>JAWNOB010000130.1:5000000-7500000 GCA_035046265.1 Drosophila bunnanda
ATGTCAGGCTAATGCAATATTGTCGTTAAGAAGGTTAACTAGAAATCCAGACACTAATTGAAGAGCCCTGCAATCCCTGGCGATGGACGTGACATCTCTGGACTATAACAGAATGGAAGGATTGGAAAACAGTGGGAAATATATCTTCATTCACCCAGAAGTCCATCTGTTTCTGGTGGGCAAAACAATTGCAGTTTGGTATTTGAATCATGGTAGCTTCATAGCTTCTGGTCAGTTCGCTTAGGGATTCGGAAAGTCTCAGTCGCCGGGACCGGTTCTAGTCAATGATGGATTTTAGCGAGGTTCTGGATAGGTGCGGCAACTATGGAAGGTTCCAAATAATGCTCCTCCTGCTGTACGGCTACACGAATATTCTGGGCTCGCTGCACTACTTCTCCCAGACCCTCATCACCTTCACCCCCGAGCATTGGTAGGACTCGCACCAGCCCAGCAAAGGGATAATAATCTATCGTCCCCTCCAGGTGCTCCCATGTTGATCTCGAGGGACTCAGCATAAGGGAGCTGCGAACGGCTTACTCAAACGTTTCCTACCCATCCTGCACTCTCCTGCTGGGCGTAATCAATGGCACGGGCGTGGTCGCAGAGGGTGGCGAGTGCAAGGACTGGATTTTCAGCCGAGAAAGTGGCTACGAGAGTATCACCACTGAGGTAGAGACACCTACACTGTGCTTTTTTGTAGTAGATATTCATATGGTCCTACAACCAGCTCAAGTGGGTCTGTGGCAAGTCGCACCACTCGGCGCTGGGTCAGTCCTTCTTCTTCATGGGATCTGTGATGGGCACCACAATCTTTGGCTACCTCTCGGACCGCATCGGACGCCTGCCGTCCCTGCTGATGGCCACCTTATGCGGGGCCACAGGGGACTTCATCACCTCCTTTGTGTACACACTGCCCGGATTTGCCGTCGCCAGGTTTGTGTCCGGCTTGTCCACGGATACCATGTACTATCTCATGTACATTCTAGGTAAATTAAATTCGATTCAAATTAGAGTAAAAATATCCCTCTTTAAGGGTGCTTAATATAATATTATTTACATATTTATTTCTTTAAATAAACTGCACGCTTTCAGTATTCGAGTACTTGAGCCCCAAAAGCCGAACCTTCGGTCTGAACATCATCCTGGCAGTATTCTACTGTTTCGGACTGGTCACCTCACCCTGGGCCGCCATCTGGATCGGTAACTGGCGTCGCTACCTCTGGCTGGCCTCGCTCCCGGCCCTGGGAGTGCTCATCTATCCACTTTTGATCTGCGAGAGCGCCCAGTGGCTGCTGACCAAGAGGAAATACGACGAGGCGGTGTCGTGCCTGAAGCGAGTGGCCAAGTTCAATGGCCGCCACGTGGAGGACTCCGTGTTCGATGAGTTCGTCAAGCACTATCACCAACGGGCGGAAGAGGTGCAGGGAGTCAGCATTCAGGAAGACAATTTCTTTGCTATGTTCATGACACCACGACTGCGCCGATTTACACTAACTTTGCTGCTTAAATCGTGAGTATACTTGTTCATTTTACACCCTTGTATGGACCGTATATATTTCCCTTCTGTTCCTTCTCTGTCCAGCGTCATCATAACCCTCTCGTGCGATGTGATCAACCGCAACATGGAGGGATTGGGCAGCTCGCCCTTCAAGCTCTTCTCTTTCACCTCGATCGTCTACCTGCCCGCCGGAGTGGCCATCCTCCTGCTCCAGAACAAGATCGGGCGCAAGGGTATGGCCTGTGGAGCCCTCTTTGTGGGTGCCATTATCACCGCGGTGACTGGCTACCTGATAGCCCACCTGAACACCACGGACAATGCCCTACTGCTGGCCATAATGGTGGGCCTGGGTCGCTTCGGAGCCACCGTCTCCTACGATGCGGAGATCCAGTACGCGGCGGAGATCATTCCTACGAGCGTGCGAGGACAGGCCGTGTCCAACATCCATGTGGTGGGCCTCGCCTCCAGTTCGCTGGCCTTCTATGTCATCTACCTGGCCCAGTACTACAAGCCCCTGCCCTCAATCATTATCAGCTGCTTGATGTTCTTCGGGGCCGGTCTGTGTCTTACGTTGCCGGAGACCTTGAACAAGTACGTTACAATTGAAGGATTTCCTTCGGTCTGCTTAACTATGCTTTTTTTACTTCCCAGGAAGCTGCCAGAAACCCTGATGGAAGGTGAGAAGTTCGCTCAGGACGAGGGCTTCCTGTACTTTCCGTGCTTTCGCAAAAAATTAGAAACAACTAAGTTGGAAAGTGTCTGAGGAAAGATTAAAGATTTTGGAGCATTTATTTGTTTAAGCTCATTGTACATTGGCCATTATCCGTCATCTAACAAAATATTCGATCGAAGACTGATTACACCTATTTCCGAATGTTTATGTTCTGTTTTTTCAAGAGAAAGTTAAAGTAAGTGTTCCGAAGATCATTTAATGTGTTCACTTCATTTGTTGTTTAAAACATGTTGCTAAAAAAATAGTTGCAGTTGTGGTTTATTGTTATTGTTCTTGTTGGCAAAAACAAACCCTCAATTTCCTCATTTTCAGTACAAAATTGTTAATTTCCAGGCGAACAGAAGTCGTTGAAGCTGGATTAATTTTTGTGCAAGAGCCTCGTAGCGGAGCTTCGAACCTGAAGACCTTGGTCTAAAAGTAGCTCAGACTCGAACCACATGGCTGCATGGCGACAACTGATCGACTATTTAAATTCAAATTAAAATTTGCCGGCTAGCTGATATGGCGGGAACTGATAGTCTTTTTAAATTTGAATTCTAATTGGCAGTTAAAACAATTAATATTTTTTCTTTGTTGTTAAAGAGAACCTACAAACTACATTTGTTGCAAAAGAATTCTTATTGTTGTTGTACGCAAAGACCAGGCTTTAATTTCGACATTTTCAGTTCAAAATCATCAATTTCTGTATATCTTGGACCAGGCGAGCAGAAGGCAGTAGAAATGATTTGTTGGGTCGCAAATTAATAAAATGAAAATATTCTGGTTGTGCATAATTAAATCATAATAAATACATGCTTAGAATTGCAATCATTGGCAATTACAATATACTGCCTGATTTGACGTCACTCATGAAATCGTCGCTATAATAACTGTAAATAAATAGCTTTGCATGTTGGCAATCACTGAGCCGAAAAATCTATATTTATCTCCTCGTCGCTGCAGTTCGACCCCAACAAAGGCCTATCATTTTTTGCATTTCATCGTCACAATTATTTTGCTACTTGCCTACGATTTAATATACCGTAGGAAATACTCAAATATAATAATATAATTTATATAGATATAATGTTCCCTAAAAAAAAGGGTTGGAAAGCATTTAAAATGAGGGTTAGAATCAAGATTATTTGAAATAAAAAAAGGAACAGTAATGAGTATGCCCGAGTGCATACAGTAAGTCTCCGTGTTGTACGTATCATTCATGTATTGTGCAATTTCGTTTTCACGAAAAATACGACTGCAGGCAAGTCGAAAGCCCCACATCAAACTTTACTTTCGTTCCGTGCGGTTGACATTGCCATTTCGCTCGCGAATCGCGATTTGTCGGTCAGTGACTACACAGATTTAATCTGTGGCAATTCGTTAATTCGGTTTCTTATCGAGAATTTCTACATTGTTTTAAACAAAAAGATGTGCACCCCAAATCTCTGAGCTAGTCCGTCTAAAAAGCTGGCAGGTGTCATTTCTACAAGGAATAATTGAGACTTTTTGGTGTAATTAAGTACATAAAGGGATTCTGTTCAGAGCTTAAATTAATGCTTTATTAATAAATATATAAATATATCAAAATAGCAGGCAACTAAATTAGCCTACAAGGCTTAAAGTCTGTGACAAATTTAACACTTTATAGACCGTAATCGTTCAGTAAATCAGTAAACAACGTTTTGAGAGCATCTGACGAAACGCCACAGCTGTCAAACATAATCTACGCGAATTATTTCTGATCTCGGTCTGGTAAAAAATTGCCGAGCTCTCTAATTGGTTTTGCAAATTAAGCAAACGAAATTCAACGCGGGCAATTAAGTGAGCCGCAGATGCAGTGGCGAAGATGAGGACACGGCGATCGGAGGGCAGCGTGACTGGAAGTGCATAAAAACACTATGCTGGAGGTGGACAAGATCCTGGAGAAGTGCGGCGACTGCAGCCGGCTTCAGCTGTGGATGCTGCTGCTGTTCTGCCTGGTCAATGTGCTATCGGCCCTTCACTACTACTCCCAAACAATCATCAGCTTTGTGCCCACTTACTGGTGCGAATGTGTTTGTTCCACATGTCGTATACTTAATATATTACTCATACGCCCAGGTGTGCTGACGACTTGCCCGCCAACTTTGAGCCGCCGGAGACGTCCAGCTGCCTGCCACTGGCAAATAATAGCTCCAGCTCGTGTCATAGCTACGACTATGAGCTGTACATGAATTACGAGAGCTTCACCAGCGAGTTGGACTGGATATGTGGGGATGCCTGGAAGCTGACCCTTGGCCAGTCAATGTTCTTTGTGGGCTCTGTGGTGGGCTCCATGGTGCTCGGCTACCTGGCCGATCTTGTGGGACGTCTGCCCATCTTGATTGTGGCCAACCTGGTTGCCCTGACCGGCAACCTGCTGACCATCTTGGGCACCAACCTGGCGCTTTTCTGTGTCTTTCGACTGATCTCGGGTATTGCAACGGACAGCAACTTTGTGATGATGTATATTCTGGGTAGGTGTTTTCAGTTTATAAATCAAACCAAATATATATTTCTCCCTTGCCTAGTTATGGAGTACATGCGTCCATCTCTGCGCACCCTTGGCCTAAGCATTTGCATTGGCTTCTTCTACTGCTTGGGCTCGATGGCGGCGCCCTGGATAGCCGTGCTCATGGGCAGCTGGCGCGGATTCCTGCTGGTCACCTCGCTGCCACTGCTGGTGGTGCCATTATTCTACTTTATAGTCCCGGAGAGCGTTCAGTGGCTGATCTCAAAGCAGAAGTACGATCAGGCAGTGGTCTGCTTGAAGCGAGTGGCGCGGATCAACGGACGTCACGTGGAGGAGAGCGCCTATGAGGAGTTTGTGGAGGAGTGCAAGTTCAGTCAGCAGAATCAGAAGGCCGCGCCTCACCTGCTGCACCTGTTCAAGACGCCTCGCCTGCGCCGCAACACCTTCATCCTCTTCTTCAAGTCGTGAGTACCCTGTGCAGAGCATGATTCCCCTAATTCCCCTGATCCACCCACGCGAGCAGCATGGTCATCACCCTCTGCTACGACGCAGTCTCTCGGAACGTCCAGGGCCTTGGCATTTCGCCGTTCATAATGTTCTCGCTGAGCGCCACCGCCATTCTGCCAGCCTGCCTGCTCATCATCGCTCTGCAAGATCGCATCGGACGGAAGGCAATGGCCTCTGCCTCGCTGCTGCTGAGTGGCATTTTCATCTCGGTCACCGGGGGCATCCTCTATGCCGCCTCCGCCTCCGACAGAAGTGAGTTCAACTCGATCAACCTGGTGGGCTCTAGATGTGCTCTAACTTAAGATTGAAGTTAATTCAAAATATGAAATTACTTCGGAAAGCCGAAGTTTATGTATCCTAACAGTTTGCAATAGATTTATAGGATCGAAATTAGTTTAAAAGTTTGACACACTTTTATCTATAAATCAAAGTTTTAAAAACTCATAACTTAGCGAAAAACGCATTAATTTCAATTCGGAAAGCTGTCCTATGTTAGTTGTTGTTAGGGTAATAAATCTGCATAACTAATTTACAATTTTAGAAAATTCAAATTTTTATCAATTTTTGACAATTTTAGTGATGTAACCCCTTTCCTTTTTTTGAATTTTTGAAAAAATTTCGAAAATTTATTTTTTGACCGGGCATAGCTAGAGCGATTCTCCTATAAATGCTGATCAAGAATATATATGATTTATAGGGTCGGAAATGACTCCTTCACTAAGTTACAAGCTTCTGACTAAAATCATAATACCATTTTTGGAGTCCATACTTCACCATTAAATCACCATTAAAAAAACTCATAACTAAGCCAAAAAATATCTAATTTAAATTCGGAAAGCTTGTCTCTGTTAGTTTTTATAAGGTTTATAAATCTGCAAACTCAATTTGAAGTTTTAAAAAAATTAAATTTTTGCCAATTTTTGACAATTTTGATGATGTAACCCCTTTCCTTTTTTTGAAATTTTGAAAAATTTTCGAAAATTTATTTTTTGACCGGACATGGCTAGATCGACTTGGCTGTTGATGCTGATCAAGAATATATATGATTTATAGGGTCGGAAATGACTCCTTCACTAAGTTACAAGCTTCTGACTAAATTCATAATACCATTTTTTGAGTCAATACTTCACCATTAAATCACCATTTAAAAAACTCATAACTAAGCCAAAAAATATCTAATTTAAATTCTGAAAGCTTTTCTCTGTTAGCTTTTTGAAGGTTAATAAATCTGCAAACTCAATTTTAAATTTAAGAAAATTAAAATTTTTGTCAATTTTTGACAATTTTGATGATGTAACCCCTTATAAAGTTTTGAAAATTTTTTGAAAAAATTTTTTTTTGACCGGACATGGCTAGATCGATTCGCCTGTAGATGCTGATCAATAATATATATGATTTATAGGGTCGGAAATGACTCCTTCACTAAGTTACAAGCTTCTGACTAAAATCATAATACCATTTTTGGAGTCCATACTTCACCATTAAATCACCATTAAAAAAACTCATAACTAAGCCAAAAAATATCTAATTTAAATTCGGAAAGCTTTTCTCTGTAAGTTTTTAGAAGGTTTATGAAACTGCAAACTCAATTTGAAGTTTTAAAAAAATTAAATTTTTGACAATTTTGACGATGTAACCCCTTTCCTTTTTTTGAAATTTTGAAAAATTTTCGAAAATTTATTTTTTGACCGGACATGGCTAGATCGATTCGCCTGTAGATGCTGATCATTAATATATATAATTTATAGGGTCGGAAACGATTTCTTCACTGCATTTGCAAACTTCTGACTAAAATTATAATACCCCGTACAGAGTTTAGACATTAATATATATATTTTATATATTATATTCCCTATTTTGCAGCCACGACCCTGCTGGTTAGCCTGTCCGTGATTGGCCGCTTCGGGGTCACGGTGGCCTACAACTCGGGTGCCCAGTATGCCACCGAGCTGATACCCACCTGTGTGCGTGGCCAGGGCGTGGCCGCCGTCCATGTGGCTGGCTATGCTTTCACCTTCTTCAGCGCCTTCATCCTGTACACGCGGAGCATCTTCTCACCGCTGCCGGAGATTATCCTGGGCCTGCTGTCGCTCCTGGGGGCCTGCCTCTGCCTCCTGCTGCCAGAGACGCTCAATCGCACGCTGCCCACCTCGCTGGAGGATGGCGAGGACTTTGGCAAGAATGACCGGTGGTACACCTTCAGTTTCCTGGACAAGCGTAGCCCATCGGCCACCACGCTGGATACCCAAAACGCCAAGATGCACTCACAGTCCACAGATTCATCTGTTTACTTCTGAGTATATGTCTTTCGTAGCTTTCACCTAATGCTTTATAAGATGGGAAGGGGTTATTAATAACCTAGAATATATACTGATAAATGCAAATATAATAATACACACCTATAAACAAATCGCTAAAGCAGCTTTTTTCTAAAAAAAAAATACAAAGAACAAAGAATGTCACTTGTTTTTTACGATTTATCTGCCGATTCAGTATATACACTTATCCTGTAAGGATCTTAATTACCTCGAGTACTTTATATTATATTTTAAACTTTAAAATGGACTGGGGAGAGTTTCTTTGAAATGCGAGCCGCGGTTATGAAATTAGAACTGAATTATATCTACGGAAAATTCTACCAAAGTGTCCACAACCTTAAGACCCTGTAATATAGACGCGACAATGTTTGGACAGACTTACCTGTTTCTATTTGCCAGACAGCTTCACTTTATCCACTCCCATAAAGATAGGACAGGTAAACTTATGCTCAGCAGGCGTCATTATTAGGTATACAGATCCGATCCCGACTCTCCCCACACGCCAACAGTAGCCAGACGTCGGAAATTGTTCAAACGCTTTCTTCGCGAGATAAAACTAGCAGCAGCTATTCGCTGTTTGCAGTGTATTAGCGCGATATAGCCATATAGTGAGCACTCGGACTCGGATTCGGGTTTGCCCTCGGATTCCGATCCAGATTCTGGTATATACCCACCTGCTCGGACCGCTTCGCGGCATCAGTCGTTGGCTCGCGATCGCAGCAGTCTCGCGTGGCGAATAAAACAGGGAAAACATGGATCTCCAGAGTGTCCTGGAGAAGTGCGGCAACTTTGGCCCCTACCAGATACTGCTCCTGGGCCTCTACGGATACACAAACATAGTGTCATCCTTTCACTACTTCTCGCAGACCCTCATCAGCTTCACACCCCCACACAGGTTTGAGCAACATTAAGAGACTTATCGCCATTTAGGCTATAAAAATTGCAAAAAATAAGTTACGTCTGGCACAGCTTGAACAAATTTGTTGACAAAATAAAACCAAACAATTATAACAATGTATTAAAAATAATAGAAACAACAAAATGGAAATAAATTCGAAGCACTCTCCAATAAAGAAGTCTTTGTCATTATAGTTTCCTTTGAAAAAAAAGACAATTATTACTCTTTATAATATGAATTAGTTTATAGAAGGATCCCTTTAAATTTCCTCAAAATTCTGCAGAATTCTCTTATTTATTAACCTAATTTATATGCCTTGTTTCAGATGTTCTCCGCCCTTCAAGGACGTGCCTGGAAACGTCAGCATACTGGAGGTGGATTCCTGCAGTGTTCGCCAGATCTACGATGACATGGTTTCCTTTGACGACAAGAAGTGCAACTCATGGGAATTCGACAGGGAAAGCAGTTATGAGAGCATCACCACCGAGGTAAGTGCTTTCAGCCGAAAAGTAGAAAACATTTTTCGAGGCTAAACACTGGCGTCCGTTATGTTGACCACAGCTGGAGTGGGTGTGCGATGATGCCTACAAACTGGCGGTGGGACAGTCCTTCTTCTTCATTGGCTCCGCCCTGGGCAGTATTTTCTTTGGCTATCTGGCCGATCGAATTGGTCGGCTGCCGGCCTGTGTCCTCACCACCTTGACGGGTGCCTCCGGCGACTTCTTCACATCCTTCGTGAGCAGCCTGCCCTGGTTCTCGTTCACGCGCTTCATCTCCGGTCTCTCCATGGACACGCAGTATGTCCTGATGTACATTCTGGGTAAGAGAAATCATCTAGAGGCTTGAAAGATGCCAGAAGTAATATTCTTTATTTCAGTCTTCGAGTACTTGAGTCCAAAGCACCGAACCTTCGGTCTGAACATCATTCTGGGCGTCTTCTACTGCATCGGCCTGGTGATCTCGCCCTGGATGGCCATCTGGCTGGGCAACTGGCGCAGTTACCTGTGGGCAGCCTCTCTGCCAGCCTTGGGCATGCTGATCTATCCCCTGTGCCTCCACGAGAGCGCCGAGTGGCTGTTGACCAAGGGGAAGTTCGACAAGGCTGTTAGCAGCCTACGGAGCATCGCCAAGTTTAATGGGCGCCATGTGGAGGACTCAGTTTTCGATGAGTTCATAAAGCATTATCGCGAGAAGCGCAACACCGCACAGAAGACATCCTCGGACACATTCATGGGCATGCTGAGGACGCCAAGACTGAGGAAGTTTACCATCATTCTGTTGATCAAATCGTAAGTTGAAACGATGAAAATAGTCCTCTATAAGCTCTACAACGCTTTTACACATCTTCCTAGAATGATCATCACCATAGCCTTTGATATCCTGAGCCGTAATGTGGAGGGCGTGGGCATCTCGCCCTTCAAGCTCTTCTCCTACTCGGGATTCTGCTATTTGCCCGCTGGCCTCACCATCATTCTGTTCCAAAACAAGATCGGACGCAAGGGCATGGCCTGTGCCTCGCTCTTTGTGGGCGCCATCATCACAGCGGCCACTGGCTACCTGGTGGCCATTCTTGATCCAGCGGACTACTCAATACTCTTGGGCTTCATGGTGAGCCTGGGCAGATTCGGGGCAACGGTGGCCTACGACGCAGAGGCCCAGTATGCGGCGGAGATCATTCCGACCAGCGTTCGAGGACGCGGAGTGGCCAACATCCATGTGGTGGGCAATGCCTTCGCCTTCTTCAGCTCGTACATCATCTTTCTGGGCACCTTCTTCAAGCCCCTGCCCTCGCTGCTCATCAGCTTCCTTCTTTTGATCGGGGCGGCCCTGTGCCTGACTCTTCCCGAGACGCTCAACAAGTGAGTGTTTTGATTGGAGGCTCCTTCTCCGGTTTCTAGATCTAAAAGTATATTTTCCGTTCACAGGACTCTGCCACAGACATTGGAGGAGGGCGAGGTGTTCGCCAAGGGCGAAAAGTGGTACTTCTTTCCGTGCTTCTCGCGCAGACAGCAGACAGACAAATCCGCATCTCAGTTGGAGTCAGCCAACGAAATTACAAAGTAGCCATAGTAAATGTATGAAAACAAACAATAAAAACCAATTAAAAATCACAATAAACAATAAGATAAATGTATATGAGACTTTTAGGAGGGCACTCAAAGTGACACCTGTTTGTTAATGGCACAATAGCATAAGGGTTTCGGGTATGGGGAAGGTGCTATTGTACCTGGCCGATTTCACCACATCCGGAACGCATTCAGCGAGTGCACATGTATCCTAATCCCGTAGCTTAGACATTTATTACGAATGTTTGGGATCCAGAACACCAACAAAGTGGCTTTCTCAAACTACACAGGAGCCTGTCTAGGGCTTGATTTATGAGGATCACGCCGGCGGTTCCGGAGCTTTTACTACACGCCGAGAGATAAGCGATTTCTTATTGCATTTCGGGAGGCTTCGGCTGGCGCCTCAGCGAGGCAGACCTGTAATCTATACTATATATAATCTATATCTCTAAACGGGAACTCACATTAAAATGTCAGGCGCCAAACAAAGAATTCTTATATCCGGCTAATCCCTAGGTAAGTACACTCCGTTTCAGGCGTGACTTACAGCACAGCAGCGGCGGCTTATTCCATAATAAATCTAAGACAAAGTCAACAAGCCGAAAATTTTCGAGAAAGTCCGTCACTCGGGCAGTTGACCAAGTTAAATGCCTGATAAGCGAGCAGCTGCAAAAGACGCAGTTCATCTAAGCCCTGTTCGTAAGGGCTTCTCTCAGCCAAGGTCACTGTGGGATGAATTTTTCGAAAGTAATGCCACAGGTAGCGAAGGTAAGGCACCTTAGCTTTATGCACTTTTCGATTTTCTTGAGTTAATCAAACAAATCCTGTGTGTAGGGTTGCTCGCTCACCTGTTCGACTGAATGTTTGCTCTGGTCTCAACACCTTATCATCGGCACACACCCCAAAAAAACGTGGGAGATACTCGGAGATAGCCTGTCCAATCTCTGTTACTAATTACCCATCCTAATCAGAGGCAACGCCTACATCGTTCTGCTATACTATATAAGGCAGTCGCCGGTCCAAGCCAAGCGTCAAAATACTGCGCGTACAGACAGAATGTAGCTGCTTTCTTGAGCGAAAGTCTCAGCGCATAAACAAAGTATCTTTGCCTTTCTATACAGTAGATATATCAAGTGATCCAGTTGGGTTTTATTAAGATCGATATGGATTTCGATCGTGTGCTGGAGAAGTGCGGAAACTTCAGCCGCTTTCAGTTTGTCCTGCTCATTCTGTACGGCTACACGAATATACTCAGCTCGCTGCACTACTTCTCACAGACTCTGATTACCTTTACGCCAGAGCATTGGTGAGTCAAGTCACTTGATTAAATAAAAAAATGTAATAAATTCATTTTACATCTTTTGGAAATACTTACATTCCACCCACAGGTGCTCCCATGACGATTTGATGGGCTTAAGTGCCGCCGAGCTGCGCTCTGTTTACTCCAATGTTTCACACTCCTCCTGCACACTTCTCTCGGCGGTGATCAATGGCACTGGGGTGGCCGCCCAGGAGGCCTGTGAGGACTGGATCTTTGAGCGGGAGAATGGGTACGAGAGCCTGACCACCGAACTGAAGTGGGTCTGCGACAAGTCCCACCAGCCGGCGGTGGGTCAGTCGTTTTTCTTCCTGGGCTCTGTGGTGGGCACCATTACCTTTGGCTTTCTGTCGGATCACATTGGCAGGCTGCCTGCCATGCTGATGGCGGCTATTTCTGGAGCAACTGGTGACTTCATCACCTCCTTTGTGCACACTCTGCCCTGGTTCGCCTTCTCCAGATTTGTGTCCGGATTGTCCACAGATACCATGTACTATCTTATGTACATTTTGGGTGAGTTTAAATAAGAGAATTATTGGTTTCTTTTCGGAATTACCATGAAAAAGGGATTACTCTTTACCATTTAACTAAACTTACATTATACACTTGGTAGTCTTCGAGTACCTGAGCCCCAAGCGCCGCACCTTTGGCCTGAACATCATCCTGGCAGTGTTCTACTGCTTTGGTCTGATGACCTCGCCCTGGATCGCCATGTGGATTGGCAACTGGCGACGTTACCTCTGGCTGGCCTCGCTTCCGGCCCTGGGAGTGCTCATCTACCCGTTGCTGATCTGCGAGAGCGCCCAGTGGCTGCTGACCAAGAAGAAGTATGACGAGGCGGTGGCATGCCTGAAGCGAGTGGCCAAGTTCAATGGCCGCCAGGTGGAGGACTCCGTGTTCGATGAGTTCGTAAAGCACTACCGCGAGAAGATGAACGAGGAGAGTAAGCTGAACAAGCAAAAGGACACCTTCCTGGGGATGTTCAAGACCCCCAGGCTGCGTCGCTTCACTACCACGCTGCTGGTTAAATCGTAGGTTTCCATATCAAATCTAAAATATATATATTAAGTTAACGAAATCCATTTGAATCTTCAGGGTCATTATTACGCTGTCCTACGATGTTATTAATCGCAATATGGAGGGCCTGGGCTCTTCGCCCTTCAAGCTCTTCTCGCTTACCTCCAGCGTTTATCTGCCGGCGGGCTTCACAATCCTCCTGCTCCAGAACAAGATTGGACGGAAGGGCATGGCCTGCGGAGCCCTGTTGGTGGGCGCCATTATCACCGCCGTCACTGGGTTCCTGATCGCCTTCCTGGACCCCAACGAGAACGCTGTCCTGCTGGCCTGTATGGTAGCATTGGGTCGCTTCGGATCTACCGTCTCTTACGATGCGGAGATCCAGTACGCGGCGGAGATCATTCCTACGAGCGTGCGAGGACAGGCGGTGTCCAACATCCATGTGGTGGGCCTGGCCTCCAGCTCGATGGCCTTCTATGTGATCTACTTGGCCCAGTACTACAAGCCCCTGCCCTCGATCTTCATCAGCTGCCTGATGTTCCTGGGCGCTCTGCTCTGCCTGTCGCTCCCCGAAACTCTGCACAAGTGAGTGGAAATTAAAGTTAAAATTAACTGAAATCTTTAAAAATAAATTATGCTATTTAGGAAACTACCAGAGACCCTGGCCGATGGTGAACGCTTCGCCATGAACGAGAGCTGCCTGTATTTCCCATGCTTGCACAAACGCCGCGAAAGTCTGACCAAGCATGAGGACCTCAAGTCTGAACCCTAGAGAGTGATGCACCTGATACGCGACTACTGCTTAATCTACCTGCTAATTGCACAACCTGATGATGGGGCCACCTAAGGACCCCGGTAACCCAATGGTCTGATAGTTATTACTCATGTGAAGGATGCATAGTAATTAAACCAACACCGTTTTTTATAATACACCTATATGTAACCCTATATATATATTCAAAACAGAACTGGTATAAATATATATGATGTAATCCTCTTCTTTCACAAATAAAATGTATACTTGTAACTTGTAGCGACTTTTTAACTTAATTACTTGGAGAAGCAGTTTCGAGACTACGTTATGATTCAACCTAGAAGGTCAACAAACGGATGTAATTGTCTGATTTTATATTGAGAAATTATAAAACTTTTCATTACGAATTATATTAAAATGCATCCCTCTTATCTCATTAATTATAAGTATCTAAACTTCTAATAAGGCATTGAAGCATTACACGCTGCTATTATTTATAACTGATTTATGACTTGTGATTAATGATAAGTGCTTTCAGGCAACAATTTGATATATGAACGCAGCAGAAAAAACTTGGAATTAAAGTTTCATAATATAATCACTATTTCAAATTAGCAAACCTTAATGAATAATTGAGTAAGCAGTAACTTTTTCCGTGTATGTCCATCGTTGATTTCACATATTTAAAAACTCATTAAGATGGATCTCCAACACATTTAAATTGAATTTGATTTGTATATTTCATATTTTTTGTTTTCTAAATGTAATTAATTATTATCAGTTTTCTTAATGGTTCTCATTTGCTTAAAGGTTGAAATCCAAAATAGAACATTCAGTTACTGGCCTAAGTAGTATCGCACTTATGTACAATATATATATAGTGTATAGTATGTATGAAAAACTCTTACGTTAAGTATTCAATTGGTTTAGTTAAGTGAATTTGTGCCGCTTAAGTGTTAACTATACGATTCCATCTTATACACAATCAGCGATTTGGAAACAACAATAATTTTCGACATAGTTAAATGTACAGCTACACCCTAGGTATTTACCAGCTAGAGTAGGCATATATAAGTAAATATACATTTATATAATCGGGTACATGTACACACTATACAAATATGAAAAGGCTTCCGCATACTGAGCACATTTTAGGGCCTCCTGCTGGCCACAGTATCCTGGGGCTTGGTCCGGCATGGATCTTTCGGGGCTTTGGGGTCTTAAGGTCTAGGAAAAATTGGTTAGCTAAACTAAGGTCTACGGATCTGCCCCCTCAGTGCTTGGCATCCTTCAGGGCCTGCTCCTCGCGATCGGCATCGATCAAGGACTGCTTGCGCTTCCCATTCGAGGAGGACTCCATCTGCTTGGCATCGATCAGCGAGTGCTTGCGCTTGTACTTCTCCAGCTCCGAGTCGGATTCCTCGTCGTCGTGGCGGTTGTGCAGGCAGGGGAAGTCGAACATGCGCTCGCCCTTGCCAAACACCTCGCCCTCCTCGATGGTTGTGGGCAGGCTCCTAGAAGGTTATAAAATAATTTAAAGAAATGAATTCTATTGCATCACGGCTTTATACTAACCTATTTAGCGTCTCCGGCAGCAGCAGGCACACAAAGGAGCCAGCGAAGAAGAGAACTCCCAAGATGATCGAGGGTGCCGCCTTGAAAAAGGTGCCCAGCCAGAGGATGTAGGGCGCCAGGAAGGATGCGGCGAAGCCGGCCACATGGACAGCGGCCACTCCCTGGCCTCGCACACACGTGGGAATCAGCTCGGTGGCATACTGGGATCCCGACTCATAGGAAATGGCCACTCCAAACCTGGCGGCAATTGTCAGGCAGGCTAGCAAGATGGCGTTGTGGTTGTGCTGCTGGTAAGCAATCGCAATGCCAGCGGCGGCGGTGAAGAGTCCACCCACCAGCAAGGAACCTGAGGCCATGCCCTTGCGACCAATGCGATCCTGCAGCAGGACCAGCAGGATACTCGAAGGCAGCACGGCCAGGGCGCTTAGAGAGAACATAATGAAGGGTGAGATGCCCATGCCCTCCACGTTTCGTGAGACGGCATCGTAGCACAGGGTGATGACCATGCTGTAGAATTACAAAATAATAAATAAATATAAATAATATATTATTTATATTTATGATTCAGCAAGGTACCCACCTCTTGAAGAACAAAATGAGCGTGTTCTTGCGCATGCGCGGCGTCCTGAACATGTCCAAGAGTGTGGCATGCTTCTTGTCATCGCCACCCTGCATCTCTCGGGTCATTTGACAATGACGCCGGAACTCATCAAACTCCGCCTGCGTCACCCGACAGCCATTGAACTTGGCCACCCGCTTCAGCCGCACAATGGCCCCGTCAATGTCGTTGCGCGTGACCAGCCACTGGGCGCTCTCCTGCACCACAAAGTAGTAGAGCACCACCAGAAGGATGGGCAGCGAGGTGCAGGCCAGGTAGATCTGCCAGTGCCCGGCCAGCACCGCCAGCCAGGGTGTGAACACAAGGCCCAAGCAGTAGAACAGGCCCACGGCCATGTTGAGGCCCAGGGTTCTCATGCTAGGACGAATGTATTCAAGCACTAGTGGATGGATTTTGAAGGATCAATATTGATAATTAAAGGATCATTGTAATTAAACTCACCTATAATGTACATCAGGTAGAAGTTTGTGTCGGCGGCAAGGCCCGAAATGAAGCGGCAGAGGGTGAAGGTGGCCACGCTCTTGGTAAAAATGGTGGAAAAGTCGCCGGCAAAGCCGCAGAAGTTGGACAGGATGAGGGCAGGAACGCGGCCAATCTTATCGGAGAGCAGGCCGTAGAAGAGGGTGCCCACTACGGAACCGATAAAGAACAGACTCTGGCCAATGCGCGCCTTGTACGCCGAGTCACAGACCCAGTTTAGCTGCCGAAATTTATCGTTAGTTTTACGTATTAACAATAAAGAATAAACAATAGACCCACCTCTGTGTTCATGCTCCTGTAGCCAAAGTCATAGTTGTAGATCCAGCGCTCGCAGGCCAACTTGCTGACTGTGACATTGTGCCCGTTGATGTCATCCAGTCGGGTGCACGAGGGATTCTCGAACTGAGCGTAGATCTCACCGATCTCCTTGTAGGTCATATTCACTAGCTTATCATGATAGCACCAATGATCTGGCACGAAACTAATGACTGTCTGTGTAAAGTAATGCTGCAAGGGGAATTTCTTAGTATTCATCTTGAAAATAAGTGAAATAAATAACTCACCATCGATACGATGATATTAATAAACCCAAAGAGGGCGAGTATCATGAACTGGTAGCGATTGAAGTCGCCACATTTGGCCAGAATCTGATCGAAATCCATGTTGCGGTGAGTGTTAGTTTGGAACTAAGTGAGTTGAGTTCTGGTTGGTTGGGGTTGTTTGTACTATGGATGGCTGGGAAGATGTTTTCCTCGAGTGTTGAGGAGATGAGGCAAGGCCAACCGCCAAAGAAGTTCACATGTGCTTTGGTATCACAATTTATTGTTAATAGTCACATTTGCTGCTTTGGCTTAGTCTGCAAGGAAGAGCGTGTTTTATGCATCATTAATGGGGTCATTGAGCCTTTTTCTGAAAGTTAAATACTTAAATCTTTGTTCTATATATATCTAGATAAGATTGTTATGGTTTTGAGATGTATACTGAATAAATAACACGGCGACAAAGAGCTCATAATAAATATTTCTACAAACAATTCGAGTGGAGAAATACCACTTTCTTTGATTTGTTTACACATTAAATATTTGAAGTCTGCCAAAAGTTTATTTACACACTCAAAAGACTACAAAATGAATAGATCAAGTATTATTAACTTGATTTTGAACATTATTTATTTGTAGCTCATTGTGTCTAGCCACGTTCTGTCATCAATTTCCCTTCTAGTTTTCCCTGCTAATTGGCTCAGATTTATTGTAATACAAAAGTAGTTAGCATGTTGATGGAGAATTTAGCGAGAATATCAATTAGACAATAACATTTGCCCAACGAGGTAGGCATATGGGCCAAGATAAGCCCCCGGCTACCGTAGTTTAATCCGTAGACCGATGATAACCAACTGTGATCAGACTTTGGCCAAACAGCGTTCGGCATGTTAAACGAGCTGGAAATTAAGGTCACCGGAGCGGGTTCCTCCACAGCCAGCCAGCCGGTTACATGGGCTTATCACTGCTGGCAAAATATTTATACAGGCGTTCGTTTAGATAAAACCCGAAAAAAGGCACGCTGGGTTACTGACTAATAGTTCCACTCGCGGGCACGGAAACTGAGACTGCTGCCTGTTGTCAAGTACTGCCATCTACTCCCAATAGAAGCCCCCTAGACACGTGTGGAGTGATGACGCTATATGGTAGACCTCGTAATGCTCGTCTAGATTTCTCAGAACGATTTGTTTTTCTCTGATGGAGTTCCAACGGACACTCGGCAACGGCGTGTCTGCCCTGACAATTTATGATTTACATCTTGGCGAATTAAATGAATAAATTGCGGAGAGCTTCGCGCACATTTCGGGTGACTGCAACTGGTTTCTAGCTTAGCTTTTCCACTCTCTGCCCAAGAACCGAGCAAATTTTTTTGTTAGTTTTGTATGAAATTGAAACTGATCCAAGGTTCCTGCTGATTATACATTATACAAATCTTGTCGAGTGCTGAAACCACTCACTCAAGGCTGGGCCAAAACACATTTTAATTGATTTTACAAGTAAGAAACACCTTTTGGTATCTTGAATTTCGATTAATAAATCTAAAATTTTATTTACCTCTTTGTGCTGTGGAAACTCGGGCCACTAATTTGTTTACGAAAGAACCAGCAAAGCAGACATTTAAATTTAAACAATTCTTGCAGCGTAGAAACAAGCGTTTTTTCTGCGACGCACCGCAAACAAATATTGAAATATATGTATTTTTGTTTATGTATTTTTCCAAATACTTTTTTGTTTTTCAAAGTTCAATGGCTCTGTCCGCACACGCCGTGGCCAATATAAAATGAAAACAGTCAACGGAGAGCGATGTTCAAATTGTTTTGGCTATTTGTATAAGCACGAAAAGCGTATAACAAACGCGCACGCTTGACTTGAATTAAACACACGTTTTTTTGTCGATTTTGAAACACAAACTTATTTTGTTGGAAAGTTTTTAATTCTTTTGTTCTTTGGCTGTAGCACTTGGCGGAACCGTTTAGGCCCGTTGGGACGAGCTGGCCAGAGCTCGATTAGTTGCGATGTGTGTCCGCCGAACGCTCCTCACAAACTGAGCTGCCAAATGCCGACGATTGTTTATTAAAAACGCCAAACAGCTGTTCCGCTGCTGCGCCGTCGAGCGCCAAAAAGCCAGCGACTGCGGCGGCAAATCGAATTCAACAGGGCAAAAAAAACAAAAATAATAATAATAAGAGGAGGAGGAGCGGGAGGGGGACGGCCAGAAACAGGTCATAATTAAATCCAAAACTGTGAAAAACAAACAATTTGCCTGGCCAGGCCAAGCTCGAGAGTTGGTGGGGCTTTTACGAGCGACCACACGGCGTATACTTGATTGGATTCGATACGATTTCATTTGATTTACATCCTCATACTCTCCACCCTTGTGATCCGATTGTGGCGCATGCAAAGGAAATAGCCTTGCTAATTATTTAAGCCAACTCCACCGCCCCGTCCCGTTTACTTTATTAACTCGCCCTATAAATAAGTTTAGTCTATCGGTTTCATTTGGGCTTATATCTGTTAAGTCTATTCGCAGTGTAGTCCGGATTAAGCAATTTCCGCGAACAACTTTTTGATAATGCAACATGAAAGGGGAAATTCTCGTGTGATTCACTCCCTTAAAATTATTCTGCTAATTATTCATCACAAAATTAACATTTTAAGTGTGATTTTGTAATATCTACTAACTTATGGACTTTTTTTGAGGTCGCTTTCTTTTTGTTATGTCTGTTATATTGAGGTATATATTTACTTACTGCTTATATATATAATTTCTTACTTAAGTTAAGCATTAAAAATACATGTATAACCTAGGTATTACTTCTTGTCATTATCTATACTCTATATTCATATATTTTGCGATTATTTAAGTACGAACCTTCTCTTAAACTTAAATAAAAGATTAATTTACCCAGTTTTAAGGTTTTATGGACATTTTCTTAAAATGCATATACAAAATATAGTTTTAAAGAAATTAAATATATTTCACTTAGAATTGTAATGCATTTTTCTGCTTTATAGTCAAAATTTGTATACTTTTAAGATCAGCATAAAGCTACTGCCTTGCTACCCTTCTTAGCTTTTATTCGGGCATAAACTGAAATAAGCCTGTATTAAAGATTAAGTGCGAGTCAAGCAAACAAACAGTTGGTTTTCTCATTAGCCAAGAATAAATAAATAATGAAGCTGCGTAGCTTATCACTGAATAGACAAGATATGATAGCGAAAGTGAATGTTGAACTTTGCTGCATTCTCGGTTTACCTAAAAACAAACAAACAAAGATGTTAGGAATTTAAAGAAACCATGATTAATCCACCTTGTTCAGGTCTTCCACAATAAGTAGACGACACATTTTATTACTCACTTGAGGAGCTGTCGTGGTAGCCAACGCTCTATAGTAAACCATAAATAAATATCAAGTTGTTGGCAACATAAATCAGAAATCAAAGCTCACGGCTAATGCCCTAATGTAATTAAAACTCAATCAACCCATCGATTAGATAATGACCAACTTTAGACATTGTAGCCCTCAAGTAGCAGACTTCCACCATGTGCTAACTAGCTAGTGAGTAGCTGCGATAAAATCGGGGTGCGTAGCTGAAAAACTCAATGCCAGAAATCGAATTCGATCTTATCGCACTTTCCCCGTACAAGACACAACACGTGCTGGACTCTCTTGATTTTTTGGCCAACTGTACACCCCGACAGATGGATGATCTTTCCACTAGAGGCACAAAAATACTTATTTATGGCTCTGACATTGCACTTTCCTTTGTCTGCCACCAGTAAACAAAGAAACAAAGACACTGTAGGGATGTCTTGGCCCTTTACAAGCATTCAAAGTCATAGAGGGGGAGAAATGCTCTAGCAACGCGCATTACTCATACGCCCTGTTGTCCACGATTCATATGGGGGATTTTCACCGAATTCAATGACTAAGCTGCATTTCTATGCTCTGCGATCGTGCTGCTGATCCTCTGACACCCCTTGGCTAACTTTAACACATACTTGAAAAACAAATAATAAAAAAGGCATCAACAAATCCAACATCAAATCAAAGGCGCTAACAAATCGGTGGTGAGAATTACGACTACCACCTTTTGGGTCTGTATTAATTCGTTAGACTAATATTAACAACGCCTAGATTATGCTTATGCAAAGGTGTTAGCCTAAACGGAGTGTATTTGCCTTAAGCTATAGAGTTTTTATTATTTTGGGCCTCGCAACAAAGCAAATATAGGTGAGGATATGGGTGCCAAAAAACCATATTCTGATCGATTTCTTTTGAACAATTATTCACACAACACTCTTTTTTTGTTACAAACATAGATTTTATTTATTACTTTTAAATTTCTTGTTAAATATATATATATTTCATCAGTTTTCGAGGAAATAAGAACGTTCATTTTAATTAGTTAAAAATTTCAATCAAACTTTGATTTATTTATTTTACTTATTCATTTCCTTCAGTTTTAGGTCCTTGAACCATTTGTTTTTGTGGTTTTTCTTCGGTACTTTTTTAGCACGCAAAATCTAAATTTCGCTTGTACCATAAACTGTTATTTGCGTATTTTATTTATTTTTTTCACACACACTTGCGAAATATTTCGAAAATGGATTTTATAATAATAGCCATCAGAGATTGAACTTACTAATTAAACAATTTGTTATGCGTTTCACATTTCGCCTCCAACTGTGGCCTCTGCTCCTGGCAAGTGAACGAGTGAGTGGAAGCGGAAAAACTCTTCCTCCGCACTCGTTCCCTTGCTGCTTTTTTCTCTCACTGTATCGATCAGCTGTTCGCGACTCGCGCGCGATCTTTTGCTGCCGCTCGCGTGAACAATTGATTTCGTTTTGACTTCAAGTTTACCGAATGTTGTCGGTTTTAAATGCTTTCGCGTGCCAGCGGAAAAGTTTCGCTGCAAGCTGCATGCCTGTAACTGTACTGTAATTGTAACTGTAACTGTAACTGAGTAACAGTTCTTGCTCTCTTCTTTGAGCAAGAAGAGAGTGCATCTATCTCATGCGTTCACATCCCCAAATTTACAGAGAAAGAAATAATAGTATTCGACAATTAATAAATATATAAAAATGTTCAAAATATATGTAAGCATAAGGTAATATTATTGATCAAGCAAAAACAAAATAATAAATATCACTCTACTAAAGCGACTTTAGAATATTAATTTCTATAAGTTTCTTCCAATCTCACTTTTGCTCAGTGTACTCCAGTACAAGTACCCTTCTAGCATCGAATTTCCCTTCTGCGGAACCTTCAATTGAGCCGAATGTTTGCCTTTGTTTGCCGCTGATCAAGCTTTTGTTACACAATTTCTTTTGTTTGGAGTGCAAGCAGCAATTATCATGCCATGAATATCCACATAAATAGATATATGAAACTGTTGGCATCAATTAAAACGCTTGGCAACAAACGCCACGACATCAAAGTGCTTTAATGGGTTAACAATAAGGGGAAGATTGCCAGATGGGATTTACTTGAATAAATATGCAGTTATATAGTTTTTAAATGAGTAATGCTATGACCTCCAGACGAAGCACATTTCTGAAAGCCAGATTAGATAGATACGAGTGTTGGAGTTACACCAACAAACTGGAAGCACATTGTCCGAATATTCGAAAAGCGTGTTCGAAACCGAAACAGGGGTAGATGAAAAACCTCGGAGATCCGAGTGATAAGAGGACTCCACACACAGAGAGAGAGGGGCTCCCCGAGAAATATATGATATATACACGGCGTATGCTTGACGACGACAACAATGGCGTGTCAGCAATTATTCGGAATACCAAAATTTCATTTCCCCCAAAAAGAAAAATGAAAAAAAAACTTCAATGGAGCGCAACAAGTGTCGTAAAGTCAGCCCTCCATAAATTCCCTACTTTGCGGCACTTTTCAGCTCTCTATGTTTCTGGGACATTTTTTTAGTTTTATAGTAAAACGATATATTGAGATGTTGCCCATATGATACCCAACATTCTTTGCAAACAACATGAAATTCCATGCTCCGAACGTGATGCCTGAACTTGGAAGGAAAGCCTGTAAAAAGCCTTGATGTGTGAGCATAATACAAAAAACAAAGGCAACACTTTGTTAACAAATAATTCTCAATGTCTATAATAGTATAATTTATATATTTCAATTTTAATTGAAGTCCATAAATATTATAAGCAGTCTAAGTCTGTGCAATACAATGGCTATAACATACTAGTCAGCAAATTATTAAATTTTCTGCTTTATATTTTATTATTTCCTTCGATAAGTACATAAATCTTTGAATATTGGCTCATTCTTTATCATTTACAAATTTATAGTGGACAATTTATAGAATTTCTTTCCAATAAACCAGTTTAAAATTAATATAAAACCAATTTTTGATATTTAAAAAAAGAATCTCCTTGAAATAAATTACGCAGAAGGGAAAGTGACATCCAAAGCATTAGAAACCAAGAAATTAATTGTCAAAAATGTTCCCCCACAAGTTCTTTGACCCACTCCACAAATGCTTCCTTTAAATGGGATGCCCAAATAAAAATGGGGAACTCAAAAATGATCACATTCGAAAGAAAGCCATTCAATTGCTTGGCCAAACATAAACACAACAATCAATTATTGCATAAACAAATCGATGAATGAAAGTGCCGACTCGCCGAGAAATGCTGGGCAATTGGATCGAAGTCGCCCGAGGAGACTTCTGCGGGCTATGCAAATGATGTCACTTTGATGCCGCACCAGCATAAATGTTTGGAATATTCCACAGCACAAAACAAATTGATCAGAGGGTTGAGCTTTTCCAAACGACCAATCTGGTATGAATCGGATCGCCTGAACAAAAGGCCGCAAAAAGGTATACCTTTTGCCAGTGATTGCTGCGAGTGTATACTATAGGCTATATAGAGACAACAGATCCCCACCCAGACACGGCTCCAAGCCCAGGCCAGACTACGCATTAACATGTTATGGCCGCTGACAAAACAGACTTTCGATCGCGAAACACGTTGGTCAAGTCTTTCTCCCGGCCAGACACGACAAAAAAAATAGTGCAAAACCCAGACACACACTGAGAGTTTTCAATGCTGACCCTCAATCGAAAACAACTGGGCGACAAAAATCAAACAAACAAAAATAAACCAATAACGAGCTTGGCAACGACGTCTCCGGCATAGAAAACTTTTTAATTCAATTTTATATAGTATATTTGTTTATCGTATAGACTGGTAGAAATGAGTCAAAAACGTGACTTTAATTTTTTTGTTTGTTCTTTAATTTATGGCCCGCATATATGCGCATAATTACGGGTTAATCAAATGGATGTGTATCAGGCAAACCAGTTTTCCTAGCAACAATCATAGAGTCCGGGCCAGATAAAGATCGGCATAACTATTGGCTTAAGTTCGGCATCGGTCAAATGTCATTTGTCTATAGAAACCAGTTACAAATGGCCAAAAGGCCAAACACGTTATGAGATCCGCTGCACGGAGTATTGAGATTACTTCCACGAACGCAATCAAGAGTATCTATCCATAGGAATATGCACTCCCATACCAGATACAACTGGTTGTCCAGAGATAATACTATAGTTTTCCCTCGATCGCTTGATTTCCTTTTTTCTCGCGGCATTGCAATAACTGTAGCGGCAGCTCAGGTGTAATTGCTTTCCAAGTACTTTGGACCACTTTAAGCCAGGTATTTCACTTCCTCAGCAAACCTAAGCACTTTGCTCACGAACAGCACTTGAGAAAATGATAGAACTTCTCAAACTGAAGATTACTTGTTTTAAGTTTTTTTAAAGTTCACTGTCATTGAGTAAGTTTTAAGGGGTATATATATAAGGGGTACGTTTTGCAGGGTATTACAATGTTGGTTAGAAGACTGCACAGCAGTGAGGGAGTCATTTCCGATCCTATAAATTATATATATTCTTGATCAGCATCAACAGTAGATTAGTTTTACAAAAGCTTTGTTTATTTAATTTTTTAATTGATTCAAAATGAGTTAACCTTTGATCCTATACTCACTAAATTTATACATATTCTGTACTCTTATTAACAAACATTTCTTTATTATTATCTGTCACCTTAAAACACCTGTGCTTGTTTTTTATTTATTCTGTCACACTTTGAGGTAATTAAAACTGCGATTTCAGCGAATAAAGTTTATATTTAATTTGGTAATTACCACCGCCGGCTTTTAACTTTCCTTTTATCATTTCTTGTTTATTTGGCTTACGCGGTGGTATTTATAGAATTTGTGCCTTGTTAAGTTTAATCCCTTAGATGTTTATCAAAGACCTCCTCGTCTTTTGTTTGAGTCACTAAAGTATTTAGCAGCCATTTGATAAATATGAAATCAAGGTCACGACAAGACCCTGAGCTGCCCGCAGAGAACATTTCATTGGCATTCAGATGCGTTCATGTTTATCCTTTCCCTTTCGCTGGTCCACAATTCCCAAGCCCAGAAGAAGCTCCCGTTTCGCCAGTTTGCAGAACCCACATGGAGCCATTATACTGGCCAAGGCCTGGCCTGGGCCTGGGCAACGTGTGTGTCTTGGCCGTGATCCAGAAATACTAAATTGAAACCAGTTGGGCGACTGGGAAATGGGAAACGAATAGAAAAGCGCGCGCCTGCATTCATTGGTCTATTTTTAAAGGGGGACACAATCTCTCGTACACGTGCGCATAAACATATTCGCGGGCATGCAAACATATAACAACTATACGAAGGCGATTGCATAAATTTGTTAATTGCTATTTATATGTCCGACACTTGGCGACACATCGACAATAAATAGATCGAACGTAAAACTTTCCACTCGCCTGTGAGAAACTCTCTGCATGCTGCCTCTTCCGATCCGTCACCAACTGCACTTTAATTGTCGTCAATTAATTGTTTGTTTATTCACTCTGAGACTGGTACTGGGTGCACTTTGCCACGGACTCACTTCGCACGGTCCAATCGAGCATTAAAGAGCCCGCTCTCTACTACACTATACCCGTATATGTGACTGATATGATTCCTCCACCGACTGCCCTAGGAATACTGAGATCTTGAGATTCTGAGATTTTGAGATTCCGCGTTCCCGATTTTTGGGTTCCTGAGCGAGCGCCGTTGTGCGACTGTTCAATGTTCGCCAGGTATTCACAAATATCGGCCATGACTTTGGCAAAGAAAAACTAAAGCAAGTACAAGGGGTTGTCAGATGTGGCGACTACACGATGCCCTTTAAGAAAAACAACCCTAAGCAAAAGTTCAAATTTCTTCTTAAAGAAATAGTTTAAATTATTTACTCTTAATAAATATTTACAAACTTAATAAATAAATTACAAAATGAAATGTTTCTCAATGGGTTTAGTTCAATTTAAACAATATTCAAAGGGAAACCAAATTATTCGGTTGCTTAAAACCTTTACATTTAGTCACAATGCTTTAAACCTTCTTCTTTTTAAAACATAAAAATATATTAAGCTCAAGGTAAATTTTATCTATTTCGAGTTCATTCATATGTATTAAAAATCATTACGAATTTAAAGAAATTTCTTAATAAATTTATTTAATTCATAGATCAAATGTCTAATATACCCTTTTTAAATAATGGGTATAACTAGAATTTAAGTTGTTTTCTTATTCTCCATCTCTCTCTCGTTCTCTACCGATTATTCTCTTTCTACTTGATTTTGTTTTCTAGTCAGCTGTTTTATACCGTTCTTCCTGGGTCTTGTGCACGAATGCCTTCTGAATACAGGGTACATTGCGTGATCTTACTTAGGGATGCTCAGCTATAAGGGAATTTTCCAGTCGTTGCATTTGATAGATCATTTCAACCCCCTTACGGAGATAAGAAAACTACGCAATTCTACTTTCTTCGTACTGCAGATTCCTGGTCGAATGCGTTACAACGCCATAAACCTGGTGGTGGCAGATACGCAAACAAAAGAAATTTAACAAAACCAACATAATCGGAATGAGAATCCAAATTCTTCCGCTAAAAACATACCCCCATTTTTCATATATACCAAAAAATGAGAGACCTGCGAGCGGTGAGTGTGAGCTGCATATAATAATGAATGCGATTAATGCATTTCTTTGTTAACAATTGTTTATTATATGGTATGTATATATATTTTGTCGTAACCAAACGGAACCGGTTCGATTTGCGCTTGATTTTTATTTCTCTTTCCCACACTTATGACGTCACCCGCTGGTCATGTATACCCTTTACAAACACCCAAATTTAATTATTTCATTATGCATCTACGATTAGTTTGAGAGCATTCACCGCCAGAGAACATGTCTGATAAACAATCGAAGACACAACGAAATGACAAGTGCTAGAGGTGAAAATTAATCACGATCGTGAGAATAATTAGCTTATAAAAATAAGACTATAAAACAAAACAGGAAAGGAGCTAACTTCTGGAAGCCGAAGTTTGTTTATACATTTAAATAAGCCTTATAAAGTTTTGAAAATTTTGGTACATATTTTTTCTGTCGAATATGGCTAAATCGACTCGGCTGTTCAAGAATATATATGATTTATAGGGTCGGATATGACTCCTTCACCGCATTGCAAACCCCTGAATGAAATTATAATACTCTATAAATGTTAATAATATTTTTGTGTTGAAGTTTTCTGTTAATAGAAACATAAGCATCGTTTAATTCTTTACTACCATTAAGGAAATTAATTATTACATTTAAATAAATAAATTTGTGATATATAATCTCAAAAATATTTGTGACACGCTATCATCTCTATTGGCGACCTTCACATTGAGATTCAGATAAGCAGGAATGCTTTATTTTCGTGGGACTTTTCGATTCTTGGCAGCATCGTCGAAAGAACCTGCTTATTCATTTGTTGACTGCCTCTCAGCTGGCTGCCTATAGGATTATAATTAGTCTTGTACTCTATATTTGCACAAAGGGTGATGTTAGACCATTCAGACTATTCTACATTGTAAATGGGTTAATGCCTTAGACGACCTTGCCCGACAATCGAGTCCGTCTCACACGATTTATTCAAGGGCTCTGCACCAATTGCATTTATTATGTATGGCATATTGGTTTTTATTAACAATATGCGTCAGTTTTAACATGCCTGTGCCATTTAAATTGATCGAGAAATCTAAATGTGGAATTATAAATTTATTTTAGTACACACTACACTTTTAATTATACAGGTAAATATTCTTTGTAGATAAGAACCATTACCATGTCAAGTCAAAAGCGTGTCACTTATCGGTTCAATTTTAAATTAATTAGGTCTTTATGCATTAAATAAGATTTCTGGGTTTTATGACTGAAACTAAAGGCTCAAGGCATATGAAATGAATGGAATGCTTTCTTGAAGCTTATTAGATATTTCTGGAAAAATAAAAACAATAAGCAAATTTAACATATTGCCATGTTCAATTAGAGAAGTATATAAAATAAAAGAAAATAAGTGTAAATGTGCTTGTCACTTCCCCTTTTTTCTAACTGTTTGCTATTTTAAACGTATTGCCAAGTAGATGAATTATTAGGTTTCACAACCAAATAAATATTCATTTGCTTGAAAGATATATTCATAATTTTCTTTTCACTTTTTCCCCAAGAAATATATTATTTCTATTATTAATTTTAATAGGATTCTAAGCCATAAGAGCACTTAAAGCGCAATTAGTTATGCTTATGCTGGGTTTTTCTGTTTTGCAAAATTCAATTTATGGGTTCGCTAATTTAAATGCGAACGAGTGGCATAATAAACTAATTAGGAGTCGAATGACGCAAATTCGGGTTGTTTATCCCAAAACGAAACCCGATATGCTTTCACCACGGTAATCAAATCTAAACTGCTCCTGCACAATCCGTACCATCGTAAATCATCCGGGGATTCATGTTTGCGAAGGGAAAATTACCATCTAATACTATGCAATTTACAATTACAGCAATGCCAGCGAAATGGACAGCACTTGGGATGTGGCAAGTGGAAAGTGGGGCAGTTGCTCCTCCGTCTGAGGGTCCCCCCTGGCGTGTAAATGGAACTCGGAACCGCTGTCTTCCGGAGGGGGTGCCTGCCAGGTCTATTTATAGGACTGCTCAAGGACGTCAAATATACACAGACAGACTTTGCCTTAATTTATAAGCACGCAAATCGCGTGTGCCATAGTGAAATAAACATATACACATGTATATATGTATGAATTTTCATGAACGCAAAGTTCGGGAAATGCATACAAAGGCCGAAAGTTGTTGCTATGACTCAGCGGTTCTTTGATTTCCTCCTTTATGCTACAAGTCAAAAGGAAACTGCTTTCATTATGTACTTGTTGTTTTTCCTGGGCTTCTGTATTCTGATGCTCGAACAATTAGCCATGGTTTCTTATGGCCTGCGGGTGCTACATATTTTATTTGTAAACACGACTCGATTTAAGGGTGAAGGAATAAACAGGTAATTATAAGGAAATTTTCCAGAGTCCATGGTTTAAAATCATAGTATATAAATGTATGTGGAAGGCAAGCATACAAATTAAATTAGCGCATTTGATTTTGTCTGTCTATATCAATCTCTTTGGTTTAGCACCGGAAATGTTCGTTTTAATAACACGGCGTATACGTAATTTGCGCAATTTGTACCCAAAATTCAGATTGAAGCGGTTCCAATGATGATAAGTGAAATTGAAAGGTTGAATACGATTTTAAAATCGGTGATTCATTAAATTTTAGGTTTAAATATGCTAAATAAAAATTTATTGGCAAATACTAAATTGATGGATGCGTATCACATCAGTTTCTTTCTTAGTATATGCATAGTTTAATGGCCTGAATTTGCGATAAATTGATTTGAAAACTTTTGTGAAAAATCCCCGAGCCGTAACACATGACGTATGCGTAATTTTTCACACACTTCATTGATTTAACAAGGAAGCGGTGTCCTGTTCCCAGGAGGGGGGATTCTCTTCCCAATTTATGCTCGACTTGAGTAAGTTGTCAGGCTCAGTCATGTTATTCTAAAATTTCATATTTACGCTTCAGAAAGCTTTATCAACACCAGCGCCTGACATCATTATTCAATGTCAGGGCAGAGTCCTCCGAGGCTGACAGGACTCGGAACCAAACTAGAAACACTTTTGCACTCTGCGTGCATTATTTAGCACCCACTTGGAGGCACAATGTAAATTTGTAATACGAGAGGGCTTTGTTGGGAAAATGAGTGTTAAATATTGGCCATGATAGGCTGGGTAATTACAGCCAGCCGGGATTCCGTCAGCTGTCCGGGTAAGCCAGCCCAGAGTGGATGTAAATAATTGAAATGGCCCAGCATAAGCGATCGAAGTCATTACGGTTTTGTGTAATTATAATTATTGAATTAATAACCCGATATCACGGCTGGAGTGATTCACTTAGCCGGAATTATTAAATCAATAAAATTATCAATCTCATTAGCATGAAGGTTGCCAAAGTTCTTTTTTTTTTTGCAACTCGGGGGGAAATGCTTCCCTTTCCTCTTGCTTTTTGCACTTTTTGTTATTTTCTTTTGTGAAAGTTCAAGAAACTCATTGCCGTAAAAGGAATCAAACTTTGTACGTTGCTCTGATATAAATCAGTGCCCGTTAGTGGGTTTAACATGTCTGTCAAGCACAAAGGACCAAGAGTCCTGGCAACTGCTTCCATGGGGTAAACGCACAAAGGACAATGCAACCTAGAAAGACCTGCTAAGCGGAACAATGATGACAGAAGCGATAGTTTTCTTTACTTAAATACAAATGTTATGGCGAAGCGGGTACTAAAAATCAATATGAGATGGGGATATGCACTGACAGAATAATTTAACATAATTAGGAATTTAATTTAGCCATTAAATGCCCTTAAGTGGTGCAATAAAGAAAAGATTTACTTCTATAAATATATATATAAATAAAGTTAATCATCATTGTAGTATATTAAACATATATATCTTACACTTAAATATGAAATACATTAATTTAATTCCAGGTACTATAGGTACTAGTTTTGGCACATATGTTTATGTACATATAAATACATATTTAAAATATTTATAAAGATCACCGTCAAACTACTATTATTTTTCAATGCGATTTACAGTGGAGACGCTTGTTTATTATAATACTTCAACACGATTTTGCCAAAAACATTATTTATTAATAAAGGTCATAGTTTTTCCTTAGTGTACAGGTTAGGCTGAGACCAAGAATCCTTGAGACTCTGCAGCAAACCGCAAAGCCTCAATTGACATAGCATGATACCAAAGACTCCTTTGTGCAATTCAATTATGAAACTAATAAAAACAAATATAACTGAAGACTCACCCAGAGATTCGGAGGCGAAGGCTTAACAGCTTAACTTGACCCGCCACAACCCCTGGAAGGCGACTGCAAGTTGCCAGGACAACGGTTGTGGAAACTACGTTTACAATATATCCTAGGGCAATGCCGACAGGAGCAGCGGCTCCGGCCTGGGCCACCACAACACTTTGGGACAATAGACGAATGCACTGGTCATCGAGCCCGGCATTGCGTCGTCCTGCGTGCGTCCTGCGATGTCGATACTACCAATTCGCGCCGTAAACTGAGCCCAAATCCAAGGCAGGAATCGTATCCACCGCTCGCTCAGCCTCTGCACTGCGGAGCGAAGCGAGTGAAAATGTAGGCGAGTAGTATTTTCACAATGCCGCCATGTGCGCGCCGCTGGCGGTCCCAATCAGCTGAGAGCCCGCCCCACATCGAGCGGTGGAGCGCGCACGCTTTTCACGAGTGACGTCACTGCCATAGCGACTCATGCGCAGCCAAGAGAGCGAGCGACAGAGAGCGAGATACTTGGATACCAAGTATCTGGCCCCGAGTATCTGTATCTCGAGGAAGTCGCCTGCTGTGGCGCCGAGTGTGCTGCGAACGAATGCATGCTTGTTGCGCCATTCGAACCGCCTTCAACCCGCTTTCAGGTGAAGGAAGACGTTGAGACGTCGCTCTCTCATTAGACCAGGGCTGGACGATGGCGTCACAGAGCGCTACGATGACAGCAGGAGGGAGTATCTATTTGCGGGAAAATTGCAATAATAACCTTAGAAATATGAAGGAAAATCAACAGGACTACAACATATTTGCGCTATTATTTGTTATCGCCTAAAAAGTCTTAAAATTTGTTTACAATTTTAATTTTAATTTTACGAAATAATGTAGAATCACGAAATAAAATTTTATTTCGTCATAGCATTGTAAAAAATTAAATGAAAATAATATGCTAGAATAGTACTTACTCTTAAAATTTGTATGTTTTAATTAGGCTGGATACATGAGATTTTCTTTGTTTAGTTTTCCCACGTCAATATTTTTTTTAATAATAAATAATGTAATCAATTTCCTCATTATACTTCTACAGGGTATTATAATTTTAGTCCGAAAACTTGAAAAAAAAATTTTAATTCCTAATTTAATTTCTAGTTTTCTATATCACTCTTTTTTTCATAATTTACCTATGTTAATGATTAAAATTTGTGGATTTTTATAGTTCCCAAAACGCCATAGATGTTCCGTATATTAATTAATATGATCGGATAATATTAAATATTATATTTTTAACGTACACTAACGATGCTCCAAATTGTATGTAAAAAAATTTATATTTTTAAATTGTAAACATAAGACCAGTCTCCTACTCTTAAAATTGTACATCACAATCTATTTTTCAGAAAACTAAAAGATAATAAAACTTGGCACATTAAATTCAACTAATCCGTAGATACTTGTTTATTATAATATACATATTTTTATTTTTTCAACGTTAAATAGAGATTTCAGTATATCAACATTAATATACATACAATTCAATGAATGCAATAAATATTTATGTATATGTATAGGTGTATGTAACACTATCTAAAATAAATGTTCATTTACGAGTCATGTGAGAGCCTGAGTTTTTCTTTTAACAATGAATGAGTTTCTGCTGAGTTTCAAAGTATGCAATAGTCACTAGTTTTGTAGTTTAAATAATTGTGCTCGTTTGTCGATTGGCACTCACTTGGGCTGCATTAATACATAAATATATCAACTTAAGTCTCCAATAAAGCATTTTTACAAATTTCAATAAAAAAGGATAACCTAAATGAAGGTTACGTTGGTTTCATAAAAAACTGTGACACGAGTAAAGCTAACAACCAAATTGCAACACAATTGCAATAAATCAATTTCCATAAATGAGTCATAACTAAGGCCTAATTAAGTGACTGAAGGAACATCCGTAACACAATGAATCACTTTGAGAACGAGCTTAAAACTAGAAGATTTTTGTATCCGTGGTCAGTGAGCATTTTGTGCCCTAACAATCTGCACCGGAGATGCCTGTTGTTGGATTCTCGCCGTGAATAATCGCATCCATTTCAATTTGGGTGAGATTCTCAGTAAGCAGCTTTTCAATATTGATAAACTTGGCATTGGGCTCCTGAATGGAGGCAGCATCCAAGTCCTGGTCCACTGGCGTCTGGAGCACCGAACTGCTGCGCTTGGCACGCTCTATAGATATTAATTATTACAATTATTATAAAATAATTTAATTAATTTGTAAGCACGTACCAAAACGAGCCCGATGTGCCTCCTGCTCGATGATAATTTCATTGGTCACATAGACCTCGCGTCGGATTTGATCCCGCAGCTCCACACTCATGTCTGGGATGCACCAGCGGACTAGAATCATCACCAGCGCCACAAAGTTCTGAAAGCAAAGACATTCATTCATGATATTCATTTCTGCACCTTATTTCATCAGCACTTTTGCCCCTGATTTGAAATATTTCTTCATGCTAATTTGGGGTCAGCGAAGGAGAAGCCTTGGGAATGCCAACTTTCCAGCCAAGTTGCAGTAAATGCGATTGGCTAAATGCAGCTAAGACAAAGCGTTAGCCTCAACCCTAATATTCGGGGAATTGGGTACGAGCTCTCCGCACCATTCGGAAGAGAAACCCCATAGAACCAGAAACCGGCACAGCAAACATGCAACATTATGCACTTCGGACTTTGGCTCTTTGCAGCATAAGATGAGGCCAGAGAACGCCGAGAAAGTGCAAGTGAAATGAAATAGAATAAAATGGATAATTGGCCCTAGTTCTACTTAGAGTCTGACATTTGGTCAGTAGCTGTGCACAGCCAGAGGCGAGCGGACGCGATTTCCAAAACCAAAAAAAAAGGATAAGAAAAAAACTAACAAAACAAGCGATACCAAAAGCGAATCAGCAATAAGTTACTAGGAATATAAATTCAGGATTTACTTGTCATCTCCTTGCTAAATCCTTAACGCGTTCATAATGAAGAACTTTGAATTCTTGAGCCTGTCCTCGGTGGGCATGAGCATAGCCTGTATGGAAGTCCTAATAGCTCTCAGTGTCCTGGCACCCTCTAGCTATTACCTGTACTTTGATTTCGTGGACATTGAAAAGTGGGAGCATTCTGACGAAGTGGAGGCTTTAACGCCATTCGGAACCTTCTTTTCCACTTTGGGTAAATTATACAAACTTTAATTAGTTCAAAATAGATGCGAATATGAAATATTTTCCAGTGGATTATCTGTGGGTGCGAGAGTTCTCGCAGGTATTTTACATGACAGCAACTCTCATCATTTGGGTGAAGGCATTGATAAATCTAATGGTGGCCTGCCTCCTGGTCGATGGCATCAAGCAGGTGAGGCTTTTCCTTATGAACACATTAATGAAATCCCTATTTATTTTGAGTCGTATTATGATCCTAAGAAACGACTCGTTTGCATTGCCCCCTGGTTGATCAATTCATGCCTTTCGATGGTCGTTGAGACGGGCATTTTTGTGAGTCTGGAGCTACGAATTGACGAAATTGATGCTGCCGTGGATCGTAGAATAGCAAGAAGTCTGATTTTTGGTATCTTTATAGGTGAGCTAATTTCAGGTTCACTTGTAAGTACAATAATTTGATGGCCTTTATATACTTTCCAGTGTTAAATGCACTATTTTGTTATGGTATCTATGCTCTCTACCGGAAGCTTAAGAAGTCATCGCCCAGTGAGAATCTCGAAGTTATTCCCCAGAGCCCACACACTTTCAATGCTTGAACTGATTTGGATTTTTGGTATATCCCCAAAGCTTAAACCTAATGTCATGTCTCACACATCAATGTTTTGGAATAGGTAAATAAAATGATATAAAGTTATTTTATGATTTAAGTAATTCACCTCGAAGACCACCACAAAGCCCAATCGGCAGGCCAATATGATGTAGAACATGCTGCTCAAATTGTATTTCTCCGGTGACGAGGGTGGCAATCGGAAGTCAGTGTATCTGGAAAGTTAAAAACAAAATATATATCACATAAATATTATTAATTAATTGTATGAACTACCTGCATGTGGTAATATTAGTGAGATCGCCAGCTAAGCTGTTTAAAGTGGGTGAGTCAGAGACTTTAAACTCGGACAGAGTGAAATCCAAATAACCATTCAGAGTGCCATCCTTGGAAACGTAATTGCGATACACCAAACGCGGGATCATGTCCGAAGTGAAGGCTATAATAAAACCCTACGCAAAATATTGAACATTAATTAAATCCCTCGGATGCCTATAAGTTGATCTTACATTTGTTATAACGCTTAGCTTTCCTATGCAGTCCAGTATCCTGTACCACACGCCAATATCCCGAACTCGCTGTGACACAGGACGTTTGTGGTGTGTTAGCAGTTTCTTGGCATCCAGTCGCATCTCCAGGATATTATTCAACAGGGCAAAGAATGGCGCCAGCGGAAAAGCTGCCACAAAGATAGTCACAAAGCCATACTGCAAGACCATCTCCAGGTACTCAGGAAACAGACCGCGGGCACCCCAGTCCAGCAGCTTGAAATCCCGCATCCAGCGCTCATCCTTCGTCTTATCGGGATTGGGGGTGTTGTTAAATAGTCGCGATAGACCCACTTGAATGGCCAAAACCTTGCGCCAAAACATGGGCAGATAAACCTCCAAGATGGTGTTAAATGCCTGCTTGCCCACCATTATAATGGCCAATTGGATGCACAGCTCGGTGAGGCAGCCGCCAGAAGAGCACTGTGAGAAACATATATTGAGTAATTAGTATATTTAATAAATGTTTTATCACGACTCACCTCCTCTTGACGATAGTCAAACAGTTTATTATACTGCCCAGGATGGCCCACAAATTTCCCCTTGAAAAAAGCTATGTAGAAGATGGAAGCATAGTAGTTTACAAACTGTAATAAGTAAATCTTGAGGGTAAGCGAGTCATCGAACTGCGTCTGAGTGCGCCACATTTCCAGCTCCGTTAGGTACTCAGCCAAATGACTGTACATCTACAAAAAATAGATAATCCTAATCAATATGAAAATATATATCTAGTAATGTAAAAAACCTCACATAATTAAGTATATAGAGCAGGCACAAATTCACAAAGGCCGCCGATGCGGTGGCCAGGACAATGGCACTCGAGGTGGTCATGGGACTGGCACCCACTTTCAGAGCCGCCAGCATGGACATGCGGTAAACCACCACAGCCAGCAGGGCCACAAAGGCCAAGGCAATCAGCAAGAGCACCACCGAAAAGCTAAAAACTGTGGCCGGCAGCTTCATGCGCCAAAAGGGAACCGTTGGCTCCTTAATATTCGTCACATAATCCACTCTAGTCGGCGGTATGTGCTCCAAGCGGGCCAAGTACTGCGGCCTCGGGTGCTCCTCATGCACATCGAAGCCCGTGAGATCCCAGCGATGCGTAATCTCAGCCGAGTAGCGCTTCCACAGCTCCAGGAACAGGGTGGCCCAAAAGGACATGAATACCGCAAAAAACACGGTGCTGGGATTGTCAATGAGGTAAGTGACTTTGGCATAGTTGCAGGTCTCTTTCAGGTCCCAGAAGTTGCACCAATCACAGAGCGGGCACATAGTAATATTTGTATTGCTGCGCAGACAGATATCTTTGCTATAAAGATTTAAACAGGTTTTTGTAAGTGAAAAATTGAGATTTTCGAATTAGTAAGGAAAAACTCACACAGGCACGTAGTTCTTGAGGGAGAACCAGGAGTATAGAAAGCAAATCACACCCACTATCGAAGCCAGCAGCAACATATAGGTATAGTAACCCAGCCAGGCGAAGTATAGACCTGAAAGGTGCAACAATTATCATTTGATTGTCTTTGTTTTGAATAAAATAACTCATTTTCTTACCAATTTTGACGCCAAAGTATTCCTTGATGTCATCTAAGGGCTGATAACGATACCATTTGCGTACGCACGCCCAATGTTTGTAAAGCAACGCTCTCATGGTACCTGTTTCTGTTATTTCGCCCTGCAAATTACACAATTTAAAGTTTAAATTAATATATTTTATATTAAATATATATTTTTTGTTCTCACATCATGCAAGGGATAGGCAGCACAATAGACACCCTCGGCTATTAGCCGCTCTATGCCAAAGGCCATGTCATGCTGATTCTTGGCAGGAAATCGTTGACGGTCCAGGATAAACTCTACGATGCGAGAACGGACGGCAGTGGTAAAGAAGCAGTCCTGCCGGATGTCGAAGCTGTCGGGAAAGATACAAAATCAAATATTAGTAAGGCTTTTCTATAGTAATTTCCCACTTGGACTCACAGATACTCCTTGTCGCGACTGTAAATGGCGGTGAAGCGATGGGCTCTCTTGGGGAAAACATTCTCATCCACATAGATGTTGCGCAGGAAGAATTGGCAAACGGTTTTGAGACTAGAAAATATGCTTTTTGTTGAGCGATTGACCACGGACATGCCTGGAATCTGAAAGAGCCGAAAGATTAATAGAGAATACAGACTGGAAATATTAAAATAAGTATTAAGATAGGCTTTGCTTTTGCATACGATCCTGGTTAGGCTTGGGATTAAGTAAGTTTGGGGTTTAAACAACTCACAGCAGCATTAGCTAAACGTTCAATTTAATCAATAAGTTTAGAGGATTAATGGTAAAATATTTAACTGATTCAACGCTTTGGCCAACCTTCTTGGACAGGTATTGAGCCGCATTTTGTAGACGATTCGATCTTTCAAATATGCGCAAATTGCACAACGACTATAATCATACAAAACATAAAATAATTAAATAAGTAAATGGGAAAAAATTCAACAGTAAAGGAAATCAAACAGCCAAAAACTTGTATTTTCTTCGTTTTTATACAGGGCCCAAAAGTATGCTTCAATTTGGATTTAGAATGATATTAAAGCCACATAATTTAAACGCAGACTCACCTCCTTCATGGGCATGCGCAGCTTAAGTATCTCTGCATATCGTCGCAGGACCTCCAAGGGAGCATGGATCTGCAAATAATTCAGATACATTATCAAACATCAGATATATGGATTTATCTTTAAGCTCCCTCTCACCTTTACAAAGCAGATTTGATCCTTCTGGCTGGCCTCCACCTCCAGACCCTGGCTGGCAAGGTTCGCCTCGAACACCCGCCGCTTCTCCGTGTTCTCCGTCTCCGTGGGCTCATGGGGATTCATCCTGTAGGCCAGCACGAAGTCAATGGACCGTATGCAGTCCTCGAAGAACAGCGAGGCATTGATCTCCTCCCGCTGATAGAACTCCCTGGGGCAGCTGCACTCGCGATCATCGTAGGGGCCGCCGCTCCCATTGCCCTTCACCGAGCCCGGCTCAGTCATTGGCAGGAGCGGAGTGGAGAGATTCGATGGGTTGGTCCTGTCCCCAGTGGGCTTCTTGCCATTGGCCTGGGGCCCGGCAGCGTCTGGCAGTTGAAGGGTTGAGGCGTTGCTGTGGAAATGGACAGTGATGGAGTGAAATTAATCCTTCTTCGTTTAAAGGAATTATATTGTTAGTTTAATTAAATTCTAGCTGACTTAAGGTCTTGAGAAGTGGAATATATACTCTATTTATTAATAATCCTTAAGGATAAAGTTCACATTTTCCTAATAAACTGACCAGAAATTGGATCATCCCTAGTTAGTTAACTCGGGAATGCTTTCAGCTCTTAATGTTTATATGAAAAGCATTTTGAAGGCCATTAACAGGAGCCAGCCTTGTTTAATTTCCCGGGTGGCGACTCCTGGCGTGCGGAGAGCTCCTTAGGAGGCAGTAACATATTTAGGTCACCTCGGGGGAGAGCTAAAGCTGGTGAAATTTTATGAGCTGAACCATTTAATTAAACAATTATCCAAAGGGAAGCGCTCAATATGAGCTCAGTCAATGTTTACTCTGTCATCGCAGCATATGTTTGACCTATCAGCAACAGTACAGTAGTTCACTTTGAGTTGATAATGGGCTATAAACCTTAACAAAATCAATACACTTTATTACATACAAACATTTGCTATTTGCCAGCTAAAATAAACAGCTTCATGTGATTCGATTTCTGGTCGAGCTTGCTGGATGAGACATATCTAATGATTCATTGATGATTTCTCATCTAAAGTTATAGATTTATGAATAAATACCAAGTTGCAGTTCTGAAAATCAATTAAGTAATTAAGCAATAATTTAAGTATAATCTTGTATAAATTGTACTTATATTATATTGCTGATAAGCACTGTCTGGTCTGACCCTAAATGAATGTAAAACTGATGGCTTGTGCCTTATCTTTAATTCAGCATTACACTTGTATAATACAGCTTTAATCTGAATCAATTTAAGAAAGTTGTTGATTCTTACAATAAAATGAGCGGATCTTTAATTAAGGTCAGTACTTATTTATATATTTCTTTTAAAAGCAGTAACATTTTTATTATTTACAACAGTAAAATGATTTCATTTCAGCCTAGTTAATGATTATTATTAATAATAAAAATCACAAAAAAAAATAAAATATTGATTGGTTGTTTTGTAAGTAACAACAAAATCCCAGAACTTTAACTAATTTCCCTTCCCTTCTTCCATAAATCTAAACTGCTTTTGGCTTTTATTGTTGTTTCGTTCTCTTTTGTTTATTGTTCGTCTGAGCTTTTTTTTAGTTCATCAGGCAGTTTTTCAAATTTTTCGGCCTTCACCAGACATAATTATCTTCAACTTATAACTTGTATACCAAAAATTAATGTTAAAATTTACATACAAAAAAGTTTTATGAAGACTAATCTTTTTTGTAGGCCCACACATTGGCCTTTAGTTTAATCAAGGTCACGAGAGTGTGAGAGAAATTAATTTAATAAACATGTGTGGCATTTCATTTTATTCGTATATTTCTGCTTCGGCGAAAAGGTGGCAAACATATAGCTTATATAATTTAGATATCGGCACTAAAGGCTTATTCATCCGCCAAGATCGTAATACTCAAAGTACACAAAAAGCGACACAGCCACGAATAAAGAAAATATTGTCTTGGGGTTTTCTCCCGAATCGAATGATTAATACTTGTTGGGGGAACTCGATACAAACGGAAGCAATAACCAGTTTCTTTGAAGAGTTATCCGAATTTTTAATTATTTGTTTAAGTTCACAACCTACCAACGGATTGTGTCACATGTGCCGCGGAAAATCTTGGGTGCAATTTTCACCTCTAGTCTGCGCAAATATTTATTAAACAATAAACTTAAAGTCCACGAACGTTGGCACTGGCAACCCAGCAAGCTCATGGTTGCCGAGCAAGAGCGCCACAAGTGCGCCAAAGAGCGAGGCTGAAGAGAGTAAAGAGAGTGGCAATTAGCCGGTTGGGGGGTCTAAAGTCTCCAGTCTCCATCTGCCCCGGTGGAGCAGTCAGCTGTTTTGAAAGAGAGCAAGAGCTTTGGGCACATGCTGATCTCTGAAGTGTCAAGAGAGATGCAAAAAGTAAATAAATGATTATTCCCGAGTTTTTGTTTAGCAAAAAGAGTCAATAATTGTTTGCTATTGCTCATATGCCAGATAATTATCTCAATCGATATTTACTCTAGGTTTCAGCTAACGTAACCAGCAAAGGGGGAAGTACCCTGGCTTAAATGAGTCAACACAGTGATAAGCATAATTTCCTTAGAAATATAAAAGAAATATGCAAATATTTAAAACAAACATAAGAATTATAAACAGACTCAAACTCTATATGTAAATAAAATGTAATTTTTGCAGCTGTTTTTAATTTTTCACAAAAATAATACAGAAAGAGCTAAGTATATTTAGTTCCCTGTATGCTTCAAACCCTACTATAGTTTAATATTATCTTTCCTGGACACCCTATATTCCGAACAAAGAAAACACAATTACAGAAACTTGACAACAAAAACCAAACCAACCACTGACAGCGGCTTTAATTATCTTTAATGGGCACTTCCTCGGCCTAAAAAAGGTCTGATTGGACTTTCCCGCTCTTCGCGCTTACCTTTCCGCAAACCTGGCTCTCTTATCAGCGGTGCTGAGTGATTCACGCGATGCTGATATTCTCTCTTGATCCACGAACCGCTGCGTCCCCTTTCCCCCCCAGATGCTCTCCTTGGGCGCTAGCCGCTCGTGGAGCCCGGAACGCTTCATCAGCTCCATATCGAAGGGCGCCAGGGGGGTGGAGAAGGGGGGCTCCAGCGGAACGGCGGGGGGACTCCGCTCTAGCAGCTGGAAGCTTTCATCATTCGTGGAAAGCGGAGGGGACTGCTCCAGGGCGGCCACTTTGGCATTGCCTAAATTTAGCATTTTGCTTATGTGCGTGTATTAAATTTAGCTAGAATCTGTTTCCCTCTCCCCCTCCTCGGTCTCCTCCTTCTGATTGGCTTTCACAAATCATTGAGCAGATGTGCGCGCGTCGTTGTGTTAGTTGCCAAAATTGGCTGCGAGGCCAGCAATGAAGAATTTTCCACCATTCAGTTGCATTTTTCTAAACTATAATCTAATATCACATTTAATTAATTATTGCACTCGTTTTGGTAACGCGGTTGATTCGATTTAACGGAACGACGAAAGAGTAACTACTTTCTTTTCTCTTAATTTTCAGTTGTCTTAGTGTGACCAGCTTTGACCAACAAAAAATCTCTTTAGGACGGGAAGAATGAAGAAAAAAGCTTCAAATAAAAAGCTAAAAACAAATGTAAAAAAAAGGCAAAAAAATGTCAACAAATACAACAATTTATTAAGTTAATTTTTGATTTAAAATATATCCACCATTTTATCAAAATCTTCTTGGTCTTCCTCATTTGACTCAATATTCAGGGAATTCCCTATAAGAACTGATTGAGTAATAATATTTAGTAATCAATTACATTTTCAAACCAAGCCCAGTTGCAAGACTTTGGGAATTTCTTTATTTTTAATTTTTGTGATATTTCTCTATATAAAATATATCATCATAAAACAGTCAAAAATCTATCTAGTCATTTAGATATTTTCATTTGTATGGGAACAGCAAAATTGGTATTATTTTATTATTTTATATTATTTTTATGTATTTAGTTTTGTAAAAGAGCCGATTTAAAGAGTCGATTTGAAAGTGTAACTACTATTTTTTCTTAATTTTCAGCTGTTTTTGTTAACGGATAATCGATAAGCATGTGGTAATCGATAAACATATTCAATTTCTAGTCTATTAAAATAGCTAGATTACTAGTTGTTATTAATTGAACTATTATTTAAATTTGTTGTGGTTTTATTTATTTTCACTCTAAAATAATTATTTTAAAATAATTTAACTTAATAGTTGGAAACATAAAAATATTAATGTTCCATTTGTTTTTTGTATGAGACATTTTTGAACGCCAAAAATATTCGGCAATTGTAATATAACAAGAAAGGGTTTCAAGGGACATTGTATGAATAAATACTTTTTTTTTTAAATATTAATATATATATGTTTAAATATTCAAAAAAGTAACAAATATATAGTATATAGATATTTACTTTTGTTTCCCTTATAAAGATTTTCTGTAATGCTCTAATATCAACAAATAAGATAGCTACATTAAATTAAGTATTCAAAGAGTATGAGTATAGGTTCAATACTCTTTGATTGTATATAATAAATATATACAAGATCATTGAAGATGAATTTTAATATTTTTAAATAAAATACTCATATTTTCCTCATTTGTTCGTAGCTCGTACAAAAATCTCACAGCTTGCATTCAAATGAGGATTATTCCCAGATGTCATGTGAAAACTTAATAAAATTAGGCAAAATATATGTAAATTAAAATATTTATAACTAAATTTCACTTAATTATTAAATTGCATGAAATCCAAACTGTTCTTATTAGTATGCACCTTACGACAAATACATACATCACCCAACACGGTATCAGAAAATAAAAAAGAACTCAAAACAATTAAAACACATGACTTCTCGGATAAAACAACAACGTGTATTGGGCAAAACACAAAACAGGAATAATACAATCCCGAGATGGGATGAGGGGGAAACAAACTCTGCTAATCTCGCTAGCTTTATATGGAACAACAACGCATTTTCACTTTAATGTATGGAATAATAATACAGCAGTGTTTCAGTAAAGTAACCACTATTATTACGGGGCTAAATTATGCATGGACATCGAATTTGGAGGGCACTCTCGACGCCGCTGCCTCTCTACTTGTGATTGTAGTTCTTGTGCACCTCGGGCGAGATGTTGTAGACGTACTGCAGAATCTCCTGGATCACGGGTTCCTTGCGGGTCTGGATGGCCCGCTCCATGTCCGCCAGCTTCACGCGGGTGTCCGCATCGATCTTGGCTGCCACCCCCTCGCGGCTGCCCATGTGCTGCAGGGGATAACACAGACAGTTAGCTCACAGGTAACACACCCTTGTAGTTGTTGTTTGAACTCACCTTGGCCTCGAACTCCTTGAAGGCGCGCTCGCGCTCCTGACGGAACTTCTCGATCTCCTCGGTGGCCTCATCCTTGGCCTGCTTCAATCTCCTTGCCTTGCCTGCGGGAGCACCCCGAAGGAAAACGAGAAAAATCAGTACAACTCTGGAGCCCCTACAATATTTACTCTTTTCCACCACATCATGTGACCCAGCACACAACGGTCACTTGTGTGGGGAGGGGGGGAGGTGCAAAAACAGTTGGTTTTCTGCTTCGCCCATATATTCCAATTGGAGTGATAATATTTTCTGGTTACTTACGTTTACGGGCCTCGGCGACCTTCTCGGCGGCCTTCTTCTCGGCAGCGAGCAACTGCTGGATTCCCTGCGTCTGGCTGGCCATTATTGTCTAACTTTTACTTCCCGTGGTGTACAGTGCAAGTCGAAAAAAGCAAGTGACGACGAATTAATTCCAGCTACGAACGTGAAAATTGTCATATGACGAGGTACACACACGCAAACTCACCACGGACCTCTGTTGGTGTGCGTTCCAGTGCTGCCACACAAGCTTCTTTCATGCTAGATGTAGCCTAATAGAAACTGTCACATCATAAATAAATATTGTTTTTGAACAGCATAGATAAAAAATATATATATAATACATGTATTCTCTACACCACTGAACTATTTTATACTTTGAATATATTTCACTGCATCATAATACCGAAGATATTAATTTAAAGCACAACTTTTTCTAGCCTTTAAATGTCCTGTTTCCACTAGTTTTACAATTCTACATTCTAAGTTAAATTACAATAGTTTTTTATATAACAAATTCAGTATTCCTTAATTAAATAAATAAAATATTCCTTAATAAATAAATAATAAATAAGTTTATTATAATAACAATATAATACGAACTCGGAGTAGCTAAATTACTGAAAATATCGAATATAGATGCTTTGTACAAACTTTGAATTTTTTTGGGAAACTTTTGAAAACTTATAGTATGCAATAATATAAAATCCATTATTATATTGTTCATTAAGTCCAAAAAAGTGATTTAATATGGATTTTTTCAATAGAGTGTTATATATCACACAATCAATCAATCAAACAATTAAATAATGTACGTTAAGTAATATGTATATTACATAGCACACAAAATTGTTTTAAACTTTGACATTAATATTTTGAAAATATAGGCATTTGCATTTGGTAGTTTGTCTAAAATGGAATTCATATTAATTTATAATAATTATTTATTATATTTTTGTATTATTATTTATTGTATCATGTATGTTATACAGCACAAAATCATGTGTTCAACTTAAACATTTCATGCTTATTTTGATAATTGCAATTAAAACTTTATATAAAATAAAATACATTATTTTTTAAGTCATCTTGTAATTATACGAATAGTTATTCACACAAGTGTAGTTAAAGCACTCATGTACACATGTGGAGTGAGCACTGTACGTCTGCTGGTTTCTTATCATATTACTAAATAAGTGGATGCCACATTAAGAATCTGTAGAAAAGGCTATTAACAGAACCACGAATTTTAAATATAATGATTTTTTTCCCCTAATTAAATAAACAACTTCATATTGCGAAAAGTTTACTATGCTCAAAATTCACCACTCAGAAAAATAGCTAAAAACGACTTAAAAATAGCTAAAAATCGGTATAGTTTTGGTATATTTTAAATAAGAATTGGAATAAAAGGTATATTTTTTAGCGCCTCAGTATAATTTATGTCTAATTTTACGGTCTCACTAGGCGACGCACATTACAAACATTATTTCGTATTTTATTGAGTAGAAGATATAGAATTTGTCAAAATTTAGGTGTGCAAAGTGTTTAGAGCCCACCGAAGATGTCCTTCTCGTTTACACCCTCCACAAACACCGGGATAGGTGGCTCCGCAGCTGCACCCGGTGCCCTTGGTTTTGGCGCGCGTCCGGCGACAACGACGGCTCCTCCGCCAGCTTTTGGAACAGCCACCGCCACTACCGCGTTTGGTGCAGCACCGGCAGCCACACCGGCTTTCGGAGCGGCAACAGCAGCCACTCCTGCCTTCGGAGCAGCTCCGGCAGCCACTCCTGCCTTCGGAGCAGCTTCGGCAGCCACTCCTGCCTTCGGAGCAGCTCCGGCAGCCACTCCTGCCTTCGGAGCCGCTCCGGCAGCCACTCCTGCCTTCGGAGCAGCTCCGGCAGCCACTCCAGCCTTTGGAGCAGCACCGACTGCCACTCCGGCATTTGGGGCAGCAGCAGGCACAACTAGTGCGTTCGGAGCCACGGCCACGCAAGCGCCTACCTTCGGAGCCGCTGCCCCCGCTGTGGGCACCGTGGCACCCACGTTCTCCTTCGCAACGCCGGCAACTAGTGCACCAACCACTGCTCCGCCGGCTTTTGGATTCGGGACGACAACCACAACCGCTGCAGCTGGTATTAGCTCCTTTGCTTTCGGCAAGCCCCAAGCCACAACGGCGGCCAGTCTGAACTTTAACACCATCACGACGACGGCAACGGCGCAGCCTTTCAATACGGGCTTAAAATTAGGAACCACCAGCGCAACAACGTTGCTTGGAGGTGGCGGAATCTTTGGAAAGCCCGCCGGGCAACCAGCTGCCGCTGCACCCTCGACATTCGTGGGACTGGGCGGCATTGATGTGAGCGCCACGCAGCCCAAGCTGGGCGATAATAAGCAAGATGGCATCAAGGTGAGGGTGTGGATACTAGCATCTCTTAGATTCCCAACTAATAAACCGGTATTGCTTGCAGATCAGGGAGACCCAAGTGCCCGACGAGATTGTCAAAACCGTGGATGCCCTGAAGGTATACATCAAGCAGCAGAAGACAACCTCCTCGGATATTAGCCGGACTTCCACCTCCAAGTTCAGCAACGTTAGCCACGAAATCAACAACTTGAAGTGGGCTCTGCGCAATATGTCCAATTCCGTGGAGACCAACCACCAACAGATCCGGCTATTGCGCCAGGAAACATCGAAGGCCATTCAGTCGCTGGAGATGGCCCAGCGTACGCAGGATACGCCCGCCGGTCTCCAGTTCGAGCACAGTGCTCCGTTCCAGTACTTCCAGTGCCTGGTGTCCAAGTACGAGCAGGATTTGATAGCGTTGCGCCAGAAGATTGCTCACACCGAGAGCCTGATGCACGCCCTCTCCAACCCGCAGAGCATTTCTCCAACGGATGTGATGCGCTGCTTCCGCCAGCTAAGCGAAAGCTTCATGGCACTGGCCGGACGCCTGCAGGAAGTGCACCAGCGTGTGGAGGAGCAGAAGGAACACTATCTTAACCTGCGTCGCTACCGATTAAGGGACGCCACAAATGTCTTTGAACGGATCGACAATCCTCCTCTGCCGTCGGTGGAGCCCCAGAGGATCAGCAGTGGCCCGACACCCTTCTCCAATATCACGGCCATCAGCAGTCTGAACAAATCGTATACGTCGGCGGCAGCGGCCAACTCCGCCAGCAATGCGGCAGCCAAGTGAGATTGAATTGTTAGCATGTTTCAAATAAATCGTTATGTACCACAGAGACCGCCTCCGACTCGGCTTTTAAGTATAGCATAGAATATATTTCAGTTGCAACAATATTCACTTCTTGACCACCTGTATGACGTCCTCGTCGGCCATCACATGGGCGATTCCGACGCGCTGCGGCGAGTACTTTGTGGATGTGCCCCACACCAGGGCGTATTTAAATTGGGCAGCCAGCGTGCGATGAATGGCGTGGCACACGTGCTCCACACTGACACCCTGCGGGAAGAGTAGTAGGTCAGTAAACGCGTCTACAGCGGTTCCATCAAGTGGAAGATGCAGGAATATAAACACAACTTGCCTTCCTGAGAATCAGACCGTCGTCAAAGTCCGGCGGTGCTCCGGGCTTCTTTGTGTAGACCCTAATTAGCTGCAGCGCCTCCCAGAGGGCCTCCAGCATGTAGTCCAGATTGAGCTTCATGTTGCAGCTGACGACAATGGAGTTGGGCTGACGCGCCAGGCGGTCCACCTCCTCAATGGAGATCTGATCGATCTTGTTGTAAACATACAAACAGGGCAGATACACACGATTTGCGGTGACGACATCGATGAACTCGTCCTCGGTGCAGTCCTCGCGGAAGAGCACCTCGGCATTGAATATTTTGAAGGAGTGCAGGATGGTCTGGACCATTTTCTCGTTGCAGCGCGTCAGCGAACAGGTGGCATTGAAGCTCAGGCCACCGCCCTTCTTCTGCTTAAAGTAGATGTTGGGCTTGCGCTTGTTTAACCGGATGCCCACGGACTCCAGCTCGCGTTCGAGCAGCTCCCGATGAACATTTGGCTTGGTGGCATCCAGCATCATGAGCACCAAATCGGCTGTACGGGCCACGGCAATGACTTGGCGACCACGCCCCTTGCCCTGGGCAGCGCCCTCGATGATACCCGGCAGATCCAGTAGCTGTATGTTGGCACCCTGGTACTCAATCACACCCGGAATGCAGGTCAAGGTGGTGAACTCATAGTTTGCTATGGATTTACACAGATGGAACAGGGAGTCAGAGGATCTTGAGAGATGTGGCTATCCGGCTGCAGCTTACCCGCCTCCGATTCCGTCTTTGTCAGGGTGGACAGCATTGTGGACTTGCCCACCGAGGGAAAGCCGATCAGCGCCACCCGCGCATCGCCGCTCTTCAGCACATCGAATCCCTCGCCCTTCTCGCCCTTTTTTGAGGGTTCCAGCAACTGGGAGCGGTACTTGGCTAACTTCGCCTTCAGCAGTCCCAAATGGTACTCGGTGGCTGGTAAAGAGGAGTAAACACACTCGGATTTAGAGACGCTTTGCAAATCCTAACCTAAATTCCGATGGCCAGCGCGGCGGATTTCGAAGGTGTCGTCGCCTTTTTTGCCGGTTTATTACACAAAACTCACGCTAACCTTTGTTCTTCTGGGTTCGCGCAATTTCGCGCTCGATCTCTGCTATCTTTTCCAGGATTCCCATTCTGCTGTCGCTGTGATAATATACAAAAAAAACACCAAAGTTTTGCTTTTATTATTGAGCAGCGGCCCCAGGGATGTAAAGCTTTGTTCACAGTTTCAGCTTCCAGCCCTGAACAGCTGATAGTTCCGAGTGTCAAGATAACGTTCCTAGTTGGACTTTCTATTCCAATTTTAAATAATTGGTGATTATGAAATGTAAGCCCTTTTCCCCTTAAAAAGTATTATTAAAATTATAATATATCATGTTTCAATTAATAATCAATTAACCAATTAATAAAATATAAACGAACTTTCAATCTTTTCATGCTTATAATTTAAAAATAATAAGTTCTAATGTTAATAAAAGTTAAAAACTAAACTAAAACTATTAAAAATCTATTTACTTGATATAATTGTCATGGTTCGGACTTACCGCAGCACAGGAAACACAGTTATCCATTTTCATCATTAATTCCTTGCAGTGTAGAGACTTGGTGAGCTTCTTCCCGGTTATCCAGAAGTATTGGATGGGTCAGGTGATATTTCGGGGTCCAAGGGTACTCACTATCACTGCCACTATCACTGAACACTGCGGAGACTCCGGAACAACTGAAGCTAGTGCGAAGGGACAGCCTCTATTTATAGTGTCCGAGTGAAGAGAACAGAGAAAGTGAGAGCGAGAGAGAAACAGATATCCCAGAGCTAGGCAGCGAGCATACACAGAGAGAGATGGGCATGCCTAAAGAATAGAGTTGAAGAGTTAAAGAGGAAGAGAGAGGCTGTGAGCGACAGACAGATTGAGAGAAAGAGACACAAAGAGAGAAGCCTATTCACTGCCTTTACAATATTATATTATTACAAGAATGAGCGCTAACTGTGGCACGTCTTGCATATTGCTATTCAATTATTACTAATTAATAATTAATTATAATAATAAATTATATATTTATATATAATAAATACATTATTTATTTACATACATTATATATATATGTAGATATGTATATTTATGCCCTTGCAAGGTATTATAATTTCAGTCAGAAGATTGCAACGCAGTGAAGGAATCTTCTCCTACCATATAAAGTATATATATTCTTGATCAGCATCAACAGCCGAGTCGATCTAGACATGTCCCTCTGTCCGTCTGTCCGTTTCTCTTCAAACTAGTCTCCCAGTTTTGAAGCTATCTGAATGAAACTTTGTAGTTAGTCCTCTATATAATCTCACTCGTATTTATGTCTGGATCGGACGACTATATCATATAGCTGCCATAGGAACGATCGGAAAATTGTTAGAAAAAAATATTATAACCTTTCCCGTTTTCAACAGATTTTGTTGAATTATTCTAGAATTTCGGTTTAAATTTCTTGAATATCGGACTACTATATCATATAGCTGCCATAGGAATGATCAGAATATTTTTAAATTTGAGATATAGCCATTTTGTATAATTCTAGAATTTCGGTTTAGATTTTTTGAAAATCGGACTACTATATCATATAGCTGCCATATGAACGATCAAGATATTAATAAAATTAAAAATTATAACTTCTCAAGTTTTCAACAGATTTTCATCAAATTTGTTGAAAAGTTATAATTATAAGTTCCGATCCGACTTATATACTAGTGAAAGTATATACGTGTAGGTTAAGCCAGGATGCTAAAATATTGGCCCTTCCCCTTTAAGAAAGCTATTCCCACACCCCAAATAGTATTTAATAATATTTTTTTGCGAACTAGCACCCTGATTTCCTAGATCTTCAAAGGTTATAGATGGCTAATGGTACACATTTTCAATTGGATTATTTTTATTTGTCAAAAGAACTCGTAAAATATACACAAATACACGCAGGTAAATACTGTTACGATTACAAGAAACCCCACAACACGCAAATGACAATAAATTACAATAGTGACTGTTGAGTGAGACAGAGACATCGAGAGAAAGAGATAGCGCGGCCGGGGCGGATGGGGATCCCAGCATCGGTGGCCAAAAGGGCCCAGTCCTCCGCAGCGAAGCCCTCCTCCGGCAGCGATTTAGCAATTAGTTGTTGGCATAGAAGCCGTGTCCCGAGTTCCCCATGAACTCCCTCCAGCGCTGTCCCTCCAGCGGGTCCAGTTCCGAGCAGACCTCACCGGGTCGCAGGGTCCGGCAGGTGCACGTGATTCCGATGCGGGTCACCACCAGCTGTGACTCGAACTTGGGAAGAGCCGGTTCGGCATCCACCAGTCGCTCGCTGAGGCACTGCTTGAGGAACTGTTTGCGCAACACGCGCAGGTTGTCGATGGTGTAACCTGTGAAGAAAGGAAGAGGTTACCCAGGAGTCTTGGAGCCTCCAAAAAGATGAACTCACTCTTATACGCGCTGATCTTCTCCTCCACACAGCTCAGATCCTGGGGCGAGAAGAGCGGCGGGTAGGCCTCCGACTCTCGGATGTTGAGCACGAAAGCAAAGTCCAGCGAGGAGCTGGCGTTACCCAGTGCCTTGAGCAAGACGCCCGTGGATGAGATGGAAGCCAAGTACCAATCTGGTCCATTAGGATCATCGCCTCCTGTAGTTTCCTCCCCAGCGGCAGTGGTGGCACCGGAAACACTCTCCCCCTCGCGTCGTCGGCGACGTAGGGTCATCTTGCTTCTTTCCTCGGCAGAACCACCAGCAGCCTGCTCCCGCGCCTCGTTATCCAGCTCCAGGTCCCACAGGCTGAGCGGGGACTGAGCCATCGGGGGCAGTCCTGTGGTGCTGGAACCCGTTTGGACAGTGGTGCTGCTGTCTTTATCCAGGTCATCACTGCGGACATCACGATTTCCGGAGCTGGGATACTTGGAGCGCAGGTGGATGGGTCGGTCGACCTGCTCCAGCAGCGGCTGGACATCGTCGTTGTACACCAGATCATACTCCTCCTGGACGCGCAAAGGATTCGTACTCTCAGGCAAGGGGTCATAATCCTTCTGTGGAGTTATTTATATATTAGCTATATATTTTCCTATAAACGGAAGCTACTTACAAACTCCTTGTAGGCCTCCTTGGGGTATCCCCCTGCCATACCGAAACTGGGCAGCTCGTTGTCCGCTCCTTGGGGCAAGAGCTCTTGCAGCTGCTGCTCCGTTAATGCCTTATGTCGGTGGTGACCCTTTGTCCTTCTGCCCACCGGCTGCTCCGTTCCAGTGCCAATGCCAGTTATACTTCCCATCGCTGTACCGGCTGCCACCTGGCGGAGTAGCTGCTCCCGATTGCCCGCCAGTAGCTTCTTGAGCAGCTTGGGATGCTTTAGGGGGGACTTTTTCCCAGCTGGCGCCGGTCGTTGTGTGCGATTCAGCTGAACCTCCAGGTCATCGGTGCTGAAGAGCACAGCACCTGGTGGCTCGATATGCCGGGCAATCCCGTAGAGCTTTAGCACCGTGGACTCGTTGTACCGCAGGCGACAGGTGTCCGCCCTGGCCTGCAGGATGATGTCGCTGTCCGGCACAAATTCGTAGGCATCGCGGGCATCCGGACGATTGCGGCATTGCAGCTGCCAGTGGAGGAAGAAGTCGCCACCGAAGCTCTGAGAAATGGAGACTCCACCGAGAAGGCTATTGGCACCGCCGGCATCCGTCATCATGGTATTAAGCAGGGGCAGTCCCGTCCGTCCATCCAGGATTGTGGTCTGCGAATAGTAGTAAACGGGGAAGCCCGGACCCGTGTTGTATTTCACCATGAAATCCGTGACATTGTCGTGGTCAAAGTGCCCTGGCACAATGGCACTGACACACTCGCTGGCCGGGAATGTGTAGTTCCACATCATTGTGTAGTTGGCTCCGTCGAAGGCGAGGACACTCCGGTTGAAGGCCGCCACTACCACATCCGAGATGCCATCGCCATTGAGATCGGTGAGCACGGCGGGCACCATGAGACCCGATCCCTGCTGCCGGTAGAGCGGCGTGAAATGCTTCTCGCTGGTGTGGGCCATCAGGGAGTGCAGTCTCAGGGAGTAAATGCCACCCGGTGTATTCTGACCACCGGTGAGGATCAGCAGAAGCTCTGTGCCATCCGCCTCGGTGAGTAGTTGGATCGGGACAAACATCTCCTCCCGGTAGGGCGTTGGTATGCTACGGATCACCTTGCCGGTTTTGCCAGAGATGAGCTTTATGTGACCCGCCTTGGACTCCTCCCGCTCCTCCAGATGAGCAGCTATGATTTCTGGCACCGAGTCTCCGTCCAGATCACGCAGCTCGTTGATGGTGTACAAGTCCATCACAATCGGGGAGTTGGTCTCCACCTCCAGTTCGTGGAAGCGCCAGATTATGGAGCCGGTGCGGCCATTGATGGCATAGATCATCTGTTGAGCAATAAGAGGACTTAAGCCGGGAGGAAGTGGCTTCCATAGAGGGATTAAGCTTACCCCAAGTCTGCCGGCAGCCACGCAGTCGGTGCCTCCATCTCCATCCACATCCGCGCTGCAGTGCAGCGAGAAGACATTAGCCACGCTCCACGACTGCCACAGGATGGAGCCATCGCGTCCATTCAAGGCCACCACGCCACCCTCGCAGGGCACCTCCTCGCCCTGTTGGGCGGACTGGCACCGAGGCAGTGGAATACCCTCGTAATGGATGTTGTCGTCCACTCCGTAGCCAAAGACCACGTCCCTGATCCCATCGCCATTTAGATCGGCCGCACGCAGCGGACTTTCGCTATTCATACGCGGCAGGCTACGGCTCCAGCGTTTCTGGACACTGATCTGAGTGCAAGGGACAAACTCACTGCCCAGGGAGCTGCCATATCCAATGCGGGCGGAGCTGGAGGACATGGCCGCCAGCTGGGCGGGATCGGTGCGCCACCAGTGCCGGATACGCTGGAGCGGCAGCGGGAAGAGGGTCAGCATGAGGGCCGCCAGACTAAGCACCGCACAGAGGACCGTCAGGGCAGCCAGGGCGTAGCAGAAGGGTTCGCAGCAGCGGCAACAGCGGCGTCGCCTGTGCTGTTTCATTATGGGAGCCGATCCTGATCCTGATCCATTGCCGGGTCCACCGGAGCTGTGCTTCCGCCGGGGGGCCATTAGGGGTCGCTTCAGGCCCTGCTCTTCGCTGCGCTGTAAGATGAAGATGAGAGAGAAGTAATATTACTCATTACTTATTTACAGATTCAAATGTTTACTCTTAATTTAAGAAATTAAGAAATTTTATTTAAGAGGTTAAGGACTAAGCCAAGGTAGTACTGGTAGCGTGTTAATCTATATCTCAAAGATACAACTCGTTTGAAAGCACAGCTTTTAGTTTATATTAAACTCTTTTTTCGAAGAGATTTTATATTTTAAAGTGTATGTATTTTTAAGCAAGCATTTTCCAATGCTAAAATAACATTTTCCTTAGAAAACTCCACCCTCGATCCTGCTTCGACATCCAAACTACGATTTGAATCATGGCGTTCGGCAATATAATATCCTAGTTTTCTAGTAACACACATCAATTTTTCCACTTGATTTAATTATATATTTACACACAATATAGGTCCCAAGAGATGCTCCAGTCCATATTTTTCCTATGAACTCTTCCTTTCCGTTCTAAACGCTCCCAAAACTCACCTTGGCCGACCTGGCATCCTTGATGAACACCTCGTCCTCGACATCATCGCTGGCATCCTCATCGATGGACGAGTCCCGTATGGCAATCCTCTTCGAGGGCACATATGGTCGCAGTTTGATCATCTTTCGTACCAATGCCGCTGTTGCGGTTTCACCACCTAGCTGCGCCTGCCGGAATGCCTCAGTTTAAGCGTGTCTATGGATGTGCTTCGGATCCTTTAGAGCATCCTGCGACTCCTGTTCTCCTTGCAACTCCAATTGCAGCGATGCGCGTCCGTCGACTGTAGAAAAATCAATAACGACGTCACGGTTTCGCGCTCAGCTGTTTCCCGTTCCGGGGCATGCGCTCTGGCAGGGATTGCGGTGCCACCACCCAAACCACCACCCAGTGAAGCAGCCGCCACGTGTTAGCCAGCGGCTACAGGTTTGTTTGTCAACAATGTGGCTCCCCACCTGGGCAGCGGCCCACTCTCCGACTCTCTGGCTCTCTTTGCCACCCTGCGGCAGGGGCTGCTCTCTGCGGGGCATCTGTTGCTGGACGGACCCACCACCACCATCACCACCCCCAGTCACTTCCCTTGCCATTCCCAATGCCACCCAGCTCCACCCTGGAGCAACTCCCCCGATTAGCTTCCCCTCAGCAGCGGTTCAATGTCCTCGCTTTGAGAATTTCATGAATGAAGTAGGCGGGGCTGTGGAGTTGGGCATGTGGCATGTGGCATGTGGCATGAGGAGGACATGGGGGGCTTCATTCACCAAACTTCCGCATGCTGCGAATGTGGGTCACATTTTCTGTGCGACAGTATGTGGTTTTGCCCGCTCGCTGGAGTTAGCGATTGATATTTAATGAGATCTTGTCTGCCTTTCAGCGGCAGGAAGTGATACGGAAAAGATATGACGGACCAATATTCCAGCGTTCGATTAAGGTTATTATTCGTATTATTTTTACTTGGTTATTGCCAGTATTATACATTTTTTAAAATATTATTTTAGGTTGCCTTTTAGGTAGATATGTTAATGATTATTTGATTGATAATTGAACTTTAACTTGGACTGCAATTGCAATTTAATTCAGCAAATACAATAGTTTCTGTATATTTAACTGACTCTAAATGTTAAAAAACAAAGGAGTCTGAAAACAGTCCTAAAACTTCACTAATTTTCATCTGTAGTACTCCAATTAATATAAATATAAATCAAGACACAACTATTAAGCCAGAGAAAGGAATGTTTCGACCCTGCCAAAGACTCTCATCAGTACCAATTAGAAGGGCCCTCTTTGCCTTAAAAATTTATTAACAAAATATAAATATTTTACAAGAGAAACCTTACGAAAAAGCTAATTAATTTGCACATTACCTCTATGAAAACAATAAAAGCCTCGTCAGGATCCAAATCCTTGTTTTTTATTATCACAAAACCGACATTCATCGTCAATGATCCTTGCTCGTGCATTAAATTCATTCGGTGACCTTGTCGCTGCTTCATATATATATTTCCTTGCAATCCCGTAATGTATATAGTTACGGTTTTTGTATCTTTATACTTTCCCCTCAAAATGTATTTCACATAATTTTGTATGACGTAGCCGCACGCTTGTCAAAAGCCAAACACAAGCTAAAAAGCTGCCCTGTTCGTTCGTTTTCCCATCCGAAAAAAGTATTCAAATTGCAAGTGCGGCAAAAACCTTTTGCGAATTTGCTTTAGCCGCCACCACACCCGTTGCCGCTGCTGCTGCTGCTGCTGCTGCCCTCAGCAGAAACTTAAGAGCACCACTTAGGGGGGAGCAGTGGGTGGCTCAAGGCAGGACAGGAGCACTCAGTGCACAGGTCCAAGCTCGACTGCATCCGAATAAACTATAGAAAAATCAGCGGCTTTTTATAGCTTTAGCTGCTGTGCCCCATCAATAGAGGGAACGGGGCAGGGGGGCAGGGGGGCTGGTGGCAACTTAAGTGTGCTATTATCGCATCAGAGATAATTTAATAACGACGAGTCGTCGTCTTCTTCTGCATCTCGCTGGCTCGGAGGCCAGCGAGGATGTGTTGAATCCTGTCGAGAGTGTTGCGGCAAGGCGTTGAGTAGTAGTGCTTCTAGGGTCTGTTTAGGAGGGGGTTCGGATAGAACAGAGTAGTCACCTCACCATCTAGTGCACACATGAGACGGTGAGGTGTCAACTGCCTGAAGGTCACCAGGAATTTCTGAGAGCTAGCAATGTTTTTAAGTCCTTATATTTGATTTCAAAGAATGTAGGGTTTTTTAGGGTTTCCAATTTTTCAGAAAGTGTTTTTACATTTCAAAGAAGATTATTTTAAATATTTTAGTAAATAATACATGTAATTTAACACTATTATCCCTTTATGGTATTTAATTGTTCGCCAAGCTTATATCTTAATTTCGAACTATTCATTTCAGAGAATTTAATGGGAATTTTAACTAGTATTTGGACTTTTTAAAAGATATCTTATATTGAGATTATTTAAAAATATAATAATAATAATTGTAAGTGAATTAGATATACAATTCTTTTATATTACGGTTTCTAAGAGCTTGCGAAGAATAAAACTTATTTTCCAATAAAACTGTTTAATTTCTTGATAGTTATTTCAGAGAGTTTAGGGTTATTTTCACAAGTATTTCATATTTTTAAAAGTATTTTAAATAGCAGAAAGATGTTTATTAATTATTTTATAATTTGGAAAATATTTAACATAGCTAAGATAATCATTAAATATTTAATAATTCAGTATACATAAAATTATGGTGTTTTTATATTACAAAACATATAAATTTGCGAAGAATTAAAGAACTGATTCAGCAAGTATTTTGCATTTTAGAAAGTATTTCACATTTCCAACTTTATTTTTAAATATTTTTGTAATAATTTAATGTGAATTTATTACAAAATTATTGTTTATTACGGGCTTAAAGAGTTTGCAAAGAATAAAGAATATAAACAATACATTATGAGCGAATTTTCATGTATAAAATAGAAAACAGATAAAGGGCCTTCGAAGGAGACTTACTTTCTCCCCAAAACATTAATTTTTTACAATGTTTTCCCTAAATCCTTCACTGTATTTATCTATATAAAAATAATTTTGACAAATATAATAAATAAACCTTTTTCCTTAAAATTCTTCTAAATAATTAAATTTATTTCAAATAGATTTCGTTTGATTAAATTTGAGGAAATGTCCCTTTAATTATTCTGTTATTGTTTAAATGTATATAAGAAAATAATAATGTATTAAAATATATACTTACATATGTGATAATGTCTATTATACATAAATTAACTGAATTATTTAACATTTCAGCTGTTTTTCTTTGGTTTATTTATTCCATGACGACTCCAACTTAAGTGTGCTTTTGTCTCATTTAACTTGATTTTCCTTGCAATTTTCCGCTGTCATTTTTATTGTATTTGCTTTTCTATTTGTGCACTCCGAGTGACTTCAGCGGGGGATTTAAGGGATTACGCTGGCGCTGCATTCATTAGCCGGAGTTTCTTCCACGTTCGGAGGCCATTGGATGCGACAAATGCCACTTCTGGGCACTGCCACTTGCCAACTTGCGGAGAGCTTGTTAGGGAGGGACAACTAACAAGCAAATTGATTGAAAAATGCTCAAAACTAGGGGAAATCCCTGTCCACGTCCAAGTGTGAACAATGCAGCAAAAAATGAAATCCGTAAACTTGGCCGCGCAAGAAGAATTCCCCCCATTGAATTATACAAGTTGCCGTCGAATCGATAGACATATGTCCCCCATCAGTGAAGGTCCTGCACCCCACATCCGGGGCAGAAATGACAACAATGTCGATGACGACAGAGCCGAGCAGATTATGTGGCAAACGGAGGCAATGCCAAAGCACTCGAAGAAATTATGTTAAGTGACTCGGGCAAGACAAACACACAGGCGGCTCACGGCGCTGGGGAAAGGATATTTGCCCGTCCTATATATAGGATACAGGCACAAACATTCGCAGCCGATAGTTCCTTGTTCCCGCCACATTAAAGTCTGCTTTCACTTTGGTTTCTCCAACCATCGCTCGGAACGGGACTCTCGTCCTCCTATACATGCAGCGCGTCAAGCATCCTGCATCCTTCGTTGGTGAACTTTCGCTTCGTGCCTGGCAACGTTTTAAATTCAAATCTGTTCGCCACCAACTGTCAGTTGTCAGCGAAAGTTCGAACGGCCAGGACGCTCAAAACGGAAAGAAGCCTTTGAATAAAATACTGTCAGCTATTAAATGAAAAATTTGAAAAAATATTTATCCAAGTCCGTTACACTTTCTCATATGTAATTGTAACTTTCCAAATATTTCACAAAACGCAGAGTTCTTAAAAAAGGTGTATTTTTCAAAAATGCCATCGAGTGCGTCGAGCTGATGGTTATGTAATCTCGGTGAAGATTCCAGAAATCCATCAGAAACTAGTGCAGTTTTAACGACAAGAAAACGTAATCGCGTTTACCAGCAGAGTGAAGTTAATTCCCAATTCATCAGCTAACTGTGTAAGAATTTCTAATATATTTTACCTTTTATTACTGTAATATAAATTTATATACAGTTTATAGGTCTATGAATTGTTTTTACATTTTGAACAACAAGTGTATGAAAACTACATAGAAAATGATTTGATAACAGCTTAACAGTTTTAATGTGACTTAAGTAAACTATTTTAGTTAAAAAAAGTCAAAACTGTGCACCAAGTTCTGACATAAAGTTTTAAGACTTTAATAGTAAAAATGATTTGGTTAAGAGACCTAGAAAGCTTTGCAATTGTGCTGTTTTTAAAATTCTAAATGATTTCTTGTTATATTAATGACAAAATAACTGAAACACTATAATAAACGTACAAATAATATGATAATAATAATAATATTATTATTCTGGTATTATTATAAGAGAAACATTTTAGATCTTATGCTGTAATTTCTTGATCAGCATTAATTAGTTATTTCGTATCGTAGTAGAAGTATATACTTCTAAATGTATTACTATTTCTTATACTTTCATACAAACGATCTTAAAACAAACAGAAACATCTGCATAAATTTGTTCCTTTTTTTAGCAGAAAGCTTAATATATAATTATTAAAATCGAATAATTGCATTTATTTTGTTGTGGCAGACATCAATCTGTACAGGAGAATGTCTAAAAAAATCTCATTTAGTGCTATGTTTTTATGTATAAATAAACACACTTATAATATATTTTATTTATATAATACATCTTAAATATTTTATTTCGCTTAGCAAAGAAACTAGCTTTCATTAACTTTAAAATTGAAAACAACCAGTTTTTTTATTTATTTTAAATTCCATTATTAACATTAAACATTATTTATTGACAAAATTTCAGAATATAATAGAAAGTCTTAAAAAATTCTTGACGTTTTAATTAATATTGATTATATTTTGTTCTTATAATTTATGAATGGTTTTCCAATATCTTAATTATTTGATCAACAATTAATCAAAGAAATATGTATAAATTTATTCCAAATTTAAATATATTGATTCTTTAAGTTGGCCCAATTTGCCAAAACCAGAAGGGGAACTACAGACTTCTGCCTCGCCAAGTACCGCGGCAATTGTCCTTGTCTAATGGGGGCTCTGCAGCATTGGCAGGATTCTTTCATTGCCCGCTTTCTTCTCCACGCTCGCCATGTGAGCGGGGGCAAAGGCATCCCTCCCGAGCGCACAGAAAGGCGCATGGGCCACTTAAGGCACGGCCCTCCATGCCACCACCCAGGCACCACCCAGCCCCTCCTAGCCGCCCCTCGAGTGGCTTTAATTGTGAATTAAGACGGTATTGTGCAGCGAGCGACTGGGACGGCGACAGGTATCGCTGCCAGGGTTGCCAAACCCCGGTCGTTTGAGACATCTGTCAATGCCGAGGCTATCTCCTGTCGAGGGCCACTGTCCCTTTGTCTCGGTCCGATTCTCCCCCGCTGCCATTTTATTTACTTTGCTAAGCGGCATAATTGTTTCTATTTTCGTGCCAATCGCTCTCGATGCACTGTCAATGCCAGGGGGAATCCTCGAGTGGCTGCTCTCGCCTTTGATCCTGCTCACCAGGTGGCAAGGTCAAGGCAGAGACCTGGAAATCGTTTCAATTTGTTTTGCAAGTCGATGTCACCTCCATTGAACAGGAAGAGCCCTGAAATGGTGAATAGTACTCATTGAAAACAAGTGCTTAGGAAGAATTTCTTATAACTGATATAAATAGTTTAATATAAATATCCTTGAATAAACCTTATTGAATGGTATATCCTGAAAGAAATTTATACAAGGTTTTTTGACTTAAAAAGATAGTAATAAAATAGAACTTTATACCTTGTAACCAAAGGGTTTAACTATATAAAACTTATATTATTACTTTGGTAACCTAAGCTTAGTTAGTATTAGTTAGTTTCTGAGATCTTAAACAAGGCTTAATTTGTATTTTATAATTTAGTCTAATAAATAAAATATTGACTTTTACGGGGGCTACTTTAATACCCTACAATTTCCTGGTTCTAAAAATACATTGACATAAATGTAAGGTATATATCTGACAACCTTTATCCATTTGATTCCTCCTTCACTCAGGAAGAGCACCGAAATGGTATTCCAAATAATAATCCTGGTGATCTGCACCATCTGTCTCAAGCACTATGCCAAAGGGGAGTTTCAGTAAGTACAAAACTTTAACATAAGCCATCCCCAAATTCCAAATCAAAAATTCATATAGACAAAGTCTGGCCATCACCGACATCCTGCCCGAGGACATCAAGCGATATGATAAGATGCGACCGCCCAAGAAGGAGGGCCAGCCCACGATAGTCTACTTTCATGTAACCGTAATGGGCTTGGACTCCATTGATGAGAACTCAATGACCTACGTGGCGGATGTGTTCTTCGCCCAGACTTGGAAGGATCATCGCCTAAGATTGCCGGAGAATATGACCCAGGAGTATCGATTGCTGGAAGTGGACTGGCTGAAGAATATGTGGCGGCCAGACTCCTTCTTCAAGAACGCCAAATCGGTGACATTCCAGACCATGACCATACCCAATCACTATATGTGGCTGTACAAGGACAAGACGATCCTGTACATGGTCAAGCTGACGCTGAAGCTGTCCTGCATCATGAACTTTGCCATCTATCCACACGACACCCAGGAGTGCAAGCTGCAAATGGAGAGCTGTAAGGGTTTCTCAAACAAAGTTTAAGTTCCTTGTAATAAAAGTTAATGGTATTTAGTGTCCCACACCACGGATGACCTGATCTTCCAGTGGGATCCCACCACACCGCTGGTGGTGGACGAGAACATTGAGCTGCCGCAGGTGGCCCTAATCCGAAACGAGACGGCGGACTGCACCCAGGTCTACTCCACTGGCAACTTCACCTGCCTGGAGGTAGTCTTCACCCTCAAGCGTCGCCTGGTTTACTACGTTTTCAACACGTACATACCCACCTGCATGATTGTGATCATGTCCTGGGTCTCCTTCTGGATCAAGCCGGAGGCGGCCCCCGCCCGCGTCACCCTGGGGGTCACCTCGCTCCTCACCCTGTCCACGCAGCACGCCAAGTCGCAGTCATCTCTGCCGCCAGTTTCCTATCTCAAGGCCGTGGACGCCTTCATGTCCGTCTGCACGGTGTTCGTGTTCATGGCCCTCATGGAGTACTGTCTGATCAACATTGTCCTGAGCGACACGCCCATACCCAAGCCGATGGCCTATCCGCCCAAGCCGGTTCCGGGGGATGGCACCAAAAAGGAGGGCGAGGGTGGCGCCCCGCCGGGAGGCAGCAACACGGCGGGCAGCAAGCAGGCCACCATGCTGCCCCTGGCCGATGAGAAAATTGAGAAGATTGAGAAAATCTTTGATGAGATGACCAAGAACAAGAGGGTGAGCGGCATGATCTTCATTATATAAGCTATATATATTTTATATCTAAAACAATTTTCGCTTAGATTGTGACCACCACTCGTCGCGTGGTTCGTCCGCCGCTGGATGCTGATGGTCCCTGGATTCCGCGCCAGGAATCACGTATCATTCTGACCCCAACCATAGCACCACCGCCACCGCCGCCGCCGCCATCGGTGCCCGATCCGGAGTTGCCCAAGCCCAAGCTGACCCCCGCCCAGGAGCGGCTCAAGAGGGCCATCTACATAGATCGCTCCTCGCGGGTCCTGTTCCCCGCTCTCTTTGCCAGCCTCAATGGCATCTATTGGTGTGTGTTCTACGAGTATCTGTAAGATCCCTGACCTCTGACCTGTACATACGTTACTTTCGCCGGCTCTCTCGCTCTCTCTATCTCTGTGTGTCGCTCCATCCGAGTGTTAAACGTTGATTGTTCGCATATATCGAAGCGTATACCGCAGAAATTACTCTTAAGCTTTCACGCACAAGCTTTAAGTCAATGAATTTTAAACTTAGACGATTGTTGAACCACAAAAAAAACAGGAACAATATAAGATACAAGTATGATAAACTCAAGATGCATTGCAAATTATCAATTCAATTCCTAAGATGCTTACAATTAATCCCAGCGACATCGCTGTAGCCGCTGTAGATTAAGTGAATTGTAATTTAATGTCTCCAACAAATGCTTTTAATTGTAAATAAATAGAGAAGTCATTCAAATAAGGACTCGAGCTTTTCTTGGTTGCAAGGATATACTAAGTCCTTGAAGGACTAAAGCTCTAAGCTTGGTAATGGCTTTTTCTAAAAGTTCCCTGAATTCTGGCCACAATTGTAGTAATAATAGCTTCTCAGCCGTTTTGGCCCAGACCATTCATTTCTTAACACCTTTTTCTGGTTGCTCAGTTTTTTATTTCTCCGCAGTTATAAGTTTATTTCGCGCTGCTTTTTCTTTTAAAGGTGTCAACATTGGGTCGAACAATGGGCCCTGCTCGGATTTCTACGGAGGCCCAGACTTATGAATACCCAATTAATTATGTTGGTCACACGCTCTTCTACACTTTTTCCTTTTCACGGTCGTTAGTGACGCCGCAGCAATAAAGTACAACAACAAAAAAAAAGGTTAAAAAACGTAGACAAAATGTACCAATTGAGCAGAAGATAAGATGGCTTTATGGAGAAGAGATACTTATGAGATACACCATCTGCCAGATTAAAGATTCGCTGTATTTTCATTAAGGCCTTGTAATTATTTGCCACCATCATATTTCCACTTAATTTTTTGTTTAATTTCTGTGGGGTTTCTCCTCAGCCTCATACGACTACCATCAATCATGTGTGTATATATTTTTGTTTTTTCGGTTAAACCATTTGCATTTGAAGTAGGCCAAAGAGTTCGGTTTTTTTTTGGGGAAACCACAGTATGATTCACCCAAAAAGCCACACAGTACTCGATGGAGGGGCTTGCACTGGCTGAGGAAAACAAGCTAAGGTTGCGCAAATATTAAATATATATAATTTTTGGTCTGCGGGAATACCTGACTTTGAGCACCATGTGGGCGAGTGTTCAATGCAAATTAGCTCGGCGGTTCAATGGGTTCGCTGGTCAAGGAAACTCTTATGTTTTATAATTCAATTTATAAATCTATATAGAATTATCCCAGAAAGACAGCACGACTTTGGCTGAAAGAGAGAGAGAGATCTCTCGCTGGAGCTCAAGTCTGAAGAAAGTAAAAATCCAGCTAAGTTCCCCTCTGTAACCGCCGGCCTGCAACGCCGCCGATCTTCCCACAAACAAAAGCTGAAACGAAAACGAAACGAAATGCTCCAGCGGCAATGCCAACACTGGAGTTAAGGCCAAAAGCTGCCTGAAAACGACGCCACAAAATGCTATGTTGTTGCTGCTGACTGAGTGTCTTCGGCTCCGCGTTTTGTCTTCTGCATTTTCAGTTTCAATTTCAGTCGAACTCGGGCAGCAACGGCACACGGAAGCAGGCCGCTCCACTCCGCTCCCAAAAATAATAAAAAATAAAATAAAAACACAAATAAAAACCCTTCACAGAAATCATAAAATCAACTGCAATTCAGTCCATAACACTCGTTGGTGATTTAATTCGAGCAACCACCAGGCTTAAAAGTGAAATTTTTGTGAATTTCGCAATCGAGGCGGCGGGAAATAAAAATAAATATTACAAAATTCAATTAAAGCTATTAAGCTGGCAAAAAGTTAACGCCAAGGCTAAATTGTGCAGCCGAAAACTAAAGAAATAAAAAATACAAATCGTCGCCGCTGCTTAACACTTTTTAACACTTTCATTTTCGTTGAGAGTCGTTTTCGTTGGGTTCGTTCGTCATCGCATCGCCTCGCTGTTCGTTGAGTGTGTTAAATAATAGTAAACAAAAAAGAGTGAACGAAACTACCCAAAATTGTGGGCAAATGTTAAACGGCTTTTTGTTAAAACCGAAAACGGAAACTGCATTTTGAAGCATTCGAAGTTCGGCAAGATGCAGGCGACGCCACTTCTGCTCTGCCTGGGTTGGTATTCACATTTAAACAGCGACATTAAAAGACAACAAAATTAACGCATAATTAACCTAGTTTTGGGCGACTCAAAATCGATTTTAAATATGTTGTAACCGTTTATGTGCGGCTTATGGTTGGTTTGTGCTAATGTGCTGCGCAAAAAACCATATACACAAATGAGCGAGGGAAAACAAAAGACTTAGGCAACGAACTCGAATGCAGCCGCTGAGGGGAGTGTTTCTCCGGTCGTCATTCGTGCAACTGCGGGGCCTGCTTGCAACTTTCGTTTGCGGCCAATACGAAGCTTCCGCTCGGTGACGTCAGAGCCAAAAGAAACCAGCTGGCATGCAAATCACAAACACGGCCAACACCAAGGCCAATCGCAGATCTCCCCGCGTCCCAAGTACGCGCTCGTACGTGTTTCTTGGCACTGTAACAGCGCCAGGCTTTGCCATCTACTATTATGCAACTACAAAACATTAAATAAAAGCCAAGAAAAAACTTGTCAAAGCCGCTGACTGTTGGCTTTGCTGGTGCAAAAAGCCAAAAACTCCGCTCCCGGCGGGTTTTTCTGATGCCGCCCGACCATGAAGTGTTCAATTTAATGTTATCTCCGCCGATTCGGAAGTCAGCTGCCAGTTTCTCTGCTTTTCCCCCCTCCAGTTCCCACTGCGGGATTAGTTGGTACTTTTCCAGCATTTCCTCAAAGGCCTTTCTTGGATTATTTTCACTTTCGTTGGACGTTGGACAATTACTGGGAAATCACTTGGCAGGAGCTTATGAAACTCCCTGCCGGCTCCTAATTGGATTACAGTTGGAGTTAACACCAGAGATTGCTGTTACTTTAAGGAATACTACTATTTTTATTAAATTTCTAAATGATTTCATTTATAAAATATATAATACACATGCTAGGTTTTAACTATTTAACTTTCCATTGGACTTCTTTATTCATATGCAAAGTCAAGATGTCTAGAGAAGTGCTTTAAAATTATAAATGGTTTTCATGCTAATAAAACCATTTTCTCGTCTTAAAAGCGTTTAAAAAATACATTATAGTGTCTAGGTTTGGTAAAAGTAAACACTTAAAGTGGTTTTGTCTTAGAAACTGTTATTTCTTCTATAAGTTGTGGACCAGTTAAAGTTTATGTGTGCACCTTAATGTGCGACTTGACGGTACTATATTTTTATTATGAACACTAAAACTAAAAACTAGAACGAAAACCAATATATTTTCCAACTTTCATTATCAAGCATGAGTTTTCTAAGAAATCCCACAAAAGATAAATAGATTGAGCCTCTAAAAATAAATAATAATTAATAAATTTAATGCTAAATCATATTGAATTCAATTTTCCCCTTTTCTTTACCTTTCGATGGAATGTGTGACACTGTTTTTTTTTTTTGGGTCAAAATGCAAAAGAGTCCAACAAATGAACAATGAACCGAAAGGAGAGCATTCGTATATGTGGCGAATGTGCTTAGTCTGGTTAGGGCCCCTCGGGGCATTCACTTTTTCCCAAGAAATCATTTCTATATAAGCCCTATAATTGGCCAGCATTTCATTGTGTTTTGAGCCGCGCACAAGCAGAGCGGCAGCTGAAACACAAAATAAAGCATTGCCATTTGGTATGGGCAATTTTATTCCAAGTGAAAGTGGCAAAGTTGCAGTGCACACCTCGAAAAATGTTAATGAGGCAGCCGGGCTCGGGGATCTTGGCTTAAAGCAAAAACCAGAAAGCATCAAAATAAAACCAGAAAGAGCCGATATTAAGCCGTAACTGTAGCAGCTTAACCCAAATCACTGCCAGATAATCAATATTGTTTTCCTTCCGAGCCGCGAGGTGAAATCTTAATGTTACAGCCGACCTTGAGAGGTGCTTCGTTGTCCACTTACATAAAGAATGATCCGCGAGGAAGTTCCTCTTTTCGGTGTTATCTTCCCCCCGTGGAAAAGTGTCGAGTCATTAAGCAAACCACGAGGAGGCGAACCCGAAAAATACAAAAATCCAAAGCAAGCCAAGCCAAACGGACTCTGATTATGTCACGGCAGCCAAGCAAAGTAAACACACTGCTAAATAAACATTAAGCGCTTCAGTTGAACGACAGCAACAAAAAGAAGGGGGTTGCGATGGGCGGGGGAGCACTGGAGTCATAACCGGCGACATACTTTCCCATTTAAGGGACAACGGGGCGGATGCGTAATGCCAATTTGTGACATTATTCAACAGACGCAAAACACTACGATTTTGCATAAAGCCATTGTTCGATTCGAAGTGAGCTAGGTCAGTTAGGAGCCAGCGACTCTCAAGTGCTTCCTGGTTTTTTTAACAGTGCGTTTCATAACTTGCTAGAAATTCGTTTAAAAATTAATTGTTTATATTGTATTTATTCACCTAGGGAGGCGATGAAACGCAGTACTAATTTATTCGGGTTTTCTTAATTGATTAAATCTTGATTGTTCTGGAAAACACTAGAGACTCATTGGGGTTTCTACTCTTTAATAATGTTTCTTTGTGGAATAAATTCTTATTTTTATTATGTTAATAACTCTAAAATACCTATAAATAAATATAAGTATGAGTAATTGGTGAAAATCACTTATATATTAGGTTGTTTTTTTTTTAACAAATACAAGATTTGAATAGTTTCTTTTTTATTTATATATATATAGGCATTATTTTTAACATTATTTAATTGTTTATTATTTGTTATCATTAATTAAATTTGATTGATATTATAGATACAGATTTGGGCTTCAATTTTCCAGATTTTCTCAGATAATTAAAATCAATTTTCCTTTAGAGGAAAGTATCTATCAATTTAATTTGATTGTAATTTATTCAGTAAGAGGTGCTTATAATTATTTTTGTTATATATTAGGCATCTTTATATATAATTTATTAATAAATATTAACACAAATTATACCCCAAATATTAATTGTACACTAAAAAAGTTTAAGCCAATGTTTAATTTCAATCAAAAGGTATTTTCACTATAATTTATCAACTAGTAACTTGATTCTCGTAATTACTTTAATTAACTAATGTTTAATTTAAATTAAAATGCATTTTTCAGTTCAGTTTATCAACTAATAATCTGTTTCTCATAATTATTTGAATTATCTAATGTTTAATTTCAATTAAAAGGGCATAATTTATTAACTCGTAACCTGTTTCTTCTTCCAGTACTTTCCGCTGGAACATTACTCCCCACTAGAGCACAATCACAAGATGATACCCTCGACGAGGAGCAGCCTCTTCACCTGACCAACGACGGTAAGTGCCACCAGGATGTGCATCGCTGCCACGGACATTCACAACTTTAACTCTTAAGGCAGCGTCTTTTTTTCAGCCGCATCTGCACGACCGGCGCCTTGGACGCCAGCTGAGTGAGGACTTGGGCCTGAGCCTGAGTTCGGGCAGCACGGGGAGTGGCTCCTCCGCCAGCAGCCAGTCCAGCTCTGCCTACGACGACGCGGAGGATGAGGACGACGACGATGTCGAGGGCTCCAGCGAGTACTACGACAGCGATGAGGAGCAAACCGAGGGCAGCAACGAGTCCCTGCCACGACAGCTCTCCCAGTCCACCTTTAAGCGCATCTCGGAGACCCTGGGAGCCCTGAACCATGTGGGTCACATGCTGGTGGACATAACACGCGGCGGACAGGATCAGTCCAAGACGGAGGGTGTCGAGAAGAGCGAGGACAAAGCCCAAACTGATAGCTCCGCCAGCTCTACGTTGAGTGTGTCTAGCACCACAGAGGTACCTGCATCTTCCACATCCTCACCTCTGGGAAAGTCGGATGCCCTACCCGGAGTCTCCGGAAAACTACTAGACACTCTGCCCGTTACACTATCTGCGAATAGTTTACTGCCAGCGGGCAAGCCGGCCAACTTGAGCGTGGTCCAGGTGGCCACCAAAAGGCTGGACGACCATTCCCCCATGTTCGTGGAGAACAAGGAGCTCAAGCTGAAGAAAAAGAAGAAAAAGAATAAGAACAAGCAAAAGGTGAAGAAGCCCAACGAGGAGGCTGTCCAGGGCGCTCAGCAGTCGCAGCAGAAAATCAAGATTCCCACGACACCGCGCACCACAACCAGCACCACGACCAGCACCACTCTGAGGCCTTTGGATCAGCTGGCGGTGGCCAGTGATGAGGCGGGCACCGCCAAGGATGTGGAGAACTACTGCAAGACGCCGAGTGGAAGGCCAGGACGCTGCGAGGATCTTAGCAGTTGTCCGGCCTTGCTGCTTAACCTGAGCAGCTTGAGGGAGTCGCTGTGCTTCAAGAGCCTCTTTGTTCCTGGAGTATGCTGTCCTTTGTCCTCCAGCGCTGCGTCATCGGAGAGCTCTACCGTGTTGACCACGCAAAGGCCTCTGAAGCTGACCACACGACCACCTCCAACTACATCGACTACAAAGGCCACCCAGCCGACCAAGAGGACAACCCTGCGACCCACGACGCGACCCACCTCGGGTCTAGTGCTCATTCCCCAGAAGAAGCCACCAACGACAACGACCACCACGACGACTGAGGTGCCGCTGGAGCCCGAGGGTCTGGATGAGATCGGGAATAATATTGTGGATCCCGACGAGTGCGGCCAGCAGGAGTACTCCACGGGTCGTATTGTGGGCGGAGTGGAGGCGCCCAATGGCCAGTGGCCTTGGATGGCAGCGATTTTCCTCCATGGACCCAAGCGCACAGAGTTCTGGTGCGGCGGCTCCCTGATTGGCACCAAGTACATCCTGACGGCGGCGCATTGCACCCGCGACTCTCGCCAGAAGCCGTGAGTATTAAGGATTAGAGGAAGTTACCCTTGAAGGATATTAACTTCTTTATTATCATAGATTTGCTGCACGACAGTTTACTGTGCGTCTGGGTGACATTGATCTGTCCACGGATGCTGAACCCTCTGATCCCGTGACCTTTGCCGTTAAGGAAGTGCGCACCCATGAGCGGTGAGTCATCTACACTTTAGTCCTTTGAATATATTATTAAAATTCCATTAATTCCTGTTCCAGTTTCTCCCGAATTGGCTTCTACAACGACATAGCCATCTTGGTGCTGGACAAGCCGGTGCGAAAATCGAAGTACGTGATTCCTGTGTGCCTGCCAAAGGGCCTTCGTATGCCGCCCAAGGAGCGTCTGCCAGGACGCAGGGCCACCGTTGTGGGCTGGGGCACCACCTACTACGGCGGCAAGGAGTCCACCAGCCAGAGGCAGGCGGAGCTGCCCATCTGGCGGAATGAGGACTGTGATCGCAGCTACTTCCAGCCCATCAACGAGAACTTTATCTGTGCAGGATATTCGGATGGCGGGGTGGATGCCTGCCAGGTCAGTCCAAGCAGCTAATCCTTGCTAAAGGATCTATTAATTTGTATGTATCTCTAATTCATTTTAAAGGGCGACTCTGGTGGTCCCCTGATGATGCGATATGACTCCCACTGGGTTCAGCTGGGAGTGGTTTCCTTTGGCAACAAGTGCGGTGAGCCAGGATACCCAGGTAGGTTTATTATAGATATCCTTGGCTATTACTATAGCATTATCTCCCCGAAGGTGTCTATACGCGCGTCACCGAGTATCTGGACTGGATACGGGACCACACGAGGGACTGATCTTCCAGCAGATCCACCCACTCCACCTTAGCCGTAACTGTAGCCTAAAATTTAGGTAACACTAGTCTATGTACTCTTAATGTCCCCCGTTCCCGCCCCTCTTCCTGTTCTATGTGCAGTGTCTTATTTATTAACCGCAGCCCGTTGCTCTAATGTGTAGCATTTGTTGACTAAATTATTAAATATTTAAAGATTATTAATAAAGTGTGTGAAGAAAAGATCGATGATTGTTTAGAAATATATTACAATTAGTAAACCAGTTTTTTATCAGTGTATATCATTCTCAAGTATGTCTCGTATGGATTTTTTTTTAGCAGTGTAGAGTGTGTAAACTGTAAAGAATTTGTTGTTCAATTTTAAACACAGTGTGTATTTTTAAACACTTTTATCTCTGAAACGTATTTCCTATAATCACAAAAACTAAAGGTCAATTTTTAAATGTTAAATGTAATTGTGAATTTTTATGTTTTTTATTATCCAATTTTATTTAAATTTTTAAGAACTCTTTTGCAAAAGTTTCTTAACATGTATTATTAATTAGATTGCTTAGATTCTAGTTGGATTCTAGGTGCTTCCTATGAAAATTCATGACTAAACTGACTAAATTGAATCGTCTGGTGATGCTTTTATATAATTTATGTTCTTTATTGTTTTTAAGCTGCCTTCTTCTGCCTTTTTATTAACATTTTCTGTTGTCATTGGGTATTATTTACTTTTTACCAAATGAGTATAGTGTATTTATTTATTTATTTATTTATTTATTTCGCTATGGAGTGAGATCGTTTAGCTAGAGATGTAATCTGCGTGACTAATTCATTAGTGATTCACAAAAGTCGAAAGAATAAATGGAAGTTACACTACCCTCCATGACACTTGTAGATTTATCTGTTAATTACAGTAATTACAGCTCGAAATCAAACAAAATAGTTTATGGGAGGCACAAATATAGTAATTCTCATGCTTACTAGCTGCTTAACTATAGAGCTTGACATTCCCGAAATTATCAATGGTGATGCGACTTGCTGATAAGTTCATTCATCCAACTAACTGTTGTTTTTTTTTTCATTACTTGCCGGGAAATACTTTGTAAACAAACGTGAGCAATTGCATAAAGTTTTCTTTCTTTTTTTGCCGGCTCTCTTCTCTTGCTCTTTAAAAAAAAAGTCTATATTATAATAGGCACTCAGTTGGCATTAAGCTTTCACAGCTGACGGACGCGAAAAGGTTTCCCTCCAACCGGCAAAGTGCGCGTATTGTTCCAATAATTCATCAATTCGGCAGTTCAAGGTGTTTTCTTAAGTACTTAATTTACTATCGTGCTTATTGTGACGATTTACTATAATTATAAATCATAAATATTGTTCAAAGTGTGCCGATAATCTTCCAACATTGTTGCTGTTCGTGAGAAGCCAAAGCTCCGTGTGTTTTGTTTATGCAAAGCTTTTTTTGGCTAAACGCGTGGTAAGTACAATATCTTTTAAGAGAAAAAAGCCCATTGTTAAGGGAGAATATGTTTTGAATATTGAGTAGAAAAGTCAAAAAAGGTCATGGGGGGTTCTCAGTTAGCCCTGAAAAAGCTGAGTCATTGGGAAATGGAAATAATTTGTTTTTGGGTTAACCAACGGATGTTGTCTGATATTTTTACATAAAATCGAATTCCTCTTGTGTGCTGCATAGTGTAAATGCAAAAGCTTTTAGCTTTAGCATACTTATGTTATGTTGATATGTAAAAGCTGTGTGCCTATGTTATTTAAGCGCTGTTAGCATTCACCAGCGTTTTACAAGCGATTTCAGGGCGGTTTTTATACAATTTAAAAATATACATTATATTATTTATATTTGTATATAGTATTTCTATTTGGTGATGTTAGGTTTTCTCATTATTTACAATTATTCCTTGCTTTGTTGATAATTTATCATTTAAAAGGAAATGCTGTATGAGTTTGTAGTGGTTATCAGAGCTCAAGCAAAATATTTAAACAACTAAGTTAACTATATGCTTATTCAAATTATTTTCATTGTACGGTTCTGATATACACAATTTCTTTTAAATTAATAATTTCACCATTTTTTGTAATAAAATTTACTTCCTTACCTAACTCAATTTTATTAATTAATCAGAAATACTTCAATAACTCAGTTATATGCTTATTGAAATTATTTTCATTGGAAAGATCTGATCTATATTATTTCTTTTCAATTAATAATTTCATAATGTTTTGTAATATTCCTTCCTCCATTCCTAACACAATGTAATGAAATATTACTCGTTGGCAGGCAACTTGCCTAAAAAACCTACATAAAATACATAAAAATTAATAAAAAAAGATTTCGACTGTTCCCGCCCGGGTTCGAACCGGGGACCTTGTGCGTGTGAAGCACACGTGATAACCGCTACACTACGGAAACTCTTGTAGATCGCTAGACTAAAAACTTACAGCAGCGAACAAGCTTTAGTCACAAACACTATTTTTATTTATAGCTCTTTATGATTATTTAATAGCTTCGCTAAACTTGTATCGAAGTATGCTTAGGAGAAACTTTTATAAGTGCAAAGAGACTACTGGCAGGTTTATTAACAACAGTAAAAGGTATAATATAGATTTATGCGGACAATTAACGTTCTTATACCATTATTATCGTTAGTAGAAATGAGATGGAATTACAAAAACAAAAACAAAAAAACGTATATATACATATGTATAAATGTATTTGGATTTCAGCTTATCGGACCTTTTTTTAAATATGAACAATCCACTCGTACATTATTATAATTAGGTAAATCTTTTGATAATGAAGTATACCTTACTACTTGAATATACATATACAACATATAAATAAATTCTACTAAATTTCCCATAAAACTTTCCTTGTTTAAAAAAATTACATTAAGGGCAAAGCTATATTTTATTTCTTATTTGTTTTGCGTTTTTATTTAAATGCTAGGGCAAAAAGTTTAAAAAATAAGAAATATGGAAACAAAAATCCGCAAATGGAGAGCAATAATTTAAAAATCATTTCTAAAAGTCAAAAAATATTTCTAAATACTCTAAATACTACTACTCTAAATACTAAAATACTTGTTAAATTTAAACATTAGTAAAGGCATTATTTATTGGGGAAAAAACACGAGATACTGCCCAAAATAATATGCAATTTTACAAAGCAATACATTTTCGGTTTAGCTAAAGTCAAAAAATAATAATGAATATTTTATAGATACAAAATTTATAAAAAAGTATCAGATCTGTTCCCGCCCGGGTTCGAACCGGGGACCTTGTGCGTGTGAAGCACACGTGATAACCGCTACACTACGGAAACAACTGAACGCTTGCCGGTCCAATGGCAGCCATAGTCCGAAGATCATGGTTAAATACCATTCCATATACACTATTCCCTACCATTGCTTGGCAGTAACAACAAATCCAGAGACCGCCTAAGATTGCCCTGAACAAAATCCATTGCTCTGCCTTGTCATGCCGCTCTTAATTAGCCCTTACTTGTCCGCTCCACACACAATTGGCCAAGAGCTTGGCGGGCAAGGAGAGGGGTGGAAAGGCATTCTCGACATGCCTGAGAGACGCTGACCAGATTACCAACCAATGCTCTCCGGGGGGAGGAGGAGCAGCGGCCAGGGATATCTGTGTGCTGGCCCACCTTTAAATAAATTCGAGCACGCTGATCCTTGATTAAAATTCCTATTGTCTTGTACGCTTTCGGCCGGGCCAAGACGAGCTCCACTCCGCCGCCACCCCCTTTCACTGGTCCGCTTTTGTGCGGCACCGTGAACGTAATTAATATGCAGGCCAGAACGGACTCTAACTGCTCTCTGGCACTCGTTATAATTACGCATTTAAATTGGCACAAAGGTTGAGGCCAGACACGAACACTGAGGACACACTGAGCGAAATAAGGATAAAAGATCCTTAATCTGATGTGGTTTTAAAATATTTTTTTAAATAAGATAATGTTTAAAGGAAAAAGAACTAGATAAAATATTTAAAATAATATCTAAAGCAACATATATCCATAGGGAATAGATTAAAGGTGATGCCTAATCTTGTTATAATTTATCTTTGAGTTAAATACACCTTTTGGATTCTAACACTTTCCTTAATATATCTTAATATTCTTACACACTTTTATTTTTTTATTAAGTTTTAATATTTAAAACTCCCTGTTAGCACATCTTTAGATATTAACAACATATTTCCACTCACAGTGCAATTAAATCCAAGAGTAACGACAAGAAGAGGCTCCACAAGGAAGCGCCTTCGTGTGTGAGTGTGCGGGGGTGGATATATGTACATGAATATATATATCTATATATGTGTGTGTGTGGCCCCATAAATTTGGGTCAATGGGAAAAACGTCAGAATTGAGTAATTACAACATAATTTTCAATTTTGCAGTTTACGTTGTAAATTAATTTGCGGTCGACATTGGCGTAGCTGCCTCAGATCAAGCTGTTCCATTCCAACCACTTTCCCCCTTTTCATCACGGGCTGGCCTGGGTGGGGTTTTGATCTCTGTGCTGTGTGCTATGTGCCTTGGGTTTTGGGTTGTGGGTTCTGGGTTCTGGGGGATTCTGAGTTCTCCGTTCCGAGTTTTAGGTTCAGGGGGGGATTGCACAACAATTAAAGCAACAATTACTGGACAGCCGGACAGCCATTGGATTTGGCGTTGTGTATTGCGCCGGGCTGTGTACGAATGTATATTGTTGTTCCGCCATTCGGGTCGGGGTTGCTCAGTTGGGGGTCACCCGGTTTGTTGTGCATCATTAATTGTCCCTTTATTCTGAACGTATTGATACCCAGTAGGTGAAGAGGTCACTTGGACTGGAATATTGATTGCAAAGCCAGAGCAGCATTTGTATTGAAATTTCATTATAATTTCATCAAGTTCTGTTGCGAATTCAACATGATTTCCTGGCTTTCTTGTATACTTTGCTTTTTAGAATTTCATTTGCATTATCTTAAATTTTACTTCAATAAAAGTATATAATATCTTTTACGTCATACCTTTAAAACTCGAATGGTTACTAATTGGTAAATACAATTTATTCACACCGGAAACGAATCTAATGCTTTTGTCCCCTTCACAAATAAATTATATACTATACAAAAATAAATAAATTAGCCTGGGTTTCACAACAATTAAGTTAATATGGTAATTCAGGGGTGGTCAGGCAATAAATTGAGTGTATAGAAATAAATTTGTATGAGTAAAAATATGCAACTAAGTAACTAAGTAGGAAAAAATAGCAAATATGTTATGTAATATTTTTTAAAAATAGTTATGACTACAAAAATGTATTTCTATATAATATATACTTCTATATCTATATATATATAATTCTGAAAGAACCTAGTTTAAGCCTTAAAATGATGGTTTGATACAGAAATTGTTCGTATTTGGAGCCAAGACATTTCACACTACAGATGTAAATTTTAAAAATATTTTGAAAGCCTTCGGGAGTCTTAGAAACAAAGAATTGTATCTAGTATTTATGTTGCTTAATAATTCCATATAGTTCGAATTTTTTACTCTGTTAATTACGCTAACCAAATTTCTGCAATATAAATAACATTTAATAAAGGCTCAAAGTTAATAATTTATTGAATTTATATTAAAAACCCATGACAACAAATGAGTTTAGCGAAGCCACTGAGTGCAAATGGACAGAAAATTCAATTTTCAATTAAATTTCAGTACGTGACAGATGTACGTTCGTTCCAGTAATGGAGCCGGTCTTTATTTTATTCCCATTTTTCCCCTCTGCTCCACTCGCTATCAATGTATTTTTAAAAGTGACAAAATAGTTTTCTCATCACCATCATCAGCAGACCTCGGGGGACTCTGACTGTGTTGTTTTTCCCGTACAAAACTGTTTACGATTTTACAGCTGAATGGATTTTAATTGGAAGCACCAAAAGACACGCTAGTGTCAATGACAGTCAGGGAAGGAGCAGGAGGAGCATTGGGAGGCTGTTATCCTGGCGGGATTTCTACTAGAAAAGGAGTGAAAAGGCACGGGCAGTTGCTAGCAGCTGTGACAGGACCTGGGATCATGTGGGTCTCATGCAGGAGGAGGCGGGCTGTTGCCCAACAAAGATGCAATAAAAAATTGACCCGAAAATGTGTAACAAATGTTGTGACATATTTTCGCAACGTTTTCTCACAGCTCCCTCGCTGCCAATGATCCTGAAAAGCGCAAACGAAAAGAGTCTGAAAGGATGCTCGGAATGGGTTTTTCCCAGGGCGGGTGAAAATCGGTTTCGGGCAACATTTGTTTTGGCCCACACATATAAACGGAACGGAAAATGTGCAAAAATGAATATGAAAAGGGGAGCAAACGATGCCAGCGAGCTTGTGGCTGGTTGGGGGCGAGGAAAATCTGTAACTGTAAATGTAACTGCAGCATGGCATGAACTTAATCTGCTGCCGATTGTTTTTCTTCTTTTCATTTTTCCAAGGGGCAGCGGGCAGGCAGATTTGTTGCTCAATTTGTAGCTGGGGGAGGTCTACTTTGAGCAACCCAAATACGGAGCGTTTTCAATATTGCGGCAACAATTTTCATGGATTTTTCGCCTTCTTTGTTTCGCCTCTCTGCTGCCCGCTTGTATTTGGCAACTTGGTAATAATGAAACCAGCTGCGGGGGTGTGTTCATTTAATTGAAAACGGGGCGTGGCCGTGGCTGGGGCTGGGGCAGCATTGCCGGCACTTAAAGCGAAATCGAGAGCAGATGGAACGGCAAGCGAAAAACTTACAATAATTGCCCACAACAGTTTGAAATTGAACGAAGCCACTCAAATGGACTGAAGTCCGGGCCAGCTCCGGTTAACTGAGATGATTACCATCGGCGGTAGATAAAGTTTCTGCGGCCACTTAATGGTTTATTTATAGAGTTTTCCCCTGGCAAAGTCTGAGTGTTGAAATTAATTAAATTATACAATCAAAATCTTCTTCATTGCAATGAGGAATATTTCTATTAGGAAGGATAAAGGAGAAAAGGAAAAGGTGGCTTATTATATAGTACAGTATTTTTATTAAGCAGGATAAAGAAGGAAAAGGTGGCTTGTTATACAGTATGGTATTTTTATTAAGCAGGGTATAGGAGAGAGGGAAAAGGTGACATATTGTACAAAGATATTAAGTATAAAGACCAGCTCGTTTGACTCTGTTTATACCCTTGCAAAGGTATTATAATTTTTGGACAGAAGCTTGTAACGCAGTGAAGGAGTTATTTCCGACCCTATAAATCATATATATTCTTGATCAGCACCAACAGCCGAGTCAATCTAGCCATTTCCAGCAGAAAACAATTTTCAAAATTGTGAAAAATTGTCAAAATTGTTGATTTTTTTTTTTAATTTTAAATTTAAAGTATGCAGATTTATAAGCCTAATAAAAACTAAGAAATTAATGCTTTCCGAATTAAAATTAATGCTTTGTTGGTTTAGTTATAAGTTTTTTAAACTTTGATTTGTCGAAAAAATAGTAATTTAAAAATATCTATAAATATCGATTCAAAAAATAAAATATTTAAAGCTTAGTTATGATCGATTTCCTATTCGATCTATTTATTTATTTGTAAACAACAAGAGTATATAAATTTTAGCTTCTCGAAGTTAGTTTCTTTCTTGTTTTGGATTTGGCTCTAAGGAATTTTATTAGTCATATATTATGTTTTCATAGGAACTCGTTTAAAGGTAGAAAATATATTAAACTAGAGTTTAACAATAACTGAACTTAATATCTTAAAAATTAATCGTTTTTTAAAACCGCTAAAAAGGTTACAAAAAGTATTCTAAATATATTGGAACTAAAAGAAATGGAAATTGTATTGTTTTCTGTTAAATACCCCTTCCATGGACTTTAAAATCCTAGGAATTTGTAATCAAAAATACGAATTTTTTAAGCTTAAAAAGAAATACAAACAGTCTCTCTTTGATTAATTTCCTCTCAAATTTCAACATCGAAGAGATTTCCTCGACATCCCCAATTAATTCACTTCTCCTTGCCGATTTCCTTTGACCCCTTTCAAGTTCATCAATAGAACGTGATACCCATTTTATTGCCATTCGTAAACCGATTCACACAACAATGAACGAAGGAAATATCTCGAATTTTCAAAGACAAATATGCGCCACAAATCACATTTCCATGAATACACTAAGTGTGTGCATGGGATGTGCTTTGTGTCCTGGCTGCGGACATGTGTGCTGTATTATTTATATCAATTTGAATGATATACAAATTGGTATTGCAAACAGCTCGTGACTATAAACAGAGAGTGTAACCTGATACGTTGCTTGTTGCAGTCGCTCGCCAATTTCTTCCTCTGTGCAACACAGACTACGAAACTGAGTGTTTGTGTGTTTGGACGTCATGGCGACCTTTTCTTTGGAGCCTCGCCTCGTTCGCCATGTTATCTTTGTGTATGGACAAACACTGGTACATACACACACACCGCATTACACTGACACTGACAAAAGCAAGGACACAAGGCCGTGGGAGGTGGAAAAGGCAAACAGGAGCCGCCCCTTCCATGTGAGTGGGCGGGCAAACAGAGCGATACCCTGCAGCCCAGATCCTTTGAGGAGGACGCATTTCGCACACTGACCCACCGCCCACATCGTCCACCTGCCGGGCTTTCCCTGCTGCCCGCTGCCCGTTGCATTATATCGAGGAAACCGGGGTCCCGGCGACTACCACCTCTTTTTCGCCTCTCGACAAAAACCAATAAGTCAAATGACCGAAAAGGCTTAACAGACCATGAAAAACGTAAGAAAGGTAAGCCAAAAGGGGCGGGGTGGGGGAGGGGACTTTTTGGCGAAAAAAGCCAACAACAATAAGCGAAAAATCAGGATAATGTAACAAAAAACGTTGCCAGGAAATCGATGGGAAAAAATGAATAAAGAACGGGCGAATTAAAAACGATAAATAAACAATGATGATTCCTGAACGTCCGGGCTCGGAATCGCTTTGGGTCTTTGAGTACGTTTTTACAACACTTCGGAAATGGTTTCCTACATATAACGAACTCAAATATTTAGTTGCGTTTAAACGAGAGTTTTAAGGAATTTACAATATTTTGAAAGCTTAAAAGAACTTTTAAATACATGATTTAAGGGAAAAGCGAAGGAATAGTACAACAAAATATACTTTGATTATTAGTTGATATTTTTAAAATATTTTATGACAATAATTGTAACAAATGTACTTTATTTGTTTACATTTTTTTAAATGCTTCATTTTTATTATTATTTAGTTAAGCAGTGCTCTTAACTCACTTTAAAATTCTATATCTTTATGCTAACATTTGCATCTAGTTCCAACCGAAGTATCAAGCTCAAAAATGAATGAAAATGACTTATAACTGAATTATGTTTTCTCTAATATTTTACAAATATATGCCAACATTTTCCGGTATTTAACGAAATAATGTTACCTCTAGCAGAGTTTAAATATATAAAATATATTATAAAATATGCTACATCAAATGCAGCTTAAGTTATGAATTTCTGACCAACTTTCCAACTTTAGTGCACATTCTAATTAAATAATAATTTGCACCTTAAGTTAATTGCATTGTAAACTTGAGTTAAGCCTTAAGCTAGAATTTTCCCACCAGCAGAGCTTTATTACTATAAGGAATTTCCTCAACATTCCCGTTCAATTTTTTATTAGCTACCATATTTTATGAAATTCTTTGCACAGAATAGAAAACCATTACAGAGCTCACTTGATTCCTGTATTACCTTTGACTATTGCAGATTGCATTGAAAAGCTCTTAGACTCTTAAACCAAAAACAAATCTCATTGTTGACTGTTTGCTGCCGTGATTGCCGCAAAAGAGTCGAGATCTACGAGGATGCTGGGGAAAGGAATGGACTGGGGCTGGGTCTTGGTGTGGGAATGGGTATGGGTATGGGGCTGGGTCCCGGTGTCGTTCCAGGGGTCAGAGGAAACTGAAGGAAATAGAGGCAGCCGGCGATGTCCCATTTGTGCCAAGTGTGTGACAATAAAATGTTTACCGATAGCAATACCAGCAGCAGCAGGAGCAGGAACAAGAAGCCCGCCTAGGAACAAACTGGCAAAGCAATTGAATGTGGCACAAAGTGCTCTAGTAGGGTGGGTGGCGGATTGGCCAGGGATTGGAATTTCGTGCTGGGATAGGGATTGCGATTGCGATTGGGAATGGGAATGGGAATGGGTTGGGCCCGGTGCCATCTATTAGAAAAGGTTGCCAGGCAAAAAGGCGGGCCGTCGACTATTATAAATAATAAATGCTGACTGGTCAGCCAAAGCTGGTCGACTGGCAGAGGGAAGTGTCCTTTTTGCTTTTCTCAAGGCTTGGAGAAGAAGAAAAAAATAAAAATAAGGAAAGACAAAAACAATTTGCCGTCTCCTCACACTCTACATCATCGTCTTTCGGCCCCTGTTCGAAGCTTTTTTTCCGGCTCACGCGCCCTTGGCTCATAAATCTCGGCCAAGAGTGAAATAAAGCTAAGCGTAGCTCCTGACGTCGGTGTCCTGGCACCTGGCAAATTGATTTGTTGGTTTATTTGGTATGCCGGAGCAAAAAGGAGCAGGAGCTGGGGATGGGGCCCCAAAGGAGCAACGTAAATTCGGGCGCCGCCTGTTTGTGTCGTAAAATACGGGGACATAATATGAACTGAGCTATAGTGAAGTGTCCTGCTCTTGGTCCTGGACCGGCCTCGTCTTCATCCTTGGCTCGAAAATGACATTACGATGAAGTTAAGCAGCTGAAGGCGCACATAAAGCAATTTTCAATTGGGAAATTGTGGTGCCTCGGTGTCGTCCTTGATCGATTAAATTCAACGTCCGGCCGACCACTTAATGCCTTTAATTTAAATCAATCAATCAATCAAGCAGCTGCTTCCACTTGAAGGGAGCCACTGCCCCTCCCTTTAGCCATCTCTAGGCCCCCACTTACTGTTATTTTAGTTTTTCCCCAATTTCCACAGTTTTCCCGCCGGCTTAGTTTCGGTGGGCGGAATACATTTTGGGTCCTGATTTTAAGCAGCTTAACCGTTTGGCTCAATGACCATTCTTCTCTCCAGCCTTTTGTCTTCCTAAGCTACTTAATTTATCTGCTATAAAGGTCCTGCATCGCTCTCTCGCTCCGGCCTATCAGCGGCTGCCCATCGGTGTCTCGCCGGCCTGCGTTTAGGTTAAGACAATTTAAAGTGGCCCGAAATTGAAATCAAATCAAATCATTGCCGCTCATCCACCCCGGGACCATGCCCGGCCTCCAGGGCAGCAGGACAGGACCAAGTGACCTGAATTGAATGCCTTCAGTTGTCCATTTGAATGCGTGTGTGCACAACATGGTGTATATATTTGCATATCTATACATAAACATGTATTTACTTGGGTGTGCTTGTGTGTATCTGAAGAGGCATTTCAGGTCAGGTTATAGTTGGGGTTACGAAAAGGCACTCCCTTTAATTTTTCATTTAGAAACGGGTCTTAAACTTTAAGTTTATGGGCGGTTAGGTTTGAATGTGACTTATGTTTAAAATAATTAAAAATGTAAAATTGTTTGAAATAAATATTATTAAACATAAACATAAGCAACCATATTATGAACTGCTTAAATTTAGATTTAAAAATAAAGTGGTATTTTTGGCTGTTAATGAATAAATCCAATTTAGACAACTTCTTAAAATCAGTAGTACAGTTTATATTTTTAAAATTCTTCTAAAGAATTTACGGAAATTTATTCTGTCAGTATTTTTTGAGGAGTCATTCAAGAATCTTATGTATCGCAAGTCGGCACATTTCCCTACCCGCTTTTCCATCATATTTACTGTACAATGTAATATTAGTGTTAATAACGGATTATTGATTTTGTTATGATTAGATAAGATATAAATAGATTATCAATAGAAAGATAAATAGATAGATAGATAGATAGATAGATAGATAGATAGATAGCTCGATAGCTAGATAGATCGATAGATATATAGATAGATATTTAGATAGATGGATAGGTATATAGATAGATAGTTAGATAGACAGATAAATAGATAGAAAATATCTTTAATATTTGTTATATAAAATTTCAACATAATGTACCTATTTTTTCTGTAACATCTATCCACTTTATTTTATTTGTTGCTTATACAATCATGATTTTAACAAGTAAAACTTTTGCCTGAACACTGGCTCAAAGATAATTTGGCATTCTCTTGGTTTAACATTAAATAGTACCATTTAATTGATTTGTAAATCCCAACCTTGCAGTCGTATTAAAAAATTGTCAAATGCTAATTGTGCGAACAGAAACAAGTATTCGATTTTCTTTGAAAAATATTATAGTAATAAAAGCTGATGACCTTTTTGCCCAGAACGACGACTAACCACGTCAAGTTCATTTCTGTTTGCCATATTGAAAAATGAAATTACTTGAAAACTTAGTTATCGCTGTGACCTTTTCGGGTTTCTGGAATGGCCTTGATTCAATTTCGAGTTGGCTGCATGAGTTGCATTTCCTATTGAATTACCCCAAACAAATCCCCACGATTCCCACGCGCAGTCAACCCTTCCGCCATTCACCTAACAATCCTTCAATATTTCATGACGCAATCAATAACGTAAACTAACACAACACGTGTCCTGACAAACGTAGCCACTACAGTGGAACGTAGCTATAAAAATTATAAAAATTATTAGAAATTATTTTACTGGATTTTATGGAGAATTTAAAGATTTAAAATATTTTTTGTGAACTTTATTAATAGGTGCCTATGAATGTTTTATTAATTTTACACAGCTACCTTTAATATTATAAAACATTTTGTAACAAGAATTTAATGCTGTAAAATATTTTTCTTGGACTTATTTGAATATTTTTTAGGTCACTAAGAATGATTTATTATATTCATAAAGCTACCTAAATTGATGCAATATATTTTATGGGGAATTCAAAGCTGTAAAATATTTTTTTCTGAATTCAAGGAATATTTAATTAGTGATTATAAAGCTTTCTTTAAAGTGATACAATATTTCTTAAAGAGTATTTATATGATTATATTTTATACTTATATTTAATATATTTTCTTTTTAAATTTAATTTAAGGTTTAATAGATACCTAAAAATGTTTGCTCAATTTTATCAAGCTACCTTTAGTATTTGGGAATACATTTAGTGTCAGCATTATTTCTTTCTGAGACATTAACAATCGTTCATTATAATAAAATAAAATGAATAAGAATTTACTCCTTGAACAGATTTATTATTATAAAAATATATTTTTTGGAGATGTATCTATTGTAATATTCTTTTATAAAAATGTCGAGATTTTGTATTATAAAAGTATATACTTTGAAGACGAGATTTTGTATTATAAAATTGTATTTTTAAGCGAAGGGATTTTTTACTATAAAAATATGTTCTTTGAAGATGGTATTTTGTTTTATAAAAATTTTTTCTTCGAGGTCAAGATTTTGTATTATAAAAATATACACTTTGAAGATGAGATTTTGTATTATAAAAATGTATTTTTAGGAAAAGGGATTTTGTATTATAAAAATGTCTTCTTCAAAGACTAGGTTTTGTGGTACTTGCAAGTGATAAAAATTCAGTTCTCAGAACTTTCACTGCCTTCGCTTGTGGCATTCATCTGGCATTACTCCCTCCGTAACCCGCCCTCATCTGACATTTCGCTTGCATTTAGTTCGATTCGCTTGCATATTTGGCCAATAAATTGCGCTTCCCGGGCAAACTGCAAACTGGAAGCCTGGCTGCAGCCTGCAGCTGGCAGATCCTATCTGCCATCGCTTCGGCTCTGCCGCATTGCTATCGGAATGTCAAAGTTCAATGTGCAATTTAAATGCAACGCCCTGCAATTGGCTTCATGCAGGTGCAGGAGCAGCACCGTGTTCCGTGTCAAAATAGAAGAAAATGCAAACAATTTGTATTTAAATTCCCTGCTAGATAGAGCAGCAGCGTGGAATGCAGAGCCTGCGGCTGTTTTTAATTGGCAAATAAAAATGCGCAAACGAAAAGCGAAATTTTGCATATGAATGCAAAATGTGAGCGATTCTGAATTGAAATTTATGTGAAAAAAATCAACGTGGCATGGCCACTGAAAAAGGCGTAGTTTCGCATAGAAAAGAAAAATAAGCTGCGAGCCCTGCACAGGCACAGCATTCCATGCACACACACACACCCCGCACACCCCGCACACCCCACACACTCCGCACACAACGGGCACATTCATGGCAGCAGGAAGCATCGATTATTCAAAACATCCGCAATTGGGAGCGCTTATCAACATAGGCGCCATCTTCGGAGCTCGCCATCTATGCGCAGTTTGTCAAAAATATTTTTTCCCAGCGCTTTTTTAGTGTCGAAATTTATTAAGCCACGGACACGTCAGATACACAAGGGAGAGGTATGCACACTGGTTTGGAAATAGTTTTTGGAAAATGTATTTTGCTTCGTGCAAATCAATGTGAAATATATTGGATTGAAAAAGTATTATTGGAGGTCAAAGATTAAATTCTTACTGAGGGGAAATTCCGAAAATTTAGAGGATTAACAAAGATCAATGATCAACTAACTTAAGTTTATACTATATTTCATATTTTTCTAATTTAATCTTTTTTAAATTTAATTGATAAAGATTAAAATAGATATATCCATATATTTGATTAAGATTGACAAGGGAAACTTGTGCTTCTATGTATTTTATTTTGTATTTTATTTATTTATTTTATTATGGGAAATCAATTCAATTCAACATGTTAATTTAAGTACGATTCGCATATGTTTCTTCATTTCGAATAGACTTATTTGTTCATTAACAAAAGCTTAAATAGTATAGCACTGAAATTTACAACGATAGTTAGAAAATTAATTTAAAATTAGAAAAAAGGGCTAGCTTTAGATGAATAATTAAATGATTTAAATTAATAGTAGTAATAATAATGGATCACTAATGCCATTTGATTTAAGCGACCTATCTTTTACAAATATCAGCGATTATTTACCTTGAACTTTAATCATCTTGATTTAATTCACATAAATTAAGGGCTAACTTAATGCCAGATCAAGCATAGATCATTTTGTCTAAAGAAAAGTTGAGCCAATCCTATATATAAGCTAAGGAATAGGCTTCAACATTATGTGTTGACGATCGGTATTTCTGACGATTGAACCTCAGGGTATGTGCTTTTATAAATTTACAAAATATGAGGTATTTTTACACCTGGTTTCCCCTTTTTAAGGGCTAAACTTACAAATAAGAAATTGAAATGTATCAAGATCACCTACCCAAGTATATAAAAAATATACACCATAACCCACAACTCTTTCAAAATGTTCAATTAATTTGTGCAAAGAGTATCTTCAGTTTAGTTTCCGCTTCACTCGACCCTTTTTATCCCTGTGCTCGTTTGGCGCATCCTGATGAGTTTTAGTGTCTATTGTCGCGTACGGGATGGCCGCGCCAGGACCTCCTACTACGCCCGCTGCCAAATGTACACACACATACAGATGCGGCCACGTATCCTGTCACACACTCACACATCGATGGGGCATCCTGGGCCGCCTTGGCTCATTCATATGCATGACGATGTGTCCATTTTTGTGGCTTGTCATTAATGCATAAAAAATGCTAATGGGCCAGCGTTTATGTCAACGCTTTTGCCAAAAAGGTGCAAACTGTTGTTGCCCATCAGAGTTGTTGGGCAAAATGTTTGTCGTAATGCCTTTTAAATGAAGTTGTGCGCCATTTGGCATTTGAAGTTTGCTCTGTTTGCTACTGTTTTGTCCGTGTTTTTGGCCGTTTGCAATGATGGCCACCAAATTGAGTTGGCTCTGCGGTGAGTGGTCTCTCTTTATTTTTTTTTTTTTTTGCCATCCTGTCCGGATCCAGGACCCTCCTCCATCGCTGTCGTTTTGTTCGGGGATAAGCTGCAATGTCAGATTAGTATGAGGCTGGGGTTTGGGACTGCTGCTGTAATGCCAAAAGGGTTCGCTTGGGTAATTGTGTGTGGATGGCTTCCGTATCGCAGGATGGCGTTGGAGGCGTTGTCTGGGAGTACGGCAAAGTGTTTATCGCAAGACACCCGATAAGGTGTGAGGGTTAGAGGGACGCTCAAGGACATAGGACAGGAGCTAGGGACACCAGAGAAAAGCCATAGTCAAGTGCGATTTCAATGGAGATTAAAATGGAATCGGGCAAAGGTTGCGATTGTTTGCAGTTAGCTATTGAAAACTTAATGAAACCATGTGTGAACTTCAATTGGCCTTTGACATTTGTGTGGTGACCTTTGATATGTTCAAAATGTACTGATTTTACTTAAATCAGTTAAGTTAGGGATTAAGAAACTTTACTTTAATGGTGGAGAATTAGATGTGTAAAACCATTATCGGGCTTTAATTGGTGGCAGTTGGACTGCAGGAAAGAGTTCCTAAGCCTACCACTTCTTTTGTAAAGAAATGCTTAGAAGGGAGAGGTTATCAGACTGATTATCCTTAAATAAATAAATAAATAAATTTCGGTTCAATATTTTGGATAAAGATCACAAGAGGAACTTAGAACACAAGTTATTCTAATGACAATCTGATAAAAGGTTTCTCTATACAAATTACACAAATTGATCGATTTAAATGTTTCCCCTCTAATTTGTGCCCAGCTTTCGAAAGGTCACATTAAATTTAAAAGAATTCTGGCCACACTGCTTCTCCGTGACCCCATTCTCAATGCCATTTTCTGCAAATCCATTAGGTTTTCTGGAAGATTCCAACGGCCTCGACTACTGCTCCACTGTGCCTCTGCCCCACCTTTGGAAATCAACGATCCGAGGCAGCCCATTAACGCTACTCTGTATCTGTTCCATCTGGGCATGCAGATGTGGGGTTGTGTGCGTGCTGTTTGCCTTTGTGTTGGTATTGCTATTTGTATTGGTAGTGGTAGTGGTCGTGGTAGTGGTAGTGGTGTTTACACGGCCCCACGTATTCGCGTTTTAGTGTTATCTGGGCGTCGACATCAGTGGCGCGTAACGTGGAAATTTTTCAGCCCAGCCAATGCGCCAAAAACAGTTTGCAGGCCAAAAAGCAGCAGGCGATGGCAAAACAAGTAAGAAATGTTAAAGTGGGGATGCCCCGACTATTAGAATACCGGGTAGTTATAACAGTAAAAGTTAGTATTTCCTTGGTCTTAAAATTCTATCTAACTTTCACTTGTTTTTATTCCTTTTCGTAACCTAAGTACCATTTTCCTAAGAAGATGTATTAACAAATATGGAATTATTAAATTTTACTAACAAAGTTTGTATGCCTCGACTATAAGAATACCAGGTAGTTATAACAGTACAAATTAGTATTTCCTTGGTCTTAAAATTCTATCTAACTTAGGTATGTTTTTATTTCTTTTCGTAACCTAGGTACCATTTTCTTAAGAAGATGTATTAACAAATATGGAATTATTACATTTTACTAACAAAGTGGGTATGCCCTAGGAATACCAGGCAGTTTTACCAGAATAAGTTAGTATATCCTTGGTCTAATAATTCTAACTTACTTACACTTCTTTTTATTCCATATCTTAACCCAAGTACTATATTTCTTTGAAGATATATTAAAAATCATGGAATTTATTACAATTTTATAACAAAGAATTTATCCGATTCCTATTTACTGGAATGCCATAATACCCATAGCCAAGTGGCATACTGATTATTACAAAATTGGGACTCGGAGGAGTCGAGTTCATTGCGTTTCTGCAGTGGCGCTGGGTCAAACTCTGGGGGGGCCAAGGTTTGGGCTTTGAAATTCGAACGGGGTTGGGGACTGGTGCCGCACCAGGGACCGCAGTCAAAATGGCAATTTATCATTTTGTATTTAAGCGCGATGCACAGGTGAGAGCGGGGGGAAACGGAAAACCAAACGAAAAACCAAACCGAACCAAGTGAAATGAAATGAAATGAAAGGCGGCATGTGGGCCACGTATTTTTAGATACTAACAAGTGATAAAAGCCAACCACGTACCACCCAAGCAGACACACACTTGGTTGGAGGGACGAACGGATGGATGGACGGACGGATGGATGGATGGATGGATGGATGGATGGGTGGAAGGCTGTGATGACTGACGAACTGAGGAACCGACTGACACCTACTGCAGGCAAAGGCTGACTCGGCATTCCTTAACTGCGTATCCATCAATGTCGTAGCCTGTCGTCCTCCTGATCCTGCCACCGGCTTGGCTCCTGCGAAGGCTGCTCCTTTCCAAATTGCTGCTGCTGACGTGCCTGCATTAAAGCCATACAAAGGGCCATGGAACAGCAGACAGCAGAGAAAAATTGAAAGCCTTTTATAGGCAGCGCACACACTGGGCCCCGGCCCATCTGCACCTTGAGAAAATATTCAGAAACCAGATAAGCCAGACGCTTTTCATACTTTAGAAGACAATCAATCCGATTATAAATATTTCCAAAGCAGGTCAAAGGAAGTCTTCCTTAAAGAAATCCAAAAAGAAACAATGTAATTACTTGTTATTACTCATAAGTACTCCCCCATTTAAGATAACATATTTATCGAATTTAATAGAACACGAATTGGTTACCCGTTTTAATACCATTTTTCCTGGGTGTAAAACCAAACCATTTCCCGCCTTTCATCACCCCCATCCAAGCACTCGGAATCCACCCCATCCAGCGGGGGAGAGCAAGAGATCCAACCGAGCAGAAGCTGCTAAATTTTTTGGCAATTCAATTGACGAACCCCAGAGGCGTTTGCTTTTAAATGCTCCACTTGGCTCCTGCTTCCTGTGTCTGCCACTCCCGGCACTCAGGGCTCCTGCTCATCCTGCCGCTCGTGTCCTGGACTGGGATGCGTGGTTTATTAGCTGATCCCATCGTCCTGACAAGCTACTTTTGACACGCCCACCGCCGAAACAACAAATACAGGAAGTCTTAGGCGGTAATTTACTTTTCAGCTCTCTGCAGGCAAATTATGCAAGACATTTCCCCGCCTTTCCCCTTTTGCCCTTGCCTCGAACTTTTCCGCAACCATCTCCATCCCCCCTCCTTGGCTCTGCTGAATTATGGTAGCAGCTTAAAGTTTCCCTCGTTTTTCGTGCTCGGAAAGAGCATTAGAAGTTTTCAAGTGCTTTGTGGATTCCTTAGCTATGGAGGAGACGGCGGAAGTTCCTGGGAAAATTGAAAGAACAAGTTCAATTTTGGGTCGTGACTGTCTGATTAATCTTTAAGGTAAATACGTTTGATTGATTCAATTGTAATTTGTCTGAGCAAATAGTATGAACAAATAGAATATTCAATGATTTTAACAAACCGAATTGCGTATAAAACTAGTTTATGAAGATTATCATGTGCATTTAAATTTTAGTTTGTCTTGAATAGGATAAGATGTGGTAAGGTTTTCCTTGGTTTCTATTGAAAAACAAATAGAATATTAAATTATTAAAAGAGAGGGAATTGCCGGTTATTTAATTTACGAAAATAATCCTGTTAATTTTATAATTGACTTTATATTTTATTCCTACTCGAATAGGGTTGGTTTTAATCCTGGAAAATAAAGCGAACAATATGCATAATAAATATCTTTAAGTGATAGGACTGTCTTAGTATTAAATTAGTATTAGTATTACTAAGCAGTTAGTCAGCCAGTTAAGGGAATCCTAATAAACTTATTTTCTCTACCTTAGCATTCGTCACAATTACTTTGAATGCAACTTCACTTAAATAACTAACATTTACTTTTGAATACCGCTATGAAGTGAAAGTTTTCCTTCATAAAAACAATTATTTACCCAAGTGCAGTTTGAAGACTCCTTAAGCTCGACAAAGAAATGCTTTCTACCTGAAGCTATTTAACCTTCAAGGTTGTGCGGCATCACGCAGCCAACAGCAATTCACGGCCATCAAAATCTATTGGGGGCAAACTTGAAATCTGTTCTGTGCTGTATCAGAAGTGAAGTTTTAACCCCCGAAAAGCCCTCCATTGCGGCGTCACCTTTGGCAGTCAAACTCATAATCGGGACACGTGCTGGGCTTCGTTATTTCTCTCTTATTCTTTGCCTGGCTTTCATTTACGGAACTTTCGCTTTTAGCCTCCTGCCCCCATCTTGGTCCTTTCAAATTGTCAAAGTTTTTTCTCTTTCCCTGGGTTTTTCCCACCATTTCCCCACATTTTTTTTCCTGGTGTGTTGGATGGGGCTAACTACTTTGCAGCTTTTCTTTTTTTTTTTGCTGGCTTTTATGGATGCTCCTTATTTAGTCAATGACTTTGACGTCGACAACTTTAATCGAAAGCAATCTGAAGCCCTGGGTCCCAAGTCGACTGGCTTTTCCTCTGAGGTAAGGTGTGCGCACGCGTTTCGCTTAATGCCGCGTAAATTGTTTCGCAGCCAAAGTTTGCACATTTCGCGTTATCCGCCATTTAAATATTAACCCGAAACCGGAGACCCGAATCCCAGGACTCAGGACTCAAGGCCCAAAGCCCAAAGCCCAAAGCCGAAAGCCGAAAGGCTCGGTTCCTGAAAACCCAGGAGAGCTGCCGTCCAAAAATAGTTTTCAATTAGTGTGTTTCGGGGCGCCTCTGTCTGAGCAGGGTTTTCCGATTGTATTTTCCCCTCCAGGGGAGGAGCTTGGAGTTGTACTCAAGTTTATTTTGGCCAAAACTTTCTGCCAAGCTCAACGAAATTATGCGCATTTTTATCGCTCGCCGGCATTTTGTTCATGTTTATGTTTGTTTATGTTTATCTGTGACCAGAAGTTATTGGCCAAATTAAACCGAAACTTGTTATTGTATCGGGATGAATCCATCTTTTGTAAGCAATTTAAAGCGCTATTCAGCGGCGATCATTTATGGCCATCGGCTGGGAAACCCTGGGAAAAAGCCTTTGACTTTTGTTCTTTCCCCCCTCATAAATCATTGGCAATATTTTTTATTTTATTGCGGTCTTTTGTACCTTATGCGGCCAACATATTGTGCATAAATCTTTAATATTAAGTAAACACCACATATATTCACGTCTAAATTTAAATTTATCGCCTGCTGCGCATTAGTTGTACTAGAAAGAGGAAAAATCAGTCCGGGAGCAGGACACATTGTTGGGAGCTTAGCCCGGGTAGCTCTGGATGAAATAGGACTAAAAGTTAAATGGAAATCTATGGCTTTGTGGCTTATTGTACCCAGCCGGCGGTATAAGGGGACAAAGGGGTTTTTGGGCCTTGGGAAATGGGCAGATGGAAAATGGAAATATTATAAGCTGCAGGTAAATGTATGCAGAAAAGGATATTTCTTTTTATTTTCTTTTTTGTTCTGTTTCTATTTTTTCGAGTAAAACGAAACTCAAATAAAAGAAAACCAAGAGCGGGCTTAAAAACTAAAATCTCAAAAAGAAAAGTATAACAAAAAGAGGCGGGGGTGGAAAAGCGGGCCGTGCGGGTGGCACTGACAGTACAATGGAGGAGTTACCTTGTTAAGTTGGATGAAAAGTTGACACTTGAGCGTGGAGAAATCACTCAGAAATGCCAAAGCAGCCACAGCAATTGGCCTTGTTAGCAGGTGGCTCAGAAACTTGCAAGCTCATGAACCCTGTGCGCAACTGTACTCCGACTCCTTTGGCTCCTTTCGATCCTTCAACTTCTTTCACTTATTTGACGCTTTTCAAAACGCTCTCACATATCCGCAACAATCAACTGCGATTCGTGACTTGCGACGAAGGCGGCGGGGGAGGCCCGCATTTCGGGGCTAAATGTCAAAAACTTTCGCATTTTCCTCCTGGCTGGTGTGTCCTGACATTAACTGTATGCCCCCAAAAAACCTGGTGGGAAGCTACCGGAAAACACTGCATATACAGAGGGAAAAAATATTTAAAAACTGAAAATTTAATGTTTTATTTTCTATGAAATTGTTGTTTGATTTTATGATTTATGAGAGCTTTGTATAATTGTTGTACAGCTTTTTGTCGATTTATTTTGTATAAAATAATAAATAATAAGCTGAAACTAAGAAACGGGTTTGAAGCACTTTTTCCAAAGTTTCCATACAAAAAATATAAAAGGCTGTAAAAACTAAGACAACAATATTATATTTAATGTTTCCATATTTTAACTTTGCAATTTTAAAAACACTTTTTGCAAATTATCCGAAATAATGATACCTAAGGTAAGCTGTATAAATTAAGACAAGAATATTATTTAAAATAAAACTAATCTCAGGGATGTTGAAGCTGTAATAATTTTTCTTTTGTAATTTTAATAACACTTTTAGCAAATTTTCCAAAAATTAAAAATTAAAGTAAAGTAAAAAGATTCAAAGAGTGCACTCATTACTCTTTCAAGTGCTAAAATATAAATGATTACTAATTTCCGCTCGACTGCAGTGTAAAATGCGCACTTTTTGATTAGGAAAAACGCCAGGTAATCGTCTGCGGGTGCCGCCACAAAAGCAAGCAACGGTGGGGCGTCGTGAAAATGGGAACATTGGGAGTCCCCGCTTGCCTGGTGAAAATCAAATAAATAAAATAAACCACAAGATGACGTCGTCGCCATGACAATGGAACAAGTGCGGGCGGGGCGGGGTGGAGTGTTCTTTCAGAGCGTTTGTTTATTCGATAAATCTATGGCAAGGCGAAAATCAGCGGCGCTTGGCCATCGGAATGGCAGCAGAAGCGCGAAGCGAGAGCGACTGTTTTTTAGTAACTGGCAAGCGTTCAAGCCGAGCGGGCCAAAAGCCGGGCCCCAGAGCACACCGCGGGAGCGACAGAGAGCGAGACAGTGAGTGGGGGGGAGACGACACTACCCACCTCGGTGGGTGGCAGGAAAACTGTGGAAAATGGCAGCGAAATATGTAGCTTCCCCGGGTGTTTACGTGTGTGCCCCGGAGTGTGGCTGTGTGCGGTTGTTATTATTGATGGCTTCACTTTAACTTGCAGCTGGCTGCGGAGCTTCATTAAGTGAGAGTTGGCTGTTGGATTTGTTGGCTTTGTTTGGACGTTGGCAACATCGACGCCGTTATGGATTCACCTACACCGCCAATTGTCATCGAAGATTCAAACGGTTCGGCAATGGATGCCTGTTTCACGGCATTTGACAAAGACGGGTGAGTGAGTGAGTGTGTGACATTAAATTCCCCCCCAATCGAATGCTGAAATTTTCACAAATTTTCCCATTTAATCAATTATTTATGTAAATCCTGCAATTATATAATCTTAATTTAAAATGCCATCGGTTTTGTTTGTATAATTATATAATTATTTATATATGTATGTGATTCCACCGTCACACCGCAAGCCGCAGTATTTGACAAAACAAATACCCAAACGATTAAATGCGTTTAAAATATATTCACTGCAAATTCGACACTTAATATAAATAAATAAATTGGCGTTTCGATACATTTAAATGTTATAGTTCGACAACTGGCAAAATTATTTGCTCTATGCAAATCTTGTGACATAAAATAAATAACCTTTTTAACATCGCGCTGGCATTAATTCTAATTGACAGCTGGAAAGGTTTTATGCGCGACAATTTTTAATATCAAATCAATTTATGCAAATGTAAAAAATCAACGCTTAAAATTTAAATGCAAAAAATCCATCGGTTTTTACAAGGTCACTTGTATTATTTCAATAAAAAGTGAAACGCCTGTAGGTATTTTTCAAACGAAAAGTAAAGCCAATTAATTTAAAGTGATTTTAAATTGGGCAATTGCAATGCTCTTGGAGTTACTTTTGAAAGGATTGAGTGACTAAAAACTGAATTAAATATTGTTAAAGACTTTTTGAAAAGCCTTTAATGAGAGTTGACAAACTAAAGCATTTTATCAGCAAGTATTTGGTTTAAACTCAAGATTTTAAAATGCTTTAATTTCGTGCTGTTATTTTCTATTTTCTAGCAGTATTTAATATTATTTTTCATGTATTTTTCCCATCTTAAATTTCCTCTTTCGCTAACGCTAACTTGTCATCCTTTTTCGCAGCGATGATCGTCTCAATCTGTCCGAATTTTCGCTAATCTGTCGTGCTCTGTTCCGGAACGACAAAGGACACATCTACGATGTGCCGCCGGAGCGCCTGGAGCAGATCTTTGCCGTTTTCGATACGAATGGCGATGGCTTCATCGACAGGGAGGAGTTTAAATTCTGCTGGAATCAGTGGATAAAAACGGTGAGTCGAATGCGGCATACACTCCACACATGCCACATACTATTTATGGATTCTTGTTTTGCGGTTAACGTTTTGCGTTATTCAGTGATTCATATCCGGGGACTCGTAAAATCATAAAAAAATGTGATAATAAAATATTTGTCAACATGTTTTCCCCCCAACGCACCACACACACACACAAACACACACATGGGGCTAAAATTTGCAATCAAAGTGGCCGAGTACTCGGATTGTGTGTGTAATTCAATCCTGATCAGTCCCAGTCCCAGGACTTCCGAGGGGGTTTTTCATCCTTGGGATTTTGGGGGTTTTGGGCAGCGGTAAAATGTCGCTTACAGCGAATGTCACACGTCATGGGGCTTTAGTGTGTGCGTTGGTTTTGTGTGTGTGGGTGTGTGGGTGTGTGGGGGATTGCTTTCATCATCATTTCCATTCCGAATTTCGTATTTCCCATCCGCATTCCCATTCCCATTCCCATTCCCACTTCCATTTCCACATCCACTTCCATCATCATCATCAGGACTCCAAACAGTGGAAAGCAAACTTTCCCATTGGAGTTTTACAATTTTTAGTTTGAAAAAATCAAAATATTTTATTTATAACTTAAATATTGCATAAATTGTTCATTTAACTAAATCTCCTATTAATTTTTCACTCTTTTAAAAAAGGTTATGATTGTTTATTATTTAGTTTTTGATAAATTTATATCAGAATGGTGTTCATTTTCAATATTACAATTACTTTTTCGCATTAATATATTTTGAAAACATTTTCAAAACTATCCTCTTTCATTTCCTTCTTTATATCAAAATCTGTGATTTTATACACTTTTTATACGAATTTGCCCCACTGTCCGGCACTGTCCTGTCACGAAGAAGCAGAGTCAGAGGCAGTGGCAGTCGGCGGCATATGCAAATGTGATAATCCGATGCTGGGACTGCCTCACACACAGATACACAGGCACACACTCTCGCACACACACACACTCACAGTGGCCACACTCCGCACGTAAAGTGATAAAAACGCGTGACAAATAAAATGCCACAGAACTGGGGAAGGGCCACATGAAGGGACTCCACGCGGTTGCATTGAAGACATCTTTCCAGCATATTAAAATAGGAATGAACAAAAAATTTCAAATAATTTTATTGTCGTAGTCTATGACTTTTGCACATCTCCATCTCGGCATCACAACTTTGTTTGCCACAGTCTCTGCCATAAAATTGTGTACGTGATGGGACAGTTTTGAAGAGACTTCTTTATTTTCCCGCTTGCTTTAAGCCACTCGAGGCTGCAAAGTAAATTTTGAATTTTATTCAAATTTCACGCAATGAAATCAAAGTTTGACGGGACATTTTCTTTGAAAACTTTCGATTGCTGATAAAAAAATGCATATATTTTGATAGTTTCTATTAAATTTATTTATTAAATTTAAATATTGAAAATAATAGTTTGGATAGTATTTTGACTCTAAGATAACATAAAAAGTTGCCTTTTACTTGTTTTCAAGTTCAGTAAAATGATAACTGGTTCGTTGGAAAAATTCCATATTTTCATTAAATTTTTTTATTCCTTGTTTGTCAAAGTTAACTTACAAAATATATAAATAAAATATATTAAATGGAACCTATAATAAAGTAGTAAGATTTTCTTATTTCTGTTTAAAAATTACATGTGATTAAAAGTAAAACACTATTTGTAGAACTATTTGAAAACTTATTGCTATTAAAATTTAAGAACTTTAACATTTTATTAATATTTTCTAATGGTTTATTATGACTTTATGAGGCATTTCCAAATTATTAACAAAACCCCAAATGGTAAATATAAATGCAAAATGTTGGTGTGTGCAAGTTTTATGTCATTTTTATGACGCCTCCTGTTATTTTAATCCTATTTTTAGAACATTGCGAGCTATGGCTATGGTAAGCCAGCAGCGTGTTTATTTATCCCACCTATGGCAAAGTGGCATCAACTTTGATGACCCGGTGTGCCCCACACCCCACTTCCCCAGCCATACATACACAATACACACCATACACACCTCCTGAAAACTGAAATCCCGGCCATATTACGTATACGCCGTGGTGGCGGCAGCTTATATGTGTAGCCTGTTGAGTCCTGCCCTCCATTGTCACGCGACAAATTATTTCAGAAGCGGGAAAAAAGAATAATCATTTTATTTTTGATATGCCATTTACCCCGCCCCCTTCCGCCCATTTACACCGAATTGCGTAATATTGTATAAAAAATTTATTAACGCATAAAAGAGCAGGCCGAATGAAATCTTCCGGCAGCTGATACTGTAATAACGGCAACACTTAAAAAAATGACAGTCCCTAACGAAACCCCACACCCCCAGTCACACAGTCGCAGTTTTTCCCAGAAAATGCAAAATAAAATAAATTCGATGGCAAAGAAAAAGAGAAATGCTGGGCCATAAAATTGACTTTTGTTTGTATTTCCGCATGAATTGCATAAATGGTAATTTTGCAGTTTAACGTTTGCATAAAGCGCGGGGCGGGGAAATCAGAAAGGACGCGCAGCGCCAAAAAAAAAGAAAATAATAGGAAAAACAACAAACAAGCCGAAAAATTTGCATAATAAACAAATCAACGGGATGGAGGGTTGAGCTTAGAATTATGAGGATGAAACTTGGCCGCACAAACACACATAGCCGCAGAGGCAAATTAAATAAACGCATAAATAGAACATTAACGCCATAAATCATTTGCAACGGTCGCTAAATATTTTGCGGCTCCTGCGGCTGTCTGTCTGTACATGTATCTGTATCTGCGTATCTGTGTATCTGTATCTGCGCTGGGATTGCACATTGAAATCGATTGAAGTTGCGGAAACGGAAATGGAAATGAAAGCAAATTTATGGAAATAATATGACCGAATGGCCCGCACAGCCCAATGGAGTGATTGCGCGTGTCCAGAATTCATTTGAATGTAAAAGGTAGTCGCGAGCCCGGTCCATTATTTACCCCAATTTTGATTTATACATATAATTCAATGTGACGCGCTTACGTTTTGATGTTTTTATTGTATTTGCATTTGCCCAAAAGTGCGTAATTTATGTGCTTAAATGTGCAGAAAATGCTTTTTTAACCAGCTGCACAGAGAGAGAGAGTGAGAGGTAGCAAGGTAGAGGCGAAAGTTGCCCCGAGCGTGAAATGCTGCGGCTTTCGCATTTCTGGGAAAACAACAACGAACGGGTCCCCCCGTTTTTTGACGAGGGACAAGCCTTGAGCTGAAGCCTGGGCCCGCCTTCGGTTGCGAGTTTGGGTCCCAGCTTTCTCATTCTTCCCGGCGGGACACATAATATACTTAAAATACTAATTGACAAAGGTGAAAGGACACATTCAGGCGAGTTTTCCTGATAAACTCGCTGGACTGGCACTTTATTTAATGCGAATCTATTTCTTTTGTTTATGCCTTCCTTTGACATTTTCGGTCCTCTCAATTGACTGCGAGGGGCGCCTAAAAGGACCATTCTTTTCATGTACAAGTACCACACCGCCTCCAAGCCATGCCATACTTTCTTTCATTTTTATTTCGGGGCCTTTGTTCGTAAATATTTCATTTCTTTAAACTGCTTTTATTTCTCGTATAATAAATTTATGGCCACCTCACCTGCTCGTTTTCTCCCATTGTAGCAAACACATGTGCACCAAGAAAAAAAATGTCTTAATAAAGTTTTAAATGATTTTTATAGTTAATCATAAACTTAATAATTTAGGAGTATAATATCAAATCATAATATTTGAAATAATAGTTGCATTAATGTGCATTAACTTGTCCGACTAAACAACTCAAATCTGCAAAGATTTAAATCATATTTAGAAAGGTTGCCAAACACACATAATATAATTTAATATATATTTTTTTTGAGACCTTTTGCACCCTATTCTCGCAGTGTATTTATGAGGGAGTCTGCCTTGGCGTGGGCAGCACAAGTGGGAGTGGCAGCCATATATCATACAAGGCATCATCATATAGTTCATTGAACCCCTGGCCATAAAGCAACTCAAAAATCTTCAACAGCTTTAAGTGTCTTACAATGTCTACCGTTAATCTTGGCCCCCACTCATACAGACACACACACACTCGTACATGGAGAAAGTGAGCAATACAGATACAAAAACACACACACACAGACACACTCAGACACTGAGACAGTGTCGTTTATAATGTCTTCATTTATGGCACAAAATGTGGCACATTTTTTTGTGCTCAGTTACGCACCGACACCGACACCGACACCGAAAAAGGACACGGCGAAGTCCTCTATCTCGGCAGCAGGAGAATTACAGTGAGTGCCAAAAGTCGCCTCACAACTTCTCTGCTCATCGAGCGGAAAATAATATCGTGCTATAAATTTCGCTCAGTTTTTCCTCCTCAGTCTCCTCCGCGCCTCCTTCCCCAGCATTTTCCCTCGGCGGGCTTAATTTTTGCTGGTCGCTGGATTTTTCCCTCACCGTTTGTCGACTGATGAAAGTTTAACGACCAAAGTTGACACGCTGCGGCGATTATTTAGAAAGTTAATGACTTATAACATACCCCGAAAAAGTCACAGGAAATGAACAGAGAGAGAGAGACCGGCAGAGAAAGCTGGAACAAGATTCATTGATTTACTGACCAGTCTGAGAGTTGGTTTTAGTTGATTGGACTTTATTGAAAAATGAGTCGCCATTTCTTAAGCTCTTGAACGGAATCAGCGAAAAAACACGATAAATGGAAGGTTAACTAGGATGGTCCCCCATTCATCTTGGCCTAAAATGTAAATTTACCAAAATTCGAGGAGCGCCAATTTGTTTTTCTGTCAGTAAGGTGACCAGGACTTCAATCTTAATTCATCAATTTATAAAAATAAACTTGTAATAGGAAGTATACTTAGAGTAAAGTAATATTGAATTAACTTTTAGTTAGAATAACGTGTGATAGAAAGTATACTTAGAGTAAAGTAATATTGAATTAACTCTTAGTTAGAATAGTGAACCCGTAAAACAAGAATCCATAAATCTCCTGGCAGGTAATTCGCTCTCGCCTGTCAGGTAAGCATTTCCCGAAAAACTTTCGCCTTAATCGAAATCGGCTCAGGCAAAACAATTTCCACACTATACATAAGTCGTGCTGGAATTCGCGCCGCCTTTCGCCCCGATAACCCCAAAAGTTCTGGGCGCTTATTTATAGTTGGTTTTCATTTCTTTTGGCGGCTGCAATTTCCACCTCCAGCTCTCCAAGTCTAACTCCTGGTCCTGGCGAAACTCCTTCGCCGCCGTCGTCTGGCAGCCGCATAAATTGTATAATGTAATTTTCCAGCAACTGACAGAGCCGGCCCGGCTCAGCCCACAAATCCACAAAACTGTCAGGACGATGAGGACTGTCTGCCTATGCCAAATATATCTGTGCATATATCTCCCCCTATATCGGTGTATATACGTGTGCATATACATATATCGGGAAGCCGCCGACCAACTTATGCAACAATTTCGAAGCGGAAATTGCTTTAGCACCTGCCTCCTCATGTTCCCTCCAAAAGGTGCACGTTTGTGGCGTATATGTGTGACACCACATATATACATATACCCATATTTATATATAGATATACATATGGCTATATGGCTTGTGGAGGCGTCTGAGCCTGGCTTCGGCACGTTCGCCTTTTTGGCACATACTTCAATGGCAAGCTGAATTCCATTCGATTCCGGGGCCCTCGTCTCGTCGTCACTCGTTTAGGTTGGCAACTTTTTTGGCTCACACTTTGACAGTTTGTCTGCCTGGCTGAATCGGAGCTGGCCCGGGCGGGAGGAAACCCAACCCGGCTCGGGAATAAGCCCTAACCCCAAAAACGTCGGCGCCCTGGGTTTTACTGATTTCGAAATTGACTCGAGCGGAGTCGGAGCAAAGTTTTGCATCCCACCTTAGTTCTGTGTGTGTGGATCTGACAGAGTTATTTCTATAACTTGCTCCTTTTGTTCCGGGACAGAAGTGTAATTTGAATTTAAGATTTGCTGTGGTAGCCAAGAACTCTTTGCCCAATCTGCCCACCCACGGCAGTGTGGAAGCTGTGGCTCCAAACCCTCTTCAATAATTAATTTAACTGAAACACATTTGTGGAGTGAGGGGGTACTGTGACTCCCCTTGCATCATCAGAGATTCATAGTTTTAACTTTAAATTAAGATGTTGATTCCGGTGAGGGAGTTTCAGGGGGGAAAGGAGGATGGGGCTATAACAACGGACCAGAGGTCAGCTGAGTCGGGCGCGTGTTAATTTGCCAAGTTTTGCAGCAGCAGAAAGATGATGGGCCATGATGATGAGCCAGGAGCCAGAGTCCTGGGCAGCATCTGTGCCAGATGGGCTGTAATTGGACGCCGGGATGCCCTGGTTTCTTGAGGTGAGCGAAAAGCAACTTGATGTGCAAATTGTGGCCAAGTCTTGGGCTCCGGGTCTGTTGTTCGAAGCCTTCTGTGGCTTTGGCCGTGTTTGCCCCCAGTTATCAACTGGGATCAACTCCCCTGGCTTGTCCGATGTGTCTGGCTTAATTGTTTGGAATTGGGTTCGGGTTAAGAGGAGGCTGGCTTTGATTTGTAGTTGAGTTAACAAGGGGCTCGAGAGGCCTTGGGCAACTCCAAATGAAGACTGACGAAATATCAAAAGTTTTAAATCAAAATGTTTCAGTTCTGGCAAATGTTTCGAGTCATGTGTCGTTATAGCCACAAATCCTGCTGAGGAGACAACGTGTCGTATGCGTAACCACACTTGTTGCAGACAATTTCTTCTCAGGCTTATGCATGTCTCCGCTGCGTTGGGAATTATTATCCTTTTGGCTGCAGCTCCTTTGGCATCTTCCTCATTCAATGTCCCCAGCTATATACCGGATATTTAATCTTCGCCGGGAATTCCCTGAACCCAAATTACCCGGCACTTCCTTTCACTTAGACATTCGGAAGCACTCGAAGCACGGGGGCTAAATTGATACATTAACTACCTTGATCCGACTATTATCTCCGCTAACCTCCCTCCCTCCCTCTCTGCTGGAAACTATTCTCAAAATGTTGAGAATGTTCGCCATGTAAATGTAAATCACTTCCTCTCGACTCGGTGTACTCCGCAGCGTCCTTGCGTTCTCCGCTCCTGGCATCCAAAGTGGTTGCATCCCAGTGGCAACTGCGACTGCCAACATGGTGATAAATCATCAACTGCTTAAGCGTTGTCTGCCCGCCTTCCAGGCTCCTTCGGTTCACCTGCCTGCCCGCCTCCGGAGCCGCTGCAGCTCACGTTCCAGCGCTTTAAGGCATTTAGCTGGATGACATATTTTAAATGCCCTGCTAGCCCAAACAACACAAATCAAAAGGAGCAGCAGGAGCAGCAGGAGGAGCAGGAGCAGGAGCTGGAGCTGGAGCTGGAGCTGCAACTGCGTCTCGCCTCTGTTTGCGCATAGATCATAATCATTCATAATCAGCGTGCACATAAATAACAAATTAAAAGCGCTTCACTAATTTTAAATATGCTCGAACATAATCAGCTTACAGTGAGCCACAGCCAGCGACAAGGATGAGGATGAGCAGGATCATAGGGCTGGGGCGGGGATAGCGACGTTGATGATGCTTTCGCCACTGTTGATGATGCCGCTGCTCCTGCTCCTGCTCCTGCTCCTGCTCCTGCCAGTCAAGATAGCAATGACAACCTAACGAGCTGCCTTTTGCCTCGTGTGTGTTTGTCGTTGTCTGCGCGTGCTGTGCTTATGTGTGTATGTGTGTGAGTGTCTAGGAGAGAATTTTAGATGCTCTTAAAAATAGGATATTATGCATGTCTATTAAAGTTTGGCCAGAGGATGAAAATGAATACTTAGTTAAGCTTAATGCTTAACCATTTGGCTAAGTTTGAAAGAAGCAGAAAGCCGTAAAGGATATTTTGTATAAAATATTTAAATAGCTGTATATAATAAGCAAATTTAAATATATTATTATTAGAAGCGTGTTATTAAAAGAATATTACTATTAGAAGTACAAAAATTGTCCATTCTGAAGGACTAAAAAATTCAGATCTTGGACAACCTCTAAGATATTTTTATTGTCTAAAATATCAAGGTGATTTTTTATTTAATATATAATAAATATTTATCTACCTAAGATCTTAAATATTTCTAGAATAATATATAATATTCCCAATAATTTCCGACATATTTATCACCTTACAACAGGGACATTATTCAGAGCATCCCATGTTCGTTGGTGCCTTGCCAAAAGGTCCTTTAAGATTTCTATTTTTTCTTATTCGCTCATTTTTTTCGACTGGCTTTTACTTCATTTAAAACGCATTTATAACGCAGGACGGCGAAAAAGAAACTCATCAGTCGGCACACACACACACACACTCTCTCTCTCTGATACACCGCTAATGCAGAGCCCATATATGTATACAAATTTTCTTTTTAGCTTTTCATGTTTGTGCTTAGGTACTTTGGGCCCGCCCAGAAAAAAACCCTCACCTCGCCGCTTCACTTACTTTGGCCCATACAATTTTTCTTACGATTTTCTTTCATTTTTTTTAGTATTCTTTTTTTTGTGTGTCGTTGTCGCTGCTCCTGTTTTCCTTTTCTCACGTTTTTTTTTCGTGGCTGCTCATGTTGCCCAGCTCTAACATTTTCCACCTTTTCCCTTACTCTCTCTCTCTCTTTTCTGGCAGATTGTGCGACCGGTGAACGCGTTCCTCATTGTTGATGTACAAAATGATTTTATAAGTGGTTCCTTGGATATAAGTAATTGCAGTGCACAGCAGCAAGGACACGAGGTGAGTGCCGGAGTCACAAATGGCAGGGGTGCCAATGGGATGGAACCTGGGTGGTTAGTCAGTGCTGTCAGCAAACTAAACAAGGGAAAATATGAAAAATTAGATAACATTTGCATAACTTACAATTAGGGGGAAAGTGTTCTTAGAGGAATATAGATAGTTTTTGCTAATCCTGAACAAGTACTGTGCAAAGATACAATGTCGTAATGAAATTAAGTTAAAACAAAGCTTTTACTCTCAAACTCAGTTCTCAAAACATTTAAGAAGTCATAAAAATTAAAATATAATTAAAAAGTAAGAAATCCGGGTATAAACTATATAATTTGAAGACGAAATTCCCCTTAAAAAGAAGTCATGCCGTCAGCACTGTTCGGCTGAGGATTGAAGTTCTGGCAGCAACCTGGCCAGCAGCTTAGCCCCGACAGGTGCGGTAAGCGGCGACGACGGAAGGACATAAAAAAATAAAAACGTAACAAGAAATGAAAATGAAGGGCCTTGGTTCGGGCTTCAGGTCGTGCTTGCCGCCAGGATGAGAGCCAAAGCCATTGCCGCTTCAGATGAGATGAGGATAAGCCGGTCCAGGGCGGGGGCGGGATGGGCGGGATGGCCTGGATGTCAGACCTCAATACCAGATCCTGCGGTGGCAGAGGCATGATAACGAGACGGAGGAGCCGCCGGAGGAGTGCGAGAGAGTGCACGGCGGCGGAAGCGGATATGCTTTACTTAAGTCGCATCCGCGCTGCGACACACGCCGGAAGTCGTCGAGATCTCTCGCTCCCTCGCACTTCCTTCGACTCCGCAACACTGTCGCATTTCCATTTTCCATCTGGCAACTGACATCGTCTGTGGCTGGTACATGAAAATTTGTCAAAATTAATAACACGCACTTCCGTCTCGTCGCATTACGGACTCGGCACTCGAGTTGAGTTTGTGAGGAAAGTGCCGCGCCACCTTCCCACCGGTCCCTCTCGTTCCAAGGCCACGTACACTCCCTCCCTTCCTTCCGTTTCCCCAGATACTGGAGCCCATCAACAAGCTGCTGGATACGGTGGACTTTGATGCCGTCTTCTACTCACTGGACTGGCATCCCAGCGATCATGTTTCATTTATTGATAATGTCAAAATGCGAGCCATGGACGAGTCGTCGGCGGTAAGACAGCCACGGTAATTGCACGGAAGTGCCAGACACTTAACAAGCCTCTCCCGTACCTCCTGTTCCGCCTAGTTGGATGCGGACTCTGCCCAGGTCTTTGACACGGTCATCTTTGCCGGACCGCCGCCGATGAAGCAGCGCCTGTGGCCGCGTCACTGTGTGCAGGACTCCTGGGGAGCCGAGCTGCACAAGGACCTCAAGGTGGTGGACCACGGCATCAAGGTGTACAAGGGCACCAATCCGGAGGTGGACTCCTATTCGGTGTTCTGGGACAACAAGAAGCTCTCGGACACCACCCTGAATGCCCAGCTGAAGATGAAGGGTGCCACGGACATCTACGTGTGCGGACTGGCCTACGATGTGTGCGTGGGTGCCACGGCTGTGGATGCCCTGTCCGCCGGATACCGGACCATTCTCATCGACGACTGCTGCCGTGGAACGGATGTACACGACATTGAGCACACCAAGGAGAAGGTGAACACCAGCGATGGCGTTATCGTTCACACTAATGAGGTGAGGAAGGATGTTTCTTTTAATATATATATATATATATATAATAAAAATGGTGAAAAACTGGAGCCTTGTGTTGTCAAACACTGAAGAAAATATTGTAGACTATATAAAGAAAAGGTCAAATTTAGAAGCTTATTGCTATCGAAATTGCTCCAGCAGAATATCGATTTATAAGACATATATCGCAAAGTTAAAATATCGATTTATATGCCAAGCTACCACTTAAGATATTCACTCTTTCCCGCTCTCTAGGTCAAGGCCATGGCTGAGGGTCGAGATCGCCGCCCCGAGCTGGGCTACAAGCTGGCAATGGAGCTGAAGAGCCCCGACTCGGTTCTGTCGCAGCGCAATGGATTCCGACCCACTTACTAAATCTGAAAACGGAAAATGGAAAACCAACATCACGCTAGGCTTCTCTGTTCATGGATTCAATAACAAAACAAAAGACAAAAGGCTTTTATGTAGTTAACGGTTAGAGCGTTTCGATTAGACTAGTTTAGAACACCTGTGAAGTGCCTCGGTAGCTGGCTAGCTTTTGCTAAAGACATTCTAGAATTGGTAACCTCTTTTGTAAGCCTGTTATCCATGTGGATTTTACATGACATTACAGTACTAACCATCTTGCCGTCGGATATAATAGGTTTAATCAAGTGACGTTTAAGTATTACGGAGCTCTCTCTATATCCCCCAACCAGCACCTTCAAATGCAATTCCAAGAGCAAAAGAGTACTAAAGGTTCTTAATGTTGTGCGCCGCACCTGTTTTAATTAAATTGATATTATATATTATACAAACAACAAATATATGTGTAGAGAACATTATTTATTTTAAAATATAACAACAACAGCTTCAGTGAAAAAATATTGTATGTACTTACCCAACGTTGGAATGGAAATAAACGAATGGATTTGTGAAAGAATAATAAGCGAAAGAGAGTGTTTTATATTTAACAAAACAAAATATAATTAAAGTTAAGCAAAAGAGAGTGTTTTATATTAAATATATACATATTTTAAGGATATTTTTAGAAAGAGCAACTCTTTCTATAACAAAAAACGTAGAATTTTCAACAATATTGTCATATCCTCATCCATATCCTGGCAGATATTGGAATACAGATTAGTTTTATCCACTTTTTATGCACTTTTTGACGGATGAATACGTATATGCGTGTTCTTTTTAAGCGAATTGCCAGTCGAGAGGCAAAAACTTGAAAACAAACCTTATAAATGTCCTGGCCGAAAGTGTGGCACAGACTGTTAAACGCTCTTTTTTTTTTGCTCTCCGAACCAGCTTTTCTGAACGTGTTTTGCCGAGTTTTCCAGAGCTCTGGAGGCGGCGTGGGGAAAATAGAAATAACAATCCGTGCAGCGTTTAAAGAAACTTTTCTGTTTTATGTGTCTGCTGTGTGTGTGTTTTTTTCCTCCTCTCCTCTCCTCTCCTCTCTTCCCGTACTCCCTGCCAGAGGTTTTTGTTTTTGACCAATTTTTGGTATTTTGTTAAAGGGAAGAGAAAGTTGCCGGCTGTTACTTTCCTGCCAGGCGACTAAAAACCAACTTTAAATTTATTAACACCCGGCTACTAAGCAAGGGAGGGGGGTAGCTGAAAGTGGGCGTGGCCGCATTGTTCACAGTGTAAAGTGCAAACTTTTTATTTTTCACATTTCAGCATATTTTTCCATTTGCCAAATGGGCAAAAGCCTGTTCAAGAGTCCGAGTCCTGGCCAAGTTTTATGGTAAGCACACCCCCTTAGCCGGGATACGAGAGAATGCCAGAGTCCGGGAATCCCCCTTTATCCCTACCACCCCACCGTGTGGTTTTCCCCCCCGCCCCCGCTCCCAGGCCGAGGACTACTACTCTGGCTTTTGGTCTTTTATTCGGATCGGGAACAGAGCCTCAAATCGTTTACCTTTTGTGGCGTCGTCTGCCATAGACAATGAACTTTAGCTCCAGCCCTAGTTTGCCGTTCCACCCAGAGAGACTCAGAGGTGCACTTGGAAAATTCAATGGGAAATTTAAAAAATGCATCAAAATATATAGAAAATAACATACAAAATACATTAAAAATAAAAATTAAATACATTAAAAATAGGTTAAGTAAATATTTACATCAAATATTAGGCTTAAGCAGCTAACTCCTTAAGGCAGTTACTTGTAACTCTTTAAATTAGGTGTACTTTTGTTCAGAATTTGTTCTTATATTCAGTGAATTATAGAATTAATGTGTAATGTACTAGAATTACTATAAATTTTCGAACAGTGCTGGAAACTTTTGTTGTCATGGCGTCGGCCGTGCTGCTGCTGCTGCTGCTCCTGTTGTTGCTGGTGGCTACTGCGATGGGCTTTGGCGATGTGGTGGCGGCGGCGGCGGCATCTCCTGCGGTCATGCCACTGAAATCCACACGCTGCCAGCTGTCAGCGGCACTGGGAAATGTTCCACTCACATAGATACACACATACGCACACGTGCGAGGAGGACGAATGAACAAAAAAAAAAAAAAAAACAGAAAGGAAAGGAATCGCTGATGAAAATTGCTTGCAAGTGGTTTCTGTTTCTGTCCTGGCTCTGACTCTGACTCTGCCCAGCCCTTTCGCCATGTAATGGTCTCTCGTTTTGCTTGTAAAACTTTTGGATTATTGTCAGGCACACACACACACACACATGCACTCACACTCATACGTGCGGCTGGCTATTTGCCAAGAGGCCTGGACTTGGACATGGAATAAGGACCACGGAACAGGGACCGCGGACCATGGACAACGAGCCGGGGACTGACTACGGGTCCATGGGAAACGGTATACGGACGGATGAGGGCTTCGTTCGCGTTTTGCTCTTAACAGCAAATTCTCGCATATTTTCTGTTCCCTGTTTTTTTTTTCTCGCCACCGGTTCTCTTGCACTCTCACTCCTATATCCATATATCTGTCTATCTGGCAATGCTGCTGCTGCTGCTTCTTCTACTGCGTAGGCGTCGCCATTTTGTCCATGACCTGGAACTGCAAATTCTGCCTCCGCCTGTGTGTGCGTGTGTGTGTGTGTGTGTGCTTGGGGGCGTCGAATGCAGATGAATCCAGAATGCCGGAAAGCCGGAGATTCTCCCATCTGCCGTCTGCTGGCGACTGCTTGACTTGTAGCTTGTACTGAGGCGCTAAGCTCGTTGTTCTCGTGGTTCTGCTGGGAGAAGGAGCAGGACCACGTGGCAGCTGAGCCATCATGTTGCTCCTGGGATCTTAATCGGAAAACAAGCGGATGATGTCGCGAGGAAGCCTGGCCAAGGGTTTGGCGAAATCAGGTGGGATTTTGATTGGTTTATCTGGATGAAACTATATTTACTATCAATTCATTAAGTCCTGAAATCGGAGTAAGGATGATGCTAATTATTAATAAATCAAATTATATGTTCACATTGGATTGTAAATTTAAAAGCAAGTTTAATCTTAATTTAATCAAAAGACTCTATTTAATTATCTGTATTGAACCTTAAAATTTGTAAAAAGCTTGCCAATAATAAATCATATATTATATATAATAATGTTCAATTGTTTATTACAAATTTTATAGTGTAATTATATGAAAGAAATATTTAAAATCTTAGAATGTTTTTAATATTTTTCCAATATAGTATTCACAACAACGACTATCATAAGTTTTGTTGATTAAATGTTAATAACAAAATCAACTTTGTCACAATTTGGGGATCAAATTTTGTATTTAAGCTGTTAAAATCATTATTAATCACTATTATTTAGTTAGTATATACCTCATTTTATAGCTTACATTACAGCTTTGCTGTATTAAAAGATGTAATAACCTAAGTTAGCTTATGTAGCTTAGCTTAGTAAAATAGTCCTCATATTATATACATAGATAGATAAAATAAGATTTTTCCATATCCCTAAAAGAAAATAAGCAAATAGTTGTTACTTATCATAACGAGAAGTAAGTTTGTTTTCATTCGAGCAATTAAAAGTTATAAAGTGGGATCGAGCTTTAAGTCCAGGCCCAAACAGGGTGCTTAGTGTAAGTGGTTCATGAGAGCCTAAGCTGCTGTATCCCTCTCCCCGTCTCTCGCCTCTCTTGCTTTTGCAAGCACGGTCACCTCAGCTCGCTACCTTGCATTATCACGCTCTTCCTTACTCTCATTGTAAGCTTCCTCTCATTGCAAGCTACCTCTCCCGATGGCCATCGAAAATCAGTTCAGTCAATTTCGGGAAGTCGCGTGAAGCGGAGTTGGAAAATGATCTCTAAGTGAAAGATCGCCGCCGCGTGTAAATGCTAAACAAGTGCGTCGGAAAATAGTGGAAAATCGGTTGGCCGCAGTTGTGAAAAGTGCCAAAGAGGGTTCTTCGCGCAAGTGTCTCTAGTTAAGAGCTGTGAGTTAGCTTAGTTAGTTAATTTAGTTCGTTCTTAGTTTTTCGGTGTGTAAAAGTAAAGACAGAAATAATGCGTAATAAAATATACGCCCTCGCTTGCCCTCTTCTAATTCCGCTATTCGTAAAAACACTGAAAAAATGCAAGTAAAGTGAGTGCATAAAGTTATAATTACAAGAAAAGCAGTAAAAGGAGGAACGGAGAAGCGGAGAAGCGGCATGGGCATGGAATATTTTGCCGTGCCCTCTACAAATCTGAAGGTCAGTTCAAAGTGACTCTTTCGCGACGAACGAGGAACATTTAAGCGAGTGAGTAAACCCAAACGATATCTATGTTTCTTTTCTCTCCTCCTTTATTTTTCACCTTGACTGTGCATTATCGTAATGCGTCGTTCCTTTTCTTGGTTCAGCGTACTCTCCCACTCTCTTCTCTCTATATGAAGTTTGTGTAATTTATGAGGAAACGGTTCTTAGTAAATTCGCTCAGTTCTCTTCACCGAAAGAGGAACCTAAGAGCAAGGGTCACTAGAAGAAGAGTATCCACTCTTGTGGTTCTTGAGTATTACTGTACAGATCTGCTGCCTTTGTTTACATATTCTTATGGGTCCTCTGTTATCTTTTTACTTTATTTTCTTGAACTTGAACTTAAATCTATATTACCTATTAAGCTCCCATATTTATTTTTCTATGATTATTCATTATATTCTTCTCCATTTATTGAATTTTATTATCTATACTTTGTACTTTAAACCTTGGGCTTGTGTTTGATCTTTTTTTAATCGAGTTAGTAGGATAAATAACTGGCTAATTGTTCCCTAATTGGGACCATTCAGGGGTTAAAGCAAAGGCTGTCAAGAAATTAAAATATGATAAATAATAAAGTATTGTCTGGCTGACTCCCCGGAAATTCAGAAGCCAGACAGCGCAGCTAATAACAAAACAAAACTGGCTGGGAAAACAACTAATACGAAAATAACACCTAAAACAACTAACCGGGCTTAAATGGCAGGACCCACGTTGACCGTTTTTCCGGGGCGGGGCGTAAGAGAGGGACCGGCAAATTAGTTTTTCACTCGCTGCTGTCTGCGAAAACCTTATTGAAATCATAATTTATTTATTAGCGGCAGTGGCGGCAGCAGCAGGAGCAGCCAAGAGCTGAGGGCAGCGCGGGGTGCTGGATAAACTGAAAATGTCAAACCAATTTGCTGCGGAAAATTTCAGTCGCTGATTAGATTGGATGCCATGGCCAAAAGTTTTAATTATGAATATGAAAAATTTCGTGCACTCCTGGCTGGCGAAGCGAGTTGTAATTAAATTTTTGCACAGGTAAACGAACTTGTTCCAGGGCTTTCGAGGGGGGCGATAAAATCTTGAGAGGGTCCTTGTGTTGTGTTTTTTGGCTTCCATAACTGATTTAGCGACAAATATGCTGAAGCAGGAGCAAGAGCTGGGGTTCAAGCTGCATCTGAGAAGTTGTATCTGAGATGGTGGATCCTGCAGCTGCAGCTGAGCGTTGGGCGGAAAACTTTTGCATGGTTGCACGGGTCGTATGCGCAATGTTTTTGCTCCCTTTGTGTGTCGCCAAGGAGGAGGAGGAGGAGGAGGAGGAGCCGACAGGAAGTGACTGCTGTCGCACTGAAATGTTAATTCTAATGCAGTCAAATGAGTTTGCCATGCTGGCTGGCTGGCTGGCTGGCTGGCTGGGCGAAAGTTTCGGGCTCCTCCACAGTTTTGTGCATTTGTGCAGGATGTGATTATGAGGTTTTCATATTAGAAATATATGTGTGTCAGACCCCGCTCCTTGTCCTTTCTTAGGGATGCGAGCGTGCGTGGCAATAAAATGCTTTACTGATTTGCAAAGTTTTGTCATTAAGCACACTTGGTGCTGCCGCCATCACTTTGGCCTGATTACAGTTTAGAATTTCACAAATATTTGCCTGGGAACGTTTCATCTCTCGCTGTCGCTCTGTGTCTCTCGCTTATTTATTTATTTATTTGTTGGGCTGCCTGTTGGTTTACTTGATTATTTGCCATTTTCCATGCTTGACAGCGTGCTAAAATTTGTCGACACTTTTATTTGAGAGAGCTTCCAAGGCGGGCGCTAATGTTTCGATAGTCTCACTTAAAATCGATTAAATGAAATATGCGTGTGTTCTAATTGGGAAAAGCGAGCGCAGTGATGGGGAAAAGTTTGGAGAGACGACTAATGAATCGTTCAAATTGATTCGGCATTATCAGCTGAGTCCCGCTGGCAGTTGCCATTAAATACCGAAAAGTGTGCGTGCTTCTTGGGCAATCAGCCATTACTTGCCAGCGTTCGGGGGGATAAAAAATATAGCCATGCTGGTCGGCCATAAATAGGCCTTGGAAATCGGCCCCTTGGGGCACATGCGTCGTATACGTGATATTTTTTAATTACATTCAAAACGCTTTGTGAGTCCTGCGTGCGGAAAATTCGCTTTTAATTGCCCCAGCAACAAAAGCCAGCCGCTCCTGCCCCCTCTCAAAAAAAGGCTCTGCTGGAAATTCAATTCGAAAGTGTCCCCAAGCGCAAGCCAGTGGAAACTAGAAACTCCTTGCCTTCCCATGGCACAGATGGAAATATACTTTAGGAAAACGAGAATGAAAATGAAAATTTAATTAATGCCGCCACTAAAAACCAGAAAAACCAGGGCTCGCTGGGGGCGGCATGGGAGACAAAATTCCAAACTAATATGGAAAATATTTTGTATTTGCAGCAAAACTTTTCCACCGGCTGCGGCCAGCTATACCGGATGAAAGCCAGAGACAGTGAGAGTGTGGGGGAAAGAGATAGTGAGAAAGTCAGACAGAAAGGATAAGTTAGTGTCTGGAGGATTAAGCTCATATATGAGATTTAAGAATAACAAGTTTAAGTGTTGCTATGGCGAAATAAGAAAGATTTTAACCCTTAAAACTTGGAGAAATTCATCTCCTTTGCTGAATTACATTAAAATAGCTTTTAAGATGGGTTGCAACTTAAGTCTTAGTAATTTTTTAAATTGTTGATAACTATTTCATTTCATCTTCGACTTTCAATTGTCAATTCTTAAGGTGCACCTTAAAGCTGACTTTTGCTAACAACAAATTCGTATAAAAACTCAATTGCATGAAGATTTGGCCACAGTTTTCAATTTAATTCAAAGTCAAGTTGAAATTTGTGGCATTTAAAGTGCAAATGAACTGAAATTAGCGCCCGGCATCGAGGGGCTGCGGCGGGAGACAAATGAAAAGGCATTTAAAATGTCAACACGACCGCAACATCGTGTGCGAAATGGTCAGCAAAGGTGTGTATCTGTGTGCAGGGATAACTATGGATGTATGGGAGGGAGTAAATGGGTGTGTGTGTGGGGATTCTCCTACAGCAACAACGATTTTTGCGGTTGCACAAAAGTAAACCAAAGTGACACAGAGTCAAAGGTGAGGGCTAAACGAGTTTTTGGGGCTCGGGCCCGCAACGCTTAAATGCTTGACCACGAAAAGGCCATTAGAAAATGGCCGCATGTGACTATGTGTGTGTGTGTGTGTGTGTGTGTGTGTGAGGGGTCGGTCCGGGGGCCAAAAGCCATCTCCGGGTGACAGTTGGAAATTAGGCAAAAGCCAACCCGAAAGGGGGTAAAAAATTAAAAAAAAAAAAAAAATGAAACGAAAGCCACAAAACGTTTGCCAACACGTGTAAAGTTCTGCAAGTTTTTCCACCAAGGCTAAAGTGGCTATGCGTCTGTGCCAAGAGGATGGACAACTTGTCAAAAGGGACGCAGGACTGCCAGTCACCTGAACTTGTTAAACTTTAATAGAAAAACTTTCATATTTTATAAAAAACAAAAAATGTATCCCACTTACAGTTGAGTGGATAAACTATCTTTTGGGGAGCTAGAAATATAATCATACTAAAGTGTTTCATAATAGTGAATTATTCTAAATTGAAGTAAAATGCAAAGGGAAAGTGTTTTCTAAATAACCGATGCAGAGGCTTCGTGTCGATTAGGAAACAAAGTCTTTTATATATTTATAAAATATAAAACAAATCTGTTTATAGCTATATTATTATATTAGAAAAGGTAAATGATATTTTCCAATTTTATTTAATGACTATAATGTCTGGTCAAGGGGTTTCTCTGTAACTTTTCTTCTACACTTTCAGCCTAAGCTGAATTGAAGATCTGAAATGTTATTTAATTTATCATTCCCTGCTCTTGAGTGGAAAATTTTCCTTTTTTGGTTACCAGCTTATCCTCTGGATGTCGTGCACAGAGCCCAGTGGAAAGCAAATTAAAGCTGCCAGCTGAAATGCAAACTCAGGGATCCAACCGAGTCACGCTCTGATTCCCACCTCTAACAACAATGACCGTAACACCTGAACTTCTGCGGATGTATTCGAAGGTATAATCTTTGCCGTTGCCGCATTGCCGTTGAATGTGTAATAAAGCACATGACTTTGGTCTTTTATGGCCCGGCCGTGTTAAATTTGCTCGCAACTCACCTTGGATCCACGGAACAATGACCAAGGCATACGGCACACGGCACACGGCACACGACACACGGCACATGGCACTCCACCGATGATTCTCCGCTGATGCGAAAGTGGCGGCGGTGGCAGACACCAGCGACAACAATGTGCAACAATTAAATGTCAAAGAGAAGCTTTTGATGGACGCTTAAAATCACTGCATCTGTCAGCTGACACTGGAGCCGGGAGCTTCGTTTTGTGGCCGTTGTCCCAGGAGCAGAAGCAATCTGGCCAGGGGTGTGGCAAAACACAAGTCACGGAACGGTCACACACAGCCATGACACACATATGGCGGAGCAGGTGCTCTTAGCGTTTAAAATGTACACCCATAAACAAAAGTGCAAACAAAGCCATAAACAGGGGAGAAGGACCTCGGAGCAGGTGCTCTGGCAGCGAGGAGGCGGGTGCTAAACTTTCACCCCATCCATGTGCCGGGGACCATGTCCTTTGCCAGGATGCCCGCCGATGTCGTTTGTTAGTTTTGTCTGCCTGCATGAACATTGTTTAAAGGCAGGGCCAAAATTAATTCCAAAGCCAGACTTAAAGAATGGAAGAAATAACATTTTTCCTAATGTTTAAAGTTGTATTTTTGTATTATCAGTAAATGTGACTTGATTTTACATGATAGGGATTTCCTAGTAGTTATTAGTTTTCGAGTATATTTTATTTCTCGCCATCCTGAGGGCACACTGTTCTCGTAAACATGGCTGGCAGCCAGGGAACGACATTGAATGTCTGGGTGACAGCGGCCCCCTTCGAACCCTTTCGGCCCACACCACTGCTCTCGAGTCCTTCCGGTCGCTGCCTCTATCCTGCTTCGTTCCCAGTTTGTTAGCTTTGCTTTGTGAGGGGATGGAGGGGCTTCTGTTGCCGGTTCGCGGCGTCCCAGCATCCATGGCTTTCATGGGAGTCGTCAAAGGACAAAGGAGGAGGAGAAGCAGGGGTGCTCGTGGAGCAGGAGCAGGAGCTGGAGCTGGAGCTATAGCCGGAGCGGTCCAAGGCAAAGGGCCTGTCAGCGTTTTCTGTGCTGCGCTTTGTTTTTAATACATGTACGTGGTGGCATCGTTTATTATTATTTTTTGTGCTACCACATCGAAAGCACCGAAGGACATCGCTGCGTATACGTAATACCCAATGCACGCTGTCAGCGCGGGGCGAGTGTGCGTACATAACCCATGGGTCCATGTCACGCACACATTAGAAGGTAAACACGCGTTCCACCGCACGATGCATAAACATTTGGACATTCCGTTCCGTTCCGTTCCGTTCGCCCGGCTATGTTATTTCCCAGCCATGTAAGTCGCCAGGACCTGCGTGTGCGGCATCGTTGGGTTACGAACTAAATTAAATTTTTACATCAACATTTGCGCTTCATTAGAGGCTGCCGAATGGCAGCAAAGGGATGGCTCCCAATGACAGCGGGGTGTGGTTTCTGTGTGTGGGACAATGCCAAGTGTTGCTCGTTGAGTGCCCATCCTCTCCGGTGGGAATGGATTGGCCTAAGCAGTCCCAGGCCCAGACAAATGAGTTGCGAGTGTTATTGGTGGGGAAAATGGGAAAGCAAACTCGCTAAATTAGCCCGGGGCCTTCCGGCGTGGGTGAATCAGAGGGGTGATTCACTCCTGCCGAGGATGGTCGATGGTCGGGGAATAAAAGGATGCTGGCCAGATGGAATGTTAAACTTATCGCAGGCATAACGATTCAATTGATGGACTAGTGGAATTGATAGTCTGGATAATTGGATAGAGTGCGTTCCGAGTGGAGGAGCAGTGAAAGCACTGACAGCAAAAATGTTGAGGACCAGGGGAAATTTAATAATTTGTATTTGTAGAGACTGCAGGCGAAACGAACGGAAATCCAATAGCTTATACGTGATTTTGTGAAGAAAATGATGTTTCTGATCATTAAAACGAAATATAACGATACGTGTGTTTAGACTTGCAGGAATACAGCTCTTTAATTTCATTTAAAAAAATCAAATTTAAAAGAGTTTCTTGAGACCGATTTATTTTCTGAATATAGACAACCATACTTAATTTATTTAGAAATATCTGACCAATCATTCACGATAATCCTCACTATTATCCATTGACTGGGCTTCCTTCATGCAGCACACCTTCCGCTTGTGGATGCATGTGGTAACGTTAAGGCGGTAATGGTGGTCATGTTCACAGTTTTCCAGCTCCAGACATTTGCCGCCCACGTGGTAGCAGCTTGTCAGAACTGCAAAGATATCGAAATTGGGTTATTGAAAACAGGCATAGATTCAGTACTCACCGGTGTCCTTTTTATACATGTAGGTGTAGTAGGCTCCAAACGACAGAAATAACACGACAATCAAGAACAAGAACACCAAACATGGCACTTGATTTGTCATTCTCTTACGGGAGTGGTTCCTGGAAGTGACTATCATTTTGTTTGGAATAGGATTTTATTTTTATAAAGGTGTGCTTGAAAGTTAACTCACTGCCACTGAGCTCTGAGCTCTGGAAAATGGGAAATAGAAAATGGGAGGAGCCGGGGTGGAGCAGTCTCAAAAGGCCTGCCCCGCTCCGCATGATACCCGCTAAGTGAGTAAGTAAATTATTATGATAATGCGCTTTTGGAGAGCCAAGTGCAGTCTATGGGCAATGTTAAATGGAAACTTCTTAATTAAAAACTTGCTGCATAAAAACCGGCAGCAGAAAATCGAGGGAAGCGGCACTGCGAAAAAAAGGATTGTTTCTATTGTATTTAGTTAGGAAAAACTTGAAAACTTTGTTAAGAAATTTCCAACTTTGCTTTTTAAATATTTAATATTATTGAGCTTGTCTCTGTTTCTACTTAAATTTTAGATATTTATACCTTACAAATATAGTATTTAAAGCAGGTACCAATTAATTTATTTACTATAAATGAGCAAAGATGCTCTTATTTATGGTGATTATTTTAAGCAACCATTATTTGCAATCTATAAAGCTTATTTTATATTATTTAGAATTTTCTTCTTTCTATTAATGAACCCCTCTGCAAGGCAATACTTTTTCGATTTATAAAAGTTAAAGAGAACTTTCACTTTTCCCTTTTTGAAAATAGCTCGCATAATTTGAATTTAGATTGCAATAATCCTTATTTTTAATTTAAAGTGTAAAGAGCAGGAGAAGGAAAGGACCCTTCCTCGAGACACCTCCGTTCCCTGCAAATCAGTGTGAAGCAAAATAAACCGCTTAAAGGACTTGCGACTTGGCAGCGCGTTGGAAATAACAAGGAAACTGCCCTCCAGCAGGAGTCTGCTCGTGTTTGTTGGTTCTGCAATAGAGGTAGTGGAGGGGGCAGGGGGATGGAAAAACGGAGCGGTAACCCTCCTTAGTAGTGGGTGGAATTCAGGGGGCTGGGGAGGATTGGCGGAAACGGCGGGGCGGATGTGCTTGGTCAGGCCATTGGACCATTGGACCATTGGCCAGTTAGGGAGCCCGGACAGAAGCTACAGTGGGAAAAAAGAATTCAATTAAAAGCAACAGCACGTAACTGAAACTTTTCCTTTTCTCTTTTATTTTTGCAAGTTTTGTATCTTTTCACCGACACCGAGAACCAAAGCGCGCGTGTGTGTGTTCTTATTCCTGCCCTTAGGGTGGTGGTGCCTCAGGGCCGCCTCCCGGATCCACAGCACTTTGAGTTATAAGTTGGTGCCAGCTGTCAGTTCACTTGCTGCCTTGAAAGTTGCATGTTGGTTGCTACATTCTATGCCACGTTCTCGGCTCCACCGCGGAGTTGCAGCTGAAAATTGAAGATATCGGATTTGTGGCTGGTCGAAGGCATTCCAAATCAAATCAGGGAGCAAGCTGGTATTACTCTAAAAATGAACTTTAATAGCTACAGCTTCCATTAGGCATTATATATGTTAAAGGACTGTGACTTATCTATGCCTTACTTGAATACAGGGATTAATGTTTCACCTGGTAGAAGTTGGACTGTACTTATAAACAAAATCCTGTAGAACGAAATCTGATGGCCATACCTTTTGTGCTGCTCCATTGTACTCGAACAAATGGCGTATTTGGTGGGCCAACTTCCTATTTAATCAAGTTATCCACTCGGTCCGCTTCGCCAGCTTCCTTCCCCCAGTCTAATGCAGCCCGATTCGCACATTACGTATTCGCAGTGTGGCCTGCCCGAATGACGTCACCAGAATCAGGTCAAAAAAGGAGCGGGGCTGGGGATAAATGGAGGCTGGGGAACTGGGCTGGGACATACAAATTATGTTGGAGCAGCAAAAATGGCAACTCACTGTGGAATATTTTCGGCTGCTTTGCTCTCTCTCCCTCCATCTCTCTCTCTCTGTCTCTCTCTCGCGGGTGCGGCTGTCTTGCTCTGGCAAACTCACCTTGAGCTTGAGGTTCTTGGGTCCTTGCTGGGTCCTTTCTATGGGTGTGCTACTTAATGGCCATTCATTTGCCCACCAAAAGCAACAGCAGCAGCGAGCTGAAAACTGAAAACCCCCTGGAAAGTTCATTTTCGTTTTTGACATTTTTCAATTTTTGTTTGCTGCCGAGTTGGTTTTCTCTTTTTTTTTTTTTGTTGCTGCTGTGTTTTGTTGTGCTGTGTGTGTGTGGTGGTGTGTGTGCTTTGCGGGGGTAAATTAAATTCAGATTATGCGGCTGGCAGAGGCTCTTAACAAGATGAAATGAAATGAGATGAGATGAGAACGAATGGTGGAGCCGAAAAGGAAAAGTGACTGGCATTTATTTTCCATATATTGATTGCTTTTTAATGGATATTTTCCTTTGCCAGCGGCATAAGGTAGACACTGTCCGCTATCCCCATCCTTGCCCTCCATCCTTGCCCTCCATCCTGGAAATCCTCCCGCTGCCACTCGAGGAGCCTCCACTTTCAGGGAGCATTAATTTTATTTACATAGTTAAATGGTTCAATTGTTTGGCTGTTGATTTAGTGCTGGAATTTCAGACAGTAAAATTAATTGTTTGATTTGTGGCGGCATTGCCCGTTTTCGTTTTCCCCACTGTCCTTTCGTTTATTTCTATTTCTTTTTTTTTCGGCGCAGCTCGCTGCCATGCTATGTATGTAGGTCACTTTTCCATTTCCACTTTCCTTGGTGTGTTGTCCCTAGTGATTTACAGTTTTATTTGCACAGTTTATAAATAAAACTGTCAAGTGAGAGACGCCGTTCACTGACGTTGGCAGCTGCTCATCTAATGGCATTTTCCCATGCCTGTTTAAAGCCCCCTCCCGGGCGCCCATCTCAACCATTTGTTATGCTGCAGGGATTCCCCCCCCCCCCCCAAAGAGAGTCCCGTCTCCCTCCGATTTCAGTACAGTCCGTCAGTCACTAGTCTAGTCAATCAGTTGGAACGTCAATCAAGCAGCAGCTAAAGTTACTGGCTGGAGCTGGAGCCCGGCGCAGCAGGTAACTAACTGGCGGAGCTGGCAAAGTAAACGAACAGGGCGCATCCCTAGGAAGTCCTTTAAAGCCACTGAAACTTTAAACAGTTTTATTGCAATATAGAAGAAGCGTTGGCCAAGTTGAAAGTTGGTGTAGAGTGCATTTTAAGCCAATTATGTCTTGGCTGCTTTTTATTTACTGCAGCAAACTATTATCTATCTTGATTAGAGGTTAAGGAAAATAAATATATAGTACACTTAAACTTCTAGAAATGGAATAAAAGCAATTAGTATATATATATATATATAGTATATATTCTTAATAATTTGAATTGTTTAAAATATATATGACTTGCTTTTAATTCATTATATGATTAGGTTAATCTATAAAAGAAAGAAAACAAAAAAGAATTGGATTTAAAACTATGATTTTTGATTTGTATTTAAACCCATCTTCTGTATTATTTATTTAAAGCTGTACATGTATAATATTTTTTAAACTCTTAATCTCCATTTAATTTTTTGCTTTAATGGAAATAGTTACTGCCGAAAATTAATCAAAAATATTACTTCAAAAAGTCGTATATATATTTACATTTTATATTTTAATATAAGACAGGCAGCCTTATCTTGACAATTCTACAAAATTCTTTAATCAGAATAAACTCCTGTTTTTTGAATCTAGTCTGGCGACGTACCCCTTGGCCTGCAGGGTAAAAAGGACAATAACAAATCCATATACACACAGACCCAGCTCAGGCAGCATAAAAAATTCACCACGGTTCGCTCTTTTGGGCCAACAACTCTTTGGCTTTGCCTTTTACTTGGCTGCTTTCTCTTTCGTCTATGAGAGCCGCCCAGCCTCTCCTCTCTCTCTCTCTGTCACTCTCCTGCCTCCTGTACCAGCCCCGGCTTCAGCTCCAGCTACAGCTACATCCTTCAGCCTCCTTATTCCTGTGAATCCCCCGCACGCATAGACATGGCAACAAAAGTGGTAGCAACGGCAGCGGCTTTCATCTTTTTTTTTTTAGCAGACTTGCCGCCTGATATGGCCGAAAGTTTGGCCGCATTCCGAGCTCCACTCCACCCCACTCCCCCCAGTCGCCTGTCGCCTGTCGACTGTCAAATCAATTTGTCAGAAATCACTGACAGCTGCTTACAGCCAAAACACACATGGGTGGCCATCACAATCGTCATTCGGCCTCTGAAGAGTTGTCATGCCACGAGCAGCGAGAGAGCGGCAAAGCGAGTTAGTGCCCAATACCATAGCCTTGATTTTCGACCCGATGATACCCCACAATCACATTAACCTTGCTGGGTTGCCCAGTACTGCAAATATAATTATATTTTTTGGAATCAAAGCTTGGGATTGTTTCAGGGTAATTGTGATGCTCCGCACTGAAAACTGGACAAGTGATAGCAGGGCAAAAGCTGAGAATTTTGGCTTTCAAAATTGGGTTTTTGAATTAGAGTTCTACTTCAATAATAAAAAATATGTGTTTTTCGTAAATTTAGGCTTAAATTGGTCCATTATTGAGTTATTTATCTATATATTTATTTATAAATTTAAGGTAATATTTAGAATTAAAAGCATTATTTTCATGCCTTGATTTTTTATTCAAGTTTTCCCAAATCAAAACAAAGTTCTGTTTTCATTTGACAAATTCTTACTTCTTAATGGTGTCTGTATATATTTTGTCGATTTTGTATATATTTCTCATTAACTCATTTAAAATGATAATTTATTATTAAAATGACTGCTTGAACTTATATTTTAAACTATTCCATTAATATGCTGTACAATTTTAGTTTAAATAAATATTAAGTCTTTAGAATAGGATCTATAAAATACATATTTATGGCATACCTTTTTTTATTAGAGGTTTAAATTATACCATCTTCTAGAATAGAATGAAAACATAAAAAAAGAAATAATAGCAAAAGTATTTATGAATTTAGAGTTCATGAAAGAAAGAAAATCGAAAGCCTTACTACGAATTTCTATTTTAAAATGTGTGTGACTTATTTACGTAATGCTTTCATTACAATTTCTCAAACATATATTTCTGTAATTATTTAAAATCAACAGCTAAACGGTTACAAAATAATTCGTTAGCATATCATACCCCTTTCGATCCTCTAGTACCGGGTAGGAATTGAATATGGTAAAGGACATGGACATGGCGTGAAAAAAATTGCCTAGGGTGTAAATTATTGCGCATATTTTCATTTCTCTTCAAATTGCTTTGCAGATTGCCAGCATTTGAAAATTGTCTATGGCATCCTCCAAACGCTTTTGACATTTACAACTCATTTTTTTTTTCTATTCTTGTATTTTGCGCCCTAAACCGAAAAAAATGTCGACGCAAGAAAGTTTTCAAGTTCGACTCTGACAGACAGCGGCTTTTGTTTGCATGCCATAGACACATACACACACATACACCCAGTGCAAATACACACAGAAACACACACCCAAATGCACTAGCAGACGGTTCGGTTGAAAGTTGTGCGCTGCGAGGCGTATACGTAATTTAACAGACAATGCCAAAGCGAAGACGAGAGACCGATGTGAAAGAAAGGCGCTTTACCAAACAAAACAACGGAAAAAAGGTGGATAAAAAACAAGGAAAGGTCTTTGACTGAGGCGGTTCGGGATGTGGAAGGATGCCCTAGCTGTCGGAAGGGTTCAGGTAGTTTTAATAGCAGCTTTGCGATAGATTCCACTGAAGGAAGCAGAAAAGAAGTCAATAAGATTAATGAAATACTTAAAGTACGATAACGGAGTTTTTAAATAAGTTTAAAACTTAAATATTCATGTTAAAGATTGTTTAACTTAAATTAACTAATAGAATAACTTGAGTTATCAGAACCCATATATGAGTAAAAAATAGTATTCCTTATTAAGATCAATATATTTATGTTGTATTACAATTATTTATAATTAAGAATTTGAATTCTATTATGTGAGTGCATATAACAAAAGAAAAAACGGAATATATTTATCTATATTTCTACAATTAACATTATTTCCTTTGAAATAACAAAAGTATAGCGAAGGTTTTAAGCCGTGTGTTTTTCAAATACACATGAAATGCAAATATTTGTTGATTTCCATAGAACGAAATAAAGGCTGTGCTATATACACAGAACAGGAACCGGAAACAAATGGGGTTGATTATGCTAAGGCTAGGAGAAGACACATATTGCCTTGGAATGGTATATAAAGAAAAGATTTCGACTCCTCTATATTTTATATATATGTATCTATGAATGAACTTGGAATGCCTTTACAATTAAACAAGATTGAATGCTTACCTTAAATGCGAAAAAGTTTTGAATGACCAGACCCAAAAGTTATGCCAAGTATTTTATACAAATGGGAGGAATTACTTCTCAGGCTCAAGGGAATCCGAAGTTCGTTCATCAGTTTTCTAGGCATTGTTTCGGTTTGTTTTTCGATTTTCTGGGATGTTTTTTTCTTGTTTTTCTTGTGTTTTTTTTTTTATTATTATTATTTTTCGGCACGCCAGTAGCAAAGGCAGCAACAATCAGTAAGGAGAATCAGTAAGCAGCATGTTACTGCTGTTGCTTTTTTATTTCTATTTATTTTCCGTTTGTAATCTCTACCCCTTTTTTTGTTGCCACTCGCTATCTGTCTCTCGGAGTGTATGTGTGTGAGGGAAAGCCTGCTTTCTTTTTTCCCTTTGCTATTTGGTGTATTTGACCAACTACAACATACAAGCTCATAAATAAGTAGGCAAAGGCCCATGGACCAGAGCCAGAGTAGGGCTGCAGGAGTTAAAGGGGTGCGTGGCCACCGGGGGCTTGTGACTGAAAATGAAAAATGGATTTCTGTGTCAGTTGGTTGCCATAATTTCGGCTTTTCCTCTATTCCCCCCAGCCGCCCAGCTCCATTCATTTGCTTTGCCTGCTTTGACGCGCATTCATCATTTGGCATTCAGTTTGGTTTTGTTTTCGGCTTTCATGCTTTCGCAACTCTCCGTCCCGCTCTTGGTTTGATTCCTTGCTATCTGCGTCCGTTTATTTAATTAATTATTTTAAAGATTCTCGTTCTCGTTCTCGTCCCTTTTTTTCTTCTTCTCGCATTTAATTAATTTATCAAAAGTGCAAATGAAAATTGCTCGGCCCGATGCTGACTGACGCTCCCTTTTTTTGTGTTGTTTTTCGGCTCTGCCTCTGCCGAACTGTCCCTTTTCGTTTATGCTTGTTTAATATTTTATTTTATTTTAAATAAAACAAACTTTAAATTAGCCTGAGAGCGCCCGATCCCCTTGTGCATAAGTGGGGTTAAGCTGTGTGGCTGTGGGTTAAGCCAAGGCCAAAGTTGCGGCAGAAAAAGTTTCATTCATGCTTTTCCCCGCGTTTTTTTTTTCTTCTTCTGCTGCTGCTGGTGCTACCTAACTCTGCTCCGGTTGTCCCTGCTAATGCTGATAGGTCTAATAACTCCCTGGGATGCTGTAATCCTTTGGGTTGTCTTGTTCGCGTCCTTGGTGTGCCGTTGTTGTTGCTGTTGCTCTAATGGACACTGCGAGTCACGTAAATGAGCCCGATGATTATGAGGCGATGATGATGATGATGCTCTGATGCTGATGCTGATGCCAGCTACGTGTTAATTTCTGTGACAGCGCGGCCAAAACTTTTGCACTTAGAGCCCCAACCGAAGGCATTGAAACCGGGCCCACCGGGCGTATGCGTTATATTCAATGAACAGCTGTCTGCCCATTTCGGTTGCATTAAATATTAATTTGTGCAACATTTTCGGCCAGACACTTTGCATATTTCCGGTTACATCCGTTAGCCAAAAACGGAAATTAGTTACAGAAGTTATAATTAAATTCCTTTAGCTGCATGTGAGTCCCTCGTACATCCCAACAGCTGTGCCCCTCTGCAGCAAACGGAGCTTGTAAACAGGCCTGGGGACCTGTGTGTCCATGGACAGTGTGGACTCCAAAGTTTGGCCAGACGGTTGCCATGGACAGCACTTGAGTGCACAGCCGTCTCTGCCGGCATATGGCAGGGGAGGGAGGGAGAGCAGCTAGGACACTCTAGCCATCGAATAGGAGTCTTAATTAGAAACAATTTGAGGCTGACTGATTGCTGGTGGCCAGAGTGGTCCCTACAGTTACCTAAAATGTTGGCAAAACGCACTATTGACTCATGTTCATTAGTCGATAAACGAAACAATTCTTTGATTCAAAAGGGAAATAAGTTGATATTTCAAAAGTGGTTTCTTGCTAATTAAATGTCCTTCGAGAGGTATTCTTAATTGAATAATGCTTAAATAATATTTTTATATTGGTAAGATGTGTTTAGTTACTACAGCCAATAGGGAAAAATCAATAAGTATCGGAAAACATGTCAAGAATAGGATATTCTGTGACAAATGGCTCTTTCCCGCCCAGACACACCACAATACATTCTAAATTGTGTCCTTCCTCGGCGCTTCCAGTGTCATAAATTTCCGCATCAAGACCGTTTTATGGAACCGCAAATTTCGGAGCTGAAGAGCTCTCCGGGGACCGCCGTGGGCCCCTGCCCGCCCCTTCGGGTATGGGGGCACACATGTATCGCATCGTATCTATTATTTCATTTCGATCATTGCCGCCAACTGGTTGTCGATTATTGAAATTGATTTGCACAATTGAACGCGGTGGCGAGGACGCACATAAATCACACATGCATCAATTATGGAGCGCCCGTAGTCAGCGGCGCCGTCAACGATGCTGTGCATCAATATTTGATGCCACAAAAAAACAGACAGGACCTCTCATCCACTTCCCCCGAGCTGGGGGCGGTTCCCAGTGCGTGCCGGGTAGGAAGTTGGCATGTTTTCCGAGCCGCCGACTAGAGCAGCTAACTCCAGATGGAAATGGAGGTCTGACTGGCGATTACAATTCTCATTTGCCATTCGCGCTTCGTTGCCGATCAATTATGCAAATGGGATTGCGAACGGGACGGGGTACGGGGGCGGATGACATATTCAATAATAAAGTGTCGCCGATGACGAGGTTCCTGCAAGCATGCCACAGCATTTATAACAAGTATTGCGTATACGCAATGTTTGCCAAAGGATTTGCCCTTTTTCGGCGGAAGCTGGTGCACCACCAACCACCATCGCCACCATTGGCAATTGTCTGCTCTGAAAAACAGCTGGGGCGTATACGTAATGTGAGGTCAGAGACCATATGAGGCAGTAAGTGGAGTAACTCGATTGAAGTCTGTTTTTTTTACATGTTTTCCCATGTTTTTTTCTGTTGTACGATGCGAGAACTCTGTTCTCTGTTCTCTGCTGGGGATTGTGTCTTTGGGAAATGGGAATTGGAGCTGGCTGCGCATTTTCATAGCCATAATTGGATATGCTCTGGAGCCGGGCCAGCATTACGAATTCATGGCCAGCCCAGTTGCCTTCTTAGCCAATTTATTATGACCTCCGTAATTAGCCGGGCGCGCTTTCAATATTTATCCCATATCCCGGTATCCGTTTCCGGACTTAGGCCCAGTAAACACTTGCCGGCGGCCGCCATTAACACATTTCTGCTGAGGCCAGTTAAATCCCAACAACTGGCAACTGGCAACCGGAGCCCGAAACTGACCCGCCAAAAGACAATAAAGTTCAATATTAATGCACCCTTTGACTCCGTGGGGCTCCGTGGGGAGGAGTTGCCGAATCGAGCGCCATAAAGACAAGACAAACAGGCTACTTAAAATAAGACCCGGGCCTGGGAACATTTTTTTAATGATCTGTCATAAAAGCGGCAGCGAAAATTGAGCGCCGGCCACATAAAACTGAATTTATTAGCATTGCATACTTTTGAGGGCAATCAAGTAACCAGAAAAGGGACCCCCGGAAACTGTTGCTCCAGCAGGGCACTGATCCGGGATCCAGGACCCGAACTTAACTCTGCTGAACTCGGAACAAGACACCAAATCCTTTAAGCACTTCTGCTGCAGTGTGGCGCCACCGAATCGCTGTGTGTGTGAGTGTGGCGGCAATTAATTCCGAAATCACAATAGCCATAAAGATGATGATGCGACTACAATTTGAATGCCCGGCCACCGACGCATCCCAGGCACCGTTGCGCCGCGTCCCAGGACCCTGCTGTCAAAGACAGCACCAAATTGACAACAATGGCGACAAGCGGCGTTCGTAATAAGTAGTTTGGCTGCGGCGACCCTTCTCCGCGCCCAGCATTCCGCACAGCCACTGCCTCTGACCCTCAGGGGTGGCGGCCATTAAATCAACGCAGGACATGCCTGGCAGGACACTGCGCCTATTGCCGCACACAATATATCAAAGTTTATGTTGATTTGAGTGGCGCAGCAAACTTTTAGCACCCGAAAAAAAACAATTTGTGCACAGACAGAAATTGTGGGTATAAAAGTATATTTTTATAGTCAAGTATCACATCACATGACGTAAACTAAAAAGGCCTGAATGGTCTTGGCAATAGACTTGTTAAGATCGGCGTCCTGTGAGATTTTAGAAAGTTTACTGCCCAGCTTCTGATATTCATCGACATATGTGAATAAAACCTCTTGCATTCTGCCGAGAATCCACTGGAAGCGATAGTATTCATCAGATCCGACTGGACTTTCGGGTTCGGATCTGAGGATTTTGATGATGCGTTGCACAATATCCAGAAGGATGCCTCTGAGGGCGGAATCGGTCACAGTCAGATCTATGGGCTCCTCCTTTATAGGAGGGCGCTGTTTTGGGCCCAATCGTTGAGGATGTTGGACAAAGCGCACCGTGACATGGAGCAGCTCCCAAGCGTACATCTTGGTGAGCTCCCTGCGCATCGGCGGCCCAAAGAGCCAGGACACTACATATTTGGGTGAGAGCACCTCCATGCGAATCATTTTACCGACCACCACGAGGATGAAGTGTTGGTTATTGAACCAAACTTCGTATATTCCATCCAGGATAGCATGCTGCTCTGCCTCACCTCGAGCCAAGAGCTGGCAAGGATAACGAATTAGAGAAAAGATTACTAGTCAAAGGATTATGAATGTATCCTCACCTTGAAAACCTGCAGATACTTGGCAAGCGTGGCGGAGGTATGGGAGAACGACTTGGAGCTCAGGTGCAGACAGTTCTGGGTGAACACATTGATCTTGCACAGCTCTGTAGGCTCGGAAGCGCTTATCAGCAGTGCGGAGATCCTGGCAAGATCAGATTCCTTGTCGCGCATTGCTTCCAGGAGCTGCTCAGACAATCTAGCGCCCGGAATTTGGGGATCGATGTACTTGAAGTGCGGATGCGGCAAGGCCGGAAGGAATCGCACCATGCTTTGTGGCAGCAACGTAGCTATTTTCCGGTAATACGATAGTCTGTGAATCATAACACATTAAATCGATACCAATTGTGATATAAAAGACTAAAGGACTCTTACCTGATGCATTTGCCAACGAGCTCCCTGAGAAAGATTGCCTTTGGCTGATAGTAGCTGTAGCCTAGGCAATCCTGAGACCACTGGCCCCAGTGCCAGTGAAATCCAAAGTTGGAGAGATGCAGCGAGAGCCAGTTAACCAGGCGATCGAAGCAGGCCACGTTCATTGACTCCAGCTGGGAATATATGATGTTCGCCGCCCGAACAACAATAGGAGGCACCTTGTACGGCTGGAGCCGGCACAGCTCGATCAGAATGGTTCCGTAGTTGATGGTGGACCAGGCGGCCTTGGGCAGGCGCAGCATTTCGCCAAAGATCACCTCCACGATGCTGTGGCACACAGCTAGCTCCGGCTTGGAGGCGGCAATGGACAAAAGGTGCTTGGCGCACTTCTTCCTGTCCAGGTGATGGGACTGAAGCACGTACAGGACCTGACTCTCCAAGAGGTACCTCTCAATACTAAGCGATGGCGGCAGTTTGAGCCCCTCGTGCGATGTGACGCGGAAGTCAAAGATACGGAAGATCAACTCCGTTTGGGGATAGCTCCAGCCCCGCTGGTGGGCCGGCATTTCAAACTTCGGCACGGAGTGCTGAAGAGCGGCACTCAGCCTTTCATCAAAGGCCAGGTACGGGCGCGGCAGGAGCTGGTGCTCTGGCTCGATCCACTGAAGCTCCTCCATGGTCTTCACCTGATTCCATAGCGATTCCAGCTGGTCCAGCTGCGGCAGCAAGGCGCTATCCCGCCACACACTTAGGAGGGGTACGTGCAGGGGAATCCTCTTTTTCACATGGATTTGGAGAGTGATCATGAGCCTCGAGAAGCCTGACCTCTGGTCGAGCTCCTTGCCCACGAAGGGCAGGGCGGAGAGCACACACAAGGCCAGCCAATCGCGACGGGCCTGCTCGTCAGCAATGGCACTCGGCTCACGGGGATCCTCGCAATCAGCCACGAAAGCGTTGAGCAGCTTGATCAAAGACGCTCCAGTGACCACGTTGCAGTTGAGCAGCTCCACCAGAAATTGGAGAAAGACCCGGACATTCAACCACTCGTCCTGGAGCACATAGTACCGCAGTTTCATCATCATGAACTGTACGCAGTCTCCCCCAAAGCGATAGCTTCTCACGTTCGCGAGACCCACAAAGGTGGCGTAGGCACTGACGTGACCCGGATGCTCGAGCACGCAGCTCTCCAGGATGCGAAGGATGTCCGACTTGTGGCTCTCCATGAGGCTGCTCAAGAAGCAGGAGAGATTCTCCAGCTTCAACTCGATGGAGCTGCCGCCCAGGTAGCTTAAGCCGTGCATCATCAGCTCCACGGTGTTCAGCACATTCTGGTCTTGGACCAAACGTGCCTTTTTTTCCGCTTGAAACTCCGAGTCCTCATCGCTCGATGATTCGTGAGCTCGGTAACCTTCTTTCGTACTGGCAGACCTAGGGAGAAATATCCTTTGAATTATGAAAGCACAAATTAAAACTAACCTTTTCATTGTAGAAGATTTATTTAAGAAAATATTCCGATTTTAAAGGGCGTTCTGCTGCGTTCGACTGAAAACTCAATAATGAACTACAATTTGTATATTTTATTTGACGTTCGATATGTCCGTTTAAGCCACAGCCTGCTTTATATTTATTTAATATTTTTCTTTTTGAATTTATTACACAACAAAATATAATATAAGAATGTAAAATTCTTAATGTAGATATCTTGTTAAAGATCAGACTACAATTTGTGAATTTTAAGCAATTATTAGAGGAATTTTATAGTATAGTTTTAGTCAGAAGCTTGCAAAGCACTTAAGAAGTCATTTCCGACCCTATAAAGCATATATATTCTTGATCAGCATCAATAGCCGAATCGATCTAGCCATGTCTGGTACAAATTTAAAATTTTCGAAATTTTTCAAAATTTCAAAATTTTATAAGGGGTTAAAACTTCGTTAAAACTTTCAAAAATTACATAAAATTTAAATTTCTTAAACTTTTAAATTGAGTATGCAGATTTATTAACCTAATAAAAACTAACACAGCAAAGCTTTCCGAATTCAAATTAATGCTTTATTGGCTGTGTTGTAAGTTTTTTAAACTTTGGTTTGTCATAAAAATAGTCATAAAAATATCGATAAATATCGATAAAAAAAACGAAAAAGTTGCATTTACTTTCGCTTTTCATGTCATTTTATAAAACTCAGCAAGTTTTCAAATTTTTCTCTCCCTGCATGGGCATTGGGACCGAAATTCGTGTTATTGTCTCCTTTTATTGATTTATTTGGCTTGCGTCCACTTCCTCTACCGCCCTCGTTTTCTTTTTTTTTTTTTATCATTTGCCGTTTTATTTGTGTGCTTATTTTTGATTAGATTTATTTATTTTTATTTTCGCTGAGCCGCCATCGTCGGCGTCGCCGATGAAATTTAATAATTCCACTTAATGCAATAATAATTTCGTCGCCTTTTGTTGCCGGCCACGTCCAAGTTGGAATCTGAAGCGTCACAAGGACGAACCGAGTCCAGATCCGAGTTGTGTGGGGCTCGTGGGGGGAGGGGTTCCCCATCGTCCCATCGTCCGCCATCGTTTCCGTCATAATTTTTGTGGCCAACGCATAATTTGTGCGAAATTTGTCAGATTGCTGCCACAGCGTCGGACGAGCGCCCTTAAGACTGAGTAATGCCGGCGGATCGGGCGACATTATGGCATGGCGGGGGTGGCCAAGTCATTTGTAATATGTTTTATTTGACTTGCGGCAGATGCTCCGCTCAATGAAAGCTAAGTAATTGACGCTGCGAACTCCCAGTGGAGGGCAACTGCCGCAGCGGCAGCTGATTACAATTAGTTGCAGGGGGGAGGGGCTGGAGGGAAAATGGAGACGGAGCCGGGAAAATTGTTGCGGAAAGTGAGCGGCGAATGGTGGCTTTAAGCGTTGGCGTTGACGCCAATTGGGAGTTGGCATTTATTTACCGTTTATATGCTTGTTACCTATAAAAACACGCACCTGACAACTCACTTTAATGTATGTCAAACCTCAGCACTTGCCAACTGGATGGGAAAATGAGGAAAATATACAACAAGAACAAGAATGGCACAACAGAAAAAAAAAAGAAAAATTCCAGCGGCCTCTTTTTGACATTTTGAGTGACATTATTTGTGTCAACAATAAAACACTCAAGCAGCCATGAGCGAGATGTTGAAGGTGGCCGAGAGGTGAGGAGTGAAAACAGACCAGGTGCACCGAAATAAAAGGGGGGTTGCAGAAGGAAAATTATGAGTATTATTATATAAAATATATAAAATTTAAATCCCTCTTTTTACATTCAAAGCAGATTATTATATTTCAATCCATCCTTTTTTATTCAAACGAATCTGCAACAGTTTCGGTTTAGAGCTTGCTGCATATCTGTTCTATATTTCTATATGTCCTACCATCCTGGGCTGTGACATTTGAAATTGAGACTCCATAAATTTAGGCTTGATAACGCATTATCCTGGCATATAGATACAAATGAATATATTTGCATATGCATATTTTCAGGAAAATATATATCTTCGTTTTAAAACAATTCATAAAATGTGTCTTATATTTTAAACATAAATTCACTTTAGTAAGCCATATACAAAACTATAAGTAAAAATAACGTTTTTCTATTACTATAAGATGAGATAATCCTTTACTTGCAGGATTTCTTATTTTATAATTTTTTTAAATGGTTTTGGTTACATAATTTTCATAAAAGAAAACAACACTACTGTTACTTTTATTTGCAACTTCTATCTGCCTTTTAAAATTCGAATGGAAAAGATTAACTAAAAATTAGATGGGAAAGTTCAAGTACATAGGGATCCTTTCTTCAAACAAGTTCCAACTAATATTTCTCACTGTGTACATAGAGGGAGCTGGAAGCAAATAAGCACAAGTACAAAGTGGAAAGTGAAAATAAGCAGCTGAGGGAAAAGAAACCGAACTCAAACCAAGGCCAGCGCAATTTAAAATTCAATAAAACTTCAATCAGCGTTTAAAAATGTGTTCGTGTGTGTGTGTGTGTCTGTGTGTGTGCTTGTGGAGGGTGTGTCGTTCGGTGAGTGTGGCTCTGCAGATGTGTGTGCGAGTGTGGCAAGTGGAAAGACAGCGCCCAGCAATTTAAACAAATTGAAAGCAAGCGCAAATAAAAAACAGTTTGTTGCCACTTTTCACATCAATTACGCACTTCAGCCAAAATAGACGACGAGGACGAGAGCGAGGACGAAGGACGAAGGACGAGACGAAAGCGAAGACGAAGACGTGGAAGAAGAAAGCAAAGACGAAGACGAAGGCGAAGACGAACCAGGCATCAAGGGGGGACTTGGCAACGAAGACGAAGGGGAGCGGTGGCGGCAAGTCCTTCGACCCACCCAAACCCCCCCTCAATCTCTTCGGCTGCGGCTGCTGCTCCTGCTCCTGCTCCTGCTGCTGCTTCTAGTACAAAAATAACACTTGAAACTAAACGCGCATTCAGGCGACGCCGCTGCTGCTGCCGCTGTCGCTGCCTCGGCCGTCGTTGCCACACCCACCAACAACGACAACAACAAGAAGAACAATTTTCGCCTGCGTACCACGGGGCGTATGAATTTTTCCATGCCCCTCTTTAGTTGTTGTTTCCTAGGCGGCAGCTACGGTGGTGGGTGGGAAATTCTAAGCGAATTGAAGGGGAGGCGGGGATTCCAATTGCCACCCACTAAGCCACCATCCAGCATCCACACCACCCTGGGCCCACAATTTGAATACGTGCCTCACCGCCGTTTGTCTATGTTTTCCTTTCGCAAAAAGCGAAAGTAAATGTTTGAAAATCGTAAGGAAGGAAAAATCAAGTAAGCATCAGTTAAAAATCTAAAATATCGCCAGGACATAACGAAGCTAAGATGCTCTAGGTGGCATAATGATAAGAAGGATAAAGGGATACACCTTTTTATTTAAATTCAATCTACAAGTTCATCAACTAGCTATTTAGCTATTGGAAAATTACGGGGGAAATTAGATAGAAAATAGTGTTAAATATGGCAACGGCTTAAATATTTTCGGGAATTTATGGCAAATGTTTTCTTAATTTCGTGAAATTTATTGGAAACTTGTATTTCAAATGTTTTCTTTATAATTTCTAACTAATTTATACATTGTTATTTAGGATGGGAAAACGCATACCATAGAATTCCATCTATCAATGCATAATAAGATAAAATATATTTACTCTGAAATATATATATTTTAAACATCTTTAAGTTGTAGCTTGGTAGTCTTCTGTATATTTATTCTATATACATGTTTCGTATAATTCCTATAAAAATGAAAGGAAATCTCAACTAGGGTCTCATATTTTTCAAAGCTTTCTCTTTAGCAATTCTATTGTTATCCAGTTTGTAAATTATTTACAAATTATCATATGAACTAACAAGTGTTCAAAAGTAAACGAATATATTTTACTAAGACCCTAAAATATATTTAAAATACATAAACACTTACCTTTAGCTTAAACACAATTTGAAGCCCGCTCCAAGTATTGCGTTTAAAGCACTTTTCCGAATCTGCAAGTCTCTGTTCCATGTTTTCCCCTGAGAGCCTCGGCGAACGACGCATACCCTTTTCGCAGGGTATTGGAGGGATGTGGAGAGAAAAAAAGGAAAAGAAAATGCTGGCAAGCTTTTTATTGCGCGTGATAACAAGCTGGGAGGCTGGTGGCCGGAATTGTCCTAAGGTGCTGATGGACGGGAACCGGGCCAGGGGCGTGGCACAGCGATACGGCAGGAACTTACAGGATCTGCCGAAGGGGGGAACCGAAATCTGGTGGGCCTCTGGTGTCTGGCCAGTGCGCTGTTTGATGTTATTATAGATGACGATGACGATGACGATGACGATGATGGCAATGCTGATGGCGATGACGACAGCGCAAGGATACATCGCCTCCTGTCCCATCCGCCAGCCCAGATCCTGCCCCGTCCCTTCCCTCTCTTACCGAGAAGGCTGCCAATCAAAGTCGCCGCGCAAATGTCTTGTTCTTCGGCTTGTTCAGGTTGTCAGGGCTCCTCAAGTACATGCGTGTGGCTCTGTGTCCCTTCCGTCGCTCTCAGGTTGTGACTGTGTCTATATATATAATATATTTATATATATAAACATATATATATTATATATATATATATTTATATTGTATGTGTTGTGTGTAGGTGGCTGTGTTCGTTTGACAGCCATTACTTTGTTGCCTAGGTGTCGCCGTCGCCATTGACAATGATTGGCTCTGGCTTTAAGCTGCCCAAACCGCCAGGCATTTAATTCTCTGGCGTTTTTCATAATTTGTATCGTATTTTGTAAAGTTTTCACCTGTAAATCACAATTAGTTAGTCAGAAATTTATTCAGTTTTGGGTCAGTAAACAATAAATGAATGCATTTTTCATACAAATGGAATTCAATTGACCTAATACAGTTTTTTTCTAATTACTAATTTATCTTTCAGTAATTGTTATACTTGTTTTTCTTTCATAAACACTCATTTACAGACAAACTCATATTTAAGCGGCATTGAAAAAAAGGATAGAATATTTTATGTCATAAAATGTAGCCAAAAAGTTGACTGTTTTTATGGCAAGTCATGGTCCAGCTTTGCTTTATCCGTGTGATTTGTATACTCTGCCAGGGTATTTTAATTTTAATCAGAAGCTGGCAGTAAAGGAGTCGTTTTCGACCCTTTATATAATCTTGATCAGCATTACCTGACGAATCGCATTGGAAGTATCCTGTAGAATAAAAGTGAATACAAATTTTATATTGCGAAAAATTAAAAGAAAAGAATAATTCTTCAGATATTTAACATTTAAAAATCTAGCAGAGAACAGTTCTGCAATTTGAAATAAAAATATTTTTGCAAACGATTCAATTGCAAACTATTAGGATATTCATACTTCGCCTTCCCGATTTTTGCCTTTCGATTTTTTGTTTTTAAATAAAAGAAGGTTTGGGAAAAATACTGTGAAGTATTTGAATAAAAATGTAAATCCCATATTATTAAATAATCTTTTTATAATAGGCTGGTTTATAAAAATAATGGCTTTTACAAGTTTGTAACTTTTAGTGGCTTTTTATAAATTTGTTTTTTTATTAATCTGTCCGTTTCTACATAGTTTAAACTTGTCTCTCAGTTCAGTAGATACTTTGTTTTGCAAGTTGTATAAAGTTATGAACCGGAAACAATGAAACTATAGAAATCCAAGGTTAATACAATTTCAGGATAATTCCTAGAATTAGGTACAAATTTAATCATAATATTTCTGGGTTGACTTGGGCTTATATCTGTATTCCTTCTTTGCATCTTGTAGATGTAAAAGGATTTATCAAATTGAGAGCAGCATATCTTTCTCTCTTTGTTATTTTAAATGAATATTTTCATTGGCAATTTTAAGAAATAAGATACCACAAACATTAAACCAGGCTAGCCTTGGTTGTGATGTGATTCTACCTCATCTTAGGACTTGATCAATTCTATTTTTTTCGCTGTGCAGCGATGTAAATCGAAGGTACCAGTTAGACATTTGGTATTTATTATTTAAGACGCAGCGCGCGACATTTGTCAAATCTATGGGAATTACTACTTCCGGCGGAACTGGCCGGCCCGCTCACCTGGGCTGCGTTTAGCCGCGGGGTCCTTGCTTCTTGCCTTGGCGCTGTTATCCTGTTCCGCGGCGCGGCGGCTGCTGGCGCCTAACAATATGCAATAATAACAATTTACATATTCATGAGACGCCCGACCCGCAAACAGCAGCAGCAGCAACAACACAAGGGCCAGCCAAAGGATGGGGTGCTGGGTGTGGGGTGTGGGGTGTGTGTGGGTGCTTGGGTGGTTGGGTGGGGCGGCGTCAGGCGGCAGTTTGCATAAAGAGCAGCAAAGAACGCTTAAAAAAATCAACAAGAGACCTCTCCCTCACCTCACCCTCACTGCCCTTTGTAAACCCGATTGGGCAGCAGCCCTTTTGTTAAGCCGGGGCGTAACTGTAGCTGGCCAAATATTTATATTTATTCCGCTGAGCCCTCTGCCCCCGCCAGCTCATTTATTTATTTTTCATATTTTTATGATATTTATTTTCGGGGCTGGTATTTTGTTTGCCCCGGCAGCGGGCAAATTTGTGCGCTTCGAATACTTTTGCGAGTTGGATTCGAATGCCAATGGATGCCAATGGGTGTGGGTCACGCAGCTAGCTCCAACTGGGCCGGGTGGCAAGGGAAAAGGTTAAGCTACAAGTATTATTTTTAGTTGGGATGCTGCCTCCTGTTGGCTTCTGCTCTTACCATCCGCTCTTTAAGAATCTCGGCAAGAACCTACCACAAAAATGAATCAAAACAATGGCTGAGGGAAATCGCCAGAGCGAGAGAAATCCTGACACACACAGAGAGAGAGATGGTCCATCGGATGAACAGCATCCACACGGGATTAGAGAGAGAGTCGGCGCTCTGTCCTCTCTCTATTTTGGGACACTCTGATGATGTTAATGGGGGGTCTGCGAGCTGAGAGCTGAGCACTGAGAGCTGAGCACTTGGGAGCTGCGAGCTGCGAGCTGCGAGCTGCGAACCGAAGTCCGTCAGTCAGGTGCAGACAGTTGACGTGTTCGGTTGACAAAAGCGGAAACGTGCACTAGGTTATTTTTTGAAAAAAAAGGAACAAAAAAGTAACAGAAAAATAGAAAACAGCAAGTAACAACGACAACAACAGCAACTGACACACACAGAGCGCCTCGAGAGAACAGGACAGCAAGCAGGACAGAGAGCCAGCGAGAGCGAGAGCGAGCGGAAACGGAAACGGCAATGCCAGCGGCAACTAGATAAATGATAAATGATAAATGCTAAATGATAAAAATGTGAATAAAATTGCGACGGCCAAATAGAGCAAGACGAAGAACAGCAACAACAGCAAGGAGCGCCGCTGTGTCCGTGCCCGTGTCCGTGTGTGTGTCCGTGTCGTGGCCGTGTGTGTGTGTGCGAGAGAGCGAGCGACAGCGCGAGTGTGTGTGAGCGAGTGTGTTTTTGTACCCCGAGTGTGCCAGTGTGAGTGCGTGTCACATATCAGCAGCAGCAGCAGCACTAGCAGCAGCAGCAGCAGCAGCAGCAGCAGCAGAAGGAAAAGTTCAGTGGAAAAGCGCGCTGCCAAGCAGAAAAATTCAAACGTAAACGAAGCCAGCAGTGGCAGCGCAGCAGCACCAACAGCAGCAGCAGCAGCAGCGACGCCGGCAGAAGGTAGGGCCAAGGCATTTCCCTTCACTTTCCACAGCGGCAGCATAACTCACCACACCCTGATCCTGCAGCCAAGCAGCGCCAGCAGCTGCGCACAGATTTTCCGAGAGTTTTCCGAGAGATTTTCCACTCTCAGCGCGAGAGAACAGGGAGAGCCAGCTTGGGGCTGCTGCACGTGGAGTCTGTGCAGAGCGGTTGCCATCCATCCCAGCAGCCAAGCAGCCCAGCAGCCCATCCATCCAACCAACCAACCATCCATCCATCCATCCATCCATCCATCCATCCAAAGAGCCATCTTCTAACCCCACAAATAATGGCAGTGGGAAAAAACATACACAAAAAGTTATGAAAGTTCTCGGGCCAATTGTCTTTGGTGATTTCGCGTTGCCCGCTTCTGGGGGACCCCGGGTATACAGACAGCGAGGACTCGGCGGCCCAAGTAATGCCTTTAAATTGAGACAATGTGCGCGAGGGCAAACTGCTGCTGGCAATTGAATTTCCACGCAATCCTGACCTTGTCCCGGTTTGATTTTGGCCGAGATTTGGGCTAAGATTTGGGATTCCTCGGCAATTACCGACATTGCAACGCGTTTGATAAACTCTCGGCATCGCACGGATTCTCGCACACATCCTTGCATATTCAGCCAAAAAGAGATGCCAATAAAAATGTAGGATACTGTGTCACACACACACACACACACACACAGAAGCGCACGCAAAGGCGGCCAGATTGACGACGGGTGTGCCAGTGTGTGTACGTGTAAATGACCGGAAACTGTGCTCAAGTGCTCTACGAGGCTACTTTGGCCGGAGTCTTTGGTTTAATTTTTTTTTTGTATTTGGGGCTCCTCCTACTCGGCTCCTTGGGACCGGAGGGGGAAGCACTTCAATTGTCAAATTGTCCTTGTTTATTGTTGCAATAGTTTTGCTGATGGACAGGTTTTCCTGCCTGCTCCTTTCACTTGTCTTTAAGGCAACTCCCGCCGTCACAGTCGCTTTTTATGGGCGTCGTCCTGTCGTCTTTGCAGTTTCAGTTTCCCAGCTTGCAAGTTTTTTGCAGGAGCAAAGCCTGGCAAAACGAAACAATCAACACGGAAGTAGATTCCTCCTTGTTCTCTTGCTACGCTGTCGTTGTGTTTGTTAGTTGTGTGTTGTGCTGTGTGTTGTTTGTTATTCGGAGCCGTTTTGTTGTGTGTGTGTGTATAAATCAGCGTGGCCTAGTGCGCTGCTTGAGGTTGACGGGCTTTTGTGCCCGTGCCGTGAAATGCGAGTTTTACGGCGGAGTGCTTCGGCTTCATCGGGTTGACATTTAAGTTGTTTCTTTCCTGTCATTCAGAGGCGAGTGTGCGAGTGCGAGTGTGCCAGTGTGTTTGAGTGCCATGGGAAAGTTCAAAAGTCAGCAGCTAGGGCAACGAAGTTCCGGGAAACGCTCTGCCTCTGCCAGCCATTTCCGCTGTGAACTTTTCCCTTCTATTTACGGCGTGCACGGGGCGTATGAGCGATGTCTGGCTGTGCAGCAGCTCTCAAAGCCACGAATATTGGCAATCAATTAAATTAAGACCCGGCCAAATTGCACTGCACGTGCCAGCAGCCAATGGGAAATTGAAAATTGCATTTCCCCAGCCTCCCCTCCCCACTCCCTCCAGAGAACTGAGGCCGAGGCTGTGGCAAATTGAAATCTGTCAGCGAACTTGATTCTCCGATTCATAGAATTTCATAAACAGGACAACCGAAAAAGCTGGAGATGCTCTGGCAGGCGGAGGCAGATACAGATACAGATACACAGCCGCAGCTACAGATACAGATACAGATACTTGACGTTGGACGCCAGACAAAGGCAAAAAGGCAATTATAGAAATACAGACGAGCAGCAACAAATAATAAAGGCAAGTTGCCATAGACAATCGCAACAAGACCAACAACACCAAGGGGCAGATTGGAGGAGACGCTGGCAACGATGTTGACGACAAGTAGCTGCAAAAGTTCTGCGACGTTTTGCGCATATTAAACAAAGTTGACGACAGCGATGCCGGCAGAGTGAGCTCCGGATGGCGGCTACGGAGCTGGGAGCCGGGAGCCGGGAGCTGGGAGCTGGGAGCTGGGAACTCCGCACGGAGAACTGCGTACTACGAGCCGGGAATGGAGAACTCAGACAGCGGCAGCCACAGCCACAGTCGCCGTCTCATTATTTATTTGATTGCCCGCACAGCCAATGCTCGAATTACCCCCTGGGAGTCCGGGAGGCGGCTGCTGCGGAGGAGGCAGGGAAAGCCTGCCGGAAAAACCAAGAGCAGAACCAAAGCGAGAGTGAGGGAGCAAAACAGAAAAAACATAATAGTCAGAAGCATAAACGTAATTAATAAGGCAAATTAATGCAAACAATAATACAAATTCATTTTCGTGCACAAATGAAACTAAATTACAACAACGTGAGCCAAGCCCAGGCCCTGCCCCAACCCAGGCCAAAGCCCAGCATCCGACAATAAGAGGGAAAAACATGAAAATTGAATGCTAATTTGGGTTGAGCCGAAAACTTGAATACCCTCCTGGGATGCATAGTGGCGAATTGTTTGCGGAACTCTGTCGGAGGAACTAATTTCAAGTGTTTCTTGGGGCCAAATTAGACATGGGAACGGAATCTGCTTTAATTTAATCTCTTGCTGCACAGGATACTTTGGTCAGGGAAAAAGCAATTCAAATCCGGAATTGGCACTTGTAGTAAAAATGGTTTTAAAACGATCCAAGGGTCTTGAGTGCTTCTTTGGGAAAATATCATAGATTTGGTTTGAAGATATGTGAATGTATTAATCTATTTGGTCCTTTAAGATTAACTAAGATAATGTTATATTGCAAAACTCTTAGTTTTGAGTTATGCAGTCAAATGCCATTATTTTCATTGAATATTTTTATTTTTTGAGACAATTTATATTCGCTTTTCCTCTGTGTTTTTAAACCTCTTAAGGAAACTGATATGTAAAGCTTTTGTTACTTTCCAAAGTTGTTGAAAGTACTATGAAGTACTATTTTACTTTATGTAACAATGCTTTCATGTTTATAAATATATTTTATTTCGTAATTATTCATTATTATTTATTACATCTCTACTTCTTCTACATATTCTCTGCTATAAGTTTGCCAAAGTATTTTATATAAGTGATGCTGGTATGTCTAAGCCTAAGTCCTTGCAACAACAGCAATGAGCAAGTTATAATACCCTTTCCAACTTACAAGAACAACAATAAATGGCAGCTAATAAGCACAGGTCGCACACACACACACACCTGCATGGGGGCCATCGACAACTAAACAGTTCGTTGAGCAGAAAAACGAGGAAATCTACTTAATCACGTTTAATTAAGGTGAGTTTATAAGTAGCCCTCGCCCTCCGTTAGGCTCTCCATCTATGTATGTGAGTGTGGCTGTAGCTGTGTTAGTCTGCGGGCATGTGTGTATCTGTGCATATCCGTTAAACCTACCTACACATATGTGTATGTTTTTTGCGAATTGCTTTTATTGCCATGTTGCGGAATGAAACAAAAGAGCTTGCCAGGTAATCACAACTAGCCAGAGTTTTCCCCTTCGGCCCCAATTCTGCGGTACATAAATGCAAATTGGGGTTAAGTGAGTGCGTCACTAGTTCAGCGGATTATATTAATGGGCAAGTGCTTGGAACAAGTTGATTTATTAGCTGCTTACTTCATTCTCGTCCTTGCCTTCATTTCCGTTTCCGGTTGGCTTACTATCGCCGCGCGGCGAAGAGCCGCCCTGCTTGAGGCCCCTCTGCCGCTTCTCTGCTAGGGATCGCAGCTTCAGCTCGCCAATAGCCTGATCCTCGATACGACGGATTTCGTCCAGGCCGCTCTCCACAAAGATCTTCATCAAGCGATGCGACATCTCTGGTAGCTGGGCCATGATAATTGCAAGTGAAAATTACGGGAGGGGGGCAGATGACAGGAGCAGGAACCTAATGAGAAAACTAAAACCTGGCTTACTTAATGCTCGAGTTGTTCTTTGGTTGCTTTCACTTTGATTTGTGCCAGGCGAAAATGTAGTCGCTGCTGTCACATACAGTCACCACTGCCGAGTCCTGCCATTCATCCGCAGCCCCGAGGTGGTTCCCCTTCCCTTTCTCTTTCTCTTTCTCTTAACCCCCCCTTGCAATCTGTGCCGTATGTCACACATTTGGTTAATTGAAAAAGCATCAAGGCCCTCATCATTAGCAAAAGCTTCGTGACTTATGTCGCTGCTCGTCCGGCCCCATCTCCTGCCAGCCACATCCTTCGGCAGCCTGGCACCCCCAGCTGCCTCCCCCCGGCCACCCCCTGGCGACCCGCTGCTTTCCCCGTGTATGTAATCGATGCATGTCGAACAGCAGCAACAACAAGTGAATAGCGTGTGTGACACGAGCTGAAAAACGAAACGAACGAGCCAGAAAGGAGAGCACAAGGAGCAGGGGAAGGACGAAAATGGAACAAACAAAAACCTATCAAGTTGTATGCTCGTTGATTTCAATTTGTGAATTGTTGTTGCTCGGCGAATGCATTTGCATATTGCACACCACTCGCCGCCCCGCTCTCCGCTCTCCGCCACTCTTGTATGCTTTTCTAATTAAACCCCAGCTAACTGAAACAAAACACAGAAACAAAAAAAAAATAATTAAAAATCCCCAAAAGGAGAAGGCAACAACAATAGATAAGGGTGAAATTTGCTCTATAAATTGCGCTGTTTGCCGTTTTATTTATATATTTTCATTTTTGAACCCACTGTTTGCTGTTTTCCTTTTCGGTTTTCCCCACTGGGGGGGTATATGTAGCTTTGCTTTTTTGCCAGGCTCTTGGCTAAAAAGTACATAAATTTCAAATAAGTCACGTTTCCGGCATAGTGCCCCAGCACGCATACAGATACGCCAAAGGCCCGTGTCCATGTGTGGCGTCTAAAAAATTTGCTTTTTTGTGGTGTCTGCGGCCAACGGCAAATAAATAAAATGGAAAATAGAAAATAGAAACTAGGAAAAAAGAAAACCATAGTAATTCCCCTTTTCCAAAAATAAAATGGAACCGAATCGAAGCAAATATTTGCCTGTTTAGCTAACTTTGCACTCTTGCTCCTTATTTTCTGTCAGCTCATATTTTTGTTTTTCCAAAACTTTTTGATTTGTTAAGTTGAGTGTTTCTTGGGGGTCATACCCCATGTTACCCCCTGTAGTGTCATTAAAAACGCATAGGATATAAAAAATAAAACTCTTAACAATGAGTAAAAACAAATCAGAAAACAAGGTCATACGAAACGTATAAAGTTAGTTAAAAATAGCATTAAATGCATATTAAGAAATCCCAGGAATAATTTCTATTTCCTTTTCCTGTTAATATATTCTTAGTATTTCTTCTGAGAAATGGGAATGAACCTAAGCTCACCGTGAACAGACTATAAATAAATTCAAGGTAAATTTGTAACTATCGGAACATTAAATTTAGCCTTCGAAGAAATAAGGATTCCTCGAATGTACTGTGAGTGCCCGAAGACTTGGTCTGCTGATTGCATTTCCTGGAATTAGAAACTTTTCCAAGAACGCCTCCCCGCCTCCAAGAACGGCCCCCTGACAGCTGTCATTTGCTGCATTCCCGTTGCCCTGCGCTCAAAGTCACGTAAATAAAGCCAGCAAATGGGCTGCAGGACGCTCGCACATGGGAGCTTCTGCTGATTTATTTGCCACATTTGTGTGCTGGCTCGGTTGCCACTCGGTCTTACCACTTTTTGCACCAGCAGCTGCACCAATATTATACACACTTTATGTGCATATTTTTATGCGGCATGCCTCGTAGTTATGGCATTTGCCCCGTTGTTGTTTGCTCGTTTGCTCTGGCCGCCATTTGCCTTGGCCGCTTTTACGACTCGAATTTGTCGTCTGCCCGCTGGTGGTGGTGGTGGTGGGAACTTTAATTGAATAAGTTTTAAGCGGATTTTGAAGAGAGCTCCGCTCCGTGTACAACGTACATCCCTGCGGTTCTCGAGCTCTCTGGCTGCCTGCTCCTCCGGTTGCACGGGGCGTATGTGTAATGCTTAATTGAAATATGCAAAACGCCAAAGCAACGAGCTCAGCGATTTTTGCATACCAAATGCCGCGAGCAGCAGCTGAACAAAAGGTGTTGCAATTTGATTGCAGACCAACAGCCGTGAGCCGAGATTTGCATTCATAATGTGGAATTGCTTGTAAATAAATTATTACCCGAGCTTGGCTCAGCTCGGGCGCTGGCTTAGCATAATTGGCCCAAAAGGCAGGCAGGCAGGCCGGCACAGGTGGCCTTAATGCCTGGCTAAAAGTCGTACGAATTTACGGCTTGCTTATAGTTGGATTATGCCCAGCACAAAGTTTTACTTTCCGCCTTGATTCGGTTTTGGTTCGTTCGCTTTTCACTCCGGCATCCGGAGGTCCGAGGTCCGGAATGACATGCCATCTGATAAATTGATTTCTGCTGTCAATATTTTTGTGAAAATTAACAAACGTCATGCCGGATACAGAGTACTCAATAATTCAGGGCTTGCGATTGCAGCTGCGGATCGATAAAAATATATATTTCCCGTTTAATTTACTCGCTTAATGGCTGATAAACCAATTTAATAATTGCCCTGGGGGCCTTCTCTCCGCCGCCGCCGGGCCAGTAGATCATGCCGGGTGCAGCGGCCACAAACGACTTCATCTCGAACGGAAGTCGCTCCCCCTGCGTGTGCCGGGGAAATCCTTTTAAACATTTTTACATAAAAATCAACTCTCGTACCTTTGAGGCGCTCGGGACCTGGACCGGTGCACACACATACACAGTTTCGGGGGGAGGACTCAACTCACGTTGAAATGTAATTTCATGGCACACAAGTTTTTAATTAAATTTCATGGCAAAAAGAGCTTCAGCAGCGGCAGTAGTGGGTAGTGGGTAGTGGGTAGTGGAAGAGTCCCAGGCGAAGGCCTTTTAACATGCAATCAACAAACCACTCTGGCATGCATATAGGGCAGCCATACACAAGAGCGTATTATATATGTACATATATATATAATATATAATATATAATATACGAATGCCGCACAAAACTGCAGCCTTAATGCGTTTTTCAAGTGGCAGCCAAGCAGCAGCAGCCGCATCAACCCATTGGAGAGGGGTTCAGGACTGGACCCGCTGCTCTCCGGGTCTGGGATCCACTCTCCGGCGGCAATCATCGTCACATAATTTTATTAAGCTCTTGGCCCAGACACCGCCGAAGCCGGCAGGAGCGGGGATTCGGAGTCGGAGTTGGTTCAAGAACCCCTTTTCCGGCTCTCCTGGCCTGCCCGCAGACCCCATTCGGGTACCATTTTGCGGTTGGCCACATGCTGCCGGTTATTGGCCATCAAGAGGTTTCGAATAACTCTGCTAGGATGCGTCGGGCTGTCAAACTGTTTATGCGGATATTACGATTTTATGTGCATAGCCATAGCCTCCTTAGCGAGGAAACCGAAAGGATGTCATTTGTAAAATATGCAAAGGAGGTCTTCTTGAAAGCAAATAAAATCTGAAATTCAAACGCTTTCTCGAAAAGTAAACTCACTCGCACGTTGAAAACTTTTAATAAAACTCAAGAACTTCCCGGAAACTCTAGTTCTCATAAATGCACACAATGTTTGCCGGCTTTAAATTGCTTTGCTAGATCAGGTTTCCCTCAGCCTTATTCCTTTTAGTTACTTTTGTTTCGATAATATTTTCTTCGCTTTGAAATTCTCTGTGTGTTTGCTGAGAAGGAAATGAAACTATTTTTCTTAGAATCAACTTTTACTGCTACTCTGACTGGAAATGCTTTTAAACCAGCTTTTATACGGTTATCCTGATCAGGTTGCCTTGAAAATTCACTCCTTTTGATTTAATTACTCTTGACTGAAATTGTGTGTACACAATTCTAGTTTCTTTTTCTCTGCTTTCAGAGTTTTGCATTTATATATTCTTGAGAGAGATTGCTTGTATCTTTCCCTTTGAGCTGAGCTCCTTCGTGGCAATTAGTATCCTGGCTTCACTTTGGCCTCAGTTTTCCCTCGCCTGCCTGCAGTTGCCAATTGATATTTATTTCATTAGCCTGGCAAATCAAACAAAAATGCTTGTCAAGAGCTGACTGCCTGCCAGCCAGGAGACATTTGACTCTGTTTATTGTAAACAAGAGACAATCGATGTGGCCTCGGGCAGCCCCTATTTCTCCCACAACACCCACTACTCACACACACCACACATATACACATATACACATATACACACAGCTAATGCAATTCGCTGTTGACGCAATTGTTGCTGTTGTTGTGGGCCATAGTTCTTAGACAGACGACAGCCGCCATGTGTGTGTTCGTCTGTCCGTCTAACTGCGGCGCACATTACGTATACGTAATATACACACATGCATGCGGGCGCCGAGCAAGGGAGGGGCTGCGCGGAGGGCGTGGCTCCGAAGGGGCGCAACAAGTTATGTCGCCGCAATTAGTTGGCCTTGCCCCTCCGCAAAATTTCTTGGCACTAATGCCAAAACCTAACCAAAGGCAGCCAGACAGCCGACAGCCGACAGCCGACAGCCAAGAGCCGAGAGCCGCGAGTGTGTGCCACTGTGTGTGGCGTTGGTGTGCCTGTGTGCCTTGTGCAATTGATGAGACTCATGGGTAAACACTCGCAAATTCAATGATATTTATAATAAACCACAAAAGCTACTTATAATTCACACAGCGGCAGCGGGCAATATTTAGAGGCATAATTATAGCGTTGACAAAATTTATAAAATATGAGATTAAAATGCCTTCCTGGGGGTTACGGTGAAATAGAAAGAACTTTAAAGAAAGTTACTTTACAAATTATAAAAGGTGGTTACTAAGAGGCTTTAGTTTCTATCTCAACTTGATTTATTTATATTTTACTTAGAGGTTGCAGTTTTTAGGGAATGCTGGAATAATTATGATTTAATCAAGAAGTTAAAGGCAAAGTTTGGGTACCCTTGCAATTAGCCATAGAATTAGCCATCGATCATAACTGAGCTTAAAATGCATTTATCTTGATTTGATTTATATTAATTTGTATAAGGATACCTGCATATTGGGCTTTCATATTAAAAAATTAAAATTTTTTTGATATATTGACAAACAAAACAATTCAGTTAATATTTTTTTCAAATTTATTTTCTAATGTTTCGTTCCTAATTAATGAAGATTTTTATTTCAAATTGAAATAGAATTATATGACTTATGGCAATTATTGACCTTCGTATACATACCTTAAAGAAAACATAAAATACAATTTGATTCTAAGTAAATTAAATTGATATTTTTAAAAGTTAATTTTTTGGGTAAGTCAAAATTTTGTAACTAAGCTAAAAATACATTAATTTCAATTCGGAAAGCTTTACGATGTTAGTTTTTATAAGGTTTATAATTCTGCACACTCAATTTAAAATTTAAAAGATTTTAAAATTTTTCGAATTTTTGACAATTTTAACGATGTAACCCCTTATAAATTTTTGAATTTTTGAAAAAATTTCGAAAATTTATTTTTTGACCGGACATGGCTAGATCGATTCGCCTGTGGATGCGGATCAATAATATATATGATTTATAGGGTCGGAAATGACTCCTTCACTGCGTTTCAGGCTTCTGAATGAAATAATAAGGTTATAAAAGCTATAAACATTCCAGCTGGGAAATATTTATTATTTAAGAAAATCTTGAATGAAATAATTAAATCGCTTCGAAATTATCCTAAAAACACACTTCAATTCATTTACAAAATCCTAAACAAAATCCCATATTAAATGAAATTACTTAACTGGCAATATTTCAAACTCGCATAGATACACAGACATTTTGTGTGCCTGAGAGCGTTCCCCCCATTCCTTTATTCTAATAAGCAGGAACGCAAATATTTGCCAGCATTTCTCTAGCCAATTTGAAATCACGGTGTGCACATGTTATTTGTGGAAGTACATTCTTGGCAAATAACTCGTTGAATATTTATAGTCAGCCGGCGGCGACCTTCACATTGACGCCCCGCCCACATCTCACCCTGCAGCGCCCATGTGCTGGCCGGGTCGTGTGAGAAAATTTGATTGCATGCATTATGCAAATGTATAAATATTTAGCAAATTGTTTGGTCAGTGCTGACACTATGTTTATAATAAAATATCTTGTAGTTTCCTCTATACCTCCTCAGCACCTCCTCCTCCTCCTCCTGCTCCTGCTCCTGCTCCTGTGCATACGTGCTATGCAAATTTATGTGGCAATTATCAACACTCTGGAGGGAGCCGGGCTTCGACCCGAAAATATTCATTAAAATTTCCATTGTTTGCCTGGGAGATTTTTCACTGTTTTTCCCTTGGTCGCTCGGCCATTCCGTGTCCCTTTTGTTTGGTGTGTGGCTTATCGCAAGTGCAATGTGTCTTCGGTGTCTCTTGTGTAAATTTAGAAATTTATGGTTATTTAAAAATTCATCCCGCACACATCACAGTCGAACCACCACCGAGGTACTGAGCTACCGAGCTACCGAGGTACCGAGGTACCGAGGTGGCGGGGATAGTGTGTGGCCTGCAAAATATGAATAAATTATCGTGTCCATTGTTGGCCAGGCTGGGGAAAAGTAACTGAATTGGGCCCCGGCCAAGTGGAGAAGTTTTGTTTCGCTCGTAAGACTTTGGCCACAAGCAACACGGATAAGGACACACCAGCCCAAACAACACACACACACACCCAGGAACAGAAGTGGTGTGGAGTGGAGTGTAGTTCACGGATACACACCCAGGGCATTGTCTTAACTGGAACTCGAACCCCGAACCCTTAAACATGCTGTTGACATGGCTTTTGTCATTTTCTGGTTATGGCCAGGCGGACAAAGGCAGGAAACTCCGTTCGAGGAGGGAAGCGGAATGTGGGGAGACTGGACAAACTTTGGCCACAGTTTGTGCCATGTTGTTGATGCTGTATCAAATTTTAAAGTGCCAGGACAGGCGAGGATTTGGCCACATTCTGCATTCAAGTGGCGAGAAATGATTTTAAATATTTTCGACTCATGCATTTTAATTGGAATTCGCAAACGTGTGTGGCATACAAAATGCTATTGCTTTGTGGATTATGAAAATTATTTGGCATTTGTTCGGGATGTAGGTAAATTAATTTAAATGAGCGCCGTTAGGTATTTATTAATCAACACGGTTTGAATTCTGCGGATTTTGTATTTATTATCATTTCCCTGATGGTCTCTATTTGGCAGATATGAAATCGTATATTGTTGAGTGTTTTTATATACATTTTGGCTTATTCACATTCCCTTAATTCCGTAATTATTACCATTTTCCGTAAGTTACTTAGCCAATATTTATTTTTGGGAGAATATTCATCATTGGATCTATCTGAGTATTTACACATTTGTTAATTAAAACAAGCTGCTGTTCAACTTATTCGCATTCCCTGAATTCTGTATTTATTGAGATTTCCCGGAAGTGGAAAGTTTTATCAGTTTTCCGATTTTATTTTAGCCCTTCGTTCACCTTTTCCTGGTATCTTTTTTCGCGCCTTACTTCATCTGCCCTGCCCTTGTAATTGACTTGAATGTTTGCTCAGTCGGGCTTTCTGCCATTTCTGTAATTAATAACAACCCGGCTGCCCGTCCTTGTGGCGCCCCTTCTCCAGCCTCAGCCTCAGACTCAGCCTCAGTCCCTCTCTGTCAACCCGGCTGAATGATTAATGAAGCTAAAAATGTCAACTTTTACCCCGCCTCTCGCCCATCAAAGGTGAGGTGGAGCGAAGTTTTTGCACCTGGTCAGGGTTCCGCATCAATTATGCATTAATCAACACTAAATACATTTAAGTTGATATTAATTTCCTACGGCAATTAATTAGCGCAAGTGGATCTCCGGCCAGACATTGTGGACAATAGCAAAAAAAAAAAAGCACACACATAAATCGGGCCAAGTTGCAACAATTTCAATTTGCAGCGTTAACTCGCAACAAGCGCAGCGCTCAAAAACTTCAGCCGTAAACAACAAAGAGTTGTTGACGTTACGGCGGAAAAAAGCGAAGTTAAGTCAGGGAGGAAGGAGTGGCAGCTTGCTCCGCTGCCACGTTGCCATCATTGAAGCAAACCGAAAGCAATAAGCAGTTGCCACTGGGCCATAAAACAAACAGCAGCCAGCAGCCAGCAGCAGCTCCTGGCCCTACGGGAAGCTCAACCATGGCCACCATGGCGGGCACCACCCTACCCACCCACCATGCCCCTATCCAATCCACTCTGCAGTCTGTGAAAATGCAATCAAGTCGCTGCAGCTGCAGCTTAAATCGCCGGCGACACCAGCGGCGGCAACAAAAAGTGTCAATTGACAATGAAACCGAAATGGGATGGCATTGGCAGGGTTGGCGGCGCCCGGGCAAGTCACTCTAAGGACAAGTGAGTCAGCAGGACATAAAATCCCCGCCCCGGTAAGTGAGTCTGCTTTCGGTTAACGATTTGGCCATTTGGCCAAGCACTTCCATCCGCCACCTATGCACACAGTGGCCGTATCAGCCTCGGTATTGGGCTCAGTATCAGCTGGAGCCATGGGGGCGTATACGCGATTTCAACTATTTTTCGGCTCGCAAAAGTTTCGGGACATTGCCACTCCCACCGGAGTGTTCCATCTTAGCTAGCTGCGCTTTTGGCCAACTTAATTGAAATGCGAAATGAAAGATTTCCCAGTAGTTCCCAGTAGCGGCCAGCAGAAAGTTATTACGGATAACTCCGATTACCCATCAACCAAATTGAAAGGCACTCGTTCTCGTTCTGTTATGGAAAAGTTTGCCATAGATGATCAATGGCCAATAAATGATTAAGGACCAAACAAGCGAATGTTTTCTGATTTTTCGGCCAATCAATATACTTGCATATATATATATTATCAAGATGTGTCTGCCAGCAAACAAGTTTGGCACGAAAATAACTTTGAACAAAGTGGCAAAAGTTGAAGTTCATATTACTTTTCCGACTTGGTGTCCATGCCGCTCCCAGTCCTCTGTCTGACCAACTCGAAATTAAATTGTACGGCCAGCTATAGTGATTATACTGACTGCATTTATTTCTGGCGTCTGACGTGTCAGTTGAACATTTTCTGGAAAACAGAGCGCAGAGAATGGGGAACAGAGTTACGGGGGAAGTGCGAGCAGGGAGATATGGCAACATTAAAATGCACTTTGACAGGCGTCGGATAGCCCGTTGGTTGGCCTCTAGTTTGCACAATGTTTAGGCAATTATTTACTTTGGTTGCCACGCACACAGAGGCAGCTAGGATACACACACACACACACACACACGGGGCTGACATGAGGTCCTGAGCGGAGCCCCGAAAGCTTATCTTGACAGCCATTAAATGGCCGCAAAGCGCTGGAATATGTGATTTATGTATGTGAATTTAGCGGTGCGCTTGTGTTCGTGTGGGTTTTCGCAGTGTGTGCGTGTGTGCGTGCGTGTGCATTTTTAAGGGGGTTCCCCCCAATGCGAGAGATATGTATGTATGGCACATGGCATGACTGTTAAAAGGGGCGACTTCTAATCGCGCTTATCTCCCGACTCCTGCCACGCCCCGCCCGCTGTCTATCAGCTTTATCGCCTTCGGGGTGCCGTTTAGTTTATTGACCCACCCGAAGCCGAATAGGTGTGAGCCGAGTCGTGTAACGGCCAATTTGTTGGCGGCAATAAATCCAGCAAATTATTGGCCAATTTTCATGCAAGTTAATTTCCAGTTAAAGTTCAGATTTCACCCTCACACACAACGCACACGGCACATCCTATAAATAGAGCAGACATGTAGGGTCCTTTTTGATAGATGAGTCCGCCGCCTCTCCTTCGGGTCTAATAATAGAAGAGGCATACACACACACATTTGTCCCCATCGCAGTCCTGCTGCCACTGTTGCTGGCTTTCATTAATATTTTCGCTGGGTCGCCCAAACAATGTATTGACATTTCAATTAATTATGAGTGCGACCCAGAAGGGGGGGATGAGCGGAGACGACGCTGGACGCAGGCTGTGACCTTTTGCTCCTGTCAGCCAATGGATGCCAGAGCGTGACATTTGCGCGATGGAAGCGGAAAGTTTGCGAAAGTTTTCGCATTTGATGCGGAAAATATAGGAAAATATAGAAATGCAGGAAGAAAGAAAGTTTCCTGGAATCATTATACATATATCCTCGAAAGATTACATTATATATTAATTATTTGTATTTATATTTATTTACCTATACATTTCTGAAATGTATTTGTTTAACGATAAAGTTGACTGGTTTATGTGTCAAAGAGTCGTTACTTTAATTATTAAAACGTTAAAGTATTGAATATAGTACTATATAAAAGATTAAATGTAAAAATGTATTTAACTGATTTATGAAATATATATTGTGTAACAATTAATATTTATATTATTTTATAATACTTTCCCTATCGAGGCATCACAATCCTTGTAAAGAGTGTGATTTTTGCTTCAACCCCGCCCATATGCAACACACTTTGACCTTTCACTCTCGCTCTTCCCTTTGTTAATCCTGCATCATCAATTCAGTGACCCAAACGTGTCATCAGCTGCAGACACACACTGATTTTCCTCGAACCTGTAATCTGGCAATTTGTGAAAACCATTTTCTCAGGCAACCTTTTGCTCAGTTTAAAAACTAGTTAAAAAAGCCATGCCATATTTTCATTTATATCTTCCTTAAATAAAAGATTTAAATGATTTTTCAACTTTTACTAGGATTATTAATTGTTTGTATGTATAAAATACAAAATATAACCCAAAGCAGCATGCTTTCTCCCCACACACACACACTCGCTGTGTGTTCAATGTTTATCAAACTGTCTTTTAAATGTTAAAGCTAAGTCGCCTGACTGAGGTGAGCTTTATGCAAATCCTGGCGCTGCAAAAAATCAGGCACACGCACACACACGGAACAGAGATCCTAAATGGCAAAATGCTACTAAGCCCACTTACTTACAATTTAGCAGGAAAATAAAGCGAACGAGAGACAGGAAGCGAGAGAACAGAATCATATTGCGAAAACGAGAGTGTAAAATTTTTTGCATACATAAAATGAGGAGCAAAGCGTAAGGGCAGCGAATAAAACAACAGCGGAGCAGCAACAACATCTACTGCGATGGCGATGGCGGCAACAAAATGAATCCAGCTTTATGGCACGCACCCACACAGGCACACCCGCACACCCGCGCACCCGCACACCCGCACACACACACACACACAGACGCGCTCAACACTTGACTTTATTCAGCTGCCATGGCAAGTGCCTTAATAGTGTGCGTGAGCAGTGGGGTGTGTGTGTGTGCCCCAGTGTGTGTGCGGACTACTTTCTTGTGCGGGCGGCACAAAATCCAATCAACATAACGAGCTACAAGCGCCGCTGAGCGGCATAAAACGCAAAAAAATATATATACGACTGTGTGCAGGATGTGATTGTATGGCTCCCGAGTGTGTATGTGTGTGTGTGATGGCACATACGCACATACAGCTCTTTTGGCCAAAACACTGTGAGAAATTATGCTGCCGCCGGAATAAAGATAAGGCCCTAAGCCAGAACCCAGCACTAAGCCCCATAAATCCCCCTAGAGAAAAATCTCTTTCAAATTCTGCTGCCTGGAAGCCCAAAAAAAAACCAAATGAATAAATCTGAAAATATGTACTGAATTGCCAAGGATAAGGGTCGAAAATCAGTATCCTTTCTAGTCAAGTTTTGGTGTTATAAGAACGAATCAAGTGACTTTTTTAAGAACCTAAAAATTAACTTAAATGGCCAGACTAACCACAAGTTACTTCTTGAAGTCAAGTATTTAACTACAAATGGCATATAAATTATTATTATTAAATAAGCAGATAAAACTCAGACTTTCTCTTTAAACTAATAACAAATTAAATCATTTTTAATCTAGATCCTAATGTTAATCTCATTTGAGATCCTTTAGACCTTGATTTGTTTTCTTTTCTGTTCATATACAAATAACAGGAAAAAGGACTGCCATAAATTCCTTTACGAAACCGCTTTCCATCTCAAATAGTTACCAAATATATATATACATATATATGGAAACTATTTTTCACAGTTTTCGACGTTCATTCAACCCACGGAGCTTGGCAACAACAAGCGGCTAAAACAGCTCAAAGCTTCGGCTGAGGTAGACAAGCGCCCAAGTGCTGTTGTTTTTATTATTGTTGCTTGTTGTTGGTGGTGGAACAGTAAAAACATTGCCAAGCTCAAAAGTGTGTCGACTTGACACAAACACAGGCAACACACACGCACACGCAGAAGCAAATGAAATAAAAGTAAACCCATTTACACCGCACACGGGAAAAGGAGGCGGTGGCGGAGGCGAAGGCGGGGGCGGAGGGGCTTTTGGCGCCAACTGCTCTGGCAAGCTGCAAATGTGGGACATTTGGCAGTCGCAGTCGCATTGTTAACTTTCTTTGACAGCGGGCCAAAATAAAAAAAAATGCAGAAAAAAACGGGGAACCCCCGGGTGCATGTCCTCAACTCAACGCCGATGTAGGTGCAGCAGCAACAGCAGCAGCTGCAACTGCAACTGCAATGGCAACCTCGCTTGCAGCATGTATTTATGGCACAAAATTGCAAGCACAGCAGCAGCAAATTAACACAGCACGAATGCAAATTCAACCGTCCAGGCCAGCCTGTTGCCATTTTCATACCCATACCCATACCCATTTCCATACCCATTTCCATTGCCATTTGCCTTTCCATTCGCATTTGCATTGGCATTTGCATGGCCCAACCGAAAACCCCGAAACCCCAACCCGAATCCCAATCCATTCCCGTTCCCATTTCGACAAATTGATTATTTGCATGGCGATCCAGCTGGCTGGCCACATGGCAACAACGCTGGCAGCTCGCCTCGGTCAGGGCCATGCCAATGCTCCATGTCCTGGGGCCATGTCAGCGGGCAGCATCCAGCATCCTTCGGAGGGGAAGGGAAGGGAAGTGCCAAAAATAGGCGTGGCACCGCACGCACTTATCGCCACATGCACAGCACGTCGGCCTTTGGAGTGGAGAAAAATGCTTATGAAGGATTAATTCGATTCCAATATTCGCATACGCACTTTGCATTCAGCATTCTGTGAGCTCGGCATTTTGCATCTCCAGCCTCCCAAAAGCTGGTCATCAGATACATATATATAAATGTGTGTGTGCATCTGGAATATTGCCGGTCATTGTTGGCATTGTTTTAAATGCCCAAACCATAATGATTGTTTCGAAATGAAAGTGAGCAGCAGAGCGTGAGAGGGTATAGTGCGAAGGGTCTGTGGCCTGAGGCATCCTGCAAGGCACAGATAAGCGTTTTCAGCTCTGAAGTTTATTTATTTTAAGTGTCTAGAGCCTTTTGAATAATCCAAGAGGGGAATGAATTCTAATTAAGGAATTAAGTTTGATTAAGCTTATGTGCCATGCATGATGGTGATAATCATATTTCACAATAGATAAAGCATTACCTTAATGGTTCTTTAAAATAATAATAAGAAGAGAAGGGGAATTATTCTTTGTATTTTGAGGTAAACGAATTTAATAATGAACACCTTTATACCTTTAATATAAAATTATACCTAGAAAGTTAAAGGATCAGTAAGACTTCAGTCTAATGCCAACCTTTCAATAAGCTAAGCGAAATGATCTACACCAAAGGATTAAATATTAAATGGATGAAAAAGAAATATTCCCAAAGATGAATGTTCTTTAATGTAATTTATAAAAAAATGTTAAGACTGAAATAAATTATACTAAATATCGAAAGAGCATTTATCTCGCAACGCTGACACGTAGAAAAAATCCTTGGCACAGTCTTTTGTAGCCCGTGTTCAGCTGCGATTGCAATTTGCATTTTTCATGAATGGCCGGCAGGCAGGCAACTTAATGGATTCCCTGGGCAACAGCTTTAAGCGGCATTACGGTGTCAAGACCTTTTAAATTTTCAATTTCCCACCGGGATCACAACGCAGATTTAATTGCATTTATGACCACATTTCGCATCCGGAAGCCCCATTAACAGAGACAGAGGCTGCAATGAAGACGATGCGTTCTATGCAGATTGAGATGCACTCGATGCACCGGCACAGATTGGCCAAATGGCATGTTAATTGGGCTAATACGATTTCAAATTTAATTTAACACGCCGCACACGGTCTCGAATCAGAGTGTGTGTGTGTCTGTGGGCAGCCGGAATTAGTGAATGAACACTGATTTTGGGGGGAGAGATGAGCATAAACCACTGAGATTATCAATTCAGATGGAATTCAGGCTAATGTCTCGTAACATTATTGCTTACAGCTCGCACCCAGCTAGTGGCCAGAGGCTAGGAGCCAGGACGAAGGACCAAGGAGAAAAGAGCAACGAACCAGGACGCACGACAGGACACCAGGACACCATCACATCCCCCAACATGGGCAGCGGACACTATTTCTGGGCGATCCTATACTTTGCCAGCCTGTGCAGTGCTTCACTGTAAGTACTCCTCGATGCTACCTATCCCGATCCGATTCACACAGATACACGCCACTCGCATACAGTAGCTGCAAAATGTAAACCATTGCGCTTCACAATTTGTGCCTTGCGTCACATGCCATTTATTTTCCACTTACTTTTTACTTACTTTACTTAATTTTAATGCCGCGCGGCTCTTGTTTCGCGTGTTTCACACTGCACTTGTCCGGAAAGTGGCGTTCAAGCTGCGATTTACATACAATTGTCGTTAATTTGCCCCAGCCACGCCCAGTTATGAAACAGCAATGCCGATTTCCATATATATATATATATGTATAAGCCACTCCATATGTCTGTACACTGAGGTTAAAGAGCCATTGCGTATATTCAAAATACAAGCCCAAGGCTATATGCCCCTGCAGTTTTCTTACCGAATCGAAAATTGATCATAACTAAGCTTTAAATATTTGCATACTTTAATTCGATATTTATCGACAAATCAAAAGTTTAAAATATTCATAACTAAGCCAAAAAAGCATTAATTTTAAATCGGTAAGCTTTAATATGCTAGTTTTCATTGTATTATTAAATCTGCTTACTCAATTTCAAATTTTAAAAAATTAAATTTTTTCCCAATTTTTGAAAATTTTAACGATGTAACCCCTTATCTTTTTTTGAAATTTTGAAAAATTTCGAAAATTTTAAATTTCAACCGGACATGGCTAGATCGATTCGGCTGTTGATGCTGATCAAGAATATATATACTTTATAGGGTCGGATACGACTCCTTCGCTGCTTTGCGAGCTTCTGACTGAAATTATAATACCCTGCAAGGGTATACACATAAAGTGTATAAATTATTTTTCCAACAATAATTATTAAAGTCAGTTTTACATTGTCGCGTATTTGTTTTCCAAAGTTTTATTTCTTATTGATTAAAATTTTCATAGCAAATCCAAATATATATATATCTTTTGGTTATCATTGGCTTCTTGGCCACCAAGAAACCATAAAAATATTTATTCTAAATGTATTAAATTATTATCTTTATATGCTCATTTTTTGGCTAAATCGAAGTTTTTAAAATATCACAACTAAGCCAAAAGTGCATTAATTTCAATTCGGAAAGCTTTTCTCTGCTAGTTTTTATACGGCCAACAAGTCTGCATACTAAATTTTAAAATTTTAAAAATTCAATTTTTTGTCAAATTTTGACAATTTTAATGATGTAACCCCTTATCTTTTTTTGAAATTTTGAAAAATTTCGAAAATTTTAAATTTCAACCGGTAATGGCTGGAACGACTCGGCTGTTGATGCTGATCAAGAATATATATGATTTATAGGGTCGGAAATGACTCCTTCACATCGTAACCAGCTTCAGACTAAAATTATTATTCCCTTCAACTATGAAAACAAATAAACCAAATCTTTGAGTAATTGATCTCGAAAAAGAAGTCAAATTTCACTAAAGATTTCCTAACAAAATAATTCAGTATTTGTTTTACAGTGTATATATATGTATCGGTTAATGCTGAAGTAGTTTAGTAGCTTCGAGCTGTAGTTTGCTTTTCAGTTGTCGCTGATTTACAAACAAACGCCCACAACTTTAGCCGCCTTCACACACTTGAATTTGCATATCCTGTCTCACACACACTCACAGACAGACACTCGCCACGAGGACACCTCATTAAAATGTAATTAATTTTCGTGTAATTTTTTGTCGGAGCATAAATTTTGGAATTATTTTCGCTCAAGTCGAGGTCACAGTCAGCAGCTATGTGACTTTGCCCCGGCTTTTGGTATGTGCGACAGTGTATAATACCAGCTACCAGCTAACGATAACGACAACCACACCCTCCCACACCTCCAATCAATTTGTACATACCTACTTAAAAAAAAAAAAGAAAACAAAAACCAAAAAAACAAACAATAATCAAATAAGATAACTTGCTGTAAATTGTATGCAAACATTTTCCTTTATGCGACATTTCAAAAATAATTACTAACAATTTGCTCAGCTAATGTTTTTTCCAAATCTTCAATAACAACTAAATATTTTCAAATTCTAAAATTTGAACAAACACACTGAAGCAACAAATTTTTAAATTATACATGCGTGCCTATCCATATCCTGATTTCAGAGCAAATAATGCCAAAATAAATTTCCGAGAAAAGGAGAAAAAAGTCTTAGATCAAATTTTAGGTGCAGGCAAATACGATGCCCGAATACGACCATCCGGAATCAATGGCACAGGTGAGCATAATCCCACTTAATCCTGCATAGATTATAACCGAAAAATATATATTATCTATACTATATGACATTTTCAATAATTTCTTTATGCGACTTTTGTTTGATTGTGCAAATATGCCTTATGTTTTTTGTTTCTTAGCTTTTTGTTGATTATGTATGCCAGGGACTAATTTACTAATCGAAACTCTATATATATATAAATACGATATCTGCTTAACAAAATTATCAAGCTGTTAGCTAGTGTAAGCCTCTTAATCCAAGTCAAAGAAATGAAAATCAAAACAATAGCGAGTCATATCTAACCTAGCTTAGTATGCCAATCGGAGATCAGCGTTATCTATAGCCTAGTTAGACCAGATCTATAAGTTAATCACTCTACATTTACGCCGCAAAACTCACGTTTGAACCAACCTTTATGCCAGATGGTCCCGCCATAGTCAGAATCAATCTATTCGTACGCAGTATTATGACGATTAGTGATATTAAAATGGTAAGTCGCACTGAAATCGAGGCAGTAATTCGATAACGATTCGATAACGGTTCGATAGATTGACCCCTACACCAGACACCACCTCTATTCTCGAGCTCCCTCTCTCTCTCACTCTCTCTTGCTATTTCACTTTGCCTTTCCATTAAGAAATTAGAAAGCATTAGAACACACGCACACTAAAAACACACACACACTTACACACACACACACTTGTTTTTGCGTTTTGCGTTGACTCGTTCTATATTTCCCTCGATACTTATATATATATATATATTTAAATGCGTATGAACATCCGATGCTAAGTATTTACGTTTGATTTTTGCCAGTGATTTATAAGGCAAATTGTACCAGTACATATATTCCCCCAGTTTGTACATTTCTGTTTCCGTTCCGATTGCTTCTAGAAACAGCGTTCCTTTCGTTTCGTTTGAGATTAACAGCAAATAAGCCCAGCAAAGTCAATATAAGCTAACACCAAACACCGCCGAAAACGGAAATCGAAATGAGAAAAATTCGTTGCCTACTTATCGGGGCGCGTTTTGGCAAAGCGGATATCCGCTCTCCTAAGCTCTGCTGGGGCCGCCATTTTCAATGTCATTTTAAAAACTGTTTATGTAATAAGTATATGTGTTCGTCATTTTAATATTGACTCTCTCTCTTACCACCCTTCACTACCCAGTTTGAAACGCTCATTTTATCGTTCGACTTTTTCGTTTTGCAATCACAAATAACGTTTTGATTTCATTTGCAGTTAATTTTATTGTTGTCATGTTGACTTTTACCGCAGCAATGACATCATTAATAATGTAGGGGCAGCATAAATATTTGAAAATAGCTCCACACAGCCACCCGTCACATTCACAGTCACAGTCACATATTACATATGAATCACCGACTGGCAACGTCACATAGAGTCACAAATATAGTCCGCATATTTGCCAGCTTGATAAATATTAACTATTAAGGCATATCAATTAGCACCAGCCAGAGATCCTCCCCCCAAGCGTATTTTGTTCATACTCGTACCACACACACACTCACAAGCCACACCACCCCCCTACATAGAACCACCAGAACCCAGAGCCACCGTATAAGCCACCCCCTCGAAGGTCACAAAAACAACTCATAGACAAACAACGCAACTTTAGTAACGTACATAAATTCTAGCTTAACTTAGGTATATAAAAAACGCAAACAAAACGAAACAAAAATCGAGAAGAAAATATTCTTTGACTTAGCTTAGCTTTGTAAGCAAAACTGGAAGCGAACTTGCTACTTGCTAACTTTTGTATCCTAGTAAGTAAGCAAAAAGGGAAAACAACAACCGGGAGGAAGGCTATGGCTATAAAATAAAACTTTATTACAGAGGGCCACATAAAGGCATAAGGACTGCCAAAGGCCGAATATTCGAGGGTACAAGGGTGTATCGAAAGCGGACCGGAGCGGACCCGAGCGGAGGAGGTCGCTGGCCGGGTCATTTTAAGTTTGTTTTAGGGCCGGACCCTGCGGCAGCTGTTAAAAACTCTCTTGTATATTACATTGAAAGTATTGTGCAAATCGGTGAATATGTCTATCTATCATGTATCGTCCTCCAGATGGTCCCGCCGTGGTGCGCGTCAACATATTCGTTAGGAGTATATCGAAAATCGATGATGTAACCATGGTAAGTCCGCGCCTCCAAAAGCCAACCGATCCACCATGAAAATGAAAATGAAAACGAAACCCCGCTAGTATCAGACACCACCCCCTTGACCGCAAGTGGATGCTCAAGTCGTATAGTCAGGTCTCGGGTCAATGAACCCAAAAGCATAAACCTTTCGCTCTGTCTCTCTCTCTCTCTCTCTGTTGTCCCCCAGTCCATATCTCGCTCTCTCTCTCTCTGTAACTTCGGTGCCCGCCCAACTATGTTCTGGTCTCTTCACTCTCGTTAGGAGCCGGAAGGCAACCAAGACACTCGAAATGAAACAACAATATATGTATAAACATGAAAAACCATATATATATGCTAACGTACTATACTATATCTGATATTGGTATCTATAATACATAATACTTTGTTTGTTCGACTATCGGTGTAATTTGATTTTCGTATTTGATACTTGATTTGTCTAATTTACGTATTGGGTTGTTAGCCAATTAAAGCCAAATTGTCTGATTAGTTTGACCTTAAGTTGACGATTGCATTTTAACTTAGCGCCTTTTGTTCTGTCAGTTTGCATTGGTAACTTGAATTCTCTCACTTGCATATTTCTTTGTTTCTCATGCCAACGAATTGTAAAATAAAATACTCACTCCACCGTTTTGTAGTGAATCAAAAGATATACAAAACATTATGAAAAAATGTCTTTTTGGATCTCTTTCCTACACAGTCTATCTATCCTACCTTCTATCTAACTATCTCTCTGTCTCTATCTCTATCTCTCTATATATCTATCTCTGCCTCTCGCTGTGTCTACTTCTTTATTTCCCACCATAAAATAGTCCAACTAGATTAATTTTCCCCGCTTTTCTCTATACTCTCTGTACAAATTTATGAATTTCCACTAACATTAATTAATCAATTAATCCCATTGAACTACTTATAACCGTGATGAGTGGGTGCAGACCATCTATTTAGCCTCGGACTAATAACTATGTACGAATTTATTTTCACTTACGCCTTTTGCTTACTAAGAAAATAACAAAAATATCTGTGAATTAATCAAATCTATATAATTTATGCTATTCTCTGTACTTAGTTAAACAATAAATTCAACTGTGAACTGTTCATTTTAATCGTGTGCTTTGTATCTGTGTCGCCCAACTATTTTTTGTCCCTTTAACCGCCCTCGAAACCAAACTTTTTCTACCCCTGTGAACCCGTTAAAAAAGAAGTTAAACCAATTAAAAAATAGTTTAGTTTATTTGTTTAGTTTATGGAACACATAAAGCCTGAATACAGCATCGGCTTAAATATTTTCGGAACGAATTGAAACATTTGATACCGGAATCTGGAACTGAATCCGTAAAGCAGAAGAAAGGCATGCATAAAAAGTATTCTATACTTTTCATTTAGTACTTCCGGTACTTAAACACACTGAGAATTTATGTATAAATAAAAATAACTAACTGGTAACCAAAATCACTCTTCAATGAGATCCATACAGACATTTTCCTTTATTAACATTCTATTAAATTCACAACGATTTCTCTATTTTTCCTTTAGTTTCTTGTTTATTTTTCGGTTTGGTTTCATTTCTGATGGACAAGCACACATTCCGTTCACACATGAAATTCATCAAAATTTAGCCAGTAAGTGTAAGTGTAAGCTCTAGCGTCTATATACTATGATAGTTGGTAAGAGTGACTAGGCTAAGGGGAGCAGGGGAGGTGGAGGAGAACCGATTTTGATATGCCGATTGATTCTAGCTAATTTGGCCACCATTGTGAAAGTCAACATGTTCCTGCGCTCCATTTCCAAAATCGACGACTACAAAATGGTGAGTTCCGGCCAAGAGCACAGCCCAGAGCACAACTACAACCATGTACAACACCACCACCACTCCAACTACAGAAACTACAGATAAATAAATCCCAAGCGCTTACTCTCACTTTGCTCTAATTGTGCGTGCGTGTGTGTGTCTACAAAAGATAATCCAGTAACTTGGGCCTATTAAATAATTGCATTAATAATAAATGTCCTTAAGTGTGCGTGCGTGTGTATGTGGGGGCCTAAAGTATACTAAATCGGGTCACTTTCGATGCCTCCGATGCAACTTGTAAATTGTCTATACATCTATATATATATATATATATATTAGGGGTGTCACGAAAGTCGCTGGTGGTTTGAAAACACTTGCAACTGGGCTTGAAAGTATCCTCTTACGTTTCTTAGCATACTTTCCAGGGCCCGTGTGAGTGACTTCAAGCCACCACCTTGTATATCTTAAGCTAGCCGAATATGTTAGCCCTACCGATGTACTTGTATCATACAAATATGCATAACTATATTCCCGCTGTATCAATATCTTAAACTATGTAAAATACCTATGATTTCTTTGTGTCCACTTTTCATTTACGAACTCGAGGGCGAAACCTGCTTATTGCTTGCCACCACCACCGACGACGACGACGACGACGACGTCACTTGCCGAGAGCGCCGAGTAAAGGCTATTTGAGTTTATAATCTAAGTTTTAGCTGTAACCTAGGCTAGACTTAAGGCTTAAGTCGCAGCACCGTCAGACAACAAGAACAGACACCCACATCCGCCATCATTCAGCCACCACAACCCCCAGATCATTCAGTTCAGTTCCGTTCGGTTCGGTTCGATTTGATTCGGTTCATTCACTTATGGTAACCTCATCATTTGATGCCACCTTTGGGCCTTTTGGCAAACGCTAACCATACACTAATTAAGAGAGTTCCCTTCGGGCCCTCTGACAGGGCTAACTGTAAGTACTAACTGAGAGATGTCGTGCCGGGGCGACATGTGAAAAACTAAATGGGGAAAAGCCAGTGGCCGTCTCCATTTGTCCGGCTCGGTTTCCGCTGTCAGGAAAACCGTTGGCAAAAAGCGGACAGCTCCGACAGCTCCGACAGCCAACGGCTGGCATAAAAAAACCGACAAACACATTTAATTTGCGCCACATCGAAATGCATAAAAGAAACGCGCCATAAATAAAATGGAATTATTTGTAATAATTATTCAAATTTATTTGATTTCACTTTGCTTAATTGGCTGCAATAAAATGTTCCCCTTTTTCTGGAACTCGCGCGAAGCTTAGAGGAATATAATTTAAAATGATACACATTTTACTAAACCAAACTAACAGCGTTTCTGCGCAATTTCAGTTGGTTTTAATTCAATTTTTCATTAAAGCCCCAATTATTTTTTGTTAACCCCCGTCTCCTGTGGAAATGGCATGACTGAATGTTATAGTTACCTATTAAAGCATGCGTTTTAGAAAGTTTTTGCTAATTAACCTGGGGGAAAGTTTGAGTCTAGGATGCTCAGCTGGAGGGGTGCATTTTGTTACTACACGATACCATTCGATAGAGGGTTCATCACAAATCAAGCCCTCAACATTACACCATTGTTTAAACGATTTCTCAGCATGGAACTTTATTCTTAAGGTAATTTTAAGTTAATTTAATGAATAATTTCTCCACATGTACCATAGCCTTTGTTCGGGGAAATAAACTACATATTTGTACAATGTTCTGAATGTACGTTTTAGGTGCCTTGCTTTTCTGCTTGCTCGTTTTGCTTTTGCCTTGACGTGTTCCTTGCCTGCTCTTAGCCTGCTTGCATTTTTAAACATTGTACGTGCAACACGTCGCATGCGGCATTTGGTTGCATTCCGAGCAATGCGAACATGAAATATATTTACTAGCCATGACAAAGTATACCATTAGCCCGGCCAACACCGGCCGAGAACATTGCAAACCAGCCGGAACCCAAGCCAAACGACAGCTAACCATTATACGCCATGTATCAATATCAATATATACGAATATCAATATCAAATATACCACTCAGTTATACATGCCAAATAACAACTACTTCGCCTCGCCACGCCTTGCTCGCTCTTTCATACTCCAACCAAACAATCTCTGTCCAACGTAAAGCTAAAGTCCCCGTCAACCAAAAATCAAATTCAATTAAATAAATCGAACTGCAAGCCACCCCCCCAATTGAAAAGCCCCTCAGTACACAGTATAAAATAAAAAAACAGAAAATTTGAAAAGAAAGGAAAGCTCGAAAGAAACTCCCCTTTCAATTCGACAAAGCGAAATTTGCATTGTAGTTCTGATTGAATCCTCTAAGAGTGCCTTTGATTTCGTCTACTAATGAGAGTTTTCCTCTGCCCACCCACCACCCACCACCACTCACTACACCACCCACTTCCGGCGCCCGCAGGAGTACAGTGTGCAGTTAACCTTCCGTGAACAGTGGACGGATGAGCGCCTCAAGTTCGACGACATCCAGGGTAAGTCTGGAGGAGACCACATTGGATTGGCTAATCGAATCTCTGCTTGTCCCGCAGGCCGCCTGAAGTACCTGACCCTGACGGAGGCGAACCGCGTGTGGATGCCCGATCTCTTCTTCTCCAACGAGAAGGAGGGACACTTCCACAACATCATCATGCCCAATGTTTATATACGCATCTTCCCCAACGGCTCCGTGCTATATAGTATACGTATCTCGCTGACATTGGCCTGTCCAATGAACCTCAAGCTATATCCGCTGGACAGGCAGATCTGTTCGCTAAGGATGGCGAGCTGTGAGTATAGAGTCTTCTCTTCTAATCTGTATAAGTAAATTACTAGTTAAGGAAGTCGAGTAACTTTAAATTCAGTATGTATAAGCAGTTGCTTAGACTTGGAAATAATCAAACTATTCTTTTAATTTTATATTTTAATTACTATTCGCTAAAAGCCATTTCTGCGGAACATTTCTGGAACACTTCTTATTAATCTCCGATAACTAATGCTGCCTCTGTACACTCTTTCAGATGGCTGGACCACCAACGACTTGGTCTTCCTCTGGAAGGAGGGTGACCCCGTGCAGGTGGTGAAGAACCTACACCTGCCCCGCTTCACTCTGGAGAAGTTTCTGACTGATTACTGCAACAGTAAAACTAATACGGGTACGTGCGTTCAGTATGTGTGTGTTGTTGACCTTCCATTCTCGTTTCCAGAGACTCATGATATCCCGATAATGTTAAATATCTTCCTAGAACTCTCGGCTTTTTACTCGTTTACTCGCTGGTTGCGTATTTTTGTTTGCATTTGTATTAAGCGCTCCCCAGCGATTGCATGCCAAGTGGTTTAACTTTAGCTCTAGCCATATCGTAAATATGTTGGGTCCCAACTGGAGAATATTATAAACGGCCCCATAACCACTTCATACCACACACACACACACACACACACACTCACACTCACACGCATACACCCTCAATTACCCATACTACCGCCAGCTCATGGACACATACACGTGGCGAATTTTATAAGATGCCGTTTACACATGCGCCATTTCAATGAGCATATCGTTTTGGGCCGTTATCAATGCCCGAAACGGATAGAACCAACTTTTTACGATGTAATTCGCACACCCACACACACGTGCTTGCCACAAACACACACACACTCGCTGAAACACTCGCACACACACACCTTGCCGTTTTTTATGAGCACTTGGAAATCTGCGCGCGCTCAAAGCAAATGTTTACCTTGGCGAACAACTATTCAGTTGCACGACCGGAGGAGGGGATTCCCCCGACTCCCCGGCAAATGTGAAACGGAAAATGAAGGCAAAAATGGCAAAAGCCGTACGGAAAGTAAATTAATCGAGGAAATTGTCTGCGACGTTGTTTAAACTTGCACAAAGACGCTGCACCGAGCAAGATGGCGACGCCAATGTGGATGTAGATCCGAAAGTGGAGGTGGCAGTGGAAGTGGAAATGGAAGTGGAAGTGGAAAATGGAAGCAAACAAGGAGAAAGCAAGATTTTTCCACAAGTTGGCAGATTGTGTGTCAGCATATTAGGATAGTTAACGGCAGCCCAAGCAAACAGAGCAATCATTTGGAATCGTGTATTTATCTAGTGGAAACTTCACCTAATTCAAACACGAATCCGCTGACTCTACACATTTTTTTGTTTACCAATTACCGAGAAGCCGGCAGCCAAAGTCTCTCTGTTTCTATCTGTCCTTAAATAGTGCCATCATCCCCATCATCCATCCACAAAAATAAGTTAGCATGAGCCTGAATTTCATCACTCCCGATATATGAAACAACAAATAATAATCATATTTAGCTCAAGTCTACTTTATATCAACTAAATGGGGGGCACTCATGGCCATATCTGTGGGATTTTTCAAAATACTCTTAAAGGTGTGTTCAACGAGAGAGGCAATAATATCCTTTGACAAAGCTGCTCCTGCTTTCTGGATTGCAATTTTTATTATTGCCTACTCTTTGCAACCCCTTTAAAAGTCTTGAAACCCGCAGATATTGCACTGATGCCCCTCCTTAATATGACTTTTTCCACTTAGACGTTGCGTAGTTGTTGCAATTTAGATCTCTCGCCTTGAACCTAGTTGCTCACATAAAGTTTATTAATTTTATATCTTCTATGAGCGTTGAACGGGATTAAAGGCCGCTCGAATCCGAGCTGGCCAGAATGAGAGTCATCGCTTGATTGATGATGGCCTGTCGCAAAGCCAAAGGCACAACCGATGGCTAGAGCCAAAGCCGCAGTGCGAACCATTCCAGATGCGAAGCCGTACCCGGGCACCCGGGCACCCATACCCATGCCCGTGCCCGTGCCAGTAACCCAGAATCAGAATCAAACCCAGACCAAAGAGCCGAGCAAATAAACCACACACGCAGCACCCAAGTGCAAACAGGGAAATGAAAGCCCGGCCAAACAGACACAGAGAGAAATCTAATGAACAGCAGCACGCTAAACGAAACAAATCCCCCGAAAAATCGAACCAAAAAATATGAGAATGTAAAATAATAAACAACTTTGTCTTGAAGAGTATGGAACGCTTTGCCAACAAATTAACGGAAATGAAGCACCAAAATGGGCGGGGGGTGGGGCAATCCAGGAAGGCGGAGCGCGGCGCGTTCTGGGTGGGGGCGAAATTCGGGGAAAGGGGGCGTGGCAGGAGCGCCTGCCTGTCGAGCGGAAGTCGGCGAAATGAAAAGCAGAAGAGAGCAACATGAACCAGCAAACACAAAAGCCGTCGAACTTCATTTCCGTTAAGATTTTTGTTGCAAAAGTCAGAAATTGAATTCATGTTGATACTTTTTGCCTATGATGCAATTTTTCATTTGATTTTATAATTTCCAACTCTCTGTGTGCCAAAGCACCCCACAACACCTCCCTTCCCCTGTTCCGCGAAGCTGAGTTTTCTTCTTTGTTTTTCTTGTTTTCCTGTAAATACATTATGTCTTCTTAAACCCTAACCCCGTTGTATAATATGTTTTCGCCACTTTTTATTTCCCCCTTTTGTTTTTGTTTTTGTTTTTGTTTTGTTTGGGAAAACCCACTTTTTGTACATACCAGAAGAGACTCGACATGACCCTAAAAAATCGTCTGTAAATGTGTTTTAATTTCTATTCTTGGCAAAATTTCCGAGCAAGACACTTTTTATGTTCCCTCTTTATTGGATGGCATTTCTTTGTACCATATATTGGATATCTATCTGTGTGTATATACCTTCTAAAACTGTGTGTGCGTGTGACATTTAAGCAAAAAGCGAACGCGAAAGCGAAAGCAAAAACTTGCTAAAAACCAAAAATGAAAGCCTCTTTTAATACATCCTCCCGTACATTTTGAGTTTGACACAATTTATATACCTTGTATACTCATAGGTGAATACAGTTGCCTCAAAGTCGATCTACTATTCAAGCGAGAATTCTCATATTACTTAATACAAATTTATATACCATGCTGTATGTTGGTCATTGTATCATGGGTATCATTCTGGCTGGATCAAGGAGCGGTGCCTGCACGAGTGTCACTGGGTGAGTTTAATCTATACAAGTTTTCCATATTTTATATTTTTTGTGATGTATCTAAATGTTATTCATAACTATTAAACTTGAGTTTCATGTAATAAGAATATGTGACAATATATTTGCTCATGTCAGAAATAGTACCTAATATATAAGTTTATATGTCGAATGGGGAAAATGCAATATTCTGAATTAATGTTCCTTATTCTCATTAATACTTTATGATAATTTTAAAGTATTTAAAATAATAGTTACGGACTAAAGAAATTTAATACAAAAGGTAATTAAAAGTGCATAATAATCTTAAGGATGTTATAAGGAAGGTGTTTAAAGGATGTGTTGATGATAATATGCAATATTCTGAATTAATGTTTCTTACTCTCATCAATACTTTATGATAATTTTGAAGTATTTAAAATATTAGTTAAGAACTAAAGAAATTTAATACAAAAGGTAATTAAAAGTACATAATAATCTTAAGGATGTTATAAGGAAGGTGTTTAAAGGATGTGTTGATGATTATATGCAATATTCTGAATTAATGTTCCTTATTCTCATCAATACTTTATGATTATTTTGAAGTATTTAAAATAATAGTTAAGGACTAAAGAAATTTAATACAAAAGGTAATAAAAAGTACATAATAATCTTAAGGATTTTATAAGGAAGTTATTTAAAGGTTGTGTTGATGATTATATGAATTTTTAATGTTTGTCGTACATCAATATCTTTAGAACTGAAATATATATATAGGAAAAGCAGGATTTAGGAACTCACTTGAGAAGATACAAGACACAAGTTACTAAAATCATAGCCTACTTTTGGTAGCTACTTCAGGAAATATTCGGAAGAGTTCAATAACTAATAGATACACAGTCAAGTTAACAAACTACCTCTAAGATCCAAGGTGTAAGCCTTATATAGCTACCTGGTAAAGGTCATCATCTAATATAAACAAAACGTTCTACAATCACTTTCCAGGTGTGACCACCCTGCTGACCATGGCCACCCAGACGTCGGGCATCAACGCCTCCCTGCCGCCCGTGTCCTACACGAAGGCCATCGATGTGTGGACCGGCGTGTGTTTGACGTTCGTGTTCGGGGCCCTGCTCGAGTTCGCCCTGGTGAACTATGCATCCCGTTCAGGTTCGAACAAAGCTAGTAATTGAACTTTGATATGCTTCTTAACTACATATAAATGTTAATTAATCGATGGTGTTTATCTTTTTTTACTGTTGTTTTATTGTACTGAGTGATGACGAATATATACGTTACGTACATATCTATATATAGTAACCATATATAAATGTCTACGCATACTGTACCATACATACCACACCGACCCGAAAGCTCGGCCAAAGCCACACTAACACACACCCACCACACGAGTTACAACTACTACTACAACTACACTGTCGAAAGCCAGCGCCAGGATCGGCTTGGCACACAACCAACAACAACAACCACAAAAGCCTCGGGCCACATCCCTACTACACACAGAGTCCTGTGCCCACTCTTATCCCTATGTCTGACAATGGGCGAAAGCCAATCGAGTTTAGTCGTAGCATTTTGATAGAGTTTTTCCTTTTTACCTTTCACTTTGATAACTAATCACGAAAAGGTCCTTCGAGTATATCAAACTAATCCAACGTTTTTTGTTTACTCTCTTGTTTCATTGTTGCGCCCGCCATTCATCGACATACACCACACCACCACACCGATCGCCACCCACACACACCCCACACACACACACACACACTCAACCACTTGACAATAACGCGTTTGAAAAAATACAAAAAAAAAAACAATACTATTAACAAATTGGTCGAACTTCCTTTTTTCGAAATGAAATCGAAATCGATTTGTGTTCGGTTCCCCACCTCGGTGTTGTTTAAACAAATGCCTGTAAATATAAATGAATATGTGTGTATCCACCGATCTCTGGTTGATTTCCGTATAATTTGATACCATCCTGCGTACCCTTTGACCTCGTCGATACGACTGCACTCGATTTATTGTTTCGTTTCCTGACTGATGATCCTTCTCATTTATTTTGAACATTTCGAATCGTTTACCGTTCTTTGTATGTGTGACTATCTCTCTATCTCTCTCTTTCTGTCTGTCTCTATCTCTCTCTCGCCTAACACTATCGCTGTCTAACTGTATAACTGTGTATAACTATGCATCTAAAACTAACACACCCAATAAAACCTGTAAAAATCCAAATTCAAAACCAAACTATCGCTCTGCCGTGGAACAAATAAATTCTTGTCAAACATCTTCTATCACATGCAACATATATCTATGATATATACGGATCGGGCCGCAGACATGCATAAGGAGAATATGAAAAAGAAGCGCCGCGATCTGGAGCAGGCCAGTTTAGATGCCGCTTCAGATCTGCTAGATACAGATAGCAATGCAACATTCGCAATGGTACTTACCTCTTGATATATCTCTTTAAAATCCAAACAGCTTTTCGGTTTATTGGGGGTCTTAGATACAGCTGCCACAAAGGGAGTTTTCATCATTTCAGAATTGCATTTTATTTTCACCTGAAACCAGAGAATGAAACAGGGAGTTTGTTAAACATTTTACTGTAGAAATTATTTATATCACATTATATTACAACCACTCAATTATACCCTTGCAGGGTATTATAATTTTAGTCAAAAGATTGTAACTTTGTTAATTAGTCACTTTCGATCCTATAAATCATATGTATTCTTTATCAGCATCAACAGTCGAGTCGATCTAGCCATGTCAGGTCAAAAACTAAATTTTCAAAAAATTTTCAAAATTTCACAATTTTATAAGGGGTTACATCATTAAAATTGTCAAAATTTGGCAAAATTTTTAATATTTTAAAATGATAAATTAAATATGCAGCATTATAAATCCTATAAAAACTAACATAGAAAACATTTCCAAATTAAAATTAATGCTTTTTTAGCTTAGTTATACATTTTTTAAACTTTGATTTATCCGAAAATTTGTCATATCATTGTCATTGGTAAATATCGCGTCAAAAAGTGCAAATATTTTAAACTTAGTTATGATTTCCGATTTCCGGTTAGGTCCTATAGTTCAATTTCAAACTGCAAGGGTATATATACTTCGGCTTTCCGAAGTTAGTTTCCTCTCTTTTTTCATTTGATTTGCCAAAAAGCTAAAGCGGTTAACTTTAAGTGAGAAATTGTTATAGAATCGCGTAAATCCCCCACCTTTATTTCATTTTTTACTCGCGGGCCTGGGCTTTAATCCTGCTGAAATTTATCTACTTTCATGTTGGTTTTTAATGGAGTACAAACCATAATTGGCAACAACAAAACTGTTATGATAAAACTATTAAAACAACTATTTCCTTTTATATTTGCCTCTTTTTTATTACCACAAAAAAAAATACAAAACAACAACCACCAAAAACAAATGCAAAATTCAAAAACTTTTTTCAAACGTGCTCATCCCAACTACAAATATAACAACAACTACCAACCACCCCAACAACCATCCACAAATAAACTAAAAATAAAACCTGAAACTGCAAAAAACAACCAACCAACCAACCAAACTTGCACCAACCATCACCGACCATCGCTGGCAACCAAAACAAACTACTCGACCGGAATTGAATTGAAAAATTGCAACGAAATTAAATCAAATTACGCACATGCCATTGCACCCACTCGACCGAACCACCACCGAACCACCCAACCACCTGTGCCACCCAACCACCGATCAACCCTCATTTGCATCCGACTACAATCGAAACTTTCATGTCAAACGGCGTCGCAATTTACACGCGGTGGCGGTGGCCAACAGAAACCGCTGGTGCGTCATCCCGGCGATCCGCTGGCCCTGGAAAAGCGGCTCCAGTGCGAGGTGCACATGCAGGCCCCGAAGCGACCCAACTGCTGCAAGACCTGGCTCTCCAAGTTCCCCACCAGGTAACTGAGATCCGGAGCCGCGCTCCGGACCCAACTCCCCATCCAAGCCCACCGTGTAGATATATCGTTTAGTCCCATTGTGTTCCGTAGTAGTTGATGGATTTACTTTTTGATGTTGTGAACATGTACTATTCTACTCTCTGTATCTCTTTCACTAACTCTTGTTGACTTTTTGCTATCACATTACTACTATTCAACAGTCATTGAAAATCCTGTGAAAGAACCGAAAAGATTAACGAAAAACCAAAGAACCAAACCCGATATCTGCCGCTTGCTTGCCGTTCGTTCGTTCGTTCGATTCTGTTTGCTCGCTGTCTTTTGTTGCCAAAACCGAACTAATTAACTCAAAAACTATAGTAACGACTCCTAATGGCTCGCCGAAGCGAGCCAAGTATCTGTGGAATATGCGATTGAATTTCAATTTGTGTTTCAATTAAGTTAAACCCCTTCGGATTGCCACCGCCTCTGGTGGCTGTTGATAAAGTTATGCTTTGCTTTTCAGTCATTTTCTGTGTGATTTGTTTGTTTTAAAATATATATTTAGTTGTAGCCATTGCCATTGTTCGATCTGATCCGCCCCGCCCCGAAGCCCCCCGCCCCGGCATCCCCAGCTTTTCCCACACTGTCGTAGATCTTAACTCCCCCACTCCCCCAGAAAGCGCACTATTTTTTGGTTTCCGGCACACGTAGTTTTCCGCCTTTTAAAACAAACAAATTATTCTGCCAAATATTTGCAAAATTAACTTTGAAAATGTTGAGAAAATAATAATAATAAACGAAACGAAAACCAATGAAAAACAAACTAATCACAAAAATCAAAAAGCCAATCTCTAGATGATCAATTAATTTGTATTTTCGTACTTGCTTAATATCCAAAGACAATGTTCTAGATCGAAGAGGATCGACGTTATCTCGCGGATCACCTTCCCGCTGGTCTTTGCCCTGTTCAACCTGGTCTACTGGAGCACATATCTCTTCAGGGAGGAGGAGGATGAGTAAATGCCGTTACCTATTGCCAAGAACCACCAATTACTTTATAGAAGGGTTGGCCGGTTGGCTGCTGGCCAAAACGAGTGTACTAACCTATTTCTTTCACTTCTTTTCCACTTCCGTATCGGTTGACCTCATTTCATGCTTTTGTCTTGCGTTGCGTATGGCTTCATTTCGAATTCGAATTTGGTTGATTTCGTTGATTGACACGTTGATTGAATGATTTAATCCGCCAAAAGGACCTTCTAAGGCGCGTCTCTGAAACCCAGTGGCTATGTAGAATCCAACACGAAATTAACTAAGAATACCGTTAACAATGATCGAGGGATACGTTACGATAGTGCTAAAAGCTATATGCTCTATGTTTGGTTATGTCCCTGGACAGTGCAGTATAGTTAAGAGCGTATCCTGGCACTTCCACTAAGCGAACCGATGGCGAGGAAGCAATTTTCGGTGAACAAAAACAAAAGCTATAGTTAAGTGTAAGTTAAATTGATCAAGGCGACGACTGCATAGTAGTTAATGTTATAAATAATTATACGAAAATACACCACACACACACACACACATGTTCCACTTGATTTGTTTTGAGGATGCTCCAAATTGTTACGAATTGATGAATTATTTTAGCTGATAATCGACGATAATCGAGTTTTGTTCCGGACTCTAGCTTAGTTTTAAAAAATTGCAATTGATTTGTACTTAAATGCGTTAAGTTAGTTAAGCCGCAAACCGGATATGAGAGGAGGGGCGAGGTCGTAGACAATTCGACGTTTGTAAATATGTCATACAATAAGTTTTAAGTCAACTAGTTTAAACGAATTCTAATTGTAAAAAGCGTGTAGATAAATTTAAGTTTAGTCGATAATAGAACAACTAACCGAAGCGAGAAACTCTAGGTAAATTCAATTTAATTATGTTCACCATCGAATTAAATAAAAAAAAAAAACAAAACAAAACAAAACGAATCGAAAATATCGAAGAGAATCCTTCAACGCACACAGAAACGAAAAACAGAATTTTATTTTCGCATTATTTGCCCAAAGAAAAACAACTCTTAAATGCTAAGTTCAACTGGAATTGGTGGGTATCTGCAAGTTATTTTTCACTCGAATTTCTTAGAAACCTTATTAATTACTTAATCATTTTCCTAAATCTATTAGTCGCTTGCGTTCATTTTAGTGTTGAATTCTTTAATAGTAGTCAAGTAGCAATTACACTCAAGGGGGACTAAGCCCGCAATTCTGATTCCTGTTTTATTTGAATCCTTAGACTATTCTATTCAATTTAAAATTTACAATTTACAATTTACCATTTACAATTTACAATTACTTAATTATGTATTGGGCCGCCAAGGCCACTTAGCTAGTTAATTTGCTTAATTAGATTTATGAAATATAAATATACAAATGCAAACCATAAACCAATTAACAGACAATACAAAAATAATTTATCATGTAGAGCAAGTCCCCGCGAACTTGATGAATACTACTCATAAACTTACTGCAATCAGTATAAATCGTAAATTAGATCGAGATATATGCAGTTATTTTTATATCCAAAATATCTTTGGTTATTTAAGTGCCTTTTGTATGCCAAGAAGATTCCTTTCTCACATTTTCTCCTTCTAAAACGCTCTCTGAACGAATAAATTAAACTCCAATCCAACCTATTCACTTTTTATGAAACCCCGAAATCCAATTAGAGAAACGCACAAACGATACCCAGAATATGGGGGCTCTAATTTTAGATTAATAATTAATGTGAATTCTACATAGCGACAACAGAAACAAAAGAAAACAACAACAATAACAAGTTAAATCCTTCAGATAACATTTTAACCAAAATGTGTTTGTAGATTTTTTACTATTTTAATTAACTTAAAAGGCTTGTTTCACCTCTGATTTCGTTTTAAAAACTCTTCTTTCGTTCGGAAATGCTTATTTATTTGCTATCATTTACAATCTAAAGGTAAGAAATTAATCATAAAGAAAAATCAAAAATCAATTGAAACTTATGCTAATATATAGACACCACACACGGCACCCTGCATAGTAACTGTTGTCATTAAACAATTGTCACGTAAGCCAAACGAACGATCTGAGACCCATGTCGGAGTCAAGGATCGAAACTCGGTGAATATCTATAGATACTTTCATGTTGTAAAAGTTGTGCCAAGCAAAGAGAAACCAAAAACTAGTCAAAACAAATATCGAATGAAATCGAACAAGCGAAATTATAACTATAACTCTAGCTATAGTTGTATTGTATATGAAGCTATTGAACATACAGGGTTTTTAAATGTGAGCATATATAGTTGGTGAACAGACAGATCTAGGACAACTCGGGCTTGTTAACCGGAAGTAACCGGCGTTGATCGATGTACTAGACAAAGGAATAATCATAGAGGGGAAGATGAATAATTAAACTAGTTATTACACCACGTGGGGGGAGGGCGAAACTCAGATTTCGGCATTTCATTTTAGTGCAAACAACATTCTTAGGTTGTGTGCTGCTCCTCGGTTGCCATTATCCAATTCGGTCAATTATCATTTTCCAGGCAAATCGTTCGGCAGCAACAGTCCAGTTTCACTGTAAATAGTTTCGGGTCAAGAGCATGTAAATGTCATTTAATGGTTAGGTTTACGAACAAACGACTACGGGAGACGTAACACGAAATGTGCACAAGTTTATATAATATATAGATGCGTTCAAAAAGACTTACAGGTTTTGATTAACAAGAGACAAGGAGGAGCGTAGGTATTAAAATCATTGAATCCCAAGTGGAGACAGCACCCCTGACGGGGGCGAGTAGATCGTAAGTTAACGTTAACGTATGTATAGCTCTTAAGAGACGGCGTTGAAAAATGCTTCGAAAACAGACTAGTTCAAGTATTCACAGTACTAAGCTACTAAGCGCCAAGGCAAATTACTTCCACCATCACTATCTGAACGATTCACTCACAAATTCACTCCACTCACTCGATGTTTAATCTTTGCTAACGACACCAATCAAATCAAAACGACTCACAAATCGAAATCGAATCGAATACGAAAACGAACACGAAAACGAATCTAATCTTTGCACAGTTTGAGCGGGACAAACGAGTTTGAGTAATTGCAAGTTAAAATTTAGATAAATCATAACACATATCTTCCAAAAGGGGGCGGCTCATGGCCCATTTCTAACAATCAAACAAACAACTCCAACTTCTATAGTAGAAATGTAAATACAAGCAAGACCGAATCATTTCTATCGAAATTGCGATCGAGGGCGCCGAAAGCCACAGCAAAAAGCTACCCAAATCAATAAACACAAATCACCTTACTTTATAGAGCTAAGTCAGGACATGCACACCCAGTCACAGCCACACCCAGACACGGTCCCCAGAGATCACATAGTCTTAAGACCGAAGCATTTCGGAAACGAACGACACATGAATTTCGCTGTAGTGCTAACCAAACCCGGAAGGAACATAACCCAGTCGCAATAAGAAAGACAGCAAACTAACAACCGAAAGTAAATTAAAACGAAAGTACATATAGATCCGGCATAGGACACATCAAAGCCGTCAGTGGAGAATTAAAACAGCAAATCAAAGGCCTAAGTGAAAAGATTAGTAGCGTAATTTTACAAAATAGTTGAAATAATTGTTGTCACCCAGAAGGAATGAAATCCTGAAACGAACAAGAGAAATCCGAATAATTGTGTAAAACCCGCAGAATAAAGATGTTTGTGAAATGTTTATAAATAAATGAAACAAAACAAAATGAAACAATACGTAAATGAGTCTTTTTTAATTGGAATATTATATAGTTTTCACGGATGCTGATGTATCTATCCCATTTCGATGATGATTTTTGGGTCTAAGTGTTCAATAAAGCTTATATCTGCGATAGAGAGCTTTCCCCAAAGGTATAGGTATATATGTTTTATAATTTTTGAAATATTGTTAGACAAGACCATCATTCGAAAAGTACATTGGACTAAAGATAGTCATCGCCCAGTGGTCGAGAAGATATGTCATCTCTACAGCAGCGAGGATTCTACAGAAAGTGATACTGATATGTAAAGAACACCTCCATGTGCCCAGAAGATAAATTACAGCCAGAAAAGTGATCTGCAAAATAGCAAACCCCATGACTTTTATCAGACAGTGTAATATTTTCACACAAATGGATATCGCTCAGAAATATCGTAAAAAAACTTACATGCTCATTTTTGCTTGCTATTTTGGAACCACTATCTTTTCCAAAACTGTATCTTAGATTACAGGGCATAAAAACAACGTCAGCAGCTCGAGAGGAAGATAATCCACACATATCAGGGGTCTTATCTTTGAGTTGGTCCCCTGCCGTTTCTATTTATTGAAATCCACTTCCCAACTATAAAAGGAGGAAAGTAGACCAAATGGCGAACAGTTACAATCCACAGTTAGCAGCTTACAGAATGCCTTACACCCCAGTGAACTCCTACGACGGCGATCTCAAGATCTGGAGCGGAGAGCCGGTAACCCACTACTTCGACCCACATCTGTCCATCGGGGAGATCATCTTCCAGGAGATGCGGCGTCATCCCCAGCTTATCGCCCAGGTGGGTGCCTAAAAGAGTTACCTAGGAATCAGAAAAGCAATATCCTGGAACTGTCCTTGCAGATCTCGGCCACGGAGAACACTGTGCTGACCAGACAGGAGCTCCGCGCCAACTCGATGAGGATAGCCAGCTATATGCGCTCCTTGGGTCTCCTCCAATCCGATGTGGTGGGCCTAATAGGCAGGAACACCACCCACATGCCTGCTGTGGCATACGCCTGTTTCTTTAACGGAATCGCCTTCCACTCGCTCAACATTACCTATGATCAGAGCACCATAGAAAAGCTCTTCGACATAACCAAACCTCGTCTCATTTTCTGCGACGGAGATGAGTTCGAGAAGGTGCGAGCAGCCACCGCATCCCTGGACGTGAAGATCATCACCATGCGCAATCATTCGTCGGACTCTATTAGTATTGATGAAGTGCTAGCCACTCCCATCGAGGACAAGTTCCAGCCAGCTCGCCTGGAACAGGGCAACGATCAAAACCTGGCCATTCTCTGCTCCTCTGGAACCACTGGAACCCCCAAAGCGGTCACCATCACCAACAGCCGCCAGATCCTGGCTTCCAACCAGTAAGTACATATCAATTGCTCTTGATCATAACTAACTTTTGTCTTTGCAATGGTACATATACGTAGACACCTCACCACGGCAGACATTCAGTACTCAAACAGCAGTCTGGACTGGATAACGGGCTTGATAATTACCATAACCTCCGGGGTGTTCAGCACTACCAGGATCATCGCTGACAATGCCTTCGATCCAGCCTTCGCCTTGCGAGTTATTGAGGAGTACAAGGTGACATGGACTTCTCAGGCACCCTCGTCCATGGCCATGATGGTGAATTCTCCGGAGTTCGAGAGCTCCGACCTTTCCACTTTGCGAACCTTTCAGTTCGGAGGATCCCGGGCTGCGGTGAAGGTGCAGCAGGCCATCAGGAGACGATTGAGCAGTGACTGTCTGCAGTTTATTTATGGGTTCACGGAACTCGGTGCCTTGGCCACCTACAACTGTCACTTCGACGAGAAGCCCAATTCGGTGGGACGCTTGGCTAGCGGCCTACAGCTGAAGATCGTCAATGAAGATGGCCAATCCCTTGGACCGGGCGAAGTGGGTGAGGTGTGCATCAGCAACAACCAGTATTGGGCGGGTTACTACGGAAACCAGCCGGAAAGTCGAAACATGCGAGATTCCCAGCGATGGTATAGGTCCGGAGACCTGGGATACATGGATCAAGATGGCTTTCTGTACATCATTGATCGCAAGAAGGACATGCTGAAGTGCTTGGATACCATGTACTACCCCCACGACATCGAGTTCGTAATATCGGAGATGCCCGAAGTGGCCGATGTCTGCGTCTTTGGGGTGTGGGATCAGATCAAGGGGGACAAGGCTGCCGCCGTCGTGGTAAAGAAGCAGGGCAGCGATCTGAGGGCCGCGGATGTAGTGGAGTATGTGAGGACGCGAACGGATTCCAAGTTTAAGCAGCTGAATGCAGGAGCCATCATTGTGGACGAACTGAAGCGCAGCTCCAACGGAAAGACCAACAGAATGGCCAACAAGGCCCACTACTTGCAAGTGAAGTCTCAGCGCTAAATGCCTAATAGAATTATAGAATATTTACAAATAATAAATACTGTTCGCTACTATCTTAAAGAAAACATAAAAAGTGTTCAACAATCTCTTGAATATGATATGATATAAATTAATAAACCAAAAATTAAATCAATTAAGGCAAAGTCAGTACTATTTCTGAGAGCTTGTTGTACGGTTGACCTGTTTCGATGTAATAAAATTAATTTGTTGGAATTCTTTAACTATAATTTTAATGCCCTGCAATGGTTCAATAAACATAGTCATGACAAATCAGAATTTACTTCAATTCACAAAAATTCTCCTAAGTTAGTTTCCATCTAATAAATTATTATATTTGTTATATATTTGATTATTTTTCAGAGTCTTAATTATGGAAAACGATCCCAATTTTGACTTTTGGCAGTAAAAATTTATAAAAATTAATTATTTTGTGATCTTAAAGAGATTCCGCTGGCCTTTATTAATGGCAACAAAAGAGTTATTAAAATATCTACACCTCAGACCTTCAGCTTCTTTCCTTAACATGCAAGTAGTGGTTCTTGTTGGCTATTCGATTGGTCTTTCCATTGGCGCTGCGCATGAGATCATCCACAATGATGGCCCCAGCATTCAACTGCTTGTACTTGGAATCCGTCCGCGTGCTCACATATTCCACGACATCCTGGGCCCTCAGATCACTGCCCTGCTTCTTTACCACGGCGGCGGCCGCCTCGTCTCCGTACATATTGCTCCATACGCCAAAGACACAAACCTCCGAGACTTGAGGCATCTCCGAGATGACACTCTCGATCTCGTGGGGATAGTACATGATGTTCTGGTACTTCAACATGTCCTTCTTGCGCTCCAGCACGTAAAGGAACCCGTCTTGGTCCATGTAGCCAAGATCTCCAGAGTGATACCATCGCTCGGCATCGCGTATTTGGCGTGTCTCCAGCTGGTTTCCGTAGTAACCCGCCCAGTGTTGGTCATTCTTGATGCACACTTCGCCCATCTCGCCAGGTCCGAGGGATTTGCCATCGTCAGATACTATTTTCAGCTTGAGGCCATTTGTCAAGCGTCCCACCGAATTGGGCTTCTCGTCGAAGTGACAGTTGTAGGTGGCCAAGGCACCGAGTTCCGTGAATCCATACATGAACTGCAGGCAGTCGCTGCTCAACCGACTCCTGATGGCCTGCTGCACCTCTATGGCGGCACGAGATCCACCAAACACAAAGTACCGCAGACTGGACAGATCACTAGTCTCGAACTCCGGGGAATTCACCATCATGGCCATACAGGACGGTGGCTGAACAATCCACGTTGCCTTGTACTCCTCAATGATCCGCATGGCAAAGGCGGGATCGAACGCATTGTCAGCAATGATGCGGGTGGTGCTGAACACACCAGAGGTTATAGTGGTCAATAGACCGGTTATCCAATCGAGGGTGTTGTGGGAGTACTGAATGTCGGCAGTTGTCAAGTGACTATAAAAACCATTGAAGAGCAAAGTTATTTAAGATCTAGAGCAACTGATATGGACTTACTGGCTGGCAGCCAGGATCTGGCGGCTGTTGGTGATGGTGACCGCTTTGGGAGTTCCAGTGGTACCAGAGGAGCAGAGAATGGCCAGCGTCTGGTCGTTGCCCTGTTCCAGGCGAGCCGGCTGAAAGTTTTCCTCGATGGGAGTGTCTAGCACTGCATCAATACTAATAGAGTCCGACGAATGATTGCGCATGGTGATGATCTTCACGTCCAAGGATGCGGTGGCAGCTCGCACCTTCTCGAACTCATCTCCGTCGCAGAAAATGAGACGAGGTTTGGTTATGTCAAAGAGCTTTTCAATGGTGCTCTGATCATAGGTAATGTTGAGCGAGTGGAAGGCGATTCCGTTAAAGAAACAGGCGTATGCCACAGCAGGCATGTGGGTGGTGTTCCTGCCTATTAGGCCCACCACATCGGATTGGAGGAGACCTAAGGAGCGCATATAGCTGGCCACTTTCATTGAGTTGGCATGGAGCTCCTGTCTGGTCAGCACAGTGTTCTCCGTGGCCGAGATCTGCAAGGACAGTTCCAGGATATTGCTTTTCTGATTCCTAGGTAACTCTTTTAGGCACCCACCTGGGCGATGAGCTGGAGATGACGCCGCATCTCCTGGAAGATGATCTCCCCGATGGACAGATGTGGGTCGAAGTAGTGGGTTACCGGCTCTCCGCTCCAGATCTTGAGATCGCCGTCGTAGGAGTTCACTGGGGTGTAAGGCATTCTGTAAGCTACTTGCTTCCGTTGGTTTGCAATTTCAGATTTAAACTGTGGGCAATTTTGCGCTGCAATCTCTCTTTTATAGGCCCAAGCCCGCGCACCTTGTTGGCTGATTCAGATAAGATTTATTTACTGCACGGGACCAGTTGGAAGATGACGCTCTTCTCCACTTTTATGATATCGTTTCTGCTGTTGGGTGTCTTATCAAGTCCCCAGCTCGATTGATTACTCATGTAACTTCTTCTAAGTTCATTGATTTTTAATTTGGAAAGGAATATTATTGCTTGGTTGATCTAACGAAATCATGTAAGGCCGCACTTTGTTGCGAAATTCAGAAAGCAAGTCTGTAGCAAATGTGTTTACGATATTTGGATCCAAATTCCACTTGGAATTAACGTAATATTACTTGTCCGTGATAAAAGTCAGGGACTTGTTGTTTTGCAGGTAACTTTTTGGCCAGAAGCTTATCTTCCCACCAGCAGAAGACAGTTTGTTACATACCAGATTCACTTTCTGTCTAATCATCGTTCTTGTTGACTTTTTGGGTGCGCCCCCTTTACTTTATGGCTATTCAGTCTGCGCGGGTAATCTCTGCAATCTCTGTTCCGATTTGCGTTTTATCTGAGAGTTTTCACATTGCGATTAACGCTGTGTCTTTGCCAATACATCTCTCTTGCGACTTGCTTTAAATTAAAGGTCATCTAACTTGGTCAGATTAAGAAAAGCATGCGCCAGATTTTAAGGTTGCATTTCGAAAGGTTGCTATATTTACTTGGATTTGACTATAGAAGTGTTAAGTGTTTCGTACTCAAATTGACCAATTTATTTTATTATGTATAAGATATAGGAATCAATGGACTTTAACCAAGTCTTAAATGTAGGTATAATATACCTAACATTTTTTATCCTTTCAGTTTGTCTTTTAATTCATTTAAAATTATTTTAAAACAATAAAGGAAACTAACTTCGGGAAACCGAAATTTCTATACCCCAGCAGTGAAAATCCAACATTACTCAATCAATAATTGAATAATTTTAATTCGGAAAGCTTTCCTATGTTAGTTTTTGTTACATTAATAAATCTGCATACTTAATTTGAGTTTTAAAGAAATTAAAATTTTTACCAATTTTTGACAATTTTAATTAAAAAAAAATTGCTCAAAATTTTTTTTCTTCCGGAGATGGCTAGATCGACTCGGCTTTTGATGCTGATAAAGAATATATATGCTTTGTGGGGTCGGAAATGACTTCTTCACTACATTTCATTCTTTTGACCGTAATTATAATACCGTGTATGGGTATAATCACTATTTATAGCAAAGCATTAACGACATTCTAAATTATAGCACACGCGTATAAGTACACTCTTTTAGGTTTGAAAAAACTACATCAGTATGTAAAATACATGAGATACATGTATGAGTCTTTAAAAATTAGTTCATAAAATACACAACGCACGTACTTAGTAGCGTTAGTGCGTTAGTATAAGACTTGTAAATTGTTTTATAATTCCAAAATCTATTTTAGTTTGAAAAAATTACAACAGTAGTGTATTAGTTACATGGCGATTTTGTAAGAGTATTTAGTTATTAGTTCATAAAATACACAACGCACGTACTTAGCGGCGCTAGTGAGTAAGTATAAGACTTGTATTTATTTTATAAATGACAAAATTTATTTTAGTTCGAAAAAACGACAACACGAGTGTATGGCGCTTTTGTATGATTATGTAGAAATTAGTTCATAAATTACACAACTCACTTAGAGGCGTTAGTGAGAAAGTATAAGACTTGTACATTTTTTAAATATCTTCTAAAGTTACCATAATATTTTTATTTATGTAAATTAAAATGGTTTGAAAAATTGTCGTTTATTGTACAAATTTTCAATATATTCAAAGCATTTTTCGAGGCTGAGAAAGCCGTATTATGATTTTTGTAGTTATTTTTATTGGAAAGCAACACCTATATATATTCTCTCTGACCTGAAAGTACGATTGGCACAAACATTTAGCCTAAATAAATACAACACGTTTTAGTATTTAATTAGCAAAGAAAGCTAACTTTAGTTAGCCGACGCTTGTATACCCTGAAGGTTTGCAATTGTATCATTTAATAAATCCTTTAATTTAAATTCGGCAAATTTGGTGTATGTGTTATAAATGGCTAAGAAATCTGGATATAAAGCTAATTTTTCTCAATCCCAGTGATGCATACCCTTTCAAAACTTCAAACTAAACCTATAATACCCAGAAAGGGTATAAAAATATAGTAATTATGACTTTTCTATACAATAAATATTAAAGAAGATTTTAAAAATTGCTACACGGAAATCAAGATTCCACCAAAGAGAAATATTTTCATTTTTATGTCATGAATTGGGTAAAGATAAATTCTTGACCCCGCATTGCATGTTGAATTATTTAACATCGAATAACGGCACATCTTAAATATAATTTAAGCCGCCAAACGGTGTGCCAACAGCGATATCGTGCCGAGCGAACGGCTCCGCAATCAATACGTGAAATTAAATGTCCGGACACTTTAACTGCTAAATTGCTGTCTAATTTTTGCAATTTCGTTGACCTTTAAATAGGAGCGGCTGCATCCCAGCGTGCTGCAGTTGCAAACGGCGCGTGCATCACGATGTTGGACCTCAACGGCAATCCGGCGACCACCTACGACCCGATCCAGAAGGTCTGGAGCGGCACCAGCCTGCAGAGCCTCTACAACGAGGACCTCACCGTGGGCCAGATCATCTACCGGCAGCTGCAGCGGCAGCCCCAAAGGATATTTCAGATCTCGCACACGGACAACACGCGTCTGACCCGCTCGCAGATGCTGCAGAATGCATCCAAGGTGGGCTGCTATCTGCGGGACCAGGGATTCGACACGGAGACGGACATGGTGGGCCTTCTGGCCAGGAACTCCACCCATGTGGCAGCGCTGGCCTACGGGTGCCTCTTCAACGGCACACCCTTCCATGCCGTCAACCCCAATCTGGAGCAGAAGACCATTGCCAGTCTCTACAGGATCACCAAGCCACGCATCCTTTGCTGTGACATAGCGGACTACGAAAAGATCAAGGACATAGCTGATTCCCTAGGAGCTCTGGTCGTGACGGTTAACGGGAAGCTGCCGGGTGCCCTGAGTGCTGTGGATCTGCTGCACAGTCCCCTTAGCGAGGATTACAAGCCGGCACAGTTCCAACGGGGCGTCGATCGTACCATGGCTATCCTGTGCTCCTCGGGCACCACCGGAACACCCAAGGCGGTGACGCTCTCCAACAGTCGCAAGCTGTTCGAGATGCACAGGTAGGTTCAGACTAATAATGATGCATAAGATACATCGTAATCGTATCTTCCAGCTACCTAGGACCCGACGACGTTCAGTATGCTCCCAGCACCCTGGACTGGCTGACGGGACTCATCACCCTTGTCACGGCCGGAGTGTTCGGCACAGTTCGTCTGATTTCCAGTGATGTGTTCAGCACCGCGCACTTCCTGGATCTGTGCGAGCAGCACGAGATCAGCTGGACCATTATGGCCAATTCCCATGTGGCCATGTTGGCCAACTGTCCGAACACTAGCACCCAGAGGCTGCGGAGCCTGAAGCATTTGCTCTTCGCTGGGGGCCACTGTCTGGTTGGCACTTTGAAGAAAATGCAGTCCTTTCTGCACGGTCCCGGTATCCTGAGGAATGCCTACGGCCTGACCGAGGTGGGAACGCTAATCTCCTACAACTACGACGTCCAATCGAGGCCCACTTCGGTGGGTCACCTCATGGCGAATATCCGAGTGAAGATTGTGGACTCATCGGGCCAGTTGCAGGGACCCAAGGGCGTGGGCGAGGTGCTCTGCCACAACGGGCAGCTCTGGAACGGATACTTTGGGAATCCCCAGGCCACCGCGGAGATGAGAGACTCCGAGGGCTGGTACCACACCGGCGACGTGGGCTACTTCGACCAGGACAACTACTTGCACATTGTGGAGCGCAAAAAGGACATGCTCAAGTACCTGGGCATGATGTACTACCCCCACGAGGTGGAGGAGGTGATAGCCCAGATGCCCGATGTGGCCGAGGTCTGCGTCTTCGGCATCTGGCGGGAAATGGAGGGCGATGCTGCCGCTGCATCTGTAGTCCTCCGATCCGGCAGCAAACTGAATCCCAGCCACGTGGAACAGTTTGTGCAAAAGAACGTATCTGTGCAGTTTAAGCATCTCCACGGAGGAGTGCAGATAGTACCGCAGCTGGCGAAGAGTGCCAACGGCAAGGTCAATCGACATGCTGTCAAGGCGGCCTATTTGAAAAATGCAAACAAATCCTAATATATCTCACTGATAATTGCACAAATTTAATAAAAAATTACCTAAAAGAATCTTTTGTTTAGTGATTGGGAAAATTGTGCTGAAGTTTTAATTCATATTACACCCTCGTTGTATTGTTACACCATTGTATGGTATTATAATTTTAGTCAGAGGTTTGAATCTTTGGCCCTATAAATATTATCACCTTTCTTTATTTGAAAAAATAACCCAAATATCAATTTTTAAGTAAAAACCTTTCTTTGGAAATCAAAATGTTTGCTTTAGATATAAGTAGCTCCTTCTAAATAAATTTCTGAAGGGTTTACTTATCATAATACCATTACCAATTTTCCAGCTAAGCAGAAAATTTCAGTAGAACTAACTTAAAGCTTACTAACAGCTCTTCCTTATAATTAAGCTATCATACCGAAAAGTAAATAGGAAAGTACTCATAAATCTGTGAAGCAATTAAGGAAACCCTTAAAAATGCAGCTTGGATGCACTCTTGCTAAGCTGATAAAGTGCGAAAAGTCTGTGTTTACAAACTTTATAGTTATATTTGAAAAGAGATTAGTAAATAATTGCAAGACCTACAAACAAGTTAATTAACTATACTATACTCTACGCTCTCTGGGAAGCTTCACGTGAGTTGCGAATCGATATGCGATAACCTCTTAATGCATATATTTACGTATATCTCTGCGCTCGCTTTCAATTTCAATCTGAAAATCTGCCAATTCATGGCAAATCGCCTGCCCAGATAGTATGATCTCCCGGCAATTACCCCAGCCAGAAGTCAAATGTTTTGTTATGGAGATTGCCTCATTGAGTGTCTCAAGTGTGAATGTAATCGCGTGTCCGTGTAATCAGTGCATATGCTATACTAGCAAGACCCCTAAAGCTATCTAAATAGCTGGCGAATAGGCACTCGGCTCTATAAAAGGAAAACTGTCGCTGCAGTTCGCAGTTAGTCGCGAATTTAATTTAAAGCCTCACGGAATGCCCTACCGACCAGCCAACTTCTACGATGCCGATCTCAAGATCTGGAGCGGGGATCAGGTTAAGCACTACTTCGACCCACATCTGTCCATTGGAGAGATCATCTTCCAGGAGATGCGGCGCCACCCACAACTCATCGCCCAGGTGGGTGCTCTCAACGATGCCTAAAAGTGGAAACCTAAAAAGTATCTTCCAGATATCGGCCACGGAGAACATGATCTTGACCAGGGAAGAGCTGCATGCCAACTCAATGAAAGTGGCCAGCTATATGCGATCCTTGGGGCTCCTTCAATCCGATGTGGTGGGCCTTATAGGCAGGAACACCACCCACATGCCTGCTGTGGCATACGCCTGTTTCTTCAACGGAATCGCCTTCCACTCTCTGAATATCTGCTACGACCGGAGCACCATTGAACAGCTCTTCGGGATAACCAAACCTCGTCTCATTTTCTGCGACGGAGATGAGTTCGAGAAGGTGCGAGCAGCCACCGCATCCCTGGATGTGAAGATCATCACCATGCGCAATCACCCATCGGAATCCATCAGTATTGATGAAGTGCTAGCCACTCCCATCGAAGAAAACTTTCAGCCGGCTCGCCTGGAACAGGGCAACGACCAGACGCTGGCCATACTCTGCTCCTCGGGCACAACTGGAATACCAAAGGCTGTGACCATCAACAATAGCCGCCAGATTTTGGCTGCCAACCAGTAAGTAGGGGCATCAACTATACCTTGGGCCACTCCCTTATAATGCTTCCTCCTGCAGCGGCCTCACCACCAGCGACGTCCAGTACACCCACAGCACCCTCGACTGGATCACCGGACTACTGACCACCATCACTTCCGGGGTGTTCAGCACGAAGCGGATAATAGCGGACAATCTATTCGATCCCGCCTTCTTCATGCGACTCGTCGAGGAGCACAAGATCACTTGGCTAATTCAGGTACCGTCGCAGATGGCGATGATGACGAACTCCCTGGCTTTCCAGACAGCGGATCTTTCAAGTATCAGGTACTACCTCTTCGGAGGATCCCGGGCTTCGGTGGAGACCCAGCACCGCATCAGGAGTCGTCTCAGCAGAGACTGCCTGCAATTTGGCTACGGATTCACGGAGCTGGGAGCGATGGCATCCGTCAATTTCAACTTTGATGAGAAACCCAACTCGGTGGGTCGCCTGGTGAGTGGCGTCAAGCTGAAGATAGTCAGCGAGCAGGGAGAATCCCTCGGCCCCGATGAGGTGGGCGAGGTGTGCATTAGCAATGGCCAGCACTGGTCGGGATACTACGGCAATCCGGAGGAGACCCGCAAGATTCGAGACCCGCAGCTGTGGTTCCACAGCGGGGACCTTGGCTATGTGGACGACGACGGGTTCCTGTACATCGTGGAGCGCAAGAAGGACATGTTGAAGTATCAGAATATCATGTACTATCCCAACGAAATTGAGCGAGTTATCTCAGAGATGCCGGACGTGGCCGAGGTGTGCGTCTTCGGGGTGTGGAATCAGATCAATGGGGACGAGGCCGCTGCGGCCGTGGTAAAGAAGCAGGACAGCGCTCTCACGGCCCAGGACATTGTGGACTATGTCACCGAACACATTGAGGCCAAGTATAAACAACTAAATGGAGGAGCCATTATTGTGGAGGATCTCGTGCGCTCGCCCAATGGAAAAACGAACCGCATGGCCACCAAGGCGTTCTTCCTGGAAGTCAAGAACTTGAAGTAGATCGAAGATTTCAAAGAAATCAGAAGAGCTACATTTTTTTTTACACAGAAATATCACAGTCAAGAAATTTTCAATGAATCCCAACATATTTCATAAATACTAAGCTTTGCTCTTAAAGGCATTAATAACATAAATTAAGAAATCAATTAATTAAATAAATTTGTATCTATCAAATAACCATAAGTCTTCCTTTCAAGATGAATTACAAACTGTTAACAAGTGGGGCATTCACCCAATTTTCAAGGCCTTTCCGTTGAGCTACTCATCCATCAATCAATCCCACATCAAAACTATTGTATCTAGAACGCCTTTCGACTGGCTTATCTGCCTGGAATCGCTTATCGGAGAGCTTTCCGAGCTTCGGCCTCATATCAGTGACGTAGTGACTCGGTTCGGCGATAAGATTCCACCTGGACTGGAAGTGGCCTGAGCATGGCTAGCGGTCGCCAGTCGCTGAAGAATCGCTATTGGACCCGCACCCGGACTCGCTCCCGGGCAGAAAACCGTTCGTTGAGACCCGGCCAGCTCTTATCAATCGCCAGAATGGAACGCTCGAGCACGAATTTCGATAAATACACTAAAATTTGGAGTGGACCAAGGCCGGCGAATTTCTTCGATCCGGATTGTTCGATTGGTAAAATTCTGTTTGCGTTTATGCGGAACCATCCCTCCAGCATATGTCAGGTGCGTTAATCCTTCGTATTGCTTTTGGAGGAATAATATCCCTACTGCCTCCTTAGATATCCGACACCGAGGGCACGGCCTTGACCAATGGCGAGGCCATCACCTTTGCCATTCGCATTGCCCAGCAGCTGAAGGCTCTGGGCCTGAAGCAGGACGACGTGGTGGGCATTGCGGGCACCAACACCACCTACCTAATGCCGGTGGTGTTGGGTTGCCTCCTGAACGGAACACCCTTTCATGCTGTCAGTCCCTGGCACGATGAGGACACAATGAAGCACCTGTTCTCCATCACCCGGCCGCGGCTCATCTTCTGTGATGGCTACGTCTATCAGAGACTAAGCATCATTGCCAGGATACTCAAATCCCAGGTGTACACGCTAAAGGATCATCGCCTGGGCATGCCACGCGTAGAGGATCTGCTGGAGCCCACAAAAGCGGAGCTGTATTATGTGTAAGACAATGACTATGTTCAAAGATAAGGCGGATTCGTTCTGAGCCACTTGCTTCTCTCTAATCCAGGCCGGAGCACCTTCTTCTGGGCGGCGATCAGACGGTGGCCATCCTGTGCACCTCGGGCACCACTGGTCTTCCCAAGGCCGTCTGCATCACCAACTCAGCTTGCCTCTTTGACTTCGGGTGAGTCTTTATAAAAGTGTTTTCGGATTTTCTAATTCTCGATCCTTTCCAGCTTCGTGACCGGTCAGGACGTGCTGCTCTCCTTCAGCACCATCGACTGGTCGGCGGGCATGTTCAACATGCTCTTCAGCTGCTGCCACGGCTCCACGCGAATCATCACCGACCGGGCCTACACGCCCGAGTACATGCTCCAGCTGGTGGAGAAGTACAAGGTGACCCTTCTGACGGTGGTTCCGCAGCAGGTGGCGTCGCTCCTCAAGGCGCCGACCCTCAGCAAGCAGCGCCTCTCCAGCATCCGCTTCGTGAGCGTGGGCGGTGGCTCCTGCTATGTGGCCAATCTGCTGAAACTGCAGGACTTCCTGATCAAAGGACAAATATCCTATGGCTACGCCCTGACCGAGTGCGGTGGAGTGGCGGCCAACATGGGCGTGGCCAAGCCTTCGTCCGTGGGCAGGATTGTACCCGGCGTGCGGGTGAAGATCCTGGACGATGCCGGACGAAGTCTCGGCCACGGCGACACCGGCGAGATCCTGGTGCACAATGGAAAGCTGTGGAATGGCTACTATGGCAATCCCAATGAGTCCAAGCGCATGCAGGACTACCAGGGATGGTTCCACACCGGCGACATGGGTTACTTCGACGATGAGAACTACCTGCACATCGTGGAGCGAAAGGGCGACCTCCTGCGCTTCCACGGCGCCCAGTACTGTCCCCACGAGCTGGAGCAGGTCATCGCCGAGCTGCCGGACGTGATCGAGGCCTGTGTCTTTGGCCTCTGGAACGAGGTGGACGGCGATCCTGCGGCGGCGGCCGTTGTCAAGGTCCCGGGCAGTCGCCTCACCGAGATGGACATTGTGGAGTACGTGGCCAAGCGCCTGGTAGTAACCCACAAGCAGCTCCACTGCGGGGTATTCTTCCTGCCAGAGCTCCCAAAAACCGGCAGCGGCAAGGTGCTGCGCCAGCAGGCACGCGATCAGGCGCTGGGCAAGAAATGGGCCGACTACGGCAACGGACACTAATCTTTCCCTAGACTTAATTCTGTTAGGCTTAAAGACAATTAGTAATTATCGTCGGGTGACTCATCCGGCGAGTGTTAAGAGTACTGCCGAAAAATTAAATATATACACCCAAACACAGGCAGACAAGTGTGTGTATGGTCGCACTTTCGGGGGCCATTGCTTGATATCGCCGGCTTATCTCCCGATGATTGCGTTCCAGGTGCGATAGTTGCCCCATTGATCACCGGCGGTGCTTGGCGGGGGAAAAGCGGATTGTCGATCAAGGTAATGTTGCCGGTGGAGGTCAACATTCTTGGGCCTGCTGATAAGAGGTAGCTTGCTATATATGTTGAGAGACAAACATCTTGCCGAGAAGCGGGTATTACAAGATCTATAAGTGGGTGACGCACCTTTACGTTTAATAAATGAACTAAATTGAATCAAAGATAAGAGCAATAGCTATCTATAATATATAGAAAATTGAATCAATCACTTTTCACAGATCCACAGAGATATGTGTATTTATATATAGTAATCTAATCTCTTCGAAATGTCATCTTCAAACGGCATAATGGAGGAGAAGCATCTCCCAGAGAAGGAGCCAACAGCTGTAGCTACCCTCGCAGCGACACATCGAGTGCCTAATGATCCTAATGATCTGCATTCCAGTTGGACAAACACCAAACCCTTTGGCTGAGGGGCACTGGGAGCAACATTATCATTTGATTGACAGCGGAGCAAAGTTGCACTTTGTTTGTACGTGATCTTGTAGCCCTGCAACTGGATACTTTGGCCCCCGCATCCTGCACTCCCAGTGAGCCGCCTGATGAGTGACATGCCGCCCCGACTGAGTCACGATCGATCGATGGCTGAATGCTCGGGTGCAGTCCCGAAATAAACTGCAACAATTAAGAGCCACTTGGGCTGGGAATTAATTCGGCGGGGATCAGTGATAATGATCGCGGCAAGCGGATTGACGAACGGAAGGAGCATCTTCATCTGCTCCGCGCCATTGTTTTCAATGTCAAGTTCAAGAAATACGATCCATGGCGTGCATTTTCGGGGCATTAAGAAGTGCTCATTGATCAGAATGGCAGACTGGCAGACTGGCAGACTGACTGCTGGTGCCTGAGCTGTCAAAACCTGCTTGGGTATGCAGGAAGTGCCGGGCATGACCAATTGGATGCAGTGGAGCAGCTTCTCAAAGCCAACTGGCGCCCATCCAATCCGTTCCGAGCCGCTCTCGGACAGCGGTTCTAATTGTCATGCAAATACCAAATACCAAGTACCAATTACCAATTATCATTTGTCAGTAACGCCGCTAATAATAATGTGTGAGTTCTGGTATAAATTAAATGCCTACGCTCTTTGTGCGCCGATCGCCTGAATGGTTTCTGATCATGATCACAGATCCAGAGTCGCAGATCGAAGATAACAGATCGCATTTCTGCGATCTAATCTCCGCGCTGATTAATTCATTAGCAACTGTCAACCAGTTTGTCAGTTACATGGCAATGACTGTTGCCCGCCGCCATTGCGGCGATTAATTGGCGTTATTAATCGTGTAGAAAATGCTGAAATTGTTTGCACTTATTTATAATACTAAGAACTAATTTACGTCTCACGAAGTTACGGATTGAGGGATTGTTTAATTACCCCAACCATTTGCATATGTCACAGCACCAGTCTAGGCTCTGAAGGCCCCCCTACCCAGTACCTCTCTTGAAAGTTGACCCAACCCAGCTGCTTAGCCTTACCCCCATCCTAACCAGGCCCAACAGGAATCTTATTAAGTCATCTAATGCAGCCTCACATTATTGGAGTGTACGGAAGGGCATCATGCTCGAGTAAATCCCAAGGAGATCTCTTAAGAGGATCGAAAGGAATATACCCATTATGCCAGATGGGTACTTTGTTTTAACAGAATTACATTAGAGAAAAGTATAAGTAGCATGCATTTTACTCATTTTTTTCTCTTAATGCATTCACTTAAGAAATAAATATATTATATATTTATTAATTAATTTACAGGAAACCTTCTTTCAGAGGTTTACTTATAGATTATATGTATCCAAAGCTCACCTTTATAATAACTGATTAAGAAAATGTTATGATACATTCCATATTTGCAATCTACATCAATATTTAGCCATAGCTTTTGGACAAATTAAATTTTAAAAAGCCATAAGTAAGCAATAATTTCAATGGTTACTCTTAACCGGAACATACCCCTGCTACCCTGCAGCGTACAAGGGCATAACAACTTTGACATATTGCCTTCGACATGGGGGGAGCGAGCTGAGAACAGAATTTATGGCGCTTAAATTGCAGTCATGCGCATGAGCGGCAACGACTAACAAGATCTGTGCCCCCCCTGCCCATGGGTCTATATCCCATTCCCATTTCCAATCCCGATCCCGATCCCGATCAGCCTGCACTTCACGTGGCTAACCCCTTCGCTGTGGCTGCGGCTTAGAGCGGATGTTTGGTGTCAAAACACTGCAGCGGACCGATGCTGGATGCCTTTTCTCTGGAATTCTATACCGGACCCGGGTCCTGGCCCGTAATTTATGTAAGCGATGTGTTCGCCAGTGAAAACAAGAGGAACGCGGGATCGATGATCGTAAAAATAGTCCGGGCCCCATGTTGCTGTGCGTTGATGTTGCTTTTATCAATTTGTGTTAAGTTTGCTTCTAAGCACGGACCAGGCATAGATCATAAAATGGCACCCCCCGGCATCCGACAGATGATGGCCGGGGATCGGCTTGGATCGCTTGGATCGGAGTGGATCGGTGTGGATCGGTGGGGATCGCTGAGGATCGAAGGGGAATTTACATAATTACCGCTGGCGGTGCTTTGGTGAGAGCCGACCGAACGTGTCAAAATGAAAAGTGTTGCATGATTAGCGAGTAAATTACAGCGGCGAGGCATAAATCTATCCCAGGCCAGTCCCCCGGGCTCTGAAGATAATCAAATAAATGTAGCGATTAATAAAAGATGAAGATGCAACCGCAGTGGGCACAGATGGAGGCAGCGGGTAGAGCGGAGCCGGATCAATGGGGCCTGCTGGGTTCGGGGTCTAGATCTTGGCCAGGAGTTCTCGACCAGAGCAGCTGCCTTGGCTCGACTGGCGCCTGGAGCGTGCGAATTTCTCGCCGCCCGTTGTGGGAGGTGTGAAGAACGACCGCGGCCATGTACGAAGAGAGTGTATTCTGTGCCAGCGACTCCAGGAACTGGCCGCCTCCAGCCCCAGGCCAGGCCAGGCCAGGCCAGGCCTGCTGTCCAGGCCGACATGACACATTGTTGTTCGCGTAGCATAACTTGGTCAACAAGCGATGATCTTGGGATGCGGCCAGTGGCCGATGCTGATGATGATGGAGGTGATGCCTCAGCCTGCGGCCAAACTCAAATGAAACCGGCTGCCAAGTGCACTGAGAGAAGAGGTCTGAATAGACTTGGTCCTAGTCTTAGTTATGAGGTGTTTACTGGTTTTAAATTATCCTAATTGCATTGATTGATAATTTATTCCCTATTTTTCAAGTGGATATTTGTCATAAAGTTCTGCTTCAAAATTTTCAACTTTTCAAATGCAAGATATCCTTGAGTTTTCCTTCAAATCTTTTAAATTCTATAAAATATATCTACAAAATTTTGCAAGTGCCTCTCGTTATGCAGATCCCTGCAATAGATACGCTTCCTTAACACGTCTTTGGAGCTGAGGAGCCGGCGGGGCCAAAAGATTCCGTCGCCGGGTGTTGTTAAGAGCAAAGTGTTGTTAGCCGGGCCCGGGAATCGGTAATATGTTCGTCACTTGTTCGCCAGTTGTTGCGTTTTAGCGGTGGTTTCGTATTACCGTTGCCCAGTCGCCGGGACCCGGTCAAGGTCTCCCTTTCCGTGGCAACAAGTGTCCCCAAGACCGCGGAGCCAAGAACCAACTTTCATTGAGCAAAGGCACCGGCGACGGGTTTGCATATTGCATTCCGATTCATCGAATCGCATCGATCGGAGCGGAGTAAGAGTGGCTGGGAGTCGCGTCGCCTGCATTTCCTGTCGCATGCGCCACATAAATTAGTTTTCCATGTTCACTTGTCACTTGTATCGCCATTGGCCAGTTGAACCCGTTTGCCGGCCATTGCGGGTGTCCATTCCACTTAGAATCCGCATCCGAGCGATTGCCCTTATCAGTCGCCGCATCCCCAGCACAATTTGCAATCAATTTTGGCCAGAAGCCACCTAACTGCATTTGCTTGCGGCTTATTTATAGGGCCGCCTCACGCACCGCCCAGTTAAATGATATCAGAGTTTTCCCTCTTAAGCGGCGAGTCGAAAAAGGGAAAACGCTCTGGTGTCGCAGAGTGTGTTTGTAGTTCAAGTTTAAGCACCAAATTCCTATGTCTAAACACTTTTACTCGCTTATCGCCATGACCATAAATTAGGGTCTCTGTCAACGCTTTTCCCGCATGGAAATTATGCAAATCTGGCATTGATATATTAGACCGACGCTGGGAAACTCGCTTCCTAATCAATTTTGAGGCAACCCAAGCCGAATAGATCCCCAGATCTACAGTCAACCTTTTGCCGACTATGACTATGACTAGGATAAGCAAGGTAATGAGCAGAAATTAAGGTAATATAAGCTAAATATTAAAAAGAAATGCTGAAAATGAACCCATAATCGAACAAGAATGTATGTATGTATGTCTTTTCTTGCACTCACCTTATATTCATCTTTCTCTTTACATCTTTGTATTTACCAAGTGGGGTTTATATGTATGTCTATTTTGTATTTACTTTTTGATTTTGACACTTTAGAAACACTTTTTCTATGCAAAACATTTGCATTTGCACATACTTCTCTTACTCTGTTTGGCTTTTTGATAACACAAAACAAAAAGAAAAAAAAATAAAAAAATAATACACACAAATAGTGGGAACACATATTAGATTTTTTTCAATGAAGATCACACAAAAAAAAAAACAAAAACAAAAGAAAATAAAGAAGCACTGCAATTTACTATACTTGTCACATTAGAATATATATACATACATTTGTACATACATATTTTCTGCAGAGTAAATGCAACGGGATCCCATTGCGCTGGCTTAAGTGCTTTAGTATACACTTGCGCATACATATATATTTTCTCAGCAGCAAAAGCACAGCACCAAACAGAGTAAGAAAATTATTAAGACACCTTGCCATGCTAAACGGAAGGCACATTAGAAACGCCTTTACATATTTATATATAAATCCACTCACATTATTTGATTTCAGCTTAACAATTAAAAGAGAACACACACACTGGGGATATTTAATTATATCTATTAATAACTAATTTTGCACGTGATCTTCATCATAACCACTTTCAATGAAACTCCAAGAAGGAAAGAAAAAGCTTCCGAACACGCTGGAGAGAGTGAGAGTACTGGAGAGCGAATGCAGTATTGCCAAATGAAAATGACAGTCCCTAAAAAGTTGTAAAGTTTACAATGTATACAGCTTTTTAACGGCATAATTAATGTAAATTTTACTGAAAACTTCTTTCCTTCGGTAATGGACCACGGCAAGACATGCATTTGAATAACGCAAGATATTCAAACCATTTTCGTCGCTTATATGCCGATTTGCAAATATTTATATTGCTAAATTAACATTAAATTAGGTTATATAGATCCCAGCTAAGCTCGGAGCGCCGCCTGCAGTTGCCTTTAGCGTATGGCCAGCATTGGGCCATCACTCTTCAGTTGTTTCCGTAGTGTAGCGGTTATCACGTGTGCTTCACACGCACAAGGTCCCCGGTTCGAACCCGGGCGGGAACATGCATACAACTTTTTTATTTTTAAAAAAAAGTATGCAATTTTTATTCAATGCCAAATGACCCAACCTCTCAGTTTCCGCTGTTGCAGTTGAAGTTCATTCAATAAATTTTCTCTCAACCACATTTAATTTTTATTTCAATTTAATGAGGCTGATTTTATGAGAGTTTTCAGGTGCGTTTGTATTTATAAACACGCCGACCCTCAGCACGCACCGAATTTCAACTGCTTTTACGACGCACAGCGTCCCGGCGTCACTCCCAGTTCCCTGGCGTTCTTATGACTTTCCTGGTCGACAGCCGCCACCCAAGGCGAAAGGTTGTCTGGAAATAGGACAGCATCCTATTAAAGAAAGTGCTGTTATTGCTTAAATGTGTTGCATGCAGCGCGTCTTCTTGGGTGCTGCGTTGACAGCCTGTGCATTATTCTGAATGCTTTGAACTTGACAGAGAAACTAGGGAAAGGAAAATAAATGCGTTGAGTTTAGTTTTTCTTTCAGGTTCAACATTACCAATCAGCTGGACAGGAAGTCTCTTGTTATCCTTTTTGGTCCTTATGTGCTTGGACTTAGGCCTCGCAGCGGTCGTAGGTTTCCGTAGTGTAGTGGTTATCACGTGTGCTTCACACGCACAAGGTCCCCGGTTCGAACCCGGGCGGAAACAAGTCAACATTTTATTTTAATTCTATTACTTTTATATATTTTTTATGATTTATGTAAAGCAAGTATTTTTAAATTAAAATCTACAATGTGTAAGTTTGTCAGGTAAATCGTAACATTTTTATCAACTTAAAATTTTCCTTATCATTTTGCATAAAAAGCTTTCTCTCTCTCTTTGAATTTTAAGCTTTTTTGGTTACACATAAAGGGCTCGGACTGTTAGCGCATAGTTAAGCGTGGGAAATGCCTTCACATGGAAACTATGACACCCATAGTCCAACAGGGGATGTAGCTCAGATGGTAGAGCGCTCGCTTAGCATGTGAGAGGTACGGGGATCGATACCCCGCATCTCCAAGTTGATTTTTTCCTTTTTTTTATTCTCGTCATAATGAAGAAGTTCTTTTTTTTAGCTGTGAAAAACATTCTCACATATCGCTTACCCAGAGTCTGGCCATCTGATGGACATGCTCTCCCATCGCCGGCGACATTTGTGTCCAATTATTTAGTAAATAGAATATCATGCCGGTTACAACTCCATTTCACACGCTTTTCCAAGCGACTGGCCGAACCGGCTCGTTATGCAATCGCTCTGCGACTTTGACTCCTTGGCCCCGTCTCCTCCGCTGTCATTTCCCGGCGGCAGTGCGGCATGGTCACCGCCCGGCAGACATCGCAGCTAATCCAATTAAGCGTATTCATCATATTCACGCAATGCAGGCCATGAACTAGAATTGCAACTAAACCAGACTCGGCCGGAGAGGGTGGCGGCGGCTGGCCATCAAGGGGTCCATCGTGGTGTCATCGGGATCGGGGATCGGGGATCGGAGAACGGGTATGCCGGAGATTCTGACATTTCCGTCATGTCCGGGTGATTGAAATCTGTTTAATTGAATTTAACTTAGGAATGCGCTCAAGTAGTCTGTTCAAGAATTATCTGTGTATCGGTGGTATTATTTCGTTACTAGTTGCAATAAAATAAAGCCTTTTTTGGGGCTCCTTTTTTGTTAAATAAATTTTTATATTTAAGATTCTTGTGCCAGTTATCTACTAATATTAATATTTTTTTTTAGAAAGTATTGGCTAAAATTATTTATAGGCTATTATATGGCTAATATTATATAAAATTACTTTCGTAGGTGTTTATCTTTTTTAAATTTAAGTTGTTAATTCTCCTATTATCCTTGCAGGCTAATATTTCAGTCAGAAACTTGAAACGTAGTAAAGGAGTCATTTCCGACCCTATAAATCATATATATTCTTGATCAGCATCAACAGCCGAATCGATTTAGCTATGTCCGGAAGAAAAATAAATTTTTGAAAATTTTCGAAATTTCAAAATTTGATAAGGGGTTACATCATTAAAATTGTCAAAATTTGGCAAAAAATTGAATTTTTTAAATATAAAAACTGAGTATGCAGTTTTTTTAACCGTCTAAAAACTAGCACGGAAAAGCTTTCCTAATTGAATTTAATGCATTTTTGGCTTAGTTATGATAATTCAAAAACACGGATTTGACCAAGAAATTAGCATATAAAAATATACCATTGCAGGGTATTATAATTTTAGTCAGAAGCTTGCAACGCAGTGAAGGAGTCCTTTCCGACCCCATAAACTATATATATTCTTGATCAGCATCAAAAGCTGAATCGATCCAGCTATGTTTGGTGAAAAAATAAATTTTTGAAAATTTTTCGAAATTTGAAAATTTGATAAGGGGTTACATCATTAAAATTGTCAAAATTTGTAAATTTTTTGAATTTTTTAAATTAAAAAACTTAGTATACAGATTTGTTAACCTAATCAAAACTAGCATATAAAAACTTTCCGATTGGAAATTAATGCATTTTTGGCTTAGTTATGAGTTTTTTAAATTTCGATTGCTAAGGGACTGCTTTAATACCCTTACCAGAGTATAATAAATTTACTCTGAAGCTTCCAAATCAGTGAAGGAGTCATTTCCGACCCTATAAATCATATATATTCTTGATCAGTATCAACAGCCGAATCGATCTAGCCATGTCCGGATGAAATTTAAAATTTTCAAAAAATTTCTAAATTTAAAAAAATGTAAGGGGTTACATCATTAAAATTGTCAAAAATTGGCAAAATTTTAAATTTTTTAAAATTATAAATTGAGTATGCAGATTTTTTAACCTAATAAAAACTAACATAAAAAAGCTTTCCGAATTAAAATTAATGCAATTTTGGCTTAGTTATGAGATTTTAAAATTTTGAGTTCTCAAAAAAATTGTTCTATTAAAATATCCATAAATATCGATTCAAATAAGGCAAATATTTATAGCTGAGTTGTGATCGATTTTCGATTCGATCCTGTAATTCAATTTAACGTTCCGAATTTTGTTTCCATGCTTATTACATTTTATTTTTCTATTGTTTAAAATTGTTTCTTATTAAGATTTATGTACTTACTAGACATCATATATTAATTATGGTATATTATGGCTTCTGGTTAAGACTGACAACAGGAAGAAATTTCATAAATGGATTCGGTTGATTAAAGCAATAATGCCACTTTAAATGTATAAGCCTAGATCAAACTAGAAGCTATATCCCACACATGGAGAATCCAAATGCAGTTCGGTTGTTAGTTGTCATAATGATAAATTAATTTCACCGAATTTCAGTGGGCGTTCATTAATAAATCTATCTAATCTGCCACTCGATTTCGCTATATACTGCCAATGGCCATGGCATTGGCATTGATCGGGTGCACCTGGTGGGACTGGGTGGCTTTTTGTGGGTATACCCACACGGGATTTGAGTGAATCAGCCAGAAAGCCATGGGGAGTATTCTCAATACGTCACGTAGACCTCTAAATCGTAAATGACGCCAAATATATATGTTGTTTTGTTTTAAAATTAGTAAATATTTTAATATGAGAGCTATTAAAGGATTAAATAGGAAAGGATAATCAAAGAAATATTAATTAAGGATGCAGGGATTGAGAGGACTCATCATAATTTAAATTAGAATTTATAGTCAGTTATAAAGTTCATGATTTGAAGCTCTTAAAAACTAAATATAATTTTTATAATTTGTTATAAAAAAAATAAATTCCAAAAGATTCTGTATAGTATTTGACTATTCCTTATACCCTTTTATCTCCCAGAAAAATGCAAGATTTAGTGACGCTCTTAAGTGAAAGGAGAAACCTTAAAACAAAATGCAATCTTAGCTTTTGATGGCATATTTTAGATAGAAATTATAGCGGTCATTGGCTGCTGACAGCGGAAATCCAAAGGTAAACAAAAACAATGCTTTTTGTGACATTGTGGGTTGCTATAAAAAATAACACATAAACTATATTTGATACGTAAGCGCCATCGGGCCAGCGGGCTTCTCCCAAATTGAACTCTTTTAATCAGCCAAGCAATTAACGCTCTCAGACTGCCAGCTGCGATATGGTGGCCGCATGATGATCATGATCATCACCGCCAGAGGAGCAGCTGATAAGGCCCGGAAATGCGCGTGGGGAGCGTGCGCCGGCGACGTCACCCGCTCACTTTATGCTTACGACAGCTTTTGTTCCATGCTGCCGGCAGTATGTTGCCAAGGGAACCTCGGATTCCCGGGCTATCCGCTCGCCGGAGCTGGGTCTTGGTCTGGGGCTAACTTTTATTATTATTTCTGATCGTTTCGGCTCTTTTTTGCCGGCTGCTGTGGGGGCTGGGCGGCCTCGTGTTTCGCCTATTCATGCGAAAAATTCAGCAGCGTCTGAATGAACGCAAATGTGGGAGCATGAGCGGCGGCGAGCAGCAATTTCGCCATTTCAAGGCCTACGTGACTTGTCTCACACAGGGAAATCGGAACGATTTCAACTGGGGAGCACACACCAATGCGGTTCTGGCTGCGGTTCTGGGATGGGGATGGGGCTGGGGATCGGGATCGGGAGCAGGGCGGAGCGGATGGGGTCTGGGTTTGGGTCTGGGTCTGGGGTTTGTGGGGTGCACAGTCTCCCAGCTTAAAGTTAACTCTATTATCCATTTATAGTGCAGGTGTTACAGGAGGAATTATCTGTTATCAAATAAATTAGACTCACTTTTAATTATTTATTTAAATAATAAACATATTCTAAGCTACTGAATAAATAATAAGATCTTTATGAGTTTCACCTGAAATAATAAAATAAAATAAATAGAAAGCCATCATTAATTTAATTAATATTATTAACTATTACACTTGATTCTTAAGCTGATATTGCTTAAAAAATTCAAAATTGTCAACACTTTGTAATTGCGATTAACTTCTTTATGATAATAATAACAAAAAATAGTTCAATTTATATATTTTAATTTCTATAAATCATTTATTTTTAATATTTCTCGTTTAAGCCAGTTTCTATATATGAAAAAGTTATAACAAAATACAATTTAGTTTCTTTAATTTGTTACCTAATTCTGCTAAATATAACTAGTAAAACCATAAATTTAAAGGCAACTATAAGTATATTTCATTGACTTAAAAAGCTATTATTCAGTAGCACAAAAAGTATTACGAAATGATTTAAACCTATTTTGTAACGCTTATATCACTCAAAGCTACATTTAAATATTAAGTGAACCAGCTGTCGAAAAAAGTTGTCATTGATTTATGGTCTTTTAATAGGAGAGATACCTGTAATTGCCGCCCCTGCGACCTGAGATCTCTCGCGATTTAGCTGCGGCGACCACATGATCTTTACGCTTGCGGCACGTGCTGTCACCTACTGTCCATATGGGAAAGGTCTTTGACTGTAGTCAGCTGGTATCAGCATATTACGCCAGCGGAAAACAGAGAGCGGAGAACGGAGAGCGGAGAGCTCCAAGCTCCAAGCTCCGAGAAAGCCGAGCGAGGTGCGACTAGCTCGCTGGAGTAATCAGCGCTATCTGCTCACCTGTTCCCAGCGCAATCAATGTGTGCCATAATGGTGACAGTGGGATTTAATCAGAATGCGAAATATTCCCGACACGCTATAAATTTTCCAGACATTGAGACATACACAGACTTTGGTTTTTTGAATATTTTAATATTTTATTTACAGTAGTTAGAGCTTAGTTGTACGCTCGTGGGTTCCGCTTTCAGTCTTAATGATAAATACGAAAAGTAGTCTAGGCTAGGTGTAGGTCTAAAGGTAGAACTCTTATGCTTAAAGATCAGGAACTTTAGCTTTGTTGTGTGGATCGGTGGTCCAATCATGAATATGAATTATCTTCCTCGATCGAAGGAGGGACCTCCTTACAGGCTGACTCGTGTCTGGAGGAAAGCCCAGGCGATCATCTGCAGGCACAGGCTGTAAAGGGCACAGAATCATTATAGAGGGGGTTTCGGGGTATGGACTTATAGAGAGGATATATAACACAAAACCATGCCAGAAAATTAAATGATATGTCTAGTGATTTAAATTTATTCAACTTCGGTGGGGCAACGTGCAAAAAACAATTCAATTCCATGCAATATATACCAGTATATCGGAGACTATGCCTTCATCTTACCATATTGACTAAAAACACTTTTGCAATTTTGTTATTAATGTACTTTTAATTTTATTCTTTTTAGTTTAGTTGCTTTTGCGCTTTTCTCATGCTCTTTTCATGGTTCATTTACTCACTTATCTGGAAAATGTTTGTATAATGCAATTATAACAGAGTTTTGTTAGTCTAAGGCCTAGAGTCAACTTAATTGTAGTTTATAAATAACTATTTGCAAATAAATAAATAACTCAATAGTACAGGCTACAATCTATAATTTCACGCTTATCTCTCGTCGAAATTAAATTAAATAAATTAATATTACATGTTAGTTGCATAAGTATCTGTAAGTAAAAATACAATGTTTTAATTTCTGAACTCTTCATTCCCTTTCTCTGGTTTCTAATTCATAATAGTTGCTTTCTCTTCGATGTATCGTTGGCTTCATAGTTTCGATTGGGGATTCCCAGGGGTTTCCCTCGGGAAAATTCTTACTTAAAATTGATTTACAGAGCTTAGGCTAAGCACTGAGAAGCAGCGAGGTTCGATAATACAAAGATAAAAAACTGTATCTTACGACTAAACCTTGTATCTGCAATTTGTCAAAAGATTGTTTGCCAAATCCTTGGTTTGGAAAATTCGTTTTCAAACAATTGTCTGACAAATCGGGTAACATATTCGAATTTTCTTCGCTTTGTTTGTTATTAACATTGGGAATAGCTCTTTGCAAGTTTTCAGTTTCTATCGGTTAGAGTTTTTCAGATTGATCGTATTTCTGAGTATTTTCCGCTGCAGAGACTCAAGTATTTCAATAGACTCTTCGCATAAGGTTATGGCTTTCTCGATATTTTACATCTATATAAATGTGATTGGGATGGACGTGCGTGCAGTTTATCATACATTTCGATCATATATATTTATACTCCAATGGGCTGAGAGGTTCTTATAAAATACTCGAGACTCCGTCGTAATACATTCGAAATTCATCGTCTTTAGGGGGCTCGGGGCTGCTGGCATCATCGCCGGGGAGACAACAGTCCGCTGCATCAGAAATATTATATTGAACCAGGGAAGTTGGTACGGTTGGGTGATGTATAGGGTATGTACACACTGGCTGGGTGATGTATGCATGATGTAACTCTGGGTGTGCGGTATAATGCGGTGTGTGTATGTACATAGTAGGTGGCTGATCGTGAAAACTTGCAATTACAATATCTTTTCCATACTCAGGCCAGTCATTTTACAGCGATTCTCGATTCTCCGTTTTCGTTTCTCTCAACTTTTCAGATTTTCCTTATTTTCAAAGTTTTTTTTCTTGATTTCAGAGTTTGCCAAACCAAAACTTAAGTTTACCCAAATAAATATAAAATTTTGAAAAATACTTCGAAAGACACGCAATAACCAAATAATAAGAAATCAAAAGTATACAAAATGTGAGAAATAACTAAAGAAGATTAATAAATTTGGAAGATATCTATTAAAATCTATAAAGATTTTAGATTTAAGGTTAAAGTTAATGCCAAAGGGTAAATGTTTTTAAATTTAGAAAAACTATTCAATTGCCAATCCAAAAAAGAAATAGATCAAAAAGTTATTGCCAATACAAGTTATTTGAGGAAGTGCTCAAAACTATATTTCAGAAAATCTCTACTCAGTGTAGTTCGATTTGTGAGAAAAGATGGAGTTAGCTCTGGAAAATTTCGAATGAATTTGCTTAGGGGATAACTTACAAATCGTAGTAGAGCGAATCGTCGCCGACTGCTCCGCTGCGTCCCTGCGCCTCGGAGGTGGCGTCCTCGTAGCTGGCATCCTCCATGGACCCGCCATCGGCTTCGGCGTCCTCCGGCTCCTCGGGCTCCTGCTCGCCATCCTGCTCCAGGTCCTCGCCGCTGGCCAGGCGCACGTTGCGCTCCACGCGATCGCTGGTCTCGCTGAGGGCCAACGCCGGCAGGGGTGAGCTGCTCTCCCAGTGGCTCTCGGGCGGAGTGGCCAGGCTGGTGGCCATGGTGGTGGTGGTGCTGGTGGACATAGGCTCTTGCTTCCGCAGCTTGCGCTTGCCACCGGCAACAGCTTTGGCCTGGTGTTGCCGCTGCTGTTGCTGCTGCAACTTCTTGGCGCCACTCTGCCGCTTCTTTCCGCCTTTGTTGCCTTTCCGCTTGCCACCCGGCTGGATGTTGCCCTTGCCCCGCTGCTGCTGCAAGCCCCTGCCCTCTGCCGGGCCAGTACCTGCCCCCGCACCTGGCTGCTTCTTGCCACCGTTCTTCTTGCCACAGTTGGGCGGCGGTCCTCCCTCGGCGGCCGCCTTATCGCGCGCCTCCTTGCACAGCTGGGCCTTGGGACCCAGCTTCCGCAGGTTACCCGCTCCGGCTCCTGGCCGCTTCTGGCACTGGTGCAGGTCCTCCTGCTCGTGGGGCCGGCACTTGCGCCGCTTCCTCTTGTCCTTGCTACTGCTAGGGGTACTGCTAAGGGTGCTACTAATGGTACTGCTACTGCTAAGGCTACTGCTAATATGGCCGCTCTCGCTTTGACTACTGTTACTAATACTAATCAGGCTGCCGGCACCGATGCTGCTGCTGCTGCTGCTACTACTACTTCCGCTTCCGCTCCCACTTCCACTCCCACTCCCACTTCCGCTTCCGCTGCACTGCGGCGGCGCCTTAAAGTGGGCCACATCGATCAGCGGAATCAGCGGCTTGCCCGTATCACAGAGTTGGCGTACGCCGTGCTTGACGCGATTGGCCCCAAAGTTCTTGGCGATCAGCTGCTCCACCCGATCCTGCGGCACCGTCTCCGTGATGGCATTGGTGTAGGTGCTCAGCTTGCGCAGCGATCGGCTGGCCGAGATCTGGGTGCGACGCAGTTCACCCTTGCCATTGAGGGCCAGGTAGAAGACGCGCCGCGCGTTCGAGTTGTAGGTGGAGGAGTATGTGTTGTAGTTCTGCAGACCCATGTTCTCGTTGAAGACACAGTCGTCGGTGAAGTCTTTCTGCAACAATCAAGGACTGTGATTAAATTATTTGGCAAAAGAAAGATGGGAAGAATGGAGTACTTAATACTCTTTTTAAGTTTAGAAAACGAGGAATGAGTTTCAAAGTAAGGCTAAATTTATGCTAAAGAAAATTCATATTTTAAAATGAGAGAAACCATACTCTGATCTTGGAATATTGAGGGAATTAGATTTTAGCAGGAAGTGCATCTATAATTTCAGCAAGACACGTATAGACCTCGAATCAGCAATAGCTTCTTACAAATTCAAATGTTTTGAACATATTTAACTCAATTAAAATATTTAAAATGTAATAAGTTTATGATATTAATTAGAAACTAATCCTTTAAAAGTAACTATTGGTAATCTAAGGACATCAAATGCCTACTTAAAAATAAGCAACTAATAAATGTTTAGGCTTCTTCAAAGGGTTACTGGTTGTCTCCTAATGCTTCGCCCGACTTCTACAGAAACGAATCCGAATAATGAGCCACATTCCCCACCGAAAAAAACCTTCTTTGAATTTGCTGTCCAGGGGCGGCGTCTGTATCTTTTATCTATCGCCAGAGCAATCTGATGGATAAATGCGCTCATTATCACAGGATGTGCTCCTATCGGCGTTGACCATCGATAGCCATAAACATTTCTACTTTATGAACACCTCATGACAGCCGAACAAAGGAGCCCAAGGAGCCAGTTGAAATAATTACCTGGGGCTGGGAATTGGAAATTGTTTGGCTAGGTAGGAAAATGTAAATCGAGAGCGGGAAAAGGATTCTCAGCAAGGCCCCCTCACTCTTCTTTGTTGGCCTTTTGGATGCGCCGACTGCCGCAGACATCTGCAGATCAAATTCAATTAACAACATTGAATTAATTCGCTTGTCAGGCAATTAAAATTGCTTCGCAAATAAAACGCCAGCGAGGCACCCATTGTCGGTGAAATGTCGCCGCTTAAATTTAGAAATTAATCAGGCAAAAGGCGGCCCGAAATGAGCCATCAAATGGGTGAGGGCCAGGGCCAGGAGCCTGGTGATGCTGCTACTCCCGATTCCGATCCCGATCCCGGTCCGAGGTCGAGTCAAGTTTTTTGACATACGAGTATGTGGCAACAATGTGTGCGCCGCCCCTCCACTAGACGACTCCCTTTTATGATACGCATTTCCAGGCATTTTGGTTTATTTTTAGTCTTTAATGGCTTGCAAGTGAAAATTGGCAGACACCAAAGGGAAATGAAGTTGTACTTTGATAAGGTAGACCCGGCGGTAGACCGGAGACTAAAGATAGCCAAGCCATTAGACCCTCTCTCACTCCGTTTCTCCATTGAAGCCCATCGTGTGGCGCCACCAGGTGAGAGGCTGCGACCGGGAGAAAGGGTCAAGGAGATTACAGGGAACACCTACGGAACGGTAACCGAACCACTTAGGTGAACTCAGCCGGTGCGCCGCGTGACGTGCTCCTCCACTTATCGCCCCGAACAGGACAATAACGATGATAATGATGCAACATATTCATTGGGCCCGCTCCGCATTAATTGACCAAGCCCAGCTCGGTTTCCTCCGCGGGCGGTCCGTCTCGCTGGGAGGGAACAAATTATGCAAATTAATAAGCAAAACCGTAATGTGAACATTTATGGCTACGACATTTTAATTGGACGAGACGCTGACTCACGAGGGGTTCGGGTTCGGGTTCGGTTTTGGGTTGGAATTTATGAATTGGCAAACGTTTCGGGCTTTTAGTTCTCTGTCTGGGCAATTAGCAAGGCCGAAAATCACCTGCCTCGGGGTGATCACAAGATCGGACGAAAATACTTGAAATATTATGGTGAAATGTCATTAAATCCGTCACCAGGCAACCAGGCGCCTATGAATAGAAAATTATGGGAAATACTAAAACCGTGGGTGAACCACAGGGTTTTTAAACTGTTTCTATATCTCATTTACACTAAATGCCACAAAGTAATAACACTTTTGGTTGGTGAACGAGCCTTATAGGAATGTGGATATTTCAAAAGAATTTTTCGGAATTCTTTGATAATTTTATAACCTTTTATAGTGTATATACCCTTGCAGAGTAAGATGATTTTAGTCAAAAGCTTGTAAAGTAGTGAAGAAATCATTTCCGACCCTATAAATAATATATATTCTTAATCAGAATCAATAGCCGAATTGATCTAGCTGTGTCCGGCAAAAATTTAATTTTTTCAAAATTTTGAAAAAAATATAAGTGGTTACATCGTTAAAATTTTCAAAAATTAGCAAAATTTTAAATTTTTTAAAATTCTAAATTAGGTATAGAGATTTATTATTCTAACAAAAACTAACATAGGAAAACTGTCCGAAATTAAAATTAAGGCTATTAAGGCTTAGTTATGAAATTTTTAAGCTATTTTTATTTTTCATATAAAAATATCAATGCAAAGCATGCATATATTATAGGGTTAGTTATGATCGATTTCAGATTCGATCTTATAATTTATTTGCAAGGGTATATAAACTTCGGTTTCCCAATGTTAGTTTCCTTTCTAGCGTGTCAAACCAGACAGAAATGGGTATGAAAGCAGAAAACATTTTAAACAAAACGTTCTATTCTAATTTTTTTTAATGCGACTTTCCTAGATATCTAAGAGATATTTATTGCGAGTGTCCAAGATATATCCGATGCCTTGGTCGCCAAAATAAGCTAGACGGCCCAATATAACCGCCCACTTGACCAACTTAAAGATATGTTTGCTATGTTAAAGAGTGTTCACTCTTTTAGGCACGCGGCGCCTTCAAAGGGCCGCCTACAAAGTTGCCGCTGGTGAAGCGCATCAATCAGCGAGTATCTGTATCTGCAAGATACCAAGCGCGAGCGTGGATGCGGACACGCCTCGGCTGACAGAATTGGCACAACGCTGCTATTTCGGATGCGAAAAGGTCAAAGTGCTAGCGACGGCGGAAAGAAAAGAAATAAATTAAACCAAAACCCAATGTCCGCCGGACCATTGAAGCGCATCCGAAGCGGTTGCATGGCGCCAGCCCAAAAAAGGCATCCGCAGCGCAGACGGAATCGAGGATCTCTCCCAAAACCCAGCGGGGTGAAGTGTCGCCTCAACTCTGGTGGAGGGAGGACTCGCACTCGCACTCGCACTCGAGGACATGCGACCGCCATCAGTTGCCACTCGAGGACCTGCCCGATCGACCATAAGGACACATTCCGAGGCAAACGAGGGACGGACGCAGGACTCGCTGTGTTGCTGCTGATCGTGTTGCTTTGTTTTTGTTCACATTTAATTTTTTATTTATTACCCGACCTCTTCGGGCGCTCTTTCATTTATTTAAGTGTCCTCCCTTTGGGTTCCTTTTTTTCGGTTTACCTCAATCTTTTAACAGGCCTTTGTTTGTTTTTGTTTTCCATGCCGAAGGGGTGCCAAACAAAGGACCAGAAATCATAGATGCCGATATAAATATATGGAGCATACACCAAATGTAGTTATCTGGGAGCGGAAAATTGAAACTAGAAATCAATTTCACGATTCAGGGAGTTGGGATAATATGGATGTTTTTCTTTTCGAATTATTTTCTATAAAGTTATACAGTTAAAAGTATATTTTTTTAATTGGAACAAGAAAATAATAGAGAGCAAAAAAAAACAATATGAAATCATTCTAATAATTCAATTTCAGTTCATTGTTTGAAAGAGTCAAGATGAGTAAGATGTAAGAGTTTATATATTATCAATTGTAAAACTATTCCATTTATTAAAATCTAGATTTAAAATAGGTAATAATAAATAATTAAAAAAATTTTTACTTCAAGTAACTATAGGTTTAAGGAAATATTACGTAGGAGTAAAATTTATATAAAGGATTATCTTCTACTTTTGTATATTGACTTTCAAAATATGTTCCTGCTTTCCAAGTATCTCTTGTAATTATTTTAGCTTCTTCAGAGTTTCCGAAATATTAAATCCCATATGATAAATATTTTATACAATTATTTTAAGCTTACTTACCGAGCCATAGGCGGCGCCGCACGCGTCCATGCACAGATACAGGCAGGTGGCCACACTCTGCAGCTTGATGCGTCCCACATCCACGGTGGAGCGCTGGAGAATCGCTGCAAATGGAAAATGGAACGGAGAGAAAGCATATTAATTAATTATCAATCACACGTTGCTGAAGTGGAGACGTGATCCGCGGGCTGACCCACTATCTGGTGCCCAAAAGGCTTGTCCCTGTCCAAAAAGTTGTTAATTACACATCCGACACCTGGGCAGCCGTCAGATCGCAAGAAAGAGTGAGTTAGCCGCTCGAAGGCATGGGTTAGGCAATAAATGTTGAATAAAGTACATAGTGGGGAACCCGGTAAATCATAGATTCCCATTGCCGGGCAAATTTGTCAACTGCACCCCATCGAAGATGCCTTGAGTGAGATATTATTTATGACTCGATTCGCGGCAGGTTAATTGAAATTGCGCCGCCTTGCACTTGAGAAACGAGCAGAAAGCCACACCAAATTCAAGTTCAGGTTCGTTTAAGGTCAAACCACTTGTGGGGTCCACGGCAGGGGCCCAAGCTCAAGGTGGGAGGATGGAGGAGAGGGACAGCCTCCTTTGTCAGTTGGCAGTAGTTGTCTGGCCAAAGTGTGTCAGCACTTGGCCGCGGTCCGTTCAATGAACCCGCTGCACTTAGTGCGCACAATAAACATCAATTTATAAATACACAGCTTGTTACGGGAGCAATTGGAAATTGAAATCTTGGCCAGCTGCTGTGGCAGGGAAATGCCTGTTCCTAATAAAAATTATTATTAGAGATTATGGCGGTCCCTGAGTGGCCACTTGAGTGATGGAAAAAGTGCATTCCCAACTCCTGGTAGAAAGTCTTGAGCTGCGAATCAGCCATTAAATCCTTAACAAGACATTATTTATGTGACAGCTGATAGGAAATCCTTGACATAAAAAATAGGGATATTTGCTGGTATTTGTTAATAAAACCAATTAATACTGGGCTATAAACCGGGATATATCTGATGAATAACTTAGGGATTTATTGGATACAACTGAAACTGTGCCAGCGGGTAAACAGTGCCGGGATTATCATAAAATATTGCTGTCAATAGGTGGGCAATTTATGGCCCACATGCTTATCCCGCATATGCAACTTTTATTGCAACTGCAACTTCGGTTGCAACTTTGCCTAAACAAAACACGGGGAAAGGCATGCGTTTTTTATTTACAGGGCATCATTCTACCCCCCAGTACCCCTTGCCGCAATAAAATACGGAAATTGTAAAGTTTCGGCGAAAGGAAAAAGAACATAAATAGTGTAAATGCAGTAGCAACAACAAGAAGAGGCTGTGCTCCCATTTCCCCTTCCCCATGCACTTCCCTTTTCCGTACCCGTTCCCTATTCCCATTCCCTGTTCCCGTACAATTTCCCTTCCCCCAGCAAAATCCCAGAGCCCTGAATAATCGTTCATTTTTTTTCTGGAGTGTTTGGCAATTGCCTTTTAGTGGATTTCATTGGATTTTCCGCTGCTGCAACTCTTTTGTAAATACTAAAAAAAAAACAACAGAAGGAATAAACTAAACAAATGACATGCTAAGCGCGTCAGTTCATTTGTTAAAATCGAAGGGGAGCAGAGGGGGACTTGGGGCCCAGCGACAGCCTTTCACTTCGCCGTATGCCATGTGGTGTTGCATTTCACTTGCGTCGTGTTGTGCCTGTCGTGGTGTGACTTTTTCTCTCCGAGGCTCATTTAAAAAACGATTTGTTTTGCTCGAGTTAACAAAAGTAATTTTTCTTCTTTTTTATCTTCTTGGTTGCATGCGCCTTTCGGACAGCGACAACTTTTAGCGTATTAAATTGTTAAGAAGAATAATTTATATTTATTCTTGTGGGAAAGTTTTCTCCGCCACTGGTGCTGTCTCATTCACACACTGTATTTGTTGCTAATTTTAACTCGGAGAACGAGAAACAACTGAATGAGATTACGGAGGGAACGCACACAAAGAGAGCTCTCTCTCAGCTTGTGACAGAACTTTAGCGGGCTGCACGGCATGTGGCGCCGTGGCTTAGTTGGTTAAAGCGCCTGTCTAGTAAACAGGAGATCGTGAGTTCGAATCTCGCCGGGGCCTATGTTCAATGTTGAGCATTTACTTTTTTTATTATAATTTTATTTATTTATTTCCTTTTTTTTATTTGTTTATGCATACCTAAAGTTTTATTTATAATTAATTTATATTTAATTATTTATTTCCTTTTTTTATATGTTTATGCATACCTACAATTTTATTCATATCCCTATAAAAATGTTATGAGCTAGACTGAAATTGAAATGCTTTCTATGTTTAATATGTATGTTTCCTATGTTTAATATGTATATATGAATATATTATATACATCATATATTTTATACATATAATATCTATATTAAGAGCCCTTGCAGGGTATTATTATATTTAGTCAAATGCTTGTAAACTAGTGAAGAAATCATTTCCGACCCTATAAATCATATATATTCTTAATCAGCATCAACAGCCGAATCGATCTAGCAGTGTTCGGAAAAACTTTATTTTTTTCAAAATTTTGAAAAAAGTATAAGGGGTTACATTGTCAAAATTGTTGAAAATTGGAAAAAATTTTAATTTTTTAAAATGTTAAATTAAGTACGCAGTTTTATAAACCGTACAAAACCCAACATATAAAAGCTTTCCGAAATAAAATTAAAACATTTTTGGCTTAGTTATGCATTTTTTAAACGTCGATTTGTCTAAAAATTGTCATACAAAAAATACTCTTATCGATTTCAGATTTAATCCTATCTATCCTATACCGAAATTAGTTTCTTTCATGTTAATTAATAATTTTTATAGTTTTATATATTACCTTATATTCATAGCATAAAATTGGGATTTATTTGCACTCATCTCAATTAGGAAGTGAATTTTCACCCAATTTTCCCATTCAATTTATCTTTTCTCCAGTAATAGTCATAGAAATCTGTTCAATTTGCTCAGCTCATTATTATGTGTGTTATCGCAGCCGCTACAATAACAATACGTAATTGCCTGAGGTGTGAAATAAGTGCATATTGATAATCGAACGATCTTTTATTGATCTATCAACGGGCAGTGCCTGTGGGGAAGTGGGTTCAATCGGGCGTTGAGTGCAGTTCATTGAACCGGGGGGGGGAATGGGAAACCCAAAGTTCGAACTCCGAAATTAAAATGTATCCGAATTCCTGGCACGCTTCTGAGCTGCTTTAAATTACCCACATATTAAGCACGTAGTGAGCCCCCGAAGACACCAATAATAAAATCGCCTCCAATGGCTGTCACGCTCTGACAATAATTAAAATGTCAGAAAATATGCCTGTCAAATCGCTGGCATTTTCGGAAGGTGCTCGATTGAGTTATGCTGGGCTGGGTTCTGGGCTTCCCTGTCATCGATGGATGGATCGATGGGACTGTAACCTGGACAGGGATCCGTTAAGGCGGAGGGCGCTCAATTTATGCAAATGAGACCTTCAGTTTCTCCGACAGACGACGGCTTTGGTAATGTCGAAATTTATGTGCAGGCCCTCAATAAAAGTTGGAGTTGACAAAAACGAAATAGTCACCGGGTATTTAAATAAATCCATGCATATATGTATGGAATTGCCTTTTATTATATTTTTAATTATGCTGACAAAAAAGTGTGACGTTTTGGCGTGACACTTTATGAAAATTTACGATCACTTTTGTGGTTATTTAACATAATATGGTATGGTATGCCAGCCATCAATGGTCGTAAAAAGAATATCTTTGGGAATATCTCCAAGCGAGGCATTATCCGCTTTTGTCTGGACCTCCAACCCCCCGAGCATTCACTACCGTGCCACGCCGTCTTTAGTTGACTTCGGTATGGCATATAGTCCGTCTAATTTATGATCGTGGGCAGCGTATTTTGACAATTTGATTTGAATCGGAGGCGAGCATATCAATCAATGGGGACTCCAGCATGTGTACGCATAACCCCCGATCCAGATGACAATGAAGAGTTAACAGCCGCTGTCTATTAAACCCCAATTAGTGGCGCTTTATTGAGTTGTCGTTTGGCCGGGTAATAAATCTTTGACAAGAAGCTGTGCCGCCTGCACTCGAGTAGATAAACGGCGATAAATCAAACCGTGGGCGGTATGATAAGCCGGTCTGCTTAGCATTTGCAGGTGATTGCCTTTTTTTATATACATATATTCCAGGGGGAAAATGCCAGCAGAGCTACTTATGCGATGGGAAAGCGCCGGCGACAGTTCCCACCCCAAAAATATGCGGCTGAGGAAATTGCAATCCTTACTTATTCCAGGATTCCGGCAAACAAACGCTGGAGTGCCAAAATTGAATTCACAGTTGGCTAAACCTAGCACTCGCACCCTCTCCCTATCTTTTGTAATCGAAATGCATTTTTGTGGATGGAAAGGGGGAGGAAAAGGATATCCTGCAACCGTATACCTTATTGGCCAATTTCCAATAAAACCAAATACGCAAAAGAATAAATTACAATCGCGTTGACAGCCCCGATTTCCACACCCAGACTCCAGGGGTTGTTTACCCGATGACACAAAAAACGCCCACAAAAATCCATTTTATCTTGGTGGGAAATGTTGCAAATATCTCCGGAATGGCAAATCATAATGGAAAACGATGTCATATCGCCCGGATGAGATCTATTCCTGCCCCTGATGGGCGCTGACACGACCAATTTAGATTGGAATTTCCCTGGCGGTGGGATTCTGGCTTTCTCCCTGGGACACATTAGATTTATCAACGCTACCGTTTTTCCGGCAATCGCTAAGGCTTTGGCCTCCATCTGGGTCCAATTCATTAATGAAAAATGAATGCGACTATTGAGAATGCCTTCATTTGATTAAATTAGTCTAATAATGTGTAAAGTATGGGCAGTTCCATCGAGTGGCTTGGCCCACCAGAGGAGAGGCCGAAACAAAAGCCGATTAGGTAAAAGTTTTCCAGTGAAAGTTCACCGCATTTGAATAACACCCAATGTGTGTGCGTTCTTACAAATTAATACAAGCCGTCGAGGGGGAAAACAAACGAAGAAATTATGTTAAAAAAATATGTATGGGTAAGCGGAAAAAAAGTTGTAAAATGTAAAAACAAACACATGTTAAATATGCCCTAAAAAATGATGTTCGGAAAAATGTCTTAAGAAAGATGTTTAAAAAAACTGTAAATTGTTTTGCATGAATAAAAACAAACCGAACCACGCCCCCCGCCTTTGCGTGACCAGTGACAGGCCAATTTCAGAGGCGCACGCAGAGAGATCCCCAGCCTCCATTATACCCAGTTCCCAGTCGCCATCCCAGGTTTGTTTTTCCGCATTTTCTCGCTGGATGTTTTTGTGGCCGCGGCTTTTTCTTGTCCACTAAACAACCAGTTGGAGTGGAAATGAAATATGTAGATGAGTCTTTAATTAATTTGAGACACGACAAGACAAGTGGCGTCGTCTGTGGCTGCGTCTGCGACATCGTTGTCTGCCTCCTGCCGCTTCAGCATTTCCCCACAGAGATCCCCACCTGATCCTCGCTTTTTAGGCCAAGAATCTAGTCTGTGGCAGTCGGCGGAGGTACCTGCTCTGCGGCAGGTGTTGAGTCATTTTGGTTGACTGGCCATTAGAGTCGCCATTGATCACCGATCATTGATCGAGTGGCACGGGTCTGTGACTTTGTAAGGAACGAGGGATTCGAGCTGGGAAGATAAGTATTGCTGATTTTCTATAGGTTAGGGAATTTTCTATTATTTATATAATATTCTTAGGTGTTTTCTTATATTTAATATGACGTTACCCCTTTTATTTACCCCTCTTAAAACTCCTTAAAAGATTTCCACAAGAAACCTATCTTACCCCTTCCTGTTCATGGTCACACTCCTCGAAACCCGAACCCCTATCCCCCCTCCATGTGCATCACTTATATGCACTGCCTTAGATCTCTGACCTCTGTGCCAAATATTTGCATTTGGCATTAAGTCGATCATAAATTTTAGAACCGAGCAGTCTACTAAAGCCGGCTCCGCTCCACTGCGATTCTGTGTCACCCGGCGGAGGCTGTCAACATTGTCGCCCTGGCCGGGAGATAAGAACTGCAGTGCGCTGCACTATCAGACCGGGTCCAGACCCACAGCCTCGTGGGCGTGTCGAGCGCCCTCATCCGTGGGCAAAGACAAGCAGGCCTCATTGTACACTCACTCACTCCCATATTTGCCTATCGCCGGAGGCATGGTTTCAGCAATTTTACGACCCTTTTGCGCACAGCATCAATTATTCGAATTCCCCGAATGATCCTAAAGCCGTTTCGGCTATCTGAGTGTGCCACCACAACGGACTATCACGAATCAATTAGCCAAGTCGCACTGTTTGGTAAGTTACGCTTGCCGCTGATTTATGCAATGCTACAAATGGAAACTCTTAATTATAATTATTTGACAGACTTGCGCGGCGGGGAAATCAAACTTAAACTGTTATAAGTCGCATATATATTATTTAGCTGGCGTTGCCTGTCACAGCCGCGGTTGTCAAATTGTTAACCGTTGGACTCCAACCTGCCCAGTTGCCCAGTTGCCCAGTTGCCCGGCCTGTCAGCGACGCTCCGGCGTCTGGTTAGACGGCATTTTTCCACAGAGTTGGAGTCGGAGACGGAGCCACAAAAACAGAAGTCCATAAAACATTTTTAGCATGTGCAGACTGGCGGCTTTTAAAATATTCAATTTGGCCGAGGCGACAGATGCGGGCTGATGATCTGGTCGTGTCAATGGTTTGAGTTTCCTTTTTTTTTTTGCATTTTATGGCCCCAGAAATGATGGTCTATCGAACAAAGAATGACAAAGTTTTTCCAAACAGATTATTCCATGTTCTTTGCACTGAGAAAAAGCTGTGCTACACAAGTAAAAAAAGTCAGAAGTATCTCGAACTCTTGGCTTTTCCTTTCGTTTCCCCTGAAGGCTCTCTGAAGTGTTAAGACTTGAGGGGAAACGAAAGGAAAACCCAAGAGTTCGAGATACTTCTGATACTTCTTTAATACCCAAAAATTTAATACGTAACACAGATTAAATATTCAAGTATGTAGCGACACAACTACTATACAATCTTGTATATTTTTGATCTAGAATTAGTTAGGCATATTAGTACTGCTGAAAATTTTTTGACTGACACATAAAATAAGCAAAGACCTCGAGTAAGCAAAAAATATTACTACAAAAGAAATAAAATTAATACAAATCCTAATCCTACAAATATCTTCCTATAAAAAAAGCCCCCTTTCTGGGGTTTATTTCTGTGTGTGCTAATAGCTCCCCATGCAAGGGAATCTCCCAACCCAGCCGTGACCAGATAAATTAAGCCGCAGTCAAAGTTCAAAGAGTTTTCCCCTCCTCGACGACATTTGACATGGCAAACGATTCGTTGGTTCCCGCCTCGCTGACACACATATTATGCAGTTCCCGAAAACTATATGTATATATAGTCAGCCAAAACGGAAGCCACCAAGAAACTGGAGCGTAACCAATGCGGCCCGGCATCCAGAGGGTCGGGATCCCACAGCCAAAGTGTCGCCTGTCAACTTTGGGGAATTGAAAATGGGCTGGGAAGCGGCTCTGACATCCGTATTTTTAGCTGTCGCCAGCCCTCGAGACATTTGACATGAGAAATAACATTTCAATTAGTTGATCGAATGCTCGATTTGAGCCAAATTGTCATGGGGGAGCCTTCCCACCAAAAGGGAGGGCAAGGAATGCCGTGCGTTGTGGGGATAGATAGATAGCTTTAGATAATGCCTGCTCAAATGTTGATTCCCGGACACATTTGCAGCTGATCCAGATAGCACGTGCGAATGTGTGTGCGGTATCGCAAAGTGTAATGCCGAATGGTATCTAGCAGATACACGCGCCGCACGAAGCACCAGCGCTCTGAATGTTAATGCAAATGCATACGCCGCTGTATTTGTGCGGGGCGTAAATAGTCCAGAGCGCGCTTAGTTGCGTTTGCAATTAATTCACAGTAAACAGCAAATGTTGCAAATAAATTAGCAGCGACAAAAAGTATCTGCAAGTGAAAACAACAGCCGCAACAAAATCGAGTCTGAGCCGCATGGAGTGCAATTGAAGCCGCATGCGACACAGCCACTTTGCTTATCGCCAGCTAACATCGACTTTGGTTGCCAACGTCAATTGTTTGGGGATTTGTTTCGATTTTTTGATACCTCTTAAAACGAAATTTAATAACAATCTTAACAAGTATCTGTCGGGGTTAAAATTACTTGGACTTTTGACTTATTTAAGCTTTGAGGGGACTGTTAAAGTCCAAATAAGCATTTAAGGTTTAAAAGGCGTAGAAGTAATTTCAGTGGAATTATCTTTCAAATAATTACAATATTTTTGATTCATTAAGTACTCAATAATATTGTTAAAAGTCTAACAATTTCATTCGTTCACTAAATGATTATGTGTTTAGAAATCCATTGCTCTTTAGAGGGTATTCCAATACCGATGATTCAGTGCAAGGCTGAAATGCCATCGGAAAACGTCATAATTATCGGGGGTAGCTAGCTGAGTGGGCCGCCATCTACGGCTACAGATACAGGGCGCGCGGATACAGATACAGATACACTTAATACTACGTTTGTTTGCCAGGCACAATGCAAAATATATTGACTTAGGTCAGTGGCTCATTGAACGCAAAATGCAAATTGTTGTTGCCTGCCGGTCGGTAATTCGCACTTCACACCCTGACGTGCATGTGTCTAAACGAGTATATCGGTGGCCATGTGTGTGTGTGTGTGCTTGAGAGTGCTGTGTATCTGCAAGATACAAGACTGCAAGTAGCTAGCTGGCAAATGTGATAAACAAACCTGACGCCAGACGCCTTGTGAGCAGTTAAAATTAAAGGCAAACAACGGAAAATATTACCTCATCGAGAGGGATGGCATAAGTTATAGACCAGAGCGATATATCTCTGGCGATCAAGGTTACCAATGGAATTCAGAATGCCTAAGAACTCTTCAGAATATTGAGTTACCGTCCAAGCATTACCCGTATCCAACTATCAAGTTACTCGAAGATCCAAAATTATTGACCAGTCCGCAGTTAATTTTTATTGGTCGCGTCAATCTTCATGAGAAACGATCAGAGAATATTCTGGGAATTCAAATCCTCGGCAACTTCCATTTAAAGGCTCATTAAACAGATAATCATAAAGATATTATTGGACAGAGAATCTTAATATTGTTGGAAACAGCTCATAAAAATTCCAAAATATAATAGAGACATAAGAAATCTGTCAGAGCCTGACAGCCAGACAATAAAAGCGCGCCCAGCCAATAAAAAAAAATATGTAAATATTTCGTAGCCTCCATTCCCCCTGAGTGAAAGTGAAAATCAGCATAAAAATTGTTAACTAAATTGTTATTCAACAACAAAAACTCACAGCAATAATAAACAACAGACTACAAGCACAAATTTAGATAAGAGCCTCCAAGAGATACTCTGGAACCGGCAGCATGTTTCGCTTTATTGTCGCCGCCATGCATCATCCGATCCGAATCGATTCTATCCGATACGAATCGAATCGAGGAAATTTTAGCTTTCAGCACTGCCATCTGCCCGAAAATCTCCAGCGCCGAGAAAAACTTAACGATGTGCCAGACTATTAAAGATATTTAGATACACTCCCGGGGGTGGGGCTCTATTTTTAGCTCGGCCTTTGACTCAATTAGCTTCGAAGTGTGTTTGCATTAATTCGACCTCAAAATGGGATCACACTTGAGCACAGTTGATGAATGTCCAAGTGTTCGGCTCCCGATGATAGGCTCGGTGAATCGATTTGGCCAATTACCGGCCCCATTATGTGGCTAATTGCATTGTCGCCTGTTGGCCAGCTCGGACCACCACCACCTGCATCGCGCACGCGACTGCCATGCGATGACAGCCAGTCTTTTGTTCGGCGGCCACATTTATGGACACTCAACAAGGCCTGGCGCTATGCCAGCCATGTATGTATGTCTACCTGGGCCTGTCCAGCATTTGTCATAGTCGTACTCGGACTCGGACTCGGACTCGGAGCACTTGTAGATCCAAATAGCCGGAGAGCTCAGGTGGAACTGGCAGTTAACAACGTCGCCCGCGTTTATCGTCCATCGACTGACAATGTAATTGTGATTTATGCAAATTGCCAGGCTCAACACCTTTTGGCGAATTTATGCTGGCATTCAATTTGACCACCTCCCATTCGCAATTCCCCATTCTTGGTGGCGAGCTAACTTTCTTCTTTCTCCTGGGAAGGAGGTTTGCTTATTATGCTTGGCCATCTAGGAACTGTTTATTGACTTGGTCTGCGAAACAAAATAATTGGGCGGAGATCGCAATGGAGATGGAGGTGGCTCCACCACGGAACCCACACGAACTCTCTTGTTTTGATTTCTATTAATATTTTCTTTGGAAAAAATGATTGTTGCACCCCATAAAAAGCCGTACACAGAGGCACGGACAGGCATTAATCAGCCGGAGGAAAAAAAAAAGGAAAACTTTGAAAAAAAAGATCTGCAATTGAAGTAGTTCTGTTTGCATAGTGCTTGTGTTTTCGCAGGCCAAATGAAAACAGGCGGCCGTAGCCAAAATATCTGCAGATCGGGGGGATCGGGGGGGAAAAACTACAAGAAAATGGGGCTGTGTGTGTGTGGGGAGGCCGAAACATGCGTCAATAACCCCATTCCGAATCGATCGCTGGCGATGCGATGCAATTGAGTAGATCCTTTGCCGGCTGCCATCAGAGCAGATGATGAAGATGCTTTTCCTGTATTTTTATTAGCCCAGCTCTCGCGCCGGCTAAGTGGGCAATAAAAGCGGTTAGGGAGAGCAAGGAAGCGAGTATCTAAGTATCTGGTATCTGGTATCTGGTCAACCTGATAGTGGGCCAGACGCTTTCGGCTTATCTCCCGGCCTGGCAACCATCATCATCTGACCACTCTCCAGATCGCTTCCCTCTTGGCCAGTGGAATTGGCAATAGGTGTTAGTGGCCAGTGTTAGTTTATGCGTGCTCTGGTTTCATGATGTGTGAATGGGCTCGTTAAATGTTTGGCCAGCTTGATGGAGTGAGAAATTTGCCAGGTTGCCAGGTTGCCAGCTTGTTGTTAGTATGCCAACAGGTTTGTAGAAGGTTCAGACGTGCAGCAAACTTGATTTGCTTATGGGTTGTTTCTTAAGTTAATTACAAGATTAATTATTTAATGAGATTCATGACACCTTTGGCTCTATATTTACTATTTTGTATGCGAAGTATCTGAAATATTGTACATTTTCTACTGAAGTTTCTGTATGATTTCTTTAATATAAATAAGATAGATATTCCTTGAAAACTAAAATGAGTTCCATTTTGAGGCACACGAATATGCTGCCTTAATTATTTAGCCATTTAATTTTATATGAATCGTTAAGCCGTTTATGCGCCAAATTAGTAGAGGCAATGAATAATTTGCTGGCAAATGGATAGTAAATTTTTCAAAATAATTTTCCGGCTCATTCCCATTGCATTCCGCTCGCTCGCTCTGTTTCAGCTTGGGTTTCCCAATCGCTCTGCTGATATACATACATCTGCTCCACTGATGCAACATTGTTGCCCAATGGAACACTTGTCCAGCACCTGAGATTCTCTCAGTTCGAAATGAATGTCTGTGCCATAATTTGCGCTACATTTTGTAGGCCATGTTCCAGACATTTGTGTTTTGTTCAATGTTTGTTTTGCTCGGTGTACTGTACTGTATATACTACACACTCACAGCGTTGCATAAATCATAGATTCAATACACAGAGAACGCGTAAATAATGCGAGGATTACTTGGGAAATTATAAGTGGTGAGCCACTTAATTATAGGCCTGATACTGACTGACAGTTGTATCTACACAGAACCAAAATCAAGCATCATTTAAACTAAATAATACTTCAGGGAGTATAGTCTGTAACTTTATAACCTAAGTTCAATTTTTATTGAAATGCGATCCATTTGAGATAATTTTTTCTTACTGTCTCCCAGTTGGGAGTCGAGTGTGCGGCTACTGTGCGACACTTTGGCTTCTGTCCCACTCGAGTGCATTTTTATGATCGCTCATTAATTTTATGGCTTTTCATTTGTCGGATGCGGAGGCGGAACTCCGCGATAAGACCGCCTCGATCGCCATCCTCGATCCCACACATATGGCTCTGGGAGCTCGTTAGACAGAGCCACTTGTGATTGATCCTCTCCACTGGCGAAGTCTCACGTATCTCGAGCACTTGCCCCAATGACCGCGATCAGGCAGCAATCGCATAACTTGCGAATGGCACAGCAAAAGTCCCGATTTTACGCAGGATCGGCGACGGATTGCGAAACCGTTCAAAGCCATGGCCAAAACACGTACCACAATCAGCTAATTGGATGGCCGACTGCCCGGTGTCGCTTTCATTAGCATGCAAATGCAGATCGCAGCGATATCTGGTCCGCTTCTGTTCCTTAATGGCGGCGACGTGTTTCGGTGCCTGCTCTTTTGTAATTAATGTGATCCGCCGACTGACCTTAACTGTGTGTTGTCAGACTGATTAAAAAGTGTTGAAAAACAAGTTGTTACTCAGCCCCCGCGCCAATACCGCGGATATTGGATATTGGCTGTCGGAGGATCCTGAAAGCTGAACTGAAACCGAAACTGGCTCGCGGGTATTTTGTCATTTTAATGGTGGCTCAGGAATTGGCTTTTGCCTTTTGGCTTTCGATTTTTTCCAGTCTAATTAAGGCGAACATGTGGCAAGATCAATGTCGGCGGCGCCGCGGTGGCGTGCGTACAAGTATCTGACAGATACTTACGCCTTTATGGCGAATAAAACCAATATGCTGATGCCAGCTACCGAAAATTAATTATTTACGCCATTCGCAGCCTCCTTAATTGCACTTCGCCGGCTGACAAATTGCATTCGCGTAATGGGATTTTCGTCTGGCATTGTTACTGCAAGAATTATGCGCATTTTGCATGCGATTTATGCAAAATCCCCGCCAAGGCATTGAACCAGGCAGGGATGTCTTCATTGGGCTCGGGTTCCATGCTCTTTCAATGCTCTTTCCCATCAAGCTGTCAGCCACCGAAGGCAGTTTCCTTTTGCCGGGGGATTTATGCAATATTTAGCAACGTTATTTGGAGGAACACGCCTACAATTGACAAAGGGCAAGTAGAGTGGAGAACTCGATCTACACACAGGACTAAAGTTCTGGATGATATTATATATAAAATTATCTATTAACCATAAAAATAATATTAATAAAATTCAAATATATTAACTAAAGAAGCTTATATTTCCTGGTTCAATAGTCTTTAGTTTCCACAGATGTTCATGCATATTTTAAGCCCAGATTTAATTGTTCTCAGTGCACTTTTGCCCATGGAAATGCACCAAACTGTGAGTGTGTGGGCCCCGGGTTCATGCCAAAGTCGTGAGGAAATAATAGAGCGAGTTGATGAGTTAAGCCCTGCCTACCAAAATATTGTCAACGATTTGCATGCAAATTGCACGCGGAAGTTGCTGCTAACAAGGTCGTTAACTCAATTGTACTTGCCCAGAACTTGGCCAGAACTTGCCTAGAACTTCATCGTATCCCAGCTGGAGTCAAGCAAGTCAAAGTGCAAATATGTGGCCACCCGACGCCTCTGCATTACTCAAGCTCACGCCCGCGAATACAATTCAATCCAGAGGTCCGCCCGGGGTCGAGCCCAGCTAATGAAGTTGAGGCGTATCCAAACCCAAAGCCGAGTCTGAAAGATACAGGAACCCGGCTAAATTTAGCCAAGTTTGGCCGGCTCTGGGCCTTGCCACCTACGATAAATCAAAGTTAATCAGATCTAGTTTCGATTGGGTTTTTATGGCTCGCTGCGCCTGCCTGCCATTCGGCTCCATTCGATGCCATTTAAATTAGCTGCCGGGTAATTTATCGCATTGTTGGCTCTTTGCAGGTTTCGTTTAGCGCCAGGATGCCGCTAAGTCCAGACACAAAGGCCCTGGGGTCCAGTCCCCGGCTGCCCACCGACGACACGGCTCCTTCTCCTCCTGCTCCTGCTCCTGCTCCAATCCAGGCCTGTCTCAGTCGGTTGCCCTCGACTGGAACTGAATGGGGAGCTACCAGCCGCCTAGTCGATAATTACGCATATTTTGTTGCCTGTTTTGACGCTGCTTTTTATTTTTATTCAATTTTATGCAGTCAGTCAGTCGGTTGTAAGGGTATCGAAAGCTTGCTTGACTACAGGAAGAGGGCTCAACTTATCGCCAGCAGATTCTCGTAAATTTCGCTCCTTAATTGGGAAGATGCATATTAAGTTGTGAGAGCTGAAAACTAGCTTAACTCATAAGCCAGTTCTTGTTTTTCTTATGAAATATGGCTTAAGGGAAGTCGGTTAATAGGTAGTAAATATTAAGGCTAAGCTAATGGACCAATTAATTGGCTCTTAACGGATGTTATGGCAAAAACCAGAGGGAAAAACTATAGAGATGAAGGATTTCCGTGAAATAAAATTCTTAAATTCAAATGAGAGAAGCTTTAATGATCCCTCGTGTATCCTCTAATTGTTTCCCGATTGTTTTTGTTCTACAACTAGTTTATTTGTTTTGGCCAGATAGTTGGTAGTACCTCGTCGCCCACTTAATCGACCATTAAAACAATTTGTTCGCCATCTAATAAATCTATTTTTAGGCGACTCGTGTTATTCCTGACCTCTATCATTGATAGTTTACACAAGTGGGCATAGGAAAATAATCGACAAGGGCATGAAAACTTCGGCGCCTCAATAAAAATGCGCCGCCGTAGTTTAATATTATTTTCCTGCACTCCATTTAGCATGGCGGGCATTGTCTTGGAGTGAGGATTGGCCATCTCTGGGTTTTTAGTAGCTGTTAAATGGCACGGACACAGTCGGTGGTCTCCTCCAGAGATCTAGGTTTTAACACCCGATCAGAGGAGTCGGGACTCTGCTGAGGCTGCCCTGGAAATGGGTTTCAGCTTACACACTTGTTGCCGACTCCTTTTGCCCACATGGCACAGGGAGACGACGGAGTTTCGAGGCTTGTCATCGCCTGGAATAAGGCGCTTATTTATTTGCCAGAGCTTATAAGAAGAATCTCAAGGTATCGCATTGCAGAGACGTATCGCAATTATAAATCAGTTTAAGTCGCCTCGGCTCGGGACCCCCTGACATTAAGCAATGAAACCTTTTGAGCTCTGTTTGGCTTTGTCTTTGTCAAGTGGGCCGTCTGCCGTCTGCCGTCTGCCGTCGGATGTCTGCCCTCCACCATCACCTGTCCGTCAATCCTGTCCAGATCGCCTTCCTCCACGCTCCGTGTGGCACCTTTGTTTGCACAACTCCGACGAACTGATTGCCAAACACCGAACGCGGACAAATGAATGATTGCCCCTGCTCGGATCTTACGGATCCCTCGGCGATCTCTCTCACGGATATGCCATGTCTATGTTTGCTAATAACTCAACAGCTAATCAGCAGCGATCGGCCGGGGGAAAGGGGTGTGTGGCGCAGCGTGTAGCCCGCAATTAAGCGAGCAGAAATGTATCTTTCTTTGCATCTTTGTATCTTTGTATCTGCATCAACAAACATGCATCAGCACATGCCGCGCTGCATTAGACAAATCAATTATGCTGACTCTCTTGGGTGGGGCCTGCCGATATATAGTATGTTTGAGCATCTAATGGAGATGGGGATAAGCCGATCAGTTGAGCTGTGGGAAAGGAATTCAGAATGCAGCAAGCCGCTTAGGTTGTCTTCAAGGTGCACTGAGATAAATATATCAAAACGAAAGGAGTTAAGAATTTAAGAGTTAAGAAAGGACTGGTTAAATAATCACAATATTTTCTTTAAATAGTACACTATCTAAAGATTCCAAATATAACTTGATTGCAGAAGGTGCAAAATATATTTTGCGAGTGACTTTAAGACTCTTCGCATGACCACAAAAAGTAAATTCCTCGCCAAATTCCATCAAAATGCTGTCAGCTGACTGCAAATTTGATTGTTATCGCGGAATGTCAGAGCAATAACCGATAAGGCTCAACGTGGTTTATTGCCGGCCTCTTTATTTACCACTCATATTTATAGCTGGGCAAGAAAAGAGCCGCCCAACTATTAACGCAAGTCCGCGCTTTTGGCCCGCTATTAATCAACATAATTGATGACAATTGGCGGGTAGGTTCTGGTGCGTTGTGTCGTAACAAAACGCTTATCGGCCATAGCTGAATCTAACACTATTAGTCAATGGATCGCATCGCACCAGCTGCCTATCATCAATTTATCTGCGAAATTCTCTGCGGCACTCGAGCTGTGCGCGGGTAGAGCTGCATTCTTGCCTCACTGATTTATGAATTTGACCGCCGAACCATTTGCGAGGCGGGTCGAAGGAGCCCCTCGATCAGTTAATGACCCTGCCAGGCGCATAAAACATGCATATATTTCGCATTCAATTTCTGGCCCCCCGGATCAATGACCTCCCAGTAAGTTAGTAGGCAACGGCACAGTCATTGAAATCAATTCAAGGCACACACTCCTAACACACAAACTGCAATCTACGGCTTGATTGGCCCGCCGATTGACGCTTCTCGGGGTGACTGAGTGACCTAGTGCAGCTCGGGGAACTGCCAAGATCAATAGCTTTTCAATTGAATTCGATCTGGGAAATTTGCCTGCAAGCAGATGGCTTCGGAAATCATTGGAAAATCCCACAAAGGTTGTGATTCACTTTCAGGAATATCTAACTCTTTTTAATTTGAACAGAGAAAAGGTAGTTTGATGAAAATGTATAAATATAAATAAATATACTTTGTGTATTTGAAAATTCTAAAGAAATCGCTAAAAAATTGTTTATTTACCTATCCTCAAACTTTCAAGATCCCTGAAAACATTTTCCTCAGAGGAAACTCGGAAAACCCCATATTCAAATTCACTCTAACTATAATTGTCAATAAGTTTTCCCCTCAGAAGTTTTTTTAATATACAAAAAGTCAATAAGTTTTAATAACAATTTGCAATAGTCAACCAAAACTTAAAAACAATCTATATTATCTAGACAATGTTTGTCAAAAAAGTTGTTTAGAGCACACACGTAATTTCTAAATCTCAATAATAACATAAGCTTTTCCGTAATATTTCCATCATTTGCATGCCATTTGCATTCTTAAGGCTAACTTTCAATGATCCAAATAGTTAGCACAATTTTCTTGGAAAAGATATCGCGCGCGTTTTAAATCGCCAGCAAGGGACTTTGCTTTGTTTTTCTTCTTTTTTTCAGCTATTTAGTCAAGCGATTAGTGTCAATTTGTGCGGAGCATAACTATAAGTACACAGTCATAGTCATCTATGTGCACTTGTAGTTATGGCCACTGCTGGTTGCTTTCTCGCAGAGTTTTGTGCGGCGGCGTGTTTATTCAATTAGCATTTATTTTCTTACGTTTCTGCCCAGCTATTTGGCAACTCAAGAGGCCTTAAGCCGGAGAAAAAATATATATAAAAAATACAAAAAGAGAAGCCAGAGCAAGATGTGCCGGCAAAGGGGGAAGACAACGATGGCATGGACATAATTGCAGGCTATTTATCACGGCCAGTTCGCCGCTGACAACTCAATGAGCAGGCTACGCAATCGCAGAGCTCGAATTAACACACCTAGGACACGTAGCAGATGCCATTGGAACACCTGCCCCACCTGCCGCGGCCAGGTTCAAGTCCCAATCCCGATCCCGATCACGATCCCCACTCCCGTCCTCATCCGCATTCGCGTCTGCATCCTTGGACATTTAAATGCAGACAAAGTAATTGCGGAGCGCTGGCTGATTAAAATGGATTTATAAATTATGCAGCGGCGCGATTAAAATCGCCTGAACAGTCGCGTCGGCGGCGCTAACAAAGCTGTCTGCGTTTTTTCCCGCCCCAGGGCAGAAGGCTTTTCCTGCTGACTCCTTACGTGCCCGCAGTTTGGCTAATAGAAAGATTTATCACCCCGTCGGCGACTTGCAGGCCAAGTTGCAGGTCTCCCATCCGCAGGCGCAGCCGCGGCCGAAGTCGCATCCAAGCGTCCGATTTCCAGCTCAGCGATAAAAACCGCCTTCAACTCGCGACCGCGTTACGATTTCAATTTTCATTTCATTTGCAAGGCGCGTCAAATTTTCAGCCCTCAAGCATTATTTATAGGCACAGCAAATATTATATTATCAATGTAAAATCCACCTTATTTTTACTATCTATATTTTTAAGGCAAATTTAAGAAGTTGTTTAATATTTTTTAAGCAACACTTTTACTATATAGCAACACTTTTTATATAGTTTTCTTTCTAAATTGTAATATCTATTTTTTTCAGTGCCTATCTTTGCAGATATCTCTCTCACTAGGTCCTATCTTCGCTTTTCCTTTTAATTTATGGCATTTAAATTGCAATTTCTTGTCGATGAGCCCCGAGGGCTGGGACTTTGAAAAAGCTGGCCAACTCTACGCTGACTGCGATTTTCACACCTTTAAACTGTAACGCTTTTTCAGATCCCCAAGTGTTCTTTCCATTAGCATCTTTGGACAGGCCTGGAATATGCATAACCACTGCGTATGTATATATATTGATTTGGATCGGAGTCTGCGCCAGCCCACATGTGAGCTGGATATCCAACCACTTTTCCTTGATTTGTGGTCAACGCGAAATCACTTTTCATGGGAAATAAATTTCGTTGAATGGACAAACTAACGGGTATGGGAGATATCTTTGGCAGATTCCCCGCTGATTTGATAGATTGATTTTTTGGAGACCAAGGTTGGGATGGGTGAGAAAGCTTAAGTTTTGTTTGGGTAAAGTATATAAAGAATTAAAAGTAATAAATTTGTATAGTATAATTATAAAAGATCTTAATAGATACTATTTTCAGCTTCCATAAATTCAAGAGCAATTTACACTGTTATCTCCACAATATTTATTACTTTGATTCGACTATTTGCACCGCCATTAATAGCTTTAATAAATCTTCCCATACCTCGTGTTAATTAAAAAACAAACTTACAAATGACAAGCACACATACACACACACCGTAAACGATGACCATTAAAAAGCCATTAAAATGACGCAAAATGCAAAAGCGGAAAGCAAATAAATGGCCACAAGGTAAACTATTTAATGCTCACGCCCTGAACTGAAAAGAAAGTGTCGCCGAGATGCCATTGATTTTACCTGCCTTCGATTTAAAGGCAATTAACTTTGACCACCGCACATGCTCGTATCAATTAGTCGAACGACCGCCCAGATATTGGTTGTGGGCCAATCCGAGAGCATTTATCTTCATTAGACCGCCGCCGAGATACAAATCAATCTGCCTGCAAAGAGGGTGGAGACTGGGGGCTCTCTGCGAGCATATATGTAAATATCGACTGATGTAACACCGCAGATAGGCTGGCCCATTCAGTTTTCCTTTTGGCCAACTGTGTGGCAATGGCGTGGAAAGCCTTCCCCGACTCCCAACAGCTCGTCGATAGGCAAATCAACAGGTTGGACGGGCGCCAGTCACCACCGGACAAACTGGTACAGGGGCTCCTCGCCTCGTTCAATCTCAATCTCAATCAAAGTAAAATTGTATCTGCATCCGAAATGATTTGCGAGCTGGAAAGCAGGAGGGGAGGTCCCCATACCAATCCCAGTCCCAATACGAATACGAATACGAATACGAATACGAATACGAATACCTCTATGAATGCAAGGTGAATTGAATCTAATCAAGGCACCGTTAGGCCAAGATCCCAGATCAGTATCTAATCGGGAGCTGTCCGAAGAATTTCAAAGCAATTAAAACGCACCGTCTGATGGATGCTAGGCCTTTCCGCACCTGGATATCTATCTCCCTGCCAGCACTTTGGCTGGGCAAACAAATGCAGTTGTCGGCGATCAGCTAGCTGCCTCAATCGACACCCACGGCGCTCGATATTTCAAATGGAGTTAATACTTTAATTGATCTTGCCGTAGGTACATTGATTTTGGTGTTACAACAGCGCAGCTGCTCCACACGAGCCACCCACGAGCTACCGAATTGCGGATCTTCAAATGCACTGATAGAAAATTATATGAATTGAATAGAAAGCTATAGAAAATAAGATCCACGACACAAGGTAAAGGATTGATAAAGTAGGCAAAGAGAACTGATAGTAAGTTATAAGAATTAAGTTGCAAGATACATCTTTATATTATTTATAAATATTATTAAGCCAGCTTCTTCTTTACTTTAGATAACTATTTCTTAGCTATTTATATTTATTTTAAAATACTTTATCCCCAGTGCACTGCCACAAACTATATCTCAATGCTGGAATATGGGGATGAAAGTGTATTTCGAGTGCCTGGAGATGATTATGAAAGTCCATTCGGATGCGGGTTGGCGCTGTGGCTTGTGCTAGTGTCAAGCAGCGTGGATGCTGTTGCTCCCAGAGGAGGTTGGTTCCCCGCTTCGGTGATTAAGTGCACTGGATTTGTACCATATATTTAGGGAGCAGCCACTTAACGCAATAATCCACAGTTGCCATTGTGGAACTCTTTTTTTCAGCTTCCATGTTGGGATCTATACCCCTAAGAAGTTCTTTATCTAATACTGAGAGATTGAGATCGTTTTCCTCATTCCATTTCTCTTAATGTTGATTACTAAAGTTAAATGGTTAAAGAGATACTTGTGGCATTAAATGGAGTATCTGTTAGAGGTAATAGTTTTCATCTGCATTCTGTCTTATTGAAAACTGAATCCCATCGCCTTGATACCAACCCTAGATCACTTTTAGACCACCCTCTTTTTTTATAAGCAGATTGACTGATCACCTTAGTTGCCCCATTTATTAGCATCTGTCTCCCATAGGCTGCTTGGCTAATTCGGCACTCGGCAACGATTCAAGTCCGCAAAAGTCCAGCCGCCGCGATACCCCTCATAGATCACCACCAGAGCCTCGCGTGGGAGGTGCGTGGCTGGCGGGCTGTCACGGACTGTCAGAGACGTTGCAATGGTAATTAGCAAGGCACCCCACAATACGAACTCCGGTGACATTTGTCAACAATCTGTCAAAATAAAATGCAACAAAGGCCGCTGGCTGGCGGCCATAAATTTAATGCACTGCCTATTGGCCGGGCTTAAGCAATTTTTATGGCCGATATGCGATATCGGCCGGGCATCGTGGTCAATTAGACGGGCACGATTCCGGTGGGCGAGTGGCCCGGACAAAGGCCAACAGCAGCAGTAGCGACTCCCCATATTACTTACATTGTACAATGGACAATGTGCAATGTACAATGCTAATGGAATTGGCCTTTTCCTGCCACCGAATTATCATTCATAAATGCGGCTTATAAATGGGTCAATCAGTCTGCTGCCAAATGGGGTAAGAAGGCAGCAGAATGATCAGCGAGAGAAGAGAGCAAGTGTCCCGACTATGGGATACCTGTTACTGCATGTGAGACGACATCCTTAATGGTAATAGTTTTACTTCGCGTAATTTACTTTTCTTTAATAATTAAGCCCGCCTTACAAGTGTTTCACATGCACCGCTTTCCCGAAAATTGCACTGTCCTGTCGAGATATTCTGACCGACCGGTATGAAAATTGTTAAACAAGTTAACAAGCTGCTCGCCCCTGGGGCACTGGAGCACTTTCAATTGTCGGGGAGTCCAGCAGCAAATTGAACGTTTAAAACGTTTACAATTTATTGTCGCTGTTCAGTGCCCACGTGGGTGGTCACTTCTTACATTTTCCCTTTTCTTTTCTTTGCTGAATGCTCCGGAGTGGGTCACTGGTTCCAGCCTCATTATGCAAGAGGGCCCTTTGTGGGTCATTAAAGCCGGCCATAAAAGCGAGCAGTCCGCTATCTCCTGTCCGAAGAAGTCATTCATCCATGATCGCAGATCTTCCGCCTTGAGTGGTTTGCAGTAAATAATGCGGAATACCATGGCGATCTCGGTCCTCCTCCGACGGCTGTTTGGCAAATTAGCGAGCTCGTTAAGAGGCCAGCCAGCGGTTCGCTTCTATGGGCCAAAAAATGCCATTGAAAACAAACAGATTGCAGCTATCCGGGCCGGAGGGAGAGCTCTTAAAACTTCGCCTAGCACTTTTAGTGGCGCTCATAAAATTGACCTGCCACGGAAGCCTTCTGCCGGCTGTCCGTGGGCTGGCCAAGTGTTTGATCTTCCTCGAAAGTGGACTCATAAAGCCCATTGATCCGACGATGATCAGCGGGCAATCAAATGGGATAATTAATACTCCGCGGCCTGCGAATGGGGTAATGGTAATGTGAACCAGAAAGTGAATGAAATGCGAAGGAATTTCCACCGATGCGGAAGCACTTTCCCGAGGAATGCCGCCTAACCCCGTTCGGAGCACGTTATGTCATTCCATTCTGGCCGATCTGGATGAGCCCAATCAGCTGCCCATTCAACCAGGCAGACTTCCTCATTGCCCTGGATAATCCGGCAGGCGGTCATAGATACTAATTGAAACTCATTGTTCACTTTTGACGCCCATCAATTGCCTGGCGAAGCGCTATGACGCTGCCCTCTCTCTCTTCTGGCCAGCCCAAACAATTGACACTTTTCCAATTGCACCTTCGCACACACACACATGGCCGGTGTGCCAATGGGCAACATGGGGGATCGAAGGGGGTGGCAGATGCCGTGGGGAACCCGCACACCTTGCACCCTTGCCGCCGCTGGCGTCAATTAGTTTAAATAAAGCGAGTGTACACACAGAGAACAGGCTTCGAGTCAATGGCCCAGGCCCTTGTCCACACTGGGAAAAATATTCTTAGCATTAGAGGTGTCATTCTATATTATTTTAAGGGGTTTTTTTAATTACTGAAATGGTGATTTCTTCCTTAAAGTGTATGACTTTGTTTAGGAAGCAATTTGAAATATTTTAGGTAGCTTTAAGACCAAGTTACAAAGTAAAAACTATAAAAATAACTATAAATAATAATAATGTACAAACTTCCTAGTCTAATTTAGCTATCTTTCGAAATAAAGTAGCTTGGATTCAGGGAACTATAAAGAAGATACATTTAAAGAGGTCTGCAATTATCTCACAAACAATAAACTTAACATCCCATAATAAAATCATTTCCCTGTAGCTTAGAAGATAAAAGCCAACCAATTCTCGGGAAATTTGCATCGAGATAGGTTAAACAAGCAGTCATTAGTCATAAGTCTGCATAGAAACAGAAGAAAGCTGAAAGTATCTGCGTGGTTGATAATGGCAAAAGAGAATGTTAAGATATATCTAGGTGCAAAGGTTCCTTACTACTACAAATCTACTACAAATATTAGTAACAATAATTCCAAAAATCCTTCTTAAGATAAAATTGTATATAATTCTTTAAAGTGCAATCCCATGCCCAGGTTCAGATCCTCTCCCTGACACACGCCGCCTTTTTCCTTGCCCCAACACTCCCCGAATCCACCGAAAATCCAACGAGCATGGTCATTAGAATTTTTTGTATACACTGCACAACATCAGCACACACTCTGGGTCTCGGTGTGTGTGTGTCATCACCTCAATTGGGTTCACTTCCTACTTGCAAGGCGGAGCTGCTGTGATCACGAAAATGTATCTGCGGCAAGCACGCGGCGTATCTGTATCTGTTTCTGCAAGATACGCACCAGCCATTAGTCGCATTTCGCTTTTCACTTTTCCAGCGGAAGTCATTTTCGAGTTAAATATTTTCAAGTCACCATCGACAGAGAACCCCAGCATCCCATTCCGAGTCGAGTCGAGTCGAGTCGCCGTTTTATCTACGCGAATTGCACACGCACTTAACCCGCTTCCAGTAGCTAATGTAGCTAATATGGAGCGGGATCCCAGGCACGCGGGTCTCGTGGCCCCCTATCCCCCTTTTACTTTTTTTATGACCGTCCATAGTCGCGCATATTAAGAGACTTGAGGAGGGGGCACATCGAGGCAGCTCACACGTACGCTCTTGGCATGCAAAAATGTTTTCAGCTCCCCGAAAATCGGCCGATCGCCGGGTAGATTAGTGCGGCAATTTGTCGATTGCCTCTGTAAACTTGAGCTATTAAGTGCGAACATATTTGAGGAGGAGGTCCAATCCAATCCAATCCAATCCGAGCCCAAGGAGAGTCGGCTTTCGTTTAAACCGGATTCATAACGTGCATTTATACGTTTCTTGTAAATTCAAAATTTGTTATTTTGTGCGCGTGTGTTTGGTAATGGCTCTATGGTGCTGGATCTGATGCCGTGAAACGATCATTAATATGTCATTTACAAGTCGGCAAATTGTCGCTAATAAATTGTTTTCAGCTTGCACACAAAATAATTTCCACCGACAAGCCAGTCAAGACTTTTCCTCCAGCCTTAAGTGAGTGTGGAAATGGGATTTTTTCAATTTGTTTATAGACTGTAAATGAGTCGTTTATAAATGAAATAAGTCTACCGGACTTGTATTTTTAGATAATAATAATCGTAACACAGAATATTAATAGTTTTAATAGGTATTCTTAGCTCTCGACAACATATTAAATATATATTTGTGCCTTCCCTGCTAAATATCCATCAATTTCATATTTAATAATCAGTTAGAGCCCCTAGAGAAATAGAGAACTTTCGCTTTTCTCGGTTTGCCTTGAGTAAACAATAGTTTTCCCCTTTACATCTTTGAGGAAATTTTGGAAGTGCCAGCCATATATGTGGAAGGTGTAACCGAAGTTTACTCGATCAATTCTCGGAACGCTTGGACTCTCTTATCAACTTCGCTTTCCTTTGACTCTGGCATAAGATTTACGATACCACCGGCAATTGGCAATTACAGTGCAATTAATTTATAATCCCCCGGGGGCAGGGCTCAACTAGAGACCTACTTAGGCTCCTAGAGTAGGTGACACACTTAGGGCCTAGGTTTATATGGGGCAATTCCGAAGATAACGCACTTGAGGCTTTCCGATACGATATTTATGATTGCCGGAGTCGGGGGAAATAGTCTTGCCAGCGTCTTGAGGAATTTTCTCATGAAACATTCCAACTTTAGGTGTTGGGCAATGACTCGAATTATCTGCACTATCGGTGAGCAATTTCGGTTCGAATTAATCACAACATTTGCACGAAATCCGGTTGGGTAAAAAGGCATCGAGTTGCCGAAGAAAATCGTGTAAAAAGTGCATTTGCATCGCCAACGCAAAGTGCATTAATAAATCGATCCAGTTTCGGTTTCCACTTGGGTTTTTCCTGTTTCTCTTTGCATTTGCAACTTGTAGGTGGCCGTGTTTTGACTGTTTGCCACTTGTTGTGGCCTCTCGGCTCTCTGAAGTTGACCGCTTTCTGTATATATATATACTTATATGAATATACCCATCCGATTTCGTGGTAACCCAAATTGTTTCTTACTCCGCGAAAACGCGTGTCTGGGTCTCCAGATTTACGACTCAAATGACCATGAACGTGTCGGTATGGAGATGTCTATATAGAGGAGTGTACGTATCTGGGAAATTATCGCTTCGCTATGCGAACCGCAAGTGAAACGAATCGAAACCGAAAAGTAAAGAAAACTCTCAAAAAATGCGGTAAATGAAGTGTGTAAAGTGTCTTTAGGCCGCTGTTTGAGTGTGAATAAAAAGTGTTCACTTTATTTGAGTGATTTGTGATAAAGTGTCGGTGTAACCTGAATTTTAGAGGTTTACTAGAGCATATCCTAGCATTTTAATACTAGGAAGTATATGAAAAATTCCCAATTTCACTTTGGACTTCTTGCTTATACTTTGTGAGGTATTGGAGGCACCTCAATATAGCAGAAAATAAGAACTACTTAGACCTGATAAATGTATAATTCATTAATAAAGTCTCCCTAATTAAACCTTTCACACAATACTTATATATATTAAATCCCTTTTTATTATCATATTACTCATACGCCCCATTTCCTTTTTTAGCCTTCACTTTTTGTATTTCATTGCCAAAAACAAAAAACACAGATATTGTTGCATTGTCTCGAGTGGTTTCTGTGCCACTGGGCACCGCTTGTATTTCTGCTGGTTGGACCTGAATCTCGGCCTGGGTGAAAATGAATTGCCCGTGTAAAAATGATTGTAAAACAACGCCAATAACCACGGCAGCAGCCGCCGTCGAGAACTGCGTGCAAAATGTCATTAATCATTGTAATTTATATTGCGGGGCCAGCTTCATAAACCATCGATATCGACATCGACAGCGATGACTTCGGGGGCCGTTTACAAAATATCTTTTTGGTTTTATGAATTTACGCATAATTTAACATTGTGTTGTCAACATAGCAAATGGGGGAGGCGTGGCCAGGTGGTTAGCCCTGGAACGAAGAACAAAATTTCTGACCAACTAGACCTAGACCTTTTTATGTAACCAACAAGTGGAGGCGGGAATGCCAGAGAGCTGAGAAAGGCGACCACCAGTTCATTGCCACCTGGCTAAAAATAAAGAAGCCAGGAGAGCGACATGAAGAAAAGTCGAGCGGCTGCCGGAAAAACATGTGTGTGCAGAGGAAGAGCTACTAGGACCATCTATCCCACGCCAACTTGCGGCCAAATCCATTTGACATATTGCGTCGTCCGCTCGCCAGTTGGGTTGGCCGATACCCGCGGAAGCTGCGGAACATAATCTTATCTAAAACAAAACACTTTCGCGGCATTTCCAAAGTCCCCGCGATGTGGCCCGGCGCATAAATCAGCCACTACTACCGGCACCACCGACGGATGATGAGCCACAACGCTGACAATAGGCTGTCAGGTGTTGTCTTCCCATCGCCACCCACTCGCTTACACGCAGATATGTCCACCCCGAAAATACGATTTTCCAAAAGTATTTATATAGCCATCAGATGGAGCAGCCTGCTGCCTGCAACTTGAATTTCCCAGCCTCCAAGATGCGAGAGTATTAAAATAAGGAAAATATTTTGATATCTAAAATAAGAAACTTAGTTTGGGGATCTGTTAAACCCTTAAAATAATTTTACCCAAGGATAAATATACTTTTAAACAACTAAACTATAACAAAAGAGTATTTAAAATTCTTTTAAACTTATATTTCGTGTTTAGCTTTTGTCTAAGCTGAAAAATCGAACAATAAATTTTGTGTGTGTGCCGCCGTCTAGCCAGGGAAAAGCAGAGATCACCCATCAGATCTTTCAGCATCCGTGACGTAGCCAGCGGAAAAATGTTTGTGTAAAATTAATTTATCGTATTATGTGCGGAAAGTGATATAATAGGCATGCTTGGGAATTAGCGATGTCGAAATTTCCTTTATTCTTTTCAAGTCTGATTGCTGTTTCGTCTATATGTAAGTATTTATCAAAATCTCGAATGGATTAAGGTTGATGCAATTATCTAAATTTATAAACCTATAAAGCAAGGGAAAAGCTCTTGGAAAAGGGAGACTAGCGTCCGTCTAAAGCAGATCACTTTCCCAATATCAAAGCCAACAAAGGCGGCTTTTGTGGAAACAAACATTAAATATTTATGAACTCCAGAACATGTCTCGATAAAGGTTTGGCTTTTATTGTGCCACAGCCCTTAAATAAACAAAAAACGATAGAAGTCTTTATATTTAAAAAGACAATTAACACACTGGAGCCTGAAGTCTGAGTCTGAAGTCTAGAGTTTAGTGTCTGAAGTCAAGAGGCGAGTGACAGTGAAAGTAACAGCAGCAGTCAGATCGATGCAATGTTGGCCAAACTGTCGGAGCAACTTCATCAACTTCAGCGGCCCGAAAGACGGGCCGTAAATTAAGTTATCAAAAGATGCTGTCGGAAGCTCTTAGCATCTCGGTCCAGCCTGAGACCCGGTCCAACTTGGAGCTTCACTCAACTTCACACCTCGGTCCACGCACTAAATCAGTCGCATAATTGCCGAGTGGCCGCCGGGCCAAGTACCCGCCATACATCAACTCGAAAAATATGCACGCCCCCTGTGCGAAGGTTTTTCCTCCCGGATAGGGTTCGGCACAGGGTTCAGGTGTAGGTCTGGGTCTGGACTCCGGGGACACCGTTAGTCGCTGGAGCAGTTTGTGGCCATTGCAACTGGCTTTGCGCTTCACCTGACTTTTGGAGGTCAACTGGTTTGGCCAAGATGATGAGCCCCGCAGATGTAAGCTGACAGAAGAGTGGAAAACTCATGAAATTTGGCAATTTTCATTTTGTTTGGACAGCTTTATTTCAAAGCATTTGTCTACTGACGTTTCCATTTCGAGTTTTGTTTTTTGGCTTAGCGATTTGTTGCCACTTTATACGCGTTTTTCCAGTGGCTTATGACACTCTCTGGACTATGATTAGCTAAATGTAATATTTGTTTAAATAACTGAGAGGTTTTTTAGGAATTTAAATTAAATATAAATGAACAATGAATTAAGAAAAATAGATAACTTTTCTGAGAAAACAAATATTGAAATACTGTTTTATGTTTAAATATAATAATTGAGTCAATCTTCACTCATTGGAAACCAAATAAGGCTAGTTTTCCGGCGAAAAATAACTATTTAAAACATCTCTTTTATCTAAATAAAAATACAATACATTTTAAAGATTTCAAAGAGAATATTTTTGTCACAGACATTTTCAGATTCTTCCTAAGGCAAATCAAGTGCGAAACCAGTTTATTATTTTATGACTTTACCACCACAATAGAAATTTAGCAGAAGTGTCCAGTGATTGTTCCGTGATCGTGATTTTTGGTGCACTTTGTACAATTTACAGTCCATAAAACCCTCACTAAGTCACTAATAAACACAAATTGCTTTGTTGCTTGCCACTGATTTGGCTTGTGAAAGTCTTTGGTTTGAGGGTGAGAGTACCCAAGCCAGCACCCATACCCATACCTACACGAAAAAAAATATCCACAGAGGGAAAGACTAGAGGGAGGGGAGGAAAACCTCCCGACATTTTCCACTTGTTGCGTGACCATAAAAATCTTTCTCGACTCCGGGTGGAGCACTCCATCAGAGCGGTCCTATAAAAAGCTCTCTTAAATGCGGCAATTTCAATCTTATCGCACTCCACTCGCATTATCGGTGCCGTTGGATCGAGTCAAAAATCAAATTAACACCCGAGGCAGCCACCGCGAGTACGAGGACTGTTTGGGGGAATTAAAAAATTTGTACCTGGCCAAAACAAAATCCCCGATATGGCTATCTATGCGGCATCAGAAGCTCATGATGTCTCAATGGGGCAAAAACCGGACTGCAGACTGCAGACTGCTTTATGTGCAACAAGTTTTTTTTATATTATCAGAGCGAAGGAAGTCAATGAAAATGAAGCTGTAAATTAATTCCACCGGCTGGCTGGCTGCCCCCAAAAACCGGGCAAGAGTTATGCAAATGCCTGGCGGAGGAGCCTCATGATGATGATCATCGGGCCAGACGGACCTGACTCATCCCCCTGGGAGGGAGCCCAGTCCCGGCTAATCGCGGCCAGCGGCCAGCGAGCGGCGGTTAATTAAGGCAAGATTTATGCCCTTAGCCCACTAAAGAATTTATATGCCAAATAATACAATGCCCGCAATGCCGCAGCATTGCCAAATCAAGTGTCTAACTTAATGATGCCCAACATAAACAGGCGGTCTAGGATAAAAAAAGAAATAATCTTTGCCTCCGTCGATTTCTTTGGCAGATCTCAGTGCGTGTTACGCAGTTTCTGGGCGTTTTATGAGAACTTTCAACTTGTGGGCGCTCCTCCACCTATAGGTACCTCCATACACACCCAGACGCTGTGGGATACATACATATATATATATCCCTGAGGTGGTGTGGGTGGGCATGTATTATTTCTGATATTCTAAATATTTCATACAGCCATAGGCATTAGTTTATTTGGTTGTTTATGCAGTCCAAGTGGAATGGGTGGCACACACACACAAAAAAAAAGCAAACAAGAAAACCCCTCAGTACAAAAAAAAAAAATTGAACATAAAACATATATTCAAAATAAACTGAAAAAATAAGTGACTAACGAGGGATGGACGGATGGATGGCATCCACTTTGAAGTTCATATTCAATGGGAAATATAATTCCTTAAAAATCACTTGGGAATATCCTGAATGGTTGTTAAATTTGAAATAGACTTTAATGATATGCTATATGATGATATTAATAACATGATTAATAAAATCAATCTGGCATAGTCCACTCTACTTTTATAATTAACTTGTTGAATAAATATATATTCAAAATAAACTGATAAAATAAATCCAGTCACTTATTTTTGGACACTTTGGAGTTCATACTCGAAAGGAAATATAATTCCTTAAAAATCACTTGGGAATTCTAAGAGAATATCCTGAATGGTTGTTAAAGTTAAAAAAGATTTAAATGATTTGCCATGTGATATTAATAAAATGATTTAAAAAATCAATCTGGCATATTCCACTTATCACTAATAAACTTGTTAATCAAATATATGAAAAATGTAGTCACTCACTAAATTCACTGTTCTCGTCCTGAATCCCAATGACGGTTCCATCCCGCATCACCTGCAGCATATGATTCTTGATGTACAGCCGGATCTTGCGGGATGACCAGTCCAAATGCGACTGGGCCACGGTGGAGCGCTCGTTGCGATCCAGATTGCTGATGGGTGTGTTACTGCTACTGCTATTTAAGCTTAGATTACTTCTAGGGTTGCTCAGTCTTTTCGATTTCGAACCAATGAAATTATTGCCAGTCGGCGACTCTTGCTGGTGATGAGGATGTGCCTGCTGCTGCTGCTGCTGCTGCTGGTGATGCTGATGCAGATGCGGATGCTTCTTCTGCTGCTGCTGGTGACGAATGCTCCGCTCGGTGCGGGACAGGACAGCCAGATGCTGGCTCGGCACTGCCGAGAGGACAAAGCCCAGGGGCTCCTCCTCCAGCTGCTCGGAGTCTGGAGTCTCAGTGGAGGGGTCACTCTCCCAGCTGCTGGGGGCTGATGATTGGGGAGGTGTGCTTGCTGTGGTTGCTATGGCAGTTAATTGCGTGCTTAGGCTCTGATTAAATTCAGCGTTAATACTTTGATTTGTGGATTGATTTACATTACGTTCACTCGCGACTACGCTTGCCACTAAACTACTACGACTATGATCACTTTGTATATAACTATTACTAGAACGACTGCTATTGTTCGTGCTGCTGGTGGGGTAAGGAGCTGGTAGTGTCTCCATCGCGGGCATCGCAAAGACCAGCCCCGGCCAGGCGATGATGAGCGAGAGGAGGGCGCCCAGCAGGGCCAGGGCCCTCCAGTCCAGGCGCAGGTTTCTTCGCATCAAAGATCACCACAGATTTCGAGCCGTGAGCGGCAGTGTTTCGCCCGGGTTGCGAATGCCTGGGATTGCGTGTAAGTCGCTGTCTCAGTTGTTTATTGTTTGTTTGCCAGTTTATTGGGCGTGCGCCACGCCCTTGGATGTCGTTGAAACATATGAACGCCCCGTTTGAGAAATCTTTTTTTACTTTCGTTTCGTTTCGTTTCGATCGCTTCGTTTCGGTTTCACTGAGGAAGAGTCTCTCTCTTTTGCCCGTTTAATAATTTTGTAAAAAATCTCTGTTTTCGCCTCTTTCCCGGCTGGAAAATTAGGTTATCATATCGTAGACTTGTTCAACACTTTTCATTAGCTGTTGCGGATCTTCATCTTCGTCTTCCCCGCTGATAATGCATCTTATCAACGCGAATGACTGTCTTGTCATGTCAGATCTTCCCTTGATACAGCCGGGGATCTTTGAATGGAGCTATCTCTCAGCTCGTTGCGTTGGCCCAAGTTGAGGTGGCCAACATAGTTGGAGATGATGGGCTGTAAATAAAAGAATTTGGTTGAATTAGTTAGTCAGCTGGCCTATCATTAAAACAGAGATTACATTGACTTATAGCAAAAATAATCATCTTTACAAGTACAATCTATGTGCTCGAAATTTGTTAGTGTTTCTCTAGAGTAAAATTTATAGCATTCGGGAATTGGCTTTGAAAATTCCGTTGCGAACATTTGCACCTCAAATTTGGATTAAGCAAAGTCGTACATAAATTCGTCAGCTAAGCGCTTTCAACGCGATTTTTGACATTTTAATTAGTGTTCGGCTATATAAAAAACGCTGGGCGACAGCAAGTGGCCCAGTTTGCGGCGAGTCAAGCCAAGATACCGAAAGATACAATTGTATCTATGGGTGCGACAAGTGATCAGAGGGAAGTTACATAAAAACTGGCCAAAAGGGAGCAGTTACGCAAAGAAAAACACCGAAAATGACTTTAGCAAGGCACAGAGAAGCGGCTAAGAGACGACGGGGAAATGGTTTAAAAATAAAATGGACAACAAAAACAATTCGCGCAGAAAACTGTGTCGAATTTGAAAATAATCACGCACTAACTGCGGCGGCAGGCGGCAGGAGGCAGAGTATCTCTCTATCTGCACTCGTATCCGTATCTATGGGAGGCGCACAGGGCAACGGGGCGGATGAGTGACGTTGCCGCTGCACTTAGACTCGACTCCTGATTTTTTGGCACGTGTTCAGCAAGCCTACGCAGCGACAGAGGCATTTTTTATGCAACATTTAAGTGCACCCCGTTTTAATTACCATAAACAACAAAAAATTCCCACAAAAAAAAAACAAAAAACGAACAAAAACAAATCCAATTGGCGACAAACAGAGACACCACTCATAACACACAGGGAAGTCGGGTCCCATCAAAATGTTAATTGCTTTTGCGTCCTTCTGGCAGACTGCCCTCGCAGTTACGCAACCCAAACCAGGCGTTGACTTTGAGATACAAACATGATATCCCTAAGATATGAATTCCCTAAACAGTTACGAGCATTCGCGATCGTAAAATATGAACGGCAAAGTTATAAAAACAAAGCGAAATCCCATAACGAATCGCAATGAATCAGTGAAACTCAATATTATTTGTGGAAAATAAAATTCGGCTGTTATTTCCTCACCTGGTGGCAGATTAAGACATAAATTCCCAGTATTTGCGACTTTCATGCCTTTCACCCAGATACAAGTACGCATTAAAAATATATATTATATGTGTGCCACAGCAGGCAAAATGTGTGCCAAGCTCCACTGCAAAATCGGTGTTGTTTATCACTTTTCTCTTCAGTTTTAGAATTTATGTAAAATTCCGAAAGAGAAATAGCCAGTTTTAGTGCCAAAATAAGATTAAAAAACGTTTCCAAAAAAATAAGCTGTAAAAATAGCCCTGCACACCTAATGCCTAAATATGTAGATGGATTATAAAAATCACACCTATGGAAGATGGTAGGCACAACACAAATTTATCTTCTTTTACGACTCGATCCATCTGCCACTCATAAGCCCACTAAATTCAACAAATTATGAGAAACATAAAACATAATGAAATCTTTTGTGTGGTTCCCCCTCTTCGTCTCCCATCAGGCCCATTCTTGGTCAGGAAGTATATAATCGAAGGCAATATTTAATCAGAGTGAAAACCTGATTACAGTGATTGCTCTGCCAAATTACGCCCCTTGCAAAAACGTATTGATTGGGCTTCCCGAAAGCGAAAGTCCAATAGTCACTGAACTTATACCCCCACTATAATCACTTATGGCCCAAAGCCCAAAGAACTCTTTTTTGACTCACTTAACACTTGTCACTCGAGTGAATTTGGATCCGCTATAAAACCTGATATTCACTTAACCCAAATTTGAGTGGCGAACTTCGGTGGCAATCGCCTAATCAAATTAATGTCCAAAACACAAAAACAGCCACATTCAAACTGCGAGATTTTCAAAGAAAAAGTATATTAATGAATGGCCCAGAGTCGTGTGGCGGCAGCTTTGTTCAGCGAATGAATACATTTTATAATAAAATGATCTTGAATGTTGTACAATGGGTGTAAATGAGATAAAGTGAATGAATAGAGCACTGGCTATGAAATATCATCATCTGGTGATAAGGAAAATTGCATATTTATGTGACTATTAATCGTGTTCGCTCTGATTTAAAGTATTGATAATTAAGTAGGAAATCGTATGCTTCATTTTTTAGGGTTTTAAAACCATTAATATCATTATTATTCGTAAAGAGCTACAGCCAGGAGTTTAGATTCAATTCTTAAGTACAAATTCAGTGACATATAGTCTTCAACAGTTGTACAAATTTAACGCAATAACGATACCGAAGCAATTGCTATGTTTATCTATCATCTATGTAACTATTTTATAATAAATTCCTCTAGAAATATACAACAAATTACCTCAGCCCCGCCCATAGTGCACTTTAAAGAGCATCTGGCTTGATATTATCTTTGCAACTTGACAACAAAAGTAGTCACTAAAGCCGTCGAGCAGAGTAACCAAGCCAAGTATTTAAATTAGGGTCTCCACTGAAACCGAAGCCTAGGCCTAGTCATTGAACTGAAATGGCAGTCGCTCCACAGACTTATTAGCAAATTTCGCCGTGGTTTTGTTTTGCTTGGCTGTGTTTTGGTTTGGTTTTCGAGCAACGCCAAATTTATGCGTTTCAAATGCGTTTGACATTTGCGCTAGCCGCTGTTTTTTAATGACTCCGCTGACAGATGGGCTTGGGCATTTGGAAAGTATCTGCCGGATCGGAGTGCCTGGGACAGCGATAAATCTAAGCCGGGCTGCGCAACTTAATTAGTTCATATCAGACGCTTGGCTACTCAAAAAAAAAAGAGCAACAAAAGGGGAAAAGCATTTATTACACGCTGAACTATTGGACATATGTAAATTTGATTAGACTTCCAGTTCTCGCTTTGCCATTGCTAATATGCAAATGATTCACGAAAAACAAATAATACAAAAAATGTGAAACTTATTTATTATAAAAAGGTGAATAAAAATTTTAATAGTCTCATAAAATAAATAAGCGATGACGTTAGCATAATGTTAATATTTATACCCTTGCAGGGTATTATAATATTAGTCAGAAGACTGAAAAGCACTGAAGGAGTCATTTCCGACCCTATAAATCATATATATTCTTGATCAGCATCAACAGGCAAGTCCATCTAACCATGTTCGGAAGAAAAATAATTTTACTCAATTTTTTCAACAATTTTATAAGGGGTTAAATCGTTAAAAATGTCAAAAATTGGCAAAAATTTAAATATTAAATTGACTATGCAATTTTATTAGCCTAAGAAAAACTAACACAGAAAAGTTCTCCGAACTAAATTTAATGATTTTTTGGCTTAGTTATGATCAATTGAAATTGCAAGGGTATTTACAATTTGGCTTTCTGAAGTTAACTTACGTTTTCGTTTATTAAAAAATTTCGATCTCAATACCAGGCTTGATATTAATTTGGGAAACCTTCTTAAAACACTAAAAAGTTTAACAAATAACTTTCTATTCATCACCAGAGTTCATATGCTATTATTATTTATATTATTTAAAAGTTGTGCTACAAAAACATCAACTTGGTCAACCAGTTTAAGCCTCTGAAAGAAAAGGTTTCGGGTTTTAATTATATTTATAAGTTGTTTGGCTACTCCGTCGTTTTTAATGATTTATTTATTTGTTTTTCAGAAGCATCACCAATTTGCTATATTTATTACCAGAATCCATTACGAAAAGAAACAATTTAGTAACGCCATATCGCTTGCTTCTTGCGGTTGGCAAGGGTAAAAAATAAAATGTGGCAGACCACAAATTCCCAGACTCTTCACTTACATGTGCAATTTATTCATGGCTTGTGGTTACTATAGTTTGGGCAATAAAATAAATAAGGCCCAAGAATAAAAGAGACAATGTTGTGTTGCAACAATTGGAGGCAACACTTTTTCGCCACCCCCGTCCTGCTGTGTATGAAAAATATTTCAATGCCAAACAGAAAGCGAATAGAATTTAACAAGTATAAACAGATATATCTGCGCGGGTTTAACAATGAAATTCTAGTTCAAGAACGGATATATTTCGATTCATTTCCCCTGTTTAGTGTCTGACGTTCATTGTCTTGTTGACACTTGTCACAAGATGGAACGAGAACAAATATACTTGTTTTTCCTACGTACATATGTGTATTATGGAATGCTTAGCTAGAGATTGATGTGCGGTGGCATTCGCTGACAACTGGCTTATGGATGAATAAGTATCTCGATATAATGCAAACAAGAAGATGCATTTGTCGCTGATCTGGTTCTCCTCAGATCCCGATATACCATATACCTCCGTCCCCGCCCCCGCCCCCCGATTGACTCTCGTGTTTACAAAACAATTAATTTTCTTTGGAAAAACAAGAAATGCAGTTAACAGAGGGGCGAAATGAAAAAGATACCGAAACATAACTCAGGCAGGCAAATGCACTAATCGATGCGCCGCTTAAGATACTTGAAGGCTGCACTGTTAGATGCTACTTGCCAACAATCCTCGGGGAAAGCTGGCGCTGCGCCGCGGAAAATAAAAGAAAAGTACGAGCAGACAACCTGAGCAACAAAGGCAGCGCTTTTGTGTAATCGATTTGAACCGGAAGCAATTGGGTTGCCGCAGTCTCCGCGGCAGCGGAAAAATCCTCTCAAGATGCAGCTATTTTAAATATTTAGTGCACGAGACGGCACACCATACACACACTCACTCTCACCATTCAATCACATGCGATCCGATGCTAACAACAAAGCAAATATCGGACGCTATAGCAGGCATATTGCTGATATGTAGGATTTATAGAGAGACACCAGCTATTCACTCAATTTGCAAAGTGAGAAAGTATCTTCAGATATAAAAATATCGTGTATATTATGTATCTTAGGAACTTGAAGATAAGTTTAACTTGGATCAACTAATAACACATTTTATTATATTCATTTAGTAGATACGATTGGGACTTAAACTACAAAAAGAATCTCTATATATTTATTTTATTTTTTTTCCCAAACCATTTATATATTACATGCTAACCTGTTTTATTTTATAAAAGTTATATGAATACTTTATTCAATATCTAAATAAATATCACATTTATGCACATGCAAAAATAATAAATAAATATAAAACTGTCATTTGCAAATATTTGAATATATATGCAAAACAATATTTTTATAGGAAATGATCTAAGAATTTTCCCTCAACATATATAAATCTTTTCCTAAAGCTTATTGATATTTAGAATGACAGCGTATTGGTAATGATGATGGGAAGAAATATATTGCTAAGTATTATCAGCTTTTCATAAATATTGTATTTTTAACATTGTTAATTTAATTTTAATGTAAAATTATACATTCACAGCAATTAAGAATGAACCTGCAACCAAATGACACCATTCTAACTCATTAAATCTTTTAAATGATGTCTATCTTCAACTATAATTTAAGCGGAAGTATCTTTACCATTTCAGCGAATATCTAAATGAATTTGCCGCATTTACACCCATGTTAATTTCATTAAAACAACAAATAAATACAATTCACACACTAACCCACCAGCACATACTCATCTCCCACACATTTTCGCACATTTATTGTAGTCTAATTAAAAGTCACGCACTTTACGTGCGAAAATTAAAAGGAAAACCGTCGCTTTAGAATGAAATCAACAACAAAAACGACGAAAATCAAAGACAACGCGTCGTATTAGTAATGTGACAAGCGAAACAACAATAAAAACAACAGCAACAATTGCGTCTAGGATATTTTTAAAATGCGTCAAACAACAAATTCAAAAAAAAAACACTGCCAAAAAAAAGAAAGAAAGAAAGAAAGAAGAAACAACCAACCTGAGTGAAAAACGCGACGATTTTCTCGTTTTCATTTTGGTTTTTTTTTTATGTTTTTTGTTTTTGTTGCTCGTTTTTTTAACTATGGGGTGTACCTAAAGTTGTTGCCATGTGCTAACGTGTGTGTGTGTCTCTCTAAATGTGTGCCGCACATTATGTGGTCTAGTGTTCACGCTTCATTAAAACAAACGCTGCATTTTTACTGAGTTTCCCGCATTTTTCTTTCTTCTTTCACCTCTCTCCCACAGCTCAGTTTGGTTTATTTTACTTCAACTTTTTTTCGCTGTTATGGTCGACATTTCTTTCCCAGTATTCCCAGGTTTTCAAATGCGCCACTTTTGGCCAAAAGGGAAACAGCCAAACCGACAAACTATTTACGCACCGCCGTAAAACTTATATTTCTTCCTTTGCATGCGATAAGCTTTATCTGCGAATTACGATTGTTGTATTTCAAACTTTGCCTCTGGCCATCATCAATCATCCAGCAATTTGTAAATGTGTCACAGAGCCAAGCGAAATGCTGCCCAAAACACTCGTGTTTCAGAACTCTAAAAATGGTAATTGAAATTCTCAGGAGGCCAATCAAACTAGAAATTCATAGTTAAATGCTTTTTAGTGCCCGAAATTTTGTTTCCATTTCAATTGATTCGAGAGTGCTCAAACTATTCATTTAATCATTCCTGGCTGTGTTTTTTGTTTGAATAAATTTATGGCCTTATTTTACGAGTTGCTTTTCACTTGGTGAAATGGCATTGACGTAGCAACAAAAAATATATTGTAGGGTACAAAGTCACTTAATCAATTATTTCCTTGTGCCCTTGAGAGAAAGCGCTCAAAGATTTTAGTTAATTAAATTGTAGGAAGAGAAATACTAAGCAATTAAAGAGTTTGATCACGAAATAAGAAAAGGCACGCTAGAAATTCTAATAAATGTTCTCAAATTTCTAATAAATTGTCCTCTTTATAAGGTTATATAATTTTATTAAATCATTAATTAATATATCTAAGAAGCCTTAGAAACCTCTTTGAAAGATATCTGAAGGCTTCACCTGTTTTTATAATTAGATGTCAAAGTTGAAAACATAATATTATGTATACTTATACATAATTGCATAAATTATATATGCTTCTATTAGTTTAAGTGTAATATTCCTAACCTAACCTATTTTTTAATGTCTATTTAAAGGTGTCCCATAATAAAATTGATTTTTGAGCGGATAGAAAAATTTTATAAAATTAAAAAATAAAAAGAAATAGAGTAATTTAAGGGAAGCATGATATAAATTATTTTCTAGAAACCTTTCAAACACTATCAAAGCACAATAAATAATTTTATTTCAATTTTATTCATTATCATTGACAAATAGTCTTAATATTTGATTGATAATTAAACAAAAACAAGATTAGAAATGACAACCCACAACAGCAACAAAAATTAATAATAATTTCAAACCGAGGGAATCTGAAAAATGCTTTTAAAAATATCCAAGAAATGGCAAACACTTAATAGGTTCTATAAATAATCGCCTTGATTCGCGCTAAGCACTCCGAGCTGCCATTAATTATGAAGGATATCACCTTCAGCACTCCACAATCCATTCATTTTTCATTCGCGTTTAAATATTCGCTATCTCGATCCCCATATTTCGCAGCGTTTTGTCGCCCGTCCAAAACTATGATCCGCCGTGTGATTAGCAGTTGTTGAACCCAACGCACACCTATGCGTGCCATTTGACGCAGATACAGATACACCGGACAGAAAAAAAAGAGGCGGCACCGGGGACAAGAACAACAACTCAGCTTAGATAATAGCGCGCAATGTTAGATAATAGTCGACGCCGCCAATTTATAGGACAAAAATTGCACGCGCTGAGCAGTAAATACAAAAAAAAAAAATATTGCAGAAAAAAGTTTGCGAATTTAGATAAAAAGGCGCCTGCGTACATTTGCAAACAGAGATACGCACAATTCACAGATACAGATACAAATACAGCTCCGCAGACGGCGATAGGGATCCGCGAATGTGAAATGTTTCTTTTTTGCCAAAACTATAAATAATCTAAAAGAGTGGTGTGTGATTAAATTTATATAAATTTCGCTTTTATAGAGTAGGTGCCCCTAAGGTCGTTTGCTTTCACCGGTTTGCAAAAATATTTTTGCTGTTTTTTACTCGTGTTTATTTGGGGCAGATTAAGGCGGAAAAGTACTTGGAAAAGCGCACTGCTTAGCCGTAAATTAGAATTAATTTGTTTATAGATTCAGATTACGATTTCACTCATATTCTCCGAAGGTGTTAAAATATATAAGCGAACATGAATTAAATTATTATCAATTAGCATCCGACCAATAGAAAAACGTAGTATTATTTTGCTCGCTATTTGTTTGTTTGGAATTAATTTATTTCGTATTCCCGCAATTTATTATTATTTAATTACTTTCCGTGTTTGCTCAAGGGACATTACTCGGCTCGGTGCCAAGTGGAAAATGATTTCAATACAAATTCAAAAGATGCCAAAATTCCACCAAAAATGTATTTTAATAAAAATGACCAAAGTGCAAAGAACTGGCAACTATTTCGGAATTCTTTGTTGTATTTCCCAACTTGTAAACCTTGGTTATATAAATCGGCTCGACAAACTTGGCTATTAATTATTGGATTAAGAACACGCCTTATGGGAAGTATTTTGCAACCAATTATTTAGGGAGCTACGAAATCTACCACAAAAAAAAGGAACTTATGTAACACCATTCGAAGAGAACAATTTACGCACCTTATTTTATGTTTATTTGCCTGTTTTCTGTTTTACGATTCTTTTTTTGGACGCGGGGTTTTTCGGACTCGATGCTGGGAGAGTAGTTGCACTTTGCACACTTTTTTAAAAACTTATTGCAGCAACAACTCAACCTTATACATTTTATATAGGTATTTCCAAAAAACACAGCACTATAATATATATATTTAATATATTTCTCTGCTCGTAAACTTTACGATTTATGCGGCCTTTTCAAAATTGTAACGACTCGTTGGGCCGGCAATACTTTGATTTCAAAACGAACTTTCTGGTTTAAAATTTTTCCTTCCGATGAGATTATAGTTTCGATCTCGTTGGAACACAATTTCGCACAAAACCGGAACACCGAATATGGCGGCAGTACGCGATTTCGGCCACGATCACGATGGGCAATGATTCAGATATGGCGGAGATGGATGGATGGTTCGAAAGATTCGAAAACGCTGCGGATAAGCGGACCTCGAGTGCTACTGCGACTGCGGACGCTCCGCTCACTGTGTGCTTCCAAAGCGTGTGCCAGTCAGTGACTGAAATATGTAGCTATTGCGGCCGCGTATCTGACGGATACTTCGCTGGCGCTTCGTGCGCCTGCCCGAGCGCGAGTGCTGCCTTCGGGCCAGAGCGAGCACAGCGGGCACCGCAGGGAGAGAGAGTGAGAGCGAGAGTTGTGGGTGGACGAGGGAAGCCGAAGACTCGGACGCTCGCACGCTCGCACGCTCGGACGCTCGGACGCTCCGACTCGCTCGGACTAGCTCGGACTCTAAGGCGAATCAGGTAAAAGATTGGTAACAGTACTACCACTAAGTTGGAGTTAAGATGGTCAGCTTTGTTGACGATCGCGCAGACCGAGAGCCTGTGACTTCCGACTTATCTGACGAAAGTGTGACAGGAGTTAATGAAAATCGATAGTGCTAATTTTGTGATTCAGTGATTAGATATTAATATCTGGCATTATACTCAGCTGTGTCCATTAATCAATAAATAAAAATATATAGTAAAAATAAAAAAAGATTAGTATCTAGCAAAAGAATCTTGAAGTTAGAAAACTGGTCTTGCTAAGTAACAATTTTTATAACAAATAAATAGCACATTAAAACTATTAATTGAACAGAAGCTATAAAATTGTAATTTATACTGTATGTTTAAGTTCAAATTAATTGATATCTTTGTAGTGTAATAATGTAGAAATTAGCAACATATTAATATTTATAGTTTGATATAATCAACCTTTACTTTTTTTATATGACTTTGATCTTCAGATAATTCTTTATAATAAATATTTAAATACGTGTTTCAATTATTACACATTTAACTATAGCATTTTAAAAAAATATGTATAATTATATAATAATATAATAAATATTTATAAATATATATCAATTATTATACAAATCTATCTTTAAAATACTATACTTAAAAATAACTATATATGCTCAAAGCAAACACTTAGTACCCTCTCGTTGAGATACAAATTTAAACATATAAGTAGGCAATAATTTCATATCTTTAGCTCTCACAGATAATGTACCTCTTTCCCGACATTCCACTATATAACCAAAACGAGGGATTTCGCGACAGATCCCAATCCCCCGTCACGTGCCAGCTTTCTGCTTGTCAGTGTGAGCGTTCTGATTGCAGGTGCTTGTTTTTGCTCGGATTGTTTTGGTGGCGGTTGTGCTTTTTGGCGCGTAGACATTTCCAGTGCCTACGTATTTCGCAAGTTATTGTAGATTTGCACAAATACCCCTTAACTATATGGGCCAAAGTGCAGCAACGGTGATCGTCAACAAACATATGGCGGGATTTCGCCTGTGAATCAGACCGTTCTGGCCGGTAACTCGTAGCTTTTTGCTCGTAAACTTTGTCCATCCAATTAACCTATCTGGAAATATCTATAGATGTATCACAAAATCTATTTATGGACACCGGAACCGCAACAAAATATATGAAGTCCAAAGGAAATGTTATGAAAGCTAAAAGCAAATTTCTTTGAATAAAGTTTATCTAATCTTTGATGGCTTTTAAAATAAATAAAATCACACGGAACAAACTGTATGTGTTTACGTTGAACTTGACAGTGGCAGCCAACGGACAACGTCACGGTTAACGTCAACGTCATTGGACATTGGGCGTTGGGGGTAGGAATTCCTGATTGGCTGACTGCAGATAAGCAAGGAAATTAAGTATTTACTCAATTAATGGAGGCATTATATATTTTCAATGGTTTCCCAAATACATAGAAGAAGATGCCAGGAGTTTTTCTTAAGGAAAAGTTCTAAGCTGGAAACCACAAATTTATTTTGAAACTGTTGCACATCGCAAGCTGACTAAGTGGTTTCGCGTGCCACACAAACGGCTGTCCCCAAAACAATTAACTCCATTAAACGGAATGATGGAACCACGTTTTCGTGCCCTGGAATTTGACGCTGGTGAGACGATGAAGCACATGCCAAGTGTCCCTGCCCTCGACCTTGCCCTCTGCCGGCGGGAGGTGCCCCTATAAATAACCTTCTCCCCCGCAGTTTTCCAGATCAGCCCTTCCTGCTTCGGTCCCCACACATTATCCTTCGGTATGCAGCAAGACAATTAAAATGATTAATTAAGCGCAGGAGCAGCGGCAGCAGCAGCAGCAGCAGGACACTTTTGGGCTAATGACTTAATTAACCCGGGTGTTTGAGTGTTCCAGCCTAATGTGCTCGCCTCAACGACCCCTGACCCTTTTTCCGCGTAAGCCGAGTGCAGTCCGGGGCAAGATGTTGTTGGATTAATTAAAAACCGTGGCCAACCGAAACTGTGGCAAGTGATGCTCGTCGAGGTGTTCGAGGGGCAGCTGCCCTGGTCAGAGCCCCCGCCCCCCATCCATCCATTCCGATCCCTATTTAAACCTGACTTCCAGTCTTTTACACCTTGAGCCGGCCGCACGCGTTTCCAGCGCGATTAAAAACGCGCGGCGCCTTGCCTCAAGGTTGGCGGCTTTTCCTTCCACAGATCGCAGTCAGAAACGTATCTAGATTGCAATCGGAGCAATATTAAATTACAGAATAAACAATATTTACAATATTGTCATGTCCACTGTCAGCCAGCATGTTTTCTTGCTTCGGTAGCGACACTTTTTCGCCAGATCTGATGGGATCCGGTGGATAGTAGAGAGTAGAGAGCCAATCAAAACTGATTTTGGTGAGAAATTCCTTTGCAGTCGGCATGCATTAACAACCATTAAGCATCCATTAGTCGCAGCATCGATTGGACCGCTATAATTTATGTTAATAAAATTGTAATTGTTGCCTGTCAAGAAATGGCGACGAACAAGCGGCAACCGACGCTCAGACTGACAGAAAGTCAATTCCATTGGCATCGAATCGAATCAATTAAAAACAAATCTCAAACTGATTGTGTCGCCAATGGGTGACTTTAATCTTAAGCCAGTACGGCAGCTGATACGAAAACGAGTTAACCCCTATGAAAATGTATTATCACGCTAGTCAATTTTAATTTAAAATAATATAACAAAAAAAAATTACTTTAATTTGGCGCTTAGACAAGGATTAAGAATTGGTATTTTGTTTGACAGTTAATATATTATACTGTCAAAGTAAAATATTTAATTGGGTTTCTCGTAAACCTGTGATTTATCTGACAGAATAAAGAAGGCTGATATTCAGCAGTAATTTGTTCATAGATTTAAAGGAGAAAATCCTTCTTTAGTTGATTCCTGACATCAGCTATCGAGCCGAAAAAGACTTGACAGAGAGTCGCAGGTTCCTGTTAATTTTATCTTTCAAATCTGACAAGAATTTCATATTTACTTAGAAGGACCTTCTCGGTTTGACAAATTTTAAGTATAAAAGGAAAACCTCACTTTCTAAGACTATTACAAAAATTAAGCCCACATCTTTATAATTTCATATAGTTTAATATCAAATAAATTAAGATATTTTCCAATAGGTTAATGTGAATGCAAATTATGATTACTGGAAAATGCTGTCGTCGCCACCATGTCGATTGGGGGTGGGGTTCGGTCAGATTATAGAGTGGTTTCTCTGCCACGCAAGTGGAATCGGTATCGGAATTGGAAATGGAATTGGAATGGGAATGGGAATGGGGTACCCAGCTGGGTGATCGATTATGGTGGAAGTGACTGTGCGGCGGGGTCGCCAATCACAGTAATTGATTTGTAAATATTTTGATTCAAATTGCAATGCTAATTGCGATGGCAGCCACTGCCGCCATAAATTATGAGTGCACTATGCGAGCGGGCCTTGAGTCTTCATGCAGATCTATCGGAACAGAAATAAATCAAAATTTCTGCCGCACACGGAACTCAGGCAGATCTTTGTTTCGCCGGAAAGTCCAATCATTGGGGAAAAACATACATATTTTATAGTTGAACCTGATCCTCTACTGCTTATATCCTAGTCCTCTTACTTAGTTTCCGATCTGGGCAGGCTCTGACTCTTAGGAAAATGGTTTAAAGCGGCATTAATCAAAATCGGACGTTTCGGTCTCGCTTTTAAAAGTAATTCCAATACTTGTAGACCAAAATTTGTAGTTGAATCGTGCTACTAACATCCTAAGATCCTAAGATGCCAGTCCTGGAAATGGCCATTGTCTGGGCCAACCTGTACCATAGCCTAAGACGTCGACTCGTCACCGAGAGGTACTTCCCTTCTTGATCTCAATTATCTTAGTAATAATTCTAATTATTTCCAATTCAGACGTACTGTGGCCACCCAGTTGACAAGTACCAATCCGCATAAAAAGTCACGTCATCGCCGCAGACATATGAGCATAGGAAGAAGCCTTCGCACTTCACACCGTCTGCGGGAAATTCACTTAAACGCGAGCGTGGAAAGCATCAAACCGGAAGTTGAGGATTCTTCTACTAGGGAAAACTTCACGGTCGCACTGACCCCATGCCCAGAAGTTCCTTGCTTGCAGGTTATGCCCACAATGTCACCAGCTTTTCTGAAGCGGCAGCAATTGCAAAAGCGCCTCCTGGAACGACATCTGATCCTGAACGCCATGGACGTACTCCAGATGCAATGGAGTCACTGGTGGCACATATGCTGGCCCTCTTTAGTCGCAGCCAGTGTGCAGGTAACTAGCACTTTGATGGAATTATTATGCATATATTCAAAAACCACAACATTACAGGTCAGCTTTGGTTCACCGAAACTTTGCAATTCGCTGATGGGGTTTTACGAAGAGGGGGATCGCGATCCACCGCTCCTGGCACTTGCCTGTTTCTTGTTACAACATTTCAAAAAGGTAACAATTAAGAATCAAATATTGAAAATGTAATTTAATATTTGATGATCCTTAAGATTTGCAAGCGCTCTGAAACAGCACTTTGCAATGCTGGTCCTGGGCCCTATTACAGAACCACCTCGGCGACCATGGAATTGATCGACATCCGTGAACTATTACAGCAAATAAACGAAGCGCTGGTCGACTATCTTCTCCGATTTTCAGATAACCAGAGATTCTTTTATGAGTGAACAGAAACCAAAAGCCTAGAAGTTATTAATAAATTGATGTAATTAAGGGGAAAAGGCAGCCCATAGCCAAGTAACTGCCTGACATTAATTTCCATATCTAACCCAAATTTGTATCTCCTGAATGTCTTTATGTTATTACATAGTTTCTCCTCTCCATGCCAAGGTGTGGCCAGGATCATAAAGTAGTTTGATAGATGGAATCACCGGAAAGTACCAGTTACGACTTATGAACCGGCGCCAGTTGGGCACTAAAACTGAGCTTCATGTCCGAGGCAGGTGCTCCTCGGGATTGGTTCATCTTTCCATTTGTTGTAACCAGGAGATTCATGAGTCAATTGGCAGGAGAAATGAATGTCATCATCAAGTGGTTTGAATTGCCTTAAGAATTATGGCGGCGACACATGCAATGGCTGTGGCCTGATCTGATCTGGCCGGGATCTGCATCGGGTTCGGATTCGGAATCGGAATCGGGATCGAGGTCGAGACCAGGCTATGCTCTGGCATTCCTTGGCGCGGGTGCTTACCACATGACGATGACAGCCAAATGAATCTCATTTGGTTTGCCAAAATATTTATGCATCGCTCGCATTGACTTTGATTTGGTGCTGCAGTGGCTCTGGGCCACGCCCAGAGACTTGGCGAGCTTTATTTATGGGTTTCATGAATCAAAGGAAATCTGTCAAACAAGTTTATGACACTTTTTTGCGCCCTGTCCCCTTGTCCCCTTGTCCCCCCGGGTTGGATTTCGGCAAGCCGTTGACATTTTAATTTGGCAGCCATCGATGACAATTTAATAAATTTGCTGCCTGATTTTAATTGGGTTCGGCTGGAGCAGAGCAGTGTCAAGCAATTGATGGTATGATCTGGTCTGGTCTGGGTCTCAAGTGAAGGGCACCTTGAGCACACCGAACTAGGTAATGAAATTGGAATAATACAGGGAAGATATTGGAAACTATTTTTAGGAGCTGGCTGCATCCCTATGTTTCTCGAAAGACGTGATAGATTTAAGATTTTAAGGGAGAAATGTAATACAGAATAACTTGAATCTTAATAATACAATAAATGAAGGACCTTCTACTTTTGAAATGTATGTGTATTTGGTTCAAATGTTGATAACTTTTTTTTTTTTTGGAAAACACTCACTCCTCACTGCCTAAATTCCGATATCGAAAGGCTTCTAGTCTTTGGATAGTCGCACCCATTCTCCCACAATCAGTCAAGCTGTCTCATAAGAATGCCAGAGACACTCAATAGATCGGCTCTTTCTTCCACAATCTACATAAATGTGAGCAATTTTTATTGTGCCTGCCAACGTAATCGATATCGATATCGCGGCTATTAACCAAATCAGTGGAACGGCTATCTATGGTCATGCATGGACCAAATTTATGGAACTTTGCGGCAATAACAATTAATAAAATTAAAAGAAAGACTCGTTGAGGTCCAAAGTTGGTGGCCAGAGCTCGGGTTACCACTCCGAACCATAGATATCAGAACTTAATCAAAGCCGAAACAACAAAAGACCATTCAGAAGTTCTCTTTCGTTTGGTACACTGAGAAAGACCTTTAAGCTATATGAATACCCAAAGTGTAACCCACATACTCTGTATAATTTTCTCACTGTTTCAACTTTCCTGGTTTTCCTCAGTTTATTTTTTGTGTGTTTGAAAGCAGCGGGTCTCTAGCGCCGCTCGTAAAGTTGGCCAAACCGGCCAGCAGCCAACAGATGGACCGTTAACACATTCGTGAGCAGGGAACGGCGGGCGGAAGGAGGATCCATAGCTCGGTCTTGGGATGTGAAGATCCAGGCAAGATCCCAAGTCTAGACTGGTAATCCTTTGAAGATCTTGTCCGGCGATAAACTGGGCTCTCTGTCTGATTAGAGCGGCCTAATGTGACAGCCGCGCGGCTTTCCAGTTCCCTGCGAGTGTTTTTTGGTCACCTTAACTGTAGTTTGAGTGATGTAATTGGAGCGGCTTCTATTGGTGGCGGCGTGTTCGCTGGTTTTCCTGGGCACCCATGGTGTGTGTTGGCCAGGGGCGAGGCATAAATCAGCCATGTTACAACAAACCGGCTTTCGGTTGCAGCATCCTTTGGCCAAGACCCCGTGGCACCCTTTTCTGGCGGAGGTGATGCATCGGCTCCCGGACCCAGAAGAAGTTGCAATCCCCTCGGTCCGCTCGGTTCCCGCATGTGCCACTGAGATTTATGTGTGACAGGCAGCGCCTCGTGAACGGATTGCGTGTGGTCCCCTTTTTATTATATCTGTGTACTCCATTATTTGGGTTTCGGTATGCATCCGTTTTTTTTCCTTTTTTCATCTTTTATTTTAATTACAACTCAATGAACTTCGAGTGAACTGGCTCAACAGGTGGCCCCACAGGGGCCCCTTTCTCTCGCCCGTCGCACTGAGTGTTCTTTAACTGATTGAGCATTGACATTGAACTTTTTATTTGATCAGCGAGTGATATCATCTGCAGCCGTCAAGGTTCCAGCGAAATCGATAATCTGATCTTGCAGGGATTTTCTTTTTCTTTTTTTTTTTTTTGATTCTCAGCTCGTATATCAATTTCAATTTTACCGTTAAATGATGCAGCGGCAAACCCAAGGCATGTGATGGAAAATATTACCTAATCGCTTTGCCTAAAGACCCAGGAAAGCCAAGACGATGGTATCACAACTCCACAGAAAGAAAATGGGTCATAAATGTTGAAATAAGGCTTCAGTGCCAAAACTGTACAATTCTTTCCACATTTTTCAAATGTCATAAATAAATTAATATATTTAAACATTTTTAAAGTGTTTTTGCAAACTTTAAGCCGTCTTAAACAAGGAGTTATAAGTCGACTCTGGTTGTAATTTATAAGTAGATAAAGCTATATTGCATTTTTATTATTTATTCAACGACAACGCTCATAAACTGATCTGCATTGATCTGAATTTAAATCCTCCAAGGGACTTGTTAACAGTAAAATCTCAAGAAACAGTTAAAAGAATTGATCCTTTTGATCCTTTTGAAAGGTTAGTAGACAGTAGTAAGTTCACTGCCTTGAAACCTTACAGCAGGATAGAAACCACATTCTAATCGTTATTTTCAAGTGTCCTGGTATGATCAAAATTAAAAAGAATCAACTACACCTCATATTCTCCTCAGTGCATTTACAGTTCTTTCGAAAACACTTTAAATGCCAAACTAATTAACCCGCAAAATGAAACCATCGCATGAATTATATAAAGAAAATGCCCCTAGGCCTGGCGCTAAGGTTCAACCGAAAATTGTTAACCATCTGCGGATTTTTTTGTTCGGGACTTGAGAACGTCTTTATTACTACCAGAAGAAAGGTGGAACCGAAACGAAAGCCAAACCAAATACGACTTTATTACTACCAGAAGAAAACCAAAGTATTGAGCATTCATATCGACCGTTTTGTGGTCTTTTTGGCCTGCCCTTGGGGCCGTTTTACAAGTCAAGGCCCGGCGGAGGCGTCAACACAAATCTTTTTATGTGCCAACGGATATCGGGAATCCTCTGTCGAGTCCGTTGGCGCCCGTGGGGAAGGGCCACTCACTTCTTTTACAACTTTAGCAGGAAATGGATTGGAAAAGGAAACACAATGCTCCGCTTAAAATTGAAACTAATAATTTACGAGCTCATAAGTGGCTGGTAAGCAAAGCCCAGGCTTTTGGGGGCCCGAAGGCGACGCTCCGACGACTCTCCGGCGGCCCCAAGACCGAGGTAATGGACCAAAACTCCCAAAGTGTCAACTATCCTGGGTCGTGAACTTCACCTGAATCTAGCCCTGCCAGAAAGAGAGAGGAGAGCGGTTCCCAAAAGAGACGCACTGCGTCTAGGGTTTCGCGCGACAGCGGAAAGAAAATCAAGTGAAATTGATATTTTTCTTTGCCACGACAAGAGGAGGGATCTGGAGAACAGAGAACGTTTCTATTGAATTCTTTTAAATGGGGGCGGGGTGTGTGCAACAGGTTTCCTAAGATCGTTTTATCGTCATTCAACGGGGACATTTGTTTTCCCATAAAATATTTCGAAATTTTTATCGATTTCTAGTTGCATTTTTGTCATATTTCATCCCGACCCACCGCTGCCGCCGGTCAAGTGAGTCACTGGAATTTCGGACTTTTGACGGTCAATAAGATTATTTGTTTTGGTTTTTGCGTAGACCGAGGCGCGTCACAGCCGCATATTGGGCATGCCCAATAAAAATCCCCATCCCAACAATAGTTTATGCCAAAATGTATACTAATACGTCAAGAACGAACCGCAGAAATTCACGTTGCCAGGATTTGTAATAAGCTTTTGGCTGATCTGTGTGGACTTGGGCACGTAGTCCCCCATTTCGAGTGAGTCAAAAAATTGGCAAGTGCCAATAATTAATTATTAGTCTTAAAAGGCAGTAAGGCGGAAATAATTGGGGAATTCCGGCGAGTGTTTTAGAATCCACACACAGTGACCAATACTTTTGGGACCAAATATGTATTTTGGGTAAAATCTCACGTTAGCGGGATTTCTAATTAGTTTCTAGAAACGTTTGCCACTGTTCTATGTGGGCTTAGACACGTAGACCCTGTACAAGCAATTCCTAATTTAATATAAAATCGTCTAGCAAAATGTTTATATGTTAAAATCATTAATTTTAAGAGTAGTTATTGCAAAAATATGTGATTGTTAACCATTAAATATTTTATATGATTTTATTCAAAATAAAATGGCACTTTCTTTCATTTCTTTTTGAAATGCCCGCCAGACTGCCCTCTGGCAAGTATGTATCGATCTGGCAACTTCAAAATATTTACGTTAATAGTTCACATAGATTACGTTATTTTTTATTTTTGTGCTATTTAAATTTGATGTTTAAAAAGCTTAATGTAATATTATTAAAGGTGTGAATAATTTAAATGTAAGTTATATTAAGTTAGGCTTGCTCTAAAAAAGCTGTATTTATATACTTTTTACTTTGTGTCGCTTATTGTTATTATTTAATCATTTTAGTTAAAAACGTTTAAGTTCTGTTTTGCACTGCATTTAAATATTCTTAAAATCTATTAAATAATATCATAAAATCAACTCACCACCAAGAGCCAACCATTTTTTTAGGGCCGTTGGCAACCCTAATGTCCTACGTAGCATCTCAGCTTACGTTGCGCACATCACGTCTTCCTATTTGTCACTAGTTGAGTTTTTTTCGTTGTTACAACTCGGACACAATGGCAGGTGCAGTGGCTAGATTGACGGTCAAAAGTGGCTCCTTGATCACACAGCGATCGGGCGTGGGCGTATCCGTTGCCCGGTCGGTCCGATTCGCCAGCGGATCTTCACAAACGGGCGGTATTCCCGGCCATAAAACGCGACGTCTTCTGGCCATTGTAGGCGGCGGCACGGTGTCTCTGGTCGCTGTGGCTGCTTTCATCAAACTGCGCTCCGCGGAAAATCCTGTGAATGCTGTTAGCCTGAAGCGACGCATGGTATTTGAGTGTAAAACCCGGTAACAAGTGTGCCAAGTGTTTGGTGTGGAAAAGTCAATAATTGGATGAAAAAGACCTGCGCAGCTATTTTTAGCTTGTGGCATGTCGACGCGTTACGTTACGTTATGCTGCGTTCGCCGTAACGGGACGTGAGTGTTTGGCAATCAGCTGTTTTTCTACGTTTTGTTTTGGTCAGCCACTTCGCTGCACGGTGTTTGTTTTGGTTTTTACGATCTAATCAGCGTTTAATTAGCCATTAAAATCAATTCGCCGTGTAAATTCTAGTTGCTTCTAAGCAGCGACAGAAAGACGAGCTCACAGAAATTCAGCTCAGGGTCGTTATCACACTGTGAATGATGTAATGTTGTTATTGTTGTGCGTGTCCAAGTTCAATGGAGTTGCAATAGCAACAACAACTACTTGCTGTCAACCTGTTGACATTGTCTCTGGGCCAAAAAAACAAAAGCAACAACAACAAAAGGCTGACAGCCTGACGTGAGTGGCGTGCGATAAGCTTTTTTTTTTTTTTGTTATGTGTGATTCAGGGTGTGAAGTTTAAATATTTACATTTAACGATTCGGCAATTGCTTATCAGGGCTTAGCTTTTTGTGGGTAGGTGGGGAACTCCCCAGAATTTTGAATTGTACCGCTGTACACAGAGAGAAAAAGGGACAGTATTGTCATATGGAATATTCTACATTTAACATGTTTGGTATTAATTAAAATTAAATTATAGTTAGGAGATATTATAAAAAAATTTGTGGTTTTAAGAATTGGTACCAGTAGAGAGAAGGTTTTAGAGTATTTGTATATATTTTTGATCAGCATCAGACGAGTCGATTTAGTCTTTATTCTTATAAAATTTTGTAGAATTCAATTCAATCGGAGTGATATTTTTGGAAAATCGTTTTTCAAAATGGATAAATGTAAAACAGTTAATAGTCCCCTTCCACATAAACTTCATTTCAAGTAGCTTTACTCTGAAGATACATATGTATATAGGTGTAACTCCCTATGTCCAAATCTAGGAGGATGCTTAATACTCATTATTTTAAGACTAGATTTTGATTTAAGTAAAAGATACTTTAATTCAAAGTCCATGTAATCCCTTCCACAATCAAATCCCTATGAATCTCTGCTTAGATTTCAAAGAATCCTTCCAGATTTGCATATCTTGAGATCGAACAAATTCCAAACTCCCATGGCTGTAGCCTTTCGGAATGAATACTTATTCCAGCGCCAATGCCACACACCTTGAAAAATGCATGATGAAGTGGCAAAGTAGTTAGTCCGATACGCCCACGCACCTGCAGGCGGCGAATGATTCGTCCTAGAACCGACTGCCCCGAATGCTGACAGAACGCCAGTTACTGAAATTTATCTATCAATCGATCTGGATGCCGATTTGATACACCCACCAATATCCACACAACAACAACAGCAGCAACATAAATGCCCAGTGCCAGACGCAGGCGTGGCTTTAGTTTTTCGAGTTGCTGCATTGAGTTCGGCTTGAGTTTTGGTTTCGGTTTTGGTTTTGGTTTTGGCCTGGCCCTGACATGTGTTATGACAACTGCGCCTGATGATGATGAATGAGTTTTAATTGTTGCCTATAAATCCAGCGCCAGCAGTCATTGCGAGTCTCCTTGTTCTTGGCCTACACTCTTGGGACAGTGGTTGGGCAAAGTTCTTATAAATAATTGGAACATATAAAGTTTTTGCTTGAATATAAATAAAATTTGACCACTAAAAGAAGTCACTTAAAATCTGATATATTGTTAGCTTTATGTGCTAGTTACTATCAAATTTACATGATCATAAATGTATAGTGTATCATCTTATTTCTCTTTCAAAAAATCTTTTTCTTAAAGAAGTTAAGTTAACATAAATACAATTGTTTTAGTTTCAAGCAAACAACCCACATAAATAATAATTTCATTGGCGATTTAATTTGTAGATTATATTCAAACCTTTAAAGTCAAGCCCCAAAATTATTAATTAATATTTTAAAAACATATATATATCGAACTACTGTACCCTTTGAGTTGCAGGAGGAGGAATGATGTCAGCTTTGCTTTTGTGAGGAATTGTCCCCGGTCCGTTTCGGATTGTTTGGGGGCGTGGGCGTGGTCGCAGAGGGTTTGCTGCACATGTCTAACATTCAAAGTGGCCTTTGTTCGAATCGTTCTTTTTTTTTTTTTGGGGACAGACCCGACCCGGGCACTGGGAGAGTTATGGCCTGGGAGTTGTTGTCTTTTCACCACAAATAAAGTACGATTGAGTCATTCGGCCTGTCTACGAGCCTGCGGGAAAAATGATTACTTGTTGTGGGTGGCATTAAATGTCAGATTTATGGAGGATCCGCGACCACAGCATGTTCTCAAATCAATTTGACACTTTATTTGGCAAACGGCCGACGTGGGAATCCTGTCCCGCCGTCCGTCAAAAGTCTGAGCTCTGGATTGCGAATTAAATGCAGATCATACATGTAATTCGCGACCTGAGACGCGACAAACCGGATCAAATTAATATTGCTGAGGCAACACAGCGAAGGCATTAATCAAAACGTCACCAGATCACAGCCGTCCAGATTGCAGTCCCAGCTTTTGTCCCTGTCGGGTCGGTTGGCGTCTTTGTGACCAGGCGGCGGAACTTTGGTTTCGCTGATTTATTTCAATTATATATTCCCCACCAAATACGCACAACGGCATATTAAGTTACCATCCATCGATGGCCTGATTAATCCCTTCCGATCCCCGATCCCGCAGCGCGACGATAGCGAGCTGGAGAACGTAAAGCTTACGGCCCGCGAGCGTCGGTTCATCAAGTTTGCCTCCGTGGAGTACGACGATCAGCTTTACATGACCCCGCAGGACTTCCTAGACTCTGTGGTCGAGCAAGAGCCCAGACGTAAGTATACATTAATGACTTTAAATATCTTTAAATATACTATATGCTTTTTTTTATTCCAGCTCGCCTGAAACGGCGGCAACTCTCCAGCGATGAGGTGGATAAATACAAGGAGACCACGCCTGCTTTGAAGAAGGGTTCTACGCGAATATTTCGTAACTTGAGAGACAAAGGTATAGCATTCGAGAATTTTGAGATTTTTAAAACACATTGAGAATATTTCTCTGAATTATTATATCCTTAACAATCAGCAGTGTCAAACCTAACCAGAACTGATTTTGTTCCCTATAGACTTGGGAATTTTAGATGCACTCTCTTAAACCACTTTTACCTTTAATAATTTAAAGAATATTTCACTAAACATTTGCTTTTCTTTTCAGGCATTGTCTCCTATACGGAATACTTGTTTTTACTCTCAATCCTAACAAGTAAGAAATACTGGTTTACAAGTACAGAGCAATTAATGATTTAATTATTACTTTTCAGAACCCAAATCGGGTTTCCGCATAGCCTTCAACATGTTCGACACTGATGGAAATCAACGGGTGGACAAGGACGAGTTCCTAGTGGTAAATAGCAGGGAGTCATTATCCCCCATCAAATGCTCATACCTCCTATGGGTTTCTTAATTGATTTGATTTACTTATTATTTCATATCATTTAAAAAACAAAAATGTTGACATCATTAGATAATTTCCATTTTGGCCGGCGCTTTCAAAGACATTCAAAATGTCGATCCACAAACCAAGCAAATTGTAAGCATTTTATTTATTAAGTTTAGCTATAATTTAATGATATTATTTATGAATAATGAAAACTAATTTGTGAACTAGCTGGCCCTAGGGCGATGAAGTAAGCTGCACACCACATTCATTTTAGTTAAATTGTAGTTTTTATTTTATCCTTGGTTGTAACCCCTGATTTATGTATCATTTATTCTGTTTGTGGTCTCCGAAAACGATCTCGGTCGCAGCTATCGCGTTTAGTTTCCTACGACGAGCAAAGCCAAATGATGAAGCCCATGGCGGTGGCACAAACCAAGCGGGGTCTAGTAAGTCAATCAGTAACCAGAGAGTTTTCCATAAGTATTGGCTTTGCTTCGCGAACACTTCGCCCAAAAACTGTACAGAACTCGATATATGTATGCTTGGAGCATATGTAGAAGCTTAGCGTAGTTATCCGTTGATTATTTGTGTTTTGTTTAATTTATTTGTACGAATGCTAAATTTGTACACGCCTTGTTTAAAGTTAATTTTATGTTTTTATAAGGATTTCCTGTTACAGAATTTTTGGCATTGAATTTTGAATTTCCCTGTTTGTAAGCTTATGTTTTTGTTAAGTTACTTTTCTGTTACTGGCGCTTTTTGTTTTGTTTATCAAAAAACAGGGCAACACCCTAGAATCGCTCCCACCAGCCACTGTGATTTATCCTCACTAAACCTCCTAACTTTTCTTCTCTCCAACCTAACCCATAAATCCTGCACCAAAACAAATCTATCCCGCAACTCCGGCATGTACATAAAATCCCAGATGGAGCGCATTTTCAGCGGCGCTTGGAAGGAGAAGCACGGCGAACATGAGCCGGAGGATCCCGAGCCCCAAGCGTCCACTCCCCTCGAGGTAAGGTCTTCCCGAGTCCCAAGCATGATGAGCCTGGTGTGACTAACGAATATCTAATCCCAATCCAATCGATACCTAACAGCCCTCGTTTGCTATCTCTTCCAGCAAACCTATGTGAACGATGGCGAGGGACTGCAGCGACGTCATGTGGTGGCCACCACCCTCCAGTTGCATTTCTTTGGCAAACGCGGAACGGGTGTAATTAACTATGACAACTTCTACCGCTTCATGGACAACCTGCAGACGGAGGTGCTGGAGCTGGAGTTCCACGAGTTCTCCAAGGGCAATAGTGTCATCAGTGAGCTGGACTTTGCCAAAATACTGCTGCGATACACCTATCTGGCCACGGATGAGTATGATATCTTCCTCGAGCGGCTGCTAGAGCGCGTCAAGGAAGAGAAGGGTATCACTTTCCACGATTTCCGTGACTTTTGCCATTTCCTGAACAATCTGGATGACTTCACGATCGCCATGCGCATGTACACATTGGCTGATCGGGCTATATCGAAGGGTAAGAGGGTTTTAAATCGGGTTAGAAATGTATCTATTAGTATACCTATAGGACATATTTCAAAGATACGAAAACTTGAATTATTTATAATGTTATTCTCTTCCTTTACAGATGAATTTTCGCGTGCCGTGAAGATCTGCACCGGCTACAAGCTAAGTCCACATTTGATTGACACTGTGTTTGCCATCTTCGATGCCGATGGCGATGGCCTGCTGTCCTATAAGGAGTTCATTGCCATTATGAAGGATCGCCTGCATCGCGGCTTTAAAGTAAGTGGTCGTTTCTTTGATTACAACGAGGCTCTGGACGCCTATGATGAGCCCGCGTACCCCATGTTTGTGGCCTGGCGGCATCGGGTCTGCCGACACCTGGACTACTTCATCGACAGCGATGCGCTTTGGCACTAAACACTTATATTTAGTATAATTTATAGTATAATTTTTAGCACGATTTATTTTTCGCTTCATGTCCTTATTTCGCTGAATGTGTTACTCATGTGTGTTTCGTTGTTGTCTTGCTCGTAAGCGTTTTTTGCCTTTAAGCTTTATGTTTATCTTTATTAATCATTATTTAGTTTAGAATAAGACATTAACTGAACCGAATCTTTTTTTAAAGACATTAATTATACATATTAAACATATTCATAGTATTAGTTTTATTTTTAACTGGCCATTAAACACTGATAATACACCAACTTAAACTTTATTTGTATCACATTTGTTTGTCCTTGAAAAACATTCTGGAAATGCAAAGGACAGGTCTTTGCACTGCACTGCTTAATTTGTTATTGTGTTTATAGTTCTTTGTTGTTTTCCATTTTGTCGAACCCGCTCATTATCATCATTATGATCCGATCGATCACTTGTCGGAGATGACTCACTACACACACTCGTCTAACAACGATTATATGGTCCAGGCTGAAAGTCCAAGCCCACGCTGATTAGCCATGAGTTGTATTTTCTCTCCCTAGCAAGATGTTGTTGGCCCCGACCAGCGTGTTAAGGTTCCCATTGGGGTAGTCGCGCCGAAAGGTGAAAAGGAGGTCAGTGGGCACTGGATCCCACGAAGAAATCTTTTGCTCTCCTGCTTCTCTAACTCGTTTTTGTGTATCCTCCACTTTTCACTTTTCCAATCCAATCCAATTTCCATCCTGCGAAAGGGCAGTAACTAATCCCAAACGTATTGCCTTACAGTCCGTGGCCAAGTCGGAGGGCTGGGATGCCTTCAAGTACTGCGTGCGCAACGAAATGAAGACCATGATGAAGTCGGCCAATTAATCGGGACAACCTACGGATGACAACGACAAGCAACGAGGCCAAAGTGAAACAAATTCTAGTTACAAATCTATTTCTTCTTCTAAAGAACCAAAATCTCGTGTATAGTAATAATGTTTTTTATATACATATTTGTTGATCGATCCAATTATTTATGAATTTGTTATTGAACGAACTCTAAGCTCTCATCTCTCATAGCCAATGTATTCGGAGAAATTGTTTTAAATTGTTACTCATATATGTATAGTGAGAATAAAATTGTTTTGTAAAATTTTTAAATACATTTTTATTTAGTTTTTTGTTTTTTTTTTAATTAGGCTTAAGAATTGTTAGAAAATGCAGCTCGTTGTCAAGCATCATCAACTGTAACACTCTATTTGTAAACTATAATACAAAGCAGAGCTCGCAAGGTTGGTTCTCGGTCTCTTGGCTATCCGGATGCCACTAGCTCCTGCTTTGCTCTCTCATCCAAGCCAGATGAACTCAAAGAGTGAGCTTTGTTTCAGCTAACTCTCAAAAAGTATGAAAGAGAGGCTCTAGTCGGTGGCACTGAGAGAAAAGTGGAATGATCAAAACGGTTGAGACAATTTTACGAGCTCTGGTTAAATTTGTATTAAATATTTATTTAGGTTTTTTATTGTTTTAATTAGGCTTAAGACTTGTTAGAAAATGCAGCCCGTTGTCAAGCATCTAGTTGTTCATCAACTGTAACATTCCATTACTTAACGTTAATACGAAGTGCTTTTAGAATATTTATAGTTTTTGCTTGTCAAAGAGGAGTGTGTGGGTGTGTATGTTGGGGTAGGTAACTACTTAAACTTATGGATAAATATTCAATAAGACTAATCACTAATTATAAAACTCGAACTATTCGTTTAGATCAATTTCTTGCACTTGGGCATTGAACAAAAATCAAAAATTATCACAGTTAAATTGCGTGCATTCGACAGACGACACACTACATTCTTATTGCTACAACTATAGTATACAAAATAGTTTCATTTTCATCTTCATTGTTGAATATTTTAGCTAGAACTGAATTGGGAATCGTTTTGGAATAGTTGCATATACACAAATTGCACAATTAAAATCAATAATAATTACAATATTAATAATAAAATTAATAAATGATTAAAACTACAACTCTTCTAGTTCTATTTCTTTTCTGTCAATTGCCCTAATCCTGCGCTGAAGGCGGCAGCGTCCAGCTTACGTACTTCTCCTTGTCCTGCGTCGTCTCCTTGCCATAGTTGCGATTGTTTCCCGGCTTGGCATAGCGCCGAAACTTAAAGTTCGCGAACACATCCCGCTTGCCCTCCGCATCAATTGATTGTCCGTCCAGCTCCAGATTTCTCTGCAGCCCCACACCCGGAATGGGCAGCTCATCGCTAGGCCTACGGAAATTGTAGATACCCTTTCTTTGCTTCAGCTGTTGGACCTGGCTGCCAGCTGTTGGCGGCGTCTTCTTGGGACTGCCTATCTTAGGCAGCGGCTTAGGATCCCGCATCAGCATGGGAAACAATGCGTCGTCTGCGTCGAAGTACCACGGACGCGAAAAGTGATAGCCGGCATTGTAGTACGGCTTGAAGATGGGCTCGCTTGAGCAAATACTGAACGCGTGGTAGGCGTGTGAGATGAGCTGAGGGAAGCGATCCACCCAGTAGTTTGTGAACTCGTGCGGTATGCAGCCCAACATCTCCTGGGCGGCCACGGTCAGCTCATGATAGTGATGCTTCTTGTTGCGCAGAGCCCGAAGTAGATCCCGAACACTGGCACCCATGTAGCCGCGATACTTCCTCAAATCATCCGTGATCATAGGGTCTAGATGAGCATTCCAGTCATCTAACACAACGATGCGTCCATTCTTTTCAAGCGATTTGAGTGGCTCGGCATGGAATTGCAGTTTCTCAACACGATCGCTGACGTCCTGGAGGAACGATAACATCTTGGGCTCATCCCAGAACAGTGGATGGTTGCCAATGCAGCGGGCTGGAGGACGAGACATCGGGTCTTTATGTATCATGTCCGAAATCAGCTGCTCAGCTAATACCTTTAAAAGAGGGAAGAATTTTGTTAGTATAAATAAAGCTAAAGTAATCAATTATTGCTTACAATTCGGCTGTTCTCGGTTTCATCTTCGGAACGCAGCTTGGCTAGATTGTATTCGTGCGAGAGTATGTTAGCCTGACGCTTCAGATTGTCCCCAAACGCATGGTGACCCCCGCTCAGTACGTAGTAGTAAACGCAACCCAGGGAGAAAATATCCACAGCAGTTGTCTGAAAAGCAGAAATAAAGAAATAAAATCTATTACTTTCCATTCAAAGAGATCCCTAAACAGGAAATCTGAAGTCCAACTCACCGTTCTCTGAGCACGCATCATTTCCGGAGCTATCCAGCCATCGGTACCCGTAACACCCGATCGCCGGGAGAAGCTCGTCTTGCCGAAATTAAGCTTCTTACACAGACCAAAATCAGAGATCATTACTCGCACCTTGCCCTTGGCATCTGGCAGCGAGATCAGAACATTCTGCGGCTTAATATCCCGATGAACAATGTCCAGGGAATGTAGGTGACTCAATCCAGCGGATGCCTGGCTTAACACCTGCCACACATCGATGTGATTCTGCAATTCCTGGGATCGATCCCCCTCGGTATAATCTTGCAGAGTGGCTGCGCACAGTTCCACGGCTATGTAGCGGAACTGACGATCCTGCTCGGTGCAGAAGTAACGCACCACATTCTCGTGGGCATCAGACTCTCTAAGCAGGGCCACCTCCCGGTCGGCAAAGGTGAAGCACTCGGGCAGCAGCCGCTTGACGGCCACGAATCGTTCTTCAAAGGTACCCTTGAACACAAAGGTGCCCTCGCAGCCCTTGCCCAAGACCTCGTTCGAGTTGAAGCTGATCTTGCCCACTCGCACCTGGCCACCGCCCAAGTCCACTAGATCCTGTGCACTCGCGTTGCTGCCGTTACTAGCATTGTTGCTACCATTGGAACCGTTCTGCGCAATAGCAAAGGTTTTCGAGCCGTTCTCGCTCTGCTTCTGCAGCTCCCTCATGGTACTGCAGGTGTACCAGAACAGGGCAATCATGCCCAGAACGATTACCATTAGGATCTGGTGGACTTTTCCGCTCGGATGCTCCATAAACCACTCGTTGATAAAGGCTTGCACCTTGTTGCTGTTCTGCAGGATAATTGTCTTGGTTCGGTTTATGGTATTACCATTCGCACGCTGATCAATGCCGATTTCCACCAGCTCCGGATCAGTTTGGACGCCAATATCCGCCGCGTTCTTCTCATTATTAGCCAGCAATCCGTACCCATCGTTATAATTGTGTATGGTGGCCAGGCTGTGGATATCCTTGCTGGACGGCGTTGGCGATAACTGCAGGTTGCCGGCGTTACCCTCATTGGGCATATTATAATGTCCCAGCATTATGCCTGGATGCTCTTGCAGGACATCGTTAATATATATGGTTCGTGGATCGGTTTCCTGGCTATTGGACGTCTGCTCTGCGGCGGCGGGTCCGTCGAGAAGTTTTATGGGTGGCGTCGTGGAAATCCGCGGAGTATTTTTGTCCACCAGTGAGGGCAAAGCGTACAAGCCCTTTTGGTGCTCGCCCACATAAAGGGATTGGCTGTGATGGTAAAGAGAACAAAATGTAGGAATTAGACATGAACATCCTATATTGAGTTATCATTTTACTCACAATAACTTGACGGTATTCACATTGCCCGTTTTGGATTCCTCGAGTATGGCCTGGTAAGCCTCATCGGAGACCGTGGTAAAAGGCACACTAAGCAGACCATCTGGTCCCAGGAGAAAGGCGGCTACCACAGGACTGCTAAGATCCCGTTGCCAAAGAAATTTGCCCTGCTTGCGATCTAGGGTTACTATGTGACCGTTGCTGGTGGTGGTTAGATGGATATATTCTGTAAATGGAAAAAAGATAATTAGACACTGTACCACTTATAGTTTCCAAGTTGCCTTACCATACTCCTTGGCCAGTTCTGGCGGGGCACTGAGAGCGTTATAATCATAGAAGGTGATATTCCAGGGCTTGGCATTTTTGTCCTTGGCAAGACTATCAAACATCATCACTGTGTATTGTGTTCGGCCCAGATAGATGGCTCTTGACGTGGCCCAGCCAATCTGTTCGCCCTCCTTGCCGTCCATGCTGGCGTCACCGAAGCCCATAACCTTTTCCCGCCTGCCAGACTTGGGATCCACCATGTACCAGGTGTCGCTCTTCTTGCCCGAGTACAGAATGCCATCAGATGAGCGACAGGGGGCATTGGCCACCAGCTGGGGAATGGTGTACGGCAGCTTTTTGAGGCTACCCATCTGACCCAGCTGGTAAATGCTGCCATCACGGGGATCGGGCAGAAAGTGGGGCACCTGCAGATTCTCCTGAGGTTCTGCCACTATAGGTGGATCTAGAATAAGAGAGGAATACATAAATGAGTTTGCATTCATATAAAACGTATTCAGTTTCTAACCCGAAAACCTCAACATTCATCTTAGAATCTTCTAAAACGATTACATATTAAAAGTTTCCTTATCTAGGCTTTTAAAAATGTTTACATTTTTATGACATTTACATTGAGTATGTTGAAAACAATTCCTCGAACAAACTTTTAATGCGAAAACCAAATATATAATTAATTATTTTTCATAATAATTATTATCTGTCACAAATTTTTAAAGAAAAACATAACATATCAAACTGCAAACCTATAGAAATTAAAACCTTATTCGTTTTTAAATGAATAATTTAGTAAGTGACCCTTAGGAACAAGAAAACTCGTTTCTAGTTCTCTAATAAAATTAATACATATTTAACGAAAAGTGAGTATACTACTACAGGCATAATACAGGTGCCTTGCCTTATATAAGATTACATTTATTATAATTTAAGTGGTTGTGCTTCAAATAGCTTTGTAAGTCTGTTTATTTTATCGCTATTTTATTTCTCATATATCATATTAACGCGATTGATATGGGAAACCCCCCTTTTAACTAACTATTTGGAGCAGGCACTGTAAAAACATGTCATTCCCTTTAATTTCTTCATACCAAACTCTAGCAAGTGATTCGAGGCAGACTAAAGTGAAGCGAGCGCAATAAATTATTGGTATAACTCGTTCTCGATAAGGCTTATCTTGTTGTACTTTCAATATAAGGGAACAGCGGTGTAATCTACAAAATAACCCCTTGGTGGAACACTGAAGCATACACAGACCAGCTTTTAGTAGAATATGCAATTCCCAAATAAATTTAAATAAAGCGCGTTTTGCCGCGAGAGACAATGTCAAGCCAAACAACAGTTGAGTAAATAAGAACCAAAGACCCAAAGAGAGCCAAGTCGGATTATTTCCACGTTGTTTACGTCGCCGGATCGGCGTGTTGGCAATTTTCGTTATCGCCAACGATTCGCTTTAAGCAACAGAGTCAAATTATTACTTGGCAAATGCAAATGGCTAACGCATGCCCTCCCCGATAATGAGGGAATAATTTTAGGAATATGTTATATATTACCAAGACCACTAAAGTGTGGGTAACAAATTCGAACAAATATCGAATGAGTGAAAGCAAACCATTTGGAGTATTACCCATCGTCCTTATCGGTAATTAGTTACAGCCCCAGCACATGGCCCGGTCGAAAATTCTTGGCATTAATCGAGTGTTGGCTGTTGCCACAATTTCTGGGGCAGGTCATTTAACCCGCCTCGAGAGCACTTTCATTAGCATAGGCATTCTAATTAGCTAGCGGTAGTCGGTAGACAAAACCGGATCCCCTCTTTGTGATGAGGTAATAGAACCGAGGGCATATCGATACGCTGATCTTCCCTCCCGGGAGCAATTACAGCGAATCAAAAACAAATTATTGGCCTGAACAACTCTCAGAACTGTCACTAGAATAGGTATTTTTCCGTAGTTTTTGTAATTGGGTTGCGGATCATTTGGAAACCACAGGTCAGATGCTGTCCACATGTCTATCGCCCAGAATTTTCAATCATTTGCAGTTCCACGAAGGCGGGCAGCATGAAATATCTAATAATACGAACGGACATATGTACACATGGGCATGTGTTGCAGTGCTATCACCCAAAACAATCTTTACGGGGCGTGGGTTTTTGTGTATTAAAAAATGTTTAAACAAAACATGTGTATAGGGGGGAACCTAATTATTGTCTAGGGAGTCATTTGGCACACTCCCAATGCTTTCTAACTTGGAGCTAATAGAGGAGTTTTCCACCAATACTTATCAAAAAATTAAAGAATTGAAAACGGAATACAATCAGAAACCCCGAGAGTACTATTAATAGCGGGAGCCTAAGAGAACTAGGAAACAAGTCAATAAAAAATTAAGTGCTTCTCACAAGGGTGAATTTCGAATGCTCTTTTTGTAGGGCTAACGATTAATATCAACAATTCAATAATGGAAAACACTTAGTATTATTAAAAGATATATTTGGGAAATTCATTTCCCATATATATTGAGTAAACATTTAGATGTCAAATCAATAACGAATGTTGATGCCTCGTCAGTCACCCGCCAACCACTTTAATCGTTTGATAGTGACCCGTATAAGCGAACCACTCTTTTGGTCATTGTGACTCATGTTAATATATGTATCTGGCTAAAACCTTACGAGTTTTATAGGGTAAGGCTATTCGGGGGCAAGATTAACTCGTTCTTGCCATTAAAAATCAATACGTCACGCTGATAAATATACGAAGTATTCATTAAACTAGACGCGAGGGAAAATGGCTCCAAAGTTCCAACCACCCACTACAGAAAGGGTATGAGCAACTGGTGGCGGTATCGCGGCAACACTTAATTGGAGGAATTGTGTGCCGGAGAACGGCTGTCGAGATTGCGTATATACGTGGGTCTGTTATCAGGTCTCTCTAGGCACCGTTGAAAACATAACGCGATGAGAGTGAAATTAATACAGAGTGGCGGGAGAAAGATCTTTCCCATTTTACACGACAACAGCTGTACTATTCGTATGCTCCGATGAGCTCATCGAACCGTATGTTTGTGAAACGCATTACGCACTTTAAACTGCAAGTGCAGCCTGTGGAAGTAGAACACTTCTATTAAACTAAACTATTGTATGATTGGCAATGGTATATATAATGGTTAAGCTATTTATAAGCTCAGGTTAAGCCAGAATTTGCAATGCAAATTACAATGTTTTTGTATTTTTAAGGAGTTTTGGAGGGGTTTTATGGCTAACTTTGTGAACATGTTTTCTTTTTCTTATCTTATGATAAGTATTAAGTGAATCTTGAATTATTTTAAATGGATTGCCTAGATGTTTCATGTAATAGAATGTCAATGTAAACACAATAGATGGATTGTAATCCCTTTTTGCCATTCCAATCGTATAAACGTTGAAATGAAAACCTTACAAATACATTATATTAAAAAAAATACTTTGGAAAATCCCTACAAAAACAGGCTGGCATAATCAACAACCTACTTCCAATAGCTTCCCATTTTACACATGTTTCAAGTCCCACACACTCTGGAAAACTCAGAAAATGGGGGTGCAGTGGGAAATTGAAAACCGTTAAGTGGTGCACGTAATTACCATCTGCTATTGTCCAGCGTATTTCACTGGTCACCGGATCGATGGCCGTCAGTCCGCCGCCCAAAGTGGAGAACACCATGAGGGCCTCTTCGTCCCGGGCGAGGTCCGTGCAGTCCTGCGGTTGGGAGGAAAAGGTGGCTTACTAATATGACCAACATACATCGGCGGCGTGATGAAATATTAATTGATAGGCTACTGTCCGCCACCCTTAGTGGGTCATGCGTACCGCCCCTATATCCGTGCGTTCACGTCCACTCACCGTCTTGCCATCCTCGCCGCTGCTAACGACTTCTGCCGAGTCAGTTTGTTTTGCTTTGGCAGTAGCTGATGCAATATGCCCGCTGGCCAGCAAGAAAAACACGCAACAATAAGCCACAACGCAGAATCTCATTTTGCAAAACACTGTGCGCTCCGGCAGCCGGTCGGGGGTGGGTGGGGTAAGAAAGAGCGTGAGAGAGAGGGGCCGTGAACAAATATTTGCGATTTCCGTTCCGTTTTCAATTGCACTTGCAGTCACTCGTTGTTTCTTGTTTCTGGCATGTTATTGCCTCTTTTATTGCTTTTCAATCTGGGGACACTTTCGCAGCTCTAGCTGAGTTTAACTTAACATTTTCTTTGCACTCGCGATCAAAAAATTCCATTATTCGCCATTGTTGAGTAGTTTGAGTAGTATGACCGGCGATTGGGTTGTTGAAATATGCTTGATTCGTGGCGGTGTGACCATGGCGCGCATTGATCAAAATTACCAAAACTGGTTGTAGGGGCAACACTTAACCAATATCGATAGTGCGTTTTAGGGGTTATCGATAAATTACACAATGCGGCTTGTTTTTTCGGGTAATTTTGTTTTTAAACGCCTGCTCAACACAAATGTCGGTGGCAACAACGCCAAACAGCAGCCGCGCAACCTTAAGGGCCGCAGCAAGAGCTCCCAGGAATGGCTCACCCGCCAATTGGCCGATCCGTACGTGGAGAAGGCCCGGATGATGAACTACCGCTGCCGGAGTGCCTTCAAACTGCTGGAAATCGACGATAAATATGATATCCTGCGACCTGGAGACACGGTTCTGGACTGTGGAGCAGCTCCAGGCAGTTGGACCCAAGTGGCGGTGGAGCGGACCAACGCAAATGGCAAACAGGAAAAAGCGCCAATGGGTGCAGTGCTTAGTATCGACCTGTTGCACTTCCATGCGGTGCCTGGAGCCACAATATTCGGCGGCATGGACTTTACCACATCCAAGGCACAGCAGCGATTGCGGGAAACCCTGAACGCGCGAAGGGTCAACTGTGTGCTCTCCGACATGGCGCCCAATGCCACAGGCGTGCGGATGCTGGACCAGGAGAGCATTACGAACCTCTGCTACGAGGTGCTCCGCTTTGCATTGGCCATGTCCGCGCCCCAGGCCCATCTGGTGGTCAAGGTCTGGGATAATGGAGACGTACCCAAGTTGGAGCGCGACATGCTGCGCTTTTATGAAAAAGTGAAGCGTGTTAAACCGCGTGCCAGCCGAGGTGATTCGGCGGAGCACTTCCTGGTGGCCAGGGGATTTAAGGGGCCTGTAGATAGTACTATCTAATTTTTTAAGTTATTATGTTAATAAAAACGTTGTTATTTCTTAGATTTTTAGTAATTTAAATTGAGATAAAGAACAAAACACTAATTCTTTATAAAAACATCATATTAAGACCTCAGAGGCATATATTCTATAATATATGTAACCAAAATTGAACCGATTATTTAAAAACTCAACATTTACTCAAGATAAGAATTTCAAAATATCTAATTTATCTAAATTGAAAGCCAAATGCTCAGACGCTACACCTTTAAGTATCCATATCCTAGTGTTTGTAGTGTGTAAGATGGTTGATCATCTCGTATAGCCACTTGGGCTGATCGTGGGGAGCCATGTGACCAGCATTACGCACCATGATCTCCACCAAGTGCCCGGCGTGCTTCACATAACCAGCCACCTCGCCATCGATGCGCCAGATCTCTCGAGGAGCCACTTTGTACTTGTCAGACCCCGGAAACTTGAGGTGGTTGAGGTAGTTGCGAGTCAGCGGATAAGCCACAATTATGTCCAATTGACCGCTGTAGATGCACACTGTGTAGTGGGCCAGCAGTTCGGCAATCCAGGGAGCCACGGTGTCCATGACATCCTTCTTTAAATGGATTTCCACCTTGTTTTCCTTGTCCAGATCGTGGAACGGTTTGTTGCCTACATGGATGGCCCGACGTGTGACGCCTGCCTGTAGGAAGTCGCCCAATCCGGCGCCATCATCGTCGTGCGTCTTTAAGTAGTTGTAGTACCAGTTGTAGCCCGTAAGGTTACTAAAGAGGGAGCCGTTGGTTAGATCCCCGTTGATTAGTGAGTCAAAGACGTCAAAGGCACAGTCCATGTCATGCTTCTCGATGCATTCGGCCCCCTTCGCCTCGGCTTCGTGGAAACTCCGCAAGCCATTGTCATCGATTAGACCCAATTGGTAGAGATAATCGCCGTACTTGAGCTGGTGTAGCGGATCCGAGAGTCCATTTCCAATAGCCACTCCCTTGAGCGGCACATAGACGCGCGTGTCGATGGCATTCTGCACCTTGTGGATGTGGTAAGCCAAGGCTGGCACATATTTGCCGGCGTACGACTCGCCTGTGACCCAGAAGCCAGTGGAGTTGCTCCACTCGAATAGCTCGTACAGCTGCATCACAGCCTCATGAAGATTGCGGCCTACATCTTTCTCGTTCTTGGCGTAGCCGGCCTCATTATCGGTAAAACTGAAGCCGGTGCCCACGGGATTGTCGATATAGATCAGGTTGTGTGTCTTGCTCCAGGTGCAGTTACGCCTTTGGGGCTTTCCATGGCTGTCCAGCTGGATGGGACCGTTTTCAGTAAACAAACCAAATAGCGAAGAGGCACCTGGGCCGCCCTGAAGCCAGAGAACCACAGGAGCATATTCCGGCTCCTGCTCGGCAGGGAAGTACCAGAAGAACATGTTGGAGTTGTAGCCGGGATCCACTGTAAGGTAGCCGGAGTAGCTTTCCACCCCATGAAACTGCGAACCGATGACGCGGGCCAGCTTTTGCACATCTGCCTTGGGCATGGAGGCATTGTTGATGAGCGGCGTGAGGAAAAGAGGTTCACCAGGATCGACGCCGTCCTCGTAATAGCGGTATCGCGGATACGGATTGATGAAGCTCTTCCTATAGGCAGGGCGCTCCCCTTCTCCCGCGGCACTACAAATGGCCGCCACAATTAAAAATGCGCAATGAGTTGCAATATTCATCGTTCGGCTGTTGTGCTAGAACTGAAGAGAAGAGCGAAATGGTCAGATTGTTTTTCTTTGTTTCAGCGTTGAAGGGTTTACGCCCCGACCTACTCACCGATCGGCTGATAAGGCGTATTCAGTTTTTTACAAATTATCTCAGTGTCTCTTTATCGCAAGCCGGCAAAATTATGTCGAAGCAACGGATTATTTTCAGTGTAGCCGGAGCGGTCAGTTTGCAGGGTTGCCAGGCCCTCTAAAAATATCAGTTGTGATTGAACTTTGATTTTGGCATACTATCGAATTACATATAGAGTAGTTTTTTAATATTTTTTGCATTTCTAAATCCTCGTCTTTGGCTAGACACGGGTTTTCCCTTTATATAAGGGATAGGAATCCAATAGTCCCAAAAATCATTAATGATATCGATATTTGTCGCTTCTTTCACTAATCACGGTATCCTTTTGACCAACTACGCCACTATGATTAAAATTGAACAGAAAACTATTTATCTTCCTATAAAGCCATTCGCTTGAAGTTATCAATACTGAAGTTTCTCTGATCTGGACTGCTGAGAATTAGTTGATTATTTCGTAAACTCTCTATATTGTTTCGTTAGTCTTACATCAATCAAGAATAAATTCCTATTAGTTCTGAAATTCAGAGTGTTTCAAGGAAAACCATTGGAAACATCGACGATAGCCGACGATCTGGCAACACTCGGTCTGTGTGCGTCAAAATTATTGTAAAAGCAGCTGCCTTGACCAGCGCCAAGAGGAGTTTGAGCAACAATATTACACAGCAACATTAACCATTAACATGTCACTCAGCGACACAATCGACTACATCACCCTGAGCAATCCTGTGAGCAAGATGGTCATCTCAAGCGCGTCCGCCTTGCTTCGCACTATGGTAAATATCCCGGAGTTCTAGGCTCTCGAAATTCTGCGCACCAATTATCACATCTCGCTTGCAGGGACTGCGTCCAAAGCAAATTTCAGGGCAGGATTCTTTCATGCCGGTCCAACCAACCGTACATCAATACGTGCATCCGCACGGTTCACTGTACTGCCTCGCCGGTAATCACTACATGTTCGTGCGTCTTGCCGGGCTTGGCGGAGCGTCGGCCATTTTCATGGGCGCCTATTGCAAGTACGTACTAAAGGATATCGGGGACCCCAAAGAGCAGATGGACTCGCAGGCCTTCGCCGATGTAGCCAACCGCATTCACTTTCTGCACTCCTTCGCCTTAATGGCCATGCCATTGGCCCACTTCCCAGTGTTCGTAAGTTTAAAGCCAAGATCGCAAAGAACAGTTACACAAATGTGATAATATACTATAAACTATTCTTCGGCACTCCGAAGTTTGCATACTCTTGCAGTTTGAAATTAGATTATTGAAACTCAATCCATCTCAGTCAAATGAAAGATATGTAATAATGTATGGTAGATTTTTGTAAAATTTTATAATCGTAAAAATAACTTTAAATCAAGAGTGACGCAAATGTATTGAAAATAAGCCAAGTTATGTTAAATTCTGATTAGGTTCGTATTAATTTATCAATCGTTCCTGTGACAGCGATTTTCATTTAATTAAAATCTTGGAAAAAATTGTCATATCCCAAAGTATTCTATAGTAGCTACATATTTAAAATGAAGTTATATTCAAATAGCATTAGGCCTAACTAGTTGGTATTATTCTTACCTTAATTATTAATTTTCTGTGGATGTGACCACCACTCAAATAATCCCAACAATCTGGATCGTGTTTAGTTTATTTGTAAAGCTTTTGTTTGATGGTTTTGTTGTTTACATAAACTTTGTGTAAAGTTAGATCTCTGAACGGAATTTATAACAACTCGCGTTACTCTCGAATCGAAATCGAAACTCCAACAATCGTATAATTGACATCCTGCTTAGCTAGTCTAATGCGCTGATTGACATTACAAAAATTGAGCTATGACTGAGTTAGGGTTCTGCTTTTTGCTTTCATTCTATACAGATATATGTATATATTTATGTATAATAGGTATGCGTACGTTGATGTATATTCATAATGTATATGAAATGTTTTAAAGCTAAAGCTAAATGTTCAACAACCACTAATTGCAGCTTACAAAGTAATTCTCATTACCACACACGATACACTTGTATGTACTTGCATTAATTGGGTTAATTTTTAGGTTTTTTTTTGTGATATGGAGCAGGTTCATAGCTGATATGGGTTCGGGGTTGTGTAGGAATTTTCTTAATTTCTCTCATTTTCAATATTAAACATTTGTATTTAAAAATGTACCAAAAAGGTATAGATACTTTTGTTTTTTGGTTTGCTGTTATTTGTAATTGTTTTCTTTTTTATCAGCCTTATTCGATAAGTAAAATATGGAGCCTGTTTTGCGCCCTTTTTGTTCGGGTTAAAGCCAACAACTAAAGCTAACATTAAAATATGCACACAAAACTCTTTTCGCTTTCTCTACGCTTTGATCTTAGAATAAACTATGGCTAGGGGCCTGCTCCGGATTTGGCGTGGTTAATTTTAAATAAAAATCACCTTATTTGTAAAGAACAAAAATAACAAATTTCGGGTTAATGTTTTGAGCACTTTGTTTGAATCTTACATTTTTCTATATTCTCTTATTTGCTGTTACACTATAAATTCTTTAGTATGTTTGGCTCAAAGGTTTTTTACAGGTTCTCTGCTAAAAAAAACAGTTTTTAGTTCATGTAAAAGCTTAAATTGAAAGTTTGTTGAAAATCCAACATAAAATGTAATATCGGAACAGGCCTGCTTGAGATGTTGAGTATTTATGAATATTCTGAATAAAGGTATCCATTTTCTCTCCACAGACTGGCACATTGATGGCAACAGGCACCTTGCTGTTCAGCGGCTGCATGTATTACCGCGCCTTAACTGGAGAGAAGCGGTTGCATCCATACGCGACGGTTGGAGGATTCTGCCTAATGGCCGCGTGGCTGTCTCTGTTCATTTAAGGAGGAGAGCAGGCCGACTTATTTGTATCTTATATATAGGACATACCAAACAGCAATGTCGTCGGGGGCAACTAAAGCTAAGCCAAGTTTAACATACATTTATCAGCTATAAATGATAGATACTCTCTGCGCTAGGCTGCGTTACTCTAAGTGCGCTTGCAGTAATAATATTAATAGTATGATAAATATAATATTGTTCTAGTTTTAAAAGATAACTCTAGGAGGGCTTTGAAGCTAATGGAAGATACTTTTTGAGTTAAATGCATAAAATTTCTTAGAGTATATAACTGTTTGCGCCAAATGTAAAATAAAAACGTTAATGGATTAACAAAAGAACCAACCGAGCTGTTACATTTATTGTATACCTGTACATTAATAAATTACTATAAAAAACACACACATATATATTAATACTAGGCGTAACATTTCATAGAATTCTTCATCTCTTTTTTTGTGATTTTGTTTTGTTTTTAGGGATTGTTATTGTCGTTTTACTGGAACACATAATACAAATGCAATGCGACCTTTTGAAGGCAACAGCAAAAAGTTCAGCTAAAATTAATTATTGCACAGTTTTCATTACATTTCTTACTATTCTTTTAAGGTATAAAAACATTGCTGACGTTCACCAGCACAATCAATCATCATTATTTTACAAAATCGAATCAGGAGGGGTGTTAGCTTATTGTCTTTACCATTGCCGATACCATTTGTCTTTCAAAATCTTTTCGAAGCAAAGCCTAAGGTTCACTGATTAAACTGTGCTGGTGGCCGTTGCCATATACTCCTCGAACTTCAGCTTATTGTCTTGCTGTTTGATTTCCCATCGTTTGTTTCTTAGTTTTATACACCTGATAACTAACAATTAATTTGATTTGTACATTAAAATTGTAAAAAAAATTCCTCGGCGGCTGCTCAGTGCGGATGTTTGCTGCTGCTGCCGCCGCTGCTACTGTGCTATCCTAATAACTTCTGCTTGGAGGCCTCCGCAAAGAGGAAGGTCTTCTGGATGCCCGCATTGGCCGCAGGATGATTCGTAATTGGTTCCAGTATCTTAAGTATATAGTCTTTGAAGGCCTTCGGAACGGCGAAATGTCAAGAGTCCTTCTTCAGCCGCAGGTTCTCCTCATGCGCCTGGAAATCCAAAAGTTAGATTAATACTCTACGATTTTTTCAAAGTTTACCCACCTTTTGGGCGACCTTAAGCAAGGCATCGAATGTGGAGTCACCCGTTTGCTTCACCATGCTGTGGAACACCTTCTGCTCGCTGGTTGTGAGCAGTTCGAAAGGCGATCCAAACTCCACTGCTCTGCCAGCATCCATGACCAAGACTTTGTCGGAATCCATTACCGTGTGCAGGCGATGGGCTATGGTGAGCACTGTGCAGTCCTTGAACTTGTTCCTAATCGTCGTTTGGATGAGAGCATCCGTCTGTGGGTCCACGTTGGCAGTGGCCTCGTCCATCACCAGGATTCGATTTTCGCGGAGAATGGCCCTGGCCAAGCATACCAGCTGGCGCTGACCAACGCTGAAGTTGGTTCCGCCCTCGGAAATTTTGCTTTGCAAGCCACTGGGCAGATCGGCCACCACATCCTTAAGCTTCACCTCCTCCAAGGATTCCCACAGCTTGGCGTCGCTGTACTCGTCAAAGGGATCCAGGTTGTAGCGCATTGTGCCCGAGAAGAGCACCGGTTCCTGGGGAATAATGGAGATCTTGCTGCGCAAATCGTGTAGTCCCAGATCGTTAGTGTCGCGCCTGTCGATCAAGATGGCGCCCTCGTTGTAGGACAGCCGGAAAAGAGCATTGATCAATGATGACTTTCCTGCACCAGTGCGTCCCACGATGCCGACCTTCTCGCAGCCTTCGATGGCAATGTTCAGGGATCGGAGTACGTAGTCAGCCGCCTTATCGGGGAAGTATTTTAGCGACAGGTTGTCAAAAACGATCTTTCCGTCCTCAGGCCAGTCCTTTGGCGGCTTCTTCTTCGGCTGCGACTCAAAGTCACCCTCCGGCTCAAGATCCTCGTACTCCACAACGCGCTCCACCGCCGTCATTGTATTTTCCAGCTCAGCCGACTGCCGCATGCCCCACTGCACCATACCGGTCATGCCCATTGCCTGGGTGATGGCCAAGCCCACATCTCCGCCGTTTTCCGGGGAGAACAGGAAGAAGCTTAGCGTGATAACGGCGATGTAGACGACGCACACACAGTCGAGCCAGTAGCCGAAGGCACGGCTCGTGGCCAGGAACATGTAATAGCCGGAGCTGTGCATATCCTGGTAATTGTCAAACTCCGCTATAAGTTCCTTCTGCGCTCCAAATGCTCGGATGGTGGCCAGGCCATTAAGGGAGGCACTCAAGTGAGAGTAAATGGGTGATCGTGCTATGGATGGAGGCGGTATTATTAGGCAAAATAAATAAATACTTTTTTAAGTATAATTAACGTTTTTCCACTTACTGACAGCTTCGAGGCGCTTAACATCTCGGGACGTGTTCAGATAAAAGACTCGCAGTATGTAGAAAATTATGACCAGGAAGACAGTAGCCAGGATATACCAGACATTGATGATGCACAGGACGACCACGATACCCACGATGGCGAGGAAAATCTGCATCACGTCCATCATCACGGACGGGAGAATCTCGTCCACTTGTCCCAAGTCCTTTGAAAAGCGGTTCAGGATACGACCAGAGGGGTTCGTGTTGAAGAAGTGCATTGCCGCCCGGGTTACGCCCTGGAACATCGTGTTATGCAGGGTCGTGGAACTGCGCATAGCCAGGTAGAAGAAGAGCATGCTTCGAACCAAGGAGAAAACGATGACGGAAACGTTGATGCCGGTAAAGTAGTATATGTCTATAGGGTCTGTGTCTGCGTTGATGCGGGTTTCAGGGAATGCGCGACGCAGACGTGCCATAAATGTATCACGCTCAGCCTCGCCGTTCTTGTTGACCCTAAAATGCATTCATTAAATCGGTAATAATAATTAAAATAAAGAAGTCTAGGAAACTCACCAGTAAGACAGGAAGATATCACCACCAGAGGCCAGTATCTGGGCACCGACACAGAAGAATGCAAACACAATAAACAGTCCATAGCCATTGGCCCCAAAGTACTTCTTGTAGAGCTTCATTCCGATGCGGCCCTCCACCCGAGTCTCCTGCGTCTGCATGGGCGACTCCGCTGCCAAGGATTCGGCGGTGGACTCCATGGACGAGATGCTGCCGTGTCGGTCCCGCAGCTTGCTATTCTGCCGGGAAAGGCTCTTCTTTTCCGCTGCATCGCCGGCACCCTCGTCTTTCTTGCTGGGATCCGTCAGCATCTGGGCAAAGTCCAGACCGCTCTTGCACATGGACTCGTAGGTGCCCATTGCGCTGATCTTGCCCTTGTCCATGATAACAATGACGTCGGCCTGTTCCAGGAACTGCAGTTGGTGGGTCACCAGTAGTACGATTTCCTCTCGCAGGAATCCCCGCATGCACTGGTCGAATAAGTGGCGGCCAACGTGCGTGTCCACGGCACTGAGGGGATCGTCCAACAGGTAGATATCCGCTTTCCGGTACACAGCTCGGGCCAAGCTGATGCGCGCCTTCTGACCGCCTGAGAGCGAGGCCCCTCGTTCACCCACAATGGTCTTGTCCGCATACGGCAGCAGCTCGAAGTCCCTCTCCAAGGCGCACTTCTTCACCACGGTGCGATAGCGGTGCTTATCCATGGGCAGGCCGAAGAGGATGTTTTGTCGCACAGTGCCGGTAAAGAGCCAGGGTTCTTGGGAGGCGTACGACAGAGTGCCGTTAACCTTTACTGATCCCGAGTCCTGGTTCAGTTCACCCAACACAGCCTGAATCAAACTGGATTTGCCGGAGCCCACTGGCCCAATGACCGCCACTAATTGGCGGGGCTTGAACTTCAGGGAAATGTTGTCCAAAGTGTAGTCGGTGCTCTTCGGATCCCACTTGGCCTTCAGCTTGCTGATGTTGATACTAGGCTCCGCTGCGCTGCTGCGTCGACTATCGGGCTTCAGGACTCCGGTGGTCTGGGCCAGAGCCGGATCGGCGATAAGGCCCGATTTGCCCAGCTTCTGCTCGTCCAGATCCTCCGACTTGTCTCGCACCTTGGTCTCCTCGTGCAGCATGAAGGTCTGGATACGTTTGATCGAGACCAAGAGCTCCGCGAATTGCGAGATGCCCATGGGGAAGTAGACGGTCATGGTGTTGCGCAGGATATTATAGTAGGCGGTGATCACGAAGGCCTTCTCGGCGGTCAGCAGCTTTCCCAGCAGCACAAATCCCACCAGGCTCACAAACACCGAAATCCTCGTCACAAACATGATGAAACTCTGCAGCGTGCCTCGAATATAGTTCACATTTCGAATGGCATTCATCTCCTTGGTGCGCACATAGTTGATCATTTTGCTGAATGGGATCTCCCAGGCGTACATCTTGATCACCTGGATGCCCGAGATGATCTCGTTCATCATGCGCACTCGTTCATCCGTTCTTAGGGCGGTTTTTAATCGAAGCACAGAGGTCTTCTTGCCCAGATACGCCTGCAGGGGGATAAATAGCAACATCACAGCCACGCCGAAGAAGGCGGAGATCCCGATCTGTAAAGGTAATAGGTTCTCTTTAACAATCTAAACTTTAAAGGCTCGCAGAAAAATTGATAGTCTATAAATAGGTTTAAGCTATCATTAAATTACAATGTTTTCTTTTTAAACAAGCAACTTGACTCGAGTTCAGGAAGCTTTGTTCTCCTCTTAAGTGGCAGACAGCGTAGATAGATAACCTACCTCCCTGTACATGAGATATGTGATAATGCCAATCTCCACGGGGCCCAGCCATAAATAATTCATGTGGATGACGGAGACGTCCAGCCGGCCCACATCGTTCGAGATGAGATTGACCACCTGACCGATGGTGGTGTCGCCCAGTGCGGTTCGGCTCAAGCGCAGCGCCTTCCGATATATCATGCCTGCAGGGCGATCATTATTCATGTGTCACAATAAAGAACCATTCCCTGCTCCAACTCCAACTCACTTGTCATGGCAATTCTGGCCTTCATGCCGACGTGGAACATGCCCAGCATGTACGGATGCATTAAGAGCACGTTGAAGGCGCTGGTCAAGATCACGCCCAGGGCGTAGAGATAGGCCTTTGTCTGGTTATCGCCCTCTTGGTTGGCCGTGTCCGCATAGTAGGCCACCAGGCGTCCCAGGAACAGCGGCTGGGTGACTCTGTAGGAAAAGGGATAATAAATAAATAAATCATTTGGAAATCTGCCAGTGGGCGGGGCCAGGCAGCTTACCGGAAACCGATCTCCAAGATAAAGAGCACCAGACCTAGAATTGCCAGGCGCCAGCCGAACACGTTCATTGAGGCCTTCAGCAGGCTGGGGGTCTTCTTTTTCTTGCGCTTTTTCTCCACCTCCTTCTCCCACGCCGCGCTCAGCTTGCTGCCCAGGTGATCTGAAAATTGTGGAGATTGAGATATCAACAAAGTGCACCCATCCCCAGTGAAGGTAATAAATTATATCCGACGACGGAAAAATATGGTCTGGCGATGCCCAGATTAATTTCGTTTGAAGATGCTTCCAAAACAAACAACCAAGAAAAGAGTTGTTCTTTTGCGTTAAATTATAAAGCATTTACCAGAACAATGAATGTTGTCCATAATTTTTACATAAGAGTTGGTAAGTAGTCTGGTCCACATTCAGATATTCATAGAAGCACAGATACCGTGTTCTATTTTTGATTTCGTCATCTTTTCAATTGGCTGTGAAAAAGCCTTTATCATTTTATGATACCCATTAAAAGGTAGTATAAAGATTTGTCCGAAGGCTCTACATTAAGCTATATAATTACTGTTATCTGTTTGTTGATAGACGTCTTTTTGTCATCGGTTTTGGTAAGAATATTTTGAAAACTATTTTAAGGTCTATGCCATTTCACAAATAACATTAATTCAGATTTAGGAATTTCAAGAGAATTCTTATATTTAACTTTGGATGAGCTTTATCCGTTTTGAATTTAATTTTAATCACTTTATTTAAAGCATCCTTGGATCCCGAAAACTCTATTAGTGAAAAACAAACCAAGGATTCATGGTGCCATGTTCAAACATGTCCACAAATACACAAGTATATAAGGTTGCGCTACTGTAACTGATGGCTAAAGTCAATTGCTATATCATTGCAGGCGTAACCACGGGCCATAAATCCAGCGAATTGTCAGTGGAAGTGCTTTGGTTCGACCGTGAATTATGGCTGGTAACAAACGCAAAATCCCGGTCAGCTGGCAGCTGCATTTACTGCTATCGATCTTATCGGTCGGGATCCCCTTGCCTCCCTTCGAGGGGCGATTGATTCCGGCACTTCCGCACTAAAGCCTTGAGGGCTTAGATAGCACACCGATTAGGAGGAACTGAAACAAAAGCTTAAGCTCCTCAGTCGCCATCGATGGCTCTCAAATATATAAATAATTGCCCAGATATGATGGCTATGCTGTTATTGTTTGCGTTGCATAAGTCCCTTGGCTCGATCCACTCAATGCAATATCTCTAGGTGCCCATTTATTATAAGTCTATAAGTAAATAAGCCTGAGATAGCTAATTGCGTATATATCGGGGGTGTTGAATAGGTGTTATCAATTATATTCGGCAGTAAATTCAATTAATTGCGGCAAGCGGACGCTGTCAAAGATATACGAGTTGTCAAAGATTTGAATGTGGAAATCAAAGGTCTAAATGTGACAGAGATTGGATATCATGGCCATCGTGCTCTCTGCGGATCGTATAATTCAATGAATGATGGTGCAGAATGTGCGTATCCAAGGGCTATCTTATCACCCGGATTATAGTTCCGCTTAAAAATCTCAATGAAAGAGTAATGTCATATAGCAATAAGCCAGACGTGAGTGATATGTGGGGAATCTAATCGCAACCTCCTCATTTGAGGAAGCGCAGAGCCATACAACGCTCGCCTGATCCTTCGAGGCTCGGCCAAGCGGAATAACCGAAAGCCGTTTCGGTCAGCAAAGGTGGTCGCATGCTAAGCCGTATCTAATCGCACTGGTCGGGCGCCTTGAAGTGTCTCCCGGGCACTTCATTTGGGGAGTGTCTGAATGCTATAGATAGTGTGGTAAATATGCCGCTTTGCTGATTATATAAATTACACCCCACAGCCCGCGGCAAGACAGCGATCGGTTCGGGTACCAGGGATTGCGCGCGACTAATGTCCATCTTCAGAACCCACTTTACAGTTGGACAAAGGGCACTGAAATTGAAACTCGATCATTGCACCCGAGGACGTGGTGGACAGAGTGTCAGACCCACTTATTAGTCACCTCCACCCAAGCCCGCCCACGTTCCATCTCGTTAAATCTTTGGCCACATGACGTCATGTATGGCTTAATCTCAGTTACGTGCTGATAAGAGCAAACTCCTTGAAACTAAACGAACTTATCGGAGGAACTGCCTTAGCGATTTCCATTTCATAATTCAATTAATTTGATTATCGGCTGGCCGGCAGATATACCCATAAATTATCTTGGGTCCCAGCCCCTTACTTATTATGCAAGGCATGCTGGCCGAAAGGTACTTTAGCACTAAAGTGCAATTACTCAGAGATTTTTTTTGGGGAACAATGGAGGAGGAGTTTAATACAATCCAATCAAAAACTCACCTGATCTATGCTCTTGCAGGGCCCTATATAAATCGCTCTCGTCCAGGGTCTTCTTCCGTCCCTTGAAGAATGTGGGCATGGCGAAGCTAAAGGGTTATACATAAAAGTATTATAGGTATTAGGAATTAATTAATTATAGAAATATATATAGAAACTCACCAGAACATCAGGGATGAGAAGATGTTCGACGTCTCGCGCGGATTCTCCGGCAGTTCGTCGGCTTTCATTGACTGCATTTTGGTCGTTTGTGTGTAGTAACTCTATCGATTTCCTAGGACATTGGTCGGGTCTGTGTCCGGGGTGCCGGTTACACTAAAAAGGGATCAATTAGATAGAATGGATTAGTAACGAGTTTGATTTGTTCGAATCTTAGATCGTTCACGATTCTTAAGATTGTGGACGCACGATGACTTGGTGCTTTTGTTCTTTTATTATTTTAGCTATTTTTATTAGTGGTTTGTTTTCGTTTGGGGAAAAGCGATAAAAGCTACGTGGTAAACATGGCCCACATATTTCTTGTTTGAAATCAAATTGATGCACACGAATTTCCATGGGACTCGCGAACATTATTAAACTGCAGTTTTCAAAGGCTTTAAATTTTTCAATTAAAAGTTAAGCTTTTAGGAATTGAATTATAATTGATTATGATTTTCTAATCAAATGATGTCACTTTGTCTTAATGGAATATATATCAATTGGTAGAATTTGCATATTTTAGTTTTGCCACCGACAAGTACAAAAAATCACTTTTCACTGTTAGTAATGGGAAAATCCTCCAAGTCGACAACTCACGGTAGCTTTCCACCTTGCGCGGATACGTCGGCAGCTTCTCGCGTCAATGGGCGATCGCCAGGTGCGAGTGGCCCTTATATAGGAGCCGGGACAGCACCTTACTCTCTGGCGCTCTCTCTTATCAAGAGATCACCTGAGAGGGAGCGAGATGAGAGCCACAGATAAACGATGCGAGTGGGAGCACCGACAGTGCTTTGGGAGCGGGAGAGCAGCTGTTCCTCCTCTCTCTTGAGGCTACTGGTGCTCCGCTCTGTTATCACTTGGAGAGCTCTGCTCTGCTGCTGTGTTGTTTATATTAGCCCGGGGCTCACTATATTTTGTTGTTACCTTCGGGTTACGGACGCAGCAGGCTGTGGATGCGGCGGATGCGGAAAACAAAGTGCGAAGGAAAAACTAAGAACTCCAAAAGTGACGGCAAATCAATAAGACAACAAATGGGACTTCCTATTGCGATGCTTTGTGTTCTTGTGCTGGGCGTATCTCTGCCTCACTCTGCCTGGCTACCACGGGACTCGGCGAACGGATATAAAATAAAAACGCGTTTCCTATGTGTTTTGTGCTGAATTTAAAAAATTTGTGCAGAGAAAAACATAAAAACGTTAAACAAGTTCCAGTGCGTGCGCGTCAAATCTGCGCAGAGATGCAAGCGGGCTGTCAGAACGCAAATTTGGCAGATACACAGTCACACTAGAAAGTATTCGTGCACGAACGTGTTCTTGCGTGATTTGGGATTACAAAACGGTGGATCAGAAATATTATTTTGTAAACATCAACGTTTTGAAATTACTTCTTTTTAGAAAGTATTTATTTGAAATTAATAGAAATTTTAATTGTAAAACTACTCAGTGGAAACTCTTTAAGTTTCAATGCTAAATTAGCATCTCATAAAGTTTAAAGCTCATTTAGCATCATATGTGTGCTTATTGTAAATTGATAGACAATTTCTGGGGATTAAAATGATTTCGATTTTTCAGTTTTACAAACAAAAACCGCACTCTTTTCCAGTAATTATTTGTATTAACAAGATTTCCGGAATTTTAGCATTAGAAAATATAGCGACTTGAATTTTTACCTTTTTATCAGCATTAAAAGTGCAAGCTTTGCCTGCTCCAAGATTTTATATGAATCCAAAATCTATTCGTTGCCTGTGATTATGTAGTAAGCGTACTCCTCCGGATCGTCCTCTGTGGGCAGGTACAAAATCTCCTCAGAAATTTTTTCCTCCGCCGGCGCATACTCGATGATATCGCCCACAATGGGGTCTGCCTCCTCCAGTTCCTGCAACTTGGCCAGATGCTTTCTAGACTGCACGTGGCGGACGAAGCAGAACTTTCTGGCTGTCTTGTATTCACAGGCTGTACATTCGAAGGTCCCTCCATCAACGGCGATATAGTTGTCGAGCTCCCGATCGGTCTCCAGAGAGATGGGCGAATTTTCCTCGAGTGCCGCTTGGTTGACTCCCTCTACTCCTTCATCCTCTTCTAGTGGTGCAAACTCAATAAACTCGCTTTCATCACCTACGTTCTGCATGTTCTGTATGTGCTGTGGAGTCTTGTTGTGGCGCAGCAGGTGTAATTTTTGGGTGGTGCTGTAATCGCAGAGCACGCAAGTCAATAACATATTGTCTCTCTCTTCTTCTATTAGCTCTAGGCTTTCCATCTTTGAAGGTCCTGCCTTCTTCTGCACCAGCTTCTCTTCCTCTTCTGCCGCCTGCTCCCTTCGTATGTGGCGCACCGATCGGACGTGCCGAACAAAGCAGAACTTCTTGGCTGTGGTGTAATTGCACAGTTTACAAGAAAACGGCGGCCGATCAATGTCTGAGTCAGAGTCATCCGAACAGTAATCGTAATCCAAGTGTTTCATCGAACGTTTATGGCGGCGCATATCCCGCCTTCTGTCCGTCTGGTATGTGCAGCCATTAATATTGCACATAAGCCGTTTGATCTTCCATGGCGGCGCCTTTTCCTCATCTAGGAGCGGTTCGATCTCAATAACTATGAGGAACAATGCGTCAATATTCACAGATCTCTCTAATGTTATGGATACTCACTTTCCGTTTCATTGTTGTAATTAAAATCAAGGGAAACAACCTGCGACATTTTAATATTTAATAAACCAAAACAATCCAATTGTGCAGTAGTATGCCCGTAGATGGCAAAATAACTTTCAGCTGAGATTTAGTATTTTCATTGTGGTATTTTGTTTCCTGTGCTCTCGTCCAGAGGGAAATTTACGAATGCCCTGAATGCAATTTTTAAATACCACTTGTTACACCGCCGGTGGCTACCTCTGGCCACATTATACATTTTTAATATTCTTTTAATTCGCGAACATTTTTTTACACTTGATTTTAACCCGTTTTTATGCAATATATTTCAGCAATTTAACTAGTATCCAGTCCACATTCACCATGCAGTCCGTACTCACCCGCTCGCTGAATATTGGTAAGACATGGCCACCAGTGGACTTTGATCTCCACAGCCACCAAGTAATATTTATATGCAAGATCCTTTTGCTGATATTGGAGTTCTTTTTAGCCCGCAGATCGCTTAATGTTCGTCAGATTGCATCCCTTTCCGCACTGTCGGACACTCATCAGATGCTCCAGAAGACCTGCCGGGACTTTGCCAACTGTGAGCTGAGTGGAAATGCCGCAAAATTCGACCGGGAACATCTGTATCCGGAGAAGCAAATACGCCAAATGGGCGAGCTGGGCGTAATGGCAGTGGCAATACCTGAGGAGTTGGGTAAAGAGGATTTAGCCCACTAATATAGTCCATTTATAATCTTCTTCTTAACAGGTGGTACCGGTCTGGATTATGTGGCTTATGCCATTGCCATGGAGGAGATCTCTCGCGGTTGTGCCTCCGCTGGAGTTATCATGTCGGTGAATAACTCCCTGTACCTGGGACCACTACTATCATTTGGAAATGACCCCCAGAAGGAAGCTTACATTACACCCTTCACAACCGGCGAGCGCGTTGGTTGCTTTGCTTTGTCGGAGCCTGGAAACGGATCCGATGCTGGAGCAGCCTCCACCATAGCCACCGACAAGGGCGATCACTTTGTTCTGAATGGAACCAAAGCCTGGATTACCAACGCCTTCGAGGCTGAGGCAGCCATTGTATTTGCCACCACCAACAAGCAGCTGAAGCACAAAGGCATTTCCGCATTCATAGTTCCCAAGGGTACTAAAGGCTTCTCGCTGGGCAAGAAAGAAGATAAGCTAGGCATACGGGGGTCTTCTACCTGCCAGCTTATATTCGAAGATTGTGCGGTACCAAAGGAGAACATGCTGGGTGAGCCTGGATTCGGTTTCAAGATTGCCATGCAGACTCTTGATGCCGGACGCATAGGAATCGCCGGACAAGCTCTCGGCATCGGTCAGGCGGCCCTGGAACTTGCGGTAGACTACGCCCAGAAGCGACAGGCCTTTGGAAAGCCCATCTCAAAGCTGCAATCAATTCAGCAGAAGATTGCAGACATGTCGTTGGCCATGGAGTCTGCACGTCTGCTCACGTGGCGCGCTGCCTGGCTGAAGGACAACAAGCTACCATACACCAAGGAAGCGGCCATGGCTAAACTGGCTGCCTCCGAGGCTGCCACCATGTGTTCCCACCAGTGCATCCAAATTCTTGGCGGAATGGGCTACGTGACGGATATGGCCGCCGAAAGGCATTACCGGGATGCTCGCATCACAGAGATCTATGAGGGCACCTCCGAGATCCAGAGGTTGGTTATCGCAGGGTCAATTCTCAAGGAGTATGCTAATTAAGAAACGAGTTTTTACCTAGAATTAAGCAAAAAATTTATGCGATATATGGAAATCTTTTTAAACAAAAATATTTTTCGATTGTATAAAAATTCTTTTAACTGTGGTCCTACTTAAAAATGTGTGTGAATAGGAAGCTTGTGTCGTTTTTTGGTGTCCGTTTAAAGATTTTAATTAAAAGACAAGCTATAGATTTATTAGAATTGGTGTTCCATATATTTTAAATGTATTATTTTTAACGGTCCAAATACGAAAATAATATGTTTTTATTCCGTCTGTTTTATGTGCAGTATGCGGTTTGTTTAGTATATTCTCCGCAGTTGGTGGTATATTTTAAGCAACTTGAAGCCTGGTCACACCGCGCGCTGCCCAGCGCATTTTCTAGATTTCCTTATTTATTGATATAATTTTACGTTGCGCGGCAATTATCGCGATGCAATTGCAGAAAGTATGTGGTAATGAGACTGATTACCACTAATGTGCGCGCGTTCGCTGAACAGAAAGTGCGCTAAGTGCCCGAAATCCGTCCAAAAACAGTGCGAAGTGAGCAGAGTGCAGGAATAGCTGCGGGCAGATCGAATCGAATTGGATCGGAATAGCGATGGATGTGGTGTGTGTAATCGATACCGCCGTGGGCGATCATCTGGAGGACCGCATCTGTGCGCTGGAGGAGATCAAGCAGGCGGTTCAGGCAGCGGGAGCCAATTTTCAGCGGGTCCAGGTGCGAGGGTGGTTATACAATTTTGCCATTCCATATATCGGTGTGCGGGGGCTGTAGCCTGCGATCTGAATTCGAACCACTCCCCCAACTCCCGACTCTCCCGTTGCAGTTCGAGCGCCTCGACTTCGGGGAGACAAATGTACTGGAGACGTTTTACAATGCCGATGTGGCCGTCATCGATCTGAGCATCCTCACGCAGCAACGACCGCTGTCCTATCACTATGGTGTGCGGGAGAGCTTCGGGATGAAGGAGAACATCTTAATCTACAACGACGTGGAGTCCAAGCAGACACTGAGTCTCAAGGTGCGTGTTATTTACCTGTCCCGGTATGTCCGTCCGATGCCGTGCGACCGGGAGATCCGCAAACATCTTAAGGCGTGATCGGTTCGGTTTCCGATAAGATAAATGCCCAGCTAGGTGTGTGTTTGCGCTTACCTTTAAAACGGCAGCCAAGTCGTGACTCCCTGCTGTTGTTGCTGCCGCTGCTGCTGATCTTTCTATTTCCGCCGAACCGTTTTCGTTATTTTTGTTTTGGCCGCGGCAATAAAACAACAAAAGCGAAGGCTCCAACAATAACAATAACAAATGCGAGCGCGCCCACGCAAACACAGAAAGAGGCACGCATAGACACACACACACACATAGGCATACGCCGACACACGCCAACGCAGTGTGGGCCTGCATTAACAGTGGCGGCCATAAAAACGACCACACATCACATACATACATATATGCTGAGAACCTCCTCTCAATTGCAGCTCTCCTGTGCCAACTACTTTTTTCTCAGCTACAAATTGAATGCGGAGAGCAATTCTTGCCATCTGACCAACCTTTTCAACAACAACAAGGAGCCCTTGGCCGAGGGACGAGTGCCCACATTGCAGTGGCGTCTGAAGCGAAAGCTGCAGGATGTGGAGATCCAATCAAAGTGAGTGCATTTCCCATGTCCCAGCCTTCTACTAGGTCATCCAATGACATAAAAAGTAATATATCTTTCGGAAAACCTTGCAAAATATCCCAATAATATGTATTTTTCGATTTTCCACAGAGCTCACATGCGTGAGAAATTTCTCAGCGACATGCGAACGGCGAGGGATACGTATGCCACAAACGGCGCCAAGCTGCAGAGCATCCTCCACGAAATGAGAAAGCGACTGGATGATCCGCATGTTCTTTCCGGGGAAGTGGTGCACAGCTTTATGTGCTCGCTGAGGGATGTCCAAGACTACGACGCCATGGTGCGGCTGGTCAACGACCTGAAGAATATCCCAAACACCCGGAAATATGTGGAGACGGGCAACATGAGTTTTTTGTATGCCTTTGCCCTAAACCGGCGGAATCGAAAAGGCGACAGGGAAAAGGCCCTCGAGTCTTCGCTTAAGGCCCTGGAGAAGAAGGAGAACCATTTTCCGGATATGCTCTGCCTGTGCGGGCGCATCTACAAGGACATCTTTGTGGAGTCCGACTACACAGACGCCACCAGTCTGGCGCAGGCTATCAAATGGTACCGCCAGAGCTTCGAGGTGCAGCCGAACGAGTATGCGGGCATTAATCTGGCCACGCTGCTTGTGATCGAGGGCAAGGAGTTCAGCGACACGGAGGAACTGCAGCACATTGGCATGACCCTGAATAATCTGATCGGCAAGAAGGGGAGCTTGTCCTCGCTGAGCGAGTATTGGGACGTGGCTACCTTCTTTGAGATCTCTGTCCTGGCTAAGGATTATGCCAAGGCGATTCAGGCGGCCGAGTGCATGTTCAAATTAAAGCCGCCCAACTGGTATCTCAAGTCAACAATTGGCAACATATCGCTCATTCATCGGTTCCGCAAGCAGCCTGAGGAACGTTTGCCCGCCATTGAGGAGCAGGTTTTTCAGTTCTGGATGGACTTCTTCCTGGAGGCTACCAACACGGAAGAAGTAAAGAACAGTATTCGGTTCCCCATACTGGTAATAATCTATCTGTGATTTGAATTTAAACGTTTTATTAACGTAAATATTTTTAATCGACAGATTCTCGAGCCACAGAAGATCTATATGCCCAGTTACGTAACGATAAACATGGATGCGGATGAGAAATCCATACAGATCGTAAACATCTGCTTGGCCCACACAAAGAACGCATGCAAGAGGCTGCATGACTTCCTGTTCGTGGCCTCCAAGATCAAATCCGTGAGTCTGTACAAGCGGGACGATCGCTGTGCCTATCTGTATGTGCATCACAACTCGGACGACTTTCAAATATATTTTCCCTCGACCGAGTGCCGGCAAAAGTTCTACGACCTAATCCTGGAGATGACCGCCGATCAGGTGGTATTCGTCAATCTCAGCAACGATGAGGCGCAAATCGAGGTGGGTAATCTTCTCCAGAACAGTATAAGAAAACGGTTTAACCCAAATTTTTCAATGGCAGTACGAGTACGACTACGACGATCAGAACCGTAAGATGGTGCTGGGCAAGGGCACGTACGGAACCGTGTACGCTGCCCGCGACAGGCAGACGCAGGTGCGAATTGCCATAAAGGAAGTCCCGGAGAAGAACTCTCAAGACGTACAGCCCCTACACGAAGAGATCAAGCTGCACTCGCAGTTGCGGCACCGAAACATCGTTAGGTATTTGGGCTCGCGATCAGAGGACGGCTTCTTCAAGATCTTCATGGAGCAGGTGCCGGGAGGCTCGCTGTCCGACCTGCTGGAGACCAAGTGGGGTCCGCTCAAGGACAACGAGTCCACCATGGCCTTCTACTCCAAGCAGATCCTCGAGGGGCTCAAGTATCTGCACGAGCAGGACATCGTGCATCGCGACATCAAGGGCGATAACGTGCTGGTCAACACGTACAGTGGCGTGGTCAAGATCTCCGACTTTGGCACCTCCAAGCGGCTGGCCCGCATTAATCCCATGACGGAAACGTTCACAGGTACTCTGCAGTACATGGCACCGGAGGTCATCGATCAGGGTGTGCGCGGCTATGGTCCTGCAGCCGATATCTGGTCTTTTGGCTGCACCAATGTAGAGATGGCCACCGGCAAGCCGCCGTTCATAGAGCTGGGCTGCGCCCAGGCGGCCATGTTCAAGGTGGGCTACTACAAGAAGCATCCCAACATACCCGAGGAGCTGTCACCCAATGCCAAGAACTTCATCCTTCGCTGTTTTGCCATCAGTGTGCTAGACCGTCCCTCCGCCTCGCAGCTACTTGACGATCCCTTTCTTGCCGAGTAAGTTTCCGACAGCCTCTTGCCTACAGACAGTTCTCTATATATTTATTCTGGTGTATTCAGTAAACAACGCAAGTTGCGCCCGGTTCTGCCTATCAACACGGAGTTTGGACGCAGCATTTCAGTGCCCGCCGATCGTTTGGTCCACAAAACCACGCCGCCGTTGAGTTACAACACAACTTGCAACACGCCCACTACGCCGGAATTGGAGTAAGTTTGTATACTCAGTATATTTATATTTATTTACGCCTTTAGTTATATTGTCTTATATTCTAATCGCGTGTAATTTCCATTTGTATACATATTGATTGGTGTTATCACTCAACAGCCTTATTAGTGATAAGCCAAGGGCGCACTTAAGTTTGAAAGTCAGGAGGGCAGCATGCAACCGATTCCCAATGAATATTGATATTCAACAAGACCTTTACCTTTCCAATTCCAGCATTACTCACACCTCCTCAGTGGACATTGACGAGCTGCCCAGCAACCAGTTTCTGCTGGAAAGACGCAACTCTTCTGGCTTTCTGCTCTCGCCCGAGATCGAACCAACAACGCCGTCCCTGCGAACGAGTATCAGTGAAACGAGTGAGACTGACGGATTCTATCGGCTGAAGAAGGATTCACAGCGCCGGACAACTCTGTCCAAGGTGCTGGCTCTCGATGAATCTAAGATCTGCGACATTTGGCTTAAGAAGGTGGAAGCCGATCAAAATGCGATTGCTATTCGGAAAAGCGACCTCGAGGTACTGATCCGTGGCCTGCGTGACTACATCATGAACGAGAACGAGAAGCACCTGGAGGCAACCATCAACGAGCTGAAGCAGAAATTGAACAACGACGCTGTTGCCTTGGACCATCTTCATCTGGCGCTGTACTCCTTCCAGGACGCAGTGGTCTGTGTGTTGCGGCTACACTGCATCAAACCTCACTGGATGTTTGCCCTTGATAATCTCGTGAAGAGGGCCGTTCAGGCAGCGGTTACTATTTTCTCTCCTGAACTGGGCGCCAATCTAGCGGACAAGGATCTGTCTGGCAACGATGACGAAAGCGTGCACACCAGCTTAATGCAGCAAGGCTCCACAGATAGTCAGGAAAAGCAACATCAGAGCCTAGAGAAGGTACTGGCCACGAGTAGCGCAGGCGGAGGCGTCGGATTGATGCCAGCAGAGTCCGGCGGTGACGCCCTAAGTACTTCCGTGGAGTGTGTCCGTATTCTGAGGGACATCCGGGATCATCAGCAAAAGTTGCAGCGTCAACTGATTGAGCAACAGCGCCAAAGCATGAGGGCTCTGCACAATATCAGTCAAGAGCTTGCCCACATATATATGGGCGGAAGGAAGAGGTTAAGGTGAGTAGAACTAATAATAAATCATTAAGACTTAACCACTTTTATATTCCCTTTGCCCAGGCGCACCATCAACGGATTCAACAAGAAGTGCCATAGAATGAGTCCCAGTGTGGCCGGAATCTCCGGTGTCCGTCCGCCTTCAGCGGGCAATCCACGGAGGCAGCAGCTAAACAAGCACCACTTTGGTCTCCACGAGGTAGACGAGCAGTTGGAGCAGTGGCTGACCCAGCAGGACATAGACGATTTCTCAAAGACGCTCATTTTAAATGAAGGTTTCACGTTTGAGGATTTCATCTACAATATGGAGAAGCTGGACCTCATGAGGCTGGGACTGCGGTGCGATTAATACTTGAATTAATACATTGTAATGTACACAGACATTCATTTTAAACATTTATTTACAGCGTTGGCATCGAAGTGCGCCTATGGAAACTTATCATACAGGAACGGGCCTGTACGTCATCAGATTGCGTGGATAGTCCAGCCAGCACTTACCACAAGCCCATTGGCGGCAACTGCTCCTTGGCGCTGATCGACAACAATAACACGTTACCATCACCCACAACGACAACACCTGGAACGCCAGGCATCAAAACGAAGATCAAAAAGAGTGAAAGCGAATACGATTCGTGCAGCGAGTGACCACTGGTCCGAGTTTAGATGTCCCGATGAATAGCTGTGCCTTAACAGATACTACTGATGCGGATTAATTGTTGTAATTAATGTTGTCCATGTGCTACTAACAGCTGTGAAGCTCAATGAGATTCACAGCCACCTTGGTGTAGAACTCTTCGGTTAGGTTGACATTTGGCTGCTTCAACTCAGAGTTAAGCAAGCCATGGGTCCGCTTGCCGAGCGTTTTGCCATTGCATGTTAATTTATCAAACAAAATGGAATTTAAGTGCCTTTAATTTAAAAAAAGAAACAAAAACTGAAACAGAAAATACATTGTGAAGTGCTTTACAAGAACTAACTTAAAATGGTTTCTAAAGAAATGCTTTTTCCGAGCTGATTATCTTATATAGACGTTTACTTGTATGTTATGAACATTTGCATATCGTAGTGTTTCCTTTTCAAGCAAAAGAAAACTAGGTAATTGAATGTGAGGAGAAAACGTCCTGACGGCCAAAGAAATAAGGTAATTAAGGAGTCAGGACTTAGTGCATTACTGATCTGAATTGATGTCTTCCTTAATCTGTTTCCTATGGTGGCTATGCAACCTATGAACTTCCTAACTAGGAAGAGAAGAAACATTTTGAGTAACTTTTCTAGTTCGTTTGCATTTATTTTGTTTTTTTTTTGTTAAGCTTTTGTTGTCTTTAATTGACATTGCAGAAGATTTAATTATTGAGTTTACATTGATTTTTGTTATGTAAGAAATTTGCATAATTTTTTGTTCATTGTTATTGTTGTTATTGATGTTATTCGAAAGCGTTTCGTTCTGTTGCTGCAGTTGTTCTTGCTGTTGTTGTTGTTGTTTTTGTTGCTGTTGTTGTTGCTGTTGTAAATAGTTAGATGTTGTTGTTGTTGCTGTTCTGGTTGTTGCGCCAAAGGATTTATGCCTTGGACTCGGCCTCGCTGGCGGTAGCCTGAGACTGGGCATCGCTGGACTTGCCATCGTCGACCTTGCCGAACACGCAGCAAGGGCACTTCTCCTTGAGGGCCAAGCGGTATTTAGGATGGCTGGATGAGAAAGGAATCTGTCATGGACTGGCTTAATATATTGTGCTAGGATCCACACCCACCTGATGCCATATACAATGGGGTTGTAGCAGGCGGCCGACTTGGCGAAGCAAGCTCCCCAGATGGTGTTCAGTGGTGTGAGGCCCTCGAACTTGAACAGTCCCATGCAGTTGATGACCAGGTATGGAGTCCACGCCATGAACCACAGGGTGATGGTGACCAGGGCGACCTTGGCCAGCTTGCCCTCAGCGCTCTTCTCGGCATCCTCAGAGGAGCGGAGGGACTTGACATTCATCTTCTTGGCCTGCTCCCGCATGGCCTTCTCGTGGGCGGATACAGCCTAAGGGGGAGGGGGCAATGGGGGATAAATAACCCCTTTCCAGTAGACAACCCATGGCTACTTACAGCAATGATGAACCAGTAGGAATAGCAGATCAGGAACAGCGGAATATAGTAGACGAAGATCGAGTAGAAGATCAGGTATGAGCGTGGATTCCAATCGCGTTCCAAGTAGTCAATGCCGCACGATGTCAGATTACCCTCCGGCACGTACCTTTGAAATGATTAGGGGTATAGTTTTAGGAAATAATATAAATATATATAATATTATTATATGAAATTTAGCAGCTAAATTCCAGCATAATAATAATAATATAAACTGCAATCTTTACTCGAGGACACTCACCTACTCCAGCCGAAGGCGGGCGCCAGGCACCAAATGCTGGACATGAACCAGATGTAGGCTATCTTGCCCAGGGCCAATGGAATGGTCATCGGCCTGCCGGCCATGCCCTTGACAATCACTTGGTAGCGGTCCAGCGAGATCATGCACATGGACCAGATGGAGCTGCAGCCGAAGGCTGAGCCCAGTCCGGCGTAGATGTCGCACATCATTGGGCCAAGCACCCAGGTCTCGAAGTACAGATTGATGCCCATCATGGGCGTATTGGTGATCATGATGCCAAAGTCGGAGATGGCCAGATTGATGACCAGCAGGTTAGCGGGCGTGCGCAACGACTTGGTGGTGGCGAATATGTAGATCACCACGCCATTTCCGCACCAGGAAATCATGCCGATCATGATCATGTAGGCTGTGAGGATCTTGGCCCAGATGGGGTCCATGGCGGGGAACTGGTTCCAGTATGGGCTGATGAGATGGGCCATATCGGGGGTAACCTTGTCCACCACCGATCCATTGGACAGGGGGGCAAAGTGTGGCCCCAGTTGCGCGGCTGCTACTGCAAAGCTGCAACACCGGAACAAATAGTTCCAAAATTATAAATGATCTACTCCCAGCGGATCGATCGATCGTCAGGCCGTACCTCTCCATTGTGTTTTAGGTTCCTGGCTGCGTCACTATATCCCGCCTATATCACACTTTCTACATAAAAAGCTGCAAATTCACTAATAATATTTCAAACACTTTTTACATAAAGGATGCCTGAGTTCTGAATATTTCACTGGGGCGGACTATTCGCGGCGATTGGTCGTTGGAAACCTGCATCGCCTGCATTTCGGGCCCTGGCTTTTATAGTTTCTCCCGTCGGCGGAGACCCTCTGCGGTTCAAATTCAATTAGCCAAAAATATACAAAAGTGTATGGAAAGTGTACGGAGGAAAGTGTCGACGGACGGCTTTTGGCTTATAATCATAATAGCCATAACAACGGCGCGCAAGAGCGGCTATCGCAATGGGCCAATGTCAATAGTTAAGTTCTTGCCGATGCCACATTTCAAAGGCTTCCGAGAACGGCTCTGGCCGAGCTTTAGTTCTGGCTGACATTGTGCTGAAAGGGGGGCGTGGAAAGTAGCATATTTAATATGTCAATGCTCAATATCATTATGAACGCAACGTTCAAGCAGAGAAAACTAAAGTGGCGGAAAGACTGCCAAGGTGCTGCCACAGTGCGTATGCGCAATTAAGTATACGCAGTGTGTGCGTGCAGACAGAGGAATGTTGTCTGATGGCTTGATTTTAAACCCTTGGCTGTCTCACAAGCCATTAAATAATCTGTTTAAATTACCAAAAATGCTGAAGCTCTAAGCTGCTTATGGATTTTGCTGAAGCTATCGATCTATTCGCACCTCCATTGTCAAGTCCAAACGAATTTTCCACCCATATGCTTGGGGCATATTTAGAGGAAGTCAAGGGTATATTTGTGATATCTTAGGAAACAGCGAGAATTCGTTTACATATGTATATCATATATCAGTTCCTATATTTATAAACATTTTCTTATAAAAAACAAATGAAAATAATTAAATACTTATATATAATCTAAAGAGAATTCTACTTATAATAAATAGTCGGAATATAGCTAGTACTAGGTATTCTATGGTCGTATCACTTACCTTTAGAGCACTTTTGGCTATATTTTGTGTCTGTGTGTGTGGGATGCTTGCATTTATTTTTTGTCAATCCCACTTTGGCATAAAAGCCTTTTGTTCGCTTCGTGCGACCGCTCAACACGTTCGGCTGAATTGGGTCAAGTTTTAGGCTAATCCAGCTGGCCGGGATGTCACGCTTAATGCCCAGCCCTAATATGGAACTTAACCGAAATAACTGTCACTCCATGTGACAGCCGACACATGTTAGGCTTGGCAGATCTTTCGGTTTAAATCAATTACAAATACACCGCAAAACAATACAAAAATAAAGCGGCTAATAAATGTATAAAGTTAGAAGGCAGAATACTTAAAAAAAAAAAAAATGGTAAAGCGGAAAACCGGAAGCTGGGCTCAGATCATCATCGTCATTATGATCATTATGGTCGCTATCGGCGTCATCGTTAGCCGCACTTGCGGTTCCTATACGTCTGTTGTGTGGGTGTGTGGGCTTTGCGTGTGAAATTGTTTTAAACAAATTGTATTCAAAACATGAATCGCATTTGAATTTATTCCACATATTCGGGTTTCTTTCGACAAAACGAAAAGTCACCCGCCCACCTGCTAAATAGCATAAACATAGCGAACCTACAAAATGGGTACAGCAACAAATAAAATCGAAGAAAACAGCAAATAAAGCGACGGCTCACTGCAACAAACATTGCGAGGAGGATGGAGGAGAAGCACAAGACAATCATTTAGCATTAGCAAATAAGCGAGATAAACGCTTCGATCCGTAGCTGTTGTTGTTTTCCTGCTCAATGAGGCAGACGAAACTGAAACTGGAGAAGAACGAGTGATTTTGGGTGACGCCTTGGATGCCCTACAGTTACTGCAGACATTATTAGAGTTTTTAAATTCCTTATTAATACAATAAATAACGGTGGTACAAAAAGTAAGATGGTAAAATATATTTCTTATATTTAATTGCATACTTATAAGCAGCTTTTAAAGGGAATTTCTGTGGCATACTGGAATATATTGAAATCCTAAATTATAACTTTTTAAATATTGCTTAAAACTGTGTTTGCTATTAAAATGTAAATTAAAATATTAACTAATTTATTTAAATCCTTATTTTTAATATTTAATGAAGAACAAAAACTGAAGTTTTATCTAATAAATGTTACTCATATTTATCTAATATCTTATATCAGTAAATTAAATTCTAATAAATAATAAAGATAAATGTCTTTATATATGCAATATAAAGGGCTGTTAAGCCACTCTCCTGATTTAGTAAATATCTCTCTTAGTGATATTCAAATTGTGCTTTCGAATAATAACTATAACCCTTTCTTCTATCCAATTCGCACGCTTTGTCAAAGCTGCCATGTGAACCATGACTCCCAGCCTCCAGGGCACAGAGTATAATTAACAAACACCTATGATTTGATTTTTGTATTTTCTATGTTCGACAATGGATCGGCGCTCGCCAGTGTGTGCGTCTGCCTGTGTGTGTGTATGTGAGTGGGTAAACGACGGCAAGTGTTCTGCCGGCGTCGCTGCTTCTGGCGCTGCTCGTGTGGGGGTAAGTGAGAGAATGTGCAGAGCGGGAGCAGCTACTCAAAGAACGCCAAAAGTAATGAGCGCATTGCTCTCTCACTCAATCGGATAGTGATGGCACCCCCAGGCATTAGATGACATTTTTCAGTTATTTCGAAAGTGAAGGTGACTTTAAAATTACAAAATATTGCTTATATTATTGTGCAGATTTAAAATATATTTTAATTTATATGTCCTTCAGGGGGAAATGTTCTCTTGAACTTTTAGAAACTACAACTAACTAATATTCGTAATAGTCCCAAAAATATGACGGCATCACTGAACGCAGGTCGCGAGTGTGTGGGAGCGCTCGTTCTTGGTGGCTGCGAGTGTCATTAGTAGTTGCAGCAGCAGCAACAGCTGAGATCACCTAGCAAGCACTCTCACTCATCCGTTCGCTCTCTCGTTCGCTCTCAGTACCGTTCGTATTGGATCGGAGGCGATGTTATTTTCAGCGGCTGAAGATTTACAGTAACAACACGGACCCAAGCAGCAGCGCGTGCACCGCTATACGCTCAGATATACGAAATCTCCGATTTTTGAGGACTGCTCCGCTCCGTTCTGATCTGTTTGCTGTTAATTTTAGACTCGCCAAGCGGAAGCTCGCCAGAGTTTTCCAAAATATTCGACGGGACGGCCGCCGCGTGTGTTTTCCTGTTCGGTCATCATCGTCATTGCGAATTTCACCCCAAAAAGAAGGCGAAAAGTGTCGTGCCGCGAAAATGCCGATTAACCTCTGCTCGGCACGGGTTGGTTAATTAATTAATGACGGAATCTCTCGGTGTCTCGGCTCGCCGTTGTCGTCAGCACGCGCGCCTCAGGGCCTAAATGCAATTAAAACATTAATAAAGGCAGACAAATATCAAAACTACACATACATATGTATGTCATACGCACCACCACAGCCTCATGCAGACACGGCATATGTATGTAAAGTGCACTAGGTGTGTGTGATTGTGTGTGTGCAGCAACTACTTCGAAATTTATTTTCGAATAAATAGTACAAAGTTGAAGAAGCAGCAGCCGCAAACGCAGCTCCCGGTCTCATCCCGTCGGGCATTTCCCAGCATCCGCGATCTCGCGTCTCCGTCTCCGTCTCCTTCGTCTCCCATCCCTTACCCATCCCATCCCCACGTAAAAACGGCGAAATAGTACAAAACACCGCCCCAACGGCATCGATGCAGCAGCGGTCAAGCTAGTAGCAGCGCCAATTTAATTCGTAGCATCTTGCCCATGGGTTAGTCATCCCAGTATCTTTAGAAAATGATGTTTGTCTAAATGTTTATCGCAGCTATTTATCAAATTAACATCCAATTTGCCTATAAACTTTTTCTCATATGGTTTATTACCTGTAATCGAGCTTAATAGTGCTGAATTTCTTCCTTAAATTAAAGCAAACACAATTTTTCAATATTAAAAGTTTAATACATTTTAAAAATTCTAAAATTAGTATCCAGAATTGTAATTAATTAGCAGAGTCACGTGGAAAGTCTCCCGAAACCATCCCTATTTCCTTATTCTTTCGACCAACGTTGTCCTATCTTACGCAGGCACAGTGGGCTGCACTTGGATTCAATTACCTCAATTGATTAATTTCTTGTTTCCAAATTCAATTCATATAAATTGCAGAGATGACTCAACATGACGCGATAATTGCTCACGTTTTTAGAGCTAAAGGTGTGAGGCCTTTAATTAATCCCACGATATGATAATTGTTCTTGACAGCTGTCACTGTGTTTTCAATACAAATTGACCTGCAACCACTGTGCCCGCCGTGTGTACGCGTCTTACGTACGGAGGAGAGTATCTGCTCGATATTCCGCTGAAGCGATGCCTGGTCCCGAACCCATATATCCGTGTATACTTTCGTGGGGTGCGTGTGTCTGTGTGTGTATGTTTCGGATTCGGCGGCGTCTGAAATAAACGAAATAGGAAATTTTGGTATTTTCTTTTATATAAATAGATTTCGCCATACGCAGTCTCTACGGAGAGAAGTTGAAAACGCTGAAAATGTGAAAAGTGAATGAAACGCATGTGAGTCTCGAGCGCAACGCAACAAAGCAAATTAAATACAGAACAAGTTACGAATTCAATAAATTATTGAAATGAAAATGTGAGCAGTGAAGATGTGATTTCCAAAAACAACTCAGAGAGAAACGCGACAACCTAGCAGTGACACACACAGAGCTTTCGAGATACTACAACAAAATGCAGGCCAATTCGAGCACCACCACAACAACCACGACCACCAAGACCAAGAAGCTGAGCAGCGGATCGGCGGGCAACGTGATCAGTTCCGTGGCGGTGACGAGTGCCATCAAGACGACCACCACCACCCGCAAGCCAGCGGGCTCCGGAGCGGGCGCCAGTCCCAAGTCATCCCCCAAGTCACCTGGCTCCAGTGCGCCCGCCTCCGTCTCCGACATAGATTCTAATGCGGAGATTGCGGAGCTGTCAAAGAAGATCAACGAGCATGCGGATGCCATCTATCACACGTGGAAGAGCCGGGGCATTCCGCCGCCGGAACTGCTGCAACTATACACAAATGCCGGAGGCGCCGGAGACTTGGCCGACGTGGCCTCTCCCACCGCAGACACCGAGGGCCTCAAGAAGATGGTCACCAGCTTCGTGAACAAGGACAAGGAGCAGCGGGGCAAGACCAATAGCCTGAAGAAGTCCGAAATCACAACCAATGGCAAGGTGAAAAAGGCATCTTCTCCTGCAACCTCCAGCTATACATCTGTCCCGGAACCAGCCCTGCAGTCGCCCAAAAAAGTGGCCGCCATCTCCGCCAGCAAAGCCTTGCCCGATGTCAATCTCAACTACGACATCAACCTGCATCTGGACGTGAACAATCTCTCGCAGCAGCAGACGCACAACCTGCTCAAGATCAGCGAGTTGATCCAGCAGCAAAAGGACTCACCGGCGGTGACGCCCACTGCCAAGAAGCGCCAGAGCAGCAAGGCTGCCGCCACCAACAGCAGCAATTCCCTGGGCAGCAACAGCAGCCAGAAGCTAGCAGCATCCGAGCAGCCCACCAAGAAGCAGAGCAAGGCCGGCATCAATGGGAGCAGGAGCGCGAGCGGGCCAGTGGCTGTTAGCATAGACGTGGTGGATGCGCCCTCCACGAGAGCGGTGACTGTAGCCAACAGCGGCAACAGCATCGCAGTGAGTGATAAAGGCAACGAGCCAGCGACCACAAGTCGCAAGTCAAGCAAAACCAAAGAAAACAGTGCCGAAGGCAAGCCGGCAACCAAAGAGAAGCCAACGGCAGCGGCAGCAGGAGCAACTGCAGCATCAGCAGCGGTTGTAGCCACACGCAAGTCAACAAGTCGTAGCGCCACTGATAACGCCGGCCACATGGCTACCAACGCACCAGCAACATCGGCACCAGCAGCAGCAGCAACATCAGCAACATCGATGGACGCATCGCCAGCAACATCGGGCAGCACAACGATGCCAACGTTGAATAAAGTCAAACCGACGAGCGGGGCGCGGGCGGCCCTCGCCAATGGCCAGGACAAGAGTAATATAACCGAATCCCTCTCCATTCTAAACGTGCCCACACTCCATCCGTTCCGTTCCGTCTACTTCCAGTTAACCTCCTCACCCGCGGCTCCGTGGCCGAGCGCGTGCTCATGTTCGAGAAGTGCCCGGATGTGCGGCACTCGTTTCTGAACATCAAGCGCCCGCAGGCGGACACTGCGCCCAAGAGTCTCCTCAAGGTGAGTGTCGTTTAATGGAGAATACTGCGGGAATTCGCACCCATTTGCAGGTCGATAATCGTGTGCTCGGGGGTGTTATCTAACAGTTGAAAATGCCAGAAGACACTGTGAAAAAAAATAGACACTAACCCCCTGCCCATCGCCTCAGCCCCTCAGCTTCCCGCCGAAGATCGAGCAATTGCAATTGCACATTTGTTTTCGTTCGGCTCTTTTTGGGCCGCTGTTATCGGTGCGAGTGCGCTGCATCATTGATTGATTTAAGGTTACCTCAAGACGCCACGAGACGAGAAACGCTTGCCAAATGGCTGGGGAGGATGGGGATCGGGAGGCAGATAGCTATAATGGCTATATCAGCATCCAATGAGAGTGAAAAGGGTTAGACCACACGAGGCAGATTCCATTCGGAACATGAGTCACAAGCTCAGCTTTGAGAGATTAAAAATCTAAACAAAATAAGTGCAAACCAGCAGAAAAATTATGGAAAAACATTTAGTTTACTTTGAGAAGCTCGATCGAATTGGATTCCAGACTGACGCATGTCATAAACAATTTTATTTTTTTTTTTTTAATCATATTAGTGTTTTGTTTATTATACCCTTTCAGGGTCATATAATTTCAGTCAGCAGCTTGCAACACAGTGAAGGTGTCGTTTCCGACCCTATAAATCATATATATTACTGATCAGCATGAAAAGCCGAGTCGATTTAGCCATATTCCATATTCCAATGTTACCCATTTTTTTTTTTTGAAAATTTTATAAGGGGTTACATTGTTAAAATTGTCAAAATTTGACAATAATTTAAATGTTTTAAAAATATATTTGTATTTGTTAGCCCTATAAAAATTAGCACAGAAAAGAAATCCGAACTGAAATTAAAGCATAATTGGCGTACTTTTGATCCATTTTATATTCGAACCCATGACACACTTTGGCTTCTCGGAGTTAGCTTCCTTTCTTGTTTATTTAAGTTATTTGTTTTTATTACGAAAGGCCACATAACTTTTCAGCTTGTGCAAATTTAAAGGGATTTGAAATCTTTGAAAGTGGTTATTTTATAACTAATCTTCAGTTTATTACGTGAGTTATTTATTTCACAAATTCTTCTCAAATTAGAAATATATAGAGCTATTAAATCTCAAAATTATGTATATTCCTAGAATATAATATAACTTTTATAACTTCAAGTATAATCTAAATGTTTTGTACATTTTATTATATGAAAGAACTATTCATTTAAATAGCATGGAATTTAAAAAGGAAAAAAAATATATTGGACATCAGTCAGGTATTTTTGAAATTATAATTCGTATTGATAATGATCAAGAAAAGTTATAATTTATAGGATCAAAAATGTCTCTTTCACTGCGTTGTCATCTTCTTTTTGCAATCCGAATACCCTTCAAGTAAAACCAGTTTTTTTTTTTGCTCAGCCAGACATTTATTTAAGCTGAAATCTTTCATATAAAGTCGTGAAATACATCCCTTATTTTATATAAAATAATAGCATTAATGAATTCAACAAAGAGCATTCCACTAAAAAGTGCTACGACGACGATCATGAGAACCTGTTGACTACTCAGCTTCTTTCGTGCGGAGCTCAGTAGACGGGATCTATAGTGAGTGGACTCACTTACCCACATCGAGTGCCCCTGGTGTTGTATGCATATTTTCGTATATAAACAATCAAATCAAGCATTTACGATCAGTGCGCGATCGTGCTAAAGCAAAATATCCGAGGGAGGCGGCAAAAACAACAAAAATGAGGCGAGCAAACACAAAACCGAATTCAATACAATAATACAACACATGATCATCATCACTTTCAGCGATTCGAAATGCAATTTGTTGCTGATTGTTGCTTTGGTTCGGGTTTTTTTTTTATTTTTGAGTGTGTAGAATTGTTTAATTACTTAATTACATGTGCGGGCGGGCGCTGGCATATTCCGTTTTTTATTCTATGAATGACTTACCGAAACAAAAAAAAATCTCTTTTGCCTCCTGAACTCTGCTTTACTACGATTGCTTGTGAAATTCCTCACTTGGTCTCTGATCAAAGCAAACAGAACTGCTAAAAATACAGTCCTCGGAGAAACACCAAAAACTATTTTTGCAATTAAGTTCTTAGGCAGGCAGAGACACAAGTTGAGCAGCATTTAGCATCAGTTCGATTCTCAAGTGTTTTTTATTTTTCGGACTCTGCCTTTGTCTATAAATTAGGCAACATTGCGTATGCGTAATATTTGACTATAAACGATGTGTAGCCGGGCGTATACGTAATGGGCGTACATGCCAATGAATTGTTTGCCTTTTGTCTGACAGGGGGGGAGAGGCGGTGGGCTTTCCAATGTGATGATGGTCGCCAGAGAAGATTAATATTTATGTTGCCGTTGACAGTTTTAAAAGCATGAATGACCATGCCTGGATTAAAGTCTATAAGATATCCTCATTTCGCATCGACCCAATGAGGTTGTTGATTTCCTTAAAGCTTTGTAATTTTATCTCAGTTAGTAAGGTTCCAACAACTATTGCTGATAGGAATACACAATTTAACAATTTGTTTTCAATAAATGGTTTACAAACAGGTAAAAAATCAAATTATATCTCAGATGTCTTGCTTCCGCCTCCGGCTTTTTCACCTTTAATTTAATGCAATTTTTCCATGATCTTCCAGACCATTTTGTGTACTCCCCAAAAATTCGCAACATAAAAATCCCACGGGCCAAATATGTTTCCATTATTTACCAAAGCGAAAAAGTTAATTTAAACAAATACTTTTTTTTGTTGCTATTGCTCCCGTGGGCCACTCACCGCTTAAATTAGACAACAATTCGCGTTAGTGTTTATTTGAATGGCAAACATTTAATAATAAATTCAAAGGTAAAGGGCGAACACATACGTCGATATGGGCGTGGCTGTCTGCGGCTTTGTGGCCGAGAGTGGGAAAAAGTTTCCGCGAAAACGTAAACAAAAGAACATTTTTCGAGAATAAATTGCGAATTTTATTGAGTGGCGCTTTGGCAGCCACAACAAGCGAATGTAAACAGTTAAGTGAGTGATATTAATTTTCCCTCATATTTGCCGACAGGTCAAGCTGCACGCCACACCGCCGCCGCCGCCGGAACAGAATCTGCTTCAGAAGGAGATCCGCTCCACGAAGAGCGTCTACATACCCAGGTGAGAGGATCCAAGCGTTGCAGTGACATTGATTTTCTCATTACCTCAATCCCCGACAGGTTCTATTTTCCCCATGGCAAGCCACAGCCCACGATTGCCATGGAGCGGGTGATCCGTGGTATTCTCTCCGCCTTCGACAGCTTTCCCAATAACCAGGTGACCAAGGATGAGCTGCCCCGCATCCTTAAGATCTGCGGCCTGCCCTTCTACTGGCGCTTGCCGGTGATGGTCTTCTGCCAGTCGACCAGCACGGGTCTCGTTGAGCGCCAGCGGTTCGTCGAGTTCTGGAAACAGTAAGCTTGAGTCCTTCGTCTATATTTTTCCCTTTACTAAATTAGACCAATCCTTTCAGAATGAACGTATATTGCCATGAGGCGGCCTCGAGATTCGTGTACATTCTGTCGCGTGGCCAGAGATTCCGCTCGTACATCGTGCCCGAGGACCTGGTGCCAATGGTGCAGGATGTGGTGGACACACACCCCGGCCTGGCGTTTCTCAAGGAGGCCACCGAGTTCCATTCCAGATACGTGCACACAGTCATCGCGCGCATTTTCTATTCGGTGAACCGCAGTTGGAGCGGCAAGATTACAATATCCGAGCTGAAGCGGTCCGATCTTCTGGAGGTGAGCTACCTTTTCTGAGTTTTTAAATCGCATACTCATCCTTTCTGTCCTCAGATGATTAGTCTGCTTGAGGAGGAGGAGGATATCAACCAGATAATGGCCTTCTTCAGTTATGAGCACTTCTACGTGATCTACTGCAAGTTCTGGGAGCTGGACAAGGATCATGATCTACTGATTAGCCAGGAGGATCTAGCAAAGCACAGTGATCACGCTTTGTCCACACGCATCGTGGAGCGGATCTTTTCCGGCTGTGTAACGCGTAGCGACAACAAAAAGGCTCCGGAGGACGAGGCAAAGATGTCCTATACGGACTTTGTTTGGTTCATCCTGTCGGAGGAGGACAAGCGGACACCGACGGCCATTGAGTACTGGTTCCGCTGCATGGACGTCGACGGGGATGGGGTGCTCTCCATGTACGAACTGGAGTACTTCTACGAGGAGCAGCAGCAACGAATGGAGGGCATAGGCATCGAATGCCTACCCTTCGAGGACTGCCTGTGTCAAGTGAGGATCATAATTATTTCTTTATTGGAATTCTCCTTGAAATTTAATATTTCTTTTGTTTTACGACAGATGCTGGACATGATCAAGCCGGCGAATCGCGACTGCATTACGTTAGGCGATCTGAAGCGCTGCAAAATGACGCACGTATTCTTTGATACCTTCTTCAACCTGGAAAAATATCTGGATCATGAACAGCGAGATCCCTTCGCCTCCCAGCGTGACGAATATGTTAGTTTTCACGATATCTTTTGGGTTTTTTTTTGGTTTCTTTAATAGCTTCCTTTACTTACAGACCTCCGATTGGGATCGGTTTGCAGCACAGGAATACGAGCTGCTCATTTCGGAGGAGAACGATTGAGGGCCTTCAAAAGATATTTATTAACTTACAAATTTTTATACAAATTTATACACTACGAAATGAAAAAGAAACAGAAAAACAAACAAAAACAAGGAGCTACTTTTAGTCCATATGTGCAATAAATTCAAATTATTTATTATGAGTTCTGCAGATTTAGTCGAATTTGAATGATGAACATAATAAAAGTAATTACAAATTTATAGTCTTAAATTTATCTATCAATTTATCAAGCGAATTATAGTACGAAATGACAATGAGTGACTGGTGACATTTGTCATCACACTGAACAATGGAACATCGGCAGATTTAGCTCACAGTAAACTCTTGCCTTATCTCACATCATCGCAATATGGACCCTCACCCAAGGCAGCCTTCCACCTTGTGAGAAAGTTGTGAAAAACGCTCATAATTTACCAGAAAATATTTCTTTCCAAAAGTTTATTAATATCATTAATGAAAAGAAAAAACCATAATTCATATTTTTCGTTTTTTATTAATTCTTTTTGTATTTTCAAAATTGATTTCTCAACTTAAAGTAGTTAAAAGTAGAACTTTCTGCTCTCGTTTGTCGTCGTTATAACGCTACAAGAACTCATTTAGAAACTCATTTTAGACTATGCAAAATTTGCCTAAATATATGTTTACGTTTGTATATATAATTGGTATATGCAAGAGAGGATCCTAGCGCCCAGAGGTACAGACCTCGACCACATCCCTGCCAACATTGCAGATTCCCGATCTTAAGTGTATTAGGTATTTTTTAAAAAAACGTGTGGCTTTTATTAAATTGAACCAACCCTTGGATTGGTTTCTCTGCTTACTACTGTGTCGGGCTTAAAAGGATGCGCTGCTCGTCGATTATGAATCACAGATGCATATAGGTTTGAGGATGTTGCATACACAAAAATACACGGGGAGCTTTCTTTCATTCATTCCTCATCGGGCATATTTTACAGATTGATGGGGCTTGAGGGGAGCTACGACGAACCAACCAAGTTATCAGTCAAATCAAACTAAAGGAATATATGTACGTGTTAGAGTGGGGAAACTCAAGGATATATGTTCAAGTAAGAATTGTTGAATAGTATTTTGAAAGTGATAAGAAAAGGCGATTATTTGAAAGCGAGCAATAGAAGAGAATGTACAAGCTAAAGGGAAAGATTAAGACAAAAAGATCTAAAGAGGAAATAACGTTCTGTTTGTCGAAGTTTTGGATTGGTTTCTGTGTTTTGCTTGGCTTTGGATGTGGGTATCGGTATCGGTATCTCTGATCTACTGTTTTAGTCGTACTTTCTCACTATCCTCAAAGTTCTTATCATTATCGTTTGTGGTCTCCGAGTCAGCGGTAACGGTCCCAGATGCCGGGGCGTCCGCTTCGCGGCTGTATTCGGGCGTTGATGTGCCCTGAACGTAATCGGCGGTTATGTGAACACCTCGAATGTCTGATCCGGGCACTATGAACATCGGATCCAGAAGTAGTTGCTCCTAAGAAGGATTAAGAAAAAAGTTGTAAATTAAAGCCAGAGTCAGAAGTCACTTTCTTACCATTATGGAGCGCAGACCGCGTGCTCCTGTATGCCTCTCCATCGCCAGCTGGGCTATCGACTTGACAGCGTCCTCGGTGAAGGTAAGGTCCACATCATCGAGACCGAGCAGTGCCTTATACTGCGGCACCAGGGCATTGCGCGGCTCCGTCAGGATACGGACTAGCATGCTAATGTTCAAACTATGGAAGGGCACAATTACCGGGAAACGGCCAACGAATTCCTGCAACACAAGACAAGATTATTGGTAAATATAATACTGTATTATCTCCTGCCCACTTACCGGTATCATGCCAAACTCAACGAGATCACGAGCCTGCACCTTGGTCAGGCATTTATCACGCTCCTCCTGATCGTTGTCCATGGGACTGGCGACTGCCTGAGCTGCTCGACGACCAGATCCGCTAGTTGAGGGCATGCCAAAACCCAAATACTATAAAAGAAAAGAAAATTATAGATTTTAGGATAAGTGATGATGATGATCTCTTACCTTCTCGTTAAGACGACGCGCGATAAGCCTATCTAGTCCTGTGTACGCGCCGGAGGCCACAAACAGAATATTTGTGGTGTCTACCTGGACGGTCTCCCCACGCAGCTTGCGCGGCGAATTGCGTTCTGGCACGTTGACCACCGTGCCCTCGAGCATCTTCAGCATACCCTGCTGGACACCCTCGCCACCTACGTCTCGCAGTTGGTGGATTCCTGGAACAGCACCGATCTTATCCACCTCGTCCAGGAAGACGATGCCCGTTTGGGCACGCTCTACATTATAGTTGGCGTCCTGCAGTAGCTTAGAGATGACACTCTCTATGTCTTCACCCACGTAGCCGGCCTGCGTCAGCGTGGTGCAGTCACAGATGGCAAAGGGCACATCCAGGCAGCGGGCGATCGTCTGAGCTATTAGTGTTTTGCCAGATCCCGTTGGGCCTAGCATGATGATGTTGCTCTTTTCCAGCTTAACATCATTGGATTGGCGATCCAGGATTTCGGAGCCGGGACGGTTGTCGCCGCCACCTCCTCGCGAGTTACTGGATGAGGATCCGCTTAATCCGCTGCCTAGTCCGGGCCCACCCATGCCGCCACCCAAGCCCATTTGGGCAGGCGCCTTGGGGGGCAACTCACTGCCGGGTGTACTGTTCAGAGTGTGACCGATCCCGGTTATGTGCAGCAAGTCGGGTCGGGGAATTCCATCTAGACCACCACCGCCAGAGCCACCCGACGCTCCGCTTCCCTGCTGATTTAACTGGGGCAGGTTGTGATGGATGCGCTTGTAGTGGTTATAAACGGCAACCGCCAGTACTTTCTTGGCAAAGTCCTGGCCCACCACATGCTTGTCCAGGTACTCCATGATCTTCTGGGGCGGAGGTGGCGGTTTGCGGTGATTCTTGGGCTCATCCTTGGTGCGCTGCTTGGTCTCGACCTCGGAAAGCACAACGAAGAAGTAGTTGCACTTGGCGCATTTCACAAACCGCGTCGAACTGACGAACGTCTCCACTTGAGTGCAGGCGCTGCCGCACTTCGGGCACGACAGGAACTTGTCACTACCGCCTCCAGGTGGATCTCCGCTGCTAGTCGTGCTCGCTCCGGACCCCGACCCGCCAGGACTTTTGCTGGAGCCTTCACCTGACGCACTGGTACTGCTACCGCTTCCTGTGGCGCTCCCACTGCCGCTGGCGCCTTCTCCCATATCATCAGGCGATCGTGTGGTGGCGTTCGTGATGTCAATGTAGGCGGGTATCGCCACCGCGGGCTCCAGCCTTACCAGTCGGCTGATGGCACATTTCGAAGTGGCCAGGTGAAAGCGTCGGACACCCCAGATGCTGACTTCCGAGTTCCGAGCGCCCAGGATGACACATCTTGCTGTTCTCTGTGTCTGACCGACAGCACTTCCTAAGGGCATACAAAAAATACAATTAAATTAAGATTTTTATGCTTATCACACCCTGAGCAGGGACCCCAATTGAGTTGCGAGCACAAAGAGCGAAACATGGAAGCAGAGAACCCGCCGCCGGGGTTAATGATTCCTCTTCCAAGCACACAGTGGCATTAATCTGATAACTACGGGTTCTCTTGGGAGAGGGAGCTCTCTAGATTGGACAACAAAAAGGTAACAAATAAAGGCCAAGGGCAATTAGCAACTTGCGATATAGCCGATGACTTGTCACTTTTATAACTGCTTCTACGTTTCTTCCAGTGCAGCTGGCCAAACTTCCGCCTGTACGCTTTCTTAACCTGCAGGCCGACAAATATAATAACCAACACTTGGCCATTAAAAATGTGTAAAAAACTGCTCCGCCAGAGACATGAAATAATAGTAAAAAGCCATTGCGTCAGAGTGGCAATCGCAATAATTAAGCTAGCTGGCCATTCGGGCCCCTTATAAAACAATTCAAGTTCAGTTTGACCAGCAACGCATGACGCCCCTCTGGTTGGGAAGACTCTGAACAAGTCGAAATGACTGTCCAATCAGATGAAGAAGTGATCGATCCCCCTTACAACGACGCCCCTGGTTGCCGTTGACCGCGAGCAGCTTTGATATCGAAAGAAGACGACCTTCACTCAGTGTTTTGGTTCGAACTAGACAAAAATTTACAATTTAGCGAGAGGCAGCAGCCACGGCTAGGCAAGGCTGATAAGCCAAATGGGAATGGGATCGGGAATCGCTAAGCTGCAGGCAACGGCAACTGTTTTGCCAGTGGGATTTTCGTTGTGTTGTTGATTCGCGGCAGCTACGTGACGCTGGCGCAGCAAATGACGCAGTTACGTATGCGATTTGCACAACAACAATGGGAGCAATAACAAAAATAGGGGCCAAAAGTAACGACAGCAGAGTGCACTTACCCTTCGACCAGATACTGTATTTGGGGCCCAGCAGGATGATCCGCCGCACCATGCTCATGGTGGCTGCTGCTCCTCCCTCGGCTCCCCTGCTCCGCTACTCCTCCTGCGTGTATTTCCTCCTTCCTTTACTTCTCAGCTGGCCGCTTCGGTGCTCCTCTCTGCTTCTTCTTGCTGCTCTTCCGATCTGCAAAGTTATTGTTGTGGCTGCTGTTTGGGGTGCTCAGCTGGGATTGCCCTGAAGTTCGTTGCTCGGATTCACCTTCGCAGTGCGAAATGCGTCGCAATTAGGCTGCTTTTCCGCCTGCCGTGCGCTTATTTTCAGTGGAAAATGGGGGAATAGATTGCGCTCTGCACGTAATTTGTGTGGCTGTGTGCGTGCTGTCTCTCGTTGCTTCTTCTCTCGCTCAGCTCTGCTTCTTCTTGCCGATGCCGCAATCCCACGGAGTCGTAAAACTCTTGGGCAACTACTTAAACTAATTTATTTGTAACCGCGACAACTCGCGACTTTTTGACAGGCACGCGAAATAGTTTGGGAAAATCTCAGCAACGTCTTCGCAATTATACGACAACAATCGATAGTTTTTATCGACAACAGCTGTTCGGTCCCTCCTCTTGTAGTGCACAGTGGAACGGATAGTGACATACAGTGAAGCAAGCAGCAAACAGCGCACAGAAAACTGTAAATTTTGGTCAATGAAGAAATTTGGTAAATGGCCGAGACCGAAAATTTCAAAATCAAAAGAATGTCTATTGTGAATTTTCAAAAGATTACTCTTCTTTTTTCTACAGTAATCTGAGTTGATTTTCAACGGGCAATTCAACTTAGATATTACACGGAACTTTAAACTTAATGCTAGAGCCGAATTAGTAGCCGGGTATAATGCGACCCTTCTTGCTGGCCGTTTTCAGCTTTTTCTTGCGCTTGTCCTTGCTGCGCTTGTCGAGGTTCTCCTGGCGCTTCTTCTGCCGCTTCTGGATGTCGTGCTCCACCTTCTGCTTGCGCTCGGACCACTTGGTCTTGGCCTTCTTCTTTTCCACACGCCGCTTCTTGATGGCCTTCTGCAGCAGCTTTGTGTCGTCCTTGACCTTCTTGCCCTCGACCTTGTCGAAGGCCTTGCGCCATGCGATGTCCGTCTGTATCTCGGCCGCCTTATCCGCTTCACCCTGCTCGCGCAGCTCGGTGAGGTGCTTCTTGGTGTCGCGCAGCTTCTTCAGAATCTCCTTGGGGTTCTGGTGCGACTTCTTGGCCTTGCCACCCGGGTTGGCCGCAAAATCTACCTTGGAGTAGACTATCTTGGCCTCCTGGTTGTACACCGGCTGAACCTTAACGGGCTGGATTTGGCCCTTGGTGTCCTCCGAGTCTGCGTCCTGCTCGTTCTTCACCACTCCGTTCTTTAGTTTCTGGTGCTTGACGTTCTCGTTCTTCAGGTTTTTGGCCGAGGAGAGGAGCAGTTTCTGGACGCCCTTGCTGCGCTTCAGCTTTTTGGCCTCGCGCCGCTTTTGCTGTCGTTCAGTGGTGGGTCCTTTTTTCTGACGGAGCTTGTTTTTGATCGACGCGATTCGCTCGTCCACATCCTCATTGTCTGAATCTTCTAGTTCTTCTTTTTGGTTCTGGCCTTTCTTGTGGGCAGATTTATTGTTGTCCGGCAGCAGGTAATCCTCGTAGGTGTCTTCATCTACAAGGACAGAGGTTTAGTGACTTAGTTAATAGTTATAATATATGGTTTCACCTTCTTTCTTTGAGTAGGGCACTTTGTGAATGGTCAGCAGGTTGAGAACGCGCTGGTGAAACCTTTTGGTGGCGGCTAACAGGTCCTCCTTCTTCTTTGGCTTCTGTTCCGCGTTGCGCTCATTATCGAAGTCCTCACGAAGCCGCTTTACTATCTCGGCCTGTGTCATCGTGGCCACAAAAACAATAAAATAATATTATTTACGAACCGCACACGTGCAGTTCAACACATTAGAGATGCAAAAACGTCGATGTCACTATAGATAGTATCGATGTTTTTAAAACGGCGATACATCGTTGTATTTCCCAAATCGCTGCCCAAAGGTCGCTGTGTGACCAGACTACGCACATATCCAAAACTGATTTTTTTTTCGCGCCTGCATGCAGAAATTAGGTATATATTAGCGCTTCTGCGACGGCCACATTCGGCTCACTTTTCCGTAAAACATCGTTAAAGAATGACTAATTTGCCAGTTTTAAGTATTTACTCAATGGCCAGCTAATTACACTTTGGAAACGAGCAGAAACAGCCAAGTTTAGTTAACGTTGGAGACGTGAGCGGGAAAAGCAAAGCAGCCAAGATGAAGAGGCAGTTTGCGAAAATCAAAATTGCAGCCGAAAATCTGTCAAGGTAAGTTCAAAGGCCAGACGACGACACTGCGGCGTTGTTTGTGTGTGTGAGTGTGTGAAGGCGCTCCAGGCGGACGGACAGGTGTTGCCTCATCACAACAACCACAACAACAACAACAATGAAAACAGCAACGGCAAGCAGCCGCAGCAAATGCAACAAAAGCAGCAAACGCGACAAAAACAAGACGAATAGCAGCTGCTGCAATGACAACAACAATAATAACAACAACTGGGCGACTGATGACCTAACGGCAACCCCTCTAATCCACTCTCCCCAGGTCGACGAAAGCGGACTGCAAAGACTCAGAGCTGGAGACGATCGAGCGGCAGGTGGACAGGTACCGGGACACCATCGAGAAGATCGTTCGGAAGCTGCCGGCGCTGAGTGGCAGCGGGAACAGCAGCAGCAGCAGTGCCAATGGCCAGGTGAGCAGCGAGGAGCAGGACAAGCGGACCAAGAAGAACAGCCACTACAAGATCGCCCAGGCGCTGGACGAGTCCGCCAAGGAGCTGCCCAAGGACATGCCGCTGCAGAAGGTCCTCGCCAACTGTGGTTAGTTATCGGGTATCGGGAAGTGCGTTAGTGATTGAGCGTGAGCGTGTATGCGAGTGATTGTGATTGCGGAGTGTGTTTGTGTGTGTGTGTGTGTGTGTGGGTATCATGCCGTCCGACTGATAAGAGGCACAGTGGGCTTCAAATCCGATAATCGCTGCCAGACATGCACATATGCATACGTATGGGTTTTCACCTCCATTTCGGTTTGGTTCGGGTTTGTGGGCAACGGAGAATACTCGCGGATGACTGTGTCACGGGCTTGCGTGTCTGTGAGTGTGTCTGTCTATGTGTTTGCGGCCTCGCCTTGTCGCTTGGCCTTGTGGCATTTACATTTCTCAACATCCACATCAACATGAGCAGCAACAACAACAATAACAATATTGACAGCGGTTTTAATATACAGTCAAAATTCCATAATTCAAACCATTAAAAATATGATAAAGTAAAAAGTTCATTTACATTTTTAGAGTCAATTTGCAAAGAAAACTTTGATAAATATCCAAGCATAAACATTGATGTTTTTCAAGCTTTAAAATACATTTCAAAAAGCTTCAATGTTCTTAGACAGAATATTTAGAGGATTTAGATGACTGATGACTATTTTTATACTTTTTAAATACATATCTCTTTAAAACTTAAATAATCTTCTAAATCTTTCTGACAGTTATTGAGAACATTCATAAAATTATGTAAATTATTTGCTTAATATTTAATACAAGTTATTAGGACCTTAACAGTTGGTTTTTGTGAAAGTTATGGTTTGCATTATCGAACTTCGTCTGTAGGGAGACCCCACTGTCGGCCTGAGCTCTTTTTTAATCATTATTATAATTTTTATTATGAATTATTCGCTGCTTTCTTTTCAACCCGCTGTTCGCATTCGTATTGGTTTTATTATTTTTTTTTTTTGCGGTTTCGGCATTATCTATTTATACACTTTTTGTTTTGCCAGCCAGTTGGCCCGTTGGCCCGCCCCCACTTGCGCCCGCTTTTATTGCCCTTTTGCCGTGCGATTTACTTTGCATTTCATTTAAGTTTGTTACACATCCGACGCTCACGAAATGGGATAACAAAGAAGCGTAAACGTCGCTAATTATGCTGGCCCAAAGTAAAAGTAAAAGTCTGAGCCGAATTCATACATCATCGTCATGATCAGCCTTCCATCAGCCGCGTCTTTGCTCTCCTACTCCTCCTCCTCCACCCCCAGCGATCTTCTCATTTATTTTGTGGGCGCTCCCCCTGGTCCGTATTACTCATTCCGTTTTTTTATTATTATTTTTGTATTGTTTCCATTCTCCGCTTGCCGTTCTCGAGCACTTCGCATTCCACATACCCGCAGATGCGTGTGCGTCAATTGCAATTTGGATGCAATTGCCATTTCCATTGGCCGCCTCGGTTGCAGTTCCAGTTGCAGATGCAGATCCAGCCGCAGCTGCAGTGGTTCAAGAGCAGCCGCGTTGTTGTGTAACCGTTGCCGTTCCAGGGATCTCCGTGCCGTGCCAAACCCCCGGTTGCTCCACTTCCCCACGTTCCTGATTAGACACGAACGTTTCCCCATGCATATTATTACGGGTACAGTGTGAACGTGTGTCCATGGGTTAAGTGTGAGAGCTCGGCTTGAACGCCTGGGGAATTATAATTGGGTCAATCTGGGGAAATCGATGGCCAGCATTGCAAAGCTCAAAAAGTTAATTTTCCATCAATAACAAAGCCGCACAAAAAATTAATTTATTTCAAACGTTAACTGATTAAAGGTCAGTTTTGCATTGTCCCAAGCTTGTTACGCTGTGAAGGAGTCATTTCCGACCCTATAAATCATATATATTCTTGATCAGCATCAATAGCCGAGTCGATCTAGCCATCTCTGGCAGGAAACATTTTTTTTACAATTTTTTCAAAATTTTACAAGGGGTTACATCGTTAAAATTGTCAAAAATTGATAAAAATTTAATTTTTTTTTTTTTAATTTGAAATTTAGTATACAGATTTATTAACCTAATAAAAACTAACATAAGAAAGTTTTCTGAATTAAAATTAATGCTTTTTCGGCTTAGTTATGAGTTTTTAAACTTTGATTTGTCGAAAAAATTGTCAAGTAAATATTTCGATTTAAGGAATGAGAATATTTTATTTCCGATTTGATCTAATAATTCAATTGCAAACTAAAAGGGTATATAAACTTCGGGTTCCTATCTTGTTTTATACTAAAATTATGTTAAAGTAAAAGGTTGAATGTGTACAGTTAACAAGGTCTTTTCGTATATTTCCATATATACATAATATAATACATATACCCTTAGAATTACTTAAGATTTACCCAAAATAAGGGAGTTTTTCAAGCATTTCTCTTTACCCATGAACCAACATTTAAAGAAACAACTTATCTTGATCCCAGAAAATAGATTATTCATGTTAAAATGTTTTCCTTCTACGATTGACCTTGTGACTTATACAATTGTTAGTCATGAACACCTAAAGCTACTTATAATGTTTAGGCCGGGAGAGCTCCAACCGAAAATTACCGCTCTAAAATGAGATTTTTGTCGCCCATGTAATGGCCATAATTACCGAGCGATATCATCTCACTTTTAGCCCACTGTGCGCCCTTTGCAACTTTTATTGTTAGCCACGATGCGCTTCAATTCAACTCCACTCCACTGGCAAGGGGGAGCGAAAAGCGAGCATATCTCGAACGTTATACTCCAGTGCCGCCGCCGCCGACGACGACGACGTCGTCTTCTGCGTCTTGGGCACCTCCCTCTTCGCCTCCAGCGCGGATTCAGCTGTCGAGCCTCGAGTCTCAGGGCACTCAACACAATTATCACAATTTTGCTTACTCAGCTCGTCAACCTATTCGGCAGTCACCTCCCCCCTACGAGTCTGCCTCCCAATCTGGTCCCGCATCTAAGCTGAGCAACTCCAACAACTGGGAACCGGCACGCCAACATCTTTGCAGCTACCGCTTGGCGATAAGGTCTTAAATAAGCACTGACTTCCTCACTTGCGGGCGGAATAGCGAGAGACACACTGAAAACTCTTGGTAGTGCCTCCAAATGGCTTTTTCCAAATGTATATATAAAAATTCCAAAGTATTTAGGAAAGTTATCTCTTAAGGTTCGGTTACTTAGAAATTGCACTTAAATTCTCCATTTGCTTAATGTTCCTTAAGGCTAATCATTCAACATTTCTCACTGTGGGGTAATTACGTGTCCAAGATGCCATCATAGACTTGCCCAAGTACTCATTTCTCCATGTGTTTGGCATTTACAGGAGAGCTGGAGAAGACGATGGCCGAGTGCATCATCGAGAGCGAGATGGAGACGGAGACCAAGGTGGTGCGGCGACTGAAAAACATTTTGGACAAGGAAATCCAGGAGATCTCGACGCTCAAGCGCAACGTGTCGCGCACTCTGCAGGAGTACACCTCGCTGAAGCGTAGCTATGAGGTGAGTGCGGATCATAAATCTAGCTGGGATTATCCATTAACCGGGTGGGCAGTGAATAATGCTGGATTTCCGTTTTCACCAAAAACTTTGCGCTCGCGCGATGACAATGGGAGATTGTTGAATTAATTAAGGAGCTCGCTGGAATAATAGCCCCGAAAAGCCACCTTCGCTGGTCAAGTTGTCTCTGATTAACGAACAATAACAACCACTGCCGCCGGTAGTGGTTGTTCCTCTCGAGGAAATGCCACTGTGTTTCTTTTAATATTTGTTTGTAATGATTTCTAGTTTCATAGAAAACAGTAACTTGAATGAATGAAGTGTCATAAAACAACAGACACAAATCCAACGCTTTTCCAATCAATGCCGAACCACTGTGTCGGGGCGGATGCCAAGAAGCGCCCGGGAAAAGAAGCAATCAATTTTTAATTTCCATTTATTATTATTGCTATTGCCGTGGCTTTCTTTATCTAGCGCCAGTTTCTATTGTTTGTTGCTTACGTTTTTTATGATACGTAGACGATTGTTGCCTTATCGCTGGGGTTGCGGGGGAATCTGGAGTGGGATGATATGGAGTGGCCCGGGATGAACGGCGTTTTCGGTGTTCCAATTTCTTGACAACCGATTGGTTCTGGCCATTGGAGACTCTGCAAACAGTTACAGCCGGTTATCCGAACACAAAAAGTTACTCTTGGAGTTTTATTGTTTTCGTGTTTTCTTCTCGTTTTATTTTTTGCTTGCTTTTTGATTTTATTTTGCCTTTGCTTTGCTTTTTTTATTTTGTACAAATCACGACTATGGCGTTTCAAGCCCATATCGAGCCAGTGGTCGGTCGTGTCCGCGCTGTCTGTTTAAGGTGTCGGAAGACGTTCATTGACTTGGCGGCGGCAGTGACATCATAATTGAAATGGACGCCCCACAATCGCTGACCAATCGCCGGAGTTATTTACACTCCCCTTGGGCACAGGGCAATCTTATCGCCGCCAGCTTGCCATAATTCGCTAATCAGGTTTCCCTCGTGTTTGGTGCTCTGTTCTAATTGCACTCCCTGACACGGATCTGAAAACTGAAAACAATGCATATGTGTTTGCCTTTGGAAGTGCTAACTTTGGTGCCCGGAATGTGCCCCTTGTAGTGTGATGTAGGTCACCGAGAGGTTGCGCCGGCTCAGGGAAACGATGATGTGACTCACAAGCGCGGTCTCGAACTATTCAATACGATTCGCGAGGGCAGGAGCAGAAATTGATAATGAGCTGGATGCCATTGTCTTCTGGGTGGCGGAGATAGTGTCGTCGTAACTCGACGTTTTGTCACGATTTGTTTATTTTTAGCTGCATTATGATACGGCTGGAGATGATGATGAATGCCAGCAGCAAATTGTTTACACACAACCAACAGCTGGCAGTGCTGTTGTAAGCAAAACTCGTATTGTACAATAGCTCAATTTAGTACTGGATTTAGTGAGTTCGCCATGTTAAGAGATGTATGGGACATTTCCTCGTCACAATGTGATATAATTCGACCGACTGAATCACTATTTGTTTATTTATTTTGCTCTCGAAGATCAAGGCTAAAAGCTTTCTCGATGTCTGATATATTTAGATGCTTAGATACGTTTGTTTGTTTCCTAAATTCCCTCGCATTTAATCTCACATAGTTCAATAGCACTTCTTATCGAAACGCTGTTTTATAAACTCCTTTGTGAGTCAAAAGCGGTGTCACCACAGCCAGTGGCCCCAATGCAACGCGCGTGTGTGTTCTGAATCCCATATTTCAGCCATTGTCCGGCTCGAAACAAAGACCTTGATGGGAGCAGTAACAGCTGGGCAGGCAGGCAGTGCTTGAGGTCGTTCTATTTTGAGATGACCGCAAATCATCCATCCGGCAACTTCTCCCTTTAGTCATTGGGAAAACTATTTCCAGTAGTGGGTGTTGCGCCAGATAAGATATTTCACGTGCTTGAACTTTGGGCCATTCGGAGTGTGACGATTTCCCTGGCAATGCCGCCGCTTATCTGTCAGTCGCTAATCAGTGCTCTGTTTTCCCGTTCTCCCGCAGGCGGCAATCCGGCTGGAGGAGCCGACGTCTAAGGTGAACCACATCAAGAGCCAGCAGGAGGAGTGCGAGCTGAAGCTGGAGAAGGAGCGGGATGCCTGGGCGGCCCAGATGCTGGAGTTGATAGCCAAAGAGGACGAGATCGTGAGCTGCATCCGCGACTATGTGCTTAACCAAAGAAACTACCACGAGCGGGCACTGCAGCATGTGAACGCCTCGCTGGCCCGCATCCAAGACACCATTCAGGGTACGGAGAAGTCCCGGTTTGGCACCTCGCTCAAGGAGCATCTGACATCCACCAACCGCGAGATCTCTTACATCGTCGAGCTGTGCTGTTGCTGTCTGCTGGAGCACGGCCTGGAGGAGGAGGGCCTGCTGCGCGTGGGCTGTGCCAGCACCAAGCTGCGCCGCATGAAGCACGCCCTGGAGGCGCAGCACGTGAAGACGCCGCTGCCGCTGGACTACCAGGACCCCCATGTCATTGGCTCCATACTCAAGCTCTACCTGCGCGAGCTGCCCGAGCCGCTGCTAACCTACGGCCTGTACAAGGACTTCATACGGATCGCCGAGCGGCACAACGAGTCCGAGCGCAAGACGGAGATCAAGGCCATTCTGGCCAAGTTGCCCAAGGAAAACTATGCCAACCTGCGCTACCTCACCCGCTTCCTGGCCCTCGTCCAGCAGCGCTCCGTGCACAACAAGATGAGCTCCCAGAACCTGGCCATCGTCATGTCGCCGAACATGCTCTGGCCGCGCATCGACAAGAGCAGCAACGCCCCGGCCGACTACATCGGACAGGTGAACAGTTCCTCTGCGGCCAACATAATCGTAGAGCTGTTGATCAGTCAGTGGGATTACTTCTTCACCGGCGACGTCGAGTTCTATTTGACGCTACAAAGACAGAAACTCTTTGTCGAAGGCAAGAGCAAGTCCAATTCCTCCAACGAAAACCTGGACAGAAACGATAGTGGTAAGTATACCGCACAGTCGGAGTTCTATAGCTCCAGAGAATACCTGCCCAATACAGTATTCGACTTGTGAATTTCCAAGTCTACCAAAATTTCTTCACATTTCCAATAACGAAAAATAAGAGAAAACCTGTCTGTCATAGTATTTCCTGCCCCCTAAGCTATTATTAAACGTCTTTCGTCTAATTAATTAATATTGCTATTAAAATTAGTGCCTTATATTCCGATACATTTTGTGCAATAATAAAGTTTAAAGTTAAATTTGAAAATTAATCAAAACTATTCCAGCAGAGTTCGCAAATAACAGTCCTAGTCTTATTTACGTGCGTAAATCTGATGTTTTTCTCTATCGTTCTCTCTTTATTATATAATTATAATATAATGACTAATTAAGATAAACCTAAGAGAAATGACGAAAAAACAGATCTGTTATTTACGAAGTCTGCCTGGAAGTGATTTCTGCCAATGGGAGAATGTATCACCTCATCCATTAGCAATATGTACCTCACAAGCTCGTCTACTGTCCCAATCTTTTGCCTTCACTTAATTCATTACCTAATATTTTACTGGGCCATCCCTTGCAGAAGTCATGGAGAGTCCTCGCTACGGCACCTTGAGGCGTCAGAAAGCCAATGCTCCATCGCCGCCGACCACCAATGGCAATGGAACGAACACCATGACCACATCACAAACGTCGCATCGCCCGCACGCCAAGGAACTATTCCCGCAGCAACAGCCGCCGGCGGAGAAGCCGCAGGAGAAGCCCGTGAAGCCGCCGCTGCCGAATCTGCCGCAGTTCCAGTCCACCGCCGTCAGTGGGCCGACGCATACGCAGCTCGAGCCACTGCCCCCGCCACCTGTGACACCCGCCAAGCCTGTGCCGATGACAAGGACGCAGTTCTTTGGGCTGGATAATTTGCCCTCTCCAACGGCTGATCGCAAGAGCACCGATAGCATTGGTAGCTTTAAACTGAAGCCGGATGTGCCGCAGAAACCGCAGCTGCCCAAGAGGCCGGTGGTACTTGGCGTTGGTGCGACCAAAGTGGATGGGAAGAGCGACGACGAGGGTGCCATAACGCCCACCCAGGCGTCAATCGATAATGGCAATGGCTGTGTCCGCTACAAAACGGAAAACTTTCTGGACAAACTGCGCCAGGAGACGAGTGACACGAACGGAACGCGGGAAGAGGTGCCAGCGGCCAAGGAGAGCAACCACAACAGCGAGACTCAGCCGGCAGCCGTTGCGGAGGCACAGCAGCAGCCACAGGCGCAACCTCAGGCTACGACGCCCATCTCCCCGAACTCATTTCAAACGCCCAAAAGGCCAACGGTGCCAGCACCGCCGCCACCCACAAATCGCAAGGTCTCGGATTAGGGGCAGTCGTGGGAGGAAGTCAGAGTCACTAGGTGTTACTGTTTACTCGTTAAGACTTGAACGCACAGTAATCTATATATATATATATTTAAATGATCCTTGCGGTTAGAGAAAGAGACGTTGTGCATTATAGAGCGAAGAGCCTCGTGTGTATTCTGCATTTGTATTTTTGCCTTGTCCATAAGCAATCTAATTTGTACGAGTTTAGCCATATAACATTTATCAAGCGATATCCACATACATATATATATATATATATATATATACATAGTCTGTAGTAGGCCACCGTAACTCAATTGTCGAAATTGGATTTGTTAGCGCCCAAACTGAGCGAGCTCTCAATTGTTAATCCTTATTTGAAAGGTTGTGATACATCAGAAAGGTTTGTGTTTCCTTAATTTTGTTTTGCAACGCTGACTGCGTCCAGCGTCGATTTGGTTGACATTTTCATCGAAATTTCATTGTGATTTCTCTTAATTAATATTATTATGATTTCGTTAAAGGCGTGTGACCACGCACGCCGATGCTCCATTCTGAATTCGGGCTGACACAGAACTATTTCCAATGTATTCGTTTGATTTATTCAAATCACCAAGTACGTTTATTATCATTTTGAATTATGATGTACTATATATTTTGTATTCTTGCTTTATTAATTTGTAATGCAACTATTATTATTTTTATTTGATAATAAATCTGTATGTATGAAGCATTGTTGTGTATATAGAATATACATTAAAAATATCATGAGTATAATTTTACCAGAGAAGAACATTTCTGTCTTTGTTTGTTGAAGTTTATTTTGTTAAGTTCTTACTAGGGGACAGTCCGATGATATATGGAAGAAATGATTAATTTATCACACATATATTTAACGCAAAAGTATCAATGTTTCGATCTTTACTGATAGTACCAACATTTGAATAGGCGGGGCAAACTAACCATGTGGATCTCTTACACAAATTGGTAACTAATGATAATGATAAAGACCTCTTGGTATCAAAAGATATAACTATCTGCAGGAAATTCAACTGAATTGTGCCATAATATTGAATACCTGAATACAGAGCATGATTTGTAGAAAACCTACCATTACTACCTTACAACCTTACTATAACTATCATATCTGCCTATATATATTTTTTTCACACGCCGCTTCAAGGGTATATCTAGCAATGACCAGAACTTGATGTTTAGAGAGAGCTTACTACTTGGAAATACTTTGAATAGAGTGCGTGGGACAGACCAAACCGATATATACTCCATGGTATTTGTAGAATTTAGAATGTCTTTACAGTTTTGTGAATAGGTTAGTAAGTGGAAAGCTAGCTGAAGATGGAAATATATGAATATATTCTGCTAAAGTTTAAATAAATAAACCAACACACCCAAGTTGGACCAAAAAGTTGGAACTAGTGTTATTTAAGTAAATGAATAATGGTAAAAGTGTAATGAAAATGTGAAAGAAATATACAAAATGAATATTATAGTTCAGCCCCAGAAGTATGCAGAGACATTTCATAGTGTTTTATGATTATTCATTCTACGAAAGGTATATAAAATACACTTAGTAAATGTAAGTTAGTATAGTTAACTATAATCTATCTTATGCTGCTCAAGTTAAGGCAAACATCAAAGGCTGGCATAGTGCCAGTGATCTCCAAAAAGCGTAGGAGTGTGTGGCTGTAACCTTTATCCATTAGTGGCGACAAGGATCCCTCCGTTACGTCCTTGTTCTCCCCCATCTCATCTGGTGAGTCCAACTGCCTCACGTAATCCATGAAGTTGTCCACATTGACCGGAGCCTCAGCCTTGGCTTGGGGCGCCGTTTCTGTCTGCAGCTTGCGCTGGAACTCGGAGCGGTAATAGTCGTTGATCATGGACATCATCCCCTTGGAGTACCAGTAGATAATGCCGATCAAAAACAGGCCCTGTACAAAGGGTCCAACCATTTTGTGTAGTCTTTAAGATAAATTGTTAGAGAACTGTGGGTTTTTCTGGTAGTTTCTTCACTGCTGGTGGTCTTCGGGGAAAGTCTCCAGCCACTGATTGACCATGTAGAATTGCTCCTTAATATGCGGCCAGGCCATAGTGACAATTAACATGATCGTATTGGCAAAGACAAACAGTTTCATCATCTCAAATGCTGTGAAGGAATGTGAGGTTTTATTAGAAGCAAGTAAGATTGGGTCGAGGTAACTCATTACAGACCCTCCGGTGTGCGAAGATAGTCGCCGAAACCGGAATTCAAATCCTTATCCTCCTCCTTCTGCTCATGGTGATTCGGGGACTTCTCCTTGCCTGTACCCTCGGTTTTGTCCTTGCCGGAGCTTCCACCCTGGCCGTGGGCGTGTCCCTTCCCGTGTCCGTGTCCGCCGTGCCCGCTGTGCTTGTGCCTGCCGTATCCAGTGGACGTGTTGGCAAAGGCCGATTTCTTCGATTTCATGGCATCCAGATGGATGCAAAGCTTCTGTATGGGTCGTCCTACCACGCCAAGTGCCGCTCCGCAAATGATTCACTCCGGTGGCCCAGTGCAGTGTCGCTGCTTCTGCATATATTCTATGGCTTCCATTTTATTGATTTGCGATTTCTGTGCCTCGCTTTGGGGCCACACCGGGGAGGATTGGGCTACTGGGAGGAGGGCCAGGTGACCAAATAGCAATATGTGGCTAGTAGAGCAATGCGCTTGGCTATTTAGTCAGGCATGTGTGCTTATTATATGTACTACCTGCAAATGTGTGTCAGCTTAGTGGATGAACTGGCTGGGTGGGCGGAGGAACACTGGTCCCAAATGGATTTGGCTTCAGTAAAAATTAATGGGACAGCTAAAAAGCTCGTTGTATATTCACTTAATTTGCATATTTCAATTCGCTCCATTAAAATATATATAATTGTAACGATAATTAGGAGATTTTAGTTTAGTTGAGCTTGTCATTTATATTATAGGAGAATGAGTACAGTTTTATTGGAACTATTGAAACATTAAAACTATATGAAATCTTTAACTTTAAAGTTATAAACTTTAAACTGATTTATACTATTTATTAAACGTTTAATTTAGTGAATTTCTAGCCCAGCTTAACTTTTGATTTATTCGCAATAGTATGCAAAAGTACAATATAGATTTACCATTTTTTTAACAATCTAAATTCGAATACTGATCGTGAATACTTGAGATACACTTAAGCTTACTTAGAAAACCTAACCTTACTGACTCATAACTAATATTACGTATACGCAATAAGTTGTTGCTTCTTAGGCAATGCGCCTCCTTCAGGTGTCTGCTTCTTAGCCGGAGTGGCCAGACAACAGGTGCAAATGCCACCCAGGATGACCAGCAGGCAAAAGGCGGACAGCGAGAGGGCGGGGCTGACCTGCCGCAGCAGGGTGAGAAAGGATGCGGACAGCTGCCACACCCTAGCCCAAGTGACGGCCGAGAAGGAGAGACTGCTCCTCTGCCCGGGCGGCACCAGCTCACCCAGACAGGCCAGGATCATGGACTGGGCACAGGAGACGGCCGCCTGGGGCAGGGAAGCCATGAGCAGGCCCAGCGTGAGACCGTACACCTCGGGCATATTGGCTTCGGCCAGGAACCAGCAGATGCTGCCAATGCTACCCACCACAATGGCGAATGCTCCCGCCCACTGCCACTTCAGATCGTGGCGGTTAAAGGTGAGATGCAGGGCCAGCAGGCAGCCCAGCATCTCGGCCAAGCCCATGGCCAGAGTATTGGACACCAGGTGCTCCCTGCCAAAGGATCGCACGTGGAGCAGCAGCCCCGTATTCACCACCATGAACGTGGCCAAGGCCATGTGCGCAGAAACCAAGCGGAAACTGCTCCGCCTGTCTCCCATCCACAATTCCATCCACTGAGCCGGCGGCGTTTGCTCCTGCATCCTCTCCCTGAGCTGCCCCAGCTGGTGGGGCAACTCCTTCGACACCTTATGTATGCCTCCGTTCATGCGAGCTGCCTCCAGCAGTATTGCCACTGTCTTCTCAACTGCCAGCTGGGTGTCCTTGGCATGCTGCAGCTGCCAGCGCGGTGAGTCCGGAGTCCAGGGCAGCAGGAAGACAATCACCAGCAGGGAAAGGGTCACTCCCAGATATATGTGCTGCCAACTGGGAGCCCCAGAGGCAATACCCGGGAGCAGTATCAGGCCCAGGGCCCAGAAGCAGTCGTAAAGAAGCTGGGCTCCGACTCGGTGCTTGCCCGCTGTTATGTCGCTAACTGCAAGGATAATACATGTCTAGTTACATCATCATACATCATCTTGATGTACTACTTACATATGGCGTGACCGGAGGTGATCATGATGCAGCAGGAAACCGCCGCCAGGCAACGCAAGCCACAGTGAAGGCTGAAGTCCTTGACCAGACCCATCAGGAGGCTGCACATCAGCAGGCACCAGATGCCAGCCGAATAAATCTGACGAGGACTGAGTACCCGCATCAACTTGGTGGCGGCCACGCCGCCAATGAGCAGGCCGAAGAGGTGCCAGTACTGGGACCAGGCCACAAAGAAGTCACATAGGCAGACCAAATCAAACTCCATGGTCAGGGAGTGGAAGCCAGTGGTGTAGAGGAACCTGCGGCACTGGTGCATGGCGTAGTCGGTGTCGCCATAGTTAACCATAACATAGCACTGATCCAGGGAGACGGTACAATTGTCCACAGGTCCAAAGGAGCTGGTGTCACAGGTGTACTCCTCCTCCGGATAGAGATCTGGGGCCGTGAACAGGATGCAGGCCATGAACCAGGCGGCCGGGATCTTGCAGAGAAACAGGATGAGCACTGATCGCAGCTGCCAGGGACCAAAGTCTCCCATGATATGATTAATCACATCATCTTCTTCGCCCTTCTCAGGGTCACTCATTAGTTTGGGGGAGGGACCGGCGGTAGGCAATTGATTGGCCTCCGGATCAGTGCAGGTGAAGATGTGCGAGAGGTGGCCCAGAACCAGGGGCGTGGGCGAGTGCCGGCGGGCGCTTGGCCGCCAGCCTTGAAATCCGTAAGCTTCCTTCTTCATCCTTGGTTCAGCGCCGAAATCTAGTAGCCACGACTTGGGAGTGCCAACCCTCCAGCATGACTGCGACACCGCTTAGCACCTCACCTGGCCAGGTAAACGCGAGGGCTCCGCTCATCGGTGCCTGCCTACGATGTCGTCGCTAATCAAATCAGTCCAAATAAGCGGATCAATGTTCCTAACCGATTGTGCAAACATCCAACGGCGATCGGTTTGAGATTGAAGGGAGATTACTGCCTGTCGGAGAAGACGGGCTGGGCACTTGACGTGATTGAAGCTAATGAATTGGCCAGGTAAACATCGTCGGAATGCTTGTATACCTTTTGGAAAGCCCAAATTTGCGCACTAGTTTAAGCTATCCAAATTCCTTGGTCAAATTTAATGCTATAAATATATATTACGTAAGTCAAGTCAAGTCTCCTTTGTTAGTTTTCCCGATCAATTGAGTATTAGCAAGGTTATATAAAATATACTAATTATTCCGGAAATTACAATTTTTTGTAAGCATTATCCATAATGAAAAAAGATAATAATCTAAAGCGAAAGATTCAGAAATAATAACTTATAAAGATAGAATATGCGCCTTCTGATATCTATATCTCCTCTAACAACAGCTTTATTTCCATTAACTTGGCACACTTGACTTGCAGACTTGCAGTTTGCATTTTTCCATTTTCTTGAATGAACTCGAATGTCGATCATGAACCAAAAACCCAGCCTTGTCCGCGTCCACATCCATATATGACGTAAGAGGCGTATGTGCGCAAATGTTACGTCTGAGAGAGCTGGTTACTTTCGTTGGTCAATTGCATTTTCCACTTGCATTTTCACGGAAAACTTGTTTCGGGAGGACCCAGGCCTTTCTTTGCAGAGCAACTTGTTGTCTGCTGGTGGAAAGTGAGTCCGCGATCAGTAGTGCTTGAAGCTCCAAAGTGACAACACCATGGACAATGCTGGAGTGGAAATTGTGGAAGACCAGCCGGACATCTACGATGATGCGGTGGTCTTCATAACAGGTGAGTCCGAGTACTTCTCCGTATTTTACAAACTAAGTTGATCTTGTAGGTGCCACGGGATTTGTGGGCAAGACGCTGCTGGAGAAGCTGCTCTGGTCATTTCCCCGGATTAAGCGCATATACATGCTGATCCGACCCAAGGGCGGTGTCACGGTGGAGGAACGTTTCCGGGGATTCCTCCAGAATCCCATCTTTGAGCGCCTGACATCGGAGCATCCGGAGAGGCTGAAGAAAATCTTTCACTTTTCGGGAAACATTGAAGACGACAACTTTGGTATGGCCTCAGAAAACTGCAAATGAAACAACATCAAGTGCTCACCAGAGACTTCCACCAACAGGTTTGAATGAGTCCGACAGAGCCGTGCTGTGTGCCGAGGTGAACATTATCTTCCACAGTGCAGCCACGGTAAGTCTGGGATCTGGGATCGTTGTCTCCTTGGCCACTGAGTTGGTTTTTTTCGGATTGCAGGTGCGCTTCAATGAGTGCCTGAAGGTCTCGGCACGCGTCAACTCCCAAGCCACCTACAATCTTCTGGAGCTGTGCCGGGAGATGGTTCAACTGCGTGTAAGGAAAGCTTACGAAATTCGTCGCTTTTTGATCATTAATCTGGATTAATCTGGATCCTCTTCTGCAGAGCTTCCTCTACGTTTCCACGGCGTACTGCAATCCGGGTCGGAAGTATGTGGATGAGCAGGTGTACCCAACGATGCCACCGGTGGACTGGCGGCAATTTCTCGCCTGCACTCAGAAGATTCCCGATGACTACCTGAACCGCCTGGCAGACTACATAAAGGGTCCGCATGTCAACACTTACACCTTTACCAAGTCCATTGCCGAACAGATAGTCAACGCCTATAGGCACATGATTCCCATTGTCATCGTGAGGCCCTCGATAGTTACGGCTGCCTATCGGGAGCCCTATCCCGGTTGGATCGACAATATCCAGGCCATCAGTGGTATAATGATGGAGATAGGCAAGGGAGGCATCAGCAGCATTCTGGGGGACAAGGATTTGATATGTGACATTATACCCGTGGACTTTGTGGTCAATGCGATGATCATGATGGTCGGCAAGGCAAAGTTGGGCAGGTGAGTCCGCACCGGTAGCCGCTCCTCGATGTCTCTTATTCTTTGCACCCATTAGCTTAAGTATCTGCAATGCCACCTCGGGAGTGACCAATCCCATCACCTGGCAGCGGCTGGGAGAACTCACCATGAAGTGGTCCCGCATCTATCCCACACGGCGTATGATTATGTTTCCCAACTTCCAGTACAGATGTAGTGCCATCAAGCATGAGGTGGCTGTGTGGGTCCTGCACTTTGTGCCTGCCCTACTCATGGATCTTCGGACCCTTCTGCTGGGCCACAAGAAGCGACTGGTTACACCCATAGCCAAGAAGTTTCGACAGGCTTGCCTGGCAGGTAATCCTCTTGGAAGTCTTCTTTTAAATTAGATACACAGTGAACCTGCTTTCAGGGAGCTTCTTTTCACTTAACGAATGGATTTTCAAGAACAAAAGCAGGTACTATTTCAAGGATCTGATCAGCAATGGCACATATCCCACGCTCTACTGGAATCTTGAGGAACTGGACTACGATGACTATGTTCGACGCCACATGATTGGCATAAATAAATACCTTCACCGTGAAAAGTTCACCGTTGAGGCAAATAAATTCACGGTGACCAGGTGAGTTTTTCATTCATTCCAAGGATAAAGCTTTCTTTTATGCTTTCATTTATAAATCCTCTTTTTACCCTACAGGATCTACTGGTTTTGGATCTTCCTGCATCTGATTTTCTACATGATGCTGGTTCTCTTTATATTTTAGTTAGAGAGTGCAATAAATCTATTAAGATAATTAGAATAATTATATATAAAACTTCATATACCCTTCAACCCGGATAAGCAGGTGACTAAGATTAAAAACAATTCATTTTGTGTCGAATAACTGCCAACATTTAGAATTAACAATTCACTTAACCTAATCACAGAAAAATGTTTCATTAGCTGAGTAATACAGATACTTTGTTTGAATTGGCAAAAAAATAGTGCTCCCCCTAGAGTCGAGTGTTATTCACATCCGACTCAATGGTCCACACTGGAGCATTCAGTGGGGACTGCTCCTTCTTGTCACTGGGCTCCACCGCAGGCACAACTGGAGCCACACTTGTCCTGGGCGTGAGGAGCAGGCAAGTGCATATTCCACCCAGAATACTGAACACACAGTATGACGTCAGCGACATGGCGGTGTCGATCTTCCGCAGGACGTTGAAGAACGGGGCCGAGAGGAGCCAGATCCGCGCCCAGGTGACCACGGAGAAGACATAGACCTGCTTCTTGTTCGCCGGCATCAGCTCGTTCATGCAGGCCAGGATCATGGACTGGGCACACGAGACGGCAGCCTTGGGTATGGTGGCAATGATCATCCACAGGGTAACCTTAAGGTCGGCATCCACTGGGGATGGACAATATCAATTAACACAAATCGTAAATGGAGTCCTTTAGGCGAGGATCTACTCACTGGAGTCCGCCTTGGTGAAAATCCAGCCCATGCAGCCCAGTATTCCAGCTAGTATGTTGAAGACCCCGGCGCACTGCCACTTCCACTTGTTGTGCTTGAGGGTGAAGTGAAGGGCCAGGAAGCAGCCGATGATTTCCGAGAATCCTTAAAGAAATAAGGATAAAGGATTTAGAATCTTAGTATATCAAGATGAACAAACTTATAAGTATTCAGTATTCAGTATTCAGTATTTCATTCACATTTTACACATTCTAAGTAAAACACCTCTCAAATTGCAATTAATATTACGCATGCGCAAAACTATATATTTTATACATCGATATTACCTGTATAATTAATGCTTTAAAGTTCAACGATTCAATGGATTTTTTATATTTGTCACATTTTGTAACCTTTTGCATTTCATGACTCAGATATATGTTTGTTATTTAGAACATTTTTCCCCAGTCCATTCATTATGATTAAATCAAGCTTGATTGATATTTTAAACTTAATTCGCAGCTTGTCCCGATGAGTTGTTATACTCCTCAAGTGAACTTTATATTTTCAGAAGTTTATAACAATTTAAATAACGCTTTTGAACCGTATATTATAGTTTATATAGATTGTATATATATAGTTTATATTATAGGTCGAGCCCTCGAAAATTAAGAGAATTTACCTCTCGTTGGTACGTTTGACGCCAAGCATTCGGAAAGAGAGTGGGAGCGTGGGAGAGAGTATTGCTCTCTGGACCTCCCGCCGCTCCCGCTTAAGCTCTTCCCGCTTATCTCCGATATTCCAATACTAACTGCAATTCCCTTTGCACTTGACATTCGCATTCGCCCAGTTCGGTCGGGAAAAACGCGGCGCTTATGAAAAATGTGCGGAAAGCGGGAAACGGCCGGAAAAATCGACGTCGGTGGTGATATTACCGGATTCTGTGCTCCCCCGTGAAAATCTAGCCCTCCGGAGGGTTCGAAACGTGTTAAATCCGGGTTAAAAGCGTGAAACTCTTCGCCGGCGTGGTGTACTCGTTAAATTTGCTGTTTGCTGTACCTTTGGCTTAAGGAGACAAAACATGTGAAAGTAAAACAGAAAACTTTAAAGTGCTAGTGTTTTAAACAAGTCTCCCTAGTTCCGTCTCGATTTTCTCGTTCAACACGTGTATTTTCGCCGGTCTGCATTTTTTCAGTGCATACGTTTATGAATTATATCAAAGAAGGAACGGGGAGAGCGCTCCCCCAACAATTAACAGAGTGAGTAAGAAGATCATTCATTATTTCGTTTGCTCTTCGCTTTGATTTGCCGTTAGGTTTTCTCTTTCTGACAATTGCCCTTGAATATTGAAAATAAACAAACGAAATGTAACTGCTCTCTGACGGGAGGCATGTTGATCCTAAAATGACATCCACATTTGTGGAATGCAGGCCTTAGGCGGTGTTATTATTTATTGAAATTGAATGAATATTAATATTTATTGAAATTGAAACAACACGAAGTGAAAAATGCCTTAATTAAATTATTTTTAAGTACTTTTTCTATGTTTTTTAGTTAGTATTTCCTTTTCTTTTGACAAAAATGGATGAATTATTAATGATCCTATTGCAAACAGCAATAGGTATAAAAACTTCGGGATGCCGAAGTTAATTTCCTTTCTTGTTGGAAATAAGATGTTTAATTATCGTGTTAATGTTGTTGAAATTAAGATTAGTATCAGTACTTTGAGAACGTGCAAGCCATTTCGCAAGACGTAACTTAGAAGTGAGATGAAGTAAGATGTATTTGTAGCTTATATAACTCGTATCTAACCTTGGGAATAATATATAATTTAAAATTATCCAATAAGGTTTTTCATAATCAACATAAAGCCGATGATAGACATCAAATATATAGGGCTTCATACAATACTTTGAGGAACATAACTTTTAATATTTGTACCCTTGCAGCCTATTATAATTTTAGTAAGAAGCTTGTAACGGGTGAAGTAGTCATTTCCGACCCTATAAATCATATATATTCTTGATCAGCATCACCAGCTGAGTCGATCTAGCCATGTTCGGTCAAAAAATAAATTTTCAAAATTTTTTCAATATTTAAAAAAAAATTTAAGGGGTTACATCGTTAAAATTTTCAAAATTTTGCAAAAAAATAAATTTTTTAAAATGTTAATATGAGTATGCATATTTATTAAGCTAATAAAAACTAGCTTAGGAAAGCTTTCCGAATTAAGATCAATGCCTTCTTGGCTTAGTTATGCGATTTTAAACTTTGATTGGTCGAAAAAATTGTCATTAAAAAATAACACGAAATATCGACTCAAAAAATGCTAATATTTTAAAATTAATTATGTTCGATTTCCGATTCGATTCCTTCAATTCCTTGCAAAGATAATATAAACTTCGGCTTTCCGAAGTTAGTGTCCTATCTTGTTTATATTAACGTGGGAATTGAATCTTTATTTGAATAATGTGAGGACTTTTAAAGTTACTAACGTTATGAGAGTTAAAGCTTTGTTTACTCACCCATGGCAATCGTGTTCGGGACCAAGTAGTTCCTGCCAAACGATCGGATGTTGAGCAGCATCCCCATGAAGTTGATCACGAAGAAGGCCTGTGCCAGGTGGGCGGCCACCATGTGCGTCTTGGCCCGCTTCCCCTGCCACAGCTCCCGCCAGGGGGCCGGCGGGGGCTGGGCCTTCAGCCGCTCACTCAGCAGCTCCAGCTGCTGGCGGAAGTCGGGTGGGATCTTGAAGGTGCGGTCATTGATAGCCGCCCCCTCTCGCACGATCTCCTCCACGTTGTCGATGGAGAAGCGGTCTGCGGCGTGCCGCAGGAGCCAACGGGGCGAGTCGGGGGTCCAGTAGAGCAGGACGATCAGCATGATGGTGGGGAAGGTGATGCCCACATAGATCAGGGACCAGCTGTTGAAGAACGAGGAGAGGCCTGGCAGCAGGATGACGCCAATGGACCAGAAGGTGTCATACAGAATGATGGCCCCGATGCGATGCATTCCCGCTGTGATGTCGGCAACTAGACGAGGTTCGGTAGAAGTGATATTGATAACAAGAAAGGCAGGAAAGTTAGCTAGAAAGCTTACATATCGCCTGTCCCGCGGTGAACATGATCGCACAACAGACGGCGGACAGGCAGCGGAAGGCGCAGTGGAGACTAAAGTCACGGGCGTAACCGGTGACCACTCCACACACGATCTGGGCCACGGCTCCGACGCAGTAGGTGTTCCTGGGGCTGATGCCCAGCATCATCTTGGTGCCCATAACGCCACCGACAAGCACGCCAAAGAGATGCCAGTACTGGGTCCAGGCCACGAAGATGTCCCTGAGGCAGACCAGGTTGAACTGCATGATCAGGGAATCGAAGCTGCTCTCGTAGGTGAACTGCTCGCATTCGCTGCTCCTGCCGGTGGCTGTATCCAGCACATAGCACTGGTTTTCGGAGACGATGTAGCTGGAATTAGCTCCACTGTCAAGGTAGCTGGTGTCGCAGGCAAACTCCGAGCCGGGATACAGCTCGGGGCCGGTGAATATGATGCAGGCCATGAACCAGGCAGCCGGGATCTTGCACAGAAAGATGATGAGTATCGTTCTCAGCTGCCAGATCCCAAAGTCGCCGACGACATCGCCGATGATGTCGCTGCCCGCAGGCACTGCTGGTGGTGGCCCAGCCGTCATCCGCTTTCCCGCATCAGTTTCGATCTCATTGGGCAGGATGTGGGGTAGCGCTGCGGTGCCTCCACCTCGGGCCGGCGACTCGTTGACCATTGCTCCGGTGGCGCCTCTCTAGAAAAGCATTCTGCGGAAAGCAAGGGAGGCGGCGACAGGCCGTTCCATTTGTTTGTTTATTAATATTATGTCAATACCCGAGGCACGCAATTGATATAAATTGAAAGCGGTTTACGGCTGAAGTCAGTTGTTCGAAGGCATTGAATATCACGCGGGATTCCTGAAATATCTGCGGTTACTATCTCTGATTGATTTTCAATATGAAATGTCATAAATAAACGCGATTTAATAAGACTTCCCCCATGAATATGGACAAATTAGAAAGGAATTTTATTTCAAGTTGAGGAGAGTCTTAGTTCTATAGGTATTTACAATTAGCCGCAATAAAACTGACATACACAGATAACTCTGTTTAATTTATTTATTGTCATGTAGCTAATTATTTTTAGAGATTTATGTGTTTACTTTTGTAACTTTAAGTTATTCAATTTACTGATTAAGTAAGTTCTTGGATTACTCTAACTGTCTCGAAGCTATCGCTTGATATCGTATCACAAATCACGTTCACACTGATTAGGGCTTTATCGATAAGCCAAAAGGAGGTTGATCAAAGCAGATAATAATAGGTACTGCTCCGTTCCTTCGTACTATCTGATTGTTGGTCCCTATTTGCAGTTAGCAAACCTTACTACAGATTGTCAGTCATAAGATTTAGTTGTTAATTCCAGAGAGATTCGCTGGCCGCCGCTTTTGTTGGCACAACTGTGTACACAGAGTCTTTATGCTTCAGTTTCACAGGTGCTAACTCGCCATTGTCTGGCCTATTGGTCGTGCAAATATTTTAATATCTCATTTTCCAGGCGGTGCTAATTGCAGAAAACTGGTCCGCTCTGGTCGTGAATATTTGATTTCCCTATTTTACTAAAACACCGATAGACACCGATAAGGCAGTGTCAGTGGCGGCAGGTGCGAGTTATTAGTTGAATGACTTGTTTCAAATGGAAATGAAAATTAATAAAAGCTTACGGAGGCGGAGGTGAGGCACTGGGAGGGCGGGTATTCATTCGGATCAAATGAATGGAATGCTCGAGTTTCTGACAGGAGTATGATTAGGCGGACTCAATGTCCACCTAATGTGCACTTTTCCATAATGAAAAGCCTGTATTTTAGATAAAAAATAATAAGCCACTTATTGCTTATTGAGTTATGGGTTTTATTTGTCGAATTTGTATATAAAAAGCTACCTTTTTATATAATCACAATCACTCTTTTTCAAATATTTCCGTACAATTTCACTTCTTTCTTTATTTCTGTAGTTAATATTATTAATTAATTTGTAGGTAACTTAAGGTAACTTGTAGGTTCGATAATATATTTATTTAAGATCTACTGACCTCTATAAAAATAACACCTTTTAACTATCTTCGATCACTGTGTTTCTCCTCAATATAATTCCGTTAAGAAAATGTTTCATTGACCAGACAATTTGTGTCTTTGCTGTTTGATTGCATACAAATTAATGTAAATTAATTAACCGACGTAAATGGCAGCCTTTCGATTCACACGTCTCGCTCGGGTTTCTTCTTGGAGCACACGCGTCTCAATCGGCCGAGAATCAAATGGCAACTGACGCCAGTGTCGCGCTGTGGGGCCTCAGGCAGGGAGCGAGCCGACTGCCGTCCCCTCAAAGCGTTAATTTTCTTAATGAATTTGCTCAAATAATAATAAAAAAAATATATATTGAGCGGGTTATATGTTATTGAAAGTTTGTTTCTTAATTTCGACCTTTTAAAGTCTGCATTTTATTACGAAACGAAAAGGATTTTTGGGCAAAGAACGTGTTTGTTTGCACATTTAATATTTAATATTATTGAAAGCCGGCGGTGGGTCGATAGAGTGTCTTTCAATGCTCTTTATATTATTAGTTTCAGTTTGAGTTTAGCCCTATCAGGTGTGCACTATCTCGGTGCGGGGGGTCGACTCCCTCCGAAGGAGGAGGCTTTATTGCCGGGGAGCCATAACGTTATTACTTTACGTTATCAGTGTTTGCCTTTGGGTCTAGTACGAATTCGTCTTAGCCTTCCTTGCGGATTTCTATTTTAATCTTTATTGTCTCTGCTGTTTTATTTTAGCCCAATCGGTGACACATCGCATCGATTGATGTAGTATTCCTTCTACATTGACCTACATTAATATCGAATCTGTAAATTCACTTGAATCCTAACCTTTATCCTGTAGAGTATAGTTCTAGGATGTAACTATTCAAACGTCATGACTTGATTATCACAGAGTTGTCATTTAAATTAGTTTAATTTAATATAATTCGTAACGCACCGTTTTGCTAATTAAGACTAAAATCCAGAGAAAATGTATAACTTAATTAGCAAGATCTGACGTTGAGTGCTCTGATTTGGATTGAATTAATACCGGTTACGTTTACCTTTAGGCAAGCCTTCAATCTGCTGGCGAAATTGATGAGAGTTATGAGGCTCTGAATGAGAGAGTGCTTAAATTTATACACTTTTACATTTATTAATCAAATGGTTAATGAGTTGTTCCACTCTTCGAGATGAACTTCATTTGGATCCTTTTACGTGATCGGATAATTTCTTATAGGTACAATTCTTATTAATATATTAAGGCACAACCAATTAAGGGTACATCAAGCTATAGATCCTAGACAGAGCCTACTTTTAGGCTTTCTTCAAATGGTCTCCGAGCTGTGCGATCTCCGAGCTTCGGGTTGCTGCTGCTCCATTTCCAATTCAATCTCACTTAAGGGGTGAAAGTTGATGTGCCAAATGTCGGCTATGCTGACAGCCATGTTCCGCTCAAAGTTGCTCAAGAGCTCGTTGCTGTAGGCACTGCACTCGGAGCTGGCGGAGCTGCAGCGGCGCATGATGATGGCCGACTGGCGACGATAGGTGTTAGGAGTTGGCACCTGGCTGATGTGTGGCTGCTCCGAGTTCCAATAGTAGCGATTCAGGCGGCGCAGCGCCAAGCCATAGATCCAAGCTAGGGTGGCCAATATGGTGATGGGCACCAGGTGGTGGACGACAGTGAGGCAGCTGAGCAGCGGTGAGAAGACCAGGCACAGGCGACTGAACGAGACCACGGATAGGAGCAGATAGACTCGCTTTTCGTTGGACACCATTTCACCCGTGCACGTGGTTAGCACGGCTATCGAAGCGGAGTTTGAGACTTTCAAAATCATCCAGAAGAGCAGCTCCAGTCCCACGCGGCGGGAGTTGCGTTCTGTTGGGATATAGATAATGTTTAGATAGTACAGATGTCATGGTTGTAAAAGTACACACCAGTTTCTGGTAGCAACCAGACCAGATAGGTGCTGAGACCGGCTATAATCATGAGATTTCCAGCCCAGCGCCAATGACGACGCGTGTACAGGATCATATAGAGTCCCACAAAGAGGCCCACCATCTCGGCGAAGCCCAGGGCAGCGGTGTTCACGTGCACCTGCTGGGCTCCTAGGTTGCGGATCATCAGCAGGGTGATGTTGTAGATGACCATGGCTCCGCCCCAGATCCAGTGAATGTACACCACTTGGCTACGCTTCGTCTCTCCGTCCCAAATTTGGCAGTAGCTACGCTTCTGCTCGGCCTTCAGCTCTAGCTCCTTGGCGAGTCCTGTGAGCTGAACGTCCAGGGTGAGCGGAACCTTCCGGTTGTTGTAGGTGGCCGACTCCAGCAGCTGGCTGAGGGCAGCCTCCACACGCTGGTGCTGCAGCAGCCAGCGAGGAGCATCCGCTATCCAGCGATGCAGCCAGACCAGCACGATGAGGGAGGAGGAGATGGCCACGTATAGGTAGCTCCAGTCGTCGAAATATATGGAAATGGCGGGCAGCAGGATGAGGCCTATGGACCAGAACAACTCGGATAGGGTGACCACAATGATGCGAGCCTTTCCCGAGGTTATGTCGTTTACTAAAAGGAATATTTGCGAAAGTTAGTTCGTTTCTTGAGTCTTTTGATTATATGCTTTACTCACATATAAACTGCCCGGAAGTGTACATAAGAGCACAGAATATGGAAGTCAGGCAGCGAAAGTAGATGTGCAACTGATAGGTGTCCACCAGGCCAGTCAGATTTCCACAGAATATCTGGCCAATCATGCCCAGCAACATCAGCCGACGGGGACTGATTCTGAAACATTGAAACATAATTATTGCAAAAGTTTAGACAAGAAAATTAATTAAGAATACAAACCTCTTGAGCGCGGAGTAGGCCATTAGGCCACCAATCAGGGCACCGAAGGCATGCGAGGATTGCGTCACCGCCACTAGAACGCGGCGAGAGCAGATCAGATCGAACTGAATGATCAGTGACCTGTAGTCGGTCATGTGCTCCACGTGCTCGCAGGGCAGCGAGGATCGAGCGTGCGGCTCCAGCGGCTCCGAGGCATTCCATTCCTGGCCATGGCTGCGCACGAATCCTCGGGCCAGGGACTGGGAATAGGCATTGCAGACGTCCACATTGAACAGCCGGTCGGTGCTACGTGCATCCTGCCACAGCGGATGGTTCCTGCCCAAATGCTCGGTCCGGGGCCGGCTGGCATTCCACTCGGACGGGTGGCATACCAGCTCACCTTTCCAGGGAATCGGAGCCGTGTAGACAATGATGGCCGTAAACCAGGCGCTAGGAATCTTGCATAGGAATATCAGGAGAATGGTGCGAAGCTGCCAGCGGCCGAAGCTGCCGTGGACCTGCTCCACCACGTCCAGGCCAGCACAGGACTGCGATTGAGACTGGGATTGTGAGTCCGGCATGTTCGGCGTACGTACGCGCACTGAGTTTGCTAATTTTTCATCGATCCCAGCTCGCCTGGTGTGACGGGAGGGAAAACGATGTTTGCTCTTCCGTTTAGTTGTTCCCTCAAATTGGTGCAAATTAGTCGGAGATTTTGTGCCCAGTCTGGGTGAGATGTCTTATTATTAGGTTTGTTTGTTCGTTATTCCATCGATGACGTAGGAGAGCCGAACGGCACATCTACTTAGTACCCAATAAATATTTATTGTCTCTCAAAGGGAACAAATAAATTTTCCATTGATAAACCAATGCCTTAATAGCGGCCTAATTAAAATGATTCACACAAGTGGTTGTTTATTTTTATTATAAACTTTAGATTGATCTATTTTGAAGCCGGATGGAAGTGGAAAATTAGGCCGGAAGTGGAAGGGCAGAAAGTAAAGATTGTTTGGAATAAACCAAATATAAAATATAGACCTAAAAGTATGCTGCCTCTGAAGTAGAGCCTTCTTGTTTTTTCTTTAAATATTTGTTGATGTCCCAAAAATATACTTTATTTTCCTTTGGTATAACAATTAATTCCAGTGCCTTGAAAACCCCTTCAACTACAAACCAAATAATAATGAGAACAATGGCATATATATTCAATAATTCATTTGTTTTTATTCAATTTTACCTGCTCTTATTTCATGTGTTTGCATTGCTTTTTGTTATTCTCAATGTGTGTTTTTGCGCGATACAAAATTGTTTTGTTTTAATTTCTTCCCCCGAAAATCAAAAACAATAAAATGCAAATAAAATCATTTGTGAGCACGCTCAACATATGCAATTCCATAATTCCCATTATGGCCGCTTTATATATATAAAATGGCAAATGCGTTTGCCTTACAGATTACAATTACGCAATTAATCAATATTTGGAAATATTTTACATCATTTTTAGGGGCAACGTGTGTCTGCTCTTGAATAATTTAGGCAATTGGCTTCATGTATACATTTCGTTGGCTTTGTTTGATCAAATTTCGGTTCCATTTCACGGGCTCTCGTTCGACACCAATCTCCAATTAATTATTGTCTGAAACAATTATGTCAGCTAACAAATCTAACACTCTTTGTGTGTTATTTTTCTGGGGGGAAAACAGTAGAACTATGTGAACCTCTATGCTCATGTTTGTATTCTGTGTGTTTAACTTTATTCTGCGTATTTACAGTGGTGTCTAATATTAAAATAAAATAAATGCGTTGTTGGATCGAAATCATTTCGCAAGCACTATGCTCTTAGACTAATTGTGGATTTGGCTTCGCAGAGACTTGGCGTAACAAAAGAACAAAACTACGTACTTAACACAAATTAATTAATTAGTTAATCTAGAGTATGGCGTGTGAAGTGGTGGATGCGCTATGAAGGCGAAGGTTCAATTCGAGTGTGTTTTCGCACTGGTCTCTCAACCGATTATAAATAACATAAAGAACACACAAGTATTATGCAAAGTATTTACATTTCCTCTGAGGGTTACAGGTGCGACCTATTGGCAGGGAGTGCAGTAGAGTAGACTTCTTGGGAGGTGTGCTTAGGATTAGGTTTTGGTTTAGATATAATGCGCGCACTGAGATTTCCCTCTAGTTACTTGAGGTGTGAATATGAAACAAGCCAAGTCCGCTGGGTGTTCTTTATCTGCTTAGTTAACATTACGCTTACATGCTAGTTTAAAGTCCTTCGGTTGATTTTTGCTGATGCTTTTGCGGTGCCGTAACCTTGGTGACCACCCCACTATCCCTATCATTATCCTTCTACTCGCCCTGCCCAGCTACATATTTATGAGTTGGTGTGTGTGTGTCCTACAGCTAGTCTCTAATCGTTAGTATTTGGTTTGGAGTTCAATGATCCGTGCTGAGCCCGTCGTCCACGTTGCTGTCCCAGTTGAATTCCGTGACGCCCTGCTTGAAGTAGATGTTGCCCAGGTTGGCGTAGCGCTGCTCGAAGTTTGAGTCCTTCGCCTTCAGGTGTTCAAAACTGCAAGGATAATGAAATAGTAATTATTTGTTATTGCTAGAAAGTATAGGAATTCTGTAAAGAATGTAGTATGAATTCGGATTCACCTAAATCAACTGAACTGTGTGTAAGATAGATAATGAAGGTGACTATTTTATAGACTTATAACTCTAATTATTATACCTTCATTCAGGAACTTTAAGAAATAAAATGTGAAGGAGTCATTTCCGACCCTATAAACCATATATATTATTGATCAGTATCGACAGCCGAATCGATTTAGCTATGTCCGGTAAAAAAGAAAATTTTTCGAAATTTTTCAAAAAATTCAAAATTTTATAAGGGGTTACATCATTAAAATTGTCAAAATTCGAAAAAAAATTGATTTTTTAAAATTGTAAAACTCGGTATGCAGATTTGTTAGCCTTCTAAAAACTAGCACGGAAAAGCTTTCCGAATTGAAATTAAGGAATTTTTTCCTTAGTTATGATATTTTAAAATCCTTGATTTGACCAAAAAATTAGCATATGCAAATATCGATTTAGTATACTTAAATTAGCCATATTTTAATTAAGGATAATAGGCCAATGATTGCCAAAAGTCATATTTATTTCGATTTCCAATTAAAATCCTTTTTAATCAAGAATAAAACTGTGAAAACGTATTATTTTCTTTACAAAATATACAACTAATAGCAATTTAGAAAGTGATATGCTTTTAATAAGAGAATCTACCATTGCAGGGTATTATAATTTTAGTCATAAGCCTGCAACGCAGTGAAGGCGTCTTTTCCGACCCTATAAATCATATATATTCTTGATCAGAATGCGCAGCTGAATCGATCTAGTAATATCTGCTAGAAAAATAAATTTTCAAAATTTTTTCGAAATTTTGAAAATTTTATAAGGGGTTACATCATTAAAATTGTCAAAATTTGACAAAAAATTGAATTTTTTAAAATGTAAAATTGAGTATGTAGATTTGTTAGCCTAATAAAAACTGGCACAAAAGCGTTTTCCCAATTGAAATTAATGATTTTTTGACAATGTTATGATTGATTTTTGATTCGACCGATCGACCGAATTGTCATACATACTTTGGTTTCCCTTAGAGGGTATTATAATTTTAGTCACAAGCTTCAAAAAAAGTGAAGGAGTCATTTCCGACCCTATAAATCATATATATTCTTGATCAGCATTAACAGCAGAGTCGATCTAGCCATGTCCGGTCGAAAAATAAATTTTTGAAATTTTTTCGAAATTTGAAAATTTGATAAGGGGTTACATCATTAAAATTGTCAAAAATTAAGAAAAAATTAAATTTTTTATATTTTAGAATTGAGTATGCAGATTTGTTAGCCCTATAAAAACTAGCACAGAAAAGCTTTCCGAATTGAATTCAATGCATTTTTGGCTTAGTTATGGTATTTGAAAAACTTTGATTTAGCCAAATCAAACACAGAAAAGCTCTTCGAATTGAAATGAATTTATTTTTGGCTTATGTATGTCGAGTGATCAAACTAGAAGTGTATTTAAACTTCGCCTTCGCGAAGATAGCTCTTTCCTTCTTGAGTTTATTATCGAGTTGTAATCAAAATTTCTTTAAACATAATTTTATTAGAATGTAGTTAAAATAGCTTTCTTTTCTTTCTCTCTGATTTCTTTATAATATCTTCCGAATACCATTCTAAAGTGAATGTCCTGCATAATGAACCTTTTTTTAGGTAGCCATTGTTTCTTATTTCTTCCACGTATTCCTTCAGGTAGGCAAAAATGTTAATCACTGGCACTTTGAGCGGGTAATCGACTTTCTTCTGGGATTTACAGGACAACTTGTGTTTGCATTTCCTTCCCGTTTTTCCCGTTGCCTCCTCCGACCTCTTCCTTCCACCCGGGAACCCAAGACGACCCTCGGCATTGTTGCTCTGCCGACAAAAGCTGCTCAATTTACTTCTGCGCAATAGAACCGCGTCTTATGTGTGTGCGATGTGTGCACCCGCCATAAAAAGAACCCTCAATTGTTGATGCAGCTGCCCGGGTCTGGGCGAGTACAGCTGTAGGCTGTGTGTACTGTGTGTATAAATCCAAGTCTTGGGCCGGGCAAGACTCTCTTACCTTGCCCGGGGCACATTGTGAGCCCTGCAGAAAATGTCATAGGTCATAAGCGGGCATTGTGCGGCCAAAGACAAAGGATAAGGCAGGCCTGCAGCCTTCACAGATTTCCAGGGGAAGGCGGAAAAGGAGCGGAAAGAGAGGAGGGTGAAGGCGAAGGGAAAACCCCGTCAACAGGCTTAAGTCACAATTAATGAAGCGAGCTTGCAGCCACCAAAGGTTGTTGTTGTCACTACCGAACAACGGCAACGGTGGTGGTGCATGGGTATTTTCCTCCGTTTCCTAGGAGTGTGGGTACTTAATGCAAGACGGCTTGAGGTTAAACCACCCTTGAGGAGGAAGCCCAGGCGCAGGCGCAGCTGTTCCGTTTCGCTTGAGGAGCTGAGGAACCAAGGAACCGTTCCATCGGCTGCCCTAAAGGGAGGAGTCGGACCCAAGGGCCACGTGTGCGTAATCAGCGTCGCAAGAATCCATCCATCGGCTTGCATGGCTGCCTTCTTTTTTGTTTTTTGTTTTTTTTTGTCGGAAAGGGAGGTTCAGCCTGAGAAAATTCCTTCACATTCGGGAAGAGTAAAATCAAAATCAAGAACTCGTTCTTTAGGGTGGGAAAAGTGAGGCTTTTCTTGAAGTTGAAGTACAGCTTCTAACAAAAAGTAGGTCTTCATAACGCAATAACTCAAATGTAATGTACTTCTTTGATAATACATTTATTTTCCGGTTAAGGGGAGAGCGCATCTATACATTTTCTAGAATTTAAAGATAATAATAATAAAACGTCATACATTTTCCGAAGGGTATATGTAATGATGCATTTGCCTCTTTGAGCAGATACATTTTCTTTTTAAAATTTAAATCAAAGGGACAAGAAGCGGGAAATTTACAAGTAGTATAAGAAATTCTTAAGAGAATTTATAGCTCTATTGAGAAGAAAGGATTTAGGTATCCGCCAAGGAGGATATATCCAAAAACACCTTGAGCTGGATTGTGTGCCACGTTCTTGTCGCATGAAATGTATATTTCTGATCAGATCTTAGCTAAGGTATAATTTATATAATTTATAAGTAGAACAATATAAAGTAAATGGTACGGATATTAAGAATCGGCCTAGACGTTGCGCGCCTTAAGCACCTGCTTCTGGGGCGGACTGGGCACGTTCTCCTTGCCGGCGAACAGGACCGTCTTCTTGGGCGTGCTTCCTGCGGCGGACTTGGGAGTGCGCGGCGTGCGTGGCGTGCGCGGACTGCGCGGTGTGTGCGGGGTCTGTGGCGCCGCCTTGGGTGTGCGCGGAGCGGTGCGGGGCGAGGACTTGCAGGCCAGGAGCTCGCTGATCTCGCTGCTGTTATCCTGGCGTACGCACTTCTCCGAGGAGTTCAATAGCCAGGAGGTGATCTTGTCGCACTCGGAGCGCAGCTCGGTGTCGATCAGCAGGTCCTCAATCTTCTCCAAGTCGGTGGTGTTCGAGCGGTTGGCCTTGCCGGGCGTTCCCAGCAGGACAGAAGCCGGCTGCTTGGACTTGAGGGCGATGTTCTCCAGCTTGAGCTGCTCGCATTCCTCTCGCACCTTCACCAGCATCTGCTCCTTGTTGTCCAGCTCCAGCTGGGCGAACTGCAGCACGGTGGCGAACTCGTCAAGCGCCCGCTTCATGTCCGCCATGTAGGCCTCGCGGGTCTCGTCCTTGCGGCGCAGCTCGTGGTAGTGGGCCAGCTGGGCGTCCCCGTCGATCCGCTCCTGGAACGAGTTAGCAATCTGATTGAATTTTGCCAACGTCTCAGCCTCGCCGGCAAGCAGCTCGTGGAGCATGGACTCCTTCAACGATACCTCGCCCTGCAGCGTCTGGGAGGAGGAGCGCAGTGCGGAGAGCGCCTCCTGGCTTTCGGCCAATTGCTGGCGCAGCTGCTCCGCGTCCGCCTGCAGGCCCAGGTAGCTCTGCTCCAGAGCTCCCTTGGCCAGCTGCACCGACTCCAGTTCAGCGCGGAACTGCTCGACGTCCGCGTCCGATTTCTTCAGTCGCTCCATCAGGATGTTGACGGTGGCCCGAGTGTTGGTGAGCGTCAGCTGGTAGTTGTACTTCTCGGTGATGGTCTTGGCCATGTCCTGCTTGAGCTGCACCAGCTGCTGCTGCAGGGCGTCGCTCAGCTGGATGTAGTAGTCGATGCCGTTGCGCAGCTGCTCCTCGCACTTCTGCAGCTTCTCGTCCCGCTGGCGCAACATGTCGTTGGTGGTCTCCAGCAGCACCATCACATCCTGCTTCTCCAGCTCGATCTTGATCAGCTCGTTCTCGGCCAGCTTCTGGCGCTTGTCCAGCTCGGCCCGCCAGTAGCTCTTCTCGCGCTCCACGGCGCCCTCGAGGTCGCTCTCCACCTGCTGCTGCACCTTGGCCACGGCCTGCTGCTGCTCGGCATGGCGAGCCTGCTCCCGGCACAGCTGCCGGATGGTGTCGCAGTGGGCGTCAATCTCGCAGTTCTTGTCCAGCAGCTCGTCCTGCAGCGATCGGATGAGGGTGCACTTGTTGGCCAGATCGTTCTTCAGCGTGTTCCGCTCCACCTTGAGGCACTCCAGCTCCGCCTGGCTGCTCTTGGCCTCCAGTCCGTAGGCCAGGGCGTCGTGCTCGATCTGCCGCTTCAGTTGGCCAACGTCGGCCAGCAGGGTGGCGTTGCTGCGCTGCAGGCTCTCGACCAGCTCAATGTTCTCCGCCGTCTTGGCCTGCTCCTGGCTGCAGTGCTCGCGGGCCTGGGCAACGTCCGCCTGAAGGGCGGAGAGTTGCACCTGCAGCTGCTGCTCCACTGCCTGGCGCTCCTCGCTGGCCGCCTGCAGCTGCTCGTTGGCCAGACGCAGGGCCTCGCTCTCGGCGATCAGTGTCTCCACCTGGCGCTCGTGCTCCTCGCGCTGCTGCTGCAACTGCTGCTCCAAGGCGGCGAATTGCTCCAGAAGATGGGAGTGCTCCTGGCTCATCTGCTCGTTGTGGGCCTTGTGCGAGAGGTTCTCTTCGGTAAGAGCCCCGATCAGCTGCTCTGTCTTGGCAGTGGCCAGCTCGTGCTCCTCGCGCAGCTTGGCCTCGGCCTCCTTCAGCTGCTCCACGTGGCGCCTAAGCACATCCAGCTGGCTCAGCTGGCTCTCGATCAGCTCGTTCTTGTGCCGAATCTCGTACTGCAGCGCCTCCTTGCCCTTCAGCCGGCTGGCGGACTTGGCCTCCTTCACCGGAGTGGTGGCAGCGGAGTGCAGAGGCGTTGAGGCGGCAGTGGAGGCTCCACTGGCGGTGCCACTGGCCCCCGCATCCGTGTGGCTGGGCGTCGGACGGAAGCGCAGGCGCTGAGGCAGGGAAGGCGTACGGAATAGGCGCAGGCCCTTCGACTTCTTCTCGTCCTTGGGAATGGCAAACTCCTTGGCCTCCTTGGAGCTGGATGCAAAGCGCACGGCGTCCTTGAAGAACTTCTCGATCTGCTCCTTGCGCTCTGGCTGAACGGTGGGCGCAGCTGCGGCTGCTGCTGCTGCCGTGGGTGTGGCACTGCCAGCCGATCCTGCCGAGCTGTTGGAGGCAGCCGGTGAGCCGCAGATGGCCACATCCACGTCATTGAAGCGCTTCAACTTGGCCTTGGAGAACGACATGCTCGTGTGAACTTTTGTGACTCTTTCGGGGAGGGATCTTCGATCAACAATATAACGATTTCTTTGGGATCGGTCTTAATGGCTCATAAACAACGTTCGCTTTAACTTTTTGGTAATAACAATAACTCAACGATCAAACATAAACACAATTGTAACTTTTTTGGTTTGTTTCGTTTTTTTAAATTTCGTTTGTTTTTGGTTTTTTGGTCGGGTAAATTTTGTAACAAATCGTCTGCTAGTTCGTTTTATATAATTTTATTTTTCGGTCCTTTCTATCCTGCAATAAACCCGCTTTCCCGTTGCTACCCGTTGCACTGTACCTACGCGTTGCGAAGTCAAAACCTAACTGAATTCAACTTTCCACCGAGATCCCCGAGGCAGGCATTCCCTTAAGCTGGAGAACACCGAGGGAGTGTTAGGGGAACAGAGATAGAGGGAGAGAGTGAGTGAGAGAGTCAGAGGGAAACAACCCTCGATTAAGGGTCGTTCCAGCAATGATCTCTCTCTCTCTGCTTGGGCAATACCCTATGTCAGGTTGGGTAAGGCCGACATCTTTTAAAAAGAGAAATCGGTTCGGAGCAAACTTATTACAATATTATTGCTCTGTAACTTAAATGATTTTATATTTATATACAACTTTTGTGGATGTATAATTATATATATATTGCACATACAGAAGCTTACTCGGAAGAAGATAATAAACTATCTGTATTCCAGGTATTTTCAATCGATATGCTTATTTTTTGGGTATGTCGAAGTTTTTCAAATAACATAAGTAAGCCAAAAATGCATTGAATTCAATTCGGAAAGCTGTTCTGTGCTAGTTTTTATAGGGCTAACAAATCTGCATACTCAGTTTTAAAATATTTAAAATGTAATTTTTTGTCAAATTTTGACAATTTTAACGATGTAACCCCTTATCAAATTTTCAAAATTTCGGAAAATTTTTGAAAATTTATTTTTTTACCAGACATTACTAGATCGATTCGGCTGCGCATTCTGATCAAGAATATATATGATTTATAGGGTCGGAAATGACTCCTTCACTGCTTTGTAGGCTTATGACTAAAATTATAATACCCTGCAATGGCCAATGCTTTTATTAGAAGCATATCACTTTCTATAATACTATTAGTTATATGCAAGGGAAATAATACGTTTTCAAGGTTTTATTCTTGATTAAAAAAAAAAAAATTAATTGGAAATCGAAATAAATATGACTTTTGGCAATCGTTGGCCTATTATCCTTAATTAAAATATGGCTATTTTAAGAATACTAAATCGATATTTGTATATGCTAATTTCTTGGTCAAATCAATGTTTTTAAAATATCAGAACTAAGGAAAAAATTCCTTAATTTCAATTCGGAAAGCTTTTCCGTGCTAGTTTTTAGAAGGCTAACAAATCTGCATACCGAGTTTTACAATTTAAAAAAATAAATTTTTTGTCAAATTTTGACAATTTTAATAATGTAACCCCTTATAAAAATTTCAAAATTTCGAAAAATTTTTGAAAATTTATTTTTCTACCGGACATTACTAGATCGATTCGGGTGTTGATGCTGATCAATAATATATATGGTTTATGGGGTCGGAAATGATTCTTTCACTGCGTTTTAAGCTTCTGAATACCCACGAAGGCTACAAAATCCATTAATCGAGCATAAATATTATAATTGCCTGCAAGGGTATAATCCAAGTCATAAATATGAGTTCCCAACTATTTATTTAACCTTTCTGAAACAATTAAAGGGTATTCCACATTCGAATAGATCCCCATTAACCCTGCTATGTCCCTCGTTTGTCGGTTTGTTTTGGTGGTGGTTCGTGCCGCAGATCCTCGTCCTTTCTTCGTCTTATCGGAGTATTTGTCAAGACGGAGAGAAGGATATGTTGGGAAATGTTTTCTTTTTAGCGCGCGCAAATGTTGCAATTGTATGTTAGTTGAAGATAGCACGAGGAGGGTTCCCTTTCGGGGTGAGATGGGACGACGGGGTTCCGCATTCCCTCGCTCCGATATGGGAAATGTGCCGTGTCAAAGACGCTCGCGCATCTGTCTGCTCTTCCTGTCCCTCAACATTGCTTCCGAGGATCGCAAGTACAAGGATATGACTGGATAACTAAAGGGGCTGATTTATCCGTTAGCTCCAACCCAGCTGGCAACCAGCATAAGTTGTTAATTCGATACGAAATCCGTGCCCGCATAATTGGGAGGAAAATGCGAGAGAGTCGCGCCTGCGCGGTGAGTTGAATGGGATCGAGGCTGATTGAATTGCATGGAAAATGGAAAAGCGTCGGGTGCAAATTGATTTCCCCTGATCACGCGAGGGAGTTGGGTAATCGGAGGGGGGAGATCCCTATGCCATCCTGCTGATACTGCGGTAACAACTGCCCGAATTCCCTCTCCTGCCTTGGGTGAGAATGTCACAACTGCCAACTGACACTCAGCTGGTTGCTCCTTTTGAAGGCAAACAAAGGCCGGAGAGTATTCCAGCAAACGGAAGGTGATAATTCTAGGTTAAATCAGGCAGGCATAAAATTCTGGGTGGGTCAACCACACACGCAGCTGTGCCGGTGAGACATGAAGATTTATTTTCTTACACAACTCAGGGTTTCGTATTCTATGATGATTGTTGCAGGGAGTTATATATAAAGAGATCCTAAAGATGCTTGCTTTGCAACAGAACAATTTTTTAGGTATCTCTTCCTCCTATACAATCAACTTTATAGCCGCCTAACTATTCCTTTAACTTATGTGCATTTAAGGAATAGTTTTAATACATTTTAAACTCCGATTACAAAAAATGTAAAGCTAATCAACAAAACCATAAAAATGTAAAATCACTAACAACAAATTTGTATGCCTTAGCACATGCACTTTCCAAAAGGTTTTCACAATGTAATTAACAATTTCCCAGAGCTAGGACAACCCTTTGGTATAATTTTCCCATGCCTGCTCATGCATAACGACAGCGATCATTGAAAGCGTTAAAAAGTAACGCGATCTAATGATGGCACCATGGTCCCCATTCTCCCTATTTCCCTCCAAACAATACCCTTGTGCCGGGGCCAATGTCAACACAACAGACGGAACAGTGACGGACACAAAGGACTCGGTGACTGGCTTGGCCCCTGGATGATCAAAGGGTTTACGCACCCCCGTGGGATACAAAGCGCTACAAAAAAGGACCTGGACCTGAGTCATCGACCTCCGACCAGATCGTTACGTCCCGGGGATGCTAGGAACGAAAGAAGGAACACCAAGGAGCCAAGAAACCGGAGCCACGATCAGGTTTACCGGACAGACAAAACTTGCTGAGACAGTAAATTTGTATCGGCACACAAAGCCAATTACGTTGGGTGTTGTAAATATCAATACAAATATGTATACATGTTTCTAAGGCAAGAGATGGTACTCACCGCTGAAAGAGCAACGTCTTGGCAAAGGCATACAGCTCAATGTCCAGGCCATTGAGCTTCTCGATGCGACGCCTCTGATCCTGCCGCAGATTGAGGACAGCAGCCGCCGAGATCGTGGTGTTGTGCTGCTCGAAGGGAATGGCAAAGCGCAGGTTAAAGGTCTCCTCAAATATGTACTGGGACATCTGGCAAAGGGAAATCGAATCATTTAGTATATATATACTTTGAATCACAGTACTGCGCTCACCTTTTGATACTCAGTCAGTCCAAAGTAGGCCATGGCGGCCAGGTTGCGCTTGGCGCTGGCCAGCATCACGCGGTCCCGCTCATGGGCGGGCATCGAGGACTTGTTGTAGCAGCCAACGAGGGCCAGGTCGGCCAGCATGCGAGTCTGCCGGTTGGCCGCCAGATTCGACTCACAGCCAGCGAACTGGTCCAGGTCCACGTCCAGCCAGTCCTTGCCCTTGTAGCAGGCAGGCAGCTCCGCAGCAGAGGCCTGGCGACCCAGGCACCAGTGGCGCGATCCCTTCCAGGTGGCTCCCCGCCGCACGTGCCGGTACTCGGACATGTAGCGGGCGATCGGCTCCCGGAGCAGCGAGATGTAGAAGTATCGCCGCTTGGCCGTCTCGCCCTCGTTCTTGTCCAGCTCCACGTCCACGCAGCTGGTCAGCTCGGTCCAGTCAGCGTGCAGACCACACTTCCAGCCCGTCGAGTAGCGGGAGAAGAGCCAGTTCTCATTGCGATGCGGCCGGAAGCAGTAGCAGCGCTTCCTTTGCCGCTGGCACTCGCAGGGACGCTGAGGATCAGAATTATTGATAATTATTTCATGTATTAGAATCTTAAATTCAATCCCACCTTGAGGTCCAGATCCCTGACCAGATGGCGGCCAAACGAGGTGCCGCCCGTTTTCTGGATGTGCAGAAAGACCATAACGTCATGGCCATCCATGTCGAACTGAAAATCATCGTTCAGCACATCCTCGTAGCTCAGCCCGGCGTTGGCGATGATGTTCTGGGGGGCAGAGGCGGATGCAGATGAGGATGCCTTCGCTGCCATGGCCGTAATGCCGTTGGCGGCATTGCCATTAATGCTGTTGGCCTGATGGAGTGGGAGCTCATTATAGGCCAGTATATCCGATGACTGCAGCAGCACGGCGCGCTTGGATAGGGCGCATACCTGTGGTTAAAGAGGGAAAAGGGAAAGCGTTGTTATATCCACGGGATCGAAACTGGATGTACCCTTGAAATCATAAGCAGACGGGTTCTCCTGTTTAAGGCCATTATTTCATTTTACATTTTCTCTGTCGACGTTAGCCTTAAATTAAATTTATTGGCTGAAAAATATGTAAAAAGCGCAAGCTCTAGTGTTTGTTTTCAGCATTAATTAAATGCACATCGGGATTAAATGCATATTTCTGGTTCGACACAGGTGGGCCCTCCAACCGCGCGCAACTTCATTTACCGCCGTCGCGCGGAAAGGCAAGTGAAAATTTCCCACTCAACTGGCTGCATTTTCCTCATTTTTTTTCCCCTTGTCGGTTTGCACTTTATTTGCTGGGCACTTTTATTTATGGCACGTACTCAAGGCTTATTAATATCGAACAAGGGCTTATCCCATTTTCATTGCACTCACACCAATTAAGTAGCGTACATGGGCGATGTGAGTAAATTTAATGTTTGCTTGCCATAATATTGATGGCTGCACACTGGGAAAGGGTTTGTTTGCTTAAATGCCGAGTATTAAAAATTTGATGGCATAGTTTCGGGCTGCAAAAAGGACTTTGCAGGGGTTGCAAATATACAACAATTGAGTTGAAGGGTTTGGAAAAAGGAAAGTCGTATTGGAAGGTATGTATTTTCCTCTAATTGGGGGCATAGCACCACTGTAAGATACCCGGAACTCAAAGCATTTTGCATTGAAAAGATAAAAGGATATTTAAATGGCCTTAAGCGCTCATCTTTCCCATGAACAACATATCGAAACCACTTTTAGAGACTCCAATAAATGCGAGCGAGATGAGTTTGCGCCTTAAATCCGTGTTATTGTGTTTAAAAAATTATGCCTAAAGAAAAGTACTTCTTACATACATACAGACGGACATATATATTATTTGTCTTGTATATATTATTTGTCCACTTTTAGATGTTGTCCCTGTGGAAATATTTAAATACAATCTAAGATTGCAACATATTTTCATCTGAAAACTTTCTAATTAGAATAAGTTTTGCCCCAGCAGTTTCCAGTTGTTGCCATCATTATTTGCAAATTTTCCCCGACAGCCGAGCCAACGTCGATGGCAGATAAAACAAGACCTCAGCTGTCCACAAGTCGGGACATAGACAAACTATATACAAAGCCAGATAGGCATGGATACATAGTTCTGAGCAATCAAACTAGACAAAAGTTTCTCGATTAAAATGAGCAACTTTTGTGAAATTCTCTTATCTGACAATTTCCGCTCCTTAGCAGGGCCAAAATGAGCAAAACACGCAACAAGAAACTGGGGAGGGGAAAAACAACGGAGCGGACCGAAACCGAGGAAAACTCAGCTCATTAAACAATTGGCAGGCGGGCGGAATCGTTGTTGGCCATAAGGAATTAAGCAACCGCCATGGGTTGCCATGGTCCTGCTCCCACCCCCCACAACGTTTTTCCATTTCCCTATCATGAAGTCTACCAATGAGTGTGTGCAGCATCAGTGCTGCCAATAAGATAAATAAAGACAACTTAAAAAATAAACGTTTAACTAAAAGAAAGGTAAATACGGCACACTGTGATTATTATATCCTTGCAGATGAGCACAGCTGCTGGAAATGCCATTTAAAGATACATTTCTTTATACTGCACTTTCCCAGGGTATTTATCAGAGGTGGTAGTTAATAGTGTGATTTGTTTATAATGTATTAAATTATACATTTATTTAATACCTATAGTTTACTGATGAGTTGCTGATCTGCGGTTTTATGAACAAACAATCTGTGGAGTAAGTGGATTAAATCAAAGCAAATAAATATCAAGCTTTTTTTCATTTGCTTTTTTTAGTTAACAAGGAAACCAGGCACAAGTTTCAATTATAATCTTGAACTCTTGAGAGAAAATCCCATACTAGTTCTATAAATAAGGCTTAAATTGATTTTCCTACTCCTTACAGTAGTTTTCCTCTATTAAAACAAGAGTACACTAGCCCGGAAAAGGAACAATTTGGCAGCACTGCGAAGCACGAATGCGTGTAAGCTTGTTACCATAAAAGTTGCCCATTTAAATGGCCGGAAAAGCGAGAGAGCTGAAAAAAAGTATATATAATGCAGAGCCAAAGAGGTGTTCTGCCCCGGGGTAGAAAAGTTTTGAATTTATTGTGGCCACCGCAGCGCAGCGATTCGATTACCAAAGGAGAAAGCGAAGGGAAAAAGTTCCCCTCTAGTTCTCTCAACCGGATCCGGGGCTATCGCTGGGGTCCTGTCCGGAGGCTCCTTACCGTAATCCCCTTTGTGGGTCTGGTTCGATTTATTTGTTTCTGATATATTGTTGTCAAGTTGTTCAGTGGCTTAAGTCGGCTACCAGCACTTGAAAAGAGCTTTAAAACATTTACAACGCCTGTAAAGGGCATTAGAAATGTTTAGCTAACGGGGGGGGGACAGACAACGGGGGTGCTTAATGACACGCCATAAATTAAAACATAATAAATTTATATGGAGCACGTAAATACGCATTAAATACAATTTGGTGCAGCAAGAAAAAATAAATAAAATGAGGCGAAAATCCACCACTAATGGGTAATTTAATTTTATTTTCGGTGCTTCGACGAGGAAACTTAAATGAAACTCTGGCCCAAAAGGCCACCGGCCGCAACAATACAAAAAAATAATAATAATAACAGTTTTGTGTGTGCCAGCAGCATCCAGTGTGGATCTGAGCACTTTGCCGGGGCTTTAATTGCTTTTATGCCTCCACATAAAACTCCTCCCGAAAATGTGTGTGTCCAGTCTTGTGCAATAATATAATAATACTCATTTTGTGCTAAATTTGTTAGAAATTTATGCGCACATAAACGCACTCACACACACACACACACACACACACACATCATCCAGCGGAAGTATTAAAATTTGATTCAGCTTAGCGGAAGTGCAAAAATGTATAGCATGCTTTTCGGCCAGTTGAATTTTGCGAATCAAATTCAGACAATTATAAAATATGCAGAATTAGAATATTCACTAAATTCAAATGGAAAAAGGAGGGGGTATGTGAAATTGTTAAAATTACTCGGAAGTAAACATTTGTATTAATGTAATGTAAGTGGACAGGGATTTCATTCTCTTGATAAAAGCATGTCATGTTTAGTTTTTTTTAGGCAATTAAATAATATATAATCCACTCTTTCAGCAGGATAAACATTTCCGGTTTAAAATTGTTGTTTGATTGAGTGATTTTTGCTACCTATAAATGGCGGCTGATTTAATCCACATAAATATAAGGAAAATTTATAGTAATCCAGCTCCTGGCTAGGTTTTAAATTTAAAATATATTTAATTTTAAGATTCATGTTCATCAATTGTCAAAACAGCTTGTCGAAATAAAATCCTCATTACTTTTGCCCTATTTATTATGGCTGCCAATCACTTTACTGCAGATTATAGCCATTAAAGTCAACAAAGAAGCCATTCAACTCCACAAAGAAAAAAAATGAGTACCACAGGAGCTCGTAGCCATAAAAACAAGCTGAAAAATAAAAATGCAGAGCAATAATTTTCATTCATAAAGCAAAGTGCAAGCAAACAACAAATGTCGCATATCAAAAGTGGGGGCCTAAAGTGAAAGCCACGCAAAAAGACCAAAAGTAACGGCGGCTAAATTAATATTTATGTGGTCGTCGTCGGCGGAGAGGAGAGTCCTGGCTGAGATTTAAGATTGTATGCTTTATGAACTCTCCGCCAGCTCAGAAAGAAAATAAAAATGGAGAGAAGAGCTGAGAAAAAATTCGGAGAAAAGTTCCCCTCTGAAATGGGGTCAGGACACACCGAGTGCGTCGTAAATCTCGAGTACCGCAAAAATCAACAATAAAACTTTCGCTGCTAAAAACATAGAATTCCCCAGATACAATTTTGTGCTTTTGTCATAAAAGAGAGAGACTCGTCCACCGAGTGGATGAGATTGCAATAGAAACCGAGTACGAGTACAACAGAGTACGAGGCAGTAAAACTCCAGTGGCATGTAAATTGACAAAGTCAGAGGAAGCTGGGGCTAGCAGAGATACATCCTGGCTTTATAGCTTCTTTAGAGCAAACTCACATTTTCAATTAATTTTAAACCAATAAAAGTTCAATGCAAACTTTAACCCTGCTTTCTTGGGAAGTAAAGTATGGTTTAAGTAACCATTTTAATCTGAGAGAAAATCGTTCATCCCATAAGGACGTTATTTCCAAAATGGATGCTGCACCGGAAGAGGACGCTGGGAGGTGTCGCATTGGTGACTGGGCACACAGCGGTTGGTGTCATCGTCTCGCAAATATCCGAAACTGCATCCGCATCCCAGGTGGCACAGGCTAATAAAGCGGCAAAGCGGCTCCTTCACGAAGGGATGGGAGCAAGTTGGCTCGTGGCATGGCAGGCAGGCGCGCTCCTCATGATCCCCGCAAGCTGTGAAGCGATTGGGTGGGGGAACGCGGTTTAGGAGCTGCTCCCGGCTTCTGTTTTCCTTTTTCGCTCACCCACGTCCATTTAGGGGAGCACCAGTGCAGCCCCGGAGGAGGAGCAGGAATAGCTGGGACAGACCCAAGGGTAATTGCGGAACCAACATGAACAATGGGTGAGGTGTCGGCTGCCGGGCGGGTTTTCCAAAAACAGAACTGAGGCTAAGCCCAGTTCAATTTAGGGACTTTAAGCGAATCCAATCGTTTTGCGAAACAATTAGTTACGTCTTGGTCAAGCGAATTAGAAAGTTTAAAATAGTAAAGATCGATATTCAGAGCTTCGCAAAAATATACCCTTACAGGGTATTATGAAGTAATCAGAAGCTTGAAACGCTGTAAAGGAGTCATTTCCGACCCTATAAATCATATATATTCTTGATCAGAATCAACAGCCGAGTTGATCTAGCTCTTTCCGGTAGAAAAATAAAATTTTGAAATTTTTTCAAAAAATTCAAAATTTGATAAGGGGTTACATCATTAAAATTGTCAAAATTTGACAAAAAATTTATTTTTTTTAATTGTAAAACTCGATATGTAGATTTGTTAGCGTTCAAAAAACTAGTACGGAAAAGCTTTTCGAATTGAAATTAAGGAATTTTTTCCTTAGTTATGATATTTTAAAAACATTGATTTTACCAAGAAATTAGCATATACAAATATCGATTTAGTATACTTAAAATTGCCATATTTTAATTAAGGATAATAGGCCAACGATAGCCAAAAGTCATATTTATTTCGATTTCAAATTAAAATCTTTTTTAATAAAGAATAAAACCTTGAAAACGTATTATTTCCCTTGCATAATATACAACTAATAGTATTATTAAAAGTGATATGCTTCTAATAAGAGAATCTACCATTGAAGGGTATTATAATTTTAGTCATAAGCCTGCAACGCAGTGAAGGAGTCATTTCCGACCCTATAAATCATATATATTCTTGATCAGAATGCGCAGCCGAATCATTCTAGTAATGTCTGGTAGAAAAATAAATTTTCAAAATTTTTTCGAAATTTTAAAAATTTTATAAGTGGTTACATCGTTAAAATTGTCAAAATTTGACTAAAAATTAAGTTTTTTATATTTTAAAACTGAGTATGCAGATTTGTGAGCCCTATAAAAACTAACATAGAAAAGCTTTCCGTATTGAAATTAATACATTTTTGGCTTAGTTATGAATGTTTAAAACTTTGAAAAAACGTAGAAAAAGATGTCTTATTTTTATATATCGATTCAAATATTTCCGTTTGATCCTGTAATTTAATCAAAAACTGCAAGGGTATAGGAGCTTCGGCTACTCGAAATCAGTTTCCTTTATGATTTAAATTGAAAAGAAATAAATAAAATGCGTAAATAAGTCTTCTGGCTTATTTTATATATGAAATATAGTTTGGTGTTTATATTAAGAAACTCTTGTTTGTTTTTTCTTCTAAGTTAACTTAGCTAACTTTAATATTTTCCCTCAAAATTAATTGCTTGGCTTTCCTTTTAGTTTATTTAAATACCAGGCATAATTACTTTACTTGATTTCTTTCCCGTTGATTTTTTGCCCTGTAAATACTATTTAATACTTTAATTAATTGAAGATTTCTCCTCTTTTACGGATAAATATTACTAACAACTTTAATGAAAGCTGTTAATACCATTTAATCATAATAAAAACATGTATTAAATAAAAATAACACTGTATAATTAATTGATGTGGTATTTTAGTAAACAAAAAGCACAGACATTCCACCGCCGGTTAGCCATTAATTCAGCAATTATTTGCATCTATTTTGGAGCCAGCTAAGTACACTCGAAAGCCACATTCCGGTGCATTTAATGGTTTGGACCGTCATTGGTTAGCTATAAATGTTGAGAGCATCCGCTTTGACAATGGCCGGTCATTCCGATGCCCGACAGACAGACTCACATCCGCATAGGGACACCGGGATAGGGATATCCAGGACCAAGGCGCTGTTCAAACTGTCAGTCGGACAGGGAACCAGAATCCCCGTGGGCTTAGTCCCCTTTCCTCCTTTCCAGAAGATAAAGCCCGGCTGGTTTTTACAACGGAAATGGTGGAAATGGTAAAAAAAAGGGCGTACCAAAAGTGGCTGGCCGAGCGCAGGTGATAAATGAGGGTAGGTCGGTTGGTTGGTAGGTTGGGACCTGCATTTGATTATCGTTTAAACAAATATGCAGCTGAAATTGCGGTGGCGAGTCAAATTTACAATGAAAATTGTGTAAATTGTGGGCATTACATTTATGAAGTTTTGGCATGCCAAAACCCGACAGGCACTGGCTCCCACCTGAGTGGGTGTTTGTACACAAATACATATGTACCTGTGTTTAGGCCAAGTCACGCTATTAGCGGGCAGTGTAAATATTTCATTGCCTACCTTTGTGGGCTGTGCATTTGCTCTTCCCTGAGGCTTTGTTTGGATTGGTCCCAAAGAACAATAGCCAAAGGTGGAAGAGTGAATCGTTGGATACATTTCAATTAAAGGGTTTTCCGCTTCTCGGGGGTTGGAGCGAAAAAAAAATAAACGGACTGTCAAATGCTCCGGCAGGCAATTCGGTTAAAAGGCGGCCGGAGCTCACGGTTTCGTCTATCTTTTGAAGAGCAAAAACCGTTGACAATTTGCATAAATAAACCATTTTAAATTTTTTGTACAGCCTCCCCACAACTGAACCCTTTTCTTTTTTTTTGCCGAGACTGTTAGCTGAACGATTGAGAGAGGCAGCTAATATTTTTGCCCTTTTTTTTGTCAGCGCTCAACAACAGCAAGATGGAGGAACAATAATAGCGGCAGGATCTGCGGCAACAGCAGGACACAGATTGCGATGATGGGGCCACATGGAGTGAAAGAGCATTTTTAGTTTGGCCCTTTTCCGCCGGAGCTGATGTGAGATGATGGAATGCGCCGAGAGGGTCGTCCTTGCCAGGCCCCAATGCTGCTATAATTTCGAAGAAGCCATGGCAAATGAAATATGGACGGGTTTGAATTGGCCATCAGCATGAGCAGATCCCATCGAGGAGGTCCCACTCTCGGCCAGGGTCCATAATCGCTGGGACTAAGGACTAAGGCTCGGGTTGTGTCTGGCTGGCAAAAAGGGAATAAATTGATTCGCTTCGAGCAGGGGAAGTTCTCTCTTATGATGTCTGTGATTTCGCAGTGCCAACAGTAATTTCCGCACCTTTTTGACGTTTTCCTTTTCCCCCAGCCATGACCACATTTTCTGGGCTTCTTGCTCCGTGATTGAGAGCTTGTTGGCTTTCAAATATTTTGTCATTTCATTTATCAAGTGTCACTCGGTCTGGGGCTTCTCGTCTGCGACCTGTCACGTATAACTATTTCTGATTCGGAGGAGCATTAAATCATTGACAGTTGCTTGTGTTTTCAATGGATATTCTATTACCTCTGCGGAGGCGCCGACCCCACAGGGAGAATTATGGTTGTGCAATTTATTATTTCTCTCATTCAGTCAGTTTTGTTTTGCCTAAGAGCCCGAAACGTTGAAAGCTAATCTATTTTAAGTGGCTGTAAAGCATTCAAGGATATAGGGATGTGTCTTGAGCGCGTGTGTGTGTGTGTGTGAGCGTTCCCTTAATGAAATGTAGCATAATATTTTCATTTCGGCCAGAGAGCCCCGTGTGGGTATGTGTGATAAGCGTGTAAATCCCCAAAAATAGCCAAAGACAAGCACAAATCCCACAAGCATATATGATGAGGACGGGCAGTGGGAGTGGCTCTAGCTCCGCCTGTGACTGTGGCTGTGGCGAGATGAGGAGCTGGTGGCGACCAATGACCATAAATCCGAGTAAAATGTATTTTGACATTTTGCACGCAAAGCGTGTGGCAGGAACTAACTAAGCGTGTGCGGGCGCTTCCACAAACGAAAGGTCATTCCAATGATGATGAGGAAGGACATCAGGGCAGGACTTCCCATGAAGTGTTAACATGCGATAACAGCGGCAACGAATAAAACACAATGAAGCGCAACTGATGAGGATGCGGTGAATGGTGAATGGGCATTCGAATGCGGGGACCTTGATGATGCCTAATGCGAATAGAAGGACCCAAATCCCAACCAAGCCCAATCCCGAATCCCAGTCCGACTACGACAACGAAGCCGAAGAAGCCCCAATGTCGAGGACGAAACTGAAACTGAAACACAAGTTAAATCGTTTCTGGTCTCTGGCTAGATTTTTGGTGACGGCTTCAGGGGAAGTAAATGAAGTGAAATGGCTCGAAACGAATGATAATGTATTTATGTTTCTTATCATTTAATTTCCCACCTGATTAGTATATATATATATATAAAATTCCGGAATTAAATTAGCTATATTTAGCAACTTTTAAACACTATATATTTGACTTCACACTTCTAAAAGTAATTTGAACTAAAAGTCTTTATCTCTCTGCGACATGCTTCGCTCGTGGCCCACAAAAAACATTTTTAATTACCTTTTTTTTTTTGTGTACTGCATAAAATGGTAACTTTATTTCACAAAAGAAAAAAGGGCAACAAAGAACATGTTGGCGGGATCTCAAGCTCTAACCAGTAAACATTTTTTCACGCTCATAAACTCTGGGGGAAAATTGTTTCGGCTGCCGCCTCGGTGTGGGTGAGTAGAGAGTGTGACATAATGGCGGTGCCAGGCTGGTTGGGAAATGGAAAAGATGGAGGACGAGGACCGGACCGAGAGGAGCCAGGCAGTGAGGACCAGCAGTGGGCGCCTTGGCCGCACTGTCACGGTCATAAAAATGTGCAAAGTATTTCGTATGGCGCTACCTTCGCCCACACGCTTTCGTAGCTAATAATAAGCGAGGGCATGGAAATGGTTTTAATGCATAGGGAAAGCACGAAAAAAAGAAGGAAAAACTCATGGAAACAATTTTCTTGTTAAGTGGACTTTTGGACTTTAGATTTTACTTGCCTCGGCCGGCAACTGTTTCACATTTGCCTTTATTGCACTCAAGTTGGGGCGTAAATTTAAATGAAACACCATTTTTTGCCTCATTTTCTGGCAGGGACCGAGTCGAGGCTAAGCATTTCCGCGGACACTGGACGCCGTTTTTCATGTACTTCCGCTGATGATGCCAGGTCTGGATTTACATGAGGCTTTAAGCGGAAGTCCCGTCCCCGAAATCATAGGTAATGCCCGGGCCCAGGCCCAGACAGACCAGGTCTGAGGCTGACAGATAAGGTAAGCTCTGCCTGTCTGTGGTCCATCACAGGAATTTAAATATTAAATTGGAGCGGGATAAGTAAAAGGAATCCATTTGAACCAGAATTCATTTGGCCCGAAAATGGGATCAGCTGAACGGAATACACAATTTCCGCCGCACAAAGCAGAGCTTTGCCACAACCTATAATCGAATTGTGTGTCCTTTTCCCTTTTAATTGACTAATAATATTATTATTTCATATATATTATTTTTGCATGGACTTCGGCCTTGCCTGCCGCGGACGGGATAATGTGGAAAAAATGCCGGGAAAATGATATTTTTCATACACAATTTAATACGGATATTTCAACTTTGAGCGTTTACAGCCGTGGCCCGTTCTGGCTGTGTCATCTTTTTGCCACAATTCAATTTTCGTACGACATTTGTTTTGGCAGGACATGAAAAATGGTCAAATGTTTTTCTATAATGCGATTTTCCTTAACGTTTTCTTTTATGTGCTTGTGTTTATGTGTGCGAGCGGATGGCTTGAAAATGCTGATTGAAATGTCACAACAAAAAAGAAAGAAAAAAATCGGAAAAACAACTGATTTGTCCTTTTCTTTCTGTTTTCTTTTTTCCCTTTTCGTCCCTGCCTTTTGTATGCTTTTATTTTAGTCCTGTTTCTGGTCCGTTTTGTTTCGTGTTTGCAGCTGATTTGATTTGGCTTTTGGCCATTGTCCTGGCCAGCTCTGCTCTCCGGCTGCTAAGCGTTCGCACTTTAATCAAAGAGAAGAGAAGAGCAGAATGCCCCGGCTAATCTGCTAAGCGTTTTGTGCCCCTTGGGGGATATGTTTTCCTGTTGTTATTATTATTTCGGTTGGTGCCGGATGGAGCACTTAACGTATTACCCCATATGCCAGGGAAAAACAAAGGCTTTCGGTCTGGTGAACCATCATAACTGAACACCACAATGTTACTTAATTGAGATTTTGCTGGTAATTGAAACTGAAAACTAAACTACGTTTTGTCTGGCCATCGGAGCAGCTGCACACTCACACACAGTGTCCAATTATAATTTAATTAAATTCGAAGCACTTTATATGCAACTATTTTCGGCTCCGACACATACCACATCAACATCGCTGGCAGTCCGGCATCTCAAAACTCCTAGCCGGAGTCCTGCCAGTGGTCGTCGGTTGGGGCCAAATGCCGGGCACGTTTCCTCGTTTTTGCATATGTGTATGCTAGCAGGATATGCGCTTAGCTCCTCTCCACTGGGAAAATATCCCCTAAAGTGCAGGAAAATGTGCCATGAAATGTATCAAAGAACTGTCTTGGTTCAAGGAACCATCTAAACGATTTGATATAGGTCTCTTGGGAGCTTTGCTTATTTTATATTGTTATTTAACCATTTGAATTTGATTTATCTTGCATTTTTAATCGCAGTGCATGCCTGTTGCCTCTGAGAATGTGAAACAATATGCCACAACAATGAAGCGAGTCGTGCAGCAGGCCGTGCAACGAGGCGTATGAGTGTTGACTGCCGTGCGAGATGGATCTCTCTGTGTTTGTGTGTTTGCGTGTGTGTGTGGGTGGTTTAAAGGGGCGTGGCAGTGCGCTTGGCTTATTATGCCGTTGCATGCAAGGCCGCACCAAATCATAACGAATGACAGCCCCCGCATTGTGAACAGAAAGAAAGCAGCCACCTGCCGGGTAGCTTTAAAACCAAAGTAAAAATCAACAAAACAGTATTCCGCAGAGAATAGAGAAGGCCCAGCTGCATTGAGTCACTTCACTTTATAGATAAATATTCCCACACATTTGCTTGTGGAAAATTTGTGGAAAAAACATGCCAGCCATTGTCTGCGATTGCTGCACTCAAGTTGCTGTTATTATTATTATTCTTCGGTTTCTTGTTGGTCTTTGCCCATTCATATGCCTGGCCATTATTTGACTTGCTCCCATTTTGGCCTGGGCCTTTGCCTATTTATTTATTTATTCTACTGGGAACAGAAACAGAAACAGGGCGTCTTAATGTGTTTATATAATAAATTTTGACTTCATTTTCACACACAAAAAAAGGTTGCCCGATGAGAGACAAAAAGCTGTCAAAGTCGAAACTTTCTACAAAAATAAACAAAAAGCAGGTGACTGTAGATATTGCTCATACGTGCCGTTGGCTGACACGACAGCTGCATACCCTGCCACCATGTTTATACTTGAAATTACTGAAAAAGAAGGTGTAAAGGTTCACCCCTTCCCTTGTTTACACCTGCATCCTTCAGCCGTTTTTGGCCAAAACATGCTGGTTGGCTCCATAACCATTTTGGCTTGGCATTGCATGCGGCTCTTTATTTGATTTTATTTTCATTTCGCTGTGCAACTGCCGTGCCACTTCACGCGTGCTTATCGCACCCGTGAGGTGCTGACCTCGAGTGGCTCGTAAATAATAGCAGCTGGAAGCGCAAATAACTCACACTCGAAATCGGGCAGCTCGACATCTAAGACATGAAGGCGGCTACAATAATAATTGCAATTATCCTCCTGCTGCCGGCTAGCCAGCAAAGGTAACTACTACCAAAGCCATGCCTTGCCATAGGATTAGCTTGATTAATTGCAAAAACATTTAAGCTCCACAGGTATGGAACGGAAAGTGCTCTCGTACAATCCCACCTATGAATTTTGGTTCTTTATGCCAACGGGCAGGCCAAGTTATGTGCCGCAAAGCGTGAAAGACGTCTATTGGAAAACCAAATCGGTTTGTTACACAGATTTTTGGTTTCACTGCGGGAATGGAAAACCAATAGCGTTTTAAATCGATTTGTTACCTATGTAAAAATACAACACTGGATGCGATTGCGGATAATTCTTGTATGTAAAACGGTATTATTGTAGTTGAATTTGTAATTTACAAATAAATAATGATTTTGATGTGACAATATTTAATTTAGATTTTTTTCCTGTAGGGTAAGTGTTTGTTTTAAAACTTTAAAGGGTCCCGTTTACATGGGTAAAGATTACAAGTATAAACGATATACATGATAGGGATAATCAGCTGAATAAATAAGCAAATAATAATCAAAGTAAACAACTTTTAGGATCCAATAAAATTATAAAATGTCTAAACAAGTTGTTTGTAAGTTCAACCTATGGACTATCTGCCTCGATACATGTTTTATATTTCGCTAATTTTTATCAGAATGTATCATTATTTATTTCGAATTTAATAATTTATATTTATAATTTATAATTGACGGAGTTCCATATTATTTCATAAAAATAAGCTTTTTAACGTTAACAAAGGTAAGTCATTGCCTATTTTTTATAACAAAGCACTTAGCCAATTGGTAAACCTGAATTATTTCTCAAATCTAATAGAGTTCCTCAAGACATTGTGGGTCTAACAGCGGCAAGAATGGTTATTTTTATTTAAATAAAATTCAAATTTATAGATTTATTGCGAAAAGCTGAATTTGGGTCAATTTGTACGTAACGAAAAATGTCTAAGCAAAAAAACAATAAATAGTTATTAGTTATTCCAACGATTTAAACCATGAACGTAAGTGCAAATTAATGAGCAAATTTATTTCAATTTAAAATCATTTTAAAGTCTCAACTTCATTATTATAAATAATACATATAAACGGTCTATCTTATAATCCCAATTGTAATTTTATTGTTTTCTGTATTTATTGTGAAACTGGTAGAGAGATTAAATATATGAACAAGAATAATGTCGACGTCACAACGAATTAGTGTATTATTATTTTTTTTTTAATATATTATAAAATGTATTGCTTATTTATATATTAATTAATTGCTTAATAATTACATTACTGACCACGTTCTAGGTATTCAGATTTAATATTTCGTAGTAACAGTATACTATGAGTTTATTATATAACTATTAAAGCTGAATTAAATGTTAGTTTATTATGCAACGTGTTCTTAATGATTTCAATTTGCTCATTTGCCATTATTTATCATTCTTCATTTGTGGTGTGTACATGTTAAAGAGTCTTGATGAGGAAAATTCAACTTGCAGTTGGAATTATTCTTATTATGTTTACTTTGGCCAAGGTTTGGACAAAAAGGGAAGCAAGGGGAGCGATGGAATCGGAGCGAAACAGACATTTTATTGCATCGCCTTGGGGCAGAGACACTGTGAAATAGAGTCCTTCCGAGGAGCGAACACTGTGATTCCTCATACAGCCATACAGTTGCCATGCTTCCCAGAGCTCCTCCTCAGTGTGCATTTATTTTTTTAGCATTTGTGTTTTGTTGCATCACGCAGAGGAAATGAAATATGAAATAATTTATGAATCAAGGCGATGGCCAGAGAGAGATAAGAGAAGAAAGTGACAGAGGAAGCCGCATCAAAGCAATGCCATTGCGCAGTCAAATTTATGATAAATAACCAAATAACTAAGCTATATGAAATGCAAAACTACGAAGCGTATTTATATGTACATATATATGGCAGGAAGTCTGAGCTGGAGGCGATTTTGATTGCACATCCCCCGCCCCTGCACTGGCATTGTTTGGCTTTTCCAGACCGACAAGAACTTTCGCAACAGGAGAATGAAGTGCGTGGAAAATGAGTCATTTGTTGTAGTTGCCCCTAGGCGCTGGCGTTGCTCCTTTCGCACAAATAACAAGTCAAAAGTGAAGACAAGTTTCCGACAAACCCCGAAATCCAGCCAAGAGTTGAGCGGAACAAAGCCAGGAACTCGGCAAAAGTCTCAGAAATGTTGAGACTTGAGCATGCTGTTGCGTGTTCTGTTTAAATACATCACTTGTCTCAGTGCATTTTAGCCTGAATCTCGTGCATTCAAAATTTAAACGGCTCCAGAAAGTATGCAACACTTTGCGGCATCACGTATACGCCGTGTGTGTCAAGATATTCAATTATAAGTAAAGTGATGTAAATAAAACGTTTTAAGAAATATCACTGAATCATAAGTTAAGTTAGGAAATATTTTAGAAATGCGAATTTTGTGCAATTTGTTTGATTATTTTTCTAGCCAAAAATGTAAGAGTAATACATAATTTTCATGACTTTATAGGTAGAAGTTTTCCTTAAAAAATGTATTAAAACCCCATGGAAATTCCCAAATATATATATTTTTTCAATCAAGTTCTCAGAAACTTTTGTGGTACAAAAAAAATATTTCAACTTACTTTAAACTAATCAAATTGGCATTCTGATTGGCAAAACTTTGACCGAAATGGGAAAACTAACTGCCAACTAAATGTCTGCAAATCAAAACATATTTGATCAGAAAATAATCGATTCTTTTCTGGGGGAATTCACCTAATCTCAGTTTTTTGTTAGCTTTGCACACACATCGGACACATTGTTGCCGTGTGGGAGGAATATTGTTAACTAGTTTTTAGTTTTTTCAATGTTTTCCATTTATTTGGACAGATTTTTTTGGCAGTTGAAATGACTTTCGGAATTATAAAATAGTTCGTTTAAAGCAATCAAATTCTCTGAGCAGCTAAAACGATTTTATTTCATCTTTCATTCCACGAATATTTCTTCATTTTTCTGAAACTAAGGCCAGTATCAATTGACTTTGCTTTAAGTGCTTGGAAGAGGAAAGAAGTATTGTGGATTTACGTTCACTTCATGTTTATACAACACGCTCATAAATATTTATGAGCATTATGATGCAAAAATGCTGCAACATAATCAAAAAGCTGAGCATAGCAGGGAGGAGAAGGAAACCAAAGCCCAGTGCAATCAAATCAGGCGAGATGGGGGTGATGAAGGACCGCTGGCGGGTCCTTCGAGTAGCACAAGCAGCATCCTTGCGAGCAGTGTGAAAATTATACACCGCTGACAATAAAAGACAGCCACCACTCCGGGTGGTTGGATGCAATGTCATAAAGGATTCCTTGTCTCGCATTTCCTTCCTTCCCCAATCGAACAGGGCAGCGAGATGGGAAAGGTGAGTGTACAGGTGCGGCGAGGTGCTGGGTGTCCCCAGCTCTCAGCTGGTCAACCTCAAATATGCGACAAATATGCAAAATATACGAAAAATGGCAATGAGCTGGGGATTGCTTGTGCACTGATGCGTTCAAATGGGATTTCTGAATACCAATTTACGGGAAATCAGTAAGGGAAGTCGGAAATATAGAAAATCACTAAGGAAAGTAGTGACGAGGAGCATCGAGAGTGTCCTCAAGGCGCCTACTCCATATGAATAATTGGAAATCAGCTTAATATTTAAAGTAACTAACTAATATATCAAAAGTAATATATATATATTGTATTAATTTAACAACTATTTTTCTACAAAAAGGATATCAGTTTCTGGAGTTGAAAGTTCATTCGTCAGTGGTATTGTATTTGTATATATATCTTCTAAGTACCTATCAATTTAGTTCTCCAGTTTCTAACTATTTAAGTTGAATTTATCTCAAACAATCATATATTCCCACAGTATTCATCTGCATACCAATTTGAAAATTTTATCTTAACCGAAACCGAATAAATCTCCCTGGTATGCACCCTGATGCCCTGGCTTCATTTTCAATTGCCAGCCATAAAGTTGGAACCATAAATAGCCGCAAAATGTTGGACAATCGTCATATGGGAAGCCAGCACAGAAGAATGCTCCTCACGGATATTTATTCCATTACCGAGCAAGTGACTTTTGTTTTCTGTTGCCGCTGTCGCTGTCCACAATGAGCTATTGCCCTGCGACAGGGACTGGGAAGAGACTTTCCCTCCTCCAGCTCCGGCACCGGCTCCAGCTTCTGTTCGTGTTCCTGTTCCCATTCCGGCGAGGACAACTCCTCCGCTGTCCGGTTACCATTCGTTTTGCGGACGGAAATTTACGATTTACACGTATGCCAACTGCAATGGCAACTGCAAATGGGAATTTGGGGGCAAGGATTTGGGGAGTCATTGCTGGTGCTGGCGGCGATAATGGTTTCCACCAGGCAGCGACTGTTTTCCCCGTTGTTTCGGGATTGGTAAAAAGAAGCAATCGCTTGTACAACAATGCCAAGTGAGCGCGGTATGCACTGGCAGTCTCAAGTATATCCAGCAAACACACACACATGCCCCGTCAAGCTGGGGGCCCAACAATTATTGCCAAGGCTGACAACAATGAGGGGGAGATGGCATTGAAATTCAATTTCATTGTTGTGCGCAGAACAGCACCACCAACACGGTTCCACGGCGGCAGTCTTCGGAGCTGCTCCTCACTGCTGTTTACACAATCATTGTGTTTGCATGGCCAATGCATTTCCCTTGTTCGGCTCTCTCCAAAGGAGGAAACCAGGAATGGCTAGGACGAAGCCGTTGCCTTCGCAGCAGATTTTTGATTTATCGCAACGCACGTTCCAGGATTCGAACTGCAACTGTGTTGTTGTTTCATGCTAATTTCTACTCGGGTTTTCCTCCTCTTTTTTCCCTAGCATACAAGCAAAACAGCAGCAAATTTGGTCCTGTGCTGGGAAAAAGAGTTGAGCCAGCAATTAACAGGAGGAGGGGAAAACCCATTGAGGGAATTCAGGCAGGAAATTAATGAAGCTTAAGTTGATAGAGGGAAATGGGGCTGTTTGAGAAACATTTAAAATCAGATTCTGTTTGGCATTTCTAAGAATTCTGGCAGAATTTGAATGCAATCGTAATCTGAAATGGCTCTTAATGTTTTTGTTTTTTTAATGTGTCTCTCTAGTGAGGCGTCTGTCTCAAATGGTCAAATAATAACAAACAAATAATGAAATATCAAACAAGTTTCTACCCGGCATACAGATTTTCATATTTCTAAAATCATTTTCAGGCGTCATCCAATCTGAATTTAAATTTCAAGCCAATACACTCAACAATCCCTGCTGAGAAGTTTAGGATGTGTCGGGATTCGTCAGAGACTTGGTTCGGGCTTTGATTTCCTGTGGCCTTAGCATGTATTGGCTGTCATTATCAAACCGAAAGGTCTATTTACCATTTAGGTTCAAAATGGCCCGCAATTTGGGGAATGGCAGGGAGAAAGCAAGGACCTGGAAAGTGCAAAACGAGACCAGAAATGGTAGGGAAACTCTCACCCAAATGGGGGGGGGACCAGGGGAAGTATGCAAATTTTTCCAGCTTTTGTCTACTTGGCTGGGGATATGTTTAGCTTTGGCAGCAGCCAAGCCAGTATGTAGATGTGCGCTGTATGGGTCCTGATCCTGGCGTTGGTCCTCTTCCCTCGTAACGACTCCTTGTCTTTTGGTGGCTGGTGCCATCAGGTGGACGCATGGCTGGTGCCTCGTTTGCTGATGCATATCATGATTGCGGCACTTGTAAACACGGAGCCCAGGGTCGGCGATCCGGGGAGTCGAGGAGCAGTGACAGCTGATGGACCGCAGAATCAATATGCATTTGAATATATGCTTCGGGAGTGGCGGCAACTGGGGGAGTTGCCACCGCGGAGACCGCCACCGCCGTCAGACAAACACAACACACAACTTTTCACGCACGTGACCCCACGTCTCAGTTTTCGACATTTATTTTGCCCTTATGCCATGGTAAGGAACTTCCCGTTGGGGAGCCATTTTGAATAAGAAAGCTAGTGCTATTTATTCCTGGCCACGAAGGGTATTGTATTTGTATAACCTGTGCCGGTAAATCTTCCTAAAATAAATTATTTTGGCTAAAGTTTCGTATTTTTATTACTATTTTGTTTTTCTTTCAGCTTTTATGCAGGGAAAATGGGGTAGAAAATACACCTGATGAAGGTCGTTTTCGAACCAAGCAATTTTCTTACTTATGAAATTTATGGTACCCTAAGTCTATTAATATTTAAGTAGAATGCATTAAAATATAATGCCATAATGGAGTGCTTATCAAAATATATATAATATATACCTATGCTCCTTGCATAAAAATTTCATAGGGTATTCTAGCTTCGATATTGTCACTTCTTTTTGGTAAAGTTTCCCCCACGTATGTGAGAGGGCGCAGGATGCCGGCCAACAACATTTGCATAAGAAGTGACTGATGGCAGTCCGATGGGAGACAGGTGGAAGAATATATATCAAGAGGCAAACTTAATTATACACACTGCTGCTACTGCTGCTGCTGCTGGCGAAGCAGTACGAAAGGCAAATAGGGCGCAAAAAAAGTAAATCCCAATTCAGCTTGAGCAGCATCAGCAAGTCCCAAATCCAATAAATAAAAACAGATGAGGGAAATGCTTGCCATGTGTGAAGAAGCCAATGAAAAGTCATCATAATAAGCCTGGGGAATCCAGAACAACAGCAACAAATTAATGGAAACCCAGGGGCGTGTCGTCTGTGACACATATTAAAAAGGTTTTCAGACCATGCGGGCGGAGATGTGAATAAATGTAATTAAAATAGGGATGCTTAGTCTCGCACCCCAATATTAAAGGTCAAATGATTAATTAACGATAATAAATGCCTACTCTGGTTGTTAACATGTGTAATTTCGAGAGAGAAATAGCACATATAGCAATATGGCTCCTTTGAAGTATCCGAAATTCATTAGCACACATTAATCACATTGACTGTACAGTGGGGTAATTAAGAGCAAGTTCATTAGTGGCAATCTATAGATTAATTGATTATGCAAATATTGTCAGGTAGATGCAATCAGCAAAAAGCCCATCAAGGGGAGAAACGATTTGATTTTGACCGTTCTTTGCCAGCACATGCCCCCCACAGGTCGTATAAGTAATCTCTGCTTTATGGCGATGTTGGGCAATTAGTTCCTCAACCACAGCAGCACAGAGTTAGACAATACCCCGGGCAATATTAAATGACGGGCCAGACGACGGAGGGCCCTAAATTAAAGCGAGCTAAGTAAAGTAACCCTTATCTAACAAATTGCTTTGGCACTGAGCGACGACCGAAACTAATTAAAATCCTAAACTTTTACCTGGATCCCGGCGACTGACTATGGCCCAACTATTCTTATATAAAATCTCTGCCATGACAACCGACGAACGACGACGACAACGGGGCCCCAACTTTTCCCTTGGTTTTGGCCAATTTGAAGCCAAGTTCCTCTCCGCTGGCATACAAAAGTTCTGGCTGCCTGCAATAATACCGAAAACAAATATGTTGGGAAAAACAAAAGGCGGGAAACGGGAACCGGGAACCGAAACCCGACGCGAAACTATGTAAAGTTTTTAATCATGGAGCGGCAGGCGTCGAAATCAAAATCAAGTTGCGGCGGCGGCAGCGGGAAAAACAACTCGCGACAAGCCAATTAAAATTTACCACAAGGCGGCTTACAGGGCGTATGCGTAACATTGCCGCACGCCTACAAACAAAAAGCGATTTAGCCAGAGCGGGAGCGCTTTCAGTTTATTAAAATTTAATTTACCAACGCCGAGACTGGCATGGCCGAAAGTTCAGCCAGTCCTGAATATTTCTCTCTCAATTTCGGGTTTGGTGAGTTTTTTTGTTTGCTCTTTGAATATTGAGTTTCTGCCCGCAAGTTTTGGAATTTTTTAGTTTAGTTTTTTTGCCCACTAGCTTTCGTTATTTGGCACTTGGAAACTTTTTGGCCAAACGAAAGGTGCTTCACATTTTTTTTTCCCAAAAAAAAAAGTTTCTTGCGCTTTTGAATATCAGCGCCTGCGGTTGAATGAAGCCTTTAGAACCCACTCACACCCTCACACACACAAACACTCTCCAAATTCCAGGAACAATAAATGAGTTGAGATTTTGGTTAGTGAGCTTCACGTCAAAATTTACAAAAAGTCTGTCAAATGCAGTCGCCGCCGAGACCCCGAGCAGCGAAAGTTTCACAACTGTAACAGCAAGACAAATTTATGGCGGAGAATGAAGAAAAAATAAGTTTGAAAACTTGTTGAGGAGAAACATCTGAATTGCATTATATATTGACTTGGTATTGTTGAAAAATCTCTAGGAAATGAATAAATACGATAATAATAAAGGCAAAAGAGCTCCTCCCGAGCCAAATTTTAGCCGAGTAAACTTTCCCGTTGGCACGAAAAGGTAAACGAAAGTAATTCGCCCTTTTCGTAGTTAAACGAAGTAGAAAATGCCAAGGGTTATTAAAATTTCAAATTGAAAGGGAATTTTATGTTGAGCGGTAAAACTAAAACTAAAAATCCCTGGCAGACGCCATGAAACTTTAATCAATTTAATTTAGGAGCTCAGTGAAGTCGAAATTGATTCCTTTGTGATCAATATTGACTTAGTTTTTGTTTAAAAGTTTCCTGCGTAATCTGGCCTCTTTTGGTTGGTCAATTTTTCATTCATTTTCCATATCTTCGCAGTGAGCATTCTTTGTGGTCAAGGAAATGGAATTAAATTACTTTTCAAATACCAGAAGAGAACTGATTTCTCCTTGGCCGTCTTGAAGGACCCTTTGCCAATTGTCAAAGAAAGAACCTTTTGCTCTCAGCCAATCCAGTCGAGTGTGTGTGTGTGTGCCTTGGAGTTGTACAAAAGAGCAACAACAACCAGAAAAAGAAGCAAAAGCCAAAAAGCCAGTCATATCAAATAATGCACATTTGCGCTGCCGCTGTAAAAATGTCGAAGGGATATAGACAGGACCTGCTCCTGCCTGCAGTCACTCGCACAATATTGGCTGAGCGCGTTTTTCGCCTCGGCAAGTGTTTCAAAATAAACAACTTCAGTGTAAATTGCCTTGGGCAACATCTTTTGACTTGGCTCACACACATGACGAGGCTGCGGGTGCACAGAGCGAAGAAAAGTTGAATATTAAATTCAAATGTGGTTGTAATATTTTACAAAATATTACTACAAAATTGGAGTGAATACCGAACATATATGAATATCATATGAAACAGTTTAAAAGGCATTAATTAAATATGATTCGCATGTAAGCTATTTAAAGCAACAAGATTTAAAAAAACATAAGTTTAAATCTTATATTAAATCTCCTTATATTTTGGTCCTTTGAACAATCTAGCAATTGTTCACTGTGTCAGGATGTGGCGGCGTGGGTGTATCATCGCTGGGCTCTGCCATTTTCTTCATCAAGACAAACAGTAGATGCTTGGAAGACATTAAGAAATCAACTTTAGACGCCAACGCGCCCTTTGTTATTGCTACAGTATGTGTGTTCTTGCACATTGTTTGCTGTTTTAGTCTTTGTCCTTGGCTTGCTATCCTGTCCCGCCCCCTTTCCAAAAGTGTTTCAGGATCGCTGTTATTGTAAATTCCCCCCACTCGTTCGCCGGGAGGTAGGGGAAAAGGACGAAAATCTACAACATAAACATAAAGTTATTATATAAATATGAAGTTACCAAAAAGCAAAAAGTGGGACGAGTGAAACGGCTAAGCGGGAAGAAAACTTTTCTGCCTCGAAGGAAAGTTTCTTTCCCTTTTCACAGGGTTTTCTTCCCCCTCCTTCCTGCCCTCCTTTTTTTATATACAGCCTGTGGGTTCTGGTTTCGCCGGTTTTTGGCCTGTCAGGCCATGATGCAGAGGCTTTTGAATTATGCGGCAGATTAAGTCCCAAGTGCATGCCTTCCGAGTTTATTTAGCCCCGCAAAACCAAAGAAATCCTTCGGCTCGCAATCTGGCCAAATGATGAATGGGAGCGAAATCTCTGAATTGTGTTGAAAGGTTCATTAGGAGAAACATAACGAGGTCGATGAGGTGAAAAAGATACAAATGTTACTCTTTGTGGGTTCTTGTTCTACATTTAAATAAAAAAAACAGAACCATTTATAATTGTTTTTATCTTTGCTTAAAATGATATCATATCAAAAGCAAACGATAAAAATCACTACGGATTTCGAAATGGAATTTTTTTGGTTAACCTTTTGATCGGTTTTTAAGCCTCATTGCGGAATATTTCTATATTTTTTTGCCAGATGAAATTAAACAAAAATGCAGTTTTTATACACCGGCATTACCTTTGGGAAACAATCCTTTATTCCTTTAACAAAACGCAACAAAGTATTCAATTTAAACAAACCAATTTGACAATGCAGGAAAGCGACTGGGCGGGCGGTGGGAAATGCCAGCAGCAACACCAGCAACAAAAGCAGCACAGAAACAGATATATGTTCTATAGTTTCGGATACAATCCATGTGCATATGCGATTGCGGACAGGGATTGGGCGAGGTCGAGGCTGGGGAAGTGCCGGTGGTAAAAGCGACCGCAGAATAAACAAGAACAGCGGCGGCGGCGGCGGCGGCAACAGAAATGCCGACAGTGCGAGACAAAAGCATGGCAGGCTAAAGCCATTACTCATACGTCATGTGGCACGGACCAAAGGGAATTTACTCGCACAAATACAAAATTCATAAAAAGCAACTAAAGCGCCGGGGCGCAAAAACAACAACTGCACAGAGACAGACACACAAGCTCACACATAAGTGTATATACATATGTGGAGGATTGGCAAGTGGATCTGGGAAATTCTCCATTGCTCTACTCTCCTATGGCACCTCCCGGAGGGATTTGGATTTCAAGCAGCATCCGTGCGTTCTCTTTCTGGTTTTCCTTTCGCCTGGCATTATTTCTATTCCCCAATTACCCGTTGCCAGGACAACTTCTTGATTTTCGCACCCTTTCACCCCGTCACGGAGCCATGTGTCTGAGTTCCTACATGCGTCTAACTTGCGTTTAACCACAAATTAAATTATCCGACAATTTACAACTGCGTGCAGTGCTCAGCACCCCCCAAACCACACTACGTCGAAGTGGATAACTCACCCGGAAAATGTATCCTTGAATTCCTCACCCCTTTTTTGGCTAAACATTTTTCTAAGCACTCGCATGAGAGGGTAACGTAAGCTTATTTACCCAGTTAACTATTTAGTTGCTTACCTGGAAAGAGAAAGAAAAAGCTTGGTTACAAAGTTGCAGAATAAAAGAAGGGGAAAAATGAAAATAATACAACTTAATAGAGTTGATAAACAATTTTTTATCTTACAAATTATTTATTGAACTATAAAAATTTCACATTTTTACTTGGCCTAGGTTTTAGTTGTCTGATGTAATCTACATAGATCATATCGCAATTTATTATGACCAACATAAAACATAACTTCTGGCAGGTATACATCAAATTTAATCAGTTAGAAAAAAGGATAATAATTCATTTCATAAACATCAGAAAAAAGATTATAAATAGTAAATAGTAAAACACAGGTCACAAAATAAAAAATTACAAAATTCTTATATATTATATTAAATGGATCAGAACGTTAACAACAGACCATTATATTTGTTTATAAAATGTAAATTCATTAAACTTAGAATTACCTTTTTAACAGGTATAATATTTTTCCTCAAACAATTTCCAATTTCATTTGTAGAGTATTCATGTTCAGTTTCTGACTTGCTTTTGTCAACTTTGGCAACAACAATAATAACTAGAAAAGGAATATTCTCCTAGCCCAAAAATAAGTGATCAATCATATGCCCACATACATATGTCAACCAATTTCCGAGTAAAAAAAAAGATATAAATAAATAAATAAAATGCACAAACTGTATCTTTGAACAGTATTTTAGGCATTTGCAGCACGTAGCCGGCGACCGAAATCAGGAGAGTAAATAAATAAAATATTTATATACGTACGAGTATTTTGGCCCCCCAACCGGCAGCAGACGGCTTTGAACATCAGCCGGAATTGACAAGAACGTTTCCTAAATGATTTCTTCCTGGTTATGTCAACAGGGACTCCGCCGGGCTCCCTAATTGCCAAGTATTCATCACACGTGCGTCCATGCGAGTAAACGTGACAGATTCGAGCCCATTTATGTACATGGAGCTTAATCACAAGGAGACGGAAAATGAGGAAAATCCTCGACCAGAATTTAGTTCATATTTATGTATTAGATGCCCGAATGGTTCGCTTTAAAGTGTCCACCAAGAAGGTTATAATTCCCCTTAGTTGGGTAATGCGTTTCTCCTGTTCAATCTTTGCAAGGACTAAGACCAAAGCTGGCGAAAAGGAATAAAATTGGGTGGCAAGCCAAGGAAAAATATTTTGGCCCAGTTGCCAAAAAAATAGGAGTGGGGATATGGAGGAGAAGATTGCTCCTGCTAGCATTTAGATAACTTGGCAAGTATCTTGACTCAAACGTTGAATTATGGGGCTCGACTTGGATTTCCTTCGTTCTCCTGTTCCTTGGTGCCTTCTCTCTGTGGATATCTGCGTGTTTGCAAATGCATTTAATATTTTATAGGTAGCAGAGGGCTCAGTCCGTTGAGCAATATATCCCGAAGAGTAGGCTATATATTTGCCATTATCGGATGAGCAGCTGGGGCAAATGCATTCTCCTAATGATGCCGGCATGGAATCGGCAGCCGGCTCAAATCGAGATAATCTCTCTGGAGGAGAAACTCCCAACAGGACCCAGAACTCATTTGATTCGCTAAGCGGCTTATCCCGGAAACAGCAATGGGATGATGTACAACCAAGTGGAGCTCATAAACTTTGAGGGCGTCGCACAAAATCCATTTGCAACCTTGTTTACGCTGCGTTTGGGTAACAAATCAACGTGAGGAGGGTTGTACGGAGTGCCCGGAATAGGGTACCGGGTACAGAGTGCAACCGCAAGCAAAATGCCTGATTGGCAACATAAATCAGAGAGGACAGGCAGCGCCGCAGCCGCAGCCACAACACCTACCCCCCCTGCCACGCCTCCTTTTCGTTTCACCTGACAACCCGACAGCCCGCCAGTTGCAATGCCCACAGAATAGTACCCAAAAAACGTCCAGAAAGCAGGGCAAGAGATCAAGACCAAAGCGGGTAATACCCTTTCTGTTACATTACATGCAAAGGATTAACAATAACCTAATCTAAGCTCATTTGATTTCAACTAAAACATTTTTCAAAGGGCTTTCCTACAAATATAATTACCAAAACATGTACTTAATTGGTCTGAAGCATTTAAAAAGGCTAAAAAGATACACTTTTAGCAACTAAAAAGGACAAACAAGTAAGCTGTACAATATCAATGATATTTAAATAGCTTTTCATTCATTAATTAGAAGAAAATGTAATTGGGTTAAAGCTAAAAGAGCCTCTCAAAGAGTATACGGGCCCAGGACGATGCATACACACATGCCACATCGACGTGGCAGAGTGGCAACATAATGAAAGCTGCAGCTTCGTGTCGCGCTTTTTGGCCAAGTTGCAGCTGCAACGAGGTGAGTCCTGCCTTCCCGCCAGCCCTGCCCCACCACGCCCATGACACAAACGCTGAATGACTTCGTTAGCGGCAGAGGCACACATAGAGATACCTGTCAAACTTATGCAAAACAGGCCAGCGGGACAGGTGAACGAGCAGCAGCAGCAGCAGCCGGTGACAAAGTGAGCAAGATGCAGCAGCAGGAGACAGGGGATTCCCCCTGCAATCCGTGCGAGTTCAATTGAGCAGCAAATTGTCATGGAAAATGCCCAAAAAGAATATACCATAGTATATACATATATATGTACATATGTGCATTTAAGAGCGAAACGAGGGGCGGGTATGGCGACGACAAAATTGTTAGCACAAATAAATGGCAAATTGCAGAAAGTCAAACTGCAGCCCGAAAACGTTTCAAATTTATTGCGCCAACCTGCGCTATTTGCATTCACTCCACTCGGTTTATGGGCCCTCGGGAAGGTTTATGGCCAGAGCAGTTTGTGGCATTTATTATAGATGAGAAGTGAGGGATGCAGATTTTGAAAGGGTGTTAAAATAACATCTAAAATAATAGTATACCCTTGGAGGGTATTTTAAATTTATTCAGAAGCTTGCAACGATGTGAAGCAGTCATTTCTGACCCTATAAATCATATATATTCTTGATCAGCATCGACAGCAGAGTCGATCTAGCCATGTCCGGAAGAAAAAAAAAATTTTTAATTTTTCAAAAATTTTATAAGGGGTTACATTGTTAAAATTGTGAAAAATTGGCAAATTTTTTTAATTGAGTATGCAATTTTATTAACCTAATAAAAACTAACATAAAAAAGCTTTCCGAATTAAAATTAATACATTTTTAACTTAGTTATGTGATTTTTAAACTGTGATTTCTTGAAATAATTCGTATATAAAAATATTGATAAATATCGATTCAAAGGGAGCGAATATTTAAAGCTTAGTTATGATAAAAACTATTAGAAATTTAATAAATTGATCTGGGTTGAAATCAATTGTTTTAATTTGTAAAATTAAATCAAAAAGCTTGAAAGTTATATGTTTCAATATTTAAATATGTGTTTATAAAATATTGGTCACCTGTAGGAAACAATTTAAAACTGAGTAATTACTTTGTGCTACTACTTTAAGATGGATTTTCTTTATATCTCCTATTAATGCTCTTTCCTACTTTTCCTGCAAGTTCATTGTTCTCTGCGAAAATCATTTAAATTAAATGATGCTAAAGGAATTTTCCAGCTGCAGCTGGAGGCTATTCCTCCAGAAAGTTAGAATCTCTGGCATTTACTGAGCTGAAGCAAAGCGCACGTGTATCCTTTATCCTTTATCCTTTATACCCATTTCTCTGCCATCAAGTCTCAACTGTTCGATTACCCAAACTTCGATTGGCGATTTCGTTCGATTTTCCTTCTTTTTTCGTCTCTGCTGCCGTTACACCTTTTTGCCGCACGCTGGAACTGATTTGCATGCTGTTCGCTTCCTGCCGCTTGTTTTTCCACCGATTTAGCACGACTACCTCGTTTCCGCGCTGCAGCACCACCTGGGTCCTAACGAATTTGCTCCGCTGGCAAATTGAGTTCTCCGGGTCCATCCACGTATTCCGAAGCTGCCGAAAGTATTTGCTTTAGTTCTAGTTCTCGAGTCTTATTTATTTATGTCCCTGGGCTGTGCCGTATGGGCTCTGAGAAAACGGTGTGCAAATTAAAATGCAACTCGAGTTGATTTCCTCCCATGTGGGTTAAGCAAAGTCTGGTCCCAACTGGAGCCACAACTCATTGGTAGATTTTCCCAGTCGGCATTGCCAGCACTTGTGCGGCCCAACAATTAAAACTAAGCGTTATCCTTCGTGTCGCCCCCCAGAAGACCTAGTTGTCATGGGTTTGTCGGTATTTACCCAAGTGTACGTGTGAATCTGTCCGAAATGTGTGCTTGTTCTCCCTTTTTTCTCTCTATTTTGTCTAGTTTTTAAACAACTTTTATCCCGACTCATGCTTAGGAATGAGAAGCGCAGCTGTGCGTCAACTGCATTCCTGGCAGCCGTCAGGAGCGAAAAGGAATTATAAATATTCCGAGTAGAGGAGTCGAGTCTTGCAATGTGCAATTTTCTAAATGCTCCGAAAACATTCAATCGGGGAAATTGATTCACTGTGCCCGGGAAACCTTTTGGGATTTAAGCCATGTACTTCTTGGAATTAAATATAAATTCGTTTCAAAAATATCCAAAGATTTAAGCGGACATAAATAAAACAAACATAATTGCTATCGGTTTACAATCAATTAAATGGAAATCAAATATTTTTGAGTATAAAATCATTTGAAATTAACATATTTCTGACATCTGAGACTCACGAGATTCTCATTATTACAAAAGTAATAGATTTAAATGAATATATTTAAGCTAAAGAAAAGAAAAGAGATATCTTAAAGAAAATTTACATTAAATCTGCTATAATTACTTATTGTATATATACTTATTATTACTATAATAATTGCTTATTATAGCAGTTTTTATATAAATTTTTATGATATATTCATTCATTTAAATGTAGATAAAATTCCCTAAATTTTCTTTTAGCCAAATTCTTTTGCACATTACCAAAGCTGGCACAAAAGCAATGAAATCAATATGTTTCAGCATACGTGAAGTGCTCGGCGGCCATTTGTCTATTATGCGTGCTTCAAACTTTCTCAATTTGCTTTCCATATATGTATGCTTTTCAGCCATTATCCGCCCCTGTATCCCATATCAATTCAAAATAAATATGCTTCAACAAACTCATTGCCAAAGAAAAGACATTTTGGGTTCAAGGGGATATTCAATATGCTGCGACCGGAGTCCTGGCCAATGGAATACTAAAAAATTTGCCTGATAATCCAATAAAGTCAACGAGGAGCCACTCGACTAACGGCTTCATTGATACGAGTACGAAACCAGCTGCAGACCTCCCACTGCCTCAGTACACACAATCACGCAGACATCAGGGTCCTCAGCACTTTCGACAAAACCAGATGGAAGCTAAACCACATTTATAAGTCGGGCCGAGGAACGACATAGTGCAGTGCCTGCCTGCTGAAGGAGTCTCTCAGTGTCGGTTGTCCTGTGTCCTGTTGACATTAGATTGTGTTTAAAGTGGTTACGCATACACGACAGGATTAGGGTGTGCCGCAGAAGCCATGTTTGAAACAAGCAACTATATTTCACCTTGGAGGTGAACAACTTTATAAAATCTTAAAATGTGATTTTATGATTTAAAATTAAATATTAAAAATTGCATTTTCGTTGTTTATATAAAATATACCATTTTGAAATAAATAAAACAAGTAAAAAAGCTGGAATGGAGTGTGCTTAATGTAGGTGCCTGTGTTTTTAATGCCTATGCCCATTTAATATTTAATTTACTTAAGTTTTAATTGGAACACAACTTAAGTAGAAAAGATAAAGAAACATCAACATCATTCTTGTTAGGAACCACGGTTTGTTACTCAACTAAATATCTGAAGCAAGTACAAACGATATAGATATACAAGTTTGCAACTTTATAGCCATTTAACTTCCATTTTTATCAATCGATTATACTTAAATTACCAGAGAACCCTTGCACAAACTTATTTATTATTTATTACATGATACTTATAATGTTTTTGAGGTGTGCTGTTTCATTAGCTATAATATTCTTGCGCTAAATGGTTGGGCATCGGTTTTAAATGATTAATTTTAGAAACCATTTAAAGTCCAATTAAATTATCAGATGTGCTTAAGTGTAATTTTTAATTTTTAAGTTTGAATCTTAAATTAGCATACGACTCAGGTCCACCCTGACATACACGCGTATATTCATTTAGTGCCTGGAAATTGTCAACTTACATATTTATGCAATGGCGGGATCACATGCCACATTGTCGCATACTTTGCGGCAGGCGGCTGTGTGTGTGCCAGTGTGTGCGTTTGTGTTTCTTTAGCCGGCTTTGTGGGGCGAAGGATAACGGGGCGCCGGAAGTCTAAATGACATTTACTCAATTTGCGCGCAATTGATTTTTTCCGTTAGTCCTTGCACAAAAACAACGACGCAGGAAAGAAATGAAATAAAAATAAATACGTGACTTTCAGGGATATGAAAAATATAAAATGAGCAGCGGCAGCAAGTAGGAGAAATAAAAAGGGCAAAGTTGAGGCACTTCACCATTGAGCCCCTACATAAGAAGCCGTTTTCCTTCTACTTTTTTTTATTAACTTCACACAATTTGCTCACACTCCTTGCTTTTTTCTATCGGCAATATGTCGGATGGATGACTGACGTAAAGGGTCTTAAGGGTTGGGCCAAGGACTTGGCTGATTGTAGTCGATATAATCGCACATTATTGACACATTATTCTAGTGGCACTTGTCCCCTGGCTGGCAAGGCAACTCTACGCCCTTTTCCTGACTCTTTAATGCTTAAATTCTTTGTACTTCTTATATGACTTACATTATTAAATATTTTAATTCGATGTTTATAATGATTTATGGTTAATATTTGAGCAGACATATGTTGAATATACATAGGCCATCAATTATAATTATGCAAATTGGTATTTTATTTCCTTTCTTTCTTTTTTTTTGTAGAAATAAAAGGAGTACACTTACAGAAAGTAATGGCTTATGACACGCAGTTAAATCTGCGATAATATCTTGGGTAATATAAATTACAATTCACCCTGAATTGGAAATATTTATATTTACATTTCATAATTATTTATGATACCGATTAGACGTTGTATAGGTTTATGCAAATACTAAAATCTTTACAAGAAGGTATCTGCGAATCGAATCCTTTTTGTACATTAATTTAATGAATTACAGCTTGCACATGTTGCAAGTGTGTGTGACGTGGCAATTAATGTGGCATAAATCAATTGGTACGTGTTAATTAATGTGTCGTATTTTGAATTTAAATAAATATCTCGCAATTGTTTTACATCACAAAAATAAAAATTAATGAAGGCCAGAAAGGCTCAACAAATGGCAGGAATCAGCAGGGAAAAGGCCATAATTGAATTTTTATCTCCGACAGGAGCAATGAAAACATGCCAGCCGAGGGGAGGCAAAAGTTCGACCCAATGAACAAGAAAAACGAACACACACACACCAGAGACAGAGCAGGACTACAACTATACATGTGTGTGTATATCAGCCGAAAAGTATGCCGCATAACTTCTGGAAGTTGGGTAGTTAAAGGCGGGCATGCAGATACAGATACAGATACAGATACAGATACAGATACAGATACAGCTACCCTGGCGATACGTGACCCACTTGGCAAGCACTGCAGAGATGCTACTCGATATGGAACCGATACCGCATCCTCTCCTCGGCTGCCGTCTATTTATGCATGCAAAATAGCAATAAAGTATAAATGTTTCAAACACTTTAGCCTGCGAGCGTAAATACGTTGGGGATACGAGTCGGAGCGTAATGAAATTGGGAATGCTGTGACCTGACCTCTGAACCCTATCGATTTACTAAGCTAGGCTAAAGTTACCTGATCACAAATCCATAATTATATTGAAAATACTCCCCTTTTAGGCAATGTTCTTCTCTATCTGCAAAGTATAAATAATTTTAATTGCAATTAAAAGTGTATCCATGTGCCGTAAATAAAGCTGAGTTGGCCAACAATTTATTAGCCACATAATCGATGATGGAACGAGTTCATAAACAAGAATAATCACATTTTTCGTCGTTATATATTCAAAACTTTACACTCAATTACGCTCAGCACTGGGAAAATTGTCTGAAGCGGATGAAGGAGGATGCCAGGAGTGTTTAATGAGCGCTCTATAATTTGACATCATTTCGCAGTAAGTAATCTCAGCCTCCGCCTCCTTCGTGCCCCATTTAATTTGCATTGAAAATATGAATATTTAAATTTTTATTGGCAGTGCATCTAATTGCTTTTAGTTTAATTGCTGTTAGAACGTCTTTTTTGGGGCCTTGTAAGCCACTGTGTGCTGCTGAGTGGGAAAGGATTTGAGGACTGCGCTCTGTCTGTGCCAGCCAGGGGTTCCTTTTAATGGAATTATGCGCTTAGGGGCAAAAACTGATTCTAAGTGGAAAATCTCCTGCATCCTTGACTGGCTCAGAATTAAGAACGAAGTAGTTGAAGTTTTCGGTACCGGCAATGCTTGTAAAAGCTTAGTCGAACAAGCTCCCGAACAGTTTGTGTAATTTATTCCCTTAGAATTTCCAATTCACCTTGAATGTAAAGTTACTTTAACTTGAGCACCTTTATCAATGAAAATTCGCCTTCAATTGTCACTTCCTCTCCATCAATGGATTCATCCCTTGCCAAGGATCAAGTGCCTTGCGATCCCATCTCAGTAAATCCCCAACTTATTTGTTATATTAAAACCTTTTTGCAGACTTTCGCCGAGTTAGCGTCTCCGCATAAATCAAGCCAAACATTAAATTATGCACACCAAACCGGCAGACAAATCCTCCGGCACACTCCAAAGGACAAAGGAGAGAGATCCACAGCGAGGAAAGTGAGAAAGGGAAATATGAAATCTGCTACAATTATGTGTTTAATGCATAAATCAAAAACTCATTTAAAATGAAATCATGGCTTTCAGCAAATCACAACAAAGAGTCACAACAGCGAAGCGCCCAGAAAGCAATTAAATAAGAGAGACACGAGAGGCGAATATGAAAAATTCAAAAAGCACGGCGGCACAACAACGTGTGTGTATAAGATGGTTGTGAAAGGAAATAAATTGAATGCCCCCAGAGTTTGGGGGAGAGCAGCTATTAAAAGTAATATAGCACTCGCACACACATCATAATTTAAGGGGGGCTGCATGCACGAAGACACATTACGAGCAGGGATGTCGCATTGTAAGGGAAAACAACATTTTTTCCAAAAGGTTAAAATGGAAAAGACCTTAAACAGTACTTTTTTTACAAACTAGTTCTATTTGAAAGTTTACATGTTTTGTACAGTAAATAAATAAGACAAAACTTGACTTATTTACCTCTATAAAACTACAGCTAAATTTAATTAAAAATTAAATTCGAATGTAATTAAAATCTCAACAATTATTAACCAAAAAAATGGCTAAATTGTCAAAAGTGCTTATAGGCTTCGTCCCCCCTATCGCAGGACGAGTTTGACTAAAATCTCACTATATATATTAAACAAAAAATGGCTAAATTGTCACCACTGTTTATAGGCTTCGTCGTCCCTGTCGCAGGACGAGTTTGACTCTGTCAGCATGTCAACTGTCAGCTGCCGCTGCTCACACGTGAATGCCAGACACTTGAATGGCGCCTCGTCCTGCACCTCGGTCGGAGCAGCAACAGAGAACAGCAGTCGCCATTGGAGCTGCTGCACCCTGGAGTTGCAGGAAGTCAATGGAGCTCTCGACAAGACAGGCAAACTTCAACCGGGCGTGGAGTGTCGTCGTCGTGTGTTGCCTGGCTCCTATCCATCTAGGGTGATGAGCAGAAACCGTTGCTGGAAGAGGTCGGTCCTGTCAAACGGTCCATCCTTCCAACCCTCAGTCAAAGATTTTCCCCAATACAACACATACATACATTATACACATCAAGAAATGAAACCTAAGGTAACCAATGAACCTATAAAAATAAGTGGTGTTCATTTAAAGCATTTCAAATGATATTCAAAAGGCTAAATAAGAAAATGTATTTTTCATTTATATTACAAGTACGCACCGGCACCAATTATAATATATGAAACAAGATACATAACGCAATGAAAAGACAGGGAGAGTATGAGATAGGAAGTGATAAAGAGTAAGTTTTCCTATTGACTTCAAAATCCACATACAGAGTTATGCATCTTATTCAATTAACTATCTTTATGACCACATTTAAATAATAATTTATATAAATACTTCAAAGTTATCGTGTACACATTCAGACTTGACTCACCGACTCTGTTGTGACCATCTTTAGATAATACTTTTGTTCGACGGATGTCAAAGGAACGAGCAGGGCAAACAATTGAAATAAGGACGGGCATGGGGTAGTATGTCAAGTTGAGTTAAGTTAAGGGTCTCCTTTGGCCTCCTTTTGGCTCGGCTCATGTGCTCTCTAGTGGGTGTGACAAGTAGTTGGCTTCATTTCAAAAAGGCATTTGGCCAAATGCAACGGGCACTGCACAAAGTTAAGGAATTTTAAGTGGAGCAAGTCAAGTGATCGCCCGCAAAAATGTATTGACATCAATTCGATGTTGAACAAGTCAAAGGCTGGTGTGAGCCAAAGATAAAAGGCTTCAAAAACATACATGGCCAGAGACTAGTGTCATTTTTACAATTCAATTGTTTTATACACAAATGCCGGATAGTTATTGCAAACAAATCCCATTTATCGTTGATGTACAAATAAAACTCCCATGCGCTTAGATCGATGGACATAAATGCACAGTAATCGCATTTCATATGCAGGATATGAGTGCACGTATAAAGTTATTTGTTTACCGACGAGTGCACAATATCCCTTCTAAGCCAATATTGTGCCGTTCCACAATATTATTTCAATTCAAACACTCAACAATGAGTAATGCAATTTCTCAATGGCCCTCATCCTGCGTCTCTGTGCGAGTGTTTCGAAACTTTTTAGCACAATTCCATTGTGAATGTCGACTTCACCCTTCAGCCAACCCTGATGTTGTGCGCCGGAAAGTGTTTCATATTGACGATTCGGCTCCAACGTGAGCACCGTTCTCCCTACCCTCTTCCGTTCCCAGCATGAAAATATAAAGGAAAACTCTTTTATCCCCAGAACTTTGGCCGATAATCGCTGGCAATAATTCATAACCATAAAATATCAATTTTTCGTCTACAGTTTTGGCTTCCCAAGCGCTATCATAGCGACATGAATTTAAATCTTTAACGGCAGTTGTCCCAACAATCAACCGGAAACGAGGGGGCCAGGAGTGACATCAGCCGTCGGAGAAGGCAGCAGCAGCCCCATCAGAGCCGTCAGGAGCGACATCCTGGCAGACTGGCAGACAAGTGTATCGAGGACAAGTGACAGTTATAACGCCAAAAACAACGAGCACTTCGGTACATCATCAGGCGGTCTACTATATGTGTGCCAGAGGGACGAGGTCCTGGCAACAGCTGCAGGGAAACATACGCCAGATAATAAAAATGTATGCCTGAATTGAAGTTTGGAAAATTGTGATTTTTCACTTGCCGGCGACACACATTTCGCGTCCTCGGTGGGGAAAAAAGGGTGGTTACATTCTTGCTGAATTATTCATACAGAAAAATCATCTTAAAGATTTTATGCTAAAAAAAAGAAACTGATTCGGGAAACGATTGGCGTTGAAATCTAAAAGTTTGCTTAGCAATATTCTAGGTATTTGGTTATTTGTTGGCCAGATCAAAGTTTTTCAAATATAACTAAGCCAAAAAAGCATTAATTTAAATTCGGAAAGTCTTTATGTACTAGGTTTTATAAAATTTATATAAAATTTTAGATTCTTCCGGACATGCCTAGATCGATTCGGCTATTGATGATGATGAAGAATATACATGGTTTAAAGGGTCGAAAATGACTCCATCAATGTTTTTGCTAGTTTCTGACTAAATTAATGATACTCTGCAGGGGTTTAAAAATAACAAACTAGACTTACTTTTATATAAAAAAAATAATCAAATGAAAACTAATTATTCTACATAACCAAGGACAGGACATGACCAACTAACGATTATTTTTAAATAAATATTTAAATATACCCAATTAACTGAGCTCCCACAGATGTCTGGTCTTGTTTGTGACATTTTATTTTTTAAAGTCTTCAAGAAGACAAACGATGGTAAATCATTATCGAAAAATAAGGAAACAGCAGCTGAAACGCGAGAAGTTGCGCAGGACACCAGTCGTGACAGTTACAAAACATTTTACAAGCAATTCAACACTAACAACCCAAAGACAAGCTGAGACTCTCACTCGCTGGCTGGAGGGGTTGGGTAAGTAAGAGTAGTAGAGTGTGGCAAACAGGATTCCTGGGAACGAGGGAGGTGCTGGCAAACGCCATTCGCAAAGTCAACGATAAAGTTGTCATAGTGTGAAGCAAACAATTCATCAGCGTCAATGTGATAAATTGTGTTTCCACCGCACCGAAATTGCTTGAAATTTTTATTCGAAACACAGAGGCAGCGGGGGGATTCCAAAGCAGAACAAGATAAATTAGCAGTTTCAATTGATGTATAAACAATACGATGCAGACATTAAGCATACGCACCGTAGGCACCGGAAATCGTGTGGAAAAAGATGCTATACAATTAATTAACAAAATGGAAATTACAAAGTACAGCCGTGCATGATTTTAATTAAATTAAAATAATAATTAAAGTCTAGCCGCGTTTATATATTACAAATTCAACAAATGCAATGCGAATTAAATTGATTTATTTAGTTGCATAGAATTTACCAAACTTCATTTAATTATTTGTCATTTATTAACCAATTAGGTTCCTTTTTGCAAAAACTCTTTAATTATAGTCTAAAATAAGTATTTTAACAAATGCTTAAAACTTTCCCCTTTCGACTGTTAGCTAAATAAAGACAGTCCCCCTATTAGCCTAATTAGAATTAAGCATTTACTTAGACAACAGACACTCTGAGTGACAGACACCCTTGGTCTGTGGACTGCAGGCGATGTCAGAAGTCGCGTTTCATGGCGAGACCGACTAACTAGCTAAATGGCTCTGTGAGTAGACAAAGGCCATCGTGACTAACTAACTGACGGGCTAACTGACTGCCTAACTGACGGTCTGACTGGCTGACTGGCCGACTCGCTGACAGGTACTTTGACGACCACCACTCCTACTTTGACTGGCAGCTGCTGGCGACCAGGCTGTTGTTACCGTCTCGTTTTGACATATTGAATTAAAATGCAGAGGAGCTTGCTTCTGACCAAGCCAAGGAAATTGCCTTCACTCAAAATAGTTGATTCGTCTGCAAATATAAAAATTCTGAAGAACCGTTTCTGCTTTTTACACGCACTTTTAATATTCGGATTGCTGACAAGATCATAAGCCTGCCTGCCTGCATGGAATCTAAATGCAAATAGAAAACTTATTTGCTAGGCAATGGAAATACGCAAATGAAGCTATTAAAATGCAAAGTATATTTTTTCGAATTTATCTAAGGTTGGTTCTGGTGGCAACAAGAACCAATTTGGTCCCCTCCACAGGGAAATAAGTAATTGAATTTTGTACATAAATCATATATAACGACAGAGCAAAGTCCTCTATGTCTCATTGAAATCGGAAAGGGTTATAGAGCTCCTTAGATTTAGGCAACTTTATAAAGGAAGAAAGGAAACTATCTTCGTGAAGTCAATATTAGTATATTAAGTGAACCCTTATAATTAGAATAATCAATTTTAGAAATAGCTCTTTTTATAAGGTATTTTAGGTTTGTACCTATTACTACTTTTTACACTTCTTGGTATTAAACTGATACTTATTTGCACTCCTTTTATGTGAAAGTGGAGATAAAACCTACATTTTAACTGTGTAAATACAACTACTAATCCGGCACTTTATTTAATGGTCATTTAAGGTAATAAAACTCTACGAGTATTTAGTGCTTAATTTAGGTTCCTAATAAATTGGATTGCGCTGCTTGCGAAATAAATATAAGTACTATAGTAAAAGAAAAACAAAAACCGTCAGCGAGATATAAAATTAGTGTTTACAAATGTTATATTTTAATCATGAAAGAAGAGTTTTAGAATTCCTATTAATTAAGCCATAAAAGAATATATTATACATACACTATGATTTTTCATGGACATTTTATAACGAAAGGTTCAAAACACTTGATAGATGAACAAACATAAATATTTGTATAACAAATTTTAATAGCACTCTTTACCCTTTTCAGAACCCTCCACACGTCTTGAGACATAAATTAGAGAACTTTGGACGAGTTTAGGGTAAGCCAGCAATAAAGACCAAGATTCTGCAAACAAGATTTGTTTCCAGCACAATTTATTCATTCCTCTACATGGACAAATAAATGTGTGGAATCGCCAGGCTGTTTGGGTAAACGCAGTTGAATCATGAAACCCAAAAGGCAATAAAAATAAAACTATGCGTTAATTGCAATTCCCAATTGACCGCAAAATGTACACGGGCCGCAGTGTTCCCAACATAAACTCGGGCCTAGGGCTTTGACAAATGACTCTTCGTTGGTGGAGTGTGTGTGGGCCATGACATAAAGTAGCTAATTACCGTTAGTTATGTTGCCACCCACAAAATTCCGCAATAAATGTGTCTCCTTTTGTGTGTGCGTGTGTCCTGCGGTAAAAGCGCTAGAACGGAATGCTTCCGTGTACGCAATATCCGGGGAATTGGATACAAAAATTCAAAATGAGTAGAGTGGCATTGTTGGAAAATTAAAAACTTTGGCTTAACAATAAACAAAAATAATGCAGCGGGAAAACTGTAGCCTCAAATGCACCAGAAAATTTAATGTTGGAATTTAGCGAATGGTGTTATGTTAAGAAGAAAAATGTATGAATATTTTTTAAATAATAATTTAAGGTTACTTTAAAAGCTTTACCTAAAACACACTTCAATTTTCCTTATGAAGTTCCATGGTGAAAGATAAATTTAATAAATTTTCAGGTGAAGTGTATAATGAAATTCTAAAAATAATAGTCTTTCGGCAACCATATTTTATATTCTAGAAAAAAATCTAAAGACACTCTAATTAAGGGCGTAAAGCGAAAAATTTTCCAATTAGCCCACCTCTATTTTTCAGATGGGCTCTGAAAAAAACACAGCCGGAAAACGAAGCGGTCGGACGTATTTGTATTCATTAAGGAATTTCCGCAAGTTTTCCCAGTGCTTCTTTTTCTCTCATCTTTCAGCTCTCCCTGCACTTTTCCTTCAATGTTTGCCTAGCTGCGTTCCGAGGGCAACGGTTGATTAAAATGTCAAATGCCTTGCATATTTTAAATGCCATTGCGACATTCAGGCGAGTCAACCCCAAAGGGGAATTCAACCGAAAATCGAGGCTGGCTCAGAGGACATACTATAGCAGGACAATTACAGATGTGGAGACTTAAGTCAGAACCTAGGAGGAGTTCCGACAAATGAATTGCGCATTTTTAATTTTCTTTTACACGAGATGTCAGTTTCTTAAAATTGCAAGCAAGGTAGGGAAATCTTGTCTACCTGGTTGACTTTACTATGGGTCAAAAAAAATAAAATAATACATATCGGAGGTGCTGAAGAAGTGTCAAAAGTGTCCAAAATGAGACTTTCATATATAACATCGTATAAGAAACCCGATTTGTACTAAATTGGGTACATACAAAAATTACATTCCATATTTTTAAACACCTTTTATAGGGATTTATGAACCATAGTGATCTCTGAAGCACTTTAATATATAAATTGTTAGTAAATTTAATATTACATTCAAAGTGGAAGAAATATGAAATAAACATATAAATTGATGATCCGATTAGTGACTGTGCATTCAAATTAGAAAGGTAATATAAGGTCAAGCTTAGCTACAAACTTAAATTAAAATCGCAGTTAACTTTTTCCCAGCACTCGGAAAAATGGCAACAAAGTGGGAAACTTTCTCGCTTATCAAGTGCTGCCGGAGCAAGTGGTTGCCGAAGCGAAAAACAAATTGTTGCTGGCCTGCGCGCAATGGAGTTGAAGATAAAACATCGGAGAGTGCGACAACGATGGCAAATACTACTAATTTCGCGAGGAAATGCGGAAACGCAAAATGCCCCAACAACGCCAGGCAAAGTAGCACAACTTCGCTTACAAAACTTTCCAAAAACAAAATGAAAATGCGAAAGAAAAACGAAAATATGGGTAGAGGAGCAGGAAAAGCGAGAGCTAAAATTAGTCAAGCGCAAAATCAAGACGCTGACTCCTCGCTTTTGGCATCTAGTGCGGCGTAATGTTGATATATTAACTTGTTTCCATCTCGCCGGTAAGCGAAGAGGAGTCTTGAAGTTAAGAATTAATTGCCGTCAACTAAGGGGACCAACAATCGTTAAAGTCTTACTCCTGAAGGATAGAGTGGAATAGGATTTAAACTGGACAAAGTGTACCCTAGAAAAGACATTAAAAATGGACAAACTCTATGTAGAAAAAGTTTGCTCAAAAAAGTTATAAGCTTTTAGCTTTTCAGTGCACAGAATTAAATTTTTAATTGACCCCCATTGTTTCTTAATATCATAATTTGTAAAAGGAGTTTTAAATTATTAAGCTGATTTGACATAAACATATATTAACATTTAATAAATTAAAAATGATTGCAAATTATGGAAAATTATGGACGAATAAATTATTTATGTAGTTATTGTTTATAACCTTCCTATTTAAAGAAATATAAACAGATTTATCACATATATATAGCAATGATAGAATATCAATTTATATATTTGCACCATATATAAGTTTTCTCCTGCATACGTTTGATTTATGTGGGAGGCCGCCTATTTCTCTAATATCCACATTTTCTTATTATGTTCATAATATGTAATATATAGTATATAATTATATATTTTCATCTAAGTGATAAGTTGAAGTACATTTAAGGACATGGTCTGGCTATATCCTTAAGAGTATACCAACTTCAGCCTGCGAAGCTTACTCCTGCTTCCTTCCACTTACAACATGGAGCAACTTTTTGGTCTTTTTTTTAACGTTGATGGGATAAAATAATAAATCACACAATATATATGCGCTCGGCGCTTTTTTGTTCTTTGCTTTTTCCCTAATGTTTCTTTGCCGGAAACACGTCAGCATGTTATGGCAGCGGAAGCTGATATACTTGAGTATGAGGTGTGGTGTGTGTGTGTGCGCGACTGGAAGTGGAACTGGAACTGGCGAGCCAGGTTGCATGTAATGAGGCACTGATTGGCGCATGAGAAATTACCGCTTGCAGCTATGGGGCTGATTATTTTTGTTATTTTCCTGTACGCCCGGGCTCCTTCCTGGGAGCTAAATCAAACAAGTTGACACTTTGCCACGCCCCATTTTTCTGGCACCGGGCCGTGCATAACTTTTGCCACTTTATGTGGCACCGGCGTCAAGAACTTAACCTGCGTCCTGTTGCAGTTGGCAGGAAAATGTCGCAGACAGGTGGGTGGGCATCCTGCCGCTGTGCCTCCTCCTTAGCGCATTATGCATTGTGACACTATTTTTTCTGTTTTTACATTGCTCGAGAATTTTGCAACGTTTCTCAAGTGGCAAGCAGGGCGTAGCACTTTGCATAACTTTGTTGCATACTTTGGAGCATGTCCCGCCCGCGCGTCATGTAGCACGTCTCCCGATGAAGCTGCACCTCGGTTCTGCTGCCACATTTTGCATTATAAATGCATAAACATTATCCATGACGTTTACTTAATGCTCGCATAACTTGCGAGCTTGGAAAACTTTTCAATAATTACTGGAAAAGAAGTTCACAGAGGCACAGTCACTTTTTCTAAGCCCGTGTCGCGGAGCGTAAAAGTTTCTTGTAGAAAAATGGATTCCCTTATTTTTAGTTGAATTAATATTTACATTTTTTGCATCTTTATTATGACGTTCAGAATCTCAGTAATAAAGTTATCAGCTTGGTGCAAACACTCCAATGGATTACAATTTTCTATTAGCGGCAATAAGCCATCTTGAATGCTGAAAAACAGCGAGAAGACTTATTCTTCTTACGTTCCCTTTGGGTCGTTGTGTATATAATGTATATCGTGCCCGCTTAAGTCCATCAAAGCTGCTGCAATTACCTTGTTAATGCCCATAAAAATGCCGTAACAAGTGAGACAGGGGAGACGACACAATCCCTCTTTGGCAAACAGATTGCTGGGGAATCCCCCTATGAAGCCGTTATGCCGTCAGCGAAAAGGCAAAAACAAACGCAATCAGATTAAAAAACAATGCAAAAGAGACCAAGTTTCTTTTTCATTTGCCGTAACGCAGAGCAGTTTTAATCCGCTTTTAATTGCTTGAAATCCAATTGGCGACCTACATAGCAACCTGGTTCGAAGTTGCTGCCCCAAAACCCGCACACCCGCACACCATAACCCTTAGCCCGTAAAATGGACAAGCAATTAGCAGAAGGAGGAAAAAATACGAGAAACTAGTTTGCGGAAGGACCGAGGTCGAATGAAAACTTTTATTCGAGCAGTGCATAAAGGTGGCGGAATCTAAAGCCCACGAAAGTAGGCTACAAAAAGTGTTTCACTTAACCACCAATGCGGCGATGAAATTGCATTTGGCCACCAAATTTATTATTTAATTTGCCAATTTATTTAATTCCCCCCTCTGATTGGCATTCGGGCCAATTGCATTTTAACTTTGCCGGTGGTACATTGATTTTCCGGAGGAATACTTTCCACTTAATTGTGTTTGACAACATTGCAATTTGATGAAAATGAAATGCGACAGGAATGGGGAGACAGTGAAAAGTTTTCACAGACCGCAATATTATTAATACAAAAGTGTACAAATTTCTGTCGCAAGAAAACACAATTTCATTGTCAAGTTTTGGTTTTCCCCTTACCATTGTCAAGATGGCTTCTTTCTTGTTGACTCTTCTGCTCGCCGTTTGTACTTGACGTTTTTCACATTTTCCGGGGCGGGGCAACCGCCTTGAATGTTTCTCGTCCCAGATGGCCAGTGTCTGTAATTGTCTTGACTTGGCCTGACTGGTTTCGGCTTGGCTTTCATGTCATGTCCTTTGAACTAGAAAGCACTGCTTGGTCCTTCCCCCACGCCCTGTACACTGTATTCTAATTGATATTGCGTTTTGACAGGTATGTTCAAGGGGTGTCCAATTTTATTGTCAAATCCTGCAGACTCGCAGGCAATAACTAATTAAAATGGACAGTTAAGATACGGATTGATTATATTTAGTGGGTCTAAAAATAGTCCTGTTAAAGCCTATTGTATTAGCTACCTAAAGACATAATAACTTTTTTAATTAACCAATTATTTTCAGGACATAAATCTAACATTTCCCCTTATAGATGCCTAATAAATGTGCCGGGAAAAATGTAGACCATTTTCACCTCCTGTTCGTAGAGTGCACAGTTTGGGTCATTTATAAATGGCTACTCTGGGCAATGCCAACTAACCCACACAAATTTATTATGGTCTAGTCTGGGTCTAGTATGGGCGTCGTCCGGCGAGAGACAGAGAATGGAGATAATAAATTCTCTTACTAAAACCTGAGCGACATTCAACAAAATAATTACCAGCATATTTCGAATGTCTCACGGGGAGGAGCGGCGAGATATAATTTATCATTTTCCTCCAGCTGAGGGGGGGAAAACTAGGGGACGGGGGAAGCTCATTTCATAACTCAAAAGCCTTGAGAGTCATTTATAAGGCTAGAGGGCGAAAGTTTTTCTTTTTTTTTTTCGTCTCCATCTCTTTTCTCTGTGGGACTAGAGCAGGGAAACTTTGACTTGTACTTGTTATTTAACACTTTTCAGTCGGGGCGGAGTCAACACCCACAGCTGACAGCTGGGCGTGGTCAGAGCTGTTAAAATATATATATACATACGTATATTATCATTGAAATGCACATGCAGGGCCGGCCCAGAGGGCAGAGCGAGCGGGGTAGCCGGACACTTGAGACTGCCTGGAGTTCTCGCAAGGATATTCCATTTGAAGTGCGAATAGTTTAGCCAGGCATTCGTCTCTGTCCCGATGTGTGCGTGCTAGTGTTCTCAGCTAAGCATTGCAAACACGTATTTAGTAATTAATTACACTTGTGTCTGAGAGTCAGACCGAGGGGATCAGAGGTAGAGGAGGAAGCCACGACTTCTAGACATTCAGCTTGATGTGTGATTATGCGCTTCTGGGCCATGTTTGCAAATTGGCACTACCATGCCATGTGTGCTTCGAGTTGTCATCTGTGCAGTTTGCTGTCACTGAACCCCTTTGGATGGTAATGTACCATTATAGCCATTATAACTTTGTTTTATATATTTATATTTATACCAGAAAGGCCTCCCGTAGCTCAGCTTGCTTAACTCCACATGATTTAGTTCATTTTATCGCAATATAATTCCTATAAGCATTTATTGAATCCATATAACCACTACCGAATTTAAATTACTTTTTCTAGAGTCTATTTAACCGCATATGATCTGAATATATGATTTCATTGGCAACTAAAAAAATCCGTATTCACACCCAAAAAATAGTCCTATGACCACAAAAAAATGTGTAAGAACAATAAAATGAATACAGTCCCAAAGATATACACACGGCTAAAAAAAAGGCCCCCTGACAGGCAAAAAAAAAATACAAATATCATGATCATAAAAACACTTATTGCACACCAAAAAAATTCATATTAACCACAAAAAAACATCTCACACATCATGACTAAAAAAATTATATAGACCAAAACAAATTCCTATTGACCCTAAAAAGAGTTTCTAGGAAAAAAATCCTCATGTTAAAAAAAAATATAAATATACTTTGAGTTATTCAAAGAAATGATGTAATTAAATCTACCTAATTTAATAAATGTGTAAGACATTTCTTTGAATAAAATTACTGCTTTTACCCTTCTTCCTAATCATATTTAGTTGCAAGCTACTTTCTACCAAGTTATTATGAAAAAGCTGCTCGTTCACTGCTTAAATTTATATCGTTCCGTCGCTGGAAAATGTTGCATCCACAAAGTAGGCAACGCTAAGGCAACGTTCAAACTTTGCAAGTTCGGAAAACTTTGAAGAATGCAGCACAGGTACTTCCCCTTCCATTACGCTTCAGTTGCTCGCTGCTTTTCGCTCATATAAATTGGCACAAAAAAATGGCAGCGCTTCTCGCTCCTCCTGCTTAGCAAATTTTTAGCTTAAAGCGCTTTCACATGATTTGCTGGAAAATCCTGGAAAAGCTAAGAGGGGAAACAAAAGGGTGGAGTTGTTTGCTCTTTGCTACCCACCATTATTTAACTTTTCGCTCGCTCTAAGCGCCTTGTTACATCTGTCAGCGGCACACCTGCTTTAACGTTAAGGAATCGTGTTCATACATATGCATATTGTATGGCCAGTTGATAAAACCCTTTAATGCAAAAGGAACACAAACTTTTGAGACCACGTTAATTGGCCCAAAACTTGATCAGGGAAAACTTTTACTCATGAATTTCGGAAGTGAGGCCTAATTTGATCTGCCTGAAAACTGACTTTGATGTCCTTTTAAACATTGTCTGGCCTTTGATTATGTAAACCAATAATCCTTATAGAACATTTTCATTTTCCTGCTCTGTCTTAATTGAATAAATCATTAAATGAAGCTAACCTCCTGCCACAGCTGCCTGAAATGCCCCAATTAACTTGATTGAAATTGTGTAATTACAATTAACATAAAAGTTTGTTATTATTCTTGTTTGACTTGTTTTGTAATTTGGTAAAGGCTTGACACATTCCACTTTAAGGAGATTTTGATTTGTCGACAATTACTGTTGCTTTATGAGTTTCACAAAGCATTTTGAGTTGCTGCTGAGTTTAAAAGGAAAATGTGAAAATAAAGTGCAAATTTCCATGAGTTTGTTTAAGATTTCTTTAAGAATATTTAGAGAAAAGAAATTGATATGGAGTATAATAAGTAAAATATAGAAAATATATTCTAGAAATTATACAATAATTCTAGATATTTGTATATGAGATATTTTTTTGCAGAGAAAGCATTTTTTAAGGCATTGAAATTGGTACATGGTAATAAGAAATTTTATTTTAAGGTTCCCCGAAATTTCATCAATAAAACTTTAGCTGAGTGTGATTCCAGTGCATGGAAAAGCACATTCTCATTGCAATTCAAAATGCTATTTTGGGAAATCGTTTGGTTCAGGTAATCCGAACATAATTTTGACATAAATTGACATTTTATGCAATCTACGATAAAGGCCTGCAGTAAGAGATTTGGTTACCAAGCAGGAATGGTAAAGAATAAATTATATTCAAACTTCACAAAGTTCAACAACCACTGAAAACCACCCAAAACTCAAGGGAGAGTAATGTTAAAGTTAAGCCCTAAAATTTGACACTATAAATATCCCTATTTTGCTGGGGAATGGGTTGCATAATAGGCTTTGAATCGCCTTTGGTCGCGTGGCCTTATTGGCTCATTAGTAAATGAACTGTAAATGGACAGACAAAGCCTGTCAAAAGATATCAACCTGCCCCGGAACGTTATCGGAGCTCCCATCTACCATTTCCCCCTTAAGATTTCCCATAATTCCCCCGCATTTATTTGTTTTCAAGCAACTTAATCATTGGTAATGGAAGTTTGCCCGAAGGGCAGACAATAAGTACACTTATTCAAGTTTCGAATTACAACAACATGAAGGGGATACATTCCAATAATAATAATGGCAAAATATGTGAGAGTAATTAATATAGAGAGGGATAAAAATACAGTTGGACTGCTATATATACTTATCTTTTATCAGTAATTTAATTTAATTGCAAACGAAATCCGTCCGCCAAAGTCGCCCCCAGAGGTTCAATGGCCTTAAACCCTCGTAACAGGTAAGCCATGAACTTGACGAGTTTGTTGACAAGTCGCCATTTGTCCAATTACCCAATAATTTTAGCACAGGTATATATTTAGAGTGTAAACACAAAGGTAATGTGCCTCGCGTGGCACGACGAAAAGTCAAAATACACACACAACATGCCAAAGTTCAGACTAACTCTCTGCATTCACTTTGTTAATACGAGACCATGGGGAGGTTTAAGGTTTTAACTTAAATACAGAGGAACTTAATTGGACCCCCTATTCAACATAATTGCAGTTATTAAATGAGAGCACAGAACCAGCTATAGCTGATGAATATATGTGAACAGTTGTATATAAATAATAATTAAGAAGTACTGAATTCTGGGAGGAACATGAAATAAACTCCTAAGAAACATACGGTTTTTTTTTTTTAAATATAATCTTAATAGAAAAATTTTTACTGTTAATCATTTAACTATCTCTTAAGCTAAAATAAATCTAGATTACCTAGGCATGTCTTAAAAAATGATCCAATTTAATCAGAAACAAATCAAAAACTCTACAGAAACCATAACAGATTTCTAAAATCATTTATAAATACTTAATAATATTTTATAGAATCTTTTTTGTTATAAGAACATATAATTGTAAGTCTTCTAAGAACAATAAAAACGGCAACACCACACATAATTACTTTGGCCAGACAGCAGTATAACTTTCACATGGAGGCCAGGCCATGTCATAATGTCGATTTGCGACTGACCCCACGATACCCCGATACCCAGGCCACATTGCCGGGTTCCAAGCTCATGAAAAACTTTTTCGCGCTGTCGCTTTTCAGATAAAACGCGAGAGAAGCGAAAAAGGACATAAAACGCGGGCCACGTTAAGTGCAGCCATAGATTGGTCTAGTCCCGATGCCACCATGTGGCGTCATTAACGTGGCAACACGTTATTGTTTGACGGCAGAACGGAGGAGGGCTGCCTCCGGAAATTGGTTGGCGCAGGAGCGGCAGTTGGAGAATTAGAGGCGACAGTATGACCACACATAATGGTGTGTGGCCCACGGAAAAGGAACGTAACGTAACGGAACGTAATATAACAGAGTGGGGCGGGGGCGCGCGCGCGCTTTATATTCGCCATTTACGTGTTGAACATGGAATTTAATTTCTTCGGTAATTAATTGCAATCGTGTTGGCATTAGGTTTAATGCTCTAATTGGGCAGATGTTTGTCCTCTCCATGAATGTGTGTCTATGGACGGTTGTGTGTGTGTATCTGTGTGTTTAATGGGGTGCCTGTGTGCGTGTCTCCATATCAAATTGTTTGACTCTGGCTCTGCCATTTTATTTGTCCAGTCAGAGGACATTAAGATGAAATGCAATGCTCGCCTAATTGATTTTATGATTCGCTTAATTGTGTTAGCGCTTGGGCATATAAGTTAGAGGGTTTGTCTTCTCTCAAATTAAACAGAGTTTCATTTAATAACAAACGCAGTGGGATCTCAATAATTTCATTAGGTTTAAGCCGCTATCTAGTCAAGATTAATTTATTTACGATATGTAAGTCTAACTTTAATTGCAGATTGTGAAAGCCTCAAGTTCATTCTTACAAAATTAGAATATAATTTAATAATTATCACTCACCAAGTTTATGTTTCATATATGACTAAGAGTTCATCTCTTACCTGCAAAGACAAGTAAACAAAAGAAATACACAAATTAGAGAAAAATATTTGCTTTTATCAAATCGGCTTGGTTGTGTTCTAAAAATAAATTGAAATATTATTTTCCTAGCAGCTCCTTTCCTTTTGGTCCAGCCCAAAGGCGTGTAAACCGAGACCAACACAAAAGCCTATTAGGACACACAAACTTACTCGCAAAGGACCAAAAGGATGACCAAAAGAAGCTGAAAAAGGAAATGAGATTGGGAAAAAGTAGCCGAAACAAATACAGGGGAAAGGAAAACGACCCGAAAAGCGACCAACCGACCCTTATTTTTTGTCCATCTTTTTTAAGCAGCCGCTAAAAAATCGTTAGCACACGTTTGCACCAAAAAAGTCCAAGGGCGTCACTCATTTGCGTTTATTGAGCGAATTTCTTTTAAAGAATCAGAGTTCGTCTTGGGTCAAAGTTCCCAAGGAGTTTCTGGAGAGGATTTTTAGGGAAGAGAATGTACTTTAATGACAATGTAAATAAAATATTCAACAGTATTAAAGCTGAATTCTTTTAATTAACAATGACAGAAGAGCAGAAGGAAGGCTCTTCAATTAATACCTTTTATTAATAAATATTTTTTAACATATAACATAACTCTTTTATCGTTTTCTGCAAGAAAATAACTACTTGAAATGATAATATAAAATAAACAACAACCATTTCCAGCGAACAAGGAAAATATTGTTTCACAAAATGGCTCCTAATTGAATATAGAACCGCCTTCGACTGCTTCCAAAATCAAATTCACCTCATAAGTAGACAGCCACGATGCTTTGGGAAAAGAGTGTCAAAACACACAAAGACCTCCCCGAAAACCTACCCTACCTACCAGAAAACCCTCGATGAAGAAGAGCATGACGGAAAAGCAAAATGTTGCCGCTACACGTGCCAACATCAGCGGAAACGCCAACGCACTTGACTGAAATTTTGGCAAAAGCTGTAAAATGGCTGCAGTCCCACTTCCGGTGTGTGTATATACACAACAAGAAATAAAGTAGGTTGCACCTTAAATGAAATAATTGAATCTTAAATTGAGAGTTGTTCATGAATTTACATTTGTAACAAATAAAATCAAGGCCTTAGGATATATTTTAAATTTGAAAAACAATTTATATATTTTTATGTAACTTATGACTTAAGTTTTTGATAAAAAATATTCGTTTTAATTCTCTGTAAAGGTCAACGAAATTTTTCCAAGTGCATCCGGAGCAAAATCAGGCGCCAGAGCAGGCATGGCATGAAATTAGAGGAAAGTAGCTAGAAAAGGATGCTCCTCTGTGGTGCTGGCCTGCGGTCCGCGCTGCCAGCTACTTTATGCCTTCCGTGCTTCCTGTGTCATGTCGGTTGACCGCAAAATTAAATTACAAGAAAGCCCCAAACGAACAACATGGCCAAAAGGGGGCATTGAGGTTGTGCCCAACAACAAGCAATAATAGACAAAAAAAAAAGAAAAGGAAGCCGAGGCGGATTTAAAACGTAAAAGTGGGACAGCCAAAGGCGAAACAATAACCAAGCCAAAGGGAACAAACGGAGCGGAAGAGACCGAGATGGACAGTCCAAAGTTGTGGGAAAGGCTTCCGCTTTCCCAGAACATGGTAATTACGTGTGTCCAGGCTGACTGACCCCTTACACGTCATCGCTGGCTGTCATTAGTCTGATTTCGGTTGGGCTTAAAGCCCCCACCCGAACCCCCTTCACGGTGCTCAATTAGCAATTAGTTTTATTTCAATTCAGTTTACTTAAGTACCCAATCCCCTAACCTCTGCCAAACCAGAAAATGGGGATTTGTCTAACTTTTCCAAGTACTTAAGAGCTTAAGGTAAAAAGTTTTTTTGGGTCTTCAGTTTTTGCCTTTCATTTACGTATTTTTTTTTTTTTTTATATTTTGGGTCACAGCTTTGTCAAATGGCTTGCAAGGGTTGGGATGCCAGGTTAGCAGGCTGCAAAGCCAGTTCAAAGGTATTTTTGTTTTACGGCTCAAAAACTTAATTAGAAAATAAAATGGGGTAAAATTAGGCAAGTAATTGGGTGAGTTTCCTGAGCGTGTTATTCAAACAACATTTCGTTTTCACTAATGAATTAAAAAACTTTAAAACTTGCCACAAATTCTACGTAACAAGGAAAATTCTTAAAGTTTAAATGTTTTTGGAGTTAATAAAAAGTGTCTTACTTCCTTATTCTTTTAGATATATAATATAGATTATCAATTAAATTGTATTTCTATTTATAGGACTTGTAAATATATGTTTCCTTCAGCTTTAACTCATTAAAAATAGGCTAGGCTGATCCCCTCCTTAATTGAGTGCTTCCTCAAGAAGCTTCTAAACAGCCCAGTCATCGGCAGCCCGCACCCCAAACTCAATCCCATAAACTTATCCATATGTAGATATAAAAGACGACTCACAAAAGATTCAAGTTAGTCTGCGCCTTTGTCATTGTCAGAAAGGAGCTGGAGACCCGGGAGTGTCGGCGCCATCAGCTCTGAAGGGGGGAAAGAAAAAAAGAAAAAGGAAAAGCTTCCACATTGTCGCCAATAATTCAACGACGAAGTCGGCGGTCATAAACGAAATGATTTATTGGCCAGAAAGGGCGAGAGATATCAGAACCGAAAGCAACTCAACAAGCCGCTTAACGCATCCCCATGCCTCTCACATATGGATGGCTCGGTGCTATCAATGCATATCGCAGAGATAAATTATCATTTGCAATCAGCGATGCAAGGAGACGGACGAAGAGACTGACAGCAAAAAATGAAATATAATTAATGGCAATCTTTTTCTGAGATGACGTTTAGTTTAGTTATCTTATTACTGTCTTTTTTTGCCAGCCGTGATTGTGTGCCAAACCCTCTGTCTGTCTGGTCAGTGTGACAGTTTTATCGCCGCAACGTTTTGCATATGCTTAACACATTTTCGCCACTCGTAGTATTGCCTCTGGTTTTCGACATTTTCTAGGCAACTTTATTTTATTTTAATGAGAGTGCCACAGCCTGGTGAATGAATGAAAACGAAACGATGGCGCCAGCATAAATTATGCACGGATGTTTGACTTCTTGTCGTCGGTCTCCTTTTTATTGTTTCACGAAGTTGGCGCCAAATGTTCACAGTATTGAATGAAAAGCAAAAGCATTTCCCAGCTGATTTTCAATGAGGCTGTGGAGGAGAATATCTATTCGTATTCAAATATGTTTTCTACTTCAAGCAGAACTCGGACCGAAAGACAATATTGGGATTGCCTTAAAATAAATACATAATATTGCGATTAATTGTGTTTTGCATTTAAATTGTGGTTACTTATTGGTGTCTTTAAATCTTTAACATCTTCTTCTAGCCTTGAACTTGTGGCTTTAAAGAACAGTAAGTATGACTGTAATGATTACTCTTTTGTTTAAATTTATTTATTTTTGAGAATTTTATAGATTACTTTATACCATAAAGGAATGCTTTAACAACCAATTTACTGACTCCTTCTGCATGTCTTATTGCCATTTATGTGCTAACAAGTTGAATCCATTTAGCACAATTGTTTGTGTTAATGCCTCAGCAAATTTACCCATTTATCGACTGCATAATTTACGAGGCAACCTAATTAACCCAACTGGCAACTAAAATTTGCGACCAAAAAGAATGTAAATAAGCCGCAATTATGGCTGTGGCTAATTGAAGCAAAAAGCCGCCAACCAACGCAGTTTGTGAGGGAATATTAAAGCCTGGAAGCCTTCCACCTTCGAGTTGCGCATTGTAAAGTAAGCAAATAAGTACCGCACACAAGCACATGAATATTCCTGGACCATTATAACAATTACTTGCACTTGCCCTTTCCCAGGCTTGGCCCAAAAAGAAGTAAATATATATATGGAGAGACTACAAAAATTAACCAAAAAATAAAATGGGGGGAAAAGCCGAGCAGAGAGTGAAAAGTTGAGTGAGGCAAGTCAAACACTTGAATGTGGGGGGCAAGGCGAAGGCGCTAAAAACCCGAACACACTTTTGTGGGTAATGGGCCTGGCCAAAGACTGTGGAAAATCTGCCCGTCCGCCGCCTGTCACCCCATTTTTCTCCCAACTTTCTGTGCCATTGGGCCGTATGTGTAATATCGTGCGGTGCAAGTGCATGTTGACTTTGGTCCCGTGCGTGTGACTGTGTGTCGGTGCCCTGAGTGTGAACCAACAATATACACTATACGTATACACTGACCTACATAGATGCCCGGCTTTTCCTCTTTTTACATTTGAAGCCCGCATGTTCCTGCCGCATTTCCTACAAACGAAATTTTCCCTTACGCAATTCCTTTTTTCCCCATTTTTATTTTGGGCGCCTTTCTGTTATTTGAAATTTTCCAGCTCGATGGAGGCCTTGCCGAAAGAAAAAAAAAATAAATAAATGAATACAAGAACCGAATATAAAAACAAATGGCAAGCCTCAGCGGGTATTTAGTTAATGGAAATTAATAATACAACAACAACAAAAAATGGCAACTTTCCCCGCAATAATAACTTAGATGAGAAGACAGGCTAACAGGATATGGCCTGCCAGCCGATGCAATTGCAATTTGTTTTTCCTTTCCACAAAATGGCCGCTGCTGGGATTCACTGACTTGTAACAAAAAAGATGAATTTTTTATTGCTGTTATAAAATGAAAGAGGGATAATATTGAAAATGGGGTTTCCTTTTTACGCAAATATTTGGGCTTTTGGTAACTTTCGCATTTCATTTTTTATTTCTTTTTTTATTAAATTAATTTTTAAATTATTCCCAATCAGCGTTATAAATCTTATAAAGATAAATGTCTCTAGGAACATGTTGATTTTCCAGAAGTTTAATATAAGACACACATTTTATGTAATTTAATTTTAGCTTAAATATGTATGTATTGATATTTAAACGCAAAAACCCCTCCACATCCCACATTGATACAATCTGGTGGCGGCATTCCGTCTAAATAGAATCTTTTCCATGGATGGCAGTTAACATTTTTGGGCTGTCCTGGCTATAGCCCACTAAATTAGCAACATGCCACCATAGTCGTGGCCTATCCGTGGCCATCGTGAACATATTTTAGCTGAAATTACTTAGAATATTTTCGTGTCTGCCCCGCCATGAAATGAAGCTTCGTGATTGCTATCAAAGGGATGGCAGAGTGGGCCGTGGATGTTCAGGGCCATGACAAAGACTACTAGAGGACTGAATATTATCCCCCAAAAAAGCTTTTTGAACATTTTTCAAGGCAATTGCTATTTTTTGTGTCTGTGTGTCTGTTCTGCCGCCATCGCCTGTTTCGGCTGTCGTAAACCAGGCGAAGGCTATTAATTTTATCACCGGGCCAGGTAGAAAAGTCCAGGCCCAGGATCGGGCTTGCCGCCAGTTTCACAAAAAGCCCGGATGGGGTGGGTAATTTTAATAAAATTTTCGTACTCGAAGCGTGGAGCCGAAGCTTTTCATAATGTAGATTTTATGCTGATTCAATGTTTTCTTCATTTCTTTAGGTCGCTGTATGAGTGCGGCACAGATTGAAGTTAGGCGTGGCGTTAAATTAAAGGGGGCGGAGCCATGCGGAGCCCCGAGTGTCTGAAATTGTTCGAGGCTTATGTGGCGCAGTCAATTTGTGTTAAATTTTATCAATCGTCGGGGGAGCGTGCAGAACTTAAGGCATAAATCTCTTTTAGTACCGCAACCCGGAGAATATCTCGGAGCCACTGCTACTTCCCCCGGACCGCCAGAAGTTATGAATATTGATAAGGTCGAGAAAGGTGAACCATTCCTAGACGGCTCCGACTGCTCTGCTTTTGGTGTAATGTTTCATGAAAGCGTCGTCTGGCCAAGATTGGCTTTTCGCCTCATTTGGTATTACACACTCGCAGCGGCAGGAGGGCCCATCTTATCTCACAGTCGCTTGGGCTGAAAATTGTGTTTAATATTCAGTCGTTGGAAATTAGTTTTATGTGCAAAGTGTTTCAGAAAAGGTAAAGCCAAAGGTGGTAAACGGAACGACAGCTCTTCCCTGTTCTTTAAGGGAAAAGGTGGCTCTGCCGGTCGTCTAAGCAAATTACTAGATGTCGTATAGGTTAATTGAATTGCCCCACTGGCGACGACACGTGTGCCACAGACACATTTCTGGAAAGTGCGTGGAAATTCCCAAGAAGGGAATTGCTTTAAGTTTGGTCATTAAGAAGGCTCAATGTAGGCCCCAAGCTTCTGAAAATTATATGGGTTTTAAGTGTGTTGGAACTAAGCGGGTTTAAAAAGTTTTAGAAATGACTTCCTTTATTTTATACAAATTTTAAAAACAAAAACTTATTGTTTTGGTTTTTTAAACTATTATAAAAATTATTTATTTATTAATATAAATAAATGTGTATTAAATTTTTAAGAACACTTTGCTTTGAACAGCGTCATCAGCCGATTCAATTTAGCATTATCCGTCTGCTTGATCTCAACATATCCCTAGCAACATTTGTCCCTATTTTGTTGTTTCAAAGCATGTTCCTAGCAACATTTGTCTTCATTTGTCAACGTTTTGTACCACCTTCCGCCCTGTTTAATTAAACTTTTTCATAAATTCCACCATAATTAGACAAATTGCATTAGTTCCTAGTTCCTGTACAATTTCCTATTCATTTTAACTGAAGTTCATCCATTTTAACCCACTCAAGCTATTAAAAGATCTCAATAAAAATGTGTAAAATCATAATAAACTATGCGAAACACTCAATTACACTAACCGGCAAACACTTCCACCTCCACTTGGTAATTACTTGGATCCATTCCAGATTTCCCCCAGCCAGGCACTTGATGTCGTCAGTTGAGGCAGCTGCAGCTGCACTTCAACACTTCGCAGGCATGCAAATAATAAAGAGCTAAAGAAAGACTTTGGGTCTGGGAGCCAGGGCAGGGAAATGAAAGGCAAACAAACACTAAAGAACAATTACTGAAAAGCTTATCGGCAATTAAAGAAGCGCGCCCCACGGAAGCCGCGTTGCAAATGCAAATTGTGGAAACTCAAGCTCTTCACTTTGCCCCAGGTCAGTTCACTTGAGCTCTTGGAGCAGCTGGAATCATTTGCCGGCCATTAATGGCCGGACAAAATGCATCCTTGTGCGTGCCACACATGCTATAATTGTTGCAGTTTTTATGCAATTTAACGCACAGCGAAGCTTTTCAATTGCCGGCGACAATTTGCAGCTTTATGGCGTAATTTATGCAACGTTAACATGCAGCACAAGGGGGTGAGAGTCGCTGAGATGTGACATGTCTGCTGACAATTTGAATTAAGTGTAGTTAATGTTGACAAACGTCTGTCCGGCCACGGGAACAATGTTTCCCACCGCCCCATCATCCACTCGGAGTTCACTGGAGCAATTCACACGTATATATATATACATCTACATCCCATCCACCCGCAACCCCTATATATAACTCAACCCTTGGCTCCCAATAGCAGCTGACAACAAGATGGGGCAAGCTGAAGTGGCATTTGCCCATGGAGCAGGCAGCCAAACATGATTGATGACTGCCCCGGACACCGAGTGCGAGATTAAGATAATCGACATTTGTATAATATAATTTACTTGGGCCGACTATCTGCGGGCTAAGTGAAAATGGAGAGCAGCGGCATAACTATGTGGATTGAATAAATATTAATAAAGTCAAGGGGTAACGGATGTGAGACCAAACTAAGTGCTGTTAACTCAATACGATTTGATTGATTAATCCAGCTTGGATAATCGATATAACACTTAACAACATGTTTCTATTTATTTACTTTCTTATAGAGATACCCAATTATCCATAGTTTAATTTTAAAATCACAGTTAATGACTCTGATTGTCTTTTCATGGAACTAACTGTTTCACCAATTTGACATTTTCCATTTAAATTAAAGCAGTATCTACTCAATAATTGAAAACGTCGAGCCATATTTAATGAACACAATTCGTGGACTAACAACCTCTGGCATCCTTTGACATGTTCTACATTCTGTTTACGGGCCACAAACATTTTAATAGCTTCAATTACCTTCACTTCATTAAAGAATTAGTTCAAGCCAATGCAGTTGATAATAAAAAGGTCATAATAAAACTGGTAAAGCATGTTATTTATAAGTAAAGAAGAATTAATACTTTTTGTTGTTAGAAACCAACTCAAGCTTTCCATCATAGTAAAACTTACATATATCTCAGATTATAGTAAAGAATTCAACAAAAGAACATCCCCCAATTCCTACCTAAAAAGAACCACGAGCAAACTATATGCTTACTTGCTTCGATGGGGCTTAAATAGAAATCGATACTTCCTTCCTGATTTGACACCTTCCGTTGCCATTATGGCAGCTGTTGTCCTTCCTGGCTGCACTTTCAGGTAGATGTACACACACACAATTGTCCTGCACAAAACCAAGATATTGCCACAAAGAAAGGCCGGGAAAATCAATAGAAACAAAGCCTTAGTCCTTTGCCAGAGAGCACAGTGTGTGTGTGTGTGAGTGTGCAAGTGTTTGTGAGGACTGCAAACAATAGCCACGTACCACAGGTCACAAGGAGATCTTATCTAGACAGGACCCGGGCACCAAGGAAGGGAAAAGAACGTGTTAATAGATATTAGGCCGGTTGTTAGTTCTCCATGTTTCGAGGACAGGAAATCGGAGCGTGACTGAAATTTCCAAATGCCTTTTCTTTTTTCAATTTCTATCGAAATTTTCAATGGTTATTAACCTTTGAATTTATTATTTAGTTTTTTGTTTGTTTTGTGAATCAAAGTAGTTAATTTTATTGGATATTTCCGTGTGTTGCTGGCATACGTAATTCGTAGGTTTTGAATTCCCAAAAAGGGTCAAAGGCGTTAGTCGAAAAAAAGCAAAAACCTAAGATATTCTAAGCATGCCAATGACCACTAGATGATTCTCAATTGGATTTGGGTTTGCTTTCTTGCCACTTAAATGGAGTTCCTTGGCAAACCCGTTACCCCAACGCTTTCTGCGGGCTGTGTCTATTTTCGTAGCCCGCCAAAAGTGCATTGACATTGCCCCGCTGCTAAATTCATTGGCAGTCCATGCCAATTCTAATTCTTCGCTTTTTGCCTTCGCTGTAGTGTGTCGCCTCATTTCTTTTTTATATTTTATACATACACTTTTTTGTTGAGCCCGCATTCGCTTGGCTCTCAAGTGACGACGGACGACCGAATGCCAAATGCCAGGCCATTCAGAGTCAACGAAGTCAGCCTCACTTCTCCGCCGTTCCACTAAACTGCCTCAAATGCCCCGTGACGCATAGAGACGATTTAATTCTTCTGGCCCCTGGCTGAAATACCCTAACGGGAGGGGAGCATTTCGGCCCTGAAGGGACTTGGCAGCACTTCAAATAAGCGGAATCCCGGGAATTCCCAAAGTCAACAACTTAAATTATCTACTTCTCAATTAAGTCATTTCGACGAAGACGAAATATTCATTTTGTCAAGCTGAAATTGAAATGATTATGCCAAAAATATACGTTTGTCTTATTTGACATATTTAAATCTATGGTATTCCAATTTCTTTTGGTGGGTGTTTGATGTTGCAGCCTTTATTTAAATTATTTTCTTGGTATTTTTAACTCACTTAAAGTTTTAAGTGGGTTGATTTATCATGAGTGTTTTCAGTTTAATAAGGTTTCATTTTCCAGCCCAAAAACTTCAACAGAAATATTTGAACTAGCTGATATAAGCTTAACAATTTGCGCCTAATTCGTACTTGGGAATTTTAAGATTGCATTTCTTTAACAATTTATGCTGAATGTTGGTAGACTAAAGAATTCATAAAGGAAAAATTATTGTCCTTTAGTTTCTTTCAAAGAATTTTAAATTATATAAATGCTTAGAATTTTTTCCCAAAATTCCTGTTCTATCTCTATATATATATTTATTTCAAGTGTATATTGTCACAATAAAATCTTTAGGGTATCTTCATTGTTCGTTTGCTAAAACTTTCTTTTCTTCTTGATTTTACATATTTTGCATGCCTCCAGTGGGGCCTCGACGCCTCGGCGGTCGCCCATTTGTCCAGCTCCTTCTCCTGGCTGCCCTCCCTGCCCTGGTCGCATCCCTCTAGTTCCATTTCCATCTCCATTTCCATTTCCATTTCCAGTTCCACAGTTGCCCCGGCACGCATTTTAAAGTGCAACAACAAGCATAGGCGGAATTGCATTCATATTCATGTGACAATTTGCATGAGATACAATGAGGCCATAATACGAGTAGATGTCGCCATAAAACTTTTTTCTTTATGCTAAAAAAGCAAAATGTTTTCTAATTTATGTTCCAATTTAAATAGAACAAAATATGAGAAGCAACTTTGCTGAATGAGCAAAAGTTTTTGGCACCAATACCACCAGCCTGTTTTTGTGAGATTAAAAAGAAACTCAATTGTTAAAGGAATAATGCCATTCATAATTGTACCCAATCCAGTTGGTTGAACTTAATGGCTTTTATAAAATTTATAATTACATTGAGACAATGAGATCACTTTAAGAATTGCGCTTCAGATGGAACAGAGATGATGGTTTGTTTATTTAACTAAGGGTTTGCCTGGAAACAATGACCATTAGGTTCAGTCCTTTAAGCCATATTTAATGAATACTATTACAATAATTTCTTTCAATTAAATGAAATAAAAACAAGTAACTCTAAATAGTTGCTTTAATTCTTTCCACTTATTGAATTCATCTATAAACAATATATATGCATACTATACTATACTATACTATACTATGCATAGAGATACTAGAGATACATATAGCTTATAGTTACTAGCCAAGAACGATATGCCATTTGCCTAACTATAATGTATTCTTCAGTCAGGAAAAAGTAAGAAAAATAAAGAATGAGCGCTGAACATAAAAAGAGGGACAGAAGCTGGCTTCCGTTTGGTCTCAATTGCATTTCTGTGTTCTCATGTGCGGTCCATGTTTCTGTTTCGGTTTCAGTTCGGTTTCCCTTGCCCCGATTTTGTCAACATATGTTCAGCATAATCACAAACAAGCTAGGGTATTACTTTAACACAAACAACGTTGCAGTAGAAGAGGGAAAATCCCAGAGAAAGATGTGAAAAACAAAAAGAGTGAGCCCCCCCGAAATTCAATTTGCTGCATTTGGGATTTAATTTGAGAAGATTCGATGAGTCCGGATTGTGTCTCTTTGGAAGTGCCAAGAGTATGGAATCTTTTGTTTTCGTATTGTTCATCATCATCGACATGGGCCTCGTTAAGCGGCTTATGCTAAACAGCCAAACACACTTCAGTAGCAATTCCGGCAGCCAGTGCCTAGAAAATCCGAGGCTGTCTAAGTGGCCATTCCGTTATGGGGCGTTGAAAATTGGCTGCACTTTCTGAAGTTGCCACGATGATGAATTGTTCGAGGCAGCTGCTGATGGCCCGTCGGTCAAGATGAAAAAGATGAGTGGGGAAATGCTATTGAACCATAACAGATAGATAGATATTCCCTTTCGTTTTCTTGGGATCCATTAATGGGTTAGGACCGGCCTATAAATACACTTGTGGCGGATGGGCGCGCACCGCTTGTCTGTCTGGGGAATCGTTTGATATTTCCATATAAATAGCCTTCGATTCACACTATTGACATTTGCACCGCCACTCCCTTGAAGTCCTCCGGTCAGCTTGGTTTCTTGCCACGATTTACGACTTCCGTGAAGCACTTTCAGTGGCCAGTAGTATGCAATCGGCATTCACGGAGTGCCTCCGATTTAAATATATATATATACAAATCCTCAGACACTCGCCTAAACATGTAGCCAGACGTCTGTGCTTGTTTGATATGCAGTCCATGACTCGGATGTCTGCATTGATGGATATTGCAAGAGGATCCAATACAGTCGATCTTCCCTGACTCAAAAATCACTCCCGAGAAGTTGCTGTAATATAAACTATAGAGCTATGCCAATTCGCAGGAAATGAGAAAACGAGTGTATAGGAATTTGTAGGTTTCAAAAGGTTTATTAAGTGAAAAACCTTAACAGGATGCATCTAAAATTCTCAAGTACGAATTCAGCAATACTAATACTTGTCATACGATATAATCTTTCTGTATTTCTATCATCCTAATCATATCACATTATACTATTATACAATATTTTATTGTATTTCCATTCCATTCAGGACACTAAAAAACGCAATTCGTGGCATTGAAGTTGTACTGTACCCTTATACATTCCACAAACAACTCTCACACACTCGAAATGTGAGTTTAGGGGGAGACCATTGGGGGTAGGAATAAGGTGGCATGGAATGAGATGGAGTGTGGTGGTGGTGGTGATGGAAGCCCACTCAAATCGATGTATATGGGTGGTCGAAGGAGAAGCTAATCTGATTTATCAGTCTGAAAATAGATTTTGTGCAAAATTGAAATCGCAAGAGGATAAGGGAAAGTTATACCCAAGAAAACGAATTCAAGAAGATTAAAGCGGCAAGCAAAGTAATTGAAAATCAGATGATATGGCATATTTCCACAATATGGAAAAGGCTTTAGCCTTTTCCTAGAACACCTTGACTAATTAATTCACAAATAATGTCATTAATTTGTCCTAATTTATTATGTTCTTATCTCTTAGGGCTCGCAAAATTAATCACCCGCCAGAAACCTTCATAAATCAAAATAAAGAAACATTAAGTATTAAGGATATCTATGGTATATACAGCAAGTAAGTCCTTTCTGGCCTCAAGTACTGCGAAACATCAAAAACATGTTTCGGTCAATAAGAAATTCCTCTTCTTCCTATGCTGGTTTTTTTTGTATTTTTCTTTCACTCTGCTTGTCGCTTCCACTTGAGCAATTAATACGTGAGCAAACTGAAAAATATGTCAGAGATGTGGTGGAGTTGGTAAAACTGAGGGGGTGTCATATAGAAAGAGAAACAACGCCGGAGCCAAGTGCAAAACAATGTTCAAGTGTTGTATTGTAACCGAAAGAGCCAAAACAAAAGGAAGTATAGTACAGTTGAGAGACCCGACTATGAGATACCCGGTAGTACGATTAAGGTTGCAACAAAAAAATACAAGTTTTATATGATTGGTTTAATATAAAGTTTGAAATGTGTCCAGGAATTGAGCTAACCATTCCCAAGTACGAATTTGCCAAAAAAGTTCTCTTAAGTGAGGTAAGCATAGATATCAAACTTAATACTATATATTTAAGAAACAAAAAGACTTATTACAAGCTTCATTTTTCTAACCAATTTCTTTATATTTTAATATCTTTCAGACCTAAGCAACATACCCTTCCTACGCAACAATTTCTTCATATTTTAATACCTTTTAGACCTAAGCAACATACCCTTCCTACGCAGCAAGTACGGTAAAAGCCATCATAGCATTTGGAGTGTGGAAAAACTGCAGATTTCTTTCTCATCTCACGGCTTCTGTTTCCATCGCCTGATGTCTGCCAATGGATTATTTTTATCACATCTCACAACCCCCACATATAAAGAACAAGTTAAAAGCAGAACTGGGGAGTAACATAGACGGAAACCATAAAGCGAAACATTTTGCGATTGCGAAATCCAAACACGCCTCTCACATTGTCACACAACATGATCTATATACATATGTCCGTATACATATTTCTAACTACTATATATGTGGGTAAGACAATAACCATGACTGTAATTATCACTGTCATTATTGCAATGATGATTGGGTTTGGTGTCTGGAATGAAATTTAACGCATTCTACGCAGAATAATGAATTGTAGTTGGTTTTTTTCCCTATGTGTTGGCTGCTGTGTAAGAGTGTATATGGCATTGTCGAAAATCTGCTCATATTTCAGTCAACCAAGCGGAAATCCTTTGGGCACCCATGGCGTATAATAAATACTAACGCTTTTTCCAGCCTCCCCACATTTTTGCAGCTCGTTAAATGGGCGACACAGTCTGTGGAGAGCAAAGTTCCCTCCGCCAGCACTCCTTCTGCGGCCATCGCACCCTCTGGTAGCCATTAGACACTCTGCATTCATTGTTAGTCCCGTCGACTTTTTAGTTGCTCCGGGTTTGGGTTGCATTGTGTGAAAAAGTTTTAATTGGATGCTTATTACACAAATTTGCTCGTTTTCTTTACTTTTTTCGCCTTTGCGGTGGCTTTGGTATTTGAATTTGTTAGTTGGAAGCCAAATGCCCGGAAAAAGGGAGTGAAAAGTGAGTCAGGTTTAATGGTTTATTGCCATCGAAAATTGATACCCTCCATGAACTAATAAAAAAAGCCAAAGGGGCGAGGTTGGACACCGCGCGGCATGTAGAATGCGCCACGTCTCTGATGGTGATTACGCCGAGGGACGTTGAGTTCCACGATCATGGTCGTCTGGGTGGTGACCTCACGGGAGTTGCCCGTAAAGACCGGGTCCAGCAGCTCATTGCGATAGCGATCGACAATCTCCAAGGCATTCGGCATCAGGGTGTTAATGTTGCCCTTGATAACCACCACCAGGGTGTCCGGAGTAACGCAGATGTTGGACACCTTCTTGGTGTTAATGTCCATTATGTTCACCAGCAGGACATCGTCGGTGATGTGGCCCAGGAGCAAGTACAGCTGCCTGTCATGCACGTAGCGGAGTGAGTACTTGGTATCGTCATCATTCCAGCAATCCGGGAGCAGTTCACTGCCCTTCTCGTCATCCAGCAAGGTTTTGTCATCCCCAATGCCCACGCATCGGAAGTTATAGTACTTGGTCAGCAGGAAATGAGCCAGAGCGATCAGCAGGTCCGCCTTCTTGTTGACATCGGACTGGACGGTCTTGTAGAGAAGATCCCAGCCGTAGTGGAAGATGCCCGACTTGGAAACAGAGACCGAAGATGAGTCCATGGTTGGTAACTAACTGAGAGCTCTCCAAAAGAATCTGTTCTCGTTCAGCTACCAAAAGTCCTGGGGTTGTGACTATTGTCAGGTTTGTTTCGAGTATTTTGAAAAGAATCTGGTTATAGATATCTCAAAGCCTACTAAGTTCAAAGAATCATGTTTTGACATCATTAATAACATTATTATGCCAAAAGCAGTGATCATTTTGCTCATGCTTGACATTTGCATTAGCTTCGTTATATGCATATAGGATAAAAGCAGTATAAGCTTCAAGATGCATAACACCGTACGTCAATCGTGTGCTGCTATTTCAGCAGTTGAATCCCTCCTATATTGTAGAATCATTGCCTTTTTGTCTGCCTTTATGTATTCCCAAAATGCATTCTAGGATTTACAGTGAGCTGAATATTATCCTCACTGAACACACAGCAGCAGCAGCAGCAGCAATCCGAATTACAATTCATTTTTGCTGCTCCTGCACCGAAATGATAGTTCAACGCCTAGAGTCCTGCCCGCGCTCACATTTCATAACGCTGAGCCAAAAATAATCCAATTAGCCGGGACTTAAATGCACACGCTGTTGCATCGTGCACATCGCTCGACGAAATAATTTCAATTAGAGTTACAACACGCTAATTGCATTTTACAAAACGTTTGAATTGAATTTCTAATTGGCAATTGCTGCGGCACAATGATTCCGCACATAAATGAATAATTCTAAATGGATTCCCGAAATGCCAAAAGAGGCAGAAAACAGCCAACAGGGTGGAGATGAGACCGAAGAATGAAAATTGGAAAATCCCAACGATGACGGCAATGCCCAACTGTTACCACCAACTGACTGACTCTGATGGCCATTCAAAAGTAAGCGACAAAAAATATTGCAAAAAATAGTGCTATAAATTAAAATTCAGTTTAACGAATCAACAATTGGGATTTTATGTGAGTTCTATCCGATTGCACGGAATGCAAAAAAAAGAACCCGAAACGAATTTCAAATGAATGACTACAATTTTATAGTTCAAATCTTCAATAACATTGCTCTTCAGGTCAAATAAATGCAGGGTTAAAGATTTTCTATGCTAAAATTAATCAAAATTCTATAGTTTATGGCAGTTTAAATGATTATTATTACAATGAATTATGCAGATGATTGAGAGAAACCAAATGGCAAGCATTTGATTCGCTTTGATGAACTTGGCCCTAAGGGCACACAGAAGGCGTTTATACAACTATATGGGGAAGTCGGTACCCCTTTTACCTGCATTGCCATTTAAGATCATAAACAGCTATCAGTTTACAGCGCTTTCAAAACATCAAATCCTGCTATGAGACCACATAAAAAGATACTATTGAGAGGGGGAAATAAGTCGACTTAAAGATACTCTACATTGGATTCTAAATACTATTATGTCTTTTAGATATTATATTATATTTACAATTCTGTTAAGACTTGAGTCTAGAGAGTATTAATTTTACTTTTCATTCATTATTTATTCTTAATGATCATTTCTGTACTTTTCTTATTTATTTGATATTTTATGTATTTTAAATATTAAGCGAACTAACTTTGTTATTTTTCACTTATACTTGTATAATTATTATTTTAAATTTATATACCCAAATACTCTACTTTCCCTTAAGGCACTATACTCGAACATTCACGAATATATAATTGACTGAGACAAAAACAAAACCAGTTTCTTCCAAGAGCTTGGCAGCATAAGAACAGAGAGAGAGCTGGGAAGACTTGGGCTATCAAAAAACTTTTATCACAAAGAAAAGCTAAACCAGTCAACGGGTTTTATTTTTTTTGGCCTTTCGTCGTTGCTGTTGGCTAATTTGTCGTGGGGTCTCGATATTCGAGCTGATGCATCCTTTTTTTGCCAAACGAGAACCGATACCTGAGCATCTGATTTTCAGTCAGTGAATTTTTTTGATCTTTTGCGCACGAATTAACTCCAAACAGGCGTGAATAATGCCCTGGTGATCTTTTGTCTCTGGCCTGTTCGGGAGTCTGGAAACCCATGGGCCTTAGAGAGACCACATTAAAGTGTGCCGCCTGACACACTTCCCCGATGGGAGATACTCCTCCCCTTGGATGGTCTTTATGACATGTGCGGTTTGAGTTATGACCTGCTGCTCCGGCTTTTTTTGCAGCATGTGCGGTGCTGAATTCCTTTATTCCCGTTGCTTCCTGCCCCCATCCATACATATTTCAGATTGCTGATAGTTTAATTGGTCTGGACTTTATGTGTTTTGCGGTTTTGCCTCAGTTCTGGCCTGTTTTTGTGCCGTTCGCTACCGGTCTTTCACTGGACGCAATGAAGACGTCACATGACAGGCATATTAATGCTAATTGATTATGCCAAAGTTCTTAAAAACGAAGAAAGATATGTATAGTAAAAGCGGCTCTGAAACTTATCTTGATCGCACAACCAAAACAATTAAGGGCACTCTCTGAGGGGAAACTCGTATTTTCTGGAACCCACACACTAAGTAAGGCATAAATTTCACGGAAAGATAGTATTAAGTCACGTTCTACAACAAAATCTATTCATAATTGATGTGTTAAAGGTAATTGAGACATTTAACTCACAGCAGGCCCTCCGTGTTCCCGGAACAGTCCCTTAAACATGGGTACATAAATCTGGCTGAGACCTTTGGAAATTCAAGATGACAAATCTAAGGAAATGCCGCACAAATTTCCCAATAAAACTCTGAAGAAATCTATAAATCCCACACTCAATTAAATTGATTAACGCTGCCATAAAAACAGGCGGCAATAAAATGCAGGCTTAACAAACAAAAATCTTTGCCAATAAAATGCTTTAACCAAAAAAAGAACAAGTATACAAATATATTCATGGAGTCAAACTTTTTATGAGTCCAGAGCCAGAGTTTTAGCACGATCTGGAAGCCGGTGGTGCAAGTGTTTTGCAGTTTGAATAGAGACATAAAAATTGTTATAAATACAGGAATTTCGTATACTGCTCGTTGTTTCCCCTGTAATTTGGAATATTTAGACCACAAAAAGAGAAGTTTAACGAAAACGTAGCAATAATATGGGGAAACCGACAATAAAAACTAAAAACAAAACATTTTCATTGTGGATTGCGGGCGCGTGTGTAAATTTCGGAAAAACAATAGCCGCACAAACACAGCACCGAAAAAGTCATAAATAGTTTTCATTTCATTAGCTTTGCTTTGTGAATTCGGTCTAGCAACTGCAACAAAATATGAAAGCGGAAAATGCAGGCGCTCAAAAATAATAAACATTGTGCCTTGCCTTGTTTATTCATTGAGGCAAACCGGAGTGCCGCCGAGAAGAAGAAAATAATATACACACACACCTGTAATTGAACTCTTGTCTAGTTTCGAATATTTTGCGTAAACAATTACAGCTCGGACGTCACAACAATCACACAATCCACAATCCTCTTACCACAAATAATTTACAGTCCAAATAAACTCGAACGGCTCGAGCCGCCACTCTCAGATATCGGCATTTAATTAATGACATGTTATCAAGTCCGAATAAATATTCAGAGATTTCGGATTTGCATACATTGAAATAAATAAAATCAAATTGGAAGAAAAAACTCTGAAAATTAAAACAAGAGTAGCCACGAGAAGTTGAGGCATTGAATATTCAGAGTAAAAGTCAATGGTTTTGTTTATGGCTACGCTAGGCCTGATAATGCTTACACATTTTGGACTATCTCAGAAAATAGTGACAGTATTTAAGAGTTTACATTTAACAGATTGAGTTTTGAGATATATTAGCATTATTTAAAATTGAGAGAGATCTTTATATAGGCTTTTATTAAAAGCAGCTTAAATAAAAATGTGAGGGATTTTGATACAACAAAAACTATTATGAAATGTTTATTAATTGTAATGCTCTTTTATAACTAAATAGAAATGTTTAATAAGAAAGTAAAAAGCAGCTGTAGCTAAGCTTATTTTGCAAGTTTATATTCAATAAATTCAAAATTATTACTGTTTTTCGTATAATTTAAAAACAAGCAGTATTTTTAAATCAAAACTTCTTGAACTTTTTATCAGCCAAACCAATTCCCCCAGAGTTCAAGTACTGTGAGAATAAATTAGCTCTACATCTTAGGTCCCTCTGATAAGGAAAGTCAAAGTAATTTATGTTTAAATTACTCCCTGGCCATGACCCATTAAGAATACAAATCTGCCTGCTCACATCCAATATAAGAGAATATATTGTCTACTTCCTACTATTGGACAGGCAGCAGTAGCAAGCAGTGCATGAGTCTTGTTTTCGCCACACACTTTTCCTTTGAGCATGCTTTTCCCCCCACGACGTGTACAGCTAATTAAGCTATTTTTAAAAAAGGCGAATTTTCCAACGCACGCACAGAGCACAGACCCCTCCTCGTCACAATGTCTGGCAAGATCGCGTGCATGGGGGAGAGTCAGCTGGCTGTGCTCAATTAATGTCGTTTTGCTAGCCATTTTAATTTGGAAAATATGTACGTATATATATTTTCCAAGAGCTCTTGCACAGTTTGCCAATTGTCCAAGGTAATGGCATCCGCAAAATAACATATCGAAATATATAAACATATATATCTGTATCATAAACACAGCCCCCATTTGACATTGAACTCATTCTAAAAGTCACGCCCACAAAGATTTCTCTCAGTTTTCGGAGGCGCATTGAATTGGTTATTTTGTTTAATTAAAGACTGCCAAAAAATTAAATTGAAACATATCTCACCAGCTACAAACATACAACCCATCAAATACAGAGAGAGATATATGAATATCTATGGGAGGAGAATTTTTCCGGCTGCCTAATACGTTGTCTGCTGTTTGATGGCACCGACCAAAGATTGCATGCAGAAATTTACGACCTCCTCTAACGAATTTATCGAGGCTAATATTAGAGATGACTGACACGGGCACGGGCTGGATTAATTGTTAAATCTACATATCCATTTATATATACATATATAGGCACACATCGCCTGAGTTAGTACCACCGCCTGGTTTGAGTTTATGGGTCTCCGGGGTGGAATTTAATGCGCTATTTTGCCTCCATTGTCATCTCTCGGTTTGGTTTTATGACCGACGACGAATGCACTTTACACCTCGACCATTAAATCATTTATTGGAAGAGCGGGAAGCCAGTCCCTATTACTTCAACTTATTAGACAAATTTCAATTAGACACGTGCCAAAGATTTATGGGTTGGTGGGGCCTTATGAGTACTGAAGCTGTAACAACAGATGGATTCTGTAACCAACTTAATATTATATTTCAGATTTCCCAATACAAAAGCCGCCCCCTGGTGAACGAGAATCCAATTGAGGGCAAATTTCTTTAGCACCTTTCTGTAAACAATTTCAGAGTTGTTCGTTGTTGTTCGTGAAGGCGCCAAGCCAAAGGTTATAAACAAAACATTTTGTTTTTTGTCTAATTAAAGCTCACCAAAATAGATAAACAGTCAGACGGATATCTTTATATTATAGAGCCCTCTGTAAACCGCTGGTAAACATTCCGACGACGCATATTAATAAAGGAATATATGCAAACCTCTCAAACTAATAAATTTATGGATGCGCAGTGCAAAAACGAGTTTCGGCTGTGGACATACCTCCGAAATAAAAAAACGAATGAATGCCAATTTATATAAAAACTCAAACGGCAAATATAAATTATTATGGCTGCCTAATTTGCATTGGTGCCAAGCAACAACAAAAAGTCAGGGAAAAGTAATTTATGTTTAACGCAATAAGAATTAAGTAGGGGTGACTTACCTGATCTTGACAGAAGTATCCGAACCCGATGATGCCGGCGATGGCCAGGAAGAGACAAAACACAATGATTGTTCGTATTTTGGAGCGTGGTTCCATTTTCTTGATTTCATAAACTCCACTGGGTAGCAATAAGGCAAAATCACTATCGACTTGGACAGATACGTTCTTATGCATATCCACGGGCATGTTCCATTCCCCTTCCGGCCCTCTAAACAACCGCACTAGATCATCAGGGAGAGGCCCATCCGAATCCAATAGAACCGGGACTGGGTTAATCGCATCGGCGGCGAGTCCAACTCAATCATACTTCAGTCGTTGCCCGATAAGTATTCTAGAAGTGGTTATGCCTACCATTGCCTTGAGTCTTCTCTTTTCCAGTAGCTGAAAATGGGATGAAATAAATGAAAAATCGTTAAATAATTTCCTTTCATAAGCACGAAAAATCCACTTGACCTGGTCAGATAAGGAGTCTTTCAAAGTGTCTAGCCATTATCAGGCAACTCACTTAGCAAGTAAGTGATAACTGTTAAAAATCTACACAAATAAATCAAGAGAAGACTTGACTGATTAGAATTTTATAATTAAACGTGTGCTGTAATTGATTTATATGTAAAACTGAAGCTATTTTAATTGCAAATTGTATAATTTAGGCGTACAATTTCCATTGGAGCAATAAAAATTATCTTTACTTGTGTGGGAAATCTGGAAATAGTCAGCTAAAAATTTATGCAATCGGCACAAATAAAGTCCATCACATAAATCAGAGAATGATGACGGATACAGTTTGTGAACTTGAATTTTGCAGAAGGTAATTATATATGCCCTATATAGAATACCCTATATCTAGGTATGGGGAAAAAAACCTTATAGGGAGACGCTGATTAGAAATGAGCGGAATCCACAGGTAATATTGCGTTTTTATCAATTTATCACAAGTAAATAGAGATATCTCACGTGGGTAGTTTAAGGTGTAGCACCTGACTTCTCAGCGGTTCTACCCACAGACTAAGGAAGTGTATTTCAATAAATAAACACTCAACAGGGGCCGGCGATCGTTAGTCAGTTCGACGCCTAAACTGATTTATACATACTCTTACAAAGGATATAGTAGATCTTTGTCTGATTTTATATAATTTAAAGGAGAAGGTATTTTTAAACCGAAGAGTTGAAGACAATAAGTCAATATAGAAACAGTTGCCGGCTTCACGATTTAATAATTTTAAAAAGACATATTTTCTTTTATCTTTTAAGAGCTTATTTCAGTAAAAATCAGTTAAATCTTCCTATTGCTACCCAAAACTGTACTGCATTTTGTTAAAATTGATTTAATGTGCAACAAAAAAGAGTGTCACACCGTCGGCTTGTCAATCCTCAGCCTCCTGTAAATTTTGCCATGTAGGCGCGTTAATTTTGCGAGCGTTGCTTTTTGGCTCAGTTGCAATTGTTGTAAACAAATTGTTGTAATGGAGTCGCTTCTTGGCAACATGGCGAAACAGTGAAGACAACAAAGGGCCTGGGAACGGGAAAGTGCAAAGAATGGCGACAGATGTGGCGAAACATGTTGCCAGGCAACAATAACAAACGGCAAGTGAACGGGCATGCTGTGAACACATGGCTCATTGCTCATATTTTGCGATGCTTTACTGTACTTTAGACGAACTACATCAATTATTGGTTTGTACGGTGCTGTGACGTCAGTGCAATAAGAATAATTATAGAAGCAAGCTATTTATCAACATTGCAACACAAACAAAGAGGAACAGCAAAAACACGAAGAGAGGGAGCGAGAACGAAAGAGCGCGGGAGGCACAATGAGAGAGAGTATGGGAGACCCCAAGCAGACAGAGCGAGACGCAGCGTCCAACAGCTGTTCTGCTGGCCAATTCGATGGCCAAATGCTAATTTGCCAAATTTACCTGCGTTTCCCTCACTTTTCACTAGCCACTAGTGTGTTTTGTTGACTTTTTACAATTATCGCAGCGGCACACGATTGCTTATTTACATTTTTGTGCTTTATGGCGTTCGCACGCTCGCTTAGCGCGCCTTCTGCTTTGTGCCACACATTCTGCGCCAAAAACCCGCGATTCGCACTTTCGACTGTTTGGAACTCGTTTCACAACGTCTTTTCGCGCACTTAACACTATTCACCGACTATTGTTTAGTAATTCACAACTTTTTTGGCGTTTTGCGTCTGTTTTTTACGATTTTTCATGCGGAGCAGCAGACAAAACGTCCGTTATGTGGGAGTTCGGCGAATGAACTGAACAAAACGGAACTGTGCAAGTACCAAACAGCTGACTGTGCTGCCAGATGGCGACAACTTTCTGGCAACGTTACAATCTATCGCTATCGTAAATCGATTGGTGTCACGCCTCATTAAGCACGGTAGTTTTAATTGACAAAATCGAAATGAAGTGTACATGTAATTACCAAGTTTATGTATAGCCCATAGGGTATATTTCTTACACCGTAGTTAAATGTTGTATGCATGTAAAATCGGATTTCAGCAATGGCACAACTCGTTACTATCTGTGTTCTGTGCGACGGTCTGGCCACTTCAACTATTGCATAGTTGGCGGTTAAAACTCGTTATACTTAAAATTCAAACTCTCACTTTATCTGATCTCCAACGTTAAAAAATTCAACTACATTAATTTAAAAGCACTTAACATTTTAATTTCTGTTAAATGCTCATGCATGTAAGCTTCAGAAAATGCTGGGTATACAATTTGGGTAAATACAAATTGTAAATAGTATTTTAGAAATTCGTTTATTTTATTAGTAAATATCAAGGTGGTATAAATCCCATTTAACATAAACCTAATATTAATCACAGAACACAGGCTCTCCGAAGTGCCGTTTAATTTCCACCGCCTCCGCCGCCCGAGGACGCGGAACTGGCATTCCCAGCACTAGCCGCGAAAAGCTTCCGTACATTCTGTAGGATGCCCCAGAGCACCGTTCCCGCCGTGCCCAGCGTCTCCAGGACATCGAAACCAGTACTGTCGATGGCCGTCTCCCGATCTTCCTCTGTTTCTATGGCCGGAGAGCTGACATTTCCCCCGGAATGATGCGGCTCGTGCACTCCATGGTGTCCGATCAGCCGGTGGGTGTTGCTTTTGACATGGGAATCGTTCACCCCGCCGCCTCCCACCGTATTGATAAGATGCTTAACCGGCTCCAGAACGGGAATGGCCAGCTTGATGCGATGCTGCTGCTCATGCTGCTCACCAGTGCCCTCCATGTCATCGTCGAGCGTGATTCGTTCACTGACCGCCTCGTCATCCGTATCGATGGTGACCTGCAGACTTGAGTTTCCCGAACCCGGCAGCTGCAGCAAACTTCCGAACAATTGCTGCAAGTGAGCCGAATTGATGGCCTCCTTCTCATTCCGCTCAAAATCGAACTCCTCACGGGGCTTATTCATTGGCTTCACCAAAACAGTAACATGCTTCATCCCAGGCTTGGAATCATTGGGGTCAGTTGGCTTGGCAAACGTCGTCGTTGTCGTCAGAAGCAAAAGCCACACAAACTATGAATATATACGTAGATATAGTTAGACATATAGATAAATAGGGAGAAATGGAATCTTTAATTGGCGCTTAATGACCGTCTCCAACATGTACGTAATTGAATATTAAAAAGACTGATAATGAGGCTTTCTATATTCAAATCCCAGCGCACACGCGTCGCTGGACCTTGAAATTTTTCTACCACTTATAAGAGTACTACAAATAAGAGATTAAATTTTGGAGCTATGATATAGGAGTGTCGTCATTGTAGTAAGCCCAAAACAAGTAGGGAAGTTATGGGCTATACTAACTGAAATTTAATCAAAATGTAACTAAGTCTATTATTGGGCCACAATTGGTATTGCCTCCCATGGAATTTACGGAGGACAAGCCTAATTTGACTCGCCTTGGAATCCTAAATAGTTGAGCTTTATAAAGCTGAAGAATATAGCATAAAATAATTTCTTTAAGTCATGTGCAAATTCCCTATTACCTCTTGAACTTAAAGGTACAATTTTCTATGAAGCTGTAATTAGATCCTCTGATAATATTCATTTCTCGGTAAAATTAAATAAATTTTTCAATCCTTAATGCATGATTGAAGTTAATTTATATACTCGTCGTCTTTCTTTATAAATAATATCAATCCACTAGGATACTATACTGAACATATCCCTAACAAAAAATCGGTTACATTTTTATTAGAGCTCTGCCAAGTCACTAATTTTCAGTCTCACATAACAAAATGTCAAGTATAAAGCTTACATTCAAAAACACAATAATACATAGGGAACTATATGACAAATTGGATAAACGCAACATGGTCAATGAGATATCCAAAACTCTAGCACTTGGCTAGAAATCGAAATTGAAACCGAAACCGAAACCGCTGCCAGCAAAAGTAAAAATTAAACTAAACTCGACTGGGTGACCGACCAATACTTAGGTGGCCGAAGCTAGAGCTCAGCTGAAGGCAATGGGTCGGACGATAATCAATTAATATGCAGATAATGTACAAGCAATTGTAGTACCCAAATTTAATTCAATATGCATTTAGAGGCCCCTCAAACAGTAGGTTCTCTTGGACTTAAGAGGCATCCCATATATCATATCATACTCTCGAGGGAGAGCTGAGACCGGCAGAATTTTTGAAAGGAAAAAGCCGATCAATGGATACACTTATAGACACTAAAATCGGGTTTGTAGTTGAAAAGAAAATAAAGAAAATGTTATAGATCCCAGTGGCCCGGCAGATTTTAGTTTAGGATACCGCATAATAAAGTTATTCAGTCAAAAACTATACCTTGCAGCTATCAGAGCCTTTTTTCTGTTTTGTGTTTTTTAAATTCAATTTCTGGATCTAAATTCCAAATTTCTAAATTTTAATTGTTCGATCTAGCAACAAGTAAATTAATAAATTATGCGGTTATTTGGTCGAATTTCGCGTTTTGTTCAGGTGAGTACCGATAATGCTTTCACGGGGTCTCGACTGCTCGTTGTCAGAGCAAAAGTGCAGAAAGTAGTTTGTAAAGTCTCCAACTAAAGATAATTTCTAAAATAATATAAAAACTGCATTTTATCTTTATCAATGGCAAAAAGCCCAAAAAAATACAATGTTTCCGATGTTCGGTCAAGTGCATATCCCTTTTCGTAGGCTGCTCCCAACAAAGCTCTTTTACAAACTTCCTTAAAGGCTAACGATAGGTATATTATCTAGTGTAATTTAAAATATAAACCGTCTAATATTTTTTTAATTATTAAAAAATTATTTATGAAAAGTTAAAAATTGGGAGAGGAAAGAACCAAGGCATATGTATATTAGTAATATATGAAGTTAGTATGCCTTGCGTTCTCAGTTAGTTTCCATTTTATTCTCTTTCAGTGCGCTCCGGACTTCACACATCTATTTTTTTAAATTTTCTTTTCTATTCAAAGTGAATTCTATCATTTTTAATCAGGCAAAATTTTAAGTTGAAAATAGTAAAAAATGCGTGGTATTCTAGGCTGCTTGCTAACTCGCCGCGTGAAACCGCATCTTTTGCAGGTATCGCGCTGCCTTAGCTACCATGCTCCGCATTTCCGTCCTCGTAGTGTGCTCAGTGCCAACAGGCTTTTCGAGCTGGCTAGCTCTGCTTCCCCCCGTTGCCTGATGACAAAGATTACGATCACGACGAGTTCCGGTCACATCCGCGTGCAAAGGTACTCGCAGAAGAGCTCCAATGTCTTCAACATCACCGAAAATGTGGACATGCTGCGCAAGCGGATCAGCTTCTCTGGTGGACCCAACACTACCGCCCAGATACTGCCCATTGGATTAATCACACCAGAGGCTGGTGACGAGAAGGACCTTAAGATCGTGATCGTTCCTTTGAACTTGGCTGGCATGGACGCCAACTCCCTAAAGGAGACGCTTGAGGCCATCAACCAACTGCGCATGTACGCACACCATATCCAGGCCTTTTCCAGCACCATGGTCGACGACTACAACGCCTTGAATGAGGCCTTCCAGGAGGTTGAATCGAAGCAGGACCAAGAGGCAAAGCAGGAGGTTACCGCCGAAGATAATGCCATCTGGGATGACTTTGCCACAGCGGACGCCGTGGCCGCTCCAGCGGCCGATGCGCGCCTTCAGGCCGACGCGCCACTGCAGCTCCAGGAGACGGTTAGCTGTCTGAAGGATACCTTGACTAATGCCGCTCCAGCACCTGGCAGCCCGCCGCTGAAGACCAGCAAAACTATGTCGGCCATGGCTCAACCCAATCCACAACCACTTAACCGATCCTCTGCCGTGGAAATTGACCTTAATGCAGCTGTTCAGGGGGGCGACGTCATTGATGAGGTTCAAGTGGATGTTCCACAGGACCTAAGTGATCGCCTCAACTACATGGCCGTCTCCTCCATGGAGCTGTCCTTCGAGATGGACATGACCAACCTGCGCGAAGCCATGGACAGCAATGACGTCAATGCCATTACCTACCAAGATCCCATGATTTGCATGCACACCAAAGTGGAAATGGAGGAGCCTTCAGAGGGAAAGCAAACTGTTCCGCTCAGGTTCAATGGCTTGATTTCGGGACTTGTGGAGCTCGATGCCCAGAAGCTGAATTTGACGGACGAGCAGATGACCGGCTTTAACGATAGCCTCACCGCTCTGGCCGCCAACCTGTGCAGCACAGCCTTGGATAAGGGCTTCTCCAAGGATCTCAATCTGAACATCATGGCGGATGATACGACCATGATAACGCCCGGTGCCGATGTGAAGATTGCTGACCAGCCTCAGGCGAATTTCGCCTATCCCTTGGAGGTGCCAGCGCCGACTGACAAGGATGGGTGCAAGCACCCTCCTGTAAAGCCGAAGCGCAAGTGTCCCGGCAAGTGTCCTCTAATTGATGATCCCTGCAAGGAGGATCCCTGCCAGCGACCAGACGAAAAAAAGAAGCCTCCTAAGAAGGCTGAAAGTATCACGGAGATCATAGCTTCGGCCAATGCTTCCTTCGAAATAAAGGATCCATGTGTAAAGGACGCTGATAAGGATGGCAAGAAGGAACCAAGTGCCAAGGATGATGGCAAGGATGTCAATGAACTGAAGACTGCGATTGACATAGTGGCCGTTGCAAAGGACAGCAAAATTGAAAAGAAAGGCAAGAGTGGAAAGAGCGGAAAGCATGGCAAGACTGGCAAGAAGGACCCTTGTGCCAAGTTCAAGAAAGATGGCAAGAGCGGCAGCAAGTTTTCGACCTTAGCCGGACATCACAATCCCAACAAGCGCTTCCTATCCACGGCACTGAACCAGTCTTTCAAAGAGCCTGGGTCGAATTCGACCACTATGGGTCCTCGTTTCCGTGTCAACTCTACGCTTGTGCGCCGTCACTACCGTGTCCGCGTTCCAAAGGCCCCAGAGTCTGGCCCGACACAACGACTGGTGGGCAAGGCTGGTACTCCTGCGCGCTTCATAATTAACTCGACGATTCTGCGTCGAGCCTACTCAAAAAAGAAGACTGGAGGCGGCAAGTGCTTTCAATTGCAGACCAAGTTCCCCAAAAGTAGGGGCAAGGACGTAAAGGAGCGGACAGGACTTCGTGGAGACTGCTTCAAAGATGAGGAAGGCTGCCCCAAACAGAGCTGTGGAAGCAAGTGCTCCAAGGTCAAGTTCCCCAAGAAGAAGTGTGACCGCAGTAATGACAGTAAAGGTGCGTATATATCTAATTGAATGCCGATCAAGCATTAAGGACTTCACTTCCCAACGCAGAGTAGACAGGCTTTTGGACCAGGGTGCTCCAGTACAGCTGCAATCGCAGCTAAGATCATTCGGCACCCGGGCTTGTATCCAACAGTCGCCGTCTCATTCGGACGCACCCACGCGCGTCCCCAATAGCCACGCATACGCGTTGCGTATTTCCGACCCATATAAAGTTGATCTGGTACCAATGAATAAACCCAGTCCTAGAGATTTCGGTAAGATCACAGTAAAAATGAATATTATAATATATAATAATAACGCTATTTGGCACTATAGATGTCCTTATACGAACAGGTTCAGTAGCAATCTCGGGCTCAGACATTCATGTCTATGAAAGCGGCAACCGTGCCGTAGAAGCTATGTCTCTTGGTCACGATGCCACGGGATACGTGGTGGAAGTCGGCCGCTGTGTCCAACACCTACAAGTTGGCGATCGTGTGGTTGTCGAATCGGCACTATCCTGCAGCATCTGCGACCTCTGCAAACAGGGTCTTTACAACATGTGTGCCGGTTTGGTATACAATGGTTTTCTGAGTACATTTCAAACGCACCCGGCTGATCTCTGTCACCGTATGCATCCTTCAATTAGCATGGAGGAGGGGGCCCTAACCCAAACCTTGGCCCAGGGATGCCAGTCATGCTTCATGGGGAACATAAAGCCGACAAGCAACGTCCTTATTCTCGGAACCTGTCCTACGGCAGCCGCGGCGGCGATTTGCGCCAAAGCAATGGGAGCCAGGAAGATAACAATTGCTGGATGCATCGGTCCAGCTCTCGATATGATCGCCAGCGACTTGGGCTTCGATGTCGTAGAGTTCGACCACACTAGCGTCTTTGGGGAGGTCCTCGAGGTCATCTACAGCAAGTTTCAGGCGTGGCCCAATTGCGTGATCAATTGTTCCATCTCCGCTATGTCGATGAACCTGGCAGTCATGGCCCTGCAGCCATGTGGTGTATGTGTACTATCTGAGTGCGATGCCGAGTGTGCCAGCTTCAATGCACTCGACGTTCTGATGAAGAATATCCGCTTGATACCTAGTTTTCGATCCGCTAACATGTAAATGAACCGACTTTAATGTATATAACCTGACAATCAATTATCTCCCACTACCCCCCCGTAGGTATCCTACTGCCCTGCAACTTATGGAATCGGGTCAGGCGCCCATGGCGAGGTTCATCACGGCCACGTTTCCTCTATGCGAGGCGGACCAGGCCTTCCGGTGTGCGCAGCATGAGTCAAATATGGGGCTGGGAAAAGTCATTGTTAACTGTGCAGAAAATGCGACGATGGACGACGACTGTCGAAATTCTTAGTGACATAGTACTAACTAAATGGCTGTCCAAAAATACAAATAAATAGTTTTAAGAGTTTCAATAACAAGAATCGCTTTGGCACTTTTACTAAATATTTAACAGCATTCCATCAATGGATGATTGCTTCGACCGATTCTTTATTGTTAGGTCACGCTGCAGATGTAATGGACTCTCCCTTGAATAAATTAAAACAAGTTTCAGAGTTTCAATTGCAACAAAAATCGCTTCGCATTTTACTAAGAGTTCTGCGTTTGGCCCATAAAACAATTAATTTAAAAGTGCGCTCATTAAAATAATAGAAATATAAATAAATATTTAACAGCATTCTATGTTCTATTTTCTCCGGCTCATAAGTATATTTGTTTATGTATACATACATACATTCATATATTTATACATATAAATATATATTTATAAAAATTATTGTACTTCGCTGCTTACAACAAACTATTTTACAATTTTACAAGAACACAAAATCGAAAGTCGCTAAAGGTATGTATTGTGTGTATGCTAAGGGGGAATGAATGTACACAGAACGAAAATTAAAAACATTAACAATTAGAATAATAACGCATACATCTCTTTTAATTTTAAAGCATTTGACTACATCGCACACTTTGGAACATTGCTTGGACTGAGTATAAATAATAATTAGAGCTAACTAATAAATATGCAGAGTTAAAGATATGCCATTTTGTATGAGTGAAACTAATTAATGGACTGTTTTGTGGTTGCGGTTGCGGTTACTGCCTGGTTCTTTCTTTGTTCCCTGGTTTTGGTTTGGATATTGATATATTCCAATTGCTTTCGATCATTTGGCCAACAGTAGCTACATACATGTTGTTTACTAGTAGAATCGTCAGAGTCTAAAATAAAAACTTCGCGTTCTGCATCCGATAATGAAGGTAGTTTGTCTTTTGGTGTTGTTTCCCTTTCGTATCCTTTCGTATTAGTTAATTGTCGTGTATCTGCATTTCCAACTCAACATCCGAGAGATTTATTTGCCGCATTGAATTGATAAACATGTAGCGCGACGTGTAGATGTAGAGCCAGCGAAACCACTTCATCTGCGACTGATGCTCCTTCATGGCACTCCTCACAATCGCCGCTTCCTTCCAGTTCAGAATGCACCTAGAAGACACCACGAGGATTATTATTCAGAGAGCCAACCAATGGGATTTGGGCCACATTTCTTACCAATGTGTTGACATAAAGCACGTGCACAGTAGATCGAAAATGGACAGATATTTTCTGACCACATTTATCGAGTCCAAGGTGTAGAACTTGCAATCTGCAACGGGATGATGATGATATGTACATAAAAAATTGCTCTATACTATAATATCTAGGGCTATAAATAGCGACAACTGCAACGATGGGCACGCCAATTAACATGCACCCATTGTTTGCTGCCCGTCGCCGCCCGCGTGACTCGCACGCCTCCTCGCCTCCTCACCTTTGGGCAAAAGGTTGGCCAAGCACAGCGATGCGGCCGCGTAGTACACGGCGCAATGGTTCGGATGCGAGCTGACGCCATCGCGATCAAACGTGAATATCGCCTGGATGTCGAGACTTTCAACGGCGTGGAGTATCAAACTAGCCACCACATCCGGGCGCCAGTCCACATTCGGGTCATCCGGCAGGTTGGTGGCATTCATAAGCACGATGTTGGACTCGGGCACACCCAGCTTGGAGCAGGAGCGCCACAATTCCTGACGCCTCAGCTTGGCGGCATGTTCGTAGTTGCCTGTTTGTGGTAAATGTATTGGATTAATCGGACAATATATAAAATAATCTTTAGGTTACAACACAAAAATATTAAAATAAGGTAATCGCAAACTCTAAAGCTAACGAAATACAGTTAGTATTGGTTTCTCTGGCAGTTTTTGAGACCATTTCGGTGACAGGTTCTTGGATATAAATTAATTTTGGTTCTGGTTTTGAATATCTATTAATAGCCATTGAAAAAATTAAACCAAAACCGTAGTGGTGCAACCATTTCGGCTATAGAATAAAAATACATTGGTTTGGGTAATCTAAAACAAAAAATACATTAATTTGCGATATTTTCCATCGAACCAAATCGGTGGCAGTTCAATAATGTTCGTTTGGATATCATTGGGATTATATTAATGGCCGTTATTGCGCCAAAACAGAAATTGTAGGACTATATACAGTTTCGGAGCTGATTTTGAGAAGGGTAAATGGTTAATGTGCATATCTATCAATGGTTACGGCGTTGATAGGGGATGATGTCATTGATGACTAGCTCTCACCGTTGGACAGGCAGAGTATGTACACCTGGCAGCCTTGGCGCTGTGTCAGCGAGTAGATCAGTGGCCCAAAGAACATACACTCGTCATCCGGATGGGCGGTTACCAACAGGACGCGCTCCATATGCGTCGTCTTTGGCAGCCGGACGCTACGCAGCCGTAGTCCGGACTGCAGTGCCTGTTTCAGTCCACCAGACTCCCGCTCGTCCCCGGATCCAGGCGGAGCATTGTTGTTGTTGTGAGCCCCGCCAGCCGGCGACGTGGAAAGCCAGAAGGTGAGCTTGTAGAGGCCCAGGCATACTAGCAAGTACACCGCACAGGCGATCACTACGTGCTCCAGTGCTTCGGCGGAGGTTGACTTGATACGGCAGTATATGGCCTGCGGGGTGAAGGTGAGCTGCTGCACCTGCTGCTGCAGTTGCCGCCAGGGACTGGACTCTCGATCGATGCTGCTAGAGATGCTGGCCACGTACTCGCTCAGCCAGTTAAATCTCATCTCTCATTGCGTTCGGCCGCGGGTGAGAATTTGGCGAGAAATTCTTCACCAAAAATGGACATGTAGCGGTGGCCAGGCGGAAAGGCGATAAAAAGCGGCGATCACGGTGCGCGGCGTAAAGTTTGACTATGTCACTAGGAGGATCGTTGCTTAGTTGGTAGTTTAATACTTGAAAACGTTTTGGTTTCGAGCCCGCGCACCGCTTTTGATGCTAAAAACTATACATTTTATTCCTTTACGTGTTTTCGTCTTTCGGGGGCAGCAGCTAGGGATGGGCGACTGCACCAGGTGCGTGGCATGTGCGTGAGTCACGATGTTTTGCACTCTTTTTGTTACGCTCAAGTTTTTACAGCCGTGTCAGGTGCGTCAGCCGCCAGCACAGGTGAAATTATCAAATTAGCACTCGAGTAAATTGATAAACTCTTTATTGCCATTCATCGTTCGCTTGCGAATTAAACGCCGTGAGCGAATATCGGCACGTCTCTAGCAGTCAGCTGTTTGGCGAGAACCCACCATAGGGGTATTCTCTTCTAAATATATAACAATTTACGCTTAATTTTATATAATACGTATATTTATATAATTTATACTCGCTAATCGGTAGTATACTAACGTAATTTGTAATTTGGTGACATGAATAATTGCTATCGTTGAAAATTTTTTCCAATATTAGGAAAAAGACAATTAAATCATTTGCTTATCGACAGTATAACAACGTAATTTGTAATTTAGTGACATGAATTATTGCTATCGTTGAATATTTATTGAAATTTTAGGAAAATATATGTAAAAAGCCAACCAAACCATTCTAATTGCTATCGTTGAATATTTATTACAAAATTTGGAAAATATATTTAAAAATACAATTAAACCATTTGCATATTGGTAGTATAACAACATAATTTGTAATTTAGTGACATGAATAAATGCTATCGTTGAAAACTTATTCCAATATTAGGAAAATATATGTAAAAAGCCAATTAGAATGGTTTAACTGGCTTTTAACATATATTTGGAATAAATATTCAACGATAGAAATTATTCATGTCACCAAAATACAAATTACATGTTTATCCTACCGATAAGCGAGTATTAATAATGACTTTCAATTCATTAACAAATAAACGTAAATAGTTTAATTTATAATTAATTTGATTTAAAAAATTGCGATTTAGAAAAGCACTTTACTGGAGTACCCCTAGTGCACGTTTGCCGCAAAAAATACTGTACAAGAAAACACTACAATAAATACTAAACAAATACCCGCGAAAATACCGAGCGCCTGCTCTCTCCTCTCTGAATATGCAGTCTGAGGTTTTTTTATTTTGAATAAAATTTAGAGTCACTAATTTGTATGAAATTAAGCATTTAGTAAGTTCTTGAGCGAGTGATTCGAGTGCCCGAGAGCCCGTTGACCGCCCTCCGACCGCCCAACAATCGTGGGCACCCCAAGGAGAGCTGTTAAAAGCGAAAAGACCAGGCACCGAAGTCGGCAGCGTGCCGCACAGCAAACCACGGAGAGCGAATCGAGTCTCCCAGCAGCGAGTGGAGGAGGCGTGCGAGGTGCATGCAGCACGTTGTAATTAGGTTAGCAGCATATAGCAGCATAACATGGCACAGCAGCAACAGCAGGGCATGGACTCGGCCTTGTTCGAGCGCCGACTGCGGCCGGTGTACGGTGAGTGGATGAGCCGTTGGGTCAGCGGATCATAGAAGAAACAGAGCCAGAGACTAACCAAGTTTAACCTCGTTTGCAGACAACCTGGAGGTGGGCAATAACCGCAAGGCCCTGCAGGAGTCAGAGAAACTGCTGCGCAAGCATCCTACGCTGCTATGCGCCCGTGCCCTGAAGGGACTCTCCCTGCTCCGGCTGGGGCGCTATGACGAAAGCCATGGCTGTTTGCAGGCCGTCGCCGAGGAGAAGCCCACGGACGACTCCACTCTGCAGGTTCTATCGTTCTGCTACCGGGAAATGGAACAACGTACGTACGAGGTTTTCCATAAAGTGCTAAAAGTGATACCTTTAACGTTGGTTTACGGGAGCCATGTAGCTTTACATTTTATTTGTGAAGTCAGTTCTATTTTGCACTGCGTGAGATCAAATATCACACCAAATTATTGTTTAAATTATCACCTCTTTAATCTAGGCTAAAGATGATCCATTTTTTGAGATAAGGCATATTATCACTTGCCTTAAGATTAGTCACAGTGTAGTCGGAACTATCTTTAAGGGCTTTACCAATTCACCTGATTTAATGTAATTTTTGCTGTGAGAGGTTAGATTCATAAGAAAGTCTGACAATCTATTGATCTTGTTTTAAAGAAAGTGAACTTTTTAATTCAATACCTTGCCTTATAATATTCGTTGCATTTACAATACAATTCAAACTTGTAATAGCTTAAAGCAGAGCAGCATGTTAAACATGTTGAATATACACACATTCTTAATCTATTTAGCCATGCTTGCTAAAAGATCTTAAATATTATAAAAGCTAGAACTGATAATCAGTGTTGAATAAAACTTTCTCCCATTCATATTAGATTAAATTCTTAAACCGTGGGTTATATGAACTTAAACTTTTTATTCCTATACTATATCAAGAAGTTTTATTTAATCCATTTCACCGCAAGGCTAAGAATTCAGTTTGTCATTTAAAATAATAACCAAATCCTTAAGGGCCTCATATCGTATGAACTGCCTGACTTATTTATTTATTTTTTTTATATAAAGCTGACTGATTATTAGAAGCATTGACTTCTGTAACCAAGTGATTTTTTACCAATATTATAAAGAAATTTATTAAGGGAATCTGCGTCATAATTTGGAAAATATTTAGACTTTTAAAAAGTCGTTCAAATTTTGAGATAAAAGCCAAAGGAACTACACTTACTTTTAATGCACACAAAAAAAAAATCATTTTAATTACTTGCTTTTCCCTTAACCAAAAGCAAATAAGTAGTAAAAGTAATTATTTTCTCAAAGCAAAAAATCCGCATTGGGATATCCACCGAGTTCCCATCGACGCCGCCCCTGACCACGCATACGAAGTGCCCACAATTCATATTTTCGTATTTTTCTTGGCACGCGCACCTCGCCCGACTAATTAAAATCGTATTCTCTTAGTCCGACGACGGCGACGGCAGCAAGTGCGTGCCAACGATTTGAATATATAGATACCTGTACTGTAGCTATTATTGCTAATTTTACATATATCTCCGCCTCGTTACAGTGGATAAAATTGTGGAGCTGTACCAGCACGCGGTGAAGCAGAATCCGGGCAACGAGGAGCTGCTCGCCCACCTCTTCATCTCCCATGTGCGCGTGGAGGACTATAAGGCGCAGCAAGCGGTTGCCCTGCAGCTGTATAAGGCCCAGCCGAAAAATGCCTACTACTTTTGGTCTGTGATCAGTGTGGTCTTCCAGGGGATCCGGGGACCGGAATCGGCGCTACCGGAGAAAAGAAAAATTTACTTGGGACTGGCGCAGCGCATGGTTGAGAAGCACATCAAGGAGGGCAAGCTAGAAACGGAGCAAGAGGCCTTCCTCTATCTGCACATCCTCAAGCTGCAGAATAAGTACCAGGAGGCGTGGGAATTTCTCACCGGCGAGCTGTGCGCCAAACTCTATCCAGGTGCTCCGGTCAGCATGAAGTTTGAGCTGCTCAAGGAGTTGGGCAATTGGCGGGAGCTGAATGAGCTACTGCAGCAACTTCTGGATGCCGAGTATGTACCCTTAGATTATCCATTTATGTAGACTGTAAATCTTTATCATTCACTTTAGCCGCGATCGATGGGACTATTACAAGGAATATATTCAAAGCTCCTTTGAATTATTAAAACTTTCGCCCAAGGAAGAAAAGAACGGAGAGAAGGACTCTCTGGCCAGGTGTCAGGAATTCCTCCAGGGCATCATTGAGTCTTCGGAGCGCAAGAAACGGGGTCCCTATCTGGCCCGCTTAGAGCTTCATCAGCGGATGCGGGCAAATAAACTGCCCGCGGAGGAGCTCATCGGTGACTTTGATGAGATGGTCATTGAGTACTTCAACCTGTTTGGCGACAAATCCTGCTGTACCCATGACATCGCTCTATTCTTGCCCACAATCAGCATGAAGCAGCGGCAGGCATTGGCCAGCAAGCTCCTGTTGGAGAGCGGAGTTAGTTCCACGTCGCTACCGCAAAATGTAAGTAGTTAATGATTTCTATTGAAATGTTTCCTAATAACAAATGGGAAAAATAACAGAAGGAGCAGATGCAGAAACACCTTTGTGCCCTCCAAATCTCTCGCATGTGTGGCTCCCACATGGAGCTACCCACTGACCACCTAATTGCCTTCTACACGGCCCTTAAGCTGCACTACGAGCATGGTAGGAGTACATTTGGCAAGAAGCTGCTGGCCACTGAGATGGGACCATCGGATGCATATGCCTTGCTGGCGGCGAATGTGATGTACGACCTCAGTCGGAGGGAACACAAGTCCGATCACCTGTTCGAGGCCCTGTGCCTATTGCAGTACGTCCTGCGAAATAGCACGAGCAACTTTCACGTGAAGCTGCTAAGCTTAAAGATTTACCATCTGTTTGGCTGCCAAGTGGGCGCCCAGGAGATGTATGAGTATCTGGACATCAAGCAGATCCAACTGGACTCTATGGGATATGTACACTGCCAGCTGTTGCCGCTGGGTGGACGCTTCTCTGGCACCAGAACTGTCTACGATGCCACGCTGAAGTTCTTCACCAACAGTTACAAGGAGCGGCTGGAGTACATTGCCTTGACGTACCGCTTCTGTACATTCTCCAAAATGGAGGAGTTCATGAACTTTAAGGAGCGGCTGACCAACAGCCTGCAGTATGTGGCCTGCTCGGTGGAGGCCCAGATCTGTGACCTGGTAAGCTGCTATGGAAATGTTACGCAAAATCTTAGCGCTTACTCGGCAATGAGTATTGAGCCAGCGGAGGATCGAATTGCATGGCACGAACTGAGTGACAACCGGGACTTGGACGCCATTATCCGGTGGGATCCGTTGCACCAGGTGAATGCTGCGGAGGAACGTAAGGAGTCCTTCGACCAGGAGGTGGAGGTGTTGCAGGTGCGTTCGCTAATGCTTCGCCTGTTCGCTTCCTTTATCGATCTGTATCATGGCACGGGTGTGAAAGATGTGCCAGCGGGAACGGAGACTGCCACTCTGGAGCTACTGCGGGAATCTTGGACGGGATTGTTCCAACGCCTGCGTCTGATGAACTACAAGCCGCTGCCGCAACCTTTTCTAGTCAACCTACTACCCACGCGCCTGCACCTGCTGCTCGAGCTGCCTTACGAACGGTTCTTCGATGACCTGGCCCAGTTGGTACTCGACCTGCACAGCGGATCCGGAAAGTTGGCCGAGCAATGCAAGCGGGTGGGTGACAACGTCATCATAGTAATGGATGTGTGCGTAAAGACCATCGCCGAGTGCAACGAAGGGAACGGCAAGGACGGCCTATGGAGCCGGCGGGAGCAGCAGCAGAACGTGGCCGCTAGCCTAGAGGCAAGTTACAATGATGTTCGTATAATATTTCAAGATTACAATTCATAAATTCCTTTGCTATAGATTTTATCATTGTACGCATTGCTGCTCTCCGTGCTGAACGACAAGCTGCAGGTCAGCTCGAAGACCAAGACAAAGAAGAGAACGGCAGACAACAAGGAGAATGGTCCGCAACCAATCAGCGAAAAGGAGCGCAGCCAGATGGTACAGGAGCTGATGCGCCAACTCAAACATAAGCTGGAGGCCTGTGATGCGGCTATACGTGAGTAGCTCGGCTCAGTCGGACTCCGTAGCTCAACATCTAAATTTTTAATTTATTTTCCATGATTAGGCACTTGGAAGGCGCCGGTGCTACCCCGGGATCTTAGCTCCTTTATGTCAGACATGTCGCTGAAGCCGGAAGTGGAGGCCACGCTTATCGGGGATGTCTCGGCTACGTTTAAGGACTCACACGAGCTGATGGTCACCGAACTGCGTAATTTGCTGAAGGACAAGATCCGCATGGCGGCTAAGTAGATGTTTCTTTGCTGTGCAAAGGCCATCGGCTAATCACGATCCAAGTTCATAGTTTGTTATTTAATTTTGTTAACGAATACAACCAATCGTCCTCCTACTCTTCCCGCTACAATTATCTCGATCACGGACCCAAGTCAGTGTCAGCACTTTTAAACCAAGTTTCGGCATTTCCCCAATACAACGCATTAAAAGTTGTAAGAATCGTAAAAAAATTTAACAATACAAAGAGAAAAGATTGTGTACCGCTTGCAAGTAAGTTAAATAAAAGATGAAATTGTAAAAAGTAAAGCCGAACGTGGAATGTGTTAACCAAGAATCTTTAGTAACATATATATATTTTATATTCTTACAAAATCGTTCCAGTACTACCCGCCTTGATCGTGTTTAGATAGCCAGCAGTTCGTGGATCATTTAAATGCTGTTGGGTCTGCATGTGGGCAACTAGATTGTGAGTGCGGGCAAAGGTCTTGCCGCAGAGTTTGCACCTATAGAAAATAGCGAAAGAACTATTCGTTATTCATTACTCAAAGTTAAGCCTAATTTAATCATTCTTACGTGTGAGGCTTCTCGCCCGTATGCGTTTTGTAGTGTTCCTTCAAGACGCTAGAGTATGTGAAGGTTTTGCCGCATGTCTGACAAGCATAGGGACGCTCATTTCGATGGGTTCTACAGCGGAAAGGTTTGAGAATAAGTCATTGAAAAGGTAAAAAGCCTTTTAATGGCATAGCAAAAAGTTATTTTCACACCTTTCGTGCTTCACAAGGGAAGTGCGATCCGCGAAGCAGCGTTGGCAATATTTACAAGTGTAGGGCTTAGCTCCGGTGTGTTGGCGAATATGACGCATCAACTGGTAGTTGACGTGGAAACTCTTGTGGCAGATCCTTAAAGGGGGAACAACTATTGTAATAATAGTATTACTTTAAATAAGAAACTACCCACTCGCATTCGTAAGGGCGTTCGTTGTTATGTCGTCGCATGTGGGTATCCAGGGTGCTCTTCCTGGGATATCCGTTGCCACATATTTCGCACACATGCAGCTTAACGTTACTGATTGATGGCGCTCGAACTGTTTCTACAGCCAATACCACTGGCCTCTCCTTTATTGTCGGTGCTGTTACATCCTCGAATTGTTCTTCGTTGGCCCAGGCAGCCTCCTCGAGCACCTCCACCTCGAATTGCTCCAACTGTTCCGTTTCCTCAGGTGGCGAGGAGGATTCTGGCATAACCCCAACCGAGTCCTCTACATCTTTTACCACATATTCACTGAGGAAGTCGTGGGAGCGCTGGCAGATTTGTCGGAATTTATGGGCGAGGATTAAAAAGGCTTTGCATTTCAGGCAAATCCTGGTGGGCAGATGCTCCTTGCGATTTATCTGTTAAGGAAATGGTGGTTATAAAGATATTCTTGAGAGAAGTTCAACAACTTTCCCCACCTGAATTCCGCTGAAACTTTCTAGTTTCTCCCACAGTAAAAGGGTACCTCGCTCCTTGCCGTCGGCTTCCTCGTAAAGGGAGACCATTTGGGTGTCACCATCCTGCAGGCACGTCCTACAAACGTTCAGCATATCTTGCAGCTCCATTTTTCGCAGTTCTTGTCTCTGGTGGAGATTTTTACCGGTTGGCTCGCAGGCTTCGTTTAGGGCATGGAGCGCACACTCTTGACCAACAGTTCATAAGGCTCCATTCAGGAAGCTCTGTAATTAATTACGACATGATCTGTGACATCCAAATGGGGCAGATCCGTATTATTGTTATTCTTCGTGTTCGTTCTATTGCTGTATCTTCTTCTTCTTTGTTTTACTTTTCACCGGCTACGTACGTACCATTCGTTTACCATTCGCCCCGAATGCGCTCAAATTTTAATTTTGTTCCAGGAACAGGAACTTTACTGGAGGACAGAACTGTACTCGAATAACAGGAGGATGCTTTCGGAAATGGAACAAACGGAGCTCCAGTGTCGCATTTGTCTTTTGCTGCCCAAGGATGAGTCCCTCATGCCCACAGATGCCGACTTCTGCGAGCAAATCCAACGCTGCACTGGAGTTCAGGTGAGCATAAGATCTTGTGGTTTTCAGAATCACATTAAGTGTAATTTTTGTATCCTTAGCTCCAGGAGAACGCTAGTTTGCCCAATCTTATCTGCACGAGCTGTGCCCTGCTACTCCGGGCGGCACTCAAATTGCGATCCCTTTGCCAAGACGCAGAGAAAGCGTTGCAACAGAAGAGGATCAAAATCGACATTGCAGAGAATGTCTCACGGCTAGAGGATCGAAGTAAGGATCTGCCCAGCAAGGAGGCTAGCTGCAGTGATAGCGAAGTGGAGTACGAGTACCTGGAGCCCTATGACCTGGAGGCGGCTGACAGTGTCGATGAGGTTATCAGCATAGAACACTTGACCTCAACGCCAACGTCACTCCTAAAGGAAGAATCAGAATCTATGAGTCCAGAGCCAGAGCCAGACGAAGATGATCAAGCTCCTACGCTTTCCTGTAAAGTTTGCCATAAAATTTACACCGATCGGGTAAAGCTGGCCGCTCATCTAAAGGTCCACGACAAAGAGAAACCACATGAGTGCGAGTAAGCCCCTGGTATGATGGGTCCCCTAGCCTTTGGAGTAATCTTTCATTCTTTTAGGATCTGCCACAAGCGCTTCCGACAAACGCCACAGCTGACGAGGCATATGAACACCCACACGAGGAACCGTCCCTACAAATGCGATTACTGTGATTCTTGCTTCGCTGACCCTTCCACTCGCATCAAGCACCACAGGTAACTATAATGAAATAAGCTTTCTTAGGAACAGCAAAAAACATAGAAAATATATTTCAGAATCCACACCAACGAACGTCCGTACAAGTGCAAGCATTGCAGCAAGTCGTTTGCCTACTCCAATGTCCTCCGGGTTCACATTAAAACGCATACGGGCGAGAGACCGTTTAGCTGCCAGCACTGCCAGCGAACCTTCTCCCAGTTGCACCACAAAAACGCACACGAGAGGTCTCATAAACCAAAAGACCATGCAGCTGCCAAGACCAACTTGGTAGAACAAATAAAATAAGATTTATACCATTTTTATAAAGTTGTTTACTTATACAAGACCACCTGCGCTTGACGCCGGAAAGGCTTTCGAATCATTCCTTGGCCTATTGCTAATTCACCCAACATGCAGTTTTATCGCTGGGTCGGTCCATTGTGTGGACTCGCACTCACCTCATAGAAATTTTTTAGGTTTTTCTTTAAAACAGAACATTTTCATTATGAATATTTGTATCTGAGTTTATATTGTAATTTTGTATAACTATTCCCAAAATATACGATCTTCGTAAGCTAGATTATTTACTAAAAGTAACTAAATACCTAAATCAATATATACATCTGAAGAGTTTTCTTTTATGATGTTTACAGTAAAACTAATTGATTTCAAACTGTGTATTATATAAAAGGAAGTAATTAATGATTTTAAATGTTAAACTAAATGATTTTAAGTCGCAATACGATGGAGAAAGACTATCTTAACTTGAAACTAACTACTGAGGAACTCCGTTATCTCCTCCTTGACGAATTCGTCCTCTGCTGATTCTTTCCAGTTATTGTGTTTTTCTTGCGTCACTGTCTCCGTAGTGTTCTTTATGTCTACATCTGACGCCGACTTCCACTGACCACGCCTCTCATGTGTTACTCGATGTAAGCGCATTTTGTAGGCCTTTACGAAGCCCTTTCCACAAAGATCACAACTGGAATACGGTAAAGATTAATATAAGAACTATACTAAGAAACGCAGAGAACCTACACATGCGGCTTCTCGCCCGTATGTATCATCTTGTGAAACTTTAGGTTGTCGGAGTAGGTGAAGGTCCTGGAGCAAACATCACACTCATAAGGCCGCTCCTTGGTGTGAATTCTACGAATGGCAGTAAAGAGAACGTTCCATAAGACACTATGTCCTGAACTTCCGCTGTTGGAAATATAACCCTGAGACATACCTATGATGTTTCGTCTTTGTGGAACGATCGGCAAACGCAGCTGGACAATAATTGCACTTGTAAGGCCGGTTCCCTGTATGGGTGTTCATGTGCCTCACCAGCTGCTGATTCTGAACAAAGCCACGTCCGCAAATCCTGCAACGGAAGTAGTTTTAAATAGAATCATGTACTCCGATGCGGGGGTGTAACATACTCGCATTCATGGGGCTTTACACCAGAGTGGAACTTCATGTGCTCGGTGAGACGGGCCTGGGTGGGATAGATATTTCCGCATACATCGCAGATGTAAGTGCAGTGTTTCTCCCTTGGCTTTCGGCCCAGCTTTCGGTCGACGGGATCTCCATCCGAAGTGGTACGGTTTCCTTGCGATGGCTTCTTGGCTGAGCGTTGCCTGTTGACGGGCATTTTGGATTTAGGCTTATCCTCGGCTAGCACACTTTCGTTGTCATCGGAGCTGAGATTAAAATCTGTCATATCGTTATCGGGCAATTGGTCCGTTCGGATTACTCCGCTTGTTGAGCGCGTTCTCGATGCTTTATCTGCCGGCGTAGGTGGCAAGGGGGAGGTGTTATCGACAGGGATCAATTCCTCGAATTCCTCATATTCTGCATAGGATTCCGTCTCTTCAATACCGGCCTGAACGCCATCAAAGACAACCTCCGTGTGCTCCGCCTCACTGCTACCATCGTATATTATGGTTTCTTCACCTTCGGCTCCCTCCACAACGTACGTGATCATCTCCTGGGTTTCCTGTTCTTGCTGAGCCTCCTCTTCCGTCCGAAGCTCCTCTTCCTTTAAGGCGCCATCAAGCTGACTCGTGTCCTCTTCCCAAACTTTGAACACATTCTCAGACGTGAAGTCATCCGAGAGATTCTGGCTATCTGCCTCGCCGCCTGGCACATTGGCGTTCCTGGCCTCCCGGGCAAGCATGTCCATGACGGTTTGGTGAGACCGCTGACAGGTGAGCCGGAACTTATACGACAATCGCAGGCAGCGCATACACTTGCTGCACATCTTATCGGGGAAGTTGTCATCCTGGCTGACCTGTCGGGAGTTAATTTCCTCAAATTAAGGCTCCTCTTGCTGGCTAAATCCAACTTACTGGTACTCCGGCGCAGATGTGCAGCATTTGGTCCAGACGGGTGCTGGCCGTCTGGCTGAATATTTCATGGAGCGTTTCCTCGCCATCGCCATTTAAGCATACGCGGCACACAATCCACTTCTCGTTGGACTCTGTTCTCATGGCTAATTCCGCAGATCTGGTCGTGGTTTTGGTTTGGTTTTGGAAAATGCACAAATTCCAACAGCTGAATGCAAGCGTCCGTGGTCATTCACATGGCAACGCGTGCACGCCGAGTCTGTGAGGTAAGTATCGTGACAAATTCTGTGGATAGCAAAAACTATCGGCAAAATTAAAATTAAATAAAGACTATAATACGAAATTTGTACTTTGTGAAATTATATTATATTATATATATTATATATATACCCTTGCAGGGTATTAAAAAGATTCTCAATGTGTCTTTATAGTTAGTCTTCTATATACTTCGCCTCGTATATAAGTCGGAACGGCCGGGTCGGATATCATATAGCTGTTATAGGAACGTTTGGAAAATTTTTTGGAAAAAATAAAACTTATCCAGTTTTCAACATATTTCCATCACATACTGCCATTATTTATTATTCTAAAATTTATTTATTTATGTTTCTAGAATTTTATGAATATTTGACGACTATCTTATATAGCTGCAATAAAAATATATGAAATAAGAAAATAAAGGAAAGCTGCCATTAGGAAACAAATTGTAACTTATTAAACTGAAACTGTAAATATAGTATGTTAAGGTGAATGTATAAATTCAGTCATTACTTCGTTGTTTTTTACATAAATATTTATAATTTATTTTGTATTAATTGTTAATAATCAAATACTAATCGAAGGTAGCTTCCCTTTTTTGTTTTTATATTGTTATTATGCACACATAATATTTTTAAAAAAGAATCAATATTTTAAAGGTAAAGAATTTGTTGTCGCTTAAATAAATAAATAAATAAGTATATTATACTTATTTGTTGATATTCATTAATCGCTGCCTTGTTGTTTTTTATCGATGTTTCGCCACTTTCAATGGTCACCCTGTATAATGGCTATTCGCATTGCAACGCCGCCACCTTGACTCCCGACTACATTGTATTTTTTGGCGTCGTCTTCATAAAAAGCGAGCGTGTTCTGTAAAATAAAATATAATCGATTCCAGGATAGACCCACGTTCCATTCGCGACAATGAGAGACTCGGCCGCCCAAGCGACTGCGGCTGCGGCACCTGCGACCACGCAGAAGTGGATTGTGTGCCGGGTGTGCCTGCAGCAGCCCAAGGAGCCCATGGCCAGCATTTTTAACGACGATACGGAGAAGGACATGACCCATATGATCCGCGAGTGCGGCGGAGTGCCTGTAAGTGTGTCCCAATTTCCTGAAACTCATTTATAGTTGTTCTTATCCCGTTGGCAGATTAAGAAGTTCGATCACTATCCGGACAAGATATGCGAAAAGTGCTGCAAGATGCTCAAGATGTCGTTCAAGTTTCGGCAGACTTGCCAGCGGTCCTACGGACACCTACGGCAATTCGTGGCCCCCGTGGAGGTAGAGCATCGATCGCCTGCAAAGAAAAGGGCAACTCAAATATCCCATCAGGAGCAGGAAACCGAGGAGATGGAGCATGACCAGGAATTAGATGAGGAGGACCTAGATGGAAGCCAATATGCCGAGGCTGAAACTGAGGAATCGGCGGAAGTCCAGGCCCACGACTACACTGACGATCTCGAAGAGGGCATACTTGTTGAACTCGAGAAAGATCGTCTTGTGAGTGTTAAGAACGAGCATGTGGAAGAGGAAGGCATAATAGAGGAGGTGTACGACGTGTACGAGACCTACGAGGGCGACATTATCACCGAGCAGGAAATGGCCGAACATTCGCTCTCTGGACTCTCGGCAGACATTGAATACCTCGACCAAGTCGATCAGGATCAATTAACCGAGAGCGCTAACGAGGATGATCCTGACGAGGAAGAGTTCATACCAACAAGATCGGCTAGAGCTGCTGCCAAAAAGCGCGGGGAAATGAGGCGACGAGCCAGCACCCGCAAGGCAGCAGCGTCGTCATCAAAATCTGCTGCCGGAACATCCAAGGACGGTGCCCGCGGTGGCAACCCGCTGAAGATCAGGCGGGTCAACAGCGATGTGACCACCACGAAAATCCTTATTAACGAGGAGGGCATTTCAATTGGTGAAGTTTTGGCGCGAAAACATGCCGGTGTCAAGACCAAGGGCGGCCACAAGATTCTCGTTGGCGACAAAAAGGAGTTCAAGTACATCTGCGACGTTTGTGGCAATATGTATCCTTCTCAAAGTCGCCTAACCGAACACATCAAGGTTCACTCTGGCGTAAAGCCACATGAGTGCGAGTAAGTGTTTGTTTTTCATCCGCAAATTAGGAGCTTACGCAATCTTTTTAATAGCTTTTAAAGCCAAAATATCTAAACTCAAGTTTCTGCTTATTAGGATATGTGGCCACTGCTTTGCACAGGCTCAACAACTGGCCCGTCACATGAACACCCACACGGGAAATCGGCCGTACAAGTGTAGCTACTGCCCGGCAGCCTTTGCTGACTTGTCCACCCGGAATAAGCACCACAGGTCAGTGGGTTAAAGCAATTATTGCTTGACTCAATTATATAATTATATTCATCTCTGGTAGGATTCACACCAATGAGCGGCCCTACGAGTGTGATGTGTGCCACAAGACATTTACATATACTAACACGCTGAAGTTCCACAAGATGATTCACACGGGAGAAAAGCCACATGTGTAAGTTTCGCGCCTTCTCTAATTCACATGTAATCGATTCCTGAATGAATAATATTTGGGATATTTTTCAATTGCAAATGTTGATCAATTTAAAAAAGATTCTTACCTTCGATTATATTTCCACGGGCTCTCCTTTAGGTGCGAGATCTGCGGCAAGGGCTTCCCCCAAGCGTACAAGCTGCGTAACCATCGGGTCATTCATGAGCGCCGCAGTGTCTCCGGCCGGGACAACGTCGATGGACTGATGACCTACGACACGGCCAACATTGTTGGCCTAGAGATGTAGATTTTTTCCCAAAAACGGAAACCGTAAATATTAATAAACACTCGAGTGTAATTACAGATCTAATTATATTGATGAAGTTTAAGCCTAGTCTAATTATGCGGAAATAAATTAAGAATAGCTGCGCAGATGAACTTCGCGTCGGTCTCCTCGGGATATAGCTGCAGGACGGCGTGCACTTGATGAGGTGGAAACAGGCTGCCCAAGTGATATCGCAGTAGACGACGCTGCTCCTCCCTTGGCAGTTGATGTGAGCTGTGAAGTTCCTCGTTAATTCGCGAATCGGAGGCGGAAAGATGTACAAAGTTGTGAGCGGGCAGTGGCAGTACCAATCCCTGGTCTGTGACCGGGGCGGAGGGCGTGCGCGTCAGATACTGATGGTGATAGTTGGAGCTGGACTTGTTGGTCTGTTGATGCTGCGGCGGCACCTGCTGCTGCTGCTGGAGAGGTGCACTGTAGGTGGGCACTAGAAGGCGATAGGCGGGCGGCGGTTGTTGGCGCTGCAGCTTCTTGTGGCGATTCGGCTGGCTGGAATCCGCAGAACCTTCGGAAAGGTCCACTTGGGCCGAGAAGCCCTGGCACACCTGCTCGATGGTATTCGATTTAGTGCGTCCCAGGGGCTCCCGGCTAATGAGTGAGTTGATCTTTATGTTGTTGTTGACACCCGGACTGAGCATTTGCTGACCACCATTGCTATGCAGAGGCGCACTGTGGGAGGCCTGAAGCGGCAAGCGCTGGAGCAATGGACCCTGATTGTGATGCCGGAACTTGCACTTTTGCCCGTAGGTGCACTTCTTACCATAGGGACACAGCTGCTGTGCATCCACCATTTTCTGCTGCGTCTGCGAGCAGAGGAATAGGTCCAGGTTTGGGCCCGATCTGCCCAGCGGATCGTCGGGCGGCATGAAAATGTCGTTCACAAAGGAGTACATCAGCAGGCGCTCCTGCACCACACGCCGAAACTCGTTGCTTTCGAGGATCAGATCCCTGTAGTTGTCGTTGGACACCACAATCCCGTCCGTTTCCACGGCCAGCTTAAGGATAAATCGATCATCGTAGCAGGACACCCGCTTGCCGTCCAGATGTCGCGACGGTGTGAACACCAGCACCCGCTCGTGCTCCAGCTCGTAGAGCAGCTCCTGGTCGGCGATATTGTTGTTGGCCAGTTCCTTGCGCCAGTTCGGCACGAAGGCGGTGATGTCGCGGTGACCCCTTTGCCGGAACCAGTCCACACAGATGCGGATGCCGCGGCAGGAGAAGACGAGGTTGTTGCCGTGCGACAGGGCCACGTTGCTACCATCGATGACGATGTGACGCAGGGCAGTGCTTATCGGCCCGACTGCAGAACTGGCATTGGTGACTACGGGGTTACTATTCCCCGTAGTCCCCGTATTACTGGGTCGGGGGGCGTCGGCCGTCAGCTTGATCAGCTCAGCCAGCAACTCATTCTGCTTGGCCTCCGATCCCAGGCGGGTGAGCGCCGAGTGGATGGACTGCTCGCTGTAACCCAGCTTCTTGGCGAACTCCAGGTTCTGGCGCTCCGTCCGGTTGAGGCTAAGCCCGAGGCTTTCTTCGTCGTCGGAGCAGCTCTCCTGCTTTCTCACTGGCAACTTGTTGCTGCCTTGGTGCTGTTGTTGCTGCTGCTGATGCTGTTGTTGCTGTTGTGGCTGATGTTTTTGCTGCTCGTGCACTTCGCAATTCATTTTGATGCGCATTTAGTTGACCAGCTGGTGGCTCTCGTGTGGCTGCTTGCTTCTGTTGCTCTGCAACTCCGATTTGTTGTATTTTTAGCCGTCTCTGCAACAAGTTCCGTCTATTTACATTTACAGACTTCCGTGTTGTTGTTTTTGTTGCAGGTAGCTAGAGAGCAGTGTGGCCGCAGGCCGGGCACCGGAAAATACCAAAAGCGAGTTGCATCTCAATGCGTAAAAAGGCAAAGCTTTCGCGACAAAATATAAAACGGACATACGAGAAGATTTCAAATATTTAATAACTACGAATGAAATTATTAAGTTTAAAACCTTTTCGGGACCGGGAAAAATATTAATTTTAAGAAATAATTTGAATTCCTATAAATATAGACAAAGAAAACCCACTATTTATAATTAAAATTAATATTTAATATTAATATAATATTTGGCGCAAAGATGTCAAATAAGGGACAAATGAAAAAAGAATTTTAGAACTCTGATTTAAATAACTGTTCTTAATGCGTTATCGGTATCCTAAACTATATAATTGACTTAATTTAATTAAACGAGAAATGTCTAGTCGGAGTAAGACAACTATTTATAAATAAAATAACAATTTAATTGCACTTTTCTATATTAACTTTTAATGGGGAAAATGGGTGTTAGATTTATATAGTGTCTGTTATTTAGTTATAAATTAAGTGATTTACTTACACGTTAAATAAGGTCATCGTCCTATTATAATAAAATTAATGAAATCCCTTTAGAATGTTAGTTAGTCTTGCTGGCCCTTTGAAAGAAAACGCCTTAATTTTTGAATACATTTCTTTATTTACTAATTTTACTATATGGTATATTTGACATTGTGAAACAAAACCTCAGTTCGAAGTCAATAACATGCATAAACATCTCTTTATTGTATTGATGTACATAAAGTATATATCGAATATAGGTTTATAACAATTTTCACACTACTATCAACATTTATAGATCTCCCTTAGTTAGATTTAATAATTAGTTTTAGTTAAAATAAAGTACACGCTTTTCGCATTGAATTCTTTGTTTCATTGTTGTACGTTTGGTCCCTCTTTTCATGACAAAAAAGAGTGCACTGCCTTGGAATGAGCTGCAAATTCAATAGAGTTTACTAGGTATAAGTGGTCACATCTATCTGGGTTACATAGATATCTATATGCTACGCTTGAAGTGCAATTGATTAAATGCATATACAATACACAATACGTCCGCCCTACCTTCCAACGACAGTAAAGTAATCTCATTAATTTTGTCCTGTCCCGGAGCCATTCTCCTCATCTTTGGCCAAGTCATGTGGCAATTAGTGAGACAGCCGTCCGTACTAAAAAATAAAAAAAAACTATAAAAATGGACGTAAAGTTTACTACGTGTGCCATGGGAACTGTGTGGCTGGGTATCTGAGTTTCGCTTCAAAAGCTCCGAGTCATTCTTTTCACACGCAGCTTCAGTGAGTTTCCCTCAAAGGATAATCTTGCATTTCGAGTGGGAAATCCCCTTGCCCCAAAACATACAGATTTTCCTGACTCAGGGTAAGTGCTAAAATTTTTGCTCTCGTGTTCTTTCAATTTTTTTTTCTTATGGTGGTCGTTAAATTTATTGTTGGTGCTCTGCGTTTTTATGCTAGGATTTTTCTTGCTTAACGGATAATTAGTAAAGTTTTCCATGGCTATTGTTGACGATGCACTATTAAAATACGTTTCGGTGGTTGAGTGTCAAGTTAACTTTTGTGTTCGGTTGGTGGTCAAAGTTTTTAGCATATTTTCCAAGGTTTGAAGGTTTAAACTAATGCTTATTCAGGAATGGGTATGAGTTGATTTAGTACAACATAACAATCCACATAACTGTATTAAAAAATTCTGGAATTTTAAAAATTTACTACTCAACAAAATTGAAATAATTATTTGTGTTTCAATATAAACTGGCAATGAAAATAGTAACTTAAAGCTTTAAGGAAAATGAATTTTGAGCATAAATATATCGGGAAAGCCTGCAAATACTTAATCTCAAGTCAAACAAAGACCCTCCATCTCGAGCCTCATATGATTAATTTCATTCGCTGAACTCACTCTCAGACAGTATTTTAACTGAAGCATAAATTCTTGGCAAATAAAATCCACTAAGAGTTAATTTTCCATGTCAATAGACCCATTTACTCATAAGTAATTCGTCTGGCTTTTCGTAAGGGCCCCCTTAGCGGAGGAATCTAATGGTCTCCACGTGGTGGGTTGCCTGGCAATTGATGAGGCCTCATCATCGTGGCCTGCCAATTTGTCAAACGATAATTTCTGGTCCAACGAACTTTGTCATTTATCAGTTGTTTAATTTTTAAAAGCATTTCCAGGGGATAACGCCCACATTCCCCTCGAAAAATCGAGTTATTTGTTTGCTCTTAGGCCTCTTGATGGGCCTAAAAAAAGAATGGGGAAAAACAACAACCAAAAAAGCCTCGCAAACCGATGACGGAGGTTGTCTAAGCTGATTAACATTGAGTTCTCGACACATTCGCAAAAGGCGGATGTGTGTTTGTTTTTGGTGTCGGGTGAGGTCGATGTGAGCCGGAATACGTTTATATATTGATAGGATATTTTGGGCCATCCGGCCGAAGAGAAGAGCTTTAATATATGCGCTCGCAGCTCCTTTCCTCTTGGCCAAAGGACCTCTAAATGTGGTCCATTTCGGTCTAATTTAATGCGAACTCTTTCTGGCCTTTATCTCTGGTTCCGAATCCCTTTGCTGCCATGGAATCGCTGTGCGATTGCTTCTTTTATTGTTCCTTTACGCTTTGTCCGCGTGCACTGCACCGAGTTTCCGTTACTGTTTTATTATTACAGCCTCGAGCCATGTTCTTGAACCCACTACGAAAAATAAAAATGAGAGGGAGCCGAACAGACAAAAAGGACCACAAAAATAAAAAAAAAAAAACAAGAAAGGATATAAGAAAAGTCACTCTCTGACTGGGTACGTCTCTCTCTGTCCCTGTCCATCCGTTGGTTAAATGCTCCCGCGCTGTCAATATTCGAAATTGGTATATACGTTTGTGTGTATTTACACTTTAAGGAATATGTTAGCTAAAAAATGTAAATTAGAAAATTATAAAAAAATTAATAGCCTACTCGTCTTTCAAAAATTGATTCAGAAATTTAGAAAAATAAAGTATATTTCCTATAATTAATGTTCCTTAAATTTCAAGGTACACATTAAGCGATGAATTTTCGTGCAGCAAAATTATTATTAAATGAATTGATTCAAAATTAAATTAATTTTTTTATATATTATGAAATCCTTAAAGCATGTAAAGTAAGAAGTTTACCAAAAGCAGGAAGGTAATGTAAATTTTAAATTTGTAAATTTGTAAAATGTAAATCATGAAATATTCAGAAAACCTAAATTTCTTAGGATTTTTTTTGTAGTATTATTATGAATATTGTTATTTAATTTAAAATCCCAACTGAATGCACCTATATTGCACTGTATTATTACGTAAAAGAATGTATTTTCTATAGACTTCTGAAGATTTTTCTCAGTGTACATATGCACGTTGCTTGCGGGATTGGGAGGCAACAATATCGACACAGCGCACTTGCAAAAGAATCGCTTATATTTCTTTCGTTGCCATTATTCCATGGCGTGAGGTTTTCGTTGAACTTTTTTTGTTTGTTGTATTATTTTTCCTCGTTGACTTTGACAAACAAAAGGTTGCACTGCATGGTGGAATTCAACTCAATTGCATTTTAAATTGAAATGCCTTGGTGTGGCATAAAATCGGGAATTTATGTGGGGAGCTACCAAGAACTTTTTTTCTCTGGCCAGCTACATAGTGAAAAGAGTTTAAAGAGAAGCTCATTGCTATTTGCGTTTAAAGCCACTCCTTGGCAGACTATTTGCAATAACGAGTTCCAAAAATTACAAAATGGCGAACGCCTAATTGGCTGGTCAAATGTCAAGTGGCGCATGGCGCCCACTGTGCACAGTGGCGCGGCGATAAAGCCATGCTTCCGCTGTCACTTGAGAAACTGCAGCTGCAGCTTGTGGGGGAACCAACAGAAATGGAGAATCGTTTAAACAGCACCAATTCCTCTGCCTTCCGATTTGTGTACGTGCCCTTGTATGTGCGCCGGATGTGTATGGGGGTGTGTGGGGCGGATGCAGCCACTTCGGGCTATTTTTGTTGGCCAACTAAATCGTCAACGTCAACATTGTCGCAGACCGTGTTGACATTTAGCCTTGCGCAGGGCCACCGCTGCAGAATGGAAACAAAGAACGCGAAATAGCGGAATAAAAGAATGGGTTCCGTCCGGAAAACCCTTAGGCGTTGATGTAATATTCCCGCTTCTTCTGGCATTTCTCATACGCAATGTAGCACAGGGCGATGGTAATAAGCACCAGTATGGTAATCCCCATGATGATGCTGACCAGTATAATCTCATCGTTGATGCTCTTGTACGAGTGACCTGCAAGGAGAGGCGGAAAAACAAGCAGAAACAAGATTTAGAGGCCGACGTGACAAATTACAGGCAATTATTCTTGCCAGGTGGAAACCGAAAGTTGTGAGTGGGTTGCATGGGAAAGTTTTTGTTTGCGGGCTCCCTGCTGTTGCCAATCAACATTTCGGTTTTCCAGGACTCCCTCCATGCATATTCAAGCAATACAAAAAGGCATAAAAAATAGCAAAATCAAAATGAAGCTGGGCCATGACAAATGCATTGTTGTAAAAATAAACGATGGCCATATGCCAGAAGCAATCTGGATGAAAACCCACGCCACGCAGCGGGTGAGAAAAAGAGACATAAAAGACATACGCAATAAACAAAAATAAAATGTAAATTGGATTTGCAATTCGCCTTTGTACAACACCAGCTGTTTCAATATTTTATGATCTCCCCATATATATTTGGATTATTAATGCAATTATCAACGAAATAAAATTCATGCGGCGGTCGTAGCATGCATACAAACTTATATTGGTGGGTAAATTGGGTTTATTGAGTTTACATTTAAATAATCTATTGGTTTAGCCATTTGTCAACATGTCAGGAAGGCAAATCCAAAAGGTGATACATAAATTTGTATTAGGGATGTCTGCAAGCGTATTAACAGCCTGATTCATTAATTATTATTAATTAGTTATGATGTTTTATACGCTTTTCATAAAATACATTCCTTTCTCCCTGACTCTCTTACTCTATGTCGGTTTCTCGGTTTACAATCTCTGCTCTCTTTCTCTCTCTTTACTTTCTTTGTCTATCGCTCTCTGTGTATCTCTAGAGATATATCTTTCTCTCTATCTCTCTCTGTGTATCTCTAGAGATATCTCTTTTTCTCCCGTTCTCAATTTTTCTGTTGTTCTCTTTACTCGGGGACAATAAATACGGTCACTGCCATCGCACTGAGTTCATTGTCTCCGCTTCCTTCCTAGTGTTTACATCTAATGTAAGAGTGGTAGTGATAGTGATTGATCTTCGATACCAAAAATATCACATTAGCAATACATTTGGATAACCAGGAGGATGATCACTTCGATGATACCATTATAAGCCTAATTAAAGTCACTAAGATTACAACTCTACACTGGAAGGAATTAAGCAATGACGAAACAGGATAATTATGTGTCCTCTACTGCGGTAAGTCTTAACTAAAATGATTATATCATGTATATGATATGATAAATACATCTTAACCATAGTTTATTATGACTTAAAAAACTTAATATCGAAATTTACATTGTATAACAATTGACAAAATTAATTTTATATAATTATCTAAAGATTAGAAATTATAGAAAATATATCAAGTCAGAAAAATTTTAGGTATATTTGTAAATACAAAGTATAAGTAAAGAGCTTACAAATTAAATTTAAACTCTCAAATTTTTTTACGTTTTACCGACTGAACCAAATAATACAAATATTGCGTTTAATTTTATAATGTATTTAAACACTTAAGGCATTACTTATACTTGTGCATTAAGTATAGACGCACATAAAATGAACTGTAATTATGTATAAATACGATTTGCACTAATTTAAAACATTTATACAAATCGTGGTCGGCAGAAATTCAATTTGGCGTAACCAAATCCGTTTCCACTCTCCCGACTGTTGGCAAATAGGCTCTCATTGCTCGTGCCCATTTAGGCCAGATGTTTGCTGTATGGGTAATTTAACACATAATCGATGGAGCATTCCCTCGACATTCAGAGCCCGACACACATCAAACGAATTAAAATCTTGTTTACAGGCAGCCAAAGCGACGCCACCGCCGCAGATTTGTTAATTAGAAGGCTCGCATTACCAGGGCTCAAAGCCAAATGGCCCATGGCCCCAAGTGATGTTTTCCCATAAATCTGCCTTTCTATATCATATACACACACATATATACATATATTGTAGTAGCATATAGTGTTTAGCCTGAGTGTGTTTGTGCATTTAATGTGTTTGATTGCCGGCATCGAGGCGTTGAGTGTTCTTCATGGTTCACGGTCACTGGGCCCAGATAAATAGGCAATCATTTCGATTGGTTTCCACCTGCTGTGCAGGCCATTAAACTCGAAACGAATGCAGGAAATTAAGTGCAGAACATCTTCTTCAAATTTACACATTTAGATCTAAAACTCATTTTAATGTATATTGATTTTGTTAAATTTTGTTAGGTTCAGATTAGTGAATAATATTTGTATAATAAAAATTATTTAATGTATTGTTATTTTACAATGTGTATTTATACTCTTTTCTTTAACGCAGTCTAACGCTTAGCAAAAGCCAATTAAAAATAAATTAGTTTAATTTTAACATTTTCTACTTTAAGAGAAAGAAATTAAGTGGAATTGTACAGAACTTGCAAATATTAATAATAAATTACACTAATTTTACATTTTCTACTTCAAGAGGAAGGAATTAATGAGAATTATAAGGAACTTGCTGATATGAAGCAAAGATTTAACAGGCTTCCATATTACTTTCATATTTTCCTATCCAAAGATAAAAACTATGTAGAAAAGAAAAATAACTATAAAAGTTAAGGCGAAGCTTGTTTACTCTTTTCTATGTTTATTTGAAGCTTAGTAACAAACATTTTACTCAAGATGTATAAAAACGCAAACTTCTCTCTATTTTCCTGGAGTTTATTATAAATTGTTTGATTGTTCCAATGACATCAATAACATAAAATTAACCGACTTAAAAATAAGTTTAAAACATGTTTGATCATTTCTATGTTAAATATATGACAAAATCAATAAGGTCAATATATGGATTTGGCTAGATCGACTCGGTGGTTCATTAGTATACATTCTTTAGTAAACAACTATCCAAGTGTATATAACGAAGTTTAATGACTTTAAGTCGGAAAAATTCAAACTTTAAGGCCTTCGAAAGTGTGAAAAAAACATAAATATGATATGCCATAATAGAGCTTTGAAGAGAGCTAACATTAGCATGGTAGAGTATTTGTGGAAAAGTTTTCATTGCGGTCAAAGTTTTGTAGCCTGAGCTTCTTGGGAAACTGTTTGTCTTTCTTTGAATATATATATATATATATATATTCATATATATATATGTAAATCGTATATTTTCGTTCATGATCACAAATTGCTTAAAACATCAAAAGCGCAATAAAACTTTGCCATTGCTTGTGGGCGAATGTCCGAGCGGATGTGAAATTTGTGGTCGGAAAGGCGGAGCATGAAATAATAATTTATAGAGATGCCTATCCCAGGATGCCTGATAAAGTTCAGGCTGTCAAAACGTAAATTATGAAAGCGTGAAATATGCAAAACGAATGCAAGAAACGAATGCAAGAAACGAACGCCTGTGTCACAAATTGAAATCCGAAATGGAAACTGTCGGAGCCCATGGGCATAGACTGGGCTAAACTGAGCGTAAATTATTAAGGTTCACGAGCGGATGAGCCCAACCAAGTTTTGGGGATGCCAGCCAAGGACACATGTCCCGCTTGCAGATATGTATTAAATTTCATTTATTGTTTTCTTCTCTACCGAAAATACAGTCAATAAAGTCATTTGACAGATTATGTGAATAGCCGAACCCGAACTCGAAAAGAACACCAAGGATGGAACAATGGTCCCACACTCTCAGACATTGTTATGTAATATCCGCTGCCAAAAGTGTACGAGAGTGTGCGTTGTCCTGTGTCTGACATCTTTGGAAATGTTTTGTGGCCACAAGGATTTGGCCAACATTGAGGAATTTAATTTGAGCCAGATTGGAGCAGGACTCCTCGTGTATTTCCTTTTTTATACTTTTATGGTACACAAAGAAAAAGGCCCACAAGATTGGTCAATAAATCTACATCTTATGTGTGTGAATGTAAGTTTAGTATGTGTCAGATATATAAGATATAAGAATAAACAATGGGAAATTCATAATAATATAAACTAAGATTAAATCAAACTTTAGAAAACATGGTTACGTTTTTCTGAGTGCTCTTTTCTTGAATTTCAATTTGACCTCCCATTATTATGGGTCTCGATGGCACAGGAAATTATCAATTAAACGACATCAAAGACCTATGTACATTTGATTCAAATCTAGCATCTAGCATATGTGTCTCTTAAATAACACAGTACTTGCTGCGTCTTAACTCAAAATTTTCATTTATTGCTTTATTTTTGAAGAATCTGGACCAAATGATTCGCTTTTAAACACGAAGACTTAAGCCAAATCTCCCAGTGGACACAATATGGAAGAATCCAAGCCGTTAGTTACGAAACCCTAGAAAGTAGTCTTCGGTTCAGCATTAATAATTCATCTTTCCCTGTCTTAGACCCAGGAGGTTTGCCGCCAAGCAGTGTTGTAAGTACCACTGGCGGGGAAAGCTATCCGTGATCATACCGATCTTAACGTCTCCGATCCTTGTCATGGGAATTCAGCAAGACAGAAGTGTAAGTACAGGACATTTGGCCTGACACAGCAAGAGCTATAGTTGTGAAATCTCTATACCTATACCATGTAGGAGCTGAAATGCTTGTACCTGATCGCTACCATGGCTTTGCTGTGGATCACTGAGTCCATTCCCATCTATATTACTGCAATGCTGCCGGTGGCATACCTTCCTTTGTTCGGCCTTGTGGTAAGTGTATACCTTGTACTAATTATATTGCTTAATTATAAAATAAATTATAAAATATATTGCTTTTCAGCCTCCTGATGTGGTTTGTGCCAAGTATTTCTCCGACACAGTTGTCATGTTTCTGGGTGGTCTAATTGTGGCCTTGGCTATCGAGTACTGTAATCTCCATAGTCGCATAGCCCTGCGAGTTATACGAATTGTAGGCGGCAGTCCGAGGCGGTGAGTACTTGTGAATGTAATTCCTTTGGACTTCTTCTGTTTTTTAAAATCATATAATTCCTTCTTTCGTTTCTATAATCAAATTGCATTTCAGCTTGCTGGCGGGAATTTTGCTAGTCACTGTCTTCGCAGGCCTGTGGATCTCGAACTCGGCTGGAACGGCCATGATGTGTCCCATAGTCAAGGCCGTAATAAATGAAATGGACGTTGTAAGTTGATTGATTTTAAATATTTTATTTTCCCTAATTTTTTCCTTTCAGAACGATGTATTTCCGGTTTATATGACACAGGAAGAAGAACCTATGCTGGAGGGCGAGTGAGTAGAAGGAATTATAATGTGTTTAACCACTAAAGTTGACCTTCTATAGGCCTCCACATCTAAGCAAATTGGCGATGATCTTCTATATAGGTGTAGCCTATTGCTCTGCGATTGGGGGTGTAGGAACTTTGATTGGCACTGGAACGAATCTAGTTTTCAGGGGCATTTACAATAGGTAAGAAAATAATTGCCAAAATTCTCCACCAATTAATCTCCATTCTCGTTAACTTAAATGGTTCTCCCTTTCCACTGTCAGGTCATTTTTTTTTTTTTAATTTTCATAATTAATTTCTAAGCTATTAGTATTTCCACAGCCGCTTTCCCAATGCCGACGTCGAGATAACATTTACCAACTTTATGCTGTACACGCTTCCCTTTGTGTGCATCGCAAATGCTGTACTTGTCTACTTTAGCTTTCTGATCACCCATATGGGTCTGTTTCGACCCAATAGCAAAATTGGCCAGGCCGTAAAGAAAGCCAACGAGAACAGGAAATTGGTGGAACAGGTCATGAAGGAGCGTCATAAGGCTTTGGGCCCCATGTCCTGTCACGAGATCCAGGTAGCCGTTATATTCTTTATGATGGTCGTTCTTCTTATTACCCGTAGACCCGGGTTCTTTCCAGGTTGGGATACGTTAGTCAATGCAAAGTGAGTTAATATTATATTGTAAATATATATGTAGAGAGAGACAATTATGGCATCCATAAGAAGGGATTTTATGCCTCAAGTTGTAGTAGAATCTAGTCGAGGTTTCTAATAATGAAATAATAAGTTGTATTTTACTTTAGGCAAGTGAGAGGCTCCGCAGCAGTAATTTTTATTATTCTGGTGCTTTTTGCCTTGCCCACGCAATATATATTCTTTAAGTACTGCTGCGGCCAAGGTAAATATTTCAAATCTCTCTAGAAAAATGGACGGGTTCAAGCTCTCACCTTACAGCACCTTTTCCAGCCCAGCGGCTGGACTCACTACTTGCTTGGCGATTCGTGCACGACAGTATACCGTGGGGTCTCTGCTTTCTATTGGGTATGTTTTTAGCCACTTTCCCCAGAATGGTCATGGAATTTGCTCCTTGTTTCAGGCGGAGGATTCGCGTTGGCTGAGGCAAGCAAGGCTTCTGGGGTGAATAAAATGGTGGCCGAATCCCTGAAAGTCTTTAGCCCATTACCAGCAGTTGTGGTGCAGATGATCATGGTTCTTTTAGCCATGATGTTCTCCGCTATCAACTCGAATGTGGTCGTTGCGAACATTTTGCTACCGATCTTATGTGAAATGGTGAGATATAAACAGAGAATTTTGTGGTTTCTTCTATAGCATTTTAATGAGTAGTCTTATAATTGAATCTACAGGCAATCGTCGTTAGAATCCATCCTCTATACCTCACTCTGCCTTGTACCGTGGCCATAAGTATGTGTTACTTCCTGCCTGTGAGTACTCCCCCCAATGCAATGGTTACTCAATATGCACACATAAAGAGCAAGTATCTGGTGAGTGGAGCGTTTCATGACACTCCATCGACTCGATTTAACTAGAATGTTTCTTTTAGGCCATGGCCGGTATATTGCCTAGCATAATTGGATATTGTATAATCATTATTAATGCAAACTCATATGGGAGGTTAATCTTCAAGGGCTCCACGGAATATCCGGCATGGGCAGATGCACCAAGTAACTCTAGCAATGCTGCAGGAGCTTAAAAATTTAACTTAATTAAAATAAGTGAGCTGTGCATATTCATTTATTAACATTAGACACTCGTAGAAGTCAAACAAAATGGCCGAGTAAGATTCCAATAAAAAGTATTAAGAAATAACAAATTTCGACTATTAAAATTCCTCTTGTAGCGATGGAAAAATTGGGGGTGGCCAGGCGATGAGGCGCTGTTGTGGTTTCCATTGGAGGGGCAAGGCCACGGTTCTCATACCTCTTCTTTTGTTGCCTTTACTGATATTTGCTTACCTTGAGGAGAATCCGGTAAGAACTATTATTTCCTGAACTAAGCCCTTAATAGTGAGCTGCGACCTTACTTAAAGGCCTACAAATGCATGTTCCTTGTGATTGCTATGGCAATGTTCTGGATCACTGAGGCTATACCCCTATATATTACGGCTCTATTTCCGGTGGTTTTTCTGCCATTATTTGGCATTTTGGTATGTATTTGTTTGCCAAAATACAGGGACATTCCGATGGAATATAGCACAGAATTATGTTACCATTATGATTAATTTGTAAAGATGATAGACTTTATTAACTAGGCTTACTTATACGGTTGAATCTTCTGAAAAATGATTATTTTGCTCAATCTGTATAGCCTTCGGAGGCCGTTTGCCGCTTTTACTTCAGTGACACTGTGGTTATGTTTCTGGGTGGCCTGCTGATCGCACTGGCCATCGAATACAGCAAGCTAAACCAGAGAATCGCACTGATGACTATTCTGATAGTGGGCTGCAGTCCAAGACGGTAAGTTTTAGTCTTGTATTTAGTTTATAGCTTAAAGCTAAGATCCCTTCCTCAGTCTACACTTTGGCTTGGTCATAGTGACTTGTTTTATATCTATGTGGATCTCGAATTCGGCGGCCACGGCCATGATGTGTCCTATAGTTAAAGCAGTGCTGCTCGAAATGGAAGCGGTAAGGCAGAATTATCTAATTTCTGGAATTACCTATAATGATGGCCGTGATTCAATTTATTTTCATATTTTTTAGCAAAATGTGTTTGCCATTTACAAGACCCAGGAAGAAGAGCCTATGGAGGAAGGCAGGTAGGTATCCTATTAAGCCATATAGAAGATGGAAGAATCCTTGTCCCCTAATCCCAACTGTTGACAGACCTCCACACCCATCGACCATTGCAATGTCCTTTTATTTTGGAATCGCATATGCCTCTTCGGTCGGGGGCTGTGGGACCCTGATAGGAACCGGGACGAACCTTACGTTCAAGGGACTGTATGATACGTAAGAGACGGGACTGCCATTGTCGACGTAATTCTTAATTCACCGACCCCCCACAGGAGGTTCCCAAATTCTGTTGAGACAGTGAACTTTCCCATATTCATGGCTTACGGCACGCCCTTTATGATCGTGCTCATCCTTTTAACCTACATTTCGCTCCAAATCACCCATATGGGCCTGTTCCGGCCGAAGAGCAAGGTGGGAGCGGAGATCAAGAGGGCCGCCGAGGGTAAGGATATCGTCAGGGCTGTGATCAAGGAGCGCAAATCCGAACTGGGACCCATGAGCTGCCACGAGATCCAGGTGACCGTTGTCTTCATATTGATGGTTGTCCTGCTATTCACGCGCAAGCCGGGTTTCATCAAGGGCTGGGGCGACGTCTTAAACGCACAGTGAGCTTTTCTCAGCCATTTGGAGATTCATGTGGATCGAGTACCTTTCTCCATTCATTGCCAGGAAAATTAAGAGTGGACCGCCGGTGTTTCTTTCAGTCCTTCTGCTCTTCGCCCTACCAACCCAGTACACCTTCTTCAGGTACTGCTGTGGCAAGGCTCCCTTTCCTGGCCAGACGTTGGATGCCTGTCTCTCTTGGGTGTATTGCCTCAAGAATACCCCGTTCGGTCTGTGCTTTCTACTGGGTAAGAGTTCTTTTATTCCATCTTACCTTTTTGGGGTTTCTAATATTATTTGCTGACCACAAATATCAGCTTCTTGAGCTGATGTATTTGATATATAGGGAAGAAAATTCGCATTAATACAGATTCGGAGCTTATGACATATCACATTTTCTTTGCCAGGTGGTGGATTTGCCTTGGCCGAAGGCAGCCGGGTAAGCGGAATGGCCAAAATGCTGGGAGACTCTTTGTCTTTCGCCTCCAAAATGCACGAGGTTCTGGTAGTGGCCATGTGCATTTTGATAGCCTTGTTCTGCACAGCCTTTGCCTCCAACGTGGCCATTTGCAATATTCTAATACCTATATTTTCCGAAATGGTAAGATTCTTATTCTTATAATTTCTCAGGGCTCTTAAGAAATCAATAATTATATTAACTCATTTTATTTCATAAGCTTCTAAGCGCTTCTCTGTATTTATAGTTGTTTATTTTTGGCTTGAGTAATATCACGAGTTATATAAAAGATTTTTACACAAATTTCCAAATTAAAATAATAATAATTTTTGATAGTAATATTGGCCATCTTGATTGTTTAGGCCGTGGCCATCAAAGTGCATCCCCTGAAGTTGACTTTCCCGGCAGCTTTGGCCTGCAGTTTGGCCTTCCATCTGCCAGTGAGCACTCCACCAAATGCAATCATAGCCGGCTTTTCGGGACTCAAGACGAAGTATATGGCGGTAGCTGGAATTTTGCCAACCTTCTGGTCCTTCTGGTGTCTGCTATTCACCGGGACCGTCTGGACAAAGATTATCTATCCGGGCACCGATAAGTTTCCCAAATGGATCAAGTCTTAAAAAATGTTCTTTCTTTTGTCGGTTCTAGGTTATAAAATAAACACAAGGAGCTTTGACTTTTGTTTGAGAAACAATAAATTCATAATGCTCAATTTGTAGCTGTAATAAATAGACGTCGGAAACTTATTCATTCGAAAGTAGAAAAGCCTACTCTGGGAAATAGGGAGGAAATCTAGCCTGCGGGTGGTCTTTATTTATAAGGGCGTTCGAACTCACTTAACAGACATTTTGGGACAGAGAGAAGAAAGAAAAACTTTATGCAAACACAGCAAGAAGTCCTTCGCCCATTTCCTTCAGCCAGTTCCTGCACCTCAGATCATTTACGTGAGTGAAAATCAAGCAAAACGTTATTACTTCGAGCGACTGAATAATAATGTTTTTCCCAAGTGAATGATATGATGAGTGCCAAAGGACCGGCCCAGGAATCGCACACAAATCCCCAACTGGCATACGCATAAACAAATAATGTACGAACACACGTGCACACTTACTCAAGGCAACTGCCATGGGTACAAGAAATGCCAACGAAATAAATGTAATAAAAACTCAGACAGGCGGAGCAAGGAAGCGCGGAACATACATACGTAATCAAGACACGAATAAAAACACGCTTTTCAACACTGATTACGGTGAGGCATGCGGCAGGACTTCATCAACATCCCAAACATTCAGCATCCAGTATCCCAGCGCCCCAGCATCCCACACTCCCCCCGAAGCAAAGACGGCAGGACGACGCCATCCCTACAGGAAGGAGAGGAGCGTTGGCAACCTAAGCCCGCCAAATGGGCGACAGAGCGGACAACGGCCCACCCGAGCAGCCACCCAGCCTCCCAGACCAAGAAATCTGGAAGGATGTGTACAGTGGTTAGGGATGAAATGACAATGACGCTTGTCATTTATTCATGAACCAGTAATAATCGCAATAAATATCATTTTTATCATTTTGAGCTTAACTAAAGTGTGCTCGTCGGTGCGAATGAATGTAATAATTTATTTATAAACAAATATCAATAACACGCTTTTGGTGTTGAGATTTCCGGTACTGAATACTTTCACCTTAACTTTTTCCTCAACAATATATTTCCTATAAGGTTGTAAAATAAAGGGAAATATTTTAAAACTATAAGCAATAAAAAATAAATAATGCCAAACAAAATGGGAGTATCTCAGCTAGGATTCGAACTCATGTCTTCGTAATAAATAAATAATAAACGTAATAAGATATTTATTAAATACGATTATCTCTCTAATATATTAGAAATTATAATTTAAAATTTAATTGATAATATTGAATCAAAATTAAAAGTTAAATTACCTATGAATCTAATAATAATAAACGTATTTAATAAGACAGGTTATATTAAAAAAAAACGTTTACTATTTATCTTCTAAATTCTTAAGCACAAAATATTTATATTATATGTACCCATAATACCCTAAAGTTGAATTAAATGATTAAATTTTTTTTGGATTTTTCATCAGTGTACTGCATTATCTTTATGTACTCACTACTGTAATAATTGTTGTCCGAATAACCGTATTTGCCGGCTGTCCTGCCCCCGCCGGCCATCTTTGTAGATTGCTTTGTTTCCCCGGCTCGTGTTGATACTTCCTGCTTGCCCCAAAGCTGATGTCGATGTTGCTGGTTGGTTGTTGCCGTCACTCCGGGTCCATAAAACACTCAAAGCTGAATGGTCTGCTGATCGGCTTTTGGTTATGCTACAAGTTCCTGCTCCTGCTTCTGTTGTTGCTGCTCTCGCTTCCGGAAAAATGGCTGAGAGGGAAAAAATGTAGGAGATGCAAATGAAATCAGAGTAAATCCAGACCAGCAAATTGTTAATGACTCTGTCAGAAGCATAATCAACTTGTGTATGAAGCAGAAATCAGAAATTACACACACACAAACACAGAGGAAACGCAAATCCGCAAGCAACGGGAAGCGGAAATAAGTCATAGGACGTGTTCTGGTTTTCTATAATTACAAGCCAAACGTAAAATCTGTACGTTTTTCAAATAATCTCTCGTATTAAATGGAATATTTTAATTAAAATCTAAATAAGTTAATAAAAATAACCATATACATGGTTTCAAATGTTCTGTTCAGGTACTGTCAACGTTGCGTATACGTAATATTAATATACAATGAAATTACTTGACTTAAAGCTAATTAAAACAACATTTTTGTTAATTTTATTCCAAATTACATTATTTTTGTTCTTAATGAATCTTTCATTCCTTCAAATTTGTGCAGTTCTGGGAACTGCAAATGTTCTGTTCAGGTACTGTCAACGTTGCGTATACGTAATATTTATATACAATGAAATTACTTGACTTAAAGCTAATTAAACCAAAATGTTTGTTAATTTTGTTCCTAATTACATTATTTTTGTTCTTAATGTACCTTTTATTCCTTCAAAAGTATGCAGTTCTGGGAACACGCTAGCTTAGCTGCTAGTCACGTTACGTATACGCAATGTCAGCTTGTTTTAATTACAGCCAACACCCAAACAGGAGGGCTGCCCGCGTCTGGTCGTGTAATTATGCATATAATTAATATGCATGTACTTATTTAATATTAACCAAATTGCTGCCACTTGGAGCGTGTCACCTCAGGCAACATCGGGAGCAGCCATCGAGTTTTACTCCCATGGCAACAATAAATTGAGTTCAATTTGTGTAATTAGTGTAAGGAGCTTTAGCAGCAAAAGGTGAATGCGAGTGTGTTGGTAAGAATGTGGGATAGTAGGGGGCCAGGCCAATTTACACACCTATACACACACACACACACACTCAGGCAGAACGAATTGTTTCCCAGCTCAGAGAAAGCAATTTGGAAATTGCATTGCCTCCTGCCGGGTGACAGGAGGTTACAGGTGGAGGCCGTGCGGTTATGCCTGATGCATTTCTCTAGTTAGTCTGCTCCATTTAAGGCGCTTGGGGACCAGGTCAAGGGGGCGGTTTGGGCCAAATGAGCTCTGCTATTTGCCAGGGCAAAAGAGCACAGTACAACTTGCCAACGATGAATTTTCTGTGAAAATCTGAGCTCAGCGTAAATTGGTTTTGCTTTGTTGCGCATGCAAAATGTTTTTCTAACTTAATTAAAACTTAGGGAAAGCTGTTGGGACTAAGTGCGACTTCAAAAAGTATTATCTGATAGTTGAGGTGTTGTTGGGGATAAGTTTTCGCGTGAAACAATTAGCAAACAAAGTGGATAAGAATTTGCTGTTGAATTGTTAATTATAATATCTACATTCTGCTTTCAATTGTAAATAATCAAATGGGTAAATAGCAATTACGGAAACTGTCATAAAGCTTTTAACTAGTTCAGTTTTCGCCACTCAGATTTAAATGCGTAATATCACGGTAATTTCATTATTTGTTCTGCAATTACATTTAATTCCAACAATAGATAATTAAATGAGATAAAATTGCTCCTCTATTAATTTCACAAAATGTAAATTAATTTACTGAAACGCCACCGGCAGATACACACTGTCAGTTCCGCAACCAACTTCTCCCATAAAGCGTCATCAATCAGGGCAAGTTTCAGTTGTTTGGCTAAATAGCTGATAAAGTTGGGCCGGCAGTCCTTCGAGTCCTGCGTTGGCTAATCTGTGTACTATATCGCATCACTCACTCAGAAACCATCCATTTGGGGCTGAGCCACTAGACTTTCTGCCAATTGAGAGACAAACTTTTGTCTGTCTAACTTTTCCGTCGGGCCATTTTCCTGGTCTAATGCAATTTATCGACTTCCACGCATCACAATATGTTGTAGCCGTGAAGTTATTCCAATTAAAATACTCATATTTTTGCATATTCTTTTTGGGGGGCGTTAAATTTGGTTATGAGAAAAAGTTTTCACTGGATCAGTTTTGAGCATTTCATGCACGTCCTGCGAGGAAACTCAATTACGTCTGAAAAGAGCAATTCCTCTTCTTGCGCCCTGATGGATACGCCATCAGCTTTCAAGAAAGGTGGCAAACAAATAATAATAGGACATTTTCCGTGCTGCTGTTTGTGTGCTTTGTATTTCTCTGTGTTTTATTACACTAAAAGAAAGCATTTTGGTGAATGAAAGGAGCAAGATTTACTACTGCTAATAGACACTGAAAGGAACTTAGTAATAAAGTCTTTATTTTGAAATGTAATTATTTTTCGAGGGAGAAAAAAGCTCTTCTATTTCAATTTTAACCAGGATTTTTCCCTGAGTGTAGCTGCAGCTGCTGGGACAGAAGCCAGAGCAAGGAGACCACAGTCTAAGTGACAACATATGCTGGACGGCAGATACACACGAGCGGCAAATGGGAAATAATAGCAGGATGGGGACCGGGAGGAGCATGATGAGCCGGAGGATGGGAATAGAAGCAGAGAGGACCAGAGTGATAGCTTCCATGCCAAGACCCAATAGGTTCCGTTCCCGGTTCTGACCTCTTCTAAAGCCAAGTGATGACCGAAAATAGCACTAAAATTGTCGCCTCTGTTTTGTCAGCCTTTGTCTGTCTTTGGGTGTGTTTATATGTATATGTTTTGACGGTCTCCATATGTGTGTGTGTGTGTGTGTGTTTGCTGTGTGTTGTGTACGCCACATCCTGTTTCCTGGGCATGGCGTGTGCGCACGAGTGCCATTGTCTAAATTATTTGGATGGCGCATATTCTCCATTGAATTTGCGTGCCCTGCACCGAGTGCCTGTCGTCTATGGGTCCTTCTTCTCGGCCGGCACTGTCAGGAGGAGCTCCCTGGTGGCTCCTGATGGGCCACTCGGCGCCCAAAAAACAATACATCAATTTGTATATACGCAAGTGTGTGTGTATGCACGTGACGCGGGCGTTTGTCGTGGCAAGTGATTCCTCATGATTGGCCTAATTGTCAGTCAGGTCAGAAACACTCACACCCCCGTCCGATGCAAAAGGAAAACCAATTCCATCCTCCCAACTCCTTCTCCCCAATTCCCCGAACTTTTAAAGTACTCACAAGCACACATATTTGCGTTGAGTGTGTGCTTACTAGGGGTGGACATTCTTTACATTTTACAACATAGTCTAATATTTAGAATCGGAAAAAATAACTTAAATTATAGAATTTTAAGTTGAATTGATTTTCGTAGATAAATACATATTTAAAAATATAATTGTTTCCATCCTCACTGTTAAAATTTGGCGAACAGATAAATTTCTTACTAAAATATTTGATAATTTTCTAATATAATTTTCAAGTTCTTTTTGGTTCGGTAAAATAATATCTAATATCAGAAAAGGCTTTATAATCTATTTTATTTATTTGTCTTCCTCATTTAAATTATAGGCGATAGATAAATTAGCCATAGCCATCAGGGATTTTAAAAGTGAGAATAAAAAAACCCTTAGTAATATACAGGCTCTTAAGTATACTTAAATATCAGGAAAATAATATTATTTATTTCTATATGAGCATAAAACCGTAAATGACCTATCCCATAGTCATAAAGTTCACCGCAAATATAATAAAATTAAAATATATTAAATATATTGTGGTCCACCCCATTTCAGCACACACTGTGTATGAAAGTTCGGTTCCAGGTACTATATGTACAACAAGTTAATTGATGTGCTAATGGATGCTTTGTTTTTAAATGGGTTTTATTTTTACTTCGTCGACACCATTTTTATTGAATAAAAGGTTGCTGTGACTTTCAAGTCAGCTTCAACATGCCCTAAATGTACACACACTTTTCAATTGGTTAACTGAATTCAATATAATTTGAGGTATCACCGTTTCTGAGAGGTTTCTTGGCCCTCATTGAATTTTATCCCAACTTCAAAGGCTTCGATTGAAGAAAGTTCACCATTATTCCCTCCGAGTTTGACAAATAAACGGATATTACTCTTCCAATGAACAGTATTCCTCTGAACTTAAATTAGTTTCGCAAATAAATGGCGAGGCAGCGTTCGTCTCTCACTTTTCTTATATTGGATTTTATTGATTTTCTGCTTTCTTTATTGGAATTTCACCTCCAGGTAACAAATCTGTTTGCCCCCCTTTACTGCAAAGGCGCACACCTTTATTTACCTGTACCTTTTGCATTTTGCTACTTCAGTACTCAATATGTTGATCCACAGGGGATTTGGGAAGTTGGTCGAAAAGACTCACCTGTAATTAGACTGGGGAAAACTTTCTGTGCAAGATGTTTTTATTAATTGCACATGTGTGGGCCACAAACGCCCATCAAAACGGCTTTAGCCATGTCTTAGGTTCACTTGCTTGGCAGCAGCGCTTTTCCGAATTGCAAGGACGTCTTAGAAGGCTTCCCATATAAAAATAGAAAACGATTCGGGAGTCTTAAGCACTGAGAAGCAATATTTTAATGGAAATATGGTTGAAATTGCACGAATTTAACATGGCGAAACGTGTACGCTGCCTGGCGGATGGGAAAGATGCTAATAAAAGATTTAACTAGAAACGTTTTATAATATACGATGAGAAGCTGTTTTATGACAGCACAAAACTGCACTTTCCTGTAGTTTATATTTTTATGAGTGTGGCAAATGTAGAATATTGTTCTTTAATGCAAATGCTCGCAAAGGAGGGACCAGCAGGAGCATTTGGTTTTTATTATGCTTGCAAAGATAATTTCAGGAAGAAGACAATCTGAATTTCAAGTTATATATCAAAATTCTATTTGCAGTTCATTTCCAGAAATAAATGTAGAATCAGATAGAGAAGCTTAAGCTTTCTAAATTATGGCACGACAATTTTCCGTCGCAATTTAAATGAAATGGCTTGTAAACTGTGAAGCAAATAACTTCTTCTGTGAGATCCAGTTCAGGGTGGATTCTATCCCCATTCTTTCGTTAATTTGCCAAAATTTAAATGAAGCTTTGGTAATGAGAAACCAAACAGAGGCAGAAAGTTTTTCTTTCACAAAAAAATTCCCAAGTAAGAATGAGAAATTTTGAAAAGAGTAATAAAAGTCCATTTATAATGAGGAGAATAACAATTCCAAGAAGACACCCAAAGCACTTTCCAAAGTCCCATTTCACAATAAAACCGTAAAATTCAATAGCTAAATCATAATATGCAAATGATGTCCTGTGAAAACAAGGCTTAAATACTTTAAATGGGTTTAAACTTTAGAGTCCAGGACCGCATCGGCCAAGTTGATGGATGGTGATTGGGATGTGAGGCGATACGGAGCGTGAACTTGACTCTGAACTGTGAAAAATGGAGTGTTGATGGAGGTGTAAAAATGCCAGCATGCAGTAAAACAGCGCCCATAAAACATCTCTTTCCGCTGCTCATAAAATACGGGAAAGAGGCTCCGATACCGCACCTGGAGAATGGCTGACATTCAGCCAAGAGATCCGGCGGAGCTCTTTAATTGATTTATATTGGCCATATGGCTGAGCGCTTACCATGGGTCTTTGTTGTCTGCCAACTGTCATTAAATGGCTAATTAAGATTTTAGTCCGCTGGCAGTCGTCCAGCAGTTGGCCGCAAATCTCACGCCTTTCAAAATCCTTTTTTTGAGCCCGGTTTTCCGACCCGTTGGGCTGAGATGTCCGGATGGAGGACGACACAAAAGCGCGCGAAATTACACAAACAAACAGGACCAAATCCCGCACGCACACACAAGCACAGTCACGTAAATACGAACTGAACGACTCCGATTGGTCCCAGCAAATATGGCGCCAAACGATTCGAGGATGTCGCCGCCGTTGGAGCCTCCGTTGGGTTCCCGTTTGTGCCTCTAACACATCTGTCCCATCTGACGGCGTTGGTTCTACTGATGAATGAACCGAACGCAAGATGCCAGGACAGTCGGCGAGGATGCGGAAAGTTCCCAGCATGGCATGGACCAGTAGCCGGAGGAGGAGCTTTTACTACGATAAGAGCTTTTACCCCGAAAACTCATACTCCTCGAAGGACACAGTGCTGTGCGAATAGTATCCTTTGGTTTAAGATTTAAGTTTAGTTTTAATTAAAGTATTATTGCTATTATTATTAGTTTATAAAATAGCAAAGAAATCGCTATCTTTGAAAGAAAGCCGATTTTACTGACCGAAGTAACTAAAGGCTATAGCCTTTACGGTGAATTATATGCTGTAATAATTTAACACATCGGTGCCCAAAGCCCTGACTCAACTGATGAAATGTTGATCAAAATTTATAGAAATTATAGAACCCTCCCAAACTGAACCCAACTGAGAGTAATTATTCTTATAACTAATTACAAGAATGCTTGGTTTTAAAGACATATTTTACTTTACAATTTGTGAGAACATTTAACATTGTTTGCGATTTGGTATACAGTTGAAGAGGGAATTTGGCTTAGGACCCATACCTATGTGCAATATACATTTCCTTCGATTTCGACAAACTATGCGGCGATTGGTACTGTACCGTTCTATACTTTAGATTTATTTCCGAATTCGAGGGCTTAGCAAAAGTACAAAGCGATGGAAAAGTACAAGCAGCAGAGGCAGAAATCTCCAAAAGGACTCATGTGGCGGCCAGCAGTTTGGCATGGTAATCGATATGCTCGGCAATGAAGGAGGCGATGTAGAAGTAGCTGTGGTCATAGCCAGCGCGCTGTTTGAAAATGGTCTGGATGTGTTCATTACCATCGGCGGCGGTCAGAAGATTTTCCGGCAGCAGTTGCTTCGCCACGAGGAAGTTGTCCGACGCACCCTGGTCGATGAAGAGCTCCTGTGGTGTGCTCTCGTAGTGCGACACCAGCTGAGTAGCGTCCCATTGGGCCCAGTCATCGCGATTCGGTCCAATGTAGCCGGTGAGGGCCTTCTGTCCCCACGGACATTCAGTGGGATTGGCAATTGGGGCAAATGCCGACACTGATTGGTACAAGCCAGGGTTCTTCAAAGCACAAATCAACGCTCCATGGCCGCCCATACTGTGCCCAAAGATACCTCGCCGTCCCGGTAACACGGGAAAATTTGCGTTCACCACATCTACCAGCTCCTGGGTAACATAGCTGTACATGTTGTAGTGCTTGGACCAAGGCTCTTGCTTGGCATCCACATAGAATCCCGCTCCGCTGCCAAAATCGTAGGCATCATCCTGACCATCTATGTTCACGCCACGCGGTGAGGTATCTGGATTCACGACGATCAGATTGTGCCGGGCGGCGTGCGGCTGGAAGCCGCTCTTCTGTATGAAGTTCTCGTGGCTGCAGGTCAGACCGCTGAGGAAGAAGAGCACCGGACACTGGGACTTCTCTTCGAGAGCCGCCGGCGGCAAGAAGACGCCAAAGGTCATTTGGCAGTCCAAGGTGCTGGATCGATGGCGATACACGCGCTGCTCACCCTCATAGCACTTGGAAGAGGAAATCAGTTCAAGCGTCATGTTTTGCTGTGAAAGTAAGAGTTTTCAATTAAGTTTGTCGAGTCTAAAATATATAAAAACTTTACGTGTGTTTCCAAAAATAAGATATAATCAACAGTGTGACCGTATGTCGAGCGCCAAAACAGAGTAAAAAGTATTAAAAGCTATCTGGTTTATTTGGGTATTTTGAAATATACCTAACAACAATTAAGACTAGTATTTAAAATTGTAAAATCCATAAAAAAAAACGTTATTTGGATTGGAATTCGTAATTACATACATATCACAATTTATTTAATTTAGGAAACTCAATTTGCACAAAAATACCGATACTTAATTAGTAGTATATTTGTGGTATATTTTATAAATCGATAGTTATTCAATTTTACCGTTTGTGGAATTTCTTATCGCTATCGAGTGAATAAGAAGAAGAACTGCGAAAATTTTGCGCATTTGCGCACGTGAATGTTTTTAAGTTAATAGCAACAAGTACAGCTAATTAAAAGCCGCACCATGTCGGAAGAAGCGGCCAGTACCTCGGCCTTCGGCTTCAAGAAGCGAAACATCAACAAAGGTGCCGCCATGCGCCGCAAAAAGGAAAGCAGCAGCAGCAATGACACAGGTGAGCCTCGTAATTTACCGCCAAAAATGAAAGAAAACTAAAACTCGGACACCGACCAGCAAAGAGCAGTGATGAGGAGGCCCAGGGCAAAGCTACTGCAATGGCCAGGGCAGAGAATCGCAGAAAGCGGACGAATCCCAACTTCCAGAGCACCAAGACATTGAGCAAAGCCAAGCGCCAGGCGGGAGCACCCGACGGGGACTCATCGTCATCTGCCGCCGAGGACGACAAACTCGGAGTGGCTTACAAGTCAAAGCGCGAAGCGCTGCCCAGTGGTCCGCAGGATCAGGGCGCCACGTCCATCAACGAAATGGACACAGAACTGGATCGCGATGCCCAGGCCATTCATGCGCGAGCCTTGAAAATTAACGAGGATTTGGAGGGTAAGGCGGATGACAAGATTTACCGCGGAATCAACAACTACGCTCAGTACTATAAAAAGCAAGACACTGCCGCGGGAAATGCCAGTTCCGGTATGGTGCGAAGCGGCCCAATTAGGGCACCTGCTCACCTCAGGGCCACCGTGCGCTGGGACTATCAGCCTGATATCTGCAAAGACTATAAAGAAACTGGCTACTGTGGCTTTGGCGACAGCTGCAAATTCCTGCACGATCGCAGCGATTACAAGGCTGGCTGGCAGCTCGAGATGGATCACGAGAGTGAGCGGCGGGGAGATGCCGAGTCGGATGGCGACGATGGCAAGTACGAGATACACTCGGATGAGGAATCGCTGCCTTTTAAATGCCATATCTGTCGACAGAGTTTCGTCAATCCCGTGGTGACCAAGTGAGTTGAGATAATTAAGAATGTGATAATATTATTCTCATAACTATCCCATTTTTTAACAGATGCAAACACTATTTCTGTGAGAAGTGCGCCCTGGCCCAGTATAAAAAGTCGCAGCGCTGCATTATTTGCTCCCAGCAGACAAATGGCATTTTTAATCCCGCCAAGGAGCTAATAGCTCGCCTAAAGACCAATCCAATGCAGAACTCTGATAGCGAGGAGGAAGAAGATGTGCCGGAAGGAAAAGAAGAGGAGCCTGCTCAGGAGATTTCCTCCGATGAGAGCGATTAAATATATTTTAAAGCAAGCGGGTGCAGTTTCGTAGCTGTCAGCTAGACTGCGGTCAACTAACTTGCATCCAAATGCTGCCTGCTTCAAAGAGCGATTTTATGAGATTTTGGGTAAGAATATTAAATATCTTTTTTTTATGTATATACATTTCTTGCATACTATAAGAAAAAGGGGCTCCTCATCCGCTTTAGCGGATAGCTTAAGTTTAGGGTATTTTCTCTACGACTGAAAGACTGAAAATATGGGTAGCTTAAAGCAGCTTCTCCATACGAAATGCCCTGAATGCTAATTTATATTCATAGCCTTCGAATGGATTTTGCTTTGTGTCGTTTGCTGTCCGACTAATAATATCCCCGATATATTTAAAAATTCAGTTATTTATTTAGTCAAGCGAATACCCTAAATATTTCTTAAATGTAAAGTACATGTACAGAAACAATAGGTGGCGCATAGAAGGAGTTGCCACCTTTGCAAATATCTTTATTTAAATTAAGTTAGTTTAATATAGCAATAATTTCAAAGTGGTTGGCTTTAGAGTACGGAAGGACAGTATACAAGGGTCTTAAACAATATATCATTTAGTCTCTGGGACCTGTCTTACAAAAAGGACCTATCTTTATAATTTAAGTTTGGACATACTTAACAGGGCATATTATGTGTAAAGCGGCTATCTATGGCTCCTAACATTCTCCTGAACAGTTTCAACAGTAAGGGAAAATTTTTAACTTATTGTTAGGGATAAGATTTTGAAAATAACAGTTTTGATCCTGCTGATTTTTTAGTATCACTATTATTAGTTTTTCCATGAGCAGTTCTTCTCTCCTATTCTCTTAGTCGAGCTTGGTTTTGAAACCTACGCCCGTCATTGTAATTACTTAATTACTTGTGGCTCCAGGCTCAAATAGAATCACGAAATTAATGCTGAATGCTTTATCCTAAACACGGACTACTCTCTTCTTACTTCGGCTTTCCTAATATATGATAAAAAAAAGACTGTTAGCAAGTCAAATAGTGCCCTTAATCTGACCGAATTTGACTCCCATTATCGGACCTATCTCTTCTTACTTCGGCTTTCCTAATATATGATAAAAAAAAGACTGTTAGCAAGTCAAATAGTGCCCTTAATCTGACCGAATTTGACTCCCCTTATCGGACCTATCATGCTCTTCGAAAGCCCTGCTCCATTTAGTCCTTCAATTCTTTTTTGTCTTAGATATCATATCGGAGTAGTCAGGAACTGTTGCCATTCTTGTTCCTAGGAAAGCAAAATTGCCCGAAATGGAGCCGTTTACTATATTTTCGGTATGGATTTCTGATTGGTTTTTATTTGTAGTTACTATTAGAGGTTAGCTAATTTATAATAACTGCTTATTCCGCTCTCCTACGATTTCAAAGTGCATTTGAATGGTCTGTGCAAAGTTATCGGTTTTCGAACACAACTCACCTGGGTCATGCTGTGCCCGAAATTAAGCACTCCGTAGGTTCGCTTGAGGCCTAACATAGAAAATGCGAACGAACTTCTACCACTCGCTCTTGGTAGACGTACCGAAGATATTCTCATGGCCAATGGCCACTCGAAATGTTGAGCTATTATTTGTATGGATCCGAATATAATCTGTGATTTTGATGGGCTTAAAATTTTAGTTTGAATAATCCACAGCCAACTGTGTCACAGCCTACGAGGCCAACTAAGTGCAAAACAATCCAAGAGGCACTGCCCAAAGGTAGCGTCTCTGTCAAACAAGAACGGCGAAAGTCAAGCGCAATTTTATATCCATAATTCAATTGCCAGAACTTTCATTTCCGGTTTCGTGCGCACCAACACACACAGGCGCAAAGGAAATGGGCAATGGCTAAAACGAGTAGAGGAGGAGCGGAAAAGGATAAGGCTGGCAGCAGCTAGCTTCATCTCCATGGGGGAATCGTTTGTCTTTGGCACGCTAAATTCAAAAATCTCCTGCCAAACTTCCATGCCGCATTGTTCGCCATCACAAAGCCAAAATATTGGCCAATTGTAACGAATCGAAGCTAAGCCACAAATTCCAGCCTGCCCTCGTCTCCCTCCCCCCAGATATGGGCATACAAAGTGCGGGCGTGGGAGCATAAGCTTCTAAAAACAAAGCAGCTAGCTGCCCGGCTGAGCCGAAAAGTTGATCCATGATCCCGGCCACAAGTCGCCAGGAGATGCCGCAATGTCGAAGGGATTGTTGGCCAGGAATGAGCCGAGTTATGGGGCTTTGGAAAAGGGTTTAGTAAAAAGCACAGGCAGGACAGCAAAAGATTCTAAGAAAGTTTACACAATTAGGACAATTTAAACAATATCATACATCATATACATATGTATATACAGCGAATAAAACGATCTTATAATTATGTCTTTTTAGGCTTTTATAACCTCTAGTATCTTCATAGATTTGTTATAGGTATGTATACCTTTAAAATAATTTAATGTTATTATTATAATTATGTTATGTCTTATTAATTAGTTTAAAATATAATGCAAATAAAGACGTTATAGCACCATCAGTAAGTTATAAATATTATTATTCATTTTATGAATATTTATGTTATGTATGAAGTATTTATTAAGTTATGTGAAATATATGTATGTAGTAATTTTCAAATTATGTTTATAATATGAATCATTTAAAAATGATTTTATCAAAGTAATTACTTAAAATAATAGGTAATAATAATAATATATAATATATAATATATAATATATAATATATAATATATAATATATAATATATAATATATAATATATAATATATAATATATAATATATAATATATAATATATAATATATAATATATAATATATAATTAATATATACAAATAAATAACCTTTCAATGAAAGAAGTATCTTTTATGTCTTATTATATAGGTCTTTCATTAAGGCTTTCTAAAAGTATGTAATATGTTTTCAACTATGTTTATGTCTTTATGTTTATAAGACTCATATAAGATTGTTCTTTTAAGAATATACAAATAAATAACTATACAAAGAAAGTAGTCTCTTATTTGTCTTTATTATAAACATATATCTTAAAATTAAGGCTTTGTAAATGTATTTAATACGTTTCTAATTATGTTTATTATTTATTTTTATCAATAATATTCCTATAAAATATTTTAAAGTATTTACTTTAAAAATTTACATAGAAAATACAAATATCCTTGTAGAGTATTATAATTTCAGTCAAAAGTTTGTAACCATGTAAAGGAGTAATTTCCGACCCTATGAATCATATATATTCTTGATCAGCATCAACAGCCGAGTCGATCTAGCTATATCTGACCAAAAATTATTTTTTTCAAAAAATTTATAATTTTTCAAGGGGTTACATCGTTAAAATTTTGTAAAATTGGCAAACATTTTAATTTTTCTTTTAAATTAAATATTGAGTATGCAGATTTATAAACCTAATAAAAACTGACATAGAAATGTTTTTTAAATTAAAATTAATGAATTTTTGGCTCAGTTATGTGAGTTTTTAACTTCTATTTGTTAAAAAAATGTTAATTTCCGATTTGATCCTATAAATCAATTGCAAAATGCAAGGTTATAATATATATATTTACATAAGAAAACTTTGGCTTCTTGAAGTTAGTTTTCTTTATTGTTTTATGTAAAATATAAAGTTTCTTTAAATGAATTCAATAATTACACATTTCTACTAACACGACATTTATTTACTTGGTGTTGGAAAACATATTACATTGCTTACACTAAGTTATACTTTAGAGTGACAAGATTAGGATAGGAAAATCCATCATAGTTTATTCTGAAAGAGGTTTCAATTAATTCTGAGATCCGTTAATTCTTGTTAAACAAATTGTTCTTACTTTACCAAACTTAAACGCGCATTGAGTAAGTCACGTTCGCATTCCTCACATTTTATGTGCCACTCACTTATTGGCAATGCAATAGTTAATTGAATGACAAAGTCGTGCATGATGAAAGCAGCTTAATTGAGGGGGATGGAATGAGCATGAGCGCTTTCAATAAAACAGGCGCCAAATCAGTTTTAATTATTTCCATAAATGGGAAAGTGAGAGGCATACGTGAGCACTGAAATTTTATAGTTTCTGTCAGTGGCTTTGATTGCCGGAGCGCGCAAAAATCCGGAAAGGTTCTGCTGGCTCTGGGTGGTAATTGGGAGGGCGGTTAATTTTTCCGCCTAATTAGGAAGTAGAAATTTGTGTGCTGGCGGTTGCTCACACGATTGCCCTTTGACCTCAATGTAATTAGGCGTTAAATGTGTTTGACGCCTTCGGAAAGCGAAAGCGTTTACTGAAACCTATTCCTTAAGATCAGTCCGTAATAATATATGTATGTTGAATAAGAATAAAATAAAAGTTATGTATAATGCGTACCAGAGGTGCCCAAAGTCTTGTCTGAAAATTAAAAAATTTTAGGTATTCTGTTAAGTATTTAATTTATATATTTTGTGTTAATCTGTTTTTTTTTGTTAATCTATTGACTTATTGTATCCTCAGTGTATGTTTGTGTATGTAGGGCCATCTGTCTGCACGTTTTGCCTCGTTGCACGCTGTTTGTTTTCATTGGCTTTTATTTATTGGCTTCCAATGCCATTGACTATTATCCCACTGGCCTCGGAGAGAGTCCGGGAAAAACTGTCCTTCCCTTGAATTTTCTGCCTGGCTCTGTCGGCTCAACTTGTCGCTTATTGTGTCAATTATCATTAATTTCTAAATGCTCTCCTGTCCGCACCAAGGTTGTAGCACCTTTTTGAATGATACAGCACCACCCAGGGGCCCAGTCCAGCTTCCAGGACGTGTCCCCGGGCCATGCTGAAATGTCGCCCTTGGCCATATAAATGGTTATTGCCTGTGCGTTCTATCACCGGGACAACACCCCGGACCGTGTCCTGTGACATTCTTAAAGTTTTCCAAACTTTTCCATCTGTATTTATGCTTTGACTCCAGATAATTTATTGTCCACTGAATATTAAGTTGTACGCGTTGACCAGGCGTTACTTTTGCATCCAAATGTTAACTTTGTAAACGACCAATTAAAGCCGCGTGCACTATAGTTATGTAATTATTACATAAATGGCCATAAATAATAGCCAACAACAACGATATTATGGCACCGCAAAAACCACAGGCTCATTAATCTTTCACTTAATAGTCCCGAATAATTATACACAACAATTGCATTGCCCCTGCCGACCAATTAAAACCCAATTTAAAGCGATAACAATTTATGAAAATCGGCTATTGAAAAGAAGGGGCTTTTTCTAAGCGGAAACAAAGAAAGTTATGACCCGCAAATTTGTGTATCTCGGATAAAAGTTCACGTCCCCAGCAGACATGACCGCAGCAGCTTTAATTTATAACAAACATTTCGCCGGTTTGGGACTCGCAGAAGAATCTTTGACACTTGCACTGCTCTGGCACAGATCCAAAGGCTGGACGAGTATCCTGAACAGAAAAAGAAAGTTTTCTCCAAAACAAAAACCACTCGACATGTCCGGCCACAAAGAATGCTTGTCACTGGTTAGCCGCAATGCAAATAAAGATAAAATGCAAAGTGGGGAAAAACTGGCAAAATGCACCATCGAGGATGCTTGATAACCACAATAGCACAGCTACAGCGTGCAAACAAATCGCTGCTACTTTTACGCCATTTTCGAATTGATGTTAGTCGATTTCTTGGCGCATCTCCCTGGCCCCTGACCCCTGACCCCGGACCCCTGACCCCTTAGCCCTGCTCCCAATCCCTGGGTGTGCCTCTTCGGTTTTCTGGTTTACGACTTTACGAGAGTTGGCCAGAAACTTTTCCCTGCACTTTATGATTTTTGTGCAAACTTTTGTCAGCTTCGGCCTTCTGTTTGTTTGTCGCCCTTTTCGTTCTTTATTGACGGGCGAGAACCAGATGCCTTATGTCTGCCATTCCCCAACCACATTGATGTTTATTACACTCGTAACGTATACAAATATTCAAAAATAAAAATAAAACAAAACAAAAATAATAATAATAAGGTAACAAAAGTTGCTGTCATTCCGTTTGACATTTTTCAATTGTGTGAAAAGTTGTTCCAATGCGCGAGAAGTGCGAGTAAAAATCAATATTTTCTTTATTGACGTATAAAAATTGATCTTTATCGAGTATATAAAATAAATTGGAATTTTTTTGTGGCCCAAATAAATATGTACTGCGCGGGGAACATTTTAGAAGGGCAACGTGTGGCAGTGTTATAAAAATAATTCATAGTTCAAACAAAGTACTTGAAATACTTATTAAATATTCTTTAAATTTTAGCGATTGGTCTTGGAAGTTTATTTGAAATTTTAAATTGGCATGAAACAGTTGCAATTCGAAGATGAATGGATAGTTTTGCAGATTAAAAGGACACAAAGCACACTCTGCTAGAATATGGATTAAGCCAGTCTGTCGCAGGATCAGGAAAATGCAGAGTACATATATAAGAAAGGTAAGAAAAATATTACTTATTAACCTTATTATATTATTAGTATTTATGTATCCTATATTCTGGATATTTTCACCGACCATTAACTCACCTTGCATCCATAAAAGTCGTACCACATGTAGACCAGTTCTTGGGTTAAGCTTTGCTCGTAGTAAATGGCGGCCAATTATGTATCCACTCTCACAAGCAATTGTCCTAAAAGCAGAAACATTAAAAATCTAGTCTTAAATGTAATAATGTCCGTACCTTGCCCCGTGAATGTCCGGCACAAATGTTGTGAGCCGGGCTATTCTGGTGTGAAATCGGAGCACTCAACGTATCCTGTGCACAGTTACGACTTCCGGCGAAACACACAAATGAGCTACAAAATACATTTCCACCCACAACAATAACAGGCTTGCTTGCAGGGACTGAAACAACAATACAATGGTTGACTTGTCTCCGTGTCCTTTTCACTCTAAGCAAATGAGGCCATTTTGTTTGGATAAGCCTGCCAAGGGGGGTTGGGGGAAGGTGGGAAGGAAAACCATTGTCCAGTAAAAAGTTTCAATAAGGAAATATGGGCAAATAAAATAAATGAAAAGTGTCTAAAAATTTCACTTTAATAAGCTCAAGAATGAAAAAGACAAAAAAGCCGAAAGTTTTTAAGCCCGTGAGTTGTGTGTGTGTGTGTGTGTGTCGTCTGAGTGTGCATTAGTGCATTGGTGTGTGTTTGCCAAGGGTTTTTGGTGTTGACAGTTTTGTGAGAGTTTGAACAACAAGTTGCCATTTGCCATTTGCCGTTTCTTCCTTTGGTCCTGGCTAAGCTGCAAATATTTTCATTATAAACTTTACGACAGGTTTTTCCCTGATGTGTGCTTGTGTGAGTGTGTGTGTGTCTGTGGTGGGTGAACGGAAACGGAAATGCGCCATTAACTGGCAAGTCAAGCTTATTAGCTGCAATAAAAAATAATAAGCTACAAAGTTATGTTGCAATTGTGGCAGACGGTCTATTGCGTTGCCTTCCCACACACACACTTACTATAGAAGGGAACTTATACTTGGGATCCCTTGCGTTGAAAATTCTTTGCTACTTACTGACTTGGCTTTTTGCACTTTTCTTTCTTCTGCTCTCTGCTCGGGGAGAACTTTTCCCCGCATTGTGTTTGTGTGACAGCCAAGGACAACATGCCAAAGGGGACATCCTTTTCCACAGTTCTCCTCCGCCACTGTGTGAGGTAGAAAGAGAGCAAATTCAAGTTAATTTTATTTTACAAAATCGTGCTACAATATGTTCTCGGTCTTTGTGCCAACTGGCCGAGTCGTCCTTTCGGCCGGCCGGTCTCTAACTTGATAGTTGACTCCTAGACGCCCCCGGCTGCCGGCAATGAGTGCGATTATGAGACTGGGAATGGCACTAAGACCGAGAAAGCGAGAATGTGTGGACAAGACACTGAGAACTTGACAAATTGACAATGTGGCAGCCGTTGATAGGGGCAGCTAAAAGGAGTCCATTCACAGAAGGAGCTTGATTAATGAAAAATGATTAATTTCTTGCTAGTTGATGCCATCTTTGATTCTGAGTACTTTAATATATATTCATTTGATTTAGAAACATTAAAAAAGTGGCAAATATGATTATTTCCAGACAAGGCTAAAGAATCATATCCGACTTACCATCTTATGTTTTTTATATTAACCACAATACTTAGGGAAATATCTTCTTTCCCTGATAATACCTTACAAATTAGTATTTATTTGTTAACTAAATAGCAAACTTATTAACCTTTGGTACATTTTATTACTGAATATCTATAGTAATCAAATTATATTAATTTGATACAGTTAATAGTCTGGTATTTAGACAATTTTTAATTTAATTTTTCATGTATTCAATAGTAAATGAATATTAAATACTATAATTTAATTGTGATCCCAGAATAAATGGCTTACCTCGTTTTTTGTCCAGTCTAGTCTGTTAAATTGAAATTTATCTCTAATTTAATCCCATTACGTTTTATACATTTTATTTGCGTCCCATTGTCTCCGCAATTTAGCTCAATTTCCATTGATTTTCCTCGCTTGCTCCCTCACTCTCTCTAAAAGTTATTTTCATAATTATCCAATCAAAACTTATTGTTATCCATTATAATTATAATAATCATAATCATGGCTGTGGCTGCCGTGCTGCCATTAAAAGTTCTGAAATTTAAACACCTGTCAGTCGTTTCAGCGTTCAATGGCCCGGCCTGGGATTAATAACAAAACAATTTATGCAACTTTTTCGCCGAAAGGGAGGGTGAACTCGGTGTACTTTGGGGCTGGGGACACGTGCTGAGGGGCGGTGGAAATGTAAATAATTTCAATAATGTCCTGCTAATATCGGGAGCAATAACAATAACAAACAGGGGCAGCAGGGAAGGAAAAAGTACGAAGACAGGCACACTGACCCTGCGGTCAAAATATTTATGTACCCCCGACTCTAAAAGGGAAGACTGTATATATATATATATATGTCTGCGCCTTTCAATCATGGTTTATGCCCCGACATTACCATTAGACAGCAGTCGAAAGGAAAGTTTTCGTTACCTTAATGGAGCCAAGTGAAATAAGTTCTCTCTGGCGATAGGGAAAGCCGCAGCGGGAGCAGCGGAGTCTTTGAGAACGTATTAAAAAAGTTTCCGCTTCCAGTTGAACTCCAACAACAGGTTGTACAACATTTTTAACCGCTGTCGAACCAAAAAAAAAAGAAATATATATACGAAGACATCTTTATGTATTTTGTTTTTGGTACCTTCCCGGGAAATTCACCTCTCAAGCACGGAATTAAGCCGGACTCCGCGAAGGCTACGACGAGTCTCTGATTCTGAGTAAATGAAGTTGAAAAACTTTACTTTTATCTGTTGATACAAAGTAGGTAGGTGGTTTCCTAGTGGCCTCCTCAGTGGTACTTGGTTGGTTCTTTTACTTTTGTGGTTACTTCTTGTTTTTCGCCAAAGGTTTCCACAGCACTTCCTTGACTGCCTTCAACTTTGTGATGAACGGAAAGTGTTTTTCATGCTTATCTGGTTCATAAACTTGTTGCTGTTTGTGTTTTTATGTATTTTAAAGGATTCATACCTCTCGAGAGATTTTTAAAGCGAATTAATTAGCTGAAATTCATGATAACTAAAACTTTCTACAACTTTTAAAGTAGGTTTATTGCAATTTCAAATCCTTGCACACATTATATCAAATGTTTATAGATAGATATATATTTATTTTCAATATTTCTATTACTTCCCCATTAATCTCAATTTAAAACCTGCGCTTAGCGAAGGATACTAACTTTTCGTTCAATAAATAGCCAGCAGGCGAGTGAAAAACATGTGGCCCTTAGTCCTTTGTCTGCGTGCCCCTTCCCGAGGCGGGAGAAGTGCACGTAGAATGCATTAAAGATAAAAGCCACCGCAGCTCGAGGAACTTCAAACTGGAAAATATGATACAAAAGGCAACTCGGCATGGCGACACTATAGAACCAGAAATAGAAAGAGGACTGTATGCAGTGTGGCCATAACTTCAAACAGTGGTTTTTATGCTGAATGTGCATTTTACGACTTTTTAAGTGTCAGGCCAAACAAAACTTTCCGTTGGGGGTCCCCAAACCCAAACTCCAACTCAAGCCCGGTCCAGACTGGGAAACGGGAACAGAACTCTGCCTTGCAACTGGCAGCTGCTGCTTGGTGCCGCTGCTGGGACACCTTGGATGTATACAAAGGACGCCAGACATATTTTCTTTCAACAAGAATAAACTTTGCTTTTGAAATATATTTTCAAACTTCTAAGACACTGAAAGAAAAGCTTAACATGAATTTTTAGTTAATTTCGAATAGAATACTTTAAGTTTTCGAAATATATTTTCTATTCTCTAAAGAGTATCTTAATTTTTCAATTTATTTTGAAATAATATGCATTTTAAACAATATCCAAAGATCTGTAGGGTCAAAATCCCTGACTTACAGGTCAGTAAATTTCTTTGCCTCGCCTCCATCGGCACACAGTGTTCACAAAATGTAGAAAAAAGCTCCAGTATAGTCAAAGTGTTGCTAAATCTTTAATTTTATTCTATTTTTATTCACACGAATGGTATGCCAATATGTCCAATGTATTATTTGGTTCCCGTATTTTTTCGGTGTACTTCTTCCGGTTTTTCCCTTGCGAAAAGCAAAGCAAGGAAAAGGCGCATTAAGTCCAAGTTTACGAAAAACTTAATTCTATTTTTAAAGCGCCAACACAAACAGACTCCGACTTACACACACACACACACACGCACAGGCACACCTCTACTCATACACACACACCCACACCTAAGCAGGGGAAGGCAAGGCAGTTCCGTTTCCGCTCGCTGCTGCATGCAGTCACGGCTTCCCCTGCACTAAGTTATCGTCTTTATTGTTTGTCACATACATGACCTCACAATTGTGTTCCTGTTTCTTGGCTGCCTTCGTTGCCTTGGCTGCCTTTGCGCTCAATGGCGATGCGGGCGGAAACGGAAATGGCATAAGTTGTTGTCGCCTACTAGTTCACACGTAAGTCCGTTCATTCAACAATAAAACGACGACGACGACATTGCTGCAGCGCTAAAGACGTTACAAAGGGGGCTTGCTTGGGGAAGCTGGCCACTATACAGGAGCATGAGGTCGCCAACAATGAAATCCCATAAAAGGAAATCAAGGCGGGGACTTTTGCCGGGAATTCAGAGATGTCATTGTTATATACATTATGTGTGCGGGTGTGTGTGTGTGTGTGCTTCTCTCCTCTGAAGTTCTTGAGCTTCATTTTACAGTTTATTTTCACGCACTTTTAAATTGAGTTTTTTTTTCATTAGGTTTATTGTTAGTTTGTTGGTAGTTTAGAAAGAATTTAAATAAAAACAGGTGAGATCTCTGCGCATTTATTTTGAGTTATTCTAGGGTACTAGGGTTTGAAAAGCACCTAAATTAGGTGCTTAAAAATATGCAATGCAATTTTAAGAGTGTCGTAAATTTGTGTTTTTAATGTTGTAAAATTTTTAAAACTATTTTAAGACTTATAAGAATGCCAGTGATTTCTGTGGCAACTTTTGGATGTTAAAATTTGAATACTGAAATTAGATAAGATCTATATATATATATATATATATATCTATATATATATATATATATCTATATATACTCTACTCTATCTATTTCTAAGATTAAGAAGTCCTTATAAGGACTTTATTAAAATCGTTTTTAGTGTTCAATAAAAATCACACCCCTACATCTTTATCAGCCACACCTGCACAGTTATTTGAGCAAAATTTTGCTGGTCCCCCAAGACGTATACGTAATGTGCGCTGTAAAATTAGCAAAAGCTCCTCCTCTCGCAAGCGTCAGCGGAAGGAGCTAAGCAGGAGAGGTGAAAAAGGATACGAAAAAATAAGCGGATGATGGGCGGAGGGCATTTCATAAAAACTAGCAGCTTCCTAAACTGATTCAATGGAGAAAAAGCTTCAAGTTGAATAGAAAATTGCAGCTGCAAGAGTTTGCCTTTCGTTTTTCCTGTCGTTTCGTTCCGTTGTCACTGTATTGGATCAACCTCGGACCTCTTTAGTCCGGTCCTGATGCGAATATTCAGCCCACACTTCCTGCGTCGTCGTCTCCTTTCCGAAGCGTTGCACGTTTTTCTTATTCAAAAGTTATTGTGCTGCTGTCAGGAAAGTTTTCCCTTCTTTTTTTTTCGTACCCCCTCTCCCAGCACCTTCAGGAATGGTCAGTAGCAAAGCCAAAATCCAATAATGGCTCAGTCTCTGTGGCCATCTCTGTCCCGCCTTCAAAGTGCTAGCCGGGCGGAGAGGGAGAGGGTGCGAGAGATTTACGCACACACATGCATTGCTTTCAAATACTAATCTACGCGGTATAATTGAAAAACTAACGGTTTTTGTAACGAGTTTTTCGTGCTTTCACTGCAAGTGTGCGAATTTTGTGGCCCTCTCTTTCGCTCCTTCAAGACTGAACGTTGCGTGAGTGTCGCATACTTTCTCTCTCGCACACATCCAGCCACTTTTCCCAGGCCTTTTGGAAAAGCTGAAGCTCTGCTGGAGTTTTTCCCATAAACTGCAACAATCATTCTTTTACCTTCGTTTTTTTTTGCTGCTCTTACAAACATTCGCTCATATTTTTCTTTGCAGACTTTTCGGTGCGTTTTCTATTTTTTTTTGTTTTCCTTTTTTCTTTGCTTTAGAGTTGTGGTGAGGCAGGGTATTTATGTGGCCGTATACCTTATAGATGGGGTACTTTGGGATTGAACCTTCCATTGAATATGACATTTTCCGAGCTGAAAATGATTGTATAAAACCAAAATAAAACAAATTAAGTGTTTAGAACTAAAGGTTTATTTTGTTTTATGCACTTGTCTGCTTGTCTTTATTGAGGTTATTTTATTTTATTTTATTTTAGAGGTTGTATATTGTTAATATTTTATAGGATTCGATTATTATTATATAATTATTATGAATCATTCAAAAAATATTTATATACTATTATTGGATATAAAAATAAAATAAGAAGCAAAGCTTGGATTAGACAACTATGTTAAACTATTTTTTTTTTAGCTAAATAAACTGGTTTTCAACATTAAGAGAACCTCAAAAGATCTTGTGAAAAGTGCACTTGAAAAATCCCAATTCTAATCTGGCATATAGTCGTGGATTTATATTAAATCAACTTGATGAGGGGTCAAGCTAACTATAAATATTACTTAAATATTAAATAAAAATCCTTGTAGATCTTATTTCGTTTCTAGTTTCTTCGTAATTTCAACATCAATGATTTTCCACACAAATTTAACTGAGTTATTAGTTTAGTAAGTTAGTCAGTATTAAAACCTAAACAAAACTCTTTCATTTCCACATATTGTAGGGGCTAGCTTCATCAGCAGTAGGTGCTATAGGAAAATTGCAAAAAATAACCATGATATTGAAAAAAAATATGATGACACCTTCGTTGCTAGTGAAACAATGACACCACTCGTTGGTTGTGTGGGGAAAATTCTGAGGTAGTGTGCGTGTGAGGAATTGCAGCGTTGTTGGAGCTTTTGTGTGCACGGCGACTTGAACAATTTTCAGCTTGTGCACTTTTCGGCAGATTTCCAGCGATGCGAAAGCGAACGCGAACACAACAGAAGCGTAACACAAAAAAGTGAAAGATAATTTTTTGGAAAATTTCGTCTGAAAATATTTCGGTGCTGTCAGGGTGATGGCAGCTTTCAATTCCTCTTTTTTATGACTTAATGCCTGGCGGAGGAAGCAGGTTGGGCTGGTGGGATAAGGCCAACATACATGGCCATGGATTTTGGCTTTTTTGTCACGATCTAAGCCGCGCTTCTGTTCCGATTGCCCGTGTGCGTTGTGACTCGCATGAATATTGGCATTCTTGGCTTTTCAATTTCGTTGAGAGTTTTTCCCGAACCGTTTTTTTCGCAAATTTCCAGGAACTGCAACGTTTTTTTCCCAGTCAACAACAAAAAAATGTAGATTTACTTTTCTATTTCAACAGTTTTTTGGTTATTTTTTATTGGTATTAAAAGCCAGAAGTTGAATTAGAAAGTTAACTTAACAAAAAATCGAAAACTTTTCTTTATTGTCTCGCTATGTTCATTTTTTTTTATATTGATTTTCCACCTTTTATTGCAATTATTGATCAAAGTGTAACATTTTGTGAAAGTATGTCAAGTGCTCATAGCTCAAATTACCTGGCCAACAGGCACGGGCATTAAATTAAATACCTTTTGTCTGTGGCCATTAAATGAGACGACGACTGTGGTCCCGAAACCCAAACGGGGGTGGCGAAAAAATCAGTTGTGGGGCAGGAATTTTTGCCACGGGTTACTGCGGAGGCAACGTTGACCAAAAAGTGTGCGAACGGAGCCCAACAAAAGGAGCCCGAGGAAGAAATTCAATCAATTCGCACGTGACATGATTATTTTATGTTTTTATTTATTTATGGTGTATGCATTTTATTTTACTGTATTATTATTTGTTGTTCTACCTGAGGTCTTGGGTTTCCTTGGTCTCTCCTTATAAAAAAAGCCATAACGTGACGCCTGTTCAAAGTTGGCGATCAATAAGAAGGTTGAGGGTTAGGTCTGTGACCTAAATTGGTACGTCCTGGATCATCTTGCTTTGCTAAAAAAAAGGTAGCTTTAGGTGGCACAAAAATAGGCTTATTCTAAAAAATATTCCATGATAATTAGGATGCTAATTAAATCCTATTCGAAATAGGAGAAGGATATTGTGATTGCAAGAAGGGAAGAAGATATTTTATTTCATTATGAATATTATTAATTTCTTCCTTATGTTACTATGTTCTTTGAATATAAAAAGGAAAGTTATAAAATTAAATGTTAAGGTTCTGAATCTTATATTAATTAAAATATATACATTTTCAATGGGACCTCCTTCAATATGTTTGATTATCATTTTATTTAAACGCCCCATTTTAAGACCGTTCCATATGCCATCGATAGCACATTTAAATTCCAGCATCTGCTTTAAATCTTGACCCTTAGCACAGGACCCCAGGATTTTCCCCATTTCAACTTAGGGGGCGAAAATGAAACGAGCGGGTGGGAGGGGTTTGGTAAAAGAAAAAAAAAGGAAAAACAGGCAAACAAGGAAAAGGGAGGCCGAAACAAGCAGGCAAACAATAAAGGCGTCCACAACGATCCAGCGCCGGCAACTTGTTAGTTACACTTAACGAGCCAAAAACCGTATTTAAGTCAAATCGAGGCGGCAGAAAACAAAACCCAGGCCCATGTCCCACCACGACTGTTCCAGGAGGAGGAGCAGGAGGAGTCTGGGATCGGCCGGAGGTGTGACCGTTGTGGATGTTGTTGGTTTTGGTGTCAAAGTAAATACAATCAATTTGATTGTGCTGTCCTTTTTTTGTGTCGTTCCTATTCTCGACCCGGGTCGACCCTTGTGCCGGGGCCATCGATTGATAATTTAATTCAATTGTGCTGCGACTGCCATTAAAATTGGCTACTGCTACTGGATGGCAAATGGCAACTCCGCCGGGGCCACATGGAATGTTAATTTCTGGTCTAATGTGAGGCTGGCCAAGTTGCTGCTGCAGATTTGTACTCTTTTTGGATGGGAAATCATCGACACGTTTTGTGATGGATAACAACACAATTTATCGGGGTGCAAAAATGCTCTATTCGGTCACGTGTTGTTGTCATATAAAAATCTTATTCAATTGCCTATGCCAGTTTGGAATTTCTAATCAGGCAATCAGAGCCACATCTATGGGATGAGTTCAATTTTTATTTGTTTGGACTTTTGTGCGCGTGGCAATGGTCAAAATTACGTTTGTTTTACGTACTTTTACTGCCTGTCAACTTTAGTTCACAAATGTTTAATTTATTCCGCTAATGTGTTGTAAAACACAGAATCTTTCGGAAAGATTGATGCTCTAAAATGTAACTTATACAATAAACTAACTGAGAAATGTATTAAAAGTACATGGGTTTATAAATAAAAGTTTCTAAAGAAGACTGTCTAATTATTAATTGAAATTCTCAAATCCCCTTTTAATTTATTCTCGGTCAATTGTACATTTTTAAATTACGATTATTGCTATGTTGGGTAGCACACTCATTATACAGTCACAGTTAATCCCAAACCGGGCAGATAACGACGAGCGTGGCCTACTAAGTACCAAAAACAGTTTAACTCCACCCTTTTTGGCGGGCTAAGAAATGTAAGGCGAAAGCCACGGCCGGTCTGGACAGTCGACAAGGACAAACAAAGGGATTCAATTTGCATGAGCCACGTTAACAATAAATTTATAGTCGGTTTTTTTGGGGTCGCCCATGACATTCAGGCCCAGGCACTTCTCCCCACCATTCGCTTCAAATGAAATGCTGCTGTGGGACTGAACACGTTCGACTAACGTATTCGTGTGATTTGCATTTGGATGATGCTCCTGCAGAGTCCTATCTTGCCCGATTGTTATCCACAGGATGTTATTCCCTGGCTTGTGTTTTCTATAACTGAAACTTGTGAGATGCGGTGCAGGGTCCTTGCGACTTGGAAATCCTTAGGATCACTGTATAGGACATCTAATAACTAATTAAATAAATAAAAAATGATTGTAAAAATAGATCGATTTTAAAATAATACCTTAATCATTGTAGTCAGGATTTTATATATTTATTTTATTTAAAGCAATCAATCCTTTTTGAAGACGCCCCCTCGTTAGCTAAATATTTCCATCTGAAAAATAAATAATTTCCTCCGCGAAAAAAGAACAAATTCCTGTAATAAATACGTTTTATTACCAAGTATGCCCCCCAGTCCAGTCATAGCGATATCCCTATGTGCCCCTTGGTGGTTGTCGCTCCATTGACAGGCGTGCGGCTGTAACGGAAGCTGCGTCTTCTATGCCGGAAACATTTGTTGATATGTCCCTTTGTCTCTCTCCCCCAGAAACCCCTAACTCCCCACTATCTGCTTCCTTCGCCTCGTGGCTGGTGGCTCGTGGCTCATTGTTATCGCCACAGACAAGTCCTGTGAGTTGCTGCATTGCTTTGGGGGAAATGTTTGGGCGAGGAACGGGGATTTTTTCGCGTCTCAACTTGTCCGCTTGTGTGCTTTTTGTGCCTTTGTCAAATGGCTTTATCATTCGAATGACAGTGAATCCAGATCCGGTTACCAGACTGACTTATGAGGCGAGTCCTGGCGGGGAACGGGAATAAGTGTTGGTATCTGTATGGGCCTGTGTGCACCTCCCAAAGCCGCAGTCAAGTGGCTTGCGGCTTAGCTAATGATTCTAAATGGCAAGTTATTGAAATCATTTAAATGCGCCATAAGCCAACGCATAGCCACCAAAATCCGTTGACATTAGACAGCAGACCTTCCAGCTCTGAGAAGAGTGTCTGCTTTACAATCGTTGCCAGACATCACGTCTGTAAAGGACTACAGAACTGCAGTGGAGTTGTGTATATTTATTAAAGGAATTTTATTAAATAAAGGAAATGAAATATCAGATATCATTGTGAGGGTAAAATTAAATGCAATATGAGCTTGGGTAAATTAATTTCTATAATTATATTTAAATTGATTAAAAACTTAAATTAAACAAGGCGGAAGACGTACAAAAATGTTGACAAATGTTGCTAGGAACATGTTGAGAAAGTCCTATTAGAGCTGCCAGAAAATTTATTGTCTAATAACTCCCTGTTTATTTAACAATTATTAAAACTTTTATTTTACATAAAGAACTGTCAAGTTTCTTAAAATCACACTCTATATCTCCTGTTGTGTTTTCCTTTTTATTTCGTTTAATATGCATAAAATCTTTGTTAATTTGTTGATCTACATTTAAAAACTTTTCAACTGGTAAATAAAATCCCAACTGAAGCTAAATTAAATTTAGAATTCGATTTACATAACTCAATTCCCTTTGAATGTTACATTTTCGAGCATTTCCATCATCTCGGACAAATGTCTGAGTGGTAGTTAGATCAGTTAACACACACCCAACGGCATAGCGTCGCCTTAACGGCTTCCTAACAAAATGACAGACTGGCGGATAGGCAGACAGACGGCGACTTCAGTTCCCGTCACGATTCTGTGAACTTCGCAATGGCCAGACCGAGAGATTTGCCAGACTTCGAGCCACAGACTTTGCCAGGCTGAGCCCACTGGTGGGCCATATGCAAATTTTAATTTTATACATAGACACATAAAAATAAATTGTTTTTCCTCCACTCGGGGAGCACTTGCCAGCATATGCAGTGCTCTGGCTACACAAGTGTATGTAGGAATTGTGTGCGGACTACTTGTCATGCAGGCTCTGTGTCCAAACCCCTCTTCCTGTGTCTCATTTTGGAAATTACTACCACAACTTTCTCTACTGCCACTGCAGCATATTGATTTTCTATTTTAAGGGATTAAAACGAAAATGTTTTACCCGAGATTTTGCATTTTTATTGATTGGCTCTGTGCTGGGAATTGGTCCAGGTCTGTGCTTTTGCTACACACGAGAGTATTTTGAATGCTACAAAATACACTTTTGGTTTTTCAGTTTGTTCGAAATGTGTAAAATAGTTGTAGTTGTGGAAATATGATTTCTTAAGGCTTACAAATTATTTGTGCTGTTATTGTTGAGGAATTCGTCACATTTATTGTTTTGTGAGATTTGTTCTCTTTCATGTTATCAATAAATTGGGCGTTTGTTTCAAAAATATATAGCTTGCCGGCTGAAAGAAATGTCCATTTCCGGTTTTGGTTGGGTAAACCAAGCAAATCCAAGCTTTTCTTCCTAATTTGGGGAATTCTCGCTGCTCCAACGGCAAAAGTTTCAGTTTCCTTTGCCGTTCGATTTGAGAGTTGCTCGGGGCCAAGTTTTTATACTTTTTTGGCATAACAAATCAATTTCGTATTAGACTTGGGTCGCCTCAATCCTGCCAGGAAATAACTTTCTGTTATTGTTGCCACAAACTATAACAAGGCGCTTAAAATATATAAAAATATTGTTTTCGTTTGTGGGATTGCAACGCATCGAAAATTGAAATATGCCCCAGGGGCAACGGAAATTCCCCGAACGGCCCAAGGATCCAACGAAACGAGCAGCCAAGCAAAGTAATAAAAACTTCTCGAAAGCCCTGCATTAAGTATATAACAAGCTAAAGGTTTTTTGTGTCAACTGTGCAACTTGAACTTGAAATCGAACTGATTGAAAGTTGAGCGAGCATAAAAGGCAAAACGCAAATCAAAGACCTCCAACCCGATACGCAAGCCACATGCGGGCTCCTCCGGTGTTTGCCTAATGCAGTTGCCAACATTGTCAACTAAAACTCGATGCTAACAAGCAGAAAATGGCAGGCAACTACTACATGCCAACTTGAGCTCGTAAAGCTGCCGCCCAAGGATAACTTTTTAACAACGTGGGTTCGTGGGAGCCTGCCGCCTTACTGCCTGCCTAACTAACAGCCAGGCAGATTGGGCCTGCCAGAGTCTGCTCTGGCTCGGGCAATTTGATTTTTACGAGGCCGACTAACGAGTTTCAGTTGCAGCTTGCATGGGGGAACAAATAAATACAACGTGGCGTATGAGATCTATCTAAGGCAATCACCGAAGGGGCCACGTACACCGGGGCGTATGCGTAACGTGGCCCACTCCTAAGTGCCTTCGGGGGGGCCTCGGCAATGTGTGGGCTAATCTGCCATCACTCAGGTGTGTTAATTGCCTCAACTGAACGGGCAGGTGCTCTGTCATTTGCGGAGAAAACTCTTTATTACGCCTTTCGTCGCCTTTGACCTTTAGCTTAACCCATTTATGACCAATAGTTGTACTTTCCGGTGAGAAAATAATAATAAATGTTCAGAATATTACTTTTTTTTTGCTCAATTAAATAAATAAAACGGAATAATGAAACAATAATGTAGTGTGCATATAATGTAATTTAGTTTAACACACTTTCACCCATAATAGAACTTTTAACCTTTTATTAGTTCAACTTATTTGCAAAATATAATAATAAAAATACTAACCTATTTAGAAAGAATATTTTAGAAACAATATAGTGGAATATAATCACTATAAAATATTTTTATAAAAGAACCTTTTAAAATATATTAGATGTTTTAATATATTTCAAACAATTTCAGTTTCGAATAAGGTCTAATAAAATACCATTATTATTTTAACATATCGTAAAACATAAGCATAAAATATTTTAGAAAGATCGACAGATTGAGAAGCTAATCAGAAGGGGTTAAGCCATCCATCAGTTAGAAGACAGCCAATATTTTTGGCAACCGACACGTGCCAGTCATTAGTTGCTGGCTGCGCAGAATTTTGTCATCTAACTAATTGAAAATATTTATATTCTGCCTTAAAAAACAACGGGGGAAAATAATTTTAATGTTCATTTAATTTGTCAAACAAAACAATTTGCATAAATTAGTAGCTTGTATTTGTGCTCTTTGCCGCTTGCTTGTAAATTTATTTATAAAGCGAAAGTTTCCCAGCTTCCCTGTTTCCCTGTACCGGATCTCGAGATCTGGCTCAAAGTTTGACATTTACATGACACGCGGCACGGCAGTGGGGCACGGCTGTGGGGCAGATGAACCCACGCGAAATATGTCAGGCAAGAGCAAATTTTACTTTGAGTCAATTAGGCGCATAAATTAGAAAAGTCTACCACAAGTTTTAGCCTTCTCCGCTGCCATGGTTAATGCGATTAGAGGCAGCGGCGAACAATGAACAATTTGCGTATAATTAATGCGCATAGTTGGCATTTTTATGATGCCTGGCGACGTCATTCCTTCGCTTTAAAGGCGAAAGACGTCGCCTTGTCCTCCGTCAGAGAGTGAGGAATAGCTCCACTGACTTACTTGGCGGCGGCATCGGAAATGGTTGTGTTTATGCTATGTGTATCTCGTGGATTTGCTTGGCCGCCAGCCAAGTGCCTGCCTCAGACAGGCCAACACTTTTCTTCATTGTTTGCCTGGCAGCGGCAACAACTAAAGTTGAGTAGAATGAATAAAAAAGGAAAAGCCAAAAGGAAAACAAACTGTGAATAAGAAGTTCCCAAGCGAATACTTTTTGACGCGCCTGGGCCGCAATGCAGTTGGTGTCATTTCCACTTCCTAACCAAAAATGAACTTGGCGATGGAGGCAAAAGGTTAGGCAGTGAAGCCAAGAGGTCATGTCATATTTCGGTCAATTTAGGGAAAAACTATTGGCTTTCATATTTCATTGTATTCTTTATAATTATTGATATGCTTTATTATTCCTGCTAATAATAGTAAAATATTGATTTAGAGAAACCACATCCTTCTATAAATATTTGTTGTGAATACAACTTTATGTAATTATTTGGCTGCAAGAAGTTTGCAAAGCCAAAAAGTCCTGCGAAAACTTGAAAGTAATTATTTGCATGCGGGTAAATATAAAGAAAATTGTTTTATTTTCAATTACTTTTCGTTTACGACTTTATATAATAAGAATCAAGTATACGTTATTACAGAAAATATCTTTGAACACGTTATATTTTATATAGATGTCTAGAATTATTATAAGATTTGTTTTGTTTCAAGCTTCGAACTCATTATATTTTATGAATTATAACAAAAGTTGCCTTGCTAATTAGTTAAAAATTCTGTTTAAGCTGGATATTATTTTTATACAAATTATGGAAGGTGCAACAGTTTTTAAAACTCCTTATGAAGATGTCTTAAAGTATGCAATTTTTAAGGTAATATTAGTTTCACAGATGCGAATGCATAATATTTATTTTTATTGAGAAAAAGCTCAGAAACCAATCACAGGACTCTAGAATTAACTTAAGTCGAATGTTTATTTTGCAATATTTTTATAATATCGTTTAGTGACAGTAATTTCCTCTAATGTCCCCATTTAAAGCAAACATCAGACCCAATCGAAGTCCTTACAATGGCACAGCTCAGCGGCGAGTCATTCGGTAGTCCGTCTCAGTCTCGGTGTTCCCATCAGCCCCCTCAAGTGCTCCGAGTATGACTTGCAAATGCAGGCGCTAACCAGTGGAAAGATTTGCATATTCCCATTTAGAGTCGAGGCCATTACGTGCTCCTACACTCCACCCCCGAGCCTCGATCCCGGCTCCATGGGTTCATGCCAGCAGATGACGAGTCTGGGGCAATTTTAGAGCTCCACGTAGCAGGGCCTAAATTATCTCCTGTTGCGGAGTCGCTGTTGGTTTGCTGGTTGAGTCCGGCCATTGTGAGTCTGTGGCCACATTGCGTATACGCCCGCTAGTCCCTCGTTAATTGCAATGTTTGTCATTTGCCTGTCAATTTGCATTTAAATTACAAAATTTAAACGCTCTTTTTTGTTGCCATGCCAGGGAACTTTACGACTGCCAAGATATGGACTGCGAGGAGCTGCAAAGTGGCTAGGTGGCAACGAGGCATTTGTCATGATGGCCCGGCCTGTCCCATGGAGAGTCACTTAGACGTATGCCATGGATGCCATGAGCCCGCTTAACCCAATCTTTTGTTTATGTGGATTCTCAATGAGGCACGGCCATGGCCGCGTAACGTTTTCGGGCTAATTTTGTTGCAAATTGCTCGGCTGTAAAAAATGTGACGCGGCGGGGCTGAGCTCTCGCAACTCGGCGAAATTGCCGTGTACTGCCAACTGGCAGCTGCAAACTGGCAGCTGCAAACTGGCAACTGGCAACTGCCGACTGACCTCGAACTTTGCTCTCTGACGCGCGGGATGTTTGCCATTTAATTAAAGCGACACCCAGCCAAGCGCCGCCCCGCCAATCTCCACCCACCGCTCGTCCTTAGTCCTGTGCGTGTTGACCTTATTATGTTGACTTTGTGTGCAGTGCATAAACTGTGATAAAAATCGCATATTCCACGCGGCATTGCCCGCTCTGCCTCCATCCTTCCTGCTAGATGAACGTGCCTGCCACCCCCGCTTTTTTAAATGTCTATAATTTATGTTGGCCGTTAAACTCGCTGGCTGACTTCAGCCTTCCTGCTCCGGGTTTGGCTTTGGCTTTTGCCTTTGCCTTTGCCTTTTGCCGCTGCTTACAACAATTTGATGGCATATAATTATTAGTTCGTATAATTTATGGCTTCATTTTGGCTCACAAAGTTGTGAGCTGCCTTGTGCCCTGCCTTGTGTCTTGTGCATTTCAAGTTGAGGGGGCTTGGGATCGGGCACTGCTGATTTATAACTAATTTTGCTGACATTTTTATGAGCCATCGAGAGTGCAGCTGCAAGTGATTTTAATCAGTTCAAGCAATATGCAAAAATGTGAAAAGAAATTTGCTTTGGCCCGTCAAAGGGAAATCGAATTTCGCTTCATCAAAGTTGAGGAAGGTACATAAACATGACGATAAATGCAAATGCAAATTGGGGGAAGTTTATGGAAAGCTCTACTTTTCCTAATTTATGATTGCTCTTGCATTTGTGTGCTAATAGTTATTAGTTATGTTAAATTATTAAAAGGATTTATCATAACTATAAGAAATATTACAATATTACAATAGTTTGAAGTTTATTAAATATTATTTAAAGTAATTTGAACTTGGATTTAGAGAAGTTCACGAGACGACGGAAAATTCTTCTTCTGGTCATTGATTATTGTTCGTAAATAATAATTTCCATGTACAAAATCTATAAACTGGTATTTAAACAAGTTAATGGCGAACGTTCATCTAAGAACATTTTAAAAATACATAAAAATTGAAGGAACTTTTTCAGGAAATGCCCGAACTTTATTTGTGTGTTAAAAAAGTCACAAATATTTGTATTATATTCCTTTTAAGGCATAATATAATTTCATTGCCACGGTCATTACATTTCTAAGCCCAAAATGTGTTAACTTCGTTGTTCCAAAGTTCTGTTGATGACAAATTGTAGAATGTTAACCACCGTTGCCGCAGTTTCTGTTTGTGGTTGCAGCCGCCGTTGGCTTAAGGGTAGCCTCGACAAAGGATTTGGGACGAGATGAAGGACCTTAAGTGAGTGGTTTTGGGCGGGCATGTGAGCATGTGGGGCAATCAAACGCAAGAATGCTGCTATCCACTCATTAAGGGGATTCGAGGAGGGTGCTCGTGCGAGGCAAATTGTACAGTCGATTTTTTGTAGGCAACCTGCAACATGCGATGGCAAAGTCGATGGCGATGGCGAACTTTGAACTGTCACTGCATGCTTTCCCACATTCTCGGGGTGTTTTTGTGTATGCCATTCAGTTTATTTTTTTTTGTTCTTTTGCACGTTGAACTTTGAAGGCGTCGAAAAGGCCTAATTATCTTAATTAATGAGAGCCAAAGCGAATTTCGTGGAAGACAAATGTGCCGGGCTGCCGTGCGATGGGTGGTTCGTGGGCTGGGCGCCTTCGGCCCGAGGTGGCCCGGTGGCTTTGTGGACCTGCCGCTGCCTGGCGGCGTTCACTCAACGGTGCAAGGACGTTCTGTGGGTGCCATTTTAATTGTCTCTCTGCCCGCCAACCGCTACGCTCCACACCGTCTGCCCGTCTGCCCGTCTGCCCGTCTGCCCAACTGTCTGCCTTTGTATATACTGTTGTGTGTGTGTGATTTTCATTAATTTTACTTCGTTTTTACCATTTGCGAGCGTCGGTGGCTGCGGCCGATTTTGGTTTATGGCCTCGCTACCCGCTCAGCGCTTTTCCTGCCGCTTTTCCGCGCTCTCCCGCTGCTGTCCTACCATTTTTCCCAGCTCGTTTTCGCCTGCTGTCTGTGTGCGGTTTTTGGGTTCGCCGCAAAACGACGCAGGAAAAAGGCTCTGGCAAATGCCCGCCAGGCAATAAGTGGAAAAGCGTGCTAGGTGCCAAGGAAGAGGAGGCGAGGCGAACGCGAGCGGGGAGAAGTACACGAAGGAAATGGTAGCTGGGAAAACAATAATAATGAGGCGCTATACAAACGCACGCTGCAACACTTTGGCCAAACAAATTGTTAAATGCCATCGCTAAAGCGGCGAGTTTTGTGCCATGTGGCATCCATGCGAGGCTGTCCTGTCCGCCCGTATAAGGAATAGCCCACACAAATCTAGGCGTCTCTTGTGGCTGTGGATGGTGATTTACAGTCCTCTATTTTGGCTGAAAAATGCACGAAAAGGGGAGTGATTAACGGGTGTGGAACCCAGGTGAGACAATAAGGAGCCAAGTTTTGTTTTTAAGTATTCTGAAGGTACATATGCAAACTCCTAGGTGATATCCTGCCTTATTTTTGGCTCTAAACTGGAAAATTAATTTGATGCTAAGCCTAAGTGTTTATTTTAATGTCGAATTAATGAACATTCATGCATACTAAGAGTGGAATCTAAGTGTGTATAAGAACCTTAATGTTTAATGTTTTCTAAAATATAAGGATTTAATTTAGAATTATTTGTTTATAGGGGAAAATCTCTTTAACTTCTTATTAACATCATATAACAAGTTTTGATTTAATCCAACTTATTTATATTTTTTTAGTCAACCATTTAGCTTACTCAAAAATGCATACTCGTACATTGATGAAGTGATTGATGAGGACGGAAGCCAAGTGTGGACTCCATGTTGACAGTTTTTTGTTTATTTTGATGGCGGGCACAGTAAATGGAAATTCCCTTGGGCTGCACGTGCGGGTATTTGAGTGTGTGGACTGCAAGTTTGTAACTTGTCAGAATGCTTCTAATATTAGGGAAATTTTAAATCCAAGATTCCCTCTCACAGTGTTCCATTGCCGAAACGTTTCGTTTTGACAACTGCGCAAGTTCCTTCCCACTGGATTTCTCTCTAATGGGAGAGTTCTAACGAGATTGAGAGAGACTAAGCTCGACGAGAGAGAAAGCAATGAGAGAGCAGAGAGTCAGAGAGCTTTTCCGGTGTGGATTGCATTGGAACTAGCACAAGACGCCTGCCATTTTCCCCCCATTGTACTTGGCCAACTCCTTTGTTGTTGGCCATCCCTGCTCCTGGGAGAACCCGGAGTCGGCTCCTTCGGCTCGTCTGAGTGACCTGCAATGGCTGCGTCAAGTGCCGATTGACAACTGACAACTGACAGCAGAGCCTGCCGCCCATAGAATGGGGTTGGGCCGGCTTTAATACTTTTATATCCGCGTAGGGAGCGGAAATGATTTTTTCCCACAAGCAGAAACGGCCATTTTCAGTCCTAAATTCTTAATGTGTCTCAAGTATATGGATATTGGGAATATATAGCTGGGTGAAAACATATAACCAATATTTTCCATTTAAAAAAAAGGGTTGTTCCATAAAATTATAATTCTTGTGTAAAAAGGCCAGGAAGTCACTTAATATTTATTCAAGGCTTGGTCAGTACCAGTTCCCATATTCTACCATTAACAATTTACTTCATCTGTGGCATGCAGTAATTTCACTATATTTCATTCATAAACAAAAAAATTACTACAAATAATAATTGAAAATAAGTTTGTTTTGTTTGAATTCTGTTAAATATTTATACATTGTTTCCTTGGCATTCAGTATTACGATTTCGTTAGCGCTTCAGTTCATCATCGTGGTCCGTGTTTTGTGGGTGACTCTGGGTGGTTCTTTGCACTGCCACTCCATTAGGCGGCTGTGGACTGTTGCTGCTCCTGAGTGGTGCTGGTGGAGGCAACGGCCGACGATTCCGGTTCCTTCTCATTGATCGCCAGCCAGGGGCAGCGCTTCTGCAGCTCCATGCGGTATCTGGGATGACTTATGGCATAGACAAAGGGATCGATGCAGGCCACCATTTTGCAGGTGCAGGCTGGGATCATTGTGGCACCGGGAGTTAGGAGATTCTTGTCTCCGAAGGCGCCAATTAGGGACATTACTCCGTAGGGAGTCCAGGAACAGAAGAACAGGAAGCAGATCGTGATGGCCGCCTTGGCAATCCTGATCTCCGCCGTCTCCTTGCTCTTGTCCACATTCGAGCGCAGCGAGTCCACGTTCATCTTCTTGGCCTGATCCCGCAAGGCCTTCTCGTGGCTGAAGACATGCCCCACAATCTGGGAGTAGTAGTAGACGATCATAGAGGTGGGGCACACGAAGCTGAAGAAGAAAATGCAGCCCACAAAGAGGCGTGTATCGAAGTTGTCGGTCAGGTAGTCAAAGGTGCAGGAGGTCAGGTAGCCCTCGGGCACGAAGCGACCCCACGTCTCCGTGTAGCAGGCCACCACCCATGGGGTGGCGTACATGTAGATGAAGATGATCATGGCGATGGCCTTGCCGTGCGTCATCTTGCCCTCCATGGGTCGAGTGATCACATTGAAGCGGTCGTAGGCTATGAAGGCGTTCGTGGCACTCGCCGCAATGCCTGTGTAGGCGCCAATGATGCCAAAGATCTGGCAACCGAGGTGCCCCAGGGCATAGCCCTGGTGGAAGCTGTTGTAGATGAAGATTGGCGTCTTCACCATCATCATGAAGTCGCAGAAGGCCAGATTGATCACCAGTATGTTTGAGGGAGTACGCAGCGACTTGGCCGCGGAGAAGACCCAGATGACCAGGCCATTGCCCAGCATCGACATTAGCGTGAAGAATATGTAGAGAGTGCCTAGCAGGTAGTTCATCGACTCGGGCGGCTCGGGGTACGTCAGCCAGTGCTCGGGTATGTGACGCAGCTCCTCCGGCGGAACATTCCAGCCCAGCAGCCGCGTCTCCGCTGAGAGGCGCGGCTCCGGCCGCAGCACGGTGGACACGTTGCCGAACAGACTCGCGGACACGTTAGCGGACTCCATGCTCCGGTCTTTGGGCCAAGACGAAATCACTGCCGGCACGGGCTCTAGCTTTTATACGGCCCACTGGCCATTCGGAATTGGATTAGCAATGCACCGGCACAGGGATTAACCGGCCGGGGATTGGACTAATCCGTTGCTGACATTTTTGCTGCCTCTGCAGTTGCAATTGCATTGATTCGTTGTCTGTTTTTTGGTTTTTGCTCACCTAAAGGTCAGTGTTGTGGCCTTTTTCTTTTTTTGAAACAAACCGATTGAGTGCTTAGGTAGTTAGTATTAAGTAACTACTTAGGTTAGCTGATTTCCGAATTCAATTAACTATAATATTAGCTTCAGAACACCTTAAATTAAAGTGATTCTTGAGTTTTAAATTGTTTTCAAATTCCGCAACATTTTGACAGCGATTTCCTTTAAACTTGAACTAGAAGAGACCGCCATATGGAGCGACATTTGGTCCCATAAGCGAGTGCAGCTCAGTCGAGCGTGAAAGGAAGTTTGCTGCCGCCGAGGTACATTTTCTAAATTGCTTGCCCCAAAAGTATGCTTGAAAAAGTTTTGTGCGCTATCCTATCTGATCTGCACATATATCGCCTGTATATATATATATATTCCCAGCTTGGCGGTGGGGGCAGAGATGGGTATCCGGCGCCATAATCAAAGTGTAGCAATTGGGCTGGGGCCACGCCTACTTATTAACTCATAAAACAAAAAGTGTAGCATACTTTGGCGCGCGTCCCAAGACGACACACACACACACACACACGCTGGTATAGCTGTAGCCACAGCCACATCCGAAGCCGGAGCCAGGACGATGTGTGTGTAATTATATGTGTGTGAGCAGCAACAATTTAGGTCATAAATCATATGGAAAAAGTACACAAAGGCATGCAAATATTCCCCAATTCCCCCGTCAAGCCGACAATCACACATACATACGTTTCATTGTGTGTGTGTGTGTGAGTGTGTAGGGTGTGTGGTTGTGGGTGGAGCTGAAAGGAGGTTGGGGATCATACGTGTGCATATGCTAAAAGTATGTGCAAAGATTGATTTCCCTTTGTTTGCCTTTTAGTGTGTGAATGTGTTCTCCTCTGTATTCACCTCAATTCCGCAGGCCTACGCGATGCCATGCCATAGTCCCAACCCCTGAAAAGCCCCAACCCCCAATCCAGCCCTAAAACCCCAAGCACCCCAAGACCAACCATCCATCCACCCCCCGAGCTGCGCTACGTACATCAACTACATACATCGCCATGGGTGGTAATAATATATGCTGAATGAGTTGCCTGTTGAAATAATATGCTATATTCACTTGATTTCGATTTTTGCCTTCCGCTACATTTTTCTGTGCCCTCTGAAAGGGTATTATTCTAGGAGTGTAATATTTGCAACTTACATTTGTTAAAAAACAATGCTAAAAGTAAATTTTTAAATCCATAATTGCTTAATTTTCTCTTTCATATTGATAGCTGTTCATGGAATCGAAGCTACTTATTATAAAAATTTAATATATTATTAAAGAAAAAATATCTTCAATATAAAATAGCTGTTAAAAATAATTTAACAACTTATATATCTCAATTTTGCCTCACTTGGAAATTAAAACCTTTTCCGAAAGGGCACTCTATTCTTCGGTGTCCGAATGTAACCTTATTTTTGGCCATTTGCATTGTTTTCTTTTTTGTTTTTGGTAGCAAGGTGAATGACTCTGTGGGGACTTTGGCTGCCAGTGAGAGAGGAAGGTAGTACGAATCTAGTGTGGATTTCCATGTAATTAAGGACAGCTGTCGGCGGGCCACAATTCCCTGGTGTCAGTGGAGCCGTGGAGTCTCCCCAACAGAGTGGGGTAACCGAACTGAACGGAGGAGCTCCCACAACCAGGTTGATTAGTGTAGAGCATAAATGGAACATGTGCTCTCTAAGCGGAGCAAAAGGTGGAGCTGCCACTGCCACTTTGTCAATTGTGTCGCAGGCACTGATTAAATGATTTCATTAAGCGATTGCTGACAGCGCCAATTAATGGAGAGCGGAAATAGTAATTGAAGTTGATAAAAAAATGTTCGACAACTGTAAGTGTAATTGCCAACTGATGCAAGGAACTAGTCATTTTCATTTATTCTTTTTTCATTTCAATCATTTCATCTCTTTACGTCTGTAGGATGCTCTAGAAATACTTACTTTAAGCAATATTATTGCAATTACAATTTTCTAAACGAGCTCCATGATTTCTCTTATATTTATTATATATTTTCACTTTCAATTTTGATTACATCTTTAACTTGAGTTATTATTATTATTTTAATAAGATTTTCTTTGCCAAATAATATTTAAGAATAAAATTTATTCATCGGAGTCTTGAAATACATTTTATTCCATTTTTAATAATGCTTGTTATGCTTTTATGCATAATATTTAGCTAAATGTCTCTTAGTGCATACCAGATTGGCAAAAGGATTATGCTTGCCTCAAATTGCGGTCAGCCATAAATCCATTTCTGCTAACTGCAAAGAAGATTTGTGAAATTTTTAGCATTTATTGCAGGCTATTCATTAATTGGTTTAGGATATACAACGACAGGGACATGGACATGGCGAACGGGCAGCAGCTGGTGAGCGAACACAAAGCAATTTGCAGTTTGTAATGAAAAATTTTGGCAAATCTGAGAGAATTTGAATATTTATTTGCATTACCACCTGCCCCATTTGCCCGGACTTGCATACCAAACCCGCCGTGCACTAGACAATTCCTCACATTACTCATACGTGGCGTTGTGCAAGGTCTAGTGTATTCGAAGGCATTTACTTGTGTTTGCGGCTGTCTGCAGTCTCCAGTCTGCACTAAATGTGGCCCATATGTGGCTCCCAGGACCTCCAGCTATGGCACGGTAATTGATTATCAAATTCAGCGTTGCATTTTGCCAGTGCCGCCGCCATTCCATGGCTCCAGGCCATAAACGGAGTGCTAAGGGGGTAAAATGTAGCATCGCGGCATTGGCCACAAAGCCCCTTTGCAAGCCAGCTGCTCCTGCTTCCCGCTCCTCGATTACTTTTCGCATTCACTTTTTTTTTCTTCTTCTGCTCGTTGGCATAAAAAACTTTCCTGGTTGCTTTTTTTTTATTTTTTGGCATGCTAAAAATGGGCTCAGGGGATGTGTGTGGCATGTGTGTGTGTGTGTGTGTGTGTGAAACTGCTGGAGTAGCGAGCATATTTTTAATGTGCAAAAATCTGTGAAATTTGTGCTATGTCGCTTTGATTGCAGTTTGGTGAACATATTTTACTGTGCGTATGTGTGTGTGTTATGTAGAATAGTGAAAGAAATGAATTCACTTTGGGAAAGCTTATGTGCGCCAAATGGAAAAACTTTTTACAACTACTTCCCGCATTAGAAAATCTATTAAACAGCTAAGCAGTCAAAAAAATGATAGCATTTTGAAGGGCTTAAGTTATTAGTTTTTGATTGGCAAACAAATGAGTAGTATCCGGCTCGAAGGACCAACGTTGGAAAAGGGAACGAATTTAATCCTTAGTGAAGCGCGTTTTTTTTTGGCGTGAAAAATACCAACCGAAAATGAAAGCAACAAAGTGAAGTGATATAAAACTAATATTTTATTATATTAACAGGTTTGCGTTTGAACTGAATTTAAATATTTGCTGATCAGTCCACAACCTTGTCAAAAGTGTCATAATTAAAATGATATGACAATATACTTGTCTCTAGTTTTGCTTAAATTTAACAACAATAATATTCAGATATTCGAAATTCTGATATTTCCCATCTGCAAATCAATTACTTGCTTTAATCACTAAATATTCATTATTTATTAATGACTAGCTATGATACCATTACTGTTTTGTCAGCATTTAATACTGCTGCAATGTCAATTTGATTAGCATGATATCTCGACACTTTCAATCAATAATTATCCGGCAGTTTGTTGATATTCAATTTTGACCCTCAACTCGTTTTTCCAATAATAACTTTTCCGTGCGGATGGTGAACCCACAACAATGGAACCTCCCTTCCGGCCCGGCTAATACAAATACAAAGCCATTAAGGCATCTATTATTCAGCGACTGAGCGGGAGGGCAGCAAAAAAAAATGCATGGAAACCCGTTATTGTTATCAATTCTAATTAATTAAAATGAAATTTGGCTGCGGCACCAAATTGAACATTTTTGCAATCAATTGAAATTCAATTAAAATACGTTGCCAGCTACTATATAGCCGTTGTATTCCGCCTACCAATACAAATTCAAAAAAGGGTTTCATTAGGGCCAACTGAGTATATAAGCGAACGTACATATATACCCAGATATATAGGTATATATATATATATATCCGGCAGCCATTAGGCAGGGCACCAACGCAGTAAAATAACGCAAAACGAAATCCATTTAGTTCAATTAAATTTATTCATCAATTAAAAACAAAACCTAAGCAACGGCCACGGCAACAAAATGGACCGCATAAAAAGCGAATTTCAAATTGATTGCCAACAACGGAAACGGAAATGCGAGCACGCCATTTAGGCGTGCCTCTAGCCAAAACTTTCCCCCCTGCCGTCTCACTACCCACGGTTCTCTAAGCATAATAAACTTGGTTATGCCGCAAATTATTCAAGCGAAACGCTTGACTGCACCACTTCTTCGACCGAGAACTCGAGTCCTCCGGCCACTCACAGCTCGTGACCTTGGGCGCAACTGTACGCAGCGACAAGGACACACCCCACACTCGGCCATCAACTGCATGATTGTGTTCATCAATTAGTTATAAATCACACGCCTTTGGGCATGGCTTTCGTTTCGGACAACTGGACCCATCAAAGGCGTCGTGGCTCGCTGAAATTGAAATTCCACCACAGTTGCTTTCATTGCTACAGTGCTGAGCGAAATTATTATACCAAAAAGAAATAATGTTTGAAAAAAAAGACTGTTTCGAAATTAATAAGCCTTCCAAATATTAAAGTTTTCTTTAGCTTTTCATCTTTAAACATAGGAATCTTAGCGAGTTTGAAAATTCCTCTTTTTCTTGATCATTTTTATGGGTTCTAAAGTCTTCCCATGATCTCTAGACTCATAAGTAAAATATATATTTTTTCAATGACCTTAGAATAATTCTCAGCACTGTGGCCTGCACGGGTAATAGGGGTTCTAACAAATTGCAATGTTTACACACAATTGTGTGCTGGGCCCACACTGCGTATGCGTCATTTGGTGGAATGACCTCCGCTTATACGATTACGAATTGGGCGATTTATGATGATCCTTAAAGTACAATGTTGAGATTTTTCTCTTTCATTCGCCTGCCGGCCAATGTCAATAGTTGATTAACTTCAACTTTGTTTCGTTCTCATATATCTGTTGCTGTTTGTTTGTATACAAAGTGTCTTTAAATATGTTGTTGCGCCCCTCTTTGCGGCATGCTTTGCCAACTCATCACAATGCCATTGTGCCCCGGCCTGGGAGTGTCCGTGTGAACGTGGTTAGTGGAATAATCACGGCACAATTATTTGTATAACTCATTTAAGTGCTGGCCCAGATGCAGATGACCATGGTTAGGCAGGGCTGGCTGCCAGTTTGTTTGTGTGTGCACTTTTGTTATGTAATTACCGTTGCCAGCGAGGGGCTGGATGCGGACTCTGATTGGGAACCCGATTTCAGGCGGGCGGGCTTGTACGGCCAACTGTTACAGCTGTTTATGCTGGCGCTAAACAAACAGCCCAAATAGTCGCCCACACACACGCACACACATATAAGAGAACATGGCCAAGGACACATGGCAACACTGGGAGAGCAGCAGCACTGCCAAAAAAGATCATCAATCAGTTTTGGAGGCTTTATCAGATTGGTAGGAAAATTTACAATTAAAAAAAGCACATAATTAACAATATCATTTTATTAAGTTTTAGGCAGTTTTTAATTTATGGGTATATGTACCATTTTTTTCTTTTATTTCAATCTTAGACAGTTGCCAATGTCAATTAGATATTCAAATGCATAGGAACTCGTAAGAACATAGAAATCAAATATTTTTTATTAAATTAGTCCCGACTTTTTAAATGAAAACAGTGTGCTATGAAGACCTTACTACTCATTTTAGTCACTACTTTAATTTAATATAGATTTGACATTATTATTGTATTAATTTATTCAATTAATAATATGCACTATAATAGAGAAACCACATAATGTAGGCTAACATTGTATAGTAAAGTATAACCAAATGTCAGAAATGTTTCGCCCTGGCTTTCCTCTGTGCAGTTTCTGTTGATGTCCTGGCTGTATTTCCTTTAATTTGCCCTCCATGCCTTTTGCAAGAATGTCAACAGACAAGTGTGCAAATGCATTTCAAGGGAGAGAGGGATAGAAAAAGGGAAAACCGCCTCTAGCTGTGCCGTCACTTCCTGCGGGACTGTTTTCAGTTGGTTTCGGATTGTGTTTTTGCCCTGTGTTGAAGCTGATTTCCCACGGATAAGCCTGGAAAAGTGCGACAAGTCGGACAGATCAGGATGGGGGCTCGCCGGGCTCAAAAGATTATTCTTCGCATTTGCATAATCGTCCACTTACTAGACAAGTTTTGCACAAATCTAATCGCATTTCCAATTACTCGTAGCAAGGCCAGACTGAGCTATTTAACTTGTTTTGGCCTGGTTACTATTGAAATTTATAGTTTAAACTTGGCCATTACCCCAGGAATGGGAGCAAGTTGGAGCTTGCCGGCTGCCACATAATGTTGTCGTTAATTTTTACGATATTTACCAAGTTTAATGCATTTTGCCAATGTTTGCTCACAAGTTTAATGATGGCAAACGCACGGGTGCCCCATATCTGACTTTCAGCATATTTCTTCGTTAGTCTCCCAGGGAAAGCCCGCAAATGTAAAGTTGTTGACGGCACCAAAAGGCAAGGGGGGGCGGCGGAGAGACAGTGCTTATATCATGAAATGTTTCAAAAGCACTTTACAGCGCACTGAGATGCGGATGGTCGTGGTGGCTCTGACTAGACAACGCTAAGGTTAATGGCATAAAGTTTATCTGCAATTACGATATGGGTTGGCAATCAGCCACGCCCCCTGTCTGCGCTAACCTCCACCTAAGTAAATATTTATTGCTCTATTTTAAAATGCACTTTAATGGGGCACGACGATAATGGCATTGAGACATTCACTTCATGTGCAAGTAGCTCTGCCCCCATCCCTGTGGCAGATGAAGAAATATTCATGGGAAATCTGAATCTGATATCGAAAATTAAATATGAATTTTTCACTGGCCATAATTCAATTTGGTATTTCGCACCGGGGAGAAGCGAGTGACAAAGTTGTCACAACAAACAGTCGGCCCGGCAAAAGGCAAATAGAAAACGAAATGAAAATTTCTATTTGTCTCAAAGTGAAATCCAATTAATCAAAAATGTGAATTAGATGGGCGGCGCGGGACAGGGCCGGGGCGAGAGCTTTCGGGCACAGCAGACGACATGATATTGCATCAGAACGTAGAAAAGCGATAATTTATCATTTTCAGGACCAGGAAATACAATTGCCGGGACGGCCGGGGACGGGAGCTCGGGCTCTGGCTCTGGTTCTGGTTGTAGGATTTTGAAATTGGAAGCGCAAATGAAAATGTGCAAAAAGGCTTGCTGCTGGCCAGGTGGAAGTGGAAGTATAGGACAAGTCCCGGACCGAGACCGAGACCGAGACCGAGAGCCTAGCTAAATCCGAAAATTCTGGTTACATGCAAACTGGCGCTGCCTCGGGGTTTGTCACTTGAGCTAAGGCTGACACAAACATGTCTGCAAAGGATAGTTGACTAAGGAAAACGGACACTCTCATCTGGAAGCTCGAGAGCTTGGATGGGGTTTACTCCCACCACCGTCCCGGTGCTGGTGGTTGTCATGCAAACGATTATAAAATCATCATTTATCAAATTATGTCACTCTCCCTCTCACTGGCAACAGTCTGCAGGGACACCATCTAGGCTCTGACCCGGACTGAACTCGGCCTGATCCCAGAGTATGCACAAAATAATGACGTCTCTTGATATACGACATGATAGCTCAAGCGTATGCCTTGACATTTTTATACAGGCTTCAGGCGCTGGAAATGTATAATTTAATTTAAGCGCCTCTACGACATCCTGGCTATTGATTTTATAAGCTGAAAAGGTCGATTAATAACGCTTATTAAATCTCATAACTCATAACTTATTATTAATGAGTTATAGATTAATTTATTTACTAGCTGCTCTACACATTGTTCTCTGTGAAATATTGGAATTCTTAATTCTAAGAAACCTTAAATAACCCATTTATTAAATACCTATTTCACAAAACACAACAATACTATAACAATATATATATATTTTTAACGTTTATAAAACTATTTTACGTTTATGGTTTTTTAGATGCTCATTGTAAGCTTCATCCCAAGCATTTGGCATTCTTTAAATTCCTAATGGGCATCCGCCCTGGCACTGCCACACATATGACAAACTCACACGAAGAAAAAACTTTGGCTTGACATGGAAAAATGTGCCATCGCACTCAGTCCTGAGCGGACGAGTGGTCCTTGAACTCGTATTCGTATCCCCATTCACAGCGAAACAATGGCGGAGCGAAACTATTTCACGTAGCTGAAGCAGCGGAGGAAATGCAAACGTCGCACTTAAAACTCTCGAATATCCTTGGGGAACCCTTCAATGACTGTAAGTAAAAGTAATTTTCTAACTGCACCATTTTTTTTTTTTGCCCTCTTTGCCTCTCTCCCCCTCTCTCTCACCCCATTTTCTGTCTATCTTTCGCTCAGCTTTTCTCTGCCCAAATGCAACTTTCACTTTTGGGTTCGTGTGACATTAAATTTTACGTGAATTGCTTCATCTTCTTCGGGTATTTTTTGTTTGCACCTTGGGCCGGCCGCACGTTTGTCTGTGTTTTCTCAGCTGGAAAACTGAAAATGTTGCCCGCTGGCGGTTGGATAAGTTCTCTGAAAGGAGAAACCGAATTACGAGGGTCGCATCAATGCCAGTTTTGGTTAGTGTTATATAGCACTGGGAAACTGTTTGACTTTTTCTGAGCTTAATGATGATAGAGGAGAGAAAATAAATTGATAATTTTCAAGGAAAGTAAAGTTAGTTGGAGGCAACATAAAAAAAGGTAAAAGGAATAGTTACAGGAACTTAAAGGGTTGATAAGGATCTCTGAAAAATATTTTTAAAGCAAGTTTTCTGTAAGGAAAGAACATATCTTTAAAATTGTTAAGCTGAATATAAGATTTGTTGAATTTTTGTGATATTATTAAACAATTTTAAATGAGTATTTAAATTATTTAGCTTCTGCTAGAAAATATGTAATTAAAATGGTTTTCAACTTCTTTTAAAAGAACGTCCATTGATATGGTTTCAGAATCATTTATTTCTCATTAATCAAAGCAATTAATACTCAATTCTATTCATTTTCTTGGGTACAAATTAGTGTGATAAACAAATAACACTTAAAATACTAAAGAAAAACCTTATTACTGAACTCTTTAAATGGGGAACGATATTCAAGGGATAAGAAATCGTGTGTGTGGAGGCTGGGAGCCGAGGAGTTGAGTAAGCCTGTCAACATGTCAGTCGTGTCCAAAAGCAATTTGTCAACCAGTTGTGATTGGCAGCTAAAGCGAGTCAGTGAGCCACGAACACATATCCGCACCCCCAATATGCACACTCCCACACACACACACACACACACACACACACACACACACACACACACACACACACACACACACATGCAGACCCTCACCTAGAATGGGACGCCGGAAATTCGCAGCATAAACAAAATGGTGACACATGAGCCGAAATGCCCAGAGGGCTTGTCAAGAGTCAAGACAGCCACCACCTCCGTGACTTTGAGGGCTGCATCCACCTCTGCCCCTGCCTCTGACACCCAAAACTCAATTGATCTTGCTCGGATGCAAAAGATGCCGCAATCGAAGCGTACACAATTAATATTCAATAATGCAAAATTTGATTTAAGGCAATTGTTACGGCCACACGCTGCTTCCAGTACATTCATCTTCACCTCTGATAAATTAGATTTATTACTGAAGCAACTATGAACTCTGACTTGCTCACTTGATTGAATTAATAGTATCGATTTTGTGGTGTTAGGTAGTGAATTAAGCAAATCACACGTTGTGAGCAAAATAAAGACCAACTAATTTTGTTGGACATTTAATAATAAAGGTAGTTATTTAATTCTTGTAATATTTTTTATTCAGTTTGTTATTGAGTCTATTCTCTCTAGATACTGTATTTTGTATAGTATATATACTAGCTTAAAATGAAGTATATAAACCGAGAGTAATAAAGACTTCCCTTAAAATATATCTTATAGATCAAATCAAGGACATATTTCTTATTGTGAGCCTACAACTTAACTTGCCAATCTATTTTTATGGCTAACGATAAAAAGCCATTTTGTCGTCTATTGCCTTCCGTTGCGGCTGGCTTGTGGCTGACATCCTGTATTACAGCCCATTCTTTTCAATCTCAATGGACTTCCTGGAACGCATCGACACCGGAGAATGTAAAGGTGCTGCCGTTGAGGCCCAAGCTGTGATCATAAAATCGAGTGTTTGGGGTCAACGGAAAGTATCGAAAATATAATTAGAATGTGAGAGCGGTGTGGTGCTTGCTGTTGGCCGTAAAGGAAATTGAAAATCTTTAGAGTGGAACACATTTCAGAAATTAATTTAAACTTTTCCCACATTTACTCATTAGCAGCAAGTTTTTGGTCATATATATTAGAAGAGCGCAAAACTTGCGGCTCAACAAGTTTGTCCCGGCGAGCGAGCGAGCGAGCGAGCGAGAGGCAAGGCAACTAATTTGCCTGTGATTTGTGTACAAGCCAGCTCCTTGCACACTTGCCCCAAGATTTATTCGAGTTGGCCAAAGTAACATAATTTGCGAATAACGCTAACGCGAGCGGGAACGCAAGCGGGAATGCAAGCGGGAACGCGAACGGGATCGCGACCCACAACGCCATGATGGCCGCCGCCGTCGCCGCCATTGTTCAAATGCAAAGTGGCAAAATGGCGGCCAAGCTAAGCTTGGAAAAAAGTTGCAAATGTAAAGGGGGAATGATTTAAAAACTCGCCGCTCTAGGTACGAGTTTTAGGCCTCAAGCCGACCCCGCCGAACTCCGAACCCTCTCTTGCCGGAAGTTTGCCGTAAATAACTTTTTTCTTTTGCCAACAAGAACAACAAAGCCACTCAGCTGCATTGGCTGCATAGGCCAAGACCAGGTTTAGACTTTGCGAAAGTGTTGGCCAAAGCCTACATATTTTTCTTCCGTTCTCACTCTCTTTCGGCTGCTAGAAGGCCATAAATCATGCACGCGTTGCTTTTGGTGTTAGCCTGCCATTGTGTGTGCCACGTCTCTCTTTCTCTCTCCCTATGTGTGTGTGTGTGATGGAGTAAATTTTAAGCCGATTTCCGTTACATGGCCAAAAGCCATACTCATCTCAGTGTGTGTGTATGTGTTTGTGTCGCATGTTGGCCATCAACGCCATTGCGGTCATAAAGTTCACAATAACAAGGCAAACAAATAAACAGATATCGTGATCGTGTTGTCAAAGTTTATGGGGTCAAAGTTTATAGTAACAGAGAAGCAGGAAGAAGTGGCAGAGTGGCTCAGTCTTTCATCAAAAATTCGCAGGGCATGTGGTCAACACAGGTCAGCACGCGGAAAAAATATCAGTCAATGAGTAATAGGAAAAAATACAAAGAAAAAGAGTCAGAGAAGATATAGCGTTCTATATATATTGAAAATATCTTTTGTGGCACAAATATAGGGACTTTCACAATATATTTTTCCAATACTTCAATAGAAGAATGAATGTGTAACTGCAAGTCTATGTAATAGATTGTTGAAAATCAATACATACTCTATACAGTCTTTGTACACTTTTATATTTTTGCAAAGAACTCAGGAACTATAAAAACTACAACCTTACACCTTGAAAAACAAAACATTATATAAATTAAAGAGAAAAATAGTTCCAATAGTATATCTTAATACTACAAATTTATATTCATTCCACATACGAATATTTTTGCATATTAACTTTCCCTTTTTGAAACCCAATTCCCTCATGCCTCATCAAAATCCAATAAATATCACACATACGCCGCGTGGCCATCAGACATGCCAAGTGTCATATAATTTTGTCATATCTACGCCCAATAAACATGACCCAGGGACATGGGTCAGAGCGAAAGTCACTTTCTATATCCGCATAAATGGAAGGCCATACCTCGGAAGGGGCAGAAGAACAACAAAAATTTTAATAGAGCACTTAATGCATGAAAATATGAGCATAAAAAGTTGCCAAGCCCCTGAGCGAAACCCAAAAACCGCAGGGTACCGCGGAAAAATTGCTGTAAACAGAAATTAAAACCGCAAGCAAGTTGCGTGCATCACGGCTTAAACAAGGGGCCCAAAGGGTGTCGACTACAGAAGCAGAAATGTGAGGCTACCCAGGCCGCAGCTCCAATTTAATTGCGTTCCAAATAGTGTAAATTGAATTTTTAACGCCAAGTCACCCCACAGAGACATGCATAGTTACACGCATGTGAACACGGCGAGAGACGGAGTACCGGGTTCCGGCTTCCGGGCTCCCGGACGGACTCCCGACTCCGGAGTTCTGCCGAAGGCGGAGCTAAACGGAAATTAACTTGTTTCACACGCAGCCAGTCAAAAAGCCACAGGAGCGACTGCGTCAGCAGCAGATTCAGATTCCGAATCAGAGCCATAGCTCTGGGTATATACGGCATATGGCCACTGACTGAACCGGGCTCTGAGCCTGGCCAGGATTTCTTTTCGCCATCTTGTTATGTGGCGTGTCGCCCGCCATGTTTTATTCCCGTGGGCCAGGCAACAATTCACTATCTTGGGCTCCGGCACGTTCTTCACCAGCATGTGACGGTCATGTCCGAATAAAAAACACGGAAGAAACTGTGGAAATTCTTTGAGTACATTTTTAAATACTCTAAATTTAACTTTGTATATTTATAAATATCTTCGAAAATACTATCAGAATATTTTCATAGAAAGAGATCTTCAGGTCTTGCTATTCCATAGTAAAAAGTTAGCTCCTACTCTATGATCCAAACATATTTAACGTTATTAACCTCGACATATCAGTTAATTTATGTTGTGCAATAATATTCATTTGAATGATTACTTTAAAAGACACCTTAAAATGTGTAGAAAATTAAAATAATTTATACTTAACAGCTAACGCAATTAGGAAGGCTGTCAAAAATCTTAATTTTTAAGTGGCAGATCTCTGAGCCAAATTATAACACATTTGTCCGAAAGGGTGTAGAAAAAATGGGAGCAAAATCATGGCCCAAAAGGGTTCGCAACTCACTCGCTTACTGGCCTGGTCTCTACCCTTTCCCCATTTTTTCCGTGGCCTGCTCTGCACGCTTTATGCAGACAAATGGCCTTTTAAATTGCTTGCGTGTAGCCAGCTGTCTGTCTTGGCTGTCCTGATGCCCCGTCTGTCTGTCTGTCTATCTCGGCTGTCCTGCAAGTATTACTCCCCCATTTCCTCTCTCTGGCTTCAACGCATTTACATGATGATTTGATATATGAATCGCTGCCACACTATCAATCAGCGCCTTCATTGCCCAAATGCCAAATGCGCTGTGCACAGCTCCTTCACTCACATCGATAGATAGCGCTGTAATTGTCTTTGACAATCTGGCAGGCAGTGCGATTTGGTATATTGGAGGATAAAGCTGCCGGGATGAGGTGTCAAAGGTTGTACAAATTAGACGCACATTTCAGTGAGCCAAGGAGAAGGGGATTTAGATGTGGCTGGGAGAGGGGAATAGGGCGAGCATTTATTAAACTTTGACATAATTATTGAATCTTTGAAAGGGAAGAACTCATTATAGCTTACTAAGATTTAGAAAGATTTTTTAGAAATGAAAATTAATTTAAAAGTTAATTTTTTCTTGTTTTTACATTTTATGTTGACCTAAAGACCTTAAAACTGATGAAGGGCTTAGTAAATTGGTAAAAAAGCTTAGTAGAAAACACTCTAAAGACATTCAAATAAAATTCTCGTTATTAAATACACTGTCATATATGTATACTTACTTTTCAAAAGAAAACAGTATGAAATCTATAATTTTTCTCTTAAAAATAAATAGATCAGTAGATCCAATATAATATTTAGCTTGCATAGCTAATTGTTATACCTTCCAAATTAAAAGTATGAAATTATATGTTCAATCTCCTTTATCCCGGTAAATTCGGTTTTAATTACTGCTCACTGGGTGCTCCGCATCAAAGGCATTACCCACAAAACGAGTCGCCATCATATTCGAATGGCGGCATATAAATGCCGTAAACACATAATTATTCGAATTGTATCCCAAATCAAACCGCGGACAACAGAGATTGTTACTGAAGCGGGGCAAACACATCAAGTGGGATGTGGGAAAATTGCCGTCATCAAATTGGTTGTCAACGGAACCGCAAAATGTTGCACGATTCGCAGGCAGGGAGGAAGGAAACCCAATGCCAGGACTGCTTCCGTTGGAGCGGCCCGAGGCGTAATTCACAATCCGTCCGAGGACACGCAACGCACTTGATTAATTGCGCCCGGTAATGTGAGGCGGAGTGGTATGTAAAGAGGCATTAGGCCCACCCACCCATATATATGCAACAGTTCCACGACAAGTCATACAGACAGAAATTTTATCGAGTTCTCAAAACAAAAAGACCAAAAAACTCCAATGGTTTTCGTAAAATAATACCTAGAATTAGGTTAATCATAAATGTCAAATATTAGCTATCAACCGAAAATATATCTTAAAGTATAGCTTTATTTTTGTCCGTGATCGGGGGGACTCGAAATTCCCCAGGCCCAACAGAATAACTAATTCCAGTTGAATACATTTGCCACTGGCTTGACTGGTAATCAATTGATCTGCTACCAATTTTTATTTCATTTCATTTTTTTTTTTGTGCCTCCTGGGGTAATTTAATTTGAGGACCTTGTCCAAGCAAACGTGAAATGCCTTGGGCAATGGGCATCCGAAATTTGGGGGCGTATCGCTCGGGGTGTGAGTTCCGACAAGTTAAGGCGATTAATCGCCTTTCGAGGACCACGGCCAAACGCCCACCCACACACTCGAAATTAAAGAAACCGAAAAGAACGGAATTGAACGCTCTGAAAAATGCCGGAAAACGAAAGCAATTTTCCTGTGAGGGCATTCCTACCCACGCCCCTTTATTTCCAGACGGGGTCCCATATATTCGTTCGCAGCAAGACTTTTATTGCAGTTGCTGTTGTTGTTAATGGTCAGCTATATGGCATTGTTATATCCAACAATTGCTTCATGTTCAGCGGTTGTAGGAATAAAATAAAAGCTCCACGAGCCAAGGAAAAACAAAAACCAATAAAATAAATACGAAATGATATAACAAGGCTGGCCCCGTGCAGAGCCACCCCTTGAAGCGCGACTATTAAAAAAGGATTAAAACCATAATTTCATTTTTATTTTCTTGGAAAAAACGGAAAAACATAACAATATCGATTTATAAAAACCATGAGCATCACAGGAACAGAGGCACGATTTTTTTTTATTTAAAGAGAAAGTGCTATTTTACCTTTCTCTCTTTTAGGATTAAGTAATTATCATTCACCTATTGTTGAAAAGTAATTTGTTAATTACCAACATTCCTTGTATTTTTATTCTTTTGAATTTTTTTTTTAAATACTAAATGCACTCTAAAAACTAACATTGGCTTGATGTTGCGGAAGTCATTGTTACATTCGATTCTTGCGTGCCTTTTACATGTACGTTTATTTGAGGTTCTATATGAAAACTCTATATTTTCGTTTATGCTTTTGTTATGAGGCCTTTTATGCCTTTTGTCTACGTCATTGATGCTTTTTACGGCACCATTCCCAGTTGGTAAGAGCGGCTCCGTGATGTTCGAGCCACACTAAAGGGAAAAACGAAACTCCGGCATGATGCTCGCGAAATCCCAAAGCACATGGGAGCACGGAATTTTTGAAACCCACCTTAATTATTTATTGATTTAACTTTTACGTAGTTTTACAAGGGCTTCCTTTAAAGCGGACTAACTAAAGTTATTCATCATGATCCATTTGTCTGTCAGTGTCGTGACAGGGACTCAGATATGCTGCATAATATTTTCCAATTTATGCTGGCTGGGAAATTGACGTGACTCGCTGGAATAATGAAATAAAAGTGTAAATAATTGAATATGGGCAAAAGCAAAAAAATAAAACAATAACGAAGTTAAACAAATTCAGTGCCAGCCAGAGTCCGCCAACATGCAGCATTATGCTGATCGACATATACATGCGAATATATTTATGCATTTTTAATATTGTTTTTCCAAACAAACTTTTTTATTGCTCGGAAGGCAAATTTGTCTACCCAATTGGCCAAACCGAACAGAAAAAATTGGGGGAAAACTTTTCTTTTATTTGCTCTGTAGCGCATTTTCCAGTTGAACAAGGCAATCAATAGAAATGCATGGCCATGCGATATTATTATTATAAAGAACAAGTGAAATATGGCAAAGGGAAGGGAGCCGACGAGGCCTGTTGAAAAGCATATTACAAAAGCCAAAAAGTCTCCGCCGCTTTTGGCCAACATATTAAAAACGCTTTTTGAAATTTCCACTTGACCAAACCAATTAAAATCATAAATTTCCAGCGCCTGTGGTGAAATTTCATTCAAATATAAAGACTTTTTTTATCTTCTGCTTTTTTATTTTTGTTTTTTTAACAATTTGGCAATATATGCAGATAAATTCAAGGGGGTAACGCGTGGGAGCCATGGATATATTTGTGTTTAATATTTTTCCGTTCCGTTGGGCTACAGGAGGAGCCGCTGGGGTTATGGCTGGCATGTTAAAATTTCACACGATGCCGCGAAAAAATTGCAAAAATTCTGCGGCCAAATATGACTTATAACCGAAATGGTTTAATCCAAGGATGGAAAGCGATATGTGGGAGAGTTCGATAATAGGTTTAATCTCAGGCTGGATTGAATGGAATTCTTTAATGAAATAAAAAAAATATAAAATGAAGTTGAGTGTAAATTTATTTTTAAAATTAAAAGTAAATTTATAAGTGCTTGCGTGTTTTTTTTTTTATTATCTGATGACTTTAATCACTTTTTGATGGAAAACTAATATTGCCTTAGAAATGAAGCCTAAGGCTTTAGTTTGTGGAAAGTATTTTAATTTTGTCTTAGGCTAAAAAGGTAAAACTTTTTATTGGTTTTAGAAAAAAAGAAGAAAAAAAGCAGAAAGAAAGTTAAAGTTAAATATTTCAAGGAAAATATTGTAGTTAGTTAACTTTAATTAAATGCAAAGTTCAGCTTAAGTTCACATTTTAGAGATTAATGTGTATTGTGTTTCTGTCTATTAAATTTCCTTTAAAATTATATTTTAATTGTAAACAATCCTGCAAAGGCGATCCTGAAATATTTATTGTAAGCATCTAATTAAATGATTTTAATTAAATTCGCCTTACTGCGCTCAACTTCCAAAAGATAATAAGCTCAGTTGTTGCCACAGATATGTGGAATTTTTCACTTTACCACACACATTCCCAGACACTTACAAATATGACTTCCTTTCGGCAAGGCGACGCCATTTGGCCAATACAAATTGTAATAATTGTTTGGAAAATTGTAGCTCTTAAAAACACATTCACTTTCCCTTTTTTTGTGTTTTTTTCTCCTCGGGGAGAAATAAAGGCCTGCCTGTGTGCGTTCGCGTTTGCTACTTCCGGCTTGACCACTCACACAGGCACACACATACATCTGTGTGTGTATCGTGGCGTATATATGGCGTATTGGCCGCCATATTGTTTTCGACATGTGCATGTTTTTGATGTCAAGTGGTCGTCTACTTGAAAACAATTTTCCCTCTGTGGCAGTGAATGCGTGTGTTTGGAATTTTTTCTGCTCCTTCTGCCAACGCAGTCCTGTTGTCGTTCTTCTGATTGTGCGATTCTGTTCGCTTCGGGTTGAGCCTTAGTTTCTGCTGCTATTGCTGGTTTTGTTGTTGTTTTCGACCCAATTGCGACCATGGCATCCATTTTGTTGACGTCGTTATCAATTAAGCGACACGTTGCGTAGTAGCCAGGCCACAGTTGGCGTCAATTGAGTGAACGAAATGGCCAAAATGGGGGAATAACCAGAGAGAATCGGCGGGAGTGGGTTGCGACAGAAGTTGTTGAATGGTGCAGGGTCAATTGTTCGTTGGACGGCACATAAAAACAAGTTGCAGTTAACAAGGACAAGGCCTCCTTCTTCTGTGCCATTCAGCTGTTGTCCAATAAATAGCTGTTGACCATGTCCGAGCAAAATATTACCCGTTAGCCAGCAATGACTCAACTAGAAGTAATTGACGTAAATCTCCAATAATGGTCTGTATAATAAGCATGATGAGGGCAAGTCTCACAATTGCACAAGAGTGGACCTAAGCTGGTATAAGATCTATTCGAATGCCTCCATAGATAAAAAGTATATTTACAATTAATCAAAAAAAGCTAAGAGCTAGCTAATTTCTGTCAAATGAAATATTATCGCTTACGTTAAGTGAATTTATTGAATTATTGCACCAGTAACCCATGGGTAACAAGAGTAATATAACGTAATAAAACTGTTTTGAATTGATTAAAGTAAACATAAAATATATAAATATAAAATAAATAAATTTGAAGACTATATAATTATAAGAAAGAAAATATGGTAGGTTTTAGGAATAAAGGCGCAACTTTCTATCTTCATATTGATTCACTATAGTGTCGAAATTTGGTTTTAAAATGGACAAAACTCTAGCTTTCTTATTTGTTTTTATTGCTTGTTATATTAAAAGTATGTAAATTACATTTTAATATAATACAGCATTACAATTTAGTTTACTAACTATGGTAATTGGTATTCCAAAACTCTAAACTCTTTAAAAACCTTGGTTAAGGGTGGGCCAACCCTGTGGCACCCCTGATTAGCTTACAAGTCCACCTTAATACTCACATTTCGAGTTGTTTGCCAGTCAGTGGGAAGTGTATCACCAAAAACACAATTATGCATGTCAAATTAAGTGTAACTACGCCCAAGTAATAGAATCTGCTGGGGGTAGTGGCAGGAGGCAGGAAAACTAAGGGAGACGTACTGATGGTGGAAGGAAAGCGAACACGGCGGGCGGGCCATAAATCTTCAATGTGCTGGCCTGGAGAATCAGCGAGCGGTAACTAATGATGTTCATAATCGGAGTGGCATGTAAAAGGATAATGGCAAAATGCTGATTAACAGGGAAGGCAAGCCACAACTTCATTTAAGCTCTCTCGCTCTCAGCACACTTGTGCTCTCTACAGAGTGTTTGTGTGCGAGCGTGAGTGTGAGTGTGAGCCGGAAGTGTCAGTAGTGGACGCCATTAATTTAGCGGAAATAAACAAACAAAATGAACGGGGAAACAGTAAACCGCAACCGGAGTGCGAGAGCGAGAGCGAGGGGGAACTTGGGAGGAGGGTGGGCGAAAAACAGGCTCGAATCTCGGTACTTGGCATGGGCTTGCTTTGAACAGGATATGCTCGTGCTCTGCTTATAATTGGAGCATAAAGTGAAGCTGTAAGAAATGTGCAGGGCCGTAAAAAGGCCAGGAAGTGGCAAACGGAACAAAAACCAAAACCGAAACAGAAAACACACCAGCAGAAAAGGAACGGCAATGGCGGCAAAGATACATTTACAGCTTGGCCTCGTTACACACACTCGGCGAAAGAATTCTAGATTCAGTATGTGTGTGAGTCTCCTCCTATAAATAAAATCCCCTCAGCGACTCCATACGTATTTTGATACCAAGTTTTTGTGACAATAAAAGGGGTATATATGTTATCCTTTAGGCTACGGAAATCTTCTGTGTCTTGACCCCAGAATATATTTGTTCCCAGGTGTATTGGTTAATATGAAACATTATTCCAACGATGCTGTGAGTCTAAGGTATTCTTTTAGTCTATCATATCCTTAATACCCATTTTTTTTTTTTGGTTGCTGCCCGCGTAGAGTTAATTTATGACCTGCAACAATACACATACAGAAACACAGATTGCGCTTCCACTTAAGTGTTAGAACCGAAAAGACTTTCCAATGCCATCCTGTGCCGAGTCATGAATTTTAAGTGATTCTCTCCGCCTTCTCCTGGCTTTTCTTCGCTTTTTTGTTCTTTCTTGTCTTTTCCGTTTGCATTCTTTTCACAATTAATGTAAAATTTAATTTGACTTGGCTTGAGCACACGTTGCGTGCGAAAAGGGATTGCGAAAGGGTCTTAACATTGCTGCTGTAATTAAAAGGCTTTTCATATAAATATTTTACTTGTCGGCCCAAGATGGCAAAGATTGCAAAGCGTTTAGGAAGCATTTTTCGCCAATCAAGTGGATTTGGAAAGAAACACGAGAAACATATTTCTCTATTTAATTTAATATACTATTTCATTAAAGAGATTTATGGAATATTCGTATTGGTTCAATGTATTCCAGTACTTCATTATGCAAAGCAAATACTATTAGCTTTCTTCTGACATTTATATTACACGTTAACTGTAACCGAACCATCAGCTAGTTCAGATATATACGGAAATGGTGGGGAGCAGGACAATGTCCTGGTTCTCACACACGCACACACTTATAGTAAATTGAATGGGCAATTGTGGTTTTCTATTAAAAATGAGGGGGCTTCCCACGCAAAGTGCAGTTGTGGGTGCGGAATCCGCACAAATACATCGACAGACTTGGTCCTGGGGGCGGGGTGTTTGTCCAACAATTTTATGGCTTTGGCTATTATTTTACCATTTTTTGTTGTGTCTGCCTGTGTCTATAAATATTTATTACAAGTTCGTTATGGGCCCCAGCAGATTGAATAGGAAAGGCTGCCACTGGAACAGGGACAGTTAGTTAGTTAGATGTGGACAGATTTATACTTGCCATGACAGCAAAGTTATCTGGGACCTCACTCACCCGATCGGAGCAGACTTCCCATTCAATTAGGCACACATAACTCAGGGTAAACCAAACCCACATCAGCGCACCAAATTGCTGATTCAATTGCGAATGCGGGTCAATGTTTTTTCGTTCGCTCACAACGGTCAGGCCTAAGATTTCCATTCCGAATTGTGCCGCAAAACTTTGCACAATTCTCTTGGTAAATAAATTAGAACCCAGCGGGGGCGCTCGGTGAAATCATTTTTAATTATTTGCAAATAAATGGCGTCCGAAACTCTTGCAATTAAGGACCGAAAAGTACCCATCGAAAAATGAGCAAATCATAATGAATAAATGTCGCACCGGAAGTGAGCGGAAGTCGGTCCAAGTATTCCATCCCTTTTTCCGCCATAACATTTCCGTTCAAGTAACGGGGATTATCAGGAAGGGCTGACGGCGGTGGAGGTTATTCCTAATGGGAAACGCTGCTTGGCATAATAAACTGTTCGTTTCGTTTCTTTTCGGAAGCTTTTGTTGTTGCCTTCAAAGCGTGTTGACTTTGTTAATAAGTTTCGTAATAAGTTGCCGGCTGGGCTAAAGGATGTCCAAGGATATAAAACAAACCGCAAGGGCATAAATAACCCAAGAAAGCAGCTAAAAAAGTGTGGTCCAAATGGAATTTAAGGAGACTGATTAGTAGGGGTTAAGAGTATACCCTTCTGCAGTTAGAGTATATTTATTTTACAAGGTCGTTAAAGTATGTTCTTCTGTTGAAGTTTCCATACTATCTGCTTTTTCCTTGTTACAATTAAATAAATACCAGTGGACTCTGTTACTTTTCTGAAAAGATTAATTAAGAGTGTTTTTTAACTTACCTCTGTTTTAATTTTCCCCTGCTCACTGTTAACTGGGCTTACTTTTTTCTAACAACTTGAAGAGGAAATATCATTCAACTGTCACCAAACCACAAAACCCCCTAGCCAAAGTCCGAGCCAAAGTTCTAGGCTAGACAAAAACGTCGGAGAGTGAGGAGAGTAGGCAAAAAAGATGATTAATTTACGCGTCCAGCAGTCCCTTCGTTGTCCTTTCTCGGGATTCTGCTCAATGGGACTCCGGCTCATTGTTTGCGCAGATTTACAAAAGCAGCCGAAACTTAATTTGATTAACTTTGAGTAGGTTTTTTTTGTCGCCTTTGTCTTTCCGGTTTCGGTTCATCAGCAGATGAGATGCCAGAGAGAAAATGAGAAGAGCAGAGGATTGGCGTGAAGTGGAGTGATGCAGGAAGCACGAACAGCAGGCGAGAAGCAGCGTTGACGTTGATAATGATGTGGCTGGCCATCATCAGCGCTCGTCCGTTGGCCATAAAAAGTTACAGACTTTTAAGTGTCCTGCGTTGGCATTTTATTTTAGTTTATTGGTTGGCAATGGCGAATGGGAATGCCAGGGCCGGGGGGCGAGATGGAGCGTGTTTATGGCCGGGGCGTTCTGCATAGATGGGGGCTCGTAAATCGGTATTAGTGTACTTAAATGATGTCCACGGCATTGCGCAGACAATGAATACGAGTCGCGGAGCGAAGGCAAATTGAATGCCAATTTTATTTGAACTTAATTAAATGGCTGAAACTTTTTTTTTTATTGTAAAAGGAGAGTGCAGGCTGGGTATATAAAGTTTGCAACAGATGCTGCTTGGAATATTGCAGATGTAACTATTCTAACAAGACTTATCTCTAGGTTTTACTTTTATATAGGTCATTTGAATTTAAATTAACAAATAAATACATTAAAAGAAGGAGTTATTTACTAATTATACATTCTTATTCAGCCTTTTCAGACAAGTCAATGGATTCGTTTACTGTGTGTCTATAATTTTACTAATACGACTTAAGGAAAATCAAATCAACATTTGGGTAAGTTCAAGAAAATATATTTTCCTTATTGCCTGGAATATTATTGGAATATTTTGGGCATATCTCCATTGTTTATTTATATAATTTCTTAAGACTTAAGATAGAATTTAGGTGTCGGAAACTGGAAGCATTGCATATTACGTATACGTATTACGTATACGCAATGTTTTACTAATAATACAAGACATTTGATCTTCCGTTTCGTTTTCCTTAAGCCTATATGATTCATTTCCAATTTTCTAATATTTCTCTATAGTTCTTGTATATATTTTATTCACTCAATACTGAACTTTTCATAACTTAATTAAGCAAGGCGACGAAACTGGAATTGCCTTCATATATGCATTAGCTCGTGATGCCAGTGCTGCTGATGCTGCTTCCATGACTGAAACTTTGCAAAGTCTCTGGGAGAAGAGGGGCTAATGTCTTTGCTTTGGCAATTTGGTTAAGGGCGTTTTGCTGTTTTGTTGTGCTGCTGCTGTTGGGCGCCGCTGTTGCCTCTATTCGGCTGCGATCCCTTCACCTTTCCTCCATAGCCTGCCCTGTGTGCTGTTCTTGGTAATGTTTGTTTTCATTAACATTGTTGTTGCTATTGTTTTTCGCCAGGCAACAACAACTACAAACATTGACGCAACTACAGTTGAATGCATTTTGTGCATAGAGGCAGGCAACAGCAACAAAAACACCATCTGACACAACAAAATAGCAATAGGAGCGAACAACAAAAACAAGGGCAACAACAGCGAAAGCCCCTAAGGTATAATTTCAATTTCAACACTTTACAAACACGCCACAGTTGCGTCATTAACTGTAAAGTTTGCATGCGCGTCTCGTCTGCAGTTTGCATTTTATACACTGAAACAAATTGTAGGAGCTTTGAGTTGGAGGAGGAAAACTTCCATGACTTTCAAATCTCACAAATCATGTGGTGTTACGCATCTTTGTCATTATGTTTACCTTTTGTCTTGGCTACATCGACTCGTCTGGTGACATATTGAAGATAAAAAGTGCATGGGTATAATATGTATTTTCTTACTATATTATGGAATGATTTCAAATTGTTTCCAACTACCTAACTGCAAGCCTAGGACATTATTTAACTATATAAAAGTTAATAAGAAATTCTTGAAGTGCAATAGTGTATCCATGTCTGTATGACTGCGTGGCACTAAGTGCGCTCGCTGACGGAAATAGCCGAAAGCAACGACGGCAGCAGAGACGCGACGTTGCAGATGAGTTCAACGCAACGTCAGGTGCAGCAGCAGCAGCAACAACTGCTGCAACAACACCAGCAACAACAGTGGAAACAACAGGCGCATAGCACTTTTCTAGTAGTTGCCGTTGTTTCATAAAACTTTATTGTTGCATGTTTGTTGGCTTGCCCCATTGCTGTCGCCAGCCACATTGCGATTGGTTGTTGTCGGTGTCGCCACCGTTGCCGTTGCCGTTGTCGTTGTCGCGGCTGCTGCAATGCTTCAAGCCAAACATAAAATCATTTCAGCCACCCCGCCCTCGAGCATTGACTAATGCTGACACACCGGCAACATGAACGCTGCAGCAGCAGCAGCAACATCAGGGCCACCAGAAACATGGCGGGCGCTACAGCATTTGTGGACCATTAAGTTGACGCTTTTCCGTTGAATTTGCTGTGACATTGGTTCAAATGCAGCACCTACAAAAAAATACATGACTATTCGAATATAACAACACAAACTCATTTTGTGAAAATAAATAGTTAGGACTGGGGGCATCTACACATCGATAGAGTTATTTTAAATCAATTTTACATTTCTCAAACATCTCAAAAAACTATCTCAAATCCATTTTAAATATTCTACAATTTGGTAATCCATTTTATTTTTTACTACTTTTTGAAATAATATATATTATACTATATAATCAACATACATATAATAGAATATTCTTTCACTGTGCAACGAGGTGTCCTCGTCTGCCTGTTGAGGGCGTTGATAGTCATCTAACTGGGCGAGCAGCCGCCAAACAAAGTGGAAAAAGGCCACAGTTCCGCTTGGTTATCTCGGCCAACCTTCAAGGTGAACGACGGGAAACCAAAAAACGAGGAGAATTTTCCCAGTTGCACATCAAATCGATTTCTGAGTTGTCCCAGGAAGAAGGAAGAAAATCAATTTCAGTCCTGATGGAATAATCTAATTTTTATTACAGCTGCATAGCTATTCGTCATTTGCTTACTCCCTTCGTGTATACAAGTACAGATCAAGTTGAAGTTATAGCATTGCGAGCTTAATTTAGGCTAGGGAATAATCTCTTGCAGTAATTGGAATAGGTTTTAGGAAAATTGGTACACATTTTAAGCTGCTAAATTTGTAAGAAATTTAAGTTTGTTTTTATCCTTAGTCAGAATATTTGTAGCTTTTCTTTAATTTGGGAAGGTTGTATGAAAAATGCATAGTCCAAATAATATATTTTTAAATGTTAGTATTTGCTGTGCTATTGTTTTGCCCGCCTCTGTTAACACATAACTTTGATCTTCTTCCACAATTCCTTATAGACTAAATGCTGCCGGATGCACAAGCTGCAAAAACACCGGCAAACCGGATTGCACATTTCTTTTATGCAGTAATCATTTGCGGCACTTTATTGAATTCCAAGCGGGAGCGGCAACCGAAAACAGTCCGCAAAACAAAATGCCCACCCACTTCCGACTGTCGCTGGCAGGTGTTGTTTTCCCCCCTCCTTGGCGGCCGCCATTTTCCATTTTTCCTCTCTGTTCCTGGCTTCGATTTTCCCTCTTGTTATTCTCTCCCACACATCACATGCTCGCTTTGGCTTCGTGATGTTTGCCTTGCTTTGCAGGGCCAAAAAAGTGCAGGAAAGAGATGCATACTTTAAGGCGAAAGTCAACCGCAAAGTGAATTCCGCCATCGACAGACGCCATCTTGCAGTGGCAAGTGTTGCCAGATTAGCGTTTTTCTAAGAATTTGGATATTTTGTATATAAGAATGTGAAAAAACTAAGTTTTGGTTTATCTCTTTTTGATTTTGAGGTTTCTTGCAAATCTTCTATGAATTTTATTCCGTAAAAGATTTGTCTTAAAACATATCGCTTCTTTAAAGATTTTATTGGTTTTAAAAACTAAATTATAAGCATATAAAAAGTTTCTTTTGGTTTTTCCTCACTTGTTTTTTCGCTAAATTGACTTGTTTTTCAAGCCAAAGAGTAGGCATCACTGTGGATGTGCGAGCTGCGGGAGCTGTAATCTTGGGCAATCTTAATGCGGATATATTAAACTTATTTTTACAGCATTTCTCTCGGCGATTCCTTGCCGGGCCTCCCCAATCTGGATTCTTTATTTTCATATACTTTGTATTACTTGTGCCGCGCCCCTATGCCTTCCACATCCTGCCGGTTCCGCAGATTTCGTAAGCGCGATAAACTAACCGCCTGCCGGCACCCCCCCTCGCCTTCTCCCTGGGTGCTTTTCAACACGGGCAGGGCAGACAGACAGTAAGTGGTGGTGCAGTGTGGGGTGGTGTATGGTGTGTGTGTGTGTGCATGTACGAGTGTTTCGCAACTTGAGGCGCTTGCCACTTCCGCTGGCGGTCTATAAGAAAACACTAACACACTCGCCGGCTGTTGGCTACAACTTTTCTTCTGCTTTCCATTTGGTTTCGTTTGGGGTTTTCTTTTTTTTTATTTTCGGTTATCCTCTCACTTATTTTAGTTTTATTGCTCGGCATTTTATTGCACAAATTTTAATATTTATTTTTGCTTTTGGTTTATTTTGCACTACGCCTGGAAGGCAATAGCAGCGTGTGGGTTGAGCACTGTTTGTATTAGTTTTTCCCCAAACACATTCACCATCCACTGGCGCTGGATGCTTTGTTTGCCGTCTGCTCGCGTTTATTTAGCGTTTTTCTATTGCAGCTCCGTTTTAATGTTTAACAAACTTGAATGGCGCAGTTGAGAGGTTCCAAACAAACAGAAAGAAAATACAAACGAAACCGACTCCCTTCCTCCTTCGGTATTTTTCCATTCTCTGTTTGGTAAAATGTTTTGTGAAAATTATTTAAACCGTTTTTAGTTTTCCCCACTTTCGTTTTTCTGCTTGCGCTTTTATCTCATTACCAGAATATTCGACCATCATTTGATTCGCGTATAAATTTTAAGATATTAATGGAATAACAAGGGAAAGGAACAATTTATTTATAATTTTGGCAGTCACCACGGTTGCATATTTACAAACCATTATTTTTGGAACAACACGTATTCATGCAACTGTTTTTACAAAAGTAACCAAATAGTACCTAAGTCTGCATCGCCGGTTGGGTCGAATGATTCGTTCTCCTTTTTAAAGCCAGGCATATCTCTGTGGTGGTGCAAAACTATATAGATTTTGATGTTCAGGTATGGGGAACTGTCTCGCTTGCTGCGTGTAGTGGTCGCCATAGCCCCCATGCCTCATGGATCTTGATCCCAGGGAAGCCCTGGGAAATGCGAAACCCTCTTGCTGATGTGAGTGTGTGGGGTTATGGTGCTGCATGGCCGACGACGGACTATAATGGTCACCATAGCCCCCACGTCCCATGGATCTTGAGCCCAGGGCAGCCCTGGGAAATGTGCAACCCTCTTTGTGCTGCAAATATCTTGGGTAATGAGGCTCCATTGCTGGCGGCGGATTATAATGGTTACTATGTCTCATGGCCCTAGATCCGGATCTGGAACGTACGAAATTCCTCTCTTCTCATAATCTTGCTTCGAGTGTTATTTCGTATACTCACTGTAATCCATTTCGGGAACTCGTCTTAAAACTTTGATCGTCATAAGCCGGGCGGTTCAAATTTTGAAATCGCGGCTTGCCAGGCATGTCGTAAGAATTGCCGATTGTTGAAGCCATTAACATCATTCCAAGACTCTCATTGCCGTAAAGCTTTGCAAAATGTTCGACGTTTTCCTGGTAATAAACAGAAACGTTAAAATAAAAGCCCAAATACTTCGCGAAAAGTTTGTATTACATCCGGAGATACTATGCCCGGTAGCTCAATACCGCTATATTCCATGACTTAATTTTTACAATAATTTACAATTTTGGAAACACAGAACTGAAAAAAACAAAAAAAAAATTAGGAGCGGATTTATCAAGTTGTGATGGAGAGGAGACCCCAACTTTGATTGCTATTTCTCTAGACAAATGTATACATTTGATACATACATTCATAGTTGACGTATTTCTCATGGAAAAACTAGTTTTTTTTTATTTAAATTTTAAATGGTGTGGCATAAAAGTTGTCCAAGTTGAATGTAAGTTTTCTCATTAATATTTACTTATGTATCTTTAATAATGAGCTTCATCTGAAACGCGTTAAACAGTTTCGCACTTTTAACGAATGACCTTTCCACGCTTTGGGCCAAGTCAAGTGTAAAGCAGTTGACAGGCAATTATTGCACCCCTATAAGGATGTCAACTACTCAGCACATCCATTTAATTCGCCATTTATTAATTTACGCTGAAAATCTTTAACGACAGGTTCAGGTATTACTACTGCCATGGCAACCTCATTACTGGCGACTTATTGTAAATAATTATATGCGGCTTACAAGCATTTTTTATGCCCTTAGCGAATACCCAATTTATGAATAAATCATTTGATGTCTGCATTCGCCAGCAGATTGTCGTCCGGCTGCATCCATGCGCCCCCGACCTTCGAGTTGACATCCTCTTCAGCGGATAATATGCAATATGCATTTCGAGCGGCGGACCCGGTGGCCAGGTGCCGACCGGCAGCCGTTGAGCTTGTTGTTGAGTTTTAATTAATCGAGAACTCATAAAAATATTTAAATACGAACAGCGCATACGTCCATATGGCAAGGGGGCTGGGCCATATCGTCAAGAGTCGGTGACAAGTGGGAAATCCCAATGTATGTTTTATTGCCAACAAGTGGAGAGGGGAATAAGCGCTGAGGACCTTGATGCCGGTGCAATATTAAATTAAGAACGATATTTTCTTTTTAAGTTCGGGCGTATGGCATCTTTGTACTATTTCGTGATCAAAATAAAATAAAGGAACGTTTTAAAAGTAGGGTTGTGAAATAAAAGGTGGACACCCTACTCTCAACAACTCTGATGTTAAATTAGAGCTGTGCAAACATCGCTTTAAAGATAAAAATCGTGTTTTTGTATCGGTAATCGATAGAAAGTGACAGTGCACGTTTTGTCAGTTTTCATACTTTTAATAAGTGAGTGAAGTGTTACGAACTTGTATAATTAACTGGCTACATAAGTGCTGCGCAACTGCTACAATGGTAGACCCAAGCATTCACTACATTAACCTCAACCTAAGTGGTTTGTAGAAAATGTAATTGCATGCTTCAACAAAGCTAATAATGTTTTCAATTCTAGAGAGCGATGGAAATTCTAGTGAGTCCGATTTTGGGTAAGTTTGACTTTAGTATTGTAATGCACATGACTTTCTTATGCACACCTCGTTTTTTCAGCTATGCCAGAAAGAGCTCGGACTCCGACGAGTTTGAGGCAGCTCGCTGTAAAGAGAACAGAAGTCGTTCGCGTACCCGCCGTCCATCGGCTAATAGTGCTATAAAGATGAACAACTCACTAAAGCAACTCGCTACTAAGAATTCGAAACCAATCGATATGCACCCAAAGGAAGAATCTTCCAGTGCTTCCAGTGCTTCCAGTGCTTCCAGTTCTACATCTCAAGGCAGTTCAAACTCCCAGTCATCGAGCTGTTGTGAGGATTCCGATACAAACACTAGAACCTCGAGCTCGGAGAATGATGCCATGCAGTCATCGCCCAAACCAAACTCAAAGGAACAGTCTAATCCCGAACCAAGCACCGGAATTTCGTGCTCAGAGGATGTATCGCCGAAGGCGATTTCCAAGGGAAATTCGTCCCCACCCAAGGAAAGGTCGAATACCCATTCAAGCGCCGCAAGCTCCTCCTCAGAGAATGAATCGCCAGAGGTAATTTCCAAGGGAAAGTCCAATTCCGATACAAGCACTGAAACTTCGTGCTCAGAAGATGAATCGATACATGGTTCGTCGAAGGAAAATTCCAGGGGAAAATCCAATTCCGATGCAAACGCTGGAACTTCGTGCTCAGATGATGAACCGATGCAGTCATCGCCGAAGCCAACTTCCAATGAAAAGACAAATACGGTTAAAAGCCCTGGAACTTCGTGCCAAGACGAATCGCCGAAGCCAACGTCCAAGGAAAAGTCGAATTCCGATTCGAGCCCTGGAACTTCTTCTTCAGAGGATGAATCGATGCATGCTTCATCGAAGGCAACTTCCAAGGGAAAGTTCAATTCCAATGCAAAGACTGGAACTTCGTCCTCAGATGATGAATCGCCGAAGACAATTTCCAACAAAGAGTCCAATTCCGATTCAAGTACTGGAACCTCGAGCTCAGAGGATGAACCGATGCAGTCATCGCCGAAGCCAACTTCCAAGGAGAAGTCGATTTCCGATGCAAGCACAGGAACTTCGTGCTCAGATGATGAACCTATGCAGCCATCGCCGAAGCCAACTTCCAATGAAAAGTCAAATACGGTTAAAAGCCCTGGAACTTCGTGCCAAGACGAATCGCCGAAGCCATCATCCAAGAAAAAATCGAATGCCGATTCAAGGTCTGGAACTTCTTCCTCAGAGGATAAATCGATGCATGCTTCGTCGATGGCAACTTCCAAGGGAATGTCTAATTCCGATGCAGACATTGTGATTTTGTCCTCAGATGATGAATCGACGAAGCCAATTTGCAAAAAAGAATCCAATTCCGATATAAACGCTGGAACCTCGAGCTCAGAGGATGAACCGATGGAGCCATCGCCGAAGCCCATTTCCAAGGAAGAGTCGAATTCCGATGCAAACGCTGGAACTTCGTGCTCAGATGATGAACCTATGCAGCCATCGCCGAAGCCAACTTCCAATGAAAAGTCAAATACGGTTAAAAGCCCTGGAACTTCGTGCCAAGACGAATCGCCGAAGCCATCATCCAAGAAAAAATCGAATGCCGATTCAAGGTCTGGAACTTCTTCCTCAGAGGATAAATCGATGCATGCTTCGTCGATGGCAACTTCCAAGGGAATGTCTAATTCCGATGCAGACATTGTGATTTTGTCCTCAGATGATGAATCGCCGAAGCCAATTTGCAAAAAAGAATCCAATTCCGATACAAAAACTGGAACCATGAGCTCAGAGAATGAACCGATGCAGTCATCGCCGAAGCCAACTTCCAAGGAAAAGTCGAATACGGTTAAAACCCATGGAACTTCGTGCCAAGACAAATCGCCGAAGCCAACATCCAAGGAAAATTCGAATTCCGATTCGAGCCCTGGAACTTCTTCCTCAGAGGATGAATCGCCAAAGCCGATTTCCAACGAAGAGTCCGATTCCGATTCAAGTACTGGAACCTCGAGCTCAGAGGATGAACCGATGCAGTCATCGCCGAAGCCAACTTCCAAGGAGAAGTCGAATTCCGATGCAAGCACAGGAACTTCGTGCTCAGATGATGAAGCTATGCAGCCATCGCCGAAGCCAACTTCCAATGAAAAGTCAAATACGGTTAAAAGCCCTGGAACTTCGTGCCAAGACGAATCGCCGAAGCCATCATCCAAGAAAAAATCGAATGCCGATTCAAGGTCTGGAACTTCTTCCTCAGAGGATAAATCGATGCATGCTTCGTCGATGGCAACTTCCAAGGGAATGTCTAATTCCGATGCAGACATTGTGATTTTGTCCTCAGATGATGAATCGACGAAGCCAATTTGCAAAAAAGAATCCAATTCCGATATAAACGCTGGAACCTCGAGCTCAGAAGATGAACCGATGGAGCCATCGCCGAAGCCCATTTCCAAGGAAGAGTCGAATTCCGATGCAAACGCTGGAACTTCGTGCTCAGATGATGAACCGATGCAGCCATCACCAAAGCCAACTTCCAATGAAAAGACAAATACGGTAAAAAGCCCTGGATCTTCGTCCCAAGACGTATCGCCGAAGCCAACGTCCAAGGAAAAGTCGAATTCCGATGCCAGCACTGGAACTTCTTCTTCAGAGGATGAATCGATGCATGCTTCGTCGAAGGCAACTTCCAAGGGAAAGTCCAATACTGGAACTTCGTCCTCAGATGATGAATCGCCGAAGACAATTTCCAACGAAGAGTCCAATTCCGATTCGAGCACTGGAACCTCGAGCTCAGAGGATGAACCGATACATTCTTCTTCGAAAGCAACTTCCAAGGGAAAATCCAATTCCGATGCAAAAGCTGGAACTTCGTCCTCAGCTGATGAATCGCCGAAGACAATTTCCAAAGACGAGTCCAATTCCGATACAAACACTGGAACCTCGAGCTCAGAGGATGAACCGATGCAGACATCGCCGAAGGAAAAGTCGAATTCCGATGCAGGCAATGAGACTTCGGGCTCAGATAATGAATCGATGCAAGCTTCGTCGAAAGCAACATCCAAGGGAAAGTCTAATTCCGATGCAAACACTGGAACTTTGATCTCAGAGGATGAACAGATGCAGTCACCGTCCAAGCCAATTTCCGATGGAAGGTCAATTTCTGATACAAACACTGAAACCTCCAACTCGAAGGAGGAATCGATGAAAGCATCGCCGAAACCAATATCCAAGAAAAATGAACTGATCCAACTTGAGGAGGGCTCTGCCGCTCCCAATTCTGATAATGAAAATGAACATGTGGTAACGAAACTATCGGACAACCGATTCGACAACGACGGAGAAAAATCTCTACACGAGAAGAATCCCGAAACTGTAGAGGATCAACAGAGGAAAGAATTGGGAGACAAGCTAACCGTGAAGTTCAAGGTAACCCTACCTGAAGTTGCAGCAGGACTGCTTGGAGATTCATTGCAATTGCTAAGAGTGCCTCAATTCATACCCGTGGAGTCTGGTGCCTTCGACGCTGAGACCTTTAGGGACACTATGACATCGGATGATCTAAAGGATGAGCAAGCCCGTGGGGATTTCCTGAGGCGGTTGAAGACAACCATGCGTTGGAGGGAGAACAAAGACAAGATCAAGGAATCAAATGCTCGGATTGTGCGCTGGTCCGATGGCTCCGAGACCTTTCATGTGGGCGCCGAGGTATTCGATGTAATGCACCATAAGGTGATCGATGACAAAAACCACTTGTATGTCCGCCTGGAGAACTGCTACCAAGCCCAGGGATCCATTACCGATAAGATGACACTGCGGCCCAAGCTGGACTCCACCTTTGGTCAAAGCCATGTCCAGGGCCTGCGAAATCGTGCCATGAACAAGCCACAGACGGGCGTCGTGAAGGTACTTTCGGATTTGGTCGCCAATCCTTTAACAGATCGAGATCGGCGGGCCAAGGAGGAGATTGCCAATCTACGTAGGGAGGAGCGTGAAAAGCGCCGCGAGGTTCAGATGAGCATGAGAAAACCGCGTGTAAAGCCAATGCGTCATTGCACGGCAGATGATTCGGATCCGGAGCAGGCAGCCGGCGAACGTGACGATCTGGAGAGTGTATCTGGTCAATCCGTCTGCGCCTCGTCAACCGGGCGCAGCTCCACCCAAGGCATACGCACGAACCGTAATACCATGTCAACTGACGAGGAGGACGAAGAAGATGGCTACGACAGCGATGTGAACGATATAATAAACGATGACGATCTCGATGGTGACGATGAGGAAATGTCCGATGAGCCGAGTACTAGCACCTCCAAGTCCAAGAAGGCACCTCTGAGCCGCCACAGCTCAAAGTCGGACTCAGACGATGGCCCCAAGACGCGCATTCTTAAGCGCAAGTCCAAGCGGCTGATTTTCTCCGACTCGGACTCGGACTAAGTGGCGACTCGCGATGTGACACAGAATTCTAATAAACATAAGGCATTAGCCATCCCACAACAAAGAGCGGCTAACGTTCGGGCTCTGACTGATAATTAATTAACTAACACAAGGGCGGGAAAGGGCCATTGCCTTAATTAGTGGGCGGGGCATCAGTAGGGCATATTAGGAGCCGACAGAGAGAGTTCTTGGCTTGGGGTAGGGGTCACAATGGGGTCGTGATTGCAGCGCGCAGCACTCTAACCCGAATGCCATTGTCCGACTGCCAAACCAGCCGGCATTCCAACGCCCAAAGCAATTAGTGGGCAGGTGCACTAGATTGCAGCCAGGTGTTTTCGGGGCCATCGGGTGGCTAAATGGGGGCGGGTATCCAAACTGCATTGACCGCAGCAGCACGATCTGATGCTGCAACTTTTCGATTGAAACTTTATTGACATGTTTTGCCTTCTGGGATTTAAACTCTAAACTTTTTGAAATGGAAAGTTTTTTTATACGTATTTAGAATCTGGAAAAGGAATTTATGCAGGACTGTGTTGGTCGAAAATCTCGAAGCTGGGATGTATAATATTGATCAATAAAGATCAATTATTTAGAATTTTATGCGATTATTTTTAATGTATATAAATATAAAAGCGTTACAAAACGTTTTATTAACAGCGTTAGGTAAAGGCTTTTTGGTAATTTAATATCATTTCTAACTAACAAGCAGACAGTTACTGATATTTCCCCAGAGCAAGGCGTATCTACAATACATATTGATAAAGGCATTGTTTGGTTAAATCAAGCCTTTTGCATTTGTTTAGTTAACTGGATAAACTTGATCTCAATGCTGGTCGTTGAGTTCTCTGACGATGCTCATTCGTTTCAAAAGCATATAAGCTCATTAGAATATCTACTTTGCCGCAGCTGTTGCATAACAACGTCGCCCTTTGTTGTTCCAGTTCCTGGGGGCATTGCAACGCATTCGAATGTAACTAAGATATATACGCCTTAACTTGTTACGGGCCATAAACTAAACTGTCACCGATTTTCGGGGCTGGCAAGGAGACTCGAGCAAGCCGCACGACACGCCCGTGGGCCAAATATCTTGCACACATATTTGTCGACAAGTTTGCAAACTGTGCGGGCGAAAGCCGGAAAATGGGGCTTGGGTGCGGGCTAGAGCTCAGGCTAGGGGTAGAGTTATCCCGGCAAAGCATGTCAGCCTTTGTGCTAATGCAATTTAGTGCCTCCTGCAGCAAATGAACCTTGATTATGTGTTTATTAGACACCAATTTACGCCTGCTGCAATGTTGCAATGTGGCCTCTCCACCGGCGGCTGCCTCTCATTTATTTAAGCTGCCTCGGCGACTGGCTGGTGCGCCAGTGCACTTAAATTCCATACCATTCTCATAAATATCACCTGTCGGCTTATCGCATCGATGCACATGCATTTTTGGCCAGGAGCCGAATTATTGCATAATACCCAAACCATTCAAAGGCAATTACTTCAATAATGCCGATCAAAGAACTCAAACTTGAGCAGTGTCGGAGAAGATGACTTAGGGTGCTTTATGGCTGGCTTGTTTGGGAATAAGATTATACCTTTGAATGTTGGTTTTGGAGCAATTAAATTGATGTAAACTGAATACACAAATTATCGAAAACAAATTGATGTCCAAGAGCTTTCAAATTAATTAACACGAACCTAATGGTTCAATAAACAATGCGAAAATACCAACCTATAGATATGAAATCAAATATTGTTAAAAAGAATTAATAATGGTCAACTAGCTAAAGATTGTGAATAATGGTCAAATAACTTGACACCGTATCACTTCGAGTATTAGTTAGGAAACAAAGAAGGGAAATGTTCATGTTGTAAAGGATTCTATGAGGTCATTAGCCCTAACAGAAAATGTGTATTAATCGTTTAAGAATTAATTAGCGTAGAGCTTACGCTTCGATAAACGAAACTCTTAATATTCCAATCAAATTATATCTACATAACAATCTTTTTATGATAAACCCTATCAAATTTTTAACTGCCTCTGATGAACCCCAAGGTATTTTGACCGCTAACAAGCGTTAACTAGATACACCCATTAACCCGAAAGTCTTGCTTTTATAGCCATTATACATATGCAGGGAGGCTATACTTGTTAACCAAAGCAAACACAATTACACTTACGCACTCAAATTTATTTACAGGACATAAAGTAGACACTCGTTCTCGCACACACACAGAGCGACCGTTGAATATCTGGATCCTGTTAGTTTACATACCTCAAAGGCATTAATTATTTATGAAGCGACGGGCAGGCTGGGGCGGGCGAGAAAGGAATGTAATAAAATTACAAGCAAATGCAGTAAACACGAAAGGTTTTGAAATTCAAGCGAGTGAGAGCGGCATTAAGTTTGCCGGCCGTGACAACTGGCAAACTGGCTAACTGGCCAACAGTAATTAAAGGCTATAATAAAGCTAACGTTTCTCCTGAAAGTACGCGAGAGAGGAACAGCACATAGGGCAGGACTGAACTAGAGAGACAGAGAGAAGACGAGATTGTAGACACATGTCAGTTGTCAACGCAGCAATTTGACAAGACCCGCTCCGAGAGGTCTAGATATATCCATTCCCGCAAGGACAAAGGAGGAGCAACCACAAAACGAAGCTAAATGCTGACCGAGACAAACCATTAGGGCCAGCACCACACCAGAACGGTGCCAGACAGTATTTTTTACTTCATTTTATAGTAAATTATTAAATGAGAAAAGGTTGAAAGTCGTTCTGTAAATTCCCAACTTTAGTCATTAAATAAGTATCCATTCCTGATTCCAATTACAGAAAAGGCTTTAAAATGAAATAGTGATAGATTCTGAAAAATGATATATACAATTCTATAATTAACGTCATCATTAATTACAGGATCTTGATATATAAGAAAAGACCACAGAGAAGTCATGTAGATATTTGTACTTGTATACTTATTTGTTCTTAATAAATTTTTCTATTTATATAAACAATATAAGTAAATACCTTGCTGGTAATGTTACGCACTGTACTCATCAGTGTATATGCCACACCTCAGTTAGCTGACTTGTATTCTCAAGCACTTTGGCTTTGTAGATTTTATGTCTTGCGGCTTGCATTATAAAATTAGTGACATACTCTAATGTGGAAAACGGCAAGTGGATGGAAATGGGAAACGGTTTGGGGCAGGCAGATAAAGGCACTTTGGTCCCTTGGGCAACTTCAAACCATTTCGGAGTCTCTGTCCCTTTCTGTTTATGACAGTTGTTGAAATTTTACAGCCGCTCATTAACAATTCGCAATTATGCCACAAGCTCAATGCGTGTGTGCGTGTGAGTCTGGGCATGAGCACATGTATTAGACCAATATTTGTTTAAATCAATGAACGCTTAGGCAGCGAAACTATTCCATTTAACTTTATTCCATTATCCCTGGCAATTTCCTCCAAATGCGTGCACACAGCTAAGAGCCTTAAAATCGTTACACATCGTATGTGTTTTAGGGTCATTAGTGCAATATGCATTAACAAACGTTCATAAATAACTTTACACTTAATGTGAAACAGGCAGACACACACGCAGTTAAGTGGGTTTCGTTGATCACATTTGTCATTAAAGCCGCATTCATTGAATAAATAATTCAAATAAACATCCATGGCCGTAAATTGCAAATCTGCTTGATTTGACTAATTGTTGAAATTGATAGCAATAATTGATATATTTGCTCGCAGATTATATTACAAGCTAATTGAAAGGCATTATAGCCCACCTATTTGGGCATCGCATTTCTTAGCGGTTTAAAATAGATAGTTTGCGAGTAGGATTAACTATATAGATACTTTATGCTTTATATGAGAAACTTATGCAACGGCAGATACAATTGTTCAGACTAAATTAAATAGTTTCATAACATTCGTTATGACAATCGACCTCGCAAAACATAACATAACAAATATATTAAATAATATAAATGTACTAAAGTCACCCTTAATATTAATTACTAGCCTTAATAAGCCGAACATCACTGTTGCGAAATATTTTCCCTATCCTCCCTCGTCACTTAATAAACGGCAATTATGTGAAAGCCGCAAATGATGAAAGAACGCACCATATGCCCGTGTGTCCAACTGTCGGGGGGCACATTGCTCATTTTAATGGCTGTGGAAATGAACTATCGCCACGTGATTTGGCCAGAAGTTGGACCCCCGAGCCAGTCACATCAATAGATACTTTCTCATAATTAACGCAGATACATATACATATATAAATGTGTGTTTGTATTGTTTATCCAGCAAATTTTGCTCGGTAAAGTAATCCCCGGGACGCGTTTATAAGGGATCATAAAAACGAATCGTTTTGTGGCGTTGATTGCAGAGCTTTCTCTTGATTTTCAAACGGGAAAATTTAGTAATTTTCACGCACAATTTACTTTGATTTATTAAATCGTAGTCGGATCCCTTTGGTCCTTGCTAAATTTGCATACGTATTTTTAATGTATTAAGCCAATTAAGGCTGACACGCACACGGAAAACTGGAAAACTGACCCATGTCCTGGGCTGTCCAGGTTGTCCTGGCTGCCAAGATTAATTTAGACGAAGCTGCTTTGTGTTTCATTAAACAGATTTAGTGTTATTTACTTAAGCACTTAAAATAAATGTGCAAATATTTTCATCGGCTCCAAAATTTAATTGAAATTCCTTTGCCATGTCCCAGCCATCCTTCCTTCCTTGAGGTGACAGTTTAAGCACGCTCAATGCCATCGGATAATGACGTTGATTGTGGCATCTCCTTGGTCGCTCCTTCCTTCGTTCGACGTCCTCCGCCTTGCGTCCTCTTTGCAGGCATCCATCAATCGCAGGGCCCTGGCTTCCTGGCCATCCTGCAAGCCTGGTGTGAGTAGCAATAGCAACAAAGGCGCATAATGTTGAGATGTTGCCGCTGCTGTCCTCATCCCTGGCTTCAAGCTTCTCTGTTCTCGTCCTGCGTCCTATGTCCTTGGTGCCATGCTCGTTCTGCGTTGTTCTTGTTGCACTTTGCTCTGACATTTTGAGTTTATGGCATATTTGCATTATGACTCTGCCTGACCTGGCCTTTCTGCTCCTTCCCCCAGCTGCTGCTCCTACGGCTCCTACTGCTTCTTCTCCACCCGGTGCATCCTTTTAGCGGCACATGTGTGCGTTTGTGTGTCCTTTTCATGGTGCACTTGAACAATGACGTTTACTTTGTCGTTGAGGTTGCCATGAATGCATGGGCCTGAACTCCAAGACCGGCTCCTGCGCCTCCTGCTGACGCAGCTGTTAACAAGGCAAATAACAACGCTTGCTTGGATAAAAATTATGCAAGGCTTAACAACCTAAAACTATTTCGTTCCCACACACATCTACACATCCCTTAATTGGTCAATTTTCCTGCACTCTCTTAACACCACGTGGCCCGTAAAGGGATATCCTAGAGTTTCCATTAAAGCTCTGTGAATTTTCCCAGGCCATCAATGGGTTGCAGCTGTCAGAGTTCGGGGCCAAGTTGCATTCTGTCGCCCTGAGTAGTGGGAAGGAGAACGGGAATAAGCTACCAAAGCACTTGCCAAGGCCATCTATCAAGCATTATGGTCTGGCTTTCGGAAAAATCTCCTTTGTCTCAATTTAGGCACGTTTTAGGTTTCAGTATGCAGAGAAAATAAAAACGACCAGGTTTAAATGTGGGAACTCATATATTTTTCGGAAAATTCAAAGTATTTAACATATTAATTAAATAAGCCATTTATTTGTCATTCACTACCAAGTCTGGCTTACTTACATTTGCATTTTTTTTTAAATTATAAAATAACCAATCGTAATTTTATACAATTCTATAAGAGTAAAAGTATCATTTAAAAAAAAAAATTAACAACTTTTTAAATTATTTTCTGTGTAATCGACCAAGATTAAAATGTTCAGGTTAAGCTTTGGCTATTTGAAACGAATATGACCGAAAATTAAAGTCAAGCTGAGTCCTAACAAACTTTATAAGCCTTTTAGTCGGTTATAGTCTTTTGTTATCCCTTCCTAATACCAGTGTTTTATGTAACTAAAATGTGTTGATGGCACATTTTTAATTGGAAGTTCACAGATTTGCATCTGCTTGAGATTCAAAACAATTTTAGTTTTGGTTTCACGACTTTATTTCCTGGTTGTTCTACTGTTTTTTTTTTCTTTCTGTTTTTGTGTTAGGCAAACGTGTCTGTTAACCAAAAAATCATAAGAAGTAGTGAGGGCAGTGGCAAACTGACGGAACTTTAACAAAGCCGACACGATGATGACGACGATGATGGTAGTGAGATGTGAGAGATGCGAAGCATTCCAGTTTGTTACATGCCAAACAAAACACACACTAGCTTCTACCTACTGGGTTGAACAAAGCAAAGGGGGCCACAATGTCTACACTAAACCTGAATGTGAAGCAATTTGCTAAACAAGAAAATAATTGACTTGCCACAATGTAAGGCATGCTTGCCGAACAGCCGCATACACTGGAAGAACGCCCAGTAAGACCTCAAATATCGATTAAGAATTTTCGAAGGTGTGTGCCTCACAAAAGATTTGATTGGGAAATAGGACACCCGAAATAATATTTCCAAAATATACATAAATATATTGTTTAAATATATGTATATAGGTAATCTGTTTAGTAAATGTTTTTCTCTGTTTACTTGCGCAATGTTAGGCATTCTTAAAGAGAGCAAATTGAATTTCCACTGAAGGACGAAAGGCGCTCTTAAGTATGCAACACTTTTTTCTCAGCCCTTCAATTGAGCGGCTAATGGCGTAGAAAAACGGGTCGCGGGAAAAGCGCATGGCATAAAAATTTATGCCCTCAAATGAAGCTCGTGATGGCTGCCAGTCATTGTTGCTGCTGCTGCTCTTGCTGCTTTTATTGCTGTTGATGCTGATAAGTGGAACTTGAGCGTCAACAATGCATGATGCTGGCCCTCGTCATCGTCATCGTCATCGTTCCATTTTCCCATCATCCCCATTATCCCCGGCCCCATCCCAATGCCGCCCACTGCAGCCGGCGATAAGATAAATTAATTCAAGTAGTTGGCCAGACACTAAGCCCATACTAACGCCCACAGTGCCACACGACCCACAGCCACGTTGACTGGGCAACGAAATTAGCTTCATTTTTCGACCCCCACTGCGACCCGGGCCGCCATCAAAGGGCATGCATAATGACTTGACCTGCGGCTTATGAAATACGAAATGCGGAATTCAGCTATAGCTACAGCTACAGCTACAGCTCCAGCTCCAGCATGCGGGTGTCCAATGAGGACACGACGACGCGGACGAGGACGAGGACGAGGACGAGGATGATGATGCCATGTCAACAGGCCTGAGACACGCGTCGCCAATTGCCGTCCTCTGATTTACTCGTTCCGACCAAAAATTGTGGCCATAGGCCGGGGCCACAAACTCAGCCGCTCAGCTTGTCAAATATCGCAAATTGAAAGCGCGTGGCGAATTTTCATTTCGCATGCCAAAAAAGATACTGGGCCACGAGCTGCAAATTGCGATCGAGTTGATTGAAGTCCGGCCAATATGCGAATGCGATTGAAATGAATGCCAGACAGTGAAATGAGCCTCAGAACAGAAGAATTCTTGATGAGTTTCTTAAAGATGTAATAAAATTAGGAGAGAAACATGGGTGAACCTTTCCCCTTAATTGGTGCTTAAAACGCAGCCCAGACTAAAGTTTTGATGGAAAGCAAAAACAGATGGGAAACAACCCAAGCCCAAAGGCACAGGGTAGTTACGAAGGGGAGGCAGTGTCTTCAAAGTCTGTTTGCCTGTTAGTAACCGATGACTGAACTGACTGCTCATCAACATCGTTATAATCGTCGGACCATCTCCCTCTCCCAGCATATCCCTAATTTCTAATCAAATGTTAAATGAATAATTAAGCTTCAAGGTTGATTTTGATGCCATGCCGTCCAAACGGAAATTGCTTCCGATGGACAGCAAGCGAATTTAGCTTTTTCATTTCCAAACATTTGCACTTAGGACCTGGTCAGTCTGCCTACCTGTGTACATTTTGAGCCATGAAGCTCAGACCGGTGAATCCTATTGGTAAACAGTCTTGAGAGCTTAACTGAATTTGAATTATGCTCAGTCAAGAAGAGGAATTGGTAAAGAGTTGGTCATGCCGGAAGCTGAATTTATGGCTTACTCCGATACGAACTTCGGCAGGCATTAATTTCGCTTTACTGATGAATTAGCAAAAACGATTGTTCTGCTTAATGTTCGAAATTCTGGGATTTTAAATGCCAATTGTAACGAGTTAGGAAAAGAAGAAGGGAATTGGGATGAGTGCCCCAAACCATGACAGTTGAACAGTGTGCAGTTTTTTGATTTGCCAGTTAGTTTTCCCAGCCGGGCCTTGTCAGTTCAACTCTCACTGTCCCTATTTCCCCCGACCTGCCAGCCACTTCATGTAAAATGAAGGAAGAGCTGAACTGGACAGGACATCAGAGACCGGAGGCTCTGGAGTCTGCTGACGGATGCAGGAATAGCATTCGCAAACCAAAAATAAAAAAAAAGGAATCGAAAAGCGATGCAAAATAACAACAAGAATCGAGTGGCTCAATAGCCGACGACGTACTTAACCCATTTCCCGACTCGTTATTTTTTTATTTTTATTTTTGTTGGGAAAATAAAATAGTCGAAAAATAAAGTAAGCACGGACAATCGAAGTTGAATGCTTGAAGTGGGTTCTTCTATACTAGGGAGCTGGGTCATTGAACGGCCTGCTAGATGTTATTCCTGTTTAATAATTGAATGCAGTTATGGCCCGGCATTTTCAGAGAGTCTGAAAATTTCATTAAAAAGTATAATCGAAATGTTAACAGGCAGTGCCGGCGAGAACTGGAAGCTGGGAAAACATAAAATTATATTTTAAGCACTCTCCGAGCCGCAGTGCCGGCAGATCCCCTTCTGTCTAAATCGTTGGGATGCTAATGTCTGTGGGCAGCAGCACAGCTACGTTCCCATTTTCGGAAATGTGCACTCTTGCCTTTCGTCCCGGAATCACTTGGCCTGGCCCACTCGAAGACTTCTGCCCTTTGCACATGGCCTGCATAATGAATGGGAATGTGTCTAAGAGCCCTTTTGCCCAGCGAACCCTCAGCGGTTGTTTTTCCAGTTTAATTTTCCCTCTCAGCTGCGTTTTATACTCCGTGTTTTGGCCCGCGCCATGCTGATTACAATGCGAAATAAAAGCGCAATTTGTGGGCATATTGTGGGCAAGCATTGTAAGGAAGCATCATGAAAGGCACTTTTGCAAAAGGCAGGATAGAAGCGGATATATATATATTTTTAGAAAAAGGAAATACCATCAAGTGGAATTTAAAACTGCAGTGAATAAGCCAAATTTTCATTGATGTTGAGCTATAGCTTATATATCATCAAAGTAGTGCAATATTTAATTCTTATTCCTCTCGTCTCTATTGGTCTCTACTGTTAATTATATTAAGAATGTTATTTTAAATGTTGCTGTCCGATAAATATCTCAATGAGTTAAATCTCTGGAACATATGCTAATGACAAGCATTGATTTTCCACTAAATTTTGATCAGATTCTGGGGCGCCGCAAGCTAAAATGAAGGATTTTGTGTAAATTTGTCTGAATTATGGCTGCCAATCACCCATCTGCATGACAAGTAATAGATGGAATCTCTCCCAGAGTTCACTTCCCTCCGGTTATCAGTCACAGCTTTGAGCAGTAAATTTGGCCCAAATGAGTTGAGTGTCTTTTGCTATTGTATTTTTCTTTCTTTTCGATTTTTTCCTTCCTATTTTATACTTTGCTTATCGGCATAATAAACGCTGGCAGCTGAAGGCCAAGTTCAGTGGATAGCGGTGAGTGTGAGTCTGGCTGTGTCAAGGGCAACCGACATCGACTTCGACTCCTTGGTCACATCCCTCGACTGACCCAACTAATTTTATGCCCATTTGCAGAGGGGCTGCCTTGCGGCGAAAGCCCTTTACAATTTCGGGGGAGAAAAAAAACCGAAATGTGTTAACTTTATCTAAATTGTTAAAACATTTACCAAATGACCTCACGTACCTCAGCGTGTGTGAGTGTGTGCGTCAGTGTATATGTGTGTTGGCCCTATCGCTCGATCGTCCTGTGGCCTTTTGCATGTCGCATGTCGTCCTTCCTGAAACGTGACTCCTTTCCTGCCCGACCCCTATTCGTGTGTCCCTCTTCTTTTTCTTCCCTGGGCGAAGTTCATTTAGATGTTCTTCCTACCGAGCCCCCTCCCCTTCGCCGCCCCCTTGTCTACGCTTTATTGGCCGGCCAACATGTTCTTTATGGCATTTTGATGCACGATGCATGGCAACCCTTTAACTTCCGCTTGGCTTTCGGCTTCTTTGAGGCAAGCCTTCCGTTCTGGCATTTATTGTACTTATTTCGGAGCAGGCTCACGTATTTTGCGTATTAAGCATACGCCCCGTATGACGTTTCATGTCAGTCACTTAAAGCATTACATGAGGCATTTCAGTCGAAAATTAAAGCCGCTTTTTTCGAAGCATCAGAGGGAACCAGGAAGATTATAACATTATTGAAGCTCTAAGAAAGAGAGCTGGGAAAAGAAAAAGTCCATAAGCTTAATCACAGTAAGAAAAGGAGCTTAGCATTCTACGGAACTTAGCTTCAGGTTTAGGTTTTCCGAAGCAATTTTTAAATAATCGTATGAGAGGCTGTGGTGTATAAGAAGCTTTTCGATTCGTAAATATTTCACATCAAAGCATGAATTTTACAGATCTCTGGCCTGGAAACTATGTAACAATATTAAAACATATTTTTCAATAATAACCAAACGCGGGCTTTGGGCGTAAAATTTGTTGAGAAAAAGTCAAAAGTTTGGCAAACATTTGCATTTTACCACATTCGGAATTCGACAAATTTACAGATATTTATATATATATATGCATATGTATTTGTGTGGCCAACATTTTTTCCTTCCTCTTGGAATGGCAACGACCTTTGCATATTTTCCGACGCAGCAGAGCGTATTCATTGACATCTCCAGCACACATGTGCTACAAATGAGGGCCTCAAAGTATGCTAAACAAAAATGAAATCCTGAAAGTTGCCAGGATGGACTGAGACAAATTCATGTTTCTCTATAGCCGCAGCTCTTTTGGCCTTTTTTCGGAAATTATGCTTTGTAAATTGACAAGTTGTTTTAATGGCGGCTAGGGAAAGGGTTCAGGGTTGAGACACTTGAAAAAACACAGAGTTTAAATTGTTTAAATTTCATTCGTGGTTGCCTTTCATCATGTTAATGCAAATGCCACTACGAAAATGACGGCGGCGGTGTGAGTGTGAGTTTGTGTTTTTTCTTGCCCCTGTGTGTGGAAGCATTTACGAAATGTTTTTGGCCTGTGCCCGAAGTATGTTATAAAAATATTTTATGACATGTAAAAAGCATCAATAAAAAGGTTTCGGCCGGGTTTATTCCCCCCACTCCCAAGCACTCCCACCATTATTTACTTTTTCGACTCCGTTTATCGCTGCTCTCATTGTTGTTGCTGCCGCGCTTTATCCCTTTTGGCCACGCTCATGGGTTATATTTCATGTGTGCGCTCGCTTGTTTTCTTTTTTTTTTTTTTTGGTTTTTTGTGGCCAATTCTGGCTTTGGCTTTTGGTCTTTGGGCCGTTTTACGGAAAATTACATTTAAGTATGTGTTAGAATTGACGCCGTAACAGGTTGTAAATAAAGAGAAAAACCGAAATTTGTATTACATTCGACTTTATTTAAGCTGCATATTTCATTTATCATTCAAGCGAGGTGACCGGGTCACAGGAGTTCAAGTTTAGTTGGAAATTGTAATAAATGGACTGAAACAATCATATTTATAACTTATTAAAGCAAGAAGCTAACTGAAACTGAAAGAAACGCGTAAAGCATCCTAAATACTCGTTAAACTTGGCACAATTAACATTATTGTATAAATAACAGCTCAAGAATTATATCAATAATCAATTAATCGGTGATCTATCAAGCACTATAAATCCTTTAAGAGGTGTCTATTAAATAAGGAATAATTAATCATTTTTGGCACTTTTTTAAAGAGATTTCATAACCATAATAATTTCTGGAGCATATTGGTTTTTAATATTAATTTTTGCTATCTGAAATCATTAAGATTATCAAAACTTAAACCAAACAAATTTCATAAACTCACCGTATACGAAACGTTCTACTAAAACTAATTTGCAATAATGTTTGGTCAATGTCTGATTGAATTACCTTGACTCTCCGTCCCTCTATTATGGGCGAACCGAAAACGGATTAATGCCAATCGCCTTGGAAACTGCCACTGTGCCACATGTAATTAATCCTTGCCATCGTCCTGCAAAGCAAAATAAATGCATTAGATTGGCTGACTGGGACAAAAATTTAAAGCTAGTGAAAAAATCTCGTTAAAAGTTTTCGAAAATAAATTTTATACACTCGAACGCACAGCTAATGTGATAAAGCAGAGAGAGAGCGCGGTCTCGGGACAAAAATAAAAGAGCGTATTTTGATAAGCCGCTTACGACACGCCCCCTTAGCTGATGTCACAAACGGGCATTTGTGACAATTTCCCTCCCTGCGCAAATTTTCTGATATTTTTTTGTTGTCTTTGGTGGGGTAGTAGTAACTTTTCCATGTGCATTCCGAACTTTTGTTTTCGTTTTGCTAATTGTCAGTGCAAAGCCGCAAGCGGCATAAAAACTTTTGCCTCTTTTTGCGAGTTCCTCTCTTTTTTTTTTGCGTGTTTGCCAGCAACTGTAAAGTAGAAATTAATTTCACTGTAAATGCACATAATCAAGTGTGTGCGTAGGGGGCAGGGGCTGGGAATTTGGAGCCTTCTGCGGGACACAAAAAAAAAAGAAAATGATAAAGCGCCTGCTCTTGAGGCAATCAGCAAAGACGAGTGCAGAAGCCGTAGACCAACTCCATCAACGCCATCTAGCAAAAACTTTGCCAACGAGCCAAGTAGAGAGAGAGGGCTGCAGAGTGACTAGATAGAGATAGAGATAGAGACAGAGTTGCAGACACACAAAAAGATGAAGCACTTGGGAGCAGACATTCCGCGGACGGGCTGCACAACTGGGATCTTAATGAAAAGGCAATCTCATCCGCTTGTCTAGTGCACGCCCCAGACTTTCGGTAACCACCGAAAGGATGCAGGAATCCTTCCATCTCCCTGCGAGATGCGCAATGCTTAATTGAAAAAAAATTATGCAGACGGCGCAATTAATGTGAATTACTTGATCCCCGGGTAAGATTTGTCCAAACCACACAAAAGCGGAGCAAAGTGCATGAGTGGGTTAATATAAAGCATGCCCCGTATGTATGCCGTCTCATGAATATTCAAGTACAAGCACTTTATGTAGTCTCGATTTCAAAAATAGCAGCTTATGCTATTAAAAGAAATCCTTAGAATTGTTAGAATGCGACTGAGTGGTTAATCTACTTTTCAAATAGTATATATTTTATGAAAGGTATGGTAATCAATATTTAAAATGGTAAGGCAATTGCATGAGAAAAGAAAAGAGGGTGCGTCTAATTGCAGCTTGCAATTTAATTAGGATCGAAACGAAAATCGATCATAACTAAGCTAAAAATATTCGCTTTTCTTAAATCGATATTTATAGATATTTTTCTATGCAAATTTTTTGTTTTAAATCGGAAAGCGTTCCTATGTTAGTTTTTATTCACTTATGAAGCTTGCATACCCAATTTAACATACAAAAAAATTAAAACTTTGGCAAGAATGCAACACAGTGAAGGAGTCATTTCCGACCCCATAAATCATATATATTCTTGATCAGCATCAACTGCCGAACCGATCTAGAATTTAAAAAAATTGACTAAAAATTAAATTTTTATTTTTGATTTATTTTGTATGCAGATTTGTTAACCTATAAAAAACTTGTACAGAACAGGCTTCCGAATTGAAATTAATCCGTTTTTGACTGAGTTATGAATTTTTTAGGCTTTTGATTTGTCTTAAAAACGTGCTTATAATACCGAAAAATGATAATTAAAAAATTTGCCAATATATCAGGAATTCTTGAGGCCATAAGATGGTCAAAAAGCCAGTGATTGCCAAAAATCATGTATATTCCGATTCAGAATTCAAATCTTAATTTACTAATAAACAAATATTAAAATTGTCAAAAATTTACAAAAAATTTAATTTTTCATTTTGATTTATTTAGTATGCAGATTTATTAACATACTAAAAACTAGCATAGAACATTTTTCCGATTAAAAATTGATTAATTTTTGGGTTAGTTATGATCGATTTTCACTACAAGGATATCGAAATTTAAGGTTTTCTTGGTGATAATTGGATTTTCTAGTCGCAGTCTAAAATATACTAGTTGGCAACCAATAAACCAGCTTCGAATCGACTTAATCGAGTCAATAAACTTGAACAGGAAATCTTTGTGCAGGCAATAAAAACAGTGGCAGCTGCAGCAACCATAACAAGCTCTTCATCATGGTCAACAACTTGACTCGGCCAGGAAACAGGCCAACGAGCACTGCAGAAGGCGGGGGGAGAACCTGAAACTAGCTGTTCATAATCTATGCTAATTTTCGCCTTCTCCATGGCCAAGAGATTGTCGGACAGTTTTCATTTCTTTATGCAACACACACAAAAAAATGGCGAAAAAGAAGTGGCATTAAAATTAATGAAGTTGAGACACACTAACAACAATTACAGCAGTAGTGGCATAAGCCGTGTATATCGACCTCAGAGTACTCAGTATTGTTTATTCGTGTTGGAACTGAAGTTCTTCACAATTCTCTATCTTAAAAACTGTGCCAAACTTTATAAAAAGTTACCGAAGTCATACAAAATCAACTTTGACTATTATAGTTTTGTATCTAAAACGTTTTATATCCTTATCACTTGTGCAAATATCCCAAAATCCCTTATAACTAAATGGTACTGAGTATACAAAAAAATACAAACAGATGAGGCTGTGGCCAGGACTTTAGTCCTTTGCCAAGCATGTTTCCACTGCCCGCTAAGAGGGAAAATCTTAATCGTGATCTTATTACGCGCGTTAATTACGAAATACGGCAAAAACAAGAAAGAAACGCGGCAGTAAGCGGAATGCCAAAGCTTGCCAGGATTCCGCTCTGGTTTATGGCCAAAGCGGCAAAATTAAGATGCCAGTTGGTGGCATCCTGCGATGAGGAATAAGGAGGCAGTGCCAGGAGTATGACCATCTCGGTGGGTGGGTAAGAAAAATTAAGAAAATAGACGGCGCATAGATAAGCAAGTGCAATCTAGCGCACATTTTGCGGGCTGTTCATTTATCCATTGTTGGTGCTGCTGTTCCGGTTGTTGCTGCACAAGTTTTATGACCCGCTGAGCAACATTGTTGCCACTGGCCATTTTTCATTAGAACAATGCAATGGAGCTGCTGCAATAGTAAATGCACAGCGAAGAGCAACCAAGAAAAGCTACACAGGCTTCTAGAAACTTTAATCAAAGTACAGGAAAAGCAACTGAAGGGAAATAAGAGGCAAAGTAGTGCCTGAATTTGGGATTCAAGAAAGAGCAACGAACTGATCAATGAGCTGTGCATTACTTACAAATTATTGATTTTATTCTTGGGCTATCTTTAAAATTATTCACCTCTCACCAGCCTAATTCTTAGTTATAATTAGATATTGAAATACTCGGAATAATTATTATTGTACCGGATAATTTATTTCTGTTCTAAACATTGCGAATATTTTCCTTTTATTTCCCAGTTGTATCCCCTTTTAGGATTATCTTTTCCACTTCTAAGCCCTTTAACGGCTTATTTAATTTGTAAATAAGCTGGTTTTACGCTAAATAGTACCAAAACTTTATTTTGGGAAAGCTCATTACCAGCAAAATAGTATTTAGTTTGACTGAGCGTAGGAAAGGAAAGCAACTGTTGCATAATTTATGCTGAAAACACAGAAACAAAGCAAATAAATGCAATAAAAAGCATTGTAAAAGTGAATCAAAAACCGGTGCTAAGCCAAACAAAAAGGTAAAACAATTGACCGTGGATATTGTAGTATTTTTTGAGCAGGAAGTTTGGGGGTAAATTCAAATAAACCGCTGCACGGGATTACACATATAAGCGGCTTGGCCGTCACCACCAAAACAAACAGGAAACCAAATGCTATATGCAACAATAAACAGGCCAAGTGAACACACAAACAGAAAGAGAGAGAGAGCGAGCGAGTTAAGCCGTGCCAGCCAGCGGTTTAAAATATTTATATGGCCCTTTACTGGAGCGGAAAGTATATATCCGAAGCGAGCGTATAACTCACAAGACGGCCACTTAATGCGCCGCTCAAAGTCCGGGCCAAGGATATAATTATAAATCACGGGGCCCGTCCTTAGTCGCAGGCTCCGCTGCGCTTGGCCACACTCAAATAACTTAGCGCCAAGTTGATGCATTCAACGCAAGATTTAATGCCAAACAGAGTTTGAAAAGCCATCATCAAGTGCATGTAACCGAGCAGGACATTGAGCAGGATAGCGAACCGGGGACGGCAGGACACAACAGCAGCAGCAGCAGCAGCAGCAGCGAACGAGGCCGGAGCTGGGGCTGAGAAACCCAAGATATACATTGCCTGGACATTGAACGACAAGTATAAATGCTTGACCATCAATACCAGATACCAGCGTGGACATGGAGATCGAGATGGAGCTGGAGCCGGAGCCGGAGCTGCTTCTGAAGTAATGGCAAAGAGTCCAGCACCGAAATGAAATCGGCGTTGACACAACACACACGCAAGCGTACAGATACACTGGGAAATATAATGATATAAATACAAGATCTGTTCTTTCATCAATGGTTTCAATATTTCTTAAACTCAATCAAGCCAAGGCTAGACTCTTTTGGTTTTTACATCTTATGTCTTTACATAAATTGATCTCAGTGTACGGAAAGCAATGAAAGCAGGTCTCTGGCAGGATAAATGGTCACAAAAAGCGCAACAAATGGAGCTGCCATGCAAGGCAATGCGATGATGTGTATCGTCAGCTCGTCTAATGTTTGTGGCTGCGGTCGAGAAATGTTCTTGCGGCCTGGACAACTGTGCGATAGGGTTATTTCCCCATCAAACTTCACCTCAACACACATTTCCGGAGCGGACGAAAGTTCATTTTGCGTTTATCAAGGAATTCAATTAGCATTTGCTTTATACATGATACAGCAAACCCAGGAACATCTTTTTCCCCAGCAATTCTACTTTAAAGCGGTATTCCCTGCCTTTGGTTTCCCTAGTTTTCCCCCCGCTTCTCTGGTTTACTGTAATTGCCCTACGAAACTTTCCTATTTGTATTTATCTTTTGGCAACTTTGAGCGTCGCACGTGGAGAAAAGGCAAAAGGGGAAGCGGCACCAGCGCCATGTATGCCAGCTGCTGCACTCCACGGGGCGTATGCGTAATTTTGTGCCACACTTTTCTCTTCTTTTTTTTTTTTACTTTTCCGAGAGTTTTTCTCTTCTCTGTCGGTTTCTCTCCACTTTTGGGCAAGGGTGTGGCCACATTGTAACAGATGGGGGGAAGGGGGAGGCGAAGTGAAAGATGGGGATAGTGAAAAGTATCCTTTCCTCTCCTTGACGCACATAAAATTTTCGCTTATTTTAATTGTCAGCCATCTGCGGGTTTCTCTCTATAATGAGTTTCATCACGACAGTTACATTTTTATACACATTTATCTTCAACGATTAATTTGATTTGCAAAGCTATGGTATTTTTATATTATAATGTGTTGGGAAAATGAATTTTCTTGGAGTAAGCATTCAAAAATAGGTATGGTGATTTTTAATGAATTAATTAATTATAAATAATGATTATTTGTAAAGATATTTTATAGTTACTCTTCAATTTGTTTATTACTTTAATTTAAATACTTTAGCTTACACACCCAATCTTATATCACAAAGCAGAAATCATTCTCTATGGTTCATAGTTAATATTTATTTTATTATTTACTGAAGCAAGCAATATATAAACTGTTAATAAAACAGATATCACAAAAAGGACATAATAATAATGTTATGTTACCTCTGCTTATGACGAAAACTCTCTGCGCAAACATTGTCAGAGTTTGTTTTTGCTGCCAATGTCCTGCTGTTAAGTTGATGAATGCGTCGCCATCGACAGAGGCGGCAAAATTGCGTCTATACTTTTTCCAACTAAACCAAATGGGGCTCGAAAAAAATGGCTTGCATGCGATTTGATAATCAAAGATGGAAGGAAATTTGTTGTTTGCTTGTTGGCGCTTTGCTGTTGACAGCAAAAACAAAAAACGAAGCAAAAAAATGGAAGGCAGCCAATGGAAAACAGAAAACTTTGCCATGTTTTGCTGGTGTATGGGTGTGGCCGGCAATTGTGATGCATGTAAACAATAAAATGAACAAATCAACATTTTATGGATTATTGACAAGTGATATCAATCATTGTGGCTGCTCCATCCGCCCCTTTGCTGTACCGCCCCTCAGGCTGGCCATATCGTTTTCCCAGTTTGCTTTTAGCTGTTGTTGATGGGGGATTGCATCTTTCTGACTTGATTTTTCTTTTAGTTTTGTTTTCATGATTTGAATGTTGGATTGGCTACTAAAGCAAAAATATTTTCAGAATTAAATTTGAAAAATTTAAGACCCCTTTAATAAAAATATATACGTGAGAATAAAATAACTTTTGAAATAAATCTGCCAGGTAAAAATAGTAATTTTCGTACCTCTCTCTGTGAGATCTGATGTTCTCTATGGCCTGAAGCTTAAGCTGATATCCAAACTTTATGGGGTCGTAAATGCCTTCTTTTATTACATTCTCATTTATCTTAAAGTTATAATTTTCTTTGGCTCTAAAGGTGTCAGATCTAATAATATTTCCAAATGTGTTTCCTAACAAATGCATGAAGCGAAACTTAGCTTAGAAATGTGCAGGTGCTAAACATTTAGAATGCGATAAAACTAACGGAGGTAAAACCGAAAAAACCCAAATTACCTGTACACATTTACCATGTGCTCACGTTGGAAAAGTAATTGAAAAAAGAGGTGAAAAGCTAGAACAACAATAATAAGGATGCGAGCGTCAGCAGCTGTGGGGAAATAAAATGTTATGAGGGCAAAAACGGTGCGGAAACTTAGGAAAATATTATTACCACTGACCTTAAAAATTGTAAGTTAAAATAGAAACTGTAACGATTGAAAACCAAATATTTTCAGGCTAATTAAATGGTAGTATGCAAAATCTAATCAAATTTAAATGCATAAACACACGTTCGCACAAATAGCACTCCAAAAGTTCGGCTGACATTTTCACAAATATAATTGGCAAAAATTATATTTCAACTAGTATGAGGCAAAGAGGTATCCACAGGGGAGATATGCACCGCAATTTTGGGCTCATTTGGCACGCAGCGAACAATTTTCTGCCACAATTCGCAATTCGAAATTAAAAATACTTTGGTTTCTAACGGCTACACACAAACATTCGTAGGGCACGCGTTCTTCATATAATTAAATGAATTTCCTCTCGCTGGAAATATTTGGTTAATTATGATTGCGGTTAAATAATTGCTGGTTAATTAAGATTCATGGTCATGGGTGGGGCAAGTAACTTTGTATAGCTAAAATAAATTTATGTGGGATAGAAAGCGTGTTGTTTACCATTAAAGTAACTTAAATGTACCCCTAACCTGAAATTGTTTTAGTAAACAATAAATAATATGGTAAATATGATTTTTGATATATGTTCTTGGGCAATTAGTGAATTAATCAGCTTAATTTTAATCTCAAAATGGGATTTATTACTGATATCAATTCAATTCTTACTCTTCTTAAAGTTAAAGTTCGATAAAGCTTCTGTTTAACAATTTTGCATAGAATTTAAGATTGTGCCAGTTTGGTTGTCGACTTCCATTTAGTAGATGTTGTGCAAATTTTCTGTTTCACATTTGCATAGCTCTAGCTTAAAGTACACATACACTCACGGTACATATACACAAATGAATTGCTTCCGCCTGCGCTTTGTTTCCGTTTCCCTTGCAAAAATGGCCAAATTCTGCCGCAGTCTCTGGCCTCACATCCTTGGCTACTGCCACACCCATACTTTTCCCGGCGCCCACTACATTTTGGCCACCACCCGCCACCCACAACCCCACCCATCCCTTCTATCTGGGCCTCACGTTCGCTTCGCTGTCACTTTTGTTTAATTTTATTTGTTTTGGCCGACGGCGCGTATACGCAACGCACTGCAATATTGAAAAATTCCTTTGTTGTCACTCGTCCTGCCCTACCCTTCACTTGCCGCTCTAGGGTTTCGCTTCGCTTACGCTCCTTGTAACTTGTACGGTCCTCAGTTGGCTTTGTTTGCATTTCTCTTCATTGTACAATTTTTTGTGTCAATTGCAATGAAGCCATTTAGAAGTTTGTTTGTATTGCCCAAATACATATTTCGCTTTTTGAGCGCAAATATTGACAGTTGTGTGCTTTAATTAGTTGGAATTTAATCCTCAAAGGCGAAAGTGCATACATGTAACTACATTTTAGAGCATAAGTATGTTATGCTCGGCCGAAGTAGGGAATTTTCTGGTTGCAGGGTGGGGGTAATTAGTCACGTAACCGAGATAAGTAAGTGAATTAATTATAGTAATTAATTATGCAATACAGGAGTTGGAGGTGACAGGTAATCCGAGTGTTCTTGCTTTTAAATTTCTTCTCGTGGTTAAAACTGATTGATTGGGCTCAATTTGTAAATACTTTTCTGCTTTAAAATAGATGACAAAACAATAATCTTCTTTTCGGAACTTTCTGGGAAATCCTTCATAAGGATTCTACTTACCGCAAGCCCATTAAAGCAATTAAATTTAATTGTCACGGCCACTACCATGCAATTTCAAAGATTCCCCAATTCCCCGAAAAGCTGCGCCAGAAAAGTTCTATAAATACCTGTGAGCGAAAGCAAAGTTCATGGGGACAAGGACGACGGCGCTGTGGCCACCACACCGTTGGCCCATTTGCGATCATTAATCATGCGGACTTGTAATTTATCTTGGCACTGGCTTTTTATATTCCCCCAACTTGATGAGTTCGCAATGGATCCACTCCCACCTGGGGGGCGGGAATAAAAACTTTGCTACCCCAGGCGGCAGCCTCGAAAATACTTTCTAAATACTTTTTTAATAGCTTAAGCGCATTTCCTGTTTTTATTAAAATGAGACCGAGACCCGAAACATATGCCCAACAATTTTTTTCCCCCTCAAGCCGGGAACTTTGTCACCGTGGAAAGTTTCCGCCTGGGGCATGCCTCGCGATGATGGGGACTTGCACCTGCAGCCGCCACATGCCTCGATAGGCAAGTTTTGGCTGCTTGGCTGGGCACTTTTATGTAAATCTGCTAAATTAAGTGCCAGCCGCTTGTCATCTCTCCCGCACAGCTCCATCCCCAGGTGATTGTCGGTCGTCCTTTCGAGTCCTGTGTCCCTTTTGCTTCCATCTCATTCTCGTCTACTTTTTTACTTTTTTACTTTTTTCATTAATTCGTTGGGTGCTGGCAAGACAAAAATTTAAATGAAATATTTTGATGGTCTCCTGCGACTGTGCAAATAGAGCAAAAGGAACAAACTAAAGAAAAATGTAATATTGCAAAAATATTTCACAAAATGGCAAGGCATTTCCCAAAGTTTCCATAATGAAGAAATATAGCACTGGTAGTTATAGTACAGAGCAGGTAAATCTGCCCGGAATAGGCACTGTCAATTAACTCTGTTTGATTGCCTTAATCTGGGTTTTAATTGTAACCGAATTCCCCTCAGCTGCAGGCCCATGCGCCCTAATCCCTTTTACAAATTTAGGTGCCGTTTAAATACTCTTCACAATGCCGGCGGGCTAATGACTAAGCCCGGCCAAAGGCAAAGAGCGGAAATGCAACAAATAAATACAAAAAGGCGACTTAATGCTGCCAGCCGCAGTGGAAGCACAACTGAAATAAAGTTGTCACAGAGCCGGCGAAGCCCTTGGGGCAGGCAGGCAGGCACTCCGGATCCAGGACCTCGTCCAAGCCACATGCTCATTTAGCTGGAGAACAAAAAAACAGAGAATGAGTAAAATGTAGCACAAGACGACCCTGTTTATACCCTATTGTATATACTTTAATCAACTTTACTTTGGGTATTATCTTAGTTTTCTATTTCGACTTAATGTCAATGAAGTGGATTCCTTTTTTTAAGCGAATATATAAATTGCTTTTATATTGTGTTGCTCAGTCCGATACGCCCCTTTTCTCCAGAGAAACAACAACAAAATGTAGACTACAAAATAAACTGGAAGTGAAATAAAATTCTCGCCAAAGCAGAGCAACAGAAACAGCAGGCGTTGCACGTCATTAGGGCAACATGCACGGCCGAGCTGCAAGGCCAACTGTGGGCCGCCCAACGCCCCTCTTGCACTCTCCTGGCTGTGGACAAACATGAAACTGTTTGGCTAAAGTGAAAATTTTATTTTACAATTTTCTGTTTAAGGATTTCTATTTCCGCCGGGTCCTCGGCCAGACATGCCAGCATCTCTCTCTCACTCTCTCTGAAAGAATAACAGAAAAGCTATAAACAAATAAGAGAGCAGATGCAGGGAGTTGGAGTAGGAAAAAGAAATAAATAATGTATGATGTCGCCGGCATTTTAATAGTTTTGTTAGCCTTTTTCTCAGCCGACGCCGCCGCCGCTGCCGAGCAACGGAAGTAACTTTTATGCGCGGCCTTAAAAAGGGTTTCGCCCATGGGGGCGTGGCCGCTGATGCGAGGATGTGGCATGGGGTGTACAAAAAAATAGGAGTACTGCCACTGCCACTGCCGCCGCTGGCTGTGTCTTAATGGATTTTGTGGCTCTTTTTATTTGGCACCATACAGAGAGCTGGAATTTCCTGCGGCCATCCGACGGCTCAAGGTCTGCTTACCCAATATTTTCCCTTTTAAAGTCGTCCCAAGGACTGGGCTTACTCCCATCCGATTGGAAGTGTATGGTTGGTTAGTGGACTCGATGATAGGATCAAGAAGCCAGCATGTTTTGAGTTTGGGAGAGATGACTTTAGTGGTGTATTTCTTTATAAAATACTTGTAGAATCATCTCTTTCGGACTCTGCACTTGCTGGAAAATCAATATCACTGTTTTGGTGGCATTCAATAACGTTCTACTTATTAGATAAAAAGCTTACTCAATAAATTTCTTTATATAAGATCTCTTAAAGCATGACTAAAGTCATGTCGCCGACCTAAAAGTATAATATTGGTTAACCTTTCAATTACATTGAACGACTGTCAACAGGCTTGGAAGTTAAACACTCGTTCGATTCAGTTTCAAAATCAAGCTGAAGAGACTGAACTATATCCGCGGGATGAATGTAAATCTCAAAGTTGTGCTGGTCAACGCTCTCGATTGCTCCTGCACCACGCTCCCTTGCCAGTAGCTTGCGTATTTTGTTGTTCCAATAGCAGCGAACACTTGATAGCCATCCCATTTTGTTGTAAAGCAAAAATATTACGAAAGCAAAGGCTCAGCCATATATGATACAATTTGGAAGTTCAGAATCAAAGCCCTGCCACTTTGAAAAGCATTTCGGTGCCGAAAACAGGATAAATAAATGAATACTTCGGTGTAATTCCCAAATGGTCGGAATACACGCAAGGCAAATGTCATCTCGCATGTTTTCCCTTTCATGACACTGCCACTCTGCTCCCCCCGGAAAGTCTCCTGGCACCAATTGAAGTGACTGACACAACTTTTTTTTTTTTGTAGCTGATTCCCTTTTGTTTAGCCAAGTTTTTCTTTTTGGCGTAACGAGTCAACATGTAAGTTGTATCTCATGCCTGCGAGACAACAACAAGAGTCAAGTCTCATAATTTGAGTAGGTGTCTTCTGCTGAATGGCGATGCTGCTGGTGGGGGCGATGTCTTTTGTGCTCGGGTTGGTTGAGTGTCGGCTATAAGATTTCCATTTGAAATGCATAGGAACCTGATGCCACTTAAAAGTTGCCAAGTGCCGGTTGGGAAACGCATTTTGTCACTCTTCGCGGCAGCAACTTTTCTAAGCGTCTTTTAATTAACAGCCATCAAGTGCAAGGATTCCAAGGATCTTGAAAGGCATCCGCCACCACACGCAAACACTCGCTACGCACACACACACCCACACACACTCACACAGTTGGGCCGACCGACGCCATATTGAAATTCATTAACATGGCGTCCTTTTCGTTGTCGCTGTCCTCGTCCTCGTCGTCGTCGTCGTCGCCGGCTTCTCATTAATATGGCAAGTTAAATATTTATAGCATAATTCTAGGAGCTGCTACATCACCAGCGCATTGTCTCATTCATTGTTGTGGCGTGGATAGCGCGGAGAGCGTGTTAAAGAAATTAATTAATATTCTGTTCGCCGCACACACTCACACACACCGACACCGACCGGGTTTAATAATGGCGCATGTGTGACGCGATTTCCTTTCGCCATTTTCCTCATCTCGTGCGGTTCGCCGAGGTTTCATTGCCGGGCCCCCGTTTTCAGCGCCCCTTGGCGGATTACTTGCCATTTTTCGTTATAGCGCCTCAAGTCTGACGTCGCTCATTGTGTTTGTCACTATGTGAAGCACACACACACACAGACACACTCGATGCAGAGTAGGGTGTAGTTGCCAAGGAAATTAAAATATACGATTATCATCCTTACTCTCATATCTACAGTCAGTTTACTACCTCAATTATCTTATTATGCATTTCAAAAGAAATATCTTTGAACATCTCCACTAAAGATGGATTTGAATATATTAGTATTTACCTTATATTTGTTTAAATTTGAAGTCCTATGCAGCTTAAAAGTTGTATACCTTAAATTCATTAAAAAAAAGCAAATAGATATAGATATTTTCTTTAATAAAATTATATTTTTGTATTTCAAATTATCAAAGAAATACAATTTGCAAATCGAATCTGTAATGGACCACCCTAGTGCACACACTCTGTGACATATGTTAAATGTGTGTGTACGTACGGCTTAAGGCTCTTTCGTGCTGTTCGGCTTGTTTTAATCGTGACATGCCCGCAATCCATTTTTATATATCACATGGCTCCCAAATTAAGTTATAAATTAAAAAAGCACTTTGTCTTGAGTTTGCTTTTGAACGAATTAGATGTCAGCCTAAAGGTGGCAGAGAAGGGATTAACAATTCGGGGAATGGCTTTCTTTTAATGAGCATCATTTTCCTGCCAAGATTAAGATGAGAAATCTCTGTGACTTTTGCGGGCCTAATGTGTTTTATTTTCTCCCTGGCATTGTGTGGGAAATTAAACCCATTTAGATTTCGGAATTGACTTTGCCACGTAATACGTGCAGTGGCAGTGCCAGTGTCAGTCTGCTCAAGTGCAGCCTGTGCCCCTTGAGGACCCAATCTATACGGAAATCTCCATGAGCAGGCAGCACAGCACTTGACTCCTCCATTTAGGACCCTTCAGAAGGTCCCCGGCCCAGGGCAAAGAGGGAGGCCTCTTGCTAACCAGACAGTTTAACTTAATTACGGGCTCCGCTAACTGGCGCAGGCAAGCGGCTGAGAGAGCCACCGGGCTCGTCGACACATCAGGCGTAAATGAACGGAAATGAATTCATAAAATGTGAGGCGCGAATGCGTTGCAAACTGAAAAACTCGACGTGACGCAACGTTGCGCGTTTAAAAGTGTAAATAATATGTGCGCCGTCGCTTGCTTTGTCGCTGACTCGCAGGGCCAACAGCAGAGGTGCGGAGTGCTGAGGGCTGTAAAGTTCCGGGACCACTGCCACTGCAACTGCAGCTGAGCCATTGAAGTTGCCCCAGAGTTGGTGGCCTAAAATAAAAAACCCCATCACATTCAGAATGAAGGCAATGAGCAAAAATGCCGCAAAAATGGCAGCCCGAAGGGGTTGAACAGTGACAGGTCGCGCGGTCCTGTGGTGTCGCCAAATTAAAACCGAAATAGAAACCTCCGCGCAGGAAGTTGCATTCAAATGTGTTGACATCAAACCATTGCAGTGCCGTGTAAATAGGGAGATTTTTTCACACTTAAACCGAGTGCAGAGCAGAGTGGGATAATTGCAAACCAATTGCCAAGGGGCATCCGCCAGCCAGGGGAGTGCAGTTGAGATTTGTTTTGGATACCTTTATGGCTTAAATAGTAATTTGAATAGAGAGAGTTTTAATTTTTGGGGCCTTTAAAATGTAATTTCCCAGTTGCTTAAGCAAATAAATCAATTAACTTGATTAAAGATTTATTTAATCGTACTTAGCACAGGTCGCTGTACTTTATATGCTCAGCCAGAGTCCTAGGCTCAATTCATTCAAATTCCTTTGGCTACAATCTTTCATCGTTACTTGGAGAAAAGGTCTGTGGATGTGAAACTTGCAGTTTGCTTATCTCTCGCCTGTTGGCTGTCGTTACGTGAGCCTGTCATCCCGGATTAAGTGCGTATCCTCGAATGCTCATTTGGCCTTTTGTTTGGCATTGGGCGTCGAGCCGAGCCTCAAAGTTGCCAACGAACTTTGGCCCCCAAAAAGTTACCTTTCTCACAAGGACACACAGGCACACAGGCACACAGGCACACATTACACACTCGCACACACCCGTGCCGGGCCTTTTCACACATATGAGGCGACGACGCGTGTAAAAGTTTTTGTTGCATAAAATTAGGCGCGCAAAGGGAATCGAAGGGGATCAGCGCGTTGGCAAGGAGTGGGAGCAGCTGCCTCATCGTCTTTAATCAGTGGCGTGCGCTCGTTTAACGCAAATTAAATTTCTGTTGTGTAGGAACAGTCCGCGCTGCTTCACTCCACTCCACGCTGCTCATGATTAACGCATTTTCCTTTTAATTTCCCCCAAGCACACAGACACACGCACCAGCACACACACAACACTGCCGCCTGCATTTGTTGATAAGATTTTAACACGCCGCGTAGGTTTCTCGCAACAAGCCCGAAAAACTTTTACCGTCCGCCGCTGGCTGTTTTCCCGCCGACAACTTTCCAAGCCGGGCCCTAATGCGCGTGGAAAAGCGGTGGGAAACAGAAAGGTGAGAGCGGAGACAGGGTCCCAAAATTGTCTAAAGCCTTTGGCGCACTTTGCAATCCGTTACAGAAGCTGAGAGTCCCTTTAAGAATGTCCCTATTTTTTTCCTTTTTGAAAAGGACCCTAAAATTGCTTAATCTTAAAGATATTAAAAATTTGAGGCTAGTTCTTATTGTGGCTATTGAACAGATTTATCCCGGGTAAAAACAAATAATTTATTTTAAATAATGCAAGTCTATTAAAACACTAAGGAATAATTACTTTTATTGAAACATATTCCCTACCATAAAGAGTATTAAGCCTTCCGATATTCCCAAAATATTATAATGTTTCCAGCTTTTTTCCTTCGCTTACTTGCTACTTCCTTTTTTTTTTTGCTTGTTTCTGAGGCTTGTGTGGAAAAATCTCAAAGCTGTCTTAAAATTTCACCCGAAAAGTTCTGTGAAAGTGGGAAAAATTTTTCCGCCAGGTCCTTTGGATCTCGGCTGTCACACGAGCAGATCAACAGATTAAATGAAAGTTTTTCTCTTATTTTTCCCCTATCATTCCTCGGGCTGTTTTGTTATGTCGGCCGCTAATTCCCTTGGCGATATTTAGGTATGCACACGAGGCATAAAGCATTTTATATTGCTGCTGTCATTTGGCATAAAATGTTCGCTGATTGCGGTTAATGATGACACCGAAGATAAACCGCAGCGGAATGGCAACAATGGCATCAGGGATGCCGTGCCAGGTGGGTTCGGCTTTTCGGGGGCAGAGTTCGCTCCCGATAAGGCCGTTGACAAATGTGCACTTTTTAACACCTTGCGGCACCGAGGCTGGTGAGGTGGTGATATGAGTTGCAGATTGGCCACAAAGCTTTTTGCCATGCAATTAAGAATTCTTAAATTGCTTTAAAGCACCGTGCATGGGTTAGATAAGTGATATCCTGAAGGGGATTTGCCATGTCCCTTTCTCGGTACATGCATGGTGTGTGTTCTAATGGCTGCAGATAGCAGTTAGGGCAGAAGTAACGATATATTTACAAGACATTTCTAAAATAGCTCACTTTGTTTAATCTATTATGATTAAACTTTTCTTGATTGTTTTGTTTTCTTTTAAATGGGGGTCTAAATAATCGAATTTTAAATAGATCTATTAATCTAGGCAAAGAGAGGAGCTCAAGAAATATACCTTAGTAATCGTAATAGTAATATTTCATGTTAAAATATAACATTAACGTAACCAATTATAACTTTATTATTTAACCTTCCAAATATGCAATTTATTAATGTATTGTAGTGGATAGACTAATGTTTATTCCGAGTAATCAACACCGTATCGATTGCTTATTTGCTCTACTTCCATTTGGATATGCATAACAAATATTTGATATCCCAAATAGCAGGAAAGGCAGCTCAACTCATCATCTTTTGGAATGAGAGCGTCTAATAACTGCGACAGGGGCAATAACTACACCTGTTGGTAGTTGTTGTATGTAGTGTGTAGTGCCATCTATAGAACAGAGCTCGACACATGCCAAGTGCACTCTGATCCTGGCTCATAGGGGGGATTTGACCGAAGGGAGAGGGTGTGAGTGGGTGTGTGGCGGCAACATGTGAGTTGCGTTTAGCTAGGACCAACTGTCAGTGGCGTGAACAAGTGCCATTGAAGTATCCCGTACATGTTCATGCCTCCCTTCGCATTTGGTTTCTATACCCTAGCCCCCCTACGCGAAATTGTTTCAACGGTGTTTGTACACTGAAAAAGACTGAGGGTGTTAATAAACAAATTTACACCATGAGATATTCAATAGATGCTTTTTTTGAACTCCCAAATATTGAAAATGAATATGAGTTTAATTTAGTTAAAACCACCTATCATTGTTCCTTAATCTGTGTACCTTCCTCCTTGCATTGATATGTATTGAATAAATTGATTAATCATACATATTTCTTACTCTAATACCTGATAACATTAATTCACTCTGAATTTTGGTCTCCATGTACATGCCTAATGTGTGAGAGTGAGTGTGCGTGGAGTGGATTATAATGTTAATGGAGGGATGGGAGTGCAAATGTCTGCTCACGACATTCATTTGAGCAGCAACCAGACACACACTCATACACACCGCATACTTTCACGACTCTAGATCTATCCGCGTGTTCAACAAGCAACATTATTGTCATTATCATACGGCTTCAAGGACGCAGCCAAATGGAATGAAGAAAAAATCCATGAACACACACATACCCACTCTTGCAAAGGCGTATATAATTAAGGAGCCGCTCAAATCCTGTAACCGCAGGAGCCGCACAATCAATCTCAAGTTGTCTGAGTGGATAACGCAACCCACCGCCCCATACCGCGCTTCAGGCGTAAAATAGATTTATCAGGAAAGCGCTTCTAGACCCTGGCTCCGAATACGAGTATAATAACTTCAAAGGCAGCCGATGCTGCGACAGCTGTGGCAGCCGCCCGAAATCACGTATACGCCGCGTGCACACCAAAGTTGTCCTGTAATTGAAACTATTTACTTTTTGCCATTCTCATTAGGGGCCATTTTCGTAAAATTTAACGCACTTCCGTGCAAGTGTTGCCTCGCTGGCTGGCGTCTGGAATTGGCATCGCCAGAGGTGCGGGACGATGCTAATTACTCGAAAATCAATTGTCGCAATTCATTTTGAGCTCGGGTTTCCGGTGCCCCCAGGGGTTGCGGGTGCAGGGGAGCGGCCTGCTGGTGTGCTGTGTAAAATTAAGTATGTTAATTTAAATTTATCGTTCCAATGATTTTCATTTCCTTTTCGCCGTTTCCCTTTTACCCAATCCAACTTGCATATTTCTTCAAACGAAGTTTCCTTTTACTCGGCTGTCGCCGCTGCCACCTCACTTTCTGGCTGTGGATGGCAATGATTTTTGCAAATGGCCTTAATGAAGGCGTAGGCAGCAGCTGCTTTCCCCCTTTAGCCGTGTAATCAACGTCGGCGTAGCCATCGCCATCAAATTAGCAAACGTCGCTAAATTAGTGGCCCGAAAAAAGGAGAGAATCGTATAGAAATGTGTGAGCACTGGCCTTGTATTGGGTTACAAATGAAGCCATAATTTGCGGAGGCTAAAGAGTATAATTGGATCTGATATGTGAGAGACTGGGTAATCAACGAAATCACACAAATCATACTAACATTTCCATTTCCTAAATAAACTTTTAGCTCAACTTTATTTCCACTCCCTAAATCCTGTGCTCCTTTTTCTATTCGGCACGACAGGACTTTTTTGTGTTCAGGTCGAACCCTAGAGACTAGCACACAAACACGTGCATTTAGTTTAATTTTATTTTCTGAGAATATTTTTCGTTTATCAATTCCTTTGTGTATGGCTTGAAATTTGCGTTTTATTTACCAAAGTTGCGATTTATTCTACATTTTTATTTTCAAATTAAATTTACCGAAATGCTGCTGTTTTTTGCACCAATAATGTACATTTGTTGTTGTCGCTGGGGAAATCATAAACAGTTTTGACTGTGATTGCTGGAAAACAAACCTGAATTGTGGCTAAATGATATTTCTGAAAACTAATACTTTTTATGATTTTAGTTATTATAAACTTTTTCATAAAATTCATTTGCCGCTGCCGCTGACACAATTTAAATTTCACAAATAAGTGAACAATTTGACAAAGCACTCCTACTCCTACTCCTACAGTAATTTCCTGTTCAATTTCATAAGCAAGTTTCTCCCCTTGAAAGTGAGCGAAAAGTGTTCTAAACAAGTTAATGACTCGGTGGGAAATCAATTTTTTATATTTTATGACTCGACTTTCTCTGGGTGTCACATTTTCACGCATAAAAAGACAAAGAAGGGAAACGACGCCAAAGGAAATTGCTGAGAGAGTGAAAGCTTTGCTAAGTGCTTCAGAGGGAAAAGGGATTCTGCGGTTCCTTATTTGCAGCACATATGCTCGTCCCCCTGTTTGTGGGTTTGTGGGCTCCCCATATAAATGCAAATGGCTTATGAAAATAATTTGACAGTAAATTACAAATTTATGGTAAATTGCATATTGAGGGATTTTTCTTGTTGCCATCTGCTGCCGCCGCTATTTCTTTTCTCTTCTCGCTTAAGAGCCTTCATTATTGTGGCGTAATAAAGGGCTCCTCTTACCTGGGCCGCCCACTTATCTGTAATGCGTACGGTGCCTTTGCCTATGCCCCCTGGCAGCTGTGAATTTCTTTGCCCTCCTTCTTATCAACCTGATTGCGTTAAATGGAACATTTTCATTTTCTTTCTTTTTGATATAATTGGGTATTTAAGGTGAACAATTTGCGTTCTTCTTTATATTTCAGGAAACCATTACAAAGTAAAAGGAGATTCCTGCACTGGGAAGGAAGGAACTGAAGAGGCAGTGGGCAGTAGGTGGAAAAGGCTTATGTGCCACGCCTCCCTCAGCAATGTCGTCGGATAATAAGAGGAACTGTACACTCGAGTGATTATTGTATAAATGCGAAGGAATTTTTATTGAGATGCTGAAGAGAAAAACCATTAAACCCTTTTTCCCATGAAGTTTCCAGCGAAAATATGGGAATGTGAAAAAGTTAATACCCAGAGTGGTGAGTACAAAAAAATTGAATATTAAAAGGGGAGAAAGGTCCTTTCAGTTTAATTGCTGAGCCACTTGATACTTAATTATATTAGCTACCAATAATCAAAATGGAATTAATGCGACTTTTTTATGAATTATTCTTAATAGGGAATTTCTATTTAAATATGCTTGCATATGCTAATATTTATGTAAAAGCCTTAAGCCTTTTAATAACAACTTTATGTGATTCCCTAGGAGGAAACATATTAGATATATGCATTACCCCTCAACTAAATATAATCTATGCGAATCGTTCCTCTAATTTTCGCCAACTGTGTGCTAGCCCTAATTGGAAGAGTTAGTTCTGAGTTCTGTAAAACTAGGGTTAGTCTTCAGTACAGAATCTCAAATGGAGGATGGAGGATGCCATTGTCGGCCATAGATCCGATGATTCTCCATTAGGATCAATAGTCCGATAGAGCATCTGGCTATGATGCGCCAGTAGAAACAGATGCCTAGGTAGCAACTAATTTTCGGAATTCTTGGGGAATAATTTGCCTATAAAATACCGGGATTCTAGATGCAAAATGGATTTGTGAGTTAATAATTTGATTATACTAAAAAAAACTAAGTTCTAAAAGCCAAATTTTATATACCCTTATTGATTATAATTGAATTATAGGATCAAATCGGAAATCGATCATAAATAAGCTTAAAATATTCGCATTTTATTAGATATTTATCAATATCTTTACTTGACAATTTGTTTGATACATCAAAGTTTAAAAATCTCATAACTCATCTCATAATTTAATCAAAAATGCATTAATTCTAATTCGAAAGGCATTTCTATGTTAGTTTTTATTAGATTAATAAATCTGCATACTCAATATTAAATTTAAAAAAATTAAAATTTTTTCCATTTTTTTTTTTTTTTAATTTTAACGATGTAACCCCTTATTTTTTTTTTGAAAATTTGGAAAAAAATAATTTTTTGCCGGACAAAGCTAGATCGATTCGGCTGTTAATGCTGATCAAGAATATATATGGTTTATAGGGTCGAAAATGACTCCTTTAACAACAAGCGTAACAAGATTCAGATTAAAATTAAAATACTCTGCAAGGGTATAATTTAAATAAATAAATTATAAGGAACCGTATAGAGAACACACTTATGCTAGGAATTATTTCTGTGCATTGCCATAACTTCCTTACAACTGCTCGTTTTCCTTGATTTCAATTAGGAATAATCAATTAAGAACGATCTTTAATTTGCCACATGAAAAGAACCTTCGATGTTGCCTTTTCTACGTTTGTTGTTGAGCTCCGGCTGCTTTTTGCCTGCATCTAAAAGTCAGGAAGAAAAGTCAATTTCCATTTGAAAAATCCAATTTCTTACGGTTGAATCTGTGCTTGCTTGGAAATGTTGCCCATGTATCAACAACCGCCAGCTGTGAGCTGTGAGCTGTGAGCTGTGAGCTGGCCAGGCTGTCTCGGCCAATTCCATTGAAAAGCAGCTGCATCGGTCATTCGGTCTGGTCTGTTTGTCTATCAATCTGGTACGGCTTGCTGGCCGGGTACCTTGCGAAGCTGAGAACTTGGCTGCCCGGGGCTACGGTCTGCTCCTCATTGCCCTGATTTATCCAATCCATGGGAGCACCTTTAACTTTGTGTTTTTGCTGGCCAAAGTTTTGTGCAATTTTCCATGCTGTTTACAAAATGAACGGAGCAAGAGGCAAACAAAACAAATTGCGAAAGAAAACTTTGTACGTTTTGCTCGTTTTGGCTTTCGGACAGAATGCTGCGGGATGGCGAGAGTCGGAGATAACGAGAAAAATGCAATTTCGTGCAAGAAGCTCGGGAGGTCCGGGTGCTGGTGCGAGAGTTCGCAGAAAGATGTTGCATCTGACTTGGCATTGTTTCCCCCATTTTCCTTTGGCCAGGTGAAAGTATTCCTTTGTCGGTCATTAAATTACACTTTTCCCCGCTTTATTCGGGCTCCATTGCCAGTTTCTTCTTCGGCAAGACCACGTCCGCGCTGCTTTTCAATTGTAGTTCTCAAAGTTGTTTAAAATGCAGGACATCTCACTCTCTGGCCCCTCTCTCAATTGCTGCCGTCAAGTGTGTACTTAGCCGGGCATTTGGCAGCCCAAGAATATTCCTAACCGTGGCCACACCTTCACAGCTGTCAGTCTAAACGCAATGTCTAACACCCGGGACCCTCTGCCACAGGGCCCTGGGAAATGCATGCGGCGGAAATGCAACATCAGGTGCAACAATAAAATGCTGAGCTAACCAGCCGTAAAAGCGATTCATTGATGTGCAAATATGTGAATGCTCTCCAGCCATAAAAAACTCGATTTCATTGGCCATATGGCGCCACATAATCGGCGAATAGGTGTTTAATGCTAAAATGCTTTGGTTGTGCAAAAATAATGTGGCATAGAATTTGTATAGCAATGATTTTCCTAAATCTTTAACAATTTTGTAAAGAAAAAGGAAGAAATTCTACCTACGCAAAGAATTACCCAGAACATTTTCAAATTAAGTCTTTCTAACTAAAATGTTATGTATATAATATCAAACATGTGATATACATACATGAAATATAAATACTATACATTGTATTTGTTGCCTATGCTTTTGTTTATATTATTTAAGAGTTACAAGGCAACAATATTGCAAGAAGACAACAAAATATAACAAAAGGTAAAAATACACATGGAGAAATCGATAACTATTCTTGAGTAACAAGCTATAAATTAGGAAAGAACCCGTAGTTAAGGGCTTAAAGATAGTGCATAATAGATAATGTTAAACGAAGCTGCTAAGTGAAAACGGAAGCAACTGCAAGATTAAATTACGTATACGCCACGTGTTCATCAAAAATAGAATAAAACACTTGGCACGAAAAACCAAAACGGAATCGGTTCGGCTTACTTCACTGCCACCTCTTTTCTTGAGCTCAGCCTTCTATTTGGCTATTGTAAGTGGCCAATGGGGATGAAATTGAAAGCTCCCGGCGTTCAAACGGAATCCGATACCAGGACGAGAGTAACTGGACTCAGTTGGCCAGAATGGAAGGAGCAAGTGGGGGCCCAACGCCAAAATGGCCTGAAGTGGCATTCAAATGCGAGAGGAACGTTGCTCGTTGGATTTTCCGAAAGCTGTCGAATGCACGAAATGGACTTTAAACTTCTCCCAGCGAATGTGGGTGGAAAGTCCCTTATGTGGGGGGAAAATCGAGTTGTGCCCTGAGTTCTGATTTCCGTAGACTTTGATACACGCGCGATCCTCCCGGCCCTGAGTTCTTAATTGAATTCGTGCAAAAATGATTAATTTATCTTGGATTTGCGGCGGAAGCCGCCACCTGTCACTGTCACCACTTGATGTATCGATGCCAGCGGTTGGATATTAAGCAAAGTATCCAGGAGTCGATGGGCAAAACAAATGCCTTTCAAAGTCAACTGCTGCAGATCAACGTTATTATTGCCCCCACGAATTTCCGTTAATGAAATACGCCAAAGACTTTCTTCGACACGTTTTATTACACAGTTTGCATTTCGGCAAAGACGCAGTAGACGAAAATAACACCCAGCACGGGAAAAAATTGGCATTACTTTGCAATTTACACTCCTTGGCTTGGAGTAGAAATTTCTTTCTTTTGATTTTGTTGTAATTAACTTTTCCGACTAATTAACAATACTTTATGTAAACAATTTCTCCTTATCATCAAAATCATAACATGGAACTGACAAATATTATTTCCACTGTGCACAGGATTAAAAGTAAAGCGACAACTTCTTGGCTCGAAGCGACAAAAGACGTCGTTTCGTGTCTCTCCGTTTGTTTACCTGTTTTTCTGACTTTTTTAATGTTGTCTTTATGCGGAGTATTTTCATTTCTCTGTTCAGCCTCGCTGCCTTTTATTATTATATCCGGTTTACGTGGCGTATGATGAACACGTCTATTGGTTGCCAGGCATTCCCGTTCCCATTTCCATCCGACTTTTCCCACACTCCAATATGTTTGACTAGCCTCGAGGTGCCTGGGTGCGTTTGTGAGTTTTGCCTTATTGAGTTTTGAGACCAGAAAAGCAAACACACACATTGAGAGAAAAGGCAATCGCACACGTGCGCGGAGCTGGGTTGTTGTTGTTATTGAATAGCTTGTTATATTTGACTCCGCTTTAAAGTGGCATTAAAATCGAACAAAGGCACTGCCACTGATTGCGAAAACAGGTATTTCGGTCGCCATAGCTACAAGTGGAAACTAATTTCCCTGTGACCCACTCCAATTATTGACCAGCATTCATTTAAAGTCGCGAATCATACAGCTTTTTGTGATATGGTGGTCTGGTGAAGACTGATTCTATCTTGTTTACTGTTTATGGTAAAGTTTTTGACAAAGTAAATAGATGCTTATGACTACTTACAGGCAACTTACTTTTCCTATTAATTATACTTATTTTTTCACCGAAATTTTTTATATATGTATTTAATAAAAGTATATACATAGGGAAAGTGGGAAACTCAATTTGTTTGCATTACCAAGTTCCACCCCATCGAACACATGCCACATGTAAAGTCAGGAGATGCTTCGTATGGCTATCAGGTTGAGGTGGTGGCTTTTTGAATTGCGGCTTGTATGTTAAGTTGGTTAACCCCCTTGGGAAACGTTAAGTCCCCTTCGACAGCCTTGAAGACATGCCTATCTGTCGCGTTAACAGCATAGACAAACACGAGGCTTAACAGCTAAGTGTCAGGGGTCACACGGATGAACCCGCGATAAAAACCCAAATACGGCACAGGAAGCATGGAGACAGGGAAAAATCCTGGCTGACATCGCCATTAATGACACTGCGATAACTTTAATTTTTCATTTCGGCAGCAGGGCACATTGTTGCCATTTCCGTTTCCGGCTGACGGTGACACACGTACACTTCCGCGTTGACACTCGACAATTACAACACGTGCTAGAGGTTGTTTTTTTCTCTGGTTGCCCTCCGCTTTTCTTTCTTCTTTGCCATTTTAGGCGCAATTCAGCCGACAAGTTTTCTTCAATGGCGTCTTAAATCACACACAAGCCCATGAATTGACACACACCTGCCCCTGGGGGTGCCTGTGTGTGTGTGTGTGTGTGTGTGTATGTGTGTGGGAGAAGAGGTGGAACAGAGGGGCGGCACCTAAGTTGCCACCGTAAAATATTCAAATTAAAAGGACTTATGTAGGCACTCAATGTTACCGCCATTATGTTACATTGTTGTCTGCTGTCAGGATGGTGAGCAACGACCAAGAGCCAAGACCAAGACCTCGACCCCGGCTTTCTTCCTGTTTTCAACCTCCGCCCAAGCACCACCCTCACCCATTCTTGTACCGGCATCTGCTCCACTTGCATTGTGGGGACGACTTCCGTCGTTTTCAACGCTCAACTTGCCACTTTTTTTACACTTTAGTTGACAGCGGGAGCCATTTGTGGCAACAGCCACGCCCCGATTTCGACTTTCCCATCGCCCAACTTGGCTAAAATTGTGTACACTCGAAAAGGAATCTTTTCTTTGTACAATTAAACTCTTTAAAATAATATTAAGCATTGAATAGATCTACAAGTTTGACTATAAAATCATATAAGCATCATAATTAAAATAGATAAAATATCTATTGCATTTAATATTTGTCAAAGTTTTTTGAAAGATTATTTTCAACAATTTTTGCACAATATTCCAAAAATATTAATGTTAGTAAAAATATTATAGTACATTTTCCGGAGCTTAAAGATTTTATAATCAATTGTAAAATGTAAATATTGAAAAATTAATAGCGCCTTCTAAAATTGTTGGGATTTTTAAATAGCGATTCTAGGCTTAAATGATTCAAGTTTTTTTTTTATATTTCAATTAAATTTTGTGTAAGATGCAAATAAACCTTAGTGTAACCGTTTCTAGTTGTCCTTGGTGTTGCCTGAATATTGTTGCTGCTGTTGTGAGCATATATATGTCGCATTTTCCGGGTAATTTACATTCTCATCACAACATTGCGGGGGTGCTGGGACTGGGAAGGAAAGGAAGGAGACTGGAGGTAGCTCGCTCACCTATACAACAGCGACGGCACCAACAAATGACAGCCGAGAAAATTCTCTTTCGTTGCTCCCAGTGACTCAGAAGGTTTTAAAATAATAAAACAAGCATAAAGTATGCCAGTGCTTTTGGGCTACGACCAGACGATGCCCTGTAAGCAGAAATGATGGATGGGGCACCAGCAATTATGATAAAATTGTATACAAAAAAAATTTAGAAAATGCAGAAAAGGTTACATCTGCAGAGCAACAACTCACAAGGAAGCACCACAAAAGGGTATCAAAATGTAATTGCTTTTTATATGATGTCCCATTATTTGCTTTTATTATTAGTTGCTGTAGTTCAGCATTTGACATTTTTATTATTTCATTACAACCAGCGGCTTTTACTGCTGTTAGTGCGGCTATGCGTTTTATTACCGTAAAATTAAGCGCATCCATTCGTTGTCGTCCAAGGAATTTGATGAGTTTATTGAAATGGTTTGCATAAATTGCAGCCGCCGGCAAAAGTTTAAATTGAAGTCTAGCATAGTGGCAGTGCAAAGGCAGCGGCGAAGGCTGGCACAGTTTTCGCGATTCATTTCCACGAGCGCCAAGTGGCCGGAATGTAAGCCAGAGGAGTGTAAAATCGGCATATCACATTGGATTCATTATAAATACAATTTCACAGCGCGTAGTCCTTGCAAAGGACGAATTGGGTGGCGGAATGGGAGGACTAAAGGGCGATTCCCAAGCGATTGGTCTGCACTCTGTTTCAGCATTTCATTCGCTTACTTTTTGGTTTCAGTTGCTCCTCCATGGTCCCTTTCATGCTCTTTGCCCGGGCAAGTGAAGCGCACTCAAAAATTTATTGTCTGCAACTCGAAGTTCGACATGAATTTTATTTATTTGCATGTAAATCGGATTTGTGTGACCCCAAAGACGTTCGAGCGTGAAATATACGAGCAAACAGCCGCTGACCGCGTCAGCTTTCTTCTTGCCTCCCGTTTTGGTTTCTCCACTTGTTTTTCCACTGATTTTATCACACTGTGAAAAATAATTCTTTATTTTGATCACAGCAAAAAATATAGCACAATATGTACTTTAAGATCAATTAAAAATATATTTAACAGAGATGGAAGTTCCTGTACTTTTCTTTGCGAAATTAAATTCAATATATAATAATTATAAAATTCTTTCGCAAGGATATTATTTTAAATTTTCCCTATGAATATATTTATAACTATAGCTGTACTAATTTCCCTGTGCACTCTGGTTTTTTCTATCTGTCCCTGAAGGTGAAAGGTGCTGCATTCGTCGCCTGAATGAACACGAGAATCAGGCCTGCTTCTCGTTTCGCTCAACTTCTCCGGCGGCCGCCTTTGTTTTCCATTCGGACTCTTGGCTTTATTGTTGAGCAACCTTTTTTTATATATATTTATTTTCCCCACCGCCTGTCGGGCTGGGGCCTGCCTTTATCATTTTAAATGTAGTCGGACATGGACACGTCGGTTCTGTTAGGCTTGCATAATTCCAAGGCATTCTCGGACTGCTGCTCGGTCTGCCGGCCACTTTGGTGTGTGTTTTATTAGCTATTATGCCTAAAATATGGCTTACGTCCCGTTTATTGTTATTTATAATGATTCATTTTGCACGTTTTTATGGCTGTCAGGGGCCGAGTAGGGCTCCCACCGAAGGCATCTCGGATAATGTTGTGCGGTTTGTCTGCCATCCGCCTTCACTCTACGCAAGTTTATTTGCTTAATGGGTTTCTTTGCCCCGATGTAGGTAAACTCTGGGCGCCTGCACGGGATGGTTATTGATATGTTTGCAAATTATCTTCGTAATTGTTTTAATGGCCACTCGGAATGTTTTTGACTAAATAACTTGGCATAGGGCAGGGGGAAAACACTTAAAAAATGTTAATTTGCCATAAATAACTGTAGTAATATTTAAAGTATCTGCAAAATATGCACAATTTATGAAATATTATACGTATTCTCAGCATAGTAAGAAAATCTACCTGTTTTTGCTTTTAAAAATTATACTTTTATGAATTATTTCCTCTAGAGGACACAATCTAAGGGATTGTAAACAAAATAAGCCAGTTTATTATGCTAATAAGCGATGTCTAGTATGTTTTAAGGCAAATCTAATCGAAAGGGTATAAAGATTGAAATGGTTTTCCAATCTAATAAACCCTCGGCAGCCTGAGAGTATGCAAGCAATTTGGAAGTCAATCAAGCAGTGTTCGCCGTGCAAGCAGTGCACACGCACACACATCCATTTGCAACCATTTCCTGTTGGCTAACGTTTAATCCTGCACAATCAATTAGGGGAATAACGTAATCTGCCAGGAGCACGCCCCGTCCCCCCCCGCTGCAATTTCGCTTTCAGCTTGCTGCCGTCTTCGCCCATATATCATGGCTTGCTTATGTTTTGAATAATTTAGTCGGATTTCCCATGGGTTTTTTCTTGCTATTTTGTTGGATTCTTTTTTTTTTGCATTTTAAAAACGATTTTGCCAATGTAAAACGTGAAATGCAAAGCTGCCAGTTCCAGGATATGCGAGATGCGCTCACATGTTGCAGCTGCTGTTGCCAGGATGTTGCAGGAACAGGAGCGGCATCGGCTGCACGACGTGCAGGAGCGTATGTGTAAGCTAGAGAAATTGTCGCATAATGATGTCTACGATAAATTTTACAAATCCTTGAGCCCGTCCCCCGTCTCCGCCCCGGGTTTTCCACTCTCCTTTAGTTTTATTTCATTTACTGACAACCTTCCTCTCTAGGTACACGATGCTGTCCAGAGAATCTGGGAGCGACGTGGCTGTGGCAACCTTTAAAATATTTTTGCAATTTATTTACTCACACACACAACACACCCGCTCACCCGCTCACCCGCTCGCTCATACACTTAACGTAGTTCACATATGCAAAATAAAGTGATTACAAAGATACACACTCAGACACGCACATTTCCCCAAGATGCTGGAGGTGGAAAAGATGGCTTGGCTCATGCATGTTTTAATGCACTTGCTTGCAAGAAGGAACAAGGAAATTTCATTTGCATGTACATACAAACAAACACATTACCATCAGCCCAAAGTGTGTGTCTCCGCCTTCGTCCCTTTCGATTTGTTTATATGCTTTCCTGTCAGTTGATTTTCCACCCAAATATTTGCACTCATTCTTTCATATACAAACCTAATACTCACGAACATACCCAAACAAACTGTAATATTTTATGCAAAATTAAACGTTTTTGGCATAAAGCAAAACATATGAGCTAAAATTGCCAAAGTTGCCATAAAATTTTTTAAAACAATTCAAAATATTTGTATAATAAGATCAAAATGGTCAAGATCAACACCTCGTATAAACATCGTTTAGTATTTAAAACAAAACAAACAGATTAGAATAAAATATAATATATTCGTGATAAACTGTATATAAAAATACAATTTACATATAAATGCTCACAAAAATTTATGTTTTATGGCGAAGGATTTACTTCTTAATGTCACGAAAAACTAAACTAATATAAATTTAAATGCTCTTTTTATTGTTTTAATGAATTATATGTGCGTTTATAAACAACAGCATAAAATATTATCGTTAGATTTGTGTAAACATTAAAATTTACAGAAACAAAAAGAACTAGGCCACCGTTTGCGGTTCGAGTTTATTTTTTTTTAGATCAACACCAGAGAATAATAAATAAAAAACACACCGTAAAAATCTCATGTAGACAGTTAAACCTAATGAATGTCGGGGAAGCTAGCAAGAAATTAAACATCGGCAAGCAGAACATGAAACAAACTGGGCGGAAAAATAAGCTACATCTCGATATGCACACCACAGAGTACACTCATAGACTCCCACTCATTTTCGGATACAGAAGGCGTTCGCTCAATAGACTCGAAGTCGATGCGCAACACATGCTGGCTGTCATTAAATTTGTGCCAAAATTCCGGCAAATAGGCCAGAGCCAGGCCGACGAAGACTTTTCCACGATCCAACACGACCGAAACGCCTACCGGAAATGAGTGGCAAATTTGGTTGGAAAACACCGAGCTGAGAATAGAGAAATACAAATGTTTACTAATAGCGAAACTGATACTCGTATCCAGAAACTGTTTACACGCTGCACACGTTGCACACCAAGTGTGAGCTGAATCTACAATTCAAATCGAGGGATTCGGTGGGTGGCACCGGGCAGTGGTGCTGCCTTATTAGTAAACAGGCCCCGGGTAAAATATGCTCCGTAAAGATAGCAGCCAGTGCTGGGAAAAATAATAACGAAATAGAATAGAACACTGCATATAGAGCAAATAAACTCGGGCTCTTTTTCTGCTGTATATAAATTTGTGCATTTTTATGAGTTTATATCGCAAATTGTTTGCGTGTTGCCTTTTAATGCCCGCGGCTGGAATATTTTTGCGCGTTTCGTTGTGCCCGTTACCATATTTTTTTCTATTTTTGTTTTTTAATATATATTCAACTATTCCGTAGTAAAGGAAGAACGGGGAGTTGGCAAACAGTGTTCAAGATATGCACAAGAAATTATTTAAATTGAAAATTGTTTGTTCAGCATTTGTTGGCGCCGACCAAAGATAAATTTCCAACTGCATGACCATCAAGGGGAGTGTTTAGATGTAGCAAAAAACGTATATATACAATTATATATACCGAGAACCTAATGCACAAGGAGACAGACTGAATGAAACTGGACCCCACTAACTGGGGCATTCAACCTTTGGACCAGAGAATTCATTCGTAATTTACAACTGCCAGCCGGGAGAAATTCATTTATGGCAAATCCATGGAGCTCCGACTAGAACTGGTACTGAAACTTCAATCTTTTAATGCCTTCATGGCACATAAAACAGAAATAATCGTTCCTACATGTCTGTTGACTCCTTGTAAACAGCCATCTTTGTTGGATAAGCGGAGCAGGAGACCCGAAACCGGCAAAAGCTCAAACTGGGTAAACAAAAAACTGCTAAACCAAATGTACATTTCACTTATTTTGCATACAAAATTCATTTACGACCATGTTCGGAGATAAAAGCGAGAAGAAAAATGTTACAGAGCTGGTCTGTAAATTTGCTGAGCTTCGGACTTTTCTCGTTTTATTTTTCTGAGGGGCACAGGGAGAAAGTATTCCGCATATATCAGATGTGGATTTTGGATAAGTGGAACTTTATGTGATCCATTCCATTTGGTTGCCACTAAGCGCCGTTGCACTCCTAATGCCAAAATGCATAATTAATTGCTTCATTTTATACACACACACACCATGTTTGTTTCTAATTAACGTGAAATTGTTTTCAATCTATTCAAGCGAAACTAAGGCTAATGAGAGCCCAGCAACTGCTGTCAGTTGCCGCAGTTAACCAATCATTTTAATAAAATTACAAGTTTGGTTAAATTAAATTAAAGCTTTTATATATGCAGACCAGAGCTTTAAATTCCTGCTAGATATTTAATATAAAATGTCTGCTTTAATTCAAAGGAATTCGCTGGCTGTATATAAATATCGAAAAATTCCGGGAACAAATAAGCGAGATTCAGACCAAACCAAGCACAAAGAATTAATTAGCACAGTTAAGTGGAAGGCAGCTGGAGTTGGGCTAAAAGCCAGGAGGGACAGGAAGGTATAAGGACGAAGGCCTGGCTGAAACCCAATCTGGTGTATCCTCTTTGTGGGCACTAGATACAAATTGCTGACTGTGTCCAGATATACACACAATTGACCTCGATTTTGTGCGGTCTGCCTTGAACATAATTATCGACAAGTGTTCCTCCAAAGCAGCTTATTTCTACTTCTCTTTCCGCCCCCAAGTTGTTGTTCTTTAAAGCCCATTTTCCGATGCTTATTTATGCGCAACAGTTGGTCAGTTGTCTTGGCCAAAAAAAACAAAAGTGAGCCGCCTCGCCTTTGATGCTCTTTGCGGCCTCTAGAAGTACTTTATCCTATTGACTTGGAATTTCGATGAAAGAAAAAATAATAATAATGAGATGATTGTGGGAATATCTAAACAAAATCATAAACATTTTGGTTTTACAATATTCCCAATATTGGAGAGTACTTCTGAAGATTTTTCGTTTTATTCTATTTCGAATTTTAAGTAAGTAATCTATATTTTCTATCTATCTATATTATTACTCTTCTCAAGGCCTCAAGATAAAGCTAAGAAATTATATGTTATAGTATTAAAACTAAAAGTGTCTTTAAAAGGATCATATTATTATATTATTTTTTATTTTCGCATTTGTTGATTATTACTAAAATGATGGTAAATGATTAAAATATATTACAAAAAAATCATATTTTCTATGTATGTATAGAAGTATACTCTTGGCTTTATATATTTTATTATAATACTGTCTCTGTAGTATACTATAATACTGATTCCAGTCTATTAGTAATAATTATTTAAACATTTACAATTTTCTGCTTTCTATAATTACGAAATTTAAAGATATGTATATGTTTTTAGTGTCCAAACTGAATGTAGGTTTTATTAATATAATTTACACCTTTTAGCTTGTCATATTTTCTAAGGAAAGTAATTTACACCTTTCAGCTGCTCATATTTTCTTTAGAAAATATACTTACTTCTCCTGTCTATGCTATTAGTAAAAAGTTTCAAAACTTGATTTAAAAAGTAACAAAGCAAATTTTGTGACTCTTTTGAAGAGCATTTTCATCTGGTTTCTTGCCCTCCGATTGTCCCGCGATTTTGTACTCATAAATCGGATGCTTTTTACACAAAACCATTTCGATTGCCAGCTCTTGGCAGCCAATGCCAAGACTCTGGGCCACTTTTTGTAGGTCGCTGTGTGTGGTGGACGAACGCCCACGCCGACGCCTTCACTTTGACACAGACCCGCAGAATAAATAGAAATCCATGCACACACACGACGCACATTTTGACACTGAGCTCCGAGTTGCTCAATTAATTTTGATTGCAGCCTTGGCAGCTGTTTTTGATTTTTTCCCGTAGGTGTTCGTTGCTAGATTATTTTGTTTCTGCTGCTTTTCATCGAGGATTTTCCACAGACACAGTTCATGGTGAAGTTCACTTATCCATAAATTTTCGTATTCAAGTATTTTGTTTTTCTTTTCGTTTTGGGCGAAATAAATAAATATGAAATGTATTCGTTCGTTTTGAGCGTTTTTTAGATGATGCGTGAATATTGCTTTGAATCTAACTAGATCTGTGGAAACCGCCAGGCTGAGGTTTTTCAAGATGAACGATTTTATTTGATATATATAAATTAATTAAGGTGATTGGACTAACGAATTTCTATATTGTCAATGAAATCAAAGTCCGCCACCTTTCCACAACTGAAAAATCAGAGATGGTCACGCCAGGAGAGAAATGTTGTGAGATTTATAGACTTCAGGTGCGAAAAGAAATCGTAGCGCCCCATATGTTTTGTTTATGTTTATTTTGACGAGCGATTTTATGGGGCACCTTGCCTTGGTCAATGCTAGAAACTTAAACTTGAACTTGGCCAAATGCTTGTCTAGATAATTTAATTACATTTTCACATAGTGCACTCAAATAAACAAATTGAAGCGTAAACTTTGTTGTGATGGTGCGTTGGCTTTTAGTCAAATTATTTGCGGGAAAAAGTTTGTCATATGAACAGAAGTTTTAATGAAATTACGAATTGATTTTAGTTTTTAGACCAATTGCTTGTGACAAACAAAAATATTCGGCTCTATATATCTGTAAGTATTCAATCAAAATAATTTGATTTTGTACAATTTAATTTCTAAGTCTTCGAAAAATTGTCTCAAAAAGAAACACGTAGAAAGAGAGATTTAAAAGACATAGTAAAGAAAACAGGGAGCTATGTTATCCTTTGGAAGCCGAGATTTGTATATCCTTGCAATTTGCATCAGGTGCGGAAGTTGAAATCTATCACGAATTAGTCAAATAAGCATTTATTTTCCAATAGGATTTAATTTGCGAATCGGAATGTATATGCCTTTTGTTAGTCACTTTACATTTTTGGCAATTTATGCCCTCTAGTAGAAGACCTGAAATATTCGAATTCTTAAAATAATAAATAACCATATTTATTGATATTTTCTTGACCAATTCAAACTTTAAAAAACTCATAACTAAGCCAAAATTGCATTGGAAAGCTTTTCTATGTTAGTTTTTGTTAGTTTATTAAACCAGCATACTCAATTTAAAAATTAAAAATATTAAAATTTTGATCAATTTTTAACAATTTTAACGATGTAACCCCTTATATTTTTTTTCCAAATTTTGAAAAAAATAAATTTTTACGGGACATAGCTAGATCGATTCGGCTGTTGATGCTGATCAAGAATGTATATGACTTATAGGGTCGGAAATGACTCCCTCACTGATTAAAATGATAATACTCTCTGGAAGGGTATACATAATAATATTATTGAATAAATGGCTTACTCTTTCAATCTCGGCAGAAAGCACTGTAGGTACCCAGTGAAATTAGCTGAAGATATGCAAACAATCTCACCCATTTCACCCGCACAAATATGTATCTTCAAGATACAAAGTATGAGCTCTTGACTTAGCATAATTGCTGGCAAATTGCTTGAAATTTGTTCTGCCAACCCAGAAAGCGAAAGGAATCGACTTCAATAACAGATATTTGGCAACTGGCACTGGGCACACTTCTGTCTACGTTTCCTTTCAATATTTTTGTAGTTTTCCCTCCGATTTTCGCACGGTGACGTCACAGACAGTTTCCGCCGCCACTGCTGTTGGCATCTAAATTTGTTTTGCCGCCCCCCCTTTCCTGCACCCACACTAGCATTATTTTGGGCGATTTTGGCATCGGGCAAAGCTATATCTGTTCGCTGACGTCGACGTCGACAGCGGCATTAGCCTAACCTAAAAACATTTTCAGCATTTTCGTAAATTATCTTGCGGGATCGGGCTCTTAGGCTATTTGGAAAATTGTTTCAACAAACTTGCGTCAGTTGAAATTTGTGTTTCAAACGCGGCACACACTAATTTGCATTTCAAATTCAAATAAAATAAATAACAATGGCTGTAAGTCTCACAAAGGATAATCCTGTGTCCTGGGTGGATTAAAAAGGAACATAAAAAAAGAGTTGTGCTTTCAATAGCTGTAATCGCTTATTAAAAATCCATTTATTTAACCTTAATTATTCCCCTAACGTGATTTTACTTCGGAAACAAGAGCAGGAATTTAAAATTTAACAGTTTCCCAACGTCAATTCATGGTTTCCAATTCCATTTGCCAAGTGAGATGAGCACGAATGTGGCTACTCGACACAAAAAAAAACAAAACAAATTATAAATATTTATAAAATTACTGAAACATTGCGAGTATGATATGAAAGTCACGTTCAGATGATATACTCAATCAATTAATTTGTACACACAAACAAAGTGGTATCAAATAAAACGAAATAAAAAGGAAAATCAGCAAATTCCATTGCTGTGAAAAAAGTGCCAAATAAATAGGAAATATATATATTAAACAAAAAAAAATATATATATATACAAAATGACAGCATATTCACTTAATGTGAAACTGCTTATTAAAACAATAAATTTGCATTTGATTTATGTGTGTACAGCGTACATATTCACAAATGCGTTTTGGGTGAATCCACCCACAGAAATACATAAAGCAATCAATGTTTTTATGTATTTATAATTAAATAAGCAATTAAAAGACAAAATATTTAATTGCAAACAGCGTTGGCGATTTAATTAAAAATTTCTTAAATTGATTAAATATTTAAATAGTCAATTAACAATTGACGGAGCGAAGTATTATGCAGATGTACTCCTACAAAAGCCCGCTTCTGCTCGAGGGCCTTAGTTGGGTTTCCGGCCGAGTGTTTTCAGCGTCGCCCACTCACAGCAGCTGCCAGATCATAATTCATTCTCATATATCGCGTATTTGTGCCATTTATTTTCGTATATTTAAATAAAAAATCACTTAGTTGACAGTCCGGCCTGGGGATGGCAAAAAAAGAAAACAAAAATCCCTTGGGTCCTGCTGCCCTGTTAACCAGCCATAAATTTGTCCCATTCCCTTGCCGAATCAATGGAGAAAAGCCTGCCCTACATTCGCTCGCAAATCACTCACTTTAATACAAAAAAATGGTACAGTTTTCATGCATAAGTTATTTGCCACATTGTATATTCCTTTTACACTCTCGATTCATAATTAATTTGCAAATTTCCGCTGCTGACATTTGTCTCTCAATAACGCTGGCAAGTTTTTGCGACAGACAGTCACAGCCGGCGGGCCATAACTTTGCGCTTAATTGAAGTGAATCATTTGTTGAATTAAGGGCGAAATGTCAGAGTTGCACAAAAAACATTTGTCGAACTTTGTCTTTGGGGAGTGTCACTTTTTTTCCTTGTACTTTAAAATATCTCTGATATTTTTGTACAATTATTCCCGCTGACTTGGTGACAACTTGCGCTATAAAAACTTTTCAATTTGTGCATACAAATTAACATGTAATAAATTCTCTTAATGACACACTACATTTATTATGAATAGTTGCGCTATAATGAATTTTTTCTTGTTAAACCGACGCCATATGTTTATAATATATTAAAAACCGAATGGTTCGTTTTTTTTGCATTGTATTTTGTATTTTAAATGGACCCATGACCTTTTTCGCAGTCAACAGTGTGACATTTTTTAATTAATGTGTGTCTATTTGCGGGGTTTGATTCATTGCATTTTTAATGGAAAATTCTGAATGGATGACTTCATGCTTTAAACAGAATTTGGAATGTTTATGACAGCAAACTGTTGAGCCAAAAACATCGACGCGAAATAATCAGCCGAAAACCCAAACAAATTGTTGACGCGCGTCTGCCGCTTTCTTGGCAACAATGCAAAGGCCATAACCGTAAAGTCCAAGGAACGAACAAAAATTTAATGCAGTTTTGCATTGCTTAGCTTGTCTTTTACAATCCACTCAAGGCCACAAGGCGTCGTCTGTAAAAAATAAACATTTCATACCGAGGGGATGATATAAAACACGCACAAAAAAGTATATATATATATAAAAATACAACAAAGATTTGATTGTCAGACCCCTTGTGTTTGGGCGCAATTTTCATTTCACTTGCTTTGGTTAATGTTGGCCAGCATCCGCCAATTGGCAGCTGGCCAAATGACAAATTGAAATAACAGCAGCAAAAATGAGCGTTTATCTTTATGTTCAAATGAAAATTTTTATTTATGCCAGCAGCCGGAAAAAGGCAAACAAACTAAAAAGAGGTCGCCATTCAAGCAAACAAAAAAAGAAAAGATATTGCCACCAAAGTTGAGGGTTATTTGAAGGTCAGGCCAAGCGCAGTCGCACTTTTTAAATGAATTAAAGATGTGTTTCAGAAGGCCTTTCGGCTAGTTCAGGGTAAACAGGGTTAAGATAAAATATAAATAAATATTTTTTAGAAAATTACAAATAATACAAAAAGCATAGAAAGAGAGTCATGAATACTAGTTGTTAATTTTTAAACTTTCTATACAGTTTTTGAATTTTTCTAATTAAAATGTATACTTTTTGGTGGCTTATCCAAAAAATTATCAAAAATAAATAATGTTGCAAGAATTCATAAAATGCCCAAAACGTCAGTAATTAGTTTGCAATTTAATTGAAATGTAAATATCGATAAAGTAAGCTTAAGATATTCGCATTCTTTGAATCAATTTGTATCGTTATTTTTATATAAAAAATTTTTTTTGACAAATCAATATTAAAAAACTCATAACTGAGCCAAAAATGCATTAATTTTAATGCGAAAAGCATTTCTATGTTAGTTTTTATTAGGTTAATAAATCTACATAGTTAATATTAAATTTAAAGAAATTAAAATTTTTGCCAATATTTGACAATTTAAACGATGTAACCCCTTATATTTTTTTGCAAATTTTGAAAAAATTGAATTTTTACCGGACAAAGCTAGATCGATTCGTCTGTTAATACTGATCAAGAATATATATGATTTATAGGGTCGGAAATGACTCCTTCACAGCGTTACAAGCTTCTTAAAATAAGCTACTAACATGTTAGTAAGTCCTACCAACCACAGATTTCTGTGTGCGTATTCTCCACAATATTAACGAGCCTTAAATGAATTTCACAAGCGTCGCCCAGAAATTGACTTCCAGTACTGTGGAGCTGAAGCTGGCAGACCGCAATCGATTTCACTTAGCTGTTCATCACATACAAAATGATTTTTTAATGCAGCAGCAGAAAGGAAAACCAACTGTCAAGCGGCCAACCAGATAAACCAATTAATAATGAGAAAACAGAGCCAAGAGCCAAACGTAAAATGCAATTCTATCAGGAGATCAACAACAACAACAATAATTGCCGGCTTGTTTGTACATTCAATTAAAAAAAAACACCTGAATTTAAAAAAGAAGAGGAGTGGGGAATGAACCCGGGATCGAAATCGAATTGGAATTGAAGCAATTGCAAATGCAAATTGACGTACAATTCATTAAAATCCCCTCGGTTCATTGGTCGCCATTAAAGCGTGCCATTGCAGTGGCTCGCTTGAAGCTTCAAGCTCAATTTTTGCCCATACGCGCTTACTGTATTTGCGCATAAATACATGCTTTAAATAAATAAATAATTTCCCCTTGGAAATATGAAAATGCGGTGGCTTTTGTGCAATTGTTGTATGCAACAGACTGTTGTGCGGCGCTAAAAAAAAAAGAACAATATATAACAAACAAACAAAATAGCAAAAGTAACAAAAATACTCAAGTTCGAAGACTGCATACCCTAAATTAAAATCATTTTTAAATTAAAGCGCTATAATAATCTCCAGAAATTTACAAAGCCCAATTTGATTACTTGAATGTTAATCTTGAAAAATTTATTTATTTAATCGGTATCCGAATCCCCATAGACTCATTTAAACCAGAGATAAATCGCAAACTTAATGCTCGCAAAATTAAATTGTTAACAATTATATGGTCAGATAGAAAATAAAACCCCTTTCGCTATATTGTTTTTGTTATTCAATATTAATATTTTTTAATTGTTGCATATTGTGGGCAATTTGACATTTTGCGGGCATTTCGGTTTCAAGCCGAAAAATGTATTCGATTCGGAATGCTCGGCCACAAATCAAATGACAGCTTAAAACGTACAAACAGAAAGCCGCAATTGGCCAGCAAAGCAATAAAAATAAAATAAAAATCGCCCATGAACAACGCACAATAAATTAGCAGAAATGCGCGAAATATTAATGAGCCTAGATGCATATAAGCATCAGATTTCAATTACGAAAATATTTTTGTTGGGCATTTGTTGCATATACAGCGGCGCTTCGCATGGGATAAATATTTTAGGACCAGATTTTGCATTGTTTTTAATTAGCAATACTTGTTCAGGGGTCAATTGGATTTGTGTGTGGCCCGACGAGGGGTCAATGAGTCGGAGTTCTGGGCGCAGTTTCTTTCCAGCTAATCGAATTTTAGGGCCCACCATTCCGTTTGGGTGAATGAACTGTGCGTCCGCAATTGACCCACGAGTAAATTTATTGCCTTCACGTAAATTTCAATTAAACAGTTAGTGGCTTTCCCTGTCAACTGTCCCATAAAATGCCCAAATGCTCGACTGTCCGGACAGGACAGCACTCGCGGTGTCGGAATCAAAATTAATTAATTGGAAAATGAATCTATTTCTGGGCCAGCCTCCTCCAGGAGACAATACTTCAGGCTCCGCTCGGTTCTGCTCTGTTGGCATCTGCTTTGATTTGGGCATTTTCCAAATGGAATCACACGGACACACACAGAGCCCACTAAGCCCCCTGCTGACCTCTGAACTTCGGGCCAAGCGAGATTCTCCTTGTTTATTTTTGAGACAATTTCATGGCCCTCGGCTGGGCTCGTTTGCCCTGCAATTGTCTACGATTACAGCAAATTGATTTGCCTGGCACTTAGCCGCTGCTATCCTGTTTCAACCGCCTACATCCTGTTGTCATGTTTCCCCCTCTATCTCTCTCTTTGCAGCCCCGCAACAAGGAACAGGAACAGGAAGTCCTCAACTGGGTGTTCGCTGTGCTGGGCGAGAAGGTTCCCAGTGGGCAGTATGAGGACATCCTCAAGGACGGCATCTGGCTGTGCAAGCTGGCCAACAAGCTGGCCCCCGGCTCGGTGAAGAAGATCCAGGAGCGTGGCACCAACTTCCAGTTGATGGAGAATATCCAGCGCTTCCAGGCGGCCGTCAAGAAGTACGGTGTGCCCGAAGAGGAGATCTTCCAGACTGCCGATCTCTTCGAGCGCCGCAACATCCCCCAGGTCACTCTGTCCCTCTACGCCCTTGGACGCATCGTAAGTATTTGTGGGTAATGGTAATAAAATCTCTTTAAATTCTATTAATAAATAAAATTACTAGTACATTTGATATATAAAAGTAATATTTTTGAATGACACCATTTATAGCCATTTAATGTTCTTGAAAAATATTATTTTTCTGTTCAATGTGTGTTGATTCACACGACCAAAGGAAGGAAAGAGATTTCTTAGGCACCTCTGATTGCGTGTGATTTTCTCGGAATCCCTAAACATGTTTATAATTGATTCTTGCAGACGCAAAAGCACCCCGAGTTCACCGGTCCCGCCCTGGGCCCCAAGATGTCCGACAAGAACGAGCGCACCTTCACCGAGGAGCAGCTGCGCGCCCACGAGGGTGAGCTCAACCTGCAGATGGGCTTCAACAAGGGCGCCTCCCAGTCCGGACACGGTGGCTTCGGCAACGCCCGTCACATGTAAGGACCCGGCGGTGACCTGACCACCCCAACCACCCCACAAAGCCAAAAACAAACAACACAACACTCACCCACACACAAAACACCGAATTCTAATTAGTTCAAAAAATGGTTTTTGTATCTCGTGCGTTGTGCCGCATGATTTAAGCAGTGCCAAGCTCTAAATGTAATTTATATAATATGAAACAAATAAATTAATTAATTTTAATATAAATGTCAAGTTGTTGTCGTCCTCCTCCTGCCCACCACTTTGGATTAGCATTATGTTGTTGTTAATTAGCGGAGAGCGACACAGTCGCACGCCTGTCGGCAGTTAGTCGAGCGGTTTAAGTGGTTTACCCCGCCCCAAATGGAGCCATTCTGGCTCACCAACCCACCCACCGACCACCGACCTCGCATGAGACACCTTTATTTCTCTGTCACCGAGGCTGAGACTCTGTTGCTCTGCCGTTGCCTGGTCCACCTGAGATTACACAAATTACAATTTCAACGCCTGCACTGACAGCGATAAGCATAAGAAATGTCAAGGCCATTTGTATTTCCATCTGTGTGAGTGTGTGACCAGCAGCCAAAGAATCAGGTGAGCGGAGAAGGCCTTGAAAGTCGACTTGGTTTACTGTACACTGAGAGAACTAATTGGTTACAAAAACCAATCAAGAAAGCGGAGAGAGCTAATTGCCAACTTGGGCAAAAAAAAGACTAAGTTTACCTGACTGTTTAAATCTGTTTTTATTCAATAAAGTACTTTAAGAACAATACTTTAATGAATAACAAGTAGTAAATGTATCGTACAGATACCCTTTCATTGCGATCTCCCAGTGTAATCACTACCTTTAGCACCTTCACGCTGCAACCTGGTAGAACGTTTATCTCTTCTCGTCTATGCCTCGGACAAAAGAAAAGCGCAAAATAAAGAGGCTGCGAAGGAGGCCAACGGAAAATAGAGCAAACCACTGGCAACGGACTGCGAATATAATGATGGCGACCAAACAAACATTCAAAGAGGGAAAGCAAAACTTATCAGACGGGCGGGAGAGACAAGCCAAAATGGCGAATGCTGAATGGCTTATGTAAGTATGCTTGTGTGTGTTTGTTTATGCCAATGATCAGCCGAAACGGAAATGGAATGCGTGTGTGTGCGCGTATGTGGGCATTGGGTGCGTGTTTAATTTCCACTTGCCGAGAGGGAGGGACAAAAACAAGAAACACAAAAGGCCAGACAAAGCGCTCCGGCTGTGTTTGTATTAAATGAAATGGTCACTTTGACAGCCAACTGACAGCCAGACTATGCCTCTCTCTGCGTGTGCGTGTGCTTTCCCTACTCCATTAATTTAATTTTATTTATGTTGACAATTGCTGTAACAAACACGCATGTCAGCATACCCGCAGTGAACTAGGGGCCATGGTTATAGATACGGATGAATGCTGGGGGTCAGGGGGACGGACATTCCCTTTCAGCCATGCCGATAGTATTACAAATACTTTTCCACTCAGACCACCTCTCTACTGCACTCACACACACAGCATAGAGTGGAGTGAAACGCACACGCTTCAGCAGAAAAGTATACTCTAATAATGCAATTTATTGGCAACCATAGTTGACAATGACAATTGTTGACTTTCCCTTTTCAGTTGTTTGCTGTTCTTGCCCCTTTATTTCATTTGGGTTTTTTCTGCAGCTTATACATTCCATTCGGTCCATTCGATTTGTTGTTTCATTAAATTTATTTAATTTATATATATTGTGGCCAAAATGACAATTTATTGTCATTCGTATTTATAGCTGGGCGAGAGCATTTCCATTCCTGGAATTCCCCATTTTTATTTCCCTCAATAGGTTCTATGATTATTATTTGTTTTGTGGGTCAATACAATTGATTTCTATGATTTCCCTCATTTTTTGCCCTATAAATTGTGTAATTGCTCGCAAATGGAATGCGATTATGATTCATAATGTCAATTATATTATATTTGCTTGGGGATTTTATTATTAATGGCGGGGGTTTTTTATTTCTGCTATTAATATTCTTTTGTGCCGAAAAATGATTTACTTTGAATAATTCTGGCCATGTATCAATGTATCAATACGAACAAAAATACGCTTAATATTTTATAAAGGTTTCTTTTAAAAAATTTCCCAAAATATAATGAGGTATTTTCCTTGAATTGCATTATTTCTTCTTCTTAAGATACCTTACCATAACTTTTCCCCAAATGTTATTCTATATTTTCCTTGTCTAATGCACACTTTTCAGGACTTCCTTTTCGCTTAATTGAGCGAATAAAAAAATGCAAAGGCCTGCCACAAAAATAAGAGCCCGTCCAAAGGGCATTTCCACAGTGGTAACTACGATTTTCTTTACTATTATTTGGCTTAAACATGCAAGCGCATTTATTTTCCTGTTGGCCAAGTTTTACTATCCCTTTTTCTGCCTTTACTGCGCAGCGGATTGGTTTAGTTTCGTTTCAGTTTCAGCGGGCTAAGTTGTACAACATATTTCTACCTAATTGCTGAAACTTTGCAACAATTTATAGCTGCATTGCAGTGGTTGGATTTGCCGCCCTGGAGCAACAGCACCGGCTCTCGCTGCCTGCGGCTAAGTAACTAAATGAAGGAGTTGATATTGGGCATATATTTCGAAAACGACAAAAGGTTAAGGTGTGCATAGTTCTCCATCTGACTTTCCCCATCCGTAGCCCAACTTTTCGGTCAACCCCGCAAACACTTCAAACATATTTCATGCTCAACTGCACTGCAAACAAAGCGACGTGGCAAATGACACTAAAACCGAGCGCATTAGGTCGCACGGTCCTCGCCTTTCGGGCGTCCCCCTCCCTCTCTTCGCAGCAATAATTGCTGCCAAACCGCTTGCTGCAATCATAAACAAGCCAAGGGAGAGCAGAAGCAGCAGAACCAGAATTGGAATCCGTAAACCAAACGAAACGAACCGGAGCTCCTGGCAAAGCAGACTCCGGCAAATGCCAGTTGAGAGACGTAATAACAAAGCCCCAAAAACCGGACAAAAGCTAACCGACTAACAAATGGTCAAGAGTTGATCGACTTTTCTTATGACCATGAATATATACAAGAGATTTTTGTTATAAAATTAAGCAATTGCTAAGCATGGAGAAAGTATTTCTTAGACAAGGTATATCTTGTGTAACAAGCTTAAATAATCTCTCTAATATATAATAATGATATAGCAAAGCCACTTGGGCTTTAAGAGACACCTTTTTTTAAATTTTATTTTAAATATTATTTTCTTGCCTTTTAAGCCTTGATTCAATGTTTAAATTTTTATTTATAAGAAGAATATGTAAAACTAAATAGAAAAGCATTGTATTCCTAATTTACTCCATCTTTTCTTTGTACTCAACTTTCCTTTACAGGGTATGTAAGTCCAGAATTACACACCGGCTAACAGACTTAGTGCAGCTGCTCGATTGCTTGCACTAAACACACACTGGCGAGCACACACGCGCTTGCTCCGGCCAGGAGCTTACTTCATATTTATGCGGATAGTTCCTCCCCGGGCGGGGGTCATTAAGATGCAGGCTCCTCCGCTGCTCCTCGACAGTCTGTTCCTTGCCCTGGGCTGCAGCGAAAAATGATTTGTGCCGGGCATAAACTGCGTGAATTCGCAGTACAAATTGACTTGTTACAAAGCGCACAAAAATTCACCTGCCACTACTCGGAATACCCGGGCCGGCAGGTCCTCGGGAATCGGAATCGAGTGGGTCCGTGTGGTTTGTAATCAGCTTTTGGCTCCTGCACATTCGGCTCCAACTCCACACCAGTCTCCTACACCTACACCTGCAACGCTTAGCCACAGCTAATCCCAGTTCGAGTTTGGGGCTTTGGTTTCCCAAAGCTGCCGGGGGGCAATAAATCATGAAATACTTTTGGCTGGGCATATTAATAACCAAAAGACAGTTGCTGGCCTGATTTATGCACGCCATGGGTTTTTTTCAATAACCTCACGGCAAGCATTTTGGTAAGACGCTTACCGCTTTTATCGTTTTCTGTCGCCCACATGTGTCAGTTTCGGTGGGAATTTATTCTTTATCCCAAAAGTTATATCTATGGATTATGTAATTGGCCAGAGAATAATTGATATGGAGTCTACCGGCTACTGTGGTTAGAATTTGAATTAGGCTTTGCTGACTCTATTTATTGGCAAATTAAAAAACCAATTATAATTAATTACCATATAGGGCTAGCGCGAAAATTGCGCAAAAATAATTTACATATATTCGTCGAGGAAAGCCAACTAATTACATTCTGAAGACCCAACCGAACTGAATGGACTTTTCTCCCCCGAGTTTCCCGTTTTCCCATTTAGCAGCCATGCGAACCGACGCAACGCGGCGTATACGTAATCTGCATTTTGCGACGCCTGCCTGCACAAAAAGTTATCGATTTAATTGGTGTTAAAATTTATGCGCACCAAAAATGAAGGCAGGCAATCCCATTCTCCCCTCCGAAAACAAAAAAGTTTGCAAAATCCCTGCAAATTACCCAACCGAAGCCATCAAAGAGCGCTGCGCCAACATTTTTCAAATTATTTCATGAAAAATGGTTTTACCTCTGCGAACTAAAGGTCAATAGTCAATAAGGTAATCTTATTCAAAATATTTGTTTTGTATCCATAAAAAAATTATTGGAAATTACAAATTATTTAAAAGAAAAATATATATATGTGAATTTACAAATAAATTTGTTATTTTCACTTATATAAATATATAAAGGGCATTCATTTTTCGGTGAATTCTCCCTTTCCTTTTAACCTGGCTTAAATTGATTTGTGTTAACGCTATTGAGGGGCCCAAATAGTAAAGCAGGCAGCGGGTGCTAACATCGTTTTTTAGTTAAGTTATTGTTTGAAGAGTTTTTATAGCATCAATACATTTGCAGCCAATTAAGAGGTAAGTTTTATGTTCTGGCCAACATACACATCATAAAATCTTGTAAATTTTCATGATTCAGGTGTTTACCTCTTTTTTATTGGAGAATATTTAGCTTTTGCTGTGGGTTTGTAACTCTTTTGAATGTGGTTTTGGGTAGATTTCAGGGGGAGGTTTTTATTGTTTTTAAATTTCTTATGTAATTTTATATATTTGATTTTGCAGCAAATGTAAGTACTTGTTATTAATAAATCCACCTATCCGCTCGCCTATTTGAATGCGAAACCATATCGTTCATTGCAATGGCAACTTCTTGTAGGACATTTTAGGGAATGTCAAGATTATGACCATGATCAATCAAGAAAGCCAAGCTGCTTTGGGCCAGTAAGCGACGGCATTCGCATACAAATTGATTCCACGGCCAGTGTGGTGCAAATGGCTACTAATCCCCGTAACTGCATCATTTTAATGCAGCTTGAAACTGTGCTGACATTTATTGCAGTCAATAAATTTGCAATTAGCGCTTTAGCCGGGCTCACCATTTGTGTGGGCGTGGTCGCCCTCTCCATATACATATATTCTAATTGTAATTGCATTTGCGACATTCGAGGACGAAGCCTGCCTGGGTGTGTGTGTGTGTGTGTGGGAGGGGGGTTTAAGTGGAGCTTTTGAAAGGGATTTCCATTGAATGCGCCAACGGCTTTCGTCGCTTGTCAACACAGCGCCAAGTGCCAAGGTGCAGCTGTATTAGTTGGTAATTGTAAATGTGTGTTAGTATGCACAGAGGGAAAATGTGTAAGAACATTGGAAACTAGGATACAATAAAGTTTCAGAGTCGGTTTTTAAAATACTGAAATTAAACATGAAATTTTGATATCCTTGCAGGGGGTTGTAATTTTAGTAAGAAGCTCGTAATGATGTGAAGCAATCATTTCCGACCCTATAAATCATATATATTCTTGATCAGCATCAACAGCAGAGTCGATCTAGCTATTTCCGGTACAAAAATAAAATTTTGAAATTTTTTTCAAAATTTCAAAAAAAAAGGTAAGGGGTTACATCATTAAAATTGTCAAAAATTGGCAAAAATTGAAATTTTTGTAAATCGTAATTTGAGTACGCAGATTTTTTAACCTAATAAAAACTAACATTAGGAAGCTTTCCGATTTAAAATTAATGCATTTTTGGCTTAATTATGAGTTTTTTAAAACTCATATTTGTCAATAAAATGTTTATAGATAAATATCGATTAAAAAATTCGAATTTTTAGAGCCTTGTTATGATTGATTTCCGAATCAATTCTAAAAATCAATTGCAAACTAAAAGGATGTAAGTATGAGCCTCTGGTTCCCGAAGTTAGTTTCGTTTCTAATTTTGAATTACTTTAGCGATCCATATGTTAAAAACCATGTTTAATAATTTCAAAATGTGGTGCTAATGATCCAGAAATAATGATTTGAATGTATATATTTCCATTCTTTTTCACAATAAGAAACGCCTTATCTTTTATTAAACAAGTTAAGCCATGTCATTAAACAAAGAATTTTTCTTAATTCAAATTTCCATTCTCTTTGTTTAAAGACAGATTGCTGTTATACAATACGTATATATTTAGTATTCCATCGTTGGATTACAACGAACATATACATATTATAAAGACAAAATTGTAGTAATTAAATCTGCACATTTTCAGTGTGTCAGGAAGAGCATTTGGAATATATCCCTGCAGCTAATGAATATTTAAGTATCACTTGCCATGGAAGCTGATGGAAATTCCGTGCCAGGCACGAGAGTCAAAAGGCCTTCGAAATGAGCATTTCCGTACTTGGAGTCCCTTATTTTCTAATGGCATCACTATATATATTTTGTATAATTAAATTTCCATTCCTCTGCCTATTTATTTAGCGCCGCTTTGTTTGCCCTATCCTGCAGCTAGATATTCTGAATGGAATCGCATAGTTAATTGAATTGCCGTTTATTTGATTAAAAGCTAAATGCAAATTTCGGATGGAAGAGCGCCCCTCGAGCATATCCGACTTTAGTTATACTTCTGCATCCTACTTTCGATTACCCTTTAGTATCTGCTCACCGTTCCCGACTCTATGTGCCACAAGGAGACATCTGCTTCGCTGCACAATAATCTCCTTAAATCGCATCTGAAACTATGCTGAAGTTTCACTAAGGGAAAGCTTTACCAATGGAATTTACCTTTTTATTTTTTTTATTTTTGCCACTACTTGTGAAACTATTTGCGAACGTCGGGCGCATACCAAAAGCGTCGATAATGATTCTGCTAAGGATATTTTCGCGCCAGGAGAATGTTTTCTAATGTGTTTGCCAGGGCTTCTATATATACCTCCTCTCGTGCGTCTGTGTGTGTTCGATTGCTGAGGTCAAAACTTTGCCAGGTGCAAGCGCGCAAAATCAGCGAAAACATTCGCGAGCGGAAAATGAAATGAGTTCCCCGAGCGTTCGTTACCCCATTTTCCCCCATCAACGGCATTGCCCCAGCGAGTCGAAGGGAGTGGCAGTGGGTGTGGAGTTGTGGCTGCCATTATGCGGTCTTTGGGCGAAGAACACTTTCGCCCGCGTTCCACTAGCCTTTGATCATAATTGCGATGCGCGCTGATGCTGCACTGCGATTATTGCGTTTGCCGTGCAGCGGCAGAGGTTGCCGTCGAGTTATGCAGATTGCTGCAACCCCCGACCCCAGATTGCACCCTAGGGAGCCCTACCTGACATCACCTTTATTCCTGATATAATCTCTCTGGCACACTTAAAACGCAGTCGAGCTTGATAGCAAGATATTAAGAGCAAGTACACATCACTAAAGAAATGTACAGAAGTCGGACGACAGATGGTATATATATAGGGCTATAGGGCTAAAATAAATAAAAGTCCAACGTGCTACCTATTCATCGACTATACATAGAATATTCCTATTTAATATAATATTAAGAAAATATAATAGTATTTTTGTGTGCTGGCAAAAGAGGAGCGACGAAATCGCAAGAGCAACACTCTCCAAAGACAAGTCAAATGTAGAGGCAGTATATTTAATTGTAATATTGATATAGTGATTTGTTATTATTATTTATAAATTGTAAAAGCTTATTTCTACAATATGTTTGCATACGAATCCTACTGGATAAATACACAACGAGGTGATAAAGGGATCTTTAGATATACCCGTTTAATTAAAAATGGTATATAAATATATATTTAATACCTTTAAAATTTGCAGCAATTTACTGCTGGATCACTAAACAAGTTAAATAATTTTAAAGCCATTGGGGAGTATTCCTGGCGCCTTATCACACTCTCTCACACACACACTCGAATCGCGTCAAGTGGAAGATGAATGGACACAGACTTAAATGAATTGTCTGAGTCTTGAGACAGGCCAACAACAACACAGCAGCAACATGAATGGCTAGGGATGACAATAATATATACCTTAATATACCTGGAAATACAATATTTTTTTAGATATTTTATATTAATATGTTACAGTATGTAAATTTTGTATTTTAAAATTAATGATATCGCTCTCCATTATGATAGAATGTTAAATGTGTACCGATCATATATCATAAATGACAAAGGCCACCAGAGCCAGTGCTCGGTACTCTAATATTAAGTTTAAAATGGTATGCCAAGCTTAATTTAAATTAATTAAATATCATATATATTTCATATCGGACTGTTCTTTTGGACATCCCTAGGATCCACACATCGCTGGCACAGCGGCAACACATCAGCAGGGGACCTGCGATGCCACGCAGACGTCTCGGGCAATGACAGCTGTCAAAATTGCTTGGAATAAGTCGTTTGGCGTGCCAAAAATTCCACCACCTATGTGTGTATGCTGGCAACTGCATGAATAAGTGGCCATATGTATGTATATGGGTGTAGGTACAGTGCGAGAATTGTCTCTAGTTTGGTATTCACACCCATATCCAATTTGCATGTTGACTGTCAAGGCGAAACGAGTCCTTTTTTTTTTGTCAGGAGCATTGGAGTGGCGCAACGGCCCCGACATTGATTGGTGATGCTTTTCGGGGCAAAGCACCTCATCTCGGTGGGGTATCGGAGGAATATGTCCAATCTGAAAACGGAACACAAAAGGCCGACCCCCACAATGGTTCAATCTGTTCGATGGCAAATACCGGTAGTGTCCGTCAAAACCGCACACACAGAAGCGCTTTGCAATTACTTAAGAATATGCAAAACATTTCAAAATTGCATTCCGCAAACAAAGCGTATACATAGCCGCATGCAGACAGCACGTACGAGTGAGTGTCCTGGTCCGGGACCCCATCGTTTGTCCGGCTCACGTGCCAAGGATTCGGGATTGCAGGCGAGCTGCATGCCAAGTGCCAAGCCATGGCAAAAGTCAATTCAATGTCTCCGCCTTGAGAGATGCCAGGACATATGCTCCTTCGGCCGCAAGTTTCATTTTTAAACAGGACCAGAACAATGTACATATGTATGTACATATACGAAGGGAAAGTGCAGTTTCCTGTCACCCAAACCAGAACACTGTCCATTGTCGTAAAATGGGATTTTGTCGTGGAGCGCTTTGAGGGTTATTGCAATTGAAGTGGAACTGTAAATGATAGTACCTATTAAGTGCATTTGGGTATCTATAAGGTAACAAAGAAAGTAAGTAACAAACAAGTATGCGGTGAATAAGTGTCCTCTTATGGAGAGTTGGAAGTGCCTGCAAGTGGCACTTTAGTAATTAAAAAGAGTCTGTAATCTATTCTATTATTGATTTGTATTTGCTGTAACTACTTTCGTTTTTTTTTTAATTTAAGATAAACTATAATTCTTATTAAATAAATGAACTGGAAAATCTACTTATTAATATGATTCATAAATCTTAAATTCCAATTGAATCCTTAAATATTTTGCATTCTTTTTAAATATATTCCTAAAAAGCAGTACAATCCAGCCAGTATTTTAAACTATTTTCCATGGAAATTCTGTTGAGTGCTATGTGCAATTTTTGTTCTTCAGCTGCGCCACAAATATTTAAATAATCTGTAGACCGCAAAATGCAAATTGAATGAAATTTAAGCAGACATCGCTGTATGGCAGGACTTCAGGATGGCTTCAGGATTGCACAGGGGCATGCTTAGGTCCTGGCTGCTGCCGGATCCGGATGCTGCTGGGCCCTGCAAGGTGCTCCGTTGGCCACAAAACAAATTACGCTGCAAATAGACAACATTTACATTGCCATGGCGATGTGCGATGGGCGATGGTATGGCCTCGACGATGGTGGCAAGAAAAATTGGCATCAAATATTTCACGCTAGCATTTTTTGCCATTCAAAGAGTGGGGCACCGCACACATTTATCTTAATTTAGAACCCGCTGCTGGTTCAGGTGTGTGGGTGTGTGTGTGTGGGGGGAGGGGGTGGCAGGTTGGCGAAGCCACCAGTTGAGGCTTGTAGGCAAGACTGCTAATGGCATTCGACGTCGAATCCTTCACGTGTCCTTGGCATGTGCCTCAGACCCTGCCAACGGCCTTTATGTCGGCCAAACTCGAGTGAATTTACCCCGAAAATTTGTCTCGTGTGTGTATTTTACACGCAACACCCCCTCTGCCCTATCGGCCTCAGGACGCACCTGCATTTATAATAGAGTTTCAGCTTGAGCAGCTCCGAGCACGAAATGCTAAAGGAGCCGCAGAGAGTTCGTTGCCTTTGTCAGCCGCAGGCAAGCCAATGTCGATGCCTTGCCATGTGTGCCACATGCCACACTGTTCCAAAAATTACTCAAATAACTTAAGAGGTAGTAATATTAACTATATAACTTTACAATTTTATAGAGATACTGTATGTTCTATATTGCGGTGAGTCTTCCCGAGGCAAATTGATCCCAAATTATAGGAGTTTATAACTAATAATATATTTATTTATTATTTTATTTTCGATATTGTATTTCTCTTTCGAATATCATTATTTAGATTAATCATTTAACTATTATAACTATTTAACTACGATAACTGATACATCAAAAAAATAAATGTAATAATTTCTAATACAAACAGCAAGAAAATAAGAAAGAAAACTAACTTCAGGAATATGATGTTTATATACCCTTGCAGTTTGCAATTAAATTACAGCTTCAAATCGATAATCGATCATAAATAAGCCTAAAATATTTGCATTCTTTGATTCGAGGTTTTATTTGTGACAATTTATTTGACAAATACAAGTTTTGAAAAACTCATAACTAAGCCAAAAAAACATAAATTTGATTTTGGAAAGTTTTTCTGTGTTAGTTTTAATTAGGTTAATAAATCTGCATAATCAAAATAACATTTTCAAAAATGTTAAATTTTATGAATTTTTGACAATTTTAATGATGTAACCCCTTATATTTTTTTGAAAATTTTGAAAAAAATACATTTTTGCCGGACATAGCTAGATCGACTCGGCTGTTGATGCTGATCAAGAATATATATGATTTATAGGGTCGGAAATGAGTCCTTCACACCGTTAAAAGCTTCTGACTCATCTTAAAGTACCATTTTTACGACCCTATTAATCATATTAATTTTTAATCATTTTTACTTTAAATTCTATTAAAATTTAAGTTGTTCATTGTGCATTATGACTCTTTCTCTTTAAAAAGTAGCTCTGCTGTGTAGAAATTGTATGTGCCACACATGATTGGCATTGCGATGCAGTAAGGGGTTCCTCGTGAAAGGGGGGTGTCAGGTAAAAAGGGGCGGAATCCGCACACAACAAAAAAGCACACATGACACGTGTAGCCAAGCAGCTGCAAAAGCGAATAAATGGGTTATATGGGAGTGCGGAGAAATTTTTATTGATTGCATTGATTTTAGTGGCCGATTTTTTGCGTTCCAAGCGTCCCTCAAAGTTTTCTAACTAAAAGGGACTTGGGGGGATTTGTTTTAAAGTTGCCTTAATTATTTACGGTTAGCTTGCGTAATTATTTTTCACTTAACTACAGCTAATTTAATACTTTTTAGGACCCCTACAAAAAAATATATTTAATTAACTGTAACAAGATATACATTTCGCCGAGTTGGGCAATCAAATTAAGCCCCTCGGCAAATTGTTTTTCGTTTCTTGTCAAACTTTCGGTCGTCCTGCCCTTTTCGCCAACATTACATAGAAAAGGTGTTTGCCTCTAATTGATGGCCAGGAAATTAATTGAGTGGCATTTTTGGAGCCAGCCGGGCGGCACGCCCCGAAAATGTTGTTGTCCCCAGTTCTTGTTTTTTTTTTTCTGTCGGCCGATTTTGTTTTCCATGTAAACGAGATTTGTTTAGAACTTTTTTACGGGCAGATTCGCTTTGAAAGTTGCTAAACTTTCTCCCTGCATTTAATTTTTTTCCCCCGTCCATTTCCAGCTATCGCTGTAATTAACTTTATCGATAAACATTTTTTTCCCCGGCTGCCCTGCCGGCTGCTGCCCACCTATGAGTTGTGAAAATTTCGGGGTTTCCGAAAGTTTACCAGCCACTTCACAGCCCTTGCTGGCATTTGTTTGAATTATTAATTAGTTTGTTGGCTGGCTGGTTAAAAAGTTGTGCCTTTCAGTTTGACAGATTGCACAAAAGGCGAATCCACGGGAACGGCGACGAGACGACAACAATTCGGCGGTTTCGTTTGTGAAATTCGTTAACAATTGTTTAACAAGAGTGGAAAAGTCCCAGCACCCTTTCCCATCCTCCCCGCCCCAACCCGCCGGCAAGGACATGCAGCGCATTGCAATTTACGGTTCCCATAGCCATGACCAGACCCCAATCCAAATCCCCCATGGCAATGTTGCCTCCAAAGACAAACACCAGCGGAAGGAGGAGCAACTGGAGCAGCGGTAAATACTCGGGCGTTTGTTGTATAATCCCCTGGCAGCTAACAAATGTGCGCACATCCGTATCCCGGCCACTAAACCCGCCTGCAATCGCAGTCCCAGCCCCGATTCAGGGCAAACACCAGCACAACTCCCCTCGACTCAACTCGACTCGACTCGACTCGACTCGACACACTGGTCCTTTCCACAGAACGCAGCCCTGGAGAACAGAGCCCGGCCCAGAGGAGAACTCAACCCGACAGAACTCATCCCAACTCGACTCCACTTTCCTCGCCTCGACACGCAAAATGCAAACATACGCATTGCAGTTGGGTAAATGTGTTAAGCACACAGAGCGACGGCTGTTTCTGGTCCATTGCCATCACCTGGCTATAACTCTATCGGGGCTATCAGCGATATCTCCGATATCCTACATCCCGCCTCATCAGCCTCGGTCCCAGGTCAGAGCCCGGAGTTGTTCCTGGCGCAAATTGCTTAGTGAAAGCAAACAAATTAATCAAAATCAACTGGAAAGGTGTGCCACAGAGCCGGCATCAAACAATGTCGACAAAAGCAGCAGTTCCATCCACTCCACCAGCACCTTTTCAGCTTGATACAGGAAGAGAAATAATATCCATATCCTATGTTATAATTCAGGCATTAAAGCCAACCAATCTGCACTCTAATAAGAATATCATAAAAGATTTACAAGGTTACAGAGGAAATGTGATTTCTTTTTTGCTTGTGAAGTAGAAAGATTCAAACTCTCTTTTAAAGATTCCTAAATATTTTCTCTGTGTGCATGTGCATGGAGTCATCAGGGAGCAGGACTTACAGTTTGCATCCCACGCTCGAGTTTTCCCTCTTATTTGAACTGTGCCAGCTGCAGGTGTAGCCGATTGAGGTGGATTGCGGATGGGAGTGAAAGGTCTCCGGAGAGCTGTTGGCATGGGGTTAACTAACGCAACGATTGGCTTCGTTAGGCAAACCGAAAAATTGAGGTTTGCGGAGGTCACTTTGTTTTCGAGTGCTGCCCATATTGGCATCAGCTAACCCACAAGGACTTCAGGTTGCGTGGAAGGCCGATGAACATTTTACTTGTCTATAATAGCTTTTGATGCAATTTGGTGCATTAGGGAAAAGTTTTTGTGTGCTTTGGGTGGAGCTATCAAAGCCAAGGTAAAGTTGAGAAGGGTCAGGTGGAAATTTTTAACAGATTCAACTGAAAGATTTTCCAACGCGGGATAGGGTTAGTTGACATTGTAATTAAAATTAATAATATGGGTAGGTGATATGAAAAGTGGTAGTGAATTGAGGTAAAAGGACAATGTTTAATTTCATTTTGTTAAAAAAATGTTCGTGTTCTTATAACTCTATTTTTAATGGGTCCTAATATTCTATTTATTAAAATTATTTGACCGTATCCCAATCTATTGAATATATTTATCAAATATTTGCATTTATATTTGACAGAATTTTACATATTTATATACCTAAAAATCCCTATTATGGTTTAATTTCAACCCCTTTTTAGACTCTACTGCTAAATCTAAACAATTATAATTACCTGCCTAATTTTCGTTAGACAGTCTTGCACTATCCCTTCCCCCCGTCGATTACTTCCTGGGAAGTTTCCTGGGGGAGGGTGCTCGCCATACACATGATGTCTGGCAAACAATTCCCCCCCGAAGCCCAGGCACATTAGCCTAGGCAATTACATCACTTTCCTGGGCCACCCTTCCCATTTGATTGGTTTATTTTACGCGGGGAGAAGGGGATAATATGCGGGTTAGGCCCACATTTCCCTCCTTTGGGGCTTTCCCCTGCAGGCAGGCATGGGCGCTGGGAAAATGGGGGCATTGATTGTGCAACAATTGTGCACAACGAACCGAAAGTAGCTACGGCGAAAAAAAAGAACAACAACCAAGCGGAAATCGAGGGGGTTCAGATGAGGTCAGGCATATTGGTTCGTCCTCACTCACCTGACTTTACCTTTACGGCGTCTGACGTTTAACCTTTTTGGAAACAAAAACAGGGCCGATGTGGGTGTCCAATAGAGCACACGCATACAACTCGGTACCGGCGTGCCAGCCTGATAATACCCTCTGGCAATTTTTCGCATTTGCCGTCATGTCACAGCCGCCGTTTCGATTGTTTTCCGAGGGTTGGTGGGGTGCCGGGCCCTGTGTGCAGGGCCGACCAGCTGAGCCGCTGACAACGCACGCTAATTGCCATGTATGAAACAATTTTTGTGTTGTCGTGTGTCGGCCTTTGGGCGCTACATAGGACTAAATGGAATCGTGGCCCGGAACACAAGTGACCTGCGGCCAACTTCCTTGTTACTACCGAATCAATTTTTGGAAAGTCTGCCTGCTGTACCCTCTTTTTTTTCTAAGCTTTCACTGGGGTATCTACAAAATGTCTTAAATAATAAACTAGCTTAGAAACATTTTAAATATACTACTAAAAATCTATTTAAATTTGTACATTTATTAGTAAATCAATGAAAGTAACATATATTTTATTACTGAAATATTTTTTTATTTATTTACATTAAGAGAATACTTTATTTTCAAATAGTGCTAAGCAATGGTTATCTAGAAAATAGTACCCAGCGATAGTTACCTAGAAAGGAAATGCCCAAGTCACTATGTTTTCTACTGCCTTTTTTTGCGTTTCCTGATTTGATAGTTTGGCCGATGGCTACGTTGTTGAGCAGCTGCCTGGGACTTAAGTGTTGGCATCAGCTGCGAGGTTGATGGAAAGGCGGAAGTCGAATTCAAAATATTTTCAGGCCACCAGGAAAAAGCAACCAAAGCAGCTCTAAGCTTTTCAAGTTTTTCTTCTCCTGCGCTTAAAGAGTGTCCTTTTGTGCATTAAAGACCGCTGGCTTGCATGCCAAATGGGGGGGAGAGAAGTGTGCCAGAGGACCCCCAGCGATATGGCAGCATTAAATATGCATGACCAGAGTGGATCCCTGGATCCTTGGTTCCTTGGGTCCCAGGACCAGACAGCGCATCAACTCATCATCTTTGGGGGATGCGTGTTTGCATAATGTGGATGCGAATGCGAATATGTGACGAGGGGAAGCCCGACACATGCTTGCTTAATTAGTCAATTTAATAGTTGGCTTTCTTGTTTATGGGCCGGACTTGAAGATGGGAGCTAGGAGCCGGGCTGCTCAAGTCACTGGCACGCATGGCGAGGACATGAAATTCTAATTAGGCGACAAATATAAAAGTCTTCTCTGCGATTATTTATTATTTGCCATCGGAATAAGAATTCGCCTTCTTGGTGGTACGAAAAACTACGCCCCAAGGAGCAAAAATTTTCTAATTAAGCCGAATGCGAGAAGAAAGAACGGAAGTAAAATGAAATGAAATGAAATGAACAGACCAAAACAACCCGAAATGTTTTCTAATTAAAATGGAACACAATTCGAAACATGCAAAGAAAAGAAGGTACTGGCCAAGAGAAAGCAATTTGTGTGAGAAAAATGAAAAGTTAGCAGCCGAACAAAACACAACAACAATGCAAAAAGAAAGTAAAAACATGCTAAACGAAGTAAGGCAACAAATCATTGTAGAAGGTAGGCTCTTACCAACAAAGGCGGTGGCTGTGGGTGGGCGAGGGCAGGACCTGGACCACGCCCATACACCAAAGTGGTCAAAAACTTTCAAAATTAATTTTCAACTTTATTTTGTTGCAAGCGAATAAAAAGAAATATAATAAACAAGTCAGCAATCAAAAACACGCAAACACACCCACACTATACTCTGGCGACAATGTGTGTGTGTTTGGTTGTGTGTCCAAGTTTGTGTGAATGTCAGGTCTGTACAACATCCTCGCCCCCCTCAGCTCACACAGGACTTTCAGCATCCCGTCTTCCCACAAAGCAACAACAAAGGCACAAAAATATCAATTAAAATGGCAGCTTGACTTGAAAACTGCTTCTAAGCAATGTTTGTTGTACACAGAAAGCAAAAAATAATACACAGTAGTGTCGGACAATCACATCGATACACAATCGATCCATATTTGTGAATATATATACACCGTCACTGTTAAAATAAGCTCATGGTACAAGAGTGTAAAACATTCGTTTATTATTGTGTTATAATGTTTATTGTTCATGGAAAGAAAGAAATATCTTACAGATATGTTTGCTTCATTGGCAATGCCATGGCGGCTTTTATCAACGCTCTTAAATGTACTTAAGTGTACTCTTGAATAACTTTTCCTTGATCTTTCGATTAAATATCCTTGATTTTTCTTTAGTTTTCAATATATGAGATACCTGTACTTGACCAGTGCTTCGTAATGCTATCGAGCTTATTTATTTCTGTGTAGCGGCATCTGGGTTTGTTATTCTTGTGCTAGTTGTTGACTCAACAACCGCATGAAAAGAAACTTTACAGTGAGAGAACGAATTTGAAAGGGAACGGGGGCAAAGTTGAAGGAACAAACTCGTTGGGGGAGAAAGGACACCCTACTCGACCAGCCAAGCTTAAAGTTGTTTCTCCTGCTGCTGATGTTGCTGCCACTGCTGCTACTGCTGCTGCTGTGGCAGACAGTTTTGATAGTTGCCAGGAGTGCCCCTCATCCGATGCCACCGTCCTTTCCCATCAGTCAGCCGAAGTTGAATGGCATCTCAGGCAGAAAGTTCAAAATGCAACCCCTGATGCCGAGGCATATTCCTGACATGAAGATGACTATCAATAAATCCAGACGCTCTTATGTATATATATATATATATATATATGTATGGGGACATATATGGCTAAACCTATAGAAGCCTTTCCAAAAATAGAATTACAGAAACAAATGAAAAATAATTAATCTTCTAGATTTTTTAAAACCATTTCAATTAGTTTTAATTTATATTATGAAGCGAAAATAAAGAAAAATAATTTACTTTTCAACATTAGATTATAATTAACTAACAAATGTATTTTTAATATTAAGGAATTTATACTTTTAAATATAATTATTTAGGGAAATAAACTTACTGTGAATGATTTCTTATCCAATATGGTAATTTCTATTTATTTGACCGCAGTTGTGCACAAGCATGGGTGAAAAGCAAATTTCCACATGGCGTATGCGCAACGCACAGTCGGATGCTAAGTTAATTAATCATACGCACCGTATGCCAAGCAATGCCAATAAGTTAAATTGAATTTTCAATAAAATGGGCGCAAAACTGATTCAGCAATGAGGCGCAGCATTTTGAAATAACTTAAGTGAAATCAATCACGAATGTGCGGAAGTCAAACAAGAAAACAGAATATTTAAAGTACATATCAGAGCAAGGATTTAATGAATTTATCTAATTAATGATCAATTTATCTAATAACCAGTAATAGCTGAATTCCGAATTTTGTTTAATTGCATAGAGAATATGCAAATTAAGACTTAAATTCTAAATGAAATTATCTTAGCACTAAATATATTATTCATTATGAGTTTGTTATGTTTATATAATGTGAAGAAACAAGATATTCGAAATATATAAACTTTGCCAGGCTTCCACCTCTTGGTTGTATCCTCTGGAGTTTACGTTGCCTGTCAATGTACAACCGCTCGGCATCTGTGTCGCTTTTCATTTAAGCCCTGGCCGTGGGTATGGCTTTTCCCCGGGAATCAGCTCTGTCCGTGGCCCATTTCTGTTGTTGCTCTATGCACGATGTGATTTACTCCATACAAATCGTATACGGCGACGGTGGGTGCACCAGTGGCAACAGTGGCAACGGCGAGAGCAATCCAGAAAACGGAAGGCGGCCCGTGGTAACAGCAACAGTTAAATGAATCAAATCCATTTCAAAGCTATTCATCAAATGTCAGCGCGCTTTTGCTGGCCAACCGCGCAGCCAACGAAAGCCGCAGCTAGTCACAATAACAGGAAAATGGCACTGAGAAAAATCATTTTCCAAAAAGGGTTCTGAAATCAGCAGCTTTATGGAATCTTTCTCTCTCTATAGAGAGATATCTTATTCTAATTTTAATACAAGGAAAAATATCAAATATAATATAAATCAATAAATGAAGCTAACTTCGAGAAGCCGAAGCTTGGATGTAGTTAGGAATTGGATATTAAATTAATATTATTTATGCTAATTTTTTGGTTATATCAAAGTTTTTTTAATATCATAACTAAGCCAAAAATGCATTAATTTCAATTCCGAAAGCTTTTCTAAGCTTGTTTTTATAGGGCTAACAAATCTGCATACTGTGCTTTAAAATTGAAAGAGTATAATTTTTTGTCAAATTTTGAACATTTTAACGATGTAACCCTTTATAAAATTTTGAAATTTTGAAAAAATTTTGAAAATTTATTTTTCAATCGGAGATGGCTAGATCTACTCTGCTGTTGTTGCTGATCAATAATATATATGGTTTGTGGGGTCGGACACGATTTCTTACTGCGTTGCGACCTTCTGATTGAAATTATAATACCTTGCAGGGTATAATTTTATAATTATTCAAAGATATTTACAAATAAATTTCTTAATTAGCCATACTATATCTAACATGATTTCTCTCACTGTAGCTAAGGCGAGAACAACATCATGTAGATTTAGCAGGAGTAACATCGGAACGGATCCGGGTCGCTCAGCCTCGTGAAGCTCTGCGGAGCAAACTCGTTTTATAATTGAATTGATCCCATTATGTAGATGAAAACGTTTTTACGTTTCGTTTCGTTTCGCTTCGTGCAAAATGGCGGCCACCGTCTGGCAGTGCAACTTCCGGTCAAATTCGTGCAGCAGGAGCGAGCGAGTCGGCGAACAGAGAGCGACGGGGACAGAGACAGCCCGTAGTGGGATGACCGGGGGGAGTCGATGTAGCTGCCTGCCAAAAGCATAAACACCAAATGGAAGTTCAGTTCAGCTAAGAGCAAATGGCGGCCTTGTTGTTGTGGTTGCTGATGTTACTTTTAGTTATACCCTAGCCTTCGAGGAGTTGTGCTATTTAGGTCCCTTGGAGAAAATAGTGCCTCACAATTTGGTCGAACTTAAAATTGATTACATAAACAATTGGTGTATTGATTTATGCAATTTACTAGGTGGTATTTAAATTAATCTCCCTTACAAATTCAGAAAAAGAAATAAAATTAACTTAATTATTTAAATACACTTAAACTCATTCAGTAATCTTTGGAATGCTCTTTAATCTATAATGCCTAAAATATTAAGAGCTTTAAATCATAAATATTAAATCTTAAATATTGGTAGCGAGGAATTATTATATTAATTTCCACAAAACTATCAAATCTACTCAATGAAGCTAGAGTATTTGCTTTTCGAATTTACTTATTTGGGGGAAAATAATTTTCTCTTCCCCTTTCTGCTGTCTTTGCTTGCCTTTGGCTTGGCTGGGAAAATGCAAGGAAAGGATATAGTTTGAGCAAAATAAATTGAATTTAGTGCTTATGTCCTGACATTCGCTTTTAATTTCATTTGGTCTTAAGCCAAGCCACCCTGAAAGCAAACGCAAAAGAAAGAGGTATGGAGAGGAGGGTCAAATAGGGTAAATCCGGGGGACGTGGGGGAAAAAGCAAACGATTCGCTGGATCGCGTTTAATTTCCCACAGTTTCCAGCATTTTCCGCTGCTGTTTTTGTTGTTACCCCTCGCTCGCTTAGTTTGTTTGATTGCCTTGGTTGCGAATGCATTTTACACTGACAGCCAGGCCACGCCCAACACACCCAGACCACGGATACAACCACTCAACTGCACTGCGAATAAAATGAGGCAACGTTTTGACTATAATTTTGGCAAATTAATTAATTTATATGCCTTGAAATTATACTTATATTTCGATAATATTTTTTAAGCAACGTTTGAGCATTAGCTAGAAGATATATTCTCCTTTATCTTATATGAATCTAATTTATAAAGTGTAAAATTCTCTATTAATTCCAAGTTAATAATTTTTTGAGAGGAATAATTTCTCCTTGTGCATTTACACATACATAAGGCTTACGCCCAGAAGGAAAGATTTCCTGCCTGAAATCCTGAGCAGCTTAATTACAAATTGCCAGCCGGTAATTTTGTTAGCGCTTTCCGGTTATGATTTTTAATTGGAATTAAACGTGAATCTGGAAAAATCTTCGGGTACATTGTTAACCATATTTACATATCCTTCGAATCTGTGATCCTGTCTTAGTCACGTATTTGGACACCAAAAAATGCTCATACTCGAATAGGAAAGTACGAAACATGAGTACTACGACTGCATATCGATATGGTTTCGGGCTGCACAATCCTGCCGCAGACAATGCACAACTCAACTCAACTCTTTCAACAATGTGGCACATTGGAAGTACAAAATGCATAAATCATTTTAGCCGCTCTGCTCCTCATGCAGCAAACTACTTTTGCATGCGGCACCAAAACATAAATGTTTAAGCGTGTTTTGTTCTGTTTTGTTTTCCCCCATAATGAAACAATGCCCCGCACACACAGCACACAACACACAGCGCACAACACACATACTTTGTTCACATCTCGAAACAATGTGAAAGAGGCTGGGCTGCCTCAAACATTTTGTTGCACAGAACTTTCAATGGGGCAAAATCTGTTCAGCAAAATCGATGCACAATAAATTTCGTTGCAACATTTTTGCGGCTGGCATAAAGTCTATCGAGCATGTGGAATGGCCAGCCAGGCAACCCTTCATCAATGCAGGGCAGAGCAATGCAGCTGTCCTCGTTCTCCGTTCCGGTTCCCGTCCCGAGGTTGAGGTCTAAGGATTATCAATGTGGATTTTGATGTATTACAAGCCTTTGGCCAGCTCATTGATATGCAGCAGCCATCGGGCTGGGGGGGAGCTGCCGTGTAATCGTCCTCAGAGGACAACTAGCAAGGGTCGTAATAGAATAAAGAGAGGGGAAATGTATATAAAAGCGGGTTAAGTCCCATTCGGTGCATAAGCCGGTGGGCGACTTAAACCAGTTTTCTCTGTAGAACAGCTTGAATAATATCTATTAATATTAGAATATAACTAAGATTAAAGATTTTATGTTGACATTTAGCTTTTAGTCTCAACTTTTAATTTAAACTAGAACTGGCTCAGATTTTGTCAGCTTATGCACTTAAAATTTTTTGTTACACAAATATGCCTTTCTATGCAATGACCTTTTTTCGTTTAATCATACATTTTTAAAATATTTACATATTCCAGTTGAAAGCTGGTAGCCAAAAAATCAGGGCCTGGTTAGCTATTCACCCAGATTGCCAACTGATGGCACCATGATTGGCCTTAAGCTGCATTTGTCTTTGACCAACATACACATCCGGATGCGGATCCGGATGCGGGCGCTGCAGGGACCTGGACCTGCAGCTTGTCACGCGTTTTTGGCATAAATTATCAATGGCATGTGTGCCACAGTGATGTTGCTAACACACCCCCCGAACAGCTCTATAAAAAAGCAATGTCCGCCTGCCTGGAACCCAACCGGGCTCCATTGGCTCCAGTGGCTCCACTGGCTCCACCGATTCCAGCGGCAATCCCTTGCCAATCTATCGTGTCATGTCAGCAGCTGCTGTGTTTAATTTACGCTCCCCCTCCGAAACTAAAACACAGGTAAATCCCGTAAAGCGTTTCCACAATGCACAATACAACACCGCCGGACTGCATCCATATAAATGGCCAACGCACACAGGCGGACATGGATATATGGACCTTTGGGGGCGGCAGGATATATATGCATCAAATATCAACGCCATTATTTGTGTTTTGCTTCCACCGATGTTGTTACTGCTCGGATGCTGGTGTTCGTGCAACCCTAGCCGTTCCATTCCTTCTATTGAATAAGCGGCAGCGTAACTGGGTTAATTTATATATATCGCTTGTGGGCTAAGCTGTTGATATATAATATTGTGTTATAAATTTTGCACATGGCGGCGTGATCTCGTAGAAACTCGATTAAAGCCACATATATCTTATTACAGTATCAAGTTTTTGGTAGGGCAAATCACATTCATGTGTTCAGAATTTTTAAATCCTTTTATGACTGCAAGAGTATATTGTTATGGCTGATATAATTACAATATATATATTACAATATATTATAAATATAAAGTATTTTTTGTAAGCTGGAAACTTGTAAGCAACACTTGAAGTACTTTTTAAGATTATTTTTCAAAGCAACAGATTTTAAAATCGATAAAGTTATACAAATCACAAGAATGTTGATATGATTAAGGCAACGAGGGAAGTTTTTCTCAAACCAATTTATGCTAATGTTTATAGTAACTAATAACAATAAATTATACACTTACTACTATAACAAATATAGAATCATTTTTAAAGGCCCAAATTTCTCTGAAATATTAAAGGTAAATTGGTAGTTAGGTTTATCGATTTTAAACAAGGTAACAAACCAGATATTATTTTATGAACAGCATCTAGCATCTCTAGGAAATATGACCTAAGAGTATGCTCACGTAAAATCTTTTTGAAACATATTTCAAAAAAATATTTCGGTCAAAGTTCAAGACAACAACAAATGTAAAACGACCAAATGTCAAGTGCTATAAAATTGCATTGCTTGTCTACCTTTCCTTCCCTTTCTCTGGATATCCTTCCATACCCCACTATTTTTTCCTCTCTCCCTGCTTTCCAACTTGTTTTGCCAGTCCAAACTGAGTGACTGAGTGTAAAGAAAGGCCGTGCTGAGACTGACGGAAAGTAGCTATGAAAAATAAAAAAAAGTGGTAAGAACAGACCCAGCTCAAAACGAATTGTTACTACCCTTACAGTTTAACACTGTAAAAAGAACAGACTAAAACTTATAAAAAACCTTAGTCTGGAAACTAACAATATAAATGAACAATAGATATTCATAAAGCCAAAGCTTTATCTATGAATTTAGTAAATAACTAGGATCTACTTTAAATTCACCCCTCTTAAGAGTATTAAAAGGACACCATTAAGCTTAACCTGACAATCTGAAGGAGAACTGCAACTCTCTGCTGCACACTGAACAATAAACGGGCCAATTTTCCTCGCTGGCCCAGACAGACGGAGATGGAGTAAGATAGGAGCGACAGACCGACATCAAGACAGACGTCCTGTCACATTTAGGGGAGACAGGACACAGTCCAAGGTCCACTTAGGACAACTACAAAATAAAAGGAGAATGAAAAGCGCGACACAAATTGAAAACGAAATACCCCAACTGATGCCAGAGAATAAAATGCCTTGCTTATATTTATTTTTCCTCTATTTTGTCGCCCTCGTTCCCTAAATATTTTGATAAATATTTAAATGGCTTAAAGTGCACTTCAACTGGCTGCAATACAGGGTTCTTTGAGCTGCCTGCACAAGGAATTTAAGTATTTGTCATGGCTAAGAACGAAGACCGGGGCAGGACACGAGAGAAGAGGCCATCGGAGTTCATTAATTTTATGCACACTGCCCCGCCAGTCAGTCATTCAGTCAGCTGCAGCTTCCTTCTCGATTTACTCGCTCCTCACTAGGGATGGGAACCAATATCGATCTATCAGTACGTAGAAATAAATAATGTACAAAATTATTTATAAACTAAAACTGTGGGTGGAAATTAAATTTGACAACAATTCATAAATCGATTTAACAACAGTCTCGATTTTACTACAGCCACTCAAATCAATATTTTCTGATATTTTGTCATTCATATTTGATTCGAACAACAAGTTTAACTAAATTATAATATATTGTTTCGATATATATCGGATTTTCCTCTTGATAATCATCCCTACCGCTCACTCAGAAGCTCCGGCAATCAAATTAAAGCGTTCGACAATTCCGAAAACTGTGTGCGGTTCATTGGGCTTTTACCCACTTTGACTTGGCCTCGAAGTCTCCGGTTTCCTGCCACTGTAACTGCCAAATGGAAAATGGAAGTGACAACGAAACTTCAGCTGCACTCTTCATTTTGATTGCATTTCATTTGAGTTAAGGCCAGTGCAAATGAGCTTTCCAATTGAACGGCAATCAAATTGCCGGTGTCAGCATTTCAATGTAACGAAATTGAGCCTTTTTCAACTCACGAAACATCGAACTGTTTAAAATGTATACAAAATGTTTACATTTTCCAAACAAGCTAAAGTTTCTCTAATGTTTTCAATGATTTATATTTAATGCTATAAATAAGCTTAAATTTTACCATTGAAATTAAACACATAAACCCTGTAAAAACACATATGCTTAATGGGGGTTTGACTTGGTATCTGTGGGGTATTAAATTAACAAGTTGCCAACAACAGAAAGAGGCCCAAACACTTGCCAAGATTTTGACCAAGACGGAAGCGCAACTGGGACAACTCCCAGCTTCCGTCTCCGTCTGCTACTCCTCCAACTATCCACCAGAGTCCTCTATGTCGCCATCTCCGTCTCCTGTTAGTGTTGCTCTTCCACTTCCTGCTGCGTTTGCCAAGATTAGAGCCGCAATGGTCGCGACAAACAGGCACAGTCACAGACACGCACAAACCCATACAGGCACACCCAACTTGAACCTATTTCCGTTTCCGGTTGGCTTTCTGAATACAATTAACGGTTTGCCGGGGTAAAATGGCCTGCCAAAAGGCTTCAAGTGGGACGGGTTAGCGGGCGCTCGGTTGCGCTCACAAAAGCCTTTGCATAAATTATGAGCAGCGCCACCAGATAAACGCGATAAATTATCAAACAGACATCGCCGAAGTGAACCGAAAATGCAATCTGCTGCCTTTCCACATGCATTCCTTCCCATTTTCCTTTGTTTGAGTGTCAAGAAAAACTACACCCTCTCCAACCGACACACCCATGCACACGCACTCGTACCCACCGTCAAATAGCACACACACTCATATGGTCTTTGTTTTGTCTTAAGTAGCCCGCCTCACCATGTCGTTTCTGCTGTTTGCCGGCTTGCTTTTTACGGGCAACGCCTGACAGGAAGCGGAAGTTTCAACGCGCAGGCGGAAATTATTGTTTAGCTTTATTGTTTAGACTGCTTTAGAAATTTGTTTGCCGAATTATTTCTGTTCAGTCATCGCTTTTGGTAACGACTGGCATTCTGCGTTCCCCATTTACCCGCCCTCCGCTACCGGCTTAATTCGCTGGGCGTGTTTTATGCTCGCCAAATTTATGGATAGTCCAAAATGTCTGGCCCCTCATTGCGTGTGTGCAAATGGAATCGCACACACATGGAGCCATAGACAATGCTGTGAGCCCATAAAATAACACAAAACACAAGCCCAACTCACATGCAGACAACAGATTTGCATTCAAAATAGGCAAGTTTTTCGAAAAAGCCAGAGAATTTTGCGGATATCCTGGCATTTTGAAAAAAAGCCTAAAGTAGCTTATTTCTAGAGAACAGAAATCTTAAATTTGTTCGTAAATTGTACTCAAATTAGTAAAGAAGAAGTAGTTTAGGTTATATTGTTTTGTAAAGTATTCTGGGATGCAAAACTTTCAAATTAAATACATTTTGTTTACATGTTTATAATATTTTACTTTTTTCATTACTCTTTTCTTAATTATCTATCTATTTTTTCATCTATATTATTTTCCCGTACACTTCAATTTTCTCCGTTTCCTGAACCAAATTCTATTTATTCAAATTAGAATTTAACCTCTCAAATTCCCCGCATAATTTCATTACTTTTTAAGACCCTCAATAAATACAAAACTCATTTAATGATAAAAGTTATGTTTGGCATTAATAAAAGACTCAAAAGCTTTCAAGGTAATTAAACATTTGTCACGCCAGCAAGGACAATGCAAAGGCCCGAAAAAAAAGTGCGGCAAGCTGGGGAGGCGGTCCTCGAATATGTATGTTTATGCATGTATGCAAAGGTATTCATAACATTTTTTAATGCATTTTAAAGGCACGCTTTCCGGGCGACAGCCAGGTAATGCAAAGATTATGAGAGCAAACAAAAGCACATGGAAAACAAACCGGAAAGCTTCGCGCTTTCCTTTTAAGCAGAAAGCCTATTAAAATAAATTACAGTGCAGTTTTTTTTTGTTTTTGTTTCGTCCTGCTCTGTACGAAAATTAACAGCAGCAAGGCAAAAAAAAAAAAAATAAATAAAACAAAAGAGAGCTGCGAAAATGTGTGGCGGAGATGGAGGCGAAGCAGAAGGACTACGCACTGAATAATTCATGAATGTCGTTGGCGCAAGCAAAGTATAGTGTTATATTTAATAAGCTGCGGCGAAGGGGGGCGGGATTGGTCGAGTGCCGGTCTGTGGGTGTTGGACGATGGACCCTGGACGGTGGGCAGTAGCTGAAATCAGACACAAAGGGCATGACTATCAAAAATTCAAAAGTCCTGCCGAACTCAAACGGGAGAGCGGGCAGCTGAAATTTGACAAATTTCGCTGCCTACTTTTTGGGGCCTCGCCCGTTGCTTTAACTTAATCATTTAATAAAACTTTTATGCTGACGATGCCAACGCCGACATCGATGTCACTCCTGCCCTCCTCCACTTCAATTACTTTTGTTGCCATTTTTTTTTCTTTTTGTCCTTTCGCCATCGTTGTCCCTGGTGGCAGGCGAAGGACACTTATTAGCTCGCTGCTGTCCTGGGCGGTGTGCTGCCTTTTTTATTTTGGCATCTTTGCCGCCCTTTTCGCCGCGTTCTTATATTTTAAAATTATGTCAATTTCTTTTGAGCATAAAGCGCGAATATTCAGCGCATTGTCCTATGGACCAGGATATTCTGCGGGGACACGAGGGGGCAGCGGGATGTCAGCGCCGGCTGCAAAGGGTCGAGCGTTTAAGCTGATTGTGTGTTAATCGCGGTTAACTTGACGGCCGTCGCCATAAAGAGGCCAAAGTTTAATTAGAGCCTGTCGCTTTCGGCGAAAACTTTTGTCATAATTATTAAAGGGACTTGAAACATTGTAAATATTAAAGAAATAACTATAAGATTCAAGCTTAGAATAGAATTATTGATTAGGAAACTCTTTTTTCTAGAAGTGCTCTAGGAAATTAATTATAAAGTTAACTTTACCACACTTTAATCTATTCCAAAAATCTTACCAAATGAGTATTACAGTTTATTTTTGGCTTAGATTGGATAGAAATAGAAGCTAAACAAAATTTATTGTGTTAAAAGATGATTATAATCCCAAGATCGCACTTTTTAAATATTTCTGAACTTCCTATGCCCCTTTAATAAATTTATTATACGTTTTAATAAAATGTAAGTAAGTTTGGTTAACGTTATAAATATTTCAATTACTCTAAACTACTGCTCTTTTTATTTTATTTTTATTTATTTTTTTTTTCAACCATCGTAAACTGTCAAAAAAATGTAAATGTTACGAAATTCTCAACATTCTGGAAAAAAATTCTACAAATCCTTGCCATATAAAATATGCAAATCCAACTCACTTAGCTTGGAAAATGTTTCCCCTCCCCCATCGTAGTTTTCTCTGTGAAAATTCTTCCCCAGTGAGACAGCGGAGAGACACACCTGAAAATAACTCAATGACTGCCACAAATTTGCCATTTTTATGTGACTCATAAATACGGGCAGCCTTCAAAAGCCCCGTGGGCTGAGGAAAGGATATCTGTCCAGGGTTAAGGAGAGAGTTGTGCGGAAGAAACCTGGGGATGCAGGTGAATGTTGGGGAAATAAAAAAAAAAGGGTAGCAAGGAGAGCAACATCACGCATACGCACCGTGGCACTTCGTGGACAAACATATGCAAAATCATCGGCTGAGTATTTGCATACAAATGTCGTACATATGCCCAGACGCCAATGTATGTGTGTTCGGCAAGTATTTCTGTTGCAATTTCCGGCTACTATAACCGGAAGTGAAGCTGCTCAAAAATTCATGCAACCGTAAAAGGAGCAAAGTGCGCCAATAAGCACAAGGAAAAACCAACCAACGTTCGGCAGTCGGCATTTTGCCGTTTGGCATTTTTTTTCATTTTTGTTGTTCGTTTTTTATATTCTTGTTCTGACTCCGTTTTTTGCAGTATTTTACTTTGGCGATACACTTCTTGCATATTTCCCAGCGTCGCCAGAAATCGACGGACGTCGTCTCCTCCACAATTTGCATATAAAATATTTTGTGCGAATTACACACACATGCGAGCATCAAGTGCTGGCATCGCATAAATCGCATTTGCCTCTGAGTTCTTATTGATTTACGACAGAATTTTTAATAGTTTGGAAATTGTTGCCGATAAATATATTCTATTTATGCATTATTGCATTTCTTGTATCATAAATTCAATGCCAAACCAACTTAAATGTGATATATGAGGGCGGCAGATAAATTTGAAACTTGAATTAAATGCGTATCTCTAAGGCCATTTGCCTTTATTTTATGTATTCCCCTTGTACACTCGCTGGCCCGGCTTTATTTTATTTAAATGTAACCCGAGCATTTTTTATTTGCGAATAAATCTTTCATGTCCGCAGCCAGTTGCCAGCGAAATCAATTCACTTGTGAACAGAGCGACAACCGACTGAAAGTGGAATGTTTGCCATAAGAATTGTTCGGGTTCGCGGCATATTTAAATGGCCAACCATTTTTTTTTCAATTCGGACCTCAAACAAATCAGAGAAACGGAAATAATTAAATTTTTGGAGGCACACACAACGGTGGCGGAAAAAAATACAATTTTTCGCACGGTTGCCAGGCGGGGCCCGAAAAGCCATCAGAAAAATGCATCGTGATGGGGATCCTGCTGGGACCTGTGTGTGCTGTCCCTGCTGGCTGCTCCTTGTGCCACACCGGATGCCTATGAAATGCAGCTGGTGTGTAAAATGATTTTTGCTCCCTCATTCATTAAAAAACAATTAAATGTGCGACACGCGAACTTAATTACACTTTTACGCGGCCATCGCGAATGACAACAGCAATGATGCCAATGTCGTATCCACGTCCTCGTCCTCGTCCTCGTCCTCATCCTCATCTCCATACTCTTATCCTGGCTGCCTACCATTTGTGGTTTTTAGTGCTTTCCCGTCGCGACACACTCTTCAACTTGAATATTTTATGGCCTTGCAATGGATACAGGACTGAGGACTGAGGACAGAGGACCGGGGACGGTGGTGGTCCCTGGGCCGGGCCATCAAACAATTTGTATAATCAACAATTAAAGTGCGGATCGGCTCGTGGCCACGCATTAAGTGGGCATTGTCTGGACCGACTCCTCCCATTGCCACCTACGGGGAGATTTTCCAATTTGTACTCGCAGCAAATTGCAAAGTTTTGTTTTGCGGTTGTTTCCATCTTGCCCAGACTGACTGACTGCCGGACGGATGGGAAAATCAGACAAAGGGCCCACATTTTCGGACGGTTGTAAACTTCAATTGCGCGTTAAAAATTTCTGCGCAGCGTGTCGCTGTGTTTTTCGCAGTCTTAACCCATTAAAACATTCCACGGACGCGGTTGTTGTTGCCATTAATGGCATTAATTAAAAATTAAATTTGTTACAAGCCCGTTTAACGTCTCACTGTCTGACTTGTTCTGCTATGGAATTTCGCCTACTAGAAAGTGTTTGATATGCTGCCTCGGATTTGCTTTTCAATAGACTGAGAATGGAGAGCTGTCAAGGCTATATGATAACCCCATGATACTTGATATCCGGGTCATATTTTAGTGACTTATATTTGACTTTTTGCTAGGCAAAGTATTTCCGCTTAGTAACTTTTCCTAAGCCAAGAATTTGAAAACTGGTTAAGCTGAAACGCCGCGATTAAATTCCAAGCTCATCCTGCGAAGCCTATACATTTTTGGAATCCCATACACGCTTCTCTTTTGCTGTGTATTTATTTATACACTTAAAAGAGAACTGATTTAGTAATTAACTTAAATCGTACAAAGGTATTTTCTTTAATCCTTTAAAATATAAGATACAGATACTCTTTAAATGATTGCTTATTTAGGCTTTACAGCAAACATATCTTTGCATTCTTTTAAATTGCAATAGATTTTCTTTAGAGAAATACAATTTATATTTAATTACAAAATGTATAATTTCTCTTAGTGTATATATATTACAAGGATACAAACACGCGCCGAGCGTAATCATGGCAGATGTCCATGGTGGCATGGCTCAACATTTCAGGAACCGAGGACTAAGCTTCACGGCTTTTGGTTTTTGTCAGCGCAAGAAAGCCCAAAATTAAATAGAAAATAATTTGATTTATGTTGGTGTGCAAAACCATTTGAATGTGTGTATATACATTTTGGCTGATTAGCTTGTTGTTATTTTTGAATATTTACGATTGTGGAAGCGAGTGAAACAGACCCTCTAGTTGGGAGTAATGGAGAATGGGGGCAATAACCTCTCATTAATCCAATTAGACATGAGCCATCAAGCGTCACGCATACGCCGCGTGGACCTTTTCGGCACAGCATGATTTTCCTGCAGCTAGTTCATTAGACATCTCCGCGTCTCTTCGCTACACAGACCTTTATTTATACATTTATTTATCGGACATTTATCATGAAATTACTGTAATAAGTTGGCGTGCCATGATTTATGCCACGAAATTATTTCCACTTGTTTTCCATCCCCGCCTCTCCTGTGACGCTTTCCTCGCTGCCGCTTGCTTTCAATTATGTTCAGGACTCTTTGTCCTTCATCCTGTGTATGGATTCCCGATGATGGCATTACACGAACTGCGGTCAAATCGCACGCACGCCTGGCTCGACAACATTTAGCTAACTGATTTGTCGCCATTCATTGAAGTTGTCATTGTTGCGCTCCCGGGTTGTTTTTCGGTTTTCTCTGCGTTCCTGACGATGACAAAGGAGGCGGTGGCCACTGAAGCCACTGCTGGTAAACTGGTTTGTCTTGTTAGCGCTCTGTCCGTCGACATGTGTGAGATTTCCGGGACCAAGAGTTATGGGACAAAATATATCAAACAGTAGTCATGTTGAAGTTTGTTGCACTTTAAGCAGAAGCTTTAGTTTGAAATGGGGAAAGTTTTGAGAGTTGGTATTATATAACTTTAATTTACTTCTAAATACCGATTGTTATATTGCTATAAACTAAAGATATAATGTTTTAACTAGAATATCATCAACGTTGAATTATAATGGATAATAACAAACAATAATAATACTGAACAATAATATGGTATCCGATTTCATATGCTTACATAATAATTTCTACAAGCTTTGTTAACTGATTAATGGTAGCATTAAGTTTTATTTTAAATGTACTAAGAAATATATATATAGAAGATTGAGCGGAAAACAAAAGCGAAGACAAAAAAAGTCTTTTTAATTAATTAATCAAATACTATAAGTACAATTTATAATTTAATGCATTTACTTGCAAAGATATACATATTTCCATAATGTATTCAAGAAAGCTGATTTAAATAGATAAACACAAATAAAGATATGCATATATCCCTACCGAAAACTGTGGGCTTATTGTTTATTCAAAATATAAAATAATAAACGATATTTTAAACTAATAAATAAAGTCACATGATTAATTACTGCATAATAACTTTTATATGTTAAAAGTATAATATATTTCAAAGTACACTTCTCCCTTGAATTGTGAGAGTGGAACTTTGGCACTCTCAACTTTTTGGATAATGCCTTGTTCCAACATGTCCCTTACTATATATGTGTACGTGTAGTATTCATACGTTTCCCCCTAGATAAACCATTAAAATATCGAATAAAAAACTTTGCCATTTGTCTGATAGGCCATGGCATCGAGGAACCATTACCTGCCCCAATAAAAGCTGAGTGGGGCTGTCGCCATGTGACTGCGGTAATAACGCTGGCAGGAAATTCGTAGAAAAGTAAAATCAAAGCACAAAAACAGGGGAGACAGTGCAGAAGGGGGATGAAGTGAAGAGAACAAAGAGAGAAAGAGAAGTGCCACCGAATTGACTTAATTCCTTATTGTTGTTTTGGGGGTTCCCTTTTTTGGATGATTTTGCAGGGGGCAGCATCGGCTGAACAGCTGATTCGGTTGAAGAGCGAAAGCTTCGGAGAGCAGGATACGTTCCACTTCCAGGCTCTCTCTCTCTATTTCTCTCTGCTCTGCCTCTGTGTGCATGGAGCTTAACCCATATTGCCGACGAGGCCTGAAGCCTGGCCGCCAACGAAGGTCCGCTTCAGTCGTTGGAATACACTCGTGCGTCGTGGACACAAGTCGAAATCGCTCTGTCGCCGTAAACTTGCACGTGGCAGCGGTACTGAGGTCCTTTTGCTCTCCGTCGTTTCCTCTCCGCGGGCGTGTGTCGTAGTGTCGGACGGTTACTGTGTGCGTGTGTGTGTGTCTTGGTGTGCGACAGTAAATGTGAGCAATTGAAAATGTGTGTGTCTCGGGCAAAAGTTGTCCTTTTATCTACGCGAAATTAAAGCGAATCGACAAACACATGCGTATCCTGTGGAAATGTAAATGTAAATGTATGCCATGGCTTGAGAATCCGTTACGAAGCCGCGTCACCGTCTCCTTTGTCTGCTGCCTTGCGGCATTCCTCCATCTTTATTTATTTTATGCCATTTTCCCGTCTCACGTTGTATTGCGTAGGCACCCAAGAAGTGTTTGCAGAAATAAAAAAAAATCCAAAAAAAGGATGAAGAAAAATAACGTTAGCCACATCGCTCACATTCCACTTAACGGTCATTGACGTTGGCGTTCCTTTCTTTTTTTTACTATTTGGTTTTTGGGAGAACAGGAACCATTGCATGCCTTTCATTTGTCCTGTTGAGACACGCCTTGCATGCAATTAGGCCCTTGTAAGTTTAATCGCCGTGGATGGAATAATTAAGTCAGGCGAAATCGGTGGCGACACCGAAACTCCCAAAAGTAGGCAATTGTTGTCGTACCATTAAAGTCAGCTCAGTTCAAAAGGAGTTATTAAGCCACTGTTGTGGTTTTCACGTAGGCAGCCTTTTTGAAATTCTCTATTTAAATCGCTTAATATACTAAATCATTAATTTTGCTTTACGCTTCTGTGAGCAATAAATGGCGTATTTATTTATTTATATTTATAAAGTTAATTTACAATGTATCCTAACGTTTATATTGAATAAAAATATTTCTGAACACTTGTATCAAAAGTGGTTAACGTACTCTATAGAATTTCACCTATATATTTTAAAAAAATGGTCCTAAGTAATTCATTATTATAAATAACACATCCAGCAGTTTATAATGACACTAAACGAGCAAATTTTACAACGGAAGTTGATTAATTTCTTTTGGTTTAGGTTTCGTCCTTTATTGAATTACTTTCTAGTCGAAAACGAAATGTAAGAACTAACTTTATATTTGAATAACATTCGATTTAACCATAAAATTTGTTTTTACTTTCATTTAAATCTGATTGCGTGCTTTTCCTACACTATATTACTTGTCTTATATTAGCACTATTTATTTATTGATTAGTATGCATACCAACCCTGAATATGAGTTATATTTCTCAGCGCGTTAATACAAAAAGCTTCAATTCAATATTTATACTCATTGTACGCATATTACATTTGAATACAAAAAAAAACTATGGCATGAGTAAAGGTTTTTTTAATATTAAGCCTTGTTTATTTCCTATATTTTCTTGTTTTGTAAAATATATGATTACATTTGTAAACAACACAATTTCTCTTTGGCTTATTGATTTATTAATAAACCAACCACCAAATCGGAATATTGGTTTTATTTGTCAATTTTATTAAATTCCTTATTTGGTCATAAATAAAAAGCCCAAATGCATATTCATTAAAAATAACAAATTAATATTTGCGTATAAATATTACTTTTGTTTTTCTTTAGGTAATATTTTTTTCTGCTTAAAATTATACGTTTTTGTGATACATCCTTTTCATACTTGTCCCCAGCATAATTAAATATTTAAATTAAGCTATATTATTCCTTACTCAACAATTTTTTTGTCTATCATTTTTTTGGTCAAACTCCCAGTTAATACTTGAAAATGCGCATCGGATTCGCATTCATATCGAAAAATAAATTCGAGTTTTTCTTCTGTCAGTAGTTTCGACAAAAAGCATTTCAATATGTCGCTATGCAAATAGAATTAAACCCGAGAATTCCCATTTGTAAATATACAAAAAAAAATATAATGAAACAAAAAGTGAATCTTTAATAAACATGTTTGAACGGTAGTATTTAGATTTAATAAAACTTGCTTATTTTTTATTCATTCGAAGCCTTATAATAACCAAAACGCAGCTCGGCAATTTTAAATATAAATGAAACCCCAAATGAAAAAGGAAATTAAACAAATAGAAATGTTGCAAACGATTCAATTTCAGCAAAGAATCTAACAAAAGCGGCAAACAAAAGCAAATAAAAGTTGAACCCGTGAAAAGTGAAAGCAATTGAAATTCGCCCCAAAAATAAAAACTTGAAATAAAATGATTTGTTGTTGCGCGATATATGAAATATCAACAATTTTGGCCAAACGATTTCCCGATACCGTGTACAAAAGAAGTGAGTGTGCGTGTGCAATTGTGTGAGCACCTACAAAGCAAATAAAACGGGAAATAACAGGACAAAAGGATACGCGAGCTTAAAAGAAAAGGATTTTCGACAGTCCCAGCTGACCGGAGAGGAAGCAGCAGGCCAGGCTCCCCGGATTATTTTCGCCAGCAGTCAGGACAATAAAACTGCCAGTGGTCATAAAAAGAACAGCAACTGTATACATGGATGCGTGTATATAGATCGGTGGCTTTTCCAAGGTAAGTCCGAGCACAAGGCTGAAGCTTATGTTGTCAATTGCGTAAAGCAAAGATATGTCCGAAACAAATAATTGTCTTTGAGATCATCGAATGATTTACCCGTCAAGGAAATCTCTCTTCGCTGCTCAGATCAATCACATTGTTCCCTAATTTAGCCAGGGCGCTGCGTCAACAGAAATAAAATCAATTCAATGAAGATAAATGAGTTCAAAGTGAAACCCAAGACGTAGAACGTATATACATTATAAGCCAAGGCTTCGTCCTGGCCTGGTCTCCACTTTCACTAGCTACTGGCAGCGGTAATAAGCGATTACAATGTCGTGAGTCTAAATCCGAGACGCAGCCAGGACGATGCCGCAGTCACGTGCGTCGCAGGACCACAATGCGAAGCAGGTGTTGTGGAGGATGTATATATCCAGGCGACACAGCACCTCATAGGAGTCTGTCGGTGGCCATAATTTACCCCGACACCCGGTGGCTGTCATAAAAAAGTTTCATCTTATTACTCATACGCACCGATGCCAGACTCGGTCTCTCCCTCTCTCTGCCTCCGATGAGCAGGGAAATCAAATTAATCATTCTGCCAATGATTGGAATGATTTCTTCTGGCTTCCCTTATCGATTTGGATACTTGCGCCTGTCAGACACGCACCAAAGTACCTGGAGTCGCTATTTTTAGTAGGCGCAGCTGTTGGCTCCCACTTTCGGTTAAGATGGAAGGCCGCCGGGGAGTGCTTTCCGGGGATGGCTGCATAAATTAACGCAAATAATTATGCAGATTTTTTCCCCCGTTTTTATTGCTGTGCGCAAATAAACGCCGCCAGACGAAGAATGACGAGCTTGTTTTGAACTTTTGAATATTTTAACGCTCCATAATTAGTCGGCGGGCCAACTTGAAAATTTACCCTTTTCGTTGCTATATTAGAGGTGAACATTCGTTGAACGAACTTTGCCCATTCATTTTAGCGAACTTTGACTTCCTTTTATTTTAGAAAAGAAAAAGGAAATGGTGTCAAAGTTGTCTTTAAGTTTTATATAAAGTGTCTAGTATTCTTTTTAAGGTTTTAGTAAATTTTTGTTACTTATTTACTATCTTAATATTATTACTTTTTAATTTATTAATTTATATATATCGAGTAAACAAGTCACTTAAAAAAATCAAGCAGGCAAAATTAAGCCAATATAAAATAGTAATTAAAGAACATCTTTAATAAAATTTGTTGTTATTGTTGATTTAATCACGAATTTATGTAGTATTTGTTTTCAATTGTAATTAATACCCTTGCAGGGTATTATAATTTTATACACTAGCTGTACCGCTGTGAAGGGCTCATTTCCGCCCCTATAAGTCATATATATTCTTGATCAGAATCAAAACCCGAGAAGTTCTAGCTATGTCTAGTCAAAATGAATTTTTTTCAAAATTTTCCAAAAATTTTTAACGGGTTACATTGTCAAAACTGTCAAAAAAATTGATAAAAGTTTTAACTTTTAAAAATATTATATTGATTAAAAAGATTTATTAACCTAATAAAAACAAACAAAGGTAAGCTTTCCGAAATAAAATTAATGCATTCTTGCTTAGTTATGAGTTTTTAAAAATTTGATTTGTCGAAAAAATTATCATATTAAAATATATATAAATATCGATTCAAAGAATGCGAATATTTGAAGCTTAGTTAAGATACATTTTTGGATCGATCTTATAATTCAATTGCAAAATGCAAACTTTGTTTTCCCAGTTCCCAGTAATTTCCAGTCTTGTTATCCTTTACATCTAAAATAACATATGCAGTTCATAAGATTTATCTTTCCTCTTAAAAAAATCAGCCTTCTTCTTTAATACCTAGCAGGTTACTGCACCTTTGTCATCCATTATGTTCATGTTATTTTTCCCCTTGCATTTCTGCCCCAACTGAAGCACCTGCTGCGAGAAACCATTGCCAGTTCCTCCGGCAGGCATTCATCCCAAAATTCCGACGAAAGCTGCGGAAGAAGGAATGATATTATCCGCCAAAAATATCCCCGACTCCTCCACGGGACACCACAGAGGTGCTCCGTTGGTCAAGCACAGTCCAATCAACGAGAATCTCCCGATGCAGTTTGAGGTGCAAGCGGAAACCCTGGTTGCGCCTTTTGCAAATTCAGAGCCATGCAAAAGTTGGCTATAGGTTGGGGATCTCCTCAACGGAGCCATGGCCTCCTTTCCATCTCGGACACGACTCTCGTTGTGGCAGTGGCCGCAGCAGGATTCCTATGAAGCGCAGGTCGCTGTAGTTTGCGGTAATCAACGCGTTCGCCATTTCGCTGACTCCCTGCTTGGACACCTGCCTGGCAGCAAGCCCCTGAAAGGCTGCGCCTTTCCCAGCCTAATGGGGTCTTCATTCGATTTCTCGTTCTCGCTGCCTCTAGGCTTTCTCTGGGAACTACACCTGAGCAGAGAACCCACTTAAAATTCTGTCAGAGCAACTCGTACGCCGGTGGTGGCAGATCTATCTTGGAGTTAATAAATGCCTGGGAGGCTGCCTGAAAACTTTAGTCCATCATCCATTAGCTGACTATTAATCTTACTAAAAGGAAAATTTGAGCTTCCTGCTTTTCAATAAATTTGATTATTTATTGTTTTTAAAAAAGCATTATTTTTTCTGTTTTAAAGTATTGACTACAATCAAGTTTGGATTTTTAAAATATATGCAATTTACATTTACTTGTAGAGATACTCTACGAGATTCAAGAACTTAGTTGTACTTTAATTAATACCTCTGGAAATAAAATGCATTTAAGCATCTTTCTCGGAAGGAAATATAAAATAAATAATATAATATAATATAAAAATAATGTTATTTACTCAGGAAATAATACCTGGATCTTCTTTAAATAGTTTGAAACATTATGAATGCTGGAGATTGGTAAAAACTTAAGGAATCTTCTATGCTTTTGTTTCTAAACGGTATATTTTAGGAACGTAGATTTCGTATAGTTTTATATTTAAGCACTTTCCCAACAAAATCTCCCCGCTGTTGCTTTCCTTTGATATTCATCACGTTGTTTTCCCAACGGTTAGCCCTTGGAAACCACCCACAGCTAGTATAATATACTGTAGCAGATAAAAAGAAATATTTTCCACAAATAAGCATGCATATCCAAATGAGCTAGTTTCGCAGCCAGCACTCCTCGCTGTGCGTACTTGAATTGTCAGCGCAGCAAACAACGAGATATCAGCAGAGTAATGCCAAAAAAGCAGAACAAATGCGAACCAAAAGCTTAAAAATGCACACAAATTGCACTGGCACAGTTAAGGATGTGTAAAGTAACCTTGGGCCATGCGCACACACCACAGATACAGATACAAATACTTTTGTAAACAGATACATGTGCACAGGGTGGCGACCAGATGCACATTCTGGTTTCAGGGGTGTGGAAAATGTGCCTGTGACCTTGTTGGTTTGTTTCCCTGCGAGTTGTGCTCTGATAAAAATGCACTCGCTCTTAAATTTGCATAGCTTTTTCCACATGCAAACTGATTTAATATGGAAAACAGACATTATGGTTCAATTTCATATGCATAATTATGAACGACCAATTAGTTGTTACACCAGCCAGAGAAAAATATTTGAATAATTGAATTATTTTTATCAATCAAGTGGTGAATTCTGAATCGATAATTATGTAAAAAAAAAGGTTTTATATTGAATATGTTGACTTTGTTAAGAGGATTTATATATTTTCAGTTTGATGTGTAATTTATAATATATTCTGCGGTATCATTGATTTTATGTGTATCTATTCACTCTCAATTTTTTTGTAGACCCGTTTTCGATATTATATATTTCTGACACATATTCCTCAAAACAATTACCACAAATATAATTATTTAAATGTTATAATCATGATCGAATGTACATGCTAATTTTTTGAAATTAGGTTGTATGAGTCGCTGAATCTAAGTCTTGGTCTGTTTAACCTCATTAAACTAGTATTTTGACATTTCAACATAAACTTTTAAAAAATCGGACTCATCATATTGGTTCTTGGATGATATTCCATATTTTTTCCACGTTCTTAGGTTTTATTTATTATATTAAAATGAAAATGAAAGTTGTATAAAAATTTATCAACAGTTGTTTAAATTTACATTAAACTGTGAATAGAAATGGACTTTTCTGAATTACTTAAGGAAAACTTGATGGGCTAGTTAATTATTTACTTTATAATACTATATATAAACTATTACAACAAATATTTAAATTGAATTGAAAGCTTATTGATTAAAAAAAAAAAATGAGTACTAGACATTTCATAACCAAAAATGTTTAAGAGATATTTTATAGTATAAAATTGATAAGCATTAAAAGATAGGTGTGAATATTTAAATAAACTCATGCCGCAAAAGATTTTTTGCTCAGTGTGGGTGATGAAATTAAAAATACCTCTCTTATTTTAATATATTACATATAATATATTAATATATAGAAATAAGCCGGCAAGTTAAAAGGTTTTTAAGCCTTAATTCCCCTGGTACGTTCCCTGTTTTAAATATTAATTTAAATATTTCTCTGCAAAGCATTTTTCACTTTTATTCGCAAAATGAATAATAAAATTCATTATTATTCTGAAACTCATAGCAAGATGAACGCTGGCCAACTGGCAGCTGGTCTCATCAACGCAGTCCCGCAGCACAGATAGTCTAAATGACCAGAAGGAAAGCACATCGATCCAGAGCCACAACCAAATAGGTGAAGACAGTTTGAGAATAGCTCACCAGGTCGCCGAACTCCGAAGCTCCGCTCGGCCACGATGGGGGAAAGCCAGTTGCTCCTGTTGCTGCGGCTCCTCCTGCTACCCGTTGTCCTGCCCGGCTGGACGGGATGGGCAGAGGCCTCCACCTCGGACATTTACAAGAATGCGCGGCTGGGACATCGCATCGTTCAGACGCGCTACGGCCGCCTGCATGGGCTCATCCTGCCGCTGGACAGCTTCCGGTTCCTGCGATCCGTGGAGGTCTTCCTTGGAGTGCCATATGCAACGCCACCCACCAAACAGAATCGGTGAGTGAATAATTATTAATTTAGGCTAGAACTAAGGAGAATTAATTAAATTTCCCAACTTAGGTTCAGTCCAACGCGAGCTCCAGCGCCTTGGGACGGAATTCGCATCTCGGATAAGTACAGTCCCGTCTGTCCCCAGCGCCTGCCCAACATTCAGAACGAGACGGCGGCTCTGGAGAAGATGCCCAAGGGTCGCCTGGAGTACTTAAAGAGACTGCTGCCCTTCCTGGAGAACCAGTCCGAGGACTGCCTCTACTTGAATGTCTTCTCGCCGGTCAACGGTAAGTGCAAAGAAATAAACCTTAAAGACGTTGCCAGGGAGTCCAGCGAAAACACCCAGACCGTCAGCTAGCCCGAATTTAAGCACCAGAAAGCTGCACATAAATCTCATTTAAATTCAATTAATTAAGATTAATCGTACGCCACGTAATGCCAATAATTTCAACGCAAAGAAAAAGCAAATGCTCACGTAACCGCTGCGCAAATCTTATCGCAAGTGCCACCCCACTAAGCTCGCAATCCCTGGGAGAGACCCGGATCCGGTGGAATCGCTAATCTCAAGCGATTCCCTCGCAATCCGCTTGGCACGCAAACGGAAGCGTTTAATGGGTCATGAGAGCTCTCGGGTACCTAGCTCTTGGCGGTGTGTTGAAAGGGAAAAACGCGATATCAAAAGTTTCAACACAAAAAAAAAAATAATATGAAATAAAAAAACAGAAATATTTGCATTATGATTGCAAGTTTTGATGTACTAACAGAGTTTTGTTAAACGTTTTTTTTTCTATACTCTAAAAGCCGGTGCGAATGAGAAGAAACTGCCAGTGATTGTGTTCATACACGGCGAGTCCTTCGAGTGGAGCAGCGGTAATCCCTATGATGGCAGTGTCCTGGCCAGCTACGGAGAAGTTGTGGTTGTGACCCTCAACTATAGGTTGGGGATCTTAGGTAAGTATTATTATAAAGCTATTCATAGAGATTGATTTTACCCCATGAAACAATCATCTTAAAACTTAAAAAAAAAGAGATGTTTCATTGTAGCCAAAAAATACAAACATTTTATTATAAACACCTTAATTTATAATTAAATTTAATATATTTTTTTAACAGGTTTCCTTAATGCCAATCCCAATCCCCATGCCCATGCCAGGGTGGCCAACTATGGCCTAATGGATCAGATGGCCGCGCTCCATTGGATCCAGCAGAATATCCAGAAATTCGGCGGAGATCCCAACTCAGTGACCTTGGCGGGCCATGGAACGGGGGCGGCCTGCATCAATTATCTGATGACATCGCCGACAATGGTCCGTGGTCTCTTCCATCGGGCCATACTCATGTCGGGCTCCGCATATTCGTCCTGGGCTTTGGTTGAAGATCCAGTGCTATTTGCCATTAAACTGGCCAAGGAGGTGAACTGCACCATACCCGAGGACATCAATCGGCATCATGAACAAATTGTCGACTGTCTAAGAGATGTGCCGCTGGAGGATCTCTACAGTGCAGACATTCAGGCGCCAAACTTTCTCACATCCTTTGGTCCATCGGTGAGTTAAAGGGAACTTGGAATTTATTCAGTTTAGTTTTCTTAATTTGCAAAATGTATCCCAAGAGGTTGTAGTTTAAATTCTATCAATTCATTTAATTTTTAATTTAGTTAAAGTTTCAAGAAGTCTAGCAAAAGAAGCTTTACTTGAATTTCTTTAAGAAAAGAAAAGCAAGAAAATCACTTTTTTGGTCAAAGAAATCAGTGTTATCTTTGGCGAAGGCTGAAGTCTCTTTTAAAGACACTTTGATTTCGCTTCTTCGCTTCTTTTTTTGCTGCACTAGCTCCCTTTTGTCCGGTCCTCGCTTCAATGGACTTTATTACTTACTTACTTGGCCTTCCCCCTTGGGCCTGCTCCACTACTCCTGTCATTTACTTGCGATTCGCTCTACCGTCCTCGATTTCAATTTAGGTTGATGGCGTTGTCATACGACCCGGACATTCCAATCTCGATATCGATGATTTAATGGCGCGCAACTCGAGGCGTTCGTCAGCGGACTCCGGCTTTCAGGCGAACGCCGGTGGTTCCGGTGGCGGCGGAGGAGGCGGCAATGGTGCCGGCGGCGGGGCCTTCGGCGGTGGAGGAGGTGGCGGCGGTGGCTTCGGTACGGCATTCGGCGGAGGATACACTGGCGGAGGCGGGCCCGGATCGGCCAGCATGGGCGGTCACTATGACGTCCTGTTTGGCGTCGTTACGGGCGAATCGATTTGGCGCTTCAGTGCCCACGACATTCAAAACGGTTTCGAGGGCGAGAGACGCGATAAAATTATCCGCACTTACGTCCGCAATGCCTACAATTATCACCTCAATGAGATATTCTATACGGTGAGTAATTTCATTTTGGTTTTTTCCCCTCTATTTTTATGTTATATATATTTTGTCGTCTGCTACTTGGTTCATAAATCTTGCCAATCAGATTTGGTTTCCTCCTCCAAATGACTTCTTGGTGGTCTGGCTTGTCTGGCATCAGTTAAAGCTTAATTATTGCCCTTATCGGGGAGTTTACTTTTTGACTGGCAAAGTTTTTTTTCCCTTAAAAAGTTTATAGACAGCTGCCAGATGAAAGAAATATGTTTCGCCATAGTGAATCATTTATTTTCCATGAAAAATGTCTAAAAGTTACAATTTTACATGCAAATGAAGTCTTGAGACGCCTTGTGACTATGCAAATCGTTCTATTTTTCATACAAAAAGAATAAAACGAATCTAATGGACCTTGAATTTATAAATTTTCCTTTAAATTGAAAGTTTGTAAGACATAAGAAAATCAGTAATATTTTTTTTTAATATTTAAAAGAAATACTTTTTCTAGACTCAGTTATAAATAGTATATTTTTAAAAAGGGTATTGTTACTTTGATGCTTTTATAAATGTATCTCTTCCTTTTCTCACTATTGTAATCATTCAAATCTTATAGTTGACTTTATTTATAATATAAAAAGACTAAAAATTTTTAATATATAAATAGTTTCCTTAGGGATTCAAATTAATTTAAATACAAATTTGCCTTATTTCAAAGCTTTCGAGGCACAAAGAATAGTCTTCAACTGGACTGCATTGCAGCCCTTCAAGGCTATACCCATTATACTCCATTAAAATGATTAAACCCCTTAGAAAAGTTGATGTTTTCAATAGAGTAATTGGCTGCAAGCAAACACTTTTAGATCCCAAGTACAAACAGGCAAAAAGCAACAGCCGCTGCAACTGGAAAAAGTCAATTAAAATGTTGGCACTCTCCTAGAGTGTGTGTGTGTGGGTGTGTGTATATGCGAGTGTAATTATAATTTCACATTTCAAATGAGTAACACTCGCCACTCAAACAGGCTCACACTCAGACTGTATAAATGTCTGTCTGCATTTCGTTTTTGCGCTCATGTTTCAGGGCATTTGCAACTTTTTAACATTTTTTACATTTAGCTGATGCCGCTGCCGCTGCTGATGTTGTATATATTTATTTTATGCTCTCTTACTGGCTTTTTGTTTTTATTTTCGCATTGTGCAAGCGGGCGAAATGGAAGGCAGTTAACACGCCATCGCTGCCAAAACATTAACACGCTTTATTTGGCAAATGTGTGCAAGGACATAGACGCACATGCGACCGAGTGTGTGTGTGTGTGTGTGTGTGAGTGTGTGGGTGAGTGTGTGTTGACACATACACACTCACATGTACCTACTTAAAAGCACACAAGCAGCACTTAACCCAAATCACAGCAAACACAGCGGAGAAAAACAGAGAAGCATCCCAACGACAACCGTCAACAGTCAGAGCCTGAAACTGGAACTGAATGCGAATCTGAATCCGTTGGTGTATCTGTAGCTGTAGCTGTATTTGTATCTGAATCTGAACCTCAGCCTCGGTCACCATTTGCCACATTAACACACACGCATCGTAAATGCGCTTCAAGTTGCGTCTGTGTATGCACTAAGAAAAATGTTCTAGAGTCTTGGAGTTCTTATAAATTTCAGAGAACTTTTAAGAAAAACATCTTTAAATATTGACAATTGTGAAGAAATAATGCTTAAACAGGAAAGGCATTTAAAAAATATTCAAAAATTTAAAGCACATTTTAGAACGAATTTACAAAAACGTTCATGCCAGATAAAATAGCAATCAAAGGCATAATTTAAATTTGTATATATTTTTAGAGCAACTATTGTGGTCTAATAGTTAATTAAAAAATTTATACTATTTTGGTCTCATAGTTGACTTAAATATATATACAAATTTAATCTTTATTGATAACTTTATATTAATTTCTAATTAATTTTAGCTTTTACATTTGGTCTAAGTTTTGACAGCTTTTTAATCTTTAACGATATGTAAACTTTCTTTTGTTAAATAAATTAATTATTTAAATAAATAAATTATTATTTACTAAACCCTCTGTAATTAAAAAAAACTTCAAGATGTTCTCTAAACTTTAAAACCGAATTTTCCCAAGTGGTAACCTTTTCTTCAGTGTGAGTGTGAGGCACAGATACATTAAATATATAAGCACATAAATATATATATCAAGAAGTCGTAAATTACCAGGGCATATATCACGATTATACCGCTTAAGCCCATATTTATTTTACTTCATTATACTTTTGTACAACCGCAACCCAGGCCCGCACTTAATACGCCACAAGGCTCAATTTATATAGGTCATAGGTCACAGGAGTGAGTGCCAGACACTGAACTGCCTTCAAAGGAAATCCCCCAGCTAATGATGACTAATCAAAAGTCATAATCGAATGGGACTTTATAATCATTTATTTATGCTTGCCAAAAGTAAAAATATGAAAATCCAGAATCATTAAAATTCGCCGGAAAGGGAAAACTTTTCCAAACAAAAATCAATGTTATCCCAAAAATAGATTCAGAGCAGAGCAGCAGCTGAAATTTCATGTTAATGTATTCCACACACAATTGTTAGATTCAGTTTCTATTACATTTTTTTCCTCCCATATTTCCACTTTTTGTTTTTGTTTTCTTTTTGTTGATAGGGTTTGTAAATTATGCATGACATCGATTTTACAGATGCAGTTTGTGGTCGTTTATTTTTCGCACACATGCTGGTAGATATAATCATAGGGGTGGCAAACAAGTCGTCCTCCTACCCGTTTTGCGGTGGTGAATGGCCACCGCAAACAAGGACAGCAAACAGTTGCAATCCGCTTGTAATCCAGCCAGGATTTGACTTGGCACACATGCAGCCAATGCAAATCTAAAACCAGCTCATTTACACGCTAGGAAAAATATTTAAAATTGAAAAAATATCCTTTAGTTGTTGTGATAAAAACTATTTTTGATAAACCAGTAAAGAAAAACAATCTATAATAGCTTATTTGGTTTACACTTTTTGTTATGATACTTAATTTCATAAATAAGACATTGGTTGAACAATTAAGCTTATAATTCGGTATAAATTTATCAACATATTTTTTAAATAAATATTTATGTAGGAAACATATATATAATTCAGAGATCTGTATTTGGATAATTTTCCTACTGGCATAAGTAAATATATTTCCATCAATGCTGGACATTATTTAGAAACTTCTCCTTACTAAGCCTAACCTTAACTACCTATTATAATTTCCACTTTGTCAATATCTAAGACGCGCTACATTTTTTTAAGTGTACATTGGTTTGCCAATGGTTTTTAAAATGGAAAATCCCATTCCTCCCTTTCCCCAGATCGTCAACGAGTACACGGATTGGGATCGCACCTCGCAGCATCCGATCAACACCCGGGACACGGCAGTGGCCGCCCTATCCGATGCCCAGTTCGTGGCCCCCATTGTGCGGGCCGGTGATATCCTGGCGGCCAACTCTCCGCCACCAGTAAGCTCCTCAGCGCCCTCAGGCTCAGGAGGTGGCAATGCGGCAGCCTCCACATCGGCGGGGTCCACGCTGCCCGCGGGTCGGTGCTATTTCTATGTGTTCGACTACCAGACCAAGGACGGCGACTATCCCCAGCGGATGGGCACCGTGCATGGCGAGGACTTGCCCTACATCTTTGGTGCCCCGCTGGTCGATGGTTTTAGTCACTTCCCGCAAAACTACACCAAATCGGAGACGGCTCTGTCCGAGGCGGTGATGATTTTCTGGACGAACTTTGCACGCACCGGGTAAGCAGGGGAGCCTTGGGCGTCCTAAGTGTCTCTGAGCAGTCTTAGGACACCTGCTGTCCTTTCTGCACTTTAAGCTCATCTTAAATGTCCGACTAACACATGCACTAAACGAAAGCGAAGCATGACACTAGAAGCTAACGAAACGGGGTGGCCAAAAAGGCTTCCAGAAAGTTTTGAGACACCTGCTGCAACTCGCCCTGCACTTAAGGACGCTGGCTTAGTAAACCCTTGGGAAAAGAATTATTAATAAAATATTTATGAATTTATTCAATGATTGTATATAGTAGTATATCTTTTTTCCTTCGCAAGGAATTAACAGGGAAACATTATTTTTCCTTTTTCAGCAATCCAAACGAACATCATCGCCAGGACTCATCGCTGCCAGTTTCAAAGGAGCGTAACCGCTTCCGTAGCATCACCTGGGAAAATTATGATCCGCTGCATCAAAAGTATTTGGAAATAGGTAAGCCAGCAGAAACTTTTCTCACCACAGCACTGGAACTTTCTTTAGTTTTGTGAGAGAGCATTTCATGCCAAAATCTTTTCTTTGAGCTTCCAAAGAAATGTTTTGATTTGTTTTGTAGTTGAAAATGGAAAGAACAAAAACTATGTTAAAAGTTTAAACCATTTACTGGATTCTCTTTTTCAATAAAGTTATATTTTTTGGGTAGAATTTAAGATATCAGCAGAGGGTCAGCTTATTAATATGCAAGTAGCTTTAGCTACAAAACATTTCTTATAAATTTACTCACACCCGAAAAATGCCTGCAAAATGCTGTATGGCTACTTTGCCATGCAGTAAAAAGAATTCATGGAATTCATGCCAAATAAAAGCTACAAATTTACAAGAAAAAAAGCGAAGACTTAAGCACACACAGCCAGCTGAACACAAGAAAAAAGGGAGAATCAAATTTAATTTGAATTTTAAAGAAGGCAACGCCTGAACATGCTCAGCTTGCTAACAACAGCAAATTGAGGGGGTGGTGGCTCTGAGAGTCTGCAAAACGAGGGAGATAACACACAAGTACTTGCACAAAATGTGAGCGGAGCCTGGAATATAAGCATTGTACAGAGTTCTGGGGCAACCGAGGCAGCGCAACCAACACCAGGTAGATGAAGGGCAATCAAAACGCCCAGAGATTGTCGAAACATTACCTGAAGTGTGATCTGGGACAGGGATATGTGGGGGAGCACTGAGCCTGAGGTGTGGGTCGAAGCATAAAGGTTTATGCTCGCGTTAAAATGGCACCACCGTTGCTTCATGTCAAATGTACGAAAATGTTATTAATTTCAAATTTTTCACACCTTTTGTGCCCGAGCGCGACAGGAACATGGTAAAGGTACACACACAAAGCCGATAGAAAGAGGTATATACATATTATTTGCATAATGTGGGGATTACCAAATACCCTGAATTCTGCGAGGAAATTACATGTATTTCTTGGAATTTATTAAATCAAAATATTTACCTATTTTAATACGGTAATTCAACAAATTTAAGCGATTGTTGGCAATTGGATTAAGATTAAATGTATTCATTAATTTTCTTAAAATGTTTTGTCAAGATTTCTGGAAACAACAGATGTTGTATATTTTTAAATACTTTTATGTGTGAGAATATATTTAATACAGATGGTATATATCAAAAAGAAGATGGTGTATTTATATAAAAATACAATATTTTCTCAGATACATAAACATGAATATTGGGTATTCTTGTAATAAAATAAACAGTGAAATGTAAGAGTCAGAAACAAATTTTAATATTTTAATACCGTGTTTTCGGTACAAGAAATGTTTTTAAAAATATTAAAAATTCCTGGAAATGAATTCTATTTTATGTCCCAATTTACATGCGAATGAAAATAAAATTAAATGGAATTAAAATCAATGTAAATAAAATGTATATGGCGGCCCCCTTTGGCATTCGTTAAAATCAATCTACCCCACTTGACACACAAATAAGCTGAGAGAGAGCACCCACACAGACACAACACAGACACACACCTTTACAAAGATAGCGACAGATACGCGCGCTTAACGGTTTATGAAAATTACGCACAGGTTATGGCAATGGATTCGCCTTACATTGTGCACACCAGAATGGCATTTTTATATATTTTTAGTCAGCTAAGAGGTACAAAAAAAAAGCAGGAAAAACGTGGTAAAAGGAGGACGTCCCCTCCTGCTGACACGCACTTTACGCACATGTAAGCATTGAAGGACGATACGTATCAAAAGATATGTCTGCGTTCCCCATCCTCCTCCATACTTGCGCCTTTTTGTTTGATTTTAATTGAAACGACACACAGCGACAGCTGACATTCTATACAGCAGACCCGCCCAGCCCACACTGCGCTGCGCTTTACATAAGCGAGTTGAAAGGATTCCGCCGTGAAGAGTTTTTATTTGATACGCCAGGAAACTGAAATCGAAATCAAATAATATGGTGGGAGGGAGGCCAGGGTGCTGTGGCACAAAAGGGATCTCCGGCACACAAAGGCAGCTGTCACACATATGCGGCGTATACGTAATGTGTGTAGTACACATCGAACTATAAGCATATCTTATGTATAAGCCGAGTATTGAAAAGGTTCTGTTGCGTAAATTATGCACCAGCAGCATCCCCAACGCCTGCAATATTTATTTCGGATTCGGGTTCGGATACGGATTTGCACTTGCGATTGATGATTGCAGTGGGGAATGATTTTCGGCGGAAAGAAGTCCTTTTTTAAATTTCATATTTTCCCATGAATGCTCCCACTGGGCATGTGTCGAAAGTTCAAAGGTGTGTGTGTGTGTGAAAGCCTTGGGATGATTCAAGTGAGAAACATTCCTGGTTCTTTTCAGATATTTATAAATAAATGCTGATATGAGGAAATACCTCAACCAGTTTACCCTCAAAACAAGTAGGCTACGAGGCTCGGTTTCCTTTTTTTTTTGTAAACTTTATTTGTACACACTAAGAAGAAAATGATATTATTTCTTGGGTTTTTAAAGAAACTAAATAGTTAATAAATAGTTATACATGTTATCTATTTCTGTATTTTTCATTGAATTCTTTTTAAATACTTATGAATTTATATTAATAATGTGAATTAATATGATATTTAAATATTTGAATCAAAGTAAATAAGGGAAGAATTATACAATTTAGTATATTTGCATTTATTTAAACAATATATTGACACTATTTTGTCGCAGTGTACATGGCAGGTTCTTGGCAGAAATAGCTGGGGGCATCAAAAATTAAACAGTTATGTCGCTTTCACCCCGCCAAAGTAAACAAGACATCGAGTTTGAGTACTGAGGACAGTGGATTGAGGCCTCAGGACTAAGGACTAAGGGCTAAGGACTAAAGGCTATGGGCTGGGGACGGACTTGAAGGGCTGTAACCCGAGAAAGGAGGTGGCCTGGCCTCAATTGAGCCAAGTGTCTGTCGCTCACCTTTTTGGCATGCAAATGACTCGAAAGTGGCCCAAAAGCAACAGCAACGGCCAAAATGGAATAGTTTAGCATTAGAGCTATTTGCATGCATGTTTCGTGGGCGGCTGAGTGTGTGTTTTGGTATCTGTCACATGGAAATGAAACTGAAAATGAAGATGTTTACCCGGGCTCCTCCCTTTGTCTTCCGTTCTGTTTGCAAAACAAAAAACCCCCCAAACCGAATGCCTACTAACCAACAGGATACTCTTTAAATTCCAGGAATGAAGCCGCGCATTAAGAATCACTTTCGGGCCCATCAACTCTCCATTTGGCTCCGCCTGATACCGGAGCTCCATCGCGCCGGCATGGAGGATGTGATAGCCAGGCACAATCTGTTCCGCAATCACGATGATATGGACCTGTACGAGGGACCCGTTAAGCCGGATCCGTTCGGCATATCAACAGCCACAGGATCCGCCGGCTCCTCATCCTCGTCCTCGTCATCGTCGCGCCTCCTGCTCATCGATGAGCAATTGATGATGAAGAAGGGACGCGGCCTGAATGCCTCAGCCTATTTGAACGGCATATTGGGAGGTAAGTAGCCCCAAGACAAACACACAGACAAGGAATCGCATTCATATGGCTGCACGGAAAGAAATTACACTGGCCTGCATGGTATTGAAGAAAAACGGGTTACAAGACTGCCACAAAATTATAAAAAACAAACTGTTATTAAAGCCTTAATATGTTTTACTTTTGTTTAGCAAGAAAAGTAGGTAATATTTTATTTGCAAGAAGGAAATTGAAATGTCCTGCTGATTTACTGCGGTTTTATATATTTATGAAATATTTGTTACAGTTGTAGTTAAACTTTTTTCTCACTCGACTGAATTGCAATGGTTTAATGGAATTGTTATTATTAAATCTGATTTTAAATATGTAACAAATACATATAAAAATCAATATTATTACCTCAAGTTGATATGACTTAGCATTGTTATTATTTTCGTTCTGTGTGGCTGCGGCTTGTCACTGTCACCTAAATACCTAAAAACAACAAATAAGCCGGCACAAAACGGCAAACCGAGCCCAAAGGAATAACGCCTATCGCCTTTGTAGATTGTATTTTGGTTTCGTCCCTTTTGGGCCTTTGTACAGTCTGCAGTTGTCGTTTAATGCGGTTGACAAAGGCCAAGCCGAAGGGACACTTGACTGGCCTTTGGGTTTTTTTTTTTTTGGCTTATTTAATTGCAGATTCTGCAGAAACTGACAAATTAAAATAAGGGTGAGCTCAACCTTTCTTTTCGATTTCGGCCTCAACACTTAGTTGCTACTCAGCTTTGATTGCAATACTTATCAGAAATAAAGGTCCTTTAAATGAGATCTTTAAAATATATTATATTTTATACCCATGATCTCAAATATTAAGCTTAAATTTGTTTAACAAACTTAAGGAGTTTGTCGTACACATAAGGTTACTCAATGAGCTTTAGAAATGACTAAAATATTTATAACTCTAATTTAAACTTGGTAAATACATGTATTTATTAGAAAGAAATATTTTTTAAGCTTTCCTTTATATTACAATATTTATTCAAAAGTTATGTTACCAAGCAATCTAAATTTTAATGCTTCATCAGTCTTCAACATTTATTATGGTTTCAGTTGTGTTTTTTTATAACTCATAAAAGCTGAACTGTATTTAAAGTTATATTGCATAGCCAGATAAACTTTTACAAATTTACCTTTCGCTTGTAAAAGCAATACTTTATTTATAGACAACTTTTGCTGTTAATACGTATAGTTTATTTATTTCTGTCAAATCAGAAAGCAAGATTAGTTTAGTATGTCAAACTTTGATTGGAAAATCTTTGCCCTTTTTCCTAAATTGTGTTCTTTGGGACCTCAATTATTATGACACAGTCATTCGGTTAGATTACATATGCCCGTGAACAGATGATCAAGCTATTTTAGATGATTCCAAAGTCAAATATTTAAGATGCGGTCACAAAGTTGTACGCACATGTGAGCATTTGTTTAATAACTCGACGGCAAATGAAATATATTCCACATACGCCATGTGGGCTCCCTCTCGAATAAAGGCAAATCCAAAATGGAGAAAACTCTTTCTATTTATTCGGATCCCGTTCCTTTCGGTTTTTTGGCTTTCTTTTTCTCCTGGTTATTTGGATGGTTTGTTTGTTGGAGAGCGAGCTGAAAATCAACACTTTCGGTAGCAAAGATTTCTGTTTACTCTTGGCGTTGGCCTCGGCCTAGTCAGTGTTTACTTCACTTTGTGGTCTCGCAGCAAGTTAAATTGCAGAGTTGGCATTTTTGTGGGGAGTCCATATCCACATCCACATCCCCATCCCTCGTTCCTCATTCCTCATTCCTCATTCTCATCCTGAAACCCCAACCCATCGCTCCGCTGGCATTCTGTCCCCGGGATGACATTTCCATTTGACCCAGCCCCGAACTTGGACCTCCAGCTGGGACTCTGGTTATTGAAATTGCGTCCGGGCCGGGATACGGTTTGGCTTTTGAATTTATATTGTGTCGAGTGCTGACTTTTGGAAATGCACTCAACTGTAATCTCTATAAGCATTAAGTGTGTGTAACCTTTTTTCCCAGTCTTGCTGGCTTCCCCTCCCTGACTGTGTCTGTGGCATAAATTTCTCGTTTACATTCACCCGGGAGGGGAGGAGAGGAGAAGCTGGAGTCTGCAGCTGAAAGAGGGTCTTCTGTCTAAGATGCCACAAATGTAAATAGCGCATAATTTTAATGCACTGCACGACCCCCTTGGCCACTCCGCTCCGTTCCGCTTTTCTCAGATGGGAAGTCATTAAACCAGTTTATGTAAAACTCGTTGGCGGAAACTTTTTCAACACTTACTCTAAATTAACAGCAAACTTTGCTGCTTGTTTTTACCCGTTTTCTTTATGTTTTTACCATTTTTAATAAACTGTCCCCGCAGCTGTGGCGAGTGCAACTGCAGCTGCCTCTGCCTCTGACTCTGACGTTGCCTTTCTCTAAAACCCCGACAAGGAGTGAGTCCAACTCAAACATCAAATCCTTATATGGGGGGCGACTGCGGGGGCGGGGCCGTGCCTCATGGGCGTGTCCTTGTTTCATGCCATAGCAACCAGAAACCGCTTCGACTTACTTCCTTCGACGCTGGCTTATCTCAAAGTCAAAACTAAGACAGTCAATTTCAGGAGAAACTTTCTACTTTCCCCTAGTCTAACAACTAAATGGCCTCAACCCCCTTTTAACCGTCTTACCCTCATCCTAAGATGTTTCCCCCTCTTTTCCAAGTTAGCCAATGCAAAATGCATTAGCTCATGGGGGCAGGGGGCGCAGAAATGGGCGTGGTCGAGAACGCTTTCGCTGGCAAAGTCGGGTAAATTAGAAATTATTGAAATGTTGACTTTGGATGGTCCAGAGAGATGGAGAAAGTCACATAACGATGAAAGCGAAACGATTTCCACACTGAAATTCCAATTAAATTTACTGAAAATTATAAGACCAAAAAGTGCTTGAAAGAGCGGTTAGTTTCAAACACTCATTAAAGAATTTCCAACGAGGTCCCTTAAGTTGTATACATTCCTTAAGGTTATTGTATAAAACAATATAGCCGAAAAGTAGTGCAGAAATCGTAAAAGTAAGCATATTTGAAGCCATGTCTTATAAGATTAGCTGTGGGAACTGCAGGATAAAGTAGTTCAATTACAAATAGCTTAAAGTGAAAAGTAAGTGAAAATAGATTAGAAAAGGCAGAAATGTTCAATATATCGATTTGGTATACAATGGTCGATATACTTAAATGCATATTGTATGTAACTTTACTGCATACAGTGCGAATATACATTTTCTTTAACAGGATAGGCTAATTTCCTTCACCAAAATTTCTATGGGAAATTGTATCTTAAATCTGGTGAATAAATCTATAATCTGTCTAATCCAATAGATTGGTCCATCAGGTCTAGTTTATGATTTAATAGGTAATAAATACAAGTGAGTCATACAACTTATTTCGAATATTTGCTATATGAGATTGATTAAATTGGATATTTTCCTATATTTAAAACTTTGATATATTTTATTTCAGTTTATTTCTAACATGATATTGGGCGGAATACTATTGTAGATATATCAGACTTTTATTTACGATATGCAAACCTAGTCTAGAAGACTGTTCATTTTATTTGTTATACTTCTATACATCAAGCCATATATATCTTTCAACTCTAGATATATATTCAAATTCCTTATTTAAAAAACAACTTTAAACACAATTTAAATACAGTGTGCGATTATCTCCGACCTCTCACAAAAAGAGAACCCCTTGCAAAGTCTCCGCCCATTTCAGTGGGTATTCCTTCGTGGTTGTGACCTTTAAATCTTGATTGGAGTGCGTTCAAATTTAATCTACCCAGTTCGGTTTTGGCAGACAAACAACTAATCTGTGACCCAAACCAACGAAACGGAAGCTGACGGCGGGCAGGCAGTCCCTCCTGGGAGGTGAAAGGGCGACTTGCGGCGGCTAATGTAGAATGCTGATGAGAGAGAGTGTCGAGCCACAGACAACAAATGTTCATTTCAATTAGTGCACGGGCCAGAAATGCTGCAGAACTAAATCCGGTCATCAAAACAAACTTACAACCCGGCCAGGGCTAGAAACAAAAAACGGAGATAAAAGAACAAACGGGGAGGAAGCGCAGGGCGATGGTAAAAAGTGGAAATAGAAGATGATAAAATGCCTGAAATGCGACAAACAGCTGTCAGCTTGACAGTCGACGACGACGCAGCCAGGCCAAAAAAAAAAGAAGAGAAAACACCCAGCACTCTCTGGGAAATGTGGGTGTGCGAAATGCGGGAAAATCGCAGGAGATCGGAAAGCCACCGAAAAGCCCAGGCTCGCTGGAATGCGGCAGGCGACAGAGACCCAGTGTCATATGGACTCGACATACTTTGACATGCTTTTCATTTAAGCGTTGACTTTGCCAACTGCGCCGCCTTGTCTTGCCCTGCCTCAAGTTTTTCCTCAGCACCATCCCGTTGGTTATACAACTTGGCCAAATCGGGGCGACAGAAATATGCAGCTAAAAGCCAAAAAATTCACGAGGCAAACGAGGGGAACCGTAAACAAAGCAGCCACAACAAAATACAAATCGAAAAAGTGAAAAACTAAACTAAAAAAAATATATAAATGTGTGGAAAACAACTTTTCCGCAAAGAAGTTTAAGTCTGGTTGGCAAAGTGTTGAAGTACTTGGATTTCTGTTTTCCATGGTGATTGTCCTTATTGGGGTTTTTAAGGAATATTCAAGTATTTGCTTACAAAACGGAATTTCAACGATGCTTTAGGTATTTATAGAAACTTTAAATATTAGAGAATTCTAACAAAAATATTTGTTGAAGATGTCTTAAATTTACTACGAACCTTACTTCTCCTATATATATGAATATTTCTTAAATTTCATAAGCATATGATTATATCTCCGCTTTCTTCGTAAGGCTTTTAATAATTAAAGCAATAACATATGTGATTCAAAGTCTTTCCTATAACGCATTTTCAATCCCCCTGAGTATGCTTTCAAAGCCATTTTTCCCATCATCAAGTTCCTTGCATCTTGCCTAAGCTTTGGTTACCAGTTTTCCAGAACAAAATAAAAGAAAAGGAAAAAGACCGCACAAACCGCAACCTCCGGCTCTCACACACATACACAGAGAGTGTTCACTCTGTGCTACTTTGCCTGACCTGGATTCCGGGGAAAATGGAAAATAGAATAGGAACCCCGGCTCACCTGAGTTATTTGGCAAAGAGATGAAGATAACGCAACATGTGGAAGGAGCCTTAGCCGAAAGCCTACCGAGAAAATCCACACCATCCTCCCTGCTTAGCTCTCTGGAATCATTTGCATAATTCCTGCGATTTCGTTTTCCGGGAAAAAGCAGCGCAGGCCTGATTAAGCTGGGAAATGTCAAACTATCAGTGAAAATTGAAATGGTTCACTTAATAAATGCCCGAGTGTCCTTCGCAGGATGGCGGGCTCAGGCTGATGCCGTTGGCCCGGCTAATATCTAATTTATGCAAGGACATTCCAGCCTCCACCGAGGCGTTCCACAAAAATATTTTTCGCTTTCGTGGCACAAAAAAAAAAAGAACTGCAAAGCCGACGCCCTCTGGCCCAACGTTTTTTCGGTTTGATTTTACGGCTTAGGGTTTTCCCACCGCTCCGTCTTCTCAACGTTCTTATTTCATTTCTCGTTTTTCTTTTTATTTTCATTTGTGCTTTTGTTTTTGTTGTTGTTGCTTTCTCTATTTTGTGATTCCACTAATTAAAGCCACATTAAGCATTGCTTTTGCACCACCCTCCTCGGCTATCTGTCTGCCTCAAGCTGGGGCCATGTGTCCTCGTAACATAATTATCTGGGGTCCTTGAACGCATGCGGCCCTTGGAACGAACGGCAGAATTAAAATGAAAATGAAAATGAAAATGAACATGAAAATAAAAATAAAGAGGAATTAAAAGTAAGAGGGAATGGCTGAGAGCGAAAAATGGGGGGAAAATTCCAAATGCTGCACACCAACTGAAAAGTATTTGTGCTTGCAAAATTAAATGCAAAATGGAGCGGAATGATAAAAAGCTTAGTGGCCAGGGTCGAATCTGCTGATGAGGGGGGATCACAATTTATCTGGTTATGCAATTTAGCAAAAGGGTTGCCCCACCCACACACACACACAGCTAGGGAAAGGAAAAGGGTCTTAAGCATTTTCCCGAGTGAACTCAAGTGTCAGGTCGAGAGTTTTTAAGCCGAGCCACTGCCTACGCCATCATGATTGATGGCCAAAGTTGGTGGGAAATTATTATGTATAGATAGGCAGGCTAATTCCAAATTGGATACCCAATCCCCACCCCCCTTCCCGGCGGAAAAGCTGGGACAAGGTAGCACTCACCTGATGCTTCTTCTGCCCGCTCTGTTAACCAAAACCCGACCAAACAATCTTGAGTAAATTAAATGCCACACTTGAATGCAAATTGAAAAAGCTCTCAGACAAAGCAGCAAGTGGCTGAGTGGCAGCTGCAAATCTTCACACGATTATTGACGCCCCGCAATGTGGGTGGGCCATATGCCTTATGGCATATACTTTGTCTTTTATTCCCGATTATTACGGCAGATTTATTTGGGAAATATTTATGCAAAATACGTGCACAAGTCTTTAATCTTGAGCCGAGTAACTTTGCCAAAATTGTTTGATATGCAGAAAATTGAAAGGCGAAACTTTACAGACAAACAATCACACATAGAAAAATACTTTTGCTTTCTTTTTGGTTATGTGGTTGAAAGACATAACTTTTTCTATTATAAGTTTGCAATTTTCTATCTTTATTTTCTTTTAAAATCAATAAATCATGTTAAGAGTGTGAAGGAATATTTCCTTTTGAATGTGTGACATCACTTTAAGTATTTAAATAAAAGTAACTGCCAGCTTAAAGAGGAGTCTAAAATTACTCTTAACAAGTGTATGTCTTAAAATAATACAAATTTACACTGAATTCAGTACCTTACAGATTGAAATTCTATACTTGTAGACACTTCCTTCTAATTTCTGAAGCATCCTTGATAATATTAAGCTCAAAGAACCAAAAAAGAAATAATTTATTTTGATCATCATAGAGTAGAAATTTATTTCTGTGCATCACACAGACACACAGCATTCGCTCTTGCACACTTGATACAAAACAATGCCAAGTGTAGGAAGCCCTTCAAGCAGAGAGACATTGAGACGGGGAACACTACTATAGAACAATGCCAAGACACTTCCAGCGCACAATGACAAATACATTTTCAAGGGGAGCCCGCCCAGAGATAGAGAATGAGAGATACGTAGAGCATCAAAGGCAACGAGAAACCCATTTGTTTTCACAGACATTTGCGCTTCCAACTCCCTCAGTCGCTTGCGAATACCTTGGCAAACACAATGGCGGCGTGGTGGGGCGCGAAATTTTTCAGCACCCGCATGGGGAAATGGAAATAATTTTGCATTCTGGACAGTTGAGACAAAGGAGCAGCCAGCGAGAATGATTGTGGCATAAAAGGCTTTAAGGCGAGGCTAATTCGCATTTCAAATCTATCCATTACTTGGTCAAATATTGAATAAGTTAGTTTAATAAAAAGGAATTTAAATAAAAGCATAGATTTGCTTTAAGCTGTACAAACGTGGTTTATTTAAATTCAATTTTATCTATGTTTTGTTGAAAGTTATTTCTTAGAAAAGGCGGGAATAAATATTACCAAAAAATGTCTAAGAAAATAAATCCCTGGCATATTTATTTATATTTAAAATAAATATGAGAATTATACACATTTTATCTGTCATATTAAACTAACAAGATAACACATTCCGTAATTAAATAGTTCGCATTGCCTTGGGCAAGCTTAGCTATTTATTAGATAACACCTAAAGAGTAAATTGTATTTAACATTTACAAAAGTGCCTTAAGAAATTTAAACTTGACCAGCATGCAATACAAAGAAACACAATTTTTCGCTTCAACTGTTTGCGTTACCCTCCATTACCCATTCGCCCCGTATGAATAATTTTGTACGGCAACGGACATTACTCATACGACCCGTGCACTGCCAGTAGCGACTCCCAGCGAACAAATGAACTACAGCACGAGCTCGGGAGATTAATATGCAACCCACTTCTTCTTTGCAGTCACCACCGTTGAGCCGAACAACATGTATACGACCTGTATACCCATCGGTGGAAACTACTCGGGCGGCGGCGGTGTCTTCGCACCCACCACCCTGGCCAATGCCTCCTCGGACACTCTGGCCTCCGGTTTCGAGGCGGCCGGCTATGCGGCCTATTCCACGGCGCTCAGCGTGACAATTGCCATCGGTTGCAGCCTGCTGATACTCAATGTCCTCATTTTCGCCGGCGTCTATTACCAGCGGGACAAGACGCGGCTGGAGGTGAAGACCCTACAGAAGCAGTACCAGCAGCGCAGCCTGCACCAGCAGGTACCCTATCCGCCCGAGCCCATCAAGCACGCCCACTACCACATGGGTCACTCGCAGAGCTCGGCCAATGTCATTGTGGACGTGGAGAGCCATCAGGATCAGGCGGGTCAGGCGGCCATGTTGTTGCAGGCAGCAGCAGCGGCGGCAGCAGCAGCAGCCAACGATGTGAAGGCTCCGCCACCGCATATCTGCTCCAATACAGGTGGGTACGAATGTGGTTTTGGGAATCAGAAGTTAATGAATAGAATGATATGGAAATATTGTATATAGTTTCTAAATATTAATTAATAATAATTATATTTGTATTTCCTTTCTTCTCCTCTTATAGGCATGCAACAGCAGCAGCAGGTGGGCGGTGGCAGTGGCGGTGGTCTGAACAATGGCGGAATCGAGGGTGGCAAGGTAACCACCGACAACATGGGCAATGTCACCTACAGCACCAGCTCCAAGCAGCAGCAGCAGCACCAACAGCAACAGCAGCAGCAGCAACAACGCGAGCATATGCAAATCAAGGGAATGACCGGCACGCAAACCTTTGGACGCAGTGGCTCCGGCTCGGCAAGTGGAGTCGGCGGTGGATCCTCTTCTGGCGGCGCCTCCGTTGTGGTCTCCGGCAGCAGTGTGAGTTACAATCCCGGCCTGATGACGCTGCCCAAGTCAGGGGGACTGCACCATGCGGCCACTTTGAACTATGCACGCAACACGGCCGCCTTGAATTTAGCGGGCGGCGGCACCGCTCTGGTGGACAGTCGCGGGAATGTCCTGCTTACTAGCACCGCGGTGGGTCCTGGCGCTGGCGGCGGATCCTCTGGCGGCAGCGGCGGAGGCGGTGGCGGTGGCGGTGGCGCTGGGGACTGCATGACGCTGCCACGAAATCTTAACCTGGCGGGCGCAGGACGACACAATCCCACGACAGGTGAGTGCCACAAAGTACGGGTAACTTGAGGGGGCAACAGCCAAAGGATATGCAATTGAATTACGTTTGCAGTTTCCCAAAAAGTTGCAAGTTTGTTTTCCGCTTGCTCCTTTTCCACATCCCGAAGCTTCGCCAGCACAAAGCTACAATATTGCGGCAGGCAGCAATCAAGTTGAAATGTGATAAGATTTCATTTCATTATGAAGTGCTTGTTTCCCTGACTCCGCTTCGCACCTCCCAGCATCCGATTCTCGATTCTGAACTCGAGTCTCCTCTGTCTCTGTGCTGCTTATTCGATTTCAAGCAAATGAATTCGAGATTGAAAAGCTTTTGTGAGAGTTCACACTCGGCAAGCAATGCCAATGGTAAAATACAGTTTGCATTACAATCAGCCAGAGACTCGGATGCGGTTTAGCAGTGAGAATGTATTCGGTTTTGATCGATACGGCATATACGTATAATAGAAAGTAAATATGAAACCAGTTTAAGTAGAGCAAAAGATTTATGCAGGATAATAGTTGCTCTTAAATTCAATGTTATTTTCATGAAACTATCAATATATTAGAGATTTTATTAGAAATTCAAAAGGGATTTATCAAAGAACATAGAGAGATGGTGTACATGCATTGCTATAATGTGTTCTGAACACTCTTAATTATATAGTTTTATAACAAATTCTTATAACTATTTATTACTTAGTTTGTTAAAGAACTAATGACGTTTGACTCATACAAATTAAGCTTTTATATAGGTATTAAAATCAAATAGCAATATCCCCCCATCGAATAAGATAACACAGAGGTTAACACAAGATTTCTTAGCTCAGTTTCAATGACTGTTCTTTAAGTCCTTAAATTCAAACAATGGGTTAATGGATGACTAAAGGCTCCCCGTCCATGGCTAACTGGTTGTCAGAAAAAAGGACGAGCATGACAGAGGAATGTTGGGACCTGTCAGGGGGTGAGCCGCCCACATACACATAAATTTCCTGCTAAATCATCCCGAGCAAACGAAAATATTGCTTAATCAAATTGAATGACCTTCGTGCCCAAAGGTCTGACGTTGCAAAAAGCCAAAGGCAACAAAAAATATATACGAAAAAAAGAACGACAATGTCCGCGTGAAAATTGAAATTGTTCTAATCAGCCATCGAGGAGGTTGTTTCGTGCTTGTTTTCTGTATTTTTTGGTCCGGCTAACACGTGTTATTGAATCATTGGAAAGGAAAAACGAAGCACCAAGCACCAAGAGGAAAAACGAGAAGAGGAGACCGGGAAAAACATTTACGCTTCGCTGGGGTTCAACGGACTTTTGACTTCTGACCACCACAGACAGCGAGGCCAGCCAGAGGCCGGCCGGCCGGCCCCAAAACCCGTAATCCCGGTTTGTCGACTTGGTCTGCAGCGGAAATTCTTGTACAAATTATGCTCCACTGATTGCCAGGCTTTTTAGTGTATTTCCACGGCTCCACTCCCGTGGGCTTCTGTTGCTTGATGAGCTGTTAAATGCGAAGGGTGGCCCAGTACTCCCAGCTATTGACAGTTTTTCCCAGCCATCACGCAATAAAGTCGTTATGGGGCCACTTCAAGAAATATGCCCCCAACTAATAAATCTCCAATATAAACGGCAAATAAAATAAGGATTCGACTTGCGACTGTCTCATTCTCCGAGTCACGACATGATTTTTATGATAAGATTTTCAATTTCAATCGCCAGACAAAACTGTAACGATAACGATAAAGCGAAATCTGGTAGCAAGCTCCCAGCTCCACTTCGCTATAATTCACCCTCCGCAAAGGTAGCGCCGGCAGTAAAACAACTCAATATACATGGCTCTGTGAACCGCATTAAGGCAATGAAAAAATATACAAAAAATCCCATAAAACTGTTGGTTTTAGTTTAGCATAATAAAAGGAAAACATTAACCGAGCCAGCGATGCAGAATAAATTAGAAGCGCGGCAACCCCACCCCATCATCTCTGCATGCGGAATTATGTGTATTTTATTTGCGGTACCCGCAGTGGAAATCCCCCCACATTTCGCTGGCATATTTCAGTTCATAAATACAATTTCAGCAATCGATGATATAAAATAAAACAACAATCCGATGAGCCGATGCTGCCGGTCAAACGGTGCAGAACGCAGGTCGGCAAACTACAATTGTTATTTCAAATAACAAAAACTGTTGTTTCTGTTCAATTTATCCCGGCTGAGCCTGACAGATGAGGGAACTCATTTTAATTTTTCCATAAATAAATTAGGGTTGAACAGCTGAAAACACCAAGCGTACATATTTTGGCATGGGCTTGACAGATAATTTATTCAAAAATAAAACGGACCAAATTTTTAAGCAAATTTAAAAATAAATTCGAGCTAAGGAGAGGTGATTTTTCAATCTATTTTGTACAGAGTTCGATGACAAAATAAATACAATTTATTTGCAGATTTTGTCTATGTTTCTTTGACATGTTGTTGAACTTAATTATTGGTTTATATATTTTTTAAAGCTTAACAGACTTAAACCTATCCCATATTTTCCAGATGAACTTTACTATTTACCCAGGAAACTGATACCCTTTTTCCTACCCCCATTCAGTTTTCTATAAAAAGCATTTCCCGAATTATTTATTTTAGGAATGTGATAATAGAAATCCTACAAACTGTAAATCCATTCAATCACAAATTTGCACTCAATTTCCCACTTTCCAACCCACTCAAATCAAACCCTATTTTCCGAGAACCAATTTTCATAGACGAGGAATTCCAGGGAATCCAATTTTTAGCTACTTGAGCAGGTTTATGCACTTCTATTTTGTCAGCTCGCTCTCTAATTGCTGGTCGATAATGGTGAAAAGCTGAAAAATGTGGAAAGCAGGTCCGACTCGAGCCAAATTCACATTTTCATTGGATTGCCGGGCAAAGTGAGTTCTTATTCTCTCTTCTTTTTTTTGTATTTGCATAGAATATTTTGTTGCTGATTTAATTTTACGCTCGCGCCTTAACGGAAGCGGAAATTCGTAGTGGTTAAGTGGGTTGCACTGGGCGTGGCACTTGTCGATGTTTTCGCTGATGATGAGGAAAATAATGATGATGATGATGATGATGATGTTGACAAGGAGGAGGATGCCGTTGGCGAAGCCATCAGGTGGCGACGTTGTCGGAAGTGGCGAGTGTTTCTCTGTTGGCATTTTGAGCGCTCTGTGCATTATTTATAATTATTGCGAATTTTCATATAATTATGCGTGGGCGCATATTTCCAGCATCTTCCGGACGCTCAATTTTCCTCTCCATGCATATATATTTTGAGTTTTTCTCTTCCCTGTCAGTTATTTATTTAAGCAGCAAATTTTTCTTTGCTGCCGGCCAGAGAGTAGCAGTGAAGGAGGACTATAAATATTAAAGTCAACGGTAGTTTGTGTCTGGGCGAGAATCCTTGTGTAATTAATGTTTGTTCTGAGATTTTTGTCCGCTTAAGGCACTCAAGTGGCACATTAAACTCATTGCTGTTGTTGCCGCTGCCGTTCCTGTTGCCTTCACTCGGAAACACTCCTGTGTTTGCGAATGCCTGTGGATTATGTGAGTTTGCTGACATTGTTGAACGGCAGTTAAATGGCTCATTAGGTTAAGTTGCCTTCACTTCAAATTTGTTTCCCGGAATATTGGCAAAAGATTTCATAATTTAATTCCAGGCCAGTTAAGTTCATCTTTTGTTTACTTTAACGACTCAGGCAGGAAATATTCAAGCGTGAAATTCTGTGTGTTGTCGAGGATTTAAAGTGTATTTAATAAAAATTTAATCTAGCCAAATATTTATATCAATTTCTTAGAAAAAGTATTCTTAACGCTTTATTTATTATGGAAATAGCTGCAAGACTTAAATGTTTGTTTAATTTTAAAATATACTTAAGCAAACTTAATCGAAATACACAAAAATTTGCTTAAACCCATAACCCTTTTTAGTGAATATTGCAGCCAAAAATAATTTAATTTTCTGAATATTTATCTGAAATGTAAATGGAAAAACAAGTGTTAAATTTGCACCTTTTTTCACCCCTCATAAATCATCTGGAAAAGCTTTACACACACACACACACTCTGACACACCACACCCACACTAGAGTTAAGCGTTCAATTTACGGACTTGCAAAGTGAATTGGAAAATGTGTTGCCAACTTTTAGGGCACTCTGAATGCCCGTGTATTAGGTTGCTGAACAGAAAAAAAAAAAACAACTTTGTTTGGCAAAATTTTGATTAGAAAGAGACTTAAAACTAAGCTAGCCCCATGCATACATGAATGGGAATTGAGAACTGGGCCCGTTCAATCGATAAAAATCCTTAGTCAGCCTTTTTTGGGGCCTTAATCATTTTCGATACAACTTTCGTTCTTTTTTATTTTTTGATTTTGTGCAATGGCTTTGAGCTCTTTGAAGCCAGCGTTAAGCACTCAAAGTGAGGCTATTTCATATTTGTTCTTTCTTTTTTTTTTTTTTTGCTCAGCTCCAGTTTTTTCAATTTATTCAGATTTATACTTGGCATAGAGAGTTTTTGGTGGATGAGCCCAGAAATGAAGCAAAAGTAAAAAACAGCCGACCTCAGACAAGTGCAAAAAAATGAGAGCAAGCAAGTGAACAGGAAAAAAAATCAACGAAATTGAGTAAAAACAATGAAGCGTAAACGATTTTTGCTGACATGTAGTATGTAAAGGGAGGAGTGCAGCAAGAGAAAAAAAAACAGCATAAATATAATAAAAAATAAGGCAGCAAACAAAAGGCAAACGCGAGTCGCCTGTTAAGCATCTCAAACAGGGCCAAAAGTATGTACAATTGAGGTTAACAAATTAGCACTCAAGTGAGAAAATTATCCAAGGTGCTTCGAAAATTAATACGGTCTTAAAAGGTTCCAAAACGTGTCTTACATTATGCAGTGGAATTTTTAAGGCATCGAATTCAGTGAAAATATTTTGTTCTTTACGATGTAGCAGAACACTAATTAAATAATAAAAAAAATTTTATTTTCAATGTAATAGCTTGTAGATTTAAAAACCTTTTAAAGGGTTTTTAAAGGCAAAAATTCTTTGAAACTCTATGGTACCATTTGGTTTATAGATATAAACGTAGGTAAATTTTAATTCCAAATTTCAGTTTTCTTATATCGACTACATTTATTTAAAATCTGCCAGGCCAGTTCGATTTTGATTTTGTAGTCCTGAATTCTTTATAGTTAAACGAAATATTTTAGATTAGTTTTCAAAATAATCCAACACATTTGTGATTTTAGTTTAATATTAATAATTTAACGAAGGAAAGAGCACTAAAAAAGTACCTGCATAAACTCTCTTTGAAATCTTAAAATGAAAGCTTATTATTATTATGAATATTGTTCCTAGAATTCTTATATTATAATATTTATTTTATTATTACATTAAAATTCTGATTATTACTATTCATATTTGTAGTACCTAACTTCTGCAAATTGATTTATTAGTATTATATATTATTTATTATTATTTAAAAACATGCACCCCCTCCCCCTTAGTTCTATTTTCCTGCCAACAACTGTGAAGAGTAAAAGATGATGGGCGGGTAAAATATAGACTGGGAGAGGAAAAGCACCTTATCCATGACGTGACATGATTGTCATCCACATTGTCAACGGCAGGCAACCGCAGAACAACAGTTCCCTTCGGCCGCCAGGGCATAAACAGCTTCATACAAATGTTATTATTGAAATTTCGGCAGGAAAAAACCAGAAAGCAGCCGCCGTTGAGGGTACAGAAAAAAGAGAGTGCAAAAAGTGTTTATCACACATACGCCGTGTGTACGCAGCAGCAGCAGTAGAGGCAAAATGACAAAAAATGATGAAAAATCTATTTGCAAGCCCCAACACCACCTCTCTGACCATATTTTTGGCCCATGCCCTGCCCTGCCATCGGCATATGTTTGCCGTTTGTCCCCAGCATCCCAAACAGAGGCAGGACCTCGCCTCAATGGAAAGAAAAGCCAACCAAACATTATTCGACGCCATCGATGCCATCACATTGTGTGTGGTTATTCGCTGTACAGTGAAAGAAAATTATGAGAAAAGCTTAACTTTTCTCTAGAAGGTTTTTCAATAAAAAGATGATTATTTATAATTATTTAATTAACGGAGAAATAATACCACATTTATTTGTATATATTTCCATATTTTCAATTAAATATTTCTTCGATTTTAAATTCTTTCCACTGTGTAAATATTTCCCTTCCTGTTTGCCTTTCGCTTTCTTTGGTTTTATTATTTCGCCTAGGCTTTTGACGATTTCCCCTAAAATGATAGACGGTTGCCAACTGCGGGCATACAAATAATACATATCCCCCCCATTCCTTCTCGGAAATTCCCTCATCGACAATAGTTGGCGCACTTTTTCCATTTGTCCCTTTGTTGTTGTGCATTGCGCACATAGTTAGATAAGACAATATTATTTTATTGCCTCCGGGGGCTGGGGGAGATTTTCCGAGGGAGATTTCATATCACCCTTAGTGGTCAGTTGTGTTTCAGGCCAAAAGGGTCACAAATAAGAAGAATGGCGGGGTGCCTCTTTTTGGTAAGAGAATAGAAAGCCTTATAAAAACCAAATCCCACTTCAGTTAATGCAGGGACTCCACCAAAAAATTTACGACAATGGTTGGCTTTGAATTACAAATTGGTTTGAGAGTTGTTCTGAAGTAAAGAATATACCATTTAAAGGATTTTTAAAGGTATAAGTTATAGAAAAAACTTAAAAAAAAGTTAAGAAAATATTATTTTCCATTTTATTCCCCTTCTTGAAGACTTGAAATAATAATAAAAAAACCTACATTATCAAGGGGCAAGTAATGTATAACTTATGCTAAAGAAAATATATAGAAATTCGAATCAATATTTAAACTTTCAACTACGAAAACTCATTTAATTAAAGCAAGTAACTAGGAGAAAAACTTGACCATTCCCGATCAGCTTTCAATGGTTAGATAAATGATTTCATTTTTGCCGGAAGTTGAGCAACTTTTTGCCGCTACCCATTTGTCATCAATCAATTAGAAGCGCTTCCCCTGTCAAATGTGTCAAACTATTGCATAAACTAACATTAACCCGGGCCATCTATGGCCGGCACGACAACTGGCTAATAAATTTTTCAGAGCCGCCAATGCTGGGCCAACATAAATCTACATGGCCAGCTCCTCTTACATATTTCATCGAGGCTCTTTCTTGAAGCTCGAGCTTCTAGTGGAGATATGGGGTTTGTGTGCGCCGAGTTTCATTTCCTTGGCACTTCCTTGCACAGGACCATGTAATACTTTCCCTTTTTTAATATGCTCATTCAATTTACTTGCGCCAGTTGCCGTCTCCCAACTTCCAACTTCTCGATTGCTCCTCGATTATTGATGACATGACAAACAAGGTACGATTTCCGCCCGGCTCCCAAGGAGAAGAAGTTCGAGAATCATTTTTCTTTTGGCTCGATTGTATTTGTATGCGCATTAACTTCATTTTGCAATCATGCGCGCCATAAATCCAATTTAATTGTGCTGCTCCCACACACACACACGCACACACACACAAGACGCACAGATACAAATGCGAAAACACACGCATGAGCTGCTTGAGTGCACGGTGGCGTATACTTAATTTCTGCTCGTTCGTGCGCTCAATTCCGCTTCCTCGCAACTTCTAACTCAATGCTAAATAGAAGCACATAAATTTCCGGCACCAGCCTCCCTCCGCCCTTAGCCCAGCGATATCCGGTTTGATTTTCTTCGGATTGCATTTTGAAAAATAGATTTTTTATACTGTTGCTTTCCAGCTCTCGACGAAACCTTTGTCTACCTTGGCCGCCTTTTGCTATCTATCCCTCTTTGATTTACTACGCACAATTTCGTGTACCTTTCGCAGGACTCGCTGGCAGGACTCGCCGGTCCAGTTCGAGTGGCTCGTTGTGATTTATGTTTGATTGAAATGCTCTAAATTGTATGCTAATCTGGACTTTGACACAAAGCTCATTTGTTGTTCCTCCCGCCACTCGTGTTCTGGTTCTTGTCGTTGTTGCTGTTGCTATTGTTGCAGCAATCGCATTTAAATGTTGTGCCTGGCATTTGGCAGTTTGCTTAAGCGTTTGCTAATTTGAAAACCATTTCGGACTCGAACTCGGGCTGCTATCAAGGGGTTTCTGGCTGCCTCGAATGATTATTCGCATCATTTGTCAGGCTTTTAGATTTTGGATTGGCCCGCATTGGGAAAGTAAAATATCTACGAATCTGTTGTGGCCAATTTAACTGTTAATTGCTCAGAAATGTTTTGCAGAACTCTAAATATTTTCACAAAACTTGATAATGAACAGTTGATTAGCAGATGGAATGGACTACAATTGAGATTGGCAATCAATTAAGTCAGAAATATCCGAAGAATCCTTGAGTAGAAAAGTATGGATGATATTTTATTTATATAACTTGAATAAATAATACATTTTTTCATTAATTACAGGAATATTCGAAGAATTCAATGAGTAAAAAATCACAAAGGTTATTTTTATATTATATTTCCGTAATATAAAAAATAACATGTTCTAATTGAATTACTTATGGAAAAAGTTACTAATTATAAATATGATTGATTTATCTCTTCATATTTACTGAGTAATAAACCTAAATACTTAAATTTTTTAATGATAAATTAGCATCATTATTAATTCAACAAATTAATCACCTTATATCTTACTTAAAAAATTGAACTTTACTGAAATCAAACGAAAAAAAACCCTTAAAACTGCTTGGAAACCCCAACAAACTCCAATTTCAATTGCGATTGCATTGCCATTGGATACTTAAGCCCATGACAATCACGTTGCATTCGTCGCAAGTTGATTTGATGGCAGACATTAAGTGCAGCTGCTTGGGCGCGTTACTTCACTATCTCTGGCCCATAAATTCCCACAGAGTCCTTCCCCCCTTCGCTGCCAATTTCCTGTCGCATGCGCTGCTAAGTATACTATATAATTTGTTCCTTTTTTCATAAATCCCACAACTGTCAACTGCGGGGAGCGGAAACGGCTAAATTCAGCAATAAATTGACGTGAGTGAGTCAGAGAGTGGAGCATGCTTCATTAATGCGACAACCGTGGGAGCCTAGCTCCCTGACCCTTAACCCCATACCCCTTATCCCTTCAGCTACCATCTCCGTGCCACCACACAACCCACTTACAAACAGGACAGCACAATTGGCTGCACTTGTGTGTCCACTTAGTTGGGCGAGCAAAACCCACAATATCCACATGGTAGAGTGGTTGCACTCCGGCCCCACCCTTAACCCTTTAATTCCCCCCCTACCCACCGGCCACTCTGCGATGGCTGGTCATGTCCCTGTGGTTAAGTGAGCTTCGTGCGGCTGGCAGTTCTGTTTTATTTCCCTTTTTTGAGTTATGCGCGGCATTTCCGGTCTTGTCATTTCATACTAATCAACATCCGTTAAGCGGAATTTCTGGGCCAGCATTTTGGACTCCATTATTTCGCGGCGGCAGCACCGATATTTTCGGGGTAATATTTTCAGTGCTCCGTTATACGCATTTGTTGCAGCATTTGCATTGTAATTGCAACAGTGCGTATAAGTGATGTGCATATAAATTACATTTGCTTCGCTGCGGGTTGTCGGTCGAGCAAAAACTTCCAGCTATGGAAATTGAAAATTTATTGCATACGACCACGTGGCCAATGCCCGGTTGGGGGTCGTCGGAGCTCTCCGGTAGTCGGTCGGTTCGGTGCGGCTTTCATTACAAATTACGCATACGCACCGTTGTTAATTTCATATTCATAAATGATGACCGCACTCCTTGGGGAAATTGCACGAAGCACTCCAGCTCTTGGGGTCCTTTCTCCACAGGTCCCATCAGTGCCAGTGTATTTTTGTTAACAACAACAACAACAACAACAAAAATGGTTAAATTATTCCTCAGTTGAGGCCTTGGTCGACTTTGATCTCCGTCGCCCACAGTGAAATCTCTTGGCAAATCTCCGAGCGGCTCTACTCTAACTAGCCAAAAGCCAGGCAACATAATCCGGTACATTTGACTCTGAATGCTCTCTTAGGTCCAGTCCATTTGGCCACTTGACTTGCGCCAAAAGGGGCTGCCCATCAAATCCCCAGAAAGTCCAAGCCATAAACATAAAAACCAAAAGGGCACAGTTCTCGGCTGCTCCTGGTTCGCTCTGGCATCGAGTGTACTTTGTTGAATTAAACCTCTAATTAGTGAAAGCTGTTTTTAGCTGGGATTAAAGGTTGCCCAGGGACATCTTGAATGACTAATGAATATTTCTTTGCATTTTTAAAAGATATACGTCTAAGAGGAGCTCAAAGGCAAATAACTCAGCATGATTAAAAATGTTTCTGTTGGGAGCCTAGGCGAAGCAGTTGGGATTCCAAACTCCAGGGATAAAAATAATAAGCGGATGGTTCGGGATGTAGAAAATTAATAAAGGTGTTATAACGAAGCTTAAGTGGAGTCACAAAGCTCCCAAACTCTTGGGAAATTTGGTAAAAGGAGTAGGAAACTTAAAGTATTTGAAACATTATGTTAATTTTAGCCTTATTAAAGAATTTAGAATTAATTTCTTCGAAGAAGACAAAGAATCATAAGTTGATTTAATTATAAATTGTTAATAAAGCTTCATAAAAAGGGCTTATTATTATATATTATAATATTATACACAATATTATATTAGTTATTTGAGATATATTTACTATATCCTTCTTTATTAACTCCTTAAAATCTTTTCGGTTTCATGAATTTAAATACAAAATGTTAAAAAATTTAAGCCCCTTCTGATTTTATTGGTTCTATTGAGATATTTTTTAACTCTATGCAAAACAAAGCAGAAAATTTGATTAAATCCCTTTCCGGATGAATTCACCTCTCAAGTACAAACTGCTTGAATATCCTTATGCACTGCAGACTTATTGCTTAATCGCAGCTAGGACTTGCAGTCACCAACTTGAGTTTTTATTGCGCCACCCGCCGCCATTCCTTTCCAATGAGTTGCCCCGTTTAGTGCCAACTCACCAATAAAACTGCATTGTGTCTGCGGAAGAAAGGCAAACAAATTAGTTCTGCCCAGACACACACACACACATAGAGAGGAATAGGAACAGGAGAAGGACCTCCCAAACACACAATGGAGCCTCTCGGGAGTGGGGCTGGCATCAAAATATTAGACGCGTCAATAGCTCTGCACATTTTGCGCTTTTGCATTTGGAAGGCAATCGAGGCGACAAGTTGAACGACATCGAAATGTGGAAAACGGGGAACCCCCCCACACATGCTTCCCCATTTACATTGCCAATTCAATGGAACAAAAAGTGCAACCAGCTCCGATGACGTGCACACACACTCACTCGCTCTTTGAATGCGGATGACGGCGGCGATGTCGCCTGCGGATGAAATGGGAATGTGTGTTTAATGGTTGACATTGTTGTTTACAAATTGACTTTTTGTTGCTGCCGCTTCTGCTCGTCAATAAACATTTGCCTGATAATATGCCAACATATGCATAACGTACATAAGTAGCTTACATCCGCCAACCTCCCAACTTGCCGTCTTTACAGAGCGGGAAAATATTCAAGAGATTTTTTTGGGTAATATAAAAATACCCAAATAAATGTTTGTGGTTTGTCTAAAATTGTTATAAATTATAGCAATTTATAAAATTATTGTAAAGACAATTTTGTATTTCTGAAAAACTATTTAAACGCCATTGTTTTATAAGCATAAATATCTTAAAATCAGCATTCATTCCCTTGACTGAGAGTCTGCCTCAAAAAGTTTAAAATTATCACTTAAACTTGTGATATAAAAATTAAATTCAATATTCTTCTTAAAATATGACTTTTCTCTTTGTGCAGCAGAACTTCAGCAATATCAACAGCAGCAGTCGAGCAAACATCAGGCCAACGGAGCTGTCCTCACTGGAATGCAATCGCACCACATACGCGGACCACGCCCTCCGCTCCGGACCGCCTCCTCCACAACTACCACCAGTAGCAGCAATAACTCGGCTATGGGCGTGGCCGTGGGCGGAGGTGGTGGCAATATTCTGCTCGATCAGACGCCTTCCGGTGGCAGTAGCAGCAGCGGCGTGAGCAGCGCGCCCAGCTCCTCGAAGGGGCATCACACCCACTCGCATTCGCATGCCGCCCACCTAGTGCATACGCACGGCGAGGGCATGGTCCTGACCTCCGCCTCGCCCGTCAGTGTCCAGCAGCAGCAGCAGCAGCAGCAGCACCAGCATCAGCAGCAACATCCACAGCAGCAGCAGCAGCAACAGCAGCAGGTGCCGCAGGCGGCAATGGACGAGATGCGCGTCTGATAGGTATCGGTCTTTGAGTTGGACTTATAGTCATCAACGGGGTGAGTTTTTTATATAATTAACTTATAAAAATATAAAAGAATAAATTTGATAGGAAATATGTTTTGAAACCAAAAAAAAACCTTTAAAGATTCTGTAAAATATTTACAGATTTATTATCAGCACTAACTTTGATTCTAAATCTGAGATTTCTTTGGTTATTCAAACCTATATTATTTTACTTGTTTTATAATTTTCAATCTAAAGATTCTCATTCTTGTTTATTTTAATATGCTCTTTACTTTTTATTTAAAAATCAAACAATATTTTTGAATATATTTCAGATTGCAGATTGTGTTTCAAACAGAAAATTGTGTATATCTTGAAAGACTTATAAATTATTCAACTTAAATCATTTTTATGCAAGTCCAGCTTTATATTACTAATGTACGAACCTTTATATATCCCTAACTTATGGCTCCTCATCATCCTTCATATCCTTTTCCCTTTCGAAAGGGAACGGTCTCAAGGGAATCAATGTGAACTTATATGTAATTTTTCCAAACAAATTTTTTTTTCGCATATTCATACCAATAATATTTATTATTCATTCCGCGTATTATGCCACAACCTTACTCCATTCTTTGGTGCAATATTTACCACCTGGGGTATAAAGAGGTCGTTGGTCAAGTTCTTTCACGCCAATTTATTTGAAGGCTACAAGCACAAATATATTCTTTCATTCAATTCAGACAGAAGTAGCTGGGTAATCTCTGCAAATATAGTCAGAAACCCCCTTTAAAATGTAGTTGCCTGAACTGCTACCTACAAAAATGACAATCATGTCCGAAACCTTCCCAGGACAAAAGAAGAAAAACCAAAGGTCGTGAAGGTACATCCAAACAAAAAAAAAGGTTGAATAAAATATCTGCGCACACAGACTCTGATCAAAAATAACAAACGGCATGTCAAACATGCGGCAACAAAAAATGCTGCCTGTTTATTTGATAAAATAAAAAAATAAAAACAAATAAAAATAAATATGCACGAGGCACATAACCAACCGAGTTCATGGTTCAAGGTGGACTCAAATGTCGCAGCCACTGGCATGGAAAAATGCCAAAGAGTGGGCGTCCGAATACCCAAAAAGGGAGAGCTTTAATGGAGAGTTTTTCGCAGCAAGAAACGACAAATAAAATATGGGTATTAATGCCAAGGCAAAGGGAATGAAATTGTAAACGAAATGAAAACTGGAGCCACTAGACCAGGCCATAACAAGTGGCAAGGTGCAAGGCAATTTGCGGCATGCAACTTGAAACCGAGCCCCCAACTAATTTATGAGCCCGGTGTCGGGACTCTTGAAATTCAAGCTAAACCAAATTAAAACTGCAATGTGGCCAACAAAAAAATTGGGTAATTGCATTAACTGCAACCCAGCTGTGACGCACACTTGCGCTGCTGTCAACTCAAAGGAAAACTGAGAAACGGAATCATAAAGTTCAAGTAAAGCAAAAAGTTAAGACCAAAAACAGTTGTCGAAAATAGTACAGGTTGAGGTACGCTAGGAGTAAGAGTTTCATACTTCAGGAAAAGAAATTTAATAATAAGGTCTAATAATTATATTATGTGACTTCCCTGATTAAAAAATGGTATTAAATACTCTAGAAAAAGAAATTTGTTAGTTTTCTTAAACTCTCAAAAATAGTCGTCAATATATGTATAATATATAATTATATATTATTGAATGTTTTTTTTTAGAATGTATCCTTTTTCTTTCGAAAGAAATACAATATTTTTTATTTTATTCTGGTTAAAAAAATTTAATTAATATTAATAAAATTATTTTAAAATTTCTGAATTTCTGTGGACATATAACAAGAGTTTTTAATATAAACTACGCTCTCGTATCAGTCGCTTTCACATGACTTATAAGCTTAACAATTGTATTTTTCATGTTCACAAGTAGTGAGTGTATTTCAGTATTTCTTCCATAATTAAATACTTAATATTTTCATATATTTTTTAAAAAATTTATTCCCCTTCAACAAGAGGCTGCGTCAAAAAGATCCGGCCACTTAAGTTCTTTTTATCATCTACTTTCCCTACCCACTTGCAGCCACTTGTACCAGTGCTGCCAAGTTATGACCACCAGCAAAAGCTAGATTCTGAGCAAAAATAAAGCAGAGTAGAGAGAGCAGAGATAAAGTAGACTAAATATAAAAAAAGAAATGCTGAAAAATAAGCCATAACCAAATACGAAAATATATAAATATATATGTGTGTATATTTACTTGCACTTACCCTCTATTCCTCATCTTCGTCACATGTATCAAATGGTCATTCGATGACTATTTTGTTTTAGTTTCTTTTTGTAAACACTTTTTTTATAAAAGTCCTAGCATAAAATAAGAACAACCAAAAATGCAAAAATACCTTGAACTAAAGGCATATTTTCATACATACATACATTTTTCCCTTACTTTCTTTAACTTTTTGGTAACACAAAACAAACAAAAAATAATAACACATATAATGGGAATACTTATTTGATTTTTACGCATATTTTGTGACCTTCTTTGAAGATCATAGCACAAAAAAAAAAACAAACAAAAAAATAAAGAAACACTGCAATTCAGATCTCGCGGCACTTTAATTCACTTTTCTACCTTTCCACGGCCATTTGATAAGAGAATATATACATACCTATATATATATATATTCTCAAGAGTAGAAGCAGGGAATTGCAATAGACGATCACCGCCAGGCTTTTGCTTCTGCTTCTTGACATATGTACATACATATTTTTTGTCTCTTTATACACTTGTACATATATATTTTCTTATCAGCAAAATCATAGCACCAAAAAAAAATAGCACCAACTTTATTGAAACATTTTGCCATTATAAACACATATATGTATTTGTGTATGTATGTATGAATGCATTTGGTTGAAAACTAAAACAAAAGAAACACACTGCTAATAATTGATTGTTTGTAAGAAAAACATCTATTTGCACTGATCATTGTCATTAACACTTTCAATGAAACTATAAGAAGAGAATGAATATAAACCTTGATTTCTCAACTGGCGAAGCTGCACCTTGCGAGCTTTCCTCAGGTGAAGAGAGAGAGAGGAAGTATTATAGAGAGAGTAATGATTTGCGAGATGAAGAAGTGGCCCTCTCTCTCTGTAAGTTTTCTTATCTGTGCAGATCTCCCATCAAAGTTTTGTGGGTGGTATATTTTGCCGAATCTATATTTGACAAATAAAACAAAATATTAAATTAAATTAAATTAAATATAAATAAAAACTCACTCACCTTCGCTTATGCACCACGGCAAAGAATACATTTGAGTAACTATAAAAGGAAGCTATTTTAAAGACTATAAGCTCGTTTAAAATTTCATAAGCTTTTTATACCCTTAGGGGGTATTACCATTTTAGTCAGAAGCTTGTTTAAAAACTTTTACTTTTTGTCGAAAAAAAAGTCATATAAAAATATTGATAAATATCGGTTAAGAGAATCCAAGCCATGATCGACTTGCGATTCGAATTTAATAGCAAATTGGAAGGGTATACCATGGTATAAACTTCGGCTCTCCGAAAGTTTCCCTAAGTTAGTTTCAGTTCTTGTTAATTTTCAAATAAGCTAGCACCAGCCTGAAATAGGATAAGCTGGCAGCACTGACTTGGGATGTGGATGTGCGGCCATGTTTGTGTGGGTCAGAGCACTATTTCACCTGGCATACAATTAAATTTGCATTTCTTGCCTTTTTTGTTTAACCCACGATGCCCCGGCAGCCTCCACTCTGGTTTCCTTAACTTTTAGCTGATTAACATTTCTGCGCTGTGCTCTTGGCCCTGTGGAAATGCAATTTTCCCTTCCAGCCAAAGTGAAAACTGGGGGGGGGGGGCAGGGCAAATGGCAACTTTTATGTAAATTTACACCCACTCACATTCACACATACACCGAAGAACACACGGGCTCAGGGCACACCCACCCGGACACGAGGGCGTGTCGAAGTGTATATGTGTTAAAAGCGCAATAAACATTAATTTCACATTCTTTTTCCTTGAGCCACTCCACTTTGAGTCCTTATACTTTGTTTAAGTTCTTCCCTCTTCAGTATATTTTTTTGCACTTGTTGAAATTATGATTAAAAGATTCTTGCGTTTCCGAAAGGAAAAGGAAAATGAAATGAAAACAAACTTTCAAGGGAAAATCTTAATTTTATTACTGAAAGCTTTGTGTAAAAAAGCAAAATAATGAAATAATGGATCAAGGGATGAATATAATTTACTTTAGACAAGAATATTTTCTTTAATTTAATCAATAAAAATAAATATTAAAAAAATGGAAATATAATATAAGTCGATGAAATTTTCATCATCAATAGTGTTCGATGCAGACCTCTAGCACCTAGTCATGTGTGCATAGGTGTACCACTGCACCTGGACCGCTCTTCGTTTCTCCTTCCCTTCCCTTCTTTCTTATCTCTCCAAAGCTGTCGCGTTATCTATAAAGCTAAACTATTTTAAGCTCATGCTAATGCGCAATTTCTTATCTATTTTAAGCCAAGCTTTTGGATCGATCAAAGCTATACGGGCGTCTAATTAATAAATTTATATTTTAATTTATCAAAATTGTATTGGTTAAATAAAATTAATACAATTTAATCCTTAAGCAAACCTGTGAAAAGATTAACATAAAACCTCTGAATAAATTGTAGAATTTGTTAAGCCTGCATTTCCATAAAATGATGTCTAGATAAACATAAATAATTGCAATTTACTTGTTTGCAAACTCCAATTTATGTGCTCATCCAACACATTACTAATCAATTAAGTCAACAAATGAAGGAAAATGCTTAAATTTCTCATTGATTTTGGTTGCACTTATAATATCATCAGATGCGGTTTCCTTGGCTGCCATCTGCTGTGATTTGTTGGGGAAATTATTGTGGAAACTAAATATTTACTGCGGGGCCTGAGTGGCTGACAAGTTTGCTGTCGAGAAATGTGTTGAGAACTTCAGAAAATTGTGTGCTTAAATTTCTTAACACCACCGTAGTGCACCGTCCTGCGCCTTCAGAACACATGAACTCAAAATCCTGCAGGACCAAATGTGCTATGTAATTAGTGCAAAACTTTCAAGTTGCATCAAGTCCCAGAGGGTTTAAAGTTAAGTGGATATGGAATAAGTAACAGGATCTCTGCCTCATAAGAATAATTTATTTAAAGTAATACTGTAAACTGTAAACAGTAAACTGTTGTTGTTTAACATTGTAAATTACTATACAAATCAAGATCCAGGGAGTTTAAGTAGCAGGATTTGTGCCTTATAAATATAGTCTATTTAAATTAAGGTATATCATTGTTTTTCATTAAATTTCTCTAGAAATATCTATACAAATAATTAGATATAAATTATAGATTGAAAAAGTTAATATATCTTAGTTTGGGTTATGGAATTTCGGTGTTCTCTTATTATTTTATTATCCATTTAATATTGAAAAACAAATTATAGTTTTCTGATTAATATAATATTACAATATTGTTTAATATTTAATCAATATACCAAAATAAACATATTCTTTTAATTTGTAAATGCAATTTTATGTACTTTTTTAATGCTTACAGAATATTTCTATATGGCAAGAAATAACCTGTCTATATATATTGATGAAATATTTATATTATATTTATCACAGAAATGATTTATGATGATTGTAAGCTTAAATAAAATAGTTTAAAATATTTCTAGGTAAATATACTAATTTCCTCAACTAATAGCTTTTCTTATTACGAATTTAATTCTTTTAAGGCATGAACTTTTTAAACAATAAATGTTTCCTTTTATTTTAAAGCAAGTCTAGTAAGCATAATCAGAGAGGCAACTAAGCATGGGGATTATTTTCCGCTACCTATAATTCTTGAATTAAAGTTAATTGTAGCTGGTAATGAGGTTCCTTCTACTTTTCAGTATTTATGAAAATGAGCTTATGAACCTGGCCAAGTTTCCGACACTTGACTGATGTTTATTGTTTCTTTAAGAAGAGTCTCAGCGCCCCCATTTCCCGTCCTGCCGAGCCATTTGGCCCTCCCCTCCCCGCCCCCCTCGAGCCGCACAAGATATGCAAAGTGGCTGCACAAACATGCGCGTAATACGTTAATGATGGTCCACGCCCCCGTAAGCCCCCCCTGGCCAACCCGTAACATGCACACATTGTAGCCGCGATTTGCATTACGCGCATTACTCAGTTCCCCCGTTTTGACGGGGCTTTCACGACTTTCTTCCCCTTTTCAGTTTTGGTATCTTGCGAGGAGAAAGTCTAAGCTGCACCCTCGCCCCCCTCGTAACCACTCGCAACCATCCTACCACTCTTCCCCCCTCCCCCTGTCCATCATCACCACTCCAGTCAACAATCTGCGCCAAATTGTGCGCTCAACTGTGTGCAGCATAGCTCCCCCGCCTCCCCCGCTTTAACCCTTGGTAGCCCCAGCCAGCGGGAGGCTAACAAACCACCCTCTCCCCTCCCCCGCAGCCCCCTGGCTGGCCAGAGAGCTGGCAAAACAAAAGGCAGCCGCGCATTTTTCGCAACTGCACTTTACTTTGCACTTTTCGCTTTCTTTGCATAAATTCTCGCCATCCCGAGTTTACTGTACTGCAAAAATGGGCACGCATACAGCGAAAAAGAAAGAAAATAGAATTGATGAAAAGGTTGCAAACAACAAGACTAGAAGGTACCCTATAGGAAATGTATAATATAATTACTAATTAATTATTAATTATAAATAATTATAAATAATCAGGATTTAATAACACAAGCAGAAAAATAATTATTGTTTATTAATTATTATTATTAACTGCCCGGCAGAATCACGTTCCTTTGTGTTTTAAGAAATTTTATACAAGAATATTCATTATTATCGTTGAACAACTTAATTATTTATCTGTCTAAAATATGAATGCCTAAAAATAGCGATATACCGATATTTAACAATATATATATAAATCAAAAAGGACATATTTTTTTAAATTTGTAGAATTTTATTACATATATATAAATTCATAAATTAAATTGAAAAAGTTTATAATCAATTTAAGATTGCAAGAAATATTAACATATTGATACGTTATCGATATTTAAAGAAAATGTTAATAAACATATTAATTGATATTTTATTTTTCTGATATACAGTGGGATAAATCAAATCAATACATATTTTAAATTTCAAATAAAACCAGTCCAAATTTTCGATATGGTATTAATATGAGTGCAAGATTTTTAATAGTTCTTTGCAAAATATGAAAATTATCCTCTCGACTTACATTCCTATTCTAATTTTTGTAATTCATTTATTTTAGGTTCTTTATGTGTTTAGCCCGTTAATTATTTTTTGACAATGTTAGACATTAGCCTGTACCATCTGTACTAATTTTATTAAAGACTTTAAGCAGTCAAAATAAAAATATAACTATTAAATAGAATATCAATTTAGAAGCACATCAACAAATAAGCTAAATTAATTAAGAATAGTATCAGATATGGAATCAGGGATCACAAAGTCACGCTCTTTACTTCAATCTCCATCTATAAGTAACTGATTTCAGTATACCCCCCAAAATCCTATATAAGCGGTACAAAAACACAAACAGCGATAGTGGAAGAAAAAGTTGAGGAAAAGAACGCTGGAAAAACGAAATGAAAAAAAGTGAAGCTGAATAAATATGGCATGCAGCTGCTGCAGAGGATTTTCCCGCTGAATTTTAAACTAAACACAAAGGCATAATGGAAAAATGGGAAAATAGAAAGCGCCAACAGAGCGCAATGAAGTGTGCGGCCCTGAGAAAGGCGCAACATCAACGATTCTGCGACCAAATGGAGCCGAGCACCCGAAAGTACAGATATGCAAAATGCTAGCGATATACCGCGGCCAACTGAGTGGCACTGATGGGGCTGCACTTTTAGCAGGCACTGTGTCGTAAATGCTGATGGCTGGAATGGGGCTAGAAGGGGTTAAGTGTAAGGCATAATGTGAAGATTTCTGCTAGAAGTTCTTTTAAAATATGTATAATCAATAAGATAAATTGATTCCTAAATATTTAACATTTTTAATCGGCATTTAGTCTACATTTTTCTCAACATTCATTAATTTAAAACCAAAACTGTTAAGACTTTAATATTTCATGCTATAATGATTTATTTCTATTGAAAACTATTCATTCTGATAAAAAATAATGAACTATTAATATAACTTTGATTTAAAAAACTCCTATTAGGATTGTCAGCACTTAAATCCAATTAAATTTTACCCACAAATCATGACTATTTATGAGCTTAGTTCTTAATTGAAATTAACTCATTATTATTCTTTCAACTAATTTAAATTGGTTATTCGATTTGATTCTTATTAAGTACATGGTTTTTGCAATTACGAAATGTAATGATATTTAAGTCTAATATTTAATAAATCCGAATTAAGAAAAGGCTTTAATTTTCATCCACAAAATCTCTCTCTATGTTGCAGCTCCATAGAAACACTGCGAGCGGAAACGCCCGAGGAGTTCTATGCACCGAAACGGGCGGATGATGACGGCCAACTCAATGGGACACCAGCCGATGTGAACGCAGCTGCAGCTGTGGTGGCGGGAAAGGGAGGAACTGGAGCCGGAGGAGCTGGAGGTGACCACAAGCAACGGCAACTGAAGAAGCTGCGTTTCAAGCGGGAGATGCATGCCCTGGCCCTGGAGGGCGGCGATGTGGCCCGCGGATACTGCTCCTGCGACGAGCAGTGGACCAACTCCTCGTCGCCAACGTCCACAACGACATCGGCAACCATGTCGCCGACACTGCCAGCGACCGGAAGTAGCAGCGGGCGCTATGCAACCGGAAACGAAGGCAGCAGCGGGATCGTAAAAATGGCGACTGCTTCAGCGTCGGTGGGGGGGAAGCGGATCGGCAGGCTCAAGCAGCAGCACCATGTGCGCTTCTCCGACGAGAAGAACTTCTCGGATTGAGGATAAAACCAACTACTAGACTGCACCTAATCTCTGTTTAGTCATAGGCTAATTCCCCAAACAGGAATGGGGGAAATCAAACAAATCATCAGAAAACCAAACAGTTGCATTAAATTCCGTAGACAAACGTAATCGATAAGGAACCTGTACATATAGCTCGAGAGTGTTAGTTAAATATCTGTGTTTAGTTGCTCGATAGATCTGTTGTGAACTATATATACGCATATATATAAATATATATGGATATAATCAAGCTAACGATACGTACGATTCGTTAGATAAGTGTAGCACAAATCCATTTTTTCCACTCATCAATAAATTGAAGGCAAACATTGAATGGAATTTGTTGATAATCGAATTCTGTTAGCGGCAGTGTAAATACTCTAGTCAAAATAAACATAAAATGTGGTAAAATTTACTTAAAGTAAATTTATGAAAGAACAAAAACCAAAATCACTAACATAACTAAAAGGAAAATCGCTCAAAATAGATAAGGATCGACTAAGACACCAATGAAAGGCATAATTGAAAACAAATAAATAGTTTATCATTTAATTATTGCTCTAAGAACGAGGCATAAATATGTGACGCTTATTTTTCTGTGTAAAAAGCGAGAAACAGTGTTTAATTTCCCAATGATTTTCAAACACATTTTCAATTTCATAATTAACAGCACACCTGGAAATCTCTGCCTTGGGAAATAGGTCAATTCGATTCGTTAAAACTGTAGAATACTACGGAAATTATATTAACCTTTTTCCAATTTTTTGTTATAAAGTATTATTTTATACATTTTATAAATAATATATTTGCATAATATTTTAAAAATTTTATAAGATAGAAAAGGTTACCTCAAACTAACACAAACTGCCAATTTATCAACTCATTTATTATTTGTTTATTATTTCTAAAAGTCTGTTTAACTCTTAACAACTCTTCCACTTTATTTATAAATTATTCGTTAAAAACACATAGAAAGCGTCGCCAAGAAAGCACAGATAAAATATAAAATATTTGTACTTTTAAGACAAAATTTATAATCGTCTAGTTTACATTATGAAAGAAAGGAAAATCGAATTGCAGAAAACACATAAACTAAATTAAGTGATTAATATGAAATAAAATTAAACTAAACGAAATATAAACAAACCATAAAAACTAAAAACAATAAAAACTAAATTAATGAAATACTCAATGGTGTTTCTTTATTACAATGGTGAAGAATTATTTAAAATATAAAATAATCAAATACAAGGTAAGATTAGAACACACGCTCCTAAATAAATCAATAAATATAGAAATCAAAGTTTTTAATATAAAAATAACTAGGTCAAAGTAGAAAACCTCCCTGGAAAACACATAAAGCGCTCTATAGGAAATTTATTCTAAAATCCTTTAGCGAAAAATCGTAATTTATGAACCTTTTGCCTCGCCTGCTAACAGCTAATAAAGACTTTAAGACCCCAGTGAACCCGATCTAACCCAAAGGATTTCTGGATTCATTTCATTTTAAATGCTTTTCGTTTATGTGAAGAATTTTTGTTCTGGCAATTTTAATGGCTCAAATTTTTATGGCAGCCAGCAACGGTTATTAAATCAAGTTTTATGTCTGGCCAGCAATATGGCTGGCAAAGACCTCGCTGAGGACCGGGAGGGAAGAAAGTTTACTAAGTTCAGCCGGAATATTCAAGGTTCTTTGGGAATTAATTTATAAATTTTGTGGAGCTCAGTTTCTCTGGCACATCAAATATGTAGCCAGCCAGCCGCTCCCCTAAGCCGCCGCACTATCTGTTCTTGAAGCTTGTTGATGTTTGGCCAAAAACTATTCCAATTAACTTACTACAAAAAATGGCGGAAAATAGAAAATGAAAGCTAAAAATACAACTTACCCGCTGGTCATTTTGTAACTCTTTTGTGGACCAACTCTTCCGACCATTTTCCATCCAGGCTTGTTTGTTTTTTGTTTGATGTGTGTGTTGCGGGCAACATTATGCTGGCAGTCTTGCCCTCTCTGTTGCTCTTTTTTTCCAAAAGCCAAAGTTTTAAGCGTAATTTTCATTATTTAAAATGTGTTGGTAAACGGGTGTGCCTAGGAGTGAGTTTGTGAGTATGTGCAGCATCTAAAAAGAACAGCGAACATAATTATTTTAAATTTAAAAACACAATTGAAATTCATTAAATAACTTTATTGAAAGTACATTTTTTATTGAGTTTTAAAAGTTTCATTTTGTTCAATTTTTTTAGATCAGATATATCTCTGTTAGTTTTTTATCTCTTCAGAATGAATTAAATTTATAATATACTTCCATTTTAATTAAATACACTAAGGAAAATTTTGATTTTTGCTCATAAAATGTTTGTGATTGAATGAAATCTGAAATATCGTAGTCCTAAAATTGTTGGTTTTATATAATTAAGATTTTAACGAAAAATTAATAAAATCCTAAACCAAGATTTCAATTTTTTATCTCGTTTTTTTGTCGGTTAAAATTCGTTGTACAATGATAAGTACAGTCCTCACTAAATATGACCAATAAAGATAACAATTAGATACACTTGTAATAAAATAATATAGATTTTCATTAATAGTTTACAGTTATCTTGCAGTCAGTTTATACTTTATCACTGGTAAAGTTTCTGTTTATCTAAATGAGAAATTATAACAGGAAGATCTAAAGCCCCGAAGTGTGCTGTAAAGTGCAAGCAGCGCTCTCCACACTTAAAAATAGTATCCTTATCCCTTGGCTATCTTAAATTAACTGTTATATTAACGAGGCGAAAATAAATTAACAGGGAGTGCGACTAACATTTAAATATCTTATACTAATGCCGTAGAAAACAAACATTTCTTATTTTTACATTATAAGTTATTAAAATTTTAATAGAGAGTAAAGTTTTGTTCTGCATTTAAGAAAATTTGTACACCATTTTATTTATTTTTTTAGTACTAAAAATATATTCAAATATTTAATAATAAACTTTTAAATGCCATATCCTTGGATTCATCTCTTAATTACAACACACCTGCTGTGTTCCTTAGAACTAAACTAAATCTATCTAAATCTACCACCTGAGAAAAACTCCCTCAACAGTTCACCCTGTATTTTAGCCCCCGTATCTCTCTACCTACCTACCCCTCCTTTCAACCACAACTTGCCGTAATGTCGGTTTGGAAGTGAATATACGTTTTTAATGTTTGCTTTTTATTACAAACTAAATGGGATAAATGTGTTGGCCAAGAGAGTTTGGGGCGCCAGACGAGGGGCTGGGAGCCTGGGGGGTGTAATGAAGGGGTCAGGGGTGTCTTTGCTTGACACTTGCTACCTTTTTATTATAAATGTTTTATAGCTGAGAATTTTACAAATTACTTTTTGTGCAGCTCCAGTCAGTCACACATACACACACACACACACGCGCGGTTATAAAAACTTGATGACAGGTGTAGCAAATTAGGATTATTATTTTAAATACCAAAAAACCAACGACAACTCCTTTCCGCTGTTATATTTTTTAATGCTTATTAATGCATAAAGTTTGCTTTATTTATTTTTTTTTATGACAAATTTTAACATGATTTTTATTAAAGTTTGGATGTATTACAGAATTAAAAAGTTAAACCGAATGATTATGTATGAATACTAGAAGTTTTATACATCAGCTTTTTAATATATAATAAACATAATATTTTATAATAAAAATAATGAATTATAGACGCTATAAGGATTTCTGTTCTGTTAATATATAATTTTAATTTATTTATTTAAAACCCATATTATCTTGAACTGTGCTTTTATTTATTCCTATGGTACACTGTATATTTAATTATAATTTTTTAAATAAGATATTACATTATATATTGGCTTAAGATGTACATTTAAAATATAAACAAGTGTCCATATGAATTTTTTATATTTTTATTTAATAAGAAAGTAAGCTAACAGTCGGAATATTTAGCCAATCTAAATTCCTCTGATTTCAAATTTTAAAATTATTTAAAAAAAATGTTGTTAAAAAGACTTTGATTTTTTAGAAAACAAAATAAATAATGAAAATGTTTTGCATTATTAAATTGGCAAAATTAACTTTTTATTTTAAAATGTATTATAAAATGTGTATTTGTATATAAAAAGTGCAATAAAAGCCAAACATTTCTTTCAATTTGACATGAAAAAAAAAGTAAAATAGGTGTATTTTCCCGTAATTTTTTATATTTTCACTTTTCCCCATTAATTTTTCTTTTGTTTTTTCAACGCATAACTCTTATTTAAGGCTCGTCATAAAAAGAAACAAACTCCTAATAACAGAATAAAATAACATGGCAATCTACCAACCTAAGACTAAATCCCATCAGCTAAGAATTTTCCATTTACCCATTCTTGAAAAACATTTCACTTTTGCAAAATGTCTTGCAATAATTTACTCCAAAATCAGGGCTCGAACGCAGGCACTGAAATTTTCCTTCCGAGTAACCGCATCAATTAATTAATTGAACCTAATGTATTTCGGCCTTGGCTCCGACTCCCAGCATGCACTTTTCGGCTCATTAAACTTGAAGTGTTAAATTTTCGTTCACGCTAATACCGTGGGTGAGGGGAGCGAGGAGACGTCCTCACTCAGACTTTTGACTGCTCATAAAAGTCTAAAGTTATGGCAATAATAGCTACAGCAGCAGAAGGTACAACAATTTGTTTTTGCGCTGTCGTGCGGGTGGCAACACATTTATATGTTTTCCCACGGTTAACACGGCGTATGCGTAATTTATGTCGCTCGGTGGCACAGGTGCGCGGGTCACATAGCGCGGTTTTCATATTTCTAAAGTTCCGGCACACAATTTGATGAATGTTTGCACTTTTTACGTTGATTTCAATCGAGAGGATCACATAAAGCTGTGCCGGTGGCTCCTCAAGATAGTGCATTTTGAGCTGGAGCTACTTTATTTTAAAACAATTATAAGAATTTGAAATTTATATATATTATGTATGTATGTATATAGTCATTCAATAAATACTCATTAAGATTTGATCGGTTATTCAACTACAAAAGACGCCTTTAAGGAAGAAACCAACATGTAAACGCAATCCTCAAAGCTTTTTAAATGCATTTTATCGGTTTATGGGCTCATTAAAAAACATACAAAAAAATATTAATACAGTAAATATTATAAAAATAAAATTACTTTATGATTTTATTAAATAAAAATTATTTTAAAAATAATAATAGAATAAGAAATGATTTGTAAATTCAAATCGTAATTACATTATTTATTGATTCTCTTAAACAGATAATTTTTTGCTCAAAGAAAAGATTGCTGAGCAGTATTTTCAGTCTTTGATTTTAAATGATTACAGTCTCCCATATAATAAATCGATAATTTCTTAATATTAATTAAAAATAAATGACATTTCAAAAACTCCCGAAGTAACGGAAAACGAATGACTGTAATCACTGGCACACTGCTTTCTTGGATGAGCTCTACATGCTGCACTGCTAGGAAATTTTAAACACAAAAGGCAAAGCACAGACTTGAACCGGGAATTGGGAACCAGGTTTTTCTTATCCAGGTTTCACACCCTGTTCACAGCGGAAATACAATATATTTTATGTACTTATTTAAATCATTTGCTTAATACAATGTATTCATTTGAACGTTAACAAAAAAATGTATTATTAAAAATTTGTACTCTGTATTGTATTGTATTGTGCCTGCGCACCATTTGAAAACACACTTTACTTCCAAGTGGCTTGTTCTCTTGTATTTGTATGATTCTTAAAAACAGCCGTGAAACGATTATTTGATTCTCTTTCTATCTGTCACTGATAAATAGCGCGTTTTAGTCTGTTTACTGGAGCGTTATATTATTAATAATTAACACAATCAAAATTTTTTGGATATTAAAAAAAACAAATTTGGACAATAGCAAGTAGTTTCATCTTTTTATGAAATATCGATGGTATCGAAAATTACATCTCATTCACTATCAGTCATCATTAATGGTTGGACAGACGCAATGCATATCATATATTGCATATGGGTATCCACATATGTCCGAATTATTTAATACATCGAACATATATATTATATTATTTAGTAAAATAGCCAAAAATACAAGCTTCTGATATCCAGTTCGGTGTATTCCAAAATATCCAAATCTGGCCAGAAAATAACTAAGCTGGCAACACAGTTGGTACGCTCTCACGTTCGGCTCGCTCTCCGATTCGCTCTCGTGCGTTAACAGAAAAGTGGTGGTAAATTTAAAAAATATGAGCGGTTATCATAAACCTCTTTTGATAGTGACGGCACGATACATCCATAGTCCAGAAAAAGCATCGAAGATTTAGAAAATTGCCTCCACTAGTTCCTTCCGGCTCCATCGCTCACGAGAGAAATCTGAATTCTACCCTAAAGGCGTATACATGTAAGATGTAAAATGTAATCTAACACTAGCATGTTAATTACTACTTTTTACAATGGACTAAATGTACAAAATTCAAGAATTTATAAACAATTTAACAATTTAATAAATAATTATTAATTTGTTTGTCCAACGCATGCTTAAGCTATCCATAGCAAAAATTTTTAACATGTTAGCACGGCTTTGGCTGATTGAGTATATAATTTTTAGTATTATTAAAATAGTTGATAAAATATGAGAAGAAAAATTTTTGAGTACATAAAGACTAAAATAAAAATTTTAAAAACCTTTAAATTTGTTTCGCAATAATTAAGAACTTTGAACTTACTTTAACTAATTGTTACAAGATAAACATGAGAAATATATTATGGAAAATCGAGAGATACAACGAATTGAGCTCTTAATTTACAATTTAATATCTTAATATTATTGTTAAGAAAATTCAGTTGTTAAATATTATTTTTTATTTTAATTTTTATTTATTTTTTTCGCATTTACCACGAAGTACACACCATGTGTACTATACCAATAAAGTCATATTTTGCATGTCCAAAAAGTGGTGAAGTTGAAAAATCCGTGAGGAGAAAAATAATACTATGAGTAAAATTAAATTTACCGCCAGACGCCGAAAACAAATGTAAAACTGAATAGGGATTAAAAAATAAATGAACGGACATAAAAAAGCCAGATCTCCCCCTATTTAAAAAATCGTTCCGCCGCTTCACTCTGAAAATAGCCAGATTCGGCTATCTTACCGCGGACGTTAAATTGTTTTTGTTTTCCCAGAAAAAAATGTTGTTCTGCCGCCCGGAAAGCGAAAAAAACCTAAAAACTAAGCATGGATAATAAAACAAATGAACGAATATAAAAAAGCCACATTTCCCGCAGTTCAAAATATCTCTCCGCCACTTGACTCTAAAAATAGCCAGATTGACAACATCGGCTGATGTGTCGCAGACGTTAAATTGTTCTTGTGTTCCCAACTAATAGCATAGTAATAGAGCGATTGGAGAAAAAAATTCCATTTTGCTGCCCCGAAAACGAAAAAAAAACCAAAAACTGAGCAGCGGTTAAAAAATAAATGAACTGATATAAAAAAGCCAGATTTCCCGCTGTTCAAAATTTCTTTCCGTCACTTGACTCTGAAAATAGCCAGATTGACAACATCGGCGGACGTGTCGCAGACGTTAAATTGTTCTTGTGTTCCCAGCTAAAAGCATAATAATAGAGCGATTGGAGAAAAAATTTCGCTCTGCCGCCGGAAAACGGAAAAAACGTAAAAACTGAGCAGGGATTAAAAATAAATTAACGGATATAAAAAACAAATTTCCCGCGGACGTTAAATTGTGCTGTGTTTCCAGCAAAAGCATAATAATAATACATAAGTGTGCGGTTGTTCTCTTTTAGTGAATAAAACGGTTGGTTTTCAAGTACCAAAGCCTGGAATTCGGTTTTAATACAACACACACACCCGCGCACGCACAAGTGTATGTGTGTGTGTGTGGGAAAACTAAAAAACTAACTGTGTGATTTAGTTAATCTAACATTTTGGACAAATATTATATCAATAAAATCCGAAATAATAACAACAATCGAAAATCGAAACGAAAATGCGCGTGTGACAAGAAGAGGGGTAGTGGGAGGCAGAGAGAGGGGAAAAAAGAGAGCCGTGCACACACACACACTCGCACGGTGACGTCGACGCGCAGTCTGTTTTGCTGGGCTCTAGAGCAGAGTTGCCAACCCGGAAAAAGTGGCCGAAAAATCCAATTAAGTAATTGATGTTATCAAATCAGAATTGGAATATTTAAAGTGACATTTGCAAACCTTTGCATTTGCATACATATTCCACCAATTCGGCTTATTGGCATTGGCGCCCTGCTGCTGAGTTGGCAACACTGTCCCAAGAGCGCAAGGCAGGCAGCCAAAAAGAGCGGAGCAGAGTGCGAGCTATAGTGAGAGAGACACATGCAGAGGCGCTCATTTCAATTTTCCTCAATGAATGAACACTTTTCACGGTTTTCGGTTCGTCGGTTCGCGTTTTCCACAGTCGTGCGTTGTTTTGCTCGTGGAAAAGTTGTAAAGCCCAGCCAAATACCAATACATAATATACACAAAACATTTATTTGCAGTGCATGTGTGCAGAGCAGCGCGGGAGAGCCAGAACGCGAGAGAGCTGTTAAATAATTTGTAAAGTGTTTGTGTTTTTAACGTGTACAACAAATAATTTATGCTTTTTGCATAACAAAAACAAAGTAAACGAAAGAAAAACGCTCACGCACACACTCACACACATACACACACACATAAGGACGGACTACGTCAATAAGCAAAAAAAAAAGGTAAGCGCAAATTCTTTTACCCCCTTGCTGTGTGCTTGCTCGCCAATTGGAAAATTTCTTATTTCACCTCTCCCTCCCTCTCGCTCCCCTCTTCCCAGCTCGCTCTTACACTTGCTTTTACGTTGTTGGCAAGCAGCGCTTCATTCATTTCCACAAACAGACACACATACCAGCACACCCCCGCTCTGCTCTCTGACTCTCCCTCTCTCTCTCTCTCTCTTGCTCTGTCTCTCGCATTGGTAACTAGTGTGACCATATGCATTTGTTGTAGCTGGTCAGGCCACAGTGTTTTTTTAATTTTATTTTTTGTTCGCCTAAGAAATTCTTTTCTGCTTTTGTCAAGCTCTCTTTAAAGTTAAAAAACACAAAAAAAAAAAACTCTAGCAACAATGCTCATCAACATTTGCACATCATATTGTTCATAAATAACACAACAAAAAGGGGCAAAACAATGGCTCATAGAATTTTACAAAGGTGTGCGAGTGCGTGTGTGTGTGTGTGTGTGTGTGTGCATTCTTTATCATTGATATGTTAAATGTGAAATGTTGAAATTCAAATTAAATTTGTGTGCTTTTGTAAACAATAGAGTGCGAAGCGGCTACTGAAATTTTTTAAAAAGAGATAAAAATTACTGGTTTTCTGTGGCTTTCATTAGGGAAACCATGAAAATGGTTGACATGTGAATTGGTTAACAACAAATGAGTTAATAAAATTTCTCTCTACACGGCGAAAAAGTTATTATCTGTTTGCAACAAAATTAAATAGTAACATTATAGTGGCAAAATATAAAATAATTATAGTAATTAGTTACTAATTAACTATAACAACTATTTTTTCTGCATTTTACCGGAAATATGTCTTATATTTCCATTTAAAAACAGTCATAACAAAGTTGTTTGTATCGACGAAACTTTAAAAAAGAATATTATTTGGTTTATTCAATTTTTTTGTGAGTGTAGTGCCTGTTACCAACTGAAGCTTACCGCCCCCACACTCTGCCCCCTCTCCTAGCACGCACTCACACATCTGCTTTTGCACTCTGACTGCTCATCGATGTATTGGTGTAATTAGCAACCAAACTCTCACTGGCAACTGCATCGCACACGAGATTTGAGTGCTGCGTAGCTTTTGTTATTGTTTCAGGGCACTCTCTCTCTCTCTCTGTCTCTCTGTGTCTCCTTTATTCTCTATCTCTTGGTGCCACAAACATCACCACCCAACCCCACCCACCCTTTCATAGTTCGCCTGTCCAATTTACATTTGAATGTGCGTGAGCGCGCATTTGTTGATAATTATCAGCAAATTACTAGACGCACTTAGGGCAGCAACAACAACATCAATGTGAAAAGTAATGCATACATACTATAAGCAAGTACAGTGAGCAACTAAACTATATTAACAACTATTTTTTTAATAAAATTAAACCGAATAAGAAGAATAAAAGGGAAACCTTTGAGGCCAGGCACAGAAATTTACTAGGACTGCTAGAATTGCCTTATATTAAACAAAATATCGTATTTGCTAACTTATAACATGTTCTACGAAACACTAACTAAATTTCTGCACTAATAAACCTGGTTTAACTATTCCTAAATGCCACTGTACCACTATATACTAGAGTTTATACAAAAGCGTGTTCAATTGACATTTACAATGTAGATTTCACCCTTTTTCTTTTGTTTTTTTTGTTTTTAGAGTATATATCTTCTATAATTATATTATTGTCATTCGCTCATACGGGTTGGTAATTTTTCAGTATAATTAATCAACGGCAAGAACTCTTTTGTTGCTAATTGGCAAACAGTTCTGTGAATTAATCCAAACACCAGTATAGAAATAAACCCGTTGCTATGTCCACGACTTTGGGCTGTACGAGTATACATATATTGAATACTATATATAATGACAACAATCCAACTTTGGTGGCAAAAAGTTAGTAATTCAATCGCACGCACACACACTCACACACACTTGGATAAAAACGCGCACGCCGATTGTTTATTAATTTATTTTATTTGTACAAATTTGGTTTATCGTTAGCGGCAAATGTTTCTTTTTTCATTTTTATTATTAACTTCATTATTCGAGGCATGGCACGTTTTTTTCTTTCCTTGCCTAGTTATTTTTCGTATCGTATTTTATTGCAATGTTGGTGTTGTTGGTAGTTGGTGTGCGTGTGTGCGCCTTTTATGGCCAGGACAATGAGCCAATTTTGGTATTGAAGCTAGTTTCTCAATTAGGCCAGTGCACTGAAAGAAGTTTCGATTACTATGGTATCTAATATTTAAAGTTAATAAGGAAGTTGTGTCACGCTTATATGTATGTGAAGATACATGTTTTGTTTTGCATCATTTATTTTCCACATCTGCCTTAATTTATTTGTCATTAGTCTCCAGCCTCAAGCCTAATTCCACAAAACTCTTACAAGAACCTTGAAGAAATCATCTTCTACTGTGACTAGGAAAAACCCATTTACAAGATATACATATGTATGTATCTCAAGATCTTTTGTTTACATGACAAAAACAACAACCAAGGGATGAACCATTAAAAAATGGAATTAAGCCACAAAAGCTACAAACAACGAAACATCAGAAACTTCAATAACAATCCATCAAAATGTTGAAATTGCCCAAAAACCAAGACAAAACGAGATCATGTTGAGCATTAAAAATTGCCAGACAGAAGGGCAGGCAGATACACAACATAATGGTATATGTATATAGATCCCAAGCAGATCGAAATATAAACACAAAATAAAAAGAAAAGCATGGATGTAATGGATGATATAGTCTTTAAGTTATGTCTGTTCCTGATGTTGCCTCTTAAAGGGCCTCCAATGAATTGAAGTCTTTATTCAGGCAGATGGTTACAGTATAAGTTTGTTGGGATATATTGGGATATAGAACCAAAATAACACTAGAGATGGGGAACTAGAATTTAGCAGGGCCATATCATGAATATATCCGATATAGGGAGAGGTTCTTATTATTTGAATAGTTTAAATTTAATATGATCGTCAGAAATTTTGGATTTCATAATATTCTAAATTAAAAAACATTATAGTTCCAAGAACTATTATAAACAACTATTTCCTTATCAAAGATTAAACTTTTTGATGTTTTGGAACTATTATTTGCTTAGGTTGATAATTATTCAATTTCTTGTTTATTCTTTAGAGGGATTGAAAGCTTTAGATACTTTTTATATGTAAAAAATGGTTCGTAGTATAGTAGTTATTATCTAAAGTTCTTGGGATTCCAGATCTTCTTTAGATCAGATCTTTAGCTACAGAATTCTTTATTTTAAATCTTCTGCTGGGCGTACAACAAACAGGAATTGATAGCTTTAGATACTTAATTTATATATAAAATAGTTAGTTAAAATAGTAGTTATTATTCATTACTTCCTTATCCAAAGTTTTTGGTATTCCAGAACTTGAATCTTTAGCTACTGAATTCTTTATTTTACAGGAATTGATAGCTTTAGATACTTTATATATGTATAAAATGGTTGAAAATCGTAGTTATTATTCATTACTTCATTATCCAAAGTTCTTGGGATTCCAGAACTTTCATCTTTAGCTACTGAATTCTTTATTTTACAGGAATTGATAGCTTTAGATACTTAATATATGTATAAGATAGTTCAAAATCGTAGTTATTATTCATTACTTCCTTATCCAAAGTTCTTGGGATTCCAGAACTTGAATTAGATACTGAATTCTTTATTTTAAAGCTTCTGCTGGGCGTACTACAAACATAAATCTATCTGTTGCACTGGGGGGCTTCTTCCGAATGCTCTTCTGAATGCTCCTCTTCTTCTTTCGTCTGCAGCCTGCACAGATGACGATCGTCTGCAAAACGCCAATATATATGTACATATGTATGTATACTATATATGAATGTCTGTACATATACATATATACAGTGAGCATTAGCTGCAAAGAGTGCGAGGCAAAAGAACTAAAGAAAAAAAGAAGAAATATGAACGATAAGGCGAGGCAGAGAAGACGACGTTGTGTTGTCAGCCAGACATGGCGTATACGCAGCGTTGTACGCGCTGATATATATTGTAGATTCGTTGGCATTTGTGTGAGTGGGTTGTACTACTATGTACGTGTGTGTGTGTGTGTGTGTGTGTGTGTGTGTGTGTGTGTACTACGGTTTAACACCAGTAGCTGTCTGACGGCTTGATATTGTCTTGTTCTTGTTGTTGTTGTTTGTTTCTTCTCTCTTTATTTGTTTTATGCTGGGCTTTTTGTTCGATTTTCATCGTTGTACTTTTTGAAGTTCAAGAATATGAAAGAGAAGCACAAGAAGGAGGTAGAATTGCGTCAGTGTGTGTGTGTGAGAGAGAGAGAGAGTGGGATAGTGGGGTCTCGTTTGGCGTTTGCTTTTCACTCAGTCAGTGCCGCCTATCTCTTTCTAGCCCCCTTGGCGGTTATAATGTCTTCGTCTTCACACAGACACATGTGCGCTTAGGTGGAGTATATCTGTGTGTGTGTGTGTGTGTGTGTGTGTGGCAACACACATTTATATGTAAGTTGTTGTTGTACGAACCGGTTTCCATGTTGCGTTGACTGTTGGTGTTGTTGTTGGTGTGTTGTTGTTGTTGGTGTGTTGTTGTTGTTGTGTATCTTGTAGTACGTCTTGCAGACTCGCCCCTCAGCATTCTACAAATACAAATACTATAAACATCGAGTTGTAGTACAACTTCTTATGGCATCCAGTTGTGGAGTCTGCAAGCATATTTCTCGCCCCGTGGAGTTTCTTGCCTTTTTACACTGTGAACCGCAGCCAAAGAGTTCAGTGCGTCTAGTATGCTATGTATCTATATGTACATATTCGTGTACATACTACCATTAAATGTCTTCATGTTGATAACAACAAAAATTCCCTTAGTTGCAAAAAAAAATCTGCCAAGTGATTCAGCAAGTTCACTTGGATATGCTAAGAGCTTTCTGATGATTCAATGAACATTATCATAATATATTAATATATAAATTCTTTATACTATATACTACTTAAAGTTATGTGTTATTTATTGAAATTTCTTTAAGCTTAGGGGGATGCGAAATATGTGTATTTATATTATATATATTATATTATATTATATTTAATTTGATTTTTGGGAAGTATTTGTTCTTATCTTGATATGCAAATAGTAAAATGTTTTTAAGTTCTTTAAATTTACAAGAAAATCAAATATAAATTCGTAAATATAATTGTGTTTTATAAGTATTATTATTTAATAATAACTGAAATTTTAAACTAACTCAGTTTTCGTATTATATTTATTAAAATATTTAGTACAAGTTCTGTTCTTTACGAAATTAAATTATATTACCTTCCTTAGAGAGAACTTTTAAATTAAAAACGATTTTAAGTTCCTTATATTTACAAGAAAAAGACATGTGTCTGTAATATAAATATTGTTGGTTTATTATAACTAAACTTTTAACTACTTCAGTTTTCATATTCAGTACAAGTTCTTTAAAATTGAATAAAACTATGGCATATGTTTTCTTAATGAAATTAAATTAAATTAACTACCTTAGATAGAACTTTTAAATTAAAAACGTTTTTAAGTTCCTTATATTTACCAGAAAAAACCTTGTGTCTGTAATATAATTCTGTCTTATAAATATTATTGGTTTATAATAACCAAACTTTTAACCAATTTAGTCTTCATATTATATTTATTGCAATATTAAGTATAAGTTCTTTATAATGGCATAAATTTTCCTTAAAAAATTAACAATAAATATATCCTCTTTTTTTTTAATACGATGACTAAATCGGTGATAAATTTCCATTTCACTTCCCAAACCTTAAATCCACTATTGATTTGCCTCTCGACTCGCTCAATCTCGGGCTCTCCTCCGTCCGACCGTCTGACCTTAATCCGCACCTGTATTCCACTTTTGGTATTTCATCTGCCAACCGGGCAAAGAGTGAAAAAAAAAAATAAAAACCAAACACAAAATCGTGGAAAAAAAGGTCCAAAAACATGCGTTTGTGCCCCTTGGTGGGTTTACGGCTGCTGTTGCTGGTGGTTGCCGTCGTCAACGTTTTCGGGATCATTAATTACGTCTGCTGGGGTCTCCGTCGCCGCCCTACCTGCCTGCCCCTTTGTGGATTCTGTCGAAGAACCGGAATGTTCAAGAAGGAAACAAGAAGTTGTCTTTGGAACTCTCCGATTTGTATTTGCCTCGGTTCACTCGCACCGCGTCGAGCTTTCAGCTTTCAGCTTCAAACTTCATTTTCGTTTTCCTCGTTTTATATAATTTTTCTTGTTTTTTTTTTTTTGTGTCTGATCCATCTAACGTTCATGTTTCATATTAGAATTTCGTATTGTGTGCGAGAGACTGACTGTGATAATAATGGGTTTAAATATGAATGCAGAGACAGGGGAGTGGTGAAGGGGGGAGGAACTGGTTTTTATTAACTATAAATATAATACCTTCCGTTGATATACTGCTCGGATTTACATTTTCCTACCCGCCTCCTATTCATAGGAATCATTTAAGCCCCATCTCCTGCGATGAGTAAGCCAACGTTTTGGCCCCATTAGTGTTTCTGGTATTACTCATCACACATAACCCTTATCCGAGAATTATGCTTCCAGATTTTGGTTTCTGTAAAAAACACAAAAATATATGTATAACTTATGACAATTCGAATGCAAATTCGATGCGATAGCGCTTATCCTGTATTATAAAACAAGTTCCAAATAAGCCGGCAAATGTTTGTTTGTTGGCCCCAACAATGGCACAACATAAATTGTGGTATTTACTACTAAAAAAAAGAAATATTCCCGAAACCGGTTCCACAAATCTATCTATGCTGTAATAAAAAAAAAACCACAAACAAACCGGAAAAAATATTTTTTTTTTTTGACTTTCTGTTGTTGTATATGTGCACCGCTCTAAATGCTGCCTGTCTCGGTGGCTACCGTTCCAGTCTCGGTTTTCAGAACCGGCCTATGGAAGCTGCTCAATCAAGATCAAACCAGATATATTTATATATTTTGTAGCTTTTACTTTTCTGCAAACAAATATATTTCATATTTTTTTCATTATTATACTGGAGCAGAGTATTCTAATTTTAGTTAAAAGTTTGTAACGTAGTGATGGAGTTATTAACGACCATATATTCTTGATCAGCATCAACAGCCTAGTCGATCTAGCCGTGTACGTCTCTCTCAGACTTTTATAGTTATGTGTATGAAATTTTGCAGTTAGTCTTCTATATACTCTCACCGGTATATAATTTTTAGAAAATAAATTATACTTGGAAATGTTTCCATTTTGTATTATTTTAGTTTAAATTTCCTCTTCCTTAATTATTATTATATATTTTTTTTGTATTATTTATTAGACTATATCATAGAGCTGCCATAAAAACAATTCGTAAAATGTAGAGGAAAATGATAAACTAAAAATATAAATCTATAAATTGAATATCTATAGGTAAATTTAAAATAATTTTAACATAAATATATATACACTACTGGCCAAAATAATAAGTACATAGTTATAGGTATCATTTCTTGAGACATAGCTCGAAAGCTATCGAATGCAGGGCTGCTAGTTGATTATATTTTGAAAGGTTATAGTGTTTTAAAACATTTAAATCAAAAATGAAAACGGGGAACCTCATTTATCCAGTGCTAAGCCTAAATTTGTTCTGGATGGTCGTTTTTGGTCTGGTCAAAATAATAAGTACACTTTCATTATTCACAAATTTGAAAGGATTAAGTTTAGAATTGGACTACGGTATGTTGATTTTTAATGATTTCTTACTTTTTAAGTATATTCGGGCTACAAAAAATTCTTTAGATGGGCCGAAAAAAGCATTGTACACCGGAAGAAAAGAAGATTGCCTCGAATCTTCAACAAGAAGGAAAAAGTCTACGAGAAATTGCGACAAGCCTTGAACGCTCGGTGGGTTTCGTTCAGAATGCCTTAAAATCGAAAGATCCTACCGAAAATCGAGGAAGGAAGAAGAAATCTTCCCAAACGACGGACACCCGCATCGTCAGTCTGGCAAAAAAGGATCCCTTTATGTCTTCAAAGTCCATTGCCGCTGAAATCGGCAATGAAATATCATCTCGAACGGTTCGGCGTAGACTTAAAAAAGCCGGCCTAACAGGACATATAGCCAGAAAAGTTCCTTTACTTCGGAAAAAAAATTTACAGATGAGGCGAAAGTTTGCACAAAATCATTTGGCATGGTCTGGACCAGAAGGTTCTAAAAAATGGAACAATGTGTTATGGAGCGACGAATCAAAAATAAACCTTTTTGGTAACGACTCTAGACGTTATGTACGACGCCCAAAAGGTAAAGAATTCGACCCCCGGTACACAAAGAAGACCGTTAAGCACGGAGGCGGATGCATAATGGTTTGGGGCTGTTTTTCTTGGCATGGCGTTGGTCCGATACATCGCATAACTGATATTATGACCCGATTTGGGTATAAAAGTATACTTGCTGACGTTATGCCACCATATTCTGAGGAAAACATGCCTTTGAGATGGGTCTTTCAACAAGACAACGACCCAAAACACACCTCAAAGCTGATCAAGGCTTGGTTTACCGAAAACAAAGTAAATCTTATGACTTGGCCAAGCCAGTCTCCGGACTTAAATCCGATCGAGAACCTATGGGAACACTTAAAACGTCGTATGGGCACAAATACTTTTCGAAATGCCGAAGAATTGTGGACATTTGTCCAAAAAACCTGGTAAGACATACCAGTGGAGACTTGTCGCAAGCTTATTGCTAGTATGCCAAAACGAATCGCCAAAGTTTTACAAAATAAGGGTGGCTATACTGGATACTAGTTATAGAGTAGGGAAATCAAGAAAATGTTGAAAAATTGTTGTTAAGTTTTGAGTTTTTGAGTTTGTAGAATTGGTGTACTTATTATTTTGACCAACCCTTTTTTATGTTTTTTAGATATAATCAACTACAAACTTTATAAATGAATTGAAAATTGCCTATGTTAACTATTTTTATAATCTAATATATGTAACAAAGCTATAAGTAAATTTGAGTTTTTCTTTATGATCATTAAAGAAGTTTTACGAGAAGTTAAAGAAACCGTACACGGGTGTACTTATTATTTTGGCCAGTAGTGTAACTTATGTTGTATTAATTAGTAAAGATCCAATTGCAATCTGCAAGGGTATACAAACTTCGCCGTGCCGAAGTTTATTAATATTCTTGGTCATTATTAAGCATGTTTGCGGGTGAAAAGTATTTGTAATTATGTTGAAAGGAAATGAGAAAATAAATAAAAAAAAAGGTACAAATAAATTCTAAAAAAAATCAATCGAATGACATTTTCAAAGCTAGATTTTTGTAAAATAAAAAATATTAAAAATACATTGAAATGTATTTATAAAATGCAAAATCGTTGACGAGGTAAACATGGGCATGCTATATACATATATACTTATCAACCCATACACACTCTCACCGAAACCCAGCCATAATCAAAATGAAGAGGTGAAAAGAGGCAGAGAAAAGCGAAAAGGAAACAGACACACACATACACTCGCACAGTGCTGATAAGTCAATATGTAATTTAAATTTTTGTATTTTAATAATGATAAGCCGGCAAAGTCCCAAAGAAATATACATATATAAATATTCTACTATGGACATACATATATACACGTGTATGGGGCATTTTATTGATTGCCATCAGTCAGTCAGTTTGTCAGTTTGTCAGTTTGTCAGTTGGTCAAACAGTCGCCTTGCCAACTGAAAACGCTATCAGTTGTGTCAGGCATTAATACTTTTATATTGATACCCCGACTTTGGAGTATTTTTGTGGCCACAAAAGTCGTCTTATTTGCTTCGTACTCTCCCCTGGAAGCAGATGCAGATGCAAGGGATTCAGATACAATTGCGAGCTCACGGATACACGTAATATTTCCATGTCATTTTATTTATATTATTTCATTTTGTTGAACACGTATCCACAGTTTTCCTCAGAATTTGTTTATTCTGTCTCAACGAATATCTGAAAGCAATGCATCATAGATAGGTTAGACATATATATAATATATATATATATAGACATTTCAGATAGACGGACATTCTCCAACTAAGCAAACAACAAAACAGGCAAGCGATGAATTCATTCTTAATGAAAAACGCACACACACACATGTGCTTGTCGGTGTATTTGTTAACAACAAAAGCAAAAAGCAAAAATACAAATTAAACAAATTTTTATCTGCTTTTGTGGCGAAATGAATGAAAAGGCAATTTCGCTATAAAATTTATTACTTTCTGGTTGTCTTTGTGTAGTTTCTATTTGAATACATGATTTTCAAAAGTGTTTTGGTTTGTTGGCATCTGTTGATGGATGATGATCAAATAGCTATAATAAATTTTACTTTAACAATCAAATTTCCCTAATATTATGTGAATGAATGAAGGAATGTTAATGGTATATAAACAAATGAATTAAATATAATATGTTTACTGAAAGAATAAATGATTTACATAGTTTTATAATTAATATTTCTCATTACTTAGCTCTTTCTTTGTATTTGCTCACTTTTGAGCTTAATATATCTGGTAATATTCTGACTAAATCTGGTTTAAATGTGTATATACATCATTGGAATGTTCTTAACTCAATTATGAAATCTCTGGCAGACCCCCAAGCAGTTGCCAATTTCAGTGTGTTCTTGATTTTTGTTTAATTGTTAGTGTTCCGGCGATCATCATCATCATTCAGCTATGCGTTTTTTTCTGCACGTTAAAAGTTAATACTTTTAAGCTGTTTCCTTGACAGACTTGTGCGTGCTGCCCCCGTCAAAAAAGAGTCGCTGAAAAATAAAAAAACCAACCTTTTGCGTACACTCTTGGCGTTCACGTTTTCTAGACTGCGTGAAGTTAAGGGGGCCAAGATAATCTATATAGTTATTACTCACGGCACGTCACAGCAAATATAAATAAAATACCAGCAAAAAAAGAGGAACACAGAGAAAAGCGAAACATGAACTAAACTTGGTATTAAGATATGTTGAAAAGCCTAAAGAAACTCTTCCTTGATTATAACTGATATATATTTATATATTTTATACTGTTTAACTCGTAAACTTGTTGACAGCCACTTTTGTATGTCAGTGTTTGTAGTTCTGTTTTCTTTTTTTTTTTTTTTTTGGTGCTTGCGAATCGGCTGATATTCTATATATATATAAATATATATATATATGTACATATTTCTATAGGTGTGTAGGCTGAGGGGGCTTGGTGTTGGGGTTGTAATTTGTATTCAGCGTTTTACTCTTTTTTTTTGTTCGTTCGCCGTTGCTGATATGGCATTATAACCATTATATTGTGTCGACTCTTTACCCATATCACACACTATTAAAAGCAAACTTATAAATACATACAAGCATATACGAGTACAGTGCGTTTCATGTGTGTTCTATAAAACAGCAAAGACAGTTGGTTAAATTATTTTGTTAATCGATTTTTGTAATATAGGTTATCAGTGATTAAATAAATTTAACATTTTAACACTATCGAATTTAGCTATATTAAATATTACATAACAAAAAAAATTAAAAGAATTTATAATATAGAATAAAAGTATATTATGAATATTATAACTAGCTGTGACCTCTGAATTAATTTATTTATATATTTTTTGTAAGTAAAGGTTTGAAATAGATTTTATACATTTGTAATAATGTAAGGTTATCAGTGATCAGATGTTTCATATTCTTTATAAAATATGATTAGACAAACATTTTAAAAAGTATTTATAAAATGGTTTTATGACCGATTTGAGACTCATTTAATAGGCTTTTAATTTTTACTTTAAGAACATCTGTTTTAACTATGATCTTAACTGCTAAATTATGATCTTACCCATATGTACCTTGACTGATTTATACTTTTGTTAGGCACTGTTCCGCTATATAGTCTCGGGGTCTCTGATTAATCTTAACTCGTCTGGCGGTCGGTTGCTGCGACGCCCCGATCGTTCATTCGCTGGTTGATTGGTTGCTCTGTCCGTCAGTTAGACAGTATGCCAGTCAGTCAGTCAGTCAGTCAGTCAGTCAGTCAGTCAGTCAGTCAGTCAGTTAGTCAGTTAGTCAGTCATTCATTCAGTCAGTCCAGTGAGTGCGGCAGTTAGTCAGTTTGTACGCAGTCATGTCATTCATTTGCCATTTCAAGTGCTATACACACTGATGATTGTGTTATACGAACTGGGAATATATATAGATATATATGTGCGCGCTCAGTGTAGTTTTGTGTGCACTGGGATGCCGGCTGTTTTGTCTGTCTATGTGCACACTTATTTGTACGAGTGTATTCCGTAATAAGCTTTAAAGTGTAGCTATTGCTAGCGGGGAGCGTTTGCTATTCATTAATGAGTTGTTTAGCTGTCAACTGTCGGTTGTCATGCTCAATCCATTTTGTGTATACCGATTGTATGGCTATCTGGTACGGATACATGTGCACTATAATGGATATCATTATTAATTTACATTATACAAAATGACTTATAACATTATTAGAGCTACGGGTTACCAAATCACCTGAATTTAAATGGTATTGTTGGGCATTCATTCTGTTCAAATTTGACAAGGAACTTTCTACGATATCTGTAGATATAGATTTCCTCATTCTGTTTTACATAATTTGTATCCATTTTTAGCTCTGATATATAAAAAATATGCTGACTATCCATGATCCATGATCCATTATACATTTGTTTGGGTTTGTGGCCGCCTGCTGATTTCAATTAATCTTGAAAATCGTAATCACAAGTGGGAGCAGGTGTGTGATATAGCTTAGATCGATTTCTCACAAACTGTGGGTTATAAAATTATCGTGCCACCAAGTGGCCAATAAATGAAGCCATAAATTGTTAAATATCAAATATTAAAAATGGGAAAAGGGAAGAGTTATGACATTTACAGAATTTAAGTAAACGTTATTGTATTAGAGTTTCTCTCGTTGGGCTTATAAACATTTTCTATTAAATCAATATTGAGTTGAGCTTATGGATTTTCCCTATGCGAGTGTTTCCCCATTCGATTGATTAATATTTATAATTAAAGAGTACACTTTAAATTGTGTTTAAAGATTTTATATTTGTTAGATCAATGTACGTTTAACCCATCCCCTCGATACATATATACTGCTCTGGGCTACCTGTTAAATTGTAAGGTAAATAATCCACATGAGGCACACTTTTGAGTAAACTACCAAATTACACACTCTCTCCTCCCCTCACCTTGCCGGCGATTTCCCGGGGTTTTACTCAAAAAGCAAATAAACTTGAGTGCCCTCTCCCTTTACTTAATTCGATTTTAGTGGTATTTGTGGTTCGTGCTGCCAGTGTAAGGTAGCACCGCAATCGTAAAGCAGTTTGTTTTTATATTTTAGGCCTTGAACTTATCATTAGAGTCGGGTTTTACCTTCATATAAGGGTTTAAATCGGGGCTGGAATGATATAAATATTATTTAAACAACTTCTGAACCAAGTATATTCGTTAATACAACATTATAAAAAGCAAAGATACACCGAAATTATGCCAATTATCCAGTAGAATATAAATTTCAATTATCTCAAAGGGTATTTCGTAGTCGTACATCGATAATTCGTGTTAACACTCACCTGTTTATGTAATGCTCACGAAATTCACTTAAGTAAAAGCGTCAGTAAATACTAAAACAAAAAGAAAAAAGGAAAACACGAAGAAAAAATGTGAAATGAAGAACAAGTGTAGCATTTGTTAGATACTTTTCTTTACATTTCTTTCCACTTCTTTTCAAACGCTTGAAAATAATATTACTTCTTTTGTTTATTTTTTTACTTTGGTATTATTCAAGCTTTAATGGCCAACAGAGATACAGATACAGTGGCCATATGTGTGTGTGTGTGTGTGTGTGAGTGTGCCTGTGCCCGTGCCCGTCCGGCTGTATTTGTATCTCAAAGTTTGTTGTGTATCTATAGTAAACAAATGCGCGTAAAAGAAAAACATGCACGTAAGAACTGTGGGCCAGCGAAAAATTGGCCCGAAAGAATGGACTCTGGTAGTGAAAAGAACGAGAACATAATGGAACCGATGCCACAAAGGGGCTGTGGAGGCGGAGGAGGAGGACCTGGCAGAGACATCGTTAGCGTTGTTCGGCCAATCCATTCCCAAACCAGAAACCCGTCCAATCCAATCCAAAACAAACTGAAATGAACCCCGCTGTCAGCTGCCTATAGAGATGTGCACAAGCGGGAAAGTGGGTGGTGGTGTGGTGTGGTGTGTATTATAAGGACTTTTCCGCCACACACACTCACACACACACATGGGTTTGCGTAAAAATTCTTTTGGTCTCGCGCGTAAATAGTAAAAAAAAGAAAGAAAATTGAGAATGAGTGTTGAGGGAATATATATTTTGTTCTCTTCTCCCAATATTCCGCAAAATACAGTTGCGGTCAAATATATAAGGTTTGTGATAAAAAGAACATGATTTCAGAATGGTTTTGAAGATGGAGCTAATCCAAGGCTTAGCTTAGATTATTTGGAGACCTATTAAGTTAGTTTTTTGGTATCACATTTTGGATTTAAGGTTCTTATTAATAAGGAATCTAATCTATAGTCAAAGATTTGATCACCATTGTTTTATAAACAAGTCTAATCATTTGATTTACTTAAATGCTGGTAAATATATTCATATTTTTGTGTTGTTGAATTGAATTGTTGAAATGTCTCCAACACACCACAAAGTTATATGCTAGAATAAAATAAATACCTTAATGACTTATTATTTGTACCTTAAGTGTAATTGTGTGTTTTTTAACTCTTGTACATATATGTATCTATATATATATACAATTTGTTGCTAGTTTGCCCCACAAGGCATCTCCAAGAAGGAGACGAGGGGGTTACGACTCTTGTCTCGATTTTATATTCATTTATGTGCAATTTTGTATAAATTTCGCTGTTGGTTTTCGTTTATTTATATTGTGATTTTTCTCTCACTAAATTGATTTGTTTTGTGTACAAGGAGTTTTCCCAAACCGGTTGCAAATGGCTATTTTCTATTTTCAGTGTTTTGTTTACTTTTTATTTTCCGGGACACCAACAGGACTAGTATTAGGTGGACCGAAAGTGAAGGGTTTTCTTAGTAGGAGTTTATCAATAATAATAGTTGCAATACATTCCAGAAAACGTTATGAAAGTGCAGTCATGGTATTTCTTATGTGGTTAGCAATAAGTCAACATTTGCTTTGATATGAAACCATTCATTGCATAATATTAATAAACATTTCATATCTTAAAGGAATTCTTATTGTGCATTTAATATCATTCTTGGTTTATTTGTGTTTTATTACTGGGAAATCTGAATACATCTCCCCAGGGATACTTCTCCAACAGGAACTCTTGGGAACCCTTAGCCAGTCTGACTGAAATACCAATTGCATCACTTTAATTATGCGACATCGCCCGATAAACAACACACAAAAGAAATAACAATATAAATAATTACGAACATGTATATTCGATCAGTGTACACACAGTATAGAGGACGAGTAGTACGTGTGCACATTGCCAATCTATATGTAGAAGATGAATATATAACGCCAACATACAACACGTTTTGTTCATTTTTAATTAATGAAACTTATTTCGAGCTGCCGACCGACGAGACACAGACTAAAATAAGGCATCAAAATTGTTCAAAACAAAATGAACTTAAAAAAACACTAAGGAAACAAGAAAGAAAACTAATTTCGGGAAGCCGAAGTTTAGATACCCTTACAGTTTGCAAACTAATTACAGAAATGAATCGGAAATCGATCAAAATTAAGCGTAAAATATTATTGTTAAATCAATATTTATCAATATTTTATATGACAATTTTTTTTAATTAAAATCTAAAAAATGCATAACTAAGCATTACTTTTAATTCGGAAAGCTTTACTATGTTAGTTTTTATTGGGTTCATAAATTTACATACTCAATTTAAAATTTAAATTTTTTTCAATTTTTGACAATTTTATAAAATGTGGAAAAAATAGTCAATTTTATTTCTGCCTGAGATGGCTAGATCGACTCGGCTGTTGGTGCTGACTAAAATTAGAATACCCTGCAAGCAAGGGTAACTTCTTCTACCACAGAGTTTTCCGATTGATATTAGCTCGAGTTTAAATGATTACTCTGATGATGATGACATAAGTTGCTTCTGAGAAAACTTGAATATATTCCCAACTCTGGAAATTTACAGTTAACTCACAACCCTATATATTACACAATGTTACCAGTTAGATCATTCGAAAGTGCATTTCCGATATTATATTGAATTTATATAAATAATGATATAATAATAATAATATACAATATACAATATACAAATAATAATAATAATAATAATATACAATATACAATATACAAATAATAATAATAATAATAATATACAATATACAATATACAAATAATAATAATAATAATATACGTTTAAATTATTTGAATTGAAATAATCTCTACAATTTAACATTATATTTATATTTATTTCAAAGACTGTAAAGAAATTTATTCGGTAATCGATTTACAGTAATAACCTTAAATAATTTGAATTTAATTAAACTATACAATTTACTTTAAATTTATTATAAATCCTATAAAGAAATATATTCAATTCGTTTCTATAATTGAAATGCTCTTTAATATACCCTTTTGTCTATACTCACATTAGGACAAGTTGGTCTGTGTTTTGTCTGTCGTCTATTTCTATAGCCTCCCCATATGTACATATCTATATATACTTTTATTTTTCCGCATAACCACACACACTCGCACAACAAATCGGGCATATCGGCTGATGGTCTCCCTTATACCTATGCCAACAATCAGCCATATTTTATCTCTGCTCCAGTAGAGGAGGCCGAAAATCAATTTTGTGGGCTTCCATTCTAACACCAAATCGAATAATCAGGTGTGGTGTGTGTGTTTTTTTTTATTATAAAAAACGAGGCCTCGATAAGGCGAAAAAATAAAAATATTTAGCTACTCAAAGCCCGGCCAAAAGGCGTAGAATTTGTTTTCATTCATGCGCTAATCGTTCGTTTCTTATAAAAGCTTTGGCTGTGTGCTTGTATCTACACACACCCGAACGTACTACGGGTTTATATATGGCCGATAAAAGTATATATATTTACACACTTTGGTACGCTCCACACGCGTCAATGCGGCGGCCACCTTCCCGCTGTCCCCCAAAAAAAATAACACACACACCACCCATGCACCTGCCGGGCCGAAGCTCTCGAAAGGAAACATATAAATACACTTGTATACAATTTTCATACGGGTTTAAACACATTTTAATGCTGCGTAAATAAAGCAAACATTCTGAACCATCCACGTGCTTTCTTTCACTATATTTTTAAGGGGCGTGGGGGGGTGGTAAAAATAAATATTTTCATTATAGATCTATGATGTGTATATGCATATATTTTCGGGATTATATGTATATTTTTGCGAATATTTTGACCATGCCGGAAAAAGAAATTGTGTGTGTGTGTGGTTCTTGATGAGTACACATTTTGTTGTGTGCTTTTTATGTGATTAAATTAGTGTTATGATGGGTTAAGAAAGAATCCTATCGATCAAAACAGTGTGCCAAAAAGCACATTTGACGTAAATGCAACAGAGAGTGTATAGAATATGCATATATATCTATATAAATCTATGTTTAGTCCATCGTTATTAATATATTAAATACTACTAATTGGCTATAACTGGGTTATTTTTATTTGAATATCCATTTTTTACGAGCATGTGCACATGTGTATCTTTGATATAAATAATAATATATAATATAATAATAAAGAATACAATCTAGCTTTTATTTTTTAAATTCCAATAAGCCTTTCAGTGCTTTAATTCCACTTTAAGCAACAAAAACATACAGAAATGGTAAATACTTAAAGCCCATAAACTCTTCATCAATTTCTTGTGTGTGTGTGTATTTTGTTTACTTTCAATTTGCGTGGCGATTTTTGTGTTTAATTTGCAGAGGTAATTCTCACTCTGGCGACAAGCAGCAAACAAGCTGGCTGGGGGGCAAAAAATAAAAAATAAAAGCCGAAAAAATTTTGCACACATCATAAACGATAGTTTGCGTCTCTCCAAAAGTTATTAATTCCCTGGCGCCACTCAATCAGGCAACCCAATGGCAAGAGCAACACCAAAGGCGTCGCGGTGTCGCCATCAGTCAAAGTTCTTGTTTGATTTACATGTTTATCTTTATCGGCTCTGACTGTGGTGTGCTGTGTGCGTGTGTGTTGTGGAATAAATTATACAACAAATATTCCAACATTCAAGCAATATCTCTCTGTCTATCTAAACTTGGTTGTTTGGGTTACCAATGCCGCCTTTTTTTTTTGGCCAAATTAAGTTGTGTTAAGTTTCACACATAAACGATATGAGCAACAGCTGCTTCATATGCAAAAAAATAATAATAATATTAACCAAATACAAAACTCTCTCGCCCTGTAATTAAAAGCCACAAAAGACAGAAAAAGCAAAAAATGTTATTATGTGAATTTCTTGGAAATGAAAACTTTAAGCGACATTTATAGGTATTTTTTATTATATATTTTATTTACACATTCCCCCTACCAACTGGCGCCGCCTGATGGAAAGGGAAGAATAACGATATTATTGGTCTTATGTAGGGTCTGTTTGCCCATAGATTACCTAGAAGCACAGCTGCATATTTATAAATTAAGTAAACAACATTCTTTCTAAATATCAAAATGATTAATCAATATTATATCTTGTTTATTTTTCAGGTAAGCTTCGATTACGCTTAAACTGGAGTTAACTGGAGTTTCTTTTGAAACAATTCTAAGTATAAATAAGACAAAGATTAACAAGTATATATATATAAATTCAGTTAGATTTTTAATATATTCGTACCTATGGTATAAAGCTTTTGAATTCCAAAAGAGTTGATGAATTTGAAACAAGTTTTTAAATATATTTTTTAGCACATTTGTTTGCTGGCTATTTTCGCTTTTGATTATAGATTATATATGTTTACATTTAGCTGATATAATATTTTAACTCTTGATGAACTTCGACCATTACACGGGCACGTTTCTTAAATGCACAACCTTGATTTTCCAAGCACATTTTTTGTCGCCATTTTTGTTTTGTTGTTTTTTGTTAAAGTCTTGTCATCATTTTTCATTTTTTCACATGCATCAACAAAATGCACTTTTTGTGGCATTTTATTTTGTTTCTTTCTTCTCTTCATTGTGTGTATATTATTATAATTTATTTATTTTTGTATTTTTTGCTGCCCAACCTAATCAGTTACAAAAGCAGCGCGGCTTGGACGTGCCTGGGTTTGTCGTGATTGCACTTTTAATTTACTACGTTCGTAGTAGTAGTAAAATGCATTTGCCCCCTGATTGCAATATACTCACACAATATTGCACACACAAATCCATGAATATATATATTATATATATACAATATATGGAAATATAAACCGGCCGGCCCACGCATGCAACATGGGTCTGTCGGTTGCCAGGCCGAGACCGAGTCTTGAGAGTCCGATCCTACACAGAAAATGCTTGACACGATTCCCGGGTATTGTCGCCTGCGTGGGCTCATTTGGGATGGGGGGGAGGTAGGGGATTGAGGGGAGTGACAGTGGGGTTGGGCTTAAATTCAATGAAATTAATTAATGAGTGGCTTTACCCCAAAAAGCGTGGGTCCGGGTTTTCTTCTCTTTGATTATTATTATTATGTAAACAGTGAAATCTCTAATGTGGCAACTCTCTGTAATCCAAATCTTCATGTATTAACTGCAAGAATTTTTTATTCACTCATATTTTATTTAAAAAACATGCCTGAGAAACTTTAAGTATTAATATTTATATTCTTTAAGGTATTTCTTTTTATTTATGTAGTTAAATCAGACAAAATTAAAATTAAGTAACTAGATTTGGCAAAAAACATGCCTGAAGAACTTTAAATATAAGTATTTATATTCTTTAAGGTTTTTCTTTTCTATATTTATATATTTAGATCATTCAAAATTAAAATTAAGTAACTAGATTTGGCAAAAAAAGTATTGTTTCATGATTAACAAAGTATTTAATTCAAATTGGAGCTCAATTTAACCTTTTCACTTAGACCAATGTTCCAAAATCGTATATAAAGTAAAATCAAGATTTTAACTAGTAATATAAATATTCCTAAATAATATGCTATTTAATCTTAAATCATTAACATTGAAAATGATTTATGATTCTGTAATTTGACCCATATATTGATATATACTTAGTTATACAAAGCTCAGTATCGAGTATTCACTGTAAGGTTTCGTTTTTTCTTGGCGCTTACTAACAGAAGTTCAGTGGATTTTCATGTAGGCGTATTTTTTGGGCTCAAGTTTATTGTTTTCACTTATCGTCTTGCGAAAAGGGTCTTAAAAGCTTTGATTGTAAAATACAACTAATTTAAACATGTCAAAACGATCAGGCAAGAGATCCGGCATGATTATAAAAATTGATTATGAAATGTGAAAGATTATTTCTTGCCTTCGATTTCATTGAATTTTATTGAAGGTTTATTGAGAACAAACTTATATATTTTGTCAGGTAATTAATCCCTAGTTTATCCAGTTTAATTGAACTCTTTTAAATGGAAATAGTATGTATAAACATTCCATTTTCATTTCACTTCTTGCAGGCAATAAATCCTACAATTCAATGGTTTATTTATCCGTTTCTTATCCGAATTTTCTATGGAACAACCCACTCTAATATAATCAGATTTCTCTTAAAAAGCCCTTTACCAATATCAAATTAATTTTATTATCTTGATGCCGACCCACACGCCTAAATCGATTTCCAATCACTTGAGTTTCCACTAATTGTGAAATCCAAAAAATAAAACAAAGAGACTCAGAGATTTCTTGGATATTGACTGAGCTTCAGAAAGAGGTGACCAGAGGCACAACCGCAGGGGGGACTCTGTTGAAATCCCCGCCTCGGGTGGAGCGTTGAGCTATACGCACCTGAGTGACTGACTCAGACACCTGCCGAACAACTTGGCAGCAGCTTATGAAAATCGAAGCGTGTCATGAGTCAAGTCAAGTGGCAATCCGGAAAGCGATACATAATGTCAGAAGCATTACATTGCACAGAAAGAAAATCTATATTATGAAATATACTTTTTACCTGCGAACTAGGGACCTAAAAACCTACGACCTTTCCATCAAATGTCTCTCTGACATTATCCTTTTTGTTCGCACTCTCCTGTTTGCACAAAGTGTAAATAAACAGAACCCAGAGTGGACACAGTCGATAAAAAATAAACCTCAAAAATGCTACAGCTTGGGGTTTGGGTCATATTTGTTTAGGCCAACGTAAAAAGAGGAAAAACTGAACTTGCCATGTTTAAATAAATAATTCTCAAGGTATATTTTTAGGTCTATCCTCGGGCTCACAAAAAGGGCAGTAAGCCAATTACCACTTTGGCCGGGTAATTGTCCAAAATTGAGTGAACCTCGTGGCCATTTTGGGATTTCAAATTGAATGGAAGTCGAGGTTGAAGTTCAAATGGTTTTAATGGCTTAAACAGTGTTTAAATTGATAGATTCTTGAAGGTGTTAAGCATACGAAAACAATGCTAAATAAACAATATTTAAAAGGCAAAAAAAGGCAAAGACACGATATTATATATCAATATTCTGTGACGTCCTTGCAAATATTTAGTTGCAGCTAAATTATTTAATGAATTCCATACTTGTTTTCAGTTTAGAAATATCTAATTTCATTTAAATTACTTAGTGAATTTAAAACTCTTTTCTAGTATAGAAATATCTATTTTCAGTTAAATTATTTAATGAATTCCATACTTTTCCCAGCTTGGAAATATCTCATTTCATTTAAATTACTTAGTGAATTCCAAACTGTTTTCTAGTTTAGAAATATCTAATATCAGTTAAATTATTATGTGAATTCCATACTTTTCCCAGCTTAGAAATATCGAAAATAAATTATCCGTTAAATTATTTAGTAAATTTCCTACATTTTCCAGCTTTAAACTGGCTTCAATGTTGCACATTTTCATGGGGCACACTTAATTTTCAACGGCGACTCTTCCTTCAATGCCCCCGTGGCTCCGATCTGAAATTTGAGATAAGCCACAAGCAATTAGTGGCTATATAAACAGACTGGCAGCATCGTCTCCACATTGTGGTCAAGTAAATAGAGTGACAAGCCCGCGACTACAACTGCAAGCCATCCGAATGCCTTCAATTTTGGTTTATTTATTTATACTCGAGTACATATTTCCCCGGCCTAACTGAGGTCTTACCTTGCTCTAGCCCCTCTTCTAGGTAGAGATAACATGGCAGGGAAATAGAAACGGGAATGGAAATGGGTTTGAATTTGGGTTTTGGGATTGGAAATGGGATTGGGAAACGAAAAAGGGCCAGACACGCATTTCGCTAAGTGGTGTCAAATATTTACATGATATTATATTTCGATTTTCTATTTACCTTTTTGACGAGCACACTTTTGTCAGGCAATTGTGCAGAACATGTTCTCAGTGCCCTCGTATCGTTTAAAATATTATTGTAAATTATGCAACAAAGTAATGAGATTATAAGAAACTCAATATGACATTACAAAATATTATTAAACAAGGGTTCATATAAATAGAATTATAAATTAGCTTAAGATACATAGAAAGCAGAAGAAGGTTTCAAGTCTTGCTAGATACTTGTAGATACATTCAACTATATATTTATATCTTAGCTTATCTGTTTAGGTTTCTAAATAAAAATAATATAAAAATCCTATAATTTCTATCAATATCGTGGCTCTTTCAAGTGGCATTTCTTTGCTCTGCTAGCCCATGTTGATTTAGCCAGGATCTTATGCTTTCAAGAGTTCCACTTTCACTGAAGGACATTTGTTTTTCCCTCTCGCTGAAGGTCCATTATTTATATACCAAACTTTGTGTATTTATAGTTAATTAAGGTGTTTTGGATGGCGCCTGTTGAAGCCAATTACTTTGAGCCAAGCTTGTGCCAGCTTAGCTGCTGCCAGCATTGACCAGCACTCATCCGATGCTATCGCCACCCTTCCTTCAACAGCTCCACTGTCCACGGGGTGAAAAGGTGAGGCACATGGCGCAAAGGGTATCGGTTGGAGAAAATCGAGGAAAAGCCACTTAGCCAGCAGCAGCAGCAGCAGCTGACGCACATAAAACTCTTGCTCATCCTTGAGATTGCCCATGCTCATCGCCTTGCCAGCGCACGTTCCGTGCTGGGAAATCTTCCCTCGGCCAGTAGGCAAATGAAATTTCCTTTTCCCACAGATTTTCTTGCCTCGTTTTTCAGTCGGTTTGAGTAAATCAATTTGAGGCAGAGGCCGGCCGCCCGTGTTATGTTAAGAAAGGACTACAAAAGTGTTGTTCACAGTTCATTCCTCCCTGCCCCACACATCCCATAAGGATGAAGTCCTGGCCTGCCTTTGACACTTTTAGCCATAATAGTTTGCTCTGAAAGCCGTTCCCCTAATCATTTGCATCCTTTGCCGCCTCGCCTTCTTCTGCTTTTAGTTAGTCAAAGAAAAAGCTGAATTCTAAAGATTTTCTCCCCTATGTTATATTTTCTTCCCTTGATGGTTTTTGATATATGTACATTTGCGGAGGCACGGCACTCTCTGTAAAAGGGTTAATAACAGAGGGTAGGGTGGGGTCAAAGAATGTTTAAAAATAGGGACAGATTCTAGAGCAAGGAAAAGTTTCCATTCAATTGCTGGAAAATATAAACAAGTTTATATAGAAAGAAAAGGAAAGAAATTAAAATCATAAATTAAAGATTGTAACATTAAAATACATAAGTTCTTAGTAAATGTTTATGTTAGCATTTTTCAAATCGGAAACGGATATGGAAACCAAAGTGAAACATAAAAATCTATTACCTCAAATCTGAGGCCAATAAGCAGCCCAATTTTTCCCACTCAATGGCCAAGTTGGTTTGCCAACAGTTTTACCAACAAACTTTTATCACTTTACTGAACTCGCCGCAACTTCTCTGGCCCAGAGACAGAGTTATCGAGACAAAACTTTTTGCTTTAGCCTCATTAGCGTTGTTAGTTGGCCAAAAGTTGATAAAAAGAAATAAAAATCAAGTTGAACGTATGCGTTACCTTGTTTTGTACAACTTTTGGTTATAAAAATGTCTTCTTATTGATTTTCTATATATTATATTTATAGAGTTAAAGTGTATATCTTTCTATAGAGAGGGATAATTTAATTTAAAACACATCCAATTAAATAATGTCATAATGAAGCTCCAATTGCATGCCAAAATTTATACTAATTTCTAAAATAAGAGGGTGAGATCTCTTATCATTGTTGAGTTGAGTTTGTTTTGCTGAATAAACTTAAGAATTAAACATTCCAAAGCTATTTGTTATGCCATGAATCAGAGATGAAAGCTATTATAATTTTTATCATTATTTCTATTTACATATTACTAAATTAAATTAGTAAGTAACACTAGGTCAAGTTTTAAGTTTTAAGCCGATTTTAATGCAGACATATATGTATTTGTTTATATATATTTCTATATCTATATATAAACAGTCATATTCCAAATATATTTGCAATCTCACGCATTTATAACAATGAAATCACAATACTGAAAGGCACTCAAACAGCAACCAGAATTTGCATTTCGAGCTCAATCAAATGCATTTTTCATAGAACAAAAACAAACACACACGCGCACACACACTGAGCCTGTGTATATATTTGAATTTTATATGCATTTTATCAATGTATGTTATTCCCACTGTTTTCTGCTGCTTTCATAAATATTTGATACTGAAAATTGCATAAGAGTAGCAAAAATGCAGCTCTCTCAAATGAACAAAAAAAGAAAAACCAGAACGACAGGGTCGCCATTTTGATTGACGTTTCGACAAAACATTTCCACAATCGGAGGCGTGAGACTTGTGCTGGAAAATCAAGAATTATTAAGCACACTTTCGATGCCACCATCGATTTCGAATTACGGCTATTATTATTATTAAAGGTTTTCCGACCCACCACGGGATACCTGGGAACGTTCTCAACTGCCGTTGCCGGCCTTATTGTGGCTTTGCGATCTCATTTGAATTTTAAATTCGATTTGTAATCAAGTCATTAAGTTGGGTGTGTTTGAGAGAATAAGTATTGTATCGGCCAGAAAGCTTATCGAAGGTGTTTCTTGCAAGTGTCGGTAATTAATTCGATTACGATTACGATGAATATGTGCCATTTATTTGAATACTCGTCTGTGTAAAGTAGGTCATTGGTGTCTCTTTCATCAATCGGTACGGTTATAAAAAAAAAAGAACAATTTAAATATATGTCTGATTCTTATATTTCGATTAAACTTTTTGCAACAAACTTGACTGACAAGTAATGATTTATAGGATATTTACCAAAACACTTCAATGATTTATTCCTTTTTTTATGGTTTGTTTATGCCATATATTTTTATACGCTTTTTATAGAATTTTGATATGGGTTTAAGATTTCAAAGGAACTTTTTAGCGATCCCAAAATTAAAGCTTAAACGGCAAAAATCGGCGGGCAACAATGTTGAAAGCAACATTATTGTGTGGCCAGTTCTAAGCCAAGTATCTTTTATTTTTGTTTCCTACCCGCTCCCTAGGCAAAAAACACAAATAAACAAAAAGAAAAGTTGGAAAAACAAATTCGGTTTGAGGCAGGCGTTGACTTAGGCACAGTTCCAATTTCTTTGTGGGCAACCGAGAGCTATTGACACGAACAAACAAGAGATGCCGCCGACGCCCGTAGCTTTTTCACATATTTTCATACCCTTACAGGGTATTATAATTTTAATCAAAAGCTTGTAACGTTGTAAAGAGTCATCTCTGATCCTTTAAAACAAATATATATTCTTGATAAGCATCTACAGCCGAGTCAATCTAAAAATATCTGGCAGAAAAAAAACAATTTATACATTTTTCCAACATTTTTAAGTAGATACATCGTTAAAATTGTTAAAAATTTTAATTTTTTAAATTTTATATTTAGTAGGCAGATAAATTAGATTGGAGTAAGCTTTCCAAATTAAATTTAAATAAATAAATTCGTTTTTTGGCTTTTAAAACATTGATTTGTCGAAAAAGTTGTCATATAAAATATCGAAAAATATGGATTTAAAGAATCCATTAGTTATGATCCATTAGTTATGATCTTCCGATTTGCTACCTTTAATATATAAATATATATTTGCAAACTGCAAGGGTGTATAAACTTCGGCTTAGCTGCTTTCTTGTTTTCCCCTATTTTGGATTTTTGTTTCATCCGCAATCCATCCTTAAACAGTAGTCGGGCATAAAGCATAGAGCTTTGGCTGTTTATTCTTTTTGAACACACTTTTATTTTGTTTATTTTCATACTTTTTTATTTTCGCTTAACTCTTTGCTCATGCGCCTCTTCACCCCTACTCCGGGGTTCTTAGCTCTACTTATGATTATCACTCAGAGAAAAGTTTAGGTTATTTGCAGAGTTTCTTGATTTAAGATTTAATTTAACAAATTTAAATAAATGATCGATTGTAAAATCTATATCTAGATAGATTTATTCCAAGAACATCTTTGAAGATATTGTTCTTAATTTACTTTTATATGTCTTAATCTTTTACATCTATCTGAAAAAGTTTTTATTTTATTTTATATACATATATGCAGCTTATTCTGTTTTTCTTAAGTTTAAAAATTACCAATTCATATATAATTTTCTCACTGTGCACCTTCATCCTCTTCGGCAGCGTCAGCGATGTCGGCATATTGCATTGAAATTTGCAACACATTCCACTTTGTTGGATCTTTGGCTACCGTTTGACGTTTGAGTTGAGATGGGGCTGAGGATAAAGCCTGATGGAGCGGGAGGGGGAGGGGGGAGCCGACAAGGAGAACCAAGAGTCCCGCAAAACGAAAAAAAAAAAAAAAACCAAAATGATTTAATGCAAATTTTATGCGCCATACTTTTACTCCAACACGGCCTGTGCTCTCCTCACTGTCTCCATTCCGCCGCGTCATATATAATCATGATCGCGATCATGATCATCATCAGCGGTTGTCATTGTTTGTCAACCCAAAACGATGGCAACATTATAATACATTTTGCAATGCAGTTTCGAATTTCCCCCCTATTTACTGCTTATTTATACTTCTGTAATTGAAGTTGGACTTTTGTTTGCATTGAAAATATTTTGATTTGTTTAAATGTTTGAAACAATGTTTTAGCCCCTTGACTTGACTTTGATTAGATAATAAGATTGTTTAGGGACATAAACTGATATTCGATAAGTTTTTATCATTAAAAAAATTTGGTTTAATATTGAACAAACTTATATATAGACTTTATACTCTATAACTTTATGGAAACCCTTTGAAATTCTTCATAAAACTTATCTTATATATGAAATAAGTTTGAACAAGAAGGTTACCAGTTTACCAATAAGTTTTTATCATTAATACTTTTGGTTTAATATTGAACTAACTTCTATATAACTTTATGGAAACCCTTTGAAATTCTTCATAAAACTTATCTTATATAGGAAATAAGTTTGAACAAGAAGGTTACCAGTTTACCAATAAGTTTTTATCATTAATACTTTTGGTTTAATATTGAACTAACTTCTATATAGAGTTTATAACTTTATGGAAACCCTTTGAAATTCTTCATAAAACTTATCTTATATAGGAAATAAGTTTGAACAAGAAGGTTACCAGTTTGTAAGTGGCCCACACTTCATGAGGCAATATACACACACTTCACTTAATGATAAGTTCACTGATCTTTCACACACACACAAATACATACAACTGGCTGGCTTTCATATGAAGTGCAATGTATTTTAAGTACTAAATTGTTTCTTAACTGCAATTAGCTGGAAACACCAGACGACAGAACGGACCAACAGCAAAAGCAACATCAAAAAGCAGCAGCAACTGCAACTGCAACTACAACTACAACAACTTCAACAACAACTCCAACAACTACAACAACAAGTTCTACAACAGCACTGCTGTTGTTGTTGATGTTGATGGGCAGGAAGAATTCTTGGGCTCAGTTCTCTCTGGCGCTTCTAGACTCAGCAACAATTTTAATTAGTCTGCAAGCCTACGGAAAACTTTACGCTACATTGGCAAATTAATCGAAGAGCATTAAAGCCAATTAAAAGACAGCTTCTTAATGAGCAGGAACAAACGCTTTTACATTTAAAAGGCGCCAGGATGTATTTGTAATACCATTTAAGTCTTATTTTTTTATTTTTTTTATTGCACATAAACTAAAAAACTCGAAATTCAGATGTTGTAAGAAGCCTAGAGTATTGCACTCGTAATTAAATGGTTATATTACACTATATTACGAGACTGTAAGGAAACTATTTAAATTATAAAGCTTAATTTGTTCATTGAACAATTAATTACTTGGGGGAAATATGTACATATATACATATGTATGTATATGTGTTTCTTATCAGACATTTCAACTTATTGAAAGTTGAACTGCCTGATTTTCTGGCTCCTTACCTTTTTACAGAATTCGCCTCGTCATCTTATCGCGGGCCCTCCACTGCAATCATTCGTCGCCGCCCGCGTTGCTCCACATTTATTTCGAGTCCAAAAAGGAACAACAAATAAGCGGGGAGGGGGAAATGTAAAAAAAAAAGGAAAATAGAATACAAAAAGAATTTTACTGCCTTGGCTCTGGCGTTCCTCTTCTGCTGTCGACATTTTCGCGCGTTCGCGTTGCCAGGCGGCAGACTGCATGGTATTGGTATTAGCATTGGTATTGGTAACGGGACAGGGCCTTCGTGGGGCAGGGAATCACTCACACAACTGCAGCGAACTCGCGTCGGCTGCACGTCGTCCCGTTTACAACTCAACGAGCCAGCCAGCCAGCCAACGAGCGAGGGAAGTCTCGACCCCCATTGCCTGGCCCTCGTCAGCATCCATCCAGTATTTAGCATTCAGCAGCATCCAACCTCCAGAGTCTCCAGCATCCCGCTTCAGCCTTTTCATTCTTTTCCACGGCATTCTTATTCTTTTTTTTTTTTTTCTCATAGTGCATTGCAACAGCAACAACCGCATAAGCTCAAGCACAGCGCATACAAATAATTTACGCCATGCTAAGGCGAAAAGCTAAAAATGAGTAAAGCCTGCAAATACTCTCTCACACATACACACATACAGTCGTGGACTGACAATGAGTGGAGGTCACAGGCGAGGCCACAAGGTTAGGACTGTGTTGAGAAAACTATAATTGAATAATACATATTTTTCTTAAATTTCCGAATAAATAGTGGAATGAAAAGGTTAATTAATGTATATAAAACTCGAACTTATTAATGATAAAGTAGACTAGTTTTATTATTAAATGAGAATCATTTTAAACAATTTCTTATACACGCTTTTCTCCACATTCATATTTAATTTCAAGCCATTAATTCCACTCACGTTATATTGCTGCATACTTTTCAGGGTTCAATTCGCTTATTTGTTTGCCATCAGAATAATATTTGATTTTGTTGCTAACAAATAGTAAAGTTAAAATACAATTTAAAAACCGAACATTTCCTTTTTAATATAAACAAACCTTATTGCAAATGTTATTGATAAAAAAGTACACAGTATATCCATGTGTGCCCTATATCAATAAAGTTTGACTATTTTCGTGGCCTCTAGTGTTCCAGCAATGTTACACGCTCCAATGTAAAATCATCCTCCGCCGTTTTTGCTCTTGTTGTTGTTTTTTTTTTCTTGCTGCAGCGCATTGCATTGATGCGTGCCCGTGTGTGGGTACGCAAGCCCATGTGTGTGCCTGAGTGAGTGCTAAAGAGTGTGTGGTTCGTGTGAGAGGAAGGGAAAAGGCAGGCGAAGAGTGCACGAGTTGTTTGCATTTACTACGCAAATGAGCGGCATTCGGCGTTTCTCGTTCTCAGATTTTCCTGGCGAGAGGCGGAGAGAGTGGCGGCGGTGGGTGGCTGCGGGAGAAGAGGAGCATATCCCTGCGCACAACTCACTCTCACTTGATGCTGCTGCTGCTGCATTATTTTGTTGTTGCCAGCTTTGAATGACTAAGAGCGCTTGCTGTTCTTATTTTCTTCTCCACTTTTTTTTTTTTGTGTTGATTTGGAGAATGGGCGAAGGACTGTTGACGAGTTGGCAACAGCATAAAAATTCACAGAAAATCACAGCAAACAAATTCACAACGCTAACTGCACTCCCCCTCCCCCGCCCACGCCACCGCCCTCGTCCCCGTCCCCGCCCTCGCTCTCTCGCTCTTTTACTCGAGTGGGGTTACTGACATTGCAGCAGCCGGGTAGCGACGTTGGCAGAGCGGCCGCTGCGTGTGTACCGTTGCTAAGTGCAATGAGCGAGCGAGAGATGGAGCGGGAGCGAGGGAGCTCCAATATCACATGGAGTGAGTAAAGGAAAGAGTGAGTGCGACATTAACTTTCTGCATGGCTTTTTCGTTTTGCTCTCTCTCCTCCTCTCTCGTTTGTTCTACACTTTTCGTTTCGTTTTCGATTTGGCGCCAAAACAAATGACCGTTAGGGTTCAAGGAACTCTCTTCTAATTACGATGCACTCTTCATACACATATATGTATGCATATCCATAACAAATGCACTATACTACAGCTCACCGGCTGTCCCGCTCGCACGCAGTTTTTGCATTCAATTTAGCACGACTGCATTGAGATCGATCGCGTTGGTGTGCGTATGTGTACACAAGGAAAAAAAGGAGCACATTGGGTGAAGGGTTACAAGGGGAAAAACGTTGCGTTGTTTTAAAAATCCATTATTTATCATTCAGTATTAACCATACAAATAATTAAATTATATACCTTAAAATATGTATGGAAAGAAATTATCTCAGAGTATTATTTGATTGTACCTTAAATTCCATGGAGATCAGAGCCTACTCTTTCTCGATTAACTGTACTTTATTAACTTATTTTTCGGTGTATCATAAAACGGAATATGCCAATTAACAACAGCAGTCTACGATAACTAACAACAATAACAATGCCAGGCTGCAGCAGCAGCAGCAACAACAATGGCAACGGAGTGCAATGAGAGCACAAGAAATTGACATGCATGCCAAATGCAGTTGCTGAACCACATCATAAAAAGCAGCAACAATAGCAATAATAAAGACAATGCAGATGAAAATGATGGCAATTGAAACAGACACAAACGCACACACCAACCGGCGCACAAATGTGTTGAATTTTTGGCAATTGAGTCTAGAATAAACTGTACTAATGCACAAATTGCTTTGCTACATTAGTTTATATTATTATTGTTATTATAATTATTATTTTCCTTATCTCTACTTCTGTTTTTCATTTGATGGTTAGTTAAAGTGCAAGTAAATGCCTTTGTTTGCTCATTAAACAAAACTTAATCAATGAATGTTTCATGTTTAAATGTGCAAGATTGAACAAGAATTTGCAAGCTTGTTTTTTATAGGTAACCTGATTAAATTGAAAATTATTATTATTATTACAATTATTTATGTAATTAAGTTAATGTCTTTCAAAAACTACTCATTTGATGAGACAGTTCCATATAAATTTACTGGCTGTCAGAAGCTGTGAATAGCAAACACAAGTCGGCTTCCCGGCAATCCCAGATAAAGCTGGGACCGTTGTATATGGCCAGATTTACTTAGGCACGCATCGGTGGCAACTTGCTCCCAGCTCCTTGTGCCCCTCGCGTGCACTTTCCCCCCTAGAGCAAACGCTGCTCATGCTGCAACGCATGAACAAATATAGAAGATATGCAGTTATTTACATAAAAGCTTTATAAATATGTGCATAAGCTTGCCACTGTTGCCACTGTGCTGTGTGTGTGTGTGTGTGTGTGTGTGTGTGTGTTGCGGGGGTGTAAATGGTGTGTGGTAGTTGCTACACGGGCATGTGTCCAACTAATCGCAAAGCCTGATCCTGAGATTCCGCTTCATCTTTAGCTTACTGCAATTCTGTCGACGCACTTTCTTCATACCATCAATTACACTGAGAATAAATTCACCTGCTTGAGTTTTTTTTTTTTAGATTTTAATTATTGTTTTTTACAAACAATTTTGGGAGTTTATTGCAAAAATATAAATAATATTAATCATATTCTTATGTTTTAAATTCTTGATAATTGCTTAACCGCTGAACACTAATCCCGTAAATATAAATATTTATTATACATAAATATCTATCAATATTTTGTAAGATATTAGCTGTATTTAAAAAATATTTTTCTACAGAAAATTAAAAATAGAAAAAGGGAAAATAGAAAATTGATAGAAAAATAATTTAGCTATTTCTATATTTTATATTATTTACCCTCAACATTCTTTTTTTTAATTCCAAATCGATTTTAATTAATTTTTTAAGATTTCCATTTAGATTCTTATTTTCCTTTGAATTGAAATAATTTGCACTGTGCATTCCATGGCATTTTCCACGCTCGCCCCGAACAACTAACTAACTGTACCAGACGCCGTGTCTGCCACCTTTCAGCGTCTCTCCCCCACCGCCCCTGGCCCCGCCCACGCCGCTTTTCAGCGCCGCCCTTGTCGACTTTTCCTAACAATTGCGAGTTGCTGCTAGCATGCGGCAGCCTAGCAACCGAAACTGCAAACCCGACTGCAAAGTCCCGGCGGCCACAGTAATGAAAAGCAAAGTTGTAAAAAAAAAAAAAAAATCCGAGCTAAAAGAAAATAGAAAAAATTGTTAGCGGGAAAGGGGTGGGAGATAAAGCAATCATTGCACTTGTCCCGCACAGCGGCAGCAGCGGCAGTATGGCCAAGGCTGTAGCTTTTTTTATTCGCTCATTCGTGTGGGTGTCTGTTTCTGTGCCTGTGTGGGTGTTGCTCGCCCACAAAGGGCGTGGCATTCATTTCCCGCAATTACGCCTACACACAGGGATAACGGAATAGGGACATAGAGATGTACACAGATGCAGTTGCAGAGGCAAATGATGGAAAGATGTTTGTCCCTGTGTGATAAGCCGCACCAAACGATGTGGCAACTCTGGCTCACAACTTCCACTGTCACCCCTGACGTATACGTAACATGCCCAGAAGTATGCAACACCTTTTGTGGGCATCGAAATCTGATGAAATGCAAAGGAAAGAGGCGGATTTAGATGGTTTTTATTGGGTTTTGGAACACTTTTTGACCATTTTTAAATATCTATTGGATGTAGATTTTAGTTTACTTAACTTTGTGGCAGGTTTTTTAAAATAAAATATAAGAAAAATCATCTTTAAATTAGTTGTAATCTTAGCTCTACTTGCTTTTGCTTTGTATTTAATATAAATACATTTTCCATAGAAATTAGTGCAGAATGGCTTGCTAATTAGTGAGTAACAAGTGAACAAATGTTGCTTCAGGGATTCAATGAAATGCCGTAATGAGCTTAATACCTTTTTTCGCAAATCCTCGTTGCCATGTCAATGTTTGGGCCACATAGAGCTTAGTCCCAACGTGTCCTTCGTTCGTTTCCTTGGTCCAACAAGTTCATCCTGTATATCTCAGTGTGGTGTCAGATGATTTTGACTTTTTGTTAAACTGTACGTCCGCCTGTCTGGGCTTGGTCCTGCCATAAAATGTATTTCGAGTGTCACTTGTATTGCATTTGTACTCGTTGTTTTTTACCCTATCCCGGCTTTAAGCCAACCCAGACCACTGGACGTCTGTGCAAATTAAAATGTTTCCGTTGTCGTCATCTGGCCAACACATTCTCCGGCACCAGCCTCCACTATCCTGCCATCCTTGCAACTGCCACCACGCAGACGGGGCTATAGTTGGGTGAGATTGAATTTTATTGCCGGCTAACGGCTGCCGCCGGCGCCTGCGGATCGGGGCAGGATGCCAGGGTTGTCAGGATGCGGATTACACTAATTATGAAATGACATCGACAACGGCGTCGCTGATTTTAATGGTTTTCTTTTGTCAACTTAATTAACGAATGTTTTCGCTACTCTCGCTTGCAGGAAGGATGCTGCTGATGTCACCGCCGCTGAGGCGCTGAAGGATACCCAGTTCCAGCCCCGATCCCAGCCCCAATCCTTACCAGGACAAGCCACACACATGTTGCTGCCACAACAAAGATGCTCAGTGCTGCGAATGCGACTGCAACACCGACCCATGCAGCAGCAGCAGCAGCCGGGATTGCCGCAGCCGAGACTTATGTCATAACAAACAAACATCAGCAACACCCGCAACAGCAGCAGCAGCAGCAACAACAACAACAACAAGTCGTAGTTGTTGCCGCCAACAAAATGGTGATACCAGCAACAGGAGCAACAATCGCCGGTATACCAACAGCAACAACAACAGCAGCCGCCGAAACAACAGCTTCACAGCAGCAGCAACAACAGCAGCAACAGCAACAGCAGCAGCATGTCTTGTTCCAGCCGCACCTACAAACAACAGCAACAGCAACAGCAGCAACCAGCACACCTCAGCAACAGCAACAACAGCAACCACCTCAGCCGCGTCAGCATCCCAAGAAGCGAAAATTCGATCCAGCCGAGCTGGACAAACCAGAGCAGCATCCCCAGCAGCAGCAGCAGCAGCAGCAGCAACTGAGCGTGCAGAAGCAGCAGAAACCCGCCGATACTAATGGCAATAGCGATGGCCTGGCCAACGGCAATGTTGCTGCTGTGCAGCAACATCAGCTGCATCGCATGATCGTGAGTTGCGGTGCAGGCGCCGGCAACAGCAATAGCAACAGCAGCGATAATAAGCAGCAGCAGCAGCAGCAGCAGCAACAACAGCAACGTATTATCATTGCATCCCCGCTGCAACATGCCAGCGGTAGTACTTACAAGCAACATGTTGCAGGCAGTAGCAGCAGCAGCAACAATAGTCACGCAGCCACAATCAATCATCAGCAACGCACACACACGCCCACAACTGCCGTCTACTACCAACAACAACAACAACAACAACACCAGCAGCAGCAGCATCAACAGCAATCACGTTTTAGCTTTAACTCACACAATCAGCAACATGTACAGGAACAACACCAGCAGCAGCAGCAGCAGCAGCAGCAATCCCTGCTCGATCTCAGCGAGTGGAACAACACACGTGTCCTAGCCAAAATCCATAACCACTATGCCCCCGGGATTATCCGGCAAGTGCAGGAGGCCAGTCCCGACTCAATACTCGTGGAATTCGATTCCGCCGATTTGGGGCTGCTGCTATATCCGGATGTGCTGCACCAGGGCCGCAACCATGTGATACTCGATGCCAGCCCGCCCATGGCGGATGTAAGTAGAGCGAATAAAAAAAAAAAAAATACCTTCTAGCGACATACTAATGGAGTTTTCCCCTTCTTTTCCGCCTATTAGATTACTGTGGACGCCCGTGTCTGTGTGCGGCAACGGATGGAGGGGCGTGGCTCCGGCAGCTTCGTCTATGTGGAGGGCGTCATAACGGACATCAATCAGGCCACGAAGCAATACAGCGTACAGCTGATCGGCGACGAATTGGTAAGAGTTAACTTAATGCTCTTGTATTTTAAGGGAATATTTAATACATAATGTAGATATATATTTAAAAATTTATCTAATAAAGAAATAAGACATAAAATGTTATAAAAAACCATACATAAACTTAAAGCAAATTAAAAATGTAAGAAGAAAACCTATAAGTTGTTGTAAAGTTGTATATTTCTGTGGCTTGGACACAGCTTCAATTATATAAAAATCCACACCTATTTCAGTGGATGCCTTAAACTATGTATATTACCGTTTTCATAGAGTTATAAAATATTGAATAACGCAAAAATTATATACTTCCATTCGTATCCCCTTAGGCCACCACCAAGGTTGTGCGTCGTGCTGATCTGCGCCTCCTTCAGCCGCCCTGGTGGGATGAGCTCAACGAACTGACACCTTCGGGTGGAGCCACTGCCCCGGCATCTGGTGGTGGCAAACGAAAGGTGTCTGCCGGAGGAGCAGCTGTTGGTGAAGCGATTACCGTGCCCAGTGGCAACATTGTGTACCCCAAGGCCGCAACCGGGGCGCCTCTTACTTTCGTCGCCACACGCTACGACGGCAAGCTGCCCACGGCACCACCCACGCCCACCCACCAGCAGCCGCACCAGCAGAACCTTGTGAAACAAGAAGAGTATTATCGGACCACGGCCACGTCGCCGTTCCAGACGCGTCCCCCAATGGCCGGCCAGGCACATGGAGCCGAGCAGGCATCACAGTCGCAGTCGCAGTCGCTACCCCATCCTCAGCAGACCAATGGCCTGCCGGACATCGTGATCTCCCCGGGCAGCAATGGGCAGCATCTCAAGATGCAGCAGCAGCAACAACAGCAGCAGCAGCAGCAGCAGTCGTCGCGGGGCTACGACGACTACGACTCGGATGATGAGCTGAAGCGGGTCGGCATCGGTTACTCGCCAGCGACTGGCGACCTGGACACGGAGAAGATGAGCACCTGCAGCAAGCGGAGCAGCATGCAAAGCCGCGGCAGCACGTCCAGTCTACTCGACCAGAGGCTCACACCACGATCTCATCCAGCAACCCCAAGGTGAGTTGATCTCACGGGATGTTCCAATGTCCTGGAAACAAGATAGTAGTAGTAGTTACTTTATTGAACCTTTTGGTATTAACCAGCAGTGTCATCCTCCACAGATCTCAGGCCACCACGCCGCACCGCTTCAAGAAGGGCGACATTGTGGAGTCGGAGTCCGGCGTGCGCAAAAAGTACAATGGGAAGCAGTGGCGCCGCCTGTGCATGCTCTGCAGCAAGGAATCTCAGCGGCGGGGCTTCTGCTCGCGACACCTTAACCAGAAGGGCAACAACAGCGCCCTGCCCTCGTCCACGGGTCCGGGTCGTTTGCTTAGGTAATTTAACCATGTGATATTAATTAAAAATAAATTAATAAAATATTATAAATAAATTCTAAGGAATTCCTGTACCGACTTCATAGAAATGTACCCTATTTTTTACCTCTGAGGGGTATTTTAATTTTAGTCAAAAGTTTTGCAACCCAGTGAAAGAGTCATTTCCGACCCTATAAAGTATATATATTATTTGTCAGTATTAACCGAGTCGATCTAGCCATGCCAGTTTGTTTGTCTGTCTATTTATTTGAATAAAAATTTGTAATTAGTCTTTTATACTCTCACTGTATATATGTATATAAGGAAAGGACCGGATAGAACCATTATATCATATAGCTGTTATAGGAACGATAGGAAAATTAAGAAATAAGAAATAAAATTACAATGTTTCCAGTTTTCAATATATTTTCATCCTATTTGAGATGTAGACATTTTGTGTTATTTTAAAATTTTAGTTTTAATTTTATCAAAATCGTGTTACTATATCATATAGCTACCATAGGAACGATCGTTAAATGTAGGGGAAAATTTATTAAATAAATTGAATAAAAAACTGTGAATATAATTGATAATATAATATATTTTAATGTAATAAGAGTAGACATAACTTCTTTGTTTTTTAACATAAGTACATATAATTATTAATAATCGAATTGCAATGTGCAAGGGTAAAGAAACTTCGGTGTTCCGAATTTAGCTTCCTTTCTTGTTATAGCTTCGACTTAAGCACTCATCTGTGATTCTTTCCTGAATTTTTAGTGACAGCCGATCGAGCAGTAAGACGCAGATCGACGAGGACACATCGCGTGACTCGGAGACGTCGCCCAACTACCGGGTCAAGGGTCGCTACGATCAGGAGGAGACCGACGCGGCCGTCATGCTGGGTAAGTAACCTTTCTATCGCCTTCCAGCTCTCCCAGCTCTCACACCTCTTGACTCTTTACGATCCCGTGGAGAGAGAGCATCATAAATGCATCTCCAGAAATTTATTCATAGTTTGCGGCAATTCACTTCAAGGCTGTTGTCGTCCCTCTGACCGTCCCTTTCTGCCGTGTCCAGCGCCAGCTTAACTGTTAATCCCTCTTGGTTCGCACAATTAGAGGGACAAGGGCAAGCTGATCCGTTTTTCCATCGCCTCTCGGTGGCTTCTTTCACGGCGCTTCTGGAAATATTTCTTTGATTTTGGTTCGGGGCAGAAGAACCTTCTGGGCACCCTACCTCGCGCCTCGCCTCGCCCTGTTCCTCATTCCCTTGCCCAGTTCTTTCCCATAAAAGTATTCCTTTGGAATGCAGAAGAAACGAACTTCTTTCATTCAGGTCAGAACCGGATTTCTGGCGTACTGGAAAAACTGTTGTTTAAAGGCCAATAAAAGCCAGGCCTAAAATAAAGGGCCGCCTGTTTGAGCTCCTGCTTTTCGATATTAAATTCGCATTAATTCAGGGCTTAGTTTCGTGGTTTAAAATTAATATATTTGATAATTACTTGAACTTTTGAAAAATACTTAATTTTGTTATAGATAAAGGAATGTTTTAGGATCTATTAACAATAATTTTTTTTATTTATTAGGTAGTTTCTAAGTTATAATAATCATTAGGGTGTTAAATAGCTCGTAATGCCTATGAAATCTCATATAGATTCTCATATGGATTCTTCCAAAATGAAAGTACCGCACTTGGCTTAGTCGTGGCGACTCGAACCTTTCTATCGGCCCTTGTTTTCTGGTTCGATGCATTTCCAATTCACCATAAAATGCATATCATAAAGTTTTATTGTGGCTGCGCCGCGTCGTTCTTTCTATTTTTCTTCTCTGCCCGCTGCCCGATCCCTCTGTCCACCGTCGCCCGTCCATTTTTCACACACCTCAACAAAGGTCGTTTGTCCGTCCGTCCATCCGTCAGCCGCTTTTCTTGAAAGGTGTCGCTGCAGCGGCGTAAAGGTCGTGGCCGATTCCGATTTCGATCCCGAAAACGAATCAAGGGTTCCATTGTCTGCCTCTCTCTTCTTCTCCCACTAGCATCTCTCCCCCTCTCCCGCACACACCGTCGGCCACTTGAGAGTGTGACCGCAGCGTGATTTACACGCCAGACGCAGCGACGTCGACCGAGGCAGAGATAGCAACAGCATTGCAGCAGAGGCAGAAGGAGAGATGCTTAAGCAGAGGCGTATTATGAATTTTTTCAAGGGGATTTTAAACGTGAGGAAGGTTCTGAAAAGTATATTGTCTTTTTCGTAATACCTTCTATTACATATTTATTATATATGTAACTTCCTACAAAATTTTAAAAATATACTTCTCTACAATAACAGGACAATTTAAATTCACAACAATATATTGTTTTACTAATTTCAAAAAGGAATGCATTTTTTCAAAGAGATTTTAAAAGTGAAGAAGGTTCTGAAGAGTAGTTTGTCTTTTCCGTAATACCTTCTATTACATATTTATAATATAACTTTCTACACAATTGTAAAATAAACTACTGTACAATAACAGAAGAGGATTTGAATTCTCAATATATTTCTTTACTAATTTCAAAAAGTAATTATACAACTAAAAAAATTTATTTAAATTCAATTACAAATAATTTTACACATGAAATAAAGCATTTCATAGTTTTAAAATTTACTAAGATCCATTTTCAAAAGGAAATGAATTGATTCTATCTAGATTATAGGAAAATAGATTTTTTTATGAAATTTGAAAATCGGTATCAATTAGTTTATTCCTTGCAAAAATATTTTTCAAGGAATGAAAGAAAAATATTTGTACATACATTTTTTTTTTGAAAATTAATTTAAACTTATAAGTTCAAGGGAATATTATTAAAGAGAACCATGTAACTCTTAAAGCAAGTTAATTTTTCAAAGTAAATATTTTTCTTTTCATTTTATTTCTTTAATAATATCTTAGAAAAGAATAAATTAGTTAATTCATTTTAGGGTTTTAGCTGTAAGCCAGCCAAGAATAAGTGAATTTTAGTTCCCGTGCATATAGAAAACCTTTTATAGAAAATGTGGCTTAATGAGAGATCTATTTTAAAAAATGCTTGCATTATTATTTACTTAAAATATTAATTACATGGGAGGCGAGGGTAGAAGGAGGTACATATGTGCAGCTGCTTACTTATTTCGTAAACAATAAACATAAAGTGCCTTAATAGTTTATTTAAGTGCAATTAAACCCCTTGCAACGCCACTGTGCTGTACGCATTCCTAAGCACCTGCAGAAGGTAAGAGACGCAATGATCGTTGTGACAGAGGCGTCGGCAGAACCACTTGAAACGAAACAAAGCGAGAGCAGCGGCGCCGACAGAGGGCGAGGGCAGCGGCAGCGTGCGAAGCGCAACAGATTCTTTTCTTTTATTCTGCTCTTTTCTTGTTATTTGCCTTGCCCTGCCTTTGATTCGTTTTTACCTAAACAAAAATGCACTTGAGAGCGGCCACGCACGCACACTCGCACGCGCTCCCTGCTCACCGACACGGCAGGTAAACAAACATGGCGAGCGGCTCTGAGAGCGATGAGAGCGCCCGAGAGTGGGCGAGAGAGCGGCGGCGCTCGCTCGATTTATGCTGCTGACGTCGCTGCCCTTGGCTGAACGTCGTCGCTGGCTCATCGGCGATTGCCGCATTTATGCTGAGAAGTGGGAATCAAGAGCACCGAGCGAAAGAACCAAAGAAACCGCACCAGAACCGAATAATCTGAAGAAAAGACCAAGCACAGCAAAGCAAGGCAAAGCGAATGTGACAACGACGGCAGAAAAAGGCAGAGCAGAGCAGTGTGAGGGAGCGAGCGAGCGAGAGATTTCCGTGGAAATGCTCTAGAGGAGCCACGGACGTCATGAATGCGTTCCAGGACTTTGAGCTGGGTGCCAAACTTTACCTGCAGTGCTTATGTAATGCCAACGATCGGGAGAGCGAGCCCGAGAGGGAGAGCGAGAGCTAGAGCTTTCAACCAGAGCTGGACAGGATTTAATGATTTCCCTTTGTTTCTTCCCTCCCCCCTTTGCAGTGTCACTGAGCAGCTCCCGATCCGCCACGCCTTCGTACGCGTCCCCGGTGAACCACGCCGGAGCCTCTCCGCTGAACGCCATCGCCCACTCGCCGGTCAATGTGTCCGCCACTCACAGACAGAATTTTTTCACGCCCATCGCCAACCAGTCGCAGCAATCCCAGCAGCAGCAGCAGCAGCAGCAGCAGCAACCCGTGGGCACTGTTTCCCTGGAGGGCAAGTGGAAGGCGACACCCAGTCCGGTGCTCTATAACGCCAACAACAACGGCAGTGCCAGTAATAACAACAACAATGGCTGGGAGACGAGCAGCAACAACACAGGAGGAGCAGGTGGAGCACCTGGGCCGCAGCAGCCATTGCCGCCGCAGACGACGCCGGTGTCGCTGGTTATGCACGCTCCGCCGCCGCACCACCAAGTGCAGCAGCAGCAGCAACACCAGCTCCACCAACCACCGCCGCCGCCACCTACCGCTCACCTTAACGCCAACCTGCCAGCGCCATCAGCTCCGCATATTGGTAGCAGCAGCAGCAGCATGGGACATGCCACCAGCGTCATACGCATCTCCAGCAGTCAGCACCAGCACCAGCCACAGCAGCAGCAGCCGCAGCAGCAACATCCCCATGTGGTAGTATCCGGCGGTCAGACGTTCCATCCCGTGATCGTGGACGCCTCGCAGCTGACGGTGCAACCCATGCCGCCCACAACGGTTTCATTTCATCAGCCCAACACACCCACCACTTCAGTAGCCGCGACGGTTGCAACCTTGGGTCAGGAGAAGGTGTTGCCAAAAAACGGTAAGCCACGTTCTTATGCATGAACAACAAAGCTGCAATCTAAGCAATCGGTACATACTTTAGCTGTAGTTATAGTTTCAAGTTTAAGTTAGCCGCTTACCAACTTAGTATTCACATTTAACATCCGACTTCCAGGCTACAATGCGCCTAGCCATCCCTGGTACAAATTGCTGCCCCAGATGCCGCCCATGACCAAGCCGCCGGCAGTGTCGGTTGCCCAAGCCTCAACCACTGCGGCCAGCAGCTACAGCGTTGTGATGATGCAGCAGCAACACCAACAGCAACAGCAGCAATCATCGCCGCAGATGCCGCTGACCCACAACAATAACCATCTTACTGTGCCCGCTCCAATATGCTCACCGGGCAAGCCGCTCAACTGTTCCATGAACGATGCCAAGGCAGCGGCAGCAGCTGCCGCAGCAGCAGCAGCCAGTCATCATCACCAGCAGCAGCAACAGCAGCAACAGGACGAGCAGTTGGACGAGCAGCTCGACGACGATGTGTTTGAGGCAACTCCCACCAGCAGCAGCAACAAGAAGCCAACTGCAGCCATGCGATTGCCAACGTACAATAGCAACATTCGTAAGCTGGAGGAGTGCCATGACGCGAGCGATGGAGCAGCCGGTGCGCCAGTCACCTCCGCTGCCAAGCGGAGGAGTCAATCCCTAAGCGCCTTGCAGCAGCAACAGCAGCAGCAGCAGCAACAACAACAACAGCAGGCAGGAGCAGCAGCTGGACAACCGGCGAACAAGAAGATCCGTCGTCCAATGAACGCGTTCATGATATTCTCGAAGAAGCATCGCAAGATGGTGCACAAGAAACACCCAAATCAGGATAACCGAACCGTTAGTAAGATTCTGGGTGAGTGGTGGTATGCCCTGAAGCCAGAGCAGAAGGCGCAGTACCACGAGCTGGCCAGCTCCGTTAAAGATGCACATTTCAAGCTGCACCCGGAGTGGAAATGGTGCTCCAAGAACCGTCGCAATTCTTCAACGTCTACGGCAGCGGCAGGGGGCAAGGCTGGTGGGGCAGCTGGAGCGGGAGATGCCAAGCAGCGCCTGGTCTCTGTTGATGGCTCTGATTCCCTGGAGCACGACATGTGCCCCACGACCCCTGGTGGCAGCGGTAGCTGCGGTGGCCAAGGCATTTCCTCTGATCTCCAGGGCGACATCATACCGCTAACGATCGACAACTATAACAGCACTTGTGATGAAGCGCCAACCACCATCTCTCTAAAGGGCAACGGGAAGCTCCTAAAGAACGAGTTGCCATCGGACGAGGATGAGCAGATGCTGGTCGTTGAGGAGGAGCCGGCGCAGCATCAGCCCGTTAAAAAGCTGGACCTGCATTGCCGGGAGCGAGTAAACGATTCGGACATGGACGAGGCGCCCTTCGACTACCGCAAGCAGCAGACAGAAGCAGATCAGGTGAGAATGCATTTATAGGAACAATAAAACATCATTTATATATTTCCTTTAATTTGATCTATTAGCGTTCGACTGAAGAGCCCAATACGTCCGGTGCCAACGGCCAGGCCATGAGCGCACCGCTGTCCAGCGGAAGCGTTGGAGAGCGCGAGATTACACTCAAACCGAAGGCCATCAAGGCCCATCCGGTGCTGGAGAGCACCATTCTGCCATACCCACAGATGTCCATCTACACGCAGTACACTAGTCCCAAGAATCCAATCGGTGTAACACCATTCCAACCCACAGGCGAGCAAACCACCGCTAATCATTATCCATGGCATCCCATACTAATCGACGGATTTGCTCTTTCATTTTATGATTTTACAGGCGGCGCCTTTAAGTCAATGCCAATTAGCCCCAAGGGCAGCGGCAGCAAGCCAGAGGATGCTGCAGGCCTGCAGTCACATATCAAGCAGGAGGACATCAAGCAGGAGCCACCGTCGCCCTACAAGCTGAATGGCAGTGGATCTGCAGCAGGCGGAGGAGGTGTGCTCAGCGCCCATCCGCCAAGTAGCGGCAGTGTCTTTAACTTTAATGTGCCAACAGCGACGGCTTTGAGTCAGAAGCAGTTCCACTACCATATGCATCATCCCCATCGCAGTCCCACTGACTTGAGAGGTGAGTGAATGGGAGCCAGAAATATGCAAAAAATGCGAAGGGGGGACGTTGTTGAACATTGAGATTGTTGTAAATAAACCAATATTGTAAATGAAACTTTAAAAAAACACAAGTGACTTCTAATATCAAAGTAAATATAAAGAATTAAGATGACAAGAGTGTAAACACTAAAAAAATTTAATTAGAGGATCGAATAAGAATTCGATCGTAACTGAACGTTGTTACAATTTTCTGACTTAAATTATAATACCCTGGAGAGTTAGAATAATTTTTACAACACTCTTAATGTTCGGAAACAACAGAATTTGATTTATTATTATCCCTATTCCCTTAATAAGAACACTTTTTATTTTGGTATTAATTTATTTTACACGTAATTAGTATACCATTTTATTTTTTTACTTTAAATATATTTAGTGTTGGCATTATTTCTACTATGATTTGTTGCTGTCGTCGTTTGGTTTTTGTTTACGTAGCGCCAGCCGAGAGTTCATAATTTGTTTGTTTTGAGTTGAGCTGAAGTTAATCAACAAAATTGGGGAGTATCGGAAATTGGTACGTTTCTAGCACCTGCACCACCCATCGCCCATCACCCCCAAGGTCCACAGTTTTTGCCTTTTTTCAATCGCGACTTCATCAGCAAAGTTTTTCCCACGGAAGCTTTTTGCATACCATAACCATCTTTCTCTCTGTTTCTCTCACTTTCTCTTCTCACACGATTAACACCCACCACCTCACATGATCTTGATCTTCCTTTTTCGCGCTGTCATTTTCGTCACCTCACCACAATAAACCTCACTCTGAAAACACACGAAAACCCAGAGCCACAAACGAATAAAGCAGGCAACATAAAGAGCAAGCAGCATCCAGGGGAGGAGACCAATGGAGGGGACACCGCTGCCCCGGAGGATGGCGCAGAAGTGGGCGATGAGGAGGGGAACGAGGACGAAGACGAGGAGGAGGAAGATGAAGATGACGACGACGACGACGAGGACGATGAGCAGTTCATGCAAGAGCTGGCCAGTGTCAATGCCAGTGCCGGCTTCGATGACTTTGCCCCCTACGCCCCAATGCCCAAGGTCGTGGTTACACCAACAGCTACGCCCACACCGCCACCTACAATGGCGGCCACCATTGTGACGCCCATCAAGCGGAAGCAGTTCACCATTGTGCGATCTTTGACCCCCCTGCAGCCGGCCAATTCCCCTCACCAGCAGCTAAAGCATCTGCACCAGCGACGAGTAGAGACCCCGCCGACAGTTATCACCCGCGTACCCACACCCACCATCAATCACTTCACCATCATACGAACGCAGCAGCAGCATCCACACTCACACCCACATCAACATCAGCATCCACACAACACTCCGCCACCATTGTTTTTTAAGCAGAAGAAGGTTCAGAGTGCACCAGTGATTGCCACGGTCGCATCCTCCACCACATCCTCAGCATCAGTCCAAGCCAGTAACGATGTCCCTAATAAGTTTTCCAATTTTCCAATGCACCAACACCAAAACCAACCGACAACAACATCATCAACAACCACCACGTCAATAACATGCAATACTAACAACAATGCCACGCCAATTATACGCAAATTACTGACCCTGCAAGATGGAGGCAGCAACAACAAGGGCACAGGACGAGCTGCGATTCTGTACGATGCCTTGGTGCTGGACACGTTGCATGGCCAGGACGAAGAGGGGGATGAGAACGACGATGAGGGGGATGGCGACCGGGATGAAGAGCTCAAGATGACAACCAAAGACGACAGGCAGGTGGCAACCAGCCAACCGGCAACCATGCTCCTCATCACTGATGTTAACTCGTACAACCAGCAACATGTCGCCGGCTCCACAGCCACGACCGTGACGACAGGAGCAGCCACCCTACGACCCGTGTCCTTCATTAGCATCAATGCCTGCAATAAGATCACGTTGCCAGCCAATGCTCGCATCCTGACGGCAGCCACAGCGACGTCTACATCGGCGACTGCAGCCACCAGTCAGGCGGGAGCTACGCTCACGGTGCTAACCAAGGCGACAACAAATCATAGTAGTAGTAATGCCAACGAACTAACCATAACCGCCGCCAAAGCAGCTGCCCCTGTGGCCACCAGTGGCTGCAATAGCACCGGCAGCAGCAGCAGTGGCGACGCAACAATTGTCATGATCAACTCAGCCACAACTCCCTCCTTATCCTCCAATTCCAATTCTTGCTCCGCAGCTGCACATCAGGCGTGTGTGCCTTCGTCACCGGCAGGCATGGGACTGGGACATGCGGCTAATATTGCCACGCCACCAGCATCAGCGCCGGCCCAGATCATGGCAGGGGGACCAGCAGCAAGCCAAAAGATGTTCTTCGCCATGAGCAGTCCGGTAAGTAACGAAATGAATAATCCTTTAAACCAACTGCTATATCTATTTACACTTGTAGTACTCAATGATGCAGCGCCATACGCCGGGCACTCCCAGTCTGGAGCAACTCCAGCTGGACGCCTTTCCGCCGGGCAGTTACATCTTCAAGAACCACAACGGCCTGGCCTCCCTGCCGCCGCCCGTTAGTGCGCAGCCTACGATGCTTTTGCACGGCTACACGCCGAGTCACAGCGCTGAACCGCCAGCCAGCTCACCTTCGTACAAGTCGATGCCCTCCACACCCAAATCGGCCACGTATTTGATGAGTGCGCCGCCCCTGGAAAGAGGAGGCATGGATGGAGGCTCAGGATTGGGAACAGGAGCAGCAACGACTGGAGGCGATGAGAGCGACATGGATGCCGATGGCCAGCAGTTCATTTTGGCACCTACCCCTGCTCAATTGGGACGTGCCCCCTTGCAGCGGCGCAAGAATCTATGTAAGTATCTTCGTAACATATATGGACTTTTTCATTTCTAATCATTTTGTAAACGATTCTTGTAGCCCAAAGCAAGTCGGAGAACAATGTGTCCTTTGGCTCTAATCTGGGGGCCAGCAATGGCCAGCACATCAGCCGCAAGCTGCACTCGCCCACAATGATGGATGCGTCGTCGCCGATCATTGGGCATGTCAACAGCAGCAGTCTCAGCTCGGCACTGCCCACGCCCACCTCATCGACCACGACGCCGAATAGCGATGAGCAACTGCCTCTAACACCAACCACCAGCAACAGCAACAGCACCAACAACAACCACCAGCCGAAATCCCCGATGAAGGGAGCAACAGGATCAGCAGCAGCGGCCGCCCTTAAAAAGAAAAACGATGAAATGAACAAGTAAGCTACCAAAGTAATAAAGTTTTCATTTAATTGCAATGGATTTCTGTCTATTTCACAGCAGCGTGCTCAAGCAAGTGGACTTTGAAAAGAAATACAAGGCCCTGCCGCAATTCCAGCCGGAGGATTGCCAGTCGCCCAGCGCCATCGCTGTGCCCTCTTCGCCGCGCGTTTATGGAACAAATTACCGCAAAAAGAACACTGCACCGCCTCCAGTACAGAAGCTACGTGAGTTCAGGATTTTGAGTGCTTTGATTGAGTCCAAGCTATAGCTTTCGATTTGAATACAATTTGCAGTGAGTGAAGACGATTCCATTGACGAACCAGCCTCGGCACCGCCAACCACCACACAACGTTTCTTTGGCCCAGACTTTACCAACGAGCTAAAAGGTAAGCTTACTCAACCAAAATCAAACTTCTGTCTTACACAAACATGCATATTTGAGCTAAACTTGGTCTCCTTTTGAGATATAAAAATATATACAAGGAGAGTTATAAACTATAAAGGGTTAAAGTTTAATTAAATACTAAAGGATGTGTCCGTGACAGAGAAGTTTGACTTGAAACATGTGCCTTAACTTTCACACATTCTTAATGAAGATGAACGCCTTGCAGAGCTGGACAGTTCCGATCAAACAGGCCGCTCGCCCAGAACGCCAAAGACGCCACTACAGAGCGCCCGGTCGGATGCTAGCGAGAAGGGACATCGCAAGGTGTTGGAGACGCGCCGTCATCTGGTCATGCAACTATTTGCCGTGCACGGTAACTTCCCCAGTGCCCAGGCCACCATAGCCTTTCAGGTGAGTGTTTCCTTAGTTCTTTAGAGAAGAAATCATCATCATTGCAATTCCATTTGATTTTTACACAGACCAAGCACATTGCTGTCTTTCCACGCAAGCAAGATCTGCAGCTGAAGATACGCGAGGTGCGCCAGAGGCTTCTGGGCACTCCCCACTCGGCGGGGCCCAACACGCCGGCCGACTCCAACTCGTCGTCGACCACACTGAGTGCCAGTAGCACCGGACTGAATAATGTGCAGGCAGCCAATGCTCCTCCCAATGCGACAGGTAAACCAACAAGATGCTTGACTTATTCGAAAGGGTTTAGTGTTCTTTCACATTTTAAGTTTCCTTCTTCAATTTGCATTTTTAATTTAGTTTCAATTTCCCAATGAAAACATTTTTTAGATGTTTTTCAATATTACTAAACGGCAGGTGGACACCAGCAACAACAGCACTCGGAGCAGCTGCATTCTGATGCCAAGTACAAGTAAGGGACCCCCGAGGAGAAGCAAGAACGGGACAAGACAACAGATACAAATGGTTAGCTGCAAGTGACCAAATTACTTAAGAATAGTAAGCGAATCGACAGGAACAACAATTGCAGCAACTCAACCCACTCAACATGCATACACACACACCACAAGCAACATGAAATGAGATACAAGCAAGAGCTCACACTTGGCTTCAGCTCATCATGCATCCGATGCATGGTTAACTAGTTTTTATTATTAATTGCAAAATTAAATTAAAGTAGCGAGCAGGGAGAGCGAGGTAAACTGAGAAGGGAAGAAAGAACATTACAAATTTTAAATTACAATAGGCATACAATATATATACATGTAATTTGTGAGTATATAATGAGAAACTGATTACGAATGAATTTATTAAGCAGCTTAATAAATCAGGAGCAACAACAAATGCAGAGCTGACAGGTAGAAACTTTGAAGAGAATTGGAACTTTTGAAGCACACATATGAAGTACAGTAAACAGAGTAACAAAAACAAAACACAAAAAGAAAACAAAACATGCATACATAATGGAAACATTGTATAATCCTCCGCGTAACGGCTTAGGTTTTAATTTACAGGCAAAAACTACAACTAACAAAATTGAAGATGAGCTAAAAAAGAGCGACGGAAATAGAGGTTAAGCTTTAACTTAAATTGCACATTAATTTTGAAGTGTATTAAGCACAAGCAAAGAATTGTATAAAAAGAAACAAAACAGTAAGAAACTTGAAATGAATACTGTGTAGTTGTATTGTATATTTAGTCATAACATTTTAAAAGTGAACAAATCCCTCAAAAAACGCCCACACCTCCCTTCCCCCCCACACACATCTTAATGCTTTTAAACTGTTTGCTTTTGTTCTCAACAAACAAGAGAGAGAACGAAACCTTTTTAAATTGTATGTACATTTCCTTTAATTGGCTTTTTACACTGTTGTCTAATTGAATTATAATTTATATATATTTTTATTATTGATATATCTTAGAATAGCCTGTTTTTAAATTGTACACACAAACACACACACCGAAAAATAAACTTCGAATGAGAAATTAATTGGAAAACAATTCATTACAGAAGAAGAAATGATACAACTGTCTTCCACTGTTGCTGCAATGTACTATTTAATATTTTTTAATATTTCGGTTGAATTAAATTTAGTTACAAATGGTTTTAATATGTATGTGACTTGTATGCAAAATTGTTAATTATTTAGTGTTGTCGCTGATTTAATTTCTAAGCTTAAGTATGTTTTAAAATTTTTGTCTTTTTTTTCGTGTCCCATCCCGAAGAAGCAACAGTTGCACACCCATAAATAGTTGGATAATACGTAAACCGACATGCTCACTCGTAACGAAAATAACCTAGTAAATCAACAAATAATAGATAAACAATATTCATATTCTAGTTATTACAATTATTTCAAATACGCAATAATTACCATCATCATCATCATCATCGAACGGGACATGTGAATTAAGTTGAATGCCGCTTCCATTCAGTTCCATTCATGCTGGACGCGCTGCAATCATAGAAATTAAATGGAACAACAAAGTAAAAACAAAAAGTAAATTTGTAAAATTAAAATCAACTCACCTAGCCGCTTATAATTTGTTCTTACATTTTGTGTTTAATATTAAATTTAATCATAGTTTCTGTACCATGTTTAGTTCTTAATTACCTACTAGTTATTTGTATTAATTAGTGAACAAACGAAATTTGATATGATAAAAAGCAAAAGATCGTAATCTGTAGTGTGTTAATGTTAAAAAAGAAAACGCTAATAAAAGCAGAAAAATAAAACCAAGTTTATAAGCAAATTTTAACCAATGTGTGAACTTAATTATAGTGGAGGCACACAGCCACAGTCTCCCCCTTTTATTTCCGACACACCCCGTAACTATCCCTACCCCCCAACAAGCTGACTTGTGCCAATAACAAAGCTAATAGAATAATATTTAAATAGAGATCGAACTCAAGTAGAAATGCCCCGAGCAAAAGTAATGCTAAGTAAAACATACATATTTGTCAATTAGGTATTAATGTGCAGACAGAAACATTCAACTTTTTGGCATGTACTTAGTTTGGAAACTTGCATCTGATGAAGTTTTCTGCAAGAACACAAAGGCAACATTTTTGGCAAACCTACATTTCGGACAATGAAAATTAAACACTGAAAATGGAAAAGAACAGGAAACACTGAAACCAACAACTTTTGGCAATTACAAGAACGAGAAACAACAACAAAAAAAGGGAAACAAACTCAGTAAGAAAACAAAAAATACACAACCAAAATGGCGTTTCGGATACAAAATTCTAAAATTCAGGTAATACAAAGAAAACAAAATTACAGATAGTGTTGTATAATGTTAAAGACAATTTTTGAACAAAGTAAACGTAAAAGATGAAAAACTATTTAGCTATTTATACAAAACGACGAGGCCAGTGAGTCAAATTTGCGAGAACATGTAAAATTTATAAGGTGCTTTTATAAACAAATATTTGATAGACCGGAAGTGAAGTGAAGATCAGCGAAAGGGCCTACTCCTCCCACATTAATATATATACACATATACATATATATCTATTTTTGTCAGAAGAAGGCATCAACTGTATTTTAAAATGCTTTTAACTGGAGGAGATTTAGAAACGAAAACCCCTGAGTGGGTACAAAACTCTCGAGATTTAGTTGTGAGCGATTCGCACATTTTGACGATAAAAGTAGGCGGAGGGGGCGTGTGTTTTCTATAGTTTTTAATCGAGGAGGGCCTTTTAAATCGTAGCTGAACCCTCCTCACAACATAGAGCTAAATATATATATGTATGTATATCGACATAAATACGATTGGAGACATCTCTAGTGGCAATCCAAGTTACACAATGTTGTTTGCGGTTTGTTTAGTTAATTGTTAAAATGTAAACGGAAACCGAAGAATTACTCTTAAGTCAACGATTGATTGCACAATTCGAAAGTTATGGCGCGGTACTTGAGTTTGTAGTGAAATTACCAAACTTATCGTTTGCGATTGACTTTTAAAGGCTTTGTAAAATAACAGAAAACATACAAACTTATGATACATATATATATATATACAAACTTATTTCTGAAGTTAACTAATAAGCCAGTTATTGTGAAACGTATTTTGTAAGCCACGGAACACTTAAGACAAATTACGAATATTACCATACAATATACAAATGCAAACATATACAGGATAGTGTAACAAATACAAATACAAATACAAATACAAGAACAAGATATCTAATTATTGAAATGTGCAAATCTCATCTGATCGTCAATGAAACGTCGGAGACAATAAAGGCTTTCATTTAATTAACTATTTGCTTAATTAGTTGCTCCCCTCAGAGGACAAGGAAGGCCCTTGTCTCCGACCAAGACGACAAACGGTCCTCACCATCAATCCACAGAAAACACAAACAAATACAATTTAAAGACACCCATATAAATGTATAAATAAATATATACGATGATAAAATTATTGAATAAAAGAAAAAATATACATTCATAATCTTTGAAGGGAAGAGCATTTATTTATTATGATGGAGATCGGGATGGAACTTAATGTTTAAATTTCCAGCGACTTAAAGCCCTGACTCGCAGGTCGGAAAATTGTATCCTGCATCATATTTAATTTTTTTTACAATCATTACATTGCAGGGTATTGATCTATTATTTCGTTGCTTTTTTAACATATATATATCATTTATAATTATTATTATTATATTATTATTAATTATCGAATTGCAATTTGCGGAGCGCCGAAGTTAGCTCCCGTTCTTGTAATAATATAAAATTGTAATGGCCCTCTCTTTCTCTGACTCCCTGTATATCTCTCTCCCTGCCTCTCGCTTACTCTCTCTGTCCCGCTCTCTTTTTCTTTCTCCCTGTGCCTCTCTCTCTCTATAGATATTTCTTTCCCTCTATCTCTCTCTGCATTTCTATGGAGATACCACTTTCGCTCTCGCTCTCACTTTCTCTGTTTTCTTTACTCGGAGACTATAAATACGGCTACTCTCAGCGCCCTGGCTTCATTCACTCCGTGGCCGCCGCAGTGTTTACATCTGTAGTGATTAGTGAAAGTGATTGCTCTTCGTCCCCAAAAATGTTACCTGACCACTGCAATATATCTGGATGACTAGGATGGAGCCTAATTAAAGTCGCCAAGAATATATATAGTACATTGGAAGGAATTAAGCAATGATGACAGGGGATAAGAGTGTGTCCTTTACTGCGGTAAGTCTTAACTATCACAATTATATCATGTATATAGATGGTATAGGAGGGATCAGACCTACATAGGTCTAGAATCAGCAGTGCCAGGTATGCATTTTTTTTTTTTTTCAATTAATTCCCTTTTTGCCATTGACCTAATTACTTAATTTTTATATAAAATGATACAGCAATTTGTATTAGGAATATATAAAACCTATACTCATCTTAGCGTTTACCTATATTAATTATAAATTTTTCACGATTAGTGATTGCTTACCTTGACGATAGTTAAAAACTGACTTTGGCGCCAATTTTTTCTTATATTATTATTATTATACCCTTGCAGAGTATTATAATTTCAGTCATAAGCTTGCAACGCATTGAAGTAGTCGTTTCCGACCCTATAAATCATATATATTATTGATCAGCATCAACAGCAGAGTCGAACTAGCCATATCCGGTAGAAAAATTAATTTTCAAAATTACATCGTGAAAATTGTCTAAATTGTCTAATCCGAATTGAAATTAATTCATGTTTGGCTTAGTTATGATCTACTTCACCATCGAGGGTAACTTCTATGGTACACACATATTAGCGCCTCGACGTTAGTTTCTTTTGTAGTTTTCAATAAAATATAATAAGATAAATAATTTATTGAGATTAAATATAGTCGTTAAAAGTAGTTGTTCGGTTGGCCACCGTAAATAGGAATCGAAGTGATATTCAAGCCGTTCCCACCACCTCCACTGGCACCTCGTGGATGATACTCCTGGCCGAGGAGATTACACTGATGTCGGCACAGTTAACAAAGGTTTCCTGAGCACCGCAGCCCATGGCCCCCGTGCCGTCCTCACAGACGCCCCAATTGTTGCCCGCCGTATATGTCCAGCGGAGGACGCAGTGGACGCAGTTGAGATCGGCGGGCAGTTGCACTGTCATCACAATGTCACCAGTGACTGTGCCGATGTAGTTCTCCTGGCTGCCGTCAGCAAAGTTCAAGAGATGCTGTTGAAAGCACTCCTCCGACTCACTGCCATTTTCATCCAGATTGCATATGTGGAATCGGAAGTAGCCCAAGTGATTGGCAGTGATCTTGACTGTTATGTCAGCCTCTGTCACGCCGTTGAAGGACTTCACAATGACGCCGCTGCCATATTTGCCGCCCAGCTCGTTGGGACGCGGTTGAGCCAAGCTCCAATCATCTCCACACAGACCACAGCGACCACCATTTTCGGTTTGTTTCTAAGGAGAAAAAGGAGTATGTGTAATGAAAATCTCAGAAGAATCTGCAGGATGTCTAACCCAGAAGCCGCCGCAATACAATCCATTGTCATCGTAATTCGTGGGAGCCGAGGAGTCGTATCGCCATCGCGAAGATCTTCCCACTGGACTCAACATCATGCCATGGGCCTCCAGTTCTGGCATCAGACAGAAAATGCCCAGACTAATAATCAGGATCACGTCGAAGGATCTCATTTTGCTTTCACTTTCGCTTTCACTTTGATGGATGGTGCCATGATGGAAGGTTTATATAGTTCCATGTTCCCAGGCCTTATCAGTTGTCAAGGGGTTTATGTTTCTTTTTGATTTTTCGTCAAATAACTGTGAATTGTTCTTATCACATTTTAATCTTGACTCTGTTTATGGTTATTAGTAGTTGAAATTTTGGGGAATTGGTAGTATCTGGCTTGGGAATTGGGCAAAACACCTCAGTATGACACATATAAACAATACCTCTAATGGTTGGTAATTGAATCATTCTAACTTCATAGACCTGTTTATGTTTAACCCACCAATGCCATTTCGATAAGAGTTCATTGCTTAGGAATAATTCCATCTTCAAGTGAAACTTGTTAACCAAGGTTGCAATATTTCAAGGGGATAGTAATATAAAGGTAAACGTTAGGGGATTGTCAAACCTTTTGTAACTCAACTTATTGTGTTACGGTGAGGAATTTAAGGTAAAGGGAAAATTTCTAATTAATGGTTTATGATATACTTTGTCAGATGTGAGTCCTTTTTTTGTGTACTATGTACATATGTGTACACAGAAAATTAAAATAAATTAAGGAAGGAATTATAGTATATGTAAAAGAAAAAGATAGTAAATTGATAAATATATATATTAAAGAAAGCATTAATTTAAATAAACAAACTTGTCAGTCATACTGAACTTGATCTTAACTAGCAAACTTTTGAGACTCTAAAACTGTCCCAAGATGGAACCTTAATAAACGTAGCCTAACCCCAGGCGAAATCATCTTTCTTTAGCAGAAAGGCAACTTTCTCTAGAAGAGAATCTGTAACTTCTCGCTTTCTACAGTTACTTTCTCTCTGTTAACTTAATTAATTTATGCTTCAATATTTTATTAAAAATATTACAGATTACATTCACTGAATTCCCCTCTACTTTTATTAGTAAACAAGGTTGTCCTTCATAAATGAATTATTATTTAGGGATAAAGAATTAAGTACAATTCTTGGTTGGTTTTATTATAAGAAATTATAAAAACAATAAGAGTGTTCTAAGAAATTTGTAATAGATTCAAAAGTTTTCTCTTTAAATCGTCTGAACAATTACAGAATACAAAGTAATTGATTAAAGTATCCTACAAGTAGCCCATTCATCCCAAAGGAAAAACAATTTATAATTATTGGTAATGTTCTGAGTTATATTTAACTTTGGCTGACTATTATTTGGCTTTAATACGTTTCAGACTTAAAAGGCAGTTTTCTTTGAATTGCAGTCTGGTTACCTAGACCACCTCAATGGGAGCCACGGGCTCACCGCCAGCGACCAACTCCTTGACCAGGTTGCGACCCCATTGAATCCTCACATCGGCGCAATTCTTGAAGGTCTCCTGTGGGCCACAGCCCAGGGCTCCGTTGCCGGAGTTGTCGCAGATGCCCCAGTTGTTGGCTGCGGAACGAAAACGAAACTCAATCAATTTCCGGGAAAACACAACCATGCTATCTACTTACCACCCACATAGGTCCAGCGGAGGACGCAGTGCTCGCAGGTGAGACCATCAGGCAGAATAACGGTCACATCAAACTCATCCCTCTGGGTGCCAATGTTCAAGGAGTCGCTGCCATCGGCGAATCGCAGACGGTGCTGGTTGAAGCATTCCTCCGACTCCCCGCCAAAGGCGTCCAGGTTGCACAGATGGAACTCAAAGTGTCCCAGGTGATTGGTGGTGATCTTCACGCCAACGGTAATGGCATTGCCAGCCGAGTAGCTCCTGGTCACTACGCCGGCACCACCGATGCTGCCACCGATCTCGTTGGCACGGGGCTGGCCATCCAAGAAGTTGTCGCCGCACAGACCACAGCGTCCTCCGTTGTTAGACTGGGTCTGTGGGTGTAAATTTATAAGGATTAAGATGAGTTTTGAGATGAACTTGGGATTGAGTCAGGTTATAAAATTGAGATAAGATTTTAGGGGAAACATTCTTTGCTTTCATGTGGACTTTGATCTATTTTCAAACCTAAATTCAGTATAATAATTTCTTCTTTTTAAGGGAATGAAACCCTTCGAAGATAATCCCAGTACAAGATCGATCCTTCACTCACATACAAACCACCGCAGAAGAGTTCATTGTCGTTCCAATTCTGGGGAGCGGAGCCATCGTAGCGCCAGCGGGAGGACCGACTGGGTGGGGACAGCATCATTCCATGGGCATCGATCTGCTGCAGGCCAATGGCCAACAGGAGAGTCACGCTGAGCAGGTACTTCATGGCGAGGGTATCGGTTCCGCTTTCACTTTCACAATGCCTCTTGTGCGGTCGCCGTTGGATTTATATTTGCTCCTGTCCGACTTATCATCGCGATTCGATTTGGATTCGATTCAAGAGTTTTACAACAGCTCTCAGAGTGATAACGAACCGTGATAATACTCTGTATAAATAATAAGAGTTGCACTCCCGGTCCTGGTCGAAATCCGCAGAATCAACACTCTAGATAACCCCCCGGATAAGCATCTTCGATTGGCCTAATGAAATATTCATAAAAGTGTCGAGCTCCAGGAATGCCACATACCCGAATGTGTCCAAGTGCCTTGAATAGATATTGTTTAGCGCTCTAATCATACTCGTATAATCTGAAGTCCATTTATTGAATTAACTGATCTCAAGTATTTCCAATCGAGTATTTGTTTTGGGTTGTCGGCTTATCAGACTCCGGTTCCATTTACGGCTATGTATATTTTTATTAAATTGTTTCAATTCATTGATGAACTCATGAAAACTTCAAGTAGGAGAATTTATGCAGGAACCTAATGAACCTTATGAATAGTAACTTTTTGCCCTGAAAACTATACTTTACAAAATGTTATTTGTATATAATATTTACGAACTGCAAGCTGTGTAATGTATTAGTTTTATTTTTAATCGACTACATTTTAATTTAATTCCTCATTAATTGGTTTTGAGCTTCAAAAGGATGACCATAAATATTTTATATATTTGCTGTCCTCCAGCAGATTGCTGGCCAATTTAGAACTAAAATTTTAAGGAACTTTAGATATTTCTCATCATTAAGAAAAAAAGAATTATATGACAACCTTGACACCGTTTTGGTAAAAGACAACAAGGTGTCTTCAAGCTAGCTTGAAGTACGCATCCTCCTTCCAGGATGGACAACAGGACCATCGAGAGAATGCTGGTCCTGGGGTTCAGACGACCGGGAAGTTATAAGTTATACGTTTTTATTAAATTCCCAATTGTTCCAATGTCAGCTATATGATATAGTTGTCTGATCGGGCCGTTTCGACTTATATACGATATATAGCAATAAGAACACAAAGAAGACTATCTGCAAAATTTCATTGAGATCAACTTCTTTGATGCTGATCAAAAATACTTTATAGTAGCAAAAAAAAAAACAATGCGAAATTAATTTATACATATATAGTGTCACTAATTATTACATATTTGGGCAGAGCATTAAACATATGGCACAGCCATTGAGACCCAATTATCTTGCAATCAAAAGGTGGATATTTTGGGCTGACTTAATAGGGATAATAATGGCATACTTTTGGGCCATAGGAATGATCCACTAAGGAAATAAAATAGTGACAATTTGTAGTAATTTGTTTTTTTAAATATATGCCTAAACCCAGAGATATGTAACAGAAAAAGTTTGGTGCTTTACATATAACATTTTTTATTTTACCAAAAAAAGATCGATTCTCACGTTAGCTTTCCTTTCCTGTTGCTTTAAGAATTGAAGTAAAGTAATTTATTTCCCTTAAATGTAATAACTAATTACACAAATTTATTTCCATGTTTTTTTTTTCTGAGTGCCCTACTATAAATTAACTTCCTAATTAATTGTTTTCGATCTTCCGAAACTTGACCATAAATATTTCAGGAAATAGAAAACGAAATATATAACTCCAATGACTATAAAATAAAAGGCGTAAACAGTGAACTGTTGGAAGACATCCAGATTCAGATTGGCATTCTCCGACACAACCACGAACGTCATGATGACCTGCAGGATGAGGCCCACGAAGGTGTTGAACCCGAAAACCAAGGCGAAGCTATCCTCCAGCAAACTACTGGCCAATTCAGAACTGCAATTTCAAGAAGCTATAGATACATTCCATAACACTTAAAGTGCATTGAAAGACCCACCTAGCCACCGTTATGGTAAAGGCAAACAAGGCACCATAGAGCACATAGCCTAAGTAGGAAAGGTATATGCTGGAGGTCCAGCAGGCCAGAAGCACGCATCCTCCTTCCAGGATGGACAACAGGGCCATCGAGAGCATGCTGGTGCTGGTGCTCAGACGACCGGCATGGAAATATCCAGCCAGAAGGGCAAAGACGGCACTCAGAAGGGTCAGAGCTGCGTCTACAGCCCCGTTCCAAAGAATCTGTAAAAGACACCTCCAGAGTAAACTATCTCTCTGAAGAAACGCAGTCATATGTTACTCACTGTTGGCTCGTTTTCAAAGGACTTCCACACCACCTGCATGTAGGTGGAGACCTGGAGAAAGCCCGCCAGGCTAATGGCATACCACAGGCTCCACTGCACCACCAAGGAATTTGTGTAGGAACTGTGGAAATGGGACCAGAGGAGCTGCAATGCTTGGACACCCTTATTTGGGATGGGAGTCACGTTTGCTTCCCTGACCTCTGCGTTAGCCTGCTCAGGAGCCTTCTCAAGGCCACCGGAATCGGGTTTGATCTCATCCTTAATAGCTTCGGATCGGTTGTGGAAGTACACGCTTTTGTCCACCTTGGGCAGGAAAAAAGCCCACAGCAGTGCCACGACCTGTGCTGCGGATCGGTCAAAGGGTATTAGTGAATCAACTATAAAAACATAATATTCTATAAGCAACCTACAGCTGACAGTGATGTAGAATAGTTCCTTGTAGTTCATCCAATCCAGACCAATTATCAGTTGCGACAAGATTCCGGCCACCAGCTTGCCCACGAACATGGCCGCTCGGGTGTGCGAGGTGACCCTGGGGTAGTACTGCTTGTCCACTTGGGCGTAGATGTACGAGTAGTAGGCCACCTCTGCCGCTTGGTAGAAGCCATATAACACTTCCACCGCTTGCAGCCCCGCCAGAGTGGTGGTCCAGATCAGGGTACCCCAAATGAAGATCCCAGCCAGGGCGTTGGCAATAATCACAGGCTTATATCTGTTCCAGAATTATGATTAACCGCATTGCGGATAACGCGTTCGATGTCAGCGCCTACCTTAGCAAATCGGTTATCAGGAAGACGAATATGAGGAGCGCCAGGTAGGAGTAGGTGCCCACTGGGTAAACGGAGCGATTGACCTCGTCCTGGGTGACGTGGTACCACTCGCCCATCAGGATCTCCGCGTGATAGGGCTCCGAGGGGCGAATTTCCCGCAGGAATCCAAAAAGGCAGAGCAGACACGACACCTTCAGCCAAGACTCCATCCCGCTTCGACTGCCGTTTAAAATCTAATCGCCATTTTTACAATAACCGAGCGATAGTGCTTGGACTAGCTTTGTCTGGCGGCGCGTGGAGAGCTCCGTTCGGTCAGCTATTAAAATAATTGTGCATTCTTCCGAGGGCTTAGCAGGGTTAGCCCCCGAGTATAGAGATTTAGCTAATCAGCGCAACGCCATACGCTATATCACTATTTACAAGCTCGGATAGATCTTTAATGAGCGTGCTTGGATGGCGGGAAGTTTCCACTTACCTGCATTGGGCATGGTCACGATCTTGATTGAGTTGCTCTCGACTGGCGCGGTTCCCACTCCGTCAAGTTGGCCATACAAATGATTTGCTAGTTAGACTATTATCTAAGTAATTAAGTGGATATGGAGGGAAATTCTCAGAGATTCTTAAGAGGCTGACTGGTTCCTACTGATTGTCCCAGTACCTATTAATGGCACATAGGTTGAATCGTTAAGAATATGCAAATAGTAATGAAAGTACAGGGTATCCATTTGTAGGAACACGATTTTTCTAAGAACGCAACTGAGACCAAGTACGGAAATTACTCTCACCGAAAAACTATCAAAAGCAAATCTAAATGAACTAGTTCGTGATAGTCAGCAAAACAAACAGTGTTGTATTGTCTTAATATATGAGTGGTTGCCAGCGTCCTTATCCTTCTCAGCCATAACATTTATTAAGTAATGAAGTGTTGTGATTTAGAGGATTTGATAATTAAACACAATGAGTACTAAAAATAAGTGGTATCTTTATTCCGAGCACTTGAGACTTGAGATTGTGCGTTTTATAAATGGAAATCTGCACAGTTTACTTAGAAGTCGGCATCAGATTGCAGATAATAAGGTGAGATAACTCTTCTGGGAATATAATCAACCATCGCATGAATACTATCTCGGAGTATTCCAGCCCAGGAACATATGTTCTCTTAAGTCACAATCTTTAAGTACTGTCTAAATGCATCTAAAATCACTCCAAAGAGTTTTCCAGCGTTTCGCTCTCCGGGGCAGGGCACCAAAGCCACTCCACCAGTACGGATGCCAGATACAGCACGCCCACGCCAATGAAGTAGAAAGCATACGCCGCATACTGGCCCACAGGATCAAGTTGAAAGCCAGTGATGAAGATCAAGGTCAAGAGCGACTGAAAGATGAGGGCAACAAACGTATTAAAGCCAAACACAAGCCCGAAGATATCGTCCTCTAAATGTCTCGCCACCTCAGCACTGCAAAGATATTAAAGTATTAAGTTATGGAAAGATCTTAAATATCAATTCGCTTACCTGGCCAAGGTGATGGTGAAGCCGTAAAGACCACCGAATACAATGAATCCTGCATACGACCAGTAAATGTCCTTCGTCCAGCAGCAGATAAGTACACAGCCTCCCTCCAAGGCGGACAAGAAGACCATTATTAGGAGGGATGTGCGCGGTTTGAGGCGCCCTGTGTGTAGATATCCAGCGGCCAAGGCACTGAGGGCCGCCAGAGCAGTTAATACGGCATCAACGGCTCCATTCCAGGCGATTAGGGGCTCCGGCTCGATTACTTTCCACAGAACCTGCATGTAGTAGGTGACCTGAAGGTAACCAGCCAGCCCAATTGCATACCACAGACTCCACTGTACGACACGGGGATTGGTGTAGGCAGTGCGGGTATGCTCCCATATTAGGAGCAGAGCTCGTGGCTTCTTGGGAGTAGCTTTCGGATGGGGGACCGCCACATCCAGGTTGTCCTCTCCGGGCAGCTGCGTTTGCTGATCTATATCAGTGCTAATCTGCTCCCGATGGAAGTACAGGCTTTTGTGCACTTTGGGCAGGCCAAAAGCCCACAGCATGGCAATTATTTGAGCTGAAATAGTTCAAGATTAGTAAAGATACATTTTGCAAACAGTATAATCCATACTTACTACCCAAAGTTATGTAGTTTAGCTGCTTGTAGTTCATTAAGTCTAGATAAAGCATTAGCTGGGATGTGATCCCGGACACCAGTTTGCCAGCAAACATGGCTGCGCGGGTGTGCGATGTGACCCTGGGATAGTACTTCTTGTCCACTTTTGCATAGATATAGGTAAAGTAGGCCACCTCGGCGGCCATATAGGTACCATAGAAGAACTCCAGAATTTGTAGCGACAGCAGACTAGTGGTCCAGATGAGCATGCTCCAGATTATCACACCTGTGGCCCCAATGGTGATGATCAGGGGCTTGTACCTGTTGGTCAGATGATTGATATTGTAATTAATTATTGTATTTCATATTTGAAAGATTTATGAATTAAGAAATACATTTAATAACTTAAAATAAGTAAGGATATTCCAAAGATTCTTTAGAAAGAAAAACCTATACTCTGTTTGTATCAACAGATCTTCAGATTTCTATTTACTTAACAATATATAGCACCTGGAGAACCAGAAATCATTCTTTTATATTAGGTTACCTTAGGAAATCGGTTATCAGGAACACAAAAACCAACTGCACCATGTACGAATATGTGCCCACCGGGTAGACATATTGAACTAGCTGCAATTAACGAAATTGAATATTATTTTAAATAATTAAGCTGATGCATTCCTTCACACTCACCTGTTCGTCTGTGATGTTCCGCCAGGGACCCAGCAGGTACTCCGTGACGTACGGCTCCGACGGCCGGATCTCGCGAACGAATCCGAAGATGCATAGCAGACACGAGATCTTTAGCCACTCCTTCATCTTGCGGATTACGTAATGGTCAAGCGGTCCCTAAAGTAATGCTGTCACGTAACGATGCAACCAAATGCTAGCTGTAGTGTGCCGTAAGGAGAAGCGACAAAATCGGTTGCCGGTATCTGGTGCTCTGCATCCACATTTGGACAGGTGTAATCGGAATATATTGCTGGCGGGGCAGCCTGGATTCACGAACAATCTGGTGTATCAGGCCATGGTCGTCGGGTGCTCAATCTAATCTCTGCACTCCGCGGATTCAAAATTATCACTTCGGAGAGAGTGCGTCGTCGTTATATTTACACAGAAATCGGTGTTCCAATGATTGTTAGATAATTGTGAATTTATAATACGGCTATTGCAGACACAACCGGCCGGCGACGCTCGCAATTACCTTTTGAATGTCACTCATGGAATTACTCTCCTACAGGTGGATCGGGCTCTCGCTTCTCCAAACACCCTACACGTGGTGTTCTCCCGCGTACACGAAAGACTGTAATTCCACTGCCAATGGCAATGTTATCGATTTGTCGCGAGCACAGAACACTTTTGCGCGACTAATAAATATTTATTAACCTAATGCGGTAGCCGCAATTAAAATCAATTGATTTCCGAGCCATAAATAAGTTTGATTTCGTGTATTGCCGGCTGTTACGTCACAACAACAACAACTGCGACGCAGCATCTGTTCGTATGAAAACAATCGAGATGGTTGGCAACGCGGCACAGCTGTTCTCACCTGACTGTCATTTGCGCACATTTCGAATCGATAAATTCCACGCTGAGTAAGAAAAGCTAGAAACACCTTGGCACAAACAAGCACTTTGTTATTGTAAAAAATTCACGTTTATTTAGCGCGCTCAGTTTAAAATTAGTAATGTGTTGAATGTGGTGTACAGAGTATTGTTTTGTATGCATACAACAAATAGATTTAGAGGGAAAACGTTGGCTATTTACACAAACAGAAGACACTGGGAAAAGCGAGCGCTCGCTTTTCCCTTACGTAGAATTTGACGGAGACTGACTGACTGACTGACTATGAGCTAAAATTGGCCACATTTGCGGAAAGTTAGAAAGTACATGTAAAAAACTCTTAACAGCAACATTGAGGTTAGACTCTCTCTCGCTCTCCCCGTGTCATTTGGGCGTCCTTCGGCTCCCTCACTGCTGGGCAATGGGCGTGGCCACGGGCGGGGCTGCGGAGGCGTTGTTCGTGGGATCTTCCGCTACCGTTACAAATTCGATGGAGGCGGAGTTGATGCAGTAGCGCTTGCGCGTGGGCTTGGGTCCATCCTCGAAGACGTGGCCCATGTGGGCGGAGCAGCGGGCGCAGCGGACCTCGGTGCGTATGCGTTCTGGATGTGCGATTAGTAGTAGAATATTACCCCCTTTTTATTTGCATTTTGTGGGATTAGATTTGCATACGTTTCGGTTTTTTGTTGTTTGTTTGTTGTAGCGCAGTTTTGTTTCACATTTTTTTTACAATTGTTTTGTTTTTTATTTTTCGTTTTGCAAGGTTAATTCAACGCATTTGTTGTAAACAAATTAACATAAAATATATTGCAAAATGGGTGAAAATGAAGAGCGGAGAGATTGTAGAAAGTGTAGAGACAGGGGGCAGAGCGAAGAAATAACGGCAAATAATTGTGAGTGCAGCGAAAGGGGGAGGACGAGGCGAGAAGAATGGGGGAAGAAAGAAAGAAAGAGTGCAGAGTGCAACGGAGAGCGAGCGAAAGAATAAAGAATGGACGGCGGCGATTGACAAATGAAATGAAATCACGTAAATTAAGCGAAAACACATGACGAATCAGAATTCAAAATGGATTCAGTGATTTTGGGTTGCATTTCCACATAAGGGCGTAGTACATAATATTTTGGTTAATTAAGCATTTTATGCATATGGTATGTTTCGTGTTACAATTTAAATTTGATGAGTTCGTGTGAGTGTATTTTTTTTGTGTGTTTTTTTGTTAGCAAAACAAACCCCCAAAGAACGTTTACAGGCGTACATTTAGTGTTTTTTTTCGGAAGCGAGTTAAAAAAAGAGAAATAGAAAATATACGAAAATACACATTATTCGGTTTGTTTAAGACACTCTAAATAGTATATGGACATAATGGATTCGGTAGTATTCGGGTTATGTTATTGCCAAAATCATTGAGCATGAGTAGGAAGCAACGAAAGCAAAAGTGTAAGCGAAATAATAAAAATAACCAAATTACAACACCAGCAACTAAAAATGAAAGGTATAAATAAATAATCGAACAAGCTACACACAACATACAAACATATGCACAGACACACACACGTAATAATGGCCCTGGCCCCAAAAATAAATCCAACAGACCTTGGATCGATAGTGATCGAAATGGGAAATATGAAATAAGCTCATATGGGTGCCGGAAATGTATTTTCTTATGGATTCAAAACCCAAATAAAAAAAAACAGAGGGAAGATTGATGAAAGTATGACAGTTAACCGAAAAGCATAGAAAAACCAAATAAAGGAACCTCTTACGCAAATCACTTTGTCCTCTCAAATCATTTCGGTCCTTGCGTAAGCTTAATTTATCTATATTCAAACAGGTAAACTCCTACTAATTGTATAAATCTTTGCTAACATACATTAGTTTCTAATACATTTCGATGGGAATGCCAAGTGAGCAGTTCAAAAGAAATAAATAAACAATAAACCAAAGCAAGAAATAGTTACTTTCTTCCCATAACTTCATACAAAACGCCTAAAAGGGTAACAATAGTATAGTGAGATTTTTAGGGATCCCACAGAAATCATAATGGATTTGAAAGCATATCATACACTTTTACATTGAATTTAGAAACGAAATAATTCAGTTTACGTTTAAAGTGTTTTCAAAAGATTTAAAAATCCAAGGCGATTTCTGTGACACTCCTAATTATAAGGGTTTGAAACCGAAAGAGTAGATTGGGGTGAAAGTTGCTAACATAAAGTAGATACATATACAATTTCATTTGATCTTAGACCGATCTACAACAATAATCTCTCACTCCTCGTTCCGTAATACATTTACAAGCATCGTTCTTGTGCAAGCTTAGTTTGTTTGTTTTTGCATAATAAACTCCTATAAAATATCTATATATCTTTCTCTCGAGATGACAAAAGTAAACGTGTCTTTGTATAGAAATCTAACGACTCAGCAGTAATCTCTGTATTTCCTCCAGGTATCTATATAGGGCTCAGTGCAGGCTCATTTCCCATCCAGCTGCAATATCCTCCCGGGGGCTAGCAGGCAGATCGGTCATTATTTTTTCGATGACACCGCCGGCGGGTCCGCCTTCGATGGCGCCGGAGCACTCTTCACAAAGTCGATCGACGCAGAGTTGATGCAGAAGCGGCGGTGCGTGGGCGGCGGTCCGTCGTCGAAGACGTGGCCCATGTGGGCGGAGCACCGGGAGCAGCGCACCTCGGTGCGCACCATGCCTAGCGTTTTCGAAATGACTACTGTTGATTTAATCGGGTTAACAGTGTGATATTCGTGTGCGGATGGATATTGGTATTGGGGGAACAGTCGGAATGAGATTCGTATTTCGTATTTTCAGATCATTCATTTTTTTTTTGGAAGAGAAAAGTTTCGAGAAAGTCAGGCGGGATAGAAGAGGTGGATAAGAGAACACAATACTCGGTTAGGAATTAATTTTAGTCGCTTATTCTCGCTTTGTTGCACATTCAGGTGCTGCCACAGCAGCGGGAACACTCACAAGACTAGACGGTAACGGCACAAACGGCAACAACAGCAAGGCCAACGGCACAACTACAGTGAACTCTGGGCAGCGCGCACCACAAGTGCCATGGAACAAGTTTGGATTCAAGTCCAAGTCCACGTTAAAGTTCAAATTAAAGTTCAAGACAAACAAAGCAAAAAACATAACGAAGTAACATAACAAGGCAACACAATTAGCACAAAACACATATGAGATATACTGCAATATAAAGATTTTCCTACTTAATGTCTACTACGTTGAAATGTGCCTTAAGGTCGAAGTATTACATTATTTACAACAGTGACTAATCTTTCAATGTATGCAGACTTTAAACCATTTGTTATTTGAGAAGAAAAACATTATTTTTAAGCGAATCTTAGCTAATTCTTTTTATATCTAGCTACTTTTTTCAGTTCTTTACTCTTGTAAATGCAAATTTAATGTGTCCTAATTGACTATATGTTTAATAATGAAAATCCCTAAATATTTACTCTACACACTAATCAAATCAGTGTTAATTTAAGGCTATTATAGACGTAGTAGATATTTGTTTAGCTCCTTGAAGGCTACTGATATTACTTTATGACTGCACATATTTACATATGAAACAAATACGCATGATTTCCTTTCGTCTTTACATTGTTTTAGTCTTTCCTCAGCTAAAGTTACAAGTTTATCCCTAACTTTTAAGTACGGTGCGGCAACGAAACAGCAACTCAAATAAAACGGAACTCAAAACGTTTTGCAACTAACAACTACGAGTGCCGAACGAACTCTAGACTCTAGAGCCTAGGACCATCTGGGAAGTGTGCCGCGTGGGCGTTACGCACCTGGAATGCTGGCGTCACGGTGCAGCGTAACCTTGCCCTTGTCGAGGACATCGTTGAAGGCCGGCCATCCGCAGCCGGAGTCGTATTTGGTGTCCGAGCTGAACAGGTCCTGGTGGCACACGATGCACTGGTACACGCCCTTCTCGTAGTGCTTGTTGTAACAGCCTGCAGTGGTTGGGAAACACAATACGTTAGTCGGGATTTAGCTTCACCTAAATAAGTATGTTTAAGGTATTTTCGTGTGGGTTGAAGCACACCTGTGAATGGGCGCTCGGTGCCAGCCTCCTGTGTAACCTGATACTGCAGCGGTGTCAGGCGCTTGCGCAGCTCCTCCTTGTTCACCGTAACCTTTTCGCTTTTATTCTCCATGCTTGCTTTTCCGGTGGAATTCCTTTTAGCCGGGCTGTCGTCGCTGTGACGTGAATCTGGAATATAATACTTTAGTGTTTAGTTTGTGGTTTGGTTATGTGAACTTTTCTGTAACCACCCCAGCTCACCACTAGTTGGGTAATGGAAATTGAGTAATTATGGCTGGGAAGAGGTCTTGCTTGTCGCCAAGCTTCTGTAAGATTTGCTTCCCTAATCTTTAACTTATCAGTGGGGCTTTTAACTAAACCTTGGGCAATCATAATTTGTTAATTTAAATGCCATCTCTTAGCCTACAAATAAGATAAGAAAAAGGTGCTACAGGCTATCAGCAATGAGTTGCGAAAAAGTATTTTCAAAACCACAAAATCATCTTATTTTGGTAAATATGCGATTAGAGTCGTAAACTTAGATGAAAATAACTGTTCTTAATCACTTTAAACAATAAACAGTAGTAATTGATATTTGGTGGATTATAGAAAATTCCAAAACACTTTGGTAGTGTTTAAATCTACCTCGGAACCTTGGAGTTATTGCTTTGGAGTGCGAAATTTGAACGGAAATATAGTGCTTTTTATTTGTAGAGATTTCAGACCCTATAAATCATATATATTCTTGATCAGCATCCAAAGCCGAGTCGATCTCTTTCCCATTCGATCCTATACTTTAATTTGCATACTGTAAGGTATATTAGCTTCGGCTTGCCGAAGTTAGTTTCCCTTCTTGTTGTTAATTAATTTTGAGAATATATACATTAATTTCTTAAGTGAAACGTATAGCGCATTCCCCGGGATATACCCCTCCGAAAACAACCGAGGAGCCGAAGTTGTGCTTATACAAAACACTGGAGCTAATTGGCCAAGGTGTAAACAGATTGGTTAAGTGCAGCCAAAGAGGCACAAGCAACAAATCGAGTGGAGAAACGCATCGGGCCAAAAATAAATTAACTATGCCCGCTGCCAGCAATAAAACAAAGTGGCGCTCAAAGTAAACACACAAAAATTGGGGGGATTGCGTCTGAGAGGGGGCCAGCGAGCAGAGGGGAGGAGTAGTGATCAGGGCAGGGGAAGCACCTTGTGTTTTCGGTGCAATAATAGAAAACCACCGAAGTGTGTCGCGGGCAATTAATTAAAGACAAATGAATTAATTTCGAGAAAAGGCGAAAATAAAATTGAATAGCTGAAAATAGAGGTGGAAAACTGCGTTCATAAGGAATGCAAACGAGGCAGCAATTTGAACTAGAAATTGTGGCTAAAATTAGAAGATTGCCAATCGATTGGTTGGGAAAATCAACAAATGGGATCAAAAGGCAAGTCCATTGTTTTGAATGAATGCGGGGCCACACCCACAGGTGGAGCGTTGCCCCTTTGGCTAATTCAACAAATGATTTATTCTCTATACTAGGGTATGGTACACAGAACTACTTGCTTTGATTTACTTTATTTTTACTATGGAAAATGTGGAACAGATTAAGGAATATACTCTAACAAAAATCCGGGAGATTTGTATAGCTTCTGCAACTACCAGCCGTTGTGAACTTGTAAGTTATTTCTTAAATTTTCATTTGTTTTAAAGAAAATGTAGTTCCATAATGCAAATGTCAAAGTTGTGTCTTTTGATTTTGCGTAACTTGATTGTTTGATAATCACTGAATTAAGGGAAAGGAAATTGTTGAGACTGCAGCTTGAACTGCATCTAAATTGACTTGAGTAGGGTATACTAATGTCGGCTGTCTGTCTTCCGTCGTTTTCACCTGTCACTCACCTGCATAGCAGCGGCTAGATGGAAAAGCGGCGGCGGCGGCATGTGCGAAATTTCGAGTGCCCCGCAGTGCGTGGCGAGAAAGTGAAAACATTTTTCAAGTCCCCCTAGTTTTCGGCTAATGCAAGGTGACAACTGCACTTGGCACTGCCAATTCGCCACTAGCTTGTTATTCAATCAAACGGCGGGACCGTGGAAAACGAGGAAAGCGCCGTAAAGCACGGGGCAAGCGACGGAAAGCCAACCCACGCGAACTAATATTTATGCAATGCCCGTCCCGTTGTCACTTCCGTCTTTATTTCTATTATTCCGTTCTATTTTCGTTTAGCTTGTTGTGCTTATGCGCTTGGCTTGCCCGAGTGTGCGACTGTGTGTGTGTGGTTAGGTTGCAGGGAGAAAGCGCATTAGAGAGAAAGCCGTGGATGCTCAATTGCACGCTCATTAAAAGAAAATTGTTGGGCGCTCGCTCAGTTCCCCAAGTTCTTGGATCCAATGTCAGCCGAACAACACACACACACACACAAACACACTACACAACAAACTGAACCACGCACAACACACACATTTTCCCACACTAAGCGCGGTGGCGTGTCCTTGGGTTTCCCTGGAAGCGTCTCACCTGCTGAATACTGCCCGAATTGGTGCTGCGCCTGTTTTGCTTCTATTTTTGGCCTTTTGTTTATGAATCGAAGCGTGCTCTCTGAGTCTAATAACAAGCGCGCGTCGCAATGTTACGCAGCGAGTGGAAAATCAAAAACTAATACAATACAAAAAACCTGACGAACAGCTGACATTAAAAGTTTTCTTTTCCCACTGCTGCCAACTTCTGGCCGACAAAAAAAGCTTTTTTGACGGGAAGAATGAAGAAAATAGCTAAAAGATAAAAAACCGATAAAAGCTAAAAACAAATGTATAAAAAAAAGCAAAATAAAATCTCAAACAAAAATAACAATTTATTAAGTAAATTTTTGTTTTAAAGATTTCCATAATTTTATCAATAATATTGATTTAGTACGGTACGGCAGGCTAGGTTTACATTTTTCTGTTATACGTTTAGAGATTGCAGTTTGCATTTGACACGGTTACAGGACGGTTCTACACGTTTACAGATGTTAGGGGTCGAATTCTCATGTAGAAATTAGATATAGAAAACTATCAATAAAAAAACAGAATTCTCGCCTTTCACAAATTTTTCCCGCAATTTTTCTCCCAAATTGGCAGCACTGAATACAAAAACCTGACAAACAGCTGATAGTTCGCGTTACCAACTACAGGCGAAGCAGGCCACTGAAGTCTGGCAACGCGGTGTCGCTTTGTTGTTCTCACAAATTTCGGGCTCTGTGAAATTGTTTATCAGTATTAAAAAACCAACTAGGCACAGGAAATAACTGAGTCTCCTTGTGTCGCACATCAATAATCATAGGCCTATTGCACTGCCCAAATACGCATAATGCGCTAAAACGTCCAGCAAGCGCCAATTAAGAGCACAACGACCACACACAGAGAGGGCGTCAACTATCAGCAGTGGGGGTGGAACCCAGCGAGATACAGGGAAAAAAGGCCAGGAAAGCAACCCACATCTAACTAATTTGTAAATTTACGGCCCCAAGCAGCATGAGCAACCACAGATACCATCACGGGGGCAATTACATGCATCCCCGCATGTCCTACCCCCCACATCACTTCACCTACGTCTCCTCCTGCGTCAAATACATGATCTTCCTGCTGAACTTCCTCTTCTGGCTATTCGGTGGCCTGCTCCTGGCCATCGGCGTGTACGCCTTCATGGACAAGCTGAAGGATGGCAACGGCTGGGTGCGCTTGGACACGGTTTACGACGTGATATTTAACATTTCGCTGGTGATGATTATCGCTGGCATCGTGGTGTTTGTGGTCAGTTTTGCCGGCTGCTTGGGCGCCCTGCGTGAGAACACCTGCCTGCTGAAGTTCTACTCGATGTGCCTGCTCATGTTCTTCATCATGGAGATGACGCTGGCCATCATCTGCTTCGTGTTCCCACAGTACATGAACTCTTTCCTGGAGTACCAGTTCACTGACAAGATCATCCACTCTTACCGCGACGACTCCGACCTGCAGAACTTCATTGACTTTGCCCAGCAGGAGTTCAAGTGCTGTGGCCTGAGCAACGCCGGCTACCAGGACTGGAGTGAGTATCAGTGGAATTCGGATCAAGCCATATATTTATTTAAATTCATCCGTTGAGCAGGTAAGAACGAGTACTTCAACTGCTCCTCCCCCTCGGTGGAGAGGTGCGGCGTACCCTACAGCTGTTGCATCAACGCCACCGACATAAGCTCCGGCCTGGTAAACATAATGTGCGGGTACGGCGTGCAGGAGCATTCAGTGGCCGCCGCCAGCAAGCGCATCTGGACCAGCGGCTGTATCGAGATCGTTCGCGTTTGGGTAGAGCGCAACCTCTATGTGATTGCGGGCGTGGCCCTTGGTATTGCCCTGCTGCAGCTCTTCGTCATCTACCTGGCCAAGACTCTGGAGGGCCAGATCGACTTGCAGAAGTCGCGATGGTCGTGAGTGCCATGCCACCATCCGTACTTGTACGGATACCCACCCTGCGAAGACGACCCCTACTACAACTCGCGGATGTGAGGCGGGCGAGCTGTGCTGGTTTTGGCCGTGCTCAAATAGTTTCCAATCGAATCCCTACACTCCTAGATCAATCCATAGCTCTCCAGCACCCTATTGTTCTCTCTTGTGTTTCTCCTTGCCCTAAAAAAAGTCTTACAATCGTATCGATACTCTCTAGGCTTAGTAATAATATTTATACTCATACATATGTGTAACCGCATGTCGCAGCAGCTCTGTATGTTTTTAACGTCAGCGTGTGATGCTTAGTCACAAGTAAAATCGAACAAATTTAAAGTTTTACCCAAGTAAATGTATGCAATATCGTACTATTTAAAAGACACTTGTATATAAGCTAGCGAGTTCCATAAGAAATATGCATTTAAAATGAGATTTATATTTAAACGCGAAACCAAAACTGCATGCACGTTTGTTAAACAGAACAACATAACTAGACTTATTACCAATTTTAAGTATCTGTGTGCGAATCTTGTTGTATTGCGTATTCAAATACAGACATTCTATACGTGTACGTATTAATTTCCATTCATTGTTAAGTGAGCTTTTAAGGGATGCTTATCGAGAGGAATAGTTCGATATGATAAGCATATGATGTATGTATGACCCTAAATATTTAATTTTTACTATTAGTATTTGTGCTTTCAGACCTAAGCCAAAAGTGCAAGCGCGAATATTAACGATCGAACTCGTCTTTCTTAATCTAACGTATTTGTACGTATATCTCGGTCTAATTAGTTAAAGTAAAAAACTTGTTCTGTTCTACTAACGAACACATCACGATTCGGAATATACATATATGCAAATGTAGTCGATGCTGTGAAGGATGTCCGCTTTGAGTTTGCCCCTGGTTATCGGATTACCTGCTTATATATTTATTTCTATTGCGAAATTGTATATTTCGTCACAATCTAGAACAATTCGTTGAACTTTGGACCTAATAACATCAATATGCCACGACAGATAAGCAAGTCTAAGAAATAATGAAGCTAAGCTAAACACATACTTAAATGTGTATTGCGAGGAATGCGACCCCCTATGGAGATAGTATTACATATAAAATCGTTGTTTATTATTCTACGCAATCGCTTGCAATTGCCAGGGAAAATGAAATACAATCTTCTTCAGTACTTGATAATGGAGCGAATGCTCTCGCCCTTGTGCATCAGATCAAAGGCCTCGTTGATCTTGGACAAAGGCATCTCGTGGGTAATGAACTCATCCACCAGCAAATCCTTCTTCAGATAGTCCTCCACTAGTTTGGGAACATCAGAAACGGAACGCCAACCGCCGAAGGCAGATCCCTTCCAAACACGACCCACGACCAGCTGGAAGGGCCGCGTAGAGATCTCCTGACCAGCTCCGGCCACACCGATAACCACAGAGGTGCCCCAGCCCTTGTGGGTGGCCTCCAAAGCTGCGCGCATGGTGTTCACATTGCCAATGCACTCGAAGGTGTAATCGAATCCGCCGTCGGTCAGGTCAATCAGGTAATTTTGGATGGCTCCCTTGTCGGCCACATCCTTGGGGTTAACAAAGTCAGTGAAGCCGAATTTCTTGGCCAACTCGAACTTGTCGGGATTGATGTCGATACCGTAGACCTTTGCGGCGCCGGCCTTCTTGCAGCCCAAGCCAACGGCCAGGCCAACAGCTCCCAGGCCCCAAACAGCGCAGTTACTGCCAGGTGTAACCTTAAATAAATAAATTTATTAATTTCAAAAACAGGTCTGAGAATTACGCAAAAAAAAAAAAATTATAAACTACACCACCAGACAGCTGTGTAATAAATATCGTAAGATTTAAGGTAATTTAAAGACGCTTACCTTGGCTGTGTTTAGGGCGGCTCCATAGCCCGTAGAGATGCCGCATCCCAGCAGACACACCTTCTCCAGCGGTGCCTTCTCGTTGACCTTGGTCAGTGAAATGTCCGCCACTACAGTGTACTCCGCGAAAGTAGAGGTTCCCATGAAGTGGAAAAGCTGCTGGCCCTTGCAGGAGAGACGGGAAGTGCCCTCGGGCATGACACCCGCACCCTGGGTCAGTCGGATCTTCTGGCAGAGATTCGTCTTGCCGCTCTTGCAGAACTTGCACTCATCACACTGCGGAATGTACAGGGCGATAACGTGGTCGCCGGCCTTGAACTTGGTCACTCCCTCGCCGACGCTTTCCACAATGCCGGCGCCCTCATGGCCCAGGACCACTGGGAATAGGCCCTCGGGATCGGCACCGCTCAAGGTGAAAGCATCCGTGTGGCAGACGCCCGTGGCCGTGATCTTGATACGCACCTATAGAATATTTACATAATTAATAACCTAATCGTAACCCAATACCCGGGGTGAAGCACTCTACTAACCTCATGGGCCTTGGGCGGCGCCACCTCAATGTCCTCGATGACCAGCGGCTTCTTGGCCTCCCAGGCGACAGCCGCCTTGCATGTGATAACCTGCAATCAGGGTGTGCTTGCATGAGTGTGCCTTCTAATTAGTATTCCTCCGGGTGAACATACCTTGCCTTCCGTAGCCGACATCTTGCAATATAATTGTAGTGGAAAAGTTTCGAGACAAGATCAAGTGGCAAATAAAGAGTGCGGGGCGATAACGAAGAGAAGGCGGTTAAAGGCCGGGTATCAGTGTGGCCAGAACGCGATCGTTAATGTACGCCAAAAAGCTTTGCTGCTTTTTAAATTTGGCTCGAAAATGGAAGTGACACGAGCATAATTCGAATAACTTCTTCAACTCTCATAACCCTTCAACTCATAATTGTACCCTCAAATCATAATAATATCCTTTCAGGGTATTATAATTTTGTTTAGAAGCTTGGAACACAGCGAAGGAGTCATTTCCGACCCTATATATCATGTATATTCTTGATCAGCATCATCATCTGAATCGATTTAGCTATTTCCGGATTGAATTTGAATTTTTTCAAAATTTTGAAAATTTTATAAGAGGTTACATAGATTTCCGTTTCGATCATATAATTCGATTACAAACTGCAATGGTGTATAAACTTCGGCTTCCCAATGTTTCCTTTCTTGTTTAAAAAAAATGTACATTAATTCAAATGCAGACAATATGTAGACAACAAGCGCAGCCAACTTCATTGTATCGAAGTCAGCTGCTTTCCTACTGGAAATACTGTTATTCTTCAAATTTAATGAAGTCTTAAGCAAGTACAAGCAATATTATTTTTAGTAATGATAAAAAATAAAAAAACACTTTCAATTTAACAAAACGTAATTATAATTGCCCATCAACTGTTGTTGTGACTTAATTTAATGCATTTCAAAAGCTAAACATGGCCAAGGCGCAGGCGCCAAATTTCTTGTAAACATTGCCCGCCCAACCCAAAATGCAACAAAAAGCGCCAATGAACGCAAAATCGGCACAAGGACATGCCAACACAAGCCAGGAAAAATCAATAACAACACAGCCGCGTAGCGACAGAGGCCGGAAGTGCACTTTTTTTGCATTACTGCGCGTTAAGTAACTCCAGCAAGGCAGTAAAAACTAGAATTTCAGCAAGAAAGTAATGTAGGTTTATAGCAAAAGCGCTTTGAAAACAAAAAAAAAACCCTAAAATGGTGGGCAAAGGATCCAGCGGCCTGGGCGTGGACACAAACACGGGCAGCAAGGAACGCCCTGTTTTCATTCCGCCCCGGAAACGTCAACAAACCAAATCGGAGGCCAAGAAGCAGAATTATGTGGACCATATTGTCAGCGTGCAGGTTTGTAAAATAGTTATTGAATATAAATATAAACATTTTTTACCTCGCTATTTATTGTTGCGCAGCAAAACCGACCCAAGCTGTCGCCTTCGAATCCAGGCCTCGAGGAGGAGCTCCGCAAGTCAAAGCTCATTATCAAGAACAAACAGCCGCTGCCGCAACTTCCGGGGGAATTGGGCGTTCCCAGCGCCCAGGACACCTTGGCCAGCACCCACTCGGCCAGCTCAACACAGCACAGCCAGAAATCTGCCAGGTCGGCCGGTAATCTCAACGAGCTGCAAAACTTTGAGTCCATCTCACAGGGCACCAAGTCCACGTCGCAGAGGCATGAGAGCAGCACCGTGACGCCGAGCAGCTGCTGCTACTCGGAGAGCAGCCTGGACGCCAAGTTGAGCAAGTCACAGGACTGCCTGAGCAACCGCTCCTCCTCCAAGAAGCGAGTGAACATCCGAACTTCGGATCTGCCTGGGCAGGCGCGCAATCAGCGCTCATCGCCGGAGATCGCCAACTACGAGGACCTGGAGTCCGGGGAAACGAGTGTGCTGAACACCTACGACCAGAGCCTGGAGCGCGGCTACCAGGCGCGAAAGGAGGGCGGCGGCAATTACCTGACCATGACAGGCACCATTAAGCGGGGCCGCAAGAAGGGTCAGTCCGTGGATCTGCAGATCAACATAAGCCGCGAGGAGCTGGAGCAGCTGAATGCCCATGCAATGGCCAGCGATGCACAGAAGGGCGGCAGCTTGTGCTGCACCTGCAGCTGCGGCACCGGACTCCACATCCTGCTCATTTCGCTGCTGTGCCTGCCCTTCGTGACGGTCATCTCGGCGGTGTATTCCTTTTACATCGGCACCCTCACCTGGTACAACATGTTCAACTACTACTGCGAGGAGCGGACATATCTCCACAAGATCCTGGTAACGCCGCTCCTGTTCGTGGCCTATCCCCTGGCAATTGTGCTGTGCACCTTCGGGCTGGGCATCTACTCCGGGGTGCGCCAGCTGAGCCTGCAGTACAGCAGCTGGGTGAACGACATTACGGACATCGAGAAGGGCTTCTACGGCTGGCTGTGTGGCTTCCTGCATATGCCCGACTGCAGCCCGTATGAGGTGGTTATCCTCACCGACATTTGTGTGGCGCCACAGGATCCGCAGCGGTTGCACATTAACAAGCCACGACAGGAGCTGTCCATGTAGGATGTGTTTGGCCTCAGTTTCGTTAGTGGCCCCGGATTTTCGACCATAAGTGTGATATAAAAACGTAATTGCATTTTCAATATAAAATGCCGGCAGGAGTAAGATCAACACAATAAGTTTCCTTTGGCCAAATTTGTTCCTTTTACATTGACATAATCGTATGTCTGCAATTGCAGCTTTAGAAAACTGAAATATACTATATATATCGAAGCCACAACATAATCCAAACCCTAGAGAGACTAGCATTTAAGTTGACAGAAATCTAACACTCGCACAGCGCCTAAAATAGAGAATATAATATTCGGCTAACCGAATCTAATATAACCTTGCAAATGTCACGGAATTATCTGCCAATAATCAGTTAAAAACAAATTGCTCAAAAGTCGCAGATTTTACTGAAATCTGACATTACGTTTTTTGTCTGAAAGCCAGTTTACTACATCCCCTCAATAATTATATAAAAACTATTTTTGCAAATCACTAAATAATTTATTCAGTAATTATATAATTTAACAAGGTTCTTTCCTTTATATTAACCAATATTTCCGCCCGTTTGCAAGGTTTATATATAAACACAGTTAACTGTTGTAGTTGGGCACTAGCCTGCCTCTTGAAACTCAGCTTTCCTTTCGATCTTAAAGCCAAATTTAATAAATAAGAAACGTAAATATCGAACTCAAATCGCATTTACAGATTTTGCATTTATCTTCAGAATGAAATAAACGAGAAGAGCAGCCAACATAAATGCGCAGTTGTCGTGATGGAAAATTTTTCTTAGTTTTAAGCAAACATTTTTTATTTCTACGTCAATAATAAAAAATGAAGAAAAAACAGCAGCAAAGCCACACGTATATACATTCATACTTATATAAGCAAACGTTTTTAAAATAGAAATTCTATATGTTAAGAAAATTAAGAACCCGAATATCAAACTCTTATTGAAATGAATATATTAGCCAGAGAAATAAAGCCATTAAAACTATATAGCAAACACAAACAAACCTGTTAATCTTATTGCGTTCTAAAAGACTATCTATTACTTGTTCTTTTATTTGCATAAATATTTGTTTATATTTTTCAATTAACCCCAAGCGGCGCCAAACTCGTAAATCAAGCGATAACATAACCGATATGGACACATGTGTGCACTGAAATAATATTCGGTTAAAATAAAGGATGTTAGGGGGATAGGATTTTAAGTTTAGTTTAATAATGAAATTTTATTGTAAGTCATATTTAATCTTTAATCTTTTACACCCCAAATATTAAATCTAAACTTATGGTTTAATAATATAATATTTAGGCTTTTATAATTTATAGAGGTTCCCAGGAAAAAGCTTGGTATGCATTTTTCACGCTCTATTTAGTACTGCAGTAAAATCATATATTTATTACATTTTAACCTTAATTTTCTATCGCTATTTCGAAAAATTTCACAAATCAAAATGATTGGCTCAAAATTTCCAGTGTATGTAAATAGAAAGAGAAAAATACTTTCAGAGAGCGAGAGGCAGAGCTTTTTTACTTGGCTCTTGTTTTTGCCGGCATGGACGCCCACTAAAAATCTATATGTAAACAAGCATCTAGCAGTAAATAAAAACCAGCTGTTCCGGGGTGCCTTTAACTAACCAGAGAGAGCAGCAACAAATTACAGGAGAGAGTGAATATAAACAACGTTAAGGGGCTTGTTTCTCAAGATGAATACCTTCATTAGGCACCTAAAACACAAATCTCCAGTCAATAATTTTTTGTAAAATTAAATTACAAGTGCTCATATTTTGGTACTCTTCAGGAGTCTCGATTAACCAATTATAACTGTACTGTGCTTCATCAAATACACGCTTATAGATCCGTATAGGCAAAATTTAAATATATACATACGAACACTACTATAATTACCAACTTGCCAGCGCAGCAATCAAACGAATCGGATACTGAACTCAGTTGAAAATCATCTTTTATAGCGAACGGACGTGCGCTACTGCAAGGAAAATAAAATATATATTTAATACCGGGTAAACATGGCAACGGACAACCTAACAGCTGTGCTCCACGGCATCGAGGACCTGCGTCTGGTGAGTCCACCGGACCCGGAAATGTATTTGGGAACCGTTTGACAATCATTAATTAACTTCCTGCAGGAGCAACGTCCGGTTCCGGAAATCGCCGACGATGGTAAGCTAATGCCTTTAAGGATGGCTATTTTTTGTAGCCTCTTGTCTCTTAATAAATATAAATTGGAACTCTTAAAAAATATAACAAACAGAGACTGACATTTACGTAAATAATTTAACCAATTCAATTTGTATTTAATTAATTTAACCAATTCATTTCATCTGCCATAGCTTGGCAATTTGCTAAAGTGAATTTCTTGAGTTAAATTAATGACAGAGCTTTGACAAAAAAAACTGATCGACGTATTTATTATTAATTATTAAATATATCATAATTATTACTACCAATAAAATATAAACAATATACAATTTAATATTTTATGAATTTTTGAACAAAATCCAAAATTGTTTTAAAATATAGTTACGTTCATAGTATTTTTTAATGATTTAATATTTATTGATTTGCTTTTTGGCTTTCCCATGCCTCCAAGAAACCCTATTCTAGGTATACTTAATCTTTATTATTTATAATTAAGCTTTAAATATTTGCATTAATTAAACCGATATTAATCTATATTTTTATATCAAAATTTTTTTCGACAAATTAAAAGTTTAAAAACTCATAACTAAGCCAAAAATGTATTAAATTCCATTCGGAAAGCTTATATGTGCTAGTTTTTATAGAGCTAATAAATCTGCATACTGAGTTTTGAAATTTACAAAATTAAATTTTTTGTCAAATTTTGACAATTTTAATGATGTAACCCCTTATCTTTTTTTGAAATTTTGAAAATTTTCGAATATTTCAAATTTTTACCGGACATGGCTGGATCGACTCGGCTGTTGATGCTGATCAAGAATATATATGGTTTATAGGGTCGGAAACGACTCCTTCTCTGCTTTGCGAGCTTCCGACTGATATTGTAATACCCTGCAAGGGTATAAAAATATTCTTACTGTAAATTATTTTTCCAACAATAATTATAATATTCAGTTATACTTTGTCGCGTATTTGTTTTTCACAGTTTTATTCTTTATTAATAAAACTTTGAGAGCAAATCAAAATATATATGACATTTGGCTATCGTTGGCTTCTTGGGCAACAAGAAAACCTATAAAATATGTATTTTTTAATAATAAATTAATATTTTTATATGCTGATTTTTGGGCTAAATCAAGATATTTTAAATTTCATAACTAAGCCAAAAATGCATTAATTTCAATTCGGAAAGCTTTTCTGTGCTAGTTTTTACAGGGCCATCAAATCTGCATACCAAATTTTAAAATTTGTAAAATTCTATATTTTGTCAAATTTTGACAATTTTAATGATGTAACCCCTTACCTTTTTTTTGAAATTTTGAAAAAATTTTGAAAATTTTAAATTTTAGCCGGACATGGTTAGATCGATTCGGGTGTTGATGCTGATCAAGAATATATATGATTTATAGGGTCGGAAATGACTCCTTCACTGCGTTCCAAGCACCTGACTATAGAGCCCTCTAAGGGTATAAAAATAATACTTTTACTATTTTCTAATTAAAAATGTGCATCCTATTTTTCAGAGGTGCTGCTGGCCATGGACAGCGTGGGCATCTGTGGATCGGATGTGCACTACCTCGCCAACGGTCGTATCGGGGACTTTGTGCTGACCAAGCCAATGATCATTGGCCACGAGGCTGCTGGTGTTGTGGCCAAGCTGGGCAAGAAGGTGACCAATCTAAAGGTGGGCGACCGCGTGGCCATCGAGCCGGGAGTGCCATGCCGCTACTGCGACCACTGCAAGGGCGGTCAGTACAACCTCTGCACCGACATTGTCTTTTGCGCCACCCCACCTTATGATGGAAATCTGACAAGGTACTACAAGCACGCGGCGGACTTCTGCTTCAAGCTCCCCGATCACGTATCCATGGAGGAGGGTGCTTTGTTGGAGCCACTTTCAGTTGGCGTGCACGCCTGCCGTCGCGCCGGAATCGGCTTGGGCTCCAAGGTGCTCATTCTGGGTGCCGGACCCATTGGCCTGGTCACCCTATTGGTAAGAGATCGCCACAATCTCCCAGATGGGTTTTAAAACTTCTAGTTTCCGCATCTAGGCCGCCCAGTCCATGGGAGCTTCGGAGATTCTGATCACGGACCTGGTGCAGCAGCGTCTGGATGTGGCCAAGGAGCTGGGCGCCACGCACACGTTGCTTCTGCAGCGGGACCAACCAGCCGAGGAGACCGTCAAGGTAGTGCACCAGACGATGAGTGGAGTTCCCGACAAGGCCATCGATTGCTGTGGAGCTGAGAGCAGCGCCAGATTGGCCATCTTTGTAAGGCACAACCTGAGTGGTGTATAGATAGAGATCTAGCTGCTTTCTCCTATTTTCCAGGCCACACGTTCCGGCGGAGTGGTGGTGGTGGTAGGCATGGGAGCCCCGGAGGTGAAGCTGCCACTGATCAATGCCTTGGCCCGCGAGATTGACATTCGAGGAGTTTTCCGTTACTGCAATGAGTAAGTATTTAAAGAGGACTCCAGACTTCAGACTGATTATTTTATGTTCTCAGCTATGCCGCCGCCTTGGCCTTGGTGGCCTCCGGCAAGGTGAACGTGAAGCGTCTAGTGACGCACCACTTCGACATCACAGAGACGGCCGAGGCGTTCGAGACCTCCCGGCTCGGCAAAGGAGGGGCCATCAAGGTCATGATCCACGTCCAGCCGCGGGATGCCAACAATCCAGTAAAATTCTAAATATATATAATCTTATCTTTAAACCTAGCTGTGCGTAATTCGATTTTGATTATTTTCGGACAAACATGGCTAGACATCGTGCTTCGCCTAGCAAAGTCGTTAAAAGTAATATAAATAAGGCTCAACAATTATCAACTTAGCCTAAAACAAATATTTAATGTACTCCAAAGCCTCCACTGGTCCTCTTGGCTCGCCCTTGGCATCATAGTCTTTCAACTCCGGCTCTCTGTTACCAGCAATGTGGTGCAAGTATTGCCGAGTGCTTTCCATTAATATATTCAGTCTGATATCCCAGCCATGGCGACTTGGTGTAGCGAAGATGGTGGAGCTGTGACAGTTGATCAGCTGCTGCCACTTGGCAGTGAAGCCCACGCCGAGGTAATTGTTTGCCTTGTCCACGACCACAATGGGCAGATCCTCGCCGGCCAGCAGGCGGACTAGCTTTCGTAGCTTCCGTTCCTGAAAGATCCAGTAGTAACTGGCGGGGTCGTACAGCATAACCAGCATGTCGCCGCTCCTCTGCTCACACAGCTCGAAGTAGTTCCTTGGCGCTGAGTCCTGTTTGGGAGAAGGGCCCAGGACCACTGCCCGAAAGAGCTGATCATGCAGGAGTTGCTCGCAGAACTCCTTCAAGTACTTATGGCTGACCAGCTTGTGCATTTCGTAGACGCGGCCCTGGTTGTCCTTGCCGTAGATCCGCGGTGGTAGTCCTTTTCGATAGCTGCCAAAGTCCTCGGCATTGAGGTTGGCGTTGAACTCCCCGATGGTGGAGATTTCTTGCAGACTGAACCAAATCCTTCCAGAGTACTCCTGAGCAAGCTGATCGAGTAACTTCAACCATGTGGCATTTGAATGGACGAGATCATGGCCGTGCTTGGCCAGGAAATGAAAGGCCACCACCTGTGGGCCATCGAGGGTGAGCTTGTTATCCGGTGAATCTTCGCCTTCAGCCTCATCCTTTTGTGGAGGTCGCCACAGCAGCCAGGGAACTGAGTCCTTATCCATGATATAGGTCTTTTCAACAGCCATTTCGTTTGGCAAACTATAAAATTGCTTCGCAATAGAAACTATTGTTATTAACCGGTCAATTTCACAACACAAAATAAAAGCTTTAACATTTAAGCTTTCGTTAACATTGTTTACGTTTGGGTTTCACCTGTTAGCTTAACAGCATTCGTTGCAATCTTTAAATACCTGTGAAGATACATTTGAATGAATAATTTAATTTGAATTTCAATTAACAAAGACAATAGTTTGTATTAACTAATCAAACTAGGTGTGATGTAGTCAAGTTTTATTAAAGTCCCTGAATGCTTACATTTAATAAAAATAATTAAACAACAAAACCATCAGTTTCTCTGTTCTGCAGAACAAAAACTATAAAAATATGGATTTCATGTAGTATTGAAGCCATATTCGGCTTGTTTCGGCTAATTTTCTACAAACTAAACATTTATTTATAAACTTAACTGATGCGCTAAGTGTGTTTGTGCTGTGATAAGGCGCTGGCCAAGTCAATTGGTCTAAGATAAACAGAACCCTGTTTGCATAACCGAAAACTAATTAACAGTTAGCCTATGCCCTTAATATTATTCATATATATATAAATACATATATATAAAAATAGAAAATACAGTGTAGATTCTGTCTGGTAGCACCCACTGGGCCCGGCTTCAAGTGCGACCTAGAAGCGCACCTGCTTGAGCTTGTCGTAAATGCTGAAGTACAGGGCCGTCGTCATGCTTGACTTGAGGAGTGTGGGGGCCACGCCCTTGTACAAGCCTCTCACGCCCTCCTGCCGCACGGTGAGTTGCATGCAATCCCAGACTCCGCGGCACTGGAGCGTCTGCCCGAAGGTCTGGCGGTTCGACTCGAAGCCCTGTATCTGCAGCCTCTTCTTGATCAGGTCGAAGGGGTACACTATCGTCTTGGACAGCATGCCGGAGGAGGCACCCAGTCCCAGCAGCGTCCATGTGGGCAGTTGACTGCGGTCACCCACCTCCATGAAAGCGCACGCCCAGTCGCTGAACAGGCGGTAGGCCATAAAATTAGTTCCCATCAGCGGCGTGATCTGCAGCAGGGCGGAGGACAGACCGCGGTACATGCCCCGCGGTCCCTCCTGTCGCACAATGGCCGACACAGCCCTCGTCGCGTTCCGGTATCCTTTACTCTTGTCTTGAGCGATCAGTCGGGTGCGAATCACGTCCAGGGGAGTGGAAATAATCACCGCCGCTCCGCCGGCCGCAGCGCCGCATAAAAAGTTGGACAGATGTGGATGATCTGCCAGGTGCTTCGTCTGCTTAGCTAACAAGCTTAACTGTTCGTAAGTCCAAAACTGGCAGATACCGTACATGATGCTCAGCACCTGGGCGGGATTGTGACCTTTCCAGAAGGCCAGCAGTCCCTCCTCACGGTAGATTGTCTTCACCGCTTGTCCGATTGATGTGTATTTGGAGGTCAGGGCTCCCGCTGCCCCGGCGGCCTCCTTGCCACGGAACTTTCCCAGCGGCTCTACTTGCAACTGAAAGCGGATCTTGAGCACGTCCAGTGGCTGGCAGGTGGACCGTGTGATGGCAGCCGATAGACCCCCGGCCAACATTTGGTGTAGCTGCTCCCGGGTGCTATGCTTGCGTCGCGGAACGGGAGCGGTGGTGCTGGTACTGCTGGTGGCAGCAGTGGCTTCGCTGCCAGAGCCTGTGGTTGCCGCCATGTCACCGTCGGAACTGCTTTGGTTTCGCTTTCGGTGTGCGTATGTTTGCTCGTGCGGATTTCACTTTTATTGCTGCGACTGCCAACTCTTCAATGGCATTTCTGTAAAAATTAAGAAAACCAAACAGGCCGGGGAGGCAACGTTATTACAGTCGAAATTCAATAATTTAAACCACTGACTAAGATTTTTTAAGCTCCAATATGTTTCTTGCATGTAAGTAAAACAGGCAATCACTAATAATTAAAATACTTTTGATTAAAGTGGATTTTCTTATGAAATTCATTGACGAAAGTATGAAACTAAAAAGTACGTCCTATGTGCTAGTTTAAAAATAATTTTTCAGTATAACTTTAAAGGCAAGAAATCTTAAATATTTTAAAGTAATATCCCATCGATTTACAATTACTTTCAATACCTTTTAGTTTAAAATGATTTCGAAACGTGTGGCTTATATGCAAATTTTTGGGTGGTGCCGAAAAGATCAACATTAAGAGGCCTGACTGTGGCTTTCATTCAAAGCGTTTTAGAGGTGCGGCCGGGCGCAAACTCCGAATTGTTTACGCATTCATCATCTTGATGGCCAAATTGATGTGTAAAAAAATGCGCAGACAACGGGCAAAGGAGAAGATGGTGGAGCTGGTGGTTGAGTGCAATGAGGAGATGAGACTTACGAGTGTCATGCTCGACGGAGCGTGGGGATGTCGCCGCGATTACTTCACTATTATCTCTGCTTCGCCGAAGTGCGCGCAAATTCGCCAAGATCCCGAAATAGATTCCAGGTTCAGACCCAGGCCATTCATTGATGGACGACGGACGACTTACTGACAAAAAAGTCTGGGGGGTATTCGGGTTTATCAGCGATTTCACTTTTTCCCGCTGCCAACGGCCGCTTTTGTTGTCCGATGCTCCGTTGTTCGCCGACCGTTGTCCACTTCCAGTTCGAATTCCACTTCCAATTCCAATTCCGATGCTGCGGGCCAGATAAAAGACACAAAGCCGTCCGTGGCATATACTTGAGATAATGATCGGAGCAATCCCTACGGCAAGAACGTGCCGGAGCGGGAACTCACCTGGAGCATATGCGTCCGTACGCGGGCAGAGTGCAGCAGTTACTGTGGCGGCGACGCTTCTTCATTACAGGCAGAGGCCGCGGATTGCGTCAAAACTTTCTTTTCGCCAGGCATCCGCTGTCTCTGTTCCGCCAACCGTGTCTGCGTATTTGCCTTGTAATAGTAGTTGGTGAGATGCCGTTGCAGTTATGTATGTTGGCCACTTCCACTTCCACAAACTGGTTTTCCTGCAGTGATCGCTCCACACCAGCAACAGCAGCAACAACAACAAAACAAACAAAATTACGTCGCCAAGTGCACGCGGTCAGCTGTTCGAGCCGCTGGAGGTGAGCTTTCTAATCGGCGATGCCTGCTATCGACTATCGGCAGCAGCTATCGATAATAGTTTTAAATAGTACTTATTTTTAAATAGGTACTGAAAGTTAATTTGATTTAAATTTAAATTTAAACTTAAATATAATTTTATTTTATGCTGCTATCAATATTTCTCAAGATTTACAAAATATTAGTTCAATAACTAAAATTGGTTGAATTTGAATTAAAGATATATCTAAAGTTCTTTGGAAAATGCGATTCAAAAGCGTTAATCTTCTCGTTTCAGAATCTTTTAGTTTGGTACAATTCTCAGATTGAAAAACTATTGTACAAAATATCTTTCACATTTTATTTAATAATAATACTCTAAGAATATAATAATAATATAAGAATATAATAATAAAATAAGAATATAATAATAATAATAATAATAATTTGAAAGCCCTGGATCCACAACACTCAAGTAAATTTTGTAATCTTGAAAATAAGGAGTAGGAATATTCAATTGTGACTGACATATCTCGTTTTAAGCTTTTTAATAGCTGTCACGAGCACGGCGATGCCACTGGGGCGGGCTTTAAATTTAATTCAAACAGCGGCTTGAAGTGTGGAACATAAAATTCTAAATTACTGGATTCTACTTCCATCCAATACCGCCCGTGGGAGCCCCAGCTGGAGCACTGGGAGTAGGCTTATAATCAGGTGGAATGCTAAAGCCAAGAACCTCAAAATTGCCGCTTGGTGCACCAGCAGCAGGTGCGGCAGGTGGGTTGGTCGGATATGGTGGCGATTTGTGTGCCACCTGCGGCACTGGATTCGGCGAAAAGTGGACAGGTGGCGCAGGTGGTGTGTCCTCTGCCTTGGGATAAAGACTGGGTGCAGTGGCTCCTCCATTGGATGAATTAGTACCCGATCCAGGCGTATTGTCAAATGGGTAGACGGGATACCGAGGCTTAAAAGTATTGGACTCGAATGGCTCGTCACTAACGTCTTCTTGGAAGAGGGGAGAACCTGGAGATTGGATACAGAATGTCAACAAAGGTTTATATCATATTTCTTTTTCCCTTTTCTTTGTAACAACTCTCACCTGGATAGCAGTTTCCATTAGACTGGGACTTGTCCGTCTGGCCGGGTCCCTTGTCCCCGGCGCTACCCAACAGCGGTACCGTGCCAATGGTTAGCGGAAAGTCCACCACCAGATCTCCTCCGCCGTGGAGCTTAAAGGTCTTGGCAATAAAGCGGAGCGTGTAGCTAACCCTGATGGGGTCCTTTTCACTTTGGGTAGTGGGCGTTGTCGGTGGCACCACTAGGAATTCATTAAACTGCGCCTTGTTGTGTTTCAGCACCTCACCACAGTGTTTGTCCGCCACCCTCGTTTCGGTGACCTTGAGCTGCTCCTTCACTCCGGAGGAGTTGGCTCGATATGAGACATTCTTGAGCAGACGCACCTTCACATCCATACATTGCACATCCGACTGGTTGTCCAGCACTAAATGGAAATGGATCTTCTGGCCAGGCACGTAGCCTGAATATGTGGTGCTCACGTCCATGACCATCGGCTTGTTGGCTCCAAAGATCGAGCCCCACCAAAAGCTCTTCGATTCTAGGCGCTTCAAAGGTTCCTGTGTGAGAGATAATCCAATTTAATGTCGGATCTAACTTAATGAATTTATTTATCCATTTACCGTGTAATCATGGCGCCTGTTTAGATCATGGGGCAGGATAACAGAGAAGCACTGTTTGAAGGTGTTGTTGTAGCGGACGGAACGATCGATGGTCATGGTGACCTCGTGCTTGATCTGCCCGTGGGCGCCGTTGAAGGAGGTGGGTGCATCGGGCGGTATGGTGGCCCGGAAGGGGAATATATACTTGCCCGTGGGCAGCTCCAGCTGGGATCCACCGTTCTGGCCGTAAACGTACTGGTCTGTGCTGTAGTAGACTTTCGTGGTGGTGTGGGTCACCAGGGTCTTAGTGGTCTTCCCATCCTCACCTACCCGCTCTTCGCTCTCCTGCCAGCGCGTCTCTCCATAGCCGTTTATGGTTATAAAGATCGCTGCAATTGAGTTAATTTCTCTGTACTGAGGGTATGTAATTCAATTATGCATTTAGTTTAATTGTATTTGACCTTAGACTCATTGTACGGCTCTCAGTGGTATTGTATTGGAAAATGGATTCGGTCTAGCGACACAAAAAGTATTCGTTAATCCACAAACAATAATTCGGAGAATAAAATATGAGTTAAACAAAACGAACAAAAGCACCTAATAATGCTATGCATTCGACTGATTAATACACTTGAAAAGAAGATAGGTACTCAAAATATGAAAGTTGCTATTAAGGTGAAAACCTACTTTAAAACATATTTGATTTTTAAACTACGATAATATTAAGAGAAAAGTGTAATCTAAATCCTAGAATTCTAAAACTTCAGGATTAATAGATAATTCTAATATATTATAAAACTATTCTAGCAAACATAAATCAAAAATTGTTTACAATTTCTAAAAACCAAAGTCAGCTACAATTACCTTCTTTCTGTTCCGTCTAAATGAAACCCTAGATGTGAGTTGCTGACCAATAAACAGAATCAAATTTCTAATAATATAAACAGCGGCCGCAATTTCAAAATAAAACTAGTTTTTTAGACGCTATCTGATATCCGAAGCCAGCCAAGCGGGCACATGTGTGTTGTATATAAAGCAGACATATATATATAAAATCTTTATGTGTACATATCTGACAGATCTACCGGCAACTATAACAAAAGCAAGGCACAACAATACACCGACAATATTAATGACGACGCGCAGCTACGCAACGAAAGTGGATGGGAACTATGATTCGAGAGGGAAGGGAGACCATGACGTCATGGTCGTGGAATCATTAGAATACTGCGTCTTCCGCATGGCCACTTACATCGAATGGTTTTCGGACGCTCTGTAACCAGTTCCGCGGTACCGGAGATGACCTGACCCGACTGGTACACCCCCAGGGGGTTGTTGTCAAAGGCGAAGGTCACTTTGCTGCTCATCTTCAGGATATTTTTCTTGTGTTTTTGTTTGTTTTATTGATAGTGGCAGGCCGTGCCGGTCGCTTCGGTTCGGATGGGATGGGTTGGGTAAGTCTATAGTCGGGTGGCGGCTCCAGCTCGCGAGCACCAAACGCGAGCAGCTTCGACTTAATACTGATTCTCGAAAGCCAGCCAGCGAACTTGGATAGCGATTTGTCGTGCGTGAGAGTATTTGAAGTTGATAATGTGGAGGCAGAAAGGGGATTCACACGGAACATATATATTGGGGTGAGGATTGTGAAAATAGGATCAATTGGCGGGATCTAACAATAGGTATTTGCGAGGAAATTTATTCTTTTAAAATCAATCATTAAAAATATATATTTGTTTCTTTGCATCTAAATATTTTTAAATTGGCAATATTTTAATACTCCCAATAATGACATATTCTTAAGCCATACAATTTCAAAATTACCGCTTTTTTCTTAACTCGCCAGGTGGCAACGCCGCGAAACAGCTGATTATGCTATCGGTCCATCGTTCTCCCCGTTATCGAAAGCGAGCAAAAGTGGGAGAGCGCGAGCTCCAACTACAACAAAAGCATAACGCGCTTGGATCTCGTAAACTTATAAGAAATTTAATTAGTCAACCCGACAGCGGCGTCCGCAGTAATCGAATTAAATTAATCAAGGCGTGAGACAAATCAGTTGGAGGCCGAAGGCCGTTGCAGTTAATAAATAGACCTATTGAAGAAGAAGTGGCAAAAGCAAAGCAAAGGCACGGCAAAAAGCTCCCACTCCTCGCCGCGCTGTGTGTGTAGTAAATTGACGTGTGCGGTTACGTGTGTGTGTGTGTGTCCGTGTGATGGTTCTACTATTCTGCACATAGTCCATGGTGGAGCGAGCGCGGGCGGCGAGCGGGAAGTGGTGCAGTGCATCGTTTCTATGTTGCGGCATTTTTGATGACGAAATTATTTTTGGATAATTGTTTGATGCGAGCGCCATTAGCGTCAAAAGCAGGAGCAGAATGGAGAGCGAGCGGTTGCGAATCACTCTGGAAAGCCCCGAGCGTGTCTACTTCGCCGGCGACATAATCCGCGGCGAGATATGGATGAACGTAAACAAGCGCACGAAAATACGCGGTAAGTTTCTGCTTTAAAGCGTACACATCTAGGTACATGATTTCCCCGAAGCCCGGCTTGCATCATCCGTGACTCAGCCCAGCCTCTGCTTGGTTAGCATTTTGTCCATTGTTCGCTCGACGGCCAGCTGGACTTTCGTTGCGTTCCCATTCGCATAAACAAAGAGCTCTGTTAGTTCAGCAAGAGCACAGCGGCCATTTTATGGGACCACAATGCCGAGATTCTTTCTCGCAAATTCCTTCAGTTGCCTTTTGCACTCGCCTTTCATTCATCGATAAGCATTCAATTGCCGCACTCGAACAATTGTAATTGCAACTGCATTTGCCTTCGTTTCTCTCTTTCTCTTGCTCGAGCACTGGCATTTGTTTCAGGAAATGCCAAACGCACTTCACTGGTGCGAGCGAGTAAGAGGAAGGGGCTAAGCGAAGAGCTGCCTTTGCCTGTTCTACTCCCCCGCTGCCCAATGGAGTGCCGAAAATGCCGTAATATTGGCCCAAGTCAAAAGTCAGGTCTGAGAGAGGTGAGAGAGCGCTCTCAGCACAGTGGAGGCCACGAAAGAGCCGTGCACATCTTGAGCGGGCTTACAGAAGTGTCACTCAACCGAAACTGAAAACTAGGTGATACGGAAATTAATGGAGGCTTGCTTCCTGTGGGTGTTGAAGCACGAATTTGCTGTTAAATATAATCTATTAGTAGGATTGACCCTTATAAATGTAAAATCACTACCATTATCAGTTATCTGATATTTCTAAACACAGTGCATAGTGCATACATAGTGTCCCAATTGTTTGGCATCCACTGTATTACAAACGCCTCTCTGTTGTGATTTCTCAGTGTACAGGTGTGCGTGAGAGCTGGCCAGCAGCTGTTCGGGTGTGTGTTTGAAAGAGAGCTAGAGAGCGCCACACTATGCCGCATCTTTCGGGTTCTTGTGCGCTACGCGGTGGAGCGATGGGTATTTCAGTGCACATGTATCATTATGTGAAGCCTTAAATGTTCGCTCCACTTCATGCATCAAGCCAAGCGGTTGCGGACTAAAAATAGTCCGTAAACTGCCCCAAAGTCAAAGTCGGCCGTTACGTTATCAGCGCACAATAAACGCGATTTATTATCAGAGCACAGACTACGAGTACAAAAATTGTTTATACAAAAAGGGGAGCAGCACAGTTATTCGATGAGGGGGAATGCTTTGTGAAAACAAGGAATACATGACATGACGACAGCTGTCCCGTCGTATGGCTTCGCAATTACATTAATTATACGCACCCTCTCCTTCACCTTCCAACCGCCCCACAAACATACATATAACATACGTACAAGTTAATATATCTAAATATGTTATGCACTTAATTGAACACAGCAATTGATCATTATTTTGTGCACATAGGGTGAAATTCCAGGCGGTAACGCCCATTTACTTGTTAACTTTGTCCCTGAGGAAGCGCTCCACACGGGGCCAGATTTCCTTGGTCTTGCGCCCCGAAAAGGTGGTGACCAGACCGTGCTGCTCGTACCAGGCTATTACTGGGCTCATTAGTTCATCGTAGAGTTGGAGCCGCTTGGCTACCACCTCCGGTTTGTCGTCCTCTCGTTGGGTCAACGGCTCGCCCGTAACATCGTCTTTTCCCGGCACCTTAGGGTCGTGGAAGCCGATATTGTATACCCTTCCGGAGGGGGCGTGAATCCAGCGGTCCTTCACCCGGTCAATGATCACATCGTGCGGAACGTTGAGCGTGATCACTGCATCGATCTGCTCGCGGGCAGCCAGCGCCTCCGCCTGGGCGGTGTTGCGAGGGAATCCATCCAGGATGTATGACTTGTTTCCCACCTCTGTGATACGTCCCAGCATCGTCTTAGTCACAATATCATCCGGCACCAGCTGGCCGGCGGCAATGTACTGCTGAGCTCGTTTGCCCAAATCAGTGTTCTTTATGATGTTCTGGCGCAGAATGTCACCCGTAGAGATGTGCAGGAAGCCAAATGTCTTGACAATCAGCTCCGAAATGGTTCCCTTCCCCGAGCCAGGGGCACCGATTATCACAGTTCGAAAGATTTTCGTATACATATTTAAGCTTTATTGCTTCTATTGTATATAATCTGCAAAATACAAATGAGATAAAATTTGGGGTTACAAAATGCTAAAGTTACGTAGAGGTTAATAACTGATATAATGGCGGTAGCACCAAATATAGGCCCAAACTAAATTATGCTGTTGACCATTTTCGACAATCTTTACCGGCTTAGATTAGATTATGAAGAACTTAAAAAAACGTTTGGTACACAATCATAACCTTGAGTTTTCCTGTGTTTTGCTCGATAAAGCAAATACTATTAAATCAGCAACACTATTAATTTTTATTAAAGTCAAACTTCACTAAAATAAAAATAAGTGAATTATTCAATATGTTGATTATTGTTTTTCTTTGATCAAGTACCAAAGGTAAATAAACTTTCTGTACTTGTAATTTTGCGAATAACACTCGCTGCACTTTATGCATTTTATGACATGATTAGAAAGCAGAAACAATTCAATAGAAGATATCTGCCCACATACTATCGGTATCTGTAATAAAAACTATAAACGTAAAACACTTGTCCAACTTGTTCACTTGTTGTCTCACTTGTTCCCGATAATTGCGCGGCACCGTAAATCAGTCAAAAGCCATTCGCCTTATGCGTGTCCATATGCCGCATGGCAACAAGTGTACCGCACTTGCCTGAGAGCGAAAACAGAGGCAAGCGTGGCTTTTCGGTTTTTATTTTCTTTGTCTTCTTATGACCAGATTGTTGTTGTCGCGCTTATCGTCCAAAGTCCAAACGGAAAATTATGGAATATGAACAAATGTACATAGGTTCAATGTCGCGCGTGTGCGTATTTTCCCGTTTATTCCGCACATTATGCACTTGCATTTCACTTGGCCAATGCACTTCTTAATGCTTGTTTTGTTATGTAAATTAGCACCTCGTAGAACCACACTCTCACACTTACACGGCACTTGGGTGTTGCGGAAATTTCGGGTGTTTGCCAGACTTGTTCTTCTCCTCCGTATCGCGGTATCAATTCTCGCCCCCGTACTAATTGTGCGATAACTGGTCGTCGACGTTAATATTCTAATTCCGTGCCCGCGCCACTTCCCCGCAGCTGCTGCTTTTACTCTTTGGCTCCACTGCTGCCGGCTGGCGAATTTCGAATGAAACAAGCATCGTATCGGCGTGTGTTTGCCCTGCCTCTAGTTGTTTAGCTTCCAGGCTTCTCCCTCTCGCTCTCTCCCACGAGTTCCAATCTGACAGCCGGTTGCTCGTTTAGTTCGGCTTGGCTCTCTCGCTCTTCAGCCCCCAACTGCATTGTCGTTGTTGGTGGTTGGGGGAAAGGTCTGCTATCTCTATCTCACACTCTCACTCGCAGTTCTCTCCGCTCTTGGGTGTGCTCACTTCTCTCTCACTGGGCGCGTTGCATATGAATGAATGCAGTTTGGACTTAGATTTTAAATATTTTTCCAATGCCAAATAAGCGGGATATCTGAAAAATATAATTATTTTAGTTTTAAATGGTAAAGTACAAAATATTATCGATATTTTTATATGACAATTTTTTTTAAGTTTAAAAAGTCATAACTTAGTCGAAAAAGCATTAATTTAAATTCGGAAAGCATTCATATGTAAATTTTTATTAGGTTAATTAATATTCATTCCCAATTTTAAATTTTAAAAATTTAAATATTTTCAAATTTCTGAGAATTTTAACGATAAAACCCCTTATAAAATGTTGGAAAAAATTGGTATATTTTTTTTTCTGCCTAAAATGGCTAGATCAACTCGGCTATTGATAGTAATCAAGAATATATAAGATTTATAGGGTCGGAAATGACTCCTTTACATTTTTTTTTTAATTTTAAGTTATTTATATATTTTTGTGTTATTTTAACTATTATATGTACATTTTATTTTCATTTGATTATATACTTTATGCTCTTCAATGCAGTGTCAAAATGAAATAATATCATTTTGGGTAGCTTTTTTGAGACTAAACTTTATCGTTAATAATATAAATGTTTTGTTTTCAACTTACCCTTTTAATATACTGAACATGTTATCACCACAAGAACAGAAACCGTAAATAACGAAATAATTCATTTGTCACTACTTCTTAAAGGCACTATAAAATATACACCATTGACTGGAGTCTGGAGTGGGCAGGTTATGCCAAAGTCTCGCTTCGAAAGCTTCTTTATTGAGTAGTTAGTAGCATTACATTTCTTATGTGGTGCGTTTTACAAAATTTGAGTTTGAAAATCAAATTTAAGTTATATAAACTAAAAGGAAACTTAGAATTTGTAGTTCAAGTGGGCACTGAAGAGCTTACTCCTTGACCTCCTTGAAGGCCTCCATAATACCCTGCTTGCGCTCCTTCTGATGATCCCTGATCATCTCGTCCACCTGCTCGATTGTGGGTTCAGTATCTGCGTCTGGCTTGCCAGCGTTCCTTTCACCACCTGTGAATTTCTCCGATCTGTTTTCCTCCTCCTTGCCATTTGACTCCTTGGTCCTGGAAGCACTGCGTTTATCATGGTTATACCAAGAGTACTTGCTGCGAGTCCAGCCGCGTCCGCGTCCCCTACCACGCGGCGTGTGACGTGGTGGGAAGCGACGGGGACTGTAACTGCGGGATCGAGTACGACTCCTAGAGCGAGTGCGTCGATAGCGAGAGGCCGGCGAGGGCGTGCGACGGGGCACAAATGGCGAAGGTGTTCGACGGTGAGGAGGTGTCCGCCTGCGCTGAAAGGATCGCGAACGAGAGCGGCGATTGCGGCGGTTGATAAAGCGAGAACCTTTTGCAAAGCGATTGCCGTAGCGAGGTGAGCGGGAGCGACTGACGGAGCGCGAAAAGCTGCGACGCCTGCGCGATCGCGATCTGGTTCTCGAACGTGATCTGGAGACAGATCGCGAGTCGCGGCGATTGCTTCTGCGACGCACACTTCTTCCGGGGCGACGAGGACTTCGTGAGCGGCTCCGGCTGCGCGAACTGCTGTTTCCTCCCCTTAATGGTTCCGCTGGCGTCGCCAGGCGCAGTAGTCCAAATTTGTCCATTTGCAGCGGTCGCTTTTTGATCTGAAAGGAGAGTTTAGGGGACGGCTCTGGGGGCTTCTTTTGATCCTGATATTTGAAGCCCGCCGATGCTCTACCGCTTGCGGAGCTGGTAGCTGCGTGTCGGGAAGTGCTGGGTCCAATGGAGTCGTAGTGAGAACGCTTTTCCTGATTTGATGATTTTTTCATTGATGGCGGAGCAGGTGGCGGTGAGTCATCGCCGTTATCCCGTTGATTTATATAGGTCCTGATTTTGGCTTTGATTTCGGACTCCGCGCAGCCGCTGTTCATTAGCCTAAAAGCAAAACAAATTTGGGGTAGTAAATCCAGATCGCATGTGGTTCATCCATATTTACACCCGAAATGAAATTAGCATTTTAAAAGCATTTCATGGAAGGTGTAAATACAGCTAGAGAGTAACGTAACTCTCAATTCGCGGTACATACTTGTCTTGTCTTTCAATGTGTGGATTAGGAAAGAGATTGTAAAATATTTTAATTCTTGTGCTATATGCATCTTTTGCTGAAAGAACTCACCTGTAGGCCTCTTGAAAGTCAAGTTTCTTTAGAATCTCCATTGGATCCTCCGCAGACTTTGTCCTGGACCTTCTGTCCTTCTTATCCTTTTTCTTCTTTCCCTTTTTTTTCGCCTTCTTGTGCTTGCTGGCCTCGCGCAACAGCTTCCTCACACTGGACATGGTTTCATCCTCGTCCAGTCGGAACTCGTTGGCCTTCTGGGCGTCTATGACTTCGAATTTCTCCTCTCCCTGAGGCTGAATTGTGCTTTGGGAATAGAAAGGCTGACTTATGTTGGTCTTGATATTACCAGCTAAAATAAGTAATAGGTTACCGATTAGAGATACAAACAGTACACGAATTGAATTGCTGGATCAGTGCAGACAATTTGATACAACTCTACAGCACTGATCCGACATGCACTCACCCTGATCGTCGCTATCACTTTCACTGGCACTCGAGGAGCTGGACTCATCGGAGGAGTGGCCGCCTGTCAGGTTGATCACCTCGGCACTTAGCCTATGCTTACCGTCATCACTTTCACTGGGGACCAAAGCATTTTGCGGCCGCTGCAGGGCGTCCAAGGATTGGCGCGCTTCTTCGTGGTGCGGCAAAAGGTTCAGGCAGTCGCTATAGGCTTTGATCGCCTCAGGGATGCGGTTATCCTCCTCGTAGCTACGACCCAGAGCCACCAGAGTCTCGCCCATGTACTTGCGCGCATTCACGTGATACTTGTTCAAATTCAGCGCCTTCTCGAAGTCCTGCAGTCCCTTGAGGAAGCTGCCGCGGTTCGCGTAGAGAGCACCGCGGGCCACTAGGCCCTCAACATTGCGCGGATCAATGTTCAGAGCCTTGTTGAGGCACTGAAAGGCCTCGACTTGTTGGCCATTTTTAAAGTGCTCAATGCCATCAGCCACGGAGCTGATCACCGGCCAATCAATGGAGGATTTTGATGGAAAGGGTGTGCAAATGATGGAATGGTATACACAGTCTCTACTAGCCACAATCTTAAGTGTGAAGCTTTAACTTACCGGAAAGCCCATTGGGAGGCCTGCTTTTGACGAAGTTCCGATGCGCTCTCTGCTTCCGGAAAGCCAGCCTTTAAATGACTCATCATAGACAAATTCTCATTGGGCTGAAGACCATTCAGCTGGAAAAGCAAATCGTAGTTTGGGTTCTGGAACTGAAGGGCTTCGGTCAGCTTATCTTCGTAGTGCTCCGTCGATGGATGCTCTTTGTTGTGGATATTTCTATATAAAAAGAGTATTTTTTGGTTAGGTGGGGTAGAAAACTATTTACGGCTTCGGATGTCGGCGCTATCATTACCGGTAGTATTTGGGCAGATCGGTAATGTCGCAAAGACCCAACTTCAAATCAACCGACTTGTTGTACATGCCAATCATGTTCAGAGTGAGTCGCTCAGTATCCGCGGATATGCTGCAGATCTCACATCGCAGTATATCATTCACGGCAAAGTTTCGCTGGTTACCTTGCTTGTCTAAGGGCAAGGGACCCCAATAGTCCTGCATTATGATGGCCTACAAAATTGCGAGGGTTCAATATTGTGTTTATAATCCTTAACATTAGGAGAATTTACCTTGATGGGTATATCGGCAAGGTAAGCGTGCATGGGTTCAGCAGTGCACAATGGTTTCACCATTAATCTGTTGCCGGGGGCCAGCTTCATTACCATGGTATAGATGATGCCACCCTGCTTTAAGGCACGCAAGCGATGAGCCCAGGCCTTTCTTTTGTCCTTTGTCGCGTGAAAGAACTCAAATGGTGGCTGCTGCACCAGGCTGATGTTGGCTAAAAGGAAATGGTGTATAAAAGGTCATTATTTGTTCATTTATTCGTAACGCCTTCACATGCCGGCCCACCTTGCGCCAACAACGAATCCTCCATAACGTTTGCCACCAGCAGGCGATCGTACAGATCGGTGGCCTTGCGCGCCAGAAACTGGTGCATCTTGAGGCGTTTGGCCCGCTCCTGGAAGGTGAAATACTTTTGGCGCTCCTGGTAGACGCTGAAGTTCACCTGGGTTAGTCCCATCGTTCGCAGGTCGTCCACGCCCCGCTCGTCATCCCAGATTTTTTGCAGCGGCTGACCATGGTAGCCGAGCGCATTGCCGATGTACTCAAAGTTCATCTCGTCAACTCCACGTGCTCCTCCTCTTTACACCATTGAAAATTCCCTGATTGGGCGTCCTCCTTGAACTGCAAAGTGGCGACAAGGGCAAAAAATTCTGCGAGACAATTGCGACGCCGGTCTGTGCTAAATCGATATGCCGAGACGTAGTCGTTGAACACGACAAAAATGTGGTATAACGAGAACACTTAATTTATCTGCACCGGAGCACTTATTTAGATTATAATTAATTTTATGTTTTTTTTTGGGCAACTAAAAAAATGGTTGCAGTGTGACCAACGCGGCACTTTGGAAAAATTATAACGCACCAGCTATCGATAAGCAATAACAGTTCGATTGTTGGTAGTTAAAATCATCGAGACTTCTGTCACCGAGTTATGTTAAGATTTAATACATTGATTATGATGAAATTAACATAAAAATTAATTCAAATTAAATTAAATTAAAAGTCAGAGAATTCGGAAGAAATGAAACTATTTTCGTAGTCACGGTAGCTGGTCACACTTAAATAATCAAACGTAAGCAAAACGTAACAGTGAAGGCGTAGGGATGCCGTATGCGCAATTCCCGACAGTGTGGCAGCCCTGCCTAATTTGAATTTAAATTTAAATTCCGCACAAATTTCATACTATATATTCTTGCTACAGATAGGTGTCCATTAAAGGGTAAATGGAAATATTTTGAAAATTCACATGAAGAACCTTGTTTATTTACTAATTTATTTTTGTTATTTTCCATTTATTACAGCTATCAAAGTGCAGGTGACCGGCAAGGGAAAGTGCAAGTGGATGGAGATCCTGCGTAAAAATTCCAACAACAACGAATACTCACGCAGCCTCTTCTACACCAGCAAGGAAGTGTACGAGCATAGTGAGACGGCGTTGCCGGATTTTGAGCCACGTGGCCTGGAACTGTCGCCCGGCGAGCACACTTTTATCTTTGAGGTGGCCCTGGGCCGCCAGCTCCCCTCGAGCTTCAAGGGCAGCTACGGTGGAATAAAGTACAAGATGCGCGTCCTCATCCAGCGACCGTGGACATTCGACGAGCGGCACACCATACCCTTCACCGTGGTAAAGCACATGCCGTTGCAACCGTCGCACCGCAGCATTCCCAGTCCGCTGGAGAAGCAGGTGACCAAGACGATCAGCTTGTTCGGCACGCGACCGATCACTTTGCTGGCCCTTCTGCCTGAGGATTTCGCTGTGCGGGGAGAGCCGCTGAGGATATGTGCCACTGTGATCAACAACAGTACCACCGCCGTGGAGAAACTGCGGTTTAGTGTCCTTCAATACGTCACTTATTACAGCCATGTCCCCCTGCGGATCCAGAAGGTCGAGTGCATAGCAGTGGCCACCAAGGAAACGGGCTCGGTGCAGAAGAAGAGCGAGCGTAGCTTCGCCCACGAGCTGCTTATGCCGGAGGGAGCTCAGCCCACGGACGAGCAGATGAGCGGGGTCATCACTATTGTTTACGAGCTGCGTGTGGAGGCGGTGCTGCGGGGCTTCTTCAAGAACCTGGTACTGAATCTTCCATTCAAGGTTTACTCGCAGGACTCTTCCAATCGACAGGGATCCATGCGTCCGCCGCCGCCACCGCGACCAAACGATGGGCCACCTGGCCCGGATGTAAGCTCCGGCAATCCATTCGAGCCTCCTTTGCCTGTGTATCCTTCGCTGGACTCTTCCATTGGCTCGCCATCGCATTCTTCGCAGTTCAGTGAGTGCAGCTCGATTAACTCCATAACGTCGGATTCCTCGGCGGCCACTCTAAGCCCCGCCGTGGGTGGTGGCGTTAGTGCCGGGGGCGTGGAACTGTCCTACACCTCAGGCTCGCAGTCTTCACAGTTCGGCAGTCCCTCGGCCCGGGCCAGTTTGCATAGCTCCAATGTGCCCTACATGCCCTACTCGTCCAGCCCACTGATGGTGCAGTCGTATCCGCCGCCCCACCTGCCTGCATATCCGCTGCCGGAGTCGCCGCAGTACTCCCTTCTCGCGTTGACACCACCACCGAATGGACCCTCAGCCGCACCATCCGCGGGTGCTGGAGGCGGAGTGGCGCCGGGCTATAGCCAGCTGCCATCCACCTCGGCATCGTCTTCATTTTTGCAGGCCCGTCAGCCGCCCGGAGCCCATGAGCTGCGTAAGTTAAGACGAATTTTTAAGATACTTGCTGGAACTCTAACTATTTTATATTTATTTGCTTATCTTCGTTTCAGCGCCATCCTATGAAGAGCTCTTTGGCCTCGCCAATGCCCCTTCGGGAACTCCAAAGTAGAAATAATTGAATGTCCTGAGCCGCAGTCACCCAGTTACGTCCAAGCTTTGCCTAGACATAGAGCTTCAGGTTTACTTTATAGTGTTATAGAGTATCAACAAATATCGAATATATATCTAAGGCCAACGCCGTCAACGCTTCGATGCACAAATCATATGCAATGTGTGCACAAATCAGATTGTTTATTACCAATCTAGGCAGTATGTATACTTTTTTTTATTGAGCCGGCTATAGTCTCTAATTGAATTGATTTAATTATAGGTTTGAAATTCTTTTTTTTTTTTAATCTATGGCAAATCTGTTTCTAAAACAAGGGAAAATGTTCAATTTTAGCCATGGTAAGCTTTCATATCATATCTGTATGAATAATTTGAACAAAAGCTCCATTTAACGAGGAATATGTGTCTAAATATTGCCAATTAATATTTAAAATAATGCATTTCACTCATATATACTCAACAATTATTGTCTGTACGGAATGAAATTTAATGCAGCTGAAATAATTTGACAATAATTTAATTATTCTTCAATTTGAGCTTTGAAAAATTTAACTTATAGCCGGAATCTCTAAAGGTCTGTTAGTTAGTTAGCTTGTTGGAGTCAAGTAGATAGAACCCCAGGCAAAAACTATTGTCAAACTAGAGACAATATAATAATAAGATAAGTAACACCCATACATGTATGTCTCTTTTCCATATAAAAACAATATTTCGCGTACTAATATTGAGCCTCATCCAAAAAAGCAGATCGTAAGGCGTTACGTATCTTATTATTATATTCTCTGTATTCAAAACAACTAAGAATGGAACATCTTATGAACTCACTATAACTATGTATACCTATAATATCCGAACCAATTCTAAACTAGTTTAAAATTAACATTCATGACAACATTTTTCTTATTAATTTATTTAATGCAAGCAAATCCTTTAAGGCCAACTTGCAATAGTCTGTCTTCGGTTCAACTTCATTTATGGAATATATTTTAAAAACCGCCCCGTCACCAGACAGCCAAAACTTGTGCATTTCAAAGAATCGAATCTTGCGAATTACTCAAAGACTCTCGAGTATTTATCGTCTAAGTCTCACCCACACAATAACTTGAAACATACTTCAAACCCGCCTATTTATGAAACATTTATTTATTTTCTTGTGAATTTATACGTCCATGTCCAAAGGCTCTGATAAAAATGATTTACAGACATAGTATCTCAATGAAATTCTATACCAAAACAGGTCAAACATTACTATTTATTTCTCTCACTCGATTTTACGTTTAGTATTTAAGTACTTAAGCACAAATCGAATGTGGTTCATCCAAGCCAGATGAATCATTGAATGAATAAGCTTTAGTGCCTCTGTATGATGAATGAACAACTCGAATGGTTATCGTTATTGAGATCAAATGTATCGATACACAATTTTTATACACATATTACTGATATTAACATATGTAGGACATCGTTCGGAAGCAATGCAAACTTTTAATTTTAAGTGCACAAAATGCAAATTATGTACGATCAAAGGATTTTGTTTAAGGTGCTTTACAAATCACTATTTTTGGATACCAATTTTTTGTGTTTTCTTTGAATTTAGTGCTTGTAACTAAATGTCAAAATATAATTTATATAAAACAAAACTTGAATAAAATGTTAATGAAAAATAAAAAATCATTTATTATTTTTGATAATGACAAAAGGGGTAAAGAGTTGCTTAAAACTAGTAGTTTTAAAAATGAATGAAACTTTTAATATGTTAGCCCAACCATCCTAAAGATAATTTCTTAAACCTCGCAGAGTATTATAAATTGAGTCAGAAGCTTGTATACCCTTGGAGGGCTCTATAGTCAGGAGCTTGGAACGCAGTGAATGAGTCGTTTCCGACCCTATAAATCATATATATTATTGATCAGCATCAACAGCAGAATCGATCTAGCCATGTCCAGTCAAAATTGAAATTTTTGAAATTTTTTCAAAATTTCAAAATTTTATAAGGGGTTACATCGTTAAAATTGTCAAAAATTGATAAAAATTTTAATTTTTTAAAATTTTAAATTTTGTATGCAGGTTTGTTAACCTCATAAAAACTAGCACAGCAACGCTTTCCGAATTGAAATTAATGCTTTTTTGGCTTAGCTATGAGTTTTTTAAACTTTAATTTCTCGAAAAAATTATAAAATGAAAATGTCGATAAGTATCGTTTCAACAAATTCGAAATTCAATTTCCTATATGATCCTATAATTTAATTGTAAACTGCAGGGGTATATAAACTTCGGCTTGCCGAAAAGTATTAAATGTTTTTTATAAGTAAGTTAAAGTTAGGTAAAGTTATACATAAATTATATATAAATTCATGGCTCTAAAATTATTATATAGTATTAAATTACAGCAATTAAAACCGGTGCTGCTACCAATGCAAAGATAACATTAATTGTTTATTAATTGCTTTTGATAATTATGCCACAAAAGGGTAGATTTCAAATAGATTAATTAATATACTATAACTACCTGTACCGGCATAATACATAAGGATTTTGTCTTCCTAAAATTGTTAAAGCAGGTCATGCTGGAACCCCCACAGCCAGGCAAAGTCCCCAAAGAAACCCCCAATACCTTAGGAATCATGCAGCAACCCCTAAAAAAAGTACACAAGCGCACTTCTTGTACGTGTTAAATTACAATTTCAAGTGCTTGAAGGAAAGTGCGTTGTTGTCGCCCACGCAGCACCTACCTGTGTCTGCTGGCCGGGGCTTCCTGGTGGCCAGGCACCGGACCAGGTGGGCCGGCGAACGTGTGCGGCTTTTCTAACAAGTAACGGAAGTGTTAAGTCAGCTGTAATTGTTTTCTTTCATATTTTTTTTCCAGCTGCCGCTGCTGAGGGCGACAATTTAGTTTGGTTTGCCTGGCCCTGGGGGGAATCAGAGTCACCATAAATTATACTCCGCATAGCGATGGGGCTGCCGCCGGCCGCATGAAAGGCATACATAAACGAAATTGTTAAATAATAGCGACATTTAGCGGAAGTGTAGTGCCAGCCGCATTCTGCAAACTTCAGCACGCGCGACAAACGATCGCAGTCCCCGAGTACAAAGCCTCCCTCCAAGTGCCGAGTCCCAGGGCCCTATTATTTCCGCGACTCATTCTCCCCCCAAATCCATTTCGTCAAATTATAGAGGTGCTAGAAGCGAACTCAGCTCACCCCAGTTTCAGTGTACTTAAATGTCTTAATCGCTGTTGGGTTTAACTTCTATTTGACTTTCCAGCGGGGGTGGCAGGTTAATGATTTGTTGACCACGCTGAGTGCGACGGGGAGGCGGCGGTGGTGCAATTTGGGTCTTTGCTTTTCGGCATTGAACGTGCCACTAACTGATATTAAGTATGCGCCATGTGTGCCAGTGTCGTAGCCATGAAACGGATACATGGATTGATAAACACGTATGCAGATGGAAGTAATTTAAGCTCGTGTCCATATATATTTGTATGTGCTCAGGGATAGAGGGTCTCATGCAATGGGAGTTCGTTAGACAAAAGGACCCTGTTGGGCATAGTTCAAAGGTTTCACATCTAACGAGGACTCAATCAGGACTCTGAAAAAAAGTAACCTAGAAAATGATTTTAAAATTAAAGTAAATATACCATTTTGTTATAATATCTTAGCCTCCTTAAAAATATAACTAAAAACTTATATCATTCTTTTTGAGCCTTGTATTTTATTCCTTGTTGTTTTTCCACTTCACTAAAAACCACCCCAAAAAGAGATGACAATCGGGACAGATTTAGGTTGTATATCGACAGGAAAGTTTTAAGATAATATATCGATCAAAAACATATCGAAAGTATTGTAATTCAAAATATCAAAATATTTCAAATTATATTTAAAATATTGTTATTTTCGAATGAATATACGAAAATGGTTACGCTATTCACCGATTAAACTATTACAGACAGGAAAAGATTTCAACAAAAAATATCGCGCTTATTTTCATGATAATTAATTTATGGAAATGTAAAATATTGAAAAATATCAAATTTAATGTTAAAATATCGAAATTATTTAATGAATACGTTTGTTTTCTTTTTTTTTTATTGTTAAACTTTAAACGGTTTTAGAACTTTATTATATATCGATACAAATATCACAGCTTTACAATATTACTTAAATATTGGTTTTCACGCCAAATATTAGTACTGTATCTATACATCAAAATTTTCGGACATCTCTAGGTAGACCCTTAACTTGTCGTTCAACCGAAATAGATTGACTTACCAAAAACTTGAGACACACGTATGGCAAAAGGCACACACTGATCGAGATTATATTAAAACCCGAGCACATGTGCCGGGAAATCTCAACTCTGCCCCAAACCCCACACCTCAACCTTTTCAGGAGGCCAAAAAAAAAAAATATATATATAAAACCAGAGACAGCTGCTCCATCGAATGACTGGGAATTAGTTTATTCCTCTGCCCAAGCAGAGACAAGCAGCTCAGGAAAAAAAATGAAAACCGGAGAAATCGAAGGCAGCCCAGGGAGAGGATGTTAAAAAGGCTGGGCATATGGCCTAATGCCAAATAACCAAATCAAAACTAATCAAGCAGAAGTTACTGCAACTGCCGCACACAGCTAGCAGGTGGCATCCGACTTGGCTGGCGGGATGTCCTGGCCACAGTGAAAATGGTTTTAAATTGCTGCCTGATTGTCTTTCAAGTTGGCCCACACTTGTGGCACAGCAACCTTCTCGACTGTGACTGAAATTTAATCAAGCGTTGAAATTTTTGCACGTACGTATTCCTATTCCTATTCCTGTTCCTATTTCTATTTCTATTTCTATCATATTCAATGGCCGCTCCAATTTCTGGCTTTTGCCGCTGTCCGCAGGAAACTCTTGGTCACATGTGCGACTCGGTCCGTTGTGGTCACAGTGGATTCTCGTGCTCCACCTCCTGCCCTCGGCTCCTCTCCACTTGTGTGAATGGTCCCGAAACGAGCTCTGCGTTCGTTCTGGGGCAACAGTTGCCAAAGACTGTGACCTTCTACTTCTCCAGGACCCCATCTGCCACCCAACTCGCTTGTATTTTTGCTTTATTTTTTTTTTTTCGGTGGTAGTTGGCTTGGCCGCTTCATTAAGCTCTTTTTTGTTGCCTGGCAGCAAGCTGTGACGGATTCGAGGAGGAACTGGAGTTTGTTTTTGTGCGGGCGACTCTTGTGTAGGGATTCCCTTGGAGGCCGGTGGTTGGTCATGCGATAATTAACGCGAAACATTGATTCACAGAAACTTAACCTAATTTTAGCATTTACACAAAGTTTTCACATATAGGAATTTATATGTTGGATAAAGAAGTTCATTGAGCTTTGTTTTGAAGTATTATTAGTCTTTTTTAAGAAAATAGAACGTAAGATTACATTATATAAATATAATATTATTATGTAATTATTATTGTATTATATTAGTAATATATGTCATGTCTCAACAGGAGGTATGCTGTTAAATTAAGGGTTTCAAAAAAGCTATAAATAATTTCATATATTTGCTTGTAGATATTATTTTATTATTAATACCTGAACTTAAGCCTGATTTTTGTTTAGTTTTTGCTTAGTTTTAATTGTTACTTTGTTTTTTAAATATTCATATTTAATATTACTTCGATATTTTTAAAGTAATTAAATTTCTTATATCATATATTGAGTGCAATAATTTTTGTAATATTTCAGGGTAATATGTCCCATATTTCCCTCAATATGCGAAGGCCTTAGTTTAATTTAGAACAAATTTCTTATGTTATAACATTTTGAAATCACTTAAACCTTCGCTAAATTTTTATGGTTTTCATAAATATTTATTGGAATGCCACAATTCCATTTGTCAACCATCGAAGTAGCAATATCTTGACTTTGTTTTAATATCAATTTGCCACAGTTGTTGGCCTCCACGTGATGTTCATTTTTCTGTGCAATTTGATTGCAGGTCACCACCCCCCAGTCCGTCTAACAACCACCCCACTAACCTACCCACCCACCCACAAACACCCCAGTGGCACGCACACTCACACCCACACCCTCACACACACACACAATATGTTGCAATTTCTGTTAATTTCGTTATTGAGACACGTTCGCACGAACTGCGGGCGGGCACAGCTTGCGAAAGAATTCCCTCTGCGGTGCCGGAGATGAACTGCAGCTGTCCTGGACACAGGACTCTGGACGGGGAGAGAGAGAGAGGAATGTGCAGCGGAGTCAAGTTGCTGGACTAAACTTTGGTCCGCCTGATTGATGCCAAGGGGAAGGGAGGTCGAGGCGAAGGATTAGGAGGAGGCTGCTCGATTGGCAAAAGAAGCCACAGCAAAAGCTTGCGGTGTGTGCATATAATTTGATATGCCGGCACTGGAAAGAAATCCTTTTTGGCTGCTCCATTGGCCAGCCAGCAGCCTCTGGCAATTTTCAGTGGCCGGAGGCCACAACAAAGCGACCAACTTCGGAGCAATTTATGAGCGTTTAAGCAGCCGGCGTGTTATTCAAGCAAATCAACTGGCCCTCTTTGGCAATTAATATTGCATTTCATAAACTATGTCCATTTGAGTGTGAAATAGTTGAGAAGGATTGGATAAACCTGTGGCTGGGATATTTTTAGGCATTTAAGAAAAGGATCGATTTGGGAATTTAAAGTGCTATGGTGATAAGGTTCAATTTGAGAATGTCTGAATTAGAAACCTAAGTTCATTTTTAGATTAAACTGTTTTATAATTATGGAAAGGGATAAACATTTTTCAGATTATTAAATTTTCTAGGCATTGAAATTATAATCTATAAGTATATATATGTATTTATCTATCTTTTTCTATTTAAATCAATTATTAAGTGTATGGAAAAGTAACCATAGTCTTCAATAAAAAGAAAATAATTTGGGATAATTATATTATATATTACAAGAATGATATATTTGTACTTATTATTATATTTAAATATATTCGAGAAGTTGAATATAAAATATAATGTTATTGCAGCATTTTAAAACTCTATAATATAATAATATTTATGACATTATGGTTTAAAAATATGTGTATTATTTGCTGTCGTTTCATATTGTTTTACAAGTATTTCATTTAATGCCATACATTGTATTTCATAAATTCTAAACACAATTTAAGCATTTTCAAAGCTTTTTAGCAATTATATTGCCAAATAATCCACACAAAATACAGTCGATTTCCCTCACTGACTCTTAATTGACAATTAAAACACTTTTGGCTGTGTGACTAGCATAGCACAACATTTTCTTTGATGATGCAACATTTCGAATAAACAAGAACTGCACTTTTTTGCAAATGCAGCTGGCCGTGTGTGTGTGTGCGTTCAGTCAATAAATATACAATTAATGTGCAAAAATCAACATAATCAAATTACGACGGTTTGATTGGTTAAATTGAATTTATAATGATGGCCGAACCGTTTGCGCTGTTGGATAATCAGTTTAGCATTGTAATGCCAGAAAGTATCTGTGGCTCAATTCAAATTGTTCGCTAAACCAGAAACACGCGCAAAAAACATGCCGAACGATATGAAATGTATGCAAATAAGTAAAGCATTTATATGCATTAACACTTTAATCTGTGACAGGGCTGATTTTACACGGTCAATTGAATTAAAGATATTTGCTGAAAACAATTTCGAGCAAAAAAGCAATTGCAATATTTATGTAATGATCGCTCAGCCCCAACAATAATTTCGTATTTATCGCAGTTAATGTTAACATTTAATCAAATCAAAACAAGCTAACAAACCCATACCTGGAACCACACCCAAACTGGAAAAAATCCAATAAATATTTGATTGCTTTTAATAGCAGGAAAAAATATACGCAAAATGCAAATAAATGTAAATAAAAACATATGCATATAATTAGTAGCAAGCTTAAAATTTGATTTAACCAGCAAAACATAACGAGGAAATGGAAACGAAATGGAATTAAAATCAATTTTTCCAATTGCAACGAAAAATTAAACTGTGAAAAAAAAGAAAATGACAGTATATGAATTGTAAAATGAATATTTTTTATTATATGTATGTCTGTAGAGTCTTTTTGAGAATATTCTAAATATTTGTATTATTTTACATTGCCGGCTTAAATAATTTCTATGTGTAAAAAGGGCGATATATTTCTGAAAATTTCTATATAATTTCATAGAATCCGTTAAGAAGAATTTAGCTGGAAATAAATTGGTTAACTAGGAATTCCTCGCCCACCGCAGGACAACAAACGAAGGTGAATTTCAAGCACTTTGGCAGAGACAAGTAAATCAAATTAAACTGGAATGTTCCGGTATGCAAGGCTATGACAAAATACTTTCCACCAGTCAACCCGAGGACGACAACGACACCCACAGAATGTCCAAGGCACTGTGCCAGCCACATTCCTGTGGCTACTGCCGCCTGCCAGGGAGTCCTGCCGTCGCCGTATTCCCGGCAAATATCCAAATTAATAAAATACAAATATTCACAGTGCCGGGCGTAAGTTAACCAACGGGAGGACCAGTTGATTAGTCTGCCATGACAATGCCAAGGATTTTTCACATTCCATGTGCAAATTGATTCAATTATTGGCATTTAATTAAATGCAAATAGCACTGCTCCCTCTACCTGGCCCCTCCAGGCTTAAGGGGGGGTGGGGTATCGAAGGACCCCCTTCTAGTGGCAGCCAGTTTTAAGAACTTCATTAAAATGCCAGCCGCCGACGTGGACACAGAGTTGGGGCAACCAAAACCAAATATTTCGTTCATTTCATTTTGTTAAATTTAAATGCCCCTTGACAAAAGCTTCTCCGCTCACCCACACTTAACGAAATATGTTCACAGAAGCTGTATATACACTGAAAGATAAATAAATAAAATATTTGGAAATAATGAAAAAGAATTCCTAGAATTTTAATAGTAGTTTTAACTGGACTTTAATCTGAAGGATTTTAAATAAACACATGGTCTGATGATAAAGGTTGTGTGTTTTGAAGTCCTCCAGCGAAAATTTATCAGTTATCTCTCATTTATCTTTAAAAATATAATTTTTAAAGGTATATCTTTAAGTTTTGTTATACTTTTAGATTATTCTTAGCATAATATTTAGCAGAATCAATTTTTCTTTCTAATTAATTGGTTTTATTTACCTACATTTTGCTTCCCCGAGGTCTTGGACAGGAATAATCTCCATAAATAAAGTTACTTATTACTACTTATTATGTCAAAAATAGACAACAATTTTATCAGAAGACCAGGAACACTCTATTAAGTATAGATCTGTTTTAGTTTTCAGTTAATAAAACTGATGGATAAACTCAAATATTTTAAAGGGTTTTTTAAGGGGATGACAATGTATTCCTCTCTGGGAATTAAGGGAATTTCAGGTGTCTCCCCTTTCATTCTTAACCATTTATTAAATTAACCAAGAAGTAGAAGAATTCTTATAATAATATAATTTAATTATTTTATATTAATAAAGTCGTATTATTTGTTGTAAATTTTTTCGCTCTGTGCAGAGTTTATCCCTTCGTCCCCTTCCTCTGCATTGAAGCCATGTAATTGTTGTCCGTCTGGAGCAGCCCTGCAGTTATTTGCATTCAAATCGCAATTTTTGTCTCATTAGAAAGTATGCGGTGGGGTGCGGATTGAGGGGGTGTGGCGAGCAGAAAGAGCTTGGCATCGCATTCTTGCCCTCGAACAGTCCGACATTGTCAACTTGGCCAACGACGCTTAAGTGTCCCAAAGTTGTGCCGGCCGCAGAGCTAAATGAATGCCAACAAGTCGAGTTCTCGGTCCAAGAGGGTGAGTCCGAGGCGGTTCCTCCTGGTGACAAGCCAGTCGTTATCGCCCCAGGGCTTTAGTTTAATTTCACTTCAATTTTCATTGTACAATTTTCGCATTTTTCGATATGTCCCCCAGACTTTACGGGGGGAGACCTAGGGGGAGTTGCTTTGGTTGGTTGGTCTTGACGGGCTAAGGGTTGCTGCTTTGCAAACTGATATTGCCTTTTAAGTAAATCAATATCAAATGCCTGGGATTTAAGTTTGCCAAGTCACAATCGCAGGGAAGCGACAGAATTCGTTGTCCACAAGGGGGAAATTTTCATACTCTTTATTAAGTATTTAATATGGCTTGGAAATATTTTAATATAAATTGTAAATAAATCTTTTAATTTGGGAATCTATAATTGTCATTGCTTAGAATTTATTTTGTAAGAAAATCTTAAAGAATGATGAACTTTTGAAGGTTGAAAACAAGTGTTTATAAATCATAATTTATTCAAATTTATAAATTTTTCCTTTATGAAATACTTTTCCAATACTAAAGTCTGAAGCTTAAGGTTGCTTTAATTAAATAGTAATTAATAAGTTTACTTTTTGATAGCGACAAAAAATAAGTATTCACTTTGGTGGATAAACAATTTCTGATTTGAAGTTTAGCTTATTAAAATCACTTGTTATTTGAATAATATATTGCCAATATTATGTCAAGGAATTTCTATTTTCAGGACTCACTAAATTTCATCAAAGATTGTTAATACCCTTGGATAGAATATAAAAACAAGAAGATAGCTAACTTTTGAATACCGACCTTTCTATACCCTTGCAGTTTGATCATGAAAATCATGATAACTAAGCTAACAATGAATTAATTTAAATTTGGAAAGCGTTCCTATGTTAGTTTTTATTGGGCTTATAATTCTGCATACTCAATAAAAAATTATCGAAAAATAAAATTTGTATCAATTTTTGACAATTTTAACGATGTAACCCCTTAATAAATTTTTAAAATTTGGAAAAAATTTCTAAAGTTAATTTTTATACCGAACATGGCTAGATCGACTCAGCTGTTGATGCTGATCAAGAATATATATGATTTATAGGGTTGGAAATGACTCCTTCACATTGTTACAAGCTTATGACTAAAATTATATTACCCAGAAAGGGTATAAAAATAAAGCACCTAAAGCGAATGTTGCCAGTGGCTTCATCAAGCAAATTTTGCGATGATGAATGAAAAAATATTCTTTCAATTCCCCGCCTTTTTTGGTTTTTTTTTTTTGTTTTCATTTCACTTTATTTTCGCCGTCGTAGTATATTTTATGTGAGCGTTTTTAATTTTGCAAAGTGAAAAGCAAATTTGTCACATTTTCTCTCTTTTCACATTCCGCATTATTGGATTGAGCCGCAGTTGATGAAGCTGCGGCGGCCAGAAAGAGATATAGAGATTGGGATCAAGTCGCGGCGGGGTTAATGTTAATGCTAATAAATTATACGACAGCCTTCAAATTGAAATCCAGCGACGACAACTCAAACGAATTTAATTGAAAAACTGTTTTCCGCCGCTCGTCGCGTTTTGCATATAAATCAGTGACGCCAAGTGGGCGTCACCCGGTGCACCAAGTGTGTAGAGGAGGCTGGCAGCCTGCCGAGGCTGTTTCCCAGCCATCCCAATCCCAATCCCAATCCCAATCCCATACCATACCATACCCAGTCCATCCAATCCCAACCTGATGTCCAGGGCAGAGTCGCGGCGAGTTAGGCGCTTGCAGCTCACAAGCTCACATGTTCTGCATTTGGGCAAACAAACGCGACTCGCACAGGTCACTGCGTATTCAGAGCAAAATCTGGCCATATACACAGAAAGAAGTTAGTAGAGCTTAAATATGCCCAACTAAATATACTTAAACATACACCAAAATGTATGAAATTGAGTTGTTTGTGAGTATTAAGCAGGGATGCCAAAAGACTTGACTAGCACGTCGTCGAATTTCTCTTAACAGTCTCTGCTGGCACACTCGGAATATTTTAATTGTAATGAACAAATGTTTTAAACTATATTACAAACATGTAATCCTTATATCTAGAACCATATTTCTTTCTCTTAAATAAATCGTCACGAAGATGCAGAGACTAGGCCCTTGAAGGACTTTAATATTTGATTTCTGTTTCTAAAATGTATAAAAAATATATTCTTCATGTTACTCATATTCTTTAATTGATAGATATAAAAATCGAACTTATTTTGTACAGTGTTTTAGTGTACATTGGCTTTTTAGTGTGTGTGTGTGTGAAGCGGCTGCCACGCCTCGTTCGTGTAAAGTTGCCGGGCTCTTTCAATTAGCAATTTGTCAGCTGAATCCAGCGCTCAGGCCATGCAAATTATTCTCTAAAAATATATAGTTCCAGCACACACATATGCAAAATCCCCACTATAACATGCGCTTCCATACAAATCGGTTGTAATTCAATTATAAACTAGAAAAGCGGAAATAAAAAAGAAAAATATATATGGGCGTATGTATAAACATTTCCATAAACGAAATGTCCTAGCTTCTGCAACTGGAATTTATTTTAATTTGTTTGTTTTCATTTTTTTTTTTGCTGTTGTTGTTAGTTTTAGTTGAGTTATAGCTGTAGGTGGATGCACGAACAAGTCAAATATGCAGGGATTTAATTAAAAAATCTGTACAAAGCTGTGATTTTTATACCCTTCCAGGGTGTTTTAATTTTAGGTAGAAGCTTGCCACGCAGTGAAGGAGTAATTCCAGACCTTATAAACTATTTACATATATTCTTGATTAGCATTAACAGCCGAGCCGATCTAGCCATATCTGTCTGTCCGTTTCTTTGTAAACTTGTTTCTCAGGTTTTAAGTTATCTAAATAAAACTTTGCAGATAGGCTTCTTTCTAGATACCCTATAATTTGGAACGAGGGGGACCGGACGACTATAGGTTTAATCAGAAAATTCTTAGAAAAACATATTAAATATAACCGGGTTTTATTATATTTTCCTAGAGTTCAATACTTAAATATTTGAAAATACTTTAGATAAATTATTTAAATGACATGACTAAAATATCATTAAGCTGCCATATAAACGATCGAGAAATTAATACTAATTTGGCCTCGAAACTAAGAGGTGAGTGCAAGGGCTTTAGGGCTTTCATTTAAGTTGTATATCAATTAAATAGTGCGTAGTTTCCAGATGAGCAACCGAATGTTGGGAGAGCAAAGCAAAAGCTGCATCGCTTATCAATATCGATAAGAGCGTGGGAGAGTGTCCCTCTCTGGACCACGCCGCTCTCCGATCAAGCTCTTCCCATTCAATTTTCTTTGCATTTGGCACTCGCGTTTCGTTTAGTTCGGTCGGTAATTGCGCAGCGCGTACGAGAAAAGTGTGAAAATCGGGAAAACGTCCGGAAAATTCGTCGTCGTTGATTATATTAGTGCCTCGTGAAAAACCAGCCCTATGGAGGGTTCGGAACCAGAAAAATTGTGCGAAAATCCGCATTTAAAGCCTAAAAATCGATTAAGAGATAAGGTACACTTGAAATTTAATTTGATGGCCTAAAGAGAAAAAATCGCGAAATTCCAAAAGTAAAAGTGAAAAAAATATCCAAAAGTGCAAGTGTTTTAAAGGTGTTTTCCAGGTTATATATTTTTTTTCTTTTTTTTTGTGTGTGTTTCATATTATTCGTATTCGTATTAATTCTCTGGCCTGACTTTTTTGAGTGTATAGCTTTGTGAACGAAATCAAAGAAGACAAGACGAAAGAGCTTGCGCAGCTTGTGCTGGCAACTAACGACAGAGTGAGTGAGTGAGATCATTAATTTTTGTTGTTCCCTTCTTAGTTATGATTTTTGTACAGCCTAGACTTAGCTGTTTGCTTATCTCATTCTGATAAAAGCCCTTGAAAATTGAGTGAAAATTGAGACGAAGCTTAACTGCACTCTCACGGGAACTATGTAGATCCTAAAATGTGATCCACATTGGTGGTCTGAAAGCTGTAGGCGTTGGTTCTTTCGATTGCATGGGTGTAAAAGTAAATTGAAGTTATTTGCATATAGAAATTACAATAATCCTAATGGAAAAGCTTTAAATAATTTATTTTAAAGTACTATTTTTATGTTTATACCCCCTATACATTATTTACATTAACATACCTACCTTCAAAGTGTATTAATGTTAGTCAGAAGGAATCATTTCCGACCCTATAAACTATACTTTTTTTTGTCCGTCTGTCTGTTTCTTTTTCTTTCTATTCTTATTAGTTAATAATCGGAACGGACTAGATCATAGATTTTCCTTTTCATTTGGCCAAAATGATCCAATTAGAAATTTCAAGGGTATACAATCTTCGGGGTGCCAAACTTAGCTTTCTTTCCTAATTTAGAGATAGGATTTTTAGGAACAGGAGGCTAGGGAGGGGTCCTGCCAAATCAACTGACTGACTGAATTAAGCAAATTTTTGTTTATAATGGTTTTGGGTTCTAGAATATATATTTTTTTATTCAACGTGGATCATCACGACTCTATAGGATATTAATATATACATCACGTATCAATTGAAAGCAAAAGTTATAGCATTTTTTGCCAGAGTTGATGAAAGCGGATTATTTCGAAATGAAAATACGGCTACAAGGTAAAAGCAAGAAAATAACAAAAATAAATTCACAACTGCATGTGTAATACCTTTCAGAAAAGTTATTCATACATAAAAATACCATAGATTTAATATTATTTACCACCTGCATCTCTACTGTATGAAAAAGACTTCAGTCAATGGAATTTAATTAGCTGCTACAATGTGTACTTGAAGCTATTAGTGAAATATATTTTTTTTGTGCTGAAATCAGATTGTGGTAGTATAATCTAAATTAAAATATCAGCAACTTTTAAACCAGATTTTTTATTTATTGGTATAATTCAGGGGAATTTGCCAAAGTCTTTCTTAATTTAATTAGTTGACTGATTAAAATAAGGCCAAATATTTTGGAAATATTTTTCTAAAGGTTCTGTTGGTTTCCTTATTATAATATTTAATATATTTATTTCTAAAGGTTTTAAAAAAATAATTTGCTGATTTCAACGAAGTTACCTTTATTATAAATATAATATAATTATAAAACTCTGAGTATTTAAAGGCTTCTCACTAATTTAAATATCAACAAATAATTATATGAACTAATTAAATTTGAAATTATGAATATTACCTATAACAGCATATAACTAAGCTAATAAAGAATTGAAGAGTTTATCCATTTATTCGTTCCACTTAAACTCTCTTCGTTTTAGCCTATTTTTATGCCAATTCACAGCAAATAAGCTGGCTGACTTACTTATAATTTTTAGTTATAACCTGGCCATAATGCATATGCAACTTCATTGTCGGTTGATAAAGGAGGTGGAAACAGGTAGTAACCCAGCCAGCCCACCTGCCAGAAGTCAAACAATATAGCGACGGAAGTAGCAAATAAAATTCAAATTTGTGCCAAAGAGTTACGCGGCAAGAGAATTTCTGAATTTCCTCCCATTTCCCATGAGTTGATTTCAAAACGCTAATGTTGTTGCATGAACGTGTAGGTTCATATATAAATATATATATATATATATAGATGTGTGTACAAAGGTGAATGAGTGTGTGGGAAGAGCTTTATGAGGGTTCGCCGTGTGTTGCCGGTAATAAATTTCACCCCATTCCCCTATTCTCTTCGCGCCATTTATGCCTTCCATTTTGCATTTATTTCAGCTTCCATTGTATGCTCTCCGTGTCTGTGGGTGTATTTATGAGTGTGGGCGTGTGTATCTGTGTGTGTGTGCCACGTTGGAGTGCAATATTATTATGCTAATTATCTTTTTGGTATTTCAATTGAAGCTACAATGCATCTGCTGAGACTTGCTGCGCCTGTCAGTTGGGAAAGCATTTATTAGCTGTTAAAGCCATAATTCTGAATAAACGGAAAAATATGAATAAGGATAAGGAAAGGATTTAAATGGAATGAGGCTGGCGGGAATATAAAGTCAGCAGAGAAAATTAAGAAATTCGAATATATGCACAACTTCCACAAATGTAGATTTACGGCACAGTTTTTCTTAAACTTAAGTTAATTGAATTACAGTTTATGTGGAGTATATCTGAAATGTAGATTTATATTTTTTAAATATTAATTATACGTATATTTTGTTGATAGTATTTTTTACAATTTTCGTTCATTTAAATTTTTATATAGTATTTGATACTTTTCTATATTTCAAATATTTAAGTTATTTTATACGAAAATTTTAATCAAACTACTTATTTTTGTTTGGATAAATTTTATATTTAGAACCTATAAACTGAAATTGCAACCATAATGACATTTAATATTCTCATCAACATAAACATATTTAAAAATACAATATAATTGGCATCGGTAAATACGATATTTATTATATATGTTATATATTAATATATTCATATATTCAGAAATAATACTGCATATAATAATTCTAAAGGAAGGCAACTCTGCTTTGCTGGATAATTTAAATCTGTATTGAAGTTTCGTTTGACCAAAGGACATTATCGATGGTGAACTCAGCGATTGAAAAGGGATTGCAATTCGATTCAGTGGGGATTTTTTGTGGCCGAAAGAGGGACTGGCTTTAATGGGAAAAACGCAGCTGCTTATTAACAATAATTTCCCCAAATGTGCGGTTACGTTTAAGCCAACAAACGCCAAAAACGCCGGGCATTCCGTATCTGTGTGCGTATTTACAATTATTAACGTGTAACACCCACAGAGCCACACACATACAAATGCACACAGGAATGTGTGGCGGGGCAGGAAGGACAAACACGAAGTGGCGGCCCAATACAACATGGCTTACACATATTCCCTCGGATGCGAATGTGGCAACAAACAGCGGCGACAAATGTGCGAGGGGTGGCGGTGGTAATAAGGCCATGTTTGCGGGGTGAATAATGATAAATGGCTTGGGGGAGGAGCGAGAGGTGGTTGCTTTGGGCCACATTGTTGCTCCTTTTGGCCTTTGCTGGGCAATTAAATTAAACTTAACACTGCCCGTGGTCCAAACGGTGGCCAGAAGATACCAATGGCAGCTGGTTGGTGGGCGTGGCTTTGGCAATCAGCAGTTACAGCGGCTAATTATAAGTATAGACTGGTTTAACGACGCTCCAGAGACTCGATGGCTCAATTACATTTCAATAATATATATTCCGGCCAACACTGTATATTTTTTTGTTATTGCCGTCCCTGCATCTCGTTAATTACTCTGCGGTTTTGCATGGTTCCAAAAGATATTGGTGCCAGAAGTTGTTTTATGGGATGAGGCCAGTTAATAATTGACTTAATGGTAAGGTAAAATATGGATAAATAATAATTTCGTTTATCTTTAGAGCTTTAGAACTAGGAATTTAATTATTCTTTTATAATAATTAAAGGAACATTAGTAAATTACTAACGTAACAAGCATGTTTGATTTAAAGTACAGGTGGCTTCTGAAATTATTTAAGAATTCCCTTAGATATAGCCTATACAATTCTTCACAATATTTAGTAGAAAAACTACGGCTTCAAAATCATTTAAACGGGTATTATAAACAATGTTACAAAATATTTCATAGAAAAGTAGAAATAAAACAAATATGCAGTGTAAATTTGTTTTATTTTTTACTTTTAGTACAATTTATTCCATATTCCTAACCAACTTTTGAAATGATTTCCAAGGTCCTGTCGTTTTTTAAACCTTCCTGTACTTATAAAGTTAAAAAGCAGTGATTGTGATCAAATTAAATCAATTGCATACCAGATTTTATTTTGCTAAATAAATTTAAAAAATTGTTTTTATTACGTCTTTAGTTAGTACATTTTTCATTACTTTCTATATTATAATCACTACAAAGATCTCAATGCCGAAACAACTAAAAATGAAATAAACTTAAGCTAGGTACCTATGGCCAGCATTAAACATATTTGCGGAATGAGAACGGTCGCTTTATGTGGGCAATAAAAGAGCACTCGACGGTTGTTTAACGATCCGAATATAGTGCCTGGAAGGTCCCGAAAAAAGAGGACGAAAAGGAATAGAGCAAAGCTTAGGTATGCAGATCGTTAGGGAGCCATCGGGAAATGCACTTTGTTGGAATTGTTCATGGCACATGCACGACGGACAAGGGAAGGAAAACTTTACGGCTTTGGCACGAAGCTCGGGCCTCGTAATAATCATAAGTAATCTAAATTCACAGTTATGTATTGTCTGGCTCCCACAATTCTGGCAAAAAACACCCACATTTTGCGACCGGTCTCTGAGTGCAATTGTAAAGTGCACGGTTTTATAGCATACTTTTTCGGGCCCATCTTCGTGCCTGGCTGGCTTTGGGCTATTCCCCATTTTTACTTCTGGCCACAACACACAAAAGCGTAATTTACATTTATGCTGATGATAATGATAATTGCTATCGTTGATTCTCTGTAATCCGTTCCATGCCAAAGACTTTTTTGTTGTTGTTTTTTTTTGTTCATATTGTTTTTCGGGGTCGACACGCGTTCTTGTTTTTAATTAATTAATTTCCATTTTATTATGTAGCTATTTTTGGCCATTATTATTTCATTGGATTTCAGGCCGCAGAGTTTTTTAAGCCTCCGGTTTTTGTGTGTGTGTATGTTTATTTTTTTGCCCGGCCAGCATATGTGTTTATTTTTCCGGTTTCCGTTGTTGACCTTATTTTATTTCTATCAAATTGATATGCGTGAAATTTTCTGCATCAACGGATTCAAGATTGATTTAATTGGAGATTTCTGATTTCGTAAATCCCAAAAGTTACGGTCTCTATACTTTTTCATGCAATTTGCTATTTAAATGAGAGCAAGAGTATTTGTAATTCGCAGTAATTGAATGCCAATGAGAAAGTATTTTTAATTTCGCACGATTCCTGGATTGCAGTAGAATTTCCCTTTACGCGATGTTTTTAATTATAATACATAAAGGATAATAATAAAACAAAAAAACAGGCGTTATCTGAAACATTCTGTCTGAAAAATGTAATGAATTATGACGGCTTTAATGTGATTTAAGCAGGCAGAAATTTAGAAATCTCTTTCCGCCTGGCGCACCTTTAAGTGACATTTATTATTGAGCAAAGTGCTGCAGCTGGAAAAGAAGTTGCTGGTAAAATGAATTGGCGCACATTAAATTAAGTCGTTCAAAGCAAGTCCCAAATAAATAGTATGCAATTTATTAGCCAAAGAAATAAATAATGCACTTAGCCTAGAATAAAACCGGTGGCTCAAAGGAGACCAAAATGAAATTTTACCGATTCTCTTGAAAATTCAGCAGCCAAACCGAAGTTAAACAAGCAAATTAACATTTTAAACACACTGCCAACACGAATCCATGAAGCTCACAATTCCATGTTCATTTACTGCGGCCGCCGCCTTTGCTCTCCAGCTTTTGTGCTTTGTTTGAGTTTGTTGTGCCATTGTATCTGTATCTGTATATGTGTATGTATATGTATCTGTATCTGCTGCTGCAGCTGCCAGTGCCACTGCATTTGTATCTGCATCTAAGCCTTGTCTGTATCTGTTTACCCTTGCCAGTCAAAGGGCTGCTTTCAACCAGTCTCGCTAAAGGCAGGCGGCTAAAATATTTGCTTAGTTTTAACGTTAATGGAAATTTAATGCAGCTGTATAAATCTCTGACTGCCAGATAGTGCAGGTCTATAAATTCGCAGGTGAACACAAATCTGGTTAGAAGTAATAGCTTACTTTACTTAAATTTATCTAAACTTGGTTAAAATCCTGCAAAAAATATATTATTTTTAATTTTAATTGTTAGAAGTAATAGCTTACTTTACTTAAATTTATCTTAACAAGCTTAAATCGTTAGAGAAAATATATAAATTTTTTATTGTGATTAACATTTAATTCTGATACAGCTGTTGAAATGTAAAATTTCAAAGGCAACGATGTTTCGTAAACCAAATGTTGTCTTTTTATATTATTTTCTTTTATAAAATTACTTTACTATTCCCCATTTACTTTTTTATTCCTTATAGATTACAATTTAATTTGCAAATTCAATAAGTTTAAACCTTAAAAAAGTACAGGCAAAAAATATACATTTAGTGTAACTCTAATTGGTTAACCTCTTAAAGATTACGTATACGCAGTGTGGTACGTTGGAAACCTTTTATATTCTCGACTCGGCTGCTTCGCCGGTTGCTGTAGGTGTTGCCTCCGCTGTAGCTGCTTGTTTTTACCAACATAATTAAAATTGCGGTTGAATTATATATTGCACCTGTGGCGGGCCACCGCAGCTATGTCCTCGCAGCCCGGCCAAACGATGCGCACATTGCCCGTGTGAAGTCCTGCGGTTTGTCCATGGCACTTTAAGCCCATTCCCTGCTGCAACTCGCCCTCTTCCCGGGGAAAAAAGGTGGCAACAAGAACAAGTTAAAGTTGTCTGCCCGCTCCTTTTTTGGACATATAAATTTTAAGTGCAACACATTAATGGCCTGCTAGCTGCAACACGCGACGCAATGGGTAGAGGTAAATGCATCTAGCGCAGGTGCCACAGCTCTTAGTGCCACTTGCAACATATGGATGTCATGTTATAATTGCCCCAGTCTCACCGCAGGACTGCGGGGCTGGGTGGAGTACCTCCTCAGGCCGAGTAAAAACTCCTACAAAAATGACTTTCCATAAGGCAACTGAGCCTGGCCCACAACGGTTTTCCTTTCTATTTTCTTTCTTCTTTGCCATTTTTGGGTTAACTTATCTGCTTTTGGCTCGCTTGTACCTGAGCAAGTTCAGGCCACGCCCACCGGTGACTTGCATTGTGTTCACCCTTGTGGTTGCCCCACAATTGTCGCGTTGGTAATACCCATTCCAAGGAGTCCTTCAAAATATAAGTGTAGTTGGTCACAACACAATCCTTTAGATATACACAAAGTCATACTGGTCTTTCTCTTATTAATTATTAACAAGTCATTTATTTAATTTAAGTTTTATATGATTCATTTATTAAACATTTATCTTAAATATAAAATTTTAATTTATGCTTAATAGTGCCTTAAGCCTGAAAAAATGAAATTCAATAAAAAACGTTATCGAAATAAAATGTTTAATTTGAAAACAATGTTTAATGTTTAAAGGTTTAATATATTTGCTAATAATGAATTTTAATGTTTTAAATTTGTATTCTAAGAAACTTAGGCGGCATCCGTAAAAGTTGTATATATTTAAAATTTAAACAAGGAGTTGCTTAGTTTTTGGTATTTATAGAACTTATGAACAGCCTGAAATGATTAAGCACTTAAGTGCTCCTCCAATTGTTAATATTGTTACCCATTTTCCTTAAAGGGTACTCCCACTGCGTATTCCCCGTAAGATGGCCTTCCTTTACTTGAGCTTCTGGCTTGGTTCGTTTCTTTTTTTTTTCCAGTTGTAATAATGGCAAGCCAGTCTGGACAACATAATCAACGGTTTAATGCATATAATTTTCTGCATGAACAGGCCCCAAGACCCTCGGATTCCACCCACCTAAATATCCATGACCAAAGCTGTTCATAGTCATTAGTTGCTCGCAGTGGTCTGCTCCCGTTCTGCTTCGTTCTGAGCTGTTTGCCATGAATAATGACTTGCCACTTGATATTGTTAGCAAATAGCGAAAATTATTAATGTGCCCACTGGGGGGGTCGAAGGCGTGACTACCAGGCCTACGCTAAAGGTCAGTCCAAGCCTTTGTCGAATCGGTTTCTTGATACAAATGGAACTGATAATGCAGTGAAATGCCGTAATGAGGGAAATTCAATAGGTTCCACGAATGACTGCGATGCGTTTCCTATGAATGGCGAAGCCAAAAAGTGCTCCTTATCGGACGCACGGAGTGAGCCAGGATCCGGGACATAAATCAACTGCAGTGATACTGGGCAAGCCATAACTTTCTGACTGATTTTTTGTCACTTTCCGAGTTGAAAGAGCGGGGGAGAGGTTGAGGGAGAGCGTATATTACACGGCTCAATGGGGCCAACTGATTGTTTATAAATAAATACCATAAACAAAGAGCTGTAAAAAAAAGGCTGGCCGAAATTGAAATGAATTTTAAAAGCGATGAAAGAGAAAATCGGAATCAGAGTCATCCGCGGGTCTCTATATTAAAAATGCATTATGAAAAACACGTCTGTTTGCTTCTCCAACTGATGGAATAAAATGCCGTAAAAAATGAAGGATTATATGACCCGCATGAGCGTATTTCTCCGATACGTACACAGAAGAAAATGCATTTAGAACAGGCACCAGGAAATTTTTAAACTTTTGGTTTCAGGTTTTAATAAATACATTTCATAAACATCGGGAATATTGGAATGAAAGGTTTAGCTTACGTCAAGCTTGAATTTTGAAAATAATCTGAAAAACTGATGTTTCTTGTAGTGTATCAGTGGATATCAAACATACCTATATGTATATATTATATACATTCGATGCTGCATTCAATTGCAGGAGGAAATAAACATGCATCAAGCTTGCTGCACGCACCGCCGTAAACATGTTGCCCGTGCAACGGTTACTGTAGATTCCGGGCAGCGGGTTACGGCAACGCGAGAGCTCTTTACCGGGGCATGCCACCCGAAACCAGGACGACATGCCACTCATTTCAAGTGGCCAAAAAAAAAGAAAATAAAACGAACCGAACCCAGTCCCAATGCCAGCCACACACCCGCGTCACTGCATTCAACAAGCAATTGAATAACAACATTTCCATTTGGTGCGTCTTTCGAATGACGATTAAATTAAAGCTACGCCCAGTCCGCCGGAGGGAAAGGTGGAAGCTGAATGGCATTAAGGACATCGGGACAGGACCAGCAGCAGTTAGCGTAAATTGAGCTAAATACAATAATCTGTTAGCAGCCATTAATCTCTTGTATGGGTAAACTATTCAAAGGATTGCGAATGGGAATTTCGAAGGTAGGTTTAGCTAAATTGGGAGTCATATATGCTATATAGGGTTTAAAATGGGTTAGATATTAGTTTAATTCAAGAAAAAGCTAGGAATAAAGTTAATTAGAGTACAGCTTGTCCTTTGATCACAGCACAAGTGCATAAGCCCTTACTGATAAATACATAAATTAAAACCAATTAATTAACATGAATCTGAAAAACCAAATTATGACAAATCAAATAAAAGCAGCCTCGTGCCATTATGACAAGTTAAGTCTAAAAAATGTTGTAAATCATCAGAAAACCAGGGATCAAGCCAAAGTTAAATCTTCTTTTTTTTGTTGTTTCTAGTAATACAAAATCAATAATTACCCTTGACATTTTCCCGCATAGTTTTCTCTGATCTCCAAATATTCAATGCCTGGGCATAAAATCCCACACACAAAGCCAAAAAACGAAAAAATTACAAAGAAAAAGGGCAAATAAATCGCTTTTTGTTTGGTAGCGTCAAATAAATACATAAATATGCAGCTTACTAGTGCAACAAGCATCGGCCATCGAACAGCGATATGCTATATATATATATATATTTTTTTTTTTTGTTGACTGGATATAGAAATGTAAATACAATTTATGCATAAATGTGTGTTACGCCCCGCTGCAGTCACACTTTTGCTGTGTACAAAAGGAACTCGCATTGCAGGGGCTTTATTTTTTGTCCAGACTTTGTAGTTTTCAAAGTCATTTGGGACCGTGCAAAAAAATGTAGAAATATTTGCTATTTGCAGCTTAAAAAGTGTTCCGGTTTATTTGCATTATCCGTTTGATTGGTCGGGATTTGGAGAGAATTTCAACACAGTTGAAATTGATATTTGGCATTGAGCCTTATGATTAGCAAATATGTGCAGGCCTTTAATGTCAATTATTAAATTAAGGATATATTTTCATGATTTCTTGGACTTTAAACTAATCAACGAATGCAATTTATAATTTTATTTCGAGCTTTCGAGTTACAAAATACTTTACAAGGGCTTGTAGCCGCATTAAACGCACTCAAACTGAAATTATGCCTACACATGTAATTCAATATCAAATCAAATTAATTATCTGCCACAATGTAAAGAGCTCGACAAACAGACAAATCAAATGCCTATAGTTTGTGCATTATGCATGCGCATAAAACTGTTATAAAATCGAATTAAAATGGCGAAACCTTTGGGGTTGGGGTCGGGCCATATCATAACAACAACCACTTGAGCTGAACCCATTGTTCATTTATATAATTAAATTCAACAAGCGGTCGGGCAGAGTATCGAATGGAATAGCAGCAGCCTGGATGTACCAGCCTGCTGCTTATGCATATATATATATATTCTTCCCCGCGTTATTTACTGTTTACATTGGCCAGAGAATTTTATGGACCACAAATGATCGGCAAACTAATTTCACGTAGAAATATTTACGGGTGAAACAATCCAAAAATTACCATTATTTGGCAGGCAATTTATAAACATCATAAAATGGCCAGGTACAAATTTCTCCTATTTTTGGTCTGTTTTATCTGCACTTGTTAATGGCTTTCGATTTGAATTTGGTATTGGGGATTATGTATTCCATAATCCTCTGCCGAAGTGAGCGAAAGGGTGAAGTTGGTTGCATTTACCAAAATGGTTTTCCTAGATTATGTCAGTATTAGATCCTTTTTAATTTTTAGAGATATATGCAAAATATTTGCGACTTAGAAATATAAATGATATGCGGAGGGTTGCTAAATATTACTGAAATTAGTATGTGATATTTATAAAATCTTTATCTTAACACGATATATTTATTTATATTTTTTGTAAATAGGTAATTGGTTTTTTCCGAGATACATCACTTTAAATGCTTATAATGAGACTTTCTAAAATAAGTATTTATGTATTATATATTTAAGTAGTTAATTAGTTAATTTGAAACACTCTCACGCATTTTCTCGCAATCGTTTCCAATTGAATAAACATAATCCCTTAATCGTTTCTGGCTTTGCTTCGGGTCTCGATATTAAGCTAATTAGCCAAATCTGTATATATTCTGTTGATTTGTATTATTTTTATTCACATTTCCAGCCGGCCGCTCCCTGACGTTAGTTTGCAATTGGTATTTGCACTTGCCACGCATAATTTATGCATAATTATTGAAAGCAAACAATGCAACTGGGGGTTTAGTGGAGTTCAGATGGGCAATTTTGACCCGTACTCCTACTAGGCCAAAGCACACATATGCAAATCGGTGTTTAGGCCATAGTGTGCGCTTTGGTGTGTGTGCTCCGGTGGCCGCAACAAATTGACTTGCCATTAAATATTATTATCAATTTGCCGCAGATTTTTGCTAATTTTATTTAATTGCATATTAATTTTGTGTGCTGGCTCTTGGCCCAGATGCTCCACACTTAGTGGCATGCTTTTAGCCCACCGCCGTTCGCTATTCGCTATTTTTCCTCTTGCCACTCGAGAGAGTCCAGTAAAACACTTTTGCTTTCAGTGCCAGGCAGGCAGAAGTTTCCGGTGCCGGTGATTAATGTGCTGCTATAACGTTAGTGCCAGCTTTAAGCCACGACTAAGAGATATAAGGGCAGGCAGCCAGCAGCCACACATGCCGTTCCTGCCACTTCCACGGAACTGGCCACCGGTTACTCGCCGCTTGGACCTTCGAGATTCGAGCAGCACCTCGCCGGGCTTTCTTGGGTCTGGCAAATATTTTTGTCTGCTCGGAAAATATTTAACACAATGGCTGTTAATGGCTGTGGTCAGCCAGGGATTTTTCTCTATTTTTCCAGCTCTTCAATTTCGCTGCCGCGTATATATACATTTTTTTTAGTTTAAACATAACAAGCGATAAATTAACTGAGGCCTGACAGCACGAAGCTCTTTGCCGGTCTCACTAATTGCAAGTGTGCCGGCCGCATAAATATAAAATCCCCTGACCGCGGAGTTTAAAATGTTCATCTTTAAGTAGGCGCCAGATTTTGCTGCATACCATTCTCCTATTTTGTTGTATTCTTTTTTGCCAGTGTATGCTCCCTTGCACCACATTAATTAATTATGTTATTATGCACGCAAAAGTTCGTAAAGGTAAAAGTTTGCAGTATGCAACAAAATATTGAAAATTAAGACCAAGCCAAAGTCTGGCACGCCCCCTTGCCAGCCATACGTAAGGGTGTCTATTAGTCTACACACACACACACACACACACACACACTCAGCTACCTTGGGAAGACAAGGATTTTTATATGCTAAAGTTTTGCCTCATGAGTTTGAAGCTTTTGTGTTCACACATTTTAAGCGTTTTTATAGACACTTTATGCTGGCTGCAGCAACGCGGCGTATGCGTAATGTGGCAAGTTTTAATGATTTATGAGCCAGGGCATTATGAGCTCATAAAAAAAGGTGCAAAATGGATAATATAATGCGCTTAAAAGATGTTGTCCTTTGAGGGCTGAGCTGATGCCGAGTTTCGTATAGATTATATTGTTTAGAAATATTTTGAGATTTCAATAATTTCTCAGTATCTAATCTAGATCTCTTTGAAATAAGAATAATAAAATAAGAATAATAACTCTTTAAATACATAAATAATTAAACTTAAGTTATTTATGTATTGCCAAATAATACTTAATCTGTTTGATTTGTTGGTAAAGGTTATTTAAATATTATTTCTAAAGTACAAATCTCTCTGCTTTCAAAGTCAAGCCTCGAAACTGAGTTGTGGTGTCCTTTAGACAAGTCTGTATGTGTGCCTTGTGGTGTCCTGCGGGTGTGAGGTTTGCTGATGGTTAGCGCTGACTTGAGCGCTTACCTACGGCGACACGATTGGAGGACTAACAATTGTCGATAAATCATTACAATGGCAAATGCTTGTTTATTTGTATGCGTAAATATGTAGTGTTTGCACTAGTCCTTCCTCACACCAATACCAATACCAAAACCAACATCAACCCTTCGAACCAATACAGACCCAACGACTAACACACTTACACTTACTCCAGGACCTGGCTCTTGAATAAACATAAATGCATGGCGTTTATGTTAAAAGCACCCAACGGGGGCACTTATCAGGCACCGCACATTGCCAGTACCGGCTTCAGATTCCGATTCACCTCTAGATTCGGTCCTAGCTTTGGATCCTGTCTTGACTGTTGCTGCTTCTCCTCTCCAGCTTGGTCCTTTCTCGCTCAGGACCCGGCACTTGTGCCCGGCGGCTGTCTGGATGAGTGATTGCCGCTGCACATGTGTGAGTGAGTGCGTGAGTGGCGGGCGTGCTACTAGCTGTCATCCGATACTTTGACAGCTTCTTTTTTTGAGTTTCCACATGGAGAAAAAAAGTGGTTTCTAGCTGGGAGTATCTTTAGAGTTACCCACAGCCAACATTTTTCTAATCTGTTAATATGAATAAGCTTAGTTCTTTACGAAAGCATAAACAGTAAACAGTTAAATTAAATATATTTCATAAATATTTGTACAATTTTAAGTGTATGAAATCAAAGTTCTTGGGGAAACGCAATGCGACAGTTTCAGGGGCCCAGTCTACACCAAAGCCTTGCTCGAGGCTCTATGTAAATTTGGCAAAGTTACTGCGTGTGCCTCTCTCTCTATTTATGCCCTAACTCTTTTTTTTTTTACCAGATATCCGAGAGATTTGGCTTCAAACAGGTGGCAGGAGCCAAAAATAACCAAAACCCGCTGCAGCCAGAGCATGCTGATTTTAAATCAAATGAATATTTATTAAAGCATTGCAGCTCTGCCCCAAAGCGACTGCAAAATCGTAAAAGACGTGGGCACTGTGGCTCAGCGCGTTTATGCCTCAATAAGCTCATGATTAATAGCCCGTCTCGCTGGCTTTGTAATGAGCAAAAGGCGAAGGAACCCAGCGAACGAATCAACCAAAGGGCAACTGGGAAATATAGGGAGGCAGGATATCCTCGTCCTTGTGCTTGTTCCTGCTAGGGAAACTTTATAAAAAAAAAGGAAAAACCACAGCTATGAGTATAAGATGAAATGTAAGGGGGATAAAAATTCACTGGAGATACTATGAAACACCCACAAGAGAATGTAAATCTGGGCAAGCAGCATTAACTTTCAATTAAATAAGAATATGATATTTAAAAAACAAGAATGGAAAGCGTGGGAAACATAAGAGCCTGAGCTAAAGCATAATATGATTTTGCCTTATTTAGACTCCACAGGAAATACTGAGTTATTAACTTATAATCAGCAATATTAATGGGTTTGATTTAAATAACAAATCTGCCATTTGGCCAACACAATATCCTACCAAGAAGTACCAACTGATTTTCGCACTCTGAACCCCAAAATTATTTCCCAACCAAAATTCCGGGAACCACTTTCCTCGAGGGCCCCCAAGGAGAGAGAGAGAGTCTGCAAATGAGGCGCAAGGCATTAGGGCGACGGATATTTCGCCGAAGTGAAGTGTAGTGCGGCGGTGCATTGGTGCTTCGAGGGACTTATGCAAATATTGGATCAGTCATCGTGAGCGGCAACGACATGAACGTCAACTCCGACGTTATAGCCATCTCATTGGCATCGTCACCGCAAATCGTCGCTTCACACACACACACGACCAATGCTGAGGGTGTGCGAGTAGTGTTGCGTACACCTTAATGCTTTTACCATTACCATATGGAATATGGCATCCGCCTGCCCATCTTCAGCTCGGTTTGCTTTTGTTTGCTGCTCGTTGATTTTGCGTTTTTGGTTTTCTGGTTTTTGTTTGCTTTGGTGTGGGTGTGGCTGCCGTTTCCCAGTGCTCCGGCCAACTTGCTAACGGCGGTTAATGTTACGTGTAAATGCGCATTTCCGTTTCCTGTCGCTGGCTTACACCCCCGCCATTAAACCTCATTCCTCACTCACTTATCAAGCTCCTTCGAACAGCATCTCCCTTCGAGATGATATAATATCGTAAAGGTATTAAATGTGCAAGTTGATATTGCTTTTATTATTTAATATATATTATAATTATTTTATATATTAGCATCTATGTATCTGCTTATTTTCTTAGTTCCATGAAATTTGCTTATAATTGATATTTTGTTTTAACTATCGATTTACATCTCTAATGCAAAAAAAAAAACCCACTCGTACTCAGACACTTGCGCACACATACTTCGTATGACTGCTGGCGGTTTTTCAAAAAGCCAACTGTTTGGCAGGAAGTTGAGCAAGAAAATTTTTCAGCCTGTTTGCAATTCACTTGAAGCAGTAAATATGTATATATTGATGGGCGGGCACTTGGCAGGTGTGCATAATTAGAGCTGTTAGTCGGTACATGCCATGCATGAGATTTATTCTTTGGGAAATTTAAGAAATCAGAAAAATAATTTGAAATAAACTTGAAATAACTATATCCCAATTGAAATAAGACTCTACAAATATAAAGAATACGTTAGAAGTGGTGAGGTCCGACAAAAATGAATTTGATCTAGGCCTGATCCCCCCTACAGCATCTAGTTATCATGGCTAAAACTTACCGCAGTGGAGGACACACATCCAGTGGTTTATTCCAGCGTTATATATTCTTGATGACTTCAATAAGGCTTTACATCGCATCATTACAAAACTGTCTTCTTCTTGGTTATCTAGATGTATTCCATTGGTTAGGTGATATTTTAGGGGTCGATGGGTAATCACTTTTACTATCACTTGAGATGTAAACACTGGGGAGGCCACAGGGTGAATGAAGCCAGGCCGATGGGAGTACCCCTATTTATAGTCTCCCAGTAAAGAGAAGAGCAGAGAAAGTGAGAGCGAGAGAAACAGCGATACCTTTAGAGATAGGCAGAGAGCGAGAGAGAGTAATAGAGCGAAAGGGGTATCTCTAGAGATATACAGAGAGACATAAACAGAAAAAGATGGAGATAAAAAGAGAGAGAGAGAGAAAGAAAAAAAAAGAGAGAGAGAGAGAGAGAGAGAGAGAGGGAGAGAGAGTAAAAGAGCGAGGAAGAGAGTGCTTACTATAAATTGAGAATTAATCAAATTCGGCAAATATTAAGTATACGTAGTCGTGCGAAGTCTGTTAAAAATTTATCTATGTACAAAAATATTAATATTAATTTATTAAACAAAATATATAATATATTAATATTAAGGATTTCATTCAAATAAATTTTAAACAGCAGCATGTCGATTTAAAAACTAAAATGTGGGAAATATTAAGTATACGTCAGAAGTCCGACAAAGATTTATCTATACAAAATGAAAATGTTTATAGTTTTATAATATTTATTTATTGCTTACAGTCTTATATACCATTTTTATTAATTTGTAAACTCAAAATGCCATTAGACCGCAACAATTACTTCAAATTTTAAAAATATTACGTATACGTAAACATACATTTATTTGAAAATGTTTATACTTTTATAAAGTATTAATATTAATATGTATTTATAACAATAATACGTCACTTATTTTATTCAATACTTTTTGTTTATTTTTCTGACTTAAAATATGTGCAATTGTGCATTTGTACATCCATTTCCACCCAGATCAAGGTTTAATCCTTCCTGACTCCATCTTTTGATTTTCTTCACTTACTTCTCCGCCGATTTTCTGTTGGTTTACCAGGCCGTTTTATAATGAATTTAAATTTTCTGTAAATGTCCCTGGGAGCGATTGCTTCTCTCTGTTTGTGGCCATACGCTGCATTGCCTCGCTCCCTTTACCCATTCCATTCTGTCCGCCATCGACAGAGGCCCTCTTCCGTTTCCGCTTTTTTCGCCCCACACTCTGACCCCCGCCTCGCTCTGTCACGGAACTCGTTACTTTCATTAGCAGCTCCTACTTTTTTAGTGGCCCTCCCTTTGGCCTTTGTTGTTGTTGCCTTTGTGCACTTCCTGTGCCAGAAATTGAATTACAATGTTGTCGCTGCAGCTGCCCCGCAGTCCCCCGGCCCACGTTTCGTTGTCACTGCAAATTTTTTTGTGTGTAATCAAATTGCAGACGAATTTTTTTTTGTGTCATTCTCTTTTGCAGCGTTTTTCGTGGGCTTGGCAAGTCATTTAATTTGGTTTTTATAAAAAGTTCGCTTGGCTAAATGACGGGCGCCTACTATTTTTTTATGTTGCATTTTCAACTTTTTGAAATGGTGTGAACAGTGATTTTGTTGTTGTTGTTTTTGTTGTTACCAAATTGCATTGGATGTTTCAGATGCAGTTGCTAAAGTTTCATTGGGGGCTCAAATGAGTTATTAATTGAGTTATTAGTTCAAAATAGCCATATAGCCACTTTTTTGCCCTGTGAGTTTGAGTTTATTGTAAAAATAAAGAATGGAGTAACATTTGTCGTATGTAAAGTGAGTGGAGAAAATATAAAATTGTATATACTAGCGAAGAAATTATAATTTTTGTATATGTCATATTAGGTGATGCATGTAATGTAATGGTTTCACGACTATTATTATTATTTACTATTTGAAATTGTTTTTCTACATTTGTTTGCCTATTCAATCTATAGATATGATTTATAGGTAAAGTTGTAGTATTAATTATGGTTCATGAAAATTATTGCTTTTTATTTCATTTAATGATTTGTAATTGTGAGTTGTACATTGAAATGTTAGTGCTTAATCAGAACAACAAACATTTTTGCTTAAAAGGGTGTTAGTTTGTTGAAAAGATATCCTAACTTTCTTCAATACAAAATATATTTATATTTTAATATTCTTCATGTATGAAGCGATTATTGTGCATAACAAAAAGTTTAAATAAGATACTTACTTAAAATACTTTGTCAATCGATTTTAGACTGCTTCCCATTTGCTGATGATGTACTGTTTAGTGAATGAATTAAATAGTCCTCTAATAGTTTTCCTAATGCCAAATACACTTCGGTGTTTTCCGTCAAGTGAAATATAATTATTAAATATACTATCTTTATATTACTCTTGTCAATTTCTATGGCTCATAAACCTAAATATAAATATATATAAATGAACAAATAATAATAATTTTCCAATTCTTTTAGGTTTTGTTTTTGGTTATATTTTTAATAAGTTCCTTAAATAATTATATATATATAAACTCAAATATTATTATGCTTAGGTTTCTTGCTTTAAACTCGTTAATGCATATTTAAATATGCTCAGCTGATTGTCTTTTGGAAAATGAACTATCTGCCTGGTCAGTGTTATTCATTGTCTTACCCCTCATTGTGCGGTCCATTGCATTTATGAATTTCAATTGCCGGCGGCCCAGGTCGCTCTATAAAGAAACTTAGTTTGCTCCGGCCGAACATTTGGTGGCGCACAAATAAGAGAAAAATGAACAGGGAGCGCGAATAAATGGAAAACTCATCGGTTCCGCGTTTCGCAAGCTGCGCTCGCTATCGATAAATCTTTACGCAGCAGCAGGGAGGAGGGCAGGGAAAACGAAAACAGAATGCTGGCGTGCACTTTTCATTTGTTATTGGCGCAATATGCGCGTAAATCGCGATTTCAATGGCTAAATATTGATTGAACGAATGAACTCAATATGCATGCCAGCCATGCCCAACTAAATATGCATCCCATCTATCTCCGGCCATCATCTATATCCCAGCCGTTGGGCCATCTATCCGTCCGTCCGCCCAACCATTCGTCCTGCCATCCTTGCTGAAGGATCTGTGTGTTTCAGTTGCCGTTTGTCGTGAACTGTGCCCGTTAGTTGCCAACTGCATAGAGGCGTGCTGCATATTTGTTCGCTACAGGCTGACGCACTCTCTCACACACACACACACTCAACACGGATACACACACACCCGGCCATAGAAGGACTCGCACCTACACGCACCGACAGAGTTGCATTTTAGGCCAGGTTATTGCAATGAAAATCGCTTTAAGCTGCCAAATGCAAACTGCATTTTCGGACTATGAACATGGCGACAATGAGGGGAAGGGGGTACTAGAAATAGGGGGGGTAGTGGGAGATAAGGGGAGTGTGTGCGTTGGGGGCTGCTGCTAAGAGCACTGCGAGCACAGGCGCCTTTAAGCGCTCAACGAAAATCATGTTACCTGCACGTTTTGGCCATCCATCGAAAAGCGCTAAAACCGATACCTATTCACCAACACCGAAAGTAATATATTGGAAAGTAAAAGAAATAATATGAATATAATGTGAAAATCTCATTAAAAACATTTAACATTTATATATAGATGTTAGTGTTAAATATTAATATATCGATAGTGCAACGATAGTTCATGTAAATGCCCTTTTCTTTTAGTAAATATAAATATGTACTAATAATTTAATAATAATAATAATACTAATAATTGTTATTTAGTACAAAATAACATATTATTGGTGCAAATAAAGAAAACAAACACACTTTTTCAGATGTTTGTGTTTTATATTTATATTACCAATTTCTTTAAACTTTTGATAGATAGTGAAAGCAATGTTTGTTTCGATATATTATATAGATGAAAAGTCCTATATAATATTGTGACAACGATATACAGATACATCCTCTTTGTTAACTTTTAGGAGCTGATTTCTGGAAATAAAAGAAAGTATTTTGGATTTTTTTTTTGTTTATTTATTATTTCATTCATAATTGTAAATAAAAAATAAAATAGTCTGTTTAGTTTTGTAAATATATTTAGTTGCGTATTTTTCATTAAGCAGTATTTTCAGATAAATCCCATTTTTTATAAACAATATTATGACTATATCCAAATTTTCGCTCAGTGCATGACCTGTGCAGGTTGCCTACTTTTGGCCGCATGCTCTCGTGTTATTGTAGAAGCGAACGATTTATTGAAATGCGCACACACAGCGGCACTACACTGAAAGGGTGTGCGTGTGTGCCTAGGTTTGGGTTTTTGTACAACGTTTGGCAGGCGCTCGACGCTTGAGCTTCAATTGATGCTGTGGTCACGCTTTATTTTCATTGCAGGCTCCCATATCCCGTCGCCCGTCCCCCGTCCCCCGTCTCCCGTCCCCGGAAAACATGCCCCCCCAATGCGCCTTTTACCCTCGTTTGGTCGGCGGGCCTGCGGCCAGCTTTCTGTTTTCAGCTCCTGTCTCGGATGTGCAGCCTTTATTAGCTCCGCCCCATAAACGCAGCTAAACATCAATTACTTAAGCTTTGTGCCGCACCGAAGCGAGAGCAGAGCCGGGACTGAACAGAGGACTCTATAATCCTGGCCAGCCTCAGAGCGTACTGAACAAATGCCGATTTCGTTAAGCCCCACAAATGATGCCGTCAACCGAACAAAATGCCATCCATCATCTATGGACATATGCTATAGTGCATTCAACTGACATCAGCCGTAGGTTTATGCAAAATTCTAGGGCCAGGAAGTGTATACTTTTCATGGTATACAATTTCATTTTGGCATTTTGTTGAATTTAATTCAATAAAAGTTTGATTTTTTACTTGATATTTAGGTAGGGAAGATTTATCCGGATTTAAAATTTAATTTGTGTATAGAACGTTGGAAATTGAAGATTTATAGATATATATCTATTGCATTAAGTTAAGGTTAACTGATGGCATCAATGAAGCAATAAAAAGGCTTGGATTAGATATTTTCATAGTATTTATTTCTTTATGGAAGAAGCAATACATTTAATTTTATAGGCAAGACCCCAACTTAAATTACCTAATTTAATTTTAAGGAAACTTCTCCATAGCAGCCTAGTTTAATTTAAGGAATTTCTACAACGAAAATGAAACTATTTTCGGCAGGAGCAGCATGTAAATATAATATAAATGCAGAATCCTAAATGAAAGAATAGCAGAGGGAGTTAGTGCCATGTATTTGAATAAAACGAGCAGATAGAGCTTTGGTCAATAAACCAAACATATGGGCAAGCAAACACACTCACCTATGCGCGAAATCACGCATACGAATGCAGGCAACACACATACACATACACACACACATACACCCAAAAGACAAACAAAGGTTAGCAGAATGTCCTTGTGACTTTTTGCTTTAAGTGTGTTTTGCAAATAACTTTGTGTGTGGTTGTACATTTCTTACTTGACGTTATTTTTGTTTCTCGTATTTAAGTTTTTCCTTTCGCCCAGAGAGAGAGAGAGAGAGAGAGAGAGAGAGAGAGAGACAGAGATGAAAAAAAAGAGCTAGCTAGAGATAAAGAGAGAGAGAGAGAGGGAGATAAATGGAGAAAAGGATGGGAATATGTAAAATAAATACAAATATCACGCATTGCTATGTTTTACAACCTGCCATCATACCTACACATGCATGCGGGGATTTGTATATATTTTTATCGCTCGTTCTTGATACTATTTTTTTGTTTGTGGTTTTAGAATTTTATAGTAACCCATCTCACACTTTCCCTCTTCGCCTCCCCCCTGGCTCCCTTTCTATTTGGGTTTGACTCTATCGGAGACATGCAGAACGTGGAAATTTCATATGCAACTTAAATATTTACATGTGACTTAAATATGCGTATATTCGCATAAATTACAAAACATTTCGCATTCCATTCCATTCGTGCACCACGCGATATATTTGTCATATCCACATATAGCAATATGTACACTCAGAGAAGTTGACATTAAATGGAAATTAAATATTGTCTGCTATAATTTATTAGAAATTAAAATATATTCCTTATCCTAATGACTATATAAGGATTTCATCATATTTGTAATTTATGTTACATTTAATGATAAATGCAATTAAATACATTTTCCTTTTTAATATTAATAAATGAAGGTGTGCCAAGACTATATCCTAAAAGTAATTTCATAAAATAAAATACTATATGTTTTGAACTTAGTTAAACAAGTTCTGTTTCGAAATATAATAACACAAAAGCTTACATATATTGTTTCTTAGCTTGCATTTTGAGCAATAATGTATTCATATTTAGATTTGTATAGTGTATTTATGTTTATCCTGGAGAAAATTTTATGACATTGTTGCAATAAAATTTATTTGATTTTTCTGTGGCTTCTGCTGGCAAACTCTATGTATTTCCCCAAACACTTGGGCTATGCAGTTTCTAGTCAATGGGTAATTCCCTTTTTATTCGGGCCAGCTTTTTGGCCATAAACCCTAATGGCAAATGCTGAGGGCTGATCCGGCGGGTGGAGGGTTGGGATTTAGTAGGGGGTGTAGATATCAGCACCCCATTGGCAAAACCCCATTGGCAGTAAGCTGAAAACCCTTTGACCAAGTCTAGAGTTACCTTTCAGTTCGCTGGGGGAAGCCAAGCAAATGAAAATGATTCGTGCTTTAATCTGGATCAAAAATGAAATGGAAAACTCCCTAAGCTGGCTCGAAATCAGGAGAGTCAGGATACGCAGATGCACTTTCAATTAGGATGTGTTTTAAGCGTTTATTGGTGTAATCCATTGATATTTAATCAAAATGTTTATTGAAAAGATTGCTTTAATAACAATAATAATAACAATACCAGACTTTCCGGTGATAATTTCCCGATTCGTTTCAATACTTTGCCATTCAAAGAACTCTCTCATCCGAATCGAGTTAGCAAATTAAATATTAAATTTCCGAATCCGTTCGCCCACCCCCAAATCGATTGCTATTAGTTTGAAGCTGACAAAAGTTTTCTAAGGAAAATCGCGGTGAAAATCTCGACTAGAAATTTTAGCATTTTTAGCAATTTTGCGCTTAAATAAAACCACTTCACACACAAACTGAGAGACTCATTGAGGGACAGAAGACACAGGGAGATGGCAAATCAGGAGGAGCAAAAGAGATAGGGCACCGAGCGTTAAGCCAAATAAAGCTTTCGCTAAAAATCAAACGAAACGATGCGGGGACGCGAATGGAAATTGAAGGGGCAGAGCCGGGGAAAATAGGAAAAGCGAAATTGAATCGTTTTGTGCGATGCAAATGCAAAGGCGCATGGAGGATCACGACCTGTATGCGGTCCCAATCCACTAACGCTACACTTAAAGAGGAAATTAAATTTGTTTAATTGAGGTATGCATTAATTATAACAATAATTATACTATGAATTTATTATAAATAGTAATACAAAAGTCATGTCAGAAATAGGAATTTAAATTGTATGAAAATGTCGGTCAACAGAAATATTGTGCTACATATTATCAAACATATCTAAAGTTTAATATTTATAGTTTGAAAATAGCGAAAAATATAGAATTTAACGTTTATAATTCATCAGTAAATTATTTTTAGTTTATTTAAGTTTTGTTATAATACTTAAATTTTGTTTGCACAGTTCACTCAAGAAATGTTTTCATTATATCAAATGGAATTTCGATTTATTGTTCATATATCGTAACACCAAAATATCAATTTGTTTGTATATCGTTAAATATCTCTGTGATCCTTAGTCTAACATTTTTTATAATTTTTTTCATTTACATATATCTAAATCGACTAGGCTGTTGTGTTGTGTTATTTCAATATATTTCAGAGCTTTAAATTATGAACGCAATTAAATTTGAAATATTAATTTAAATACAAAACTTGAATTTCTGATAAACTTTCTGTTGCTTAATTTAATTTCCTGTCTACATTTCTCCAAGTGCATCCCGGGAGCCTAAACAGAGAGCTCTGCACAATTGCGGTTGCCACAAAACGGCTGCCTGAATGCCAGAAAACGCATTGAATTTGACTTTTATGCAATCCATCGAGCTTGCAGCAATGCAGCAATGTTGGCACCTTTCTTGCAATTAACTTTTCATTGCCTACTAGGGCAAACACAATTAGGGTTCACTGACGAAGGCGGAAATAAATGGGAGAGATGGCTGCAAGACAAAGGGCAGGCGAAACTTTGACAATTATTTTTCGACGAATGCAAAAAAGGCCAAAGTTAATATTTGGCCAACTGGACAATGGCGCGGTCCATTCAGTTCTCCCCTCGCTGGGAAACCCCTTTTCCCCGGGAGATTCCACATGGCTTCGGAGCGAACTAGAGTAATGTCGTGGGAGCGAAAGATAAATAACACTTAAGGCAGCTGTGGGCGGGGCCAAGGGATGTGGCGGTGGGGGCGTGGCAAGCGCTAGGGGCTGGTGCTAGGGCTGGGGGAGAAACAATTTGCCGTTTGTACTTTGAAAAATGCATGAGCCAAAGTAAATGGAAAAAGTTCAACGAGCAAGCCAAACACAAAAGCAACACAAAATAACCAACTGAACCGGACCAAGGCGCAGTGAGATGGCAAGACCCACAGATCGTCAGGCAATAGTTCTTTTCCCTCCGTTTTCTTTCTCTCCCCCATGCGACGCTTTTCCTGCCCACGAAATATTGCGGTCTGCTCTTAGGCACAATTTGACATTTTTTTTTTACGAGGCGCAGGAGTTTTTTTTAATACCCTTTGGAAAAGGGTCTTCTTGATTGGTTGAAAGCAACTTGTTTCTATCTAAATTTTGTCACAAAACTGCGGGTTTTTCTTGGTATGTCTATTTGATTTCTTTTTTAATCATTAAGGGTTTGAAATCCTTTAAAAAGGCGTCCAAACCTATGTTGTATCACCTTTTTTTAATTTATTTTAGATAGAATTTGGTACCTCAAAAATTATATTGTATAATTTCGAACAAATTTGTAAGGGATTTTGCACGCCTATTTATTTATTTATTTAAAACCCAATTTTTTTCAATTTGGTACTGATGTCATTCTTTAAATTTCATTTATTATTTAAATTTACATTTAATAATACTGAGAAATTTCATATTTTTTGTATGGTGTTTAAGCTTGCTAAATGTTTTTTTATTTCTAAATTTATTTAGTGCTTTCAATTCTGAAAAGAATTTAATATTTCTATCACAAAATCACAGGATACGAATGATCTTAAGGGAGATAGGCCTCAATAAATCCGGAAAATTGTATCATTATCTCTTTGATTAAAACGTGTCACAATAGGTTACATTTAGAAACAATTTAATAATTTGACTGTTTAAGTTAATAGTGTATCTACAGCTTCTAACCAAAGGACAATGGCGTACCCGCCGTTTGGCTTATTTTTCATTGGTGCCAGTTTTTAGCAGCTTTATTTATTTGTCGCTTTATTTGCTGACAAGAAATATAGACAATATTATGCCCCCGCACACACATACACACACACTCACAGCCAGATATATGGAGGGTCAGAGGCCCAGTGCAGACATGACAGGCCCATGTCGGCGCTGACACTTAACATGCCCGTAGACAGTTATTAGGGTCATTGCAGGAGCAAAGGCAACACAGGCATACACACACACACGCACTTACACATGGACGGGCTCACACCGACACAGAGATAGTCCACAAGATAAGTTTTTTGTTGTTTGTTTACCCAGCGAGTGTGTGCAAGTGTGCGTTTTACAGTTTCGGGCCTGCTGGAAAGTATGCTACAATTTATAGAGCCTCCTTGCTCCAGAGCCTAAATGTATATATCGACTTTATAGTGGCGACTCTTTGGGGAATTGCTGTTGTTGCTCCTTTTTTTTTGCCCGCTTTCTTCCTGTTCCTGGAAGGGAAGAGCGGGATCCAAGGGGGCGGGCGGGCATGGGTGCAGTCAAGTGTCTTTGTCAATGGCGTCAGGGGAGAATTTACATATGACACTCTCCGGCAGCAGGGAGCAGGGTGCGTGGAAGGGGGCGGTTTCGGTGCCTGGAATGTGTGTATTTAGTGCTCTTTTGTGAACACACACACACACGCCCAAGCTCAAGCCCAAGCCTTTTGTGTTATTTTTAGTAAATTGTATTATAGTTTTAGTGCTCCCAGCTTGACATTGTTTTTTTTTTTGTTGTTTGTGGCCCGACTCTTTTCTGTTCGGAGCTGTTTTGATGTTGCAATTTCACGCTTTGGCAACTTTGTCGACTCCAAACTCTGCTCTCGATCCGTCCCTCAGAGGATGCCACTTCTGCTTTGGCCAGTGTCTTTGGGGTTAAGCTAAAAAATTAGTTAATTTCAGTGGATTTTATATCTGTTGTTAGCCGGAGTAGTGGAAATTAATTTGCAAAAAACACGCGCCGCAAATAGGCTGGTAAATTGTTAGCTCAAATTAATGGGCACCGATTTACAATGCACTTAATGGTCTGGGTTAATTTAAGAAAATAAGAAAATATATAGAAATTTGTGTTTATTTTCAACAGCAGAAAGAACATATCTATTTAGTTTGTTTTTTTCTATGAACTATAAAAATATGTAAATAATTGCTTTAAGCATTGAATCGATACTTAGCTTATTTGAAACATCCAATTCCTTTAATCAATTGCAAAAAAATATAAAAACAAAATCTATACAACACAATATTGCCACAAAACACGTGTCTTCTTTTATAAGGAGGAGATATTGGCTTCCTTAACTGAAGCTCCCAAAATGTGTTAGTTCATAACTCATAAAATATTACTTATATGCCGCACACACTCTGAATGTTTTATTAGATTTTGGGGAGAGAGAGTAAAAGTTTACGGGACAAGTTTAGCTCCGAAGTGGGATACATGCACATAGCCATAGCCATAGCCATATCGGAACGAACTGAAGTCTGTGGCCAACTTTAGCTTATTTGGCAACTTTTGTTACTTTGGCCAGAGATATTGGCTGCAAAATGGTAACCAACACCTTCTCTGCGGAGGTTAGACTCGCCCATCAAGCTGCTCCTTTGCATTCTAGAAATTCATTTGCAAACAAAAATAAAACTTTTACATTTAACTGTGTAAATTTTCCAACATTTACTTGTTTTTTCGCTTCTGTTTTTTTTTTATTGGCACTGCTCCGAGTGTGTGTATGTGTGCGGGGTGAATTTATTTATTCGGCGTCGTTTTTGTTGCAAGTTTCAACTGTCAAACACAACATCAATTTGTTCAAAAAATAAGCAAAGCCAACTTTCTCGCCCTTCTCCGCCCTTGCCCCCCCTATAAACAGTTTTTCCCTTTTTCCCATTTGCATAAGTGTTCGTGTGCTCCAGTGATTGTTTGTGTGTATTGGTGTGTGTGTGTGTGTGTGTGTGCGGGGAGGGGGTGAAAACAACAATGCAACATTAAAAAGTCACATTGCTGCTGATTTATTTTGTAATTCAAAGCAAACTTTCCGCCTCGAGCAGAACGTGCGAGACAATCGGTAGCATTTATGAGCCGTGGCTCGGCTGGGCATTCAAGGGTTAAGCATTCAAGTGAATAAAATTGGAATTTAACTCGATTTAGTTTTAATCAGTTTAGATATTTCAGTTTCCAGTTGCTTCAGGTTTATAAAATGTATACTCTTTAAGGGTATAATATTTTTGTCAGAAGCTTGTCACGCTGTGATGAAGTCGTCTCCGACCCTATAAATTATATATATTCTTGATCAGCACATGGTAAATTTTTCTAATATTTTATAAGAGGTTACAACGTTAAAATTTTTAAAAAATTTATAGAAATTTAAACTTTTTTAAGCTTTATATTGAGTTTGCAGATTTATTTTCCTGATAAAAACATACAAAGTACAGATTTCCGAAATAAAATTAATGTTTTTTTTCGTTTAGTTATGAGTTTTTTAAAATTGCCATAAAAAGGCGAATATTTTAAGCTTATTTATGATTAATTTCAGAATTGATCCCATAACTCGATAGAAAATTGTAAGTGTATATGCTCTTTGGCTTCCCGAAATTAGTTTCTTTTCTTTTTAATAGGTTATTCTAATATGTGATTTATTATAAGAAATATTTGTCTAAAAAGCAATTTAACAAACTAATTAGTTGGTTGATTTGATTTCGTATACTAATAAATATTTGAATTATCCTTTTGGCCAAAAATTGAATTATGAGTTATGAAATTTAAAAGCAAGATTCATATTATAGTTCAGCTGGCCTTAAATGCAATCTATTATTGTCTATTAATACCGTTTCAACTGAAATTTAATTAAAAGTCTTGGGAGTTTCAACCCTTGGCAAAACTTGGCTTAAACACACACCCACCCGCACTTTGGGAAACTATTGCGCAAATTAAGAAAAATAACCAATGCGGTTATCATTTTCTTCTTTTTTTTTGCCTTGTGCCAGCTCTCTTTTTCGCTTAGTTTTTGGCTTTTCCCCTGCGGCATGGGCCGAGCCAAGTTTTTATGCTTCCTTTTTTGGCCACAAGTTGCGCGCTTGTTTGGCCAAGTTGAGATCTCCAGGGGGGCAGGAGGGCGATCTCTGGCGCTGCACAGAAGTTGTGCACAATTTTCTAATTAAATTCATTTGAGACCCTCACGCACTCCATGGGGCACGGGCCATGGAGCAGCTGCCGCGTGCCCTGCATTCGCGATGGACGAACCCTTTTTGCGGATTGACTGTACGGGCTGCACTTGAGTGAATGACCGATGTGCAACCGACCTTCCACAAACTTCATACCCGGTGCCTGCACAATTTGCAATCGGAAAAGAAATGCGGAAATGTCTCTCGTTCTTGCACAAGCACTGAGCGAAATGAAGGAGCATTTAATCGGAAGAGGGAGAATAATTCATTTAAAACTTTTGGTCGAAAGAATTTCAATAAAAGAAGTAAATATAAAATCAAAGATGCCAGTGATTTCTGCAGCTTTTGCTACATTAATACATTTTCGTTCAGTGTACTGCTGCAGTCTCCTACTCTCTCTCCGCAGTCTGCGGCTGCTGTTGCTGGTGGTGGTGCTGCTGCTGCCGTCTGCTTATGCGGCATCGATGACATTGTGTGTAGCATAAAGTAATTTCCGTCTTGCACAAGCGGCGCTTCCGGTGCGGCAAACGTGCGCCGTTTCGAGTCCTGACACTTGCTGCGCGCGTATATGTGTGTGCCTGCTGATGGGAGAGTGCGAGTGTGAGTGCGAGTGCCAATGTGTGTGTGTGTGTTAGCCAGCTCATTCCGTGTTTTCTTTTGCTGCTGCTGCTGCTGCTTGCCATCATCATTTTTTCCCTTGCCTGCACACACGCTAACATGGAAATAATCAAAATGTCGCATTGAGATTGAAAATCACTGCATTTGCCAACACTTCCGCTCAAGTGATGAGCCAGTTGTTGCCCCTCTCAGAGTGTGTGTGTGTGTGTGTGTGGCCTTAAGAGTGTGCCGCGGAGGGGGAATGAGAGTGTGTGTGTGAGTGTGTTATCAGCCAAATTGACAATAAGTTGCTGTTAAAGACAGCCGTAAGAGAAATGTGCCATGTAAGCAATTTTGATGACTGCTTTTTGCTCGTTGACATTGGATTTTGGCTTAGCTTCGATTTTGCCCTGGTTGAGCTTAAAGGCGTGGTCGGTGGGCGGCTTTTGGGGTGGGGCAGGCGGCGGATGTCGGTGCGGGGGCGTTGCTGTTTGATTTTGTCCGCAACAAAAGTGATGAGCGAGCTGTAAGCGATGACACGTGGCGATTAGTGTACAAGTTAAGTAATGAAACAGGATTTTTCCACTGCATTTTCATCGGTTTACAACTAGTTTATTTGATATTAAAATGTTGCCAGGTTTTCAATTTATTGTTATTTATTCTATGTCTATTTATAGAAAAATTCCTGTTTAGAAGTCTTGAATTTATACCAATTACTATATACTTCTTAATTTAAATAAAGTTATAAGCTACAAAATCTGTGATACAAACAATTAGTTTATTAGCTTACAATTTTATTAAAAAAGTCTCAACTATATCCGCCTTACATTTTTTTGATTTCCTCAGCGTTAAAGGCATATTTTTCCACAGATTTTTTTTACACAAAAATTGTAAAGCAAACAATGCCGAAGGATACACTGAGAAAAATGCCAAAATAGTGGGGTAATGATAAAATAACAAAGTGAAAAGGCCATAAACCATACGCTTTTCAGGGGCGGCAACTTCCTAGTGGCGAGAGCTAATGCAAAGTTCGCTTTTGGTTGTTCAACTGCTTAACATATTACGCATACGCCTAGTTGGCCCCGGGCATTAAGTATTCGACCCGACATCCAGCCAGAGGGAGGTAGGTGACGGAGAGCAGAAATAATATGGCCAACTAAAAGCCCTACACCCGTCAGCAGAATCAGCAACAACTGGCGGGCAGCTACTTACTTAAAAAGCATTGAGCCTAAGTAAACTTTTACGCCAATCCCCCGCCCACGCAGACTGCACTTAAAGCGGCTGAAACCGCCGCAAGACGATGACGGGGAATGGGGATGGGGATGGGAATGGGGGATAAGGGTGGGCATGGCGATGACAAGGACACGGCTCGGACCAAGGACGCGGCGTTTGGAGAGCTTAATGCAAGCCAAATGATGTACAAACAGTTGCTGGCGGTGTTGCTGTCGGTTGTTGGTGGGCATTAAAGTTATGCCAACTGCAAGTGAGAGTTACGCAGGCGAACCTTGGCAGGGCAGGGCGAAGAAATATTGACAGGCTCTCCTTGTGAGGAGATTGAGCCTGAGGGGGAGGTGCGGGAAAACTGCGAAAAATCAAGGGAATAGCGGTAAAAGGCTCGAATGGACAGGAAGCCTTGGCCTGTCAGTGGCAAGCGGCTTATGAATTAATGCAAAACAGATTGCCCAGCGCTGAGGGCGACACTTTGCACCTTTTTCTTCCGCGTTTATTTTCACCCTCCTCCTCCTCCTGCTCCTCGTCCTCCAACCTTTTACCTGGCCTTAAATATTTACCTGGCTAGGAAAACTACCCGAGCGACCGACTCACTGGCGTTTAAATTGCACGCCCCAAGGTGAGTTTATAACACCTGAGTGGGCGCTGGCTGTGACAACTGACCCTCCCCTGACGAGGGTAGCAGTACTTGCTATCTCGAAGGCTTGATCTGCCCGCTCGATTCCAGTATTTTCATTTTCAATTTGAATTTTTATGGGCGCCGCCTTGTAAAAAGCAAATATCCTGGCGCCCAGGCAATGTTTGTCGCTTTATTAGTTTATCGCAAGTTGAGCATCTCCCGGGAGGAACCGGAAGCAGCAGATGTTCCACTGTTCCAGCGCCCATTGTCCTTCATCAGTGCTGTTGCTTCCGTTTCTCCGTCTCAGTCTCCATTTCCATCTCCATCTCCATCTTCATCTCAATCTCTATCTTGTTGGCCCGCTTTCTTTCGCACTTTCCACTTATTGTCCTGCCGGTTCCCTTTATATTCGCTCACATATTTTTTCCTCTCGCGCGACATTCTATAAATTAATCAGGCGAAGTGCTCGGCTCCTGCCGGAGGACTTCCACTTCCTGGCCATGACCAGCCAGCCTCCTGAGCTGGCAACTCAATCGCGATAAAGCCCCAGGTGAATTATAGTTATTTGATTTTGTTTTGGTGATTTGTTTGCTGCTCGCTGCGACTTTCCGTTCTTTAAAGCCCCGACATCTAATTGAATTGCTCTTGAGTTTAGTGTAAGTTTCTCCATTTCAAGGACCCTCTGCCCCACACTTGCCACATCGAAGGGGGAAAAGAAATAATAGTGCCCAAATTATGTGGCATGCATAAATTTTGCTGGCCAGGAAGCCGCCGCCGACTCGTGCTGCTTATCGTCACGAAAAACGAGAAACTTTGCATGTGTTTGGGCTGATGTGCTTCTGTGTGTGTGAGAGAGGAAACTCCATTAGATTTTGAAACAAGGAAGAATCCTTATCAGATATAAGGCAGAAGTACTGATGCACTTTCTAAAGGAATTATAATACATAAACGGAATTTAGAGTGCTTCGTTTAAATAAATAGTTTTTATTACAAGTATGTATTATATAAAGTATTTTATTATTATTTATTATTATTTATTATGTATCTGTATAACTCACTTATTAATAGATTATCGAATTTCATCTCTAGATTTATTTATTACTTCTTATCTTAAGTCTTAAATAACTCAACTAAAGCGTTCGAAATTTTGACATAATCTTGATAAATATAATAATTATAATAAATTACCTAAGAATTATTTAATTTATTTTTTATTTTTAGTTTAAATAGAACCGATGTATTGTATTCCATTCTTATGCAATATAGAGCAAGTAATGTCTAGGGCTAATTGTATTTTAAATCATTGAAGTAAATAATTATTTCATGTAGATGCCTTTGTGTGGCTATAGTAGCATTCTTATATCACATTGATCCCTTTTATTCACATTGTGAAATAGTCGAAATACTCTTACAAAGGGTACAAAGAAAGAGAATCTTGTGCTGGGACAACAAGCAGGGCCAAGAAGGCGGAAGCAAGAGGGCTAAATGGTAGCGGGAAGTTGGTAAAGGAGGCAGCTGGCGGAAGGCTCCCCTCCCTGGCGGAATGGCAGTCAAATCTGTGCATACAAGTTGGCGGGATTGAAAGTGCATAAAGTTGAGTTTATTGTCGGCTAAAGTATATGCTTTATGCTCCGTGCTTTATGGTGGTAATGCTCGCTCGGGCCTCATTCCTCCCCTCTACACACATGCACAAATCTTTATCAGGCGAGCCAAGAAATTATGACGGAAATCTAAAAAGTTGTGCATTAAAACTTGTTTGTGGTCGACTTTGCTCCTGACTGAAGCCATAAATATGAAAAGCAACAAAGGCAAAGAAAAATGTGAGGTTGTTGCTTAAATGGATAGCAATTATAACGTATATACACACAGGCACACACGCACACCTTTTGGGAAAAGTTTTTAGTCTACCAAAAATTCCTTCTGTCGCTTTTTTATTTTTTTTTAATCTTCTAACTATTTAAAGCGAGAGGCACAAATAATTTCGTACACAAAGCAAAGGTATTTGATAAACTTTTAATTTCCTGAAATGAATTTTGAGCTTGTTAAAGCTGTTAGCCATTGGAAGTCATTGCAAAAGGACATTGTCATTTGGCCAATAAAAAACCCTTGGCTTTTTTTGAGTTGAAGCCATACCAGAATCCAATGACCATACAATAGAAATAGAAATTCCCCGGGCGACAGATTCACCTTCATATTCAGCTCTGGCCCTGGCTTTGCCTGTGGATTGGAGTTTCCCTGATTCCCGGATTCCCTGATCCTCCGATTTGCAGATACTCGGCGGGCTCAACTTTGGCTTCAACCTCGACCGCAGCACAAAAATATTTTCAATTATGATGCCAGAGTGAGGAACTCTAGAATTTTTCAATTAAGCTGCTTACTGAGGGGCGAAGGGGAACTTTCGCCCAACTCAAAATGGAATTTCTCCGGCAGCAACAGCAAAAAATAAGTAGGAAAAAAGATTGTCTGCAATAGTTTTCGTCGCTGTAGCTGTGGCTGTGGCTATGGCTGTGGCTGCTGCTGCTGTTGTTGGAGGGTAGTAAAAGTGCCGGACATAAAGGTAAAAGCATTAAAGTTATATGCGATTTAAACTAACAATTTCTGCCGCTGTCGCCTTCGTTGCTGTTGTTGCTTATTCTATAAGGAACGGGGGGAAGATGCAAAAGGTAGTGGCTGTGGGTGGGTGGCACTTTTATGTGCCAAGGCAAAAGTTGTCCCAGCTTTAGTGGTGTCCCCATCCTGGGGTTCCCCTTGCCATCCACACACCCCTCGGCCATTTTGCACCGCCCACAACGTGTCCGCGCGCCATAAAAATTTGCAACAGCTGCACCACTGCAGTGGTTTCGGGGAATGGGGAATTGGACTAGGAATGGGTCCGAGAGTTACCTTGACAGCAGTCAGCCAAAAAGGATTTTAGGTTTTCTATTTTTTTTACAGCGGCTTTCCATACCCTACACAAAGGAGTTTAAATACAAAAAAGGCGAATTTTGTTAGCAAAAGAATCTCGAATGGGAAGCTTTATTATTAGTTTAGAGTTACCATAGATATACGATTTTGCTCAAAGGTTGGCAATTTTTCTGATTTAATTAATGAAGAAATTGAAGAATTTTTTAACAGATATAAAAATGATAATGAAAAATAAGGTCAATGAATACATGCAACCTAAATTAACAAAATTCTATTAAGTCAACACACCTTTGCATTCTTGTTTATAGGGCATAGGTTTTTCCGAAGAACGTGACAAGTTTAAGCCGCTACTTGCCGCTTCTTAGCTGGCTTTTGTTTTTGCGGTCGCTTTTGTCCAATAATTCGGTCTATCTAATGGCAGCACCGAATGCATTTTGCAACGTATCTTCCAGTTGGCAAATAGCCTTAGACGCCCGGCCCCCAAAAGTCTGTGCATAAAATAACAATATAATGCCACGACTATGGCCGGGAGGGAAGGTGAGGCGAGGATGATGGCGGATTGGCAACTGAGTGCTGCTGCTGCTGCTGCTGTTGGCCAAGAAAGCCAAGCCGGAGAAGCCCAGAGTATTGTCCTTTTGGGCGACTTACGTTGTGCCCGGAAGGATGTCAAGTTTTTAGTCCTCCATTTTTGTGGGTATTTCGTTGACTGGGGCTTTGCAAGTGCTTAAGCTAGTTTTGCTTGTGGTCAGCTTTGATGTTAATTTGCGGATGCCTGGACTCGGTTTTGGCCCTCGGCCCGATCCATATCTCTCAATGCGTATCTGCAAAATCAGAGTCATAAATTATCAAGCAGCAGAGCCACGGCCATTTACTTAATTAGTTTCTTTAAAGCCCATCACTAGGATGTCCTGCAGAGATATGTCTACATATATATTAATATATATGCATTAGGTTGGAGGGTATGGCACAGAGGCAAGTCGAGTTTTTTGGCAGCCAAAGCCTTGTGGCTGCTTTGGACGGGCCAATTACGATAATTGTCGCGTTCATTTTTCATTTGACAACGTGCGACAGCCAGAGCTACAGTTACTGTTACAGTTACTGCCAGTAACCAGTTACTGCCTTGACAACTCTCGCGTTGCCAACAAAAAAATGAAGAAAAAACATACAACGCGGGTTGGGGGTGGCTTTTGTAATAATTCAATGAGCGCTGCTTCATTTGTCACATTGCTCATACGCCATGTGCAACGGAAACGGAAACCTCGGCGACCAAGTGAAAGTATTCATTATACTTACATTACTTTCCCAGCTTCCCCGTACCCCTACTTCTCCGCTATACTTGCCAGACTTCCCTCTTTTCTTGGCCATCATTTCGGTTCGGTCTTCAACGTGCCGGGCGAGCTTTTGCCATTATAATAAATATTTTATTATATATTTTTGCGAGGACCTTAAATCGGAGCGTAGCGGTGCGACACGGAGTGCGGTAAGGTGGGTTGAGCAGCCGGCAGTTGCCGGGATTGCCAGGATTGCCAGGATTGCCAGCGACGCGTCGATGGAGTACAGTTGACCCAGTTGCCGGGCATCTCTCCGTCCGAAAGGGCTGAAATGGAGTTGGTACGTTGCAAAGAATGAGAAAATTGAATGGTCCCCGACCTGAACTCCACTCGAGCGGTTCAATGCACCTTGTCCCTGCTTCTATTGGGGGCTAAGAGGGTTGATTTTAAAGTATTCAAGTATTTTACCATTCCTTTATATTAATAATTATCACAACTCGTGGTTTATATTGTGTTTTTTTTTTTTTTTTAATTCTTTTTAAATTTTAAACTTTTTATTAGAAGAAATATGATTACCAGAAATTATGCGAAAAGAATGTATACAGTTTTATTATAATTACTTAACTACTAAAAGGACAAAAACACAATATATTCTTGTAAAACACAACGAGATAATATGGTTATTAAATTTATTTATAAACTCATTAATTTATGTAATTTTATAGAAATTATTGCCCACAAAGTAAATCGAAAGTTATAGTTAGGATTAGGCTATTTTAAAATTAATTAAAAGTGTAAAATTACAGTTGCTTTTCTATTTTAAAATACTTTTTATTATATATGAATTTTTTAATAGTTGTCTTGAGATCTATTTAGATCCGACAGGAATTATTATATTTTTATTTATTATATTATTATATTTCTTTGACGAAATTTACAAGCGAAAATGATTATACTTTTGCAGACACAGATTGTCTGAGATCTAAAGCCACTCAATTAAATTGGAAATATTATTACAAATATTAGCAATTTTATGAAGAGGTTAAATTAAACCCTCACCAACTGGGCTGTCTTAAGTTAATGCCTTAAACTTACTTAAAACTCTCCTGACCGCCCCTTTTCTATAGTTAATTCTGAATCTTGGATCTGCCTGGTTACATGTTCAAAGCCCTTGTCGATGCATTTTAAAAGACAACAACTGGGCGGACATTGGCTCTGGTTCCCGGGTATTCGAACTCTCCGATCGGTAGCAGGCAGCTGCACGAATTTGCAAAAGTGCAACGTTATCTGCATGAGGAATTTAAAAGTTGCCATCCTCCTGCAGTTGCAGTGGCTGCCATGTCTGCAGTTGCTGTTGCTGCTCTGCCTAATCTCAATGCAATCACTCACAGCAACAAACTTGGCCCAGGAGATGGCCAACTGTGTGTGTGTGTTGGGGGGAAGTCGCTCGTAGGCCGTTCGGTTTCACACTTGACTCCTGGCCGAGAGCAACAACAAAGTGGCTGCTTGAGTTTGGTTTAAGTGCGGCATGCTTTTAAACCCTTCCACCGCTTTCTCACCCCTCTAACAGGTTCCGTTTCCTGTTACTGCTGCCACCCCCAATGCTCTTGTTGGTGTCAATCACTTGGCAATTTACAAAATGCACTCCGGCCCGAAAAAAGAATGCGGGAATGAGGACGAATGAGGACGAATGGGAACTCAGTGAGAATGTCCTGCGGCTGACGGGGCCTACGTATGATGAATGCCTGCTTGTTCGGGGTTTCGTGTAAGTTTATTGTCTGCCATTCCCCTGAAATGCAGCCCTAACACTTCATTTCACTATCACTTGTCCGCTGACAGGGAACGAGTGTCTACTGAGGTGTCATGTCATACAGGACTCTTTTTTTTGCCCAGATTGTCATAGCAGAAATGTACAGGGAGAAAAACTATTGTTTATAATATTTAAGTGTGATTTCTCTAGATAAATAGATATAAAGAAGCCAGTAGACAAAAAGATTATGTGATTTTCCTTCTACAAAGTCTATGAAAACTATGTGTTGTAACCATTTTCTTAAATGTTGAATGTTTTATCTATTAATTAAATAATGGAAAAGTATATATATATTTCTAAATGGCATAATTTTGAAACCAATAAATGGGTTCTAGGACATTGCCAATGTCTAGACTTTTAACAAAGTCCCGAACGAGCACCTTTATATCAGCCAAGAATGTTGGCCAAAGCGGAAGTGCTGTCAAAGTGGGCTTTGCTATCGGATTAGTTTTCCCCCCCTTAACCCGCTCATATGCATTTAACCCTTTATTTGCGAGGAGGGGTTGCAGAAATTAATGTGCCGACAGCTCTCGGCTCTGTGAACACACTCGCCCAGCAATTCACTCTCGGAGGGCGTTGGCATGTAGTTTAAAGTTTGGCGCGTCTCCTGACACTTAGACAGCAACAACTCATCAACGTCACGAGCAGCAAAAACACAGTCAGCTAACACAGAGCTCAAAAAAAAGAAACATATATATACAAAACATAACATGGCCAAAGCAAAAACAACTGCCGTGGCACTTGGCAAAAACTGTGAAACAATATTAGTGATAGTCTGGATGGGTTACATTTCATTCCACATGTGTGAATTAAGCGTCAATCACAGTAAATGCCACAGAAGCCGAATAAGCACAAAAATAAAACGAGGAGCTAAAAATCGTACAATATTTTGTATGTGACTTTTGAACAGACCTTTAGAATAGCGTTTAAATATAACATAAATCTCTATTTCTTTAATATCGGAGAATATGATAGTAACATTTATAAGCTCTCCTTAAACAATACAGATTATGCTGGTAACATTTATAGTTTCTCCTTAGGTATAAAATAAATGATATCCAAATTATGATAACCTTAGTAAAGCTTATTTAATATTTATATGTTTCACTAATATCTATATTTTTCAATTTGAAGTCTTTTTTCATAAATATTAAATATTTAATATTAAAGACTGATTATGGATTGATAATTATTAAAATTTGGGATACAATTGAAAGACAAGTCAAAAATAAATGTAATAAAAGTAAATTTTTAATGATTAAAAGGATTTAATTAACTTTTATGTAGAAACGGATTTCTGGTCACTGGAAGATTTGTTATTTTTTTAGGGGTAAACTTGGCTACACCCGGATAGACCAAAGAGCAAGAGTTAAGCGAATTCAAAGCCCTGTAGGGTTTCTTTAGTGAATGAAATTAATCATGTAATCAAAGCTCCCAGCGAGCTGTTACTGATTCCCTCTTCGTTTTAGCCAGGATCGCCTGCGGGCCTGCCTTTGACAGGACCGGGGGCGTCTGTCTGTTGACAGTCGGGCCTCCGCTGGGTTGTCAGCTTATTTGGGGGCCGGAGTCCTGGCGTTCCGCGCTCTGGAATTGCGGGTCCTGGCCTCCTCCGAGGGGCCTGGAGTTGAGCTGGCGGCACTCGGGGAGTTGTCGTCTTAGTTGTGAACCTCCGCCATTGTCTTTTTGTTTCTGCGCTGGCTCGCCGGCACACTGTCATTAAGTTTTATTTAATTCCGAGTCCTGGCAGCGCCAAGTCCTGGTAGTTTTTATTGTTGCGACAGTTTTTGCTAACAAATTGCTTAGCGTCAAGTGTCGTGTAATTACGACCGACAGAGCGAGTGAGCGACGGACCCACATGTGCCAAAATGTTGTTATTAGATTGTTGCCGGCAACTCCTTGGGGAGAGTTGCATTTAATTTTTCTTATTTGCCGCCGTTGGCCCACAATTGATGCCATAATAATAGCTGGCCTCCGTTTTGTGGCTGCTAATGATGCCGAACTGGCAAACTGGCAAACTGGCAAACTGGCCAACTTGCCAACTGGCCAACTGTGGCCCCGATGCCAGCTGCTAATTATGCGTGGGCTGCCCTTCGACCGGGTCCGTGGGGAAGAATGGACGATGATGGACGGCCAAGCGATCTGGGGGTAAATCGGGGTCAGGGTGGCAACTGGAGAGATTCGATTCCCTCGCAATTAAACCAGTTAACTGCTCCAGGAGCGAAAGTATTTGAGGGGAATAAAGAAGGAAATGGGAACCAGGGGTTCAGTAATCATGTAGCATTCGTAAAAGGTTAAGTTTACTTGCATAGTAATGGTATTGATATAGATATTAAACATCCAAGTAATCATAAGAAGGTAAAGTAAGTTGGCTTTAGCTTTCTGAATTAAAATTAATACAAGATAATATCGATTTCGAATTTAACAGTAAGATTCTATGCAAACTACAAACGTATGTAAACTGTTGTTTAGCTTTCTTTCTAGTTGTGATTAAAATTTAATTAAAATTTAACTACGTTATCCTCTATATAACTGTTTTATATATCTCCAGCCCCAATATCAGCTCAACCTTGCTGATAATCCTTAATTAAATAAACATTTGATGTTCCTAAGATCTACCTATATTTCCATTAAATCGTTTATCATTTGCTACCCTTAATTTGCTTACCAATCATTTGATTTGTTGTCAATACATACAGGCTTCAGTTACACAAAATGTCTGTTATTTTAATGCACCTGACTCCCGCGCAGTAATTTCTTTGGGAATTCCCTGCCCAACGCGAAGGCTGCCAACATCATATCCAATTAACTTCATTTGCCGGCCGCAGTGGACAGCGTTTGCCGGGGCCATAATTAAAGCCTGCAATTGCAACGAAAAAAGTGAGCCGGACAAAACCAGAGCGCAGCTACAAATGCTGCAGTGCTGTCCTTGGTCCATCGTTGTCCTGCGACCAGAGTGCTCACGCTGCTCTCCAGTTGGCCTGGCTAAATTGTTTGCCCGTCGCTGGCCGCATAATTACGGAGTTTTGGACAGAGGCCGCGTGTCAGGCGCCATGGCGACATTTTAAAATTGGCGCATAAAATGTCAATTTGATGTCATTGGATCAACTTAAATGCGCTGCTAGTCCGGCTAGTCCGGCAGGACCTGCCCTTACAACGGAGCCTTCTGGCCTGTCCTGGTCCTGCCGGGTTAATTTTGGCATCGCGAAACACTTTTACACAGAGGAAAATAGGGAAATACTAGAATTACTTTATGCCTTGGACACGGTTAAAATATTGAAAAGATTTTTCTTCGAACTCCTGCCAGGATCAACTAAACCTCTGGCCTTAAACTCCTAATTTCCTAGGGATAGAATGAAACATAATAGTATATGATAGGAATGAAAAGTTTTATGAAAAATGTGATTTGTTTTTCCTGTGCACTTATTCACATGCCGCAACGAACTTTACCCCCGCAGCCCCAACGATGTCTGTCATGTTGCAGGGTACTGTAGGAGCCTGAACTAGGGGGCAGGGATTTGGGCGAGAGTGCTGCTGGTCTGTTGACATTGATGTTGTCATGTTGTGTGTGGGGCGTGGCCTTTCGGCCAGCCTCGCAAATACCTGTTTATGTTATGCCAGGCGCATCAAGGCAGCAGCCTCACTGACCAAAGTCCTGTGACGGTAGTCCAGTCCTCCAACGCCAAGCCAGGGCAGATTAGTTTACTTAAATTGATGACAACTTAGCGCTAATAACAATGTGCCGCCATGCCGCTACACTGAAAGAAAATATATATTTACTGGTATCCTAGAAAGTTATTTGGATTTTTTGACTTAAGACCGATTTAGTTAATTATTTGTTGTTGATATTTCTTTATAATACTATAAATACAATTGAAATATATTGCTATACAGGTAGGTTGCAGTTACAGGATTACAAGTAATCTACGTTGTATTTTTCGCAGTGCAACGTTGTTGCATGCCTTGAGGCAACGCCAACGCTAAGTGGGTCATTGAGTGGGCGGTGGAGCTTGGTGCATTAGTGATGATGTGGGGCTGCCGAGTGGCCAGCGGTGCGGGGCTTAATTAAATGATCTGGCAGGTGCATTAATCAATTTTTTCCACTCTCTCTCTACGGATCTGGGCATAAAGTTTGCTTATTTCCCTGGCGACCTGCAGCGCTTGCTCCATGTGCCTGCCGCATACATTATTTACCATTCTTATGGCGCCTTTTTTGGCATAACTTTGGCTTACTTTAAATAAATCAACGTTGGCCAAGCCAGACACGGCGACTCCCACTTTTGAACAACTTTTTATGGAGCGTGTGTGTGGTGTGCGTTTTGAAATATGAGCAACCTTCTGGGGGCTGCGGTGGGACGCAGCGGAAGGGGCGATGGCCGCGCTGTAAAGTATGCAACAGTTGATGGGACGGGGAGTTTTCCGGGCAGCTATTGACTTCAAATAATATATGACTCCAGGACAGGGATGACTTACTGCAGGGATGGAGCCAAGCATGAAATGCACACAGGAACTGGGTCAAGTTGAGAACTTTAATTTTATATCCTATTCCTGTTTCTAAATAGTTTTCCTTCGAACTTGGTCCACATTAATATATATTTATGAACATATTTATGTATTGCTTTGAAATAAACTTTTTAGATCTCCTCCTTTAATGTTAGCTCAAAAAATATTTAAAATCTGCCTTTGGTTGGCTTTAAAATCCCTCCCTATTAACTATAATTTTCCAATTCATTAATCACTAGATATTTTTCCATTTTTATGTTCTTCCGCTTCAATAAATACTGTCAATTATTACTAAAATTCTTCATTTTAAACCAAATGCCGACTCAGTGAGTTCGAGGGAAATTCCAGTGCTTCAGTTTTGATTAATTCAATTAAGAAAATTATAAATTATATATATTTTGAGTATTTGCCTCCTTAAGTAAGAAGAAAAATCTGGTGACAGCTAATTTACTCAGGACAAACTCGTTCTCTGAAGACTCTGTAGTCGTTTAATTATTTTTAGAAAATTCACGGCAAAATTATGCAAGGGAAAGCGAAAATATTCATTAAGTGCTTGCTGCTCATCAGAAATTTAGAGGCAGCCGGGCCGAGTCGAAGCTTGTAAAATTCTGCCAAAAAGAAAAATCAAATGAAGCAGGGAGCCGGGCAGAAACTATAGCTATTTTCAGAATGTAATTTTGCCAAGAGACGCTGAAAACTTTCCTGTCTGACCCGAAAACGTGGGCCGGCAGGAGCCGCTTCGGGCCCGTTGGAGGGAGCCTCGTGCCGGTGTGTTTATTATAAGTTTTGCCTCTTGCACCTTGGATAGCTTTGCACTAAGCGAAATTGTGGCTAAAATAATATAATTTTTCATAGAAAATATAAAAGGTGTTTAATTCATTTGAAGCGAATATATTATGTATAAATTATACATTTATTACAGCAGAGTTTCTTTTTTTCACTAATAAATCTTAAAATGAGCTGGTTTAAAATATATTGGCTTTATTTATAGTATATATATATTATGAACACTTAACAAAGTTTTGTTAGAATGGATTCACGCTGATAATATTTAATTTGTTTCGTCTTTATATAACCTTTAGTATTATCTACCTGAAAATATAGTAAACTCCGAAGTGAATGCCTTTCTTATATATATGTGCTCAACAGAATCTGATTTATTTCTAACTACGATTTGAGGATTTTTGCGAGCCAAATACATTTATAAGATTTTTTTATTATCCGAAAAAATAAGACAGGAACTTTATGAACGACTCTTAATTGAATAAGTCTGATTTTAAATTAAGACAAAAACGTTTTCTTAGAGAGAACACAACATAGATTCTAACCGAAGACTTGCATTTTCCTTTAAATAACTTAAAGATTTCCTTTGTCATTGAATGCTCAAATTTTCGCTCTCTGTACATCAGGCATTTCTCTCTCACTCACTTTTATTTTATCTCTCTCTTCAGTCCTGGTGAGCCGTAGCCTTTCGGGGTGAGGACAACTTTTCATTTTTGTCTCGGGCGCACAGTTTGACACCCGGTGTCAAATGATGTGTCAAAATGTGCACAATTTACCGTATGCCGGACCTGCTAAAAGCCGCCTGATGAGCAGTTGGCTTGGATGGATGGATGGATGGGAGCGGGGACGGGGACGGGGAAGGAGCTGGGTATGCTGGGATGAATGGGTAAGGGGATTCATCTGGGCTGGGTCTTCGGATGGCCGAGAGAGTGTGGGCCGACGTTGTGGGGTTAAGTGTGTGCGGGATTAATAGCCGGCACACGCTGTCGAGTGCCTCTGGATTTGACTCTTGTACCTGTCACCTTGTCCCTCGGTTCGTCCCTTGGCCCATCCTTGCCCTCGATCACCCACTTTCGGCCCCTGTCAACATGTTTCTTTGGGGGTCATAAATGTTTTGGCAACTTTAATGGGGCATCCGTTTATCCAGCACGTGTAATTGCCGTACAATTTTTCTTATGTGTGCGATATCTTTCGGCACTCAGCCGGATCCCAGGACCCCTGGATCCTCCGCTCGAGTGTATTATAAATTATGCTTAGCTATTTGGGAAAATTAAAACGCACATGGCACATTTTTAAATGCATGCACGTGCATGTTGTCGTTACTTCGGAAACTCCGGCTTCGGCCCCTCACCTGGTTTTGAGATCCTTGCCTCGCACCTTTGTGTTTTGCGCCAACGTCAATTTTTCACATAAAGTTTGCCAAACGCTTGACTTGCATATAAATGACTTCGACGGAACCGGAAAGCGGAGCCACTGAGGAAGAGGAAGTCGAGGAGGAAGTGGAAGTGGATGTGGAAGTAGCGTAGGTGAAGGCTCCCAAAAGCATTTGGTTGTCAACTCTTTCAACGTGTATTACATTTTCAGCTGAGAAGTGGCGATGGGAGAGAGGCAAGCGGTGGAGAGAAAATAATTTCCTTTGCGTAATATATGCTGTATGAGCTCCGCTTTCCTTTCCTTTCATTTTCCTTTCGCTTCCGTGTTTTGTTTTCTTTTTTTTTTCTACTGGGGGAGAAAATGCACGCTGAGATGTGTGAAAAATGTATGCGAGCAAAGGTTGCAGTCCGGTTAGGTGGAAATTTGAATGCGGTTGATGGAGGAATTATTGAAGATATATTACAGAAACTGTAGGTAATTAGATATGTATAGCAAAGAAATGAATATGAAATTAGAATATTTGATTGGTTAAATATACGTATAGGAGGGAATTGTTAAAGTTTAATAAATGTTTGCTTATTTTCAAGGCATAAAGTTAATATAAAATACATAACAAAGACAAAAGCTTGAAATAAAAACCAAAAGGAATGAGAACATAGATATTTATACGATTAATTTCCCATTTTCAAGCCAATCGAAATACCGAAATGGTTCCCTACACTAGGACATCGCTTTAGCACGTTAAAAGCTGCGCCCAAAGTGAATAATACTCCCACGACGTGCTGTCATTTTCAACTAAAATAAAAATACAAACACACTCAGAAGTACACACTCGCACACGCACATTATTCATAAATAGTACGCATATTACCAGTACCAGACATTCCATGGAATGACTAAAGGAAATGAGAAGATGGAACACTTCACTTCCTGCATTTGTAAGCGATCAAATTTGACGTGCACTTATAAAGCAAATTGGCATTCCCAGCTAACATAGGTGGCATTCGCTACGTGCAGCTATTTTTGCATAAATACACTTTTAAATTACATTTACGCGCATTACGTATACGCCGTGTGGATGCCAAATGGACCCGACCCTAAAACATAAAAAAACCCTCGCTAAGTGCAATGAATCAAGACATTTTAGGGGGTTCTAAGCATTAACAGCCTGATCAAAGCCTGATCCAGCGCATTTGTCATCAATCAAAGTTAAATCTCACTGTTTATGATTTGTGTCAATGCCAAAAGACGACAGATGAAGAGAGGAAAAACTTCAACAGATAAATAAATAAGCCCCCTGAAAAAGTGCCGCAAAGAATATCGCGTAAATGTGCGTTAAAATGGTTTGTGGTTCCACGATTTCTGATTTTTATTTCGATGTGTATGTGTGTGACAGAGCTGCAAATTATCAATAAATAAATAAAATTACGCACGCTTTGGCTTAATGTTTGGATTTCAAGTTGATGTCTGGCATTTGATTGGTTTTCCTCTGGCATCATCCTCCTCTGCCGCCTTTAGTGGTATTCAAGATGATAAATGCCAACGGGGGTTTGGCAGCCTATTTTATGCTTCATTTTTGGATTGAAATGTAATTGGGTAATTACGCCAGGATAGCAGGGCTGCAAGTCAGGCAGAACATGTTTCTGGAACACAGGAAATCAATAAAAAGCTCTAATACATTTTAATAAATATTTAAAATTCATTTATTTGCAGAGAAACTAATGATTAACTAACGTAATGATTAATAAATGCAATTTATGTTCTATTTTAAGGATGTTAGGAAAAGAAAAGCCTTTTTCTGCACACATAATATTTATTTAATTGCTACAGAAATTATGATTAGTGAGAATAGGGGTTGTCTGAATATCATGTCCCAAATGGAATTCCCCTGTTTGGTGGTCTCTCCGACAGTGTCCTTGATTAGGTCGCTGGAATCTCCAGAGCAGGCATATTAATTGCTCATAAACAACCCGACGCCAGGGTGAATAGCATCTCCTATCCAGCTCGACCTTGTTTATTATTCAGTGTCATTTGCCACTGAGCAATTACGCGTTCTTGTGGCCCCCATAAACACCGAAAGGCTTAGACAACAAAAGCCCACATTCAACAGAGTTTGGCAGACTACACCTGTCAGCAAGTTTTGGGGGCGAAAGTTTGTTTGCCTTTCGTTTTTTTACGTCTGCCGTTCGTGTTTGTTAGTGTGTGATAACCAACTGAGATTTCATGACTTCAACGCAGGCTTTTCACTTTCTTCAAGAGGCAGCGAGCAAAAACGTTATCAAAATTTATTGAGCGCTGTCATGAAGCTGTCAAAGTCGATATCAAAAACATTTGATTTTTGACTTTATTTTGGCAGCCCGCCCAAAAGCAAAAGCAACAAGCTGAAGCCGGAGTCCCAAGTCCCAGGGCCCGGGGCCAAGGCCCAGCCCAATTCGAAAGTCCCAGTCCAAGGTCCCAGCCCCGAACATGTTCCCAGTCCAACCCGAAAGTCCCACCCCTCAACGCACATTATAGCCGCGACCGTATGTGATTCCCCTTTTGTTGTTGTCTCGGCGAAAAGAAAGAAATAATCATAATAAAAAAGCCCATAAAAGAAGCCGTGAGCCATGCAGCCATCTCAGAAATTTTCATGCTCTCCCAAGGCGCTGGCACATTGATAAATTAATGATTGCCGGGGCTGCCAAAGACGTTGAAACCCTCCGCTTTCAGCAGCGAATTTCATGCGAATATAAAGCGACTGAGGTGCAGTCAATCGATGGGGTTGAAAGGAAAGCAGGTGATTTTGTGTATGGGGTGGGGATTGAAAATGGGTGGGTTTTATGGGAAATCAATCTAAATGTATGCATAAGTTGTTCGGAATTCCTCTTTTAATAACATTGATGTATGATGAGGGGAGTTTCAGAGGGTTTCCAGTTAAAAGGGTGCTCTTTTTTGTATGTTTGGTGGGGGAAAATGAAAAGTATACCTTATAATACAGATATTATATAACAATACCTATTAAAATAGGTTATTTAAATAATAAATAGTTAAGTTCTTTAGAAGGTCCATATAAGTGAGAAGTAAAACCCAATATCAAGAAGTGGGGAGGGTATTATTATTAGGAAAGTAATACAATATGTTTTATAATCGGATAATAAACTTTCATCCTTTATTTCTTTAATAATTATAGATAGTTGCAATATTATAATTATTTTAAATATTTATAGATACAGAACATTGAGTTTTACACAATTAAAGTGTATCAATTTATTTAAAAAATATAAACTCGTTAGTGGTGATACTTGCAGCATTTATAAGAAAATAAACTATATACTTCTTCCAGTAAGAGTCCTGGGAATTTCATTGGCTAGTATGGGGATTTCTTGGGCCTCGAACCTAATGAATATTAATCGTCGCCTGACTGACTGAACGAACGTCCGCCCGCTGGCCACTGGCACCTGTGTCTATATATCAAAGCGTCAAAGCCACTTGTCTTATCAGGCGGACAGACGGCGAGTTGCGATGAGCTGAGCGGGACTATTAACAAAACAAATATAGTTTCTGCATGAGAGGGCCACTGGCATTTGTCGGCTTGTGGAAAATATCCTTGCTGCCGCTGCCCTTTCCCCTTCGTTTTTTCCTTCTGCGTTCCGTTCTGGCGGCTTTGCCACTTGAAACGCTGAACATGGCGGATTAATGTCATTTATCACGCGCTCTCGTGGCGGGGGTAAGGGGATTTTGGTTGGGGTATATGGTTAGCATTAGCATTAGCAGGCATTTGAAATGTACAAAATAAATAAGGGACTTGCAGAATCGCAGGATACAGTTTAAGCCGTCGATGTGATGTTGCTGTTGTCGTTGTTGCTGTCACTGGCTTTGTTCGCTCGGTTTTGCTTTGTTGCCGCAAAAAGGATAATGACAAATAATCAAGGATAAACGTTTTTGATTGATCTTTAATGGCAGTCCCCGGGGCCACCGTCCTACCACTGCCCCTGCGCCAGAATGCCTTTGACAACCGCAGGCGAATGTAAATCATATTAACTTAAATGTACCATAAAACAAACCAAGGAGCCCATGTGGATTGGGTTGGTTTGTTCGCAAAAAAATCAAATAGGATGGGAACTGCGTGCCCAGGACACTTACCCTTCGGGGCACACACAGGCACACTCACAGGCTTATGAGCTTGGCACATTCTTTTGCAATTGTACTCTGTAGCGGAAAATGCTTTTCAATATATCAAAGGGAACGGGCATATAAATAACAAGCCGGAGTGAGTCAGCTAATGAAGGGGTCGACTGAGGTATGCTCTTTATGTTTATTTATAGATGGATATATTTGAAACTCTTTAAGAATTAATTTAATTTAATTTTAAATAGATTTCAGAGAGTTGTTTTTTCTTTTTAAGACCCTTTTTTCTAGTCTTTGCTTGTGTATTATATTTTTATCAACATGTTTCTTATCAATAACTGTGCTATTTTAACCCTTCTTATTGTTTTATTTCTATTCCAACGACATTTATTGCGTTCTTTCCCATTTAGCATCTTGCTCTGCCTAAAGCGAATACCCTTTAGTGAACTTATTTGAGTGTATGAAAAGATTTACCCCACTTAGCAGCCTTGGTCCCCCCCCCAAAAAAATACAAAGAATCTTTTGCCAAAATAGTATCTAGCTGAAATTCAACGGAAAAGCCAATTGAAGGAATCGCCTTGGAGTGAAAAGAGGATCTGGGGGGGAAAAGCAAGAAGAAAGCAGAGCCAGCCAAAGACGGCGAAATAAAGCAATTAAGCGGCTTACAAATGCCAACCATTGCAGAAGGCGGCTGGGTGTGAGTATCTGAATATCCTTGGCACACACACGCACACCCACACGTGCAGCCAGACGGTTGGTGCAAACAACTCTGACAAGACTGAAATGAAAATGAAAATGAAGAAAACATCAGAAAATTAATTTACATGTGCGATTCATCAATCAGCCCCAGCCAGCGGTCCAGTTGAAGATGCGCAGTTTTCCTTCCTTTTTGGCCAAAAGTCATAAGCGGACATATTGTGTGTATGTGTGGGAGTGTGTGTGTGTAAGGATGTTGGTGTGCAGCAGGCCGTGCGTTGATTGATGATAAATACTTGAGTCGGCGGACGAAAGGATCGCAGGATAGTAGCAGCAGCGGCAGCGTCAATGGCCGCTTGAGATAAAGCGTTCAAATGCGCCGCATATTAAATGATGCAACATGAAAAGTGAAAGGGGAGCTCGGGGGGAATAAACCAGAGAGGGGTGAATCAAGGGGCTGATCATGCACACGAAGAAATTAAATAAATTAATACAAATTAGGTGAAATCTATTCTTCGAAATTCTCTTAATTAAGCAACTAGTGATGTGGCTAACAATAATATTTCGTGGTTATGGACTAAAATATATGTATATCTAATCACAGTTTCTCTGTTCTTTTTATAATGATTTTGGGTTTTCTGAATTAAATTATTGACTATACTATATTTCATATTTATATTGTCTTCGTAAAATATAAAAGAGGAAAAAAACATATTTACAATGAATCTAGCATTTTTCACTTACAGATTTAAAGTTATATTAAATTATAGGCATAAATCAAGTTTCCACTTCATTATATCAAAATCTGGCTTAATTTTAAAAGGTTTTCCATACACTAGTGTTTTTCTTTATGTGCAGTCCCTGTTTATTTTATTATTATGTAATGCTTTATTCCCCCCTTTTCCCATGCCGCAACCTTTGGCAATCGTTATAAATGACCATTTGCGAGGGTCCTTCGGCTAGTTCCCATTTTTATTCCCGTTTATACCCTCTTCCTGCGCCACGTTATCCCCCTTTGCGGCCCCTTGTCCTTGTCAGGCTTTTGTATTGTTTGCCAGCGATAACATTTATGCCATTACATAAATATATAAATAAATCAGTATTAGTTGAACTTCAGTTTGTCGCTATGCGAGGCTTAGTCAATGGGGTTGTGTGTGTGTGTGTGTGTGTGTGTAAGGGTATCTGGGTGTGTTTGTATGTGTAAAAATATTTAATATTTCATACGGTTTTGGGTTGGGAAATAAAAAATGCTATGGGAGACCCTTATTTTTTTAGCCCGCGGCGATTGCTTTATGTACATATATTAATTGTGGGTCAAGCGGGTTTGAGTGGGGGGTTTATTTTTTGATAGAATGGAAACAAAAAATCATATAAGCGGATAACAAAAATAGTTGTAATTAAAAATCTATAAAAGAATATGGATCAAAGTAGTGTCCTTACATTAATTTATTTAAATGTAATGTAATTGATCATTTTTAAGAGTTCTTAACTATAATTTTAGAACTAATTTGACTTTTTGGGTTCACATGCGACTGACCTCAAAGTAATATCTACAAAAATATGAAATATGTGCATTTATTTAATTCATTTTCTCATTTGTGTAATGCGTCTGCCAACGCAAACAATTCGCAACTGAAATACCCGAAGGAGTCGTCTGCGAAGGTGGTGCGCCTTTGATGGTTCCCCTTTTAGGGTTGTATCAAGAACCTTTCCCCCTTTTACACAACTGATGAACCCCCTTAAAGGTCACAGACATTTCAAGCACTTTTTTTGTCGCGACGAATTGTTGTTGTCGCCGGTCTTCTTGTTTGGTGTGTTTTTTATTTTTTTTTTTAGAGACGGCGCACCCAATTCAGCAATTCACATGCATGCAGCGACCTCGGCGGAAAGCCCCGTCTGTTACCCATTTCCCATGCTTTTCCATTCCCCACTCAGTTGTTGTTTTGAGGTGGCTCTTCCGCTGTATAGTATTTCCTTTGCCTTGTCGACGACAGTTGGCAAATTGCATTTATATTGGCATATGGAAAGAAATTCCTCAGAGAAGGGTCTAATTAAAAATTGTACTAAATTGTACTAAATTGATTATTCTCTAAGATTTAGGGTTGTGTATTTAAAACAAACATCTTTAATCGTTGAAATATTAGTAGAGAAAATAATGCAGATTTCGAACAATAAGTTTAACATAAACTGTTGCTTTTGTCTAGAGAATATTCCTCTGAAGCTGTTCAGTTTCGATCTTTTATAAATACTCCACCAAAGCATGCTAGGAGACATCTAATAATAGTTGGCTATACCGCAGTACCACCTGTACCGTCTGCAGCCCCTATATGCTCCGCTGCTTGCTGCATGCGAGGCGAATACAACAAGTTAATTATGGAGGCATGCAACTCGCTGTTGCCGCCATAAATTGTGCGGGCTTCGGGGACCAACTACCAACTTGATGTGCAGCGTTTAATGAGTGTGCAAATGTTGGTCGGGAAAATTAAAAGATGGAGGAGAGCAGGAGGAGGAGGTGTGCCAAGAGGTGTGCCTTTAAAGTTTTCGCTGGCAAAACTATTCGATTGACAAAGTTGTGCAGATTCTTGCAAAACTTAAATTGTTAAACTCTTCATGGCAAGAGCTCTTGCCGACTAAAGCACTTTTTGGCCAAGTTTTCAGCAGTGGCTATAGAGATTCTTCACAGAAGGAATTTGCGCACCGAAAATATTTAAATATTTGGGGAGCCTAGCATCGATTTATTAAAGAGCTGCAGGCTATATTATTTTTTTTTTTTATGAAAATTAACACTGCTTATTATTTATTCAAAGTTAATTTGTTTCCTAATTATTTTATACTTGAGAATCTTGTGAATTTTAGAAACTTCTCTTGAGTTTTAAAAGGGCTTTAAAGCTTTGATTTGTTGTTATTTAATACATTTTATTTTCCGGAATGCCAAGCGAATTCAATGTTATTTTGAATAAAGGAATCCCTTTCCCTTTCCCCCCTCAATCTTTTGTATTCCTTAAATTTCCTTTCCTGGTTTCCCTACCACCCGCTTTCATCTCCAGCTCTGTCCGTTCCTTAATTCTTCTTCTATTAATTGCTTATACGCACAGTTAGCCCATCGCCCGGAGAGCTTTTAATCCTGGCACGTGGCAGCCTTCGGGCCATCCGACTCGTGAGGTGTTCAAATCTAGACAGCAGCCGGGGCACAGGAATTGAATAATTTAAACGGATAGATTACGGCGGGCATTTAGTGCATGGAGAGCCGGCGACGAAGATGCCCTGGCCAAAGTCATAACTGTAAGCTATGGCCTGCCCCTGGCTGCTGAATATTCATTAGGTGCCTGGGCAAATTACTCGCCAACATGCAATACGGAGTACAAAATGCGAAAAAAGTGCAATAAGGACACAATAAATGGGCAAAGGAAATTAGCGTAAAATCCGACAGAAACACGAACTGTAAACAAAAACTGAACTCGCAATGCCCGCATATAGTAGTAGTAATAGTAATGATGGTGCGAGTGTAGTGAGCAAAAAGTTGCGAGTGTTTGTCATGTGCCAACACTTTCAACTGTTTTGGTTTTTGTGTGTGTAGTGTGTGCGTGGTGTGAGTGTTTGTGTGGAGCAGAGCAGACTAATTTGCGCATAATTAAATATAAATTGTATGCGTCATTGTTTGTTTTGCTACAAGCATTGGGCGTAAATATATTAAAGAAATTGCTGTTACCCCTCAGCAGGTTACGTATACGCCATGTATGCCGCACAGCTTATGCTGCTGTTGCTGCTGCTGCTGCAATTGTGTTTTGTTCTCGCCGCTGGCAAGTGACAGGTTGCAGCAACTGAGCAGGAGGTTGAGGTTCTCACTCAGGTTTTGGGCTGGGTTCGAGTTTAAGGGCCAGCAGCAGCAGCAGCAGGAATTGCAACGTTTTGGCAAGAGCACAAAGAAAATGTAATTATTTACGCTCTTGAGCAGGCGACGGCGACAACAACTTCCTCTCCACTTTCTCAATCCCTCACTCCCTTGCAGCTGTTGTTGTCGCGTCAACAGCAATTTATTTGAGTGTGAAAAAGATGAATTAATTTTACAGCATTGTGCAGCACAATTAAAAATTATTTGCTCTCGGGCCACCCGCTTCTGCGTTACTTTGCTTTTCGGGCCCAATGTCAGAGCTCGCCCTCAGGCTTAATTGCTGCAAAGTTGTTGTGGCTTAGCCGGTGGGGCGTGGCAGAGTGGGCGGAAGAGTTGGGCGGCAATGCCATTGTCTGCACAATCAAAAATTGATACCGTAAGTCTAGTTTCTTGTAGGTTTCAATAAAAAAATAACCTTTATTAAGACAGGTAACTGCGATTTTTTATTATAAAAGCTTAGCAAAGAATTTAAATTAGCCTTGAAGCAAAAGTAATTATTATAATTATAATTATAAATTATTGTTTGTAATTAATTTCTATTAAGTATTTTCTCAAAAAGAGTTTTTTTAATGTTCAAAATTGTTTGCAGTGTTTCGGCAGGTTCTCCCACTTTCTCTGCGTTTGCTGTCCTGTCCTGCAGCAATTTATGTTTTGGGCCTGGTCCACCGATTCGGGTCTCCGCTTTTTTCGGGATTCCCCTCGCCACCGTCTGGCCATCCTGCTCGCTCTGCCATTGTTTTGGCCTTTGTTTGTGGTTGATGATGAGAAAAGTTTTTGCCTGGCAGGCAGGCAGGCAGGCAGGCTGGCTGGCAGCTGAAGTGTTGGCGACGTTGACGGCGAATGTTGGGCATGTTTTATGCATTTTCTTATGACTTTACTTTTGGCGTAGATTTGTGCGTGGCCGTGGCCCCCTATCCCGGCCTCCCTCCGCTCACTCCCAGACCCGGGAGTGTGAATTATTATGTACATTTCAAATGTGCAACAACAATAACGAGGAACAACTAAAAGCAATGCCGTAAATTTGTTTTCCTGGCAAGTGGACAAAGACCTCGGGGACAGAGCGAGTAGTCCGGGAGGAGGGGCAGGACTAAAGGACTGTCAGTCATGGGGGGAGAGAAACAGAGATCTCAGTACTCGGTACGTAACCATAAAAACTATGGCCCGCTTTCCGCGCTGCTGTAAAGTTATTTTCGGTAGGCGTTCCCCCTCGAACATTTGTCATTTTGGCCAGCGGAAATGAAGCCTCGAAGGGCGGGCCAAATAACTTAATTAAAGCAAATGTGTTGCGGGACATAAGAAGTTGTAATTAGTTGGGCGTGGCTGTGAACCGTATTTACCAACCAACTGGACCATAATTCTTACAAGAATAATTATCATAGCACAAAAATTGCATTCTGAAGTAGCCAAAATTTTGACTCAGACAGGAGAGAAAATGTATGAAAATGTGATTCTCTGAATTTGCAATTGAATTAATGTATAATATATTAAATTATATATATATATGGATGAATATTATTACTCTTTATTAAAAACAATAATATAATAAATATAACAAAGAAGTTCTGTTAAAACCATATTTCTAACTGATTTTGAAATAAAGATATTATTATTTATTGAGTTAACTAAGACTGAAAACAGCTTATGAATATTATAAAATTCTTGGAGAAAGCTAAAGAATTTAATCAAAATAGTTAAATAAAAAAGTTAATAAATAGAATGTGCTGTAAATGGTAAATTTCTGACTTTTTCTGTAATCCAATGATTCCGGGTATATTTTTAATTTGATTTAATTGTTATTTAGCTAAAATTCTTTATCTGACATTTAATTAATTGCTAATTTTCTATAGCTTTAGCTCTTTTTAATTCCCTTAAAATCCAGTTGACCAAGAAATACTTCGGAAAAAAAACTGTTGCTGTCCCCACTTCAACGGCAAAGTGATGACGAGTGCCAAGTAATTTATTTTCTCACTAACAGTCTGATATTTTCCGGGTTGCTCTGCTGGTTTTATTTTATTCCGTTTTGTTTGTCTCAGCTTGGGTTTGTTTCGTTTTCGTTTTGCCTGTTGTCTGCTCGAGTTGACTTCCTTTGCACTTTGGAAAGAAGTTTTGAAAAACAGGATTTAACAACGGAAAATTACATTTAGCACAGGACGCGACATGCTGCCTCTTCCTTTTCCCGTCAAGACAAGGAAAATACGGGAAAGCGCAACCGGTGAGGGGCAAGGCAGTGGAGAGAAAAAGGACCTGGTCAAGGAGGCATGAATAAATGAAATGCGCTAACTTTACTGGCCTCAAACAAAGGCGAACTAAACGCGGATGTAAACGTGCACTTTCCCTTCCCTCACGCCTTTCCCATCAACAAAAAAAAAGAAGAAGTTTCCCCATGGGAAGTATAGAAATAAAAACTTGAAATTCACTTCCGCTTCCGGCCAAGGCTGATTGAGCTCTTTAATAATGCATTCGTGCGCTGCCTCGCTTCTCGGCAAAATGTTAATTGGCAACGAAATCTCGGGGACCACAGCTGGCAAATCTCGGCGTTGGTGTGGAAAGATTGTTGCTGTTAATAGTTTTTGAAACTTTTTAAAATTAATGAATCAACCATGACGCACACACTCATACATTAACCCGTAAATGACGTCATAAAAACATTGTCTGGGGAGGGATTATGCCTTTGAGACTCATATCCAAGACATTACAACATTGTAAAACATGAAAATGTTATCATTATAAAATAGAAAAACGTCGCGAAACGGAGCGGAAAGTTTTTGGTTTGGTTGTTGGTGGTTGTGTTAAAGGGTGCTTTGAGAAGAAACATTTAGATTTTGCCATGAATTAGCACAAAATTTCCTTTATGTTTACTTTAGACAGACAACTTTTTTTAGCCGCAGAATAAAGACGTTTTCTTTATGTTAGGGAAATATTTATCTTGAAAATACATAAGGTTTAACCATCAAAAAATGTGTAAGGTCATTCCGTTTATGAAAATCATGATATTTGTAAACAAATGTAGTTATAGCTGAATATATTAAAGGACTTTGTAGAACAATTGTAGTAAATATGGAACCATATTTGTATTAAAAAAAGGTGCATTTAAAAAAAATTATTGTGCAGAGTTTTCCTTAATTTATTTATTCAATTTAATGATTGTTCTCTGTTTTACAATTTCCTAATCTATAATTTCAACCTGTTGCTTCTTTGAATATTAAATAATCATTTCAAAAACCTCACATTTCTATAAGGAAACAAACATACTTTCCCTTTAAAAGTATTTGCAAAGCATTTCCCATCTTATTCCGTGGCCAAACGTTATTTCGCACGCCTCTTGTTTTACACATGGGGGGAATCCCCCTGCTCGGCTGTTGCTGTTGCTCCCACGCTAAGCTAAACAAATGAGTTAAAGGGTTTTTACTTGCTAACTGGCAGCCAGCAACTCATTGTGCACGGTCTGGTGGGCAGTTGGTGTGTCCCAGCCTCCCGCCGTTGGAAAGCACCACCCCCTTTGGCTTTTGAGGAGCCAAAGGGCGGGAGCCCGGCATAATGGCCCCAACATAATGTGCACATTAGTGTTCACACATTTATAGATGTGCCCCACTGTGTGTGTCTGTGTGCGCTGCATGTTTATGGCTGTCTCTGTGTGCGCGTAAAGAGTGAGAAAATGGCGGAGCGGCGACGCAAGGACGCAAGGACGCAAGGACGCAAGGATGCTGCTCGTACCTCCTTGCTAGAAAAGCGAAAAAATCACTGAAAATATGTGGCCCAGAATCACGGCACATGTGCAACCAACACCAACAGCAACAGCAACATAAGCTTCCACAGCATCCGCAGCATTTGTGAGCTAATGACATTATAAACATGAAAACTCCATTAATATTTTTTTGCTGTTGATTATGATGTTGCTGCTACTTTTTATGCTCGATGTTACTCCTTTTTTCTACCTTCCAGCTGCTGCTGCTGCTGCTGCTGCTGCTGCTCCTCCTTCTGCTACTTCTGCTGCTGCAACTCAGCCAACAGAAATTTTCACTCTTTTAGTCTGGTTTTCCATATTTTCTTTTTGGCAACAACATAAGCATATGAATAGGCCATGGATTGGGGGAAGGGCGTGGGGAAGCCGCAACCATTTCTCACACTTTACTTGCGTTTTTCCATAATTTATTTGATTTATTTGCACGCACCGCACGCGGCGTCGGCGGCTGACAAGTAACTTGGCCAAGTAACTTGGTCTCCTTCGCCCATCCTGCGATCCTTCTGTGCTCCCACTGCCTTCGGGGCTGAGGCGAGCTCTAAGAGTATTTTGATGCTTGACAATTTTTTCAAATTAAAGAACAGAAAAAAGGCAGGTTCTTGCCACTGCTCTGGCAAGGCTCTCCTTAACTCAGTTACCCGGCCAGGTGTGGCAGGTGGGTGATGGGTGGTGGGTTGTAGGCGATGGACTTTGATATGCTGACGGTGGTGGTGCCACCTGTGTTACTGCTGCTGCTCCACTTGCCCCATCATGCGTGGCAAGTGCGCGTGTATGCGCTGCATACTTGATGCTTGCCCCGCAGCAACTGAGAAGTGCGGGCCATTGGCCAAGACTGTGATCAACTTTGGAGGTCTGTCAGCTTATGGCCCTCTTTATTGCCACACAAATTCAATATAGTCGCTGTCTGCCTTAATTGATTGTTGTTAAATGCTTTAAAGTTGTTAAAATTTGCTGTTTAAACGCCTTTTTGCTTTTTCAATGTATTTCCTGCTACCTTCGACTGATATAAAATTCCACAAGTTAAAAAATTTAATTGATAAACGTGATACTCACATAAAAAAGAATATTAAGTAGTACTTTTTTGTTTAAATTATATTTTATATTGAATTTCCACTATTTTCGCAAATATGTTTTACTTTTTTTTACCTTTAGCCTTAGGGCATTGCTTTTTGGTAGTCGTTGGGCTAAAATGAAATTTTATTGGTGGCCTTAACGAAATTTTTATTGCATTTCTGCACAATTCCTTTACCGGACTAGCTTCTCCCTTTTTTCTTGTTCTATTGGACATGCAATAAGTTGCACTCAATTACGCGGTTTTTAATAAAAAAAATCCCAGGCTTAGGGCAGTGATTTTTTTAAACCATTTCATAAAGGGCACACAGCGAAAAAGACATTTGTAAAAAAATGAAATAAGTACTTTATTTTTTCTTAGGGATATTTATATTTATTTAGGTGACGGCGCAAGAGTAAATCAACACTAAATACTATGTGAGCCTAGTATGGGATTTTATTAAAATACAAATATAATCAATATAAATTATAAAAAGTTTCTTGACTCTACTGAAGTTATATACTTATAAATGGCTGCATGTTATTTAATATTTTGTGATTGAATATTTTTATTAATGAATGCGTTTATTAATAGGTTTAAAGAGGCTTTAAAATATGTACAAGTTGTCTCCATTCTACAATAAGCTTTTAAAAATTAAAAACATTTTTTAACGCATTCATCGATTAAAATAGGATTAAAATAAGCATTATTTTTTGTATTATATTTAAATTATTTTCCAGTTAAAAGTCAAATAGTTCAGATCTATTCGGAAAAAGAACAAAATGTCAGCACTGCCGTAGAGATCTCCGGACTGAAAGCAGTTAAATTTTCATTGAGGCATTTTCTTACCGCAGCCGAAGCCATTTGCTGCTGTTTTCAAAGGCAGCCCCAATTCAGCCCAGCAGGAGCAGCATCCTTTTGCTTTAGTTGTCGATAATGGCAATCGCGGGTTGTATTTGCTTTGATTTGCTCCTCGCCGGGATTGGACGCAAGGACTCGAGCTCCGATTGGGAGTTGGCTTTCACCGAGGCGCATTTCGCATTTTGTTTTTATGCCCGCTAAGCTTTTGTTTGCCTTCGCCATGCTCCAGTTGGCTTGGCCCGGCTCGACTGTGGATGCAGTTGCAGTTGCTGCAGTTGGAAGCTACATTTGCAGCTGGTTCTTTCAGCGGCTTACGCCGGTTTCGATTCCCCGATTGGCTCCATCCCCCCATTTCCTTCTTTTTCGCCGCCATTTGGCAGCGTTTGAGAAATGTTATAGCGGCTTAGGGATTTGCGGTTTTGTGTTATTGCCGCTGCCGCCAGCAACCGCTGAGTGCCTTTGGGCGCCCCGACTGCCGCCCAGCTTTTGTCAATTTGCTTGGGGTTCTTGCAGCGAAAGCCACATTGCACATACGCACTGTTGCCGCAGGGCAGGCAAAGCCCCAAATGAATTCGATTTCCGCCAAGAGCCGGGCACTAACTCACCCAAGGCTCACTAGACTTACAGCGCTCACAAAAATGGGCGTTCTAGTAGAAGTTTAGTTTCGAATTAATTAAACTCGATTTTATTTTAAATTTAGGAAACTAAAGAGTACTCAAACTCTGTTTTAAGAGGAGTAAATTTCTCTATAAGGAACTCAAAACAGCAAGTGCTTGGAGATATTACATATTGTTAGGTAACTTTGAATTTGCTTCTTAACTACCAAAAATATTACTCATACGCCGCGTTGTTGCTGAGGCAATTATATGTCAAGCAGCCCAAGCCTCCTGTTTCATCCGATGCTGCATGCATTTGTCAGTCACCGAGCCCGTTATAACTCCGACGCATTGCGCTAACCGCAGGACAGAACATTAATGCACTTGAGTCCTTGCCAAGCTGCTTTGTAAATGCGGTGAGAGGACTCAGTAGGAGCTCTCATGCCACTTCGACAGCAACACGAGCCAGTCCTGCCCCGGCACCTGCAGTAATTGTTATCGCTTTTCGATGCCACATCCATGGTTGCAAAAACTCGATGAGAGTTGTATTGTTCCACCAGTGGAAGTAATATATATTAATATATGCATTTTATACTACAGTTGAACTTTAAATTTATAACATCGAATTAAAAATATATAGTCAAGCGAAATCTAGCAAGAAATTCTTCCTTATTTAAAATCAGTCTCTAAACTGGATAGTTATTAAAGCAAATTGTTATATTTTTTATCCTTAGACTCCCTTAAAGATCCCAACACTCGTATATATATTTATGAACAACGGAAATCCAAATGACATTTCACTCTTATTGCAACTTTGACTTTGGATGGCAGATGCAGAAAAAATTCAATCAATCCGGAGGAGCGAGCTGCTGCTGCTGCTGCTGAAGCCCCTGGCAGTTCCCCAGAAGCCACAAGCTCCTCGATGTCCTGCCTCCTGCCTCACCACACACAAAATCCCTGTTCAGCTGTCCCGCCCAGCGGGTCACTTATATTTCAGCACTAAATGCTGCACAACACAATTCATATTTGTGCAATTTCCCGCTGTGTGCCAAGCTGACACTCAGCAAAGCGAACCCTCGCATACATATAGGATTTTTATTTTCGGAGCGAGTCCAAGTATTTCGTGCTATATTTTCCTTTTTTTTTCACTGCTGCTGACCGCCTTTCTGGCTTTGGCCAGTTTTGAGCTGCTGCAATAGCTGCTTGAGCTGCGGTTGGCTTTGGTTTTCGGGTTTGGCTGCCGCTTTTTGGTTTTTATGGCGCGCTCCGCTTTTTTATAGTCCTCCGCTCTGGCCGTATTCATTTTGCTTGTTTTGTTATATATATTTACAGAGCTTATCTTTGACCACACGTATGTTGGCAGAGCAAAATTGTTTTTGAAATTGAAAAATTGCAATACAAGCTGAGCCCGGGGTCCGCTCTGGCGCTCTCACTCTCTGCTGCATGTGTGGGGGCTGTTGCTGCTGTAATACGAAATAATGCGAGCTGAACCCCTCTGTGACCCCTGACCCCTGACCCCTAGCCCCCCGAATCCTGACCACGCCCCCATACCCACATCTCTTGGCCAAAGCGCGGCATTTTTCTTTTGGCTTTTAGTTGTGCCTTGCGCCCATTTTTTGTAAAGCTGCCTGCTTGCTTTTATTTTCTTTGTTTAGCATTTTCATTTTTTTTTCGTCCACGACTAGGTATTTTTGTTTTTTTTTCTAGCCGTTTTCATACATGTATTTTTTTTTCTATGAAATATGCAGTCAAAACCGGAGAAAATAACAGGAAAAAAATGCTTTTGTACGTTGGCATCTTTTTTATACATATATATTTTGGGTTTGGGCTTCCTTATTTTTGTGTGAGTTGTTTTTTTTATCAAGGATCCTGCAGGTGCTTGTGGTGCATTTGTCCAAAAAGTTATGCACATATTTATAAAGAATACATAAAGTATGTCGAATAAAAGAAGATGGAATTATAAATAAATGATGATCAAAGCAGACACAATATTATGCTTATTATTACTTGACTTTTAATATGTGATCTTTGAACTTAAGAATAAGTTTAGATATAATTAGAACCTGAAGTTAAGTTCTTAATAGTATTTTTAATAGATATATTTAAACTGTAATTAGCAAAGCTAAAAACAAGGCATAATGAAAAAAACTTTTATCTTCAAAGGTCCCTCCACATTAGCTACTAAAAATGATAACAATTTAGGAAAATTTTGGATACATTTGTATGTAAACATGGGCACGAACATTTTGTCAGGTCATGTCGGTGGAAAATGGCAAATAAAATCAGAAAATAAATGAAAAGCCTGACAATTTGTTGATGGTTTTTCGATGCTGGGCGGTGGCCGAGCTTAGATGAAAATTAATTTCCAATGTTTGGCTGCATCTCTGTCTGCAGTCATGTGTGTGTGCGTGTTCTCCGGCTGTTTGTGGGAAAATAAAATAATTTTAATTACGTTTCCTGGCATGGAAAATTGGGAAAATTTTCCCGCATTACGCCGCCGATGTGATACGTTCATAATTATGCAATGCGAGGATTTTAAAGCGGCGTTAGCCAAAACCCGATGCGTATTATGCTCTAAGCCTCGACATTTTAGCAAATTGTTACACGGCCGCCGACTTTTGGTGGGCGGCAAAGGGTTGGGCGTGGGTCGTGTGGGCGTGTGGGCGTGGCATGTCAAAGGCGACAAAGCATAACGGAATTAATTGTGCGCATTAAAAGGGATTGCGCAAACATTAAAAAGGGATTTCAGGAAACACACGAAAAAAATGGGGAAAATACACATTCAAATGGCAGAGACAAACCAAACCAAATGCGATAATGAGCAATTCACTTGCATAATGCCCGTTTGCGGTTCTGCAATAGCTCATAAAAAATTCAACACAACAATGCGGCTGCACAGAAATACGAGAATATCCGTTTAAATATCTAAATCAATTGAAGGGAAGTGTTATTGATTATCTTTCACTTGCATGCATGTTTGTTATGGTTTAACATTTTGCGGGCTGCGCGGCTTAAATAAATAAATTCCGTTTATTGCTTTAGACAAGCCTTTAAGAATTAATAATTTATCTGAGATGAGGGCTTTGAACTAGGCTGCTACCATTTTAGTTTACATATTTTATATAAATATATTAATGCAAAATATTTATGAATTGATTTAAAAATTTTATAATAATTTTCTATGCATATTATATATTTGCAGGCTGCTCATTATGATTTATGTGGATAAAATCAAGTCAATTTGACCCTAAGTTAAATGCTAAACATCTGTGTAAGTATATATATTATATTTTATTGTATTTAATTTGGAATATTTAGAGGGTATTAAGTTCTGCTAAATTCGAAATTATATTTGCCGTTTAAAAATCACATCTAGATTAGATTTTCTAGGCCTGCTAATTCATTATTAACCACCTTCTGTATATCTCTTAGATACTCGATTTCAATTTTTGTCTTTAGTTGCCAAGCCCATTCAGGGATTGTGTTTAGACCCAGATTCCGTTGCCAATTCTCGACATTTTACCAATGCAAACAACAATAGGGGGTTACGTGGCTCAAGAATTTGATTAAGTGCCCATTGAACATTGAATGATTGTAACCCTATCTGCAGACCATTCCGGCTGGAATGTGTTTCGAGTGGCTGGTTGCCTGACGGCTGCTGACAACGTTCGTGGCTTCGTATAATTGCATTTCGGGTCCTGCCGCCTTTGGGTATGCAACAGTTATCTTCCAGTTGCCCCATTTTTATGCTCTTTCAAAGGGATTGTATTGAATTTTAAATATTATTTGAAATTAAAATATATGTATATATATATTTAAATTGAATGCATTCAATTTCCAATGAGGTTGAAGTCCTTTTTTAAGTTAGAAAAGTTTGTTTCTCGATAATAAATGTAATAGTCCAGGGTTTTTAATCGGACATTTTAATTTGCTAATAAGTAAATGATTTTAACTTATCTAGTTTCTTAATTAGAATTTCATTTACTTTCCAATAAAGTAAAGCGTTTTTTTAGGAAACTTTTAAGGTTTAAAAGGTTTTATAGGATTACACAAAATAACATTTCTATTATATATACTTATACTTCTATATATGTAATACTTCTTAACTTGATAAGCAAAAAAACTGGAAGAGTATTGCAATAGGAAGGAGCAACAATGCCTGTCTGTATTGTGTCCGTTCGAGGCGACAAGAGGCCAACGATGAATGCGTGGCATTTAAAACAATATAAACGTCGGCCGCGAACGAAGACGCAGGCAGTAGGAGTTGCAGGCGTAGCTGGCAGGTTGGCAGCAGGATGGCTGGATTGCAGGACCGCCTGGATAGTTGCCCACGCATCCTGGGGGGATCCATATCCCTAGCACGGGCAGGAGCATGACCACCAATTAACGCAAGGCGATGCCTCCTTTCCGCTGGCAGCATAATGTGCGAGCACACACGTCTGCCCGTCTTTGTGCCTCTCGCTTGGTCCTCTTTCTCTGGGTCTGCGGAGGCGCATTGTGGTTGTCTCGCTCATGTGTGTGAGTGTGTGTAGATGGTGGTGCATTGTGTGTTTTCACAGGAGAATGCAATTTAAATTGCATTAAAATTGATTGAATTCATGGAACGCAGTTGCCTGGGCCGATTTTCCCGGCCGCCGATTGCATGCCAGCAGGCCGGGCATCCTGTCAATGGATCTCGGTATCCTTGCTCCTTGCTCCTGGCTCCTGGCGAGTATGCTCGTGTGGTGCTTGTTTTGAGCGCCGTTAAGTGGGCAGACTGCTTTAAAAGTTGTTTATACACAGACGTCTCAGGATTTCGCATAAACAGCACCAAGGATCCAATTAAAACGATTTCAGAAAAGGATACGATTAAAGTCAATTGACTTTAGGCAGTGGTGGGCTTATACGATTCAATAAGGTTTATTAAACTTCAGAAGACTGGGGATTACTTAAGTAATTATTATTATTATTATGGTTTACTTCCGCTTATACTGACATTAACTGAACAAGCACAGGATAAAAGTGCTGAGATGAACAATTAAATCACTTTTGTGTGAGAACAATACTATGGTGCCATTTGCGGCCGTTTAAAGCTATTGGCCATAATTCGCATGTGTGTCACAATTACACAATTATTACAATCTGCTCAGCAGGAAGATGGCTCCCAGGACTCGCACAAAAGCGCACTTTGAAATATTTATATTCCCGCGATTATTGCACCTACACCGCCAGAGTTGCTGCCGCTGCTGTTGCTGATTCTTTGGCGGTGGCCTTCTTTTTGCGTGGTTTTTAATAAATGCATGTCATGTGCAGTAAAGGCAACAAAAGCATGGCAACGGCAACATCAACAGCTCGTTGACCGCAGCACTCAACAAAGGTAGCAATTTAAGTGGCCAAAAGGGGACAGCGAGGGTGGCCAGTCATCGATGGTGGATCGACTGATGCACTTCGGAATAAAAACGCAATAAATATAAACGAAGTTGGCATAAATGCGCTATTTTAGTCTGATTAAACAAAAGGCCGCAATTAATTTGCCAGGCATTGAGGCGATTATGGAGAGTGGCCCGAAGGAAAGGGATAGCGGTTCAGTGCCGGCCAATAAGCATATGCAATTATTTTCAATTTTACGCGGCAGTTTCAGTTTTCAGTTTTCAGTTTACAATTTTCAGTTTTCAGTGGCCGCTGCAGCGTAACAATTAATGCGCATTAATGAATTATTAATTTGTGTACGCGATGCCGCGGCGTCGCCCCCGAAAGTATGCAATTAAATTCTATTTGTTAATTTATGGCCGCATCCAAATATGCATTGATTATGCAAATGGAATTGGTCTGGCCCAACGAGTCTGGACAGAGGATTCTGACTGTTTGGCCATGGGACCGGGGACCGGGGACCGGGGACCGGGGACCGGGGACCGGGGACCGGGGACCGGGGACCGGGGATCGGGTCCTTAATCAGCTCAGATTTCACTTTTTTATTTTCCAACTGCGTTTTATCTCTCTCGCTCTCTTTGTTTAATTCATGATCCCCTTTTTGTAGCGATACAAATTGTTAATGTTTAATTGCATTTTTGATATTTGCCTTGGCCCGTTTGAGTCGGCTCTTCATTCCAAAACGACGTCGCATTTAATTTATTATAATTAGAGTTAATCTTACGTTTAATTACATTTAATTGCCTCTGCAGCTAGCGCCCAGGGGTGGTGAACGAAAGTGGGCGTTGGGCCATCTTCCAGGACCGGTGATTTAATTTAATGAATAAACAGGCGGGTCGACATCTAACTGGGCGACAATTGGACAATTTAACAGGAGGTGACAGCCCGGGGGTGTGGACAGCCCCAAGCAGATTAGATACGAGATTGGAGATGTTATCGATTACTCGGCCGAAGGCCATTCAAGTGGGTAGATAAACGCAGGTGAAATCAGGTGGGAGGACTCAATTAGGAAGCAAATGGATGTGAAGGAAAGAAAGGAGCTAGAGTAATCTGAGAGAAAAATGGCATAGAATGATGTTTTTGGTAGAGTTATAGGACTCTGATGATGTACTTGTGATTTGCTAAGAAAAAATTACGTACAATAACGTATTTATTAATTATTAAAACAAGGGATATGTTAAAAATTATGGTGAAATTAAATTAAGGAGAGGAAAATGGTATAGACTGATGATATAGAAAGAGTTATGAGGCTGTGACTATTCATTTGTGCATTGGTAAGAATTAATACGTTTTAAAAATACGTATTAATTATTAAGGCAAGGGTAACCTAATAAGTTATGCTGAAATTACATTAAGGGATAAGGAAACTTGAAATATAAGTTCATAAATAGATGTTACGCGAACATTTAAAGTCTTTAAGCATAATCTATGAATAGAACCTACAAAGCCTATCTATTTACAGTTATCATTTAAAATCAAACATATTTAGAAAACAAGCATTTATATATGCGAATTAGAATTAAACGATTAGAAAAAAATGGTCAAGATAATGTAGATTATACACTAATAATAAATCAATATAATCAAATCAATATAATCAATTTCCTTTCATTTTAAAGTCAAAAATAGTTATTTACCTATTTTTTTTTATGGCTTACCCATTGTGGTATAATCCATTATACGATTATTTCAGTATCTATCTTTTAGCATCTTTCTCAGATCTTGGCTTTCAGCTTTTAACGCCATTTTTATAATCTTAGCAAGTTGCAAACTTTTCGGGGCGCGACGTCTTCTAAGCTTGCACCCTCGCAAGTGCAACATCGATAAGTTTTCGTTGTAGTTTGCAAGGGTTTCCTTTTGCTAACCCCACCCAACCACCTGGCCAGCTTCCCAACCCACCGCCACTGCCACCGCCACACTCCACTCCCCACTTCACCACTTCCGCTGCGGCTGCTGTCACCGTAGCGAAGGGGAAGAGTGCTCCGGGAACGGAAGTGTCCATTAAACTCAGCCATTCGCTATCCAAGTTTTTTGGCCAAGTGCTGGCGGTGCTAAAACATCTGTACGGTGTGCGCCGTGGCGTGTCCGATGGCCAGGTGAGTTTCCACCGCCGTAGAGATACATGTGTATCTATGCATCCGTAATTCACATGCTCGCAATTTGAAATTGTAAATTTTGTGTCTTGTTAGTGCTGGATGAGGGGGGGCGGTGGTTGGTTGGGAGGGGTGAGGAACTGAGAGCAACGTGAAGCGAAATAAAATAACGAACAAAATCAACAAACATAAGGTAAAGTGCTGATTTGTTGTTGTTGTTTTTCCGCTCTCTCCTCCGTGCTGCTGGTCGTTGTTTTCATTGTTTGTCGAGTAAAACTGTTACTTGTTTTTTCAGGCTGCCATTTTTGCTTATGTTAGACCACACACACAGTCAAGCACACGTAAAAGGAAGGACCTCTGTCAAAGCCTAGGATCCCGACCACTGAATACCCGGTTCTCAGCTCACTTTCTGTTATCAAATAAGAAATGTGACCTGAAGAACTGAGTAATTATGACTTACCAATATACTTCTTGTATTGTGGATACCCTTGACATATTCAATAACCAATATACCCTTAAAATTCACCAAATGTAGGGTAAAACAAATACAAACACAAGCGCACAGAGATACATTTGTAGTGCAGGTAGGAAAAGAATAATGTGGCGAAGATAGCTCCTCGTTGAGCTCTCCCTCCCAAGACGACGTTCCTTCTCCGTTTTCCAACTCCAACTTCAACCGGATGCCCGAAATTTATGCCCACTGTATTTGTTTATAAAAATTTAATGAATACACACAGTGGAAGCACTCCAGCCATCCCATTGTTGGGAACACTCACCCACACTTGGAACAGGACTTTAGGCATCGTCTATACTTTATGTTCCTGTCCCACCCATGCGTTTTGCATACGAAGAAGGATACGGGCAGGATAATACAGCCTGCAAGGCATTCCTGTAAAATGTTGATACGTTGCAGAGGGAAAGGCTGCCGGGCAGTTCCAGGAAACGTTTCACAGAGCCCGTTGATCTCGGCGGCGGGGGCTTTCTTGAATTTCCGCGCAGCCAATTGAATTGTTTTCCCTACTTAATAGTTTTTCAATATGCGCATATTTAACCTAATGCTCAAGATGAATGGCGAGTAATTTGTAGCAAAAGGAAGCTATAAAAATATTTAAGCGAATGAGAAAAGACGCAAGAAATTTTGAGAGATTCAAATCGATGTTTGTAAGGTATTTTTAAATTACGGTTTTAAAAACTAACATAAGTCAACTTTCAAAATTAAATTCAAATTATTTTTGGCTTAGTAATTAGTTTCTAAACTTTGATTTGTTGAAAAAATGTCACAAAAATATTAAAAAATATAGATTCATAGAATGAGAATATTTTAAGCTTATTTTATGATCGATTTCCAATTCGATCCTCTAATTCAATAGCAAACTGCCAATGTGTAAAGCTTCCTTTCTAGTTAGATTTAATTAAAATTTTTTTTAATAGAAATCATAAATGATTTTAATTGTGATAAATTCTTTTAGAAATATATTATAAATATAGCTTAAAATTGTTGTAGATTTTCCTTTTACAACCTGAATTTGGTGTCCTTTATCAACAACTTTTAATTTTCTAAACACGTTTTCTTGGTAGAAAAAAATCCTTTAAAAAATAAAACAAAAATTGAAGAAAACAAATAGAAAGTCGTGGACAGAAAGAGAACAAATTTGTTGTAACTAGTGTAGTTTGTTTATGTTATATGCACAGGGTGTGTGTGTGTGTGTGTGTGGCTGTATCGCAACAGTGTTTGCGAGTGTGTGGGTGTGCCAAAACTTTAGCTTAGCTTAACGCGTGTCCTTGTGCTCTCGTCACAGTATTTTTTTTTCCTTTTTCGTTAGTTGTAGTTGTTACTTTAAACAAAGACCACAGGCTAGGGAAATGGCAAGGGTGAGAATTGTGGAAAAGGAGACCGGAAAACATGGAGCAATCGGAGAGCAGAGAAAAGCGAACGGAGAGGCGGAGACAGCGTCCTGACTGACAGCATACTGCGAGGAGAAAACTTTGCGTTTTGCCTAAGTGACGACGTGCGACAAGCGGCGGCAGTTGGCACCAACAAAAAAAAAGTTTTGACACTGGAAAAAAAAGTTTTACAAAAATATAAATTTTATTAGTATCACCAGGCGAGTCTATCTAGAAATTTCTGTTTTTTCGTCTTGCTTAGTTACAAATTTTGAAGTAATTTTTAAGCTTAAATCAAAAGCAAAAGACTATATCTCTTTGTAAAGTAAACAGAGGAATGCTGGTGTATCTTGATATAATTTCAATTCTGTATACATTTTATTATAATATTTTAGTAAAAATTAAGAGAAATCTTCCTTGTTACTTAAACTATTTATTTAGGTAGGTTAGGCTTAGGTTTTGTTTATTCTCTCAGTGATTTCTTTTGCTGCTCTCCGCATCCCCATGCTCGCAGCTGTGGATGTCCTTCGGCTGCTTGGACTTTTAATATTTAAGGAAGCCTGGTCCTGGCCAAGAGACGTCCATCGCCCGTGTACCGCTGCTGCTTTTGCTCGCTTCACTGGCTGCTAACAGCAGCACCAACAGCAACCAACACACACACACAGACACACAAATGTGTGTTGAAAGTTTTTGTTGCAAGGACTTGGTTACACCTCTGCGGCTGGCTCTGAATCTGGACTGCAGCAAGAAGGAGTTGCCACCGCCGCTGCTGAAGTTGCCACTGTCGTTTCCTTTTTAGTTTCGTTATCCCCTGCTAGCCAGCTTTTTTGCAAGTTTCGGTAAACTTGCCACTTGGCCAAAAAGCAGAAGACTTGTCCCCGCCATGCTCCCGATGGAATGTATCTCAATGTGTGGTAAAATAAATTTACAGCTTGACCAAAGGGAAAGCATATCCAAGTGGGTGGAGATGAATGTAGGATACAACGAATAGAATATATATTCTGTTTTTTACACTCGGTTTCTATAATAATTCAATTATATTTTAGTAAAAAGATTTCTTTCCTATGATTTAATAAGTATCTAGAGGCTCTGGCAAGTAATATTTGAATATTTAAATTTTTAAAGTAACTTTTACATAGTTTTAGAAATACATAGTAAACTGAATAACATTTTCTTCCCTTTGTAAATGTAATATAATAATTAAAGTATTACATAATTTGATTAATAAAAGGTGTTTAAAGTGATGCAAAGAATCTCTTTATAGCAGCAGCTTGAACATAATACTCAAGGTGTTCTTTAAATAAAAGGACTTCACACAATTAACATTTTGCGATAATCAATTCAGGTGTGTGTCAGCATTCTTATGCACTTATTCGGTTGAATATCTCTCACCTGATGAATAATTAACTGATAACTTTTTGGCTTGCCAAAAGGACAAAGCAATCCTTTTGAGTACCCTTTGGTCAGTTTGATGTGCGCCACGTTCCAGGCAAGTTCAGTTCGGTTTCTGTGGTTACCATTTGAAGTTTTGATTAATTAATGAGTGAAAACCATCTGAGGTTGGTGCGCCAGAGGTTGAAAAAGGTCTCAATGTCTGGACGGCAGGAGCCTACAATTTAATGTTGATCCTTGGTATTCATTAGCACACCATCAGTAACCTTATCCAATTTGTGCCTGGCCCTGCGTTCGATTCGTATTCGGTTTAATTGAGTGTTTGATTTAATTATAGACCATTTAAATGCCGTTGTGCTGCCGCTGATGGTGCTGCATCATTAAGCATTGATTACGAAAGCTGATTAATTAGTTGGCCCACACGGACACGCCCACGCCCACCTATTTATGACAATGCATCAAAAGTGCGTTATAATTATGTAATTCTAGCTAGCAAACCATCGAATCGCATGTAAATTGCATGCATTGTCGAGCTAATTGTGATGGCGGAACCCTGGACTTCCGCTGGTTGTAGTGTATGTGTGTGTGTGTGTGTGAGTGGGTGGTGCGAAAAAACCCCGGCTGGCCCACCGCCAAAAGCTTTCCGATGCACCAGCTCAACTTTTAATGACAAAATGTTGAGCGCTTAGCCCTAACTTTACCCCAGCTCATTTCAGTTCAGTTCGCTTTAACTCAGTCAGTTAGCCACTACACTGGGCGAAATGGTTAATCAAATCATTATTAAATTAAATTAAATTATTATAGAAAATATGACAATTATAGGTTCTAAATAAAAATACTTAAATCAAAGATATTCTATGAATAGTAACTTGAAAAAAATAAGTTTAACGTACTTATATATTAAAAGTTATTTATATAATGAATTTGCTTGTGTGGTTTTCCTTTATATAAACCTTATAGAAATGTTGCTAAATATATTTATTATGTTACAAGCAAAAATTAGTTTTCTTTTTCTTAAAACATGTTTTTTATATTAATATATATATAAGAAAAGTCATTGAAGTTGTTTGAATTTATATAAACTATTTTATATTAATATATGTAAAAGAAAAGTTATTGAAGTTGCTTATATTGTTTGAATTTATATAAACTAAATATAAATTCAACAAAATATATTTATTGTATTACAAATGCAACCTAATTTTCTTCAGTGTGAGTTCGTCAGTGAGCGCTGGCCACAGAAACCGCCGTCTCATGATTTAAATTTAATGCAACTTTTGCTTTATAGCCAAACTGTCGCACACACATACAAACACACACACACAGCCAGGCACCCCACACACACTCACACGCATTAATGTAAAAGCTATAAAGTCATGTGCAACACCATTGCCACTTCCTGGCGGTGGCATCAGCACCAGGAGCAGGACGAACAGGAGCCAGAACAGAAGCAGGATCGGGACTCTCTGGCAGCTATTTGGTCACTGCACTTAGTGCACTTCCTTTAGTCGCATTGCTGGGGTTTTTCCACCAGCCAAGAGGGGAGGGGCATTGAAACCGAGAGGAACCGGGCAGTAGTGGGTTAAGGGTTTTTAAACCTGCTACTCATCACTACAGAAAGTGGCAGGGAATGCGGGGGAAGCAACTAATAAAAAGATCTGAGGAAACTTAATTTGTTTAAATCATGTTTGGCAAGGAAACAGAAAAGAAAACCCCTTGAAACAGGGCATGAAAAAGAAGGAATAGTTTAATAACTTAGTTGAAAGGAAATATTAATTTATTTAATAATTATGCGAAATAATTATAAGGTTTATAAAAAACGTTTAGGGAAAATACATGCCTAACTTTAAAGCACTTTACTCTGCCTTGAAGCAAATCACATATGAGTTAAAAAATGTATTGGGTATTATATATATTATAAAATATATTAAGACTGATTCATATATAAATATATTATTTTTATTTTATAATTGACTATTAAATTAATTAATTACCTTTACAAAATGCTAAAAAATCCTCCCCTATGGTTTATTAGTTGTTTGTGGGAAATTTACTGAATTATGGAGCATATTTTGGTACAATTTTAATCACGGAAATCCTGCATATTTATATAATTTAGGTGCTTATACAGATTTTTGTTAACTCCAGGGTATTAATTGCGTCGCATTCAAAATTGTTACTACTTAGTTTTTGGACTGGAGGCTGCTCCTGTTGCTGCCTCCTGATGAAATGCCATACTTGGCGGTTAAGCGCTGAGATTTTCCAACAGGAAAAGCTGAAGACCGACAGTCCACACACCACACACACACACACACACACACCCACACCCACACATGTGAGCTAGAGTTTGCCTCCTTCGTGTGTGTGTGTGTGTGTGATGGAATTTTGCAGTTTTAGTTAATGTTTAGCCAGTGCAATTTTGGCCCAAAAAATGCCATGTTGAGGAGCCAAAATACTTTGACAACATCACTTGTACTAACATTTGCAATTTATTTATATACATATATGAGTCTATAGCTGTGTGTGCTTGGTATACATGTGTGTGAGTGTGTGTTTATCGTGGAAAGTGGTTTGTTGATATTTTCATTTTGGCATTGGATTTTGCCATTAGAGTTTGGCCAAGCGTGTAAATGAAATTTGATAAGATTAGCCTCTGCAATTGTTGCAGTCGAAGCCGTGGCCTTTTCACAGAATTCAATTTTTTATGTTTATCTTATACTTGACGAGCTTTCTTTGAGTGGTATAAGAGTGCAATCGTGGGAAAATTCAACAAGAAATCCCTAGCCTGCCTAGCGAAAGTAGTTGCGTTCCACACAATTCGGTGGCTTGCAGCGCATGAGCAGCATGGCTGCGAATTCGAAGTCGAAAAGAGAGTGAGTTGAGCTTACGAGCTAGAAAGGGAGAGATAGAAAGAGATGTGGGAGAGCACCTCTCGGGTCTCGTGGTTCCTTGTAAAGGTTACACGCTTACACCCCATTGTAGTAGAGTTGCTTGTGAGCGGCGGCCAGTGTGTGACTTTGATGCTGCAACTTGGCCAAGCCATCGAGCAAATGCTGTTGATGCAGGAATTGGTAGTTAATATCTTGGTCATTATCGAGAGGCGGTCTGAACACGGAAGTATTTTCCTTTCCTCTATTTTCTCTATACACTCGTGTATCAATCCAATTTCCAACTTATCTGTGATCCTTGACTGGTTTGACTTGAGCAGTGATGCTGCAGTAAATGTGAGATGCTCTTGGAACCCGGTTTCTGCAGCTCTCATTCATCTAGGGAGAGGCGGCAATAAAGAGACAGGTGGGAATTATAAAAGAGAAATTGAAAGAGAGCGAGCGAGCGGAAGGAATCCACAGAAATGCGTGGTGGAACGTGTTTGTGGGTGGGTTTGGGAGAAGGGTGTTGAGGTAGGACCCAGTAAATGGGAAGCCCAAATATGAAGAAACCTTGAGAAGGGTTTTAATAATGTATTCAAAATGAGATCTGATATATTTATTTCATTGTTATTTAATGAATTATTTTTTATTTAAAAATGTAATTTTATTTAAGACAGGATCCATAGATTTTATTGCAGATGATAAATGAAAAATAATATGAAAACATATTAAAATGAGGTATAAACATTTGAGTGTTTAAAAATGTATATAATAAAATAATATATAATAATATAAATAAATGATAATATCAAACTCCAGAAATATTAATTTTTAAATAAAAATCAAAGGCTTAATTAATTCCAAAAAGTTTATTAATACTATATAAATGCCTACTTATATAAATAAGTATCATTAAAACCTTGGATCCTATAAGAATTTATACCACTAGCTACGTACAATCTTGTCTAATCTTGGACTTTATAATAATTGAATTAATTATTAGTATTTATATATTATTTTTTAATTTGTATTATTAAATTAATAATATAAATCACTCAATCTTATACTCCACTCAGAGACTGTATATATTTTTACTGACAAACTTAATAATTCAAGTTCATGTGGCATCTGGCACTTGAGAGAGAGCTTAACCACCACACGCCTTCCACAATCCACTCCTTAACTCACCGCCTGTGGATTTCGGTTTTTCGACTTCCCAACTGGCCAAGCGAACTCTTATAATTTCGATATCGAACCGTTGGGACGACGCTGGCCCACTTACAGCTCCGCGGACTCAATGGACTCGCTCGTACGCTCGGCAATTCGAAAATGCGCGACCCGAACGAACAGCCGAAGGATCCGAGTCGTGGTTGAGAAGCAGAAGCCACGAATGAATGGCCTGGCGCCTTTAGTACTAAAAAGGTCGTGAATTTGTGTAGTTGTCGTGCTCCGTTGTCGCCGTCGCTGTCGCTAACGCTGTCGTGTCGTATGAGCAACGCATTCGCTTCGCCATCGCCTCGCATCGCCTCACATCGCGTAGCCGCAGTGTTGACCGTCCGCATCCGCAAAACTGGCGAACGACAGAGGGCTAAAAGGCTAGAAAGAAGTCAAGAAACAAGTGCCAGTGCGGAACACAGAGCAAGTGGAGTATATAACGTCAATTGTTTAATGTAATTGTTGAATGCTATGCTACTATACAGCCGAGTGAAACGAGAGTGCACGTGCTAGAAACATCTCAAACGCCTGCGTTAAGTTTCTGGATGTGTTGTTATGCAAATCGCGTCGCTTTGGCTTGAGGCAACAATAATAAAGCGGGTGTGTGAGAGTGAGTGTGTGTGCCCCTTTCCTCGATTCCTCGATTGTGTGTGCGAGTGTGTGTGATACGGTGTATGTGCGCTGCTGGTGTACGCGCCCACAATGCATAAATCAAAATACACATTATTGAGTCATAAATAAAGTTCGCATCGGCTGCTACTTTAAATATTTGGCCCCAAGCAGAGACGAGTAAGCAGGCAAAGGCAAGGCCGCCGAAATCGAAATTTATGCCTCGCACCCGCCAAATACTTTGCCATATTTTTCGCTCAATTGCCTGCCGCTCCTGCCACAGCTCCTTCAGGTCCTTGAGCTGACGCTTCCTGCTCCCTGCTCCCTGCTCCCTGCTGCTGATACGAGGTGTGCGTCTCGCTGGCTGCATAAAACTTGCTCAATGCCAAACACGCCCTCAACAACAACAGCAGCTCTGAGAACAACGCTAACCCCTGCGGGCTGCTTTTATTACAAGGGCCGTAAAAACGCCAAAAAAGCGGAGTAAACGCCAAAGCAAAAAAGGGATACAATACGGCGGAAAACAGGGGTAAGTGCATGTGGGAAAATAAATGTATATGCCAAAAATAAACAAAACAAAGCTACAGCCAAAATTAAATGCTCACAAGAATGCTAGGAATAATAATAATACAGCCACATGCTTGGATAAAATGTAGAAATGGGAAATAGTATTTTGGAATGTCAATATTCCAATAAGCTCACCTGAATGAAAAGTTAATAAAATGCAAACTCAAATGTCTGCACTAGGTTTGAAAGGAATTTTTGGGGAATTCAGGAAAATTTAGTCAGGGTTTGTCTGTAAAAATAAAAAGGATTCTAGAGTCTTTTATTACTTAAAACAATGCCAAAATTGTTTTGGTTTTATTTTTAGTAATTTAAACATGATATAAGCTATTTTATTATATTTAATAATTTTATCGTCATAAAAATCAAATCAGACTTTTCAATTAGTTGATATAATAGGTCGTTGCTAAAAAAATCATTATAAATATGTTTAATTAATACTTCATTCGTTATGAAGTTATTTAAATTGTTGAAAACCTTGATCTAAATAAAGTACTTGGCTTACACATAGTTTAACTATTTGTTCACTTATTCAAAGCAACCTGAACTTTAAATTTTACCAAATTGTTACAAAGAATTTGACAAACGCAACAAAAAAGTACGTTTGCATGGAAAAGAAATACCTCAAAAAATATGCTAGCCAAAAATATTTGCAACTAACAGACATCCTACAGATTTGTGAGGGATTTTCCGAGCTGTATGGCTGTAACTGGGAACAGCGCAAATAAAGCCAAATAAAGTTACCAACTTAGCTGAAAATCCCCAGGCAGAAATCCCCGTTTGAAAATCACAGCTGATATATTTTAAGCCACACTCTCAGTCACGGCCACAACTGAAGTGGGTCACCCCAAACGAATGGGACTCACAATTTGTCTGCGACTGTGTCACAGATAATATTTCCCATTGCCTTTGATCATTCAGTTGATGCCGTGGTGTCAGTCAGTTAGTCAGTCTGCCTCCGAAGTGCGTTAGTCTATCTCCGGGACAAGCAAGCGCCATGGAAATCATATTAAAATGCTGTCTGTGCATAACCTACTTTTTATTTTTATATATATGTTACATCTATAGTATGCGGTGTGGCATGCAACTCTGTGGCTCCCACACCCGCTTGCATTCTCCTCCCTATATACTACTCGTATATTGTTGCCATTTCACTTTTGCTGAGCACGTCTTTGCAAAAACACACACTGCCCTGGGTGTGTGTGTGTATTTGGTGAGTGTGTTCGGTGCTTGCATTGCTGCAGGCGCTTGCCAAATGCGCTTTGTTGCCGCCATTGTCAACGTGGCGGAGTGCGAAGGAGCACAGGAGCAGGATATTTTTGCATTTTTCGGCTCAGTCAGCGCAACGTGGCTTGGCAGCTGGCCAGCGGCAGAGTCAGAGGCGGAGGCTGGCTTTAGCTATCTGGTCTCTGATTTTCAGCAGTTGGCGAGCTTAAATTATTAAAAGGCTGCGCCCAAGAACTTAAGGAGCCTCGCATAAATCACGCTGGCCGAGGGACAACCTGGCGTATGCGCAACTTTAATAACATGAGCAGCAGCTGCAAAAGTTTCGCCTGTCGGGGGGAGCAAGTTTAATGCAGCATGTAAATATTGCCATGACACACGAAAACTTTCACTGGCCCTTTGTTGACAGGCTCTCGAGGACAACGGCTGAAAGGACATGTGAGTGTGTGCAGACAGCCGAGATTTATGAGCCCACGACGAAGAAGACAGAGCGTGTGACTCGCATCAAACTCGGGATGCAAAGTTTCACAATTAATTTTAATAGTTAATAGCCGAAACTCTCTCCAAGCAGCTCCTGCCACATCCTCCCAGAGCGGCACTTGGCTCAAACTAACCCAAAGAAAAGTGTAGTTTAAGATTTTTAAAATTCATTTTCTCTATGAAATATTTGTTGTTGCAGGAAAGAGAAATGCTTTCGCAACAAAAACTTTGTTTTGGTCATACATCTCAGCTCTAGAAAATGAAACAAAATGTTTATATTTGTGTATCATAACGCTTAGTATTCAAGAAAATTGAAACGAAAAATGAGCAGAGATAAAATATAATAGAATTCGAAATTAGGAATTAGTTATTTTCGTTTTATTTTTCCTAAGCTCAAGCGTTCTCACGCTTCCAAGTTCAAATGCTTTAAAAGTGTATCGCATTACAAAGGAAAGAGGGACAGAAATCAAAGCTTTTGGTTGTACAAAGCCAAATAATCCATCAAGTGGCATTAACTTGAAACAATAAATTTCACACACAGCGCCAGAGGTAAGCCCGGCCCAGCGTAGATGGCAAACAACTCGAGCCGGCACTTGAAGTGCTTGGCAACTAATCAGGTTTCAAATGCCAGAGCACACACACTGAACACACCGAACACACACTGAACACACACACAAAAACCCAAAAAAAAAAAAAAATAAAGGTAAAGGCAACCCGGGCAAGGGGAAAACAATCCCATGGCTGTGTGTTGGTAATCAAAGCTGCTTAGAGGCCTGCCCCACGTTTGTACTTTGTGAGAAATTGTAGGGGTTTTGGCGCGCGACTTTGATTTTTCAGTTAATGCATTCGATTTCAGTCTAGACGAGGCATAAGCTTTGTTGGTGAAATAAAATATCCACAAAAAACTTCACGGGAGGTACACATATGCCTTGAATCTAAATAATTAATTGATGAAATAATTTGTACCTGAATGGGTCCTTTGCCTTTTTAATTTGATATTCGGTTAACCTTTAATTACAGGAAACTGAAACCAAACAAGACTTGTACTAGAACTTTCACATGCCATGCAGTAATTACAAAAACTGTATTATGCCTTGGACTTGTGTTCCAATTATGTCTAATCAAAACATTAGTACAGGTTTTGTCTTATTCCCCCTGGAAGGGCCACTTCCGTTTCCGTTGGCGCCACCTAAACAATCGTCAAGGCACTTGAAATTAGCACAAATTGTTTTTTTGAAATGTGAAGCCATGCGTTGAGCCCAGTCAATGCTAATCCAAAATCCGGCATCAGACTTTGTGCTCCGGTTTCTGTACTCTATTCCTTGCCAATGCGGCCATCCGCTTTACAAAATTAAATTAAAAAAGCTAATGTACTAACAAATGTTGACCCATGCTCAAAAAATAAAAGGGAGCAAAGCCAGGGCAACAGATTTAGCCGGGAAAATAGGTAAGACCATACTATGAACCCATTGAAAAGCTCGACCCAAATTCGCAGGAGCAAGAAAATGAAGAAATGCAACAGCATATAAAAAGTGAAAGAGCAACATGAGCTGGAAACCACCAAAAGGCCAGAGCTGGTATATTGCTTTAGCCAGGCATATACTTCAGTTTTTATAAGCCATCCGAAATGAAGAGTATTGCTAGCAAATTTGGTTAATCTTTAAGGATTCTAGGGATATATAATTTAAAGTAAATATATACGAGTTAGAAAGATATTTCAGGATACCATTGAATCTTGTTTAGCTTACATTTTATATAAACCAAATGTTATAAAACTTTGCAAGAAGTATAAAAAATTCTATGCGGGTTTTATTTTTATTACCTTATTTTATAGCTAATTAAAAATATAACTGAATATCTCTACATCAGATACTAAGAAGCTTCAAGAACAACTTGTATATAGTAACAATTTGTTCTTATGACCCAGGGTTATCTTCATTTTATTTTAAGTGCCCGTTGCATCAAAAGGTAATTTAATCATATCGTAAAACTATAAAAGCCCTGACCGTTAGCTATGCAAAGTGTATTAAAATCATCGTCTAGCTGAGGCAACTTTTTTCGCCCGGTCTGTCTTTTACTTTTACTCCTTTTGGCCGCTCCGGGCTTTTGCTTTTGCTTTAGTTTCTTTTTGCGTTTACCGCTGGCATTGTGTGCGCATAATAGCCTGAAATTAAATCAGCAAGCGCGTGGGTAACTTAAAATAATAGCCATTGCTTATGTTTAAGTAAAATATGTACTTTATGTACGAAATAAGTGACCAGAGAGCGAGACTCCAGCAGCTGCTGCTGCTTCTTTTTGTGATTTTCGGACTGCTTACTTATTTCCGTTTCCGCTTGGCCTGCTGCCTCTGGCTGCTGCATTTTTTATTACCAACTCACCGTTCTGGCACATTATTTAGGCATCTCCTGATCCTGTTCCAGCGGCTGCTTCTGCCTCTGCTCTTGTTGTTTGAATTTTTATATTTTGTTTTGTACTTTCGCTCTCATAGCATTCCATTTTAGTGCCGCATTTCTGATGCGCACTTTGGGGGAGCTGCTTAAGAGCTTTGCTTAATTTTTAGCTGCAGTTTTGTCGGGATTATAGGCGACTAAGAAGGAACAGAAATCGGGACACACTATAATTTATGTGTGCTCCCCAGCTGCTAACTCCACTCCCTATTGACACTGGCTAATGCCTGTAATTCAGTGTTTACTCGGCTTCTGGTATTTGAGTGTCAGGGCGACGGTAGCAGATATATTTCAATAATAATAATTAATAAAACGAAACTGAGACTCCAACTGCTTTGCCGTATTGATTTATGGCCCTTGGTAAATTGTGGCACTTAGTGTAATTGTTTATGTATATGCCAAAGGTTCAACTAAGGGTCTTTGGTTTGGGGTGGCCACTTGATTAGCCCCCAACAGGGTCAGAGAAATCGGACACCTAGTATTTCTGATAGATAAAACACATACATATTATTGACACACTTTTTCTTTAAATTTTATGATCATTTCTGTTATATTATTAATTTAACATTGGAAAAATCAAGGACTGAGAGTCCGTTAAAATTAACTTAAAAGCTTCTGACCATTGAATATTTTTTATATAAATTTCCAAAACTGTTTTCTTTGCCTGAAATATTCTTAGTATTTGAACAAATAACATACATATTTTTCTATCTATTCTTACATATATTATTTATCGACTTCATCTCTGTCTGTCCAAATACAACCACTCTTCATTGAGCATTCAATTTTTCCAGCTTGAATTTAAAAACATTTACTTATTCACAAGTATGAAGATAAACCACAGCAGGGTAAACATTCAAGTGGGGAGGTGGAAAACTTGTGGCATATGAAATGAGCAAATAAAAGAGACATTCAATTATCTAAAAAGGAAAACAAATATGAAAATTAATTTGACATGTTTGACATTTTGGGCAAACACAGGCATGAACATCACATCAAAGGAGGCGGTGTGCGGGGGCTGAGAGTGACGGAAAATGCCAGAAAAACATTTGATTAACCCAGATAAAAGGGCAGCGATGGAGCACAGGTCCTGGAGCGGGAAATGGCGTGACAAACGCTTAACTCTTTAATCAGGGATTCCGTCTTTGGCCTCTAGATCAGCTAGCTAATTTCCAGGGTGAATGTGAGCATTTTCCATTGCTTTTTTTTCGAATTATTTGGCTTCCGCTTTTGGGATTTTCCTTTAGGTTTTATTTTTGCCATATTTTCTATGCGAGAGTCACGCAAACATGTGTGTGAGTGTGTTTGTCACGCATGAAGCGCTGACAGCCAAGCAAACAGTAAACAGCAAACAGAAACAGGACAAACACAGGACGAGAGGACTATTAAAAGCAAACACGCGCTCACACATACACGTGGAAAACTAAAACCGAGCCTAAAAAGTGTGCGAAAGCAAGGACACAGCGAAAGGATTTTTTGTTTTGCAAGCACGCAAAAAATAAACAGCAGAAGCCACAATGTTTTCACTTGACGATGATGATGGTGGCCAAGGAAAAGAAATATTTCCTGTCTGCTCTTAAAGATTTCCCAGACACACACACCAGCGCATACATATGTATACAGCCCGGAGCCCTGAAATTGAAAGCGCGTTGCATGTCAGCGACCCCCTATCCCGCTTTTCCGACCCCGCCCCCGCCCCCGCCTCTCCATTCGAAGGGCCACGCCCACATCCGTCTGCTTAGGCTCGACTTTGCTTGCAAAAACTTTTCCGACGCGTATGAAAATGATGCCAGCACACGCATGTGTGTGCGTTGGAAAGCACATCATTTTTGCCTTTGCTGCTGTCTTTTGATATTATTTTTTTTTTATATTTGTATTTTTTTGCCCTTTCAAAGGGTAGACTATATATTCCAAAAAATAATGGAAGTAATGGGGAAATTGTTATAGTATTTTAGATTTTAAAAATAAAATATAAGCTGAGAAGTAAGAACTTTAAATACTTCAATAAGTGTTTTAGCTATTCTCTTTAATATTTGGTTAATTACAAAAATTTTAAATGTGAAAATTCTACAATTTTTTTAATGGAAATAATATAATTAACTACTAAAATTGATAAGAAGCATAAGCAGTTTCTTATTCACCCTTCTTTGCCCTTGTACCTCGGCTTGTGAGAGTATTTTCAGCTTCATTTAGCTCGCCTTTCCTGCCAGGATAATACATATACATATACATATTTTTTCCGCAATTTACCGCGCCATCAAAATAAAGTTGAAGTTGACTGTTGCCTGTTTTTGCCAATGGCAAAAAGGAGAAGAACCCAGGCAGCTGAAGCTTGAGCTTCTCCTGCCACTGTTTGCTTTTTTTTTTTTGTGTCTGCCGTGAGCATCATCAGTATTTGCCTTGCCATTTGACTGTCTGAAAAATTTAAACTTTTCACATTTGAAATTTTCGTGAGATGGGTGAATAGAAGGAGCATTTTTGCATTTAAATTAATCCAAAACCAAGTGAAATATGCCAACATTTTGGGGCCACCCAACTAAGCTCTATTACCAATAGACCGTCATATACATTTCCCCCTTTTTTTTGTTGGCTTTCACTTCATATTTCCATAATACACATAAATAAAGTCATTTTTCCATACTAATACTTATACTCCCGCAACGGGGAGAAAAAAGCCGAAAGTTGGCCAAAAAAGTGAAGAGAAAAGTTTGGGTAAAAGTTTTTTTTACCTAGCTTTCGAATCGAAGCGTAATCAAAGCAGCCGAATACAAACAAATGCTAATGCCAGGACTTAGTTTTCGGGTAATGATGTAGACGCATGTGTATGTGTATGTTGGGGTTCTGTGAGTGTGTGGGTTGGGTGTGTGCAGGACTGGCTTGGTGTGGGTGAAGCGCGTGTGCGGCGCTAAAGGAAACGACAGCCAGTTACGTGACTTTTATATTCTCAACGCATTTTTGCCCTGCTTCCTGGCTGTGGAAAGGATTTGCCAGCGGGCTGGGAAATAGAGTGTTTTATCCTGATATGCTAGTGCTTCTGGTGCTGCTGCTACTGCTAGTGCTACCCTGACCGAAAGCCAAGTTTATATAAGCCATTTTCCGATGGGCCCCTGTCAAAGGCAAAGGTCAAGTTCGCCGCTTGAGTGCTTCGCCTGCTTATGCGGTGACATGTTCCTGGCCAAAGGGAACGTGACCGGGATGAGGAGCAGCTTGGATCGAGCTCAGTGCTCAGCCCGGTGTCAGGCAGCTAAGCCAGTCTAGGCAAATCAATGTAAATGCCACTGGCTCCGGCTCCTGGGTCCTGGCTCCCCGACTAATTAAAAACTCACCTGCGCAACACCTTCTGTCTCAATTAGAGCAATTTGCTCCAGTCATTAATGTCAATTGAGAGAGCACAACGGCAAGTGTGGCAAATGACAATGAATAGACAAAAAGCCCAAGGAGGACAGGACGCCAAAGGACGAGAAAATTAGCGCATGACTTTCAGGCGTAAAATTGAAAATCATTGCAGCAACACCTGACGCCTCAAGTGGGGCACACGCATTACGTGATTTTCGTTTATGATTTCTGCTCACTTTAACTGCTTGCCCGTTTCCGTTTCCGCTTCACGAATTCGTCCTTGTCTTTGGCCATAAAAATGAATATTTATGCGCCCTGCCATAAGTATAAATATGTTGATATACATACACAGGGAAAATATATATTAGTTTATGGCAATTTCACATAAGCTTTAGCATTGAACCTTGGGATAGGGAATGAGTAAAGTAAGGCAGAGATCTGGCGTAGAGAATATGTATACTTTACAGGGTTCATTTCCGCTTGATATTGATATAATTTGGTTCGGTGTAGCCATAATATAAACGATATATTGCACATACGCACACGAGCATTTGGCATTCATCAAATCGCATCGATTATTGTATATGGAACATAGCAGCAGTTCCCTTTCTCACTCTTTCTCTCGGTTTCTCTCTCTCTCCCTCGCGTCATTTGTCATGGAGAGGAGAAACACCGGAGCAATGGTGATTTATCATATTTACCTTGGCTGTGCTCACAAACACACGCATACGCTAGCATGCCGTACATGCCCAGGTGCAAGGGTTCAGGACCCTAATGCAATTTGTTTCGCGCTCTGACTGTCGAGCATTTTATGGCCCGAACTAGAAGCACCACCATAGAGCCACATATCCTGGCTAAGAGCACTTTGCATCCGGACAAGTGTGTGCGCCGGCATCCATCTGTCCCATTTCTATATGTGTGTGTGCATTCATTTAAGTGCTATGCATAATATTTAAAAGAAAAAAGGATATGGAAGAGATATGGTCATGTTTCATGGCTATCATTGTAGATACAATAGCAGATATTTAAAAAATTGTATTTCAATACTGAATGGGATGTTTCACAAAGTTCAAGGTTTTTATTTCAATGTATGAAATCAAAGACAAGAAGGAAGACCAACTTCAGGATGCCGATGTTTATATATCCTTGCAGTTTTCAATTGAATTTAGGATCGTTTCGGATATCGATCAGAGCTGAACTTAAAATATTTGCAAATGGATATTTATCGATAATTTTGTAGGAGTATTTTTTCGACAAACCAAAGTTTTAAAAAGTAGTAACTAAGCCAAAAAAGCACTCATTTTAATTCGGAACACTTTTCGATATTAGTTTTCATCAGGTTAAGAAAGTCGCGCATTAAACTAAGGATTTTAAAAAATTAATATTTTTCCGAATTTTTGACAATTTTAGCGATGCAATCCTTTATAAAGTTGTGCATTTTTGAAAGAAATGTCGGAAATTTATTTTTCTACCGGACACAGAAAGATTAACTCGGCTGTTGATGCTGATTAAGAATATATATGATTTACAGGGTCGGAAATGACTCCTTCACAGCTTTACAAGCTGCTTACTAAATTATAATACCTTGCTATTCAGGAGGGTTTAATTTTATTTTTGTATATATTATATAAATGTAAACAAAATTAAATAAGAAATATAATACAAATTAACCAATAAACTATACTAACTCTCAAAACCTTGCCAGCTCTGGCGGTATTTATTTCTCACAATCCGATTTAACAGTTCTCGTTATTCTGGTTGTGAGGAAAACACTGCTTAATAGCCATCGCTGGCTGCTGCCCCCTTGAAAGATGGAACTATTTCCGAGAAGCTTTCTCCAGAACACAGCTACATTATTGTTCCCCTTAGAGGGGATATAAAAAAGGAAATGCCGCAGAAATAAGAAGGAAAATCATGAATAAGTGAGTGCAATCAATGCCCGAATGTTTGTGGGCCAGGAGGAATGCGAGCGTGTTTTCGTAGGGACTGAATGCCTTATACTTGTGTGTTTGCATATGTGAAGAGCTTAAAACGATTTGTAGCCTTTAATGCGCCCCGTGGCCTGACATAAGCGACCGGTGTAAGAGACACACGTGGAGCAGTGTCCTCTTTCTTCGATTTCACGCAGATTACACAGGAAGAAAATATTAAGCAAAGATTTGAAATCAAGAAATATTTTTTATGTATAGTTAATTCTAATATAAATTAAGAGAATTTTCTACTTCAAGATTCGATAAGAGAGGTATAAAGATATATTTCTGCAAAGTCATAAATGAATCTGTCTTTTTAAGATCTGACATCAATTTAAGAATATTTTCTTTTCAACAAGCAAATAGGAATTAACTTTTAAACATTAAATCCCGTAGAAAAGCATTTAAATAAATGCTTAAATAGGTTGATTTTTTCCTTCAGTGTCCTGCTTTTCTTTGCTTTTGGATTTTATGCGACACGTTTGGTAATTCGATAGCCCGGCATACACATTTAAATGGCAAGCTTACACAATTTACCAAAATACTTCCCATACCCTTGAGCCCGCTTTGTTTGCGTTGCTTGGCCCGGGAATCGATTATTCAATTTCGGGCATACTTTGGCGATTGATTTTGATTGATTTGCTCACATATCGAGTGACGCTGCTTTGTTAATTTGCATCAATTTCGGACGTCTAATTTGATTTGATTAATGTGATTAATGTGGCCACTCGCTGGATTTCCCCACTCTGGGCAGAAGGGTTGACCCAGCTCCATCAGGTGAATTTAAGGGAAGGATATGCTGCTGGAAAAAAAGGGAAGGAAAAACGAGTGCCAACTGATGGCTGATGGGTTTGTCAGTTGGCATCAAAGCGCATTAGTTTGTATGGCGCCGAAATTGGTAGGGCGGCAGGCACTTTGCAAACACACCTCTCTCTCAAACATATCAGCGCCCAAATCTGCCAGGTGCCAGAGAGAGAGATAGGGAGCGCGTGCAAAAGGCGAGAGCCAAACAATACAAAAAGAGCCAAAAGTGGGCTAACTCAGAGTGCAAAGCTGCCAAAAAAAGCAACACAAAACCAGAGAAAACAAGGTGGAAAAACAGAGAAAACTGAGGTGAACGAATTGGAGAGAGTGAGCCTTGCAGCCTTTGGGCCCATTGCAAAGCCTGTCAGCCCTGCGAGGGCCAGAAGAGGGCGAGAGGGCCGGAATGAGGTGCGGATTGGATGGGGGCACTTATGTGATAGCTCCCGCTTTGACGGCGGCACCTTTTGTCTATCCATGTGTTTGGGCCCAATCACAGCACAAAAGGCCGGAAGAGAAAGCCAAGTCTTTTCGGGCCTCCACAGAGAGAAAATTTATTTCATTTGACTGGGATTTTGCTCGGTAAAAAAAGGAATACAGAAAAATTAAGAATTATAATATGTTTATCTCTGTTTTTTGTGTGTTTATTTCACAAAGAAAATAATATTCATATCAAATATTTATGTAAAAGAAACATACTTATAGTAAAAAGAAAATTCCTTAGTGGATGCTGCATCTACATGTTAAATTTTTCTTCTTTTATTTACTGTTTGTCGCTTGGGTTATCTCCTGCCTTCAGCCGCAGGCAACGGCATCTCAACTTTGACATATGACAAGAGGAATCTCCAGCGGCGAGAAGAACTTTCGTGGGGGGGAAAGTGGAAAGCCTTGGAGTTGCCACATCCCACGACTTCTAATCACTGCCAGTCGACTCATTAGGTCGGCGGAGGAGTCAGCTTAATTACAGTTCCTGGAAAACCTCAATTTAAGATGTTGCCAGGACAGCTGCCAGGGGCCACTTTCCAATGCCTAATTGGGATTTAAGGGGGCGCGCTGGCAAATAATTTCCATTTAATCGCCGCGCGAAACTTTAACCTAATTGTTAAATCAATGAAAACCGAATTCCAAATACAATGCACTAATTACAAAAGTTGAGCGCGGCGCTAATTAGAGGACAAGGAAATCGATAGGGAAACTTATTTTCCAAAGCAGCCTGAAAGGCAACACATGCCCGGGCATTAAGTGTGCAAATTCCCCGACTCTGTCGAGGGCTTTTCAATCACAAGCCCAGTCTCAGACTGGGTCTCAGTCGCAGACTCCGTTTGTATTTCAGTCAAATCAAGGCGATATCCTTTCGCAAACAGGAGGAGCAAAACAAAAGCCAAACACAAATACGAGTGCAAAATAAAATCGATTCAGCAGAACAGTGCTGGCAACAAATAAAATAAACGACACATGACAGGGAAACGGAAAATGCGAAATGCGAAATACGAGCTGGGAAACAAACAGACACAAATAGATAGACAGACGCGCCAGAGACAGACAAGGCCAATAAAAAATACAAACAGCTGAAGAAAGGGACTGCGAGGGAGGGTGAGGGTGAGGAAAAACTAGGAACACGTTAAGTTGCAGGATATTCAGGCCAAGACAGGCGAAAGAGTCAAAGTCACTGCTAGATATTGCGTTAAGGCGACACCTCACTTTCACATTCCTTTCAACTTTCTCTTATTTTTTCTGCAAACACAGAGAAAATTCAAGAGTTCTGGTTGGGATAATAACTTAAAAATCGAAAGAAATTAAAAATATATCTATATTTCATATGAATTATATTTAAAGTTCATGTTAATCTTTTGCAGTAAACAAAAGTTAATTCAATAGAAGAAATATTTACTGTATTAAATAATTTATGTCACTAATCAAAAGTTATTAATATTTATTTATTTTTAAAAGCAATAAGTAACTCCCAATCTAACTGCTTAGTTCTTCAGTGTATGTTTTTCCGTTTCCCTATCCAAAAGCTGAAATAAAACGTCATGTAATTTATTTATTACCGATTGCAGATAAGCGAGCCAAGGCTACTTACAGAATGTATTAACTAATTGCTTCCCGTCAAGGTCGTTTCGTGTTGGCCGCCGAAATCCCCCCCAAATAACATCCTCGCGCGCCAGACCCTGAAAAATCAGATTCTCGAGGGCATCGCCTGGCAGCTCGCTGGCTCTGTCTCCGTTTCTGATAAATGAGCATATTTCCCTTTCACTAGAAAAAAAGAAAAGCCAAACAGACTTGCCCAAAACCAAAATCATTCTAGGACTTTTGTGGGTGATTATCTATCTTCTGGCTGAACGGGACTAATGACCATGAAAAGTGTGAGGGACTGAGTGATGAACTTAAATATTAATTTATTGTTTTCGCATTGGTCTTTAATGGTTAATTTTGTGGCATGATTTGGATTTATAAGGCTTGAAACTAATGTTAGATAATGCTTACAACATAACGCTAAAGATTTATATATTTTTTCCAATGAAGGAATTATTATTATTTTATACTTATTAGTTGAATATCTCTATTAAATACATGAAAAAATAATACCTCAGTTACCGAGAAGCAGACTTAAACGAGTATTTATGCAACGTATTTTTTAAGAGCACAAATATTGTATACATCATCGTTTCCGGTTGAGTTAAAAGCCAGTTAGATGTATGCTTCTGTCCCCCAGGACAACCATCAAAGTGCAGGGACATATTGAAATTTGATGGCGGCAGTGCACCGTTGGCAGTGTCCCTGGCGGCATTAATTTTATCAAAGTCTTTGGCTGGCTCGTTGTGTGTGTGTGTGTATGTGTGGCAAGGAAAATTTGATCCGTTGCAACAAGACCGTGTTACAAAGGCAACGCACCTGCCCCGGTGTGTTCGTGTGTGTTAGCCCAAAGGTAAACAGCGAAGCATGAGCCTGCGTCTGAGCTGAACTCGACGGCAGGGAGCTGAGCTTACCGGGTATTATAAATCAAAGGCAGGTGGCTCCCAGGGCTGCCAGGACCGTTGCCACGCCCACCAAACGCAGGCGGCGTAGGCGGCAGGGCAGGCAGCATCCTTTTAATTTTGCCTACGTGAAATTAGTTGCGTAAATCCCAACACGAGAACGCACTCGACAGCAACAAATTAGGCAAAAAGCTTATGTAAGAGGGGAATAAAAATGAAGGCAGCTGGTAAACTATGCGCTTAATAGTGAGAAGCGTGTGCAATAAAGCCCCGGCACGGGAGGGAGCCAGGAAGAGGAACAGGAACAGGAGCAGGGACAGCAGAGACAGGCACACCACTCACACTCGCACTCGCACACTCGCCCACATGTGCGGGCTTCGAGGGGGCCCGTCTTTGGGGAAATTAAAGCGTGGCAAAAAGTGCCAGGCTTCATGTTAATTTTCATTAAAATTATATTAACTTGTAACGTGGCTGTTGCCTCGTGAAAGAGATAGCCTGTGCACACGGCGAGCGAGACGGGCATATACACACACACACACACACACATGGGGGAGTGCGACCAGGCGACTAATTTTTAGTGTCCTTGCAAGTATATCAAGGGAATGGGTTTCAAAAAAAGGGAAAACAGGGGACGAAGGCGAGTTCAGGTCCTGCGGGGCACTTAAAATATTTAAATGCGCAAAATAATAAATTAGAACATTTTTGTGGCCCACTCTCTTCCACCTAAAAATAAAATAAGCACGAAACACTGAGTGCGGACACAATGTGCTGGCTGCTAGCTGCTAGCTGCTGGCTGCTGCGGGTTGAGAATTGGGGTTTGGGATTGGGGGCTTCTCCGATGGTCTTTCAGGGGTAAGGCCCAAAGATCTGGCGGCTGGAGAGTTGCCCCAAGACCTTGCCCATGTCCATGTCCATGTCCATGTCCGTGTCCGGGGTCTGACACTCAACATGACAGCAAGGTGCGAGGTGGGCACCGGATCCCAGGTCAGAACAGGGTCACTGCTGCAAAAAGGAGCAAAAAACTAGGCTAAGCGAAGGCAAAGAGTGGCTGAATAATAGAGCATTCAGGACGAAACAGTGAAAGTAATTATAAGTAGAAATGCAAATGGTGAAGGTATACTTTTTTTACTTTTAAATAAATAAAATCCCATAAAATTTTGATTGTCATATAAAACAAAGTAAAGATACCTTGGGGAAATCGTTTACTTACAATTAATGCTTACATATTCACAAGTAAATGAATTAAATATTGTTATTGATTCAAAGGTATCTTGTTAAAGAGAATACTCCTCACACTTTATACTTTAAAAATTTAAATATATTTTAAAAAGTAGGGCTGTTTATTTGACAGTAAAAAGAACTCATTATGTCTGTGCATTTATTTTCATTTGTATTGCACATTTCGCATCATAATAAACTCGTCAATTATGAAATCGTTTATTCATTAAAATATTGATGATAAAGTATGAAAAATATTTCTTACTTTTTTAATAATGACAGAAAATGGTCAAATTTCGTTTAATTGTGGTAAAGTATAGTTAAGGGTGATGCAGTTAATGGAAAATATTAATAAAATTATACATTGTTATACATGTAAAAGGAAAATATATATGTCCTACATACATATGTCCTCCAAAAAAATGTATCTTTTTTATCTACGTTAAGTTTTAAGAAAGTTGAACTTTAAGACCTTAAATTTAAAATATGAAACTATAAGGAAAATTCCCAATTACACGACAGCGAAACATCACAACCGTCGGTCATAACTTACATAATTCCGATCCCCACACCTTGATGGCTATAATGCCAGCCATAACCTCTTTGTCGCTCTTTGGCCAATACAAACATTCGTCTAAACATTTATTTACACTTGAAGTGGGCCAAAACTTTGGCCCAGCACGTCGGCCACATCTGTCATTATTGTAATTGTCAAGTGTGTCGACTCACAAACACACCCATGTAGATACTAGGATATTCGGAGGAGTCCTATTGACGCTGAGATATATAAACCATTATGAGTTGCTCTCGGCCATAATAATGTCGATGTGAATGGGAACGAGGATGTGAATGTGAATGCGAATGCGAATGCGGAGCGGGAAATGTCTAGGTGTGTGCTTTACGAGTCGGTTGGCGGCAGTTGGCCATTTATTATGTTGCCACATAAACAATATTTTATTTAACATCATTACCAGGGCGGGTATACGCGTGGGATGTGTTTGTGTATGTGCTGGCGGGACTATAAAAATTGTCAGCTTTTGTGGCTGCCGCTGCGTCTCGGTCTTTTACTTGGCCTGGACCACATAGCGATGTGAATTATTTCACGCTTTGCTTTATTATAAAACACTTTTATGTCTTCATATAACCCAAACATTTTGAGTGCCGCACTCACACATCCACACACACGCGCAGACATCCCGTTTCCGTTTCCGTTTGGCATTGTTTCGTGGCAAGCTTTTCATTGCACATCCCACTTGTGCTGTAAACATAAATTTGACGCCGCTACGAAATATCAAAAGTATTTCGAGAGTCTCGCATTCCCGCCTCGCGTGACAATAAAGCGCATCATAATAACAATAAGTGAAGACTCTGCTTTAAAGGACCGTTTCCGCCGAAGGCCTGGAAGTCACACAAACACCCGCTCCCACACATCCTCACACACACACACACACACGCATGTCAGCTGTAAAAATTCGCTTCAGTTAATTAAAACAAAACATTTTCAATTACAAACGCGTGGGGCAAGGGTAGGAGAAATAGCTGGCGGCAACTGCAGCTGTTGTTGCATAGATACACACTGACACACACACGCGCATACCTATAAAGCCATTCTGCTACAAGGCGGTAGAAAAAAGTGCAGCATACTTATGTGGGCAACATCAGTGGCTGTTTGCATAGGTGTGAGTGTGTGACGGGGGCGCTTGTGCATGTGCATGTGCAACGCCAAGAGTTATTGTCATTGCAGCTGTTGCTCTTACTGCCGCATTTTATTATTATTGTTGCTCTTGCCGCTGCTGCTGCCAGTGTTGTTCCTCTTCTTGTCAACAGGCAGCGAAGCATCATGAATATATTAAAAATAAAAATATATTTTTCGCCACAAGAGCACAGGCGTTGCCGGGGTGCTATCTTTGAGGATCCGTCTTGATGGTCGAGGGATTGTAAATATATCTCTTATCAGTCGCAAATTATATTTATTTAAAAATATATCATGTTTGTTTTTAAATTAATTTATTTACATTTAAAATCAAAGCTTACCTTTAAGTTTGGTAATATAACATAATTGAGGCTTAAAGCTAATATTTAATTGTCGTTTATGTATAGTTTTGCACCAAAATCAAGCCTAAATTGTACATATATACTCATATCCAATTTAAGAAACCGCAAGCTATACATTGATTTGGAAACCACTTCACCCCAGTTTGCTTTAAGTGTGAAGAGAGTTTCGCATTTCATGTGCCGGACATGCAATCAATCAATCAATCAATCAGTGGTCACACAATCAACATGATTAGACTCCGTCCCGTTTAATTAGTCCCGTGGCCAGTGAGAGCCGTGAAAAAGTTGTTAACACCGAGGCAACACGGCAATTGTTTGTGCCGTGTCCAAAATGGTTTAGATTAATGGTTAGCCACAGCTTTAAGTGGAGGGAGCTGGCTAAGTAGGTCATTTTCACGTGTGCATGTCGCTTATCACACTCCTAATGGTGGCCTCTAACCCCTCTTGATACACTGAAAAGAAAGTTGGGGAAAAAGTCATTTAAAGCATTAGCTATCTGCGGCTCTAATTTAAAAGCAATATTGATTAAAATCAATATAAATAGTTTTGTAAACTTATATTTTTAAAGTTTTTCTTACATTACATTTTGGGAAAAATAAACAACGTTAATTTAGAGCTTCATCTTTATATTCTTTGCCGCAGTGCATTGCCTTTTTCCTTCTCGCCCGATTTCTCTATTAAAAATTGACTCCGTTTCATAATTTACATTTCCCCCCCTCAGGCAAAATAGAATTTTCCGAGGGTGAATGGCGCCCCAGAAGAGGACATAAATAGCTTTCCAGTGGGGCATAGATAAACCCTCAGACGCGGGGCCCCCACATCCACATCCATGTACACACCCACCCACCCCTCTTTCGCAAGACGCAGACAAATTATGGACAAATTATGTCGACCTGGAAATGAGCAGCGGGCGAATGCGAGCCTGGTTTCAGCCTCATTATATAGCTGGCTGCTTCCTTCGCTGCCCTTTCCCCCTCGTACACCTCTCTGACCCAACAAGCCACACTCCTGCCCCCTCCTCTGTTTGCATGCGTTGTCGTCTGTTTGGCTTTTGGCTTTGGTGCTGCGGCTTGGCCATATTTAAATCGCAGGAAGTCAGCGCCAGGTTAGCTACGGGCTACGCTATATCCCATATCCCATGTGCTCTCTGTGTGCTATTTGTGCAAATGTAGTTGTTGCCCAGCGTGCGTGTGTGTGTGTGCTGGGGGAGACGGAGGTTTCTGTGATAGTGGCTACTTCCGGTCGTTTGTCGCCATTTTCATAATGTCTGCCTTTGGCCCGGAGGCGTTTGTTGATTTAGTTGTGCCTTTTATTTCTCGCACTACCCATGGTGCTGACTCTGGTTTTATTCGTTCTCTTTTAATTTAACAGCATGGCAAATATTTAGGTCGCCATCATCCCCAACCCACCCCTCACCTAGCTCAATATTAAAAATGCAAGTTGCAAAATATATATATATATATATATCGTACAGTTTTACGAAAATGTTTTAAATTTTTTTGCGTTGAGGGTGCTTGGAGTTGGCCCCACTGCACAATTTGTTGTATTATTTAGCGAAGTTCACTTGAGCGTGTAGTTGAAATGAAAGTGGGCATGGTCCAGGCCCGCGGGGCAAGCAAAGTGAGTGGTGCGGCAAGCGGGAGACGAGGGATAAGCCGTGTCGGCAGTTTGCCGGAAATTGAGGTAGCAAAAAGTAAAATATATATATATATATATATATATCCACGAAAAAATACCGAAAAAAAACAGAAACAACGAGGGCCAGAAGAAATTGTTGCAGTTGCAGGTGCAAAAGTGGAGCCCGACCACTCAAACCCTCCTCCTCACCTGCCCCGAATTGAGCCCCTACTCATCCCGAAATACCCCAGTCGCTGTAAATATAAGGCATGAAATATGCAACGAACGGTAGACAGGCTTTTAAAATATTGCTTAAATTTGTATGTCCAGCTGAAGGCGGGATTTAATTGGAGTGGCCGGTGGAGAGAGAGCGAGTTCCTTCGCAGATCCGCCTTAAATTAATTTTCATTCAGCCAATCAATTCGGCTTTTCCCAGCTGTCAAATAATGCCAAATCCCCTGACAAAAGCAGATGGATATAGATGGACACACAGTATCACTATCTATCTATCTGTCGGGATTGAGAAGGGAGTGCAGGAAATGCAAATCAAATGCAATGCTGTAACAAGAAGTGCAGTGGAATCTCGGAAACGGCAGGGGAAGGAAGTGGAAAGCGCACTGAAATGAAATGAAAAACGTTTGGCAGTTGGAAAAGCATGTCAAGCGACTAAATTACCTTTATGCCCGATGCCACTCACTCAACCCGATCGCTCAAGTTTCCCTCATGCTTATCGATTTCGCTTGGCGACAGTTTTTCTGTTTTTCTAGTGCGGGCGGCATGGGTTTCCCTGCGATTCTTCCTGTTTCTTTTACTGATTTCCATTGCTGACTTTGCTTTGTTCGCCGACTCCTTCTTAACCGCAATTCATTTCATTTCAATTGCCCCACAGAAAAAGGCACACAGTTGGTGTGTTTGTGTGTGTGAGTGTGCTGCACTTCCGGTTCCTGCCGTGGCTGTCATTCGTCCTGCCTGCTTTTTGCCCGGCCTGCCGTGGCCTGGTCTGTATTATGCATGTTGCTCGCAAATTTAATGTGATTTACCATTTAGACGATGTGCAGACATAAACGACACACAACACAACGGCGAGGCGAGCAGGCGAACTGCTCGAGGGTCATGAACTAAGTTTATTGTGCACATTTAAATGAAATTGCTGCGCTCAATTTATACGCTAAGCGCTCGAAGGCAAAGCCAGGTAACTTGTGATGAAAAAAAAATGCACAAGAGCAAAAATTGTAATGGAAAAAGTGTATATTAATCTGGCCGAAATTTGCAATACCCTATTCCTATAGTGTAAATTATTGTCAGCATCTGCTTGAGGGTTTTCAGTTCCAATGTATTTTTTAAATAACAAAAATCAATATTTTTTATTATATTTATATATATATATGTTGTTTTTCATGATTTGCTTTATTTGAAATACTTTGTAAAAGTGTAAAACCGAGCCAGAGTGAAAACTAAAATGAAACTATCGCCACAGGACAAAAAAACATTCAACCAACTTCACACTGACTCTATATTCAGTTTTCCCCCGATTTCCTCTCCTCACCATCACCTAATCATTTCGCTTGGCTAGGGTGGGATTGGTTAGATTTTGTTCATTCGCTTTTCCCCACTCTTTTTGTTATTGTTTAACATTGCCAGAGAGCTTTATGGAATATCCGTGTTGTCCTTGCAGTGCTGTTGTTGTCGCCCCTGCAAAGGCTCCTCCTGGTCGGTCTGGCATCGTTTTTGAAATGTGTGCATATTGTTGGCATAATTGACTAGGTTTTTGTCAATGGTTTTTGTTTGCCGCCGCCCTGCTGTTTTTTCAGCCGCTGCCATCGGTTGCAGTGTCTAATGTGCCATTTGTTGACTCTTTCCATGGGCACCGGCAAATGGGTTCACTGACTAGCCAAGTGACTTGGAATTTGTCGGGCCATTTGAGGGAAAAAGCAGTGCAGAAATTATTACTGTCCAGATTTATATCTCAAGGGTTTATGTTAAGGGTTGGAAAATTAAATGAGAGTTGGAGAGAAATTTAATGGGGTCCATGGAAATTATTAAAATTGGGTGAACAATCTATATATTTAATAAATAATATATAAAGATACCTAAAAAATAACTCATTTACTTGACAAGCAAAGTGTGAATGTCCTTATAATGAGGCTGTAATAAAAATTATCTCTCTCCCTGGAGATATCTTTTAAAAATATATATAAATGAAGATGGTATCCCATGTTCGCTAATCGTTTTTATAAGACAAAGTTTTCCCTAGTTTTTCTTCGTGGTCCTCTCGGCTTGAAAAACTAAACTTTTTCGCCCCTCAAGGACCCCCACAGCCTCTCGCACATAAGTAGAGACACTCTCCGCCGACAATCTCTCAATAAACACTTGCACAGCTCTTAATTACCCAATGCAAACTTGCTCAAGTAACACAACTTGTCCCTGGGCTGAGCTGTGCGTGGGTGTGACTACTGGCATTACCTGGTGGTGGTGCTGCTGCTGCTGCTCAGGTGGCCCTGCGCCTCTGACCCATAGCACCGGCACCCACATCCTGTTGCGTTCCTCTCCCCAAGTCCTTTTGGCTCTTACCAAGTGCCAGGTTTTTCCCAGGCGCTGGAGAACTTCGCTTGACTGGCTGTCATACAAGTTTGTCAGCTTGTTTGGCTGCGTGTTAAACAAAAACGTGGCAACAACTTTCGAGTCAAAGTTTTCATGACTCTTTTGTCAATTACCGTTAGTTAGCAAGGACTGAAAGGGGAGAGTGGTATCCTGGAGTCCTCCGGTTGCTTAAGTCAACGGCCACACACACATTAGGCCATTGACAAGGCGATTGGGAATGTCATGTAAGGTTGGATGTTGCTTTGGGTCACGGTATATGAATTCCAACCATATCTGCGTGTGAATGCACTGGAACAAATTATATTAAAATCTATACTAGAGTTTTATAAAAATTAAAAGATAATCAATCAATAACTAAGCTTCTTAGATGTATAGCAATTAATTATCTCAAAGTTGCTGTGGTATAATTAATAACTAAGGAACTTAACTTTCCCTAGTTAACCAACTTTTTTCCTCAGTGTTCTTTGTTTTCCTTCCCCAATTAATTTCCATCTGAGCTAAACTTGGACTATTTGTTTGCTTAACCCACCGTCGAACAGATAGATGGAACTTCTCCTGTGCAAGCGTCCCCAGCTAATCCATCATTATTGATTGGCATTAAGTTGTTCCTTCTGTGTGAGTTTGTGTGTATGTATATGTATGCCCCGGCATTATGTAATGGCCTTCGAATTAATGAGCATTTATTTATGGCAGAGCAGTGCCATGAAATCCCCTAAAAGCGGAGCCCAGAACGAACTGGCTTAGTGGGCAAATATGCGAGAATTTTAATTAAAACCCAACTAACCACATGAAACGTCCGCTGACATTACGAGCTAAATCTCTAATTTGATCCATCTCTTTATGTTTAATTGCAGTTATCACTCGGAGAGGAAAGGACATGGCCATGTCAACGGCTGGGCCTCAGGATGCGTGGAAAAAGGATTTGAAATTACATTTTTAATGCAGGACGGGCAAGAAAAGAGCGCGAAATGAGCAACACGTGCGCGTTTTATTTTAAATATTTATAAACAAGCGCGCACACACACAGCGTACCCAGCTTATACACACACTTTAATATATACAAATATATACGTGTTTGCATACATATATATATTTATATATACTTATATAGGTGACCAAAGTTGAGCCTCGTCAAATTCTATTAAAAATTCATCTTAACGGTTATGCGTTTTGTACAAACACCAGCCCAGGCAGCCAAGGAGCCGTGCAAAAAATGTTTGTAAATATTAAAATGAATTTATGTGCAGCCCAAAAGTTTTTAATTAAGTGAAAAACAAAAACACGAGTGAACAGCAAGCGAAACGATAAAACGCCGCCAACAAATCACCAAAAAGAGCGAATTAGAGCAACGAGCTTGAATATTTGAGGCCATGTTCGAGCAGAGCGAGCCCAATTTATTAGCATATTCAGTGGTCGTGCAGTGAGCCGCATCCAAGCCACGCATAGAATACTAACTAAGCCGCTATCACAGCCCATCGGATCGGTTGCAGAGCCATTACCATGGCCAGGACCATCTCATTAATCGTCTGCCTGATCATGGGGGCCATATCCTTTGCTAATACGCACGAGCATGCCGATGGCTTCAAGCCGGGTGAGTTTCTTAATTTACTTTTTATATAAATTCTAAAGGGAAGATTTTTCTGAGCTTAAGCTAGCTATGGAAAAACCAATCAAAAATTTTGTAAAGGCTTTAGGAAGGGTATTTTTCTTACAAACGATCTTTGTTTCTAAAAGGATGGGGGGTTTCTTTTGAATTTACTCTTTAAACGAGTATTTAAAAACTGAAACTAAACAAAATTTGCAGCATTCGATTTAATACTTTAATTTTTCTTCAATTAAAATCATTTCAATTTCGACTCATTAAAATGTTACATTTTATATGTTGAAACAATATTTATCCACGATCACTTCTGTTAAATTAAAATTGTATTTATCTTGTTGTACTGGGTTTTTTGTTTCCATTTTCGTTTTATATTTTATTGGCCGCCATTTGCTTTTCCATTTGGCGTATTTGTTCAGTGTCCGTTTCATTTGCAATTGCAATCTTTCACGCCCGCATTGTTTACCCAAAATGTTGTCCCACTCTTTGGAGGACTTTAAAATGTGGCATTTCTTCTTTTTCGTTAACTTTTGTTCTGTCGCACGCAACAAATAAAATTTAATTATGCATCAAAAGTTATACATTTTTAATTAGCCATTTGTGAGTTTTGTTTCGAAGACTCGTTTATGTTGTCAAGTCAAGAAAAAAGGTCTGCAGGGAGATAAGATTTATTTGGGTAATTAGGCAGAAGAAGTGCGTTTTTAAATTCTTAAAATTTAAATGGGAAATAATCTGAAGCTTTATGCAATTAAATGTGTTAAGTCGTTATTATTATTTGAATTTTTCTGGCCATTTTAAGTCTTCGTTTGGCCATTTATACGTTTCCCCAAACGCGGCCCTTAATTGAACATTTAAATCCATTGTTTGAAGTTCAGTACATATTTTTTCTGACCAAACATTTAAAAGTGTGGTCAACCAATTTATATATATATATATATATATATATAAATATAAATTTTTTTTCTGTCGTTTGCATAAACGAACAAAACTTTTGCCCAGCGAGAGGTAAAAATGTTTAAATTAATACGAAAAAGAACGAAATAAAATTATGCAATTTTTACAACTTCATTATGGACATTTTGTTGCCATAGCGCTTTTCCGTAGCGACATGTGCGCACTTCCTTCCCCTCCGCCCCGATGCCCCCGCCAGTAATAAACGCCAATGTTGGCCACAAATCCACAAGAGCGTCACCTGTGTCACCTCTGCCGGTGCTCCAGGTTCCCGGATCCCGGATCCTGCCCGCCTATCCTCCGACTCCTGGCAGGCTGTTGTTCGTCCCGCTCCCTGCGGTGGCTACTTTGGCCGACTGTTCTGCCCCACCGGTCTCAGCCTCGAAAAAATGCATAAATTCTCATTTTTATGTGTCTGTGTTGGACTTTACATTAGCTTTGCTACCGATGCTGCTGCTCGTGCCCCATCTCCCTCTGCCGCTGATTATCCCCGGAGAGCTATAAAAAAATATACATACCACTATATATAGTGAGGTAAATGTATACGTATTGTGCATGTTGTTATTTCACTGGATATGTGTGTAAAAATTTATTTTGCTGTCCACCTTGGGCCACGGGGAATATCGTCCGGCGTTGGCATCCGAAATTGAGTTAAAACCGGAACATTATCATATTGCGCAGCGGGGTGCAGGTGAGCGGGCAGGGGAATTTTCTGCCAGCAAGGTTAACTATATTTTATGGGTATAAATTATCGATCATTTGCGTTATGCTACATTTTAAAACGTGTTAGACACAGCTGGCACATAAATTACACAACGAGCGGCGCACTTTAAAAGCGCTTTAATTTCATTAACCAACACTTGCGCTGGAAGCTTCAAAGCGCCGCCGCTTACATAATAATTAGTAAAATAAATTTCACCTAAAATATACACAACGGGAAGAATGGAAGGAAGAAGGGCGGACAGCGGTGAAAACAAACCAACCCGCACCCCATTCTCCATTTCTATCTCTGGCGAGGTGCGCCAAATGGCCACATCAAACGCACGTTCACGACCCACTTACTCTTGGTCTTTCGGTCTGGCAAAAGGACCAAGGACAGCATCGTTGGCAAATTATTTCCCATCATTTTTCACGCAAAAAGAGCAGAAATTTTGCGCTGACAAGCACTGGGCGAGACGAAGCTCTATATGCAAAGTGGCAACGAGAGAGGGACCTGGTACCGAAACGCAGTTGTCAGCGGACGTCGATGTCCTGCGACAAGGATTCGGGCGGGGGCTGGCGTACTGGGATAGGACAACGAAACGACAAGGATGTCGACGGTCGAATGAAATCTAATTAAAGGCCGCCAAACGTGCAGCACTCGGGAGAAGTGCAGTTGAATGGATCCTTGCTCTGTGCCATCAAAATGCAGACAATGGCGAATATTTTGGTAAGCAAAGCGGTCCATCTCGGCCAAGATAACGTGGCCATTGAAATTCATGGAAAAGGTTAAATGCCGCCATTAAGGGGCCTGCTTTGATTGCAAAATGAAATCGAGGATTTTGAGACAATTAAACTTGCAGACTTTCTCGGAAATGTATCTATAAAATGAATCTACATACCCAGACTGGCTTCTGAATAAAATAGTTAGCTTTTATTTATTTATTCTTTTAAAGTCTCATTCCTTTAATTTCTACTTTTGTTTAAGATATCAATTTCTGTTTGTCCAAAGTTCATAAATTTCGATTCTGTAATTAAACATTTCATAAAATATTTATCTATGATTTTGTATAGAAATAACTTTTATATGCAAAAAAGAAACTAAAGTAATGTTTTGCACACTGCCAAGTACTAAGCTTTAAGTTTAAAACTATGAAACTATAGTACTTGAACAACCTGTCACTTACTTTTTAGATACTTAAACACGTTGTGCGAATCCCCTTTCATCACAACTTCACAGAGTTAAGATCCATTTCGACCTCTGGTTTGGCTGCCAGCACAAGCGATTTCTAATTCAATTTCGGTGACAGCACATAAATAAAAGAAACATTTTTTGAGCGGCAGCAGTCAAAAGCAAGGCAAACCCAGGAAAGAAAACTCTAAAAGCAATTTCTTGGCAAAAAAATATAAGAAAGAGAAGGGAGGAAAGGAGCACAAATGTCAGTTTTCCCAGGACTCGACCAGCCGCAACTACAACTGCCACTACAAAAATATATCCCTCCGTGTTTGTGTGTGTAGTGCTCCGCAACGTTTCGACGAATCGCTTACCAATTTTTCTGACTGCTGCAAATCAAAAGCACAGAACGAACGAGAGAAATTTCTCAGCAAGCAGGAGGTCGCAAAAAAGAAAAAAATAAACTTTTTAAATTAACTAAAAAACGGCAAGCACAAAGAAGCGGCTGGGCATAGTGGGGCAGCACGAGGGGGCTGAGGTTTTAGGGACACGTTGTCGCTGGTGTTGGCATTCGGTTTGAGTATTTTAGAGCAAAGTGGAAAACTTTTAGTGGCATGTTTACAAAATAAACTTCAGCTTGCAAAACGGGCCAGAAATAAAGAAAAATGCTGATTGCCACCAACAACAGTATGGCCGAAAAAAATGATTATGATGCGTGGGTGGTGGGGTGGATTTTATGTATCAGCTGACACACATTTTCGGGGCAAGGTAAGAACAACGAACGGAACTCTCTGCCTCTTTGCTTTTATTTTGTGATTTTGTTTCCTTTTTTTTTGTTGGCCAACTTTTGTTTGGTTTGTTGTCACTGTCACCGTGTATAGGCCAGAAAAGTTTTTTACACCACTTCTTTTTTTGTATTTGGCTCGTTTTTTGGGGGTTTTCCATGTCGACGGTGTTGCTCGTGCTTTTTCTGCTGACAGTTGGGCAAACAAAGCATAATTTTTAATCTGGCCAGGCAAACATTGTTACATATGCGACACACACACAGACTCACAACTCCACCTGAACGTGGCTTTTAGCTTGATTGTTGATGGGACAGCAAAAGCAGAAGCTACAGTAACACCAGCACCCACGGTGGCAACGAAAAAGGAGAAAATTATGTTTATTTGGCTTTGGCCCCGATTTGTTGCGCATACGCAGCGTATAACGCCGTACGTGACAATATCATCAAGTGGAGCTCTGGAAATCTGTTGATTTAGCGTTTTTCAACTCTCCGCTTTTATAAAATGATTTATTCAGCATAGAAGGAACCAATTACCAACTAGGCCTAGGAGTACAGTAGTCCCTAACCCATGTGGTTACCATCTAACCTACTCTTTCCTAAACTACTTAGTTGATTTCCTTCAAAATCGATTTTGTACAAATGCCATAAGGTAAATAAGGACTGTCAAATTTGACAGTTATTGGCGTCATTTAGTCAAACAGCAGTTCTGGCTTATTAATGCGTAATATGCGGTGGTTTGCGTTTGATTTTTTCCCGTCTGCCGCTGACATTTAATGACCACAGACAACAAGGCCCGCATCCCTCTGCACACATGTTATTTGCGGTTCGGGCATTTAAAATTCAAGTTCAGGCCGGGCTGACAGACAGGCAGAGGGACGAGCAGCTGCCACTGACAGGCTGCGTCATGCCAGTGTGCGGACCCTTGTCTAGACTGGCACTGCCACTGCGACTGTGAGTGCTCGGCAGTGTGCTCCTTTGAAAACACCCATTCATCCATGACAAATGGGCTAAGGCGCAGGAGCAGGAGCACCTCTGGTCCTGGCCGGATTGTTTGCAAATTTCTTAACACGAAATTAGTCGCCATAAACAAATGGCAAACAAACTGCAGCAGACGAGACAGTTAGTTGGGTCTAATCGAAAGCAAATAAAATGCATGCCATACCTGCATGCCATAAACTGTCACTTGCATTGTGCCCGAGACACTCAGGCACAGGCAGGAGTCAGTCACTGAGAGAAATATACATAGAGTAGAGTTAGAGTATATTGAAAAGCAATGCTGAAGCTATGAGGAAAGCCAGGCCTTTATAACTTTCTTTAACATATGAGCCCTTAAAGCGAGAGATTCCTCTTCAGGGAATTATTATTTACCTTTACCCAAATGATTTATATTAATAGTTGCACTTATTTTAAACAGTAATAATTAATAAGCAAAGGGATAATTAATTTGTTTGAGACTTGCACGATTGTATCTTAAAGTGTGGTATCTCCAGAGGACATGCAAGGCTCGCCAGTTACCAGCGCCTGCCTGTCTCCATTCCCTGATCCCTTTTGGGAATGACATGGCTCGGCTTGCATGCCAAGTCCTCGTTTTATATGCCACCGCCTCCTGGAGCCACGCCCCCTGTATGTTTTACCATAATTCGCCCCCAGTCCGTGTGCCTTACAGGGCGGCGCAGTAACCTCGCGCACGGCTTGTCGCCTCTTATCGAATGCGAATGGAAATGCAAAACATGCAGCAGTTGGAGGCAAGGAATTAAAATTGTTTACGCAAAAAGACATTAATGGGGGCCCATAGTCCCATAGAAAATAGTTACAACGAATTGCTTTTAGGCGCTAACAGGCCACGAACACTTGCCATGTAATGAGTGCAGTCAGAGTGACGGGATCCCCCTAATGTCAACAATGATAATTGCACAGAATGTGGGACAATTGTCAGGGGAAAGTTGTGGAAGGGGATGGATATATACGGATATATGGAACATATATGTATGAATATTTGTGCAAGTAAGTGAGCCAATGATGAATGGCCTTCGCTAATGGCAAATCAATCAGTGTAATATAAGCATAAGTAATTAGAGCGGATAAATCGCACAAGTTGAAGAAGAATATGAAACTAAAAATTAAATATTCCGAAAATTACACACATTACTCTTCGTTACTTATTAAAAAAAAAAAATTTTGTAAGCGCAAATTAATTTGCCATGATAAAATAAAACTTATTTACTTTTATTAAAATTTCATTAAATGTAAATCAAGCGCAATTAAAAATATAAATAGCTAAAGAATTAATGAAACAATCGTTTAATTTTTAGGCATTTGATAGAGCTTCTACTTTGGGGCTACAGAAATTAGGGGATTTGAAAAGTTTCGAGTTCGCTAGAGCTAAGCAAACACACCTAAATCTGGGGAAAACCTAAAACCAAACCCCAAACCAGAACAGAGAAATAATTGAAAAGGATTCCCGGTGTGTGTGCGCGTGTGTGTACATTTCAGAGTTCTGTTCTCCCGTGTGGGTGCGGGTGGCCGTGCGTTACTATGTGTGTGTGTGGGGGATCTATGCTCGTTTTTTATGGGCCACACACACATAAATAACCGAAGGATCTGGTGTGCTAATCCAGGGAGGGGAAAAAGGAAAGCCAGGGGCGGCGCAGAAGAGCTACGAGTGGAATCCTGTCAGAGGCAGAGTCGTCGCAGCGTTGGTGTCGTTTACATTGTCAGCGCATGTCGCGCTTTAAATGCTTTGATTTCATTTTTCATTTGGCTTGTCACACACACACACACACTCAGCCAGCCAACAATTGCCAGGTGAGCAAAAGGTAAAAGATTTCTGTCCTGCGGGGCAAGGAAGGACTGGCGGCTCAATTCAATCACAAGCTACTTACAGACAAAGCCATTATTCGATGTTGCCGCTGTAATGAATTTGTGTTCGTTTGTGCCGCACACGTGAAAATGTGTAGCTCACTTTCCAAGGAGATGGCAGCCTGAGAGCTGAGAACCAGAAAGCCTGAATACCCTTGAATGCCCCGAACTGTGGTTGTTCCCATAAATAATCCAATTGAAATTTAGACTCAAAGCGCGGCAAACAGGAAATGTTTCCTTATTGAGATCCCATGTCAGGGTATAAATAATGAGAGCTTCAGGTTGCTGGCTCCCTGTGCTGCGGTGGAAATAAGCAGGATTAAGGATGCTTAAACGCAACTCTATGAGATTCTCATACGCGAAATGTTTGCTCTTATTAAGGGTCACTGAGAAAAAAAAGAGATCTCTGATGGATTTTCCTTATACCTTTACATATAGGAATATATGAAAAGTTGCAATTAAAAACTGAACTTATTCATTAGACTTATATATAATTTTTTGTTGCCAGCAAAATGGAATGATTTTTATCGGCTTTCTTTATTTTTAATAATACAAAGTAGTCCAAAGATATTTTCACTGTGGATTCTCAAGTGCTTCCTGGGTAGCTGCCCTCGCTGCCAAGGACTTGTTTCTATGATTACATAAATGAAACGACCCTTAGCCATTGCTGAAACCCGCCAGATCTCTGCGAGCAAAAATTAACCTTGACTCGCTTTCAGGCCGGGTCATCATTAAAGGTTCGCGATTTGAATGGCAACCACCTCCGCCACTTCAGGTGCGTGGCCCAGACGTGGGCGTGGCGTTGAAGTAAGTGCAAAATAAACTAACAAACTGTGAACATGCAAGCCTCGACCAGGTGCGCTTGTCTATGCTTTAAGGTGAAGCAACACCCACGACGGCAAAAGGGGAGCCGGCGAAAGTCGTTTATTTAGTTAGGCGGCCAAGTGATTTTCCTCGGCCTGCTCACCGCTGCTAATGCGTAAAGGAAAAACCAGAGAGGGGCGCAAGTGGTGGCGAGGAACAAACAACAAGCGCAAATTGTCGTTTCGCGCTTCAGTTGAGCAGCTTAAAGCCAGAGTCAACACACACAACGAGTAAGCCCCGGAATTCCTTGAAGCCTTTGTAAGCAGCCGAAAAAAAAACACATTAAATTGTGTAAATTTTTTTCATGCCTGAGCGGCCGAAGAAAAAAATACAAAAAAAAAAAAAAAAAAAACACTGAAAGAAGAAACCAAAAATACTAAGCATCTTAGGCATTTTCGTGCCGGCCTTTTAAAGATGCTCAGGCTTCCCTTACTCGCTCTTCTCCTTTGGCTACCTTCTGAAATTGTTTTCGGGTTTTTATTTTATTTATTTACTTTCGCATGAAGCCTGGAAAACTGCAAAAGGACTAGGAGGAGATTCAGGGAGCTCCGGAAAGGTGTCCTTCCTCCTTAGTCCGCTGGCTGATTGAATTTTCCGAGCGAGTAATTTTTAAATTGTGCTCCGGTCAGGGCAGATAATTCAATTTTAGTGTTAAGGTTTCTATTACTAAACTCGCCAGCCCCCCACGAAAAAAAGTGAGCTTGCGGTTTCCTTCAGGCTGTCTTTATTTACATGCAACTTTATGAGGTGCTGGAAAAGAATGTTGAAATATTTATGGGGAATATTATATTTATTCAGGGTCTCATGGGATTCTCAACCAAGACTCACAGCCTAGATTTTGACAAAGCTTTCCACAGTTTGTTCAGATATTCAAATAAATGAAAAATAGATTTAGATGTATTTATAGTTATTATTATGTGAATTTATCTATAATAAATACAAAGTTCGATGATGCTCAGGGTTCAAAATTCTGATAATTCATTAATTCATTCAATAAATCGTTGGCTTAAACGTTCATACTTTCTTATTCCAAAATGAAGTAAAAATTGTTGATGTTCGCACACCTGACTCCTCGAGGATACGCCCTTACTTCCCTCCATCAAATGCTGAAGTGCACTTTGTTTCAGACCAAAGTCCCGCCCTTATCAATGGGCAATCGTTAAATGTCATGTTCAATGCCCTCGGAAGCTCGGAAAATGCCAGGGAAAGCAGCAGCGGCTCTTGTATGAAGCAGTTGAGCTGGCATGGAAAATACCACAATTTGTATGCATTATGCTTGCTACGAGTAACAGATACTGCCAGAGATATGGCCAAGGCTTCATGGCGCTTGCCGGTCGCCGCTTGGCGCTGCAGAACTAAGCCAAAAATGCCACAAAACATTTACCATATATCATGCATTTTTACGTACACTTTTAGCCACTTTTCCAGGGCAGCTCTCTCTCGCTCTCTCTCACTCCGACACTATCGCTGTCTCCCTCTGGAGAAGACCCCCTCGTCCCCCACCCGCTGCATCGTAATTTACACATGTAGTCGGCGGGACTCGTGCAACTCTTGTGGCTGCTGCAGTCCATGGTCCGTTTATCTGGCAAAAGCTCTGCGGGGTAAGCCGGCTTGAACTCGCTATATCTTCGTTTATAGGCCATCTCCCTTTCACTCTGATTCTCTCTCTCTCTCTCTACCACTCTGTTTCTCTCTCTTGCTCGTCGGACGCACACGCTGCGAATACGTAATATTTGATGCTTTAAAGTCCTTTTGCTGAGCGCCTGTTGTGTTTACTTTCGCCCGGTTTCGACCTGGCCTAAACAAAACGATTTTTAAGATTTATCGATTTATTTTCCTTTTGTCGAAGCTTTTGTGCGTGTGTGCGTGCTTCTGCAGTTGTGTTGGTTAAGCTCTTTATGGTCTCGTTGTTATTGTAGCCGAGAAAAAAGTATGCTCTAAACAATTTACTGCTAAATTGATGAAATAAATTTTCCAGCACACTTATTTTGGTGTATTACATTTTTTTTTTTTTGTTATGTATGTATTGTGCCCCTAGGTTTACTTTTCTATTTTTTCCGGGTTTAGTTTTTGTGTGTTTTTTGGTGACAAAAACAGAGCCCCCTGGCAAACGGATTTAAGTTTGGTTCTATTACTTCCTTTGCTAAAAACTCAAGGAAAATGTGAAATTAAAAATAAATAATCCTTGAACTATTATTGTTATTTTATCCGATCCATAAGTTGGAGTTCTCCTCCTGCTTAATTGCAGCAACCAAATTAATTTTCTTTCCCGCACAATAAAAGCCACTTGCGACTCTCGACAAATGCAAGCAGTAAACTTACAAGGTCTGAACCATTGCCACACTTTTTTACGATTGCAAGGATTTCATTCCATCCCCGCATGAACACAATCCGCTCCTGTCTGGATAGTACTTTTTCTAGTGCTTGTAAATTACACTTGAGTGACATTTAGTCGTCATCAGCCAGCAGAAAGGCCAAGTGCAATTCAGGACAGGAATAGCTTATATTCCTTTAGCTGCCTTCTACATCTTGGTCGTTAGCTGTGCACTGGAAACAATTTTGAGGAAAGGTAGTTTTTAAAGTTAAATAAAAAAGGTTTATTACAACATACCAAGACATAATGAAGGTATAATGAAAAATGTATCAATTTTATTAATTAACTTTATCAATTATTTGTTAGGCTCTGCTATTTCTAGTTCTTAAGTTTTTCCCGCTGTGTTTTATTTCTTAAAGACTAATGCCATTCATGTCTGCATCACATCCTGTGACAATTGTGCCGGCCATACATCTCCCTCTGGTGTCCTGGCCTGTCTGGCCCGTTTTCGTCCTGGCAGACATATCAATTTGACCTCGGCTAAATACTCAGCATGCGATGAGAGTCTAGGGCCAGGTATATTGGCCTCCGGCCCAACTCAATGTCTCTGCCCAGGGAATTTTTAATGATTTTCTCACAACTTCTTTGGGGCTTTTCTTTCGTTTCCTTGCCGGGTCCTTTGTTGGCAAACATTTTTCTTGTCCTACACTTTAAGCTGGCCATTATTAAAATGGCTGATAACAGTTTTGGCTGCAAGCCCAAAGTCAAACACAGGACCCACGCACACAGCCACACTAAGAGACTCACTCACATGGATACGGACATGCCTTGGAGCTGTCTGGACCTGTCCTTTTGGTGCGATGAACTTGTCCTTTCCCCAGCCTTGGCTCCTGCTTTTTTGCATATATAGACTTGACTCTGCTGCGCCGGCAACTTTTGACATGCGAATAGCTTTGGCTGTCTGAAGAGCCTTTTGCAAGGTCAGCTACATTTTGTTTGGCCCTTCGCCACACCGCCCACTTGGGACGACCGCAATACGTGATAAAGTCAATAACTAAACCAATAACTAAACTAAAAAAATGTAGTAAACATTTCGGCCACTGTTCAAATTGGCGGTCAATTAAAATGGTGGCCTGATTGAAATTCCTTTTACCCAGCCAGCCAACGGGGCGTATCAGTAATATGCTTATTGCTTTTGATACACATCGGCGAGGGCTTTGCTTTGTTCTGTGTTGGTTTCTGATTTTCGTGCTTTGTTTTTCCTTGATTCTGTTTTCTTTTTTTATTTTCGTGCAACCACAACAAAGTGTTGGAGGAACAGGTTAATTGATACACAGACACCACAGACTCAACATCTACGCTAACCCCAAAACATTCCCGCCAGCACTTCCCAGTCCTCGCGTGTGCGTGAAACCTTTTGAAATATTCATGAAATCAATTTTGAGGCGTGCCCGGCAGCTAACTAATCTTGCAGGGATCGGGCTTATATATGTATATATGGGCGCTAGTAAGTGTGCCTTGGCGATTATATCGAAATATGGCTATGGTTATGGCTCAGGCCGGAGGACGGGTAACGTTTCCAGCTAAGCCTTAATGGAGTCGGCCAGGAATGGATGTATCAGGTCTCGTATGAAAGGGATGTGGCCTAAATTAAAGGCTAATTAAACATTGCCTCTAGAATTTTTTAAAGAAAAGTGTTTAATCAATATTAAAACCAAAATATTTCCCCATTTTTGAAAGGTAGCTACTTTCGAACACTTTCTACTATAATTAATCAAAGTCCTCACCCATGGCACACATTTCACTCCGCCCAAAAATAAATATACACAAAAAATAAAAACCCTGGAATTCCCAAACATCTGTTGCCACATTAGCCACAAGCTGAGAATGGTAGCGAATGGATTTTCAGTCCGTCAGTCCCCTCCGCAGACCGCTCGCCCTGTCACTCGGCGTTATCCTTTCGCTTTCAAAGTAGCCTTTGCCAGCTGCTGTGGCTAAGCGCAAAATTAAGCAAATTAAAAGCCGCACCGAGAGCAGCTGCATAACTCACATGTGTGTGCTTTTCTATAGCCGAGCAACGTGCAGGTCCGACCAGGACCACTAAAAAACAAAACCGCAGCCGCAACCCTCCGCCCGGCTCAGGGTCACCTACAGAAAAATTTTACCCGAGCAAACAAAACAAATAAAAAAAAGCGTTGAAAAAATTTACTCAGGGGGAAAAAAGAAAATGCCATTGAAAAATGTTCGCTTTGCCGGCCATTTTCAGATTTTCATCAAGCTCAGCTTTCGCCCACTCACTCGCCCTTTCCCACCGAAATCCCACTTCGTCCTTCCCCTTAAAATACATACAATATCAGCGCATAAAAGCCGCGTACATATACAGTAAAAGAAAATGTAGATTACCCTTTAATTTTCATTCCTTTAAAAAATATCCATAATTATATAAATATATATAAATTAAAATAAACTTTTCGGAATTTAAAGACAAAAATAAATATATCTTAATAGAATGATTATATTTAAACATTTCGAAAAGTAAAATATCTTCAAGTATGTTAACTTAATTCGCAAAATTATTTAATAATAATTAATATTTAATATTGTTTGAAAAGGTTCAAGAACTTTGTAAAAGACCATACTATTTTTTACTTTTTTTATTTTCGGTGTATATAAAAGCTAGCATCGGTGAGCAACCAAAAGGCTGCCAAAAACATTTAAATTAAAATTTCTCTATATACATAGGTTTTATATGTACAATACATACTATATATGTGAGGCAAAGCCAACAAAAGCGGGTAAAAAAAATTTCATGGCCTCCTCTGGCATTAACTGTTATGGGATTGGGCTATATGGCTCCGGGGGACGGTGGGCGATGGGCGTGGTCGACGGCGTAGGCGTGGCCATGTAAGCCGTTTAGCGCTCTTTGATGGAGGCAGCAAAAATTTATAGCATGCTTTTAGGCGACCCATCAACGAACCGAATCGCAATCGAAGCCGGACAATTGGGCAATAACCAGAAATGCAGGCGGCCAAAATGCCAAACGCAGGACCAGAAAACACGGCCACAGGCAGCAAAACAGATGACAGTTTAAAATGCCTCCGTGTAGTTGTAGTGGCGACTGAAGACCCTAAAAATAAAGTTGGCCTAAAAGGACGCTACGGTTTTTGCGAGGTCTAAACCAAGCTTTAGCAAGCACGTAACGGAACTTAAGGGGAAGAAGGCTACTCTTTATGGGAGTTTTAAGCCTAGCTTTTGTTACTTTGAAATGACGTGAGGCTACGGTGACGTCATAAAGCTTTACGTAAGCTTACCCACGTGCCGTATGCAAGAACTGCACTTTGCCCAAAACGCGTTCGGGCAAATTAACAGAGCTCAGAGCTGCGCTTGCGAGTAAAGAGCTTGAAATCCAAATTAGGCAATTTTTCGCTGGGGCTGAACGAGCCTTTCCGCTTCCGTGGGGATCTTTTTAATCAAGATTCGCCCGCGATTAGACGTATTAACTCGAGGAAATTTGTTAACCAGTGCAGACTCGCGTTCGCGGACAGATTTATTTTTTTTGTGAAGTGGCCGCTGAAAGCTTCGAAATGTGAGTATAGGAGTGCCAAAATTTTGGGGCACAGTAAATAACCTTTTTGATACACAGCACAGAAAGGTTAAGAAAGTGAAGGCAGCGCCGCAGCATATATCCACGGCCAGGGCCAAAGGTCGAGGAGACCTTTCGCCAAAGGAAACAAATTTAATTGTGATACCAGGGCTCAGCCAGCGGGTGAATATTGAATTGTGGTGTTAATTATATGCAGTGCTTACTGTGAAGTTCCAAATTTACAGATTGGGCCCTGCAGTGGCAATTCAAAGTCCCTAGGAAAGGGGTACCCCTAGGCTGAGGGGATGGAGTAGAAGAGGAGCAGCCAACAGCACAGGAGGAGCAGATTTAAAAATAACAATCTGGCCAACAGCGCGAATGCGCAACCAGTTTTTTGGCCAGCTTCGCGCATTTAGCGAGGAGTAATTTTTTTTTTACCGAGTGAAAGCGTTGCGTAATCGGGGAAATTGACCCCTAGTGACTTTGGCTTAACCTTCATTTGCCCTTCGTTGTGTCCTAACCTCCTTCACATGAAATAAAGTGAGATGGAAAAATCATCAAATGGGTTACTACCCTTAAGCCCAAGTAATTTGCGGAATCATTTTTAACAAATTTAATAAAAGAAACTGAGTGAAATTTTCGGCCCAAAACTATTGTCAATTTTGGCCATTTTTTTTGAATTCGAGGAAATTTCATGCTCGACATTTAAATAACCCCGCTTGCGACTAGCCTAGCCAAAATTTTGTGAAGTTATGATGAATTGCCAACCTATTGATTTAATTTATAATTAATTTAGTTTAGACTTAGCGTTAATTTTTTTTCACCTGTATTTAATTTAAAATATCTTCATGTTCCATTACAAATACAAATGGAATTCTTTTGTTGCATAGGTTGGTGAATGTAAAAAAAATAGGGTGAACTGGCCAATAGAATTTTAATCCCCTTTTCAGCCAATCATCGAGGGAGATCGATCTTCGCCGAAGGATTAATTGAGTGAGTTTTGGGAAAAGTTATTGATTAAACAAAATTTTACACATGCCAGAAAAATGAAAACTATTTTTAAAACAAAACAATTTAAAAAATAATTTAATTTAAAAATACTCTGAAGGAAAAACCACTTACTATTGCAACAACTGAAATTAAAAATTACGAACGAAATACATGAAGTTAAATTTTCTTAAGTTATAAACAAAACATGAAGTTAAATTATTCTTAAACAAAACAAAACATGAATTAAAACCATTTAAGAATACAATTTTTATTTAATTTAAATTTTAAAGATGCTCAAATATTTCTTTTAAATTTTTACAATTTTTAAACACACACACATACATGCATCTCTTTTATATTTTATATTTTAATTTTAGTCTATACCTACTTTTATTGTTAGCTTTAAGTTTTAAATTCATATTATTAAACCTGTCTTAATTCTCGAAATTATGGAAGCCTGAAAGAACATTAATTTACCGACTCGCGGGATGACTCCACGGTCGTAGGGTCCTAAAGGGGTCACCAGAGCCATGCTCTTGCGGCAGGTGATCATAGGTTGGGTGGGCATAATGCGAGCGCAATAACATCTGTGTCTCTGCAATGATTTAATTTTCTCTCTGTCTTCTCTTCTGTTTTCTTTACTTCCGCTTTTCTGTTGACTTTCCTTACTTGTTGTGAATTTTGTTTATCGTTCTTCCGATCTACTTCTAGCATTTATTTTGTCGCAGCACGCTAATTTCTTGTCTTGTTAATAATTATGTGTAGTCGTTAAACGAGATCTGGGTGAGCAAGACCTCCACCCCCAAAGCCGACGAGCTAGAGCCGGAAACCTAAAGCGTGCCCCCGCAGCTCAGATCCTCGCCAACCCCGACAAACTCTTTGGTTGCACACTACAGTTATAATTCATTATTATTAATAAGAAAAGTGGCGCCCAACGTGTGGAGCCTTAGTAAAAATTATTTTTTATTAAGACTCGCGGATAAACAAATTCAACACATGCTACTTTAACTCTCTCTTGTATCGTCTACCCTAACTTGCAACAATTTCGTTCTATTAATTCTTGGATAACAGATTTGTGAATATTAGTATTTGTAACTGTCCAGAATTTTAACGTTTGTTTGTTTTAATAAAAATAATTTTTTTTATTAAGACTTAAGGGTAAATAAATTCTTTCTATTTTTTTTTATGTCAACTTGTTTTCAACTTCTTCAACTTTTGTTAAATTTTTTGTTTTGTCTTAATTAGTCCTGGAAAACAGTTGTGATAAATATTAGTATTTCCAACTGGCCAGACTTAAAGGGAAACAAAAGATTTTCCTACATTGAGAGGAAGTGACAAGGTGTCTATTAAAAATTGAGGAAAACAGAGGAGGCAATACAAAGAGCTCTTCTTCTGTCCCATTTTTTTATAGCACTAAGTCATGAAACTAGTCTCGACTTTAAACTCAATTCTATGGAAAATACTGGCATTTCTTTCGAGTCGTGCCATATCCTGGAAAAGTATTTTACAACTTTCTTTAACTTTCTTTCTAATTTTTCCTTGAAGCTTTATTTTTTTTATCGTATTCTGGAATACATGCGAATGTGTTTCTGAACCCTTCGCTGTCCGAATTCGAAATAAATAAGTATCGCTTCCCTTGTTTTGAATAGGTTTTTAACCTAATCAAAAATCTTTTATTTTTCCAATCTTTCAACTTCTGAGAAAATTAATCTTAAATGACCCTTCGATACGTGTGACATCTAGAGTTCGGTAAATGCAATTTGATTACTTTATTTTTGATTTGATTACGTTATTTTTATCTCATAATTCTCTATAATTTTTGTCTTAATTTATTTAAACATTTTTGGCTATATTTATCGCAAAGAAGCAAAGGGTTCTGAGAATTCGATTGCAGCAAGTTAACTGCTATCAGAACGAGATTTTATTTTTCGAATTCAATTTATTTTTTTATTGTTGAGATTTTTCTTGGGAACGATGGGGTTAGACCGCTCTCCAGAAAGGGGGGCTGAATCAAGTCCAAGCTATAATTGTCCGATATGTAAGGCAGATATAAACACTGCCGATGGTTTTGTAACCTTATGCCAACACGAGTTTCACAAGCGATGCATAGAAGCTCATTGGAAGGATAGCTCACAATGTCCGGTGTGCAAAGTATCTTGTAGACCAGCTAACTCAAAGCCTATAGATGGATCTGACAGGCAAACCCGAAGTGGCTCGAAGAAACGGCAGCCTTTAGATACAGTTGCTCAGCAAGCATTAGATAATACAGCTTCAACCTCAGGACAAAGTTCGCAAACGAACACAACTGCGGTTAACAATTCAAGCGTTTTGACGGCTAATGCTATCACGTTACTGGCTATGGAGCGAAGGTTACTGGCTACGCTTTCAGAGAGGATGACCGACTTAATTCAAAATTCCGTAACAGATTGTATCACCAGGGCGTTAGCAAATTCAAGTCGAGGTATGGACAGTGCTCAGAGTGAGCATTCTTCAAGGCGTTCGTTGGGAAATGATGATGATAGGGGCGGATCTAGAAATGAATCCAGAAGCGAATCAAGACAAGTCCTCTTGGCTCCTGGTTCTCCCGCTTCTCAAAGAAGCACTACGTCCGACTTAGTAAACCGACCAGATAAAGTCGTGCATATCCTAAACGGATGGAAAATCAAATTTTCAGGCACAGGAGTATCTGTGGACAATTTTATTTACAGAGTTGATACTTTGACTCGGGAGACATTAGGCAACAATATCTCTTTGCTGTGCAAACACGCTAGTGTCCTATTTGAAGGCAAAGCAAACGAGTTTTACTGGCGATACCATAAAGCTCATGGGGAAATTAATTGGGACAGTTTCTGTACAGCTTTGCGCCTTCAGTTTCGGCTGAGCAGAGACGATGGCGATATCGAAGAACTAGTTAGAAACACTAAACAAAAGCCGAACGAATCGTTCGATTGCTTTTATGACACAATTACTGCGTTAGTCGATCAACTGGAACATCCCTGGACATCGAATAAGTTAATTCGTGTCCTACGAAACAATTTGCGGCCAGAGATTCGACATGAAATTTTAAATATTCAAATCAATACGGTCTCGGAACTGAGAGAGATTTGTCGCAGGCGCGAAGCCTTTTTAGCCGATGTTAAACGGTCCAGTGGCTACGCGCGAAGCACTCCGTTTAGAAGGGAAGTGTCAGAGTTTGGTCAAGAATATGAGGCTCAGGTAGATTCCGAACCTGAAACTGATGGTGATATCGAAGCGTTTTCTTTGTTGTGCTGGAATTGCCGCAAAGAAGGCCACCGATATCAAGATTGCGTTTCGGAGAGAAGAGTATTTTGCTACGGTTGTGGAGCTGCAAATACTTACAAGCCAAGTTGCAGTAAGTGTTCAAAAAACTCCAAAGCCGGCACGTCGAAGTCGCAATTCAGACAGAAGACTTCGAGTGCCTCACGGAACCAAGCCACGATGACCGAGAAATAGAAGATGCAGCTGATGTTGCTCAACTTCCTCTCCCTGACATTCAACAACTACCTGCTAGTCCCTTGCTACATAGCAAAATCTCGGACTTAAGAGAAATAATTTTACCGGAAGATAACTTTAAATTACTGGATTTACAACAAAACAGGTCTCGCAATTCTACTCGCATAAAATCATTCTGGCAAAATGTTAAGCAATGTAGAATTGGCATCGAGTACATAAGCTCTCTACCGACAGGACCAAAAGATCCTCGACCCTTTTTGCCGATTAATCTGTTAGGTCGAGTAGTTTACGGCCTGTTAGACTCCGGCGCATCAATAAGTTGTGTTGGAGGTAACTTAGCTTGTGAGGTAATGACCAAAGGGGATTACAAGTCAATTAACAGCAATGCTACTACGGCTGACGGCCGATCACAGCAGATACTAGGGTATTTTAAAGCGGATGTGGAGTACGCCGACGTAAAGAGGCTGTTAAAAGTTTACATAGTGCCCTCACTGAAGCAGGATTTGTATCTTGGGATAGATTTTTGGAAGCTCTACGATCTTCTTCCCAGGAATTTGTGTATTTCCGAATTAAACGCAACGGAGACTGACTGCAAGGACAAAGCTGACCAGCATCAATTGTCCGATATAAATAAAGCCAAGTTGGCGAATGTTGTGAATTGTTTTCCATCATTTAGTCAAGAAGGACTCGGTAGGACTAATCTCATATCCCATTCCATTGACGTGGGTAATGCTAAACCCATAAAACAACGCCATTTCCCTGTCTCACCGGCCGTAGAAAAGTCAATGTATGCCGAAATAGACAGGATGTTGCAGCTTGGGGTTATAGAGGAGTCCGACAGTGCATGGTCTTCTCCGATCGTTATGGTAACAAAGCCCGGAAAGGTTAGAATTTGTTTGGACTGTCGTAAGGTGAACAGTTTCACCGAAAAGGATGCATATCCTTTACCTCAAATTAGTGGCATTTTGAGTCGCTTGCCGAAGGCAGAATACATAACTAGCCTTGATCTAAAGGACGCTTATTGGCAAGTGCCTTTAGACATTGCTTCGCGCGACAAGACAGCGTTCACTGTTCCTGGTAGACCGCTCTATCAGTTTAAAGTTATGCCGTTCGGGCTTTGCAATGCCACTAGCACAATGTCTCGATTGATGGACAAAATAGTGCCAGCTCATCTTAGAAACGAGGTGTTTATTTACTTAGACGATCTGCTGGTAGTGTCATCAGGCTTTGAGAGACATTTAGAAGTGCTAAGAGAGGTTGCATTACACTTAAGGCGTGCAGGTTTGACGATCAATATTGGCAAAAGTCACTTCTGCATGCTGAGGGTGCGATATTTGGGACATATAATCGGCGATGGTGGAATTCGAACCGACCCTGATAAGGTGGCAGCAATCAAAAATTTCCCATTGCCTACAACTTTGCGCAGCTTGCGAAGCTTCATGGGTCTGTGTGGATGGTATCGCAAGTTCGTTCCAAATTTTGCATCTCTTTCTGCCCCGTTAACGGATCTGATGACTACAAAGAGAAGATTTAGTTTGACTGAGGCTGCAATAAAAGCATTTGAAGAGCTAAAACAATGTCTTAGCGAGGCTCCAGTTTTATGTAGCCCCGACTTCTCCAAACCTTTCGCTATACATTGCGATGCTAGCAAAACCGGAGTAGGAGCTGTGTTGGTGCAAGTTTCTGAAGAAGGAGACGAGCGTCCTATTGCCTTCATTTCAAAGAAATTAAATAAGGCGCAAAGGAACTACACAGTCACTGAGCAAGAATGCCTAGCAGCGATCGTGGCTCTCAAGCATTTTAGGGCGTATGTTGAAGGACATAAATTTAAAATAATAACTGATCATGCGTCATTAAAGTGGTTAATGTCCAATCACGATTTAAATTCGCGGTTAGCTCGATGGGCTTTAGCCTTGCAAAGGTATAATTTCGAAATTGAGCATCGCAAAGGTTCGCTTAACGTTGTTCCCGACTCATTGTCTCGGGTGAACGAAGACGTGGTAGCGGCAATAGACTTGCGGGAAGGATTCCTTGTGGATCTTAATTCCGATCATTTTAAATCGGCGGAATATACGGAGCTCGTGGAAAAAGTGACTGGAAATCAGGCAAATTTTCCCGATCTCAAGACCGATAGCGGATATGTGTATCGTAAGGCAGAGCATTTGACAGGAGAGCAAGTGCATGACGAATATGCCTGGAAGCTCTGGGTACCCAAGGAGTTGGTGCCAGAGATACTTTCTCGAGCTCATGATAGCTCGTTGTCTGCTCATGGCGGAATACACAAGACCATTGAGAGAGTCAGGCGGTATTATTTTTGGCCAGGACTCGTGGCAGATGTTAAAGCCTACATCAATGCTTGTGAGGTGTGCAAAACAACGAAAGCACCAAATTATGTTTTGCGACCACCGTTAGGGAAAGCGCCAGAAAGCCAACGATTTTTCCAACGGTTATTCATAGATTTTCTTGGACCTTATCCCCGATCTAGAGGTGGAAATATAGGTATTTTCATCGTGCTTGATCATTTCTCTAAGTACGTTTTCCTAAAGCCCGTTAAAAAGATAGACTCCAGAGTCGTCATAAAGTATCTAGAAGGAGACTTGTTTATGTCGTTTGGCACTCCTGAAACGATTGTTTCAGATAATGGGTCTCAATTCCGGTCACATGCATTTCAAAAGTTAATGCAGCAATACAGTGTTACGCATACACTGACGGCAGTGCATTCACCTCAGGCTAACGCTTCCGAGCGCGTTAACAGGTCCGTCATCGCTGCAATTAGAGCGTATTTGAGGCCTGACCAAAAGGACTGGGACGAGCACCTAAATAGGATCAGTTGCGCACTGAGATCGTCCGTGCATTCAAGCCTGGGTACTTCACCCTATTACATGGTTTTTGGGCAGCATATGGTCAACTCCGGGTCCACGTACTCTTTGTTGAGGAAGCTCAACCTTTTGGATGATCGATCCTTGAAGTTTAGTCGTCAAGACTCGTTTGACATAGTGCGGGAGAAAGCCTGTAAGCGAATGCTGGAGAAACACTCCGAGAACGAGAAGAAGTACAATCTTAGATCTCGAGAGGTGTCTTATGCAGTGGGACAGGAAGTGTTTAGGAGAAATTTTAAACAAAGCAGTTTTCAAACCGGTTATAATGCCAAATTTGGACCTTCTTTCGTGAAAGCAAGAGTTCGGAAGAAATTAGGAAGCGCCTACTACGAGTTAGAAGATTTGCAGGGAAAACCCGTAGGCACATATCATGCGAAAGATATTCGCCAATGATCTGGCTTCAGTCGGCATCAGTCTAGGGTACCAGTAGTACGTATACCCTAGCCAGATGTTACCGGGGGGCTTTTGTAGTGGCGACTGAAGACCCTAAAAATAAAGTTGGCCTAAAAGGACGCTACGGTTTTTGCGAGGTCTAAACCAAGCTTTAGCAAGCACGTAACGGAACTTAAGGGGAAGAAGGCTACTCTTTATGGGAGTTTTAAGCCTAGCTTTTGTTACTTTGAAATGACGTGAGGCTACGGTGACGTCATAAAGCTTTACGTAAGCTTACCCACGTGCCGTATGCAAGAACTGCACTTTGCCCAAAACGCGTTCGGGCAAATTAACAGAGCTCAGAGCTGCGCTTGCGAGTAAAGAGCTTGAAATCCAAATTAGGCAATTTTTCGCTGGGGCTGAACGAGCCTTTCCGCTTCCGTGGGGATCTTTTTAATCAAGATTCGCCCGCGATTAGACGTATTAACTCGAGGAAATTTGTTAACCAGTGCAGACTCGCGTTCGCGGACAGATTTATTTTTTTTGTGAAGTGGCCGCTGAAAGCTTCGAAATGTGAGTATAGGAGTGCCAAAATTTTGGGGCACAGTAAATAACCTTTTTGATACACAGCACAGAAAGGTTAAGAAAGTGAAGGCAGCGCCGCAGCATATATCCACGGCCAGGGCCAAAGGTCGAGGAGACCTTTCGCCAAAGGAAACAAATTTAATTGTGATACCAGGGCTCAGCCAGCGGGTGAATATTGAATTGTGGTGTTAATTATATGCAGTGCTTACTGTGAAGTTCCAAATTTACAGATTGGGCCCTGCAGTGGCAATTCAAAGTCCCTAGGAAAGGGGTACCCCTAGGCTGAGGGGATGGAGTAGAAGAGGAGCAGCCAACAGCACAGGAGGAGCAGATTTAAAAATAACAATCTGGCCAACAGCGCGAATGCGCAACCAGTTTTTTGGCCAGCTTCGCGCATTTAGCGAGGAGTAATTTTTTTTTTACCGAGTGAAAGCGTTGCGTAATCGGGGAAATTGACCCCTAGTGACTTTGGCTTAACCTTCATTTGCCCTTCGTTGTGTCCTAACCTCCTTCACATGAAATAAAGTGAGATGGAAAAATCATCAAATGGGTTACTACCCTTAAGCCCAAGTAATTTGCGGAATTATTTTTAACAAATTTAATCAAAGAAACCGAGTGAAATTTTCGGCCCAAAAACTATTGTCAATTTTGGCCATTTTTTTGAATTCGAGGAAATTTCATGCTCGAAATTTAAATAACCCCGCTTGCGACTAGCCTAGCCAAAATTTTGTGAAGTTATGATGAATTGCCAACCTATTGATTTAATTTATAATTAATTTAGTTTAGACTTAGCGTTAATTTTTTTTCACCTGTATTTAATTTAAAATATCTTCATGTTCCATTACAAATACAAATGGAATTCTTTTGTTGCATAGGTTGGTGAATGTAAAAAAAATAGGGTGAACTGGCCAATAGAATTTTAATCCCCTTTTCAGCCAATCATCGAGGGAGATCGATCTTCGCCGAAGGATTAATTGAGTGAGTTTTGGGAAAAGTTATTGATTAAACAAAATTTTACACATGCCAGAAAAATGAAAACTATTTTTAAAACAAAACAATTTAAAAAATAATTTAATTTAAAAATACTCTGAAGGAAAAACCACTTACTATTGCAACAACTGAAATTAAAAATTACGAACGAAATACATGAAGTTAAATTTTCTTAAGTTATAAACAAAACATGAAGTTAAATTATTCTTAAACAAAACAAAACATGAATTAAAACCATTTAAGAATACAATTTTTATTTAATTTAAATTTTAAAGATGCTCAAATATTTCTTTTAAATTTTTACAATTTTTAAACACACACACATACATGCATCTCTTTTATATTTTATATTTTAATTTTAGTCTATACCTACTTTTATTGTTAGCTTTAAGTTTTAAATTCATATTATTAAACCTGTCTTAATTCTCGAAATTATGGAAGCCTGAAAGAACATTAATTTACCGACTCGCGGGATGACTCCACGGTCGTAGGGTCCTAAAGGGGTCACCAGAGCCATGCTCTTGCGGCAGGTGATCATAGGTTGGGTGGGCATAATGCGAGCGCAATAACATCTGTGTCTCTGCAATGATTTAATTTTCTCTCTGTCTTCTCTTCTGTTTTCTTTACTTCCGCTTTTCTGTTGACTTTCCTTACTTGTTGTGAATTTTGTTTATCGTTCTTCCGATCTACTTCTAGCATTTATTTTGTCGCAGCACGCTAATTTCTTGTCTTGTTAATAATTATGTGTAGTCGTTAAACGAGATCTGGGTGAGCAAGACCTCCACCCCCAAAGCCGACGAGCTAGAGCCGGAAACCTAAAGCGTGCCCCCGCAGCTCAGATCCTCGCCAACCCCGACAAACTCTTTGGTTGCACACTACATAGTATAACCAAACACTAGCAATACTAACTTGCTTCCCCATTTTACCAGGGAGCCGAAGGGTTGAAGCCGGGCACTTTGGGTGCATGTTTAATAGCATTTGTTGCTAATCAATGAATAATTTATGTGCCAAGGTTTTGCCACTAGCGAACGCGAGTGTGTGCCATGTGAGTTTGTTGCCCTTACAAGAAGTACCTTGAATGAATATTCACTTTGTACTGATTAAATATACATTTATATATAATTTTATTTAAACATTCATAAATAAATTGGAAAAGATTAAATAAATTGAGAGAAATTTAAAACTAACGCAAATTTTCATAGCTTCTAAGCCCCTTTTAAACGTTAAAGTGAATTCAAACGTTCGACTTTCTCTTCTCTTAACCCTTTGAGGGCCGTTTCGTGGCAGGGCCGATATATTGTTGGGCGTTAGCGTTACACATTCCCGCCACTTGTTTTGGGCCGAGTGCGGCACGTTGCAAGTTGGACGTTGCTGGCCGCTAGTCGATGTAGTAATCGTGTTGCATTTAATATGCAACTTTTAATAGCGCAATTATTATTTGCATGTTGTAATAGGTTCTGTACCAACCCGAACCGGGGTTGGTTTAAAGAGTTCCATCGAAGAAATTGAAAACGATTTCAAAGGAACTACTTGGCAACTCCAATGCCAACCCTCTGGAGACAGCTTCAAGCCCAACTCGGGTTTTCATTAGAATAATGTGGCCTATGGAGCGTGTAGGGATATCGATCGATTCGGGCAAACTATTTAGGCATTCAAGTATTCAACATGCTGGTAAATATTTAACTGGCACAACAACAGCCACCAGAGGAGCAAAGACATTAGGCTAAAAGTGTCGCTGGGGCATAACAATTTTCCAGCAATTAATCTTGATAAAGGCTTTTCAGCCAGTGCCATAAACACGGTCATAATCATAGCTAACGCCAGGCTCGCCAACAACCAAACACAAGTAAATTGGCAGGGAAAACTTTTAGACAAAAGTGAGCCACCCACGGAGACAACAAAGACACAAAGAAAAAATAATTTCATAAATTTACCAAAGCTCATATCACTTATCTGAGGTAATATTTGGTATATTGTGTTCTTTATATTAAGTAACAATAGCTTTATAAATACCTAATTGTTGTTCTTGCAGAAATTGTATTAATTTAAACAGCTAGAAACAATTTATATCTCTGAAATTACCACACACTTTAAAGGGTCTTGAGGATACAAAAATTATTACTAGAAAAATTCCAAGGATATTCCTTGTAAGGACGTTAAAGTACCTGTAAATGATTACCTTGGTCATTTTTTCCTGTGCACAATGTATGACTGTGTGCTCCTGTGTGTGAGTGTGTGTCTGGCATTTAACTGTTAGATAAATGTTGACGAGGTCAATGGGCGCCAAGCGGAAGTTATAGTCGGGCGCAAGTCGTTCGGCGACACGTACAAATAAACTGGAGGCATCCACATCCCGAAAAGGGATGCCGATGCCCCTCCGGCCACCAGTCAACTTTGGCCCATTAGCAAGAGGCAAATGGCCCAAGGGGCGGAGGGCGAGGAACGGGGAGCGCCGATGGAGGCTTTAGCTGCATTACGTGCCCGAACCAATAATCTCTGTCAACATCAATTTGCCGGCCGAACAACTGAAACTAATTAAATGGTGTCCCATAAATTGCACATTAAAGCAAATTTATTGCAATCCCGAGCCAGCGCCGAAATCGAAGTTATTGCCAAAGTCGCGAGACGTTTAATAAACTTTGTGGCAGCGCGAACGTGTCGCGATCGTTGCCCAAATACCAATTGTGATTTATCGTAAAAGGGAGATGTGACCAGGAGTCAATGGGGAAACGAATAAAAAGCGAGAAGGAAATTAGGAAGAGTTAGGACTCGAGCCAGAAAATTTAATCAGCCATCTTTTTATATCCGAAACACGTAGACACGTAGCAGACGTAATGTAATTCTGTATTATTTAGAACTATCCCTAATTCCCTGCCATTTCATCTGAAGCTTTTTGATTTATTCATTAAGTTTATAGAAAAATCCTAGATAATTTATCCTTTAAGGAAAAAATCGAACTTTGTTTTTAAAAGTCTATTGCCCATCCAGTTTGATTGTCGGCTGCCTTTGATTTGAAGTCTTAACATTAGCTCAGCATTTGTTACCTCCTTCTGCTTCCGCTGTGCCACAACAATTTGCGCTAACGATGTCCGTGAGCAAGGAAAGAAAAATGTTTCCCTCACACGTGTCTGCAGTGATCCATAACGTTTGGTTGTGTTTGACTTTCGGCTTGGGTTTATATTTCACTCAAATGTCGCTGCAGGCTTTTCATTCTGGATTCCCTTTTACTTCTTGTGATTTATACATTTTTTTGGGGTTTTTTTTTTATTAAATTATGAACCAACCCTTTGGTTATAATACATGTTAAGGCCAATAAAAGTTGTCCGGATGTGTACTGTAGTAAAATCAGTTTGACATAATCATTGCAACTGCAGGCAGGAGTTCCTTGACTCTATTCCTCTGAGCGACTCCTGTCAATTACCCTCGGATGACAGCAGTCTCCTTCTGACTCTCAGGCTGCCTCTGCTTGTTATTGCCCCTTCCAACACATCCCTGGGAAAAACAGCAAGCCTTTTTTGTATTTATTTTCCTTTTTGGGGGAGGGGGGAGCCTGTCTAACTGTCTGTGTTGATTGTGTGTTATTTTAGTTGCTGCTGTTGCGGGCGATGTCTGTCTTGTTATTGGATTTAACGAAGTGCACTGCATAACGCGCATACGCCATGTGGGCCCATTCCCAGGCAATATTATTGTAAAGCCATGCAATTCACTTTTTAAAGAGTGTAAGCCAGTCACATTTAAAATAGTTACAAGAGACTTTTTTAGCTAAGCGATATTTTAAAATCAAGTATACGAAAATGTATCCTTATTTATCTTCAGTTAAAAATATAGTCGACGTTCATTAAACGTATTTCCAGATACCAATTTCAAGAATGAAACAATCTAGAATCAAGCCCTCAGGTATCGCCTTCTCTTCCTCTCTGCTCATCGCCTGCAGAGTTCCCTTTAACAACCACACATCACGCATACGCCCAGTTATCCATTTTCAGGGCGTTCGCCGTCTGCTTTCAGCTGGCTGCTCTTCACAGCTTAATGCATTCCCGTGCGGTTTGGTTTGGTTTTCTTTCTGCGAATGCGACACAAAGTTGCTGCTGCCGGCTGCCAGTTGGATACACGAACACATCCAACTGTGCCGCACCACTGAAATGTCTGCTATTCAGCCAGCCCTCGTCATCTTCTCCTCCAGCATTGGGGTCCCTCCGCCGAATGAAGAGGGAAAACATTGTCACGTGGTTTTTGTATTTAGTTGTGCCCTCCTGCTGCTCCTACCTGCCGCCACAGCAACTCTGGCAGCTTTTTCTTTGCGGTGACTGCAACCACTCCTCCAACTTCCTATTCACAGTCACACTCACACTGACACTCACATTCACATTCACAGTCACATTCGCACCAGTGCAATAAATTCGCCCGCCCGAGTAACGGCTTGTGTGCCATTGCGGAGAGGCTTTCCATTGTGGCACAAGCACACACAGATAGAAAACTCGCCGCGGCTGCCAGCCGTTTGACTGTGTGGGTGTAGTTATCCTGCATTGTTTGGCTTGTGTTGCCTCGCTGTCTTTGTTGTGCAGGGAAATTGAAATAAATGTATGTGTAAATGCGTCAAAATTAAGTTTATTTCTTTTTCGCTGTTGCTTTTTAAATGTCTTTGCCAGTGACAAGTGTCAATTAGAAAAAAGTTCAATTACATTAAGCCGAGGAGGGAGCCAGCAGCGGCACAGCTACAACAAGTAGCAGCATTGTTATAGGCACTGCCATGAAGGAATATCCAGAGAGTCATTGTCAGTGTCGTTGTTTGTGCCGTTGTTGTGTCGTTTGTGCTTTTGTGCCGGAGACAAAGCCGCCCGAGAGATGTATGCGAGTATGCGGTTGTAATTGGGATAACTCGGGCGTACTTTTGAGCACATAATGAACGCAAACAACTTGGATACGAAACTACATGCCTGAAATATTCGTTCATGCTAACGAAAATATTCTATGGTTTGTAAATGGAATTTTGTGAAATGCTTTCCTTAGATAACAAAGATGGTTTCATTTAATTAAAATTTGTATAGCCTTGCTAAATGTATTTTGAAAAGAAATCAGTTAAAGCAATAAACCGATTAAATATATAGCAAAAATATCAGCTTAAAATGGAATCATGACTGTATTTTGCTTACTTGAGTACCTCAATCAAACCTAATTAGTTTTCTCTTCAATTTTGTCTCACTCTCTGAATTGCCCATTCTAATCCTTTCAACAGCATTTCTGTGCTGCCCACATGAAATTTTACCCACCGCAGGAATTGACAAGGCCCATTAACTGAGTAGTTTCCAACAGTTTTGCAAATGTTTAGCTGGACAACTAATTTGGTCCGTTTAACCCCCAAAATCCTAATCAAATGTGCTTTAAACTTTGACATTGCTCTGCGATGACACACGTCGTGTCATGACCAATCTGCTAATGAAATAAAATATTAATTAAGAAACTCCAGACAGCAGACACTGGCTGATATGAGGATAGTACGTAGAGTCGAGCCGGGCCAGAATATCGTTTCATCAGAGGACACTTGGAGCTGTCGTTTGGGTAATTGTAATGTTTGGCATGCAATTAAGCAAATGATGAATGAATCATTCAGTACGGGCGAGATGCGGCTGGATGCCAGACACAGACACAGACCCAGACTAGTTGTCACAGCGCCAACTTGAGTCGTCCAAGTGCCCCAACATGGCGTATGCGCAATAATTTAGCGTATAACAAACAATTCTCTGGGTGAAGCGACCGACGTGTCCAGGCCGCAGACAGCGGACACTCTCCGACGTTTATAATTTGATCATTATTTATATTTAAATAGGTCCTTCCCCCACGCACCTAAAACACATCTGCTCGCTGCTTTTTTCATGCGCCCCGTTTGCTTTGTTGTTTGCTGGCCTGGCTAACAACAAATTGAAGGGAAATGATTCCATTTCATGCTAGATTAAACATGTGTCCACATAATTTATCGATTATTTATCATGTGGTCTGCTACGGGTGCGCTCCGTGTGGCCAAAGTGAAGTGAAGCCGTAGGCCCCAGGCCACCAGCATGTCCCTGCGACTGTGGGAGGGACTGTGTGTGTGCTAAGCTGGCGGAGAGCGGCCTCCTTGCGTAGGCCTTTTGCGGCCACATTGCGCACACAAGTGCAAAATTAGAAACAAAAGCTGTGCCAAAGGCGTTTACCCTCTGCAGGAGCAAGTGAAGTTCGATGTCGATGTCGATGTCAGAAGTACGTTGCCCGTGCCTTTGCCACTCGAGCCACTTGTCGCTCCAATCCGCCCAAATACCCTAGGGATGTCCTGGAGTATGATGGCCATAGAAGTCACTGGCAACTCGTTCGACATGTGACACATCTAAAACATACCAGGAATTGGGTCAATGCATCCATTACAATAATGTGTGTTTTAAGGAGAGGACCCCAAGGAGCATCTGTCTGAACTCAGGTTGATGGTGCACTCGAATTTGGGTTACATTTACTATTTAATCATTATATGAAAGCTTAATAAGCTTACCGATTGGCATATTGTTTATAGATATTTCTTTTGTGCGTACTGGCATATTAATACCTTGGTTAAAGTCTAACAACAAAGAGTGGACTCTCCCGTCCTTATATTAGTTATGTACATCTTGTTTATAATTTTGTTGCCTTATTTGGAAGGCGAACTGAAATATCGTTGATTACTTGCCAGGGTAATTGAAACTTCGTTCAGTACAGCAACATTTTTTTCACTTGTGTCCCCCCGTATGATTTTTTCCCAGGTTTTTTACGCGCCAGACGCATTTGCCATTGCATTTTTACCGCATAAACACACACTCGTTCTCACACACACACGCACACACACACATGGCAGGGGGCTAGTGGACAGCACAACACGAAAATGGCGGCCATTTTGTAATCCGCATGTGGCTGGGTAATCACCCCTAAGCTCCGCTTTGCCACTATCCCCTAGCCGCAATCGCCCCTCTCACACGTGCGGCGGCTTTTCCCGGGTTTGCCGTAATGTTTTTTTTTTTTTTTTTGCTTTGTTTTGCGGCATTATGTGGTCACTTGTCGCTGCATTTCCCAGCTATATCTATTTTTCCATCGCCCTTGCCCAGTATCTCCATCTCCGCATGAATGTTGTGATTTTGTTTGGCGATTTTCGGCTATTTTTGGTTTTCATTTTGCGTTCCGCAGATCGATCGATATTTTAAAGCTTAGCCAAATGGTGCGAATACAGTGGGATTTGATCAGCTTTTGGGTAATTAGAAGGGAAGTGAGTAAAAAAAATGGCTAAGAGCCACTATAGAATAAGTTAAATAAAGATTTGTTTGGAAGTGTAAACAGAAAGAAAGAATTGATAAGGACTTAATAATAAAATATTATTAAAGGCATAAATTTTAATATGATATCATTGAATAACTTTTAAAGATTCTGTGAAAAGTATGAAAGAATTTCCTAAAGGAATTTGAAATTGTATTCAAATCTTTGTGGATATAAATATATTTTTATACGACAACAACATATTCCATTACTTTTGTTTTTGTCATATTTGAAAAATAAAACAATTTATTAAACATTTTTTGGCTAATTAGAAAAGTGGCTGTGCACGTATTCCCCTCTCGACCGGCAATCCAAAAAGTGGCCAAATGAATCACTTGATAAATTCGTTGAATTGCTGCCAGAAAATATGAAATATTTTCCTAGTTGCTGGCACAAACAACTTTATCGAAATGAGTGCAACTTCATAATGCTTCTTTTGCTCCTATCACGCATGAGTGTGCCAGCTCTGCTATGCAATTGTTGAACACTTTTTGACAAATCGTTGCCGCAGCCACTTGAAAATCAATTTGCCAGCTAAATTGACTTCCATTCTTGGCCAGAAGATTTTGCCAGCTCAGCGGATAACTTAAAAATATAAAACTTGCAAACTTGCCTCAACTTCTACTTCATTCTCATGTTATTTCGCTCTCAATCTCTCCTTTCAGATGGCGAAATCCTGCGCGTGCTGGTGAACAGCTCGGCCGAAATCAAGTGCGATGTGGGCTCCAGCCTGCCCGACGACAAAGTCCTGCTGGTCGTTTGGTACAAGAATAATTTACCCATTTACAGGTAGGTCAATCTGCGCCCTACGAGCGCGTGTATCCGCCACCACGTTCGTATCTGTATCTCAATCCCTTTGACAGCTACGACACACGTGGCGCCCATGCAGGGACCCCGTCGCACTGGCGGGACGAGGAGGTCCTCGAGGATCGGGCCATCTTCCGGACGCACAAGGAGCCGGCGGAATTGCTTATAAATCCGGTTAAGGTAACGTCCATCGGAGTCGCGAGTGTCAACATCGCAGCGCTTTATAATTGGAATTTCATTTCATTTTCAGGAAAAGGATGCGGGCAACTTTCGCTGTCGCGTGGACTTTAAGCTATCGCAGACCCGAAACAGCAATGTCAATTTGGAAGTTGTTGGTGCGTATACCCAGAACTGACTGATGTCAGGGATTCAATCAATTTCAGGTGCCTCTTACTGGCATAAATATTTGACAAAATCGCGCAACATTCTAATTAATTTGAAACAGCAAACACTTGTTTTTATATATCAACAACATAGTATACTCGCCCAGAAACTAATTTTGCAAAATTGAATATTTTTCAATAACCTACGTGGGGGTTACAAAGGACAGCACATATTACATTAAAATTTGTATATGAAGTAAGGGAAGTAATATTAATTGAGAAATATAAATAATATTTAAACTAATAGGCTTTTACAAGGGATATTAAATGTATACCCGTGAGTCCCCAAGCAATATAAACTCTATTAAAGTCAGTTTCGTTTCTGTTTGTCCTGCTAAAATCTCAATTAAAAACTTTCCACTTCAACCAGTTTGAAAAACAGAGAGAAAAAGCAATATTTATATTCATTGTACATTGTACGAATATGTTGGTATAAAATCAACATTCGCATAAATAAATAAATATGCCCAGCCAGAAACGATTATAAAAGCAATTAATATTTGTTTCGTTCGCACACACAGGACTGAGAGAGTAAAACATAAATTAGCTGAAATGATTTCTCGGTTAGCCGCAAAACTTACAATTTATTATTCGAGGGATATGCATATAGAAGTAATATATATATAGTTTTTGCGTTGCTTTTGACAATGCCAAATTGTTTCTGATTTGCGGCTGTCGCAAATCATAGCAAGCGATCAGGATAAAACCGAAGTTTAACAGATAACATAATTTAATAAATTCCATTTCCTTGGTTTTTACTTCACAGTGCCCCCGATGCAGCCGAATATCTTCAACGAACGCCGACTGCGAATCGATTCTAGGGCAGGTCCTTATGAAGAGGGCGGCAGCCTGGAAGTAACCTGCGTTGTCTATGGCGGTAAGTCACGGAAATGCTAATCAAAAAGTTACCAAATTCGATGGAGGGCAGTGGACTTCCACAAAACTAAAATTTTAATTGTGGTCCCTATAAAATGCAATCAATAATTAAACTTTACAAGTGGCTGTATAACTATAAAAGTACCCAGCACGAACACAATCAGAAATTAAAAATGCGCTAGTCAGGGGAGAGAGAATGAGTAACTAAGCTTTGTTGGCATGCAAACAAAGGGCCAGAGTATAAACAACAAACAATAAATAAGGTGGAGAACTGTAATGTAAAGTTCAATTCCAAAGAAAGCGAAACACAAGCCAATGGTGGGGAAAAGGATGGAGGAATGGAGCCAAGTTAATTTCGAAAATGTGTCGCCTTAACAAAAGGATTAAAAAAGCTCGAGAGCAAGGAAAAGTCAAGTAGGAACTAAAGGAAAATCCGGGAGCAGTCAGCAGGATTTGTTATCGATGATTCTCAGGGCGAAAAGTTGACATTGAATACACAGAAATAAAAGATGGTTTTAAAGAGTTTTAACAGATTTTATTTCGCTTTAAATCTTAACTTCAGGAACTATCATAATAGCACCTGGCTTTAACTGTAAATAATATTTGAATGTTTGCAGTATTCATGCTAAAAAAGGAATTGTATTTATCGCCTTTATTTAGCAATATTCATGAAATAGTTTACTTCACTGAGGAATGATAATTAATTTGGTAATATTATATATAAATAATTAAACTTTTTTCCTCAAGTAAAAACTTCTTCACCATTTATCTCTCTGCACACACAACCCTTAAGTCAATTGTTGTTAATGAAAAGCGAAATAAGAATTGTTTGTACGAAATAAAGTCGCCGCGAAAGGCGACACTGCCAGCGGACTGAGGACAATCGCGAATTGAGAGTGGAAATGGGTCGTATTTTCCTCTCAAAAGCCGTCACAGTGGCGGACATAAGTATGTCGACTGGTTCGCATTGGCATTCCCATTCGCTTTCCCTGTCGCGTGCTTTATCGCTGTGGAGTCCCCTTTGTTTCTGGGTCTGGGCGGAAGCGAAACCACTTTGAATGGTTTGACATGTCAACGTTGACATAAAATAAATCACCAAGCCAGCAAACTGCACTTGAAACTGCTCCGGCAACTGTTAACTGGTCAGTAGTTTTCTGGGAGGAGTGCGCAGGGGGTTAAAAAAAGAAAAGCACCAGAATTGGGCACTCAAAATGTTGTATGTGCCAATTAAATGGGGGCAAGGAAAATGTTGCCAATGTACAAATGTGAATACATACGAGCACTGTGTGGGGGGCAGCGACCAAGTTGTTGACAAGGGAAAAGGAAGTCAGTTGATGTTGGCAAATGAGCGGGGCGGCGGAGGCAACCAATTGGAGTAGTTGAAACTTGTCCAAATCGAGGGGGAGAAAGTGAATTGGGTTTATGTACGACTGAGTGTGTATGTGTGTATGGTCAGGCTCGTTGACAGTTGAAAGGAACAAATTGATCCTAGTTGTAAGGATAATTGCTACACTTGGGAAAAACGCAGTCATTACTTTGTTAGTCCACAATCAAAATAATGTTTAAATTAAAGAGCAAAATTCAGAAATAGTCACATACAAAATGTTTACTTTTATGAAATGAAAAGTAAGACTTCTATTATTTTGAGCAAAACTCAGTTTAAATTAGACGTTAATCTTATAGCTTGTCACTGAAATGCTCCATTTTACTTTAATATATATAAGACATTGGTCTTGGATCCTTTTAGATTTTCAACTTTTTATTTTTACTGAGGATGACAGGACCTTTGCAAACCACTGAACATCCTTTTTATGTTGCCGTGGCCTGGTAATGGTGTGAAATTGAAAATGCTAGCCTCCTGCTTGTTCTGCCCTGCTGAAATCTTAAACAGCGGGCGGAAATAAATTGCAGGCAAATGCTGACATTATGCTCAGCCCGGCACCATCTCCGTCTCAGTCTTCGGCTCCATTGCCATTTCCATTTCCATTCTTAGCTGCTTTTGGCTGGGACTCTGGTGTGGTCAGGTCTTTGGCATTCAACATGCAATGTCCATTACAGAAATTGCAATTCTGTGGCCAAAACAAAAAGCCAGGAGGGAGGCGAGTCTAAGAGCATAAAGTGCTGAAAAAGTTGCCACTTAAACAAGTGCAATCAGCAGAAGTAAGTCAAAAGCGGCAGGCGATGAGGAAGGAGTGTACCGCTCCGGGTCGGAGATGGATACGGGGATGGAGATGGCCGAAATATATTGGGGACGAGGCGGAGTAGCTGCCAGTTTCGGCTTAAGAGTGTGCGAAATCGACAAAGGAGCAGTAAATTTTATTGCAGCCTAGGAGGAGGCCCGCAATTGCAAATGAGCGCGACACGCCAGCCCCGAAAAATGCCGGCGAAACGGGGAGCGAAATGAAGTTATAAACCAACACAGTCTGTGTGGGTTGTAAAAATTACCAATCTACTCCCAGTTGCCCCTTCTCCGAGCTCCCAAGTCCGCCAAATCATAAAGAATATACATTGGAACTGGGGGGCAGCCATTGTGCGCTGGCAGTTGCCGAGCAGAGGGAAAATCGGTGGGAAAACTCTGGGTTTATGTGGCCACTAATGCATAATATTCAACGTTCCCTTCTTTGGCACGCCATGAATTTTACACACGGTGGTTTGTGTCCCCATCCTCCCCGTTACATCAGTTTTCCCTCCGCTTTCAATCCCCCAGAAACTCTCAGGAGCATATAGGACAATGAAGGAGCCAAGGCAAAGGGGGGAAGTGCAACCGAACCAGTAGAAATATTTTGATACCCTTTTTATTTTAGTTTCTTTTAGAGTTAAGTCAACTTTGTTTTAAAATGAGTTGAATACATTTATTTGCAGAACCAATAAAATAATTTATCTGTGTATATTGTCAAATTGTCTTGGAATTTGTATAAATAATACCTGAAAATCCTTTCATTCAATTATTCCATACAACTCTTAATACCATCGAAGTACCCAGCATAAGAAAAGTGTGCCAGAAATGGCTTTCTACCCTTCGCATTTTCTTTTTTCTCTCGGTGTGTCAAACGGAAGTGCAGGCGTTTTCCGCTTTTGCCAAAGTGAGCGTTGCCCATATTGTTATTGTGTTTACCATTGTTGTTGCTCTAGGCAGGTTGCCCGCTACAAAATAGTGTGCATTTTTATAAAATTTTCTTTCTTTTTTGTTATTATTATTACTATTACTATTACTGCCACAGTGGCTGTTGTGTTCTTGTGGCACATTTCGGAGCACGGAAGTGCAGCAATACGGGCCATGCAACAACATAAGTTATTTACCAGTAGCGCGAAAATAGAAACAGCAAAATGTTGGAAGAAATCGAAGGAGATGAAGAAATCCTATAATGTCTTCCAGGCAACTTGACGCTATTTTTACTGAGTTAATTTTTAATGTAAAGCTTTAATTTGTATCTGCTTTTAGAAATTTTAAATTGAGTTAACGTTGTTTGGAGTTTAAAAGATTGTATTAATATTTCTATCTATTGGAAATGGGATACTAATTTCTTTAGCTCTTTGTTTTTTAATTTGTTCTGTCTGAATCTAGTTTCTTGTTCAGTTCATTAACAATCGCATGAACGAAAACAGAGTGCAATTGTATTTTCTATATTTTAAAGGGACCCTTAAAGTCAGCAAGCTTAAAATTTATTTTACAGCTTCCTCGCTGGACAAAAGGTCAAATGGCAACGTGGAAATGTGGAAATGGGGCGGAGAGATACACAGAATGCGAACTGAATAAACAGAAAGTGTAGGAAAGACAACAACATAAAATATATTTATGTGGCATGGCAGAGTTTCCTCCTTTTACTTTTTCAGTTTCTACTTTCTTTTTTTGTGTTACTATCAAGAGTCCTAAATTTTTGCTGTTGGTGCTTCTATTTCTTGAGTGCTTTGTTTGCAAAGACCCTGCCCCTCCATCCTGCTGCCGGGAGTGTATCTGTTTCACCCGAGACAAATCCAAAGCAGATGCAGGAGATGCAAAAGATATGCAAAACTAAACAAGCAAATATTTCAGCATTGCATAACTGAGGGGCTCCTCGTCGCTTTCAGTGCACTCAGGAAAAACTAATATCAGTTTAGGATCTTGATAAAGTGTCACCATCTTAGGGGTTTTCAATTATGATTATTGCTTAGGGAAATGACAGCAAATTTAGATTTATTTTATTAAAAGTCTAAGTCAATATACAGTCCTCATTTCTTAAAGCTTAAAGTACTCATATGAGATTGATTACATATGTGGGATATAAATAAACGTTCAAACTCCTTTTAAAGTATATATTCAAAGTTAATTTTATGTAAACAATAGGAAAGAAGGTCTTAGATTTCGCCCAGTGTAATGCTTAATAATGTGAGTAAACAGAACAATAGGCAACCAGAAAGAGAGACTCTCTCCGAGCCCTGGTAACGTGTGTGCAAAAGTGCATAAGTGAGTCGGGCTTGGCAGGCAGCGGCTTTAAGTCTTCGCCGAAAGGAAACGCTAAAAACTGGCACGCATTTGAATGCTGCTGCTCATTAGGAAGTGGGTGGCGCACCCACCTGGCGAACGTGGACGTGGTGGGTGCCAGGTGGACATGGCAAAGAAATGCTAATGTCGCTTTTGCCTCTTGCTGCTGCTGCTGGTGCTGGTGCTGGTGCTGCTTTTCAGCTGCCTGGCACAAAAACCCGTTTTTTGATGCCTGCACTAAAAATGGCAAAGCACTTGGCAAAAAAGTAAAAAGAAATAAAAGAGAGGACGGAGCCTGCTTTTGGGGGACGAAAGCCAAAATACTCTTGAAAATGGATGGGTTGGTTGGAAAATGTTGTTTACAATACTCGTAAAATGATTTTTTTAATTATGGTTTTCATATATAACAAAAAAAAAAAACAATATAAATTAACATTTTTAGTTCTTAAAATAAATACAAAAAGACACCAGAAACAAAGGCAAAATATATTAAATTAAACTTATTTTTTGGGGGTTGGGTTTTCTTCACACTTAAAGCAAAAATAAAATATATAAATAGCGCATAATTTTTGTATTTACTAATTGTAAAATTGATAATAATAGAACCTCTTTATGGTCACCTCTTAAACTCATCTTCATGTGAGTGTATGAAAATGCTGGTTAGATGAAAGAAAAGTCGAGGGAAAAAAAAGTAGTGCAAACTTTGAGTGCGTTTTGTTTAGAGAGTAAAGGCAAGTCAGCTGTGTTTGTGTGGCTGTGGCACCCTGTGTTGACATTAAAAAACAGCAGATACCACACAAGGCTTGGTAGGAAACTTAGTCAGGGCTTTAAAGTGAAAACAAGAGTCTGTGCAGTTTTCCTTTCAGAGGAAAACTCTTACTTTAAAGGGACAGCCACAACTGCATTGCCAAATCAAGCTTTTCGTTCAGCTTTTCTGTGGTTCTGTTCCTTTTTTTATTTTTCATTGTATTCCTGGCGGAGGAAGGCTAATAAATCACTGGGAACCATTAAGCCGCCTTGCTACACATGCGCTAATCTACTCTGGCACAAACACACTCAAACACTAACCCACACAGAGACACTCAAGCGTACACATGCACAGTATGTGAAATATTTTCATAAACAACATAAAACTCGACCAAATGGCAGTTATTAATCAAAGTAATGTGTGTTCACCTCTCCGCATATCCTGCTCCGTGCATATACATGTATGAAAATCTATATGTGTGCCTTGTCACACATTTTTCAAACATATCAAGTGCAGTTTTTGGCCCATCCGTGGCTTAGTTTTAGTGAATTTCCAGGTGGACTTAATGGCACTTGTTCAGTCGCATTGCTTTTTATGGCTACTCATCAAGCATTTTGCGTAATAACTGTGTAATAATAGAAAAATATACAAGCATGTCGCTGAATTTATTTGTGTCACCGCTCCACACTGGCAGAAAAGTTGGGGACACTATTGATATACAAATAAAATGGAGAATATCTAGAAAATTTAAATCTAAAAGATGCCCAGTAGTACCCCTCTAATCAGTGTGATCCGAATCAATACATCATTATTTCTCAGTGTATTATTTGCCTTCCTTTTGAATGAGTGACCGACCACCCGTTGCTATTAAATTAATGTGCGCTCATATACGCACACAAAAGCTAATTTCAGCGCTTGATTAAGTTGAAGTCGTTAAAAGCGGCCAAGTGCCACACGCTGCGTATGAGTAATGTGGCTGTGCGTTTGTGTGCCGGCTTAAGTGGACCACACTCCGCAGCGATTGCACCACAGCGGTGGCTAGTTAACAAGCCCCACCAGCTAGACAAATTAGGGGTTCTAAGGATAGACTATAACAGCCACTTTATTCCAGGTAATGGATAATTTCGGTAATAACACGTCAAGTCAAGTCAATCTTGTCTATATGGAAGCGGAGCTGGGATGCTTTAATATTCCCCTTTTAGAAAATAATAAATGATTTGTATGTCACTATAAGGTCTTGTCGATTGCAAATTTGGGAGCATTGAACTCGGTATGATTCAGATAACTATTGAAACAAACAACGCTCTTAGTTATTGTTCAAAACTTTTTAAGCCACAGTCTGTTTAATTATGACTAAAAACCTATTTTTTTATACACTTTGCAGGCTCTCCGCCGCCAACTGTCACCTGGCTGATGAATGGGCAGCTTCAGAACAGCGTTGTCGATTACACCTACGACGGCACCATCAACAGCAAGCTGGTGGTTCGCAACCTGTCACGCATCCACCAGCATGCGGTCTACACCTGCCAGGCGAGCAACTTCCACAAGAAATATGTGGCCACCAACATCACCATTGAGCTATACCGTGAGTAATCGTTAAATAAAATTAAAATTTATACAAAATTAAAACGAAGTAAACACTGTAGATTTGTTATTAATATTTACGCTTCAATAAAATCACAGAGTCCAATGAAAAGTCGATAGATAAATAAACTCCCCAGAGTTACGAATATCATATATATTAAAGCAAGACTAGAAATAAATAACTTCTGTTGTTTGTCGATTTTTAATTGGAAACCTGTGAGCCTTCGTTTTGTCTAAACTTTAGGAAGCCTTCATTTCGGGTTTCGGTTTCATTAAATGTCCTCCTCCCTTTTATAATAAATTGAAAATTTGTCTGCATTGAAGCGAGCTTAAACGACCCAAATATGGTGCTAAAAGCGTTTTGCCAAACAATTTATTTATTTATTGTATTTATTTCACTTTTTCTGATTCTGATTGTGCGGTCTTGCTTTTGTTGTTCGGTTTTAAGCGTTGCGATAAAAGTTTTAACAAATAGCTGCGCAGATAAAAACCATCCAGGCACCCGGCAAACAAAAAAAAAAAAAAAAAAAACAGAAAACCGTGTGGAAGAGCCCAGGGAGGCTGGGCGGGAAAAAATAGATAATAAAATGGCTTATGCAAATATAACAAAATGCAAACGGGCCGAGCAGCAACATTGCATGCGATACCCGAACACGAAAAAAGTATACTACACACCCAGAAATTCCTGTGCGTAACTTATCCTACCTACCGTGGCCTGTGACCTGGCACATATTGTACGGCCCAACATGGTATCGAACTATTTCCCTCTTTGTGGACTTATAGAAGTTGCGTTCAGGTTAGTGGAGTGTGCATGACCCCAATGGATTTATTATTTTGTGCAAATTTTTTAAATGCCCCTTTTTCAACACTCTGCACGGGCATGGGCAGTGGCAATGCAAATTGTTAAATTGAATTAAATTGTTGCCAATTTCATGTGTGCTTCGTTGCGAGTGTGAGTGGTTAAGAGATTTGTGCTTGGGCACAAGTTTATTTGTCATGGCAAAAATGAAAATAGGAATTCAGTCAGCTTTATTAGTTGCGGGTTCAAATTTGAGAGAGTGAATGTTAGCCAATTCCACATAAAGGCACAAAATACAAATCCATTTGTAGTGAAATTTAAAGGATAGAGAATTTTCAAAGTTGTATTACAAATTGTAAAATGTTAAAGCAATTATATGGAATTCTTGTAATATTCCCTGCAAACTCTAGGCTCAATTCCACTCTGAAAGTACAAACTTTCCTAAGAAATCAGGTACCAGAATTATCTTTAAGTTCAGACCGTTCTACCTCTCCATATTCTTGGCCTATTGCCGCATAATATTTTGCTGTATGCTTGGTTATTAGGCCCCTGGCATTGCGCTAAGAGCCAAAGATTGGCCATAGAATTTTATGGCACTTTGGCGCGTCTGTCATGGCTCTCAAAACGCCAAAGCAATTGGACGTCAATTCCTACTTAGGCTCCCAGTACCCGAAAAATAATGTAAAAATGTTCCACTGGCAGCAGCTGGTGATGCGCATATTTGATATTATTGCTCCGAGTTCGGGAATACTCTGGGCACGAGGAATATGTCGCACTGGCGAAGACATAAAAGTTAACACGCCAATAAGGAATACCCTGGATGAGGCGGCGGAATGTCGCTAACTTGGTCAATTAATGTGGCCACAGTTTCGTAATATGTTTAGCAAATGACCTTGAAATGCAGAGCTTGGGGTGGTGGTCCTAACCAGGTTTCGCCACTCAGTGCTTACAGACTTCTGCGATGTTTGTTTTTTTTTTGTGTGTGTTGGTTCGCGTGTAATGACAGAACGGGCGACCGGGAAACGGGGCAGTTGAATAATAAGTACGACCTTAATTAGTTAATTTTATGGCCACTAACAATTAGATTACGCCCGGCACGACACCCACTCCCTCCCTAGCAACGACAATTATGAGTGTTCCTCATTAGCACACAATTTAAGTTCCCAAAAGGGCTGGCTGCCCGAAGCCGAAGTGCAGCATTTAATTGAATTAAAATTTTCCCCATGCATCATTTGGTATGCAAGTCTGTCCGAAACTTCCTTGGGGGCTGTTATCCTTTATTTAAATCTGCATGGCATTCGAGAGACAAGCTTTTGAAGGAATAATTATTTAGTTTACCCCGATTTTGCCACCAGAATTGTTTTGTTTTTTAAGCCTTAAACAATTTAATGTATCCGTTGGCGTAATTGACCGCAGTTTGCCACGATTTCGGGGGCGTCCTTTGGGCCTGGTCTTCTATGCTCGCCTGGGCAGTGCGTTAAATTAAACATTTAAATGATTTTTCAATGCAAATGTGCATAATTAATTTAATTACAGTAAAGCGCTGCAGTAGAAGCAGCTGCAAGAACAACAACCGCATTGAAACCTGTTCGGTGCCTATGAAAGCAATAAAAAGTGGAATAATATTGTAATGTATGCAGGAGAAGAATAACAACAAAAAAATGGCATTGATATAAATAAAATTGTAGATTGTTGCACTACACCTCGCTGCAATGCTTTTGATTTTCCCTTTTTATTATCGCATTTGGGTTTAACTGAAATGTCACGCCTTTAAATTAACGCACAAAATGCGCGGCCAACCGCAGCAAATGTAACAACAACTGAAAAAGTAACAACGGTTGGCTTAACTCCTTTAAATTGCTGGAAACATTTAAATATATATTCCTAAAGGTATGATGTGAATTTATACCCTCTAATCGACTTATTGCAACATTAAATAATAACTTCAAAATATATATGTGCAGTCTCTAAGGCTTGATTATTTATTTATTATAGTAACAACATTAATTTTCTCACAGACTAGTTGCAAAATTAAACAATAACAACAATCACAGCTTGGCAAATATTATTCTATATGAATTATTCGGCATAACAAACGATATTTTAATGTTTATAATCATTTTCCAATTGAAACCCAAAGTTCGTAATTTATAATTTGCAGTAAATGCAGCAAAGCGCAAAATAAAAATAGAGACGGGAAACGCGGAAAAACAATCACAGTCCCGATAACGATGGGAAATTGTGTAATGCCGATAATGAACCCGGACTCCAAGCGTTACGTGACCATGTTTGGGTGGAGCAAAAAATATGTTTGTTATTGTCTATTTGTTTGGGCAATTTTCAATTTTGTGGGTAAACAAATTGCTGTCACCATGAATATTAACAAAATATTCAAATTACATAAATATAATTGCATGAATATTTATTGGCTGAAATTTAATGCATTGTTTGTGATCTGCGAATCCGACAATAGCCAATGCCAATTGGCCATATGCCAATTATTTATTAAACGGCCAGCCGCGTCGCCATTCGGAATTTATTTTATTGTCTTTAGGTTTTTAAAGATTTTTGCACAAGTTGCGAGTGAACGGAAGAATCTTTAATGAGATTTTATTGTGAATTATTATTGTTCCCCAAAAAGATTTACATTTCATCAATTTGTTGCTGTTTTCCTGCAAGTATTTCCCGCCTGACATTTATCATTTTATATAATGTGTCCGTCCCTTTACGGAAAGCAGAAATATCTGCTGCCCTATGGTCGACATTGTTGCCGCTGCAGCTGCCATTGCTAGTGGCTATCGTAATTTGTTGCAATTAATTTTAATTGCATTGCCTGTCATTTCCATTTCGATTTCGATTTTTCACACACAATTTGAATAAATCAACAAAATGCTGCTGTCGCAACAGGCAAAATGCAGAAACAAAAACAGAAAAAGTGTGCAGGGCGGGGGAAAACCAACCTTAAATGGCAATTTAAGCAAATAAATTAACGATGGAAATTAATGCGTTTTTATAAACAAACTGTTTGTGTTTCAGTGCGCCCTCTCCTCGTGGAAATCAGTTTCAACAACCAGCCGATGTCGGCGGATCGAAAATATGAGATCGAGTGCCAGGCAATAGGCTCGAGGCCGCCGGCAAAGATCACCTGGTGGATGGGGAACCTGGAGCTGCACGGTCATAGCCAGAAGGTACGAATTTATCTAATTAAAAATTATAATTTGTATTATTTAATTTTATACTTTTTCAAAGGTATCTGAGGATGGGAATGTGAGCACTTCGGTGCTGTCCATAACTCCCACAAGGGAGGATCATGGCAAGGCTCTGTCCTGTCGCGCAACCAACGAACTCGTACGCAATGGCATTCGAGAGACCGCCATGAAGCTAAATGTGTTCTGTAAGTATTTTATTTAACAACTATTAATATTTAATTAGGCCTGAAAAACACAAGTAAATCTAAAAATATTTAAATACAACTCATTCAAGTTTTGGGAATTTAAGAATAATTTATTGACAAAAGCACTTAAATATGTTTAAGTTAAGATACCGACACTCAAATAAGTGACTTATATTTCTTTACTTCCTACAACATCGTATTTGCTATCATTGACATCTTAAAATATAGCAAATATGTGTCTAAATTAGATAGATATTTGGTCGTTTCTCCGTTGCGCAACCAAGCAATTAAGTTCCAAAATTGGGTAACCTACATAGTATACTTTTCCTCGGAGAATTAATATCAATCGAAGCTATTGTCAACGGCTCCAGCTCCCCCTTGCATATTTTGTGTGCCAGGAACAACTGCCGCCATTCCATTCCGATTTAATAACACCCGCGTTTGACATATGCCGCTGCTTTATGAGTGCCACATAAACCATCGATGGGGCCGCGTTTCTGCTCCTCGCGCGATCCCATAAACTATGTCAACCGCTTATCGCCCATGTCCCTTTGGGAATCAATACTGTTTTGCATACCAATGCCATAGAGACGAGCCGGGCGATTGGAGCGGGGATTTGGGAGCACTGTTCCAAATATTGGCGGGCTTTACATAATGCATTCCATTTTTTGCGTTGGCCCCGGCTCGTATGTCAAACGTTTGTTTTATGGGCCGCGTCAACAATGTGCGGGGCTAAAGTTTGTTAATAAAATTTCTATGGCAAAATATTAAAAGACCGCGCGTGGCGAAAGAAAGAAAATTGTGGGCCAACTGTTCTATATAGTGCGGCAAGCCGGAAAGCCGGAAAGCTCACTTTAAGCCACAGCCCTCGACCCCGCACCTATATAGCCCACATATGCACGGAGGACGAGAACCCTTAATGTTTCAATAGTCCCCGAGTCTCGTGTCCTCTCATCTCCTTTGGCTGTGACGACAGCGTCTTGGGCAAACAGTTGCCACGTCTATTATCTAAAAAGCTTGCCGCCTCGTTGTTCCCCAATGTCATTGAAACTTTTACTCCTTTCGGTGGCTGCTGCGATGATGGGGATGCTTCCCCAGGATGCTGCAGATAGAGCACTGAGAGAAAACAAATTGTTTTTAAAGTAAAGCCAAAATTATTGGCATTCCAATAGGGCTTTAACTTTACAAAGGTTTGAGTTTCAAAGGTAGAATTTCATTTTAAACAGTATTGTTAAAAAATTAATACTTAATGTTATTATTTTACTATTTTTTGTAGTTTTCAATTGTAACTTTCCCTATTTAAATGAAGACTCATATATACTCGTTTCTATTTTTAATTTCTAATATAAATTTCCTTTAGTGTACGCTTGCCTGGTGGGAAAATGTCGGGCGCAGCTTCTGCGCGAGCGCTGATATAAAAAATTAGATAACAATTTCAATTTCCATGCTCATTTACATGTTTATAGCGTGCTTAAAATATTTCGGTCCCCCGCTCAGTTTTCCTTCTCCTGACACTTCCTGAGATTTCATATTTCCCGCCCGCCCTTCTGCGGCCCCAAAAGAAGATTTTGTGTCTTTTTTAAGCGCGTCTTTGTTTGCCTTTTGCGTCGCGGGGGTAAATTGAAAAGTTGATGCAATGTCTGCCGCTGCCAGGGTTGAGCAGGGGCAGGTTGAAGTTGACGCTGCCAATAATTTTCTCATTATATTACATCACATTTAGCCGGGGCCATAAAAAAGTTATCTCTAATATCTTAATCTGCCACCTCAACGCAGCCGGGCCGGGCCTCTTATTTTCTGCACAATCAACTCAGGTTAGGCTGCCGAAATGAAATCAACAGGAAAAGCCCTGCCAACAAAAATTAAAGTCATATCCGCAATAAACTTAATGACAAGGCTGATTTAAAAGAAAATATTAACGACTTGATGAGCAGAGCCCTTAGGCTGGAATCACATTTCCAAGGGGTTTCAGTTATGGGTTAATTAAATTACTCATTTCAAGATTATCAAAAGCCACTGAACACCTTATGCCTGGATTAATAAATATCCTATTTAATAAAGAGATATATTAAAACTTTGTATAATAATATAGGAATAACCTTTTTGTCGAAACGATATGTTTGAAGACCTTGGTACTTCTCTAAGCTTATTTTAACTATATAGTTAATATATTTTTCATTTAAGATTTCATACAAAATTACGTACGATAAACTTTCCTTTACAATTCTATTACCCTCGGCAATCGTATAAAATTCGAGAAATGGGAAAATAAAGTTGCCGCCTAATGTAATTTATATGGCCAGAGAGGACAGAGGAATCAATTTAAGGGCTGCTAACGAGAACTTGCCCAACTTTATGCAATAGACAATGACAGGCCTTATACACACACCCACACACCAGGATCCTCACACTGGCAAAACACACAGACATGCACATACAAATCGAGTCCTTCCTTCTGCAACTGCAGCTGCAACATAATGTGGCAGAGGCACTCAAAAGTCGTTACGTTAAGCTGCAGTTACGACTGGGATGGGCTTGCTTTGGTTTTTCCTCTGGTTTTTGGGACAATCCCGCCACGAATGCGGCACGGGGTCGCCGAGATGGAGGACCATAAAATGCATTAGCCAGACGTAGTTGGCCAGCTTGGCCAGTGACAGTTATTACCACTTAAGCCCATCCTAACCGCAACAGTGTGGCCTGCCAGCCACTTGGAGCATCCTTCGGAGAGTATCTCACTGTCATTGTGCAGTTGAAGAAATACCAAAGCATTTATAAAGAAAATAATATATAATATAATAATATAACAAAACTATTTAATAGTAGTTATACTACTAAATGTTTTGTGTATTAAATGCATATATTATTGATCTTTAAAATAATAATTTCGTTCGTATTGTATAACAAAATTCCTTGTAAAATAATACATTTAACGTTATTTCTGGTCAGTTTAAAACACTTGTTTACATTAAATCGCTGTCATTTGGGTGTGCACATTTTATAAAGACTTTAACAACATTTTTGCCGAGTGCACATCCTTATTTTCCCTTCCTTTCTGTTTAGTTTACTGGTACTGCCTGTTCCCGGCTTAAAGTCATCGCTAATGAACTTGTTGAGCGGAAAAAAGATAGACAAAATGAGGGAGACAGAGCAAGGCGGAGGCAGTGGGAAAACTCTTTAAATTATGCAAACTGCTTTGACTCCTTCTTCTTCCTGTCTCCATTGTCCTTGCCACCCCAGGCCCACTCCTTTCCGCCACTCCCACTGCTCCTTTCTATTCGTTTTTCGTTCGTTCGTTCGTTCTTTCGCCATCTCTGGCTGTTTGTGTGTGTGTTAAAGCACTTTTCATTTTCATTAACAAGTCTTTGCAAAAGACGAAATCGGCTTAAAGAAACTTGCTTATAGAACGTGCCACCCTAGAAAGCGGAAAAGAAAAAGCCAGAACACTAAGCACACAGAGACCCAAGACCAAAACTAGGAAAAGCGGGGAAAAGTTGCCAAAAACAATGTGCAAAATAATAATAAACAAGTGGAAGGTGGCAAAGAGCCGAAGGGGCAGCGGCAAAGATACATGAAGGCTCGAAGGGGATGGAAAATGGTAAAAAGACGAAGCGACACTAATCACGGATAAGTCCGGATTAACCCCCTTTTTCCCACCCCTTCCATGCCTTTCCTTGGGCCCCAGTTGAAGGATTGTCCAAAACAGTAAATTACGTTTGATGGACTCGGAGTGAATCCGAGTTTCGAATCCCAGTCTAAGTCGCCGCCTTAGGCAAATGAATACAATACTCATCCGCCTCTTCTTGCTTCCTTTACAGTCATCCCCACCTTGCAGCTGGACCTGGGCTCCAATCTAAATCCGGAGGATATCGAGGAAGGCGATGATGTCTATTTCGAGTGCAAGGTGCATGCAAATCCGGCTGCTTATAAAGTTGTATGGAAGCATAATGTAAGTGAGCAAACATAAAACTTTCCCTGACTTGCAATATTTATGAAGGGGCGGGCTGTCGAAAAAAGAAAAACACTCTTTATTGATACAGAGAGAGAGGGAGGGAGGGAGAGATAAATGAGGAAAATAGGTATATATACTCTAAAGTGTGAAGAAAAGTTAGTCAAAAAATATATTTCAACGGCATTTAAAATGTATTATTTTCGGCCATCAAGCTTGACAACTTTTTGGGTCAAACTAAGTTGTTTTTGTCTTTGGTACAGAGAAAGAAAATCGTTTTCTCTGAAAGTTAAATAAGCTACAAAATACAATATGACCTTGATTACTAAAACTATGTGGACACACACCTCTGCGATAAAATATAATTGGGGAATCGAGTCAAAATTGTTAGTTTTAAATACACAAAAGAAATATATATTTCAAGTCAATTATAATTAACCTATAGTTCTAGAAATCAATATAAAATTGTATTCAATTTTTCTATATGTTCACGAGAATTATGGAAATTCCTCTCAATTTTTTTACGTGCACTGACCTTCAGATATACTTGAAATGTTGCACTCAAGGCAATTGAGCGTACAACTGCCGAACTTCCGGCAATTCCCAAGACATTGGCGTGCTCCTTACACACACACACGAGCCTGCGGCCGGGTAAATTATTATGAAACCGAAATTAAGTGGTCATTTTTACTGAATTATTGGCCAATTATTTTAAGGCAATTGAGTCAAGTGGCCTGGCCGGCTATAAGACAAGTTTTAGGCAGGGGCGGTGTTTCGGTCGCCGGAGAGATCGTACAAGTTTACAAGGCAAATCATTTGTTTATTACTTGGAGCACAAAGAACTTGAACCGCAGCAACAACAAAGGCGGCAAATAAATGTTATTCAATGCCGAACAAGAAACGAATCAAGTGTATGAATAATATGAATGCTAATTGAATTCATTCACAATGAAGTACACGACCAAACAAAGAGCTAAGCTAAACAACGGCAACAGCAAGACCAACAACTTAGTCATAACTTTTACCGAAAACAACAATAAGCAAATACAAATACTCGAAGACGACCAGAAACTTTTCTGGAGAACGGGCGGCTAACGAAACGAAATTTAGTACAAAGGAACTTCCAAAGGACACGGCCGGGGGTTTTTGGAAGTCCTCGACCAGGGGGTGAGATCTAGGTAGATAAAAACTTTATATGAAATAATAATTTACCCAAGAGACAATGGAGGGGTTTTGGTTCGAGTGCTGATTCTTTAACGTCTATCTAGCATCGAACAAAATGCTAATTATATGGGGGACGGAGCAGAGCAAGTGAAATACAACGCGGCAGAGAGTGATGTGCTGTGGAAGTCAATGCTAAATGCAAATGAACTGCAGGGGAAAGTTAACACTTTGACGAAGTGGGAATACCCTTTAAATACATATTAGAAGGTCTTAAATAAGTTCGATTAATTTAATTGAAATGATACCTGCTGTTAAGTTAACTTGACAGCATCAAGCTATTATTAAGGCGTTTTTAAAGAGCCTTGGAATATGCACGACTAGCTGACAAGCCAGGAAGTGACAGCAGCACAGCTAGTTAGTTAGTTAGTTAGTTAGTTGGCAATCGTCACTTCCATTTAGCCAGCTCAGCGTGAAATACCCCGCAGCCTCTCTGCTACGGTTCCTGCTGTCCCTTTGCCTTTTGCCGAGTGTCATAACAATAAAAGTTCACTGCGGCAGTGCAAAAATGGAAATGGAAATGGATACGAAACTAAGCCAAGCGCACACACACACGGGGAAAACAGTGAAATAGTGAGAAAAACCGAGGACAGGCGAGACGGCGGTATACATGGCGTATGCGTAACGAGTTCAAGGCCACGTGGCAACGCGGCAAATTGCAAGCGTCTTATGCGCATTCGGGCGTTCATTGAAAGTCAATCGGTAATTGGCAGCATCGACAATGGCAGGGCAACCTGGAAATGCAATTAAAAGTCAAATCAAGTTAAATCAACTCGGCTGCAGCCAGTTGGGAAGTAAATTAATTTTTGTTTTGCCACCACATCGATTCGGTTTGAACAATTCCCACTTGCGAAACATCCGCAGGGCAGGAGTGTAACGAGCGAGGGAAACTTGTCTTCGTCTGTTATTATTCAATTAGACAAGCTGACAATTAACGACGAGCTGGCAAATTAAATTAACAATTAGTTTTATTAAACTTGCACACACACTGGCATACAGACAGACAGACAGAAGTTCTCCAATGCGTGTCAGTGTGCGTGCGTGTAAAAGTTTTACATGTTCATTAACAACAACAAGGAGCAGAGAGTAACCAGGAGGAGCGCTGGAAGCGGAAGGAGCAGAACTTTGATGGAATCGTTGCCCTAGCAACCAGCTAGCCCCGAATGAATCCTGCAGGCAGTAAAACTTATTTAACCCACACACACACTCATCTGCGCTGCGTCAGGAACCGCAGAAATAGCAAACATTTCCAGAAAATTTGATTAGAGAACAAAGTCAGTGGAAACGACTTTAAAGTTTCCTCAGAACTTGGCCATAAATATTTACATAATTCAGCAAGGCATCGGCAACGATTGGCCTTGTACTATAGGCATTTCAGCATTGCTTCAACGACTTGTACAAATAATTGTATTACTTGGGCGAATTCAAATGTCTGAATTTCTTCAAATCATCTTTATTTCATTAAAAATTTACTAAATATTAAGGAAACTGGATATATTGAGCGTGTGTTTAGGGTGTAAATATTTGGATAAGATAAAAGAAAGCACATTGCACGACTGAAGAAGAATAATTAAACTAAGTCATCATAAAACGTTTAAACCAATATCTTTTAAAAACTCAAATGCTAGTGTGCATTCTCTTGGAAGAACTGCCTGAAAAAGGCTCCCAATGAAGGGCTAAACCAAAGCCAGCTCAATCAGGCCGAGCCATCGGATAAATTACGGACACTAATTGGGTATTTATAGTCGGAACAAACATCAGTGACAGACGAACACGAGTGGGCGGCTCTCCGGAGCTCGGCTCCCGGCGCTCGAGGAGTGGCTGGCAAACATGTCGAAAACACGGCCGAGAGACAGACAAACAGAAATGGCAACGCATAAAATGCGCCATTAGCATTGAGGGGCACTAAAGGGTTGTGCAGACATCATCAAGTCGGATGGGGGTGGGTGGCGACCTCGAGGGTCGGAAATTCTGCAGCGGATGTGCCCCAAACTATTTGAAATAATCCTCGACGCCCACTCGGGCGTAACGGCTGCGCTGGCCCACCGTCTTTCTGCCCTCTATTCGCCTTTGTTTACACTTTTTGGTTCGTCCCAATTTTTATTCTTTTTTTTCCTGCGACAACCTTGAACTTTATTTACTTCTCGTATATGCCTAGTGACATTTTTATTTGTTTTATGACAGCAAGGTCGCTGGGCCAAGCCACAGTTCGTCCTCTGCCCCCTATTTTGGCTATTTAAGCCAACCCTCCGGGAATTGAGGCTGTGCGGGAATTGGCCAGGCTTTTCAGCGGGTGAATAGTGACTAAGGGAACTGTGCCTCGGGGGCTGTTTTCCTCTTTAAGGATATTTAAACAGGTCGAGGGAAATGCTAATGGGAAGTCGTCACTGCATAGGTAATGGATACACATGTATCCGCAATCGCCATTTACATCTCGCCTCGGATACAACCACTGACACTCGAACAATAGTATCAATCATTTCTCCACAAAGCAAATGGAATTGAATGGCCAAAGTGTCAGTCGTGGGCAAATATTGTTACGACCCGGTACACATTCGCCGTCTGTCTAACCATCTAAATAATTGTTGACATCTCCACAATGGAAAGGGCACACGGAGCGGGCCAAACAAAAGACGCGGCGCTAAATTCCCAGGATCCCAGGTCCCCAACCAATGCATTCCGATATGAACTGAGACCATATTTTCCCAGCCCTGCTTAGTTATCTGGCTTGGCCTATTTAGCACACTTAGAAAAAAAAACCTAATATTTATGTCAAGATATGAATATAGGATAGTAAATAGAGTAAGGAAAGTTAAGGGGAAGTATTACTATATTTTGGAAATTATAAATATGTTTTAATTTTAGTTATTAAATTATCATAAATTTAATGCGGAAGCAGGTACTTTTAAAGCTCTTTTATCGTTTGAAATAAATTGCTGCAAGATACAGAATTATGCTTATCTTATGCATGAATATCTATAGGGTTATATTCATAACAATGTTATGTATCTTTTTCTACCCAGTTTTTTTTTTCGAGTGAACAACACTATTATTTAGGTGTTGGGTTGCCTGACTGCATTGTTTCTATTTATTTGCACACACGCACACATCCAGATATAGGATCCTCCGTACACGGATGTGTGCTAAGGTCGTCGGGGCTTTGTTAGGCCTGGCTCTGGCTTTTTGACTTTTGTCGACCATATTTATACACATTTTTATTTCTATTTCTATTTATTTCAATGCTTTCATTGTTACCCGCCCCCATGCCACCGCCACCGCCACCGCCTTTGGCAGCACCCGCCGTTTGTTTGTTTGCTGAGCTCCGGCAAAGTGCGAATTTGTTTTGCTGCTAAATGGCACAAGGCTCTGGGGAAATGCGTCAAAATGCTGTCGAGTGGCGGCCCGATGGGGAAAAAGGCTACAAAACCAAAAGACGAACACCGGGCTCCGAGCATTATTTCAAAATGAGAGCGAGAGTGCGGGAAAGGCGAGAAGAAGGTCAAGTCTCAGTAAGCATTTGGGTGTAAAAGCCTCTGCTGCATATGTGTGTGTGTGTGTGTGTGTGTGTGTGCTTAAGGAAAACTTAAAGTAAATATTGGCTGATTTTTCAGCATCGATGCCAAGCACGTAGCCAAGCGTCCAAGGCGCTGTTCCCTAATGAAGCTGCGAGAGCACCGAAGCGCGCATTTATGAGTATTTTTTGGAGGGGGCGAAAACTGCCGAGTTGGGTGACCTTGTATCCTAAGGATGTAAGTGAATAAAAGCTAAGCAAACAGAATTTTAAAGGCAACTTTGGCAAGATAAAGTTAGCTTCATGATACTCAATATGCGAACTGAACTAAGTTTATTTAAATTAACGAATGTTGCAAGCTTAATGAAAGTGTAAGTTTTTTATTATGCTTGTGCTTTTTGTATGACTAATAATTAGCAAACATATATGGAAGCATTAAAGCGGTTAATCCTACTTAAATACATTTTTTCCAGAGAAAAGTATGTCTTTGGAAATGAAAGTCATTTCAAGGAACAGCTTAAAGAAAGCATTGCATTAGGGTTTACGTTTAATTAGCCTAATTAGCCCTTTTCCAAAGATCTCTCCCTCTCCCTGTCTCTGCAGTTTAATCACTATTTACGTATATTTTTTGCACAAGCCCTTGGCATGTTACACAACGTTAATTACGACCTCATCGTGCCAATTGCAGCACCAAATCATCCAGCACAACCAGCGAGCGGGCGTGATTGTCAGCAGCGGAGACCTGGCACTCCAGGGCGTCACACGTCACCAGGCCGGGAACTACACCTGCACCGCCTCCAATGTCGAGGGTGATGGCGATTCTAATGTGGTCGAGCTGAAAGTGATGTGTGAGTATCGAGTATGGGGCCACGGGTATGGTTATTTGCGGGATATGTTGATTTGTGGCACTTTGCCATCTTGTGCGCATTTTGTTGTCCATTCTGGCCCATAAAAATGCTCTCGAGGGGCTGACCTCGAGTTTAGTGATGGTACAATAAATACTTATATAGCTTAATTAAATTTTAAGGGTGAGACAAAAATGATGATTTAATTTGAAAAGCTTTTTTGTTTTGAGTTTTATTAGAATACCAGCATATTGGGCATAAATATTTAAAAAATTAAAAATTTTATGAACTTTTAATCATTTTCATGACGTTTTCGATTTTTTTTAAACATTGTACTCTTTATTGATAAAGATTTCGCTTGCAAATCTACATATACATGATATTTGGCAATCATTGTCCTTTTGGCCTCCGTATATGTGTTTTCTAGGTATATTAAACCCATACTTTTATATGCAAGTTTTTTTTGGTAAATCAAACATTTTGAGGTTTTAAACTAAGCCAAAAATGCATTTATTTCAATTCCGGATACTTTTCTGTGCTAGTTTTAATAATGCTAACAAATCTGCATACTGAGTTTTAAAATTTAAAAAAGTAAATTTTTTGTCAAATTTTGACAATTTTAATGATGTAACCCCTTACCTTTTTTTGAAATTTTGAAAAAATTTCGAAAATTTTAAATTTCAACCGGACATGGCTAGATCGATTCGGCAGTTAATGCTGATTAAGAATATATATGCCTTATAGGGTCGGAAGTGACCCCTTCACTGCATTTTTTGCTTTTGACTAATAATATAATACCCTGCAAGGGTATAAACAAATTTTTGTTATTATCACTAATGAAGCGTTTAAACGATATTTGAGGATCAGGCTTATATTCTCCATATATTTACATCTCTAGTTGTGCCATTAACAAAGGTTTCGCCAGGCCTTAAATAGAGATTCGAATTCAGCTCCAGAAGTACCCACTGGAATCCTTCTGCTTTGCTCCCGCTGCCGCTGTTTGGTTTCTCGAGTGGACCTTTGACACACAAAAACGAGCATTATTGAGTGTTCGAGTGTATGGCCAGAGATGAGGATGGATGGCGGAGGCAGCTGGCTGAATGGGAAATGGCCGGCATTGTGCGCTCGTGCGGGCCTCTTGCAGTTTTATTGCGTATACGCCCCATTATTGTGCCCCGCTCGAATGCTCCTTTGTGTGCCGCCACGCTGCGGACCCACGGACCCTTGTGAACATCGCCGAAAAGTGGATCTAGCAGAAGAGTGAAGCTTATTCACAAGCAGCAATATCTCGCTTTAACTTTGAAGGCATAATATAGGAGAAAAACATTCTTTCAGAGCCTGAAACTTAAATACCCTTGACCACTAGATATCAATTTAGTAATAGATAAAATATTATCCTCATTTAATATTAATGTATCAATACATATTTCTTTAACTTTCAATATTAATTTATGTTTGCAATTTAGACTTTCAAGAAATCTTTCTTAAAGAGCGCACAAAAATTATAGCATTAAAGCTAAAAACTCCTTGGGGTTGGAGTAAAAATTTGAGAGGCTTTTCTGCTTGATGAGCACAACAACCACAAATCTTTCGCTCAATTTGCGTCGGATTCCTGAACTTGGCCTCGTCTCGAGTCAAACTTTGGTTAATTAGTTTGCCTTTTTCAAGCAATTTAGCAGGGCAGAGATCCTTCTATTCATTTTCGGCACCCGTCGTCCGTTGTTGTGGCCCTATGTTTTGGCTTTTCCGGTGGCATTTCCCTTTTATCACTTCCACTCCAATTTGTTGCTTTATTTTGTTCTTTTCTGGACGACAGGCTTTTGTCTTAAGTAGAGCTTCCGCTCCCACAAAATTCGCACAGCGACTTAGTGTCCAACTGGCAGCGCTTCCTCCTTTCCACAAAATTGTATTCCCCCTCCTGACCGAACTGGGCTAAAAATTTGTTTATGGCGTGGCCAGTTTGGCATGCAATATCGACAGTTGTCAAATAGCACAATAAATTCGCCACTTGCAACTGGCAACTTTTGCAAGTGTCGAGGCCGTGGCAGGAGACAGCGGAAGGATTTTCCTCGGGCAAAGGATTAGAAAATTGAATTTTCCCTGGTCTCGGCAGCTCAGCTTTCCCAAGCTTTTCGCGTTGCTCTTGGCAAAAGTTTTGGCCGAACAAAGTTTTTCTTAAGCTCGAGTTCTCCTTTTGTAGAGTTGCAAAATGTATTCGAGTTTTGATCGAAACAATTTAAGAAATTCTTTACTTTGGCAAATATGAACCAAATTCCAGATATAAATCAAACCTAATAGAAGTATGTAAGCTTTTTAGAAAAAAAAGAACATTCAAAATAAAATAAAATTCTTCAAATAAGGCAAAACAAAAAAACGCATAACTAAGCCAAAAAATCATTAATTTTAATTTGGAAAGCTGCCCTATGTTAGTTTTGATTGAATTACTAAATTTAAAATTTAAAAACATTAAAAATTTTGTAAATTTTTTTAAAATTTGAACGATGTAACCACTTATATTTTTTGAAAAAATTCGAAAAAAAAAATTTGTACCGAATATGGCTAGATCGACTAGGCTCTTGACGCTGATCAAGAATATATATGATTTATAGGGTCGGAAATGAGAAGGAATACCCTTCAAGGGTATAAAAATAGTATTTTCAATCTTTTACTAAAACCTTTAAGGGGCAAGAAAATAGATTTCGGCCAATTCATTTTCATAAAATTAATTAATTTTATGTACTATATGTTTCAGAAATGATTCTTTACTCCCAATGTAGTTCATTTGAAATTCCAAAGTTAAAGAAAATTGCAAAGGAAAATTCCTTATTATATTTTGATTAATTTTAGTTCCTCTTATATCATTTAAAGAAGAAAAAAAACTTTGACATTGTGAAATTTGTATAATCTCATAGTTTTCAATTGTATTTAGATATCGAATTGAAAATTAAACGAACCTTAGCCAAAATAGGAATAGCGTTTTGTTACTTAATACTTAAATAGAAGGGAATAGCACCTATGTAATTATATATTCAATACACAAGTCAATATTAAACCTATATATTTTCCATGCTTAACCCTAGTAGACTGTTCAAGTTGTTTATTTAAATTTTGGTTGAGTGTTCGAACCACGATTATGATCCTTGTTCCGAATCCCTTGTTGACCTATCCCTTGTGCTTTAGACTTTTGCTGCTTCAGTTTTCTCCTCGGTGTGTTTTCCGTTTTCAATCCTCTATTCTCTGTTTAGTTAGCTGCCTGAATGGTCAACAATGGAGGCCGGGCTGGCAGGCAGCTACACAAAAGAGAAAACTTTCGTACTTGGGACTTTTGAGCCGACGAAACGCAGAAGCCTTCGCTCCGCAGTTTGATGCGATTATTGATTCCAGCTGCCGATGCAAACAGCAGAATGCACTATGACCAACTTTGTTTCGATCTCCGCACTCACAAAAGCCTTTTTCCCCCTTCCGTCTTGCAGATAAGCCCATTTGCCGGCCCGATCAAAAGAAAATCTATGGAGTGGCGCGGAACGAGGCGGCCGAGATTGTGTGCGAAGTGGACGCCTTTCCGCCCCCGGAGAACTTTAAATGGTCCTTCAACAACACGGCGGAGACCTTCGACATGCCGCAGAGCGGATTTCGGCCCCATTCCGCACAGGGATCAACGCTCACCTACACGCCCGTCAAGGTGAGTCTGATTGAGAGTCTTAAGCTAAAATTCGGTTCACAGGATATGATATATGGGAAGTGACAAATGTTGCCTGGATCGGGAGACCGGGTATTGGGGATCAGGAATGGGAAACCGGGACTCTTAGATGCGTGACCCATTCGTTGCGTTAAATGCTAAGCATGTCAGACACTCGATTCATTCCGGGTGGAAGTCTGCGGCGTGCTGATCAATTTTTCATTTCATATTTCGCTGCGTTGGCTTTTAATGTGAAATTGTTATTGACACATTTGACATTTCGGCCAGTGGTTTCACTGAGCGAAAATACATGATATCCTATCGGAATCATATATTATGCATCATATATATATAAAACATTTTCATTAATAAATCCATCATGTTGCCACAGCACATTTTAAAGGGCCAAACACACAAATAATAATTTAAATAATTTATTAATTTTGTTGGGCTTTAAATTTATGATTACTTTTACTTTCAGTGCCCGGTAGTTACCATTGAACTCCACGGGGGGTTGTCTGTTATTGAATAGCAAAAATTTTAATTAATAGGCGGGTCGCATGGTTGCCGCTCTTCCCGTAGTTGCCATTTATTTTGGCCTGTGTGCGTGTCATGTTGTCAGCCAGCGGCAGGGAAAGTGAAGGGGGCTGAGGTGGGGCAGAGTCCTTCCCATGATAGAGACAACAGCGTGAGCCATTTGGGCCAGTCGAACGATTTTAATTAAAAATTCTATTAGCACTGCTTTCTAATTAAAAATCCAATAGCAGCAGCAGAGCCACCACCCGCCATCGACTACACCAGTATCATCATCATCATCATCCGCAACAACACCATTAAATGTCAAAGGTTATTGGAAAAAAGAGCAACAACTACCCGTAGCACAAAAGAACAGGAAAAATTATTGGAAGTAAATGCCATCGACTTTAATAGTTATCATCATTGGCTACAATGGAGGGGATAAAGCTAAGCATTTTCTGCTCCTCCACAGTTTTCCCACTCTTCGGTCCATCTTTCGCAGTCCGCTAGTCTCTGTGTCGATTTTGGCAACATTTCCGCATTAATGGCCCAAACGGCCAACAGCAATTGCGATTGCAGTTTCTGACGCTCCTCCCCAGCAATTGGCCAAGCAAATTGGCCATCAATGAGCTGCAGTCCCATCAATGTCCGAATCGGTGGAGTTTTCGGTTTTAGCATTTGATATCCCCGATGTCCGCATCCCGGCATTCCGACATCCTTGCCATCTGCTGCCCCTCGGGGGATATGTGTGAATTTTTATGGTCGGCCAAAACAAAGTCTCATCGAAATTGGAAGTCCATGAGATGAAACCAGTTAGCCAGCTAAAGTTTATGGTTCTTAGGATCAAATAGCGGGAGAGATTGACATGTGATGTGAAAAGAAATGAAAGTATGGCAAGGGACTTAATATTCTATTTATTTTAATGGAATTCAAGAAGGAAAGGAGTATTCTATTGAAGTTCAAACTAGGTCTTTAAGACCAATCCAGCGAGTTTTCTTGCCCGGACTTTTGTCCCATGGCTTACATTCTCGCTTCACCGTCTGACCACAAACGTGTTAAGTTTTTGGGACTGGACTTGTGGTCGCTTGCCAGCCAACATGGCTGTCATTATGCGATGACAACAGCAACAACAGGCGGAGATGCACTTGGCAGGGGCTAAAAGGAGTGAGAGGAAAGGGACGCTGACAGGGGGCTCGGAGGATAGGGCGCAGAGAGGCACTCAACACAGTTGTTCAAGTTGCACGGCACCCAGTTGGTTTGGTTTTGGTCAGGGTTCCGTCTGGCTGCCTTCCACTGACCCAGTTTAAAATGTTGCGGCTTCTTCTGCAGTTTTCCGTGATTTTCCCTCTATTTTTTCCTCTTATTACTTATTTTTTGTCTGGCTCTTTTCGGTATGGAACTAATCAAACTGGCGGCTACAAGTTCGACTCACATTTCAGCGATCAAACGAACGAATTTCGAGGCAGTCAAACGGCATTCAAATGAGTTCCGTTCACAAACACTCTCAGAGCGCACTGATTGGACGCACACACTGGCACTGGCACAGGCACACTCACAGACATAAATCATTTAGCTCAATTGAATATGAAAAATCCCTTCCGTTCTGTTGTCATATATGCTGTTTCCGGTTTCCGCCAACCGCAGCTCAAACGTCGTTGTCGTCGACATTCTCATCGTCGTCGTCGTCGTCCTCGTCACATTTAGGTTGGAATTTTTCTGCTCGGATTTTCGCCCCTCCGACATTTTATTTTTTCCTGGCTCTGCGATTCGCCTCAAAGGCAGCCAACAGCTCATTAATTTTGTTTTGTGCATGGGCATTTTTGCTCCTCCCATTTCCCCCCAGCATTTTTTCTCTATTCCATTGCTATTTTCTATGTGTTGGCAGAGCAATTTTTGCCAGACTTTCATGTCAAGCAATTTCCGCTGCTGACATATAAATTTCTCAAATATTTCACAAAAATATATTTCGGTCTTTCGCTTTTTCTGGAGCAAAGAGCTCCCACTCTGTGGCGCCCAGTGCAAGAAACTCATTAAAATGTCACTTAAATGTTTAAATTTTTAATTAAAATGCATAAATAATAACGAGAGACTTGAGCTAAAACGAAATGCACAGAATGCAGTGCCTAGAACTGCCAACAATTTTCTTGTCATTTTGCCCTCTTTGGAGCCCTTAAACACATACACACATACACCTAACATCAAGTATACGTACGTAGGTACATATATTTTATGGATTTTGTTTTCGTTTCTACGGCTGCTGCTGCAACAATATTTACCCTTTTGCTGGCGCAACATTAGAACAATATAAACAAAATAAAATAATCATAATAAATAGATGGGCATAAATTCAGAGGCCCAAGGGAGTAGAAATTATCAAGGATTGTCGGCCAGGGCGATGACAGTTGCACATATAACAAAAATGTAAAGCCTGCTTCGGGCACAGAATGGAATGCCCTTTCAGGACTAAAGAATCACATGGTACCATATGAGTTGAGTTGTATAAAATGATATATATTTCTTCGGTGATTATTAAATTAATAAGAAAAGAAAGCATTCGGTTCTATGAGAGAGCCATCTAATATTATGGATTAAGCAACCAACAGGTTTTCGGAATTCCTATCTTTTAAGTGTTATCCTTCTAAAGGGTATAATCTAGGCGTCTGTGAACATAGGGTGCTGTGTGAATTCCACATTGATTATTACTTAAAATTTTCAGCATTTGTGTGCGAATATGTTACAGGTTTTGTGCTTGTGGCCCTGGCAGCTTTATTATTATACAGCTCCGGTTCTTAGTCACTTTCCATTCGGTTTGGCTTTCCCTGTTGGTGTTGATGCGCAGTGTTGGCAGCTGCCAACTTGGCGCCTTTGTTGCCACACTTTGGGGCAACAAAAACTGCAATATCACACTGGACAACTGGGCAAACATACATATCTATTTTAATTTTCATAAATTTGTCATAAATTTGCATAAACGCTGTTGCTTAAATTACGATGCACTCGCACACGGTCAAAGGCTGAAGAATATTTGCAATTTATTTCAGACTTCACAACTCCTAAAGGCGACTAAAGGCGTATTCACAAAGAGAGATTTATATATACTTCTATTTAATTCTGAACTACAGCCAGAGGAGGAGGCTTAAAATCTCTTTAAGTATTCAAAACTTTAAATGCTCTAATTGAGTTGTTACCGATTGGTGTTTCAGAATATTAATGTGTCAATTATTGCTTTAGCTGAATAATAAGGTTAATAGATTACAAGATTCTTTTTAAGAGTTTAATGGTTAAATTATTGGATAATGGTTTATATTATGTTTATCTATTAAGAACAAAATTCAAAGAGTTAACTATATTTGTAAAGCTCTTTAAAATAAATTCTCTGCTTAATTTTTTAATGATTTATGTTAATGAACAATTTTTGCTTAAAGATTGGCAGAGCTCTCAGGAAAATGTTTGGAGAAAGGGTCCATCAGGCCAAATAATCAATCAGCCCGCTGTATTTTTTCAGATGATTTGAGTTTCTAAAAAGCAGATGGGAAAGAAACCCAATACCCATTACTCGTTCCCATAAATCTCGCCGTTTCCCGGGGCTGTTTGGAAACTTTCCCTACTGCGGGGAAACGTGTGCGCGACTTTCCTTGTTTTTCTTTTCTTGCCCTAATTAAAATGACAACCACGCCCAGTTGCGACTCGAAAAGATAGGAAAAGCAAAGAGACGAGGCCGAAACGCGTGCCGACTGATAAATAAGCTGCAATTTGCGTTGACATTTTGCCGTGCACCCGAAAGTGATTTCAATTTTTAATGAGTTCGGGCCGCCGCCTGAAGTTGATTAAGTGCGTTGATTCCGGTGCTCGCAGTCAACGGGAAAGGCCAAAGGTAAACATGGCCCACAAAGATACTCGAATACGCAGGATACACAGGATACGCAGGGCTCACAGACATCGGCGTAAAGTCACCGTCAAAGTGAATCAATTGTTGTCGATGTGTGCGAACGTTCCCACTAGTTCGGTGGGTGTGCGCACTTGACCGTAGACGAAGGATTTCATTAGCACAACATTTGACAAAATGCAAACAAATAAACAAGAGGCCCAAACAATGGCGAAGACCGCAGGCGGCCACTTAGCACGGGGCTACAATGGGATAGACAGGCATTAGGGCCATGTTAACATGGCTTTCTTCCGCTCCCAACAATTCGCATTCATGCCATACGCCATACATATGCGATGGCCGCGGGGGCAACCACAAAACGCTTCATTTGTTTTCACTGCCGGGCATTTTTCCGACTCTCGCCGGGCCCTCTCCTGCATTGACATGACATGAAATTATATTAATGAAAAACTTATTGACAGCTGCGATCAATCAGGGACAGCACTGACAACACACTGGCCCGTATCCATATTGATTTAATGAATTAAGTTCACATTGATGTCGTGTGCGGCTGCTTGAATCCCATTTAAATGTGTGGCCAAGAGATGAATTCAAGTAGCTGCACTATAAAAATTAATAAGATACTTTTCTAGTAGAGATAATTTTATTTGCTATTTTCATTTCTTATAAAACTGTTAGTGATCAGAAATACTGATCCAAATAAGCGAGTGATATATTGTGAATTCCTAACAAAGTGTCTAGATTTCTTATTTGTTTCATAAAAAGAATCTTGTATATAAGTTATTAAAATGGATGAGATAGCAAAACATAAAATTAACCTAGTTATTTTTTATGTGCATAAGCAAATCGAACAAATCAATAATATCAATAAAAGAAGGTTAAGTATTTTATATTTACAGGTCAAATAACACTTTCAATACTGGAAATATAGATAAAATACGATTTATTTATCTTTAATTTGTAAATATTGCAATTATTCGCACTGTGCAGTCTATTTTTGAACCATGTTCGCCCTCGAGTATTGATGAAATCCTGTCTCCTCCGACTTTTTGCAGGAAATGGACTTTGGCACCATCATGTGCTGGGCCGACAACAATGTGGGTCAGCAGAAGGAGCCCTGTGTGTTCCATTTGATAGCCGCTGGCAAACCGGAAGCGCCCACCAATTGTACGGTGGTCAATCAAACGTCCGACTCGCTGGAGGTTTATTGCATCGAAGGTGAGTTATATGGCGCATCTATATACATATATACATATACGTCAAATTGCCAGCCAATTTGTTGCCCTTTTTCATTGGGGCCATTCCCTCTTTTTCCCCTTTTGGTTTCTATAATTGCTGATGAGCCAATCAATGGCCGAAAAAGGCACTGGTCAGTGGGGGCGTCTCGGAAGGATGGGGTGTGCTCATGTGCTGAGACTTCCTTTGCAGCATGGGCACGTTGAGTGTGTGCGCTGTGTGCTATATGTTGAGTTTCCTGCAACGCTTTTCAGACTCATTTAAAATACATGAGCAACTTAAGTGCACTTTGGCAGCCATCTACGAGAATGTCTATCCAGATACGTATTCCCACATTCGCACATAAAGCAGAGCCAACTTCCTTTCGTGATGCAGACACAAATAATAAAAATGCAATGAAAGCATAAAACTAGAAAGGAAACACAGTGTGGAGCAGCGGGCAAAATAATGTTGCTAAATTTTCAATTCCACTTTAAAATTTGCCGTAATAAATAAAATAGAAGCCAGCTATCAAGCGATGGATGAACTGCGAGCCGAACTGAAGCAGAAATCTGAAACAGAAGAGCTAGAGATGCCGAAGTAGCACGGCATAAAGTTAAGCGCAAATTTGTACATACAAAATGTTTTGGCTTGTTATGCAAGTTGCCGGCAGTTGGCAAAGAAGGAGAGCGGAAACTTTAAATACAAATTCAATTCGCATATTTTATGCGCAGCGGAAGAGTGCAAAACGCAAAGACAGAAAAATGCCAGCAAAGCGCAAAATAAGCAGCACAAATTGCAGGGCCCAGAGTTCAAAGTTCGCAGCGATAGAGTTGCACATTAGCGCAGACAGAGAAATGTCCTTGCAAATTGCAGCAGCTCAGAGCTTATGATGCATTTATGCAGTCCTTGAGTGCCGAACCGGAGACGGAGCGACGGAGCGACAGAGCGAGTGCGAGGGGGGGTAGCGGACGGATCCTGGATCCTGCGAAAAGCAACGCAAATCAAAGCGTTGCATAACGAGGCGGCTGCTGCAAGAAGTGCAACAAAAAGCGCATAATAACTGCATACTTAATGGCGCTCTTTCCCGTTACTGTTTGTTTCCCCTCGCAGATGGTCCCCGTTCCCCCCGCATTTCCCTGTTATTTTCACAGCCGCTTTAAGCGCTCAGTGTTGTTTTCCACCAATTGCTGGCAATCACAATTGTTGTGCTCACTTAATGTTGTCTCAAGTGCGCGGCCACGCTGCGTATGCGTAATATGTAATTGCATTACAATTCGCTGTGCATGGTTTCCTTTTAATGTGACTTGCCTTTGCCACCGGATGCCTTTGACTTGTACCATTGTTTTTTTTTTTCCTAAGGCACCATATTTAAACCACATAATTAGGAAATAGTATATTTGTAAGATTCAAAAATGTGCACTAAATTAAATAGGACCTCCAAGCATTTTAGCATGTATAGTTACATTTCATTCTTTTCTGACGTTAAATAATTTCTAAACTGTACTTTAATAATTAAATACTGTTAAATAATATCCTTTCCATTATGGATAAGATAGGAAATCAATATCAGTATATAGATGTAACATGCTTAACTCTGAATTCCATCCAGTATGCACTGCACCGATGGCTTAAAGCTTCCTTTTTCAGTTATTTGTTGTTTGCCTTATTACCGCATCACTCCCACTTCCTCCGACCAACCACTTCCGCCCCTCGGGCTGCTAATTTAGTGGCTGCACATTATTATCATAGTCATCAGCATCATTAAAACTTTAACGCAAGTTGTTTAAGCACAACACAAGAGCAGCACCACCAGGGCAGCGCGCACAATGCGATACTTTTTATATTGCACTCTACATTAAGGCGAACGACTGCTGAAACACCACGCCCCCCACCGCCCACAGCCCTTGGTCGTTTGTTTTTATAATAACTCAACTTTAGCTGCGGTCGACTTTAATAAGCCAGCACGCAACTTGGCCAACTAAACTCGACGTGGCCGCAGCTCAGCTCGACAAAAAGTGAACCGAACTGAACCCCAGTTAAACCAACTCCCACAGACTCGAATTCAATTCGATGGAGGAGTATATAGTGGAGCTGCAGCTGCTGAAGACAACTCCACATCTTGGGGCAAGTTCGGTTTGCTGCTGCTGCTTTTTTCTCGGAAAACAAAAATAAAACAAACTGACAGTATAACCAAACTCATCAAGCGTCGGTTTAGTATAATAAAATTTCAGTTTATAACATTTTGCTTCTCCGCTGGCGATGCTGATGCACTGAGAAACAAGTGCAGCTTGAAATGAATTCGAATAGAAATCATTAATCGCTTACAGACTCGATGAAAGTGTTTTGGAAAATAAATTGGGTTTAACCTAAGAGTTCAAACCAGATAAAAGGTTTCCAGAAGAGTGGAGTTTGAAATATTCAAATTATAAGGGATAACCTAATGCATTGCCAAACTATACCGAAATTTTCTCTTCGCTTTCTAATGTTTTTCTCAGTGTGCTCTTGCCTCCGCCGCTGCTGCCCCACTTGCTTTATTATTTTTACTCCACTTGCTCAGTTTCCATTGTTGCTGTAGCCAAGTAAATAAAATTAACCCATTACAATGAAGTTTTTTCTTTTGCTCTGACAACGGAGCTGCGGCAAATTTCATTAGCTAAACGTTTTAAAGTGCGCACAAAATGGCCGCCAACGAGAGCATTGAGCGGAATGGGGACAGGGAGTGATCCCTTGGATGGGGCGGAAAAATAAGAACGGAATTAACCCACGCGGCCCACGAGCCCGTCCGCCCAACGAACAATGACGCTTTGAAGCAAAGGCCAAGCACATTCTCTTTACTCTATTTCCGTGCCCTTTTCTTTGGGTTCGTGAAAAAGCGACCAACAAAAACAACTAAAATTCATAGCAACATATAAAACATTTTCCCAACAATTTCTCCATGGGGCCCGGCCCGGGGCATGTGGCCTGGCCGGCTGAAGTAGTTGCTCAGGACCTACCGACGCCCCCCCGGCCTCCGCCTTCGACCCTTTTCAGCAAAGCCGCTGCCTTTATTACAAAATATTTTAACATTTTTCGCAAGTGTTTTAAGTCGGCTTTTGTGTCTACAATGAAGTGCCATTTGAGCTGCCAAAGCTAAGCAAAAGCAGCCGCCGAAGAAGCTTACTTTCTGGCCAGAAGCCCCTGCTACGCAAAAAAAGGGCCAACTCGAGTGGGCTTGGCCAGTTCTTTTGTGGTGTTATTAAATGGCATTTAAAATGGAACTTTAGATTACTCTAAATACATATTTCAACGGCGGTCGGCAAAGAGTTGAGGGGTCCTTCAATTACGAGTGAGCTCAACTCAAAGCTGAACTTGAAGGCTGACCTTTACTTGGGCGCTCTTTGGCTTTTAAAGATACTAGAGGTGGATGGTGAAGCTTTTCATTGAATTAAGAAAATATTAAATATATATGTAAAGGAATTATATACAAAATATCATCTCTGACTTATTTGGCTTAAAACTTTTAAGCTAAAAACTTGCTATCCAGGGAACCCCCAACCAACTTTGCCTGGCTTCAAAGGACCCTCGAAACACGAGTCCTGGCCATCTTAAATAAATCTTTACCTTTTCCAAATCCCCAACCAAATCCAAGGCATAAGCAGAGTATAAACAAGACCCGAAGTCAATTGCCAACTACTTAATATTAATAAGCCCGCCCCTCTCCCTAAACCAATCGAATCTCGACCAATATGCTAAGTAAGCCTCAGTTCGTGCCAAGTTATGTAATCAGTGTCTCGATTTCTTTCCGCAGGCTTCGATGGCGGGATGCGACAGTGGTTCCTCATGGAGATCTACGATCAGCACAGTGGCCAGCTCCAGGCGAACATCAGTGCCAAGTTTGCGGCCTTGAGCGTGACGGGCCTGGACGCTGGCCGCCTGTTCCGCATCTACGTGTATGCCGTTAATGGACGCGGACGCAGCGATGCCATAGCCCTGGACGGATACACCCTTAAGGCGGCTGAAAAGCAGACCGGTAAGTAGGGAAGGTTCCACCCCTTGAGTGGACCCATGAATTTTTAATGCATTCGGTAATGGGGCAAAAGTGCACTGTCAAAAAATGCAGGCCAGATAAAAATTATAAAGTTAAATTCGCTTATATGGGACTTCAGACAGTAAAATTGTTTAAACCTAGAATAAGGAAAATACACATTTCTCAGAAGTTCGGCAAGATTTTCATCAGCCTGAATATAATTTTTATAATAGGAATAAAAAGGCTTTTTCTTCCATGTACTTTTTCCTTTTTATGAATTTTTTATGCTAATACTGTAGCTCTCCCTTGCTGTCGTCCAAACGCAAAGGAATTGCATAACTTTGCATTCAGCTCAGGCCCCTTCGGAGGCTCTATATCAGTTTCGCGGCAAAGATTGTTCTGGTTTTATGATTATTATGCCACCTCGCAATTTAATTACGCTAAACTGCTCAATGAATTGTAAATTCCGCGACACAAAACTTTTGCCTGCAGTTCGGGACAGGGGACTGAATTGAAAATTGTATGCAGACTTCCCCCACAAAGTGGCGCAAAAAATCTGAAATGATTAGCATTAATGAATTGGGGTTGGAGAAAAGAGCGGAAAGAGCCAGAGCAACAGAGTCTCTTTTTATTGGGGGTAAGGGATCTAAACGAAAAAGGAAATTGTAATGCTAATTAGCCAAGGCAAGAGCTGACAGGAATTTTATTTTCATTTTCGTATTTTTCTCTTTCGGTGGCCGAAAGGAAGCTGAGCGGCAGGCAGAGGCCCTACGAGGACACTCGCATTTTGTGTAAACAACTTGAGCCGACATTTCAATGTTTCATAAAGTCAGGTCGGGCAATAGAGACGGAGAAAAGTGCAAAGCAAACAGCAGGCAGCAGGAATGGTAGACGTGGAAAACGGAAAGATGAAAATCAGAAAAGAAAATTGTCTTTGCTGGGTCAGAGAGTAAATGCTCTGAGCAAAGGTTAAGCTTGATTATGATCAGCAGTTCTAGAAAATAAATATTTCCTTAATAAAAGAATGTCGGGGAAACTTTGAGCCACCGAGCAAAGATCATTGAGGGAAAATACACAATTTGTGGAGAGCAATAAATAAAGATGGTTGGGGAAGGCGGTTATCCTTAAGCCTTGAGCTCATAAGTATTTTCAAGAAATGATTAATTTATATTTAAAATCTTTTCTTGCAGTTGCTTTAACTTCCTACAAGGGCAGCGCCCAGAGTCCGGACAACTTCGAGCTGACACCGATCCTATCCATTGGCATCTTCGTGGGCATCCTGGTGGCCATCGTCTGCATAGGGATCGGAACGATTGCCGCCCTGAAGCTGCGCTCGCACAAGCACCAGCAGCAACAGAAGTTTGCACATCCGAATGCGAAATTCTCACGTCCGGGCAATTTGCAAATTAAGGATAAAATCTCATTGCCATTGAGTCACTCCGAGGAGATGTACGACGAGAAGAATCCCGATGTGGTGCCCTACAACGAGGGTGAGTAGCTATCCCGGGCCCAATCCGAAACCCCTTTCCCTATGGACTACCCTCAAGATAAATGGCGTCTGCCTTCGCTGGCTTCTGTTGGCAATTTATGGACGTTGGGCTTAAGGCTCCTGGTTTTCTTCCCTTTTATGCAAATGCATTTGACAGGCTGTCCGTCCGTCCATCCGTCCGGCAGGCTCATGCAGGCAAAACAAACAGGAGCGGTGTGTCCTGAAGAGCTTGCTGCATTTTTGTGCCGGTGCTGAAATATTTAAATGACAGCTAATTGCTGTCAGGTCCTCGGTCCTTAGCTTGTTTGCTCGTGTGTCTGCTGTCGAGTGTCTTAAAGCTTCCCCTTTAAAGGGGCAAAGGGGAGCTCTCCCGAAAGCAGCAGCAATTTCACTCACTGCACGTGCTCGCTTGATTAATGGCAATCAAGAAATCAAGCGGCAGCCAAAAGCAGAAGCAGCAGCACAACAATTTAATCAATTTTCCAAACGTAAAGCAATTTCATGGCCAAGAAAAAAAAAACACAAAATAGGGAAGGAAAAGCCAAGAAGCTAGAAGGGGGGCCAGAGTAAAATTGGGCAGGAGGAAAACTTGCTGCTGAAAATCACCAAAAGATTTGAGGGCGTCGGCCAGGCCAGAAACTTTTGCCTTGCTACTTACCAAGCAACAAAAACGACGACGGCCAAGCTCAAACTTTTTGAACTAACTAAGCGTTCTCCATTCCGTTCTGTTCTCCCCTTAAATTTCCACCCAGTTGATGGTGAATATAAACAAAAATCAGCAACACAAACGCCATCGGGACATCTTTCGACGACCAGCGAGGTGGAAATCAGCTGCAAGCCCGGCTCAACATCCGGCGCCGGAATCGCCCAGGCCAACTCGGCGGACAGTGGCACCTATCAGAGCAGCAAGGTAAGTCCTTCTCGCTAGTTTGCGTCACCAAAAAAGTTTTAATTACAGTCGAACTACCCTATGACGAACGCCGCCGCGGTCTATTGCCATGACAAATGCTTTGATTTCTTGTTGCAAATTGTTCCCGAGAAAATCCTAATGCTATTGAAAAAAAATTGCACAGGATTAGAAAGTGAACTTGTGATTATAGCCATGCTAAAAACAGTTGAGAAAGAACCTATTTCGGTTAACCTTAGGGGAGGATTCTTCCTTAAAGAGTTCCCCCAGTTTCTATTCGCTGTTCTCGTTCTTGGAAGTTCAAATTGGTTGGTTTCCACAGTAAAATTGAAAATTGTGTTGCTTGTAATTACCTTGCCAAATGCTTTGATTTTCTGTTACAAATTTTCTCGGAAACAACTCACAGCTTTTGGAAATAATTCAGTTAAGCTACGAAATTAGGCAGTATTTTTTTCGTGGGAATATTTTAGAGAACAGAATGTGTTTCATAATATATTTTTTCGAATATCTTTAAATAATAACAAGAAGGAAAAGTAATGCAGTCTTCGGGAAGCCGAAGTATGGATACCTTTGCAGGTTGATCATGCAAATCATCATAACTAAGCCAAAAATTAATTTATTTCAATTCGGAAAGCTGTTCTGCGCTAGTTTTTACTAGGTTAATAAATCTGCATACCAAATTTTAAATTTAAGAAAATTAAAATTTTTACCAATTTTTGACAATTTTAACGATGTAACCCCTTACAAAATTTTGAAAATTTTGAAAATTTGAAAAAAATAAATGTTGCCCGGACATAGCTAGATCGACTCGGCTCTTGATACTGATCAAGAATATATATGATTTATAGGGTCGGAAATGACTTCTTCATTGAGTTACAGGCTTCTGATACCTTTTTTTGAGTCGATGTTTACCTATATTTTTACATGACAATTTATTCTACATATCAATTCTTAAAAATGTTCATAACTGTGCCAAAAATGCCTTAATTTTAATTCGGAAAACGTTCCTATGTTAGTTGTTTTTAGATTATTAAATCTGCATACTCAATTTTAAATTTAAGTAAATTGACATTTTTGCCAATTTTTGACCATTTTAGCGATGTAACCCCTTATAAAATTTTGAAAAAATTGAAAATTTTGAAAAAAATTAATTTCGGCCGGACATAGGCAGATCGACTCGGGTTTTGATGCTGATCAATAATATATATGATTTATAGGGTCGGAAATGATTCCTTCACTGCGTTTTAAGCTTCTGAATAAATTTACAACCCCCCCAAAAAAAATACCTCAATTTTCAAGGGGAAATTTAAAAAGGATAATAAATAATTATACCTAAGAGTAATTGTTTTTTGTGTTACCATTAATTTATAATTTAATAAAATCCTGTCAATTTTCTCCTATTTCTCCCTATCTGTCGCCAGGACGATGAGCTTCACTATGCAGAGCTGTCGCTGAATAATGCCTCCGCCGGCTGCAGCACCTCGAAAAAGGGTCAGCCAGTGGGGGTGGGTGCGCCCCAGCAGCAGCAGCAGCAGCAACACCCTCTCCAGCAGCAGCAGCAGGGTCAGCAGATGCACCAGGGCCAGGCGGTGCAGCATCCGCACCCCATGATGGGCGGCACCCTGCCCCATGGGTCCAGCATGCGCAAGCTGCTGCCAAGCATCCCGGCGACGGCGACTCTGCAGCGCCACAAGCCGAATGCGGGCGGAATGCAGCATCCGCATCAGCACGCTCCGCCGCCCACGTACGACTACGATTACTTTGAGGAGCCGACGATATACGCGCAGATCGATGCGTACAAGACGATGCAGGTGGACACAGGTGCTGCCGGAGCCGGAGCTGGGGCCTGCATCTCCTCGCCCGGCTCCCACGGCACTCCCTCGACGGTCTCGCCCGGGACGGTGCAGATGTATACGATGCCCCCGCATCCCGGCGGCTACCACACTCTGCCGCACAACCATCACGCACAGCAGGCGGGCGCAGGTGGCGGGCCGCAGAACTCCGCCTCTATGATGCAGATGCAGATGATGCAGCAGCAGCAGCAACAGCAGCAGATGCATCACCATCCAGGGCCAGTCGCAGGTCCCGCCGGCAACATGCCCATGCCGCCCACATACCAGCAACATCAGCAAATGGCCCACGGCCAGATGCTGGTCTCGAGTAACAGCAGCGGCCTGGCCTCCACCACGGCGGCCGTGGCCAGTCCCAGCAGCTCCCTCTCCGGCCTGTCCGGCGTGGGTAAGTCCTATTCGCGCGAAATAGTCACCGTGCGCACCCCGCTCATGTACTCGCAGCAGGAGAGCTGCGTCTAAGGACCCCCAGGAGCAGAGCAGCGGGAATCTGCAATCTTGCATTCCGAATTCCCAAAAACCAAGTAACCATGTCCCCTGCCCCACTTAGTCATGTAAGTCTTGAGCTCTTCGTGGTTGGTGTCTTAGGCTAAGTGTTGCCAAAACGATTTGAATTAAATTACAGAATTCAAGTGAATTGAAACGAATCTCGTGTGTGCTCGCGAAGGAACTGAATTTTCTTAAGTAAAAGTGCGGAACATACGGCTGCCATAATCATTCATTTCTGTTATATTTTAACCTGTCCATTCATTGATGATTTTTATGTTGAGGTTGTTAATTGTGTGTTTTTTGTATGTAATTACGTAATTTTCCTTGCTACTTATTGCATATAAAATATATCCTTAAGAATTTAACTCACTGATTTTATAAAAGAATATTATAATTACAATTTCTTGTAATTGCCAATTTCTATTAGTCGAATTTACACCAAAAGCTGATATCAAAATTAGAAAATTATTAAAAATAACAGAAATAGAAAGAGAAATATAGAAAATTATTTAAAATATTTCCTAAACTAGTGAGTTTTTCTTTACTCTCCAACTTGATTTTATTTAACAAGTGCAATAAGTATTACATTTTTATTTTATAGTTTAATTAATAAGAATTGGTATTATAATTTACAAAAAAGAACGTTTAAATTACTGTTGTATTAATAAATATTTGAACATAAATTCAAAAAATACACGCAACAATAATTTTCATAAATCAAAATCCTTTAGCGCAAATACCAAAGCAAATACTGGTTTAGAAAGCATAATTTACTTTAGTTTAGTTCATATTGCAGAAATTTATAAATTGTTGGCAGGCAGCATTTAAATTGAAACATTTCAGATTACTTTTGAGCAAATATAGCGAGAAGAAGAATGTTCCTTCCTTACAGTAAGTACTCAAGCAGACGGACTGTCTGCGCATTATTTTTCCAAGAGATTACATCACACAAACACAAGATCAATATGAATTACTTTCCGGCAATTCCGTGTAAATGTTTGTAAATGTCAGCTGGCAAAAGAGCAACAATTTCTAGCAATTAGGCTCAATAAACGCATAAGTGTAGCATAAATACGAAATAAGTATATCCTTGATATAATAGACTTAAAGCTCACAACCACTCAACCGAGCAACGCGGAGGCGCAACTTCTTGGCAATTATATTGAAAATAAATTACATTACTCGGACTCTATGCAACATAATTAAGATAATTAAATTAAACACTCACACTTAGACACACTGGCAAATTAGCTGCAATTAGCATAGCTTAAACGAATACTAAGTATTGATGTGTACATAGTTGGATCGTAAATTTAATTTAGAGAAACCAAAAGCGAATCAAACAGAAGCGCAGCAAACTGCAATTAAAATCCAAGCTAAATGAATGTAAATTAGTTGCACAATCGATGCGAAAACTCCAAAAGACTATAAATAACGAAAGGAAAACACAACAAGGACCTATCGTTGCTATGTAAACTTGGACAAAAAAAGGAAAACCAAAACAAGCAGGAAAAAGAAAAACAAAAGGGGAAAATTGTTGTTTGTAAATTGCATTTATATATCAAATTGTATTTTTTTCTCTTCAATGTATAAATCAATGTTTGAACTGTGAAAAAGTATAAATATAGCAAAATAAATGCACCTTGTAAATTATTGTTACATTTTAATATTTGTGTTTAATGGATGGAGACGGAACGAAAACACTAACAAATTGAAAAGCTATACTACTTGAAAAAATGTATAAAACGAATGTTGAGCTGTAATTGTAAAAGGCAAGGATAATGGCCAAGCATGGCGAATGCAATTTCCACTTCTAGCTAATTAAGACGGGAAGAACACAAACCAGCAGACACACCAAAAACAAAACACATAAATTAATAATAATAAAACATGGACTAAGTGATTTCTCTTACATCAATTAGAATGGAATACCAGCAAATGTTTATATATAGGTCGGTCGTCATCAATGAGCATATTTCAGCATGTAAGTGTTCCAACCAATATGAATCTAATCTAAGTGTAGCTAATTTAACATCTAAATGAGGCCATAAAAGATAATTGTAAAATATACTAAAGACCTAGTTTAAAGCAAAGCATATACTCTACAAATGAATTATGAATGTATGTTACGATTAAGCACTCAAAATGATATGGAAATACCCTCCCCTGTCCCAATGAATACAAGGAATACAATAAAACATGAAACACTCGAAGCAAACTGATCAGCAAACAACTGAATGAACTCAACCCAATAAATCCTTACAAAATTTAAATGAAAATAGAAATGATGTTTTCCTTGGAAGCGAGCTTTCCCGATTTCTTTTTCAGATCTCGATTGTTGCATATCTACCTTTGAGAGGAGCTTTATCGCTTCTGAGTCGGCGAAAGAAGTCTTGGTTCATTTGCGACAAGGCTTTCCATTCACTGGTGCAATATAAGAGAAATTTTAGGGAAGATACAAGTACACAGGGCGAAAAAAATGGTATAGATAATTGCCAGGAGTAGTTAAGAATGTGATTTTTATTTTACAACATTATTGATACCGTTCAAGTGGGACTTTAATCATTACAACTTTAAGCATTACAACTTTTTCTCTGTGTAATAATACACCCTTGCAGACGGACATAAATTGACAATGCAATGGCGTCTTCGTGCAACGGAGGCCCCAAGGCCGAATACGAGGCAAGTAGCCTTTTCAAATTGTGCACTCAAATGGACACGGACGAGGACGAGCGACATCATGGCGTATGAGTTATTTCTGCATATGTGTGTGTGAGCGGGGCACAAATATCTCTTCCATTTGGCTTTCCTTATTTTGTTTCATTCGTTTTTCTTTCCTTTTTTTTGGCAAACGTTTGCATGTGCAGCGAAGCGTAGATCTAAGAGAAATAAGACGACAGCAGGAGACATCGCCTGGATTTGTGGCCTGGCAATGGCAATGGTCATGTTTGACAAGCTTCCCAGCGCTTTTCTGACTCTGCCTTCCCCAGAACATTTCTCCGGGGCTTCAAAGTATTTGCGTTACTTTGTTTCGCTTGGTCCAAAATTAAAAGGCACACACAAAGCCAGGAGAAATGGAAGGAAGGGAGAGAAGTCGAAGCTGTCAGAAGGACAGCAAATGAAGTTGCAGCCAAAACATAAGCAGTCAGAGAGAAGCTGCACTTCAAAAAATAATTAGGGGTTTTAAAAAATCTAACCGCAAAGGAATCTGTCTACGGTACGCTAAAAAACCTAATAATAAATCAGTTTGTATTGGGCGATCGCTACTTTTTTAGGTACCTTGATAGCCAGATGATAAATAGGGGTTTCGAGAAAAGCACCAAAGAAATATTCGTTGCACGAGTATGTACCTCTAAAGTACTATCACATGCATCAATGCCTGCGATCTTTAAAGATCACAAAGGTTCAAAGACGTCATTGCAAAGATCTGCGCCTTTTGCCCAAAACAGTATGCTAAAATTAAACACCACTTGCAATACATTGAGCAGCGCAAAAGTAGGCAATTAAAAATATGATCTCGGCATATTAAAATGGCGTCTCTTTTGGGCTGAACAAATTAGCAGAAGGCGGAAGTGCCAATACATAGCATACTTTTGCGATAAATTTAGACCGGAAACATAATTTGATTGGCTTAAAACACAGAGAAGGAGTCATTTCCGACCCTATAAATAATATATATTCTTTATCAGCATAAACAGCCGAGTCGATCTAGCTAGGTAAGGCTAAAATTAATTTTTTTCAAAATTTTCTAAATTTTATAAGGGGTTACACCGTTTAAATTGGCGAAAATTAATAAGAATTTTAATTTTCTAAAATTTTAAATTAGGTATGCAGATTTATTAACCTAATTAAAACTAGTATTGGAAAGCTTTCCGAGTTGAAATAATTGCTTTTTTGGCTTAGTTATGGGTTTTTTAAACCTTGAGTTGACTAAAAAAATATAGCATGTAAAAATATAGATTTCAAGAATCTTGCAGGGTATTTTATAATTTTTATCAATGAAGAAGTCGTTTCCGACCATATAAACCATATATATTCTTGATCAGCATCAACAGCCGAGTCGATCTAGCCATGTCCGGTAGAAATTTGAAATTTTCGAAATTTTTCAAAATTTCAAAAAAAGATAAGGGGTTACATCATTAAAATTGTCAAAATTTGACAAAATATTGAATTTTACAAATTTTAAAATTTGGTATGCAGATTTGTTGGCCCTGTAAAAACTAGCACAGAAAAGCTTTCCGAATTGAAATTAATGCATTTTTGGCTTAGTTATGAAATTTAAAATACCTTGATTTAGCCAAAAAATCAGCATATAAAAATATTAATTTAATATACTAAAAATACATATTTTATAGGTTTTCTTGGTGGCCAAGAAGCCAACGATAGCCAAATATCATATATATTTTGATTTGCTCTTAAAGTTTTATTAATAAGGAATAAAACTGTGAAAAACAATATAACTGAATATTATAATTATTGTTGGAAAAATAATTTACAGTAAGAATATTTTTATACCCTTGCAGGGTATTACAATATCAGTCGGAAGCTCGCAAAGCAGAGAAGGAGTCGTTTCCGACCCTATAAACCATATATATTCTTGATCAGCATCAACAGCCGAGTCGATCTAGCCATGTCCGGTAGAAATTTGAAATTTTCGAAATTTTTCAAAATTTCAAAAAAAGATAAGGGGTTACATCATTAAAATTGTCAAAATTTGACAAAATATTGAATTTTTCAAATTTTAAAATTTGGTATGCAGATTTGTTGGCCCTGTAAAAACTAGCACAGAAAAGCTTTCCGAATTGAAATTAATGCATTTTTGGCTTAGTTATGAAATTTAAAATACCTTGATTTAGCCAAAAAATCAGCTTATAAAAATATTAATTTAATATACTAAAAATACATATTTTATAGGTTTTCTTGGTGGCCAAGAAGCCAACGATAGCCAAATATCATATATCTTTTGATTTGCTCTTAAAGTTTTATTAATAAGGAATAAAACTGTGAAAAACAATTTCGCGACAAAATATAACTGAATATTATAATTGTTGTTGGAAAAATAATTTACAGTAAGAATATTTTTATACCCTTGCAGGGTATTACAATATCAGTCGGAAGCTCGCAAAGCAGAGAAGGAGTCGTTTCCGACCCTATAAACCATATATATTCTTGATCAGCATCAACAGCCGAGTCGATCTAGCCATGTCCGGTAGAAATTTGAAATTTTCGAAATTTTTCAAAATTTCAAAAAAAGATAAGGGGTTACATCATTAAAATTGTCAAAATTTGACAAAATATTGAATTTTACAAATTTTAAAATTTGGTATGCAGATTTGTTGGCCCTGTAAAAACAAGCACAGAAAAGCTTTCCGAATTGAAATTAATGCATTTTTGGCTTAGTTATGAAATTTAAAATACATTGATTTAGCCAAAAAATCAGCATATAAAAATATTAATTTAATATACTAAAAATACATATTTTATAGGTTTTCTTGGTGGCCAAGAAGCCAACGATAGCCAAATATCATATATATTTTGATTTGCTCTTAAAGTTTTATTAATAAGGAATAAAACTGTGAAAAACAATATAACTGAATATTATAATTATTGTTGGAAAAATAATTTACAGTAAGAATATTTTTATACCCTTGCAGGGTATTACAATATCAGTCGGAAGCTCGCAAAGCAGAGAAGGAGTCGTTTCCGACCCTATAAACCATATATATTCTTGATCAGCATCAACAGCCGAGTCGATCTAGCCATGTCCGGTAGAAATTTGAAATTTTCGAAATTTTTCAAAATTTCAAAAAATGATAAGGGGTTACATCATTAAAATTGTCAAAATTTGACAAAATATTGAATTTTACAAATTTTAAAATTTGGTATGCAGATTTGTTGGCCCTGTAAAAACTAGCACAGAAAAGCTTTCCGAATTGAAATTAATGCATTTTTGGCTTAGTTATGAAATTTAAAATACCTTGATTTAGCCAAAAAATCAGCATATAAAAATATTAATTTAATATACTAAAAATACATATTTTATAGGTTTTCTTGGTGGCCAAGAAGCCAACGATAGCCAAATATCATATATCTTTTGATTTGCTCTTAAAGTTTTATTAATAAGGAATAAAACTGTGAAAAACAATTACGCGACAAAATATAACTGAATATTATAATTGTTGTTGGAAAAATAATTTACAGTAAGAATATTTTTATACCCTTGCAGGGTATTACAATATCAGTCGGAAGCTCGCAAAGCAGAGAAGGAGTCGTTTCCGACCCTATAAACCATATATATTCTTGATCAGCATCAACAGCCGAGTCGATCTAGCCATGTCCGGTAGAAATTTGAAATTTTCAAAACTTTTCAAAATTTCAAAAAAAGACTCTGCCTTCCCCAGAACATTTCTCCGGGGCTTCAAAGTATTTGCGTTACTTTGTTTCGCTTGGTCCAAAATTAAAAGGCACACACAAAGCCAGGAGAAATGGAAGGAAGGGAGAGAAGTCGAAGCTGTCAGAAGGACAGCAAATGAAGTTGCAGCCAAAACATAAGCAGTCAGAGAGAAGCTGCACTTCAAAAAATAATTAGGGGTTTTAAAAAATCTAACCGCAAAGGAATCTGTCTACGGTACGCTAAAAAACCTAATAATAAATCAGTTTGTATTGGGCGATCGCTACTTTTTTAGGTACCTTGATAGCCAGATGATAAATAGGGGTTTCGAGAAAAGCACCAAAGAAATATTCGTTGCACGAGTATGTACCTCTAAAGTACTATCACATGCATCAATGCCTGCGATCTTTAAAGATCACAAAGGTTCAAAGACGTCATTGCAAAGATCTGCGCCTTTTGCCCAAAACAGTATGCTAAAATTAAACACCACTTGCAATACATTGAGCAGCGCAAAAGTAGGCAATTAAAAATATGATCTCGGCATATTAAAATGGCGTCTCTTTTGGGCTGAACAAATTAGCAGAAGGCGGAAGTGCCAATACATAGCATACTTTTGCGATAAATTTAGACCGGAAACATAATTTGATTGGCTTAAAACACAGAGACCGACCCTATAAATAATATATATTCTTTATCAGCATAAACAGCCGAGTCGATCTAGCTAGGTAAGGCTAAAATTAATTTTTTTCAAAATTTTCTAAATTTTATAAGGGGTTACACCGTTTAAATTGTCGAAAATTAATAAAAATTTTAATTTTCTAAAATTTTAAATTAGGTATGCAGATTTATTAACCTAATTAAAACTAGTATTGGAAAGCTTTCCGAGTTGAAATAATTGCTTTTTTGGCTTAGTTATGGGTTTTTTAAACCTTGAGTTGACTAAAAAAATATAGCATGTAAAAATATAGATTTCAAGAATCTTGCAGGGTATTTTATAATTTTTATCAATGAAGAAGTCGTTTCCGACCATATAAACCATATATATTCTTGATCAGCATCAACAGCCGAGTCGATCTAGCCATGTCCGGTAGAAATTTGAAATTTTCGAAATTTTTCAAAATTTCAAAAAAAGATAAGGGGTTACATCATTAAAATTGTCAAAATTTGACAAAATATTGAATTTTACAAATTTTAAAATTTGGTATGCAGATTTGTTGGCCCTGTAAAAACTAGCACAGAAAAGCTTTCCGAATTGAAATTAATGCATTTTTGGCTTAGTTATGAAATTTAAAATACCTTGATTTAGCCAAAAAATCAGCATATAAAAATATTAATTTAATATACTAAAAATACATATTTTATAGGTTTTCTTGGTGGCCAAGAAGCCAACGATAGCCAAATATCATATATATTTTGATTTGCTCTTAAAGTTTTATTAATAAGGAATAAAACTGTGAAAAACAATATAACTGAATATTATAATTATTGTTGGAAAAATAATTTACAGTAAGAATATTTTTATACCCTTGCAGGGTATTACAATATCAGTCGGAAGCTCGCAAAGCAGAGAAGGAGTCGTTTCCGACCCTATAAACCATATATATTCTTGATCAGCATCAACAGCCGAGTCGATCTAGCCATGTCCGGTAGAAATTTGAAATTTTCGAAATTTTTCAAAATTTCAAAAAATGATAAGGGGTTACATCATTAAAATTGTCAAAATTTGACAAAATATTGAATTTTACAAATTTTAAAATTTGGTATGCAGATTTGTTGGCCCTGTAAAAACTAGCACAGAATAGCTTTCCGAATTTAAATTAATGCATTTTTGGCTTAGTTATGAAATTTAAAATACCTTGATTTAGCCAAAAAATCAGCATATAAAAATATTAATTTAATATACTAAAAATACATATTTTATAGGTTTTCTTGGTGGCCAAGAAGCCAACGATAGCCAAATATCATATATCTTTTGATTTGCTCTTAAAGTTTTATTAATAAGGAATAAAACTGTGAAAAACAATTACGCGACAAAATATAACTGAATATTATAATTGTTGTTGGAAAAATAATTTACAGTAAGAATATTTTTATACCCTTGCAGGGTATTACAATATCAGTCGGAAGCTCGCAAAGCAGAGAAGGAGTCGTTTCCGACCCTATAAACCATATATATTCTTGATCAGCATCAACAGCCGAGTCGATCTAGCCATGTCCGGTAGAAATTTGAAATTTTCGAAATTTTTCAAAATTTCAAAAAAAGATAAGGGGTTACATCATTAAAATTGTCAAAATTTGACAAAATATTGAATTTTTCAAATTTTAAAATTTGGTATGCAGATTTGTTGGCCCTGTAAAAACTAGCACAGAAAAGCTTTCCGAATTGAAATTAATGCATTTTTGGCTTAGTTATGAAATTTAAAATACCTTGATTTAGCCAAAAAATCAGCTTATAAAAATATTAATTTAATATACTAAAAATACATATTTTATAGGTTTTCTTGGTGGCCAAGAAGCCAACGATAGCCAAATATCATATATCTTTTGATTTGCTCTTAAAGTTTTATTAATAAGGAATAAAACTGTGAAAAACAATTTCGCGACAAAATATAACTGAATATTATAATTGTTGTTGGAAAAATAATTTACAGTAAGAATATTTTTATACCCTTGCAGGGTATTACAATATCAGTCGGAAGCTCGCAAAGCAGAGAAGGAGTCGTTTCCGACCCTATAAACCATATATATTCTTGATCAGCATCAACAGCCGAGTCGATCTAGCCATGTCCGGTAGAAATTTGAAATTTTCGAAATTTTTCAAAATTTCAAAAAAAGATAAGGGGTTACATCATTAAAATTGTCAAAATTTGACAAAATATTGAATTTTACAAATTTTAAAATTTGGTATGCAGATTTGTTGGCCCTGTAAAAACAAGCACAGAAAAGCTTTCCGAATTGAAATTAATGCATTTTTGGCTTAGTTATGAAATTTAAAATACCTTGATTTAGCCAAAAAATCAGCATATAAAAATATTAATTTAATATACTAAAAATACATATTTTATAGGTTTTCTTGGTGGCCAAGAAGCCAACGATAGCCAAATATCATATATATTTTGATTTGCTCTTAAAGTTTTATTAATAAGGAATAAAACTGTGAAAAACAATATAACTGAATATTATAATTATTGTTGGAAAAATAATTTACAGTAAGAATATTTTTATACCCTTGCAGGGTATTACAATATCAGTCGGAAGCTCGCAAAGCAGAGAAGGAGTCGTTTCCGACCCTATAAACCATATATAGTCTTGATCAGCATCAACAGCCGAGTCGATCTAGCCATGTCCGGTAGAAATTTGAAATTTTCGAAATTTTTCAAAATTTCAAAAAATGATAAGGGGTTACATCATTAAAATTGTCAAAATTTGACAAAATATTGAATTTTACAAATTTTAAAATTTGGTATGCAGATTTGTTGGCCCTGTAAAAACTAGCACAGAAAAGCTTTCCGAATTGAAATTAATGCATTTTTGGCTTAGTTATGAAATTTAAAATACCTTGATTTAGCCAAAAAATCAGCATATAAAAATATTAATTTAATATACTAAAAATACATATTTTATAGGTTTTCTTGGTGGCCAAGAAGCCAACGATAGCCAAATATCATATATCTTTTGATTTGCTCTTAAAGTTTTATTAATAAGGAATAAAACTGTGAAAAACAATTACGCGACAAAATATAACTGAATATTATAATTGTTGTTGGAAAAATAATTTACAGTAAGAATATTTTTATACCCTTGCAGGGTATTACAATATCAGTCGGAAGCTCGCAAAGCAGAGAAGGAGTCGTTTCCGACCCTATAAACCATATATATTCTTGATCAGCATCAACAGCCGAGTCGATCTAGCCATGTCCGGTAGAAATTTGAAATTTTCAAAACTTTTCAAAATTTCAAAAAAAGATAAGGGGTTACATCATTAAAATTGTCAAAATTTGACAAAATATTGAATTTTACAAATTTTAAAATTTGGTATGCAGATTTGTTGGCCCTGTAAAAACTAGCACAGAAAAGCTTTCCGAATTGAAATTAATGCATTTTTGGCTTAGTTATGAAATTTAAAATACCTTGATTTAGCCAAAAAATCAGCATATAAAAATATTAATTTAATATACTAAAAATACATATTTTATAGGTTTTCTTGGTGGCCAAGAAGCCAACGATAGCCAAATATCATATATCTTTTGATTTGCTCTTAAAGTTTTATTAATAAGGAATAAAACTGTGAAAAACAATATAACTGAATATTATAATTATTGTTGGAAAAATAATTTACAGTAAGAATATGGTATTTTTATACCCTTGCAGGGTATTACAATATCAGTCGGAAGCTCGCAAAGCAGAGAAGGAGTCGTTTCCGACCCTATAAACCATATATATTCTTGATCAGCATCAACAGCCGAGTCGATCTAGCCATGTCCGGTAGAAATTTGAAATTTTCGAAATTTTTCAAAATTTCAAAAAATGATAAGGGGTTACATCATTAAAATTGTCAAAATTTGACAAAATATTGAATTTTACAAATTTTAAAATTTGGTATGCAGATTTGTTGGCCCTGTAAAAACTAGCACAGAATAGCTTTCCGAATTTAAATTAATGCATTTTTGGCTTAGTTATGAAATTTAAAATACCTTGATTTAGCCAAAAAATCAGCATATAAAAATATTAATTTAATATACTAAAAATACATATTTTATAGGTTTTCTTGGTGGCCAAGAAGCCAACGATAGCCAAATATCATATATCTTTTGATTTGCTCTTAAAGTTTTATTAATAAGGAATAAAACTGTGAAAAACAATTACGCGACAAAATATAACTGAATATTATAATTGTTGTTGGAAAAATAATTTACAGTAAGAATATTTTTATACCCTTGCAGGGTATTACAATATCAGTCGGAAGCTCGCAAAGCAGAGAAGGAGTCGTTTCCGACCCTATAAACCATATATATTCTTGATCAGCATCAACAGCCGAGTCGATCTAGCCATGTCCGGTAGAAATTTGAAATTTTCGAAATTTTTCAAAATTTCAAAAAAAGATAAGGGGTTACATCATTAAAATTGTCAAAATTTGACAAAATATTGAATTTTTCAAATTTTAAAATTTGGTATGCAGATTTGTTGGCCCTGTAAAAACTAGCACAGAAAAGCTTTCCGAATTGAAATTAATGCATTTTTGGCTTAGTTATGAAATTTAAAATACCTTGATTTAGCCAAAAAATCAGCTTATAAAAATATTAATTTAATATACTAAAAATACATATTTTATAGGTTTTCTTGGTGGCCAAGAAGCCAACGATAGCCAAATATCATATATCTTTTGATTTGCTCTTAAAGTTTTATTAATAAGGAATAAAACTGTGAAAAACAATTTCGCGACAAAATATAACTGAATATTATAATTGTTGTTGGAAAAATAATTTACAGTAAGAATATTTTTATACCCTTGCAGGGTATTACAATATCAGTCGGAAGCTCGCAAAGCAGAGAAGGAGTCGTTTCCGACCCTATAAACCATATATATTCTTGATCAGCATCAACAGCCGAGTCGATCTAGCCATGTCCGGTAGAAATTTGAAATTTTCGAAATTTTTCAAAATTTCAAAAAAAGATAAGGGGTTACATCATTAAAATTGTCAAAATTTGACAAAATATTGAATTTTACAAATTTTAAAATTTGGTATGCAGATTTGTTGGCCCTGTAAAAACAAGCACAGAAAAGCTTTCCGAATTGAAATTAATGCATTTTTGGCTTAGTTATGAAATTTAAAATACCTTGATTTAGCCAAAAAATCAGCATATAAAAATATTAATTTAATATACTAAAAATACATATTTTATAGGTTTTCTTGGTGGCCAAGAAGCCAACGATAGCCAAATATCATATATATTTTGATTTGCTCTTAAAGTTTTATTAATAAGGAATAAAACTGTGAAAAACAATATAACTGAATATTATAATTATTGTTGGAAAAATAATTTACAGTAAGAATATTTTTATACCCTTGCAGGGTATTACAATATCAGTCGGAAGCTCGCAAAGCAGAGAAGGAGTCGTTTCCGACCCTATAAACCATATATAGTCTTGATCAGCATCAACAGCCGAGTCGATCTAGCCATGTCCGGTAGAAATTTGAAATTTTCGAAATTTTTCAAAATTTCAAAAAATGATAAGGGGTTACATCATTAAAATTGTCAAAATTTGACAAAATATTGAATTTTACAAATTTTAAAATTTGGTATGCAGATTTGTTGGCCCTGTAAAAACTAGCACAGAAAAGCTTTCCGAATTGAAATTAATGCATTTTTGGCTTAGTTATGAAATTTAAAATACCTTGATTTAGCCAAAAAATCAGCATATAAAAATATTAATTTAATATACTAAAAATACATATTTTATAGGTTTTCTTGGTGGCCAAGAAGCCAACGATAGCCAAATATCATATATCTTTTGATTTGCTCTTAAAGTTTTATTAATAAGGAATAAAACTGTGAAAAACAATTACGCGACAAAATATAACTGAATATTATAATTGTTGTTGGAAAAATAATTTACAGTAAGAATATTTTTATACCCTTGCAGGGTATTACAATATCAGTCGGAAGCTCGCAAAGCAGAGAAGGAGTCGTTTCCGACCCTATAAACCATATATATTCTTGATCAGCATCAACAGCCGAGTCGATCTAGCCATGTCCGGTAGAAATTTGAAATTTTCAAAACTTTTCAAAATTTCAAAAAAAGATAAGGGGTTACATCATTAAAATTGTCAAAATTTGACAAAATATTGAATTTTACAAATTTTAAAATTTGGTATGCAGATTTGTTGGCCCTGTAAAAACTAGCACAGAAAAGCTTTCCGAATTGAAATTAATGCATTTTTGGCTTAGTTATGAAATTTAAAATACCTTGATTTAGCCAAAAAATCAGCATATAAAAATATTAATTTAATATACTAAAAATACATATTTTATAGGTTTTCTTGGTGGCCAAGAAGCCAACGATAGCCAAATATCATATATCTTTTGATTTGCTCTTAAAGTTTTATTAATAAGGAATAAAACTGTGAAAAACAATATAACTGAATATTATAATTATTGTTGGAAAAATAATTTACAGTAAGAATATGGTATTTTTATACCCTTGCAGGGTATTACAATATCAGTCGGAAGCTCGCAATGCAGAGAAGGAGTCGTTTCCGACCCTATAAACCATATATATTCTTGATCAGCATCAACAGCCGAGTCGATCTAGCCATGTCCGGTAGAAATTTGAAATTTTCGAAATTTTTCAAAATTTCAAAAAAAGATAAGGGGTTACATCATTAAAATTGTCAAAATTTGACAAAATATTGAATTTTACAAATTTTAAAATTTGGTATGCAGATTTGTTGGCCCTGTAAAAACTAGCACAGAAAAGCTTTCCGAATTGAAATTAATGCATTTTTGGCTTAGTTATGAAATTTAAAATACCTTGATTTAGCCAAAAAATCAGCATATAAAAATATTAATTTAATATACTAAAAATACATATTTTATAGGTTTTCTTGGTGGCCAAGAAGCCAACGATAGCCAAATATCATATATCTTTTGATTTGCTCTTAAAGTTTTATTAATAAGGAATAAAACTGTGAAAAACAATTACGCGACAAAATATAACTGAATATTATAATTGTTGTTGGAAAAATAATTTACAGTAAGAATATTTTTATACCCTTGCAGGGTATTACAATATCAGTCGGAAGCTCGCAAAGCAGAGAAGGAGTCGTTTCCGACCCTATAAACCATATATATTCTTGATCAGCATCAACAGCCGAGTCGATCTAGCCATGTCCGGTAGAAATTTGAAATTTTCAAAACTTTTCAAAATTTCAAAAAAAGATAAGGGGTTACATCATTAAAATTGTCAAAATTTGACAAAATATTGAATTTTACTAATTTTAAAATTTGGTATGCAGATTTGTTGGCCCTGTAAAAACTAGCACAGAAAAGCTTTCCGAATTGAAATTAATGCATTTTTGGCTTAGTTATGAAATTTAAAATACCTTGATTTAGCCAAAAAATCAGCATATAAAAATATTAATTTAATATACTAAAAATACATATTTTATAGGTTTTCTTGGTGGCCAAGAAGCCAACGATAGCCAAATATCATATATCTTTTGATTTGCTCTTAAAGTTTTATTAATAAGGAATAAAACTGTGAAAAACAATATAACTGAATATTATAATTATTGTTGGAAAAATAATTTACAGTAAGAATATGGTATTTTTATACCCTTGCAGGGTATTACAATATCAGTCGGAAGCTCGCAATGCAGAGAAGGAGTCGTTTCCGACCCTATAAACCATATATATTCTTAATCAGCATCAACAGCCGAGTCGATCTAGCCATGTCCGGTAGAAATTTGAAATTTTCGAAATTTTTCAAAATTTCAAAAAAAGATAAGGGGTTACATCATTAAAATTGTCAAAATTTGACAAAATATTGAATTTTACAAATTTTAAAATTTGGTATGCAGATTTGTTGGCCCTGTAAAAACTAGCACAGAAAAGCTTTCCGAATTGAAATTAATGCATTTTTGGCTTAGTTATGAAATTTAAAATACCTTGATTTAGCCAAAAAATCAGCATATAAAAATATTAATTTAATATACTAAAAATACATATTTTATAGGTTTTCTTGGTGGCCAAGAAGCCAACGATAGCCAAATATCATATATCTTTTGATTTGCTCTTAAAGTTTTATTAATAAGGAATAAAACTGTGAAAAACAATTACGCGACAAAATATAACTGAATATTATAATTGTTGTTGGAAAAATAATTTACAGTAAGAATATTTTTATACCCTTGCAGGGTATTACAATATCAGTCGGAAGCTCGCAAAGCAGAGAAGGAGTCGTTTCCGACCCTATAAACCATATATATTCTTGATCAGCATCAACAGCCGAGTCGATCTAGCCATGTCCGGTAGAAATTTGAAATTTTCGAAATTTTTCAAAATTTCAAAAAAAGATAAGGGGTTACATCATTAAAATTGTCAAAATTTGACAAAATATTGAATTTTACAAATTTTAAAATTTGGTATGCAGATTTGTTGGCCCTGTAAAAACTAGCACAGAAAAGCTTTCCGAATTGAAATTAATGCATTTTTGGCTTAGTTATGAAATTTAAAATACCTTGATTTAGCCAAAAAATCAGCATATAAAAATATTAATTTAATATACTAAAAATACATATTTTATAGGTTTTCTTGGTGGCCAAGAAGCCAACGATAGCCAAATATCATATATCTTTTGATTTGCTCTTAAAGTTTTATTAATAAGGAATAAAACTGTGAAAAACAATTACGCGACAAAATATAACTGAATATTATAATTGTTGTTGGAAAAATAATTTACAGTAAGAATATTTTTATACCCTTGCAGGGTATTACAATATCAGTCGGAAGCTCGCAAAGCAGAGAAGGAGTCGTTTCCGACCATATAAACCATATATATTCTTGATCAGCATCAACAGCCGAGTCGATCTAGCCATGTCCGGTAGAAATTTGAAATTTTCGAAATTTTTCAAAATTTCAAAAAAAGATAAGGGGTTACATCATTAAAATTGTCAAAATTTGACAAAATATTGAATTTTACAAATTTTAAAATTTGGTATGCAGATTTGTTGGCCCTGTAAAAACTAGCACAGAAAAGCTTTCCGAATTGAAATTAATGCATTTTTGGCTTAGTTATGAAATTTAAAATACCTTGATTTAGCCAAAAAATCAGCATATAAAAATATTAATTTAATATACTAAAAATACATATTTTATAGGTTTTCTTGGTGGCCAAGAAGCCAACGATAGCCAAATATCATATATCTTTTGATTTGCTCTTAAAGTTTTATTAATAAGGAATAAAACTGTGAAAAACAATTACGCGACAAAATATAACTGAATATTATAATTGTTGTTGGAAAAATAATTTACAGTAAGAATATTTTTATACCCTTGCAGGGTATTACAATATCAGTCGGAAGCTCGCAAAGCAGAGAAGGAGTCGTTTCCGACCCTATAAACCATATATATTCTTGATCAGCATCAACAGCCGAGTCGATCTAGCCATGTCCGGTAGAAATTTGAAATTTTCGAAATTTTTCAAAATTTCAAAAAAAGATAAGGGGTTACATCATTAAAATTGTCAAAATTTGACAAAATATTGAATTTTACAAATTTTAAAATTTGGTATGCAGATTTGTTGGCCCTGTAAAAACTAGCACAGAAAAGCTTTCCGAATTGAAATTAATGCATTTTTGGCTTAGTTATGAAATTTAAAATACCTTGATTTAGCCAAAAAATCAGCATATAAAAATATTAATTTAATATACTAAAAATACATATTTTATAGGTTTTCTTGGTGGCCAAGAAGCCAACGATAGCCAAATATCATATATCTTTTGATTTGCTCTTAAAGTTTTATTAATAAGGAATAAAACTGTGAAAAACAATTACGCGACAAAATATAACTGAATATTATAATTGTTGTTGGAAAAATAATTTACAGTAAGAATATTTTTATACCCTTGCAGGGTATTACAATATCAGTCGGAAGCTCGCAAAGCAGAGAAGGAGTCGTTTCCGACCATATAAACCATATATATTCTTGATCAGCATCAACAGCCGAGTCGATCTAGCCATGTCCGGTAGAAATTTGAAATTTTCGAAATTTTTCAAAATTTCAAAAAAAGATAAGGGGTTACATCATTAAAATTGTCAAAATTTGACAAAATATTGAATTTTACAAATTTTAAAATTTGGTATGCAGATTTGTTGGCCCTGTAAAAAATAGCACAGAAAAGCTTTCCGAATTGAAATTAATGCATTTTTGGCTTAGTTATGAAATTTAAAATACCTTGATTTAGCCAAAAAATCAGCATATAAAAATATTAATTTAATATACTAAAAATACATATTTTATAGGTTTTCTTGGTGGCCAAGAAGCCAACGATAGCCAAATATCATATATATTTTGATTTGCTCTTAAAGTTTTATTAATAAGGAATAAAACTGTGAAAAACAATATAACTGAATATTATAATTATTGTTGGAAAAATAATTTACAGTAAGAATATGGTATTTTTATACCCTTGCAGGGTATTACAATATCAGTCGGAAGCTCGCAATGCAGAGAAGGAGTCGTTTCCGACCCTATAAACCATATATATTCTTGATCAGCATCAACAGCCGAGTCGATCTAGCCATGTCCGGTAGAAATTTGAAATTTTCGAAATTTTTCAAAATTTCAAAAAAAGATAAGGGGTTACATCATTAAAATTGTCAAAATTTGACAAAATATTGAATTTTACAAATTTTAAAAGTTGGTATGCAGATTTGTTGGCCCTGTAAAAACTAGCACAGAAAAGCTTTCCGAATTGAAATTAATGCATTTTTGGCTTAGTTATGAAATTTAAAATACCTTGATTTAGCCAAAAAATCAGCATATAAAAATATTAATTTAATATACTAAAAATACATATTTTATAGGTTTTCTTGGTGGCCAAGAAGCCAACGATAGCCAAATATCATATATCTTTTGATTTGCTCTTAAAGTTTTATTAATAAGGAATAAAACTGTGAAAAACAATTACGCGACAAAATATAACTGAATATTATAATTGTTGTTGGAAAAATAATTTACAGTAAGAATATTTTTATACCCTTGCAGGGTATTACAATATCAGTCGGAAGCTCGCAAAGCAGAGAAGGAGTCGTTTCCGACCCTATAAACCATATATATTCTTGATCAGCATCAACAGCCGAGTCGATCTAGCCATGTCCGGTAGAAATTTGAAATTTTCGAAATTTTTCAAAATTTCAAAAAAAGATAAGGGGTTACATCATTAAAATTGTCAAAATTTGACAAAATATTGAATTTTACAAATTTTAAAATTTGGTATGCAGATTTGTTGGCCCTGTAAAAACTAGCACAGAAAAGCTTTCCGAATTGAAATTAATGCATTTTTGGCTTAGTTATGAAATTTAAAATACCTTGATTTAGCCAAAAAATCAGCATATAAAAATATTAATTTAATATACTAAAAATACATATTTTATAGGTTTTCTTGGTGGCCAAGAAGCCAACGATAGCCAAATATCATATATATTTTGATTTGCTCTTAAAGTTTTATTAATAAGGAATAAAACTGTGAAAAACAATATAACTGAATATTATAATTATTGTTGGAAAAATAATTTACAGTAAGAATATTTTTATACCCTTGCAGGGTATTACAATATCAGTCGGAAGCTCGCAAAGCAGAGAAGGAGTCGTTTCCGGCCCTATAAACCATATATAGTCTTGATCAGCATCAACAGCCGAGTCGATCTAGCCATGTCCGGTAGAAATTTGAAATTTTCGAAATTTTTCAAAATTTCAAAAAAATGATAAGGGGTTACATCATTAAAATTGTCAAAATTTGACAAAATATTGAATTTTACAAATTTTTAAAATTTGGTATGCAGATTTGTTGGCCCTGTAAAAACTAGCACAGAAAAGCTTTCCGAATTGAAATTAATGCATTTTTGGCTTAGTTATGAAATTTAAAATACCTTGATTTAGCCAAAAAATCAGCATATAAAAATATTAATTTAATATACTAAAAATACATATTTTATAGGTTTTCTTGGTGGCCAAGAAGCCAACGATAGCCAAATATCATATATCTTTTGATTTGCTCTTAAAGTTTTATTAATAAGGAATAAAACTGTGAAAAACAATTACGCGACAAAATATAACTGAATATTATAATTGTTGTTGGAAAAATAATTTACAGTAAGAATATTTTTATACCCTTGCAGGGTATTACAATATCAGTCGGAAGCTCGCAAAGCAGAGAAGGAGTCGTTTCCGACCATATAAACCATATATATTCTTGATCAGCATCAACAGCCGAGTCGATCTAGCCATGTCCGGTAGAAATTTGAAATTTTCGAAATTTTTCAAAATTTCAAAAAAAGATAAGGGGTTACATCATTAAAATTGTCAAAATTTGACAAAATATTGAATTTTACAAATTTTAAAATTTGGAATGCAGATTTGTTGGCCCTGTAAAAACTAGCACAGAAAAGCTTTCCGAATTGAAATTAATGCATTTTTGGCTTAGTTATGAAATTTAAAATACCTTGATTTAGCCAAAAAATCAGCATATAAAAATATTAATTTAATATACTAAAAATACATATTTTATAGGTTTTCTTGGTGGCCAAGAAGCCAACGATAGCCAAATATCATATATATTTTGATTTGCTCTTAAAGTTTTATTAATAAGGAATAAAACTGTGAAAAACAATATAACTGAATATTATAATTATTGTTGGAAAAATAATTTACAGTAAGAATATTTTTATACCCTTGCAGGGTATTACAATATCAGTCGGAAGCTCGCAAAGCAGAGAAGGAGTCGTTTCCGGCCCTATAAACCATATATAGTCTTGATCAGCATCAACAGCCGAGTCGATCTAGCCATGTCCGGTAGAAATTTGAAATTTTCGAAATTTTTCAAAATTTCAAAAAATGATAAGGGGTTACATCATTAAAATTGTCAAAATTTGACAAAATATTGAATTTTACAAATTTTAAAATTTGGTATGCAGATTTGTTGGCCCTGTAAAAACTAGCACAGAAAAGCTTTCCGAATTGAAATTAATGCATTTTTGGCTTAGTTATGAAATTTAAAATACCTTGATTTAGCCAAAAAATCAGCATATAAAAATATTAATTTAATATACTAAAAATACATATTTTATAGGTTTTCTTGGTGGCCAAGAAGCCAACGATAGCCAAATATCATATATCTTTTGATTTGCTCTTAAAGTTTTATTAATAAGGAATAAAACTGTGAAAAACAATTACGCGACAAAATATAACTGAATATTATAATTGTTGTTGGAAAAATAATTTACAGTAAGAATATTTTTATACCCTTGCAGGGTATTACAATATCAGTCGGAAGCTCGCAAAGCAGAGAAGGAGTCGTTTCCGACCATATAAACCATATATATTCTTGATCAGCATCAACAGCCGAGTCGATCTAGCCATGTCCGGTAGAAATTTGAAATTTTCGAAATTTTTCAAAATTTCAAAAAAAGATAAGGGGTTACATCATTAAAATTGTCAAAATTTGACAAAATATTGAATTTTACAAATTTTAAAATTTGGTATGCAGATTTGTTGGTCCTGTAAAAACTAGCACAGAAAAGCTTTCCGAATTGAAATTAATGCATTTTTGGCTTAGTTATGAAATTTAAAATACCTTGATTTAGCCAAAAAATCAGCATATAAAAATATTAATTTAATATACTAAAAATACATATTTTATAGGTTTTCTTGGTGGCCAAGAAGCCAACGATAGCCAAATATCATATATATTTTGATTTGCTCTTAAAGTTTTATTAATAAGGAATAAAACTGTGAAAAACAATTACGCGACAAAATATAACTGAATATTATAATTATTGTTGGAAAAATAATTTACAGTAAGAATATTTTTATACCCTTGCAGGGTATTACAATATCAGTCGGAAGCTCGCAAAGCAGAGAAGGAGTCGTTTCCGACCCTATAAACCATATATAGTCTTGATCAGCATCAACAGCCGAGTCGATCTAGCCATGTCCGGTAGAAATTTGAAATTTTCGAAATTTTTCAAAATTTCAAAAAATGATAAGGGGTTACATCATTAAAATTGTCAAAATTTGACAAAATATTGAATTTTACAAATTTTAAAATTTGGTATGCAGATTTGTTGGCCCTGTAAAAACTAGCACAGAAAAGCTTTCCGAATTGAAATTAATGCATTTTTGGCTTAGTTATGAAATTTAAAATACCTTGATTTAGCCAAAAAATCAGCATATAAAAATATTAATTTAATATACTAAAAATACATATTTTATAGGTTTTCTTGGTGGCCAAGAAGCCAACGATAGCCAAATATCATATATCTTTTGATTTGCTCTTAAAGTTTTATTAATAAGGAATAAAACTGTGAAAAACAATTACGCGACAAAATATAACTGAATATTATAATTGTTGTTGGAAAAATAATTTACAGTAAGAATATTTTTATACCCTTGCAGGGTATTACAATATCAGTCGGAAGCTCGCAAAGCAGAGAAGGAGTCGTTTCCGACCATATAAACCATATATATTCTTGATCAGCATCAACAGCCGAGTCGATCTAGCCATATCCGGTAGAAATTTGAAATTTTCGAAATTTTTCAAAATTTCAAAAAAAGATAAGGGGTTACATCATTAAAATTGTCAAAATTTGACAAAATATTGAATTTTACAAATTTTAAAATTTGGTATGCAGATTTGTTGGCCCTGTAAAAACTAGCACAGAAAAGCTTTCCGAATTGAAATTAATGCATTTTTGGCTTAGTTATGAAATTTAAAATACCTTGATTTAGCCAAAAAATCAGCATATAAAAATATTAATTTAATATACTAAAAATACATATTTTATAGGTTTTCTTGGTGGCCAAGAAGCCAACGATAGCCAAATATCATATATATTTTGATTTGCTCTTAAAGTTTTATTAATAAGGAATAAAACTGTGAAAAACAATATAACTGAATATTATAATTGTTGTTGGAAAAATAATTTACAGTAAGAATATTTTTATACCCTTGCAGGGTATTACAATATCAGTCGGAAGCTCGCAAAGCAGAGAAGGAGTCGTTTCCGACCCTATAAACCATATATATTCTTGATCAGCATCAACAGCCGAGTCGATCTAGCCATGTCCGGTAGAAATTTGAAATTTTCGAAATTTTTCAAAATTTCAAAAAAGATAAGGGGTTACATCATTAAAATTGTCAAAATTTGACAAAATATTGAATTTTACAAATTTTAAAATTTGGTATGCAGATTTGTTGGCCCTGTAAAAACTAGCACAGAAAAGCTTTCCGAATTGAAATTAATGCATTTTTGGCTTAGTTATGAAATTTAAAATACCTTGATTTAGCCAAAAAATCAGCATATAAAAATATTAATTTAATATACTAAAAATACATATTTTATAGGTTTTCTTGGTGGCCAAGAAGCCAACGATAGCCAAATATCATATATATTTTGATTTGCTCTTAAAGTTTTATTAATAAGGAATAAAACTGTGAAAAACAATATAACTGAATATTATAATTATTGTTGGAAAAATAATTTACAGTAAGAATATGGTATTTTTATACCCTTGCAGGGTATTACAATATCAGTCGGAAGCTCGCAAAGCAGAGAAGGAGTCGTTTCCGACCCTATAAACCATATATATTCTTGATCAGCATCAACAGCCGAGTCGATCTAGCCATTTCCGGTAGAAATTTGAAATTTTCGAAATTTTTCAAAATTTCAAAAAAAGATAAGGGGTTACATCATTAAAATTGTCAACATTTGACAAAATATTGAATTTTACAAATTTTAAAATTTGGTATGCAGATTTGTTGGCCCTGTAAAAACTAGCACAGAAAAGCTTTCCGAATTGAAATTAATGCATTTTTGGCTTAGTTATGAAATTTAAAATACCTTGATTTAGCCAAAAAATCAGCGTATAAAAATATTAATTTAATATACTAAAAATACATATTTTATAGGTTTTCTTGGTGGCCAAGAAGCCAACGATAGCCAAATATCATATATCTTTTGATTTGCTCTTAAAGTTTTATTAATAAGGAAAAAAACTGTGAAAAACAATTACGCGACAAAATATAACTGAATATTATAATTGTTGTTGGAAAAATAATTTACAGTAAGAATATTTTTATACCCTTGCAGGGTATTACAATATCAGTCGGAAGCTCGCAAAGCAGAGAAGGAGTCGTTTCCGACTTTATAAACCATATATATTCTTGATCAGCATCAACAGCCGAGTCGATCTAGCCATGTCCGGTAGAAATTTGAAATTTTCGAAATTTTTCAAAATTTCAAAAAATGATAAGGGGTTACATCGTTAAAATTGTCAAAAATTGATCAAAATTTAAAATTTTAAGAATTTTAAATTAAGTATGCAAATTTATTAACCAAATAAAAACTAGCATAGGAAAGCTTTCCAAATTGAAATTAATGCTTTTGTGGCTTAATTATGATCGATTTACTGAAAAGGTATACAAACTACGGCTTCCCGAAAATTGCTTCCATTCTTGTTTTAAAACAAGATTAGTGGGAGAGATATTCACTTACGAAAGTCAAATTTTTTGTGTATTTTTCAATACAATTCTAAGAAAAATAAAATGCACAGCTTTCAAGAAGAACTTCAGCAAGAATACTTTAAGTCCTTGAAACACCTGGTAATAATTATGCTGATTATTTAGTCCTTTCAATTGGCGAATACTGATGACAGGCATTGCAGATTTATTAACTTAAAATAAATAATATAAAACAGCTTTCCGTATTAAAATTTAAGTATCAAATTTAAGAAAAAAAAAACAAAATAGGATTAAAATCCTAACTTTTTACATACAGTTTGCGGATGATGCAAAGCTAGTTTTCGAATTTTCTTATCACCTTTTCGAAGGAATTTGGTTTCTAAATTTAATCCTTTTTATCCTTTCTATTAATTTTAAAAATTTCAAGCAGACAGATAATTTGTGGCAATTTTTTTCAAGTGCAAATGACAACAAAGTTGAGCGATGCTTCATATATCATTTTGTAGTTGTAATTTTGTGTCCAGTTACACTCTTACTGATACCCAATTTCTTCGGTCCTTAGTCTCAGTGACAAATTAAAAACTGTGACGTCTCCGCTCAATTAAATATATTTCTGTGATGTTCTTGCTTCACGCTCAATTGTCATTAAACTTTAAAAACAAAAAAGAAGAACAGCTTGCATTGCAAAGGCGGACTTAAAAATATATAGGATATATTCCCTATAAACTCGTACGAATTTATATGCGTCATCGATCCACTCTCGTCGGGATATGGCAGGGACTTCAATCAGGCTCCCTCGATGACTGGCTAGCACTTGAACAACCCTTCAGCTGGTTACTCTCCTGCGCTTTTGTACCCATCATGCATTGTTATCTGCTGCCCATTTGTTATGCGCCAACCCAGCAACAAACACCGTTCGATGGCAACCAGGTCAGCTTATCCTGGCAGAGGATCGGGCAGGCAGCCAGGAGAGCCGGGAGTGCCGGGAGTGCCGGGGGCAGGATGAGATTTGTTGGACGGCCATTCATCAGAATCGGGACGCATAATGCAGGCATATTTATAACATTTGACAGAGCATCCACAAAGCAAATGAATCGCAAAGAGGCAACCCTTAATCGTGCTCACAGGCCCGCACTCCTGAGCACTATTTATAATTATTGCACTCAGGGATTGCGGGCCGCAGCACATGTGAACGGCATCTCGGCAATGCGAGTGCAGGCAAAACAATCTCATTACCATTACTTTTTAGATCCTTCAAACTTTCAATCAATTTCCCTAGCAATATCCGTCGGGGAAGTCGGCACAACTTGGGGACCTCGAGAAAGTCTCAAGCACTCGCTCCTTCGCCCAGAACTGGAAGCCGTTGTTGCAGCCTCTGTGCACCCATTAAACACTAAATGGAATGATGTATTCGCTAAGGATATGGTATGATATATATGATAAATATATGTACCATAAAGTTAAACAGAGTCATTTCAAAATACCTCAAAATTATTTAAAGGAGCAAATTTACACAATACCAAAAGTTAAAAAAAAACACTAGTATTACCTAAATATTGACAAATATAAAGCAGGTTGTATATTGATATCATTATTATGAATTATACCTTTTATTTGAGACCCATTTTAAAAAAAGTTAAACAAAACCAGAGCGTGAAGATGAAGATCCACAATAAGAATAACCCGATCAGTGTAGGGTTCCAGCTAACCACAACTAACTTTAATTGAGTAACAACAATTGCAGTTTAATATTTAAATATGGTATAGTTCAAGCACTCTCTTGCGTGTGTTTTAGATCAATATTAATTATAAATAATTAAATTCAATTATCAATGACATTGCTCCATAGTTACGGGGTAACTGTTAGTCTCAACATCGGCCCAGACTGCTCCTTTTGCTGCGATGGAAGCGAGTTGACAGCATTGTTTTGCGCCATGACGCAGCTGATGCTACAGGAATTGCTTGCTTTGAAGTAAACAAGCAATTTTGCAAAAGAAAGCAACCCCCGGCTGCTGGAGCACTCCATCCCCCTGGCCTGGGCGCTTTCTTGTCGCTGCAGCCTCCCCCCGCTGCCGAAACGTATGCATAACTTGGAGCATGCTCAGCCTCTTTGCTGTCAGCTGTCAATGCACTCGACGCGTCTGCTCCCCATTTCCCAGACCCATTTCCCGGCCCCATTTTCCGGGCCCATTTCCCATCACCATTTCCCCGGCTTTCTCACCCAGTCCCAGCCCCTGCGTTGCTACCCAATGCTGCATTTTTTATGCTGCACTGCACTTTGACTTGGCGTGGCTTTGTTTGCTCGTTCGATACTCGTAGACTGTTATTTTTTCGCCTCCCCCCGCCAAGAACATTGTCATCAACATTATCATCAGCGGTGGTGTTTTGGCATCCTTCCCCCGATATTATTAAAATGTCTTTGAAGGCAGCGGGTTTGTTGTTCCCTCGGCTATGGTATAATTAACAAATATTTCACATGCAGAAGAGAACAACACCGAAATCTCTTGCAGCTCGCATGACAAATGTTGACCAATAAATTATGGCTGCGCCTGCAATAAATATTCAAATAGCTTGGACCCAGTGAGGCAACCCCAAAAATGGTCACAGCAGCACAACTGCTAACTAATGATCTATTAGCCAAGGACTTGTGTCCTGCTCGCAGGACTCCTCTGTGGCATTTCGTGTGCGAGTGCGTTCGGGTTTCTCATATCCGTTGCTCGTCTTATTAGTTCACAAAAGCGACCACGTTTGACTTTTATTACACTCGCTGTATGTCAGTCCCTGCAGAAGCAGAAGCAGTTTCCCGACACAGAAAACATTTATCTTGCTTTGCCCGGTTTTCTGGTTTCCACCGGATGTTGGCCAACTTACAAATGAGCTGGGTATTCAATTTGTCTAAACTGATGCAAATATGATTGAACACATTTGTTTGCGCCACAAATGGAAAAGAATCCCCGAGCGGATGGCAGCCAATTTTCGGAAGGGTGGATAAGGGTCAGCAAGAGCTGTGTTTATTATACCGAACCGGGAAAATCCTAATCCCCAAAAATAGCTACGTTATAAAAGAATATTTATTATTAGACTTCTTTAGTTTAGCCAACACAGTAAATATATTATAATCGAAATGAATAAAGTCTGTTAAATTGCATTAACTATTGATTAGTTATGTAGTCAACTTGTATTGATCTGGTCTATGATTACTACTTTCTAACATCTATGTGTAAAACAAAACATTTCTTTCATATACTTTGCCTTTAGCATGCGAATGCAATGCAGCTTGGAATTGGCGTTGGCTTAATTTAATTAAATCGGCGGGAATTCTTTTATATACAATTCATAAGATAAAATATTGCATTGCTAATGCCCCAATTTGCCATAGAATCCTAGCACAGCTTTATGGACTAAGGCCGGCTAAACTTTCAAGTGAATCAATTGTGCTTCCCTCATCATCAAAATCTTTCAAACAGCAATTGCTTTTGCAGCAGACCGAGTTTGCCACCTTAGTCAAACTTCGCAAACCCGAAAACTTTAACAGCCATCTGGCTGCCATTTATCGCAGTGGCATTGGTGATGCCGGGAAAAGTGTCTAATGCGCGCTTTGGCGACACTCCTCTGTATTTTTTTCACTTTTTTTTTGTTTTTTTATTGTTCGGTCGGACAATGGCAATAGGAAGCGGCGACCAGGGCGAAACAAAACTGCAAATCCCACTAAAAACTCGGCGGCAGCACAAAAGTATTTGCCGAAAAAGAGTTTTGCCTTGCAGTCGAAGCTGAAACAAAAGTTTTGCGAGCGCAAAACATTTTATTGCACTCTTAAGGAGCTGCACTACACATTACGTATACGCCATGCAGTGCGACGGGGAGAGCCCGTAACTCCCCAAGCCCGAGTAAAATATGAAATATATTTCAACTTTTGCACACACCGAAATATGTGCGGCATTGTGGGGCGGGCGTTGGGCGTTGGGCTTTGGGAGTTCAGAGGGTGAGTTTTGGTGGGTGCAGCTGCAAATATGCGGCCAAGTCGCTGCCTGGAAGAAGCCTTAAGCATCTGGGGCATGCTACAAACGAGAGAAAAGAATGCCAAGCAATGAAAAAATTGGGAAAACTCTGCTCTGAAGCTTGGAAAATATTCCATGACACAAATACGCGCCGCATGACCCAACGAGGTGGAAAAGTTTGCGACGCCAGGCGGCGGCTGGCTCGGCGGGACTGGAATCCAAATCCAAGTCCAAGCCCAGGTGAAAACTATGCGGTGGAGTGGGAGGAGATGCAGGTACAGAGGTGCGATGCATTTCAAGGCCATTTCGGCCAAATGGAAAATTATTTGCTCCCTGTCATTATTTATCCTCAGCTTGGCTTAGTCTGAGTGCATTCCGTGCCGATGTCAGGAAACTGTTGAAGGTCCCAAGGATTACGATTATTTATTTAACTCGACTCGACACATTTTCTCAGTTTTATTTTATGCGTAGCTACTTTGCGCTGGTCGGGGAATTGTCAACTTTGCCAGAAGTCCTTCAAAATGTATTCTAACTAAAATAGTTAACATTGAAACGATCAACTAATCTACAAAATAACAAGAAAGGAAGCTAACCTCGGGAAGCCGAAGTTTATAAAGGGTATATAAGGGTACTGTATCAAAGCTCATAACTAAGCCAAAAAAACATTAATTTCAATTCGGAAAGCTGTCCTTTGTTAGTTTTTATTAGGTTAATAATTCTGCATACCAAATTTAAAATTTAAGAAAAATAAAAGTTTTATAAATTTTTTACAGTTTTAACGATGTAACCCCTTATAAAATTTTTAAAATTTGGAAAATATTGAAAAATTTTGGCCGGACATAGCTAGATCGACTCAACTGCTGATGCTGATCAAGAATATATATGATTTATGGGGTCGGAAATGACTCCTTCTCTATGTTTTAAGCCACTCAAATCATGCTTCCGGTCTAAATTTATTTATTATTTATTATTTTCTAAATTTATTTATTATTGGCACTTCCACCTGTTGTTTATATAAATTTAATATATATTTAAAATGATTTATGTACAGTTCTGATAGTTAACAAGCACTTTCGACTTAAATCAGAGAAGTTAAACCCAAAATTGTCGAAATCGAATTATCGTTAACACAATTCTGCACTTTGCAAAGAAATCTATTTTGCTCTTAACTCATTCAATATATTGTCGTAGAGACCAATCAGTAGATTATTACCCGCACTTTGGTCATCTTGTTCGCAATTCATGTTTAACATTTATGAGCTGTCACGCCTCCTTTTGTGGAGAGCTTACATATACTGGTATTATTTAAGAGTGCTGGCAACAGTGCGTATGCGTGACAATGCGTGGCATGGGATCGGACAGAAAATGCACTATTAGCCGCAGGTCGCGCCGCTTTGCGCAATGTTTAATTAATTATCAATTAATGTGTTGCAAACCGCAATGGCATTAATTTCATACGCCGCCCTGCACATCCGCAATAAAGCATACCGACCTTTGGATTGGGGCATCGTCATCATCATCGCCGCCGTCATAATCGTCGGAGCACCGCATGTAAAGCTGTCATGGCTTTGATTACTATCGATTTCTTATTAAGCTTAACGGGCTTGCGAGGAAGGTAGTCTCTGTCGGCGGTCGTCCTGCACATATTATTATTGCGTCTGTGTGCGGCCTGCACTTAGGCCATCAGCAAATAGGCAAATTGGTGGGTTCGCGCATAAATATTTGGGTCAAGCCAGAGCTCCAGTGGCCCAAAGCAAACACGGCCAGCCATCGAAGGCACATTAGCGGGGTAAACAATCGGGTTAATTCCACTGTTATCTGGTTAGAAGCTTGTGTTGTGACTCAGATTAGGAACTGTATGCTTTATGTTAGCACAGGCACTGAAGCTTCATTATCATTTAAAACATAACTAATCACTACCTTTAATTGCATAGAAAAATGAAGGCTTAAGTTGAAAGTCATTGTTTTATATGATATTGTAAACTATTTTTAAATTTGTCATCTGCACCCGTATTATATTCAGCCCTCTTAACGTTACGTATACGCCTCATTGGCACTCTGTGACCTATCTCAACATAAAACACTTTGGACACGACCCGGCAGATAGGCATCGCAGCCAAGCCGATGCTCCCTCTCTATTTACTAGATCTAGATATTTATGAATGGCCCAAATGTCCAAAGCTGAGTTTCCAGCTCGACTCGCAGGGACTGCTCCTTCGCCTTGGTCCTTGCTACTGCCGATGCTCCCTTGGTGTTGTTGCTACTGCTGTTCTCACTCAAAGTCAACTCATTTTTTCTCATCTAATGCACGCTGGGGATCAATTTGCCATGTAAACAATTTATTGACTGTTTTGTTTAGTGCGCTTTTGGGATACTTTCGCAAAGTTTCGCTTCTGCGCAAGCTGGAAAAGTAAACAGAAAGCTACACAGAGACGGAGCGGCAGCGGTAATTTCCTTTAAGTCCGGTTGCTCCTTTGCTCTGGCCCTCAGGAGTTTTAAAGCGTGAAAATTCATTAGCAAATTTCCAGAAACGGCGTGTTAATTAAGGTGCTCTGTTCAAACCGGTTCAGCCTGACCACTGCCAAAGCCTCCAATTAATTTTAATTACAGTTTGGCAGCAGGGCGCCGGGCAAAAAGGAGCGAAGGATAAGCGGCCAAGATGCAGAAAACAGCAACAAACTGTTTGTGTTTTCACACCTTTTGGCCAGCAAATGCGCTGTGAAGCAGCAGCGCTGGGAGACATCATCCTGACCTGGCCGCAACTTTGTGCGCAGTTTGTGATTTTCTTCAATTTTTCTTATACCTCTCACACCCCGTACTGGAGGGGTATTTTGTTTGTGTTAAAAAGGAATAGGTTACTATAATATGTATATTAAAAAGAGCTCCGACTTTTTTTTATACATCAGTAAACTAAAATAGCAGAAGAGACTTTTCACCCTACCTATAAGGAGATATTGATATATTCCGCATATTGTTTAACAAGCATTTATATAGCATACACAATAATTCCGTATAGGGATTGTTCATAAAAAGGAATTATTAGGTATCCAATAGTCCCAATTATTTACTTAAGCAATCACATTTCATACCACTTTCCTTTGGCTTTTTACTTTGTTCTTTGGGGTTTTCTTATTAACTTGCCTATTTCCCCTTGGCCTCTGTCTAAGATTTCTTTTCTCCATTTGCTTACACTAATTATGACCCCAGGTGAGTTGGCGTACGGCTCAGGAGGCTATACCGGCTGACACTGCATGTAATTAGTGGTTAAATTGCCGCCCAGAGGTCAGCAGAGCCAAGACGTCTTGGTGGTCGGGTGGTGCAGCCGCGCCCTCGGCGTCAAGGTGTCATGCTCATTATCAAGTGGTTTACATTCGCGAGGGGCAGCTCAAAGTGCTTCGACACGAGGCCATGTCAGAAGCACCTTCCTCGCCTTCGGTGGATTAATTCACCTTAGAGATGTAAAAATGATCTACGAATACATATCGTATGTAAATATAAATAAATATATAGTTTAAGCTGAAGGGATAGTATGTTTAGAAACCAGTGCTGATGTCACCATTTTAACTCGAATAACTCGGCCGATATTTCACAGACGGCATTCTAGGAACACATCCCTAATTCACCCCCTTTTGTGCTAATTAGAATGCGAATTCGTATCGTTAGCCAATGGCCAAAGCCAGTGGAATAAGATCAGGCACAATTATCTGCTGGATTATATACACAGAGAGCGCTCTGGTAGACAAATAGAACAGATTGCGCGCAAAACAAAAAGACTGTGCGGGGCAAACAAAATCAGCATCATGAGGCATTTTAATTCATAAGCTGACATTTGTCTCGCTGGCCAACGTTGACTGGCTGACTGCCTGACTGGCTGGCTGCCTGACTGGCTGGCTGACTGAAAATGGAAAAGATATTTCATGCTCATTTACATGAAATTTTCATTATGCGCCGCACGCTGAAACGCTGGAACTTATGCAATGCCGGCGCGTGGAGCAGAACGGAGCGGAGCAGACGGATTTGGCCAGAAACGAGGAGAACCTCCTGCTCCTTCCCAGGCAGGACTCACTGACTGCAAAGACAGAAAGCCGGCAACAAAATCACGTTCGTTTATCATCGCCGGCGAGGCGACATCGCCCCGACTATGATGTTGATGCTGATGTTGATGAGCACACAGACAGCCAAGGACATGGAAAGGAACGCGAACGGGAAGTGGGATTGGTTGGATGATGATGCCAAGGAGCGGACGACAAAGCGTGTGACAGCATTTTGCATACGCTGATGAATCCATCATCTTTACTCAACGTCACATCATCAAATCCGCAGCGCTTAGTTATACTTTGTGAGCAGTGGCAGCGGTGACTGCACTGCATCCTGCATCCTGAATCCTGAATCCAGAGTCCCGTGAATCCCGCCATCCTGCGCATACCCTCCCCGCCCAGCATTCGAGCATCCTTTGGCACCCACCTGCAGATCCCACGTATGCAAATATATGCGGGCCGGGGCAATGGGAACTGGAAGCACGACACATCAAACACTTATCATCAGACAATGCATTCGCATCGGCTGTCCGCTGCTGTTACCTATGTACCTTTGATTTAACTACACTGTAGAAAAAAAGAAACCTTTCTAAAATTTATTTTTAAAATTAAATAAGCTTTGTAAATTTTAAAATCCATTTTTGTTTCATTTTAAAAATAAGAATTTTTAATGATTTTGATTTTTGCCTGGGACATTTCAGTTCTCACTAGAGGTAGTATTTTTTAGAAATTTTCTTTCTGTGCACCTCAGTACACCCCACCAATTGGAGTGCTTTGTTTACGCGGCGTATACGTAATGGCCTTTTTTCAAGTGCATTCCTTTAATTGTTTAACGCAAAGATCCCAGACTCAGTCTGTGTTGACAAAGTGGCCCCAATGCAGCCCCTCGCATCCCCTCCCATAGAATATACACCACCCAATGCACGTACACTCGTTGGCACTTAAGGGGATTTGTTTAATTGAAACGAATGCAGGGCCAAAAGCGAGGGCGGCCGGCGAAGCAGAAAGAACCAACCGAAACGAACTGAAAGAAAGACGCTGGCAAAATGAAAAGCGAAAGACAAACTGCTGTTGGCCAAAACGGAAAAGCGGGGAGCCAGGGTTTGAGCTAAGATGTGACGGCAGCTTAGTCTAACAAATAAACAAAAATGCACTTGGCTTTCAGGGGGCAGAATGAGGACTTGTTACGACTGTCACAAACGCTGTCCAATGCCAAACGCTGGCAATGAGGCGGCGATGGTTATGTGTCGGTGGGCGAGGCAGAACAGCTGTAACAATAAATGGCCATTTGGCTAATTAGAAAACACTTTTGTCATCAGCTGGCCAAGGTCAAGTGGTGGGTACTGATCTCGTTCTCAGAAAAAGAAGTAAGTCCTATCTCGGCTATTTTACCCACTCGAAAGGCAATTGGCCACGTCCAAAGGTCGCACAGCTTAGTTGTGCTGGAAATAAGCCCACAAATAATTTCCAAGTGGGAGCGAAAGCCAGACAACACTGTGGAAATTCAGAACTTATTTTATGCTGTTTTGTAAATATAAATAAAATATTCTTTAAATTAATAATGCTACTGATTTGAGGTCCTCGCACCTTTAGAGTACAAGTTGAGCTTTGAGTATATTTTATTAGCAAAAAGTCCCACCCAACCACTAAGTTAAATAACATCACAAATAAAGACCCTTTTCTCAGTGGTCTTTTCAGGGCTGATCTTTCATTTCATCGGGCCTAATTCAATGTAAATTAAAATGTCAACGAAACCATCGCCAAAGCGGGGCACTTTTTGCCAATTGGAGAATATCACAGAACTGTCGGAGGGACTATAGAAATCCGGACGGGCGACAGCCGTAAACAGTCCACTTGATGACTGAAAATTGAAATTGAAACTGAGACTGGAGGGACAAGTGGATGGAATCGGGCAAATGGCCAGTTTAGTCACTTGGTCAGTGGCAAGGAGAATGTCGAGAGAGCCCAGAGCCTTAAGAAGAGGCAAGGGGCATGACAAAGGGAATGGTCTTTAATTAAATTACGACCAGTCAAAAGCAACTTTGATCCCTTTTAGCATTCGCTCTCTCCCTCTCCCTCTCTTTCTTGACTACTCTCTATCTCTTTTTGTTGCAGATTCCTCTCCCTGTCTGTCAGTTCCCCTTCTGACTCGCTGTTGCCCTATTGAAAAACTTGACTTGTGTTTGTAATTGCGTTTCTTTTAAGTTGCCAAGCAAGCTGATTTTCCAGTTTTGACCTGGTCTATATACACTTGAGAAGAGGATTTACTCATTCGATTTCCGAATTCTTTCCGGAGATGTTAACAACATGTGTATTATTCTTAACATATACTTATTGGCCTTCAAATATTTTAAATTGTATAAAACATAGTTATATTCATATTGTTATACTGTTCTCCTATTGGTACAAAACTTAATATAAATCAAACTGTTTAGTATTTAGAGATAAATAGTTACAAATATTATTTTACCTATGTCCGTGTTTATTCATGAGTATCCGAAAAACTGCAAGAGTATCTCAAACTTTGGTGTTTCAAGCGGCTTCGGTTTATATTTTTTCTTGGCCTTCGTTTACTTGGGATGTCTTTTCATTACTTTTGCGTTCGTCAGTTTGTTGTTGCTTCTGGTGCTCTTGTTTTTCTTGCTGCTAAATTTTTTCCTTATTTTTGTTTTAACTTTGGCCCACGAAGCTTGCGTTTATGACAAACAAAACTTTTGCGAGCCGAGCCTGACGTGTGCAGCCTTCAAGAAAAGTGGCAGGACGAAGTGAAATTTTCCCCTGCCCCCGGAAAAGGGAAAGTCAAACGGCATAAGTAAACACAGAATAGAGGAGAAAGGGGGACTGCTCAAATGGAAAGTGTCGCTTGGCCGGAGCCAATTTAACTTGCAATGCTAATTAATAACCTGCAATCGTGTGCAAGTCACCTAAAATAAGAAGGCGACTGACAGCAGTCATTTGCATAATTTTTCGTTTCCGTTTCGTTTTGCTATTTTTGGAAAAATATTCCCTTAGCGCTTGTGCATATAATTAAAATATTTTTTCACAGCAATTAAACAGAGCATAAATACAAAGGCGGAAAAGTTTCGGGGGGGCCGAGAGATGAAAATTTACTGAGCAAAGCGCTCACCTCCTGACGAAGTAAAAGCAAAAGTAAAACGATTAAAAAGCTTTCAATTTAATTGTGGCAATTCATGTCGCTCTCAGTCTCCCTCTCGTCCCATCCTAAGGTTTTAATTGGCCCCAAAAACTTTGAGCAATTTCGCATTAATGCAACGCAGGAGAGCGTTAATTGCTCAAGTTTGGCACATGCGAGCAATCCCCATCAATGATATACGATAGATTGAGCCGGTTCGATAAGGCAAAAGTTATTTTTACGACGTCCGCCTTTGACGTGGTCATGAAAATGCCGAGTCGCAGTGCCCCGGAGGCATATGGCCTGCAGTGGGGCTGCCACAGGGCGTATGATTAACATAAAGCCAAGCACAGACAGTGCAAAGTAGCGGCGGGCTCAAAAAGCAAAGCTGATTGCAGCATTAAATGGGATTGGGGCAGCTGGCGCAATACAGTGGCCCGGCCACTCGCATATGTATGTATACATATATATATATATGTGGCATACACCAGACCGTAGGCCGGCAGAAGGCCAGATTTTCCGGATAACAGGCAGACATGGACAGCAAAAGAAGTGCAAATCGAAGTGCAGATGGCCGGGCAGCAAAAAGGATGCCAAATGGACATTAACCACATGCACAACTCATTGAACCTTCCTCTGTATTGGCCGGGTCCTTATCATCTCGAAGCCGTTACCCCCTTTTTGGCCCGTCCCAAAGTCGGTTCGATTGCTTTCCCAGAAACTCTCGTTATTGCATTCCTCTCTCCTCTTGGCATAGATAGCCCAATAAACAACTTTTTACATTCTTAAATAGTTTCTTGCCTCGCATGAACACAAGAGTTTAACAACAGGAGGAGGACATGCTGTTACCATAGGAATTACATTTCTTTGGTAACTGTTTTACCTGCCTGTGTCCTGGTTCTTTTTCAGTTTTGTATGTATTTTATATTGTAAATTCAAAAAACATGTTCACAATTAATATAATCAATCAAATAATTTAATTTAATTACAATATATGTCTTCAAATGCTCGAAGGGCATTTTCGATTCGGCAAGGATATGTTTCCCCAGTGGACATGTTTTAATTTGTCAATTTTTTCAATTGCAGCTCACTGCTTATTGCTGTGTCTGCCGGCTGTCTCCATCCCGGCCTTTAAGGTAAGCACTTAAAGTTAAGGAACCGGGAGGAGGGGCGGTGGACGGGCGAAATGCCTGCGGTAACAGGACAGGCAGGAAAATTTAAATAAAGCAGGAGCGGAAAAAGAGAGAGGACACTGCACACACACTTGCAGACAAACGCGTACAAAAGGCACATAAATCGAAATCTGTCACAAAGAACATGCGCAGCCAATAAATTTCCTTATCTCAATAGCAGCGACAAGTGGCAAGGATCTGGAGAGGGCGGTACAGTGGGACCTCGAATTGCTCGAAGGCGTGTCTGTTGCAAGGCATTCGAACAAGTTGCATATGCAATGCGGACACTACTTTTTCCGACTGCCGCTGCCGCTTATGTTTGCCTTTTCGTGTGAGTGTCTGTGTGCCGAGGGTCCTTTCGCCTTTCATCTACCGCGCTGTTTGTTGGCTCTTGTTGTTGGCGCCTGTCACATTGCAGCACAAATTGAAATTATTGCCGCAGCAGCAGGAGCAACATCAGCATCCTCAGAAGCATTGTGATTAATATTTCCCTTTTCACACATTTAATTTGTGACATTGCTTTTGTTTTCTGAAGAATTTGAACCGAAATTTGACTTGATATTACTACAAAACAAATAAATATATTTATTCTAGACAAGCAAGCGAATGAAAAACCCAAGAAAAACAATCCATACAATTAAGCCAACTTTACTTGCAGTTGGCAAGAACTAGCAAATGAGACAAACCCTCCCCGTTCGGATGAAATATAAAAGAGGGCCCCTGAAGAGGGCTGTATTAGGTATATGGTACAGTTTTAAATCCATAAATCACACATATAATTATGCAAATTACAAAAATATGGCCGGAGCAAGTTGTAGGCCCCGCTCGAAAAAAAGGCAGCCCAAACCAAACCCAAAACTAAACTAAGCCAGCGTCAACTTGCTCAGACGAAAATAGAAACCGAAAACTGAAAACGAAACTCAAGTTGGATGCGGGCACGTGTTTGGCTTGCTGAAATCTACATAAGCTGGCTGGCAGCCAATTTGGTAAGGGACTAACTATCCGAGTTAGGGAGTCACTCTGCCAGCCAGCTGGCCAAGAAATCTTTCCCGGAAACGGGCGGCCAAAAATATACCAACACAAAAAAAATAGGTGGTTAAAAATCTGTTTTGCCAACATTTGCATGGAATGCGTTGCCGCTGCCCCTGCTCAGTAGTTTTTCGGCTGGCATTTTGCATAACTTTGCCCGAAAAACACACACTGATCCGCATTTGAAGCATTTCGAATGGTTATATATATGTTTGCGTATATATCAACTTTTTTGGTTCGTTGGGCTTCCGTGATTTTGACAGGCGGCCTAACGAAACGAAAAGCGAATCTCCACCGTAAAAATATGCATACATTTTAATAGGTGGGTGAGAGGATAATAAATAGAAAGCCTGCTCCGCCGCATGTCAAGTTTTCAATATTTTCTTTTTCCCTCTATTTTGAAATCCCGAAGCACTCAGCACAGGCCATTGTAATGTGGTCAAGTGTGCTTAAGAATTCATTCAAAAGTACGCCCAACGCTCTTCATCATCATCTCTTTGTTTATTACATTTGCATATTATTTATTATTTATACACAGACATATATTTGTGTAAGTTCTTTTATGACTTCCCCGCACTCGCGACACGGCACCCAAAAAAAAAAATGAAGAAGGAAAGCAATTTCCATTGGGTGTCCTTGCAGCGGGTGTCTATATTTTGGCTCGCGGTCCAATTGACATTGCGCTGCTTATTTCATTAGCAATTCTTTTGAATAAAAAGCGAAATATACAATATATTTTTCAAAGCAAGAAAAGAGGGAGATGCCTTGGGAAGGGAGGGAGGAGTGGAGAGATTCCAGAGAATTTGCAGAGAAAGCTGAGAAATCGTTGGCAGCGCTTTAACTACCGGAAATTCCTTTGTGCTGCCGGCGCTCATTTGTAGGCGACCACGCCCACGTACAGGACCCGCCGCCCACTTTTCGGAGGCACCTCCAGCAACGAACTCACGCCCGCACAATTTTTCGCTGTTGACAATTTTGGCGGTTGTTGTGGCAACACGTGACTTGCAAGCCAAGCGAGAAAAGCGTGGCAGCGACAGAGGGCGCTCGGGAAAGTCGGGGAAAAGTTACTGGAGATGCGAAAGAATGTTTGCTCCCGTGCAGGAGATACTTTAAACTGGCTGTCGCCCCCATTCCCGCTCATCGCACGCCCTTGACCCACCCCAGTGATCACATTGAAATCAGTTTCAAAATAATTTGCTGTTGAAATTCAATTTGTTATTTCCACTTGCCAGTCTCCTCATCCTCGCTCTCCTTTTCAGCGCCGCATTAATGCCTCAATGGCTTTATTGGCAACAACATTTTTATTTGGCTTAAAAAGTAAATTATGTCATTAGGGCTCAATTTGCCCGTGAATGCATGCTCGCTGGCAGAGAGGAGAGCTTCGCAGCAAATGTTCCCGGATGAGATTTCGAATCCAAGTGCCCCCGGCACACATGTCGAATACGCAATTGTCTTGAGTGGCCTCTCGAGGAAATAGTGGCAAGCTGGAGTGAAGTGCACCCAGAGAGAAGCAGAAGTAAGCCAGTTGAGCTATTCAGCACTGAGATGAAAGGATTTTAAACTTCACTCGAGGACACTCTGGCAGAAAACTAGCGAGAGTCCGATGTCACTAATTTGGTGCTTCCGTTTGGATTTATTTTTCTCAGAGGATTTCGGAAGCGGACACTTTTTGTTATTAAAATGGCAGTTGTTTTATCCTTTCAAAGAAAATTAAAAATGCTTAAACTAATACGTTCCTAAAATCAATCAATTTTAATCAAATAACAATACATATCTAATTTTTTAAAATTGCTGGTTGATTTTTATGGCGGTTTAAAGCCAACTCTGACGTATTAGGAAAACATACTTTAAAAAGCAATATCAATGTGACATATTATATCTCACCGTATTCAAAAATTCCTATTAAATATTCCCTGAGGTTGAACTCTTGAACTCTTGTATTTATATGCAATTTTTCATTGCCACCTGCTGTGATTTTTGCTTTGAACGCGATGGAGCACACGCACCATTTTCATCAGCCTTATTTTCAACTTAATCATCGGCAACCACATTGGTTCTGTCTAGACAGGCCTTAGACTTACACTACCTTTGACTGGGAGTTCCTCTCTGCTTTTTTGGTATATTTATTATATCGAGACATTTGCATTTTGGAAGTCAGGTCTGTGCATTGAACCAGGGGCCTTGAGGTTCGAAATCGAATGGCAAATCGTTTATCATCTCGCGGGTGAGCTGTTTCCCTCAAAGTTTCGCCGAGCTAAGCGAATCAAATGCCCTGCTGGACTAGGCCACTAACAAATCGAGCTTAGACGAGATGTCCGGCTTTATTAGACTGGAGAACAGGGAGCGAATCTCGATGTGCGCATAATTTATGGTTGCTATTGTCTGTCCCCCCTATTTTCGGGACAGAGCAGATAACGAGCCACGTCAATGTTCGCTAATAAACTCAAGAAGGATTAATTTTGTGATTTATGATATGCACTGGAGCCAGAAAGAGGGGACTGACCAACAGAGCAGGCTAAAGGAAAGCTTAGAATCTTCCCAAATGAAATCCCTAGGATACTTTTCAGCTGTCGCTGAGTTTAACAGCGATGTATTAATTAATTGTGCAGCTGTAAGCGTTGTATATATACTTGTAAGTAACTTTAATGGGAATTTTGTAGTATTAAAACTCATATTGGAATTTTTGGTAATTATTATAAAACAAATATACTTGGGCATTCTGCAAACACCAAGTCTAGTCAGCTGATTTATTCTCAATAATTCGAGGAATATAAAGTTAATAAAGTTAAGCGTATATAAACCGAACATGAGATTTGAGATATTTTATATAACAGTCCTCGCCCTCCTGCCAACTGCATTTACCAACCTGTCAGCAAAGATCAGGTTAAGAATGTTAGCTCCAGATGCGTAAAGTTGGAGCCTCCCGTTGGCTTATTTATTTACCAGGAGTATCTTGATGTTTTGTTTTCCGCCCCAGCCATTTTGAAGTCAATAACTTGCAGGACTGGAGCCGAGCCGTGGGAATTGCGGCTTCTTGAAAGGGTCCTGCCGCTGGTGCCTCGGTGGGGCTCCTTTTGCCAGACAACTTTGCATTGAGCCATTTATGCTATCATGTATGAAATGGGCGCCCACATAAAATGTACGAGTCTACATATACGTATGCTTGCATGAACCAGTATTTGTATTATGAAAGAGGCCACAAAACAAGCTGTTAAAACAGCTGCCAGCAGCTCAGAACTCTGACTGCAGCCAAGTCCTCTGACAGTTTTGCCCCGACTATAAAAATTGTTTGCTGAGGCATTAAATTGAATGAAAATTTATGATCTTTTCATATTTGCCTATGGGCCCCAGTCCCGGCCTTAGACGGAGAAGAAGAAGGAGCTCGCCTGCCGGCGGCTAAAAACCTGTACGAGGTCCCAGGCACCCAGCTCGTGCCATGTGTGTGGGCCGTTTAAACTCGTTGCGGCTTTAAAGTCGCAGCCAGCTCCGCTTGCAAATCAAACAAATTCAGCCAAAGTCAACAGACCATCAATCAAAGTGAGCAGCGCGCATATTTGCAATATATCCAATAACTGACCTATGACCTGCAGCAGCCGCAGCCTCCAGCGATTTATCATCACAAATGGCAAACAAAATGGACCGTGTGACAAAGAGGAGCCGAGGGTAAAGACCCGCTCTGGCCATCACTTGGCAGCCGCGCTAATCATGGCTAACAACTGTCGAGAAGAAAGATTCCTTTGTTCTTTTTTCCCAGGCACAATCGCCCCCCCGCCCAGGTGACAAGAGCCGTTGGAATGCCGAGAAGAATTTTCGGGCAGGTCGCGAGGCCTAAAGAACACCGGGCACGTGCTCCCACTTCCGAATCCATTTCCAGCTAAGAAAGATTAATGATCCCGGGATGGCGGTGGCAGCAGCAAGGAGCATTAATATTTACACAATATGCAAAAATGTAAATACAATACAGTACCGGGGTCAATTTGTAGTTTGTCTTCTGTTGGCATTTTAAAACAAGTTGAAGTCTATTAATATTTGAGGTGGAAAAGGAAAATGGCTCAGTGTGAGATACGAAGTTCTGGACAAGGATTCCTCTTAAATATATGTAGTTCGTGAAATAAAATTCCTTTCCAAGAAAAACTAATAAATATTTACGTCCCTTTTCCATGTTCCAACTAAAAATAACACAGAGCTTTGCTGGAACTAAAACTAATTATACCCTTCCAGGGAATTATAATTTTAGTGGGACACTTGTAACGCTGTGAAGGAGTCATTTCCGACCGTATAAACCGTATATATTCCTGATCAAGCATCAACAGCAGAGTCAATCTATCCACTTCCGGGGGAAAAATTTCGTTAAAATTTTCAAAAATTGAGAAAAACTTTAAATTTTAAATTTTCTATACAGATTTATTAACCTAATAAAAACTACCAAAGCATGCCTTTTTCGATTCGCTATGAGTTTTTTAAGATTTGATTTCTTGAAAAAAAAAGACCATTTAAAAATATCGTTATATATTCAACAGTTAACAATAATAGATTATTAGGCTTAGTAGTGATCGGTTTTCGATTCGATCCTACAATTCAATTGCAAACTGCAAGGGTATATAAAATTCAGCTTCCCGAATTTAGTTTTCTTTCTTGTTTTCAAATGCTTTTCCTGTGGCACTGCCTGCCTGTCCAATCCTTTTGATAGGATTTCCGGCTAACTGTTGCTTTTGATTATGCAAAGCAATATTGATTTGTGCTAGCAGGAAGAAAATGAGTCTTCCTACCCTGTTTCCCGCATGACATGAAATTGACTTTTAGTCAAGCACTGACTGCTGTTTACGACGAAAAGGGACGTGGAGAGCCTAGGCCAAGAATTCATTTGGGAGGCGTTCTTGGGGGCCGGGTACATGCATAAATTTTGAGTAATTTAAGCAGCAGCAAATGTCTCAAGCTAGCCCAGCCCCCGACAAGCGAATGGCTCCATAACTCTCCCGGTCCTTCGGCTTATGCTCCATGTGTGTCATGTTGGACATGTCGGTGGAATCGGCTTGGTCGCCCGCATATTGCATGAATGGCTGACTCCGGTCCTAGCCCTCTGTCTGTCTCTTGGCCCTGTGCATGTTCACTTGTCAAAATACGTTTGTTGCATGTATCTCAATGTCGGTTTAGAGCAGTGGCAGTAGCGCCAGCCAGCTGCCTTATGTGCTCGCTGACACAAATGCACTGGGACTGGGTCGGAGACTCTAGCCAAAACTGGTCCCGGGACATGGAAGACAAGCGCAATGTCAAGCGAAATAATAGCGAAAGACATGAGCCAGAGCTGCTGCAAAGCTAAAGAAATGCCCCACAGTGATTTATTGTAGCACTCAGCCAGCTTGCGGAGGAGCAGCTGCCTCGCCAAGCAAATGTACGAGCTCGTAACCCGATCATCATCAGCTGCAGGAGGAAGTGTCCACCTTCTCTTGGTTAATTACGAATACACAGGAAGTGGTGTGGATTTATGTAAGTTGAAACTTTTTTGTTTCATAAATTAGTCCAAAATATGTTAACATTTAACGTTAAAACGCCAAAGAAAATATATTTGATTATTAAGTAAACCGAAACCCGTTTAAGATTAGAATATTCAGGTGAAGAACTGAAGGTTCTTATTTAATATCCTTAAGCGAATTGCTTAAATTTTATGCTGTTCTCTCAATAACCTGATTTACCAATGTAAGATAGCTTTTCTTCTATGAAAACTACAGGTACATGTGATTGCCTTGGGCAGATCTTAGTCCTTGCCTTCTGCCAGAATCCTCTCTTGGCTTGAGGATTCTGCTTAGTTGCATGCCAATACTTTCTAAATTTCGTTTTTGGCACTGCCACAAGTCCAGCCATATTGCGCAGCAATGGGACATTTTTTAAGAAGTTCGCTTTGCATATGACATATGGAAATGATTTCTTTGCCATTTGCGCCGTCAGCAGCTCTTGGTAATAAGAGTAAAACATGAAAACTAAATTTTTATGGCCACTTCAGATGGTATTTTATGGTTACCAAAGAAGAAAATCAACAGTTTTGGATTTAATGTGAGTGTTGCAAGTATCGCTTTCATGTCCAAGCTACTCTCTCAACTAAATTTTTTGTTCTTTTGCTTCGATTGGGATTTTACCCTTAAAACCGTAACATATGAAAGCAAATTATTCTAGTTTCTTGTTGTTATATTTTTATATAACATATATACATGTTCATTCTATCTTTGGCCTTAAAGAGCTGGCTAAAATTTAAAACAAAACAAAAAACAACATTTCGCCTTTAGATTACCCTTCCATTTTCCCTGTTTTCATTTCGCTTCGTCTGGAAGCTTCTTTCAAGTCTAATCAACGGCATTTCATCAGCGTAAATTTTAATTAATATAAATTACAACAACTGACGGCTGGAGAGGAGGAAAAAAATGTATTTCGGACGCCTCGAAAAAGGGTTCTGCGAAGGCAGGTGGCAAATGCCGGCTAATCATATTTCAAGGCTTTTGGCCAAGACGAAATTCGGCAGCAGCAACAAAGAACTGAGTAATACTTGGCCACGTCGGCAGGCGCTGTTATTAGCAATGTCATAATTTCATTACTGTCAACGACCGCGACATGGCTGCCATAGCCGCCTCACTCCTTTTTAACTGATCCGCGCTGTCCTGGGATCTCCCCCCTCTGTGCTCTGTCCCGTCTAAATTACACACGCGTGGCAGGTCTATTTATTACCGTTAGCGGTAATCCTAAGCCACGTCGGCGGCATCACAAGACAAAAGGCAACAGAATATTGGTAAGAAAATGAGCAAGAATAGCTTGATACCCTTTAAAAGTTTTTAATTAAGGGACTCAATAAGAGGTAAAATATATTGTCCAGTTTATTTTTACTAATATTTCAATAGAAGGAAAGTATCACGTCTCATAATAATTATATATTTTTAAATATATAATTAAAGCAAAAAAAATTACACAACTTTTTAGTTTTCTGTTAGCTTGTTAATAATAATAGTAATTATTTTTTTAATAATATCAATTCTAGTGATAGATGTTTATTCGCTTTTATGATCTGCCCACGGCAGTATAAGTAAATAAATGAACAGATATTGATTACTTATTTTTTCAAGATAACTAAATTAATTTTCTAGAAATTCATAAGTCTCATAGTTATCATCTGGACCATTGCCAAATGAATACCATTTGTCACCGAGGACTAACAATCTGTAACCTGCCCCCAGCTTGGACCAATATGCCTGAGATATCCATCTTTTTGGCCCGGCTAAGCGGTAAGTTCTGCCTGAAAAGTTTCCTTGCAGCCATTCTCATTTTTTCGGGAGGGTAGCTTCTGTCGCGCAAATTTTTCACAGCCAATATATCATTATAATTTGCATATCCGGCGCTGTTGGAAAATTGAGTATCCTGCCGGAGGATGAGAGCAGTCTGGAACCGAAGTTGGACGGAAAATGGGACTGGGACTGGGCCCGGTAAAGGGACGGAGAGTGGGAATAAGGCTAAGACTGAGACCGAGACCGAGAGGAATCCCTTTCGCTGGCAGCTGTTGCCACACAAATGTCTCAAGTGGCAATCAAGGCGCTTCCATTCAAATTTACGTCGCAACAAATTACCGCTCATTTGTCAACTTGCCACGCCCCTTCCGTTCCCACCTCCACTTCTTAAAGCCCATTCCGCACTCTGGAAATACCCCCTATATGGTAGTGTGAAAAATCTATGCTTGGCAGCAAATGTTCCGCGAAATGTGACCAGAAACCCAGAATCCAGAAAGAAAGCTTCACCCCAAGGCTAATTTCCGCCTTTTCTCACAATCCCCAAAAGATTTGATATATTTTTATGAAAAGCTTCGGCCAAAGAGTGTTGACAGACAACAAATGCCTTTGACTAGCTATTAGTTCGTTTTTTTCTTTTCCTTCGCGTAAATTCGTTAATTAGGAGGGAACAGTAGGGAATTAAACATATTTCTAATTAAGTCAATCATTATTCACTTTTTAAAATTATTTATACAGAGGCCTTACCGCAATAGATTATATTTTCTTTGATTAAATACTGTTGATGTCCTCGGTCAATTTTAGCAAAATAATTATGTTTGAAAGTGTAGTAATAAAAGTTTTAAAGTCTAAGCTAAAAGTTCTTATAATTGAATTAGTTTTCTGCTTGATAACTTTGTATTAAACCGGCGATGACAGGGAATAACAACATTGTAAAGCAACAAATTTGGCGAAAAGTAAACTATTTCATCATTTGCGGCCAGTTTTAAGTATCTCAAAGAGAGAGCCAAGAAATATTAAGGAAAATTGAGTGAGGCAACAAAATTGCAGCAAAAGATGAAACTCAAAGAAAAGTTGCTGCTACCTCGACTAAAGCTGAAAAACAAACGCCGTAATTTCTCACCTATTTATGGGCGTAATAAACGTTTATGATGATACTCCGGGCAGGATCCGCTCTTGGCCCTCTCTGAATGTTAGATTATGGGAACAACAATGTTGTCGAGTGCCAAACTTTAAGCATTACAGCCCACTTCTCGGGCAACATATGTTGGTCCAATCCTGACTTTTATTAACCTTCGACATCCAATTCTTGCAACTTTCTTCTCTTCAACTGAACCCTTTAGCCATAAGGCGTAGATTTTCCATTGCTGCTAAAACACCAGGTTAAGGTGTCTAGCGATAAAATCGTTAAAATACTAAGGATCTTATAAAAAGAAATCAAACCAATAACCATACTTTATAGAATTATAACGCAATAACCGCAGTCTCGGGCTAGTGCCACACAACAAGCTCATTAACTGAATGTTTAGCCACTGTCTTCCGATATTTCATGTGATTCCCAGAAACCAGTATTAGGGAATGTTGCAAAATCAAAATATGCCCAACTGCTGTTGCACAAATATTTGGCCTGGGTTTCTCTCCCCAAACCTTAGGGCAATCAAGTGTTGGCAAGGGGGAATGGGCCAGATAGCAAGTACTCCGACATTGTGGTTAATTCACATTACGTGAGAGTTGGACACAAACAATCTTTAATTAATTAAAATTCATTGCAGTCTGTCTGGGCCAGCTCAAAATCACAACATTCAAATGGCATATTAACTTACTTAGGCAAGCATGAGGCGAGGCGAAGGAATCCTGCTGCACAGTGTTTGGTTATTATTATTATTATTATTGTAGTTGCTGTTGCTGGTGGTCCTGGCCACTGTCAAATTGCTTGAAACAATGTTGATGTCCCTGCATAATATTTGGCCAGCCTGTGACTCAGGCCCTGCATTGGATTATTATTTGATTTGCCTTAAATTGCACGAGTTAAGCTGCAGGACACGAAGTCTCCTGAATTGAAATGTCTTCCAACGAAATAAGTATGTGTATGCAGTTATGGGGATCATGACAAATGCAGGCTGCCATCGGAGGAAGACTACGGGCGGCATTTCAATATGAACTCCATTCAACTAAGGGGGAAATCTATCAAAATTGGAAAGTGAAAGAACAAGAGCGGCGGTGCGAACGGGTAGTTATTCATGAATCAAATGCAGAAGAGAAGCTGTTTGAGTTTCCAGTTTCCCGCCAGTCACAAAGATTTATGGGCTTGCTGCCCATGTGTGTTAGAGCAAAAGGGAAGGACACACCGAGAGCGTAAGGACGAGGAGCGGAGGACCAACATAGGAAAGTATGCAAATTCCTGCTCCCGGTATTGGTTCTGCTTCTGCCACTAAATGGTTGAAATATTACTTGTAGCTATATTTTATGCACAGATTTATATAAAGAGGAGACAGCATAAGACGAGAAAGCTTTCCGGAAATGTATCGACTACTATGATCCCATTAGTGATCCCCCTTGTATAAGAAGGTTTTGTCGATCCCTATTTTGAGATTTCACAGTACACATTTATGAAATTAATGGCTTAACGTACCAGTCAATCAGGCAATCTCGTTACTGTCCGATTTATCCAAAAGCAGTTATGGTATATATTTGTCAGATTCGACAGAATCTGTGAAACTTACCTGAAATAGAAAGAAAATTATTAGTACATTTTTCCCATAAAGATCAAAGTCTGATGGAATTATTCGAGTAAAGACAAGGAGACATACAAACCTTGATCAAAGGGTCCTATGTAGGATCCTTTTGTGCATTGCAAACATTTGACAAATTAATATAACCATCTTCAAGGAATCTTAACTTTGCGAATCAGTTGAAATACGTAATGAAACTGAGTTGACTGAACTGTGGCACAGTCTAATATACCCAAGACCAGAAACAGTCCATCATTCGAAACAGGGTAAAAGTAGTCAAAGGAGAGCTAAATAAAAACCAAAATTATTTGGCCTAAATACGTTGACGGTATTGTACGCTTCGTAAGTGCTTTTCAATGTTCCTCCCACTCTACTCAATTTATGTGAACTTATTATACAACCAGAAGTAAAAGTGAATGATTTTCAAGCAATGAAAAACTGCATTATTGATTACCTTAAAAAGGAAGAGACATTGTCTAGTAGCACACAGCAGCATAAATGCTTTCGCTGTCGATTGACCATTTATTTAAACAGGGATTCTTTGGATCTTTATTCAATCACAACATTTGCCAAGCCGAAATTTTTACCCTAACAATGGTAATAACCAAATCTGCATACAACCCAGGGGAAAACACAATTTTCGGGCCCACAAAATAAAATTGATCAATCAAAATGTAAACATTATTTACGGTTTCTCGCCTAGAGAAACGGTTAAAAGGGAGACAGGACATGCAGGCGGGTATTTGCCTGCTGAAATAGGTTTCACCAATAATTAAAATTGAATATGCTAATCAATTGCCAAAGTGGGTGGCCATATATACAGACATACATTTATGTATGCGTATAAATATGTGAATATGTTTGTGAGGGCTGGAGGTAAACACAATTTTGCATTTGCGGTTTTCAACGCAATTTGTTACATCGAACATTTTGACAACTCAAGGCCCGCATACGCCCCGTCGCATGCCGAAGAGGTAATTTTATTAAAATACAACAACAATGGTAACAATAACAGGCAACATTCATTTCAATAATATCAGCAGCAACAGGACCAACAAAAACAATGGGTAACATTAGGGAAACCCGTTCCAACCCTTGGCATTTATTTTGATTGCGCTCAACCGTAAAATGACCCAAAAGAAAAAACCAAATAAAACCAAACAAAACAGAACTCCAACAAAAACAGAACCGAGAGCCAAAATAAAAACAAAAACAGACCGACAAAAAAGGTGATGGGAAAAATGAAAACCAAAACTAAATATCGACAGGGCGTAAAGCAAATAGGCCAAAAATTGTTTTATTTCAACTCTAATTTGGGCCAAAATTTTAATGATGATTGGCCGCCCTCAACGCCCAAACACTCGCACACACAGACAAATAGAACCCTTAACCCTTTTTGCGGTGCGCTGTGTTGATTATCCTCGAACGGGCAAAGGGCACAAAACAAACCGATTTTCTGTGTGATTTTTAAGTGGAAAATTTTAATTATTTATGCAGCTGTTTTGTCAGCACACTCTCATCGCCCAGGCAATTAATAACTTGCCAAGCAAATCGCTCGGCACTCACTGCTTCGGCGGATGGTGTGTATGGTACGGGTCTCAAGGATACCTCAACCAGTTGATTGCGACACTCTCCGCCAAAAAGGGGCTCGGGGAATGTGTCCCGCACATAAATTGTGACAGGGGAAAGTTTTGCAGCATGCGGCTGCGGTTAACCAAAAGTGAAAGGAGCAGGGACCAAGGAGCAAGGCGTTAGAACTGCTGCTCCCGAGTATTCAACATTTATGAGCAATATGTGGCCACTGTGGAAAATGCCAGGGCCGAAGACGTGCCTCAAACCCTCAATCTCCCGACACATCACACATCGCACCCAAGTCAAGTCGGCGTTTGACATGTGATTGAAAACTTTGACTTTGTTGCATGTGGTTGAGCAGAACAAAGGCTCGGGGAACACGAAAATAAAACGAGAAGTAAAACATAATATGAGGATGCCTGATGCCTGGTGACAGCCAGCAAAAAAGTAACAAGTTCAAAGGTTATTGCAGGTCTGATCGACAGCTAAATACTTGGTAATTCAGGGTAATGGAAAATATATAACATAAATTCGGATATTGACTTTAATAACAGAATGCCATTCCTTTAACTTTGAAGTGAATCTGAGAATTTGAGTTTTCTTTCGTTTGGACAAATTAAAATAAAATCTTTACTAAAGCCCATTCATATATATAAAGTAGAGTAACAATTTAGAATAAACATTTCAAATAAAATATAAATTGATAATAATTGCTTGATTAAACAACAAAGTGGAAAAACTGTAAACTATTTCTAAGGAGCTTACTATATCCAGCTATTCACCTAGAAACTCATGTTGCGTACCCTGTAGCATACTCCATAGGTAAGGGGTACAAAAAGATACCAAAGGAGAGCGTGGGAAAAAGTGGAAAGCTGAGAGGTTCGCAAGTTGGCAAGTTTTTAATAAAAAACCCGCTCGTTCGCTGGCTTGTCTTATGACAAATTCCAGGTTAGCTGCTGCCACACAAAGCTCAAAGTTACGAGTATTGAGAGCCAACCACTAGTGGCACTAGTACCACCTGCAGCAAAGTGTAATAAACGAAATAAAGGAATCTTTTAAATATTCCAACCCTTTGAGCTGCCCCAGAAAGGTGTAATGAAAAACTAAAGCAATTAGTCATGGAAGTTTAAAGATATCACTCCATTTTTTAATTCACCTATTCAGTAATTTATACAAGTTGAATCTGATTTTACATCGAACTTTGTTACGCCAATTTGTCAGAATGTTGTTGTCAATGGCTCGTAAATCCCACTATCGGAAAAGATGAATCAATAAATTACAATATAAAGCCGATCAGTATTCGTGTCAGCGACTTTAGTCAAGCGGATTTAAGCGAAACCGCCATCCTGACAGACTGAACAGCACAGATTTTATAAACTGGTAATTCTGATTTGAGCCCTTTGCTCTGAAGTAAAAAATTAAAAAAATATCTTAAAATACTTGTTTTCATAAAACAGAGTCCTAGATTTAAGGAGAGACATAAAAGAAAGCTAACTTCGAGAAGCGAAAGTGTATATACCCATGGGTTCGAAGGTGCAATCGATCATAACTAACTCAAAGAGGCATTAATCTTAATTCGTGTTGGCTGTTATAAAAATATTACCATTTAATATTCAATGGACAAGTGATATTTTTTAAATTCGAGGGGTAATCACTATCACTACCTCTATCACTATCACTATCACTATCACTATCACTATAGATGTAAACACTGGGGAGGCCGCGAACAAACTGAAGTCAGTGGTAGCAAGTTCCCATATTTATAGTCTCCGAGTAATGAGAAGAACAGAGAAAGTGAGAGCGAGAGAGAAAGAGATATCTCTGGAGATTGCCACAGAGAGAACAGAGAGCAACAGAGACAGACTTACCGAAAATGGTAGACAAAATGAGAAAGAGAAAAAGAGAGCGAGAAAGCGAGGAAAAGAGGATTATACATAGAGACTTAGGGACAGGGAAAAAAAGCAAATTGGAGTTAAAGAGGGAATGAGAGAGAGAAGCATGTAGAGAGGGAGATAGAGACAAATGCAGAGAAACCTATTCACTGCCATTACAAAAACGGATGCTGTTCTGCTGATGCTGATCAAGAAGATATAATCTATTTATTGATTTTTTACTGCGTTGCTAAATTCTGACTATAACTATAATATCCTGCAAGTAGATGAATATATGCAAAGTCTTAAATATATCCTAAAATAACATTTTTGAAATGATGATCGGTTAATATTGGCCTTCATATCATTTCAACTGTGAGCTCATAAAGCTCATGTTCTTCTTGAAATTCAAGCTACCCCATTGTCGGAACACACAAAGTCAAATGAGTTTTCACGCATATCAAAAATGATTACAGTAAAAAACTGGCTTGGCAGCAAAAAGCGAGATCAGAGCCGTGTAATTACAATAAATGCGACATTTAAATGCCTTGCTTATCGGACGCGCAATTATATTGACAACGATGCTGACCGAGAACGGAAGCGAAACGGAGTGAAACAAAGAGGAAGGACCGAACCTGACCAAACCAAACCAAACCGATTCACATTAATGCGCATAAATATGAAATCATGCGTTAAGATCAACAATTCAACAATTAAAACTTAATTGCATTAACATGAAATGTGCATCATCAACAATGCGAGCGAATGGATGAATGGCGGCGAAGGATGCAAAAGGACGTGGCCGCTGGCCATGTGACAGTTTTCAGTTTTCGGTTTTTGGTTTTTCAGTTTTTCTGTTTTTCAGTCTTCCGCACAAAAGTCCGATAATCTGGAAACGGAAATGCTGCCAGGATCTGTTATCTTTGCGCGCTCTCGCTGGGGTTCAATTTATGGAAAATTGTTTTGAAGTAATGGGAATGTTTGCTTTTTATATTTTCGGTGTGTAACCTGCATTAAAAAGGGATCAGCCGAGCACACACTCACAGACACACACACACACACACACGCACAGAGAGCTCTCCCGTGGAATGTGGAGCCATTAAATGGTTAGGTTCCCGCCACCGAGTCCCCCCTTTCACACCCACTCCTGTGCCCGCCGCCAACCTCAAAATGCTTAAATGGCTTTTTTGTTACACGTAGGAAAATACTTTGTTGTCTGTGCGAGGACAGGGAGGGCCGGGCGGTGCAGAATGGCGAAGTCTGCTGAGAAAAGAGGATGCTGCCTTTTGTGCGTTTTGGCGCTGGCATGCTGGTGTGAATTTATATTACAAACTATTACTGTCAAAAAACACGTTTACATAGCACAAATATACCAAAAGCCACACACACACATATATATATATACTGGCATATGAAGGTTTTCTCCCGTCTTAACCCTCTGCTGCCCCCTGGGATGTCCACCCACCCGAAATATCTTAGCCTTCCCCATATAAGAATATATGTATGTATGGTACTACATCTGTGTGTGGGTGGGGTTTAAGGGTAGGTGGAAACATCTTGCTCGGGGTCACACTCCTACACTGTATATCTGAAGGTCATAAGTGAACTAGAAAATACCCAGTGGACTATAGAAATTATAATACTATATATGCTACTACAATATTTTGTTTTGAAATACAGTTCAGAAAGAAAGTATGTTAAAAATGTTAAAGATCAGTTGAAGAAGAAAAGAATTTCAAGCAGCCGGATTTGAATTGTACAATACAATACAAACTTAAATAAATATACCTGGTTTTTTGCCAAAAATCATGAATAAGGTATAAGTGGGTATCACTAAATATTTTAAGACAAAAAGCAATTTGCCAATTATTTTTCTTATAAACAATTCTTCTGATTGTCTAAACTAAAATAGCAATATATAATTTAAAGTTATTGGGACTGTTACCAACCTTTGATAATTATTCCCACTTACAACACGTTTGCCTAATATTCTCCACTTCCTAGAAACAAGAAGGGTACTAAAAAGTGCTTTGCTGACACAGTTTGTGGAAATGGCTCTGAGCTTTGGCATTAGGCAACTTGGACGTGGCTGCTGCTACAAGGTGTTAACGGTCGGCCTTATGGACTTGTCCATAAGCTCGTGTCTAAGACAGTCTGTCTGCCCGTCTCACCATCCCGCCACCCGCCCGACCTCGCCCTCAGTCCCATTCCTGGCTTCGAGACGCCGCATCAGCATTAGTTTTAATGCGTCGCCCCGACGGCTGAGAGCAACAAACTGCTGCCAAGTGCACCTCCATTGCCTAGCAGGCCCATGCCCACGACTAGGCCACAGCCACGCCCCCCTTTTAGGCGGCAATTATTTACACAAATTTCATTAGCACAGCTGGCAGCCAAAAATGTTGGAATGGCGGCAGCACCATTCGCCCCATATGCCGAGTATGAAATGAAATTTCATTTAATTTGCAAGTTGCTTAATTTATTGCATGTTTACAATTTGCAATTTGTACAATTCGATTTATCAAAAACCAAGAACCCGCCGTAAGGATGGGCAGGGGCGGGGAAAACGCACGAGTTGGCAAATTAAATTAAATGCTGAAACATTGAAAGAGCCCATTGCAAAAGGACGAAAAAATGGGGCGGCTCAACTTTGTTCTCGTTGCGTGTCAACGCTTTCACTAGAATGTCTGTGTCGGTGTGGGGTCACGCCCCCATTACCCATTTTTGTGCCTATCGTACCAGTGGCTGCACCACCCAGCCACCAGTTAGCCACCACTGTCCCCACTTGACTCTCCTTTTGGTTTTGTCCTTAGCTATGGCCTCTGGCCTGTCTGCCAAACAGAAACAGAACAACTAGGAATAATATAGTTGAGTGCCTCGACTATAAGATACCGAACACTCTGTTTTTAAAAATAGTTACTATATTTAATTATAATATTTCATTTAGAATCAGTTTGGTTTAACAGTGCCCAAAGCCTTGATCTGCGATCACATAATTATGTCCTTGCATATATCTTTTGTGATATCCTTTAAATTCACTTTGCTCTATCCTCTCCCAAATTATTCCTTCTAATATGTACATGTATAAAATAACATGAATTTGGTATACCTGAGTACTGGGTATGAAATCAGAACCAGAACCCGAACCAACAGGCAACACACTTTAACTAGTTTGTCTGTTTGTCCCCTTGTTTGTCGCCACCATCATCTCTCCTCTGTCCATGTCTCTGCGTATGTCGCATGCAATTTTTGTGCTTGTCCTCTTTTATGGTAGCAGCACAGCAGAAACGTATTTACCTCATATTTAATTAAATTGCCAACGCAACTGAAATTTCAATGGTTTATTTGCATAGTTAAGTATTTGAGTGTAGATACCAAGCGGCACGCTACGGTTTTGTAGGTGAACAGGATACTCTTGACTTCTGACGGGTTTTCAATTAATTATTTAAATTTATTGTGTTATAATATAAGTAAATCAATAATTTATATATAGGGTATATATAAGAATCTGTAAGCTACACATATTCTTGATAAGCTGTTAGACTGGTGTAGATTGAACATTAATAAATATTTAAACCTCTTTTATTTTAATTTCAAACGTTTTAAAAAGTTATAGTTACATCATTGAAATTACCAACAAATATAATTTTAAAAACGTTATATATTGTAGTTTCATGCAAAAATGTATAAAAAGATTAGTTAATGTAAAATACATTATAATTTATAAAATTATCAAGAACTAAAATCAATTGTATAAAGTTACTGAAAATATTTATAATATATTTTAACAAAGAGTATTCCAAACACAGGCTTTGTTCGCATATATTTCCAGCCCTTGTGTTCCCTATTAGACTTGTTACAATTTGGCTTCATTTTATAAATTATAAAACAAAGAAAACTTTTTGGTCCGTGTGGCCTTGTTGTTTTCTAATCGGGATTAAAAATATCTCCAACAGAATTATTCAAGTGAAATGGCAAAGGGACATTTCGACGCATTTAAACATTCATGGATCTCTCTCTGGCGCACCATCCTCCTACCCCGATACACGTGGTAATTTGGCTAATTTAATGGAACATTCGGCACACGAAATAGATGCCAATCACCGAATTCCACATCCACTTCTATAGAGTTACGCACACACTCCCGCACTTAATTATGACCCCGAAAAGGCGGCTGTCTTACGCTTTGAACTTTTGGCCCCTGACTCCTTGGATTTATGTGCACGTATACGTAATTTATTTATTAACCCCTTGAACGGTGCGTGCGGAGCGCCCCAAAAACGTTTCCTCCTGCCGCTGCGGCATCTTGAAATAAATTTAAATTAGTTTTAACACATTAAGCGTAAAAAGGCAAGCCCCAAAAGTCTGCAATCGACATTATTGTTGTCCATACTTCGGGAACTGTGTGGAGGCTACGCAAACATAAACTTTAATGAATTTCGCCAAATCCAAATATGCGTCGGTGAACACATGAAGTTATTCTGCTAACCCTTTGCCGCCGTTTTCCCGGTTGCCATAGGAGCCCCGGAGTCAACCCAAATATTTGCATGAGTGCGCGGGTAAAAACTCGGAGGATCCTGCTGCGACTGATGCTGTGCCACCATAAACATTTTAGTTTGGTGAGAAAATTAAAGGCACACACTAAGGAACACAGACATACACTCAGTTTATACGTATTACTTCATTAGATAATTAAGAACGATGCTTAATATGTGTAATCGTATAAATTATAAAAATTTATCGGTAATACAAAGGTGGTACATGAAGCCCTTGCAAAAAAACATTGGAAAAAAAAATATATAGCCAAATAATTCGATTAATTAACTTGCAATAGAAATATAGCATAGTCGGGTAAAAGATTTGCATATATATCTATTTTTATTTATTTTTATTTATAAATTAATAATTAATTTAGTTGGAAAGCACAATATTTTAATATTGTCTGAATATCTGCACTTCTTCATATTTTGACTAGCTAAAAATGTCACTTTCGAACTTTATGTATTATCTTTTCTTGAATTTTCGAATTCACAATGCTACTTCGAGTTATGGGAAACGTATAAACATAGTAATAGGTGGTAATACATAGATACGCGTTCACCCACCTTCAGACTAGACAGTTATATTTTTCGGTTAGCAGCCTCAAATTGCAACTTTTCGCACTTGAATATGCCAAAAACTTCACACCCAGCATCTGCGTGGAACCGGAATAGTGGGACTGCGAAACAGAGATGGCAAGAGAGCGTCAGAGAGAGATAGAGAGAGAGAGAGAGAGAGAGAGAGAGAGAGATGAAAACAGAGAGATCCCGAGACCTCTTGAAACTTGAAAGCCGCAGAGAAAGGGGGTCGTCCTGGTAACGCCCTCACATTACGCATAAATTTTGCACTTTACAAATTTGCCACGCGCACGTTTGCGGCATTTTGTATAACATTTACACAGTTAGACAAGGACGGCAACAGAGAGCGAGTGGGATAGAGAGGGGGAAGGCTAGGAGGGGCGGGAAAATTAGGAGGGTTCGAGGTAAGTACATATGTAAAACGTGCGCCATTTGTCAGGCAGACAGGCGGCGCAAGGTGACAGTGCTCAAGGGCCTCGGAAAACTACTAAGCCTCCAGCTATTAAAGCCAACTTTGAATACCCTTTTTAATTAAATACTTCTGCAAAGAAAATAGTTGCTTAGTCGGAAATAACCCTGATTAGAGATTTTAAAAGTAAAAATTAAAAAGTTTTAAATGTATGATAAATTAGAACTATTAAAATATTAACATAAAGCTGCTGTCCTATTTCATTATTTGTTATTGAATCAAAATCAATAAAACAAAGCTGTTTAAAGTGAATAACTTTCCTATTTACCCTTCAAAGCCTAGCAAACCCGAACATATCTCCTATGGCATAGAGCATAATGAGCCAGGTCAGAATGCTTGAAGCGCTGAAAACTCCGCACGTTATAACATCACTTATACGGTTTTCTATCTAATCCAAACGCCCAACACACACACACATGCAGTTACATAACAAATTAGAATTGGATCCCACACAGTCTCGCACCTCTATCAGCCCGGCCACGCGGCGTATGCGTAATGTGTTCCTCCCATGTGCAGATGTTGTTGCTGCCAATGTTTCCCCTTGTACTATGTAGCCTGCGGTGCTTGTAAACTTGTAGCCCTGTCAAAATGTCAAAAATTTTCGAGGGTAGTCCTGCCCCACCTGCCCCGCCATCCCACCCCCCCTCAGGCGGGAACATCTTGGCACACTCTGAGCGATGAAAACGCGTAAAAAGAAAAACGGTAGCCGAAAGTGTAATTGGGCGTCGCTCGGGTTAATAGAGGTTACGGCATGGGCGCGATATTTTCGACGATGTCCCGCCCCCGCCACTTAGTTTTAATTAGTGGCTTACATTTCATGCAAAAGATATGACGAAATTGGTAACCCGAAATGGAGCAGCCCCAAGTGAGGAGATGCGGAGCGAAGTGTTATAGGTGCTTAGACCTTGCTCAAATTATGTGCCCCATTTCAGAAGACAGTCTTATCTGGCGCTTAAGCGCCATAATTACCATAGTGCGAGGGTAAACTTTAAAATGGTTATGTTGAAAACCAAAAATTGTATATAATTTATTGCGGCTTAAGGTGGAAAATTGAGTTTTGCGCAGTAATTCTGTTGCCAACAGCGCTCGGATTTTTTGACGAATCTAATGTTCTGTTTTTTGTTTGTATTTGATGTTATACGGATACAAATACTCTCTATTTTTTAATTAATAATAACAATATCCATTGCATTTTTGTAATAAAATCCTATCCAACTTTGACTTTGGAATACAGTGAATGTTGCCCAATTTACTAAAATAAATAAAATAATACATTTTATTTGTTTTTTTTTTTATTTTGGGAGGAAATAGGTTGTTTAAATACTTTATTTCATAAGACACATGTGCAAAATCGATCAGTTACAATATAATTTTTAAATTATATTAAGCCATTAATAGTTTCTCACAATTTATTACATTCCCAAAGACTCGGGAAATATTTAATGTTCCAGTTTTAAGCCTCTTAGCCTTAGCAATGTCAGAGTCTTCCTGTTTTCCTTCATTCAAAACTCAGTCACAATAGCAATGTTTCCATCGTTTCGTTGCCTTTGTGCCCTCCTCTACTCGACATATTCTACTTTCCCATGTATTTAAAAAGGACACCCACAGCGAGCACTGCGGATCTCGCGACAACAACGTGTACATTTGTAATTACATGCAATTCATTAAAGTGTAAATACAACATAAAAAAACTTGTTTATTAACAATTATAAAGCCCTTTAAAAAACTCGACTAAGTGATGACGCGCGAAGCAAAAATAAATGGGTAAAAAAAAAAACAAACTTTGAATAAAAATCAATTATTTTAACAAATAATTGTTGAAATGAATGTGTAAAACTGAAAACATTACATTTTAAGTTTTATCTATAACAATAGACAATAGGTCTGAGTTGTAATCCTAATTTTAAATTATTTAATTTGATTAATTTTAACTAATTAATTAAGTAGGCTTAACTGGAACGAACTTTTAATTTATTCTAATATAATTTTAAAATTATAAGCCTCTCGAATCGGCGAGTGCTTTCCAGGTTATTTAAGACCCAGATTTTGATGTTTCTGTGCATTCTCCATGCTACCCTTGACAAGTCGGAAAATGATTGTCAAGGAACCGCAGCTAGAAGCGGCTATTACTTTCCCTTAACCACCCACAGCCTCACCCCTTTTAGCACAGGATGTGCGCAGACAACAGGCATTTAAATTGTCATGGCAAGCAGCCTAGACGACAGCAGACTACAAGGACACCCAGAAAGGCTTGTCTCTGGCCCAAGAGGAGCAGAAGGATGGCGGCAATGTCAGGCAGGACGCAGGAGGCAGGGGGCGTGCCCGCTCGGCTGTGCTTTTTGTGGGAGCTGGGAAAAAAATATTACAGCCTGACGGAGCACTGGAAAACATATTTACACCTTGTTGCCATATGCTTAATGAGCAAAAAAGGCAAGATAAGGGACAAAAGGTGGGAAGGTGGGGGCAGGCCGAGGAATGGGATCCCTCCTGGCTGCCTTGCAATTGTAATTTTTGTTAAATTAACACGTTGCCAACTGTTGCCAGACGGAGCAGGGTTGTGTCCCCTCCTCGCCTGTTGCCGGAAGTTGTCAAGTGGCGTCGGCATAAATTCAATTAGCAAAGTGGCGTCGAGTGGCGATGGCACTGGAGCAGCGATGGCTTTAAGTAGCACACCAGAAACAGGTCCAGTTCCAGCTCCGGATCCACATCCGCATCCACACCCAGCTCCAGCTCTCCGTAGCCCAATGTATTAGCTCTGTGCATGGCCATTCGCATTTCGTTAGCCTTTTTCGACTCACAATCAGCGCAGTGAAGCGCACATCCTGTCAGCCTGAATGATTGTCCGGGGCTGAGTCCCGTTCTTGATTTAAACCGAAACTGAAATGCACACAAATGGATTCCGAACTTGACCTCCTCAGCCCGGCCCCTTCTATACGGCTTATCCAAGCCTGTTTCTATTATATTGTGAGTTTTATTTATACCAGGCAAAGGCAGAGGGTGATACGTTCACTGGGGAAAATCTTACAAATATTTACTGGTTATCTTATATTGCAGATATCTAATGTAAGGGATTTGTAATATAGTTTAAAATATATAAGCCTTGGATACTGATAAAAACATGGTTAAGGAAAACTTAAATGAAACATTTGTAATTTTGTAGAATTATTACATCAGATCAACAAAAAATAAACAAACTAATGTATTTTAACTTTAGAACCATCCCTTGAATGTTGTATACAATACACAAATCTTCAGAAAATCTGTTGACAATATATAATTGTACCAAAACTTAATCTAATAGGTTTCAATCATTTACTTTTAATAACTTTTGTAATTAAATTCAAGAACGAATGTTTTTCCTGTCAGTGTTAGCTTCTTTTCCCATTTTCCTGAAGTCAATTTTGGTTTTTCTTGTCCTGATTTGATACATGGGGAAGTGGCCTTCAGAGGGTGACCTTTGGGTTAGCGGGAACCGGCGGCGGTGGTGGCTGAGATTGTGGTTCTGGGGCACTAGCCATTTATGCGCGGCCCGTTAGCCTGGCAAGAACATCTTTTGATTTGCACCTGCAATTTGCTCGCGGCAACCACTAAAATGTGTCACTAAATGCTCAGCACGCGAAACAGCTCTGCACCCTGAATACGGTTCAAGCCAGCATCCAAGCAGTCAGCAATCAACCGAACAAAACTCAACAATGCCGTGGGGTTGCCATGGACAGAGTATTGATGTTGGACAAGCTTGGCTAGTACAAATACTTTGTTTAGTTAATAAATTTATATATTATGGAATTGTAAGTTATTTGGCATGAACTACTTTAAAAAGTGTTTAATAAATATAATAAAAAAACAGATTTTACTTCTAAGTGATCTATTTTAATGAATAATCGATTCCCTTGGATAATAAAGAAGTACAAACTTTTAAAATTTCCTTTTAAAGGGTATTTCCGTGGTCCACATAACACCAGTTGCCGCTTGGCACTCTTGTATTTCGTAGTTGGTTATGCATTTGTTAAGCTCGCGAACAGAAACTAGAAATTGCAACTCTCGCTTTCCCCATCTCTGGGCATGAGCTTGAGCTCTGGCTTATGACGCTACAGCTACACGCCCAGTAATTGCCCCAGCACTTGGTTGTAGTTGCTGTTCTTGGCCAACGTTTGCCGCATTCCGCGCGCCCCACTCACAACCCCGGGAAGACCCGCCCCCTCCCCCAGAAAACTAGCTTGGCCCCATGGAGCCACTAAAAACAACCGCAACACAAAACTATTTTGTTCACGCAATGCGAAAATGCATTGTTGTTGGCGCTCCTGCCGCTGGCATTTGGCGTTACGTATACGCAACGTATGCCGGGGCGCAATTTGCATTTGTATGCACATTGTTGTTAAGTGGGCGGCGAGCGGAGGAATGGGTGTGGACTTTTGTTGGTTTCGCTTGTAATTGCTTTAAACGTCATCATCACAGCCTCTTGCTACGCAGCTGAATGCATTTATTGGCCTTATTGTTGGACCGCTTGCCTGCCTGCCCTTTGTTTGGCCCGTTGCTGAAGTTTATTAAATTTCGCTTTGATTTAGCAATCAATATTCAATTCAGTTTAGGCATTGTTACAAAATTATAGTGGAAAGCTTATTAGACAATCTAATATAATGTATAATCCGTGGCGAGAAATGGGCTTTATTGCCAAGCGAAGGCCGACAGTTCATTTGAAAATCGTGCGGGTCAAGAAGCGACTTAAGGAAGCAACCAAAAAGTTTAAAAAGAACCGAGAAAAACTGATAGAGCTGCAGTTAAGAAATCGCATTAAGATGTTGGTAATCGAAGAGCTGGAGAAGAAAGTGAATCATATACCAACCAGTAAAACTCGGAAATAATTAAAAAATGGAAAATCTACAAAAACAATTTAATAATTTATATTGTTTAACAATCGCACCTGCATAATTTCAAGAACTATAAGAAATTCAAATAGACATATGCTGAATGCAAATTAAATAGCGTTGGATTACACACTATGAGAAACCACAACAATGTTCATAAAAGGTATGGAAATTTATATAAAATGTAATCCAATATAATTTTTTGAAGGAAAATTCAATACGCCAAATTAAACAAATTTCAACTTTAAGCATAGCCGAAGCCACTGGAAAGCCAAATCAATTTCCTGTTTTTTTTTCTTTTGCTACTGCACTCTGACTATGAAAATTTCAAATAAACTTTCGTAGGGCAGCCACCACAAAATCATATTCAAACTGCGCTCAATAAAAATCAAAGCCACTGAAGAATCATCGCATTGGAAACACACAAACGCAATATTCGAAATCCAGGGCAAATGGAAACTTGCACAGCATTAATAAATATTTACAGGCACGTCGCGTCCTCGTCGACGAAATGGCCTACTGGGCAGTTCCAGTCTCGGTCTCAGTTCTGGCAATGAAATCAAATCAAATATGCGCGCTGACGCTTTATATATCGCGCCGAGGCGGCAGCAGGATGGCTCGCTTTGGTGTGCTCACAAGAATTTAAATCATCCGACTTACATGCTACTTACAAGCCAAAGCGCCTATATGTATGCCCCATAAAATGTGAGCAAGACTGAGGGCAGAATGGCCAACTGCAAAAGATGAGACATTACACTGAACAAAAAATCAGTCTTAGAAGTTATATATCAAGAAACGAGTATTCTTTACTGGCTTGTGTAACAGATAACCACAATAAACAAATACAAAGTATCTGCTCCCATATTTACAAACAATTTGTTGGATAAATTACATTAAATATAGAAACTAAAAATCAAGAGGCTTTGTATTCATAATTATGTTGATTTTTCATTGTATACCTTAAAATTAATAGTACACAGCTCATACAATTAAAGTAGTCATAAAAATTTAAATGGCAACAACTGTTAAAAAAGACAAAAAGCAGAGCTATTTGTATCAGTATTCGGCTGTAAATTAACATATTTAAGTGTATTTAAAAGCGCAAGATATCTTTTTAATAATACTATTAATTTAAGTATCTAGCCAATGCATTATTTTGCCTTATTTTCATGGCATTTTCATTCGCTCAGTGATCGAAAACTGGAATAGCTGGAGCTGGAATTGAGTGGAGTGGCGAAAGGTCTCTGGCGGGCAGTTTTTGGACAACGCAGCAGCCTGAGACTGACACCGCCCCGGATAGACAGATAGATAGATGGCCGCCCACTTCGCCCCCTTTGGCGGCATGCAACAAAAACAAGGTTATTATTTCGGGTTCCGGACGGATGGTGGTGGCTCTTCGCCATCACCGTAGCTATTGCCATTGCCATTGCCCTTTTATGCACACGGAATTTTTATGAGTTAATTTAATTTATAGTTTTATTATTATGTCCAGTGCATAATAATGGGCAATGCTATCGGAGGTACTTCGCTCTCCTTCGAACAGTCGTTAAGCTAGGCCTTTCATGCACTTTTCAAGTGTGAACAGCCGCCCAAGGGTGGCCTTTTTGGCCATTTCCTAGCCCGCGTTGTCTTTCGTTTGGGGCCAGAACAACTTGTAAACAAGTCGGAATGGCGCATAAATTTAATTTAAACGCCGGGATGCCGGAGAGTATGCTACGATTTTTGCACTGTTGATTTATACGCTAATAAAAGCAATTTCACTGAATGCCAAATGAAAGCAGCTCCAGCAGAATCGGAGTAGCTGACAGACAGACAAAAAGGGGAAGAAATGGAGATGGAGATGGAGATGGTGTGGAGAAAGTCAGGGGGGGTTGAGTGAAACAGACCCTGCGCCTGCCTTTGACATTGTAGACAAGCGGTTCAAGTGGTTGCTTCAGCTTCCCGGCCATTTTGGCGGCCACTCCAAGTTTTATTTACGCAGCAAATTTAATTATTTACTCTGGCTTTTCGAGTTGAGTTTTGTGGGGCAAACTAATGGATTGACCGACTGCCCCCGCCGCTCCTAGCCCTTCTAGAATTATGATTAACTTTGCCCTCAGCCAACTGAACTGGCGACCTTAAAGCCGAGCGAGCCCTCTTTAAAGTGATTTCTCTGCAGCATTTATTATTTATTCAACAAGTTTAGGACCGCCTTTACGCTTCTTTTTCCCCCTAATATTGTTCACATTTTAATAACATGAATACTTAACATGCATTTTACATGCGCGCTTTCAGTCCCATTTTATTCAATGTTCGCCCGGCAACAAAACATTTAAATTACAAATGTATTAATTTTGCAACAATGAAATGCCAACGCGTAACAACAAAGCAGCACAATATATCGAAACTAAACTAAACGAACATGCCAGGAGCACACATTTTGACTAATGCTGGATGACTTTCAAATGTTTTAAAGCCGACAAAAAGCACACATGGCCAAAACAATGTTAAGCCAAAAGGAAAGTAACGAAACGCAGGAGCGAAAAAAGTGCGAGCCAGATCCTGAATATTTCACCTGATACATGAATAAAGGGAAGCGCAGTGAGAGCGAAACGCACACTCATGCCGTTGGGTATTAAGCTTTAATGAAGCAATAAATTTAAAATCCGCCTTTTTTATTATGACAAAAAGAGATGCGCACATTGTGAGAGAGAGAGGCAGAGCAACAGAGACAGAGACAGGGAACAGGGCAAGGATAAGGCTGAGCGAAAGAGAGGCCTATCAGTTTGGCGTGTTCGTTTGTATAAATACATAAACCTTTTTAAGCTGTCAAGTGATATGTCAAAATTGATATCCGAGTCATTTAAAATGCATGCAAATATGGCGCATCGACAAAAAACCGAAACGAATAAGGAGTCGGGGGCCAGTAGTTGGCGGACAGGGAGCAAAGTGCGGCGGCAGGATCCAAACACGTAGGACGCAGGACTCGCAGCCCATTTGCATAAATACGTTTATGTAATGTGAAATGTCAGCGACAGCGTCAAGAACCTTGCATGCCCCAAAATATACACGGGAATGCCATGGAGCTGCCTTCCTTTTTGCAAAAACGCACTCCACTCAACTCAACTCTCGGTCCTCCTTTTTTGTGCACTTTTTCAGTTCGAAGTTGGTCTTTATTACTTTCTTTTTTTTTGCACCCTGAACTGCATTGAAATTCATAACACATCTGATGCATAAACGCCCCCAAGCTGGCTATGGAAATTTCACGCATTTTATTAACACTGCAGGGGGCGTGGCCGTGCCTCTTCTGTCACTGACATCGCAATGAAAACAACAAGGACCAAAAACAATCGAGCAACAGGGGGTGCGAAATGATGGATTTATTAATTATAATTTTACTTTCATGTCGCCGTTTCGAATTATTATCGATTGTTTTCCACCCACTATGCAGTGCGGCATATTGTCAACAGATGATTTTAATTTTTTTTCTCTCATTTGAAATGTTGATTACCGCAGATAAACAAAAGCCTTATTATTTGGAGTTGATCTTTAAAGCGGTGATTATAGATTTTAATCACAAAAGTAGGATGAATAGTGAACAAAGATATGGCACATAATAATATAATAATCGATAGTCAAATCATATTATTATTCTTTAAAAAATATATATATAAAAAAACGTATTGCAAACACCCAAGTCCCTTAGTTAATATCATGCATATATATTCATGGTGATATTGCTATCAAATTATCTGAAGCATGGCTTCAGCTCGAGACTTAATCCACAGATCCTTAAAGCCACTGTGTCACAAATATTTTCATGTCTTCAGTTCGCACCTCACTTCATTTTCCGCGACTGCACTTGGCTTCCGTTTCCACATCCGCTGCTGCAACCTCATTTGCTCCTTCATCTTTCAAAGGCTTTGGTGCCCTCATCCAGTTGCCTATGTTCACTCCATCCTTGTCAGTCTGTCTGAAGGCAACATATGGAGGCGCACACTCCTCATTGTTGCTGTTGTTCCTATTTACACTAGCTTGCAAAAGTATGTAAGGACAAAGGATAAAGCATATCTTTATCTCCTCAAAGAGTGTTAAGAAATTACTTATTAGATGAATAAATATTTGCATACAATAATTCTTCAGCCGAAATATTCAAATCAAACAACATAGAAACAGAAACAGAGTTTCAATAGGAAAATATAAAAAGTTGTATAATTTATATATATAGATAGATAGATAGATTTATATATATAGATAGATAGATATAACAAACTCTCTAAACATTTGAAAAATTATTTTAGTACTATACGAAATCAATTTCTTTTGGGGAAACTATTTACGGGTAAGCTAGTGTTGTTACTGGCTGCATTTTTGGGGCGCGTGCAAAACGTTGATGCATTACTTTCAACTTAACGCGTTTATTGTGCAATATAACGCGCCACACACTCGCCCGTCCAGCACACACACACACACTCGGTCGGAAAAGCTGCACTGCCATTGCAAAATGTTGCTTATGAATTATTATGAGCCCGATGCACGCATTTTGCATTTGGCTACATTTTATGGCAGCGAAATTTGTTGGTGCCGTTGTCTGCCATCTATTTGCCAGCTAGCCGAAAACTTTCACAGTTGTTCGGCGGAAAATGCAGGCCGCGGTTGCGAGTTGCAAGTTGCAAGTAGCTGCACGCTGCAGCCATGACCAGAGAGCCCCAGTTTTGGGCCATTTATGAGTGATTTGCCAACTGGTTTTTGTTGCCCACCGCATCGTCGCGCGTCCCAATTTGGCCGCTGCCGAGCTCCAAACTTATTTCCAAGTGCATAATTCATTGTTTCGCCCACATTATTTTCATGTCATAAGTTGGGCAGATGTTCGCCAGCCGCCTCCCCAACGTCACTCCCCGCCATCAGCCAGCAAATTGGCTACAAGGCATATGGAATTAGTTCTATTTTAGTTGGCAACTGGGACTGTCACTGGCAATATTCTGAGAAACTTCTCGCGGCATGCAGTTGAAATATAATTTCGCTAAACATTTAATTGAATTGTTAAGAATTTAAAAAAAAATACACAAGAAACTGCAAGAGTGCTCGGAAGATAGCTGACATTATACCATTAAAAAAGAGTGCTGCAAGGCAGCCAATGACAGGTTGGAGAAAAGATGAGTAAAAGCAATTTTTTTTGTAAACTATTTTCAGAGAACTGAATGGGATGAATGCCAATGTGTACATAATCTTAAAAGCAGTCAGTAGGAAAACTATTTAATTTACCCAAATTAGACACCATATGACAAACTAATCCTTTTTTTTACCTAAATATGGACCTAACTATGACAAGAAATGGATATTATTAACACATCTAACTTTTTATTTTTCTTTTTATGATTAATTTTGTACACAATTTTATGCAAGTCTTCTACTGACACATCATATTTTGATTACTATTCAAATCTAGTCAACATGCCATATGACAGAATTTGTGATTTTTTGGCATTTCAAATAAACCACTCTCTTTCATGTGGCGCTTAAAAAGAGCACCTTTCCTCGACCCGAGTCAAATATATTTTTTCCAGAGCAAAAGCTCACGCTTAATGCATTTGGCAAATCTAGTTAGTTGCCACAGCTGCGGATGCTGTGGATGCTGCTGGCACTGCTCTTGCTCCATTTCCTCGGCACCGGAGTCCCAGACCAGGCGCTGTGCACCTTTAAGCAAATTCAAACTCGATTTGCACTCAAACTAAATGTGTTTACTCTTCACTCGCAGGCAAAAACTATTTACGAGAGGTACACGGCAACCTTGCCGGCGGCTTAGTTATTTACATTTGGCTTGGGAGCAACACCTGGCCACGACCACCTTTTTGCCGCTAAAAACACCCTCATTTCTACCTGGCAATGTGAGCCATTTCGTGCACCTTTCAACGCCGCCAGGCAAAGATGCTTCATCAGCCATGGAATGCTCCCACTTTTCCTTCCTTCGAACAGCTCCCACTTTCCCCCCTCGGACAGCATCAATTGCACCCAAAATAACTGGCAGGCGATTGTTTCTTGCCTGGTGTGTTAACACACAGAGAAAAATGCTTAAGTAGATCTTTAAAAATTAATTACCAATAATAATTTAAAATTTAATAATTTTAATTTGTAATTTTGATTAAATATTATTTCGAAAAATCCTAATAATTAAACTAAATCAAAATCCAGAATTTGTACAATGATTCCGTCAAGATTTTTCATCTGTGCATAAATCTATCTCCTTTGGGAAAATTTCAATTTTAAATAAACTAAAATATCGTGGCAGAGTCGAGCACAACTTTTTCGTACTTCCCCTTTGCAGTCTTCAATTAAATCGATTAATTTGAGAAACAAAAAGAAGAAAGGACGGAGAACAGGAGCAAAACTTTGGCATTGCACCGCTCCCGAAAGAAGCCTGAGATAAATGGCAGCCGTTTGGGTCTGGTCGTTGATTAGCTGTTCAGACTGAAGAGACCGAAGCCCTGGCGTGGCCGAACATTTTAAATGTTGTTCTTCCACCGGAGAAGCTGGAGAACTGCAGAGGAACTGCAGCAGGAGCTCTGAACACTCTGCCATTGTCCGTCCGCCTGTCACTTTGTTTGTCTTGTGCGAAGTTTGTTTATTTAGTAAAATTGGAAGTTCCAATGCAACGTGAAGGAGTTGTTTAATTGCCATTAAGCTGTGACAAGGCAGCTGCTCTGATATCAAGACTATCCTGCATCGGAGTGCTTTGATTAAGCAGGTGTAAGAAATGGACATTGTATGGGGTATAGCTTGTTACCTGAGCATACAATAATTGCATAATTTTAAAGGAGGTGGTAATCGACAGCGAAGAAATATATTTAAAAAATTGTAATTAATAACTTCTTATTTCAATAAAAAGATAAGTAGGCACTCTACAATTTTAAAGCCTTAAAATTGTAAAAGCAACTATATTCAAGATTTCAGCTTTAAGGCCAGTTGTTTATATTTAAAAAATATTGCCCTAAAACCTAATATTGTTAATTTCTCCCGCTTTATAACCTTTAATGTATATTCAATTAAATTACCTATTTGATTTCATTTCATCTTCCCATTTTCACTGTCAATTTTGGCCAAAATCTAAGTGAAAAACTGGGGGAGGAGGAGGCTCCTGATGGCCAATATGGGTCTATACCGGATTGGTTGCTATTGGCAATCGTTCGTTTATGTTTGTGCCTGGTCAGGCAATAAATATTTTATGCATTGACACTTTTTTGGCACTAAGCCAATAATACGCACACGACAATGACTCATTGTTGTTGCCGTTCTGTTGCGCCGTTGCACTGCAAATAAATTAAATGCAGTGTGGACCTTTGTTGCAAGGCCATTGTTGTTGCCGTTGTAACAAATGACACTGTTGCAATTTGTAAAAGCTAATCAGAGATGGAATGGGCTGCAGAGTGGCGGCCATCGAGAGGATATGCCCACTATACTGTATAGTACAGTGCCTGCACGGCGAGAGCGGAGAGATTGGAGTCTCATGATGGCGCCCATAATCAAAAGCTTTCATGCGCATTACCAATACAATTAGCTGCATTCGTCCTGTGTGCCTCTGACCGTGTCTGTATTTATGCTGGGGGCCAAAGGGGTTAAGTGGTGGGAAAGTTTTAAGTGGCGCACGCTGCTCGCATTTCGCATTTCAGATAGGGTCAAATATCCCCAACACACATAGCACACACGCTGCAACACTGGAAAATGCAGTTAATTTTGCATTTTGTTTGCCACAAATTGTTGTTTCGAACGAGCGCTTCGGAGGGGCGGCCAGATAGCCCATTTCGACTGTTAATCTGTTGGGGCACTTGCAAATTTATGGCAATTGCTTTGATAAATGCCCCCGAGCAGCGAAAAATTGTCACAGAGTTAGACGGGGCCATGGAGCACCAAGTGAAAGCAATATAAATTGACAAATGTGCCGAGGACACGACAGCGGCTTTGCAGGACAACTTGGGCAGGACCCAAAATAGTCTCCGCCCCCCTGATAGATTACCCACGCACACACACACACACACAGCCTTTGATTTCTTGGCAAAATTTTTAATTAAAATGAAACATTCTGTGGGCCATACAAAAATGCTTTTAGCCTAAGCACTTAATTAAAACGCTCATAATTATAAGATGAAATAGAAAATGCGGCAAGCTCTGACGGATGGGTCGGGGGTTCTATGTAAAAAGTGAAAACCTTTGACCAAAACACACAAATGATGCTGCCTGCATTTCAATTTACTTAAATGGCATATATACATCTGCACAACAAATGCGACCCCAAAGGCGAACCGAAATAAACTGAAAATTTGTAGCTCATGTGAAAAACCCAAAGCAAAAAATGAAACAAGAAAAACCATATAAAAAGGTAAATAGATGGCAACCGAAAAATCATGTAGGCAAACATAATTTAGCTTCAAGTTCAAGGGATCGTTTGTGTTTTTCGGCGAACAAGCACTAATCTCATCTTTATCCTACAAATGAAAGTGAAATTGAGTTAGAGCTGGAAAAAATATGAGGATTACGAGGACTTTAAAATGAGCTACGACATGAATTAGAGAATATTTTTAGTAGAAGTTTAGTTAGGAGTAAGTTGAAAATTTAAATGGTAAACTTTTTTTTTATGAAATAAATTGAATTGCTAACTTTTTTAACATTAACAATTTGTAGTCATAGAATATAACGATTTCTTCTTAAATTACATATTAAACTTTAATCTTTTTTGTATTATTTTTCACAAATTTGAAACATGCGAAAATGGAAATACGAGCACCTTTTCCATTCACTTTTCACTCAGCTTTCATCAACTAACCAATAAGCCCTACCAAAATTGAATTGTTACAGCGTGCACACATCGACCGACAAATACATGCATAGTAGTATATAAAATTTATGAAATAAGACCCATTAAAGCACCTCAGTCGAAATAACAACAAATATGGGAATATGTACGGACGCATATCTACGGACAAGCTTGTTTGTCAGACACATACTGGCCAGGAAAAAGTATGCTAACATAAAAATCAACAAGGAGAAATCAGAGAGAAATATACACATACACAAGCAAACATATGACCAGCACACAGATACAAATCACTTGGCCACACATGCCAGACGAGACACGCCCCCAACTAGCATTATACGCCCAAAGTAAGAGGACACTGGCAAAAATGGAAGAGTAGAAAGATTTAAGATTTGTGAAGGGCTTAAATCAAATTGTATTTGTTTATTAAGCGGTATAAAATAATTTAAATTATAAATCAAATACAATTTTAATAATTTTATTATATTTATTTAATAACAATATAAAAGGGTAAGAAACAAAAAATATGAATATTCTAAAAACAATAAGAAAATACCAAGGAATATATAACAAATTTATTTGTGAATATTATTAGGTTCAGTTAAAAGTATACTTCTTAATTAAAAAATAATATTTCCCCATTATTGTTTTCACAGTGTAGCAGCAGCTGAGAAGTGAAAGGAGAAAAGGAAAATCTTTGGGCACACACACTCTCCGGCTCAGAAAATAAAACTAACTTGACCCGAAACTACAATGAACAAATAGCAAGGCCAGAACTCAAGGCAACTCGGACACCCTGGATATCCTTTCGATCCTTTCTGGGTGGGGGGGGCAGCGGCCTGGCTGGATACAAAAAATATAAGCAAAGGAAAGCTGAGAGAAAGCTGAACGAGAGGTTGAGTTCATATTTTATGCGCATAGCGGCACATGTTTAAATTAACATAAAGCGAAATTGAGCTGCTGCCAGGGCGGTGCCCAAAAGTTGACATTAGGCGCACACCCACCCACCTATATACACATACAGAGCGACCTTCACCAACCCCAAGCCAGCCCCCAGATGGACTCAAAAATTCCACACAAAAGTTGAATTTTATATGTCAAATTCGGGCTTGGGTATAACGCAAGTAAGAAAAAATGGAAAAGGATTTTTGCGCGGCCTTTTTACATATTTCTCCGCTCGGGTCAGGCACATAACTGTGCATGGCATAATAATGATGCCCCACTCAACCGCAGAGTGGCTGGAATGGGAATGCGAATGGGTGGTTCGGTAGCCGGTGGCCGGTGGCCGGAGGCGTGGCACCTATGAAACACGATGCCAACTGTCTGGTCAGTCAGACCTCGCCTGGAATCGTTCAAATAAAGTGGAAAGTCGATAAATGTGAAATCAAGGCGTGCGACGAAGCCAACGGAAATCCGATTCGAAATGCATATTTTGTAGCAAAAGCTGATTTTTCCGAGAATGACTGAATAATCGGCTTTAATCATAGGGAAAAAGTAAGAATTAAATCACAACTGCATTAACTTATTGGTCAATTTACTGTGGAAATACAAAATAAAATAATAATATTAAAAACACACAGTTAGGCCAATTAAATCTGTAATCTATATATAAAAAATTCAAGATTTATAAACGCTTCAAAATACTATAAAGTATACTTGATAAGAATAGTTAATTAAATTATTTCTGTTACAAAAATGACATGGTTATGTAGAAACCATTATCTCCTTGCATAGTTCCTGTGTAATTTCTAGATCCCAGCCATTGTCAATCTATAAAATTTTTATTATGCAAACGCCTCCAACACTCCACGCTCTTTGACCAATTTGATGCCACTTGGCTCGTGATTTATTCACTGGCTCAATCATCGCTGTGCCAGCATCCGATTCCGGAGACCAAAGGAGGTTTATGTGTGCGCAATGCAATAGACAGATGATGCGGCCAACGTCTTATTACATTGCCAATCGCCAGGCTTCGTTTGAAAATAGCCAAACGCAAATACTCGCACATGACCTAGCCCGGAATCAGACTTAGGCCATATATATAAGCTTGTGTATCTCTTATGGAATTTCTTCTTTGATTAGAAGCGCTTCAATGGCACTCAACTGAATGTTCCAACACTGAAGAAGTTTATATAACTAAAATTGTATAAATCTAAATGCATACATAAATATTGCATTATTTTTATATTCAATTAAGTCATACTTTCTTAAGAAGCACATCTTCTTTGCAATTTAAAAAGTCCCCGTATTATTATAATTATTTTATGATTGATAGAAGATCTTTGGTATTTTAGCTACTGCGTAATTTTGTTCAGTGAATCATCCTTGACTTGAGTTTTGTGGGTTTGGACAATTTCCTGGTCAAAACGAAAAAGGGACAGCCCATAAATTTATGTGCCGCCCTTCTGGCCTCAATAATGAGTAAAAATTTTCGATAATTCGGGGTTTCTTGGCCGCTTTGGTGTCCCTTTTTTGGCTGCGCTTCGCTGGACACGACTCATTTGTAATTCACTTTCACTGCCTATTTATTTGCAATTTATTATGGATCGTTTGAGTGAGAGAGACCGACGAGGAGAAATGGAATGAAATGTCGGCTCATTGGATTATCGAGCCGTCTTTGATTTCGGGCCTGGGGAGCTAAAACCCTGCTATGGGTGTGGGAAGCCAAAGGGGAGACTTCTAAAAAATCCCATAAATGTTAATTGCATTGTTGGCTTCATTGTCTGCCATCAGCAGCAGGGCGAGGGGTTGACAATTATGTGTCCCCACACACAGGAACATGAGGCCAAAGAATTTTTCGGCCAGGACATCAAATTCATTAGAAACGCCTCGCACTGAAAATGGAAAAGGAGAGTCTTGGCAGCCCTCAGACTGCCGATGCTGCTTGTGTTCCTGCATGCAAAACGATGTTTTAATATGAAATTAGTTGAGTCCTGTGCTCCCTGGCTCCGGTGCGTGCAGCAGTCTGTGTTGAGTTGGCAAGCTGGCAAGCTGGCAAGCTGGAGTACCGGACAGGACTCAGCACTTGGCAAAAGTAAAACAAATACAAATTGCTTGCCATGTACTTATTTGGTCAACAAATGACAGGACATTCCCTCACACACACACTGCCAGGGAAAACGTATAGCCCACATTAACACAACATTGCGACTGTTGACTTACGCAACAAGAAACAGTTACGACCAACTGCCAAAGTAGGAGGAACAGTGTCTGCCGCTACCGCAAAGCTGGAACACCGAATGGCAGAAGGCTGAGGCGGAAGTAGTTAGCATTTAAGCCTGGCTAACGACAGTCGTGGTCCATTCAAGATGGAAAGCCAGCCTGTTGGCTAGAACAATTAAGACAAAGTGTAAATGCTTCTTCCATTGACTTTTTAAATGGAAATGGGTCTGAGTATTTAGGAATAGGAGTTTGGCCAAGGAACGGAATAAGATGGGTTGGAAGGTTCGATACAAAATATTGCTCTATTTGCGGGAATAATTGAATATACTATTCCTTGCGGATATTTTATACACCTGATTCAAGAGAAGCCTGTAAGGACGTTACCAAAAATAAGTAATAAAATCCTTTTTTGATCCTCTGCTTTATGTATAGCAACTAAAATTAGGGTGAGAAAATATATCACAAAATTACCAGCTATATGTTTAATTAATTTTACCTGCAATCTATGAACATTTTCAACGCTTAATAAATATACATTGAGCTCCACGACCTAGTAATTTTTCCAGCTCTTTCTCCTGCCAATTTAGAGTTTATTTCGCCAGAGCTCCCTAATAGACTTGGCATCCACAATTTCTCTCGTTCCTTTCAGCACTGCCGCATTCTTCCCCCTTTTGATTTGACATGCGGCAGGCTGCCTGAACTTTTTCAACTGTCAATTAAAAGCGAAACTAATTAAACTTTGCAACACTGGCACAGACGAGACGCGTAATTAATCGACACATATACCAGCCGCAAAAAACGCCCACGAAACGCTCAGACTACGGGAGAACGTGGCAGTCTAAGGGAAGGCAATGGTAATGCAACAAACGCTTAAACTTTAATTAAACTTTCATATAAACACAGAGTCATGGACGCCAATGACGATGACGACAATTATTAATCAATTTGGTGATTTAGTTAAGCAAAAAAGGATTTAAGCAAGAGCAACAAGAGCAGCGAACAACAAAAAACTTCCGTGTGCAAACAAAATTATGTCCGCTATTGCCTTTGTTAACTCCAACCGACCCTGCGTGGCAAGAGAACCACCCACAGGAAGGTCACGAGGAAGAAAGCACATTGTCATCATTGAGAAACGCCAGGCAGTAATGACAAAAGAAAAAAAAATACGACTGAAATTATAGTTAGGATTGAAGCCACCGATACCCTGGCACGACGAATTTGTATTTTAATTAATTATAATTAAATGTAAAATCACACTATTATACTATTATATTTAAAATTCAATTGTTTTACATCTTAAAAAACTATTGATTAAAGGTCCTTTTTTACGCTTAATGTATTAAAAAAATTGCTCAAAGCTTATATCTCTATAATAATTAAATTAATAAAGATAAGTTACATTTTTTACATACACTTCATAAACATTGTATTAATTTAAATTTTTGGAAATGCCTTAAAAGTTTTTTTTAATAAGCAACACAAAACTACACAAAATATTTTCCCTGCCTGGTAGACAAAGACGAAGATGGGCTAAGCCAGCAAGGGTATAAAAAGGCGCTACTAAAAACAATATGGCGCTACTTCCGGTTGCGTATTAGCAGCATGGCGGCACAAGGGGCACAATGCATTGTCATGAAGCGTGCCTCAGCTTAGCGGGTGTCATTGTGGTTGCTTGCTACCCGGTTGTCCCATTGTCTGGGCGTCATCATCATTAAGAGTGGAACGGGCTCCGGGCTTTGATCGATATACACCTTGGCCTGAAGTCGGGCGGGAAATCATTTTAAATTTGCCGGCGCCCGTAGGCGCAGACCTGAGACACCAAATTAGATTAATGACTGGGGCGGGCACTGCAAAGTGGGGTAACCTCCGGGAAGGACGAGGAATCCGACCCCGACCTCGGCCAGGAGCAAAACCAATCCTAGGTGAGCTGAGCACTCATTATGCGCCGCACGAGTTCGATTTGATGCTCATTTACTTGTTTGTCTACCCCATGATTTTTCTTTCAGCCGGGATTCCCTTTTTTCTTTATTTTCCCACCCGCCGTTGTCTCTGACCCGCTGTGACTTCGACTCTCTCTCTCTCTCTCTCTTCTCACTCTCTCTGCCGTCGTTCGGCTCACCGCAATAATTGGAAAAGTTTTCATTTGAACGCCATCAACGACAGCGGCAACAGCAGCAGCAACAACAAGAACAATGGGGCGTGTTACTACAACAAGAAAATTGCGGTTCCACCAACAACATCACCAGTGGCAGTAGCAGTAGCAGTGGCATCAGCATCAGCAGCAACACCAACAACAACACCAACAGGACCAGCAAAAAGTCATCAAAAGGCTACTAAAGGTTGACGCAGGCAATGGCCAGTGTCCCCGATCTCCTTTCCCCCATCCCAAATCTCATTCCCATCACTTTGGCACTGGTGAAAATACTCTTAAATAGTTGTTAATAATCAATAATTATGTTTATATTAAATTCAGTATATGGTTAGATACATGCATCTATTATATACACCAAATATCCTAGCTTTTCAAGTCTTGGGAAGCAAGGAGATCTAATAATTCCTCAATATTATAAATATATTTTCGCACTGTGTACGCCCATCTTCAGCCAGGCATCCTCATTCTGTCCGGCAACTTTTTGCGGCCATCGCACGCTCTCATAGATTTGGCACGCAACGGACCACGAAAACGAAACGAAAACACTTTGCAGCTGAGGGGGGTTAAAAGTCTGGAGACGGAGTCCGGGGACCACCAGGTCATGCTGTTTCCTACTCGCCAGATGACTCGCCTGCATTACCCGATGCACTGCCACATGAAAGGAGTTCGACTGGAGACCCAAATGATGGGCTTGCAAAAGATTTCCCATGTCGAACAGGACAATAAAGGATTAATAATGGTTTGTTCAATGCGAGAATTCTATGAAAATTTATGGTTTCATTAGTTTTGATAAATTTAAATACATATATTAAGCTCATTACTGAAAATGTTTACATTATTAAACAGATTCTGAGTACTATTTTATCATAAAGCATTTGCTGGTAAATTGAAATTAATAAATCAACTAATCTCTTTAAACAAAATCAAACTAAATTATAATAAAAGTGATTATTTTATTTGTACACCATTTTAATAAGGTCACTGCATCCCTCTTCAGGTTTCGTAAGGACATTGCGCATTCGCCATGTTGGCCGTGTGGCACTGACCGACCTGGCATTGCAGCTTCCCTACAATGATTCAAGTTTTCATTATCAGCCCCGGCACTTCACACTCTTCACCGGCCAAGTTTGACTGCTCCCCAAAAGCCCCTGACCAACTTTCCTTTTCCCAAATTTTCGACTCCCCTCAGCAGAGAAGCTGGAGCAGCAGTAGCAGTTAAATGTGAAAAGTTCCATTTCGTGTGGATTACGTCGTTTATCCTGGCAAACAGGCACAGGGACAAACACACACATACAGAGAGAGACGCCCACACACTGGCTCTCAGGAGCACCTCTACCCATACAAAGGCACAAACACTTACACAGGATAATCATCCAGGCAGGCAACCGCTTTCGATCGCTCGCTGGGCAAATGCATTTTCGACGCGCTTCAAATGCGCCGCCAACCCGTCCAGAAAGAAAACCAATGAAAATGTTTACCCCACTCTCAATGCACTCGGCTGGCTCCCAGGACTCTGCAGGACCCTATTCGTGAGACTCGGAGATGGAGCCTGTGCGTGTGTGCGTGGGCGTGGCATTTTTGGGATGGTAGTTGCCGGAATTTGTTATAGCAAATGCTAATGAAAAGTTGCTCGTTACCAGTTGCTATCTGCGGCTGCGGTTCGGGTTTTGGTATTAGTTTTTTGGCTTCATTTTCGGTTACCAAAAAAAAAGTGGCAGACGCACAGCTTCCGTTTTGAAATGTTAACTCTGTGCTAATTTTAATCGGATTTCTGTATAAATCAGTGTTTAAAGCCAGAAACAGATAATCACAGATCCCTTTACTTTAGTTTTGAAATAAAAATATTCATTTTAAGGTATTTATATTACGCTCGAGGTATAAAAAGAAATTAATCGAAAGCAATATAACACTGAACTCCATATCCATATAAAGCAATTGAAGGCGAACCCTATGTTGCACTTTTTCAATTTTTTTGAGGATCTCCAAGGACGAAAACAATGGCCCAGTGGGTTTTAATCAGCTGAAGTGAAGCCTTTGTTGTGTTCTAATTTCTCTCCACAATATCCTGCTGGCTTCGACCAAAAATCAAATGGGAGCCAAGACCAAGCCGCTGTGTCCTTTCTTCCTCGCAATGCCCGTTTCTAATTCCCTTCCAACTCATTTGTTTCCGCTAGCTACCGCTGCCAGTTATCTTTCAGCACTCCACATGCACTTGCACCACCTACACGTCCTGCAGCGGCGGCACACACATTGCTGGGAATGTTGCACCAATAAACCAGCTACACTCCTGAATGGATGAGAACGAGGATGTGGATTAGGATGAGGGCTGAGGCGCGGAGGCGCGGAGGCGCGGAGGTGATGCAGTAGCTGCGAGAGAGGAAGGAAGGAGGTGGAGCTCCTGTAGATTTGCTTACAGCTGCAATGCCATGCAATTTAGTTGAATTACCAAGTGAAACAATGGCGTCTGTTAATTGGTTTCCTTTGTCCTCGGCCCTCGGTAATGGGGTTGCATCCGCTGTGGACCCAAATCCTGTCCTGCTGCCCTTGGGCTCTACTTGCTGTGGCCGTAGCTGTGGCTCTGGCTGCTGTTTGCCAATTGCTAGAAGAATTTAAAATTGTCTTTGCCGAGGCAAATTTATTAAACAAACAAAAAGCCAAAGTCAAGAACTTTCTGCCAGCTGAAGAGAGGGACCAGCAGTGGATCGAGCCTTCAAGCTAGTGAAGTGCAGCCATGAAAATTTGCATTTTGCACTAACTAACCTAAGGACAGGAGCCTGGACGATGGGCGACAGCTGACAGCTCGACCAGTGCTAATGAATGCCAAGTCTCAGCTCCTTTTCATGCACTCAGAGAAACTTTCTTGATACAAATCAAATGATTTTCATTTATTTTTATGCCACTGGGTTTTACCAGAAGCATTCAAGCTCATCTAACAATAATCATTATAAAAGTTTCATCAGTCTGTGTTGTTTCTTAATAGTATAAAGTTTTACCTATACGATCTTGTATTAATTTTTTCCCAGAATCTAATTTTAAAGTGTGCTCTTTTCCGTGGTCCTTATGCTGGTGTCATTTTCCCCAGACTTATCCGAATGTGACTTGGACCAGCTTGCTTATCTTTATGACGTCGCATAACTAAATGGCCAATCAGTGGAGCTGCAGCTGACAAATGATTGTCTTGGCTGGGGTCCACTGTCTTTTTAACCGGTCTCCCCGGCAGCCTTGATTTCGGCATCTCGGCCATTTTCGGTTTTGTGTTTTCAGAAATTTAACTCAGACGTTCAGCAGAAATTAGTCCGTTGTTTGGATGGCCCCTCAAGCTGCTGTTCATTTAATTGTTCTCGCATTTCGGTTCGTTGTTAAAATACTATGGGGATCTAGTGAACAGCTTAAACTAAGCACTCTTCCCCATCGAAACTACAGCTATCAGTTTTAATATAGTACAAGTTTAACATGATTCTCCATTTTTAAACTCCAAACTCGACTAATTGTTTTGTTCTGGTTATTTCCCAAGCTATGAATCGATAAAAATAGATTTGGAAAACTTTAAATCGGTAGTTGAAGAGATGTTTAACCTTCTTTTTAATTCACTATCTTTTTTTTATATTTGGTACTTGTATAGTTAGTTTTTAGATAACAAGGATTTGCCTTAAGGATTTCAATTACCGGAAATATTTAATTGTGTTGTGCTGTGTTGTATATATTTAATAAATTTATTAAAATAAGGTTAGTTCGCACATTCTTACTATCTTTAAAACGTTGTTAGCTTGTACGGTTCACGCCAAGTCACAGCTTCCACTGAAGCTATCTAAATCTATCACAAAATCCGATGAGGGCATATCAATATTGCAATTGATTTTCAACAGTTGTTAAATGCACACAACTCTGGGGAACGCAGGGAAAGCGCTGTGCTTCCATTGTAAAACTTTGCCCTATCTGGAAATATTTGCATACACCCGCGGAGAAAATGAAAGGAGAAATTGGTGGAGCGTACAACCCAAAAACTTTTAGCTTTTGTGGCAGGCATCGACTTCTTTTTTTTTTTGTGTTTTTGCTGTTGGCCTTTAGCCGGGCTGTAAGTCAATAAGCGAGTGTTGAGCTGCAAAGCGGCGCAACTTTTGGCCGCTGGAAAAATGAACTCAACAGTCGAGGCAAGGCGACTGTCGTCATAATTTGTCTGGCAAGTTTATTGCAGGGCATAAATCGCGTGGCATTGATGACAGCCAGCCGGGTTCACACACTAAATCAATTATGATTAAAGCTCATTACACTTGCAGCACACGACTTGGGGGCCGCGATAGCCGCAAACTTGTGCGGAAATTGCATGGTGGACTTCGGGCTGGGGTTTTGCGGATTTTACGTTATGGGTATTGGGTTTTGGGTTTGGGCTTACGGTTACGGGTTTGCTCGTGTACCCTCTCCGAGGGGAGGGTGTGGTTATGCGCCCTGCAATGACAATGATTTGCCCTTCCATCGATGGCTTGAGCGTTCCAGTAATGCCTGCGCCATGTCACTAATTTTCAATGCGCCGGGCAGCCACACAAAGGCGGAGGACGAAGGACGAGGCGAATGGAGACTCGGTTTATAATTGAGAGAATAATTAGATGAGTGTCAAGGGTTTCGGGGACAGAGTCCATGGCTATTGGCTGCAATAATCTGAAATCGCCCAAGTTGTTGATGCACTGCATACTGAAGGTGAGAGCAGTAAGTGCATTAAAACAATTTATTAGGAACTTATGAATGCAAGGAATCAGTGGTGTAAATATTTATAATACTTAAAATGGAAATTCCTAAAAATAGGATAAGTCAGGAACAAATATTTATTCAGATACAACAAAGAAAATATCAATAACTGCACATATTTTGCAACTGTAAAATATTGATATATATCGATATATATTTTATCCCTAATCAAACTACATTTTCTTAAATATAGGTTTATGTTTCGTTTTGAATATACATAGATAACTCTGGGTAAAATCTTTAGTTACAATTCGTAACTCACAAGCCTTTCAATATATATGCCATATATTTTTATTATTTATTTTGTACTCTACTGTACTATTAAGCATTGTAACCAAATTCTGGAACAATTCCCTAAGAAAATGCTGCGCTATCAGCTACCTTAGGAAACAAAACAAATTGCTAGGCAAAGAGGAGCATTCTGGGGACTGGGAGAAGAGATAAAAGTCTATCGAAGTTAATGACAGCGTCAGCTTTCTTTAGAATCGACTTACTGCCCCGACTGGCAAAGGCGAGGAATGCGGAGAAGAATATTCTGTATTATTTAGCTTGCGTTTATTTCTCATTCAATATTTGTTTTGTGTGTTGAAAGACAAACTCCCACATACATACGCACACGCACACGCACACGCACAGACACAGGCACATTCCCTCCCTCCCTCCAGGATACATGGCTGATGTGGCACCGGGAAATGCCTTTACATGCGTGTGAGTGTTTCGCTTCATATAGAGGCCGCCTTACTCCGCTCTGTATATAAATGCCTACTTATAACGACATTTAATTTCAAAGCACGCACGCACGGAACGAGCCTGCAATATTGAATATTGAAGCGACTTTCACGGATACTCACTCAACGGGCAAGGACGTAGTTTAAAATTAAGAAAAGGGATATCTTTAATAGAGTCCAGGAAGAGATATTAGAAGTTATCAAACCTAATGGAAATAGAATCAGCTTAATTTCTAGTTTCATGTACTAGAAGGTATTACTACATTAGCTAGAGCTTTTCCCATAAGGTTGATAAATATTACCTGTTGGAATGTAGAAGCTTTACCTTTCATGTAATGTATATTAAGCTAAATTTTTCAATCCTTAATTTTAATCTTAATTTAATCTGCTCTAAATCAAAGCATTTAAGTTAACTTAGCACACGCGAAATAGGGAAACACCCTTCATCAGCCAATGAATGCGAAATCATGGCAGCCCCCTCGAAGTACTGCCCCTGGAACGCATGCCAAATATCCTCGCACACACACACGCACTCGGCGAGCCATTTGCACCTACACGATCCTGCTTATTTAGTGGCCATGGTCCGTGGACAGGACCTGGTCATGGGCCGGGATTGGGCACTGGGCCTGGTCCGCTTTGTTTGCCCATCGCCACAGACAGTCAATTTATTTGCAACACATGCAGCGGCAGTGGTGGCGACGGCAGCATCCGAAAATGGCGTCTTTGCACCTTCTAATCCTGGGCGGGCTTACGTTTTTGGGCCCGACCTCCATGTCCTCCATGTTTTTCGGCCCTCGGGGGGCTGCGCATAAATCTCGCACGCACAACATAATTATCCAGCCAACAATCGCTGAATGGGGCAGTGCGAATGAATGCGTTCATTCACAGGACCCCCCTTGCTAACGGCCACTGAGTAAGTTAGTGGCGCCCAGTGGCTGCGAGTACTTAGTGGCAAGTCTATGCTACTAATGCCACATTTAAGCCCACAGCCGAAGCCAATGAAGGCTTAAAGTTGCCAAAAACTAGGCCGCTTCAGCAGTTGATTCAGTGTCTCCAGCGGGGCCTAAGTAAGTAAGTTCTGATGGGCATAAAGTCCTAATAAATTAAAAGCGTATACATTATTTGTATGGAATAATTAAGATAAATATATTAAATTATTTCTAATAACTATTTTTTCTTTAAGAAAACTGTACCAATAGAAATGGGAAAATGAAAAAGAATATGATAAAACCAGCTTTAAGTCATAGGCTTACCATGCGTATACTTAATTACGTATACGTAATATTAGTGAAAAAAATTTTAAGTTTTTCAAGTAGAAACTTTGACACAAATCAAGTCATGGATATTCAGTCTTGATCAAAAAACACTATTTATTTGCATTATTCGCTTTTAAAAATTTTGGTCCTCTTTTTGTTCCTTATAAATACTTGACATTGCCCCCGGACCTTGCACAAAGCCAAACAAACATATTCTTAACCTCCTTCTGGCCCTTACACATACCTAATTAACATAAAAATTAAAGCTGCAAACAGGCCAACGAAAAAGTTCACGAGAAAGTGGGGAGAAGTGGCTTTTGGGGTTGAGTTTCGTTAAATGAGAATTGTCGACAGAGAGTTTAATCCTTTTTTTCTTTTTTCATTACTATTATTATTATTATTATTATGTAGTTTTTTTCCTGTATTGTCGGGTAAGCCTTTCTCTCTACTTAAAGTTATTAGAGCAGAAAATCACATAAACGCAAATGAAGTAAGTTTCATGCCCGCGCAATGCTTAAAAGCGTGCAAAAAGCAGCCAAACAACTGTGTAAAGTACAGTAACAACAACTACAACTAGAACTAACAACTGTTAACACAAAAAAATAAAATATATATATATAAAACAAAACAGAAATAACATGTAAGAATGATAATCTCAAACAGTCCCGGCGCAAGAATACCCTTGTTCTTGAGAAAACTTTGTTTCGATTTTAAGTGAAACAATATCTATTGCTCAAAATTACAAATAAAACAATGAATAAACAATTGTTCATTAATTTATAAATTTATATGTTCGAAAATACTAAGTTTAATGAAATATTTTTAGTAACTCACTTAACATTATTACTTACTATCTAGGATGATGATTTTGGTTTGTTCTCCGATTGGTAAGAGCAAAGAAAACCAAATTTTCAATGCTATATCTAAATTTTTTCGATTTCATATATATATCTTTCTGACTCCAGATCGTGGCTTTCCGAATACCCTAGTATTCTCTCTGATTACTTGGTGTGGCAAGTAGGGATTCTACGAGAGGAGGAACAATGGGAAGTGCGCACAAGGTGCAGAAGAGTGAGGCTTGGGCGAGAGTTTTTGCCGTTGCCAAAGCAAATATGCAAATTGTTGATTACAAACTTTTGTTGCTGCAGCTTCACAGCCACCCCGCCTCGTAGATACTCCTTTCCCGCCACCCAGAACTACTGGCACCCTTCGGTCCCTCCGGTTATATAAATATTTAAGTATCTGCGCATTGTTGCTGCTGCCATTCCCGGTAAGTCCGCTGTTCTCCTTCCCGGATGGCATCGAGAATTGTCTAAATTAGACTTTTGAGTATTTTGCATATTTAATTGAAATTGCATTTCTTAAATAACTCACTGTCATTTGCACAACTCACACACTCACAGTCGTACATGTGCCGTTTATTTGTGCATTTAACTACAGTTTGCTCTCTCCTCTGTGCTCATCCTCGGTGCTGCTTGTATTTGTTTAGTTTTATAAGAGTTTGTTCAAGTGCATGTCTTACCCAATTCTTTGTTTATTTACTTTTGCCCAGAACAAAACGGAAACTACAAGAAGAGCACCAGAAAAAATCCGAAACTCATTTGCAATTTGTTTAATCAACACTCGACGCACAACCAGCTGCTACACCCACACACCCACACACACAGAGACAGAAACTCGCCCAGATACATCCAAACACACATTACACATACGCCACGTGTGCCAAGAAGGACGAGGCCCAGGCTTTAGTCCCCTAGAAAACTTTCCGCTTGCCAGCAAAGTCAAATAAACATGCTAATTAAAAGGCGTCCACATGAGGAAGAAAAAGGGAAAGAGCCCAGGACTGATAGTGGGGTTACATGGAGATGTTTGACCCAATTTAATTGGATATCCACAGAAAGTAGTTCAAGCCTAGTCAATCAAGCGAGGGAGACCATGGGAAAAGACCAGACCCGTAACTGTTGAAGCAAAGGAAAAGTTACATCCTCAAAAATGTGTGTAATTTAAAAAAAAAAAAATACTATTTATAAGCCAGGGAATTGTAGTTAGAATTGCATAAAACTAATAAATATATAAACGCATGCAGTTCTACAGATATTTACGTAAATTTACTTGGAAATATGAAAGCTAAATTGCTTAGTTTTCATGTTTCCAAGTAAATTTACCTCGACTTAGTAGGAATAACTTTCTCCAGTTAGTTTTTCTAAACTGTTATATAGGCATACGATACCAAATACTGCAAATTTGCCATAAATAAAACTAAATTCTTTAAAAATCAAGTCAAAGTGTTCCTAAAATTGTAAAAGAAAACCTACAAAAATTACCAAAAATTGCAATTGCATTCGTATTTCTTCAGTTGGCTTAGCTTTCCCTTTCATTTTCATTTTCGTTTCTATTTCGCTTTGATGGCTATCTAAATGCGGCTAATGAATGCCATTAATTCGCTGAGCCAACTGCAATGTCCCACTGCTGGGGGTGTTTTGGGGATTTCTGTGCCGATTGAAATCGGATTAATAAATGAGCGTTGCGCAGAAAAATTCAATTAGACAGCGGCTGCAGGCAGCAGCGACTGCAGCCGGCAATCGTGTCCTGCCTTAACTACCTGTAATTTTTCTACCTTTAATACAATTATTCGGCCCGGACCGGACCGGACCGACGGGCGCCTTAATGGGCAACGGAAGTCGCAGCTGGACCGGATCATTTTTAAGGCTGACATTTTGTGGTTTTCCCGGCAGCTGCTGCAGCTCCTGCTGCAGAAGCCTGTGGCCATCTGATTTATGTCTGCAGTAGTTCAATTGGCAATGACAAAGTTGGCAATCATTGCTGCCGAAATCAATGAAGGGACAAGAGGGAGAATAGCTAAGGAAATATCTCTGTCTAAAATTCATGGGCGTTGGGAAATCTAATTAGTTGCTCAGCCAACCATGAACTCATTTTTTAAAGGCTTGCTGGAAAATAAAGTTCTTGTTTCCTCTTCATTAAAACTTTTAAAACTATAAAAAAATAAAAGTATGTCTAGCAATTGCCTTCGCATATTTAATTTGAATAATACATTGATTTTATTAAATAAAAAACTTTAAGAACTATATAATTTAAGGAACTTGATTTGATTATTATGCTTGATATTTTATTTAAAGAGTTTCAGCCATTTCGTTTAATCCGCAATCTTTCGCTTGAAAGCAATATCGCAGACTATCTCACGTATACAATGTATTTTAAAGTAAATATGGATTTCTGCTGGAGTATTTATTTCAAAGTACAGACAACGCAAACACATCGTTAATCCTTGACTGCTATAAATCACACATGAGTTTAAGACCAAAACCCATCCTCCCGCACGGTCCGAACTAATCGTTTATTCTGGCTTTTAATTAAAATTTAAAAAACCAATTACAACTGCGACAAGATTTAATAACAGCAGCAGTAGCAGCAGCATGGCATGGGTGCGAAAAAAAATGGGTTAAAATTACATAAATTTTGCAGAAAATATGAAGAAGCAACCGAAAAAAAAAGAAAAAGAAAAACTCACAACAACAGCGAAAAAGTGAAAAGAGTGTCAGGGCTGAAGGATGAAAAGGAGCGACAGAGTTTGGGGCGAACGAGACAGCGACAAGGGGACACGGAGTGGACATGGTCGTGCACGCGAAAGGGGTGAGGGGACAGGTCCAGCTCTCACACACACTCGGAAATGTATGAAGAATGAAATTTTTGCGGTTACGCACACTCACAACACACACTCGCAACAACATGCACATCAATGTCAGCGAGAGACCAGAATAGGAAATGGTTCCTGGGGATGCCAAGATTGGGTTGTGGATGCTTCTAGGGCCGACGCTTGTCAGATCCTGCCACCGGTTTGAGCTTTTCGCTTTGGCGCTTTCCTGCAGTCACTAGACTGATTTAAAATGTTACCGTTATTTATACACGTAGACCAGGCTATATAAACAGCAGGAACAGGAACAGGAACAGGAGCAGCAGGACCAGCTCCCTTTTTCTTTTTTTCCTCGAAGGACCCAAGAAGCGCGTATATTTTCGCTTTTGCACATTTTTCATCGTTTACAGCGCGAGTGTGTATGTGTGTGTTTTGTGATGTGTAACGTACACCGGAAAAAAATAAATACCATCGAAAAAAATATTTAAATACATTTTCTAACAGAGAAGAGAGAGTTAGTTTATTCATTTCGGGTTTTCCATAAAGATTTACTTGCATTGCTTTATAACAGTTTTACTAAAAAATAATAATATAAAAGAACTATCAAAATACTGCGAAAAAATAATATTTCGTATAGTCAAAAAATTTTGCATTAAATTAAAGTGCGGAATAAACATAATACAATATACTTCTATAAACATTAACCTTTTTCAACTATAGTCCAGTTGTATTACAAATTGCAATTCTTCTGCATTTTAATTTAAAAAAAAAAATCACAATATTATTTTCAGTGTACTCGCTTGTAGCTGCAGGTCGACAGCATCCTGCAAGTGACTGACTTGCGACTCGGGACCAAAAGCAGCAGGAGCAGCAAATAGAACCAAGGAGGAGGAGCTGTAACAACACCTCGCATCCTTGGCTGTTGCTGTTCCCTGTCAAAAGAGATTTTTTCAAATTAACTTTTCATATATTTATGTACGTTTAAATTTTCAACTCAACCCCCCATTTACGATGGGAAATCAGACTCATACCTATGCGCTGCAGAAAATATGTAAAGATATAGTAAAGCATAGCAACAAAGAACCATATACAATAACATGATTTTGAAGGTTTACTATTTAAATACAAGTAGGAACAACTTATTGAGGCATATTAAAATATAAATGCAATGCAGTGCAAATCCGAAAATCCACTTTCATTCATTTATTTACTTTGTTGATCGAATTTTTTTCCAGAGCTTACTGTGCCTGCATTTTTTAAAACTTTCCTGTAACCAATATGTTTCCATGTACTTTTCGTCTTCTAGCTCCTGAATGAATGTGTCATAAACGGTTGAGTTACAAAAAAAAATGTTGAAAAATATGAGAATAGCAGGGCAGTCAAAAAGAATATAATTTTCCACATATTGTTGATACTTTGTGAAGGTTAGAAAATGCTTAAACTGCAACTGAAACTAAACCTGACATTTTGGCGTTGCATAAAGTCAACATTTTGATTCACGGATCGTATGCATTTTTCAAATGGTAAACAACGCTTGTGCAATAAATATTTAATATAGCAGCACAAGTTATTTTTAGCGAAAAGAACAATTTAATATAATATATAATGGAATATACTTTGCTAGCCCCATTTCATTATCGAAAATATTCATTTACTGAGAAAGCAAAATAGAAAAATTGATTAGCATTCAGTGAGATCCTATTCGTAATTAAAAACACATAAAAGTCCAGTTAAAACTGTGAAGCTACATATCACATTCACATCACATTTAAATATTAGGTCTATTATTTATTAATTTTTAATTTTTGTTTCTCTCTCGTTAACATTCTGCTCCTGCTTCGAATACCCTTGACAAGGACATTTGAAGTCTCTATGGCAAGCCTCACCTCATTTAATACAAATGCAAAATTATTAAGAAAATTACAAAGAAAAAAGAAAAGTAAAACGAGGAAACAAAAGCATTAGCGAAGCAGCAGAAGAATAAGTGTCGCTATAAATAGAGAAAAGAGCTTGCAGCTCATTGGACCCTTGGCCACTGTCTTTGCGAAAACCATTAACTTTATTAAGGAGCTTTAATTAGTTACTCTCAACTGTCCCGATGCCTACTTTTCATTAATTACCGGGACGACCCGCTCCGCGCTAATCCCCTGGATGAGCCCAAATGACTCGAGTCGGGCCAAGGCAACCACTTAAAGACACTTCTTACCTTTTGATGGCCGCCTGCGGCCAAATAAATTACAAACTGGGCCAACAATGGGGGTCCGGGGATGACTGGCACTCCAGGGTTTTGATTGAACACTCGCATCCTAAGTTTTGACGTTAATCTTTGATTGGAGAGGGCGACGGGCAACGGGAGACGGGCAAAGGACGACGATGGCAATGGAGCACTTCGTTTTCGCTGACACTTCATTATGTGATTTTAATATGAATATACATACAACAATGGCCCCATTCGGAGGGTAGTTTTTGGCCCGGCCCGGCTTGGCGATAGAATCTCATTTGGACCCCCAAAACGTTTGATCTTAATTAGTGTACTTGAACGTTCTTCGCTCCTCTTCCGCCGAGCTTGAGTGTCGGCTTTGCATCAGCGAAAATGACAAAATGTCGCAAATCACTCGGGTCGGCGGCACGCGGTGTGGGAGGCCCTTGATTGGCATCATTTTCCTCCCGATTTCCCTCCTGCCATCGTCTTTTGTTTAAGCGGATTTCATTCGCATATTAATTGAAGTTTACACAGTAGCAAAAAGTAACCAACCCGCCGAACACTAATTAAACTCTAATTCACACTGGACAAATAATACAATTCCATTTTAAGTTACATAGAAAAACTTTAAAGGATATTTAATAAATGATGTTTGAACTACTAACTTGGATTTGTATTCATAGCATACTTCTTTTATTTAAAATAAAGAATTCATTGGTATATCTCGGTATTTAAAAAAATATCCCAGCATTTTCCGTCTCTAAACACAACTCTAAATTTTTTCAAATATATATGTTAATTTTCCATATTTGTTGATACATTCTAGCTTAATGCTCTCAGTGCATCAACTTCGAGTTACCTAACAGAATGCGGGGTGGGGTCATTGAGTTCCGCGTCAAAATGTCAAGCATGCTGGCGAACTTAGTGTGGGTAAATATTTTTCAATTAAAATCGCTGCCTGGCTATTTGCTCAGCACTTTAGCGACACGCATAAAAATTTAGTAGACTCATAGACGAAGGTATTTCGATTGCCAAAAGGGCGGGGGATTTGGGTAGGACTCATTGAGACGTGAACGAGGAAACATGAATGAGGACCCGTTCGAGCTTTTAACAAAGGTAATTAAAGAATGCGAGGATATTTAATTAAATTTTATATATATATATATATAAACGACGCTCGGACGCGTTGAATTATAATTTAGGAAATAAAGTTCAGTCATTACTGATTAGATTACTTAAATCATGTTATATAATAATACAAATAGTACATTTCGTTAGCTTTGGGTAAACTAAAGCCATTCCAAAGAGTTTAAAGCAATTAAATGTCACTATTTTTTACGCACACCAAGTCAACTTCTAATCATAACCTCTGGGAACAGACTGTGGACCAAACTAAACTTTCCATAACTCATTTTACAGTTGAGTGAGTTCAAGTGGTCTGCTTCCCTGTGGACACAATATCAAGCATACGCCATGTTAGCAACGCTTTATGCTCATTTTTGGCACACACTTAATTACCCGAAAAGCCAAGTCAGAAAAAGCTGAAACTGTTGTGCCATATCTTCCGCAAATTGGTAGGGACCCTGCCACACCCCGAATGCGGTGCTTAACTTTTCAACTGCAGCGCCAAATGGAAACCTCAGTGGCAACAAGAACAAGAACAACGATCAAGCGGCAAATGCCCTGCAAAGTGTCGATAATTACCTGTAAAAGTTTGAGCCAAACCATTAGCAGCATAATGAGGCCTGTCTAGCATAGATTTCCCAGCTCGACCCGACCAGCGCATTCGGTGAGTCCCACTATCCCTCTGTCCCTCAACTTAAATGAAACAAAAACGGACGGCAGAGCTCACTGAGGAGGGGCGCAATAGCAACAGCAAACAAAAACAAAAAAAAAAGAAAAATGAAACAACACAACTAAAACTTTCACCCATTTGAACTCAAGGGCAAGTGCGGGCAGCTGGAGAAATGCTGGAGCCAGGGCAAAAATAATGGCAACAGCCACACTTGACTGGCGTTGAGTGGTTCATAATTAAAGGGGAAAACCCCAAAAAAGCCTTGAACTCATTCAACCGGCTGCGGCTGCATTGCGTGCAATATGGCCTGAAAGTTGGCCAAGTTGCACAGGCCGCACAATTGTTGCACGCACACAGGCCAACCACAGTCAAGTGGAGTAGAAAAATACCTATGGGCGTGTCCCCACCAGAAGGCCAGCTCCACTGGAAATTTTTTCTTTAATTCTTTCTTTAATTTTAAATAGTTTTCATAAGTTATATAACAACAAGCAGACGCTCAAAAAGTGTTCCTAATTAATTAATGGCTGCCAAAAGTTTACTTTTAAAAAGAAACTCTTGGAGTAACGAAATTAAATCCTTTTCACTTAATTTAAGGATAGCATATTTGCGAAATAAATTTTCCTTTTTTATATGAAATCAAAATATAGCACCTACTATAGTTTCTTGTTAAAATTAATTTAAAATGTAAAGCTCTTTTATTTCAAGTGTAATAATTTGTTGATTGCAAATGCACACATATAGACATATACCTCAACACATATTCATATTTTCCCTGAGGCCTGACCAAGTTTTCCTTGGACTCTAATTACCATCTTTGACTTGAAGTTGGCGTGGTCGAAACAACTTTCTGCCTGGGTTAATTTCTTAATACTTCACTCGATTGCTTCTGCTTAGTTTTGAAAGAAACTTAAAGGCAAAACAATGCTTTGGCTGTTGACACTTAGCACACACTTGACAGTGTCTCAAGTGGTCTAAATGTAATTGATCATATATTACTTATTTACATTCAATCACCCCTAGCTGCAGCTAACTTTAAGTAATTTTCAGTTCAACTATAAAGGATCTAGTTTATTTAACACAATAAAATTTTGAAGTTTTCGAACATATGTTTCGTTCCTTACCTACTTTGCCATATAACTTAAATCCTTTAAGATTAATGCTTCCCATCATGTCCTTTCTTAGGTTTAGCTTTTGGATCATTCTTCTCCTCCTTCTTCGGTGGCTCTTTCTTTGCGTTCTTATCCTTCGGCGGTTTCTTGGATAGATCCACCTGCTTCTTGGGCTCCTGCTTAACATCCATGACCATCAAACCAACAGCCAATGCAACAGATAGAACCACAGCCACATAGCCAGTGGCATAGATCTCCGGGATCGTCAAAAACATGTTTAGAAACCACAGCATATGCCGTGTGGCAGCCACCGTGTGGTAGGCAAATGGCGCCACCACCATAATCTTCGCGGCCGTTATGACTCCCGGACAGTCACAATCCTCCGCCTTCTTCACCAATCCCTCCATGTCTCCCTCCATGATGAGTCCGGAAATTCCAAGAGCCCAAACGAAAATAGCCAAGACAAAACCGCTAATACGCAAGCAGATGGACAGCAACGAAGTTAGCTGTATCTTGTAGATGGATAGGTGCGGCGACATTTCCCGTCCCAATATCATATTGCGATCGTCATAGGATAAACTGGGCGCCGGGCGGAAGGGTATGATCTTCAGGATGACCGGAGGTATCAGCACATTTCCGTCCGGCCCAATTGTAGTGGGTCCGCCATCCTTGCCATCCTTGCCATCCTTGCTATTGTTGACTTCCTTAGTAGCAAACCAACGAGCCGTCCCCTCCACCGGAAGCCCTCTTATCCGTGCCAGTGGCTTCTGGATGAGCAACTGCCTCAGTAGCGGACTTCTTTGGTTTAAACTTCTAGCCAATAGGCGGCTATCCGGAAAAATTACGGCTTCAAAAGAGTTTTCAATACACTATTCTCTTACCTTGCGTACATCTTCGAAAGAATATTCTCACAACTTAAAAGTGTTTGAGCTGATCAAGTGTCAACGAAGAAAAGCAAAGTTGACCTACTGAAGCTACAAAATGTTTAGGATAGAAGGATTGCTTAAAGAAATTTTCTGTCAGCTTAAAGTATTTCTCAGAGATAAAATTGAATTCGTATTCATTATTGCGAAAGCAGAACATAATCTTCTAGTGAAGTGGGAAATGCGATTGGCACCTTAATAGAATTACCTGACCAGGGGCTGGAAAGCAAAATCCGCATCCTGTTCATATGCCATAAATTTATGCGACGATTGGATGAGCTACAATTCGATTTATTGATGGCCAGGCGGGCTTATTGGATTTCTTTGGATTTACCTTCCAATCGCAGTTAATATACCGCCGGTTATGTTCCTTCCCCTCCCAGTTTGACTCAGTTTGTCAATTGAAGTTGGAAATGGGAGGGAACATTAAAAGCATTTCTTCAACCACTGAAATTTCATTTGCAGCTCTTTGCAATCATTTGCCTAAATAAATACGTCGCACACAACAAAGCAACCCACGCACTCACACCCACGCCCGGGTAGACAGGCATTCAGGAAAATCTATACACACTCTCCTCTGGAAATCATTTCAATTTAATAAAATTCATTTGAGTTTTGCGTGGCTGCGGTTTGCCTTCCTTTGCCCGCTTGACACATTTCATGTTCATTTACGGGCTCCGCTCGCATGAATTTCTGAGTCCGGAAAGCTGGCAAAACTTCACGCTCAATTAGCATCTGTTATCGTTGCTTTCGTCCCAAGCCGAAATTTATTCTTTGGCACACACATCAAAGACATGCACTCAGTCACTCTTTCGCCCATCGATCAATCAATCAATCAATCATTTGCTGGGAAAACATTTCATAAATCAAACGCATACACAAGCCGAAATAAATATCGTCAAAGCGCACAAGCGAACGCGGTCAGAGGGCAGGTTGATGAAATTAAAAATAATCGAATCAGTAGAATTGTAAAATAAATTAAGGCTTGAAGGAAGCTGAATAAAGTTGGCCTTGGCTAGTGCCACGAGAACTTTCCGTAGCTGTTGGGGTTTCGAGTACGGAAAAGTTGGCGTTTGTGTGTGCATGCCAAGGAGTCATTAAGCCTATATATGTATACTCAATGTAATGATACAGCCACAGGCGACAAAGATTTCACATGGAATTTATTTTAAGACTCAGTAGAGTATTTTAAGGGAAAAGAAGAGTTTTTCTCCAAGTTATTACAATTTTCTTATTCAACATAATTTGTTTTGTAGCAGATGAATTTCATTATTATTCGCACGAATTGAATCTATAAACATTTTCCCAACTCAAAACAGAAGCCCTTTCCCTATTAACAACTTCAATGTGCAAATTTCTGTCACCTGACATTATTTTCCGATTTTATGAATATGCCGGGCGTACTCGGTTCATGTATGAGTGAAAAGAGTGTTTTCGTCTGAAAGGCAAAATCGTAAAAGCGTAGCTCTTACCTCCCCCTTTTCTCTCCCACAGACAGAAAAGTCAGGCGATTGCTTTTGCCTTTCAAGGAACTCAATATGCGTATCCGTGTTTAATTAAGATTCGAGTTCGCGTCAGTATATGAGTGCTCGGGCCGGTGTGTGCGTCTGAGTCTCCGGCATATGAATACATGTATGAGCGCATGCATTTAATTTAATTTTCATTTCAATTGATTCGATGACTTTACGTTTCATTTCACGTCTCGATGCGATTTCAATTACAACACTCTCCTTGGAGAAAGCTCACACCTATGTATGTGGCACAAGTCGGGTGCTCAAACCGTTGACGGATTCGCAAATTTATTTGCATGTCACGCAATCTCAGCCAAGGACACACAGCACAACGCCGGTGGAAATTTCATATGATTGCCCAGGAATACGGTTCAGGTGTTGTGTTATGCTTCTGGTTATCAACTCTTCGCAATTGTGGGTTGGAATTACAATTCTTGAACTTCATGTATACATGTACTTTAAAAGTTTTAAGAATTCCAGAGAAAGGATATTAAATCAAAAATAATCAAAATTTTTTTTATATATCGTGTTCGTATTCATTTTCCAATTAAATTAGTTTTTAAAATCTCCATAACTTCAGCATCGATTATTAGCTCCTCTTACTTTCTGCGAAACTTACTTTTGTGCTCCATTCTGCTCAAACAGTTTTCCTATGGCTACCTTTCGCTCGATTCTAGCCTCGTTTGGCGATGGCTTCACACATAGTCTGGCTTAAAAGTTAGCCATACAACTTTTCCAGCTAAGCCGGGAGCTGAGAGCGAGCTCAAGGCAGCCGCAGAACTAAGCTTCTGCCCATTTTCCACTGCATGATTTCCTTTTCGCCAATAGGGCGGCTGCCATTTGGCATTGCATACTTCCCGGCTGACATTTAACTTTGCCGCCATTGTTACGCATTTTTTCCTGTGGCTGTTGCAAGGTTGCGACGTGATTTTCTTTCCCCATTTGGCAGCCTAAGCTTTTGGTTTTTGGAGCTGATGCAACACAAAACCAGCTTTTTTCACTGCCCGCTTTTAGTTTTCCTTGCCCCATTCTCTTTGCCACAGCTGCTCCACACTGTGTGCTCTTTTTTGTAACAAATGCAACGGAAAACCTATTTCCTTTGTGGATATGAGTAGGAAAATGCTTGTTAGCGCCGCATATGCCACAATCTCGTGTGTGTGGAACCTTGAACTTGTTGCAATGGATACGAAAACTGTTGGTTTTCCTTTACCTCGCCTTTTTGTCCTTCTAACAATGCTAATTTCATTAGGGCAACCAACGAGAAAAAAATAGGAAAAGGCAGCTCAAACACACGTAAATGAGCGCAAGGACAGATCGTGGCTAACATTCTACGATTCCTATATAAAATGACAATTACATTTCGACAGTGGGTTTAAAAAAGAAGAAGGAAACCAAAAAAAAACAAAAAATACATCGAAGTGAAAGCAAACTTTTAATTGCGCATACGACAGGTGTGACACGGCCAACGCAGCTCAAGTTGTGCTCGAGTGTGGGTCCAGGGTAGGTGTTGCTATGTGAGTGTAAGTGTGAGTTTTGGCAAAACTTTTCCAACATTTCCATCCCAATTAGTGGGCCACATGAAACACACGAAAAGCATTTGCAATTGACAAGTCTTTTGACAAATGCCTTTTGACTAATTATAAATACTTATTTAATACAATTTGAAGGTTACTCTTAGGTAAGTAATACACTTGAAGTATTAAAAGAAAATATTTTGAAATGAAAGGTAATCATGAAAAATAAAACACTCTAGTATATTGTATATAAAAATTATTATTACATTTTACTAAAAATGTATTGAATAACATATATTAATTTATAATAGACTTGAAGTATTCAAAGAAAACATTCTAAAATAAAGGTAGACTTGGAAAATAAAACATTTTTGAAAATATATCAATTTAACAATTGTTATAACATTATACTTTTAAATTTATGAGATATCTTATCTTAATTATATTAATTTCTAAGCATTCCCAGTCTTGTTTTCTGTGCTTAATAAATTCATTAATTTGTTTTCATTTTTTAATAAAAGTGTTTATCTATATCTTTGCCTTTGCCTTTCTAGAGCTATACAATTTTCTTTTAAGCCAAATTATAATAAATTCATGCTAAATATCCCATTTATATTAATTTATCCAAATTCTTTTTTTAATAAAGTGTATTGCCACCTTGAGTTGAATGTGAACCTTAATCTGCACCTTGTTTGCCGAGTTTCTTTTGCGGTCTGTGCCCTGTCTCAGTTGTCAGTTTGCAAAATTGAATTCTTGCCCGGTTTGTTTGGCTTTTAAAAGATTTATAACATGGCCGTGGGGCGGGGGGAACTCGGTGTCCGAATGGCAATGGCCGCGTATCGATAAGCACAATGGCCGCTCGGGTGAGTGTATGTGAGTGTTTGTGACAGTTACACACACACACACACACAGAGAGAGAGACAGGGGCCGCCGCTCACGTACAGGCCAACATACCCATCGGCGGCGACAAACTTTTTAATCAAATTTTTTAACGCAATTTCTTTGACTACTTTTTGTTCTCTCCCCTCCTTCAGCTGCCCCTGCCTCTCCCGCCACCCCCTGGCTGCTGTTGCATATGCATGCTCAATTGTGTTTGTATTGGCAAAGGACATGCTTTGTGATTTATACACACATCACACAAACAAACACACACACACAACAGAGCGTGCTGCTGGACGAGGCAGAAGGACATTGGGTGGGTGATTGGGTGATGGGACTGGAAGATGCTGGAGGTTTGCTGCCTGCCTGCAAGCAAACAACAGCTTTTTTTGATTTATGAGCGCTTTGGGTGCCGCCATCGTCAACGACACACACAGGAACAGAAAATATAAAGAACACACCCGAAACAGCGGAGAATCGACAGCTGAATACAAGGCAAAACTTTACTATAAGTTCAAACGTGCAAGTTAATAAAAAAAAAAGAAATAAGCGGGAAGCCTTGCTGCCCCGACCAGTGAATACCCGGTAATTGCACATTTGTTTTATTTGCCACAAGGTTAGCCTTTAGATGAAAAACTATCAAAAGGGAAAATATATTTTTTAAGCCCTTATCAAAAAGTCTCGGATATTGGATAAATAAAATATACAGAAAGGTCCATAAATAGCAATAAAAAATTATATTTCCTTGAGTCACAAAGATGTTCAATTAAATATAATATGATATTGAATTTAGTGTCAGAGAAAAATCAATTTTTAATTCACACAAAATAAAACAATTTCGTAAAGTAGATCTATTAACATATAAATCAAGTCTAATAAAATGCAATATATATATAAAAAAAATTCCAAAAAAAAAATGTGTCGCTCCAAAATTTCCTTAATCATACCCTTTCTGTTTATGGGATCGCCCTTTTTAGTTTTTTCTTCCTCTTTCGATCTCGTTGGTGTCTGGGCCTATCGCCTATCGGTTTTTATTAATCCCCACTGACAGCAGCCAAATGTTATTTATAAATACGAAGCGCATGAATTTTAATTAAGCGCAACCCGCAATTGCTTTGGTTTGGCTCGGCCGTTGGGTTTTATGTGGGGCTTGGGCCTGGATCCCGGTCTCCGGCGGACCCATTGTCCATATGAAATTTTGATTGATGACTCCCCGAATAGCAGAACTGCCCCTCTACTCCGTCCTCCGCCCGTCTAACTATCGATTGTCGCTGTCATAAAAAGTGAGGGCCCAAAAGGCGCACATATATGTGCATAAAGAGAGAATGAGTATGCAGTGCCGAAGCTTATGCAAATCAAGACATGCCGCACACATCACTTTGTTTTACCAGCCGCCCTTGCCCCCCATGCCACGCCCAGTTTTTATACCACCGCCCACAGGCGAGTGCAGGAGCTTGTCATAACTTGGTTTCCCCTTTTTTTGGTAAGAATCTGCTGTAAAAAACGAGCTCTGAATTGAGGTATATTGGTAAGACGACTCATCAAATACCCTTGAGGTGGCAATCAAGTTTTTGAAAATAATATATTTTAACATTTTAACTAACTGAATAAATAAAAGGAAGCTTATTATAATAAAATGAAAAAGGAAATAAATACAATTGTATTTATTTTATTATTTATAGCAAGGACTTTTTGCTGCCCAAAATATAGTATATAAAAAGTTTTTATAAGTTTTAATTATCGTAAAATATTTACATATATATTTTAGGGTATTGAAAACGAAAAAAAAATCCCCATTGCATATTGTTAACCGGTTGTTTGGCAGACCAAAAATCGGGAACTGGGAGGAAAATTCGTGATGGGGAGCGATCCTGCTGGTTTCGAGGCTGCAGCTGCAGATTCCGCCGGCGCTGGAGCAACACTTGCCCGAGTTGATTTTTGCATATTCCTGATAGCGACGGCATTAGTCTCCAGTGAACTGGCACATAAAAGCACAGTTATGGACTGATTGTCGGGGCCGCTATCCGACGTACGTGTAAATTGCCAGCCATCTTCCCAGCGACGGCTGACCCCGAGCCCCATCCCCATCGCATCCCATACCGGGCTGGCATCCGCACCTCGCTGTCTATTGCAGGCAGCAAGTGTTAGTATTTCAAACTTTTGTTCAATAAGATTTATATGACTGACAGTTCGGGGTGGAAGCAAAACCCGGCACAGTGCAGGAAAAAACAAGTTTTGATTTCCAATTCTTTTCGGGATTTGTTTTTTTTTTTCTCTTCTGATATGTAGTTTGAGTTCTCACTTTCCCATCTCCCAATCTGTGGCAATATTTTTTTAGTTTGTGTTTTATATTTCGTAGTTCACAGCTTAACTGCGCGACAGTTTCCAATTCTAGTTGAGCCCCTTCGAAATGTTGGAATTTTTTAAAAACATTTCAGTTTAAAGCGGGCTTGCCTTTAATAAGCTTTCAAGACTGAATGACAGACTTAGTCAATTTTTTATAATATTATTACTTAATTCAATAGGATTGTCTTGAAAGATTTTATGAAGGTATAGCAATTTATTTATATTCTTTTCAATATATTTATCGATTGATTGCTCGTAGCAGTAATAATCACACAAATGATCAGTCTTCCTCATCATCCGTTTTGCTGTTCCTAAAGCAATTGATGCGATTTAATCAGATTGACAAAGGCAAATAGACCTTAACCTCGAGGGCCTACGTATGGGATCTGGGTAAACAAGCCAGTACAAGCGTATCCGAACAATCTTCACAGATTGAGTCTGCTACAGATGCTGAGAGATACGCAGATACTTGAGCTATAACGCACAGTTTTCATTGTTGCCTTACGCCGCCGCTCTGAGATGTTATTTTGTGCGGTGGGGTATTAACTCTTTCACAACCCACTCGAAATGCAGCCAAACCATCCATTAAACCTAAGCCTCTCCATAAGAGCAGACAGATACACTGAAAGAAAAACGAATCGAAACTAGCTGGGTTTTCTATTCAATAGTTTTCCAATTTATTGACACATTTCGGACTTTATATATATATAGTTCCTAAAATGAATCATTATTTGGTGAGTCCTTCCACCCCAATCTTTTAAAATTAATTGTTCTCAGTGTGCGACTATACACACACTAATGCGCAACAATGCGGGGAATGGATAAGAGTCCTCAATACATAGAAATTCCTCGACTAGGCGCTGTTATTGAAACCACTCGAGCGCGAACTGTGAGTGCTAAAAGCGGCAGATCTGTAGTGGGATATAGGGATATATACCGCGAGGAAGCAGATAAAGGTGTAAAGGGGCAGGGCGAACCGAGGCGGGGCGGTGTGCAAGTGCACACCTTGTCCGCATAGGTCTACAATAATTGCCTGCACTTTAAGTGCGCCATTAGTACTAAATTACAGACAGCCAGCCAACCAAGCGGCAGCTAACGGCGCGGTCTAATTACGCGCTCACCTGCAGCTCCCTTTTTGCGCCCACTTTCACTACCCCAGAGACCACCCCAGCCACCCTAAACACCCACCACCCACGGCACACACACCCCCATCCCCATCCACCCATCGAAGCAGCAAATGCAGGAAAAAGTAAAGTGCGCTAATGGCAATTAGAAGTTTACCCGAGTGCAGTCAAAAATTTTGTAACGGCTGCAGCTGAAACTGGAAAATGGAAAATGGAACCGAAGCTGAAGCTGAAGCTAAAGCTGGTGCTGCATTATTGAACATTTGGCTAATTGCCGTATAATTATTGCAGTTAAAAAATTTAGCACGATGCCAGGCGGCAGCGGTGGCGGTGATGGTGGAGTTGGTGGTGGCTCTGGCAATCCTTGACCGTTGCAGAAACTCTACATTGGGTCAGGTCATTGTTACACTTGACTATGCCAAATTACGTATACGCCACGTTTGCCTAACAAAATTCGAGCAAAAGCCACAAACATTTGCATTGCATTGACCGAGACAGTAAAACAAAGGAGTAAAATGCACTTAAAGAAATATTTTATGGTGAAAATATAAAATCATAAAGAATTCTATAATCGTAAGGATTAAAATTAAAAGAATTTAACCTTTTTGTTAATATTATCATCCGTTCTAAGAATGTATTAAAATCAATCATAAGCTTACGGCTTAGGAAATACATAAGAAGGACAAATATATACCTATCTATAGTGAGATAATGGAATATAATTTTCACAAAACTAATGGCTTAAAATATTAATTAGTTAGTTTTCTATTTTTATTATTTAATTGTATTTTAAATAATTTAATTACAACTAATTACAGTGCATACATAGAAAGAACATATATATTTATTATTTGTTAATGCACAAGACCTATGTTTAAAGCACTCTTATTTATTTCTCTTAGTGCATGGACGCAGTAAGATACGCTGCACATCACCAGCTGAGATGCATTGCCGCATTATGCAGTTGCAGTTGCTGTTTAGCAGTTGCATTGGCTCCCATCTAATGCAAATATTATGGCAAAATCTCATAATTAAGATAAGCAACTCGGTTGAGTGGTTTTAATGAAAATCAAACAATATCCAAATGCAACAATAACAGTGACAGAACAAGACGGGGTGGTAAGAGGTGCACCACCCTGGATGCACTCGGCAGTGGTAACTGCAACCTTCATGTCTGCCTCTGGTTAATATTTAATTAATGCTTAGACAGTGTTTGCCATTGGCCAAGTAAACCTCCATGCATTGCCATGGCTACTTGCATAATTATTTTGCCAGAAATTTGGTTGGTCACAGCCCGAGCCTTTGTCCTTGATCCTGGACCCCTATTACTTTGTATGCCAGAAGTCCGCAGAAGGCGGTTGGCGCAACACAGCCATTCAATCACATTTCCAGATTTGCACTAATTAATATTATTGTGTATACCTGATTTAATCGATGTGATTTCTGTTGTTTTGTGACTTACTCGTATAGCTTAAATTTATTGGATACAACTATATCCATTTTCTTCAATTTAACTAAGATAAATTTTTAAAGATTGGTAATTAACTTTAAGAGACACCTTACGAACAAGAAATCTAATTCTACCAATATTAATGGTATTATGTCTAAATCGTAGTAATACATACATTAAACAGTATTTTAGGTAACAGCTTAACAAATAAAAGTATGAAATTAATATTCAAATTCACCAATTAAACTAAAGAATGTATTTTGTATGAGATAATGGGATGTTGATCAAAATATATTGAAAATCAATGTTTGGCAAGAATTTATATAATTGATTATAACTATATTTTTAGTTAGCATAATAGACTTTCTAAGTCATGGCTAAGTGCTTCAATAAAAATATGTAATATATAAAATATAAGTAAACCAAAAATTGTATAGAAAGAATCCCACCAATGTGTTGGTTTTCTAAATATTGAAGTGCAAACAAAATTCCTTCATCTTCACTTGCTAATCCTCCCTCATGCGTAATCGAATCGTGAAACGGCGACACGATAATTAGGAGGAGAAAACTGTGTCACCGCAGAAAGTATATGCAACGAGGACTTTTCTGGGGAGTGCTTATAATTAAGGCTTAATTGAACGAGCCAGTCGTCACGTAAGCCAGTTAATGATGCACACGTTACTCGCCTTTGACATGGCATGATTACGCCGCAAAACCCCTCTCCCAAGACCAGCTTTAAGTTTCCGTTGGTTAGCAAAGATTTTAGCCTCAAAACTCTATTAAAGCTTTTTCCACGCGTTTATTTTTTCAGGGCCATTGTATGGCTCACATGCCAGGCGGTTGGCTAAAGGTCCTTTTGTGTCGCCTGGAAGGCAGACAGAGCATTGTTTCAGATATACTTTATTACGTTCCCCGAAAAGTTGAATATGCAATTCGGTGTGCATATTAACCCGCAAGTGAGACGGGTCTGAGGTGAGGACACGGGTGGTTCTGGGTCGAAAAAGTTGCCATTTTTTGGCCCAACTATTTAGCATAACGACGGTCTCTCATTATGAGGCAATGTCCCCGACAGGCGGGCGTGCTCTTAACTTTATTTGCCCAGTGTATTTGACCCCTGTTATTTAGAGGGAGCAGGTGGAGAATGAGGGGAAAAGGAACAGGGGCAGAATCTGGTCCAAGAGCAGAAGCAGGAGCAGGAGCTGGAGAAATGGGCACAGGAACAGGACAAGGCGGTAGTTAGCCGAAAGCAGCTAGCGAGCGGCGAATGGCCAACACCAAAGCACCGGGCACGTAAAATATGCGCAGTTGTACACCGGTAGTGTATGCCAGATATCACTTGACTATAAACGAGATTAAAAATTCAATTACGTTGGAGTTGGAAGCTGCATCGAGTAGCAGCAAAGAGCGCAGAAAAAAAATAGAGAACACCCAACGAGGGCAAAGCAAGGCAAAAAGAAAACATGGACAGGAAAAGTTGGCCCAAGCTGAATCATTGCAAAAAACAACCTGGAGGGAAGTTATGCAAAGTAAACCGATCTAATAAATACACTTTGGCATCTGGTCATTCTATTACTATTAACCATTAACTCATAAATGCAAACTGTATCTATATATTTAGGATATTTTTTAAAATCATCAGCTAAGAACGAACCAAGCTTAAGATGATAACCAATTAACTAATTGAAACATTTCCAAGTTTAGGTACTGTGAATACAAGTTTCTGATCAAATTAATTTTCATCTTGTATATCTTTTTGATCATTATATAAGCCTTATATTTTTCTATAAATAAAATCACAATACCCCAACCAATGCGACCCCAAAATAAGGTAGAAGGACAAACGCCATGGCTCTGGCGTATGCTCTCTCAAGTCAAAGCTAGCCATACGCTGCTCCTGGTGCAACCAGTTCCGGGAAAAGGGTTGTCAAGGGGGTCACTGCCGGAGACCGACGGAGTGGAGCAGGTGAATCGCTGGACACAGAAGTGGTCAGTGGCGGCGACGTTGTCGCAGCCAACGGAAGTTGACAACAATTTATGTGCCTGAAACGGATACAATTTACAAGCCGAGCAGCGATGGCCCCGCTGACTGTGCACGTGTAGCCGTGTATGGAAGAGGCGACTGTCGACGGCAGGGGGTGCTCACTGTACAGGTGCGGCAATGGCCGAAACCCAGGGACCGGCACCCAAAAACTTCAAACGGAATTTTGTGTGAGTACTTAGTGCAAAGTGGCCAGGGACAGGATTCATTCTTGCGTGTGTGTTTGATGCACTTTGAAAAATATTCGAATTAAAAAAAAAAATACATTTAAAGCTTGCTAAAAATATACGGGGTAAGGAACAAAATATATGTGAGTATCAAACATTACAGAACGAGTCAATTTAGCAAATTTTGTAATTGTATATTTACTAGTTTCTGATATTCAGGAATTTATTCAGTCCGATATTGTTGATGGTGGATGTTGATCAAGATTGTTTATAGTTAAGATTATTGAAAATAAAGAACTAACAATAAAAGTAGATCCATTATGTCCTGAAGGTTCTACTAACAGTTGAAATTCTTTATAAATAGTTAATAGAATAGAATTAAAAAAAATATATAGTAACGAGAACGTATCAAATAAATTATAATTCTAATATTTCTTAAAAAAAAAATAGTATGAATTTGATAATAACAGGTTATATTTCTCTAAGTGTATATATATGATTTTTTTCATTTCTGTTTTTTGGGTCCTTCTTCCCCCCTCCTCCCCCTCACTGGTTGTTAGGGGCAACAGCCGGAGCCGAGTCAGCCTCAGTCGCATTCGCAGGTGGAGAAAAACGAGCGAAACATTTGAATTTCGTTTCAAGTTGAAGTTGATAAAAAGCCAGTGATTTAGGGCGTGTCCTGGTGCTAGCAACGGACACAAATTTGGGTTCACTTTTTCCACCGGAGTTCCTGTCCCTTCGCAGCCCACTTGGCCCACAAATCCGTCCAGGTAGCTTGCAGCCCGGTTACAAAAAAAAGTAACCCGCAATTAAGATAAAGTTTTTTTTAACTCGGTAATTTTTGTGTACTTTGCCCAAAGTTCTTCGGAGTGGGCGTGGCTTTGGCCTAGGGCTTTGGAGGCGGTTACGACGATGGGTTTTCAAAAAATAAAATAAATATACTTAAATGCCTTTCATTTAATCAAGCAGAGAGAGGGTGAGATACAGTATATGTATGTACGAACTGAGGTTTTAGCGAATAAACTGCGGAAAAAACAATTTTCAATGCCAATTCGATTAATATCGCGCATACGACATGTGTGTGGGTCGATTTGAGGCAATGATAGAGCTATCTTCAACGGGCCGTGACTGCTTTAGCAAAGCTCTATCTCAATTCATATGCACACCTATAGCTATTATAATTGCTTACATAATACAAAACAAATTAATTTTACACTACGGAAACTATGACAAATGGGAGCAATGGGAGTATCTTAACACAATAATTAAATTTACCATAATATCAGAATGCAATAAAATAAATCTATATGTTTTGTAGTAAATAAAGCGGGGGTATCTTATCAATAGTAAAAATACAAAATATGTATTGATAGATTGCATAAATTCAAAATTACAGATAATTAACAAATTTTTACCTAATTATGAAGACTTCAATAAAACTACAATATTCTTGTATGAATCAAGCAATCCCATAGTAAACAAAAACCGGCTTTCAGCAGAGCAACAGTGCGTTATCGAATTAAAAGCTTATCAGTTGAATATCTTGAACCTGGTTAAGTCGGAATACTAATGTCCAGCGCGAGCGGTGTTCCCCAGCCCAGTTCTCCTCAATATACGTCACAAAGAAACAAATATATAATTTAAAAATTCGTATACGAAAACATTAATAGACACTAGGCAATATGAACAACAAAAACAAATTTACAAATATATAAACAAAGACTCTACTGCTTCTTGAGCTTATCAGCGTGCGGGCACTTCTGGCTCTTGCCGCGCAGTAATTTACAAGACAACTTCATGAGGACAAGTGCAATCAGCAGAGGCACACCGAACAGCACAGCCAAGGTATCCAAGCTGTGGAGTTGAATGAAGTTGAGGTCTCGGGATGTAGCCCGCAGATGGGGAGCACCCTTGTGCCGGAGAATATACTCCGTCCACCAGATAGCCCGATCCAGAGCAGGCTCCGGTTGATCCCGATACAGCTCCGAAATGGTAGCCGATGCTTGGGCGTAGCTAGGATCTGTTAGCAATGTTTCGATTGTTTTTTCCAAATCCTCCTGCCTAAGATTATTCAAATCCAGTCCCAATCCAAATCCCATTCTTTGGGCTCGGTTCACGTTCATATGCTGGTCATAGAAGCATGGCAATCCCAAAACTGGTTTTCCAAAGTACACACTCTCCGTGGTGCTCAGCAGCCCTCCGTGGGTAATGAACATCTTTACGTTCGGATGGGCGAGGATATCTGGTTGGGGAAACCACTTCTTGATCAGTACATTCGCCGGCTTTCCCGGCATCTCGTCATCCTCGAATTTCCACAGCACGCGCTGCTTCAGCTTCGCAAAGGTTTTCAGCAGAGTATCCCGAGTTTCCTGCGGAAGATCCTTGCTCTTTACATTGGATCCCATGGAGAAGTAGATAACACCCTCTGGAGAGTCCTCGATGAACTGCCTTATGTCCTCGGGCAGTGGCTTCGGCTTATGGGAGATGTGTAGTCCTCCGACTTCGATCATGTTGGGCAAATATGGTCGCGGATAGCTCAGAGAGAAGTGCTGGCCCAACAGCACGAACGAAAAACTGTCCAAGACTTCGGTCATGGTTTTCTTCGAGTTCGGGAAATACTTTTTGAACACCTTTTCCATAGTTGGCAGGTGCACCAAATGTCGATGAAATTCCTCCACCAAGTGTTCGTAAACATTAAACAATCGTTCCGTGAAGGTCATCCGATTGGTGCGTGGAGAGGTGACCAGTGGGTTGTACGACAAGGGAGATATGTTGCCGACGGCCGCATCAATTCGGCTATCTGTTCCATAGCTGGAGAATCCAGCAAGGGTGGCATTGAAGTGCTGGGCAAATGCATACAATGGTTCCATTTGGATCATCTCAGCCAGCACCAGATCAAAGGTTTCTCCAGAGTTCAGCAGCTTCTTGACACCCTCGTCTTCTATTGTTATCTCAGTAAATTTCGACAAAAAGTAATCCATTGCATTTAGTTGTTGCCAAAGGAAAGGTACATCCAAAGTGGTCAGCATTTCTATTGAATTTTCATAGTTCCAATGAACATAAATTCATTTGTCAACATTTTAAATATCTAACTCACCGTCAGTCAATTCGTGAACCTTCATGGCTTCGATGAACCTCATGTTCGGAGTTGGCTTGTTCTTGAATGCATTGATCACTGTCACCTGATGGCCCCTGGCGGCCAAAGCCTTCAAATAAGCCTCCATATAAATGTACTGAGAGCGACCCGGAAACGGAAAAGTAGCCAAGATCTTGGCGCTCTCCGCCTCCAGAGGTTTGGCGCTTAAAGCGCAAAGAACTAACGCGATCACAGCCAACAAGTTCATAGTTACTCGACGAGTCTCTAGTAACGACTAAATGAACAGATCGCCGTGGGTTCTCTATATACATATTTGAAGAGCTTTTGCTGAGAGCACAAGCGGGCCAAAGAATCGACAATTCATGCTTACGAAGGGAATAAACTTTTGCTTTCTCGCCGCCGATACCCTTAGGAAAGAGTCAGCACTTTCGGAGCGGCTAGATTAGACCTAAAAGAGGTCCCAAAGTTAGGGTAGTCCAGGCTCTAGCTCTGTTGTTTAATTGCAATATCAGCCGATCATTGGTCGTATCTTTATAGAGTCTCCTTCAGGTTTGCTTTAAATGATGAAATAGCACGTCTTAGCAGGGTCAGCAATCTATTTCACATTTTGTAATATTAACAAATAAGCTTTGAACATACGATCCTTATACGTGATCGTTTTTCGACTTCGGTATGACTTTCTTAAATAGAGTAGTGTGCAACTGTAAGGATTTGTAGAATCCTTCCTAACAGTATTTGATATTAGAGTCAATTACTATCTTGTTGGGCTTAGGAAAAAAGAATGTTTGAGGCGTCGAGAAGAAAGAAGAGCATTCCAGGCATTAAAATTAAACAAAACAGCACTTGATTATTATAAACATCTTGACGGTATATCTTTGGGTACAGTAAACTTAAATTTAAATTTTCATTTTAGTATAAGTGTAGATAAAGATCTTATGGGTAGCACGCCAATTTTGAAATATGGCTTTTAGCCTGCAAGTAGGCAGTAGCACAGGCAGCCTACTAAATTATGAGTATAAACTACAAGACGCTTTTGTCATAATAAATACATTAAATAATTTCAGCTTAGTTATTGTATTTATCCCAATAATAAAATATCATAAAATAATGTAAAAATACAGAGAACCAGACACTATTTTGATTTTTAAATAAACCCTGTTAGTAGCAGTAGATTTTTACGAGAGCTGTACAAATAGGATTATAAAAGTACAGAACGAATAGTATCTGTATTACTTTTAAAAAATCCCATAAGCTTGTAATAATATAAACAAACAAATTGTAAAAACCTGTAAAGCAGATTAGACAGTCAACTGTTGTATAATCTGAGGTTCCACTCTATAAACAGAGCAACTGTGCCTTATCAGACGAGAAGCTAAATACAATTCACACGATTTTGATAGCTTATCAGAATTATAATGTCCAGCGGGAGCGGGGTTCCCTAGCTATTTCTTCCAAATACGTCACAAATAAACAAACATCTGAACAATAACGTGTATAATTTCAGCATTCGTATACGATAAGCTTAATATCAGGCACTTGATTAGTTCTTAAACTAGACTAAATTGAAACTACAAACATTTACATTGCAACAGACTCTCTACTGCTTCTTGAGCTTATCAGCGTACGGGCACTTTTGGCTCTTGCCGCGCAGTAATTTACAAGATAACTTTATGAGGACAAGTGCAATCAGCAGAGGCACACCGAACAGCACAGCCAAGGTATCCAAGCTGTGGAGTTGAATGAAGTTGAGGTCTCGGGATGTAGCCCGCAGATGGGGAGCACCCTTGTGCCGGAGAATATACTCCGTCCACCAGATAGCCCGATCCAGAGCTGTTTGTGGCTGATCCCTATACCTTTCCGAAATAGCGGCCGCTTCTTGGGCATAGCTCGGATCTGTGAGCAATGTTTTGATTGCTTTTTCTAAATCCTCCTGCTTCAGGTTATTCAAATCCAATCCCAATCCAAATCCCTTTCGTTGGGCACGCTTCACATTCATGTACTGATCAAAGAAGCATGGCAATCCCAACACTGGTTTGCCGAAGTACACACTCTCCGTGGAGCTCAGCAGCCCTCCGTGGGTAATGATCATCTTTACGTTCGGATGGGCGAGGATATCTAGTTGGGGAAACCACTTCTTGATGATCACGTTCGCCGGCTTTCCCGGCATCTCGTCATCCTCAAATTTCCACAGCACGCGCTGCTTCAGCTTCGCAAAGGTTTTCAGCAGAGTATCCCGAGTTTCCTGCGGAAGATCCTTGCTCTTTACATTGGATCCCATGGAGAAGTAGATGACACCCTCGGCAGAGCCCTCAATGAACTGTCTTATGTCCTCGGGCAAGGGCTTCGGCTGGTGGAAGATGTGAATTCCTCCGACCTCGATCATGTTGGGCAAATAGGGTCGCGGATGGCTCAGAGAGAAGTGCTGACCCAACAGAATGAACGAAAAACTGTCCAAGACTTCAGTCATGGTTTTCTTCGCGTTCGGATAGTACTTTTTGAACATCTTTTCCATGGCTGGCAGGTGCACCCATTGCCGGTGAACCTGCTCAACCACTGTTTCGTACACATTGCTCAAGCGTTCAACAAAGGTCATCTGATTGGTGCGGGGAGAGCTAGCTAATGCGTTATAGGACATGGGAGATATATTTCCCATGACCCCATCGACATGGTTGTCAGTTCCGAAGCTGGAGAACCCGGCAAGGGTGGCATTGAAGTGCTGGGCAAATGCATACAATGGTTCCATTTGAAACATTTCTACCAGCACCAGATCAAAGGTTTCTCCAGAGTTCAGCAGCTGTTTGACACCCTCATCTTCCAGTGTTATTTCAGTAAACTTGGACACAATATAACTCATTGAATTGTGTTGTTGCCAAAGTGAGGGTTCATTAAGCTTGACCATCATTGCTAAAGTTAAGAAAATTATAACAGATTATCAGAACATCAGAAGGGAAGATAACTAAAGGATGCCGATGTTTGTATATTAATGATATTGAACTTATTACAATTAAAATGTCAAACTCACTGTCATGGAATTTCTGACCGTTCAAAGCCTCAATAAACCTCATGTTCGGAGTGGCCTTATTCCTAAAGGCATTTATTACAGTCACCTGGTGGCCCCTTGCAGCTAAAGCCTTTAGATAAGTCTCCAGAAAAATGTACTGCGAGCGCCCCGAAAACGGAAAAGTGGCCAAGATCTTGGCACTCTCAGTTTCTAGAGGTTTGGCGCTTAAAGCGCAAAGCACCAACGCGATCACAGCCAACAGGTTCATAGTTACTCGACGAGTTTCTAGCAACGACTAACTGAGCAGATCTCTGTGGCTGGTCTATTTATGTGATGAGTTTTGCTGATAGAGAAGGGAATCTAAAAATCGCCAATTCTTGCTTGTAGAGCGATTAAACTATTATCTTTTCACAGCTGATACCTTCAGAGAGAATCAGTAAGAGGTCCAGAATCAGAGAGGGTTCTTTAAGTATGTTCTAGACGCTGTTTAATTGCTTTATATTTCCACCATTGATTGCATCTTTACAGATAATTTCCAGATAAGATTTCTATGATGAAATACCAGTTGTTTGTTTTAAAAGTGAACAAATATGTTACGAATTTACGCTCCTGGTACGTGTTGGAACCAGTGTTTGACAAAGATTTGAATTAGTAGTGGCATGGACCGGTACGACCATCTAGTTATTGAATATATAAAATCTGTCAAACATCTATTTTGCATTATTTGGAGAGTTTCGCTTTGAAAGAAAATACATTGGAGTATCCAGAGCTAAAAATACATGTTTCTTTTAATCAATATTATACAATAAGTCGAAAAAAATATCAAATACTGCATATAAAAACCTATATGAAAATTATGTTGTTTTAAATAAGATAAATCTTTCAATAGACAAACGGTTCTAGATACTCTTGAACAAGTCCGTATTCCTAAAAACTTTGTATACTTCTCTTAAAAAAATTTAGGTATTAGGTAGTGGTAGAACCACCTCAGTTTCTAAAATACAGAAATCCAATTAAGATGCTTTTCTAATGGGTTTTGATTTCTACTCCAATATTTGTCCCTCGATTTATGGAAACGACTTTAAGTTGGCAACAAGCACTTAAAGATCTTCCCGTGATGCGGAGACCACCGGAATCCACCGGACTGAGTGCTATGCAAATTCCCCAAAGAATGTGCGTGAGAAGTGCAGGCCAAACAAGCGGCGGAGGCAACTAAAAACAAAACGCACAACAGGGAGCAGCGCTGAAGAACGAGAGGGGCGAAAAGGACACAGAGACGGAGACCGAGGCGGAGGCGAAAGGACGAAGATGAGGCTCAGGCAAGGACCAAATGCAGCTGGCCAGCTGGGAGTTGGTAGTGGAAAAAGAAGCAAAGTTGATGGTGGACTGGGAGCAGGAGCTCGGCGAAGCATAAAAGCCAAAGCGCTGCCTAAGAAAAGAAATTATTTGCTTAAGCGACGGCAAAGGACCTTGTCCGGAGCTTCCTTTTTTCCCCGGAACAAAGCACACACACACATTCACACACAGCCGGGCAAAGAACAACAAGAATGGAAATAAGCAGAATGAAAACAGCAGGAAAGTAAAGGAAAAAAGGAAACTGAGTGGGCAAAATATTAAACTTTTATGCACGAAAATTTTTAAGTGTATGTCCGGCGGGAGAAATTGTTACTGTTAATTTATAAATAAGGTGGAGTTGTTATTGTGGGCTTCTGATGGAATGTCCGCCAGTCCGGTCCGGTTCAGTCCCTTCCGAAGACCCCTTTTCCGCCACAGCCCGGGCTATTTGTTTTCACTTCAATTTATTTGCTTTCTTGCGCACATTTTCACTCCTTAGACCTTGTTTACTCCTTTCTTCAACCCCACTTTTCCCCTTTCTCCCTAATTTTTTGTTTTGCGGGTTTTCTGGGGCCTTTTCTTTTGTCGTTTATTATGGGGCTTTTCTTTGGTCTGCCCCCCCACAGATCGCCTTGCAACTTGATTCAATTAAGTTGCCTGATTATTTTAGCTACAAAAAAAGCGATACCTTTTCCTCTTTCTTTGGTTAGCAATTTTAATTTTTTAATAAAAGGCATGTGTAAGGCGAGAGCTCTACAAGTGTTCAACTGAGGGCTATCTTGTGGTTTCTGGGTCTGAGCTGCTGCTGCCCTTTGTATTGGTTCATCAACATTCTGGGCTGCAAGGGGTCGGCTCAAGTTCTTGGCAAGTCAACAACTGATCCGGGGTTAAGAAAAGGTCAACAGGCTGTTCACTTTTCAAAGGATAACCCCGGTTGTGGGGGATTCCTTCCTAATGGCCAAGTGTAAGGCAAACAAGCCAACATCAAGCACTCGAGAATTAGGATGAGCTGTAGGGCACACCTAATTCAACAATATGTCACGCTTCTTCTAATAAGACTTTTAAATTTCCTTTTATTATTATTTTAGGTTTTTATATAATTAATGGTTATTTAACTAATTAAAAAGGGGGGTTTTCTTTTATATAAGAAATCTACATTTCGTTTAATTGCTTTAATTATCTCATTAGATTGATTCCTTTTAAAACTCTGTTCATATTTAAATTTTTTCTAAATATATATATACCCACAATATCTCTAAAATAGTTGCTAGATTTCTGCTCTAGTAACTTATAGACTTAATCTAGTTGCTTGACAATAAATCTGCCAGAAATAGTCATTTATCTCTTAAGCCATTTATACTTTTACTAGCTGAAAAGTCTATAACTACTGCTATCATAAAAGTGTAATTTTCCAATCTCGAAATGCAATAAATTAGTATTTAATCTGTCACACTAAGATACAAAAAAAATAACACAATAATGCTCAGATTAAGCTTGCGACTGACTAGCTTGGCTTTAATACTAAATGCTCTTGGCCTTTGTTTGTCGTCTTGCTCGTCTCGTCAGAGCCAAAGCCTGAACAACATTAATCAGGCTTACCTTGTCCTGTATTCCTTCACACCTCCAAACAGCCCACACATACCGCCGGAGTTGCAAGGTTAAAAAGGCGCAAGGGGGGCCAGAATCTGGAGCAACAGCTGCCACATTGACCGTGCTTAAAGTGCAAATGCAATTTATTTGCTACAAGCACTTGGTGCACATACAGGAACTGCAATAACACCAACGATGACTCCGGCCAGGACTCGGGATTGAATGGCCTGAAGAACAATTTTCCCATAAGTAAAAATCATTTTTCATTTGTTTTCATTTCCGTTTTATGAAACATTTTGATTTCTGCATAGTCTCCGCAACACAGTCTGTGTAAAAGGACTCCATCTCTTCATTCCCCTTACGGCCCAGGGACATCATTGGAAAAAATGTTAAGTGACGGGCAGACCTGGACTTCTGCAGAGAGAATTCTCGGTTATCCAGCTCTTGCATACCTGAAAATCACTCGCCAGGACCAAAGTTGTATCTTGGCAAGATGCAAGGTTGGAAATTTTCTAGATACACGCACACACACACCACTCGCTCGGTTAAAGAATGCAAGTCAACGTTGACAATCGACTTTTATTGCTGTTGAAAGAAACCAACAGCAGCACAAAAAAATAAACACAGGAAGAAAGATCGGAAAAGTTGAGGAAGAGGTAAAAAATGAACGTATGGATGCAGTGAGGAAAAACTTAATAACAATAGCAAAACCTAATTGGCATTTTCCAACCTTAAATAATAAGATATAAACTTTATTGAAATATTAATTCTATAACACTCAAAATATACTCATTTTTCGTTCTTTCCCATAAATAAATGTTTAAGATTTCTATGTACTTTGTTTCCTTCAGATAAAATAAACCATATTTTTTATGCATAATAATAATAAATTCTTAAATGTAAAAATAAATATTTTCTATCGTTTAAATATACATTTTTTGCATTATTTTTTTTAGATGTACCATCGACTTTATCAACTTTCTGTTATTACGTTTTGCTTAACATTTCAGCAAATTACACTGCATTGTCTAGAGCTCAGCTCCAGAGTGGAGTTGAAGTCCCTCTTTTCTTTGTGGGGCGGGGGCAGGGTTTATCCCTTTCCTTTCGACAACTTTTTGACATTTTTTCTACTCCGTCCTTCTCGACGTACTGACCTCGTCCGGATTTGGATGAGGAGAACTTGTGCAATTGCATAAGCACAATTTCCGGTTAGCACTAAGAAAATATCTCCAGCAGAAAAAGCAAATGCCAAGGTGGCTAGGCTTAAATTCGAATTTTGGGTACCCTAAAAACGTTAAGATTGCTTTAAGAATTTTATAAAAAATATTTCTGAAACAATAAATTGATTCCCTTTATTTAATTAAGATTTTGAATTGCACATTTTGTATTCTTTTCAAAAGTATTCTTGTTATATTGAGCAATTTTATTTTTTTAAGTTGTTGGTAATTTACCTTTATAATAAAATAATTTTTGTATATTTTTTGTGGATTTTTTTCACTTCTTAACCTTGAATTTAAGCCAAATTTTCCAATATGTCCCTTCTCCTACCAATTGCTATTTTTTTCACCCTCTAAATAGTCTTATCTGGGTCCCGAAAGGATATCTAAAAGTGGACTCTAGTATTTTTGAGCGTCACTGACAGGAAATTGAAAAAGTGTGGGGCGTGAACAGAGAGTGCAGGAAGCACACAAAGAAAAAAAAGAAATAGTTTTCCCTTAATTAAGTGCGTGTGTTTGGATGGGGACCAGTTTCCCCATAAGCAAACACCAAATGAACGAATTGTTCGCTCAAGGTAAAGCACTCGCGTCTAAGTAGCTCGGAAAACCACCGCTGCGGCATTTGTGGTTCACCTCCAAGCCAGCAGTGGGTCATCAGATGGTGAGATGGCCAGGCATTGTTTCGTGTCCATTTCGCTGCGCTTGACTGCCCTGCTGGCCGGGTCGACCTCCGACCTCCACTGCCAAGCTCTCTCTCGGGGAGTTCAACAACATTACGCCACACAGTTCAACAATTTTTTCCGTGTTCCGTTTGCTTTGCGTTTCCAGCTGCTGCTCCTGGCCAAGTTCACATTGTAATCCATCCGGGGAATAATTATTGTGTACATATTAATATAGCTGCCAAGGAAGCCAAGAGGGTTTATCGTTTAGCCGGGATGGGCGAGGGCATTATGATGCCAGCGAAAGTAAATGGAAAATGGATGGTCTATAAATTCTCGCTCTTGGTTTTAAAGTAACAAAAAAGGTTATTTAAGTGTGCCGTAAAGAGGTGTACGAATGGGGATTCTTTTTATGAAGTTACTTTAGTAAGTAAGGATCAAGCTGCTGCTTACTGAGTTATGCAATAGGTTTTGGTTTTTATATATTATTAAATTAAGCTTGGGTACCAGGGGAAAGGATTATTTTTATTTATTTAAATGAAAATGTTGAACTCCTAATATTTATCTGGATTAATTACAAAATTGTACTTCAGAATAAGATTTATCAAAAAATTAAACTTTTAAGCCGATTATAGTTAGAATTTGTCATTGAATTGCACTTTAAAATATTTCATTTATAATATCTTAAGCTAAATTCTCACTAACACTTTTACTATAATAATTTTCATGGAAAGCCAATCGTATTTATTTCATTTCTGACGAACAACTTTAAAGTCCATTGGCCAAGTCCACGTCTGGCTGTAAACTATTATAAACCACAACTCATTAACCAATTCTAAAGGCCCAACTTTAGCCACACACGCACACCCATGAACGGATTAAGCTGCCTGGCTTATGCCACTAAATTGCGTCGTTGTTGGGCATAATTTATGCATTAAAATTGCATGCAAAGGAGAAGTTGACTCCGAAACCTGGATCGCACCGTGTGCTGCAAATTAAATCTAATTATGTGCGGTGCACTCGCCCCTCCCTGGGAGAAATGAGCTCGGCGGGGCCCGGAGAATGCGGATTTGGGCTCGGACCTGGCTTTCTTTTTGCCAAACTGACCCGCACAAATGCGTCTATTGACTGAAACAATGCAGACAAAAGCGACGCAGTAACTGAGCCGGGTTCGTGAAGTGGGAAAGGGGTCGCGGGACGCGGGATTTGCTGGTGCACCTGGAGCAGCAACAGGAGCTGGACCAGGTGGGCAAGTGCAGCCAGTTGGCTCCTAATGGAAAAATCATCAGGGGAGCCACGTCGACGATGGTGGTGGCAAGGAAAATAACGTGAAGTAAGAAACAAAAGAGCTTAGATACACTGTAGCTTTTATGTTATAAATAATAAAATATATGATAATATAAAAAAGAAAAAAAATGGAATAACTAAATAATTTCTTCGACATATGTTACTTTGTTGAAGTAGTGCTTATACAAAAATCGATTTGGAAGATATCTATAAAGTAAAATAACTTTTATTTTTATTTTTTTTTTTGCAAGATCTTTAAACTATTTTTCCTGCAGTGCAGAAAAGAGGAATCGAAAACCCTGAGCTCGGCTTGTGCCTGAATTGAGCTTATGAATGGATAGCCAACGGGGTTTATAAAGGAGCGAGGCCAGTGGAGGAGCGGTCAACTTATGGCTTAGACGCGCTGCAAAAATCCATATTTATATATATATATATATGTATGAATGGGACAGGGACTAGTGAAGTGGTCAGGGGATTGAGTCCTGGGGACAAGGGAACCAGACCGGATCGGGTTTTGGTCTCGGGGGTCTGGGGTCTGGGGCCTAGCACTAGGGACTCGGTTCGGTTACTTATGCTTCAATGGCGCCCTGAAACTCGGTGTCGGTGTACGAGTATGTGCCGCAATTGCGGTAAAATATGTTTGCACAAAAGGAAATCGCCAAAGCCACGTGTGCAGGAAATGCTGAATTTGTCTGCTTGGCGCTCTAAAACAAAGCCAGACTCCCTCAATGGAGAGGCTTTTCCCGGAAACGCATTCGACTGGATACCGATTTGCCTTTTTCTCTGAGATTGGAATTTCGAGATGGTTTGGTATTTGAATTTCTTGAAAATCGAAATAATTAATAAGTTTAGATAAGTCCAAAGCAGTAAATATTAAGCTGTAACATCATATTGTTGATTTATATTTTAGCTACGTTTTAAGACTACTTTATTAAGCAAATAAAATACTTCATTAATTACCCAAAAGATTTGAATTTATTTATGACAACGCAATATTGTTTTGAATAATAGAAAATGCAAAACGTTAACATAAATTTGTTTAATCAACAGCAGCATTGCGGCAATCAGACAGATTAAACAATGGCAAAGGTCATAAATATCTTTTCAATTGCATTAAACTAATGTGAAATGCAATCGCAACAATTAGTTTATAGCTATTCAATGCATGTTAATAATTGTTCTATTGGAGTTAACCAAGTGTAACCACTTCTGGGAACTGGCTGCCAAATGTGAGCCATTTTTTGTGGGTATTATTGCAATATTGCTGCCAGTGCGCCAAAAACTGTGCTATGCCCGGCTAGATGGCGAACTATGGCGGCACTTCCGCTGCCACTGCCGCTGCCACTGGGCACTCCGGAGCTCCGGTGTCTCCCTCTCTCTCTATCTCTCCCGCACTCTAGCCATCCTGCTCATCGGCGTCTGGACTGGACTTTTGGGAATATTATTGAAAAGTTTTACCGCAAGCTGTGCCGAAGCTCACTGCAAAAACAACCAACGTATTGTTCGCCCGGCCCCACCCCCAACACAAAAAATACATAAAAAAAAGAGTGAGAAAAAAGCTGGGAATAATAAAAGGAGAAGAAGAAAGCGAGGATTAAAAATTTTCGCCAGTCCAAAGTTTCAGTTTTGTTGCAACTTTGGCCACTGCCACCACAGCAGCCACACCTACACACTCCTCCTGCTCCTTCTGGATGGTTCCCAGGATCAGGTCTACATATGGCCATACTTTCACCCACCCTTTCTCCGGGACAGTACATAAATTTCACCGGCAATTTTCGGGCATTCGCCCAATCAGAATACAAGTCACTAAAGCATAGAAAACTTTGACGCGTGCCGGTTATTTTGTTACATTTTCCAAGCAATATCCAGTGAGGTTAAAAAAACTATTGGAAGTTTAAGATATCCACAGAATTATGAAGCAAAAAAAGTTGTCATCATTTATATTAAATTATCTTGAAAGAATCATGTATTTATGCAAGCACATGTATTTAATACATTTTTAATCTAGAGATAATTTATTAAATGTTTAAAATATATACACTTAAACAATAAATCGAACCAGACTTTAGATACTTAGAAAAGATAACAGATACATGCATCCAGTAACAAAATAATTGAAGATTGATGTATAACAATTACCAGACTCTACGAATCGGGATTTTCCTAAACTCAAGTAAATTTTGTTAACCCTTTTTTCTGGTTACCGCAAGTTCTAAATTTTCGGACATAAGTTTTCATTATTTATGGCGAAAGTTTGAAACTCAAATGCCATAATTTAAGCAAATGCGAATGAGTATCGCTAGCAATTTGACTCCGACTATTTCCACCCAAGGCCACTGGACAAGCGCAAATATATTTAAGCTAATTGCATTTTCCTTCTTCGACAGAGCGAGAGGGTGGGAGGAGGAAATGGTGTCTGGGGGGTGATATGATGACACGGCATTGCAAATCTAATATGCGATGGCAAATGACATCGAATGACCATGTGTTTGAGATGAAACTTGCACAACCTTGACATTTTCGGTCCCAAAATTAAATTGACTCAACACTCAACACTCTCCTCAGCTCAGCTCAGGATGGCTGGATAGTTTCAAAAATGCAATATAGTATTCCTGAAAGCGGAACAAGCATCAATCCATCAATTATACAGAGTCATAATCAACATTTGCTAGAAATGAATGCACTTCAAGAATATCTTCTTTTAGTAGGTTTTTTATACATAAATTTATATAAGTAAAGTTCTACGATATCAGAATGGGGAAGGTAAACAATATTTTCATATCTATACAGTATCAATATTTAAAGCAAGTCCAAATCTATCTCATTCTAATAAAATTTTACATACATTAGGTCCAATAGTAAATCATTTTATATAAGAAAGGTTTTGCTAGAACGTTTATCTAGACAGGCATGGCTAGATAGACTTGCCTGGTGATGCTGATCAATAACAGACTTTGTATGGTGAACACATAGTAGAGTCCACATGCCATTTGGTGTTCCCATTTCTACACATTTTTATAGTGTAAGGTGCTAGTGGCAGCGGAGGAAAACTTTTGCGGTCCAGAGAGTGTGTGTCAAGTAGTTGCCAATCAATTTTTGGCATCGTTACACCGCCCCCGCTTCATACTTATGCGGGACAACTATGCGAAGGGCAGGAAGTGGTAGCGGTGGTGGTGAAGGGCGACATTACCGTGGGCTCAGGACATCAGCCTGGGCCGGAGAACAGAAGGATCGGCAGTGGCATTGTGGCCAGCAGGCACGTCGATTTCAATTGAATGTGGTGCAGCCAACTACCGCTGTTCCCCCCGGCATCTGAGTGAGTGTAGCACGGAATCGAGAGTCCCCCGTCCGATGTCCCACATCGTCCATTATGACACGCTGCCAGCGGTGCCAGCAAACCAAACACAATCACAGAAGGATGCAGGATGCTCAGCCAGTCCACCGGGCGACTGTCGCCCGCCTCACTTGCAGTTGACACTTTTGTAGCCAGCTTGCATTCTGGGCATCCTAGCATCCTGGCATCCTGGCATCCTGGCATCCCTTGTCCATCTGTTTGTCACTCGTCCAGTTTGCTAGTCCTTGTAGCCCCCTCATGTCTCGCTCCTAGTTATCTGTCAGTTGGCCTAGGCCATCGATGGCTCCGCACCTCCGCACAACCCTGATTCACTTGCAACATCAATTCCGTTGACGTGTACACTCACCTCTCCCATGGATCTCACTTTGTATCTGCATCTGTTGGCTCGCATCAAATAGGCACGGAACAATGAGCTAACCCAATAAATATGAGTGCACCAGGTCACCACGAGTGGAGCGTCTGCTTAATTAATAGCTTCCATTAGCAATGTACTAACTCCAGGTCCAGGTTGTGTTTACTAAAGTAATTAAATCCTAATTATACAGTTTCCATTTCATTTGAAGTGCCAATCAAGCCTAAGATAGGGGTAGCTCTTGAAGACATCAAAGCAGTCGATATTAAGCACTCTACGAAGTCGGAATCTTTCCGACTCAAGCTACACGAACAATTTTTTATATACAAATATATTACAGAACAAAGAAATGGCGCTGCGAACACAGAGGTATATATGCTTGGCGGGATCCATGGTCCGGCGTTTCCATGCGGCTCGATATCCGTGCTGTGGCAAGGTGGCGGTGTCCAACTTCGAGGCCGATCAATTTCTGCCCTACAAGAAGATGCAAGAGACTCTGGAACGTGTGGCTGGTCGCCTGAATCGACCCATGACGCTGTCGGAGAAGATCCTGTACTCCCATTTGGATGATCCGGATTCCCAGGAGATCGAGCGGGGCAAATCCTATCTGAAACTGCGACCGGATCGAGTGGCTTTGCAAGACGCCACCGCTCAAATGGCTCTTCTGCAATTCATCTCCTCCGGCCTGAAGAAGGTGGCCGTTCCGTCAACTGTGCACTGCGATCACTTGATCGAGGCCCAACTGAGCGGGGATAAGGATTTGGCCAGAGCAAAGGATATGAACAAAGAGGTCTACGATTTCCTATCCTCCACGTGCGCGAAATATGGCTTGGGCTTTTGGAAACCCGGCAGCGGCATTATCCATCAGATTATCCTGGAGAACTACGCCTATCCGGGTCTGCTGATGATCGGAACCGATTCCCATACCCCGAATGGTGGCGGCTTGGGAGGTCTGTGCATTGGTGTCGGCGGTGCCGATGCCGTCGATGTGATGGCCAATATTCCCTGGGAGCTCAAGTGTCCGACTGTAATTGGTGTCAACCTCACGGGCAAGATCAGTGGATGGACCTCCTCCAAGGATGTTATACTCAAACTAGCTGAGATCCTGACGGTCAAGGGAGGAACGGGTGCCATTGTGGAATATCATGGACCTGGCGTGGACTCCATTTCCTGCACCGGAATGGCCACCATTTGCAACATGGGTGCGGAAATCGGAGCTACCACATCCTTGTTCCCATTCAATGATCGCATGATCACCTACTTGGGGGCCACTGGAAGAGGAGGGATCGCTGAGGAGGCTGCGAAATACAAAAAGATGTTCACTGCCGACGAGGGCTGTAAGTACGATCAGATCATCGAGATCAACCTGGACACCCTCGAGCCCCTGGTGAATGGCCCATTTACACCCGACTTGGCCCATCCCATCAGCAAGCTGGGTGGCGATTCCGAAAAGAATAAGTATCCCATGGACATCAAGGTGGCCCTCATCGGTTCCTGCACGAATTCCTCCTACGAGGACATGGGCCGCTGTGCCAGCATTGCCAATGATGCTCTGAGCCATGGCCTCAAGTCCTGTGTACCCTTTAATGTCACCCCCGGATCCGAGCAGATTCGAGCCACCATTGCAAGGGATGGAATCATCGAAGTCTTGGAGAAATTCGGCGGCACAGTGCTGGCCAATGCCTGTGGACCCTGTATTGGGCAATGGGATCGAAAGGATGTCAAAAAGGGAGAAAAGAATACGATTGTTACATCGTATAATCGCAACTTCACTGGCCGAAATGATGCAAATCCGGCCACACATTGTTTTGTTACCAGTCCGGAAATGGTTACCGCCTTGGCCATCGCCGGACGACTCGATTTCAATCCTGTAAGCGACGAACTCGAGGGAGCGGATGGTAAACGCTTTAAATTGAAACCACCTACAGGCGCTGAGCTGCCAACCAAGGGGTTTGATCCTGGACAGGACACCTATCAGGCTCCGCCAGCAGATGGTGCAAGTGTCACGGTGAATGTTGATCCCAAGTCAGAGCGTCTGCAGATACTGGAACCATTCGAGAAATGGGACGGCCAGGACTACGTCGATATGGCGGTTCTGATCAAGATCAAGGGAAAGTGCACTACGGATCACATAAGTGCCGCCGGACCCTGGCTCAAGTATCGTGGACATTTGGATAATATATCGAATAATATGTTTATTGGAGCCACCAATGCCGAGAATGATGAGATGAACAAAGTCAAGAACCAGAAAACTGGTCAATTCGATGCCGTTCCCGCTGTGGCACGTGACTACAAGGCCAACAAAATCAAGTGGTGCGCCGTGGGAGAGGACAACTATGGCGAGGGCTCCTCAAGGGAGCACGCTGCCCTAGAACCTCGACATTTGGGTGGAGTGGCTATCATTGTCAAGTCCTTCGCTCGCATCCATGAGACGAACCTCAAGAAGCAGGGCATGCTAGCCTTGACATTCGCCAATCCAGGTGACTACGATAAGATCCAGCCCTCGAGCAAGTTATCACTGCTTAACTTGATGGATCTTGCACCTGGGAAGCCGGTGGATTGTGAGATCAAGAACAATGGCAGCTCGGATAAAATCCAATTGAACCACTCCTTTAACGAAGGGCAGATTCTTTGGTTTAAGGCCGGCAGTGCCTTAAATCTCATGAAGGAGCAAGCGGGTGGCGGGGAATGTTAACTGAAATAGTATCAAACTCCTAGATGGACAATTTTACCCAGTATTAATATATAATATTATAAAGTTTATATTAAATTTAAAAATGGTTTTGGCAATAATTAAAAAGTTACCAAATTTTTAAGCAATTAAATGGGGTTTTAATATGTGAAATCTGAACTCATTTTGAGAAAATTAACTGCAAGGCAGACTGTAAAATATTTATTTATATTATAATATTTATTTATATTATATTATATATTACCTAGATAGGTATTTCTTTTAATTAATAAAATCGTTTAAATTCACATAAATCAAAGCTTCGACATAAAGATTGCCTCTGATTTGTGAACTTGCCCGAACCGACTTATCCTGGCTCTAAACAAACTCAATTATTTGTGATATCTGCTAGTTAAATACACATCTCCGTAATCTATTTATTATTCTGCAAAAATAACCTGACTTTACATAAACCACAGGATACTATAATGGACAAAAGTTTAATGCCAAAATGGCACACGGAATGCCAAAGAACCAAAACCGAAATAATTCAAAACTAATTAAAATCCATTTAAAATTGCGCACAGCCTGCAATGCAGAAAAATAATAATAAATTTTCCGACTTAAGCTGCCCAACTTTTTTGTCAAATGGGAAATGGAAAGAGGGAGAGAGGGATGCTGTGAGAGTGGGAGGGAGAGCAGGGGGCACAATAAGCGACGCTTATCAACGGTGCCAACCGAAACTGTCACATGCATTGTCATTGTCACAGGGGCGGCCTGCAAGAGGGGATTTTTGGAGCCGAGGCTGTGCCAAATTTGCATATTCCTTCTCTTTCCAGCACTCCAGCACATGTGTGTATGTGTGGGTGCGTAAATGTGTGTTTGTGTGAGTGAGGGCGTATGTGAGTTGGCATAGAAAATTATTTGCTACTTTTAATTAGTGCCAAAAAGTCATTCACAAAATCCAGAGAGCGAGTGAGAGGGAGTGCACCCAGGGAAGGCGACATAAGAAGTGAGGGAGATGGGCATAGAGTCGAGTAGAAGAGAATGAGAGAGACAGAGATAGACATTGGGGCCAGAGTGCACAAGTTCAACGAGCAAATACAAAAATGTCTATATACATATGTATATCTGTATCTGTCTCGCTCTGCGAGCTGCCACTGCTTTTTGCGGCAATATTTGCACAGCCTCCGACAGAATGAGCGGGTCATGAATGCGGTACGTGTGGCATTACAGCGCGTTTCAGTATTATAGAGCCACATAGTGTTTAGCTGCAAATCGAATGCAAAGAGTGTACTAGAAATTCCCAAGTCAGAATTCTTTGACAAGCTAAAAAGAAGTTATAGTATCCGAATGTTTAATAAATATCTTCCTGAAACAGACAGGACGTGCTTTTTGTGGCTTAAAAACTTGATTACTAAAGAATCCAAATAACAAATAACAAATAGTACAAAAATAAGAAACAAATTTTTAATATATTGATCATATGAATTCATTAGTATTTTGTATAGATTTTTATTTTAAGTACCCTAAATATTTTAGTAAATTTGTAATGTCCCCTTTTCGGTAAGATTATCTTTCTTTATGAAATATAATTCTTAAATTAAATATTATTTCAATTGGGCCCATTAAAACAAGTGCACTACACACATAAAACGCACTGTAAGCTCAAAAGAAGCCACAGCTCCCCAATCGAAAAGGCCAACAAAAAATGATAGCAATTTAGCTCTGCCTAAAACCAAAAATGTTCAATTATTAACTCGTAATGGTAGGATGTGTGTGACACAGACATAGAAAGGGGCAAGCAATACGAGGGGCAAAGGACGGAGAAGGCCTAGGCAAAGGTCCAGTGGGTAAGAAGTCAGCTAAGCTGGTGGCCCGAAATTATAGACTATGATTTTTGTCAAATTGCATTCAATTTTGTCAGAGCTCCAACTGGTGGCAGGCAGGCAGGCAGGCAGGCAGGAAGGCAGGACTCCTTTGTATCCTGGCTCTGCCACAAGCATTTGTATCTATGAATCTGCAAGATCTCCAGCTGCCCTCCATCTACTTCTCCCTCTCCGTCTGTGGGTGAGTGCACGGCAAATGTCACACATGCATTTCAATTTGAATTTACAATATTTCTGGCTTCAAATGCAGGCATGTGGTTCTAAAATGGGTGTGTGTGTGCGTGTGTGTGTGTGTGTATGGCATGCCAGGCACTTCATATATGCCGGTTCTCCTCCATAGCCTCCTATCGCTCTTCTCACTCTATACCGCTCTCTTTCTCGGTTTGTCATTTGCATACTTTGCACTTAAGTGAATTTAATCTTTTCTCCATGCTCCTCTTCGATGCATGTATTGCCCTGAGCAAGCAGAAAAATGTGTTTATCTTTTGTATGGATTTTTAATGTCATCTATTGTATCGAAGCTTTTCCACATCTCGTCTTTGTATCATTCATGTCTGCAGCTCCCTTTTTCCTGTGTATTTCGGTTCCTTGCTTAGTTTATTTTATTAAAATTTTAATTGCTTTTTGGAAAATGTTTTGTCAATGCGTAGACACATCTAGGACGAGTTCATTGATATATGTATTAAGCGATTAAAACGGAAAAATTCAAGACACACACACACAGGCACAAGCATATGCACACACCTATGTACATGGCATTTTCCCATTTTCCATTTGCTTGGCTGGGTAATAATGGATTTTTCAATTGAACTGAAATTTTTCTCAACGCTCGCCATGAAAATTGCAAGTTTGTCAGTCAGGTTGTTAGATCGCAAGAATGATGTGGAAAATGTAAATCGAAGGGAAATGTTTAAGCCTCAGCAAATGACCTTTTGCAAAGGCTTGCAAATAAATACATATTTCTAAAAAAATATTTTTCTTGATTTATTGGTGGCTTTGGATATTTTATTGTTATAAATATATAAACTGTTAAGCTGAATTAAGCTTAAGAAATATTTATTCTTTTGATTTGTTTAATTATTTGGAATATATATACTGCCTTACAGTTTTTCAAAAGAGGAATCATACATTTTCACAACTGCTTTAATTATTTGTACTTAGTGTTCTTTATGGATACCACTAAATTCTAAATTAAATCCTAATTTAACTGGAATTTATTTTCCTGTCAAGATTATCCTTTTGAAAATATTATCACAAACCCATTTTAAAGTAACTTAGATGAAGTAATCCACATTTGTTTTAATAAATCTATATAAAATTCACTGTAAGCAATCTCTAAAAACTATATTCTCAAGAGTGACAAATTTTATAGTCGTTCTTCTTTACAACTTCTTTAGGTTTTCCGACAAGAGCCGCCAAATGAAACCACCAAATATCGTGAGATCCCTACAAAAATTACCTCCCCATTTGCCAGCTGCAATAAGAAAATTACACGCTTGACTCGAAGCGATAAACGTAAATCACACACAAATGACAACTGCCAATAACCTAACACAAGCGAGAGCATCCAAAATAAAAGCGAACCTCGGAAAATAAAGAAAAATTGAAAGAAGAAACACAAACAAGCGAATGGTGAGCGAAAATAAAATGAAAGCCAAAGCCGTAGCGAACGAAACTCGCTCTCAACACATAAATTGCATTTTGGCCGCTGGCGAGGTAAACAGCCACAAATGCCACATGAAAATAGAAGGAAAACCCCCAGCGATAGAGCGAGCGAGGTAGGAAAATAAAGCAAAACTTGACAATAATCGAAAAATTATTTCCACACATTGTGTGCGCTGAGAGGAGGAGAGCACAGCATTGGGGGCGTGTCAAATCAAAGAAACAAATAAAAAGAGGAAAAACAAGCGGAAAATCCACAGAGCATACAGAGCGAAAGAGAAGAGCACGAATTAAGTTAAGCACTTTTTATTTATTATTAAAAAAGTTTTCAACACAAGGGGGGAACAATTTTTGGGTGTGGCAGAGGAAAATCTGCAAAATCTGCACATAATGCAAAGAAAATCCCAAATTTATCGTATCACTTAGATGGAGTGTCATATGTGTGTGTGTGTGTGTGTGTGTGTGTTTGGTCGTTCTGTTCCCCCTTTCGAAAGGGGTTAAAATGCGCATTATGAACATATATGCTATGTGTTTGTATGCTTACAATTGTGGTCAGAATGTATATCTACATTATTATTACATATTTATAGACTCAAGCCTTAAGAATATTTAACTTTTTAATAATAGTAAAGCCTTGTAAACGTTCAGACCTCTTAGGCTGCTAGTTTAAAAACACATGCCCTAGTAAAGACAAAAGGAATGCTTAAATTCATGTTGAAAATACCTATTTCCTTGACCTAGACTGTAGTCGATATGTTTGTGCATTCATAATATAACTGTTGATTATTGCCCCAACACGCACTCGACGTAAGTGAACCAGCAACAGCTTCGGCGGCATCAACTGTGGAAGCTGCGAGCTGAAATCTCGCAACGTGGCGTATGCGCAATATTATTAGATATTGAAAGCAGCCATCGATGATGATGGCCAACGCTCTGCTCGTCGTCTGGGAACTCGTCCAAAAGCAATTGAAAGCAGCCACAGCCACGGCAGGAGTAGCAGTAGCAGTAGCAGACATATGAATTTTTTCCTGGCTCCCTTTAGCACTTGGCATAAACCTCCTTGAGCCCTGGCATCCTGCTCATCCTTCGGCATAAGCATCCTCATGAAGCATGGGTGTGTGGGTGTGTGTGAGTGTGTGCAGGGATTCGGCGGGGGTTATGCGATTTGGGCTCGGATTCGGTTTCGGATTTGTCTGTGGGCGTGTCTTTAGCGGAAAGCTCTGTGGTCGTGGCTCCTGCCGCTGAAGCTGAAGCTGGAGCTGGAGCTGAAGCTGAAGCTGCTGTATTATATCGATGGCAATGTGCTAAATTTGTGGCAGATTATTTATTAGTGTAATGGCTTTAAATTTGCCAGCGCAGATGCTCAGACCGAGAATACTTTACACCCCGAGATTTATGCTTGTGCATTGCTATTTAAATATTACATATAGATGGAATGTTTTCAAACGATGCGATGAACACTAAATGATTGAGTTGAGATTTAAGGCGTTTTTGATGCAGCTCAGAATGAATTTATGATGCGATGCCCTTTAGGGGACTTGAGGAATACTTTTAAAAATATATATATAAAATTTAGGGAAAATCTATGGACTTTCTGCAACTTGGCTTTTTATAAACCACATATATACTGCTTAAATTTTAATATTCTTTACTTTTCTGTTTAGTTCTTCCCGAATATATATAATTTTGTATATTTTTTTTTAAATATATTTCGACTGTTTTCAGTCTAATCTCAATGCCTTTGACATCCAATTCCCATTGCAACCAGACTTATCCAAAAACATATCGACCAACTTCGGTGTACCCTTTAACTCCAATGACGTCGACTTATCTGTCACACTCCATCTGCAAAGAGGGAATTGCAGGGAATTGCTTCTCTTTTACCCCTTTTGCAGCTTCTAATCTTTCTAACCATTTTCAATTCGTTTTACCCCGTTCGGGCGCTTTTTATCTAGCCACTTTCAAAATCAAATCTTACAAATTCACAACTGACAACAAAAACCAAAAAAGGGAAAAACAAAAAAAAAGAGTGTGAACAGCAGCAGAAGGAGAAAAGAAAAAACCAACATGAAAAATCTAATAAGAGAATAGCTCAAAATCGGTGTGTAAAAATCAAATAAACGCTGCAACTGCATCGGCAGCCACTAAAGGAAAAGCTTGCCCCCAGCTGAGTTTCCTATTTTTTCTTTTATTTTTTTTTTGCTTCTCCTCGGTGAAAAAGTTTGTTTTCGCCTTGCGCCAAGTTTTGTGCGTTTTTAAATGGCCCGAACTGGTGGCCCAAACAAAAACGAGCAAGAAAATCGAGGGGAGAGCCAAGGCAAGGCTGGGAAAACCATTGGAAACACATGTCCAGCTAGCGGACAAGGACAAGAACCACCAGGATCCATGGACCCCGGGAGCTGTGTAAATGTTTGTGAGCTCGGATTTCTTTTCGGTCATTACATTAAGTTGGCTATCTGTGGAGATTCGTAGCTGCACAAACAGCCGGGCACAAACTCCGCAGATATCCCCATAAGTGGTATTTGTGTTTGTGCCTCGCCTCCAGATGGGGAGCGACGGCTGCTCCTAATAGTCAACGATTCGTAATATTTTTAATATTTGCTCAATAAAATGTCAGACAATTTCTGTCTCTGCCACTTAGACTCATTACATTTATTCGTACGGTTGTTGCCTTTGTTTGTGCTTAACAGATTTGCTGTTGTCCTCTGATTCGCAGCGAACTTTAATATGCACTAACTTGGTTGTAAAAATATATTGTTTTAGAAATATTTATAATATACATTTTATATACACAAATAGCACTTGGTATATATTTTTTAGTAGACTTATAAGAGATATTTTATAAATAAAAGAACCTGACTTAAGGTCTGAAAATACTTAATGGTTATTTTATTGAATAGATAAAGCAGACGTTAAAATAAAATATTACTGTTTATGAGTTTATGTTTGTGCAAATAATAGAAAGATTCCCAAACTGCTAAATTACCACAAAATATTCCAAAGTCGAAAAGTCAACAAAATGGTTTCTTGAAATTCAAAATATATATCTTTACGTTTCCTAATTTGGGTTTGCTTCTAAACTATGTGAAAAAATGTCACCTAGAATAAAAGGATTACAATAAAAATGTAGCTCCTAATCCATATAAATCTGGTCCAACAATAAATCGAAAGCTAGGGAACAATTACAAAGTTAATACATTCATTAAGTTCGCTAGTGGAGTATTTATTTAAATATTTATCCGCATACAGAAAACCAAGTTATCCTGTAGTCCTTTGGCGAATCCCTTAGAGTATATTGATCCCCTTAAGGGAAGCCAAAACATTATTCTTCATATTCGTTGGTAGCTGCTACAGCATCCCATGGGAGGGAGGGACAGCGTGTAATCCTTTTTGTAGTTGACGCAAATCCTGTTGCTCTTTGCCAAGTCATAAAGTTTAATTTAGTTTTAAGCCTTTCAACTGGAAAATTGCATGGCTCACCGAGGGATGCAGGAGAGGGAGAGATCAACGAGTGGCACTCACTTGTGAGCTCTCAACTCCCCCGGCCCCTATTATTTTCCCTCTCCTTGTTCTCAACAACAAAAGCAAATGGCGTTGACCGCAGCCTGTCATTCCAATGCAAGAGGGGACAGATAGCAGGACCTCCTGCAGGACACTGCTCTAAAATTAACACACGTTTAATATGCAAGTCGTGCATAAATTTTATTGTTCTTGTTGCTGGCCAAGAATTCGTCCTCTTTCCCCCCTCCTTCGCTGGCTCCTTTGGATGCAGTTGCCTGTCAAGAGAGCCTTTATGCTTTTTAATTTACCATCAGACGTCACGGCCAACAACAATGACCACATGTCGGCGCCCTGAGAGAAAATACTCTGTTTTTTTATTCGCTTTTTCCCGCCTTTTCAAGGGAAAAATACGTGCTCGACGTCTCGTTATTATCATCAGCATTATAATCATTATTATCAGGCAGCCGGACATTAATGTTGATGCGCTTTAATTGCCAATTGAGGTCTTCTCTGCTTTTTTCCTGCAGCGATCCAATCAGCCAACAGGCCCTTAAAGCCGCCCGCCATTGTAATTTCGTTATATCCAGACTTTTAAAGCACGTTTTTTATCTGCACTTTTTGCCCAGATTTTGTTGGGATTTTCAATATGGCCAACCATAGCTTGCACATTTTTCAAGTCTATCAGTTTCGCACATTAACATTTAATTTTAATATTACATTTCCTGTTAAATAATAAAGAAAATATTTCCCAAGCGCAAACAAAGAATTTGCCAGAAAAAGAAGAACTTAACGGAATTTAAAAATCTTTCATATATATTTTTTTAAATCTACGAAGTAATAATGGTAATAAACATAACTTATCCCTGTGAAAAACAAATTTTTGCATTTCTCACAACCATCTATTCACCTCAATTTATGTATTTTCGGCCAATTATGCCAGAAACTATTAGACAGGACTTCCGGCTTTCGCAATTCCCGGGTTGAGTCTGTGCCAAATTTGTTGGCAGTCGCATTAACGACAAATGTTGCCAAGTAAATTGGCATAAAACAAATCGACGTCGTCATCGTTATTATCGTTCTTCTTGTTATTTCTCTGTCGCCATCTAATTAGATTGTTCAGGCAAGTACAGCAACAACAAGAGCGACTGGAAAATGGCTGTCGAAAATTGTTAAATAATTTAAAAAGAAATTAGCGGCCATTTTGTGTGTGTGTGTGTGTGTGTGTGCGCAGACAAAAGCAGCATGAAAATAAAAACTGTAACCAATTTCATGCATAACAGTTAAATAAAATTTAATTTAGCAGAAAAACGAAGCAAATGCGAGTTAAAACGGTAGAAGAGGGGAAAAAACAAACAAAAAACAACTGCACAAATTGCCAAAAGAAATAAAAATCACAACCAGATGAAAACAGAAAACCAGTAGCTTTTCCAAGAGAGTGAGCGAGAGGCAAGCTGGCACACAGTCGAAGTCACAGCAATAGTATTAAATAATAACCAAAGGTAATTGAAAAATTTACTATATTAATTATTCGATGTAAAGAAGATGTCTATTTACTAAATTAAAGAAAATTAATATTAAGAATGATAAAATATATGAATTAAAAATATCAGTACATATAAAAATGTATAAATTTTCCGAATGTAAATATCCAAGTCTAAAGTCTACACAAGATGCGAGATTATTAATAAATAAAGTGAAACAGTAATTCATTTACTTAACTTTATTCCCGTCATAGTATGTCACACAGAGAGAGAGAGAAAGCAAAAGAAAGTAACGCCAAAAAATAGACAGCAGAAAATGCGTTGGCCATAATGAAGACTTCATATTTGTGTAGCAGCAGCAACAAATGAATGCCGTCAACAGTTATTATTAATTTTAATATTTCAAAGAGCGTAGCCAGCCAAAAAACAACAACTCTGTAAAAAAAAAACAAAACTGGAGCTCCTTCTGTTCCGTTGATGTCCACCAATAGCAACTGGGCTTAAAAGATGGCACACAACGAGCCAAAATGGCCGGAGAGACGGCCTTACATTTTTGGCATAAGGCCGACACACTAATTTGATGGCTTTTGTGTGTTTCCGCCAAAAGGAAAATTATACTGACTTGATTTTAAACTTAAATTAAATGCACAGGGCTGTAGTTTACTCATATCATTTTACACCTCTTTATGCGCCGCCAGCGACAACAATTAACTTTCAAACAATCGCCAAAAGCAGGACAAATTTAATCAATTTATTTCATGCCCTAAAAAAACATCAGTGAATTGCAATCTGCTGGAAAACGTGAATTTCATTTAATTATATATAACACTAAAAGTGTTTGGCCCAGAGCCAGCCCGGGAGTTTTAAACTAACATTTGATTGTTTAGCGAAATTAAAATTGGTTAATTTATGAATAATAAACAACCTAAAGTGTTTATTTTAAAAGTTGAGCTTGCTGCAGCATCTGAACTTAAAATTTAAACAAATCAGTGGTGATTATTTTATGAATTTAGCTTTTTAGTACAAGTTTAATATTGTTGTTGTGGGTATACAAATAAGTTTAAAGTAGAATAAAGACAAAGCTCTTAACGTGGTGAGCTGAAACTTATTATGGCAAAGTACAACTAAAATATACTCAAAAGACACTAAAAATAACCGAAAATCCACATCAAATTTACCCAAAATACACCCTAAATAAACCCAAAATAGACCCGAAATTTATCCGACATATCCCAATAATACTTCCTAAATACACCCCTACTAAATACACCCATAATACTCACAAAATACACGAAAAAAAAAAAACACCCAAAATAAAACCAAAATATATTTGTGGTCACAAATTTTAACATTTGAAAATGTGTTTTGTTTGATAACGAAAATACCATGGTATAACCCTAAAGCAAAAATCTATTAGAAACTTTATGCAATTAATGAAATATAAGTATATAATTTCCTTTTGTTTTCCTCATATTTTAACAATTCGAAACTTCCAAAAAAGCTAGAAATTAAAACAAATATTTTCTAACAGCAAAGTATAGTCAAACACTAAACACTTAAACACACACACAGTAGACTTTTGCTGTTATTCTAAGCTGTGCAGAAAACTATCTGTGTTCTTGTAAATTGAGCGCGTTGAAAAATGCCAAAACGAAGTAGCTGTAAATCAAGGAAAAAACGAACTTAATTTAAGCGACAAGCAAAAAAAAAAACAAAAAAAACGAAGCTTTAACAAGGGAAGAAGGGCAACAAAAAAATCAAGCAACAACAATGAAAAACCACAAAACGGCGCTATTGTTTGCCAGTGTCGCATGCAGTCAATCTATGTATGAATGTCCGCTTGTGTCTGTGTGTGTGTGTGTGTGTGTGTGTGTGTCGCCTGCCAATCAACTCAACAATCGCAATCAATTTGCCCCACTGCATAGCCCCATCCCTTCGGCTACCAAAGACCCCCCACTGATTTTCCCACACCCCCAGGCACAGGCCCATTCCCATCCCTTCCATTCCATTCCATTTCGGGGGCATTGTCATGGTGCAAGTGCAACTGTCATTTCAAGCGCAATCTCTGCATACACCAAGAGAGAGAGTGAGAGAGAGAGAGCAGGGAGCAGGGCTTCAGAGGGGTGAGAAAGAAAGAGATATATCAGTGAAACCATGAAAAAAAAATAAATAACAACAACAAAATGCCCACGGCGACGCAGTGCATTTTTTAATTACGATCCTGCGACATTAAGGACCGCAGACGTCACATACATGAATCATGGAGACACAAGATATTTAACAAACGCCAGAGAAAAGGATGATAAATTGCATGCTGGGACTTCCTTTAAGACTAAGTACGTATTTAAAATTAAAACACTTATCAGAGTACAATTATCAGTATCATTGATGTAATATGCACCTGTAATATATTCAGCAATTTAGGTAATTATTCTTCTTTTACCACCCAAGGCTTTCAGTCCACAAAACTTTCCGTGAAAGAGAGGGAGAGCTGTTATGTTTCACTCATTTACATTTCATTATCAAGTGCAATTATCAGCTAGATCAAACCTAAGTCAAACGAAGTGCAGACTGTACGAAAACCATAACTAAGAAGAGGACAAGAAAAATGAATGATCTACGCACTTACTCTGTGGTTCAAACGATGAAAGCTCTTACGCGTCTCTTCTTTGATATATGTAATTCACAAAGCTATACACTGAAAAAAGTCAGGGCCAGAGAAGTATTACGGTTTGAACACTAAAAAAAAAAACAAAAACCGAGACGGAAACTTTCACTATTTTCACAATTTGTTTCTCTTTAGGCCAAAGAACAAATTAAATTTCAAGTGTACCTTATCTCTTAATCGATTTTTAGGCTTTAAATCCTAATTTTGGCACAATTGTTCTGGTGCCGAACCCTCTAGAGGGCTGGTTTTTCACGAGGCACTAATATCATCAACGACGACGATTTTTCCGGACGTTTTCCCGATTTTCACACTTTTTTCGTACGCGCTGCGCTATTACCGACCGAACTAGACGAAACGCGAGTGCCAAATGCAAAGAAAATTGAAGACAATGGGAATATTGGAGATAAGCGAGATCGACGAGATAAGCGGGAAAAGCTTGAGCTTGGTCCAGTGAGCGGCACCTTCCTCCACTCTTCCACTCTCTTTCCGATATTAAGAAAACAAAGCTTTGCGTCCAAAAAGTTCGGGGGCGGAGAACCACGAAACCACGATCTATTTTATTAAAGTTCACACTCAGCACTAAGTTTCAATAGCAATAGCATAGGAAAGGGAAAATACTATCAATTACTCGATCTTTACTATGGTAGTATATATACTATTATGGTATTATAATTTTTATAAAATTTATCTAAATTCTAACGTATTATTCTGTTGTATTAAAAACCCAAAATGAATATAATATTGAATAAATAATTAAATTTGTTCCTTATTTGGAATATTTAATATTTTAATTGATTTCTCTCAATAAAAACGTTAGCTGTCAAGAACATTATTTACTTTTAAATAAAAATATAGCACCAATAAAAATTAAGAAAAAATAACACAAAATTATTCAATAACAAAAAACTAGGCTTAGAGAAAAGGAAATTCACATCAGTCGCCAAAAATAGGATTTAAAATTGTACAAAAATATATGCACATTATCTGCGAATCAAAATCATCAGCATAATACGCATACGCACCGTTGTACCCATACACACACACACACACCGACTCATTCATAAATTTTGGCAGCATTGTTATGCTAAATTTATTTGCCCTCGCAGCCATCTGTCGTTGCTGTTTGCGTTGTTGTTGGTAACTTCATCAGAAGTGCGATTGAAACGCAACTTCCGTTTCCGCAAAATGGCTGCCAATGTGTGGTATGGGATGGCGGGTGGCGGATGGCGGATGGCGGATGGCGGATGGCGGATGGCGGGAAAAGCGAAAGGAGGCAGAACGTTGGGATGGGACAAGAAAAAAAAAAGGAAAAGCATGAGCGGCACCGAGTTCCACTTTGCCTGCAAACAAATCAACTTGAACTTCCGTTTCATTTCGCTTTTTCTTGCCATTTCATATTCTTTTGCAAGTTCCGGCAGCACACCGCTTTTCCGCCCGCTCGGGAAACCCACTCAACTCTCAATTTTTATTTTCTCTTTACTGTGCATTTCGGCGACTTTAGCGTAAATTTACTTTTCACTTTCAGCGCGCCATCAAAAAAGTTTTTGTGCATAGCTAACTTTTTGGCTCACATTACGTATATTTTCCATATTTTTCCTGCTTCACTCGCTCGTCCCCGTCCTTTGGTCTACGTGTTTTTTCAATGTCATTGCACACACTCCTACACTGAAAAAAAAAAGAAGGGTTTAAAGCAATAAAGAAAAATATTATTTAATAAGATAATAAATATAAAATATAATAAAAAAAAAGACTTATAAAAGGATTAAAAGTTCTGAAATAATTTAATTCTTCATTTAAGTTATTGTTTGCTAGACAGTTTTCTTTCTCTGCTTCTTTAACATCCTTGGAAAATTTCACGTATGTGCTGCAGGAGTGGAAACTTTGTCTCTTTGGCATTTCATTTCCTTCATTTCAGCCGTTTTGCACCTCGGAGCGGTTTTCCTTTTTTTCTATTCTTTTTTCGTGGGCGTTACAGTGTCTCCTCCTATTTTCGCCCTAGTTGTTGGTGCTTAATTTAATGCTCGAGTGCCTATTTAAATTTCAGTCCCTCATCGTCGTCTGCATTTCCAATTTTGTTTTGTCATTTGCGTCTGGTTTTATACAGAATATTTTCCTCTTGTTTCGCTGAGAAATCAATCAGCGGCCGGCACGTGTGTGCATTGATAACATTGCCAATAATAGGAAAGCGAAATGTATTTTTGGCAGGCCATGAAAATATATCTCAACTTTTCCCAGAGAGTTAGCGTTTGTTTGTGCGATGTCTGGAAAAGATGAAAACAATTTGTGTGCAGCACACTTTTGGCCAGAGTAATTTATTTTCAGAGGAAACGGAAATGGAGAAGGCAGAACAATGACAATGTAAGCTGCTGGGCCACAAATTCAAATTTTTGGCAATTGTAATTGCTTGTTGTAGATAATTAAATATTATTGATAGAACATAATTTGCAGGGATTACTTTCTCGATAAAGGGGGAATGGATATGTGCTTGAAAAATGGGGAAAATATAAATGTGAAGAGCGATGCAGGATTTTATGGAATAGCAAGAAGTCTTTAAATATTTGATTAGTTCGTTTTTGTAAAACCAAAGTATAAGCTTATACAAAAATATAAATAAAATTAATTTTTGTTGTTAGGTTTTTGGTTTTACTCTTAAGCTAACAGACATAAGTCGGATTATTTTTTAAGATTAATGGAAGTATATTACAGACCTTAAGGCATGTATAAATCTGCGATTTATAAAGGTTCATATTTAAATTAAAATTACGCTCATCTTTGGTGTACAATAAATAACAATTTAATTTGTTTGTAATAATACAAATACAAACTATTTTGACTTATTTCCAAATAAATAACAATTTAATTTGCTTGTAAAATACAATTACAAACTATTTTGACTTATTTACAAAATTAAAAATTAATTCCGCTTTACTTTTCCCCCCTGAGTTTTCTTTTCCCCCGAAAGTAGTTTCCTAAGCAGTCTCAAAATAGCGTATGGCAGTCCAATTAGCATGAAGATAGCCACTCCTGCTAGTATTAGCAGGACATCCACGTTGTGGTATTGCCACCAGTTCAGTCTCTGGGCGGCACTCTTCAAATAAGCAGCTCCCTGATGGCGGGTCACGTGCTCCACCCAGTAAACTGCACTCTTCAGAGGCGTCTGCTGCTGATCCCGATACCTAAAGGACATGCCCCGCACTATCTCCGTGTAAGAGGGCTCGCTGGTAATCCTCTCGATGGCCGACCGGAAGTCCTGCGCCTTCAGCGCCTTAAAGTCCAGCATAATGCCATAGCCAGTTTGCTCGGCATGAGCCATATTGAAGAATTGATCGCTGAAAATGGGCAAACCGATCACCGGCTTGCCATGGTAAATGGATTCAGTTGTGCTCAGCATGCCGCCGTGGGTGGCAAAGGCCAGAACCTTCGGATGGGCTAGGATGTCGGTCTGTGGGAACCAATCGGAAATGTATACATTATCCGGCTTATTGGGCAGATTCTCCTGCTCGAATTTCCACAGAACGCGCTGCTTGAGACCCCTGAAGGCCTTCAGGATCTCTTGAACCTTTGCCGCCGGCAGGTCCTTGCTCTTGAGATTGGAACCCATGGAGAAATAGATGACTCCATGTTCTGATTCATTCAGGAACTTTTCGATGCGCTCGGGCAGTGGACTTAGTTTGCCATCGATGTGCATGCCACCCACTTCGATCATGTTGGGCGCATAAGGACGCGGAAAACTGAGTGACACATGCTGATTGATCAGCACCAGAGAAGCATTCCGACGCATGTCGTAGAAACTCTGTTTGTTTTCCGGGAAGAACTCATTGTACAGTTGCGCTTGTCCTGGCAGGTAATAATAGTCCAGGAGTAGTCTTTCATAGGCCAGGAAGGCCACGTTGGCAAGGCGTTCGTAGAGCGACATGTGATCGTTGAAGGGCAACATTATGTGTGGCACAAAGGAAGCGGGAGCTGGGGAACCAACCTAAAATTATAAATAAATTATATTAATACTATATAAGCATATTATTTAATTTCGTTATATCATAGGCATAGAAACTATCATTAAATATAGAGGAAAATGTCAAACTAAGAATGTAAAACTATAACTGAACAACATACAGGTGACTATAATGAAAGTAGAAATTACTTCATTGATTTTTAACAGAAATGTATATAATTTATATTGTATTAATTATTAATGAAGTTAGCTTCCTTTCTTGCTGTAATATTATACTAAACTTTAAGGAAACTAAGAATTTTTATAAAAAGAATTTAGTGAATCTTGAAAATTTTCTATGGTAAACGCAAGAAAACTGCTTTAAACTTAGTTTAAACCTTAAGAGTACATCCACTTACCATATCTGTAATAAAGGTCAAACCACCACCGGTACTCAGTCCAATCAGTGGAGCCTTGAAGTGCTCAGCCAAGCCATAGTGGGCATCATTATAGAAGGTTTCGCATATTACCGCATCGAAACTACGGTTGCTCTTCAAGAGCTCCTGGAAGTTGGGCTCCTCAAACAAGGCTCTGGTTAACCGAAAGCCCATATCATAATGATCAATAAGTTTCTGCGTCACCGGTTTCTGAATAGACGCCCATAGGCCAGCCAAGTCACCTAATAAAAATATTTTAAATAAAAAGAGTAAATAAAATAATACAAATGACTTGTTCAGTACTCACCCTTCATTGCATTTATCACATTTGGAATATAAATATCATGATAGCCCGGTATGGGTTTCTTTAAAGGAAACACAGATGCCACAGTGATCTCATGCCCGGCCTGGACCAATCCCTTGGCCAGGGCATGGCCCACATTGAAGTGGGAACGGCCGGGAGAGTTCAAGATCATGAGGAAATTGTAGCCACTGGTGGCTCCCAAGCTAAATATTAGCGCCAAGATCAAGGTAAATAAACGCATTATGATGAAAATCAACCAAAGAAACCCAACACCGAGTACCAAACCGAACACGCTGCTTCACCAGACTAAAAATGTTTGCCACACTTAAGCTACAATTTATACAGATATCGGGTGTATATATACATATATATATATATATGTATATACACATTCGATTATTGTGAAATTCTGAGTTTCGTGAGGTTCGGCACACAGACTGGACACAAGCCAAATGGTAAACATAATGCTTTGATTGTGGAAAAATTAAAAATACTTAAAGTTGACTTTTGAATGCTCTTAAAGCAAGAATATATTAAGTAAAGTTTTAAATACAGGTGAAAGATTTTTGTTGCTTAAATAGACATAGTTTTGTGTGTCTATTAAAGTATTTGTATTTTTTTTTTTCATAAACTTTAAATGTATTTAAAGTCAAGGTAGTGTCTATTTAAGGGTATTGTGCAGAACTTATATGTGCCGATCAATCAGAATTTGAATTAAGTAACTTAAGTTGCTACCATGTGCGCTTTACCTCTCTCATTCTCTTTGACAAACAAAACATGTTTGACTCAATTCAAAGCTTTTAAGCTAAGAGAAACAGTTGTCATAAAGAGCAAAGTTAAAAACATTTAAGAGAATAAGTTTCACTGATAATTAATACAAATTTCTAAAACGTTTCTAGAAAATACATATTAAAAGAAACATAATATCGTGAGGTTTCTGCTCTAAATAAATTATTTAAATTTATTAGAAACAAACTGCAATTCAATGATGTTGAATGTATTTTATATTTCTTATTAAACCCTCTTGAATCATATCACTGACCTAATCCTCCAGCTTTTTCTTATCTCGCCTATAACTAACTGTGAAGCTTTTTGGTTTTTTGCAGTCTGTTCTAAAAACTCAAAGGTGCTGTGACAATGCGCTGGTTCCTCAATTCTTCGGCTCTTTTGCTTACCTTGGCCTTGGTGGGTCAGGTATGTGGCTACTCCTATCTGATGGTGCTGCACACCGCCGCCAAGTCACATCACGTTGTGGGCGAGTCCCTGGCCAAGGGATTAATAGCCGCCGGTCATGAGGTCACCCTGATATCACCGTTTCCCCAGAAGAAGCCTATCAAGAACCTCATCGACGTTGACACGCCAAACATTATCAACGTAATGGAAGGTGAGTCCAAGTATTATCTGGGAGTTCCCTCGATCTGTCACGTATGGCTTATCGTCTGGTAATGGTCTAGATAATGAAAACGTGAGTTAGCTAAGTGTAAGTCTCAGTGTGTAATTAAAAAAAAACTACAATGTAAATGTAGAAATAAAGATATTAATATCATTAATTATTAATCTTCTTTCCTTTCTCATACACCCTTCCAGCTTACAAGTCAAAGATCTTACAAAATACCCAAAAAAATTTGGTTCTGCGCTATCCCAATATGCATGGCATGGGATTGGCCCTCACAGAAGCTCTTTTGGTGGCACCATCCGTCCAGGACCTTCTAGGACAAAACCGAACCTTCGATGCAGTAATCTGTGAGACATTCATGAACGACGCCCACTATGGGTTTGCTGAGCACTTTCGAGCACCGCTGATCACGCTGAGCACTCTGGGAGCCACTGGCTGGACCTCAGACCTGGTGGGCACACCCTCTCCTCCGTCATATGTTCCGCACTGTCTGTTGCCATTCAGCGATCACATGGACTTCTGGCAGCGAGCCCAGAATCTAGGATTTCAGGCATACGAATATGTTTACTACAATTGGATCAATCTACCCAGGCAGGAGGTCTTGTATAGGAAGTACTTCCCCAACAACAAGCAGGACTTTTATGAGATGCGCAGAGACACTTCGTTGGTCCTGCTGAACAATCACGTTTCGCTGAGCAATCCTCGTCCCTATTCGCCCAACATGATCGAGGTCGGTGGCATGCACGTGAATCGGAAGGAGCCAAAGCCCCTGTCCAAGGATATTCGGGAGTTCATCGAGGGAGCCGAGCACGGTGTGATCTATTTCTCCCTGGGCTCCAATCTGAAAAGCAAGGACTTGCCGCAGGAGAAACAAAGGGCCATTGTTGACACTTTAAGAGGTCTCAAGTTCCGAGTACTTTGGAAGTATGAAGATGAAGACTTTGCCGACAAGCCTGCCAACGTGTTCATATCCAAATGGTTCCCACAGGACGACATCCTGGCCCACGAGAAGGTCATAGCCTTCATAACCCATGGCGGACTCTTGAGCACCATGGAGACCATTTACCACGGCAAACCGGTCGTGGGAATACCCTTCTTCGGGGATCAGTTCATGAACATGGCCCGAGCCGAGCAATCGGGCTATGGCATCACTGTTAAATATGCCCAACTCACAGCTCCTCGATTCCGTTCTGCCATCGATCGGATCACCAGCGACCCCAGCTATATGGAGAGGGTCAAGGCCATGTCCAGCCAGTTTCGGGATCAGAAGGAGACTCCCCTGGAGCGCGCTGTTTACTGGGTGGAGCACGTGGCACGGCAGAAGGGAGCCAAGTACCTGAGGAGTGGCTCGCAGGATCTGACCTTTGTGCAGTACCACAATTTGGACGTCTTGGCAGCATTCTTCGCTACGTTGAGCTTGGTTTTGGGTTTATTCGTACTTATTGTCAGATTTGTTGCTATTAAAGTGAGAGGTGGTGAGGCGAAAAGTTTAAAACAGAAGATTAATTAGACATAGTTTACAATGCTTATTAAATTATGAAAATATTTAGTAAAATATATGTATAGTAATAAAAGGTAAAATAATGCGCTTTAATTCACGTTGACATTTTTATACATTTTTACATTAATTAAATATTAGATTGCCAGATAGAATTCCTTTAAAGATTCCAGCAATTAGAAATTCGATTTTATATAAAAGGCAAAGAAGTAAAAAAATATAGGAATACTTTACCACTTTTTGAAAACTAGATGTATATTATATATGTATATTCCTAATAAATTTATTTAATTTTGATAGCACAAGTTGCTGAATTCATATTTTGCAGCTCAAGTTAGAAAAAAAATTATAAAAATGCGTAGAAAAACAAATTTATAAATTAACAAAAAGAAGGGATACAATCTACAGTTTAATTAACTTTGTTCTAGTAATGAACCAAAGCCATATTGTTAAGAAAACAGCATACTTTTTAATGAGATTATTAAAGATTATTGTATAAATAAATTTATATTATGAAAATTAGACAAGAAACGGAACCAGCTTCGAGTAACCGAACCGATAAACGAAACCGCACTTAAATTATAGAAACGAATCCGCAATTGATCATAACTACGTTTCAAATATTCGCATTATTTAAATGAATATTTATTCTTATTTATATATGAAAATGTTTTCGACAAATCATAGTTTAAAGATCTCAAAACTAAAACAAAAAACCATTAGTTTTAATTCAGAAAGCTAGCCTATGATAGTTCTAATTCGGTTAACAACTCCGCAAATAAAATTTAAAATTTAAAATATTAAAATTTTTCTTGATGACAATTTTAACTTTTAGAATTTTGAAAATGTTTTTTATTTTGCTCACATATCTAGATCGACTTGCCTGTTGATGCTGATCAATAATATATATGTTTTGTAAGTTCAAAAATAACTATATCACATTGTTAAAAGCTTCTGACTAAAACTACAATACCCTCCAAAGTTATAAAGATTCCATTGCTAAAGTAATATTTTATGATTTAAATTGTAAGCACCTAATTAGGAAAATATACAATAATAAACAGAGTTAAATTTTTTTTTGTTTTGGTAGCCCCAGACGAACCCTTTTAAAATTATTATGCCTACACCCATAACATTAGACTGATTATTACCAGCAAAAAAAAAAAAAAAACAATCATAAAATATATGTATACACGCGTATATTAATTCCAAACAAAATTCTTGTTTAATCTATCAAAAGTTAGCGGCCAAAACAAAACAAAGGAGAGAATATGGAAAACGAAATAAAAACCCGTAAACCGAGAGAGAAGCCAACGCTGTCGCCTATTATAGATTTTCGATCGTGAGCAGAGTAACAAATGCTAGAGGGGCTTTTTTTGGCTGAGTAACGATGATGGAAAGAGAACCACTGAACGGTAGAGATATGGCGCTGTTGTGGGAATAAACTTACTGGTTATCGATGGGTCAGAGCGGTAGCGAGAGAAGCCCCTTAGTGTGGGGACTGAAGCCTAACCCAACGCCTATAATTACCTCATCGCAGTGCCGAGTTAGCTCAGTTTATTTCGAGGCGCCAAGGGGTCCGTATCGCTGATAGCTGAAAACACCGTCGGGCCGCTGATAACACTTAACGAAAGCAAATTTCACAATTAATGACAATTAAGCACCATTAATTGCTTAGAATTTGTGAACTGGGCGAACGGAGAAAATGAAACCAACAGGTGGTCAAACGAGTTTCTTTGGCCTGCTGCTGCTTTGCCTGCTGAGCTGCGTGTCTGCCTACAATTATCTGGTTGTGCTCCATACCGCCGCCCGATCCCACTACCATGTGGGATCCGCCCTGGCCAAGGGATTAGCCAGCGCCGGGCATCAGGTCACCCTGGTGTCGCCCTTCGAGCTGAAGAAACCCATCAAAAATATCAAGGATGTGACAGCCAAAGGCATTATAGCCGGCATGGAAGGTGAGTTTGGTTAAAGTTCTCTCTATGATAGGAGAACAATACAATATTCATCTAAAGTTGATAATTGATGTGTTGTAAATTACACAACCTGTAATTCATTGTTGATAGAATTTCTGTAGTTCTATGTAATATTTTCACGCTAAGTCATATGTTTGTAACTGATATTCCCACACAAGTAATAATATTTATTTGCGTAAACAAAAAGTGTCATAATAAAAGCTGTTAGAGCCTAGACCATTTGTTTATTTAAATGAAAAATGTAAACAAATAAGTATAAAACCGGTTTCAGTTTAGCTATTTGGAATATAATTTAATACAATTGGTAGTTGTTTAAGTCTCAGCAACCATTTGATTAAATCAAATTAATATTTGTGAAATGTGCCAGAGACATATATTTTTGTTACAAAAATTATTACTAATATTTTTCAGTTGTATACGTTTAATATTTATAAATAATATATTTAAAATATATTTAGTTTATCCAGATCATTTTATGGTTAAGCAAGAGTACAAAGTCTGCTTAATAGATCTGCGTTGTAAAGCCAAGCTTTTATACAATTCATTTTCATTTAGAAACCCAAGTCTATAATTACTTTGTGCTAAATACAGGTTCATTGTTCTAGACATTTCATAACTTAGATTAATATTATCTATACTTCTTATCGCACAACTGATAACAACTAAGCTGCGTTGACTGTAAATGATATACAAACACCTTTCCTTAATTAATTCAACAAATTCCAGGACGAATGACCAACTTGCTGGAGAGCTCCAAGCAGCCGATAATGAAGCAGATCGTGGAGTTCCATGCTATGGGCATTGAAATAACCGATGTTTTGCTAAGTGATCCCGGCGTGGTTGAGCTTATGAAAACGAATCAGACCTTCGATGCTGTGATATGTGAGGTTTTCCTGAACGAAGCCCATTTTGGCCTGGCTGAGCACTTCAAGGCCCCGCTGATAGGATTGGGCACTTTTGGCGCCATTAGCTGGAATACAGATTTGGTGAGCAGAAATATAGCAATTATTAAGAGCTCTTTAAACTAATTAATCCTTTTCTAAAATTCTTATAGGTTGGCTCACCTTCGCCGCCGTCGTACGTGCCACATGCCATGCTGAAGTTTAGCGACCACATGTCCTTTGTGGAACGGGTGGCCAATCTGGCCTTTGCCACCTATGAGTATCTGTTCCTCAACTTTATCTATTTGCCACGTCAAGAGGTCCTGTACCGAAAGTACTTCCCCAACAACAAGCAGGACTTGTACGAAACGCGCCGGAACACTGCCCTAGTGCTCTTGAATCAACATGTCTCGCTCAGCTTCCCGAGACCCTACTCCCCCAACATGATCGAGGTGGGCGGCATGCATATTAACCGCAAGCGCCAGCCCCTGCCCAAGGACATTGAGACGTTCATCGAGGGAGCCGAGCACGGGGTCATCTACTTTTCCATGGGCTCCAACCTGAAGAGCAAGACTTTGCCGCTGGACAAGAGGCAGGCCTTGATCGACACCTTTGCCCAGCTAAAGCAGCGAGTGTTGTGGAAGTTCGAGGACACCAACTTGCCTGGCAAGCCTGATAATGTCTTCATCTCGGACTGGTTCCCCCAGGACGATATCCTGGCTCACGACAATGTCATTGCCTTCATCACCCACGGTGGTCTTCTGAGTACCACGGAATCGATTTACCACCGCAAACCCTTTGTAGGCATCCCGATCTTTGGGGATCAATTTTTGAACATGGCCCGGGCCGAGCAGAATGGCTATGGTGTGACCGTGAACTACCAGGAACTGACTGCTCCCAAGCTCCTGGCGGCTATTCAGCGTCTTATTCAGGATACCGAGGCCATTCAGAAGGTGCGCGACATGTCCGACAGGTATCGGGATCAGCCGCAGAAGCCCCTAGAGCGAGCTGTATTCTGGGTGGAGCACGTGTCCCGGCACAAGGGTGCCAAGTATTTAAGGAGCGCCTCGCAGGATCTGAATTTCATTCAGTATCACAGCCTGGATACCATGCTAGTCCTGTACGGCGGCATTGCATTTGTGATATTCTGCATTTTACTACTCATACGCAGGGTTTTCCGCTTTCTACAGGAATTGTTTATAAAGAATGATACTCCCAAACAAAAGCCCAAGGTGAAGCGCAAATAAGATGTGTCCAAGAACTGCAAAAAAGTAGTAAAGCTATCTTTAGAATAAATACGGTGCTGTGTTTTAAAAGCTTGTATTTATTTGGTGTCGTGCGGGCCTCAGTCATATAGAAGCCCAACTAAATCTTAAAAATTGTATACGTAAATAAATAAAGACAGACAATTCGATGCTGTCTTCTTTTGTAAAATAAAAAATACTATATAAATAAGTTATATTTGATGTTGTTGTACAAGTTCGTGAAAATTTTATTTGATTTTTCAGTGGGTTGTGCGGTTGGTTCCAGCCTGCGGCTCGAAACTTGTAAACTAAAACGGAAAATATTGTGAACTTTTATCGAAAAAATAATTCCTTGCCATACTATTCTCTCTTTTGCCCTTCCCTTATTGTTTCTCTGCTGATTTTATTTCACTTTATAGTTTTACACCCTAACTAAGGGTGTTTTATTTATTATGAAGACTTGGAGGCATTTGTATATATTTTAGGTAATAACACTCAAAGAAAATAATTCAAGAAAAATCCAAATAAACTTTAATGTGTGGATCTTATTAAATTAATGTTGAATAGGTTTCATTGTTGAAATTTGATAATATTGGTAATAAATGAAATTATAATGCATTATATTTTTTGATTATTATTTAAATATTTGTTTCTTAAGTCGAATGACAACAGCTAAGAACACTAAATTCAAGTGTCAAATATTAAAATAATAATCAAACAATATAATGGATTATAATTTCATTTATTATACTTTTAAAATTATTTTCTCTGCATAATTTGTAATGGTAAATGGAAAGCTTGACTTTAATTTCCTCACTCATCTATTTTTCAGGGAATTAAAAATTCGGCTTAAACCTTCTTTCGCTGGACCCTCCTTTCTTTGCCCGCATCAGCAGCTCTCCCCTCGTGTTGCAAGTTGCACATAGTTAACGCTTCAGTTGTAAAAATGCCCATCAGCGCGTTCAAATTTTTAACAGCAACCAAACTGAGTGCCACGCCCACTCACGCTGCCACTCCCACAAATGGCCCCAGGCTAAATGCTTTTATTTTCCTTACCGTGCATCCTCCACCAGTTTTCACCAGCTTCCCCCCAACTCCCTTGCCCAATCCCTTGGGCTGGCAAAAGGCGTGTAAAAGTTTTAGCGCAACTTATTGAAACTGTTTTGGGCCATGGCCATGCTGCTGGAAAATCAGCGTCCGTCGCGGAAATGTTGACGGCTTTAATGCCGGAACGGCTCTAAAGAGTGTGGCCAAGATGCCCTTGCTTTTGTGGCATTAAATAGTAGAATGTATACATATATAGCAGTAATGGCAGATCGGGTTCTTTAGATCAGGCACAAAGAATCTGAATAAAAGTTGTAAACAACTAATAACTGGTATACTTCTAAATTATTTAATACAATAATTAATATATAAATAATAAATAATTTTACTTAATAATCAATCAAAAGGAAAATATGCCTTTGCTTTGGTAAGGTTAAACTTGACAAAACATGCACTTTTTATTTCATACAAAAATCTCGAAGTGTAAATTATGTTTTGATAAAACTGCGAATATATTTCATATTACCAAATAAAAACTTATATAATATTCATTTCAGGTAACTTATTTTATTTAATTAAATTAAATATTAATATCAAATACGTTTTTTTCGGTGCAGCAGGTAAGTAATATATGATTGAATATTGGTTAACTATACTATACTCGTTGGGGAAATTTCCATAGATTGACACAGACACTAATTCAATTTAACACAAATTTTACCACACGACACATATTTAGAACATGAACTCAACATAAGTTATGAATTAAAGAAATTGGTAATAATATTTTTATAATAACAGTATTCGAAAATTAATTATGAATTAATGAAATTTATTCTTATTTCTGAGTATAAATTATAAAACGTTTAAGTTGAGATTAAAGTGCCTCATTAAGGGATTTAATATGAACGAAAATACATTCTTAATGAATGAAATCTCGCAGACTTTAATAATTATATTTAAAGTCTTAAAATACACATAACTTACCACCTGATGTTAAAAAAAGAATATTCTTTGTTCCATTCCTTTGTTCTTATCTGCGACGACTATTCAGCTGTTCGGCAACGTCTTCTATAGGTATGAATCTGTTCGCATGAAAATGTTCCAGCGATCTCATTATAATGCCCGTTCAGACCCCAATCATCAGTGGGTAAAGCCCCAGATGCGATTTGAGGCACTTAGCTTGCTATAAATGTGACACCTGAATCTTCCACAACTCAGTCGAAATCGTGTAGCAAGATGGGCAAGATCTTGGTTGTGGAACTGCTGGTTCTGCTGGCCAGCTCATTGGTTTTTTCCATCGAAGTTGATACCGATCTGGGACGCGTACGCGGGGTTAACCTCACCTCCCGATTGGGCTTAAGTTTCCATGCCTTTCGGGGTATTCGCTATGCAGAGCCGGCTCTGGGTGCGTTGCGCTTCGTGAATCCTCAGCCCGTGAAGTCCTGGTCTCCGGAGACTTTCGATGCCAGTCAAGACGGACCTATGTGTCCGCAGCCGTGGAATAACATGACCGATGTCTCCGAGGATTGCCTGCGCCTGAATGTTTACAGCAAGGACGTGAAGGCCCGAAAGCCGGTGATTGTTTTCCTGCATCCTGGTGGTTTCTATGTGTTCTCCGGGCAGAGCAAGTACTTGGCTGGACCAGAGCATTTGATGGATCGCGATTGTGTCTTGGTCTCGTTGAACTACCGTCTGGGCAGCTTGGGATTCCTGGCCACCGGCACTAAGGAGGCTCCCGGAAATGCGGGTCTCAAGGATCAGGTTCTAGCCCTCCGCTGGATCCAGAAGCACATCCATCGTTTTGGTGGTGATCCTGGAAGTGTGACCCTCCTGGGGTACAGTGCGGGCAGTATCAGCATTGGCCTGCACATGATCTCGCCCATGTCGCGGGGCCTCTTCCATCGCGGAATCTGCATGAGTGCCTCTCCATATGGACCTGCTAAATACCGGGGTAATGACCTACAATTGGCCCAACGTCAGGCGAGGCTATTAAAGTGTCCCCAGGAACCCGTGGCGGAAATGGTGGAGTGTATGAGGCGGAAACCTTACTTGGACTATGTGAGCACCTACAATGGAATGTTTGAGTTTGGCTGGCATCCCGTGCTCAACTGGAAGATCGTAGTCGAAGAGGACTTCGGTCAGGAACGGTTTCTCATCGAGGATCCCTTTAAGACCGCCAGACGTGGTGACTTCTACAAGGTGCCTCTAATTACTGGAATCACTGAGTTTGAATTTAAATCTTCAGCATTTTGTAAGTATTACTTAATTTTATTATAATAAAAACTACTTATAATCCTTAATATCTCTTTCAAGGGGATCTCCGCAATCAAAGCATCGTCAGCAAATATAATTCTGACTGGGAACATTTTGCTCCCATTTCTCTGCTTTTGGATCGTGACTCGAATCACTCACGAACTGCCAGTCGCATTTTTAGAGAGAAATATTTGCCTGAAAGCCGTGACAAACTGGAGTATTCAAAGTCCCTTAAGGGCTTAGGGGAACTCTATAGCGACGCCTTGATTGGGGTGGCCTTTAACCGTTTTCTCCGCCTGATGGCCCCGCACACACCGATCTTCACATATCTGTTCCGCTAAAAGGGTAGATATAGTTTCCTGAAAAACCCCGATAATCAAGAAGCCATGGGTATGTATACATTCGAAGTCGCAAGGTTTAGTTTATAAATCTGTTTTACTTGTAGGTCCCGTACATCATGATGAGCTCTTGTATTTGTTCCATGTTGGCCTCGTAAGTCCTTTATTGAAACGGGATGATCCTGAGAACTTGACTATAGAGCGCTTGACACGCATGTGGATGGAATTCGCTAAAAAGGGGTGAGTATTAAGTTCGAATAAAGGGAGTTATATAATCAAGTCTGTTATATACTAGTGATCCCCACAACAAGAACGATGAATACCTGAAAGAGCTCAACTGGCCTCGTTACACTGCAGAAAATCAAGATTATTTGGAAATTGGTAACGAGTTGACAGCTAAAACTGGTGGCTTTTTTCTAAATCGATATCATATCTGGGATGAGTTGTTTCCTTTGAACAGCTTTTAATTATTATTTTATTTTATTTTTTTTTTTATTACATTTAAATCTTTGACTTTTTAAAAAGTATCTACATACTGGGGTTATGCAATGGAGTGAAATAAATATATAATATTCAGCCTGCTTATAAATTTAATGTCTTGTTAATATTGTATTTGGAATATTTACTATTATGTAATATATTTCATATACAAAAATTGCTTAAGTTATTTCAGCTTCATTCGTTATACTTCGATCTAAAAGCCAATTTAAATTACATCATTAGTTCATGGAATTCTCACAATAAATGTAAAACATGTGCACTTAAAAGACAGCAAATCGGAAACCTTGCAGACGGATGACATCCTCATCTCCTGCCTGACATTGCACAAAAATTAAAAGACAAAAAAATTGACGAAATGCATGAGCGCATAACTATCGTCAGGTGAACGAGCATCGAACAAGGCACTGGCTGCATATTTTTCACCAATTTAGAGACGACTTTTCTCGACTTTTGCCCTGCACAAAATGTTGGAAAACAATGTGAGAAAAAGTGAGCTAAAAAAGAAGGGAGATGCAGTGAACCAACCGATTTGCTGCGACAACTTACAGATGAGACTCAGTCGAGGAGTGAGCTGATATTTCGACACATTTCCGAGAGTGCAAATTGGAATTGCTGACATTGCGTAAATAATAGCTTGCTTGAGATGCAAGTGCCTCTGTGTGACTACGTTTTGGCAATTAAATTGAGAATCCTGCAGGATCCAGAGGGCAACAAGGGTTTTTGCTATATCACCAACATCGATAATCAACAGCTCATTAAAAACGCGTCGAACCACAAAACAGGACATCATTAAATTGCCTTATATATCCAACATTCGACCGCACTCGGCACTTTTAAGGGATCTGTGGGTCGAACCCTAAATCGCATGAAATTATCTACATTTGCATACCGACACACAAAACACACAACACACACACCCCCCGAGCTAATGGCAGTGGCAGCCACACCACATTTATATAGCTCATGAATTTTTGATTACGCATTTGGCAATGCGGCCAACAACGGCCAAAAGCACCCGAACCCAAATGAGCCAAACCAATCCAACGGAAGTGACTCCATGCAATTTAATATTACGCATACGCAGCGTATGCAGCTGATTGGCAGCGGTTAATAAATACGCACCAACAGGCGTACACATACCGCGACCGTGCAAATATTTGTATGCGTATTCCATAATTCACTGGACGGCAATCGAGCAGCTTTGTGTGTGACCAGAGAGCATCGTTATATGATAAATACGCTCATCATAATATCCTATCATTTTGGTCGCGTCCTGTGCTATCTGCGGTGAAAGCGTCACTGGAAATCGAGTGCACATTTCAGCTGAAGTTGGTCAGACTATGGCAAAATTAAGCTAGTATTGGGTTTGTTTTTTGTACCATTAAATGGTAATGGCTTATAAAAGTATCTTTGAAAGATACTTTTATTGGTGCTTAGATAGATTGTTGTTGAAAAAAAAGTTTGGTTAAGTGAATTAAATAGAAAAACTATGGTAATTTAATTACACGATTTACAGTTTCATTTTAAAATAACATATATCAGGTTAGGTAATACCTAATATATATTAGTGTTAGATTTAAAGAAAGACAAGTTTTATATAACTTAGTGTTAGGGATTTCGACATTAACCTCTTTATTTTAAGGGTTTAAATGTTAATGCCGTCTTCTATTGTACAAATATTATAAAATACTTAAAATTAGAAATTTTGAGGCAAGCTTTATCAAATGTTATATAAAAAATCCACATATTAGCATACATATTATTATAATTTTTATTTAAAAACAACTCGTTAACTTCTTATTTAACGAATTTTCTGCTTTTGGTTCTTTGCATTATTATTATTATTATTACCTCCAAGTTTGGTCGTACCACGCTGCAAGACTATTTTTAGTAAATTTAGCATACAAGCAACAGCCACCGAAAAAATAACTAGAAAGGCCAATAGAAAAGTGCCCAGGACATCCAGGCTGTGGTAGGTGAAGAAGTCCAATTCCCTGCCGGCCACACGCATATAAGTCGCACCCTTGTGCCGCAGGATGTAGTGAGTCCACCAGATGGCATTATCCAAAGGCTTCGTGGGTTGATCCCTATATCGGGCTGCAATAGTTCTTGCAGTAATATCGAAACTTCTTTCGTTTAGCAGTCGCAGGATAGTGTCCTTAAACTCTTTGCTTGTCATTTCCCAAAAGTTTAAAACCAAACCCAAGCCCTGCTGACTGATGTGGTTCATGTTGCGGAACTGGTCGTCGTAGAAGAATGACAATCCCAGCATAGGTGTGCCGTGGTGTATACTCTCGACAGTGCTCTGCAGTTCTCCGTGGGTGATGAATAACTTGACCTTTGGATGCGCCAAGATATCCTGCTGCGGGAACCACTTCTTAATCAATACATTTGAAGGTTTTCCAGCCAGCTGCTCGTCATCAAACTTCCACAGGATACGTTGTGGTAGACTCTCAAATGTTTCCAGCAATACTTTCACTTGACCTTCTGTCAGTGTCTTGCCCCTGACACTGGTACCCAAAGAGAAGTAGATAACTCCATCTTCACCAGCGCCTTGTATAAAGTCCTCCAAGTCCTGCGACAATGGCGTTGGCTGGTAATTGATATGCATGCCACCCACTTCAATCACATTTGGGGGCAATGGTCGCGGCGGTGAGAGTGTAAAGTGTTGATTTACAAGAACCAGGGCGAAGTTTCGGGTAATCTCAGATAGGGATTTCTTATCGGCGATTTTTGGGAAGTACTTCCTATACAGTGCCTCGTGCTTCTGCTCGTAACGCCATCTCCAGTTAACCCAAGATATGGATCGCTCCACAAAGTGAGCCAGGCGACCAGCATAGGTCTCCAGATTGTGCCACTTAATAGAAGGAGACTGAAGGTAAGACAGCGGGGATGTATTGCCCACCAATTCGTCTATCTTCCAGTCGATGCCGTATGAGGCTATTCCAATTATTGGAGCCTCAAAGTAGGCTGCCAGGCCATAGAGAGCATCCATCCGCCAGAGATCTATGATAATCGAATCAAATTGTGTTTTTCCGGGCTTAAGAATCTCCCGACGCACTCCGTCATTGTTTAGTAATCTCTTGGCGAGATTCAGGTTCCAGTTGTTGATATAATCATTTGATTCCCAAGTGCCAGGTGGAGTGGTTAAGATGGTTTCAAGTTCTGAAACTAATTTTTAGCAAATATAAGTTGAAATAAAATATTAACAGAATATTTTTAGTATTTCTTCCTTAAGCATTATTTTATATAGTCTTCTGTGTACTTACCCTCATTGTGGTCTAACAGTTCCGAAACAAGAATTTCGTGAATATTAGGAAAAGGTTCTTCCAACGCAAAGGGGCTCACCAAGCTTATTTCATGCCCCAAAGAGGCCAAACCTTTAAGATATGGTAAAGAGTGATAATAGTGGGAGTAATCCGGTATGGGATACAAGGCCAGGATGCGAGCAGCGTCCAAATAACCTGGCAGAAGGCATACCAAGAGGCAGAACAATCTCGGAGTTAACATTCTTGCGCTACCCTCGAGTTCAGGTGGAAGACTGTGCAGACGGTGAGGCTCACCAGGTAGAGACGATAAGATTAAGCACTAAAGGCGCTAGGGGAATTGAGACAATAAATTAAAAACTTTCCTTTTAAACCAATAACAATCACATCAGGGAAAGAACCTTATTAAAGTAGGCTGTAAATCAACAAACTCATATCTGGCAGCCCATTTTCTATGTTGTTTGTATTTTCTCATTGGTTGAAGTTGATGAAAATTATTTACAACCTTTTATATTATGTTTATCTTCAATTAATCCACCAATTTTAATGTTTTAAAAATTATAAAGTGAAACAATAACTGCCACTATTTTTACTGATCTTTTAGTTTCTTCTTTGAACTGCCAAATCCAATTAACTTTGCAATTTTCCACAGAATGCTTGTAATTATCACAACGATCAGTAGGGCTCCTGCCAAAAGGGTTCCAATAACATCCACGCTGTGGTAGGCAAAGAATCCCAAATCCTGGCCAGCCACTCGCATGTGATAGGCTCCCTTGTGCCGCAGCACATACTCTGTCCACCAGATGGCCGTGTCGAGTGGAGACATGGGCTGATCCCGGTAACGATCCGACATCTGCTTGGCTGTCTGTGCAAATCCTGGCTCCTTGAGCAACCGCTGTATAGTCTCTTTAAACTCCTCCTGGGTCATCGTCTTGTAGTCCAATCCCAGGCCAAAGCCCGCCTGCGTGGCCCGGTTGACGTTAAGGAACTGATCGTAGAAGAAGGGTAAACCCAGAATGGGTTTGCCATGATGAATGCTCTCGATGGTGCTCAGCAATCCGCCGTGGGTGATGAATAACTTGACCTTCGGATGGGCCAGGATGTCCGGTTGGGGGAACCACTTGCTGAGGAAAACATTTGGCGGTTTTTCCGGCAACTGATCGTCCTCAAATTTCCAAAGGACTCGCTGCGGCAAACTGGCGAAGGTCTTCAGGATTAGTTTCCTTCTGTCAGCAGGCAGATCCTTGCTCTTGACATTGGAGCCCAGGGAAAAGTAGATCACACCCTGCTCTCCGGCACCCTGAATAAAGTCCTCCATATCCTTGGGCAATGGAGCAGGCTTGTGGGAAATGTGCAGACCTCCGACCTGGATCATATTCGGAACGTAGGGTCGCGGGAAGCTCAACGCGAAATGCTGATTGAGAAGCACCAGCGAGAAGTTCCTGTTCAGCTCTGAGAGTGGGACCCTTGCCGAGGCCAATGGGAATGCCTCCGCATACATTTTCTCCTGCTCCGGCATGTGGAAAAACCTGTAGTTGAGCCAGGAAATCGTAGTATGCACAAAATTGATCACCCGCTCTGAGAAAGTCATTCGATCGGAGAGACCCGCTGTCACCAGTGGAATGTACGATAAAGGTGACACATTGCCGACCAGCTCATCGATGTTATAGTCGGTGCCAAAGGTGGAGATCCCAATGATGGGTGCATTGAAGTGAGCTGCAAACCCGTAGTAGGCATCCGTCCGGAGAGCCTCCACAATAATGAGATCGTAATGATCCTTTCCGGGCGGCAAGAGGGTCTCCTGCACCTCCTTGTTGATGAGAACAGAGCGCGTGATGCCCAAAAAGAATTTATTTATAAAGTTGTTCTCCTCCCATATGTTCATGGGATTTTCCAAATCGCTTATTATATCTGAACAAAGAAGTGATTACAAAAAAATTATGAGCTTCAAGATCCCTCTTATCTCACTCACCATTGTAATTGTTGAACACTTCCAAGATAGGAATATCTCGAAAGTTCTTTACAGGTATCTTCTGTGGAAAGGCATTAATTGAAGTCACCTCATGACCCCGAGATGCCAGAGCCTTTAGATAGGGCACCACATTGATGTACTGCGATGGTCCTGGAAAGGGGAATACGGCCAGTATCCTGGCAGCTTCCAGGCAAGCGGGCAGGATCAGCAAAAAACTGCACAGACGAATAGCCAGCATAGTCTCGATCCGGCAAACCCAAGGGATGAACTGAATCTGTAAAAAACACGGCACAATACGGCTATTAGATAAGGAACTGTTAGAGCTACTGACATGCGATGGCAATTCGTTTGAGATGCGATGGAAAATTTGTAGGTGAACCACATCTCACCGTCGCACCCTATCATAACATAAAGTAAAATCTCCTCTGGGGTATGCTGGACTTTGAGATACCTGGTAAAATAAAGAACTACAAGAATTACTTTGCCTTAATCCCTAAAGAGATTGTTTTTATTTAATAATTTAAAATCAATGGATAACGATACCTTTATATTATTTATTATTTATTTATTTATTTTATTTATTAATATTTATTATATCCTATCTAAAATGATACTGAATATTTTATATTTAAAACTATATGTTGGTTCCACTCTTTTCTAGGTGTAATGTATATAGTTGTTATCAATTAAGTTGATAAGCAAAAGTTGAAGTTTATGCGTGCTGAAAAACAATGTTAATGATTACACTTGATGCCTTGTATAGATTAGATTATATTAATATTAATGCCTGCATACCCTAACCTGGGGATGAATTACAAATATATATTTTCATTAATTTATGTTCCGATTCTAATTGCTATAATTAAATATCAATTCCCATTTAAGTCAATGCATTTACCCGAAACAATTACCCATATTTTTGTTTGATGAAATGGTCTTTAATCTCAAATAAAATGTTTTTCTTATTCCTATAAGTAGTGTGTTATGAGTGCTTCAAAAACAAAACATATAACGGACCGGTGACGGTATAAACGCGACAAGTTAATGGACTTTAATTGGTTAATGGGTCTTCAATTTGCTCGCCGACCCACGACGCCGTGCGATGATATAACCGAGGCCCCTCACTAGGCAGTTTAGAGCAATCACGAAGATCAGTGTGGCGACAATAGCCACTGCGATGAGTAGTCCCCAAGTGTCCAGTCCATGCAGCTGGATGAAACCGAGATCTCGGGAGGCACATCTCAGGTGCTTGGCTCCCTCGTGCCGCAGTACGTACTCCGTCCACCAAATAGCACGCTCCAGGGCGGTGTCCTTTTGATCTCGGAATAGTTTGGACTTGGTTTGCGCTGCTGCCGCGTAGCTGGGATTGGCCAACAGTTCCTGGATCAGGGATGTGAGCTCCGTGGCATTAGCACTCCACAAATCCGCACTAAGGCCATAGCCCGCCTGCTTCGCCCGCTGGACATTCAGGTGCTGATCGTAGAAGACGGGCAGGCCCAGGACAGGTTTCCCAAAGTAAATGCTCTCGATGGTGCTCAGTAGTCCGCCGTGGGTAATGAAAAGCTTCACATTCGGATGGGCCAGCAGATCTGGTTGCGGAAACCACTTGCTAATGAAAACATTCTCCGGTTTTCCGGGCAGCTGATCATCCTCCAATTTCCACAGGACGCGTTGCCGCAAATTGGCAAACGTCTCCATCAAGACCTCACGCCTTGCTGGCGGCAAGTCGGTGCTCTTGATATTCGATCCCATGGAGAAGTATATGACACCCTCAGGCGATTTATCCACAAACTCGGCCAGTTCCTTGGGCAGTTCCTGCACCTTGCGCTGCTGCTGCAAATGCAGTCCGCCCACCTCAATCATATTGGGCAGGTAGGAACGTGGATAGCTCAGTGAAAAGTGCTGACCCAGCAGCACCAGCGAAAAACTGTCCATAATCTCCTCCAGAGACTGCCGGGCAGATGGAAAGTATTTGGCATACAGCTCCCTTTGGGTGGGCAAATGGACAATCCTCTTGTGCAGCCAAATGACAACGGCCTCCCACACATTCCACAGACGATCCTCGAAGCCCATTCGCTCTGTGCGGGATGAGAGGAGCATGGGATTGTAGGATAATGGTGATATATTGCCCATCAATTCATCGATATGACGATCTGTTCCGTAGGAGGAGATGCCCATAGTCAGGGCACCGAAATGCTGAGCCAGACCGAAGAGCGCCTCATTCTGCACCGTCTCCATTATGACCAGGTCGAATTTCTCCTGACTGGCCAACAAATCCTTCACAGCTGGCTCGTCTAGGACGCTGGTGGTCAGCAGATTAAGGAAATCCGTGGTCATGGTCAACACTGTCCATTGACTGGCTGTCTGGTCGTAGGCCAAGTTTGAAAATGCTGAAATATAAAGGAGTTTTTATACAATATTCTTTCGTAGAGGGTTTTCTAAAGTAAAATTTATTTTCAAAGTAAAATATGTAAGATTGATCTAGGCAATAGCAGCAAATATAACCTTTTTTCTTAAATATTTCTATACTTTTTCGATTGCTTTTACCTGCCATTATTTCGTGTATTTTCTTGGCTCCAATAACGCGAAAATTTGGCTCAATTTTATCGCTACCAAAAGTGTTAATTACGGTAACATTATGACCGCGTCGGGACAACTCCTTCAGATACTGCTCAGCGAATATATACTGCGATCGGCCTGGAAAGGGGAACACGGCCAGAATGCGTGAACTTTGATCCTCTCCCTCGACGACGGTTGCACCCAGTCCTAAGCCAACCAGCCATATGAATACCAGACCCCCGAGAAGCGGGCCCAGACCGAGTCGAAAACAGTTTATTCCCATTTCCAAAGCAACTACAGCGATTCGCTGACAAACGACAACTAATCGCGAATAGGAAAAAACTTTTGCATATATTTATTGGGGAACGATGATTAAAAGCGCTGGCAAATTTTGCTCGCTCTGAACATTGGAGGCTCACTGGAGCGAGACAGAAGTTTGCTTTTTTAAATAAAAGTAATTAAGTTCTCTCTACACTTTTAATTTTATGCACATATAGTTAAATCTATATATACACACTTTGTTTTTTCGGCGTCACCGGCCGACAACTTTGTTGATTGTTTATTGTTTACTCACAGTATTTGGTTGTTATGCAAGCCATGAGAGAAGTGAGAAGAGCTCTCTTTGGCTGTATGTTTCTCTTGAGAACTAAGTTAGAAAATCAATTTCTCTTATCTCTCTCTCTCTCTCTGTCTCTCGTTTGATTGTTCGGTATTTTGTTTACTCGAACTTTTAATGAAATAATGTTCTTCGTGCTCAGAGAGCTGATAAGTGTATACCTTAATGAGTTGTTGATCTTATCAGTTTCAAGATCTTGGTGGGTGAAATAAACTAGTTATAATGATTTTATTATTAAAAAACTTGAACTTGAACTTCATTTAATTCTAATGGTAATATAAACTTGCAGAAATTTTGCTTAATTACACAAAAATATAAACATTTATGATTGTAAGAAATGGAGGGTTGGTTGTAATCATTATTTAGCAAATATATTTGCTGTAAAATTAAACCTCATATTGAATAACCTTGCCAGTTAAATTATTTAATTACTTTATAAAGAATCTACATGTTTTAAATAAACCAAACAAGTTTTTAACTCAGAGACATTTCTTGCCATTAGAAGTTGTGCATGTAAAGTGCTTAAAAATATAAAGACATTAATTTCATGCATTTTACAAAATATTTTTTTTAATTTTAAGAGGTAATATACCTTAATTAATATAATCTTATGAATCTTTAAAGCCAATATTATACCTACAAATTTTTGTACTCAGACAATATTATCAATGGTTAAAAAATAAAAATTATTTAATAGCCTGATTTTCGGTAGAATAAAAATGATTGAATTACCATGGCATGGAAACGCTTAAAATCATTTATAATAAGGAGAATACTTCAGATTAGATACGATTTTCGCATCGAGCATTATTCATTGCCACTGGTGAAATCTAAATAAAAGTAATATATCTTTATTTTTTATCGTATAACATTGAATATTACTGTACTATTGATCAACACAATAATTGCAAATTCTTTACTCACCACAACCTCTTTGACTTTTAAATTATTAATTTAAAATAAAATACATTCGCTTTATCACTTGTTCGTTAGCTTTTGCTAGAATAGGTTCTATATTTCATTTTTAAAAAACCCTTAAACTATATTTTAAAAATTGGAAATAGAAATTAATATAAGGCTATAGAAAAAGTATATAATTGGCTGCCGACGCCTAGACGAAAGCACTTAATAGATGCCAAAAATAAACCTGAAAGTACTTTTTACGATCATAAAAAAAGGGTATAATTTAGATTAGATAAAGCTTATCATTCATTTTCCCTGCTTTAATCTACTAAAATAACAACAAAAGATATTACAATCCAATTGAAATCAATCAAATATATGATTTTTTTCTTTAACTACGCAGCTGATTATTTAGTGTAATTTTTAAGTGCTATAACTCACTTAGAACTATATCCCAAGGCTACTGAAGTTGTACTTTACCTATACTTAACCTATCTAAAAGTTAAACTTCAAACTAAAATATTTATATATTTTAATTACGCATCTTATCATTTTGTAAATGGGCCAAAACGGCTTCGCCAGTCGGACCAAATGGTGGAGAAGGCACCTCCACTTGGAAAGGGCCAAAAAGACAATGACCACAACCAGGGATAATCGAATTCCCACCATCAGGAATTTGTCCACGGAATAATATTCGATCAGCCTTATATGGGAAGGACGAACTCTCATATGATTGGCTCCCCTGTAGCGGATGATGTACTCCGACCAGTAAATGGCCACATCCATGGGATGCATGGGCTGATCCCGGAATCTTTTCGATATGGCCAACGAGTTTTCTCCATAACTTGGCACGTTTATCAAACGCTCCAAAGCCTCCTTGAAGTCCTTGCCAGTTACGCTGTTAATGCTCACCTGAAGGGCAGCACCGTCCTCTCGCAAGACTTTTATGTTCTTGAATTGATCGAAGAACACAGGCATGCCCAGCACCGGTTTTCCATAGTAGGCCGCCTCGATGATGCTCAATATGCCGCCATGGCTAATAAAGACCTTCAGATTCGGATGGGCCAGGATGGCCTGCTGTGGAAGTAGCTCCGCTAGGTAGATATTATCGGCTACCTCACACGGTGGCTCACCTTCGAATTTCCAAATCACTCGCTGCGGCAACAACCTAAAGGTTTCCAGAAACATTTTCTGTGTTTCTTTTGGCAAATCCCTGCTCTGCAACTCCACACCCAAGGCAAAGTAAATCACACCGTGCTCCGCCTCGTCGATGAACCGCTGCAGATCCTTGGGCAGCTTTGGGTCCTTTTTGGGAATGTGAAACCCGGCCACTTCTACTATGCCCGGAACACTCAACCTGGCCCGAAACAGACTGAAGTGACTGTTGAGTAGCATCAGGGCGAAACCGTGTCGGATCTCCAAGAAGCTTTGTTCCAAGTGGCCAAAGAAGTGATCGTGAACTTGTTTCAGTTTCGGAAGGAAAACCAATTGCATTAGCAGCCATTCCTCGGTGGTGTAGTACCAATTGTACATCCGATCCCACAGGTTTTCCACGGATCTCACCCCCATGGGCATTAACGGCTCCACAATCATGGATGAGGACTGACCCACTAGACTGTTCAGATTCCAATCCGCTCCGCAAGTTGAGAGACCTATCAACGGGGCATTGAATTGAGCTGCCAAGCCGAAAAGTACATCCGTGAATGAAGGTTCCACAACTACTAGGTCGAAGGTGGCATTTGATTGGACCAACCTGCGAACCTCGAAGTTTTTGAGCACATTCAGCGATGCGTTAATCATGATTCTTGTTATGGAATTCATTTCTCTCCACTTATTTGCCGTTAAAGTTTGTAGCAGGAACTCTTCGAATTCTGGAATAAATAAGGGTAAATTAATATATTAATACTATATAAAAATATCAAAAGAGGAGCAATATTCCATAAGAAACAGGGTAGTTATTAAGTAACAAAGTTGCAGAATTGTATCTATCTCGCTCAGATTGTTAGTTGGTTTTTACACCGCGGTTTGAGTCTCTACTACTTACATTTTGTGGTTCTTATTATTAATTTTTTTTTCTATATAATTCTTGAATATTGGCGTTCTTTTTGAATATCTTCAAGAATATTTAGGACTGTGTCACAATTTCACTCGTTTTTCCTACTTTCATCAGACTGAAACGCTTTATCTCTAAACTTTTGATTGTTGTTATTTGATCGTATTACTTTACGTGATAACGTGATGTTTTTATTGGCGAATGTCTGACTTTTCCGCAGTTTAAGGCTATATATCACTGAATTTACATACCTGAATATACATTATGATTATCCGTTATGCGTATGTATGTAACATTCGATATGCTAGAATGCTGGCAATGCTGGAAGGCATGAATCACCGTCAACTGGTGACCCCTATCGACAAGGGCCCGGATGTAGGGCGTCATCAGGAGGCACTGCGAATGGGACTCGAAGGGGGCGATGACCAGGATTCGGGAGGCATCGGTCCAGCTGATCAGCCAGAGCAGCGGGAGAAGCCATCGCCCCATGGCGAACATATCGATCGAACGTCAACTTTTCGACTGACTAACTGGCTGGGTAAAGAGCTAGCGATTGGAACTCTTTCGCATTATCGCTCTTGGCTCCCGCTGATTAGATTGCTCCCTCGACCATGTCTGGCCGAGCACTGCGTCCAACCCTGACCAAGGCAGTATCATTTCGGGCGGCGGCATGTGCGGTCGATTTCTGTGAGATGACGCGGGGCCCGGGCATTGCTGGTCTTCTGATACCGGCTCTTCTCGGCGGCCTGCTGTGCCCTCAATTGGCCACAACTGAGAATATTTTGGCCATATTTTCCTACACCTTTGGGTCGTCCTACCTGCTGATCACACCATACATAAGGAGCCTCGTGGAAAGGGGTCACCAGCTGACCCTGATATCGTCCACCACCGAGATGCCCGAAATCGAGGGAGTGCATCATATTCGCGTGGCCAAACTGGATGAGCTCAGGCAAAGTAATGATGCTTTTGATATGAAGTTGAACTCTAGCTAAAATTAATTTAAATGAGTTTAGTGTTAACAAATCTTGATCATTTTATGGATTACTACTACATGTGAAATGAACAAAAATAACAAATCGTATATAAATATCTGCTCATTAAGTTGTATTTTGAACGCCGGAACTAATTCAATCGGTAACACAGTTTTCCTTAGCTAATTAATGTTAGCTCAATTTACATTTTGTTAAACTAGGTCAGAGTTCTGTTTTTAATATGCTTTATAAAGCCAAGTAATTGTTTATTTATGAAATGTTGATAAAATGCCTCTGATTAAAATCCGTTCGCAGTACTCTTGGATTATGACTACGAGGCCGATCAAAACAAGTGGATGGAGGCTCAGTTCGGGTCCGATTATTTCTACAACTCTTCGAGGTTCGTGCTGGAGGATCCAGGAGTGCAGGAGCTGCTCCGGAATACCAGTGCCCAGTACTCCTTGGTCATTTTGGAGGCATCGCACACGGATGCCCTCTATGGTTTCTCGCAGGTCTTCAATGCTCCCCTGGTGGGCATTGCCGCCTATGGATCGGCTTGGAACATTGACTTCCTGGCGGGTAACTCCGCTCCCAGTGTCTACGAACCAATATCCAATGTGGGCTACTCTCCGGGCCGGAGTCTTTTGGAGAAGTGGTACAACCTGATCTTCATCACGGAGGAGCGACTGGTGGAGCGCTTCGTCTATCTGCCCCGCCAAATCGATCTGTACAAACAGCATTTCCCGAGCACACCAACTAGTCTCCATGATCTTCGCCGGAGGTTCTCCCTGATCCTGATCAATCAGCACTTCAGTATGGGCAGGGTTCGCAGTAATGTTCCCAATCTCGTGGAGGTGGCGGGTATGCATTTGCACAACCCCCCAGAGCCCCTGGATGCGGAACTCAAACAATTTCTGGATGAAGCGGAGCACGGAGTGATCTTTTTCTCCATGGGCCTGCAGATGCTGGACAAGTGGCTGCCGCAGGAAATGCCGACCACAATGCTGGCAGCTTTTAAGCAACTGAAACAGCGCGTGGTTTGGAAGACCATTGGCCCAAAAATGGCCAATGAATCGATAAATGTGTATGGCAGAGAATATCTGCCGCAACGAGCGATCCTCAAGCATCCCAATGTCAAGATTTTCATCACCCATGCCGGTCTCCTGAGCATCATCGAGGCCACCCATTACGCCGTGCCCCTGCTGTGTATACCGATCTTCTTCGATCAGTTCCAGAACAGTGATCGCATGGAGAAGATGGGCCTGGCCCGGAGCCTGGACATAACGGACCTCAGGACCGAGGTGGTGGTGGAGGCCATCGAAGACCTGATCCTGAATCCCAAATACAAGCAGAAGGCTCTGGAGTTGTCCTCCAGATTTCACGACCAGCCCATGCCGCCCATAGAGACTGCTGTCTGGTGGACCGAGTATGTCCTGCGGCACAAAGGAGCTGATTACATGCGGATCGCCGAGCAGGAGATGTCCCTGGTGCAGTACTATAACGTTGACGTGGTCTCGGTGCTCTTTGGCAGGATCGGACTGAGTGCCATGATTGTGATCTGCCTCGGCTGGAAACTGGTTTCGCTGGTAACGCGGAACCTAGAATATCGCTTTAATGTTCCCATGATAAGGTAACCACGAAGATATTTTATTTAAAGGCACGCATATATGTTAGAAAAATATATATAAATGTTTCAATATGCTCTCTTAATGCAAAACAAATTAAAATAATAATATTGTAAATATAAAACAAAGCAACCTTTTGTTTTAAAAAGTGTTACATATCAGAATTTTTATTATCAGTTAAAAATTATTGTTATAAATCATATTAAATATAAAGAAAAAATATATGTAAAATATATTTGTATTTATGTAATTGAAAAACTTTAAATAAAAACAGATCTCTGTATTTCCTTGAAACAACTTTAGAGCTATTTTTAATTCAGTAAATAGGAAGAAGAGGAAATAGAAAATTTTTCTTGATGTAAAATAGATAATAATTAATTGTACTTAATTTTTATTGAACACATTTATAAGAAATACAGTCAATTTTAAAAAACTTACTAACAAAATTAAATTTCAATAACCTTGCCATTGCTTTAGCTAAATGCTATAACTTGATAAGCGCCATCAAAAATCGCGTGTATTTATTGTAAATATTTGTATTAGCCCTGATAGTATATTATCTTATCAGTCGGTGGAATAGCAACAGAATGCTAAGCAAAAAACCTTTCTTCAAATGTAAAAGCTTTGATAATTTATAATATATAATTTTTTAAAATATACTTTTCGTCTATAATTAGCTTGCAAGTTCTATAAATCTATTGATTAATATATAAATACAAATATTAGGTACACAAAAAAAAGGAAATGGATGGAAAATAGGACACTCCTTAAGCATCCTGTATATTCTAATTAGAAAACTTTACCAGTCGTTATCTATCCGAACCCTTTTCCTTTCACTTCTTCCTTTATTTTTCTTTCCCTTTTTTTTTGCCCATAAACATAACCGCGCTCATTACGCATTTTACATCAATCAGCACGTGCCCAGCATGTTTTCAACTCTTTTTTACACAAAAATTCAAAAAAAGACAAAAAAAAAACGAATTGAAAGGGAGAATTGAAAAAAAGGAGAGGAATTCTTGAAGAAAAAAGGACATTAAAATGCGCAGGACAAGCTGATGAAAAAAAGTGCGCACAATTGCGCTCACAATTGCTGGGTAAAATACCCCAGAAACGTGAACTTCTGTGGTCTCCCGGCAAAGTGGAGTTCCTGAAACTGAAGGATGTTCCCAAAAGTCTAGAGAGTTTTCCCTTGAAAGCCAGTGGAGCGTAACGGGCCATCGATAGCCCAGGTAACAAACGTTGCACGCATAAAAATAGACTCCGTAAAATGGGCATGCAGAATCAGTGGAAAATAATAATTACAAGCATTTTGATAACGCTCTGGGCATTTGTTTATAGAGTTCACCGATAAGATACGATAATTGAAGGTGTTGTTCCTATCAGTATGTGATTAACCCTCTCGGTTAAAAGCCAAGGGCAAAAAGGCATTGCCCTCAAAAGGTTGAGCTATAGTTTAAATTAATAAGCTAATCTGAATAGCAATATATATGAAATAAATTTAGTAAAAAAATCTACAAATTTCAAGTAAGAAATATAACTTTTTAAACAAGTGTTAAACTTAACACCTTTTAACAACATCTTTTGGCCTATGCCTACTGTACTTTCCAGCTCATCAAATATATTTTTGTCCCCTGACAAGCTGATAATAATAATTGAAAGAAATGTATATACCTTTTATAAGCCAAAAAACTGGCTAATAAGTTAGACGCCAGCAGAAACCAAATTGCACTCAACGTGTTGTCAATTTGATGTTTATTGCAGATTTTTATTTGATTTTATGCATGCAACATTTGAATTTATGTCCCGGCCATAAACAGCCACCGAAGTCTAATCCAAAAATTCTTGTAAAATTGCCAAAGTCCCGGCGCGACTGGCAGGACGTTATGGTGGCAGAGTTGACCCAAGTCAGAGCAGCTTTATTGGCCATTTGGCAAAGACGCCAAGGGAACCTCGCTGGCGTTGCTGCTGCTGCTGCTGCTCTTGGCCAATACTCAAGTGGGCGGCTTTCATTGGCGCTTAACTAACTGAAATTAAGTAAACTTTTCTTTTGACTTTCATAAGCCTTTTAATAAGCCATAATCCCCGCTGGCATTATCCGGCCTCCCGACATAAGCGCACAAAGGACAAACGCCCACAGACACACGCATAATAAAATCTAATTAACATCCCGCACTGAGCTCGTGAAAACCTCACGCAATAAAAATCATCAATAGTAGGAAAGAAGTTTATTAAAAGTGATTTTCATCACTGCGACGTCCAAGTCTCTGGGGTTTCGGCGCGGAGGAAGCTGGATGCTGGTGCGGAGATAACAGGAACTAATGTAGGGGCAGGAACTAACATTTCCAGGGCTGATTAACTTTATAACACGTGAGATGCTGGCCTTCTTCCTTCCTTTTGGGAAGGATAGACAATGGTGTTAGTTGTATTCACTTTTATGTGAGAAGAGCATAAGCTGTATAGAAAATCAGCATAAGCTGTATAGAAAATCAGCAGAAATCGAATATTAAATTGTCCTTTCTTTATTTTTAGTTGTTCATTAATAATAATAACAATAACAAATATAATACTGAAAAAGTACTATATTTAAAAAAAAAATATATATAATACTAATTTACTTTGAAACGTAAGCCAAAAAGTCTTCAACTTTAAAGGTAAACACATTTATGCATGCACTAATTATGTAATAAATTATGTATTTTATAAAATAAATCCTTAACAAATACAACAGTTTAAGTCTTGAATCTATAAATTAATATAATTATATTACATACAAAAAATTTAATTAAAAATAATAAAAATTAGTAAATAAATTGATTTTTAAAGCACACTCTTGCTTTAAATATAAATGTTTATTTCTTCATAAGATCAGAACCCCAATAAGGTAAAATATTTAGGCAGTTAAGTAAAAGAAAGAAATGAAGTAAATGTTATTCAAATTAATCGATTTATTGAATAAACAGAAATAAATATTATACTTCTTAACTAAATTAAACCCCATATTTGACAATTTACTGATTTATTTTTGTTTATAAAAAAAAGGATCTCCCTTGACCCATTTCAACACCCAACGGATGTCAACACCTACATATCTTGCCACAAAATTCAATTATAGAGCATATCCGATTCGTTGCATCGATAAGACCATGTAATTTTCATTTTCCTATGAGTCTTATACATTCTTTTTGGTTAGAAAAGTTATGCGGCAAGCTTTTAATTAGCGCCTGCCAACCAGTCAGCCAGCCATCCTGGCCAAAGTCCCAGAGCGCATTACGCATACGCAGCGTTGACGGCGAGGTTGCCGCTGAGGCTGGCACATTGGCTCTGGGATTGCCGCTGGCTGCTCGGGCACGATTTTAATTAATTAGACTTTTATGAGGCGTACATGCAGCGGCTCAGTCATTGTTGGGTTAAGGCCCAGTTATTGTTTTTTTTTGTTTTTCGTTCGCTGAACTCCCCAGTTGTTTTTGCTGTTTGCTGGACTGGCCTAATAAGCATTTCAGAGCTTAACACCGCCAACGAAATGTGTATCAAAATTTAGCATTTATTTTTCGGTGCGGTGGACACACACATACACCCAAACACACACACACACACACACACACGCACATGTCGTGTGCGGTAATGAAAATTGCGGTGGCATTATGCTCAACATTTGACATAATTGCAGCCCAGGATATGCGTTTATGCTCAGAGATTACTTTTTGTGGCTGCTGGCCATTGACCAAGCCCTACACCACAGCCAAATGCCACCACCACCAGAACTAGCAGCAGCACCACCACCACCGGCAACAGCGAATGACCGGGCGTAATAAAAGCCAGACGACGATGTCGCCTTTTGTATAAAGAAATAAAAATAATTCCCAACTCCCTGCGAATCCGCTCACATCTGTGTTGGCTTTTGTGTTCCAGCTCTTGTTATTGGTATCTCGCTTTGCTACTCGACGGCTCCTTGTTCCCCCTTTTACATTTTCCTTCTTTTTTTTTTTTTGTGTGGTTTCCAGGCAAATTAATTTCCACTTGCTTCAAATATTTTTTTTCCATTGGAGCGACATGTAATTTGTCGTTTGCAGGCCTTTATGAAGGGAAAGGGGGTTTCTAATTAAAAGTATGGGATTTATTTGAATGTTAATAGCAGAAATTTTAAAAGAATCGGAATATATCTTTATTATTATATAGATTAAAAAGCGAAGATTTATTATCTTTATCTTTGAATCATTTTATGGCATTTCTAAGCATACATATTTTTTGGAACTGTGGTTTAATCCTGTGAAATCATTTCAATTTTCTTTGCAATATTATGAAAAAATGTTTAAGATATATTCGTTAATACCACAAATAAAATTCTAACATTTCAAGAATATTCTTTTCATCACTGTTAAACTTTTTATTAAATATTTAAATAATTTGTATAATATAATATTTAAAGAAATTTATACTTGTAACGTATATAATATTTGGTCTAGAGATATAATAATTCAGAAACATAAAAAGAAATTCGGTCAAAGATGTGCCCTACCATAAAGTAAACACAATTTATCCTTGGTCTGTTTTGACTCACTTGCCTGTAATTTTGTCACACTGATATTTAAGCAAAATTAATACAAGAATATAATATATCCGAATAATGTTATTCTTTGAATATACCTTTAAACCGTATTATTATTTCCAATTAATTAAATATTTCTCTCGCTCCACATATTCCAAACAATAAATGGAAACTCCCCACAATTATATTTTAACTTAAAAATTATAAATACGGTATAACCTTAAATTACCGACATAATGCAATTGAAAGACTTAAATTACTTAGAATATATGGTAGCAAAAACGGGCTATAAAATGTCTAAAAGCCTTTTTTCGTGCAAATCAAACAAAGGGAAGAAAAAAACCCTGCCGAAAGTAACCAATAAACATAAAAAACAGTTGCAAAACAATAATTAAAATGCACACGCAACAATTTACTGGCTAGGCAAATGTATATATACATAATAAAAATGAATAAAAAAATGAAAGAAAGTGAACCAAAAATAAAGAATAAACCAAATTATGTTTATTATTATGCACGATGAATGGGATGGAAGTTGACGGGATGGAGCGGAATGGTGGCAGAGCAAACAAAGAGCCAAAAGAGGAAAACGCTGAAGGAGTGAGTCCTGTCGGGTGGGAAAACTGGGAGGGTGGCGCCAAGTAATCCGCTTGTTAAAAATAAACGAAAATAAAAGCGTTAGGCAATGGGCGATGGGTGGGAGCGGAAGAGCAGAGGAAGCGCACACAAAACATAATCATCATAAACCGGAAATATCCCGACGGCAAAACATCCGCACATAAATTTTTTAAATAGTCTACAATATTTCGTTTTGCCGTTCGGCATTTGCCATCTCTGTTTCTGCTTCTTTTATTGTTGTTGTTTGGTGTTGGTGTTGTTGTTGATGGTGTTGTTGCTGATGGTGTTGGTGTTTTTGGTGCTGTTGTTGGTGTTGTTGCTGGTGCTGTTGTTGGTGTTGTTGTTGGTGTTGTTGTTGGTGTTGTTGCTGGTATTGTTGTTGGTGTTGTTAGTCTTGTTGTTGGTGTTGCTGGTATTACTGTTGTTGGTGTTGTTGCTCTTACTGTTGTTGTGTTGCTCTTTTCCTTCCACTTGTTGTTGCCATATCGCCTGTAAATACGTTCAAGTGTCTGTGGCCCTCCCCAAAGATGGTCCAAAAAGCCCAGGACCAAAGAAACTTGGCCAACTGCAATAAACACACAAATTAACCCGTAATACCCAAGGCCAAGCCAAGGACCAAAAAGGACAACGTGCCGCAATTCCAGTTTCGGTTTGAGGTGGTTATTCCTGCTGTCGTAAGCAACGCCAGCCGCAACGCACATAAATAAAATATTACAATTTTAATTTGTCTCTAATCCCGCTGGACATTGAATGGCTTGTGGTGGTGTGGGTGGGTCTGAATTTCAGGCCCCGAGGAGGGATTCCATAAATTGCTTGAATATACACCAGGACCACGTTTATCTATGCGGATTTGTAGCCTTGGAACAATGGGTACATAAATCAAGTGGAAGGTTACCGCTGACAGAGCTTATATGATGGAAAATCTGTTTGGATAGAAAATAATAAGGTTGCGCTTTGGTCTCTCTAGTATCAAGTCAAATTCCAGCGGATTTTCACTGAGCTGTATCAATATAAATATGTCTTATAGTTGATTACGATTGCCATTTATCGATTATTCACCGATTTTTGTATTAAAGACCTCAAAAAATTTGATCTTAATAAAGTATCTATATTCCTTTAATAAACTTTCATATTATTATTGGAATCTTAAAAAATGTAACAATCAAAAGAAATATTTAAAATATATATTATTTATTTATTAAAGCAAATAAAAATCAACTTTATTTAACTGATCTTTTAAACAAAAATTCGAAATGCTTTTTTAGCTTAATGGAAATATCTATTCTGCATTTCTTAGTGTGAATAGGTTACCTTCATTTAATTGTTAATATCGATATATAAAACAATAGTTACATGATGAATTAATCGATAGGTAGGAGAGTTAACTCAGCAAGGCAGCAATAGACTTAGTTACTCCACATTCGTGGAAGGGAGCGGAACTTAGAGCTCGATCTTTTATTTATTTCTTTAAAATTTCTTTAAAATTCTTTTAAATTTACTTTATCTTACTTTACAATTATTTTACTTTTAAAAGCAGCTATTTTCAGCCTTGTGTCATCTAGATGACGGTTAAGTTCCCAGCTCTTTCCCCAAGCAATATGCAGTTTTCAAAGACTTCATTTTATTGTATTATTTTTTTAATTAAATATTCGATTATATTATTCTTATTATTAAGGCACGTTCTTTTGCAGTACCAACATATCTTAACTTGTAATAGTTTTGGTTCTTCGCATTGTTTTCATTTTATTTTTTTAACGAACTTTATGACGGTTAAGTTCCCAGCTCTTTCCTCAAGCAATATGCAGTTTTCAAAGACTTCATTATTTTATTATTTTTTTAATTAAATATTCGATTATATTATTCTTATTATTAAGGCACGTTCTTTTGCAGTACCAACATATCTTAACTTGTAATAGTTTTGGTTCTTCGCATTGTTTTCATTTTATTTTTTTAACGAACTTTATTTGTTGCTCTTGAAACTATACTTTCTAAACTAAGCACTTGACTTGGATTTGATTTTTGGTAGATATTCAGATAACTCTAAATTTTTCCTCGTAAAACAATTTTCATTTTTCTATTTACAGAACAAACCTTTAATAATAATTTTAATTAATTAATTTAATTTTGATTAATTTCTCGTATTACTTTCTTAATTATTTTTACTTTTGTTTGAAATTTTGATTATTTACATTTTCCTTCTTTTTTTTTGTGTGATTTCCAGGAAAATTAATTTCCATGTTCATACAATATTTTTGTATTAAAGACCTCAAAAAATTTGATCTTAATATAGTATCTATATTCCTTTAATAAACTTTCATATTATTATTGGAATCTTAAAAAATGTAACAATCAAAAGAAATATTTAAAATATATATTATTTATTTATTACAGCAAATAAAAATCAACTTTATTTAACTGATCTTTAAAACAAAAATTCGAAATGCTTTTTTAGCTTAATGGAAATATCTATTCTGCATTTATTAGTGTGAATAGGTTACTTTCATTTAATTATTAATATCGATATATAAAACAATAGTTACATGATGAATTAATCGATAGGTAGGAAAGTTAATTTTAATTAATTAATTTAATTTTGATTAATTTCTCGTATTACTTTCTTAAATATTTTTACTTCTATTTGAAATTATGACGAAATCGTTTTGTGCCATATTTAGCTAGTTTCACTGGCCGGCCATTGCTTTCACGTTCCACTTTTATTATTTCACGCCATTTCAACAGCCGTGAGCAACAAGATTATTTATGCGTTTTTCTCGCCCAGTCCCAAGTACGCTTTAAAATCGTCCCGGGCCAGTCTCCGTACCACTGTCCCGGTCTGAGGGCCACAGTCTGAAGTCTAGAGTCCGTCCTCCGTAGTCCATGGTCCGTGCTCTGTAGTCCGGAGCCCGTGGCGCCCCAGTCCAAACGCATTTTGTAGACACGCGTGTTTGGACAGAAGTTAGCTGGGAGGAAGCCTGTCCAGTGGCACTGCCATTGCTACTGCCTACTTCGCGGCGATGTTACAATGCGGGTGGTTTAAGGTGGTGTGGTTGGAGCCGCTCTGCAGTGGGTGGCAATTTCTGGGAGGTGTGAGCACTTTGAGTGCTATAAAATGCCGACGAGAGAACGAAGGCCGCGGCACACTGTTATTGTGATTTTTGGCAATGAATACGAAATGCTGTAGGTCTCCGTTCTCGTTTTCGTCCTCGTTCATCTCATCGCATCATCCCCCACTCTCTATCTTGCCAAGTTTCGTCGTGTTGTCTTTTGACAAATGGCTTCGATGATGTTTTTTATTGCCCAGACCTATCTCTGACTCGACTGTGGTGTGTGCGTGTGTCTCCAACATTGTTCTGTATACACACAATGTATATCCTATATATACGTATGTATATACGTTCACGGATTGCGCATACCTAAAGTTCAACTTGCACTGGGCATATTTCGTTCATTACATTCCTGCCCCTAACTCTATTTCTATTTCTTTTTTTCGTGGCTAGTCAAATATTTATTTTTGTGCTCTCATTCCTCCACCGGGCTGTATATGATTGTCTGTCATTCATGATTTGCTCTGACTCCCTCTCAGCAATTGACAACACCATATCCCACCTACTCAACTCATGCCCATCACTCCACCCATTTAACCTACTCAACGAACTAAACACAGATAACCTTCAATAAATAATATCTTTTCTAAATGAATCAAATTTGTTCCACAAAATATGAAGTCCATCCTAACACCAAAATCAGAAAATTGTAACTAAAATGTAATTATGTAAATAGGTAACCCACGAACCTCCGTTCATAGACCTAAGCTACTCATAACCTAAGACTTAAAACATGTATAAAATCTCATTATCAACTAGACTTTATAGTCAAAGGCCCCGCTGCCAGTGCTATACCCACTAAGCTAGTTTAGTTTTGTAAACTGCTCTATCTTTAATAATAATAATAATAATAATAATGATTGTCTGTCCCATAGGCATTTTGTACTCTACGGAAAGGTATTTTATTTGTTACAATTCCAAAAAGTTGAAGATAGAGAAATATATCTACAAGATACTTATACTTATAAAATTAGCAAGCTTAAAATTACATATAAATAAAATGTGTAATATTAAAATATCAACATTTTCAATAAGAAAAGATTTTCTTTGTTTTCCTTATTTTATTTTATTTTATTTTTGTTTTGTTTATATTTTAATATTTACAATTATTTGGCTAATTTGAAATTGATTTCGTCGATTCAAAATCTATTTAGATCGACATTTGGATCTAAATTAAGTCATTCCTTGAATGTGATCTAAGACCAAGTACTATTTCTGTCTTAGCCCGGCTTTTCATAAAATTTAACTTAACTTAAGAAAGCGATTATTTACAGTAATTAATCATGGATACATATTTAATATTTTTAAAATTGTCTAAAATATATTTAAGTAAATAAAAGCAGGGATAAACATATATTTAATTTTTAATGTAGTTAGCCTAAAAAGAGTGATGAATTAAATAGTAAAATTTTCCTTACACCTGCTAAGAGTATTCAAAATATCGGTTTGATTTTCAATCCCGCTTCGGTTTCCTTTTCTGTTTATTTTATTTCATTTATTTTTTTCCCTTTTTTGTGTGTGTTTTTATTGTTGTCATGTTGCTTTGGCCATAATGGCAGCTCGTAAAAATGTTTCATTTATGTTAAATTCATTTTTGTGCCTTCGAAATCTGTTGCCGCGCCAAAGTAATAAAAGGATTCTTTCCATTTGCTACCATTCATTCATTCGGTCCCCGTTCATTCATTCGTTGGCTGGTTTCCTTGTCTAGGGAGGGTTCGTTTCCTTCTTTGTGTGTTTTGTGGCTTCCGCATGCCTGGAGTCCATCGCCTGCTCATCCTCGAACCCATTTCGAACCTGCCCGCTGGGTGGCAACGGACTTTATTGGTCTACAAATTATATTTGCTTTGTTCAGCAGTTAATGAGTCTGTTAACGTTGTGTGTTAGCGCTTTTGAGTGTTCATAAAATAAGTGAGTGCATACTGAGTGGACTTTTGAGTCGACGGAGCTCCTCAGTTATTCATGGACACCCTTTGATGCCGCATAATTACTCGATAATGTGCATTCAAATCGTAAAAATCGTTAACGGAAAGGAGTTATAAGGCGTATAGCCACCTGGCATACTGATTTATGGTGGCCATGAAATTAGCTCACTATAGCTAAGAAATGTCCGCTATAAAATAGTTTTTAAATGGAATGAATGAATTAAAGGAATTTCCCAACTTTCACGTTTTGCAGCTAATTGCTAAATTCATTCAGAATTAATGTGTATTAAGTTGAAATTTTTAGTGCATTCAGGGCAGGGATTTCGAAAATGTTCACTAGTCAGCAGGATTTGTCTTAAAAGTGAGGGAGCCTAGGTGTTTCTGAACTTTTTCTAATAAATTTGAATCTGTTAATAAATATTAGACTTTACTTTATAGTTTTTAATAATTAAATAACCTAATAACCCTGTCGAAAACATCAGTTGCTGTCTTCCAGTTTACATGACAGTGCGTTCTTCATTCTACTATATACTCTATATTCTAGTCTATGTTCTTTTTTAATAAAACCAACTGCCTCCTCACCGAATTTCGAAACCAAATCTCAATTCACAGACAAATCAGAGATCCAACAAGCTGTGCAGCAATTCACACCCCTCAAACCCCAGGGATAGAGGAGAAGGACTCCAGTCTCCGGACTCCGGTCTCCGGATTCAGGAATCCTTGGCCATCGCCAGCGGAGCGTTGCGAAAGTGACAAGCATTAAAACTGAGAGAGAAGGAGCAGGAGGTGGAGCATCTTGAGGAGCACCAGGAGGAGGTGGAAACTGCGAGGCGCCCAACCGCCGTGCCATTAAATGCGAGAATCCATTAAAAGCCGAAAATCAAACCAACTTTATTGAATATCAAATTAACATGTTCATAAAAATGCGCACATTAAATTAAAAGCGGTCCAGGATGGAGGCGAGAAATGGAGAAGGAGCTCGCTGCTCCACGTCGAAGGACAACGATAGTCCAATACCAATTTCAGTGACTGTGGCGCGAAAAGGAAATAATAAAAATTAACCAGCAGGCCCAAAAAAAAGATATAAAAGGGAGGCTTTCAAGACAGCGAAAACTACGTTTATGGAAGGATTTTATTGAAGCATTTTAATTCAAAAGAAAGAAGGGCGCTTATTTAATGAGAAATTATTTCAGTTCTACATTATTTCATTTTAATATATATTAAGTAGGAGAATCAATAAAAATGGAGTTATTGGTAAGACGCAAAGCAAATTGGAGAGGAATCATGAACTAAGCTATTGTTATTATTTAATGCGAGTATTTGATAAGCTAACTATTATGTTTAAAATTCTATGCTTCATTTTTTCAGAATAAAATAAATAAATTAATTCACTTCATTTTTAATGACAAAATCTTGTTTCAATGAATTTAATCAAATTAAAACAATTTAATGCTTTTACAAATTTAATTAATATTAATATTATCAAATATTAATTCAAGCCTTAATATTATATTTATTTTGATGTATAAATATATAATATAATATTATCACAAGATCCTATATAGAAAAATCCAACGTATAAACCTTTCATCTTGGTAACACTTGTTTAGCCAGGGACAAAGATGTCTTTTGGTGGTGGCCTGTGAAAATAGCAAGCACATTTTATTTATTTATTACGCTTAGGTGACAAGGACATTGGAGGAGACTTTCCCCAGCTCTTCTTTCCGATTTTCTATCTTCTTATCCCTCACTCCATTTCTCCCATTCTGCCGCTTTGTGTGTGTAATTAAGTGAGGCATAAATAAAATGCCTTTTTAGTATTCATCACAATTTATGCTAAGCTCTCAAAGCATCAAGTTGCCTATGACAAGGCGCCAGAATCTTTTTCGCATTCCGAACAGGCTGTGGGAGGGAAGCGTCGGAGAACGGAATGAATGTACTGGAAAAAATAATAAATAAATAGACTTATGCTTATTTTTATAAAATTGCAAAATCTTACACACTTCTTTTTGTTCTAAAATAGTATTTAATAAATATTTACTAATATGAGGAAATGGTTTTAAGATGTAAGTTTAACTTATTCATATTAGAATTATTAGTTGATTTAAATGGAAAAATAGCACCTTGTACAATATATATATTCTTTTATATATAGTATTACTAACAAATTTAAAAGTTAGGTAGGGATCTCTTAAATAAATATTTAATATGAACACGAGTTTTTAAACTAATTCAAGTATAAATATATATATATAAAAATCCAAAAGTAGCAAAGACTTGATTTCGAAATAATTTTAAAATTATTTTAATATATAATTGAAATTTTTATAACGACACAAAAATCATAGGCCTACTTAATTCTATTTTCTCTGTGTGTCTGGGCGGTTGGGTTCTATATCTTGCTACTCTGTTGCATAACTAAGTGCGCTGAGGCAACATCAGATGGCTTGGAGGTGATGGGTGTCCTGGTGGGAGGATTACAGCAACCGCTAGTTTGGTGGGCCCCCTTCGAACATTCCCCGATTTGCGTCGCCAGCTACGTAGCTCATCAAATATGCAATTAAATCAGTTTCCGTTTAATTAAACCGGAAGTGCGTTGGCCGCCATCTCGCCCGCCCTCTCACCGACACGCGCGTATCGGCTTTGTATTGGCGTCCCATGCCTCACACTCTGCGGTTTGATTTTTAAGTGCTTCGCGAAGCTGGGATTTTTACATTTTTATGAGGTTTTTCACTGCATTTCATTTCAGTTTCGCCATCCCCCGCTCATTGGTTTTATTTTTGCATTTTATTGAATCGAATGGAAGGCGGAACCAGAAAAGAATGGTGAAACCTCAAATGAATTGGCGGCGGCCTGCAGGGTTTCATCTCTGTTGAAGGCCTGGGCTTAGCAATTAGATAGCCATTGGCATTGGCCATTAAGAAGGTTTGCTTGCCATTGCAATTGGACTCTGTAGTAGTTGCCTTGGCTGCGCTTTAAGGCCTCAAAACTGGCTAATTAAACCGCGCAAATAGTGCGCCTTAAGTTGCATCACACTCGACAGCAAAATCGAGGCAAAACACGCAATATTTCAGAGCCTCGACCGTGGGTTACTCAGTAACTAAATAATAGAAATTCTATTTAGAAATACTTGATACATTATGCAATACAATACAGGATTACCTTTAACATTGTATATAAGTCACACATTTGGTAAAGTCCCATCAATTTAAAAGTTTGCTGAAGGAAGAATTGTAGTACCATGATTTCGTGGAAAATGAAATAACATTTCTTTAAACAAGACAAGGATATTATAAAGCCAAGAACAGGAGTGGCAACAATACAATTTTTGCCATTGCCTCCTTTTCAGATTACTGTTCTCTATTTCTGTTGGTGCTGCCTCAGCCGTCTTGGCTCCTTGTGCTTATTTCTTAATTATTAATTAAGAACGAAAACAAGGCAAAAAGTGAGTTGCATGCCCGCACTTTCGTTTGGAATTGCCACAATTTTACTGAGACGCCCGTGAGCAGGGAAAAGCGTTTCCACACCAACTTTGATGCCATAGGAATGCATAAAGCGTGTGAAAAATAAGACTCACTCGGTATTTCATTGTAATTTTTTCTGTTTTTAAAACATTTTAGATCATTAAATATGGTTTACAATTGAAATATATCTTAAAATACCTTCTTTAAAACCAAAAGCAGTCACAAAGTTCAACATTTCATTTGCATAAACTGCTTCAAGCTAGACGTAATATCATTTCGGCTCATTTGAAAGGATTTGAAAGAGCATCCAGAGCTTCACATTAAACCCATTTTGAATTTGGACATTTTCTCCACTTTGGCAGCCTCGTCAAGACATTTGGATACGACAACTGTGTCAGCTCAGCTCACCTCAGCACACACCACACCACACCGCCCACGCCCCAAGGCCCGGTACTTGTATACCTTAGGTATTATCCAGCGTTGTCAGCGGCAACCAACTACAACAATGGACATTATGATGACGACGGCAATGATGACGATGAAAACGAAGACATCGTTGCCGTAAGTTAATTTGCGTCTCATATATGCAGGCCTCCTGCATTTGCATGTATTTGAGTTCAGCCAGTGTGCGGATGAAGTATCTCCATGTTCGTGGTTGCGTGCATGTATGTGTGTTTTGCATTAAAACTTGAAAATTTAAATGCCCTAAGTGTCTGCAACTTCAACTGTCTTACGAGTGGTCCCACAAGCAGCTATGTAAATATGTGTGCCTCACTCCTTGTGCCTTGTATCGCACACGGTGCAGCGAATTTTGTTGTCTGCGGCATTCGTAATTAGCATGAAAATAACTTTCTGAGCGGATGCTCGAGGCTGGGCTTTAAAGATTTTTCTCCACACAAGCGCAAGCACAAGTATATGCCATATATGTAGGCTTGTGGTGCGTAGTACTTGGCACATAATTGAAACAAATGCATATTTAATGAATTGCGCATAACTGCTAATATATGTCATCTGTCAATATGGATGTTAGGTTTTGGTCAGTAATTGATTTTATGCATTTATCACACAAATTAATGTTAATTGTGAGCTAATAACAAAAGTTATCGCCACGCCCACACTGCGTATGATTGATGTGCTCAAGTGCCACCTCGGATTTCTGACATTTTCCAATTAAAATTCACTAGTCTTAATGATTTCTAGGTTTCTACGTTGCCTTTAGGCTTTCAAAACCAAATATTCATCATAAACTGGTGACTTCTAGTCCCTGGTTAAGTCCTGCTTAATACTCAATTGCTAAAAAATAAGTTCATAAATATACTTAGTACCAGCTATATATTAAAATATAATTATATATCAAAGTAAACAGCATATGTATATAACTGCAATGTAACTTACAATAAATCAGCGCAATAATGTACTGTCATCACCACCATTTGATAAGAACTTTAAGAGAGACAGGTTGGGATGTGTTATTTTGCTCAGGTTTTTTATTTTTCAATGCAACTAGGGTCACACTGATTTTCCAGCCCTACATATGTAATGAGAAAAAAAAAGCACCAAACTGTCAAACTGTCAGAGCCAAACCAGCTACCAAAAGCATTGGATTGCTAGAGGGAAAATAAAATAAAAAACGAAAAAATTTCCGGCATTATTCAGGTAAGAAATCTATTAAGACTTCCAACTCTTCCAGAAATCAAGATCCATTTCTCCCTCACCGCACAGAATGGATAATCATAACTGCTCCGATGAAGAAGACAAAACTCCAGAGAAACAGATCGATCTAACCCAAGTGAAGGAATCGCCACCAGCTTCGCCCGGCCAGCGCCCAGGGTCCAGTGGGTCAATGAATACTTCAAATAGGCGTCGTTCAGTCCAACCATCGAAGGGCCAGACCAAAAATCGTGGTGGTAAACATTACAAGTGTCCCATTTGCTATGATATTTTGAGAGATTGGGAACCAATGGCAGCCCCATGTGGTCACGTTTTCTGCAAGGAATGCATTTACGCGGAAATAGAACGTAATCACAAATGTCCCATTTGCAAGAAGAAGTTGATTCCGGAAAACCTTACGCGCATTTACCTGTAATTTGACATATCACAAAAAAATATTGTAACACTACATAAATGTACAATACAAAATATGTACAATAAACATCTACCTTCAACATATTTTTTTTACCCGTATCTATATATTTTTTTTTCTAATAATTTTCTATTATTTTTACTTTCTTTCCTCTTACAAGGTTCTAATGGAGATCTTATATGGATTCGTTCTAAAAATAAATGTATTATTAAATATTAAATAATATAATATATATACTGTAGAATTTCGGTCTATCTTCATATATTGAAACTACAACTATGCCAAGCCTGTTCCGCGACCTTAAGAAATTTTAGACGCACGTGTTTTCTATGAACACACAATACGCATTTGCTGGGAGTCCAAAAATAGCGGAAAAACATTCTTCACTTGTTCTTCCGCATCGACTTCGTTTGCTTTCCTCTTATTTTTTCAATTTTAATTACAAAACTTTTTCACACAAATTAATGTTAATTGTGAGCTAATAACAAAAATTATCGCCACGCCCACACTGCGTATGATTGATGTGCTCAAGTGCCACCTCGGATTTCTGACATTTTCCAATTAAAATTCACTAGTCTTAATGATTTCTAGGTTTCTACGTTGCCTTTAGGCTTTCAAAACCAAATATTCATCATAAACTGGTGACTTCTAGTCCCTGGTTAAACCCTGGTTAATACTCAATTGCTAAAAAATAAGTTCATAAATATACTTAGTACCAGCTATATATTAAAATATAATTATATATCAAAGTAAACAGCATATGTATATAACTGCAATGTAACTTACAATAAATCAGCGCAATAATGTACTGTCATCACCACCATTTGATAAGAACTTTAAGAGAGACAGGTTGGGATGTGTTATTTTGCTCAGGTTTTTTATTTTTCAATGCAACTAGGGTCACACTGATTTTCCAGCCCTACATATGTAATGAGAAAAAAAAAGCACCAAACTGTCAAACTGTCAGAGCCAAACCAGCTACCAAAAGCATTGGATTGCTAGAGGGAAAATAAAATAAAAAACGAAAAAATTTCCGGCATTATTCAGGTAAGAAATCTATTAAGACTTCCAACTCTTCCAGAAATCAAGATCCATTTCTCCCTCACCGCACAGAATGGATAATCATAACTGCTCCGATGAAGAAGACAAAACTCCAGAGAAACAGATCGATCTAACCCAAGTGAAGGAATCGCCACCAGCTTCGCCCGGCCAGCGCCCAGGGTCCAGTGGGTCAATGAATACTTCAAATAGGCGTCGTTCAGTCCAACCATCGAAGGGCCAGACCAAAAATCGTGGTGGTAAACATTACAAGTGTCCCATTTGCTATGATATTTTGAGAGATTGGGAACCAATGGCAGCCCCATGTGGTCACGTTTTCTGCAAGGAATGCATTTACGCGGAAATAGAACGTAATCACAAATGTCCCATTTGCAAGAAGAAGTTGATTCCGGAAAACCTTACGCGCATTTACTTGTAATTTGACATTCACATTTCTGCTAAAGAAAATTTGTAACACTACATAAATATACAATACAAAATATGTACAATAAACATCTACCTTCAACATATTTTTAGCTGTATTTTATTTATTTTTGTTTTCCTTTTTCTAATAATTTTCTATTATTTTTGCTTACTTTCCTCTGACAAGGTTCTAATGGAGATCTTGCATGGATTAGTTCTAAAAATAAGTGTATTATTATAGATTTAATAATATAATATAATAGTAGAATTTCGGAACTACAACTATGCCAAGCCTGTTCCTTGACTCGAAAAAATTTTAAACGCACGTGCTTTCCATGGACGCACAACACGCATTTGCTGGGAGTCCAAAAATAGCGGAAAAACATTCTTCACTCGTTCTTCCGCATCGACTTCGTTTGCTTTCCTCTTTTTTTTCAATTTTAATTACAAAACTTTTCATTTTGCTACGCCGGGCCTGGGAGCTGGGAGCTGGGAGAGCAGAAAGGATCCTTGGGGGTCTCTGCTCGGGCGCCACGCTTGATTACAGGGCGTGCTTATGCGCTGATTGCCTGGCTATGAGTTCCTCTCACTCGTCCTGCCCATTAGCTCGTTCCCAGCGCCTTGCTACTAGCTCCCTGATCCCTGCTCCTTGCTCCCTGCTCCCTGCTCCTTCCTGATTGTTTCATGCAGCCTGACTTTGCCATCATTATTGGCTATTGGTCGTCCTTTTATCTTCATCTCTATTTTTGTTCTTTTGTGGTGAATTTCATTGGGGTTTTCTTTTCTTTTCGGTTTGAATGCCACATAGTTGTCCTTTTTATTATTAATTTTCTTTTGACTGGAAAGCTGATGCCACGAAACTCTTTATCAAACATTTTATTACTTTCTAAATACTTTTGTGTGGCATTAGCGATTATTTGCCCGATGCCAGAAGGGGAAATGCTTGTAAATATAAAGGTAATTTGTATTATTCTCAATCCGAAGACGGAAATACTCTTTTAATTTCATGAAAGCCAACGGTAAACCTTTAATTTTATTAGTCAGTTGTTTAGGAATATAAGTTTACTTGACCTGAAAATATACAAAATATAATTTTAAACAGCAGGCTTTTCAATTTGAGACACTTTATAATTATCTAAATTAAATCTCAACATATTTTATCCACTCAATTTACTTTCACTTAGAGTATAATGACGACTTTTCCGGCTGATTGCCCGCAAAGGTCGCCCCAATACCTTCACCTTTTCCGAGGCTTTTGCTTTCTTTTTAACCTTTTTCCAGTTGAACTTTGTCTAAAAGGCAAATGCCAGACATTTTTCACGAGGATTACGGCCAAGTTTCATTTAACCAAATTAATTTTTACAAAATTAATTGAGGGCATGTCTGTTTGCCTCATCAGCCCTCGGCAGGCTGGCTCTCGGGCGTTTAACCATAAAAAATCTCTTTAAAATGTTGGCATGCATATGTTTTGTATCTGGAGCCGAGGAAAATATGCTGGAAATGTTGCCACACAGCTGGCAGGCAAAGGAGTTGACAGCCGTATCCTGCTGAGAGCGGGACAGCTACATGTCGGATGGTAGGGCGGGGATGGGGGGAAAGGACTACGACGAATTACAATTATGATGACACAAATTGGTTATGTTGCTGCATATGTGTGCGTGTGAGTCGCTTTTGTGTCGTGCCTTGAAGTTGGTTTTATGTTGCTGTTTTTTGGTGTTTTCTTTTTCTTTTTCTACTTTTTTTGTATTTCTTTACAACCGACAATGTTGGGATACCTAGACAGAATACATGGCATGTGGTTCAGGGCATGTCATCGTTTCACTGGCATTCGGTTGCCTCTCTATATGTATTCATATATATATATATGTTTCTTCTCAAACATTTTTCCGTCTCACCCCGAAAGCGAATAAAAACAAAATCGTAAAAAATCATAAAGTATAATGCTGAAAAATGTATGCAAAAAATTGCTTGCTAGCCTTCTGGCCAGGCCAGCGCATAGCCTAACATAAAATATGAAATTACATATAATAAAAAATCAAGTCATAAAGTTGTTTGCCACTGCGTAAGCTTCACTCTTTGATGCTGTTCTTGCTTTGCTTGCTGGCGGGGTCAAATTCAGGGGTTACCTAGGGGTCGGATGGGGCGAACGGAGGTCGCCAGCCAGAAAGTAACTAGAACAAATTGCATTTGATTAGCTCGATTATGGACTGGATGCCAGAATGATATATGAATACCAAAGTGAGCTGAAAGAAAACACTGAAAGGCATCTGAGTTTTGAGGAAAATTTAAGTCAAAAGAGCAATTTAATCATGTCTAAATAAAGCATTTTAATCATATCTAAATTTACTTGAGATTTATATATATTTTATATTGTTATTATACTTTAAAATAATATTAAATATTTAAGGGTAAAGAATAATGTTTAAATACTCGCACTGATAGTCTATATGTTGTCTTAATTATTACAGATTTTGCCTTTATTTTAACACCTTAATATATGATTTAAAAAGATCTAAGCAAATAAAATATAAAAGTTGTTTCTTTAAGTTCCAGAAGAATAATCAGTATTTTTATATAAAAAATATATTGTAGATAATCGAATATACTTAATATATATGGAGTTTTAAATATAAACTTATGTATAGTCCGTAAATAAGCAATTAAATTAAATAAAACGTATATGACAACATCAATATCTTAAGGTTAAGTTCGAAAATTTTTAATATATTAAAATTAAATACTTCCAAAATTGGATAAGATATTTTCTTTAGAATACTCAGAGTAAAGTGTTTGTCTACATATAATAGACATAAATGCTCTTAAATTAGAAGATTAGCAATATGACTTTATTCATATTTATACTAATCGTGATGGTTAATGTACATTAAACTCAGCTACTCCTACACATCATCAACTAAATCTCTTCAAATAAAAATTCCAGCAAATGGAAATATTCAAATCTAACAGGTTTTCCGGGGAATAACTTTTGTGTGAAAGTCAATTGTATCCTCAATGGCTAATAACCGCTGGCTATGTGTGCGTGTCCTGTTTTTGCGAGTAGAGGGAGGTCGTGGAGGTGGAAAACAATTTGGACTAACGGACCGCCCGCATACAAAGGACTATTACAACCCCCTGGCTAGGACAATCCACCCCCCTGCCCCCCTGGCCACCGCGGAAATAACTTTCCCACCTGCTGGCCGCAACAAAAACAACAATAACAAAGACTGCGAGGCAAGCATATAAATAACAATGTTGCCACTGAATATGAGGCGAGGCAAGGTGGGACCCCAGAAGGGACTAGAGTTGGGGCAAAATGAAAATTGTTTACGCTGCCCATGGAGCTCTTTGGCCGGGAGCAGAAGACCCCCAAACTTATTAAATTATTGTTTCGACCATAATTTCAGCGACACTAAAATTAAAAAACCATTACCAAGAGCCAAAAAGCATTATTTGCTAAAAATGCGAAAGGCAGCATGAGCGGGAAAAAAGCAACAGGGGAAAAGCCATCCCCAGGCACAGGGACCCATGGCAGGAAAATATATTTCCGCTTAATTTATTAACGATTTTTGTTAGCTATAAACTTTTCATGCGTGTGTGTGGGTGTGTGTGTCTCGCCTCCCCTCCGCTAAGTGATTTTCATCTAGGGCGGAGGAGGAAACCGCCCTCGCTTTTCTTATTTTTTTTTTTACGATTTGCACATAATTATAATTGAAATTGCGACGAAGCCGTGAGCCGACGACTTCCATTCGAGTGCCAATAAATAATAGAATCAAGTCATAAACTGATAAATGATGTGCCACCATCGAGGATGAGGTTGTGGATGAGTGGGCGAACCTTGTCTCCTCGGTTTACCCACTTTTTTTCTCTCTTTTTCGGCTGTAATAAACAAAGTTAATCATTTAGGATAATTGAAATTTTTACGAGACACTCAAAGTTATGTTTGCCTTTTCCTTTCGCCATTTTGGCAGGTAGCTTAGGCCACGAGGACCCTCATTAGTCTCATCCCGGGGAAAGGGGGAGAGAATTCCGATGGCTAAGTGTTATGTACTCATCGATGCAAGCTGTTGATTGGAATTATGCCATACAGACAGACAGGATGAACAAGGACTGGATGAAGACGGGGCCACAATACATAAATAAAGATGTACACGTGTCCCATGAAAGGCGCCCCAAAGTGTGCAACAAACTGCGAGTCAGCAGAAAAAGGACAAAGACCTGGAGGACTCCAGGGAGCTGTCTGAGCAGGTGTGCCGGGTAATGGAGTAAAAATATTTATACAAGTGCCTATGACTTGAACCTAAAGAGATTAAAGTCAGCTTTTCTGGGGAAAAAATAATCAACCAATGACATATGCAGATGTAAGGCCTTTAAATCGATTTAAAAGGATTATAAAAGGCTGCATGCTTATTTTATAATGTCATTTTAATTATTATTTAAGTCGTAGTCTATTTTTATATTTAAAAATTAATTGTTTAATTAAATTAAATTCAATTTTTAAACAATTTTTGAAAAATAATAAACATTTTAGTAATAGTTTTCAGAAAAACATTTTTCTTGTTGTCTTATAAATTCTCTTTAATACATATACAGTTCAAATACCTCTAGTCCAGAATTCCCAGTAAATGTTTTTGTTTTTGAAATTATATAAAATCCACTAACCAATAATTACTCAAAACCTATTACCTCCCAATAAAAGTTCATAGTTCGTTAACCTTTTACCTCTCACTACTGTAGAGCATCTGTCAGCGAGGAGCCAACTTTTGCAACCACATTTGCCGGCTGCCAGGAAAACATACATTCCATTCCATCAGCGCCAAACCAACAGAAACAAAATATAACAAAAAAAAACTTTGCTGGCTAAACACATTAAAATTAAATATTAAATTTAAGTGCATCATAAACGCAAAACAATGAACCCATCAGACAGCCAAGTGAGACAGCCATCGAGTAAGTGAGGGGAGTTACCTGTGCGCAGAGTGTCGACGCCCCAATTTTCATCACACCAAAAACAAAGAGAGAGAGCGAGAGACCTGGAGTCGTGGAAATCCGAACTCAAACCCAAAAAGAATGAGAGACCCCAACGTAAGCCAACTGACAATATGTTAAACCAAACCCGGTGGCATGGGGTGACGAGGTGGGCTGACTTGGATTAAGCTGCACCAAAAAAAAATATAGGAATGGGAAAGGAAACGGAAAAGGGAAAGGGAAAACTTGGATGCACCGGAAGCTGCAGGCTTAATTCTATTTTCTTTAAGATCTTTTTTATAAATTTATCTCAAACTACTTTAAGCTCTCTATGAGATCACACTTAACTAGGTTTTATGTTACATACAATTGTACAAGTTTATTAGCATTAATATGACCCAGTAAGAGTCGATCTCATTTCCCTGAAAACTGAATAAGCCACTCACTGTTCTTATTTCGGTTGCTTTTCGGTAAGATATTTTGCACACTCTCTTACTCACTCTCTCTAAGTATTATTTTGGTCTGTTCCATAGTTTGCCTGCAATGCACAAGCAATAGTGAGAGAGTTTCTCTTTTTTGAGTACAATTAAACGAAATTATAAGAGAAGAATTGTTTTTTTATTATAAATATAGTCTTAGGTTTATGATTTATATACTGTCACCTTTATTAATTGTGATAATATTCTCAGTTTTATATTATATAGAACAATTAATATTTAAAAAAGGTAAATTTAATATTAAATTCAGGAAGTATTCAGAAAGACCTTTTGGAATTTTATTTGGTATATAATATTACCTGTCTTATATATTACAATTAACTTATTACGAATGTCACTGATATAAATAGTGTATTATAATTTTAAATCATTCGCATATATCCTACATTAGTTTTTTAAAAGAGGATTGTATTCAAAATAGAAATAATTGCAAGGAAAGAAAGAATTTCAAATACAATTAATGTTTCATGTTTTCATTTACAAAAATTTATTAAATAGTTTTAGTTAAGTACTAAACTACTCATACTTTCTTTCAGTGTGCTCCCAGGGCTACCACTGCCACTGCTGCTGCACTTGTCGATATCGACGTCAAAGTCTCGTAATGCCGGCACTCGCACTTGTCAGCCTAAAAGATGACAGTGATGGCAATGTGTTATTCTCGCCACGGTGTGGTCGTTGCCAAGTGGCAAAGGACGCGAGGTCCTGGCGGGTTAACACACATATTACGGCCCTTGCGTATTGATGTCGATCAAACCAAAACGAGGATATCTCCCCTCCCTCTCTGACTGTGTGTGTGTGTGTGTGTGTGTGTGCTTGCGAGCGTCTGTATCCAACGCAATTGAGGTCATGTCCATGCGGCATATTCATTGTCGACAGCGGCGATGGCGACGTATATGCCGAGGCATTAACTCGGCATTTGTTTCAAGCTGCTCTGAGGCAAGTCCGAGGAGGGCGACATGGGTTAAGGGACGCTGGAGGGGTTAAGGGATGGACAGATAGCGTCGAGTTCGGCCGAGAGTTGCGACATATTGAAAATCATTGCACACAGACACATTCGACGGGGGTAAAAGCCGAAAAAAAGAAATGAAGAAAAAAAACTAAAGAGAATATGCAGACTATAGAATACCCGGTACTCGAAGCATTGCATATTTTTAGGCGGTTATGGGAAATACTTAGATCGTTTTTGTATAAGTCTAATAAAGACTGACGTAAACATAGTAATATAATAATTAAATATGAGGTTTCTTTATCAAAGATCCAAATACTCCATACTCATTCACAGACTTAATTATTTATCTTTAAACAAATTGAATATACCCTTTAAGCTCTACAAATACCAGGTATGAGAATAAAAGCATCAGGAACAATGTATTGAAAGACAAACGGCATTGACATCAATTTTTATTTGCCAGCACGGGTATGTGAGTGTGCTGCTGCTGCTGGCACGAGAAGAAACAATTTTTATTACATTGAAAATTTGCATAAAATATTTAAGCCAAATGGTCGGTCGATTGGACGGGTAGAAAATGTAGGAAGAACAACAACAAAACAAAAAAAAACTTCTTTCACGGCAGGACCTCCCTCACTCTCTGCTGGGCCAGCTGGAAGGCTGATGGGATTTGTTTCCTGAAGATTTGGCAGGCCTTAAGGGCCAACATTCGAACCGACATTTGTGGTTTTTCGATATGTGAAAATAAACCATATTGCAAATATGGAAAATAAAGCTATCTCCTTAAAAGCTAATTAAGATATAGAAGATTTATAACTCAAGTAAAATAAAATAAATAAAATCTAAAAGCAATAATTTAAATACATTATTCTCAGACTATTTTTTAGAAAAATAAAATAAAGTAGAGCTTAGAAAATTTAAAGATTGTAAAATTTCGAAGGGGCAACTAAGACAGAACGAGGGAGAGAATGGATTTCGGCAGAAAACTTCAAGGATTCGCTGCACGTTCGCATCTTTAACGCCATATGTTGACTTTTGCTACAATTTTCATGCTGGCCCACACTAGAAGTGGGGCACCACGGACTTTTTGGGGGGATATATCCTTTATCTTATGTACGCTATTTTATGCCTGCACCACCACGACATCTCTTCGTCCATTGATGTTGCTGCTGTTGCTGTTGTTTCTCGCCAATAGATTGTGCCACCACACTTTGGCATTTTATAACATAAACTTTCATTTGTTTTTCTTCCATTTTTCGTTGTCTTTTTGTTGCTACCCCAAAACGAGTTGAGTTTAAGGGTATATTGTCTACACGAAATGGTATATACTGGAGGGTTAGAAGGAGGGATTTGTTCTGGCATAAAAGATCGGAGAGTTTTAAGTTGTCTTCAATATATGATTATTACAATTATATTATTGAAGCATAAGCCTATAAATTTGTATAAAAACCTATTACCGGGTATTAAGTGTTCGGTTCCCTCTTCCAATAAGATCTTATTTGTGTATTTTTTGCAACCATTTTTTGTTGGCCCCACCATCGTTGTTGTTAGTGCTTGTAATGCGCTCATGTAGTTGCCCCCTCCATATCCTTCTTCCTTTTCCAGCTGGGGCGCATATGTTAAGCCACGAATACATAGAAGAGAGTCTGATGTCTTGACATCTGTCTACCAGGCCACACCCACCCCAAGCCGCACCACATCGCACAGGCCCACTTGGCGGAGCCACCCAGTTTTTCGGCTTTGACAATCGTCCAAAAATGGAGATTTGCATGCACATCAGCATTGGGCATACATTTATCTCGCCCGCCAGTTGTTGGCCCCTTAATGCGATGGATGCGGAATGGGAATGGAAATGGGAGCGGCAAGGACGAACAAAAAAGGACGAAAAAATCATACTTAAAGGCTGTCAAATGAGAAAACTTAATTTTCGGTTAACGAGATTGAGGCATATGTTTAAATTTGAATAATTTTTAATTATATTTGTAGAGAATTCCTTAGATTAGCTATGAAGAAATAGGTATGGGAAGCTGGATGTCTTAGCTACGTTATATATATATAATAATATATAGTATATAAAAACTTAAGCAACAAAGCAGAGACGCGGAGTATACAATTTTAATTTCCATGCTAAAACTATATACCAGAAAAAGGTCTAAGCAAGCATTCATATACAAAATTAAATGCTAGATAAACTCGTCTGTTGATACTGATTAATAAAAACCTTTATGGAGAGTAATAATAGACATTCTCAAGTTCAGATTTTTTAAATTTCTAAAAATATGCTTAAAAGCATAATTCACAAGCTGAATTTCTAGGTATTTTCCCAAATACAATATAGTATTATGGCTGATACAATCCATCATTACTGGCATTCTGGTACAGACTTTTATTTCTTACAAAAATTAAGAAGTAATAATAATTAATAATTAATAATTTTTATTCGTTTATGTTTTATTCTCATCATAATAAGTCAAATTCATAATTATAAATAAAAATTGTTATAGTTATCTTTCGACAAACCAAGACCTCGTCTCGATTTATGCGGATTAATTCAAATTATTTATATCACGATTTAATTAAAGGCTCACACTCTACTTTTCAGCAAGGCAAACGCAACTGCAATTTCCTGCTGATTACCAAATAAGGCTCAAATAGTTATTCCTTGACTTATAATTCCACGAAGTAGTAATATATGGATATGGATATATGGATAACTGCCGACAGAACGTATTGATTGATTCGAGTAAGTGCAACAGTTTATTTGCATATTTTGCAGAATTTCATTGCACAAAGGTAAGCAGAAGTGAATTACTGCAAAAATATGCAAAATATTTAAATTGCCAAAATATCCCCCCTTTAGTCGAGCCAATAAATAAGGGTTCACAGATGTCAAGGGAGGCCGAGGGTATACGATAGATATCCAGATGCAGAAGGCAAACAAATGTAAACTCACTTTGTAGTTTATTGAAAATTTAATAAAGTGCAGCCCACAAAGGGATGATTGAGGGAAAAGGCAATGAATGCGGAGAGGAGAGCACATCGAATAAGTAATATCCAAATAAATATGCTATTGGCCTTTATTGCATTTCAATTTGCTATCAAAGCATCATCATCCTCAGACTCAGCAATGGACAAGCATACGAATTCGGAGTTATGCCGAGAGAACTCCCTCGGCAACACGGTATTTTGTAGTATTTAAATGGAATTTAAAAAGCATTTTTGCTCGGCATGGAAGTCCAGAATGTGCTCAGGTATGCTGACACAAATCCTGCCACAGGCAAGGAGATGGCCGGGACTGCGACCTGCAGCTGCCTTCTGTCATCTGATTTCTTTGCTCTTTTTCGGATCAATAAAAGTGCCTGGAGGGTTGAAGGAAATTAGTATGAAATAGTAAGATTATTTAAATGCAATTTTGAGGGAATTTTTCAATCTATAAGGGATAGTTAGAAGCGACTTGAGGAAACTATTTGCTAATTGTTGCGGCATTGCATTGGAAGTCAAGGGAATAGTAAGTATTCCTTAAACTATTGCTGAAAGTGCTACTAAAATTCTCAAATACGAGTTTAGCAACAAATAAACACACTAATTATTAGAGTTTTATGAGAAATTTTAGTGCTGATGAAGTTAGTAAAGTATCCGAAAGTTCTTAGCATAATTTTCATGTTTTAATCTAAGCAATATAACTAAAATATCTCATTATATTCCATCCAATACCTAGGATTTTCTATGATTTATTATTAAAGCTACCAAAAACAGCCAGTAGTACTTTAAAAAAGGAGTACAACTTCCTTTTACATAGAAACTTTCCATGACAATGCAATCCTGCGGATAATTGAACTTCACAGGGTGCAGCAAGGAACCAGGAAACTCATGGACAGAATCAAAATATAGGACCCGAGACGAAAGCCCGTTTTCATTGTTGTTCCAAAGACAAAATCAAAATCCAACAATATGGCAATAAACGAATTTTCGTTATAACAATGCAGTTGACCTCTCCGGCGATCCTTGGCCACCAGCCCATGCAAACTGTGTCCGACCGCATGCAATTTTGTTTTGGATGTCGATACCCAGGGCCTGGCCAATAGACCCTGGACCCCTATTGGCCGATGGGGCCGGGACACGACAGCCACAGCCACAGCCACAGCCACAGCTGGAATTGTAGGAAAGGCGAAGTGGGGATGCAGGAGGATCCAAAATGAGACAGAGGAATAGAGGGCGGCGCCCAAAAATGTCCCTAGGTGTTGGCCACATGGGGGCCAACTGAACGCATCTATTTGTATTTTGTTACAGGACCTGCTCTCAATGGGCATATCCCTTACATTTCCGCCCAACGACGGGCCCAGGGAGTGGGCTAGGTGTCACGCAGTACATCGGAAAGGGGACTTTTATTGAAAATTTGCAATGGCAAAAATTCATAACGGCCACAGAAGTGTGCACTGAACAAAAAATCTATTTATAATTTTAATAATTTAATTAAATGATTAACAATTTCTTTATGTTATTATACCAACAATGTTTAAATTCCGTTCTTTAAAGAAATTATGATTTTTCCAAATCAATATTAACACTTCTCCTAGTTGCTTATTGCCGTGTTACATTTAGGTTTTCATTTTGAAATCAAAATTGGCAGATCCCCAGGCCTCCAGCAGGATATACTCGTCGAGTTGGAGTCTAACTCTGCTTTTGCAAACACACAGAATTATTGAGTTTTTGCGAAATGCCAAGCAATTCGATTGCGGTGCTAATTTAGGCTGCAATGCTTCAGCTTCAATCTCTCCGTGTCCGTCTCTTATATCCGGCACTTGGCCCAGTCATTGAATCGCTTCGATTACCGCCCGGGGAATCTAATCAATGGCCAGTTGGCCAAGTGGCCGGCCGGTGGCTCTTCAAGACCCACTGAGAAATCAGTCAGTTTCAACATGTCGTCGTGGGTTGTCTCCACCGCCGAGCTTAGGGATTGTGGCACCACAGGTGCCTCCACCTCGTATCCGCGTCGTCGCCACCAGCGTCTAATCCTTTTGGTGTGGCACAGTCTGGCGGAGAACTGCCAAAAGGTCGGGAACCTGCTCAGGCGCGAGACGAACAAGCCGCTGCCCAAAGAGTTGCGGCGATCGCTGCGTCTCAATAAATCGGCGCGTCGGAAAGGCTATCACAGCTGCGAAAGCGAGGCAGATAAAAGGTATTATGGAAGTCTAGAATAAGTATATTCGAAATATATAGAGGGCTAAGATAAGCCCCATATTTCCATTGTTATTGTTTACCTCAAGGTTCGCCTATGTACACACAGCTAGAGTGAGAGATAAAGCCTAAGTAAGGCGATTTTTGTAGGTGAAAAAGGTGTAGAAACCTTCTAAGTTAATAATATTTCAATTTATTAATTTAAAATTACAAAATATATTCCTTTTAATATGAAATAAATACCTTTGAAGTCTGGCAAATGTATGGCCACACTGCGTATAAGTAATATAACTATGTCTTTCATTTTTAAAAAGTTATTAATATTTAATTTTATTCGTTTGAAAAAATAAAATAAATCCATTTTATTTGACAACTCAATTCTCTTAATATGAAATACATACCTTTTAATCCTTTCAAGTATGTGACCACACTGCGTATGAGTAATATAACTATGTCTTAAATCTGTATAAACTTATTAATTTTTTAATTTATTCGTTTGAAAAAATAAAATAAACTCATTTTATTTAATAACTAACTTCTTTTAATATAAAATAAATACTTTTAAGGCCAACAAGTATGTGACCACACTGCGTATGAGTAATATAATGATGTCTTAAATTTTTATAAAGTTATTAATTTTTAAATTTATTCGTTTGAAAAAATAAAATAAATCCATTTGATTTGACAGTTAACTTCCTTTAATATGAAATACATACCTTTTAAAGTGCTTAAAGTAAATGTCCACACTGCGTATGAGTAATAAAACTATGTCTTACATTTGTAAAGAATTAAGTATAAATCTAAAATAAACCTTTCATCTAAAGCTAATACTTACTTTATTCATTGTGTCGGACTAACTTTAAATTAAATTAAACACTAAGTTAATAAAACTCTTTTTTATTATTTCAGACTGATGAAAGAGCGTCTTAATGAGCCCGCTAACATATCCATTCGCATGGGACCTGCCTACGACTATAGGCCCTCCAATTTCTGACCGATCAAGAAATATATATCTATAAATATATTTAGATATATAAGTATAAAAGGAAACATCGAACTTCGAATTTAAAAATTCAAGCATTTATCTGTAATGTTAAACTCTCGCTGTTAATGTTAAGTTTCTGTTGTAAACTCGTTTATTAAAAGCACAAAATTTACAAATTTTACAAGCATGTCGCAAGCTTTGCCACAGCTGATGAAATCCAAGAGCTTTCATAGCTTTATTTTTCTCTTCAGTCAGCTTATGATAAACCTGCTCTCTTTAGCTTCTAGTTCACAGCCGGTTCTCTTTGCTACGCCCACACAAAAGTTTATTGCCCCGCTCACAACAAGTGGACGTGTCTGTATACCCTACCACAATAAGGAGTATATAGGTTAAGCCTTAAATATATTTGTTATGTACAGGAATGAAAAATACGATTTTTATTTTATATTAATATGTTTATTTTACATTTGCATTAAAATATATAAACTTATTTATCTCAACGTATTTTTATTCTTCAAAATATTTAGAATCTTTTGTTCATTATTACCTTTCCCACTCAAGAATTTTGCTTAGCAACCTTTTTGTTGGTGTTGTTTTAATTATTTCTGGGATTTAAACGTAATTTTTTAAACATTGAATTAATTAATTATTAACAACTTATATAAAATAGTTAACTTATAATAGAAAGAATGTGCACTTAACATATAGTAACAAACAAATGTATTTTAGTATTTAATTAAGTAATAAAATAGTAAAAAAATTCAATAATTTTGTATTTCTCCCTTAAATTTGAATTCGGTCTGAAAAAAAAGTTTGACAATTATAAATGTGTAGAGCATTTTGCATTTGGCTTGACCTTTCCACCAATACTATTTCAATCCGTCTGTCACTCTCACTCTTCGCTGAACACTCTCTCTCTCACACTCTCTCTTTGGCACTTACTCAGTTGTCTTCTACGTCACGGAAAGCGTTATCTCCGCGGTGTTTTTTGTGTGGTGGCCGCTTAGAGTGAAAAACGTGTTCGACGCGGAAATGACATTGATAGTGAAATTTTAACCGAATTCAACGGGAGCGTGTTACTTATTATTCGGCCAGCAATCAAAACTGTTATGAAAATTCCAAAATTCTAAATTTGTGTTTGTATGCAAAGTGAACTTTGATTGGAGCAGCTTTTTCGACCCGTCTCTAATTAGTTAGCATTAACCGCGGCAGCCACGGACAATAAATACAATTAACATAAACAAAGAGAGCTGTTCACAATGAAGCTAATTTCCACATTTGTTTATTTACTTGTCGCCTTCTACAAGTTCTTCAAGAAATTCCTGTAAGTGACCCTAATTATCTAATAATATTAAGGGAGTGCCGCGTTTTTTTTTCGCTAGGGTGTGCCATATCCTTTGTCCTTTTTTGCCTTTCATTTTTCAACAACAACAACAAATATTTAAGCTTATTGATATAACAACAACGGAGACAGGTCGCGTTTCGACGTTTTTCATGAATAAAATTTCCTTTGTTTAGCTTTTCCGTCTTGGTCTTTGGTTTTTGTGTTTCTTTTCCTTAATCTTCTTCTTTTCTTTTTGTTTATTTGGTATGTGTTTGGACTTGCAGTTTATTACACAAAAATACAAATTTGCTCCAAGCGGCCGATGAGTGCGAGCGAGCGAGGAGGAGAAGTCCAACCCGCCATTGTGCGCTCTTTTCTTCTCCCCTTCTCAGTATTTCCCACTCTCGTCGCTCTCTCTTTCACTGTCTATCCCCCGATCCCTTTCCCCCTGTTGACGCCATCGAATGTTTTTGTTTGGGTTTGAGGTCGCTAGGAAATTGGCTGTGCTTGCTTTTTGTTCCATATGGGGAGATTGGGGTCTTTTGCATGTAATTTACTCAAGTGCCCAGTGTGTTTCCTTGTGTGTGTGTATGTGTGCGAGGGTGTGTTTGTGCCTGTATGAGGGCTGGTGACAACAGAAATGGTTTTTTAATTACTATAACTGTTCTTTGTGTATCCGAGCACTGAGGGCGTTGTGTACATAATTCTCAACAATCACAAAAGATCTGTTCTGATTAAAGTGAAGAGCTTGTCAGAGAGAGAGCACTCGTAATTTAATCACAAATAACCGGAATTTACGGATTTCAAAAGATTCATTTTCTTGATAGTAATGATATTAAACACAATAGTAACTTGGTGAATGGAACTGGCGAGTCCTTTGTAGGGATCCCTACGAAATATTGACCTTTTAATTAATTATAATTGAATTTTTATTACGCCAAAAGAGGTTGTACTTTATCTTTAGAATTTCCCCTGTACGAAGCCCCAAAAAGCAGACTATATTTTTCTAAAAGATTTTCTAAAAATTTGTATAGATTTAAACCTAAACATTCTTTGGTGTAAAATTACAGATACGCTTTAAATTTGAGCAAAAAATCCCACTATTTGTTTATTATAAATGCAAATATAATTTGATATTTTATAGTCTATTTTAATACATTTAAATTTATTTTAACATTAGGAATGACAATAAGCAAGATGTTCGCTAAATCGTTAAAATTGTCAAAAAATCGATAGAATTTGAATTAAAATTATATAATAATTTTGTTAACCTAATAAATACTAACAGAGGAGAACTTACGAATTCAAAATTCATGTTTTTTGCCTTAGTTATATAAAAATAAAAATATCGATAAATATCGATTCAGCAGTAAAATACTTAATGAATAATAAACATACAAAAATGGTTTAACTAAGAAAACTTGAAAATTAAGCCTTAAGCGTTCTCTCTCACAACAAAAGTGCCTTAGTACTACAATGATAAATACAGCTTTTGCACTTGATCATGATTGATTGCCTAACCTACCCCAAAATTCTTAAAATTCCGCAAACAATCGGAATGACTCAGTTATAGACTCTGTATTCACAAAGTCACCAAAGTACGCTTGTACATTGCTTATAATACTGCAATGAAATATTTGAAAAATCCCACTGTGATAAGAATATAAAGATGCTTGAATTTAAAAACAGTTCAAATTCCAAAATTAATATATTATATATATATTCTGTACGAATTTATTCAAACTTTGAGGGAACGGCACGCGTATGTTGTTTTTAATTGCCGATTTGATAAGATCCCGAAAAGAAGTCTGGCCAGACGTGAACACATGACATTTAGAATATTTCTATTTGTACATAGATTGCTCATTATAACTATGTACATATATAATATAGAAGATAAATGGAAGAGCGAACTTTATACCGAAGCACTTCTAGAAGGCCGCTGTTGGTCCACTCGAAATCCTTATCTAATCGGAGCGGCTAGACCACTGGCTGCGAGTAATAAAAATACTATATGCCATGGAACTAAATAGTTGTATTCCCTACCTCCTCCTAATCGCCAGTGACCTTGACGGGCCAACTGGGAGCGGGATTCGCGAGAACTACGCAAATGCAACTGCCGCAAACTAATTGAAACCAACTAGATCCAGGAGACGTCACTTATATCTGCATTCCCCATACTCCTATCAAGTCACAGTAAATTAAATACCCATTTGAACGTTTTACAACTAACCCGTGCGAAGGAGTTATGCTGAGAGAAATGCTTTCAAGTGCCACCCGATAAGATATATACACACCTCAGGCCAGACACAACACCAGACACACTCCCCCGTGTCATTGGCATTGTTATCGCTTCAATTTACAAGTTGTTCCCGGTTGACCCACTCAGGCTCCACCAAGTATGTGGGCATATCAAGTGAGTCACTTGATTGACTTCTCTGAGTCTTTGTTTGGGCGAAAGTGATTGAGAAGCGTCTCTGAGTAGTGGCAAAGACAATAGGTCTATATAAATTACTTTGGGATTGAATAGGAATTTGGAACTTAGATGAGGAACCCTTAAAAAAAATATGAACATCGAATATGAAGGGGATAAAGTTCTGAAATTTAAACTATTGACTAGGCTAAATTAATAATATATTCATAAGTCTAATAGAGATATCTATACCCAATGGGGATAATTTAAATGATAGAATTCAAAATGTATATTATAGACTATACTTAATTAATAATATATTCATAAGTCTAATAAAGATATCTATCCCAATAATAGAAATAGTTAAAGCAATGCATATTAAATACAAAACAAACATTAATTTGGATCATACACATTTATAGTAAACCTGTGCTTGTAATCGAAGGCTAACACTTTATTGTCCCATAACTTTTATGTTCCTCATTGGATCAAACTCCTATTTTCAGAGAATTTATATCAAATTTTACCCCCGGTAGTTTATAAAATATCTTTTTTCATTTATTTTTTTCTTTTATAATTAAAACTATTTTTCTGGGAATATTGGAGGCGGAGATACATACCTTCTTCTCTCGTTACATATGTATATAATTTTTTTTCTAGTTACCACGCATAATTTAGAGAATGTGTATCGGTATAGTAAGCTACTACCCTAGCGGTGCCTATAAAAACTAAAATAAATTATAAACTACAAGTAACTTAAATGTGGAAAATATGTATAGCAAGGAACCCTATTGGAGCCTTATTTATTTGACTTCCTTTAAATGCGCAGACTTGTTTTAAGCTACCTACAATCTAGTGCTTAGCTTGACTAAAATTAAAACTCAAAAGACCCCCAAAAACCCAACTATAAAACCAAAACACACATATTTACAGCGTTTGTTACACAGACCCTGAGAGATCGTGAGCCATTGAACTTATTTCGATAATGAGGTGGCGAGCGTGAGAGCGAGAGGGTTTCTCCCTCATCGATTGTGCAACTGTGCCCAGACAGAGAAGCGGCTACAGAGAGGGACGATCTGGGGTGAGCAGAGGGGTTCTCTTGGCGTTATCCTTATCAGTTGCTAGAGAGAGCGAAGAACCAGAGAGCGTTGTTGGTATAAATGGCGCAAAGCACGTACCACCGAGTTTAGTTCTTTGCAACTCGCCAAAGCATTTGAATCGCTTTGAATTCGCGCGCGCGCCATATCCCAACCGATCTCGAACCGGGACAAGCCTCCGCGGGCAGTTTGGATACTCTCTGATCATTGCGATCGGTGCCTCACCATGTGTGGTAGTGTCTAGTGCCGGCTGCAAAATGGTGAGTCCAGCAACCAGATCCATTTGCCCCACTGAACCACTTGCAAAATGCGACACAAAAACCTTTTGGGGCCACAAAGAACGGGGACCAAGTTCCAGCATTTTCGTGTCCAGATGGAATCAGCTTCTGCCGGCGTGGAACCAGTTATTTCCGAAGCCAAGCCGACGCGATATTCTTCCATATGTAGTGGCGCGTATGTGTCCCAATCTGTCGCTAGGCAGTTGTATAACAACAAAAATAATCGCCAAGCTCTGGCAAAAGCGTTTAATAAATGTGCATACCCTGTAATGGGTGAGAGATAGTGCGCTAGGGAAAGTGGATATATTTGAAATGAGGGGGCGTCAGAGGATAAGGCTTGCCAGTGCCATAAGGTTTCTTAAAACAGAAAAAATATATACTTAAAACTAAACAAAAACGCAGAAATTGTTCTTAAAATAAAGAATAAAGTTGTTCTTTTTTTAATAACTTTATAATTAAATTAGATTTTAAAGTTCTCGTAAAAATACATCATAGCAGCCTGGATACTATCTTCCAAAATGCTATTGGCAACAAGAAAATAATATGGTTTTATTAAGCCTATAGTATTATAAACTAATAATACTATAATTTATGCAATTGACTACACTTGAAAGTAATAAGAAATAACCTCAAGTCAAAGGGCTTACGTCAATGATTGATCTTCCTTAATACTTACAATCAGTTAAACCCTTAATATACTTTGTTTATGGATCATGCAGGTCATCTAATAGTCGAGCATCCCAAATGGTTGAGTGTGAAGTCTACTGATAAGCTTATCAATTTGCAGGCGTCTCTCCCTTTCTTTTTCGTTTGTTTTATTTTTTTTCGAACTAATCTTTATCAGAAGCTCGATCGATGCCCCATCAGCCAGCGAGAGCAGGTGTCAAGCGGCTATAGCTGAATATTTTTACAATGTATATGAATATTCGAATATATATATACACCTTTTATCTCTCCCACGAGGGTTGTGCCTGTCATAAATTGAGTGGACCTGTTGCCAAGTTCAGGCTCACCTCAGAGCATCACACTCACGTACATATAGCCATATAAATATAACTCAATGTCGGCCGCTGCTCTTGTTGATTCCGCTCGACTTTCCGCAGTGCATTGCCAAAAAAATAAAATAGAATAAAATAGAATAGAGACCCGTAGAGGCGTTTGTAGAAAAGTCACACCTGCGGAAGGGGAAATAAACTTATACTCAATTAGTGGCATATCGTAAATTGATTCTGGTATGTACATACATAAATAAATAAACACTAAAGTAGATCAAGTTCAATATCAGCTAAGCAAAGATCAAGCTAAGATCAGCTAATCAAAGATCAAGAGAGTTTCTGAGTATATAGGTTAAATGAGTTAATAGAAATCTGGTGATTTATATGGTATAATTTTATACTTATTTAAGGTTTTTTCTTGGATATTATTTTCATTAAATCGCCATATTATAATACAATATGTGAGACATGATTTTATACTTAATTTCCATCATGTAAACTCTAAGTAAAAACATAAAATTGTTGCTTACTTTTAGGCAGTTTCTCAAGAACAATAAATAAACTTAAAAGAAAGAATTTTGTGTATAACAATAAAATCAACAAAAAAAAAGCTTGATTCAATTAAAACTCTTAATTAAATTAACTTTTATTAACTATTTTCCACGCAAGCTTTCCAACTCATATTCCCATTTTGCGGAAATGAATAAAAGCCAGTAGGAAGGTTCATTCAATTCTCTTTTTGTTTATTAGCCAAATGAAGTGCAATCAATTTGTTCTTGAATTAATGCAAATCATGAAAGTGCATAATAGTTTATTAGCTACAAATTAGCATTGCCTTGTTTTTCTTTCCCCCGCCCCGCACTCCTCTCTGTTGGGGTACAAACTGAGGCGTAAAATTAATTATGTCTGTGCGAATGCCAAGTGACAGGCAGCTGACATACTGTGTAATTAATCAATCGTGGCTGATTGAAAACTGTTCTTTATTTATCTGTAATTGCTTGTTTGCGGAAAAAGAAATTCCTTAGGTATTTCGATTGAGAGAGACTTTGAGGTTCCCAAACATTTGGTAAAATGACTAATTGACAGGAAGTACTTGCTTTAATTTATATTATTTGTAAACATCATTTTTGAAATAATTGCAATTATTTTGGTCCTGTTTTGACCTTACAACAGCTGCAAGTTCAACCGAAATCGTGTTCGTTTGTTACGCTTTCGAAATAAAAACAACTCGCAATGTGTTCTGATTCATCGGGTCAAGTTTAAAGTCAGTTTCAGTCGATGAAAGTATATATAATTGTTTGTAGTAGTGGGTACTATAAGTCACAGCCTCTATTTGGCTAATAGTAAATTTGACATTTTGGAAAGTAATCAAACAAAATGTGGTTTGCCTTTACCCAAGCGATTGAATCAAACACAACAGAGAGAAGCGGGCGAGAGCAACATTTTTAATTTTGTATCTTTCACTAGACCACAAAATTTGCATTATTTTTTCAACTGAATATTGGTTACAAAGCAAAAATCCTTCCAGTTAGCAATTGTAACTAATTAGTATGTTTTTATGAAATAAGAAAAGAAACATGTTTATATTTGAGAGTCATAGATATAATGCTCAAGTCATAAAAGATTAACCTTGAAATAATTCTACAATTTGCTCATACAAATTACTATAATGCTATATCCTTTTAAATTTAATTAAATGTTCTCATAACATAAAACTCCTTGTACAAATATCTCCCAATATAAGTTAGAAAAACATGTCTTATTAAGCAAATATTTTTCATGCAAACCTGTGTTACCTATGACTATGAACAGCGGCAATCTGTCTGCTCACTTAATGAGAAATGAGAGCGCCGCGAATCAGGGAACTGAGCTACAGCTGGCACTTGATTGCCTCGATCTCGGCTAGAGTCAGCCAGAAGATATAAATAAGGAAAAGCAACGCACGCGCGTATTAATTGTTCGCTATTCTAAACGGTCGCAAGTGCGCTCGAGTAATAATTGCAAGCAAAAACATTACGCATACGCCGCGTGGTCAATGAACAGTGCCAGTGACAGCTTTCAAAATAGAAATAATTGTCAAGTGAAATGGATAAAAAGAGCGGCATACAGGAAAACTATGGCCATCGTCGCCAACCGGCCTTGGGCAAGGCCATGCCTGTAACAGCCCTACTGCTAAACCTACAGCTGGACAATGGGGATCCAACGGATTACAGGCGCAGTGATGGGGTACTCCTGGAAGAGGATGAGAATCCACCGCAATTCTTTAGGGTAACCGATGAGCCACCCTCGCCCAATGGCGGGGATTCCCCGCCGCCCAATCATTACTTGGACGAGCACCAACTGGCCGGAAACTTGCAGACAGAGGATGTTCCCTGCCGGAATTGCCTGCAACTGGGCCCGGATCACTTAACCGAAAGCGGCTCGGCCATTAACGAGATGTGCCAACGCTTGTGCGGTCCCCAGTGCAGACAACCTCAAGGCCTCACGCTTGCCGGATCTCGCCAGGATTTCCTCAGGCAGTATGAGATCGCGGAAGCTGTGGCCAAGACCTCGGCCATGACCTCCACCGTTCAGATGAAGCAGCGTCTGGCAGCGCGTAAACTGGAAATCGAAAAGGAAATGGATGTGGATGGCGATGGGGATGGGGATGGGGATGTGGATGTAGATGGAGGCGTGGCCAGCGCCCAGATCAATATCAATCTTGACCAGAGTTCCGCTGCAGCTGGAGACAAGGTGCCGCCAGCGATCGCTGAGTTTGAGCCGCCCCGCGACCTCCTCTTGTATCTGGTGAGGTGAGAGACTGGTATATTGCGTAGTTGTACCTGAAATCTGGCACATAAGCCGGCCGACTGCCTGTCGTGCTTATAAATCAAGTTCATGGCTGGCAGCGTGTCAAGTGTTCTTAGCCGAAACCTCAAAGCCATTTAGCGGCAAGCCGAAAAGCAAAAACAAACGACGTGCTCACTGAAAGCGACAAAAACTAACCTTGCACAATTTTCGCGAAAGTGATCATGGCAAAATGTACAGGGTTGTCGCTATAGTTTTGCCTCAGTGAAAGGAGAAATATGAATGAGTGTCGAAATTTTCATTAAATAAATTGTAGAATATGAAGTATTTGAAAATATAAAATTATTAACTGGAAAAGAATAGCTAAATAATGGTATATGTAAAGGATCATTTTTGTGTGTATTTAGTTTTTTTTCAAAAAGCAACAAAATTCATTTGATATGAAAGTATAAATTTTATATTTAGTTTACAGTATTTAAATATATTGAAACTTCAAATGAGAGATAAAAAAAAAATAATTTTATTGTGTATTTTGGCACTAAGCTTGTCATAGACTATTGAAATCTTGGACTATAACTTTAAAGCTGAGCAAAGACAAAGAAGATTCCCCTTAGCTTGTGTTTCATTAGAATTCCCAACGGGGTCTAGCTAAAAAGAGGTAATAACAAGGATAAATGCTACTTTAAGTATAAAGTTATTTTTTTATATATTTGTGTGAGAACAAAGTGCCTAGATGTCAAATAAAATAAGCAAATAGTTTTGTTTATTATTACTTAAAAAACTATAGCTAAAAGGATTTATTTTCTTTTTTTTTAACTCTAAGAAAAGTTAAATTTTTGTCCCCAAATTACAAGTTATTAGCCTTGTTTCACTATTTATTAATTAAGTGAAGTGCTTTTATAAGCAAAGGTCAGGCAGAGAGAAATTGTCTTGTATAAAAATATAATATGTATAATATTTAACCAATCATAATTTATTTAAATTGAAATAACAACACCTTTTGTAATTTAAAAGTAAATATATAATTTAAGAAAAGGAAGCACTAAAGCTCTGCTATAATATATAAATACACCTAAATTGTATAATTAACCTTTTTAGGGTCATTTACAAATTGTAAACGGGAATTTTTGTTTAGAAAATTGTGCTGGTTTCCAAAGTATTGTAAATAATAAGCAGTGTATAATTAGTCCCACTTTAGTCGAGCTCAAACAGATATATGAACATAGTTCTCCGGATTCGAGTCATTTTGTATTATTGTTGTTGCCAATTTGGTAAGCTTATCTAACACACAGCTGGGAACTTAATGGCTTTCCATTAAGTACGAGCCTCTCATGAGTGATAATTAAGTTTCAATCGTATTAACGTAAATGAAGTGAAAAGATCCTATCAATGAATATACTATATGGAATAAATGCATTTGGGTCACGAACGCGAATGATAAGAGCCCCGAAAAGCGACACGTGCCTGATGATTACATCGAGTTGAACATTCCATTCGAAGATTTGTGTACATTTTGCAAGTGAAGTTCAGCATGAGTTATAACCAATAATTTTCTAACCCTATTATATAATTCATTTGCCTTTCTAGGAAACACAGATGGGGCCGCGTCTCTTTGACATTGCCATACTGACACTTAATATAAAGCATTTCAAGTTATCGTAATACCTAAACAAGGGTTTTCGCGGAAAAACTAAACAAAGAATCCCAGAAAAAGAGAAAAGCTGAAACCGTTTTAAAATCGAAAGTGATATTTTACTTGGTCCCCAGAGCGAGAGAGAGTAAAGATACAGTTCGAAATGGAGTTTCTAATGAAAACGTCGCGTCTGATCGTCACATCGAAGACGTTCGCTCGACGTGTGGCCGTGCCGATTCCCAGGTAACAATCCCCCCCAAATCGGATGCAGATATATAGATACAGATTCAGATAGCATATCGCAGACGGGCGCAGAACTCATTACGCATGTAACTGCGTTGCTGTATAAATTCTGCAGATACAATTGTATCTTTTGTCTGTCGCATTTGCATTTGAGAACATTTGGGATTCTGTTTAGTAAAACAGCACAGCCGTTCATTATCTAAGGATGCTGCTGGCTATATATTCCCTTATTTTTTCCTACTCGTTTGGAAGGTATTACAGTTTCGTTCACCCTTCTTACCTTCATAAATTAAATGATTATTAATATTAGCAAATGAATAAGAACAGAAATGGATATCTTTTATTGATTTTCCTTTACCAATTTAGTTATTAAATTGAACAAAAATAATAATAGTAGAATTAATAAGGGAAGTAGATATCAAATATCAAAATACCTTACAGAATTAAAAAGAAACATTTAGTTAAAGGGGTATTTAAACTTCGGCTTTACGAATTTCCAGGCATGTATCTCCCCGAAGCGAACACTTTTGTTTTCATTAAACTAAAGCCCCCCCCCCCCCTCAAAGCATATTCCCCCTACTTTCGCATAAATGTTTAACAAGCTGTCAGAATCGGAATCGTTCTTCTGCTTAGCATTTTGGCGCTCTCGCACGCACGTGAGCCGTACTGGGAGCCATGCTGATCTTGTTCTGGGGTATCTTGCAGATACATCTCGTATGCGAAATACTCGTTTGTGCGTTCTCGGCCTCTCTGTCACACTCTCCCTGTCCGGGCTCGGGGGGTCTTTCTCCTTCTCTTTTTCGCCCGTTCTCTGCCCGGCATTGATCTCTCTAATAAAACCCCGCACTTCGTTTGGCATTCAGTTTCGCCAAAGTCGCTTGCAAGCGCACCTCGTTCCGACACATTTCGGCTCCCCCAGATACCCCGGAAAATCCCAGAATCCGAAACACGCAAAGGTTTTATCTTGAAAAAGCTGCCAAGATCCTTTCGGTCCTGCTGCAATGGAGCAAGCCCTGCAGATGAAGCGTGCCAACAAGGCTCCCTGCAAGAACGACCGCAAGGCCTTCCTGCAGAAGGTGATGCTGACCAGGTGAGAGAGTGCGAGAGATCCATGAGATACAAGATACGAGCAAATACGAGGTGATTGATTGCGGTGACAGGCCGACGAAACCCGTAAGCCCGAAATCCAGTCTCCATTCGCGAATCGCGATCCCCAACGGGAACTGGTTTCGATCCGATCCGATCCGATTCGATTCGATTCGATTCGACTTCGATTCGACTTCGATTTGATACGATTCTCGCGGAGCAAACCAGCCCAACAGCTGCGAAGCTATTGACCGAGCGACATTTTTCGCCTTTGTTTTTATTTCGCTGGAAATTCGCGTGGGCGGGCATCTCCCAGCATCTGCCAGTACTCCCCCGCCAATTGTCATCAATATTTTCTATAACTTCCCTTCCTCCGAAGGTCTCCTTAGACTGTAGATAGTCTTGATTCTTGATCAGAGAAAAGAACTTATATAGATTATGTGGAAGATAATTATCTTAATTAAATCGGTCATATCTAGATATTATATCAATCTTTAAGTACAACTTAAATAAATTTTCAAAACTGCATTTTCACTAAAAATCGTGAATTTATTTATTAATCACAGTAACATAAAATTATATATTACAAATTCGGAATATTTCACATCTTGTTTATTAAAAGTGTTATATTTTATATACTTAAAGTAGTGATTTTAATATATATAAATTATTAAGAAAGTAACGATTAATTTATCTATTTAAAGATTTTGTTCTATTTTTGCACTCTTAAAGTGTATACTTAAAGAAAATTAACATTGTTAAGAGCTCGACTTTTAATTTAATACATTTTGTTTAATTATTTGAATACCTTATATTCAAAATTTTGTTTTGAAGTATTATACTTTAAACTCTTGACATGTACAATAAACTACCTATATATTTGTTGCCTAATTCGATTTTTCCTTGCCTTTCTACCTGTCTCCCTTGTACTATTTTATTGCTTTAAAAACTATATCCTATATCTTCCATATAAACCAACTGCTAGGTAAAAAACTTAGGTTCTATTCTAGTTTATAAACCAAAAAATATAAAAAATCCCTAACCTTCTTAAACGTTTCTCTCCCTCACACAACACACAAAAATTAAACACAACAAAAAAATAATTTATTGCAGCCTAGTGAAAATGGGAAAATTTTATACCAGTCAGCGTCATAGTCATAGCCTATTCATTTTCAGCATAATACTGAGAAAAATTCTTTATAGAAAACCAAATGCGTTGTGAGTACCTTAAAAAATATATATTTATTGAAATCAATATTTTTTGTATTGATGTTTTTGCTGTTGTTATTTTGGTGTTGTTTGCTGAAAGTTGTTTGTTTGTTGCAAGAAGCTTTAAGTCGTTTTTTTTCTGTCGATTGAAGTGCCAGAAGAAAACATGGATATGAGCAGATATCTTTGTTGATGGCAATATAATCGAAATGTGACAATAAGCACGTTTGCTTAGCTGAGTTTCCTCCACCATTATATTTGATTCGAAGCTAATTGAGTTGCTTGATCGATTCCAGGATGGGCTCATTCAACTCGGCGCCAAAGATCAACAACGTTGACTCACAGGACGATGGTCTGGAGTTGCCCACAGGATTGAGCACAGCCGCTCTCCTGCAGCATGTCCAGCAGTTGAGAAACAGTGGAGGCCTGGAGCAGTCGTCGCTCCTAACCCGCGGCTTCCTGAAACCGCTCCAAACGAGCGACGATGTCACCGATGGACTGCGATGCCTGAAACTCAACTCTGTCTCAAGGGGTACGGTTGCATCCTTGTGTCCTTCCCTTATGAGGATCCATTTTAATCTATTTGTGCAGTTTGCAGTGCACCAGTTGAGGGCGAGGCCTCCCAGAATATCCGATTGCTGCAGTGGAACATTCTCTCGCAGAGTAAGTAGCAATTAATAATTTTAATGCTTTCAACTAATTAAGGACTTTACCAACAGCTCTTGGCCAGCACAACGATGGCTTTGTGCGTTGTCCTGAGGAGGCGCTCACCTGGGAGCATCGCAAGTACCTGATCATCCAGGAGATCCTGCAGAACCAGCCCGATGTGATATGTCTGCAAGTACATACATCCCCAGTTAGATATCTTAGAAACAGTAGCGCTTTAACCCATCTTTTATGTTTCCCAAATCAGGAAGTAGACCACTTCAAGTTCCTGCAGACCGTGCTGGGCACTCAGAACTATGCTGGAATCTTCTTCCCCAAGCCGGACTCTCCTTGTTTGTACATTGAGCAGAACAACGGGCCGGATGGTTGCGCCATTTTCTACAAGCGCGACAAGCTGCAGCTCCAGGGCTACGATACCCGCATCCTTGAGGTGTGGCGGGTCCAAAGCAACCAGGTGGCCATCGCTGCCCGGCTGCGATTGCGCTCCAGTGGTCGCGAATTCTGCGTATGCACCACCCACTTGAAGGCCCGCCATGGCGCTCTTCTTGCCAAGCTGCGAAACGAACAGGGCCGGGATCTCATTCGGTTTGTGAAACAGTTTGCCGGCGAGACGCCACTCCTGCTATGCGGTGACTTCAACGCGGAGCCAGTAGAGCCTATCTATGCAACTATTCTTGGGTGCGATCTGCTCCGACTGGGCAGTGCCTATGCAGACGTGAAGGTGGATCGCGAGAAGATCCTTGCCCAGCCCAGTGAGGAAGTCGCCGAGTTTGTGGCGGAGTCAATGAAGCGGGAGCCTCCCTACACTACCTGGAAGATACGCGAGGAGGGCGAGGAGTGCCACACCATTGACTATGTCTTTTACACACCCGAACGCCTCAAGGTAAGACTTCGTATCTTTTACAATTTGCACTTATTTTCAAGAATATAACATAATTTATCCCATAATCTGTGTCTTCATTTAGATCAAAAACTGTCTGGATTTCCCCGCCGGCGAGCAGATTGGCAAAAATCGCACGCCCAGCTTTCAGTATCCTTCGGATCACTTTTCCCTGGTCTGCGACTTTGAGTTGCTCCCATCGATGGACAACGGCAAGGATAGCGAGAGCGAAGGTGAAAACGGAACGGAAACGGAAACGGAAACGGAAACGGAGGGCAGCAAACATGGATCCATTCAGTAGGAGCTTCCAGTTTCAAAATTCACCAGATTAGAAGTTTCAATTACATTACATCGATTGTGATATTAGTTGTTAGATACATTTTAGCGTCATAAACGAGCGTTGCACTTTATTTTGCAGCTTTTACAAATGATAATCCAAAATTCACAATAAATAAAATATATAAGTTGGAAGGAAGTAAACCAAATTGGTTTAAGCCGGTAGTTATGATTTTGGGATGAAATTTTGGTTTCAGTAATTAATTTAAAATTTTACATTACGCTTTAATTTTAAAACCTTTGCCATGCATTTAATATTTCAAACTAAACGTTAATTTTAAAACAATGGTTAGCAAATTATGAAAAACTATTTAAATTAATCATTTTAAATTAAATAATTAATTAAATTATTAAATGCATACAATTAATTGTTTCAATATTTGATTTAATAATTTAATTATCAAAACTAGAGGAAATACAAATATTGCGTATTATTCTCACAACACAAATAATAATATGTCATATATAATTAGCAATTATGGATAATTGAAGTCATTACATATTTTGTCAAGATATTTAAATTCGTCCTTACTTACGACCAATTGGTAAACCTTATTTTTCCCATCCAAGGCTCAGGTATCTCTTATATGGCCTACTTTCAGGCGGAAAGTTTAAAAATAAATCGTTTACGTTAGACAATACCACACGGCGTATACATTATTTCTCAGCATTCTAATTGCCCTGAAAAACAGCAACAAATCTGCTAATGCTATAAATTATAAAAAAATCGTCACAAAATCACGGCATGCCCATAAATTAAATCGACAAACAAACAAATGCAGCGCCTTTAAACCAGCCGAAGTGGTTACGTAACACAACAAAATATCATTATAAATATATACTTTACATGTATTTTGCATATAACAATTTCTCACACCATGTTCACACTAGATTTTAATAGGTATAGCTGCCCCGCGGAGGACTTAGAGCAGGGCCAAAATAGCGGTTAGTACGAAAGAGGTGGCAACCATTGCATAACCGGTGGAGTAAACCTCCTTAATCTTGAGGAAGCGTCCGGTGTCCCACATCAGGTGACGGATGCCGTTGGCCGTGTGGTAGCCCAACGGATAGGCAATGATGAACTTGATGGCGGTCAGCGTGGCGCCGCTCAGCTGCAGACCCTCCACCATGGTCACGTAGTGGTTGATGTCGTGCGACGAGATCAGGGCACCCAGTCCTAACGCCCAGACACCAACGCCAAGGGCCATGCCGGTGCCGCGATGCATAACCGACAGTATGGAGGTCAGCTGTGGCTGGTAGATGCTCAGATGCGGCGACAGCTTCCTGCCCAGTCGCTCGTTCTTCTCGAAGAAGCTCTCATCCTTCTGGGTCGATCCCACGGATACCACTTTCAACGACACCTGCCGGTTGGCAGCGGCCATTTGGAGGCCCTTGCGCAGCGCCGGCGAGCGGATGAGCGAGCTGGAGAGTGCATACCTGCCAAATCGGTTTTAAACTCAGTGTTTTGGTGATGCAAGTGCAGAAATTACGTACATTTCCCTGTTTTTCACTCTAACTTGTATGGGTGAGACCGTATTCTAATTGAGTGAAAAGGCCAAAACCAGTGCTGCCACTCCTCAGTGTACGTTCGCCAGAACTGCCAGACTATCAACTGCTTTTATGTCCGGCAAATTAGCGTCCGACAAATTAGCGTCCGGGCACAAAGAAAATTTGTTTTCTTCTTTTCGCTACGCTTTTTATATGCAGCTTTTCCACTTTAATACTATTTATATTATGTTAGTACCTAGCTTTAGTACCTAGCTTGCCCATTGAAACCCTGAAAACAGCTGTTCAGTAATTCAGTCACGCACTATCTTAGGTCGTTCCTTATCCCACTGAAAATATCGGCTTAGTATCGCGATACATAGCTGATATTTTTAGTAATTCCGTCGTATAGGGAATCCCCCTAATTAGTTATTAAAAATTGGACTATCATTTAAACGTATCTAGTTAGTATATACCTTATAAAACGGGAGTTTTCCGTCAAGCAAAACTCTAGGTGTCGTTTCTCGCACTACGGCAGTCTGGCAGCCCCGTCGATAGTCAAACAAGCTGGCAAGCCGCCCTGTAGTCGTATCGTTTCGCCATTTTTACTTACTCGTTCTTCTTCTTCTTTGAGTGAGCGCGTGGCAAGTCGTTTCCTCTGTGGTCCGTTGTTGAAAATTCGCAAGCGATTTAGACGCCGCCTTCTGAAGACCTCCCAAACAACGCTAGCATCATGAAGATCTACAAGGACATCATCACCGGCGACGAGATGTTCGCCGACACCTACAAGATGAAGCTGGTGGACGACGTGATCTACGAGGTGTACGGCAAGCTGATCACCCGCGTGAGCGAAGACATCCAACTGGCAGGCGCCAACGCCTCCGCTGAGGAGGCTGAAGAGGGCACCGATATCACCTCGGAAAGCGGCGTGGATGTGGTGATGAACCACCGATTGTCTGAGTGCTTTGCCTTCGGCGACAAGAAGTCGTACACCATGTACCTGAAGGACTACATGAAGAAGGTGCTGGCCAAGCTGGAGGAAAATTCGCCCGACCAGGTCGATGTCTTCAAGACCAACATGAACAAGGCCATGAAGGACATCCTCGGCCGCTTCAAAGAGCTCCAGTTCTTCACTGGCGAGTCCATGGACTGCGAAGGCATGGTTGCCCTGGTGGAATACCGCGAGATCGATGGCAAAAGCCAGCCCGTTCTGATGTTCTTCAAGCACGGCTTAGAGGAGGAGAAGTGCTAGACGACATCGCAAATCCCGGCAGCGGGTCTGTGCGTGCGGGCTCCCAGTCGCTCGCGGCCTGATTTCCCGGGCGGACCAAGAGCGGATCATCTAACGCCACAGGCCTACATACTCATGCATACCTTCTACATATTTATCAGAAACTTAGTTACAATTTTGAGTCTTAAATTTATGTTAAACAAGCTGACAAATCCCTGTATCTCGATCTGTGCGATTTTAATTGATTTTGGTTAGAGAGCCCATCATAATATTCGATTCTATGTGTTTATTGTTTAACTCGGAACGGCAGCCACAGCGGAGGAAGTACGATAGCTAAAACAAATAAATTACGCCAACTATTGTAATTAAAATAATATTTTGATAGCAACACAGACAATTTGTATGCAATTTCAATTACGTTTTGCTGACGAATACATACATCAAAGAAAATAACCATAAATGGGAACACAAGTACTGAATTAAACGGAAACCATATACAACTGTAAATCCGCATGCCTGTACTTCTTTGCACTCCGTTTCCATTTACAGTTACATATGCGTAGGTAGACGCCGTCACATTGCAGCCGTCGCCGAGGTCGTGTGAGTGCAAGGGAGAGAGCAACACATAGACGTCTGAGTCATGGAGTTTTTTTTGGCCATTCCCAGAGTTATTGACCTTTGACGTGATGTACACGTGCGTGTATATGTCCAAATGTATGGGCACGGGACATGCGCATTGGCCTTCGGCATGGATTACTATTTTCTGCACGCTGCAGTCCCATTTGCCCCAGTTTCGCACGTTGCATTCGCCCTAACCTCAATCGGCAGGCGGGCCGCTTATCATTTTAACAAATGGGCTGCTCTCGCCATAAGGTGGAAATCTATAATCTAGCTCTGGGGCGTCGAAAACGTTCGTTTTATCTGCTAGAGGGGAGGGCTAGAGGCACCAACACCGGTGCTATTCTTATTTCAGAGAACGTGTGAACCTGTTGGACGTCGAGAAGCGGTCGCGTGTGAGAGGCACACAGTGGGGTCTCGCTTGGAAGAACGTCTATAAGTTGATGTGTTTGAAATTTTAAAATAATAATGGTAAAAGTCGATTTTTCGTATGTCAGATACTTACAGAAAAATTAAAATTAAATATTTTAAATGCTTAATTTACTGATTTTGCGTAGTTAATTCTTGAATGTGAACAATTTAATTTATTTCTAAATAAATTAATATGTATTAAAAATTATTTTTAATGAAGTCGGTAAAGTCGAATGGTGGTAATATGGTAGAACAAGAATATTTATACATTATTATACCCCTATAATATATTTTCAATGTAAGTAAATATCTATCTATAAGTCAGAACGAGACGGAACTTAGTAATTGTATAGCTTAGGAAAATTTAAGTGACACTGCAAGGGTATACCAACTTTGGGCTCTAAAAGCTAGCCTCATCCGGTATTATTGTTAAATAAATCCTATTTGTATCAAGTTTGTGGTCAGATGTTCCCTAGACCGACTTGCCTGTTATGCTTCTTCGGTTTTTCGTTCAGTGCTAATATATAATACCCGCTTGAGTACCCATACATCCGAAATTAAATAATTATTACATTTCGTTTACGTATAAAAATGCTAATAACAAATTAAATTTTATTCGTTCATAATTTTGATACTGCAAACTGTGGCAAAAACGGTTTACTTAATGCACTTCCACCGCACAGCGGAATGTTCGTGGAAATGTCAGTCAGATTATGTATGGTAGGTATGCATGTTTCGGGTTTTGTTCATTCTGAATTTAAAAAAACTCTAAATATATATATTTACTCTTGCACAATTGGGTTTGCTTAGCTTACAATTACACTAGTGCTCCTCCATATCGACTACTGCATAAGTTCCCTTAATGATTTCAGTGTGTACAGAATGGAATGAATGCCGAACGCATTTCAACAAATACAAAAGTTAATAAGTTAACAAAATTCGCAAAATTACTAGTACAACTGAAGATTACACTTTTTGTTTTGCTCAGTTCCTGGGGGGATTTTTTGGAAGTGGTTAAGTGGTGTGGCGCCCTTTAGAACTGCAGTTTTCCAATAATGTTAATAACATCGACGATTTTTCGCACTACACACGCTTTGAAATATACACATCATTAATTGTACAGGGACGCCATGGTGGGCCGTTCTCGTCTGCATCACACATAATCCAGCTGGATGTAGATCTGCTTGACGCCCACCGCCTCAAAGATCATCCGCGTGTGGGTGACCACATACTTGGGATCTACATTCTTCGACACCTCCAACTTAATGGCTCCCACAAAGACGTCTGAGCAAAGGGTCCAGAAGTGCGGCTCCTGCACCGCGTATACTCCGGCCAGCCCCGTAACCTTTTGGTAGCACTGCGGCAGGGATCGATCCAGAGCCGAAGGCTGGCGCTGCATCAGTATAAGTATGGACTCTTTGATCAGTCCCAGAACACTGAGCGCAATCAATAGGGCGATGAAAATTGAACAGATGGGGTCCGCAATCATCCAGCCAAACATTTGCATCAGCACCGCCGAGATGATTACACCCACAGATCCTAACGTATCAGCCAGGATGTGCAGGAAGACGCCTCTCATGATCTGTGAGTTGCTGCCTGAAATATCCCCATGCGAGTGGCCATGACTATCGTGATCGTGGGAATGACCGTGACCTAAAATCAATTAATACAATCCAATTAGAAGATTAAAATGTATAAACCTGGAAGGGTGGTAATAGGGACTAGCGTTACCATTATCCAAGTTTATGGCCTGATGATTGTGGTTGCTGACTTCGTTATGGCTGTGCGAGTGCCCATGGCCAGCGGCGCCACCGCCATGAGAGTGACCGTGTCCGTGTCCACCGCCTCCGTGCGAGTGCCCGTGGCCGCCATGATTAAACGCATAGATACCAACCAAGTTGACCAGCAGGCCCAGGACGGAGACGACAAACAGACGCTCGTGCTTCACCTCAGGCGGCTCAATTAGCCGCTCCACGCCCTCCGACAAAATGAAGAAGGCGATGAATAGCAGAAACAGGCTGTTAACAAAGCCTGCCAGCACCTCGGCGCGCACATAGCCATACGAGAACTTGTCGTTGGCCTTCCACTTGGTGATTACCGAGGCGGCCAGACCCGCTAAGAGGCCAGTGCAGTCGAAGAACATGTGGAATGAGTCGGAGATCAGACCTGAAGATTATCAAATAAGAGCATTGTAAACCCCGGATAAGATAAACACCAATTAACATTATGCTGGAGCACTTACCCAGGCTGTTCGTCCAGATGCCATAGAAAAGCTCCACGAATGCGAAGCTCAGGTTGAGCAGCAGGAACAGGAACAGGTTTCGCGAGTTGCGGTCGGAGAAGATGAGCCGCTTCCAACTGTTGAGCTTCTCCCGCACCCGGTAGCCGAAGCTGCTTCGGTCCTTGTGCGACAGCGGTATCATCTTGGCGGCTCTGCGGAGAGAGACACAGGAAGAGAAACTAAAGACCGCGCCGTGTGATAACACTTTTGTTTGCATACGTGGTACTATCGAGGGGTTAGCTGTCGCGTCGCCCGCGTAACGCCGCTGGTTCTGACTCCGATTCTGGCCGGGCCCGAATGAATCTCTATCGGCTTGCGGTAGCGGCAGACTTTTGATTCACGATTAACTCCACAACGCAGACGCTTCCTGGTTCGGCTGGCTGGCTGGTCGTCTTGTTTGCACAGTTGCCGGCGGGACGGTGCAGTCGTGGAGCGGTGCGGGTGGGTGGATCGCTGAATGGCTTTCGCTCAATTCATTCTTTCAGGCAGCCAAAAACCGAACCGAAACCGTCTTTACCAGCACCAATCTGCTGTGTTGTCATCAAAATAAAGGTAACCACGTAAACATATTTGTTGAGAGAAAATTGCAACGTTTCACTGTGAATGGCAAGCGGGCACAGTACGTCTGGATGCTTACTGGGTGAAACTATTCTAGGGATATCCAATCATAAAACCTGTTTTATATTATATATTAAGTTACTAGACATAAACCTAGTTAATTTAATTTTCTTTAAACTTTTAATTTATTTACCGCTCAAATAATTGAGTAATTCTGACAACTAAGGAAACGTTCTGACAATTAAAGTTTTTGCTTAAGTTCTTACAGCATTATTCAACCATATTTATTTGTGGGCAAATAAATAAATATATAAAAATGAGTAGAATGCAATAAGTGCGTATAAAGTTAATTTACTTATTAATTATTGATGATTTTTTTTTGTTATTAGTCTGTTTTTCAAATAATTTGTATTTTTTTTATTATTACTCGTTTTTTATTATTTACGTTTATTACTTTATATTATATATATTATTACTTTTATATATGTTTTATTTATTATTATTGAGCCCAAATTAAAAAAATAAGCAAATACTTTTTAAACCTAGAAATTATTACTAGTGGAAGCTTGTATCGTAGCGAATGCCAACTGGTGAAAAGCCAGGTAAAAACCGAAACAATTTAGTAATCTTCATTTATATTAATAAATATGTTTTATGACAGCCAAGTAATGCATTTTCCAAGCACTTCCAGGGGTTAATCCTTTTTGAGACTAAGAAAATATAATTATTTTTAAGATTAAACGGTTTTCCTAAAAATTTGATTTTCTGTTTCTCGGAATATTCCTCAATAATTATTGAGATCACTTTACATTAAATTAAGCTCTGCTAGTTTCTTACTTTACTATATACAAAGCAAAATGTGATCCTTTTATCTTCATCTGTTATTGTCTTTTGCCAATTTAACACGACAAAAAACGTAGTTTAAAACAATAATAAACAGTTCTCCAACCGGCTTCTGTATTCCAGCCACAGCCTCTGTTCCGTACATTGATCTCTACTTATCAGAGCTCATCAAAAGAACATTAAAACTCCAAAGAAATGTCCCTTACATCAATAAGAAAGCAAGTTTATTCAACATTTCACACACACGGCGACGTCCTAGTGCTCTCGAATACAATCATTGTTCAATTGTAAAATGAATGCGACTAAAAGAATGCGTTGGGTAAAACATTTACGCCTCATCACCCTTGGTGGCACGTGTGTAGATGACCTGGGAATGATGCTGCACGACCTGCTTGATCAGACCTGGAATGGGGAAAGGCATTAGGAATGTGTTGCAAGTAATGTCAGTGCAAAATAACGTACCCTTCTCACGCAGCTCAATCAGAGCACGCTTGGCCAGGGAGCCACGGATCTTCAAACGCTCAGAGACAACCGAGGGGGTGATCAGCTTGTAGGCGGGCACTTCCTTGTACAGCTTCTCATAGGTAGCCTTGTCGAAGAGTACCTGGTTGTTCAGCTTATCCCTGACTTTTCCCTTGGACCACTTCTTCTTCTTGGCCTTGCCGCCGCCGGAGCCCTCCTTCTTCTTCTGTGTCTTTTGCGGCTGCTTGGCCGACGACTTCGCGTCCTTCTTAGGCGGCTGTGGGGCAAAAAAACGTTTTGAATTAGTTCTCTGCTCACAAAACACTCACTAATAACTTTTTTAATGTCGCAGAGCAACACCTGGAGCTGGCCGCTTTCGAGGTTAGGGCATGCGTTTGTTTTTCGCCCGGATTCTCACACTTTCCCACGCAATGGGGATATTATATTCATGGCACAACCCAAGGGCAACACTTTAGTCATGTTTTGCTCTCATTTGCATGGCACTTTCACAGTAAAAAACCATTATTTTAGCAGAAATCGTTAGCAGCGAACTCACCATCGTGAAAAGTCAATGCAGAAAGATGGAGGGCGGAAACTGCCAGAGTTACCATCGTTCGCACAGGGTCGCACGCAGGTAGACCGATAGTTTCTGTCGGAGTGGCAGCCCTTTATTGGTATATTTAGTATTTTTACCCATAATTCCGGAATTTTTCTGTGTTTCCGACACGGTCACACCAATTGTTTAATGTCAAAAAATAAATTTAAATAAATAAATAAATTGATCGATATGAAGGATTTCTGTCGCACCTGCGGCCAGACCATTGCAACGGAGCAGTGCCTGCAGATCTTCTCGCGGGAGGGGCGGAAACTGCTGCACTGCGTGCGATCCATCACGAACTGCTGGGTGGGAAAGCGAAAGAATCCAAGTGGAACTCCGGTTAAAGTTTGTTTACTCCCTTACAGCTGCAGAATGACCAGGACTCACCTAGCTACGTGTGCCCGGACTGCCAGGCGCTGCTCAAGCAGGTGCAAAGGTTCCGCCGCCGGTGTGCCAAGATTGAGAAGTATCTCGTAAGACGGAGGGCCAAGATGAATCTCGGTGAAGGTCCCGCTTCTGTAGCCATGCAGCTTCCCGTCCAGCAAATAGGAGCACCCGATCCCTTGGGCATTGATGAGTTGCTGACGCCGATTGATGTCAAAGTGGAGCCCATGCCGGAACACAAGGAGGAGGAAGGCACCGAGGCGTATTTAGAGGATTATACCGATGAAGATGGCTTTGACAATGATCCTAGCGAAGATTTCCTGCCTCTACCAGAGGACTATGGAGAGCCACAGACTGCAGCGGCGACCACAGCCGACAGAAATGTGGACCAAACAAAAGATAAGCCCAAAACCCGAACCAGTAAGCACACAATGCGCCTGGGCAGGAAGCTGATCCACGTCAAAGTGATCGACGACAAGCAGCCGAAGCGCATTGTGGACCGAAACGGTCAGACCGCCAAGCCGTGCATCTGTGAGCACTGCGGACGGCAGTTCAGGGACACCAGTAATCTCAATGTCCATCTGCTGCGGCACACAGGAACCAAGCCCTTCGAGTGCGAACAGTGCCACCAGAAATGCTACACACTACACCTGCTGCGACGCCACCAGCTCAAGCACACGGAAGGACCCTACGCCTGCACCTTCTGCGGACTGGAGTACAGCACCAACAGCTCCCGTGTGAGACACGAAAGGTAAGTCTTATACACGTCTTGGCGTTGCTCCAATTACATCACTTTAATTCCTGCAGAGAGGCGTGTAAGAAAGGACGCGCCCCCCAGTCCAAGTGGGAGATCATAAAAAAGGGCGAGCGCACTTTCCAGTGAGTTTTCACTGCACTTATTGTCCTCTACACTTTGTTATTTAACTCAATTCCCAACTTTTTCCAGCTGCGAAGTGTGCGATCTCTGGTTCCTGCGTGCTGGCAACTTCACTCAGCACATTAACTCCAGCAGTCACATCGAAAACGAACGCAGGAAGCAACGAAAAACGAAAACAGTCCAATCCTTGGACATAAATACATAAAGCAGAAATTCGGATAAGAAAACAGTTTTTCATTAAATTTCAACAATTTGATTGGACTGCGCTTTCGAAAGGTTCTCCTGGTGCATTTTGCTGTTTGCATGTACCTTCATGTTGTACTTGTAGCGGAAGTGGACATCGCAGATCTCGCACCTGCAAAGAGAATCGGAAGTATGTTATCTGGTGCGATGAATTGATTGCTGTGCTATGTCAACCCACCGATAGGGACGCTCGCCGGTGTGGATGAGCTCGTGCTCCTTGAGCTTCGTTTGTTGGTAGAACCCTTTTAGGCACACCTCACATTGCAGCGGTCTCTTGTCGTCATGGGTTATCTCGTGGCGCTTGAGCGTGGCCGGATCCGAGTAGCTCTTGTCGCACAGCTGACACTTGTAGGCACCTGCATCCGTGTGTGACTTGACATGCCATGCCAGGGCGTACTTGGAGGCGTAGTGTTTCTCGCAGAGTTCACAATGATAGCGCGTTTTGGTGCGAGGCATGGGCTGGGGATTGATTCGTTTCACGATGCGGCGGGGTGGTGCTCCATGAACACCACTAGAAAACGAAACCGAGGTAAGAACGTCGACGTGATCTATGATGTATAATGTGCAAAATAACCCACCCTTCATGTTTCTGACGTGCTCCCGCATAGGCAAACGTTGCTTTGCAGTATCGACAGCTAAACGGGGTTTCTCCGCGATGCTTGATACGGATGTGGATGTTGCGCATGTATGCATCGTAAAATGTCATGGGGCATTCGGTACACTGGTAGTTCTTGGTCCTAGTGTGCCGGAGGATGTGAATTTGCAGATTATGAGCCATGCGAAAGGCCTGGCCGCACTGATCGCACACAAAGTTCGTTGGCCTGGCTCGGATCTGGGCACGACGGATAAGATTTCTCTCTTCTTTGGTCTTGGGGTTCGCTTTTCTCAACGGTTTTTCTTCGTGATTCACAGTAGTAGGCTTGGGTTCAGTCGCATTTGCATCGAAAGCCTCTTTTTTGGACTTGGTCGTGGACTTTCCCGTATATTGGCTGATTAGATCCTTGACTATTGAGGCTCCAGGAGCCACACTGAGTGGATCGTGTAAGCCCAACTCGAGAGATTCTGCCGCCGACTCTAGTTTCAGGTCAGTATTGGAGAGGGTTTCGTCCACTACAGGCTCGTCCGGAGGATATTCGTCGATATCTGAATATTCAGAACCCGAAAAAATATCAAGTTCTAATGACTCTTCTTGGACAGACTCCAGATCGGGTTCTTCATCAATTTCAAGCTTGGGCTGTGTGAGCTTCAGCTCAATGCCTATGCACATTTCCCGAAATTCGATCGCAAGCTGGAGGGACAACTGACAAGAGGGGCATATGAGCTGGGGTTCGCCTTCGATATTTTTTATCTATAAGAAACAAATTACTTTAGTGTCTCGTTCTAAAGAGTACTTAAGGTCTAAAGACAAACCCAAACTCCGCTTATCACTTCAATGTGGAAAATCAGCACACTGTTAGCCGGGTCGAAGAGATCTTTGGCATTGGCATCGACAACGAACTCCTTGTAGCAGGTGCGGCATCTATCCGTCGTTCCTGCCTTGGCTGCTGCCACGAGCGAGTCGTGTTCCGCGAATATAGAGGGTAACTCTTCTGTCGGTTTAGGACTAACAAATGAAGCAGCCGAAGCTGTTCCCGTGTTGAGCAGCACGCAGTTGGGCGTGGAAACCACTGCTGCGGGTGTACTAGACTTCGCTTCATCCTCTAAGAGCAGTTCGGCCACCAGTTTATGGTTACTACGCCGCTTTGAGCGCTCTAATCTCGCTTTTTCCGCTGGGCTTTCTTGGCTCTTGTTTATGCACGGAACCGCACCAGGGCGTAACGTTCTCTTCTTAGCAAGTCCTGGTCATAATAAATGGATTTCAATAGTTGAATTTCTCAAGACACATGGCCAAACTCACCCATTTCGAATTTGATAGACCCCTCTATGTCCTCGTCTCGGAAATGCTCGATGCAAATGCACGGATTCTTTACTTTTAAGGCATTGTCGGAGACGCGGCAGAACGACAGCCATCTGTTGAATAATTCCGGGGATTTAGGAAACTGGAAGAATGAAACCGGTTGCTGCCGATCCGGGTCCCTCTTGGATCTGCGTATGGAAGCATTCCTACAATTGGACACGGCACATCTCATTTTCGTGCGCAATATCGTTTTTATTTTTAGCTTTCAGTTGGTTTTTCATTTGGTTGACCTCAGTATCTATAACCGCAAAGCACTGACATGGAAACGTCAACACAGTGAGGGGAGCGGTTACTTAATAGTTTGTATCATAGATTTTAAGTTGCAATGTCCAGTTCAGATTCAGATTAACACAAATTAAAAAATAATAATAACAAATATTTTAATGTACAGTGTGTTCGTAAGATTTTGCGTGCGAAATACTGAAACGCCACGTTAGCTGGTCACACTAAAAGTGCTGCACCTTATCAAATTGGCGTTGCCAAGCTGTCCGATCAAAAATAAGGAATTAAATAAGAAAACCGATCAAAGTAATTTAATAATTAATCAAGAATAAGTTTATGAACGCTTGATCAATTTAGTGGCCACTTTTTGGTATTTAATTTTAATTTATTAAATATACGTATTTACATTGTTTTATGAGTACAACTGGGCAGAAGTATCCGGAGGACTAAGCTGTACAAAATGTAATATCTCACACTCAGCAATAATTATTTAATGCAAATTAAAGAAAATAAACCTTTTCCACATTGATTGGAAATATATTCTAAAAAACAATATTAAATGAATTTAACAAAAATATGCAAACAAGAGACCTATAGAAATCATTAGACTTTGGATATCTCTTCAGGAAGTGAATAAAAGAATGCTCAATTCATTTTTAATAGCATGACTAAATCTATGCCTGGAGATATTGATGAACAAGATGCATTCTTTAAATAAAGCATAGTTTTTAAATCCAGCAGAGGAGTATAAATAAACCAAATTGGTCGGTATTTAGAAAATTCCTCGTTTAATTTTGTTTTTATAAACAGAGACCATTTCTTGACTGTTTTGGACAATTAAAACGATATTTAACCTTTTTGGTGCAACATTAATGCAAAATATTCGTACATGGATAAATACATATGAGTAATTAAAACTAAAACTACAAAATACAAAAATTTAGGTGACTACGATAGTAGTAAAGGTTGGCTCTAATGTTTAGTCTTGTCTACCCTGCCAGTCTTGACTCCACTAAGCTTCTTTTTAGGCGTTTGCTTGCTGGTCTTCTTTGGCTTCTTCTTCTTAGTTTCGAATGAGCTGAAGTCGACAGTATCGGAGTCATCCTCGTCACCGTACTTCTCTATCAGACGGTCCATAAGTGTGCCGAAGTTGGATTCACGCTGATTGCGGCGCGCCAGAATCATTTGCTGCAGGTCGCCGCCGTTGGCCGCCAGATCCTGTTCGTCCTTCTCCTTCTTTTGCCTCTGAATACGCTGCTTAATGACCTCGGCCTCCTTGGACTCACGGGCGTACTTCTGGTGACGCTTCTTTCGCTTAGCGGCAGGCTCCTCGGTGAAGATTTTGTACTCCGGCACTTCACCGGCTGCAATCATGCCCTCGACGATCTTCTTAATGCGCGGCTCGTCCTCCACCTTCATGAAGGGTATATGGTTCATTAAGTAGTTTATGCAGCCCTTGCCTCCCAGATAGGCCTTTGTGATGTCCCTGCGCTCCATCTCCGAGTCGATATAATCCTTCTCAAAGTTGTTAATGTCCTCTTCACTGATGGGCTTGAATATCTTGCTCCATAGGTCCAGCCACGAGGACAGCTTGTTCTCGACACCGTCGTCATCATCGATGAGGCCCTGCTCGTCGTACAGCGCGCGCTTCTGGGTGTCCGTCAGCACCTGGTACAGCTTAGACAGCACCTTGAACTTCTCGGTGGCCTCCTCCTTTTGGTCATCAGGCACTCGGTCGGGATGGACCAGCAGCGACAGCTTGTGATAGGCCTTCTTCACCTCCTTCTCGCTGGCCGCCTTCTCCAGGTCCAGCAGCTTGTACACATCTCGAGTCCCGAAGAATTTTTCACACAGCTCCAGAGTCGACATTGCAAATTTTGTTGTCTTTTACTTTCGGCACAAATACAAGCTTAAAATGCGCCAAAACGCTCCATTGATGTGACCGCACAAAGAGAAACCAAAAAATACTACGCAATTGCAAGATGTGCGTCAAATTAGCGTCGGTGAGTTAGCGTCGATATGGAACGGAAAATGGAAAATGGAACACGTGGCGCTTTTTTAAATTTAATTTATTTCGTAATTAAGGCACCAATTCGAACAAAATAAAGTTTGTATATGCTAAAAAATGAATTTACTATTGATTTTTACTGGGTTTGAGAGTGTTTGACCTTTATGTACATTAAAAAAAAGCCTGTGAAAAATCATGTCTTCACGGATTTCCTTATATCTCGGCTTTCAAGTTTCATTAATTTCTAACCCTATGATTTTGAGAAAATCGCATAACAGTGAACCAACCTCGGGGTCGGCCCCATACAAAACAGGACGAAAAAACTTGGATGGCTGATAACTTCGATATACGAACGCGTGCACATATGCACGGTATATAGGCTAACTAGGGGAAGATTAAGGAATATCTGGTGAAAATTTCATTTATTTTTAACCCACAGATTTTGAGAAAATCAAATAACAGTGGGTGGTGCATTGGGCTGATAAGTGAGGCGCGAACTATGAAAATGGAACCAGATATGAATGTGCAGAGAACCAGTTGAACCAGCTCATGATAATAAAATACTGAATTCAATAACAATAAAAAATTGTTGACTGAAACATTCACTAAAGTGACTGGCCAATAAATGAAAACGTCATTCAAATCAATTTGGCAAGCGTTTTAGTAAAAGACGTTCACTCGTTTAGGAGAAATTGAAGTTTTATATTATTGCAATTATTCTAGTATATACCACAGTGGTATGAAAGTGTGACCCGCTAATCAGCAAAATCGACGCTAACTTTTAAAGAATTATTACGCCCTTAAATGAACGCGTGCAAACTTGCACGGTATCTCAAACGATAGAGAAAAGTATTCTCTAACTTCATATAAAATCTCAATTAATTCTAACCCACAGATTTTTAGAAATTTCCGTTTTCTTTTTCTGAACTCATTGACAAACACTAGTTTCATATCGATAGGAACGCTTCCCACACCCTATCGATGAATTGCCCGCCAGAAAAATTCCTATTGTCAATTTTAACAATTATATAAAATATGCATGCCCCATAAATGGAATTGACATTCCAAGCATTTTGGTAGTTGTTTTATTGAAATCCGTTCAGTCGTTTAAGAGAATTTCCCACTTTTGCATTTATTTCCATATATGTTCCTGCTAAGAATATATAGATCTGGCAGCCCTGGCTGCTTAAATATAAATAAACGTGATTAAAGCTTTTTGGCAGGGTTTTAGGCAAAATGAAGACTGTATTATAAACGGTATTGCAGTTCTGAACATTTTGATCCATGTTTCATCAAAATCCGTTCAGTCGTTCATGAGAAAACCCAACTTTTTCATTTATTATCACATATATTCCACCGAAGAATTTTCATTAGGAAAAATTCATTTAAAACTTTACTGTAGGACTTATGCAAAATAAAGACTGTATTATAAAAGGCATTGCAGTTCTGAACATTTTGATCCATGTTTCATTAAAATCCGTTCAGTTTTACAGAAGAAAATTAATTTTTCTTATTATTCGTCTCTTAGTTAGCAACAAATGCAATGTAAATTTCTTAGGAACAAAAGGCCTAAACGTTTTGAAATTTTTGGATTTATTGTTTTTGTTTATTATTGCATTACATATACATTGCATTATGAAACAAACAACCTCCAATTGCTTCGCATGAACATTTTCTTATATTTTTTCCAATTTTATTAAAATAAAATAACTATGAAATAAGTTTTGAACATTTATTTTAATTTATTTTATATTATACATTTATTTCTTAAGAATATACAAAAAACTAAACTTAAATTCATCAATTAATAAAATATAAACGAAAACAAAAAAAGTCTCCCTGAATCCCACTGTCACAAAAGTGTATGTGGAATGTTCTGAATGCACATAATTCCAGCTAATCGCAGCAGAACTACCGTTATAACGGTACAAGCATATGCGAAAGACGAGAAACAGCAGAGATGGTAACAACGCAAAGATTTTTGTGACAGTGGGATTCAGGGTGACATTTTTTGTCAAAATTAATTTTCTTCTCTGAAACTGAACAGATTTTAATGAAACGTATCAAAAAGTTCAGAACTGCTATGCCGATTATAATACAGTCTTCATTTTGAATAAAAACTACGGTAAAGCTTAAATAAATTTTACTGAATTCAAATTCTTCGCCGGAACATAAGTTGGCAATAAATGAATAATTAGGGTTTTCTCATGAACTACTGAATTGATTTTGATGAAACATGGATCAAAATGTTCAGAACTGCAATGCCTTTTATAATACAGTCTTTATTTTGCATAAGTCCTACAGTAAAGTTTTAAATGAATTTTTCCTAATGAAAATTCTTCGGTGGAATATATGTGATAATAAATGAAAAAGTTGGGTTTTCTCATGAACGACTGAACGGATTTTGATGAAACATGGATCAAAATGTTCAGAACTGCAATACCGTTTATAATACAGTCTTCATTTTGCCTAAAACCCTGCCAAAAAGCTTTAATCACGTTTATTTATATTTAAGCAGCCAGGGCTGCCAGATCTATATATTCTTCGCAGGAACATATATGGAAATAAATGCAAAAGTGGGAAATTCTCTTAAACGACTGAACGGATTTCGATAAAACAACTACCAAAATGCTTGGAATGTCAATTCCATTTATGGGGCATGCATATTTTATATAATTGTTAAAATTGACAATAGGAATTTTTCTGGCGGGCAATTCATCGATAGGGTGTGGGAAGCGTTCCTATCGATATGAAACCAGTGTTTGTCAATGAGTTCAGAAAAAGAAAACGGAAATTTCTAAAAATCTGTGGGTTAGAATTAATTGAGATTTTATATGAAGTTAGAGAATACTTTTCTCTATCGTTTGAGATACCGTGCAAGTTTGCACGCGTTCAAAAAGTTAGCGTCGAAATATCGATTGGAGACTGCCAGTGTTTGTCAATGGGTTCGGAAAAGGAAAACGGAAATTTCTAAAAATCTGTGGGTTAGAATTAATTGAGATTTTATATGAAGTTAGAGAATACTTTTCTCTATCGTTTGAGGTACCGTGCAAGTTTGCACGCGTTCATTTAAGGGCGTAATAATTCTTTAAAAGTTAGCGTCGATTTTGCTGATTAGCGGGTCACACTTTCATACCACTGTGGTATATACTAGAATAATTGCAATGATATGAAACTTCAATTTCTCCTAAACGAGTGAACGTCTTTTACTAAAACGCTTGCCAAATTGATTTGAATGACGTTTTCATTTATTGGCCAGTCACTTTAGTGAATGTTTCAGTCAACAATTTGTTATTGTTATTGAATTCAGTATTTTATTATCATGAGCTGGTTCAACTGGTTCTCTGCACATTCAAATCTGGTTCCATTTTCATAGTTCGCGCCTCACTTATCAGCCCAAATGCACCACCCACTGTTATTTGATTTTCTCAAAATCTGTGGGTTAAAAATAAATGAAATTTTCACCAGATATTCCTTAATCTTCCCCTAGTTAGCCTATATACCGTGCATATGTGCACGCGTTCGTATATCGAAGTTATCAGCCATCCAAGTTTTTTCGTCCTGTTTTGTATGGGGCCGACCCCGAGGTTGGTTCACTGTTATTCGATTTTCTCAAAATCATAGGGTTTGAAATTAATGAAACTTTGCAGGCTAAAACTACAATAAATGGCCTTTATTCTGGCATATCGGGTATTGCTGCACGCGTTCGGTAAGCCGAGATTTAAGGAAATCCGTGAAGACATGATTTTTCACAGGCTTTTTTTTAATGTACATAAAGGTCAAACACTCTCAAACCCAGTTAAAATCAATAGTAAATTCATTTTTTAGCATATACAAACTTTATTTTGTTCGAATTGGTGCCTTAATTACGAAATAAATTAAAATTAAAAAAGCGCCACGTGTTCCATTTTCCCACCGTTCCACATCGACGCTAACTCACCGACGCTATTTTGACGCACATTATAATTCCTACGTGAGAATTCTACCACATGTATTTGAAAACGTGTAAGAATGTTATCTACACGTGTAAAATGTATAATTCCAAAACAATTTCCGAAACATCGATAGCATCGATAATCTCCTATATTTTGCCAACACCAGGTCACACTGAGTTAGCCGCAACCAACTTAGCTCCGGTGGCACTCACTTCCTTTCTTTTTTTGTCATCATCTGAAGAGAACAGTCATGGTAATTTTTCTGTCCCGATAAAATATGGATAAGAGTGAAGTTTCATAATCCAAGTAGAGTAATGCACCACAGTTGCTGTGATTTCGATTGATCAATGCAAGTTAACAATGTGCTTTCAGTTTTAAACAAATTCGTGTGCGCAAAGTCCACGTGTTCAACATAACCTTGGTCACTTTTTCTTACCGCTTTTCTCTGTCCGTGTTACAGTCTCATCGCAAGTTTTCTGCGCCTCGCCATGGCTCCATGGCCTTCTACCCCAAGAAGCGCTCAGCGCGCCACCGTGGCAAGGTTAAGGCCTTCCCCAAGGATGATGCCAGCAAGCCTGTCCATCTGACGTGCTTCATCGGCTACAAGGCCGGCATGACGCACATCGTGCGCGAGGCTGACCGTCCCGGTTCCAGTAAGTACCTATTTTCATAACCCAAACTGTCTTAGAATTTTCCATGATGAGTAAACTAGAAGATTTATGGTTAGAACATTTATGATTAACCGTGATTTTTTAACTAGGGCGGACTGACTAAGCACTTGTTTAGTTAATCCTCGTTGAATGCAGTTGCACGTGTTTAATTGAGTTCCTCTCCTTTTACAGAGATAAACAAGAAGGAGGTCGTGGAGGCCGTCACCGTTCTGGAGACCCCGCCCATGATTGTTGTCGGTGCCGTCGGCTACATCGAGACTCCCTTCGGTCTGCGTGCCCTGGTCAATGTCTGGGCCCAGCATTTGTCTGAGGAGTGCCGTCGTCGCTTCTACAAGAACTGGTATGTATCTGGGTCCACGTGTGACACTAATCTTCGCCCCGGTGACGCCGCCATTTTGTTTGGCCGGGTGCAGCATGCAAACGCACACACGCAAACCACGTGGTTTCTTGAGCAGACTGGATGATGATAAGATGGTATCTGAAAGAGCAAACCCTGTTGAAAAGCCTTCTACCATCTCTGCTGCCTTCCTTCTGATCAGTTCTGTAAAAGAAACCACGTGTGGTTACTCTTATCCCATCAAATATTACTTTTGTGAAGGTGCAAATGTTTGAAGAAATCTCTATAGTTTCTATTAATAATTTATGAACTTATTACCCAAGTCAAATGCCTGGAATGGCTTAAAATCTATAATCCTAATTTTGATTTCTTAGAGAAAACTTTATTTTCACTATTCTAATCACAATTTATCCATGTCTCACCTGTTTGCTTTGTGCGTGCAAAGACTATATTTTGAAACTTTTAAAGAACGCCTAATTAAATGTAAAATCAAATTATAAAGTTCTTCGATCAGCTTGCTGAGAGAGCTTTTCAAATCCCTGAAAGTTGTGTGAGCTGCCAAGTGATTTTTGATCTCTTTGAACTGAAATTACTTGCCGAGTGAACACGGCATGGAAGATCGCATCTCCGCTCGCCATTCGATTGCGATGAGGTGCGCTTCCTGTTTTGTCTCGCCCTCCCCATGCAAACAGCGGCTAAGAAGTTGGAGTTGTTGACACACGACACCCCAATGGATTGCGCCACATCTCGCTCGTGTTTCTGACTTGTGCATCTTCAACTTGACCATCGTCTACCAGGTACAAGAGCAAGAAGAAGGCCTTCACCAAGGCTAGCAAGAAGTGGACCGATGATCTCGGCAAGAAGAGCATCGAGAATGACTTCCGCAAGATGCTGCGCTACTGCAAGGTGATCCGTGTGATTGCCCACTCGCAGGTAAACCAAAATAAATATCTTTTAATGTACATTACGACGTCCTTGGCCTTGTTGCGCCTCTGTTGCTGGGTCCTCGGACTCGGCACCTTTGGTGCGCCTGGCCTAAAAAGCATTTGCGCTGTGGCTTCAATGCACAGTTTAGAAATGCAACGTCGCAGAGCAAACTGCCCCTCGGGTGGCGGAGCTTGATATATTCCAGTAACGGTGCGGAGCCGCTCAGGCTATGATAGCGCGGTTAAACCATATCACGCACAGTCCCAAAACACAAACGCTTGCGATTCAAAGAAGCTAACGAAAGTATTCTTGATTTTCCATTTAGATCCGCTTGATCAAGCAGCGCCAAAAGAAGGCTCACGTTATGGAGATCCAGCTGAACGGTGGCTCCATCGAAGATAAGGTCAAGTGGGCCCGTGAGCACCTGGAGAAGCCTATCCAGGTCAGCAATGTGTTCGGCCAGGACGAGATGATCGACTGCGTCGGCGTGACCAAGGGTAAGGGTTTCAAGGGTGTCACTTCCCGTTGGCACACCAAGAAGCTGCCCCGCAAGACCCACAAGGGTCTGCGCAAGGTTGCCTGTATTGGAGCCTGGCATCCGTCGCGTGTGTCCACCACCGTGGCACGTGCCGGTCAGAAGGGCTACCACCACCGTACCGAGATCAACAAGAAGATCTACCGCATCGGTGCTGGCATCCACACCAAGGACGGCAAGGTAATTACTCAAGGCCATTATGTATTGATGACCATACTCTTCGGCTGATTATTCTGTTGCACTGATGATAAAAAACCAAAATACAACGACATCGAACTATAAAAAGCTTGATAAACCGTGATATTTATAATGATAGGACTGATTACAACAGAACTCAGCCGAATGGGATTGAGTCCCAAGCCTCGCTTTAAAATTGACGTGTACTAACTAACCCAAATCTTAATTATTTGCAGGTCATCAAGAACAACGCCTCCACCGAGTACGATCTGACCGACAAGAGCATCACCCCCATGGGTGGCTTCCCCCACTATGGTGAGGTCAACAACGACTTCGTCATGATCAAGGGCTGCTGCATCGGCTCCAAGAAGCGCATCATCACCCTGCGCAAGTCGCTGTTGAAGCACACCAAGCGCTCTGCTCTGGAACAGATCAAGCTCAAGTTCATCGACACCTCGTCCAAGATGGGTCATGGTCGCTTCCAGACCCCTGCCGACAAGCTGGCCTTCATGGGTCCGCTCAAGAAGGATCGTCTCAAGGAGGAGGCCGCTGCCGCCAGCGCTGCTGCCGCCGCCGCCGCCACCACCGCGACCGCTTAAGCTGCTTAACCATAAGTCGCATCTGCCTGCTTCTACCGTCTATTGCAGCGGTAGAGCGGCAGTTAATAAAAATTTTGGTTTTCAATAAGCTAATTAAGAAATGTTTGCATTTTATTTTGGCCCAGCTGAGGCTGAGTTTCAGTTACATTTAGATATTGGCCCTATGGGAAAACTCTGCAAGTCTTTAAAGCAAGGTCTACCAACTGACCGAGCTCTCCTTGAAGATTCTTATACTTACATATATGCTGTATATATTGACATTGAATGGGGCGAAGAAGATACCCTAATATCATCATTACCTTTGCCAGTAGCAAGTTGTATACCTACTCTTCCCAAACATTAAGCGAATTGTGATTTTAGCACTATCTGCTCGGGGCTGTATTATGTGTATATAAATATGCTTAAGTCATCAAATGTTACATTGTTTAGACTATCTTGGTTCCCTCGACGATCTTCTCGTTGTCATAGATCTCCTTGGCGTAGCACAGGTTGGGATAGTCGAAGGCGGCGCCGTAGCGGTTCTTGCATCCGGAGGTGGACTTCTCGCCGGGAGTGTAGACAGGTTTGCCCACAATGTTCGAGGTGGCGAAGTTGCAGGTGAGCACAAAGTGGTTGTAGAAATCCTTGGAGAAACGCACGGCAGCGCATCCCACATGAGTGTTCTTCTCAGCCACGGCAATGGTGAACTTGGCGATGTTCTTGTTGGGCAGCTCCTCGGGGAAATTGGCCAGGATGTCGGGAGATGCATTCGAGCGTTCGGCAAACCAATTCTCGATCTGCTCCTTAATGATCTCGGCGTCTGTGTACTCGGACTCGGCTCCACTGTAGCTGAAGATGGCGTTGTTTTGGCCAGCATATGCGAATCTCTCCGTGCTGCGGCACTTGTCCGGTAGGGACTCACAGGTCTTGACGTTGAGGAGAGCCAGATGGGAGAGTTCTTCGCACCAGGACATCTTGGCCATGCGAATGGCTACGGGTAAGCCTTCTATTTGACCCCCAGCTACTTTGTTGCGGATCTCGTTGAACAGGGTAAGAATGAGCTTGTGGTGTGGCTCGATCTTAATTTCTCGCACATCCTTTGCACAGTTATCACTGAAGTTCTGAAGGAGAAGTGTTAGAGGTGGAGTTGGAGATGTATAGGGTGCAACTTACTCCCTTGTTATTGCAGGCGATATGCTTATCCAGGCAAGTAGGCAGGGCGCAGTAGTCCACTGCTTTGGCGAAACCAACCAGAGCAACTGTCAACAGCAGGAAACCAAATGTCTTGACCATTGTAAGGCTTGCACTTTGCTTACTAACTTAACTAACTCAACTAACCGGCTTTTATAGTCGTATTGCCTGGATAAATTTTGTTTAATTAGTTGGAAAAGCTATTGGAATGCAGAGATTCTCCTGAAAACAATCGCACACTTGACAGGTGGTGCTTTGAAACTTGAGGAGTGCAAGAGCGTATTTGCGTAGTCCTATAAATAGTGGCCCATGACTGGTAGCAGTTCAGTTGGAAACCAATTGCCAAGATCACAATGAAGGTATTCATTGTTCTAGCTGTCCTGTTTGGAGTCGCCGTTGCTGTGGACTACTGCGCCCTGCCGACGTGTCTGGATAAACATATTGCCTGCAATAACAAAGGAGTAAGTTATAGAATCTCAGTCTGACTTCTACTCACTCACTCGACTCCTTCAGAACTTCAGTGAAAACTGTGCCAAGGATGTGCGAGAAATTAAGATCGAGCCACACCACAAGCTCATTCTTACCCTGTTCAACGAGATCCGCAACAAAGTAGCTGGGGGCCAAATAGAAGGCTTACCCGTAGCCATTCGCATGGCCAAGATGTCCTGGTGCGAAGAACTCTCCCATCTGGCTCTCCTCAACGTCAAGACCTGTGAGTCCCTACCGGACAAGTGCCGCAGCACGGAGAGATTCGCATATGCTGGCCAAAACAACGCCATCTTCAGCTACAGTGGAGCCGAGTCCGAGTACACAGACGCCGAGATCATTAAGGAGCAGATCGAGAATTGGTTTGCCGAACGCTCGAATGCATCTCCCGACATCCTGGCCAACTTCCCCGAGGAGCTGCCCAACAAGAACATCGCCAAGTTCACCATTGCCGTGGCTGAGAAGAACACTCATGTGGGATGCGCTGCCGTGCGTTTCTCCAAGGATTTCTACAACCACTTTGTGCTCACCTGCAACTTCGCCACCTCGAACATTGTGGGCAAACCTGTCTATACTCCCGGCGAGAAGTCCACCTCCGGATGCAAGAACCGCTACGGCGCCGCCTTCGACTATCCCAACCTGTGCTACGCCAAGGAGATCTATGACAACGAGAAGATCGTCCAGGGAACCAAGATGATCTAAGCAACAAAGGATACGAAAGTAATGGAGAAATTGAATTTTGATTTATGTAACTTATGTACTTAGACAGTTGAATATGGAATAAATTCCAGAAAGAAACGAAAGCAATAATTTGCTGAGAAAATAACGGCTTCAGGACATCAGCTGTGTTGCCCACCAAGTTGGCAGCGCCTATTGTTGTGTTCACATTCCCATTAATTGCGGGCTGTGCGGTATATTATCTTTTATGCTGTGTATAAAAAAAACAAACAAACAAAATATTCTTTTAAAAGGCTAAAACCATTATTTTACCTTCATCACCTCAATATCTTATATTAACACTCATGTAAAGTCTACCTACATATAAGAAATTTATTTGTTTGCTAGTATTTTATATTACTGGATATTCCGTAGTCGAGACGGTTTTGCATACACATCCGATTTTTTTGTGGGAAATTTTCCGCCGGCTCGAAATGTTACGCGAAGCTTTGAGGACGGGCAGCAGGCGATGGTACAGCTACAAGTCGGTGCGTCGCCCTAACCTAGGTGCCAGCAGTGTCCCAAAGGCTGAGCCGGTGAAGGAACAGCCGGGAGCTGCACCTGACAATGGCAGTCTGGCCAAGCAACTGCGGGCCAAGATTCTGGCCACTGGTCCCATAACAGTGGCTGAATACATGCGCGAGGTGCTGACAAATCCCCAGGCCGGCTACTACATGAACCGGGATGTGTTTGGACGCGAGGGCGACTTCATAACTTCTCCGGAAATATCGCAAATCTTCGGGGAGGTAAGTTATCCGCATTTATTGTTCGCTCATTGAGCTCTATCTTCCAACAGCTCGTGGGAGTGTGGCTGGTGAGCGAGTGGCGCAAAATGGGCAGCCCATCGCCTTTCCAACTGGTGGAACTGGGACCCGGTCGCGGAACCTTGGCCAGAGATGTGATGAAGGTGATAACCAAATTTAAACTGGGTGCCGAGTTTTCCATGCACATGGTGGAGGTTAGCCCCTTCCTGAGCAAGGCCCAGGCCCAGCGGTTTTGCTATACCCACGACACCTTACCGGAGGACTCCCAACTACCTCACTATCAAGTTGGAACCACTGCCACAGGAACCAAAGCATATTGGCATCGCCGACTAGAAGATGTGCCACCGGGATTCTCGCTCGTGCTGGCACATGAGTTTTTCGATGCCCTGCCTGTGCACAAGCTCCAGCTGGTCGATGGAAAGTGGCAAGAGGTGCTTATCGATGTGGCTCCCGGGCCGGATAAGGAGCTTAGTCGAGCCGACTTTCGATACGTGCTTTCCCGCAGTCAAACGCCTGTATCGAGCGTTTTCCAAGCCATGCCCGGGGAGACACGCTCGTGCCTGGAGTATTCCCTGGAAACAGAACGACAGATCGGGCTCTTAGCCGAGCGAATCGAAAAAAATGGAGGCATTGCGTTGATCATGGACTACGGACACTTTGGCGAGAAGACAGATACCTTCCGGGCCTTTAAACAACACGCTCTACACGAACCCCTGCTAGATCCAGGCAGCGCCGATCTCACGGCCGATGTGGACTTTAAGCTGGTTAGGCACACAGCTGAGAGCCGTGGAAGCCTCCACTGCTGCGGCCCTGTGGAGCAGGGTCTGTTCCTGCAGCGTATGCAGGGAGAGGCTAGGTTGGAGCAACTGTTGGCACATGCCCTACCCGAAAATCAGCAGATTATACGATCCGGCTACGAAATGCTCACTAATCCGGCTCAAATGGGCAGCCGCTTCAAATTCCTGGCCATGTTTCCCGGCGTTCTGGCTTCCCACCTCGAAAAATATCCGGTGGTCGGGTTTAGTTAGTGATGAATACAACTCCGATGTAAGGTTATAAAAATGTTGCATATGATTGTTAAACAAAATACGAATGCTATTTCTTCTGGAATGATGCGTTGATCGCCTGCATCTCGGTGGTGGTGAACTGGAGCACCGCTGAGATGGCGTTCAACATATGACGCTTGCCATCCGCATCCCGGGTCACGATGTAGCTTATGATCACGTTCTTCAGGTACTCCAGATTGGCGCCCTCGCGCGTCTTGCAGCGCTCGAGCCTGGAATGCAAAAGCATGGATTAGGAGTGAGTGAGAAGGTACATTAAGGACTCAAGACAAACCTGTCCACCTGCTCCTCGAGGCATTCGATCTTCTCATGCATCTCCTGCTGCGACGTGACCTTGTCTTGGATGGCCTTCCTCAACGTTGATTCAGCGGCGTATTTAGCCTTGCGAAGAGTCGTGATTTCGATGTCCTTGCGGGCCAATTCGTTAGCATAGTGCAGCATGTGGCAGTTTTCACCCAGCGACATCTTCTTCGAGCGTACCTTCAGTTTTTTTTCCCGCTCTCGCTGCTCACCCTCCACCTCGACACTGTCGGCATCCGATGAGTAGGCCAGGGACTCGGCGGCGCCTTCCAAAGGGGGAGGGACCAGTGAGCTCCCCACTCCCGTGGCCGAGTGGAACACCTCGAAGGAGGTCTGCAGAGTTTTAATCTCCTGCTCCTTCTCGTCGAGCAGTTGCAGCGATCGCTGGCGCTGCTTCTGCAGCAACTGCTCCAGCTCGTTCAGCTTGCAGCGTGTCTCGTTCTCCAGTTCGGCCTTTGCTTCCTGCCATTTGGTTCGTTCGTTTTTCAATGCCAGCCGCAGCTTTTCACCTTGCTGTTTTAGCTCAACTTCCGCGTCATCGATATTGCGGTTGAGCACCTGAACTTTTTCCTGGAGTGTCTGGATGTGCGACTGCTGCAGTTGTGCCTTTTGTTCGAGAAGCTGCCGCTGCTGTTTGGATGCCTCCAGCATTTGCTGAACTCCCTGGAGCTGCTGTTCGCAATGTATGTGGCTTTCGGCTGCCGTTGAGTTTTTGCCGCTAAGGGAGAGGATCTCTCCCAGATCCAGGGGATTGGCCGAACGGGCATTGGCACTGGTTAGGAGCTTCTTTAGGCGGACCATCTCCTCCACAAGGGTAGCCACATCCACATCATCGTTGACAGACTTAAGACTGGATATTGGCCGGGTATGTGCTTGTTCCAGATCTTGAAGCTGCTGTTTTAGCGCATGAATACTCTCCTGATCCTGCTGCCGCAGCCGATCATAGCTGCCAACGGTGGTGCTAAGCTCTGCTAAACGCGCCTCCAAGCTAGCCACGCGGTCCTCATGCAGCGCCGCCTGCCTGCGACTCTGTTCCTCCGCTCGCAGAACACGTCTCTGCTCCTGGCGAATAGCCACAGAATGTTGCTCCTTCAGTTGCTGCATCTCTAGACGCACCTGCTGGAGGACAGCGGCGCTATCCGCATTGGCAGCAGTAGCCGCTGACTGCTCTGCCTTGGCCTGAAACTGTTTCAGCTGGGAACGGGCTTCCTTTAGTTGAGATTGCAGGTCGCGAAGGCGACTGTTCTCCGCCTCATTGCTGGCAAACTGGGTCTTGAAATTGTTCAGCTGCATCTCTATGTTGTCCTTGAGGTGTCGTTCGTCGGCATAGAGCTTCTGCAGCTCGCGGATCATAAGCATCTGGTTGTTGGTCTCCTTCTCGCGCTCCTGGCGCTCAACAATCCACTTGGCCTTGACCTCGTCAACATCGCTTTTGGCACGGGCTGCCTGCTCTTTGGCTCGTGCATGCAGCTCCTGGATGGTTTGCTCTTTTTGGGTGATTTGGCTTCGCAGTTGCTTCTTGTCCGCCTGAAAGGACGCTTCCATGCGTGACTTCTCCGCGGAGAGCGTGGCCAGCGAGTTCATCAGTGTGATTATCTGCGTTTGCAGCTGCCCTTCGGCAGGAGCAGCAGTTGGAGTGGCGGCCGCTGCCCCTTCTTCCGCACCATCCGCACTATCTGTGCTGGTGTTTTGGGATGCTACCTCTCTGGCAGGAGATCCTGAATCTCCAACGGCCGTGGCTTCCGCATGCGCCGCCAGACTCGTCTCCAGAGCCTCCTTCTCCTTCAGCAGTCCCTTGTAGGCAGTGACCACGTCTGCAATTGGGTCAACATAACTGTAGGTGCATTAAGAAATCTGTGTTATTTACCTTTAAGGCGCTTTTCGTATCGTCCGAGTTGCTCCTTCTGCGTGGAGACCAGAGCCTCCAGCTCTCTCTGACGCTTCTCCATCTCGTTTCGTGGTGCAAGTACCCGGTTCGCTGTTAGTTGCCCTAAATATTCAACTTATTTCTATCCCGTGGCATTTTTGCATTTCCTTCAATTAACAATTTTATTGTAGCAGCTGGCAAGCTTAGCAGGCGGCGCTGCCAACTTGTTTGGTCTGCTGAGTGACTAATTTGTGTAATTTGAATACTTTTTTGGGAAATCAATTTAATCAATTTTAAATATAAAAAATGCATAGAGAAATATATATTTTAGTTCATTTAAAAAATAGCGGCATTTGCGTTTTTTTTTAAATGAATTTCACTAATAAAAAGAATTTTTTCTTATGTACATAACATTTTTCTTTCATCATTTATTTAATAACTCACATTTAATAATAACTGTCCCTTTTTAAATATAATTTATATAATATAAATTAATTAACTAAATTATATTTCCAATCTTAGTTCTGTTAATAAATATCATATATTAAGTATTGGCTTCATTTCAGTAATCTAATTTGTGGTATTTAATTACAGGTTCATTCGTTGTCCTCATCCTTCATCATCTGATCAATTAGTCGCTTCCTCTCCTCGGCCTGTCGCATCTTCCTCATAACTAAGTCTTCATAGTCTCTATCAGATGCCGTGCTTCCAGCGTCGGATGACTTTTGTGTCTGCTGAACTCCAGCCGGCGGCGTAACCCACTCGAACTGCAGAGGCTTCGCGGGATCGCCCTTCTCGTAGGCCAACACCATATCGCAGGCCTCACGGGTGCCCAGCTCGACCATGGCGCGTCCGCGCCGCTTGCTGTTCAACACCAGGGCAACCACTTCGCCGTACTTCTTCAGGTACTTGAGAAGCTGCTCCTGCGTGTAATCCTGACCGGGGTCGGCCTTCCACTTGATCTTGATGCGATGCTGGGCGGAATCAAATTTGGCTGGCTTTTGCTGCAGTTTTTTAAGCTCCGCATGGCTGCGTTGCAGTTGCTCCCGCATTGCACGCTGCTCCTCTTCCAGAAGACGGGATCCCTCTCTCCTCAGTCGCTCGATCTGATCCTGCAGCAGCTCCTCATCGCTTCGAACCACCGTGTTATAGGGCTGGCTTTTCTGCAGATTGTGTAGTGCCTCCCGCTCGCGCTGCTCTAGCTCCTGCTTCAATTTTTGCCGCTTGCTGTCCAACTGCCGGCTCCTCAGCTCCGCCGCCTTCTTGGCTCTCAGCACCTTGTCATACGCAGCGCGGGCAGACTCATCGGTAAGGATCTCCAACGCCTTGGACAGCTCATGGAAGCGTTCGGCCGCTTGCGGATTGTCAGGATTCTTGTCCGGATGGCAATCGAGGGCTCGTTTGCGATACGCTTTCCGTATCTCATTTTGTTCAGCTTCAATGGAAATGCCCAAAAGATCGTATAGATTGATGTCACTGAACTTTTTGCTAGCCATTTTGCTGGAAGTATAACCAGTAGTTAATTATTCCGGGCGATTTGACAATATTAAGTGTATTTCACAACGGTGAGCCGGCTAGCAATAAAATGGAAATACAAAATGTTTCGATTGTTTACAAAACGATGCGTCGCTCGATCAGCTGTTCTGTGCAGCAAGTTGGCAGCCCCGCAACACAACGTGCCCTGTTGTTTGGCGTGGATTTTGGGACTCATTGCAATCCTCCACGAAATAGCCAATGATTTGACAAGACCAGGATCAACCGATAAGCACGGCATGAGCATCTATCACGACGAGGTGGAAATCGAGGACTTCGAGTACGACGAGGAGGAGGAGATGTATTATTATCCGTGTCCCTGCGGAGATCGATTTCAGATCTCCAAGGTAACAACGACGCGTATACGCAACATTTCCGGACAAGAACGTAATTTGATAATTTTCCATTCCCACAGGAAGAGCTAATTGAGGGCGAGGAAGTGGCCACCTGTCCCAGCTGTTCACTGATAGTTAAGGTCATTTACGATCCGGTAAGTGACGCATCCATCCGCCTTTTTTCTTTTTGGAATTTTCCAATAACTTACAGCCTGCGATTTTGTAGGAAATGTTCAAGGCAGAGGAAGACGAGGAGACGGCACTAAACGATAAGCTTAGCGACCTAAAGCTCGAGAAGAACTAAGGTTACAGTGGAAATTGGTGTAATTAAATAGTTTTTATTTATATAATTTTATATATAGACTTTGTTTTAGTGTAAATAATACGTTGACTAGTAAAACAATGAGTTCAAATTATTTAAGCTCGCGGAAACATTACAATTTGTTATGGATTTCGTTTGTGTGATAAAAATGATTTATATATTGTACAATATCTAGAACTAAAAACAATTGTAATTAAAAGGTATGTATATTGCACTGAGCACTTTTCGGTTTTCGGGTGGAGCGCATCCCGAAACGAAAAAGAAGTGTAAATTTCGAAACACAAATCAAAGGAACTATGGCAGACCAACTGGTGTGTGGAAATGTGATTAGTACAGAATTACATACAGTGGAAAGCGGCTGGAAAAATATATATATATATATGTGTATGTATATAACATACACAGTTGCCACTTTCTGCTTACGGCTTAGGAATTCGACTTAAACTTAGCTCGTAAATATTGTTGATCGTGCAGCATGCCTGGGCTTGGACTTTCTTAGCTTTGGATTTCTTTTAGAGAGCGTGCTCGTTCAGCAAATGAGCGGAGGAGAAGAGCCAACTGCTCCTCCAATTAGATGCGTTTAGATGCCGCCTGAAAGGATTCTTCGAGTGTGGAGAGTCAGATATGACTACTGTTCCAGCCAAGATCCGGTGGCGGCATTGGGTGACTTAAGCTTTACGGATTGCAAGTTCATTGTTTAGATATTTAACCATGTCAATGTTGATTCATACTCACCTTGATATTGAACTGCTTCAGAGTGCTTTCCAGGGCCATAGCGTTGCCGGAAAAGTACGCTGCGATGGCGTTATGCAGCAAGATCAGTTGCTTGTGCATCACTTTAATCTGTTGGTAGTATTATCGTAAATGTTAAATCATTGAGTTCTTTTAAATGAGCCAAGCTTACGCGGTTTTCGTCGAGAAATTGCATTTTAACGGCCACGTCAGAGCGAAGCTTCTCGTACTGCTCCTTGTGCTGCGCATAGCTGCGCTGAGTCTCCTCCAGAGCTGTGGCCGAGGGCGTCAGTTCCGGCTTCGTGTTCTCTAAGTCCATGCGGTAGGCATCAAATTCGATTCTTAAATACAGAGAACGGAGTTGTGCGCCAATTTGTGTAGGTGAAACTTGTTCTGATAAGCTTACTCCTTACCTGGCCGTTTCATACTGTCGTATCGTCAGCAGTGTGTCGTCAATCGTCTTGTTGCACAGCGTGTTCACCGACGATATGAAAAAGTTGAGCGCGTTTAGCAGCAGTTCCCCATTCTTGGTCAGGTTACGCTGCGTCTCCGAATTGCAGGTGAACTCCTTTTGGAGCTCTGGGTTCTTCTGCGCCAGATCGGCAAACGAATCGGCCAACGCATGCTGGGTGACGACCACATGCTGGAAATGCGAGCTGAAGGCGCGCGTTAGCCGCAAAATGGACAGATACTTGCGCTGCGTCTCGCGCAGCTGCTCGATCTGAGCCTCTAGCTCAGAGTCCACCGTGCGCTGTGACTTGCCCAGCTTCTCCAGCATTATCTGGCGCGTGCACTTGTATGTGGATATGCTCCAATTTTTGAGGCTGTCGATCTTGGAAGCACTTGTGCGTATGAGGCTGCCGCTCCCGCTGTCTGTCGGGCTGAGGATGCCATTGCCAGACGGCGGGCTTATCGGCGACATCGGCGTGGTGGGTGCTGTGTGGGAAATCGATTTATGCGATGAGTCAGATTTGGTCTGGCCGGGAACACTGATATGCCAGTGGCTCACCTGAGTGGTTCCGCAATGGCAGACTGTTTGGGGCACTGAAGGGACGAACGCCGCCGGTTCCAACTAGGCCGCCACTGCCGCCGCCGCCGATAATGCTGTGGCTACTGGAGCTCCCAATGACCATGCTGCCGCCTTCGGTGCCCGTGTGCACCGCTCCGCAGCTGTCGTTCAGCGAGGGCGCATCTTTTAGCATCTCGTGAATGCTTCGCTCGCGTTCCGCCATATCAATCGCGCTTTATCAGTTTCCAACGCTATTTAATTGCCTTCGGAAAATTGTTTTTCGTCGGGGTTTATGTGTGTGTGTTCGGTGGGTGGAGGAGCGGACGGCGGCGCTTCAACTTCAACGCGGAAATCAATATCGCACTCTGTGCGAAGTAAGACCCCGATGTCGAATGCCAATTCTCCACGCCAAGCTTATCGTTATGCCCAGTATCTCTTAAAATTTGTTTTAAACTTCAACAAACTGTCTTCCGCAAAGCTGAAAATAAGTGTGACCGAGCAGTGAACGTTTTTCAAATACCGCACTTTCATGGCTTTGTAGCTTGTACTGCCAGCCGCCGGCTTTCAGTATTTTCATTACAAATACAATGTTTATTGTCGCGTCGTATTGAAAGGGAAACTTAAAGATTACGGTGATTGAGCGAATTATATGAGCCCTGGATAAACGAAGCATTGAGTTTCATCATTAAAATTACTATGAATACAAGAAAAACATACTACAGGAAAAGAAAGACAAAAATCTAAGACTCCTGGTATTTTTTAGAAGACAGTCTGCGGTCAGACTAAAGTAAAAACAATTTTTGGGGGTTTTATGAAAACCCTTTTCCTCCTTGATTCGTGTGTTGTTTGTTATTTAGTACCTGCCAAAGATGGTTTACCTTGATATAATACTGGGACTAGGCGTCGTGTTGCTGTCAGCCGCCGTCGCTATCTACTTAAGCACACCCAGTTACGATCAAACGACACCTCATTACGATCGCCCCCGCAACGATCAGGACGATAATGGTGAAGAGCTCCATAATGCCAAAAAAGTTAAACGCAACTTAATTAAACAGCAGAAGAGCTGCAGGTTCGTTCATTTTTCGGCACCATCCAACAGCAACTGAATTCTGAAACTGATTATTTAATTGCAGCCAGCCGGGTGACAAGTGCTCTGTGTGCCTTACGGAAATGCTGGAGGAGGACATGCTAAAGATGAAGTGTGCCCATGCCTTGCACAAGGATTGCTTTGAGGAATATCGATACTTGTCCAGGAACTGTCCACTTTGCAACAAGATCGTAAATCCCAGTCTGCCCGGCGACAACTGCACAATTTGCCTGTACCCTCTGGAGAGGAAAGACATGGTGTTTCTTCGTTGCCATCACGCTATGCACAAAGATTGCTACAAGAAGTTTATTGATAGTCGAGCCAAAGTCTGCCCACTCTGCCGGGAGGAATTGTAAGAGTTCCAGAGTAGCATCCACAAAAACAAGCACAAAAACAGCTATAAGCGAAGAACGGGCACAGCAGTTAGTTAAGAAATCCGAGAACCCTCGGCCTTGATCTTAATCGATCGACAAAAGCGATAAGCAATCAAAGAAAGTCTGTCTTAGCGTTTAATTGTCATACTCTTTTTCTAAATAAACAACACAAAATGCCTTAGAGGAATGCCTCCAGTACAGGTGACGCAATCAGACTCCAGCTCTCCCGCCAGCGCAGCTCCTGGAACTGCTGCAGGCTGCGTTGGAAGCCAGCTCGCGTCTCCAAAATGCTTGGGTTTTTCGGGAAGTGCTCGAACCAAATTCGTAGTTGTTCAGCCAGCTGAATGTGGTCTGCAAACACGAAGCCATTCTCGCCGTGCTTCACCAGCTCGTTCAAGCTGAAAAGAATATTAAGAGTTAAAAACAAGTATCTATGGATTGCGTGTATATATGTCATAAATAATTTTCCTACGTTAAAAATATTTGATTATTTTCTCTATAGTTGATACCGAAGTGCATAGAACCTACCATTTGAAATCATAGGCGCATACGGGAAGGCCGCTGCCGAACATGTCCACCACCTTCATGGGTAGATCAAGGCCACTGGTGCTCCAGTGAAGGCACACTCCGAGATCGGCGCTGGCCAGCACAGTGGGATAGTCTTCGATCTCCAGCCAAGGCGTGATCACAGACACCTTTTTCCACTGCAACCGGGCGATCTCCGCCGTATAGTGCTCTTTTTGCGGACCCTTTCCGGTAATGATGCACAGCAGAGAGGGATACACTAATGGCTCGGCCTGCGCTGTCTCCTCGTACGATTGCAGGGCCTTTAGGAGGATGCCAAAGTCCTCGTCCTGCGTCCAGCTGGTGCTGGATACCAAAACAGCATGCCGTTGATGCTTGTATTGCACGCTACCATTGGCCAGCTTTTGAGTAAGTGCTGTGGCCTCTACCACATCGGACTGGTTGTTAACCGCGCTTTGGAATTGCGGATAATCTTTGGCGAGCTTTAGAAACAGCTCGTGTTTCTGGGCCAGATCAATGGGGTGAAACTGCGTGGGCGCTCGATCATAAAGAACGTTTACCGGCCTAAGATTGATAAAGAAGATTTAAAGGGGTTCTTAACTAAGCATGGCTTAATTTTCTCACCCAATCTTCCAGTTTTCCTGGAGGTCCTCCTGCATCGCCCGCGTCACACAGAAGTGAGTGTGCGCCTTGGAGCCAAAGTAGCGCTCTAGACGCCGTACCAATCGGATCAGTGGACCTTTCTCTCCGCTGGACATGCCTAGGGCAAGCACTGTGTAGGTGTAGTTGTGCCAATCAATGGCCAGCTTAGTCCGCGTGAGGGCGCAGTACAGGTAGCACACAATCAGCGTAGGGATGCCTGGCGGATTCTGGACGAGCAGGAAGCTGGGCCGTCGTATGGAGATAAGGGCCATCAGGAGGCTGAGCGTCTGCCAAAAGGCCTTGAAGAGCAGTCGCAGCTTGGGCGTGAGGTTGGTCACCGGCACTGCCGTCAGTTCGTGGATGCGGCAGCGTGGCTGCTGGGTAAGTGCCTCCAGAGGCCTCGTCTCCAGGTAGCCGATGATGTCCACGTGGTAGTTCTCCTCCAGCAGGCTCTGGGCATGGTACTGCATACGTGGGCTACGTCCAATGTCGCCTAACACTATGACGCAAGCGTTTCGCTTCTTCGGCGGCACTTCCGACATCGCGGGGCAGGGCAAATAGGAAATGATCAATATCTAAAGGAAATTGCGCGTTTTGTTTGTGGTTGAAATCCTGCGGAACAGTGTGGCTGCTCCACCGTTGGAAAATCAGTGATACCGTGACTTCGCCGACCAAAAATACCATTCGGGCTAGTAGTTCTTTTAATACTACTAATATAAAAATAGCTAGATCTAGTGGATGCAAAGGAATAATATTTATAATGTATATTCCTGTATTTTTTTCAAAAATAAATAAAGAAAAATAATAACATATAATAGAATAATACCAATTTAGCTGTTCCCATGTTAGGGAATACCCTCAATATATAGTAGGCACTAATAGGTGAAATGAGTAAGTCCAAGAATATATTGGTAAAATTATGGAAATCTTTTAAACTTAATAATTAATTACTTAGGTAAGTGTTATTTTTGTTACCATTTTTTTATATATTTTTTGAATATATAAATAAATAAATATATTAAATATATTTGTTTTTAGCTTTTATTGGATTTTTTTTATCATATTTTAAGCTTTTTTTTATTCCCGTCAAAAACGGACTTTTTTTTTGTAGTTGTCAGCACTGTTCGCCATTCGCTATTCAACGTTCAACGAAGTCGGATGTGTTCGGGCGCGAGTTCGGCAGTTTCTTAACGGGACATCAGCTCTGCGTGTGTGTGCGCGTGTGCGTCGTTGCGTGTGTTTACCCGCAAAGCTATGCTACAATATTTGAAGCAACTAATGCTGATATAGAGGAAATAATCAAATTAAATACAAAGTGAGACAAAAGCAAAGCAAAAACCAAAGTAAAGTCTGCCATTTTGTGGTTTACCGTTCATCAGACAGCCGCAAATTCGCCGGTAAGTAAAATTAGGAAAATCAGTCGCGACTGCCGTTATTTTACGCATTTTCGCCGGCAAAACAAGCCGGTTTTCCACCCCCCAATTGGCGCCTGTCTACGCGGGAGTGTATGTGCGTGTGTTTTGGGGGTGTGTATGTCTGCATGTGGGGTTATTTCAAACCATCGAATTTCGATGAAGTGGAAATTCAAATTTTTGAACACCGTGCACTACTAGTTGCCGTACATCCTTCCGCGGATTTCGTTCTTTATTTATGCACATTTATTCGCTTAGGATTATTCTTGTGCCATCATAAAATTTGTCATACGAGTGTCTGGCTGTGCAGACATACAGTGAAGCCTCCTGAAAGGAAAAGCCTCCCGAAAGGACATTAATAATATTCATAAAACGAAAAATTACTTACTTATTTCAAAGCTGAAATCAGTGATAGTTCTCTGGGCAACAAGAATTCACTTCCCAACAAACTATGATTTGTTTAATCCACTAAGGATTCACTGTAAGTGTGCTCGTGTGCTACACGTACTTTATCCCATTAGGCCCGTCTGCAATTCCTGATCCAGACGCGATACTCTCTCGCTCGTTGTCCTTCCGCTTCCTGCGTCATTCGCAAAAGGCAAATAGCCAACCTGCCACCCCCAAGTGGGCGGTGGGTGGTTGCACTGCTTTCCTCTGGGCGAGCGCTCCTCAGGGGTGAGTGCCTGGCTGCTGCTCTTGTCTCGTGGGGTTGGCCAAGCCTTGGCGCAAGCTTCCACTGTGGATTTTTGATTTCTGTGCGGCTTTTATTGCGCTGCAGAAGTTTTCGCGCTCCTGTCGCCTTTTTTGCAGCTCCCTAGCTTCTTCCCATTCCCTATTGTGGCCATTTGGCATAGAAAAGTTATCGTCGGTCTAGACACGGGTCGTCAAAGGTATATATTTTTTATATATTAAATAGTTTTGCGGCTTTGAATTATGTATGAGGTGATTGTTAATGAAAATTAAGAGATTTAGGAATTAGTAAACTTAAATAAACTGAAACTATGTCAAGAAACGCTTTATAGAATCAATATAAGCCCAAAAAATGTCGATTATTCGATTGAATAATTTAGATGTAAAATGAATTAAATCCAATTTAAATATAAGCAAATATATTAAATATCTTAAGCAATGATTATTCCGAATTAATACTAAGCATGTCGAGCTTAATATAAATTCAATTTATTGTTTTGTATAATAAAGTTTGGATTTTTCTAACTATCTATAAATAAATATAATCTTTATATATATTTTCCTATAATATCTGGCCTAATTCATATTATGGCACGGTTACGGCTCCCTCTATCTGTTTTAAACTTAAAAGCTAAATTCACCTTATGCTTTGTCTTTGAAGATATTTGATATTTCTTACAATTAGTAACTACAGGGATTTAACCAATTATTTAAATTGTGCATCTTTACATTGCTGTGAATGCACTTTCTCCCTGCCATAACTTGTTTTCACTTTAGTGGGATTAAATTTAACTTCATTTAATTTGAATTTATGTAATACAATTTACTGTTGGCAAAGAACTACAAATTCAATTTATCTATTTCAGGTTCCTCGGCAAAACATATCAAGGAAGGGATTAATTTTCGACTGAGAAATTCACTTTAAACAGCGTTCCAGAGAGAATAACTTGGCCAGGTAAGCTACCCAGCAAAAGGGCATGTGTGTATATGTGTCTAGGGTGGAAGCGGATGATGAGGCAAGGTGGCTGACTCACCTGAGTCAGGCATCCGAGGCAGTCAGCCTGAATAGTCGATTATCGCTGCATCTAATTTGTATGCCAAAGCTGCTGTCGAGCTGCTGCCCGCATGCATCGCGCTCCGAAAGGCAAGGGCGCGAGCTATTTGAATAATTCGCATCATGATGGACTCCCTTGGATGCCTGGAATAGAGTCTCCGAACGGGGCAGAGCGCTGAGGATTCGGATGGGCAGTGGTGCCGGGAAGACGACGCCGCATGCAGGCAGCTGCGTGAGCTTGTAGAATGCCAGCAGCACACAATGCCAAAATATCCTAAACAAACTTCCGCTTCGCAGACGCCCCGACGGAGTAGAGCTGGCTATAATTAAAATCTGGTCTGGGAGAGACAACGACAAGTGCAGCGCATCCAGGCCCCTTTTCCTATTTTCGTTGGTCCCCCTCCCCTGACCCTCTGGCCCTATTTTTGATTTACATACCAAACACTGAAAAATGCTGACAAAGGAGATATTTGTGATTAAGAATAGTATCGATTTCCAAAAGTATACATCATAAATAATACAAAAAAAAAAGAGATAAGTCATTAGGATTGATATTAAGGAAGATAAAGTCATACTTTATTATCTCTCTATTCTCTGCTGCAATAATATTTGTTCTTAATGTTGTTATTTATTCACAGTTTAGATTCGTATTTTTAATTATAATATCCATTTCACTCTCTGTAAGCAATTAGTTTTTCTGTAAGTGCAGTGCTCAAGATCCCTTCTGGGGCACTGATCGACATCGAGTGTCTTTGACATTTTCGAAATCACAAAGACAAAGTACTTGTGCGGAGAAACTAGCGGCGGAAGTGTTCATTCTCTTTGTCTAACTCGCTGTCTGCTCCTCAATTTGTAGGGTATGGAGGGCAGTAGTAGGGTAATTGGGTTCAATCGCCACACGTGACAAACATGTGGAACAACTTGAACTGGTCTGGACGAGCTCGGAATCAAGAGGCAAATTACGCGGTCCAATTCAGGTAGAACGAGACACGGGTCAATGACTACAGTTCTTTTCTCAGTTAAGCAATTTTTTATGTAGAGCAAAAACTTATTCTAAATAAAGATTCTCTTCTCTTTTCTTTGAAGTTTTTTGTGTTTTTTTTTTTTTTTAAATAATTCAAATTTTTGTAATTCTTTAGCATTGAAGCTAAGATTGGTATTGATGAGGATTCTTGACTCAAAACTGTAATGCTTCAAAAAAGATTTAAGACTTAAAGATTCTTAAAAAATATATTTGTTTATGAAATTAGACTCGCTTTTCTTAAATTTTAAATTAGTACACATTTATTGTACAGTCATTACCTTTTTAAAAATATATTAATGTTGCTGTGAGTTCTTTCAACCTTTTTAGTTTATTATTTAAAATGGAATTTCCTGGTAGAGCAGCATTTAAATCATAAATCCCAAAAAAGATTTTATAGATTTAAATGTCCATTTAAAAAAAAAAAAAAAAAAAAACAATTTCCGTGTAGTCAAAGGAACCGGTAGTTCCGTTCAACTGTCGGATGCAGATGCAAGTTTGCCAGCGGGTCATTTGCGTTGACGCTTTTATCCCCGCACGTGGACACGCGAATGACTGACTGACTGACTGACTGACTGGCAGGTTGACTGACTAACTGACCGAATGAATGACTGACTAACTGACTGACTGACATGCAACAATTGCAAAGAGAAAGGTGCGAGGCGAGGAAGTGATAAACTTCTCTTCTTCCTTGGCTCTGCTCACCAAATTTATGCAGTCCCCCAAGTGAAGGGGTGGGGCGGATCAGAGGGGGGGAAGGGGGATAGCTGGGGTGAGAGTGCCTTGGGCAGCGACAACTGCAGAGTGTTATTAAGTTGAGTTTGTTGTTGTTGTCACCGTTGTTATGGTGTTGTTGTTGCTTTTGTTATGCTTTGACATTTCAGTTGGCCTCTGGTTGGGAGTACAGTGAAATATCTCTATAAGGATTTTTTTTGAGTTCGTTTTAATAAGATTCTACATTTTGTTTAAGGGTCAATAGTTTTGTTTTTATAATCATCCATAAATATAAACGTATAAATATATACAAATAATAAATATATATATTTTGTATAATTATATTAAGGAGTAAGAGACGTAACCCATTTTGGCCTACAAATACTTAAAACTTAAGTGGTTTGGGGCACTAACATTTCCAATTATATTTTGTTTAGGTTTTATTAAATATTTTTTTTTTAAGTAGGGCACATTGTGATTTAGAGAATCTATCAAAACTTGTAGTGTGATTTATGATTTATCCTTGAAAATTAATTTCCAAAATCTATCAAACATAAATAATCTTCATTTGTAAATGAAGAAATCATTTGACTTGCCAAAAGAACAACATTTTCCTGATAATATAAATATAATATATTATAAATATTTCTTGTGAATTTTAGCCTGTAAAGCCCTAAGCAGTACCCACTGTCAGTGCTCTGGCACTCTCATCGTTGGCACTTGCTTTTGCTTGTTGCCTTTGGGCCATATTTTGCACCTTTTACGTTTATTGTGACATTATGCTTTGAATAATGGACGACACAGAAACAACAATAGCAACAACACCACCAACAACAACAGGGCAAACACTTTTTAGAACACAAACCAAATAAACGATAGAATGGTTCCTAGGGAGGGCGGGATGTACTTGGTTGGGTTAGTGCCTGCCACTTTCCTTGTGTATTTTGCATCCTTTTTACATTATGTTTTGATTAAAAACTGAGCCACAGCTTCGCCGCAGCAGCAGCAGCTGGAACACAAAACACACAGAGAGAGAAAAATCAGAAGAAGCGCAAACAAAAGCGAAGAGCAGTGCAAAGGCAAACAGGACATAACAAAGTGCGGTGTGTACCGAGTCCAGTCAAGGCAAGTGGACGTGGCAGGTGGGTGGAGCGGGAGCTGGGGTAAATAGCCTTCACTGCGGCGGTCACTTTCAGGACATCGGAGCGTAAAATAAACATAAAAAAATGTGAAAAAATTTATGTTGCGGCTAAGTGAAAAATGCTGATTAAAATGGCCAAGACCAAGAGCCTCCGCAAATTTATTAAAAGAGGAAAAACCAAAGCAAAAGATGACATAACGTGAATTAAAATAATAATCAGCCATCTTCCTGCTTTTAATATCTTCATGGCTGTGCAAATATCTCGAATGTCATTTTCAAATATCTCGATGTCAGCATCTGCTCCTCGTTTTTGTTTGAATTTAATTAAAATGTTCTTTGTGGCATCTAGTCAGAGTATTAGCATTGGAAAATAGGAAAAGTAGCCTGCATATAGGATGAGTCTTGTGTTGTTTAAAAGCTTTGCCTTTGCCTGTTTTGCTTTAAATTTTAAAGTTTACAATAAAAAAGTAAGTAAACTTTTGCCATCAGTATTCCCTCATTTGCTGTTAAAAAATCCTCATAATTCTGTTAATTTGATACATCATATGCATATATTTTACGTCACGACCGTATATATACCAGTTGAATCGAATTTTAATGAGATGCTCATGTTGGCCATGTTTAACATAATTTCTTTTGTTGGCCACCAAAATGTTCATTTTTCATATCCAGCTTTGAAAACCAATTAAAAAATACCCCTAAAAAACTCAGTGAAGGGAACAGAATGTTACATGTTGCAGAGGACACGGGACCAGAGATATAGGATACAGGACACGCTCCCCTCAGCTGAGCTGTTGGCTTGTCACACCTCCCAAAAAAAAAGGCAGGGGAAAAACCGAAAAGAGCACCGAAACCCGACTCCCCTGCAGTTGGTAAACTCCGTTGCCGCAGAGTGAGTGAGTCATTATGGTGGCAACAGGGTTTTCTGTGGCCACCAGGGCGTCAGGAGGGGTCCAGGGATGGGGCAGTGGCGTTGGCGCCTGTCAGTTTTCGCAAATGAGGTTGAGCCATCTTTCCCAGGAAGGATGTGTGTAAGCCTGCGTGTGTGTTTACGGGGCAGCTGCATTGTCGGGCAATTAAGCGCGGTCCCTGCCGGAAACTAAGCTCGTTTGCACTCAGAAAAATCCTGCTAAGCCAGGATTATGGCGGATGATTAAATAAGCAAGGGAAAATATTATTTAAAGGCAAAATCGTTTTTTTAGGGATTCATATCCAAGAGGTTGCGAAGGCTACAAGTTTTTAACTCATAAGTTAGGATATACTTTATATTTACCTCTTAATTAACTTCTAAATCAACTTATAGAGCTGTTGGGAAATAGAGATGTTCTCAAAAAAGCTACACAAGGATACTTGCTTCTCTCTTTATTAGATCAACTTGTTTAAATTAACAATATAAATGAACAAATATTTTTCATTGTGGTGGTGCCATGGCTGTGATGGGTCTATTCCAGGTGCCTCTCACCTCTCACCTCCCACCACCCCTCTACCCTCTGTCATCATCCCTCCCCTGTCGCCGCCTGGCTCTCTTTTTCACTTTGCCATCTTCAATTTGGGTTCATTGTCGTTTCTCGTGTCTTGTAATCAAACAAATGACTGCGCCCAGGTGTTGCCGCAGGCGTGGCCACACCCACCCAATACGCACACCCACTGCCAACGGTACACAACCAGGGGGAACTCCCTTCTATCCCAACCAATTTGGAGGCATCCTTGTGCCTTTAAAGCTTCTTTCATTGCCTGTCAGTTGCCGGGGTTTTCTGGCTTGGTATCGCTCCTAACGTGCGTTTGCCTTCATTATTGGCTTTTGGCAGGCTCTTCCCGGTGGGCTCCTTCTCCTCGTCCTGGCCCCCATGTGACCCTCGACCTTCCCGTTTTCCCCAGTCGTTGCTGCCTCTTTACTTTTAATGATGCGCAATTTGTCGTTAATTTTTTGGGCATTTTGTTTTATGTTTTATTTTTGCTTCTCATCGTTTTCCAGCTGAGTCTTGCCTGTGTCACTTCCTGTTTCTTGGCTAATACACCGAAGGAAAACTATAGCAAAATAAATAAATATAACTTTGATAAATCAAGGTGTTAAATAAAGGTTTAATTTAAATGAAGTAGAAATGCATACATAGAATGATTTTAAATTAATGTTATACATAAATGAAAATCTTATTTTCCAAGCTATATTTAATAATCGATTCCTTTCTTCCTGTGTATATCCACTGTTGATTTGTCTTTGTTTTGCTTGGCTGTGACTTTGGGGAATTTTTGTTTTATGTGTTTGGGTCGTGCAAAACTTTCTTCGTCGTCGTCATCATCGTTTCATTAATGGCATTTTTAGTTGTTACTCTATTCAGCAAGTTGCCTGTTGTCCTTGTCGCCTTTGTGTTGATCTATGCCCGTTTTGGGGGGCTATTAAAATCTGATTATGTGCTCCAATGGGATTCCGAATACATAGATGGAAAATAGCGGAAGCCCTAACATTTTCCACTAGATTTTCCGCAGCCCGACTTCCGCCCATTGTGTTCATTAAGTTAAGCACTCGTTGAGGCTAAATGGCGCTTAAAGGATTTCCAAAAAAGGAGAGCCAAATGGCAGATAGCAAAAGGATACCAGGGGAGAGCGGAGTAATGCCGGCCACGTGGCAAACCCTTTTACGACTTCATTTTCATTAGCGGCACCATTGCAAAGTGCAAAATCCAGGCAAACCCCATGGTCCACCCACAATGAATGTTTTTGGGGGGCGAAACTATCTCCAAACTACCGAAAAAAATAACTAAAGTGAACCAGAGCCAGACCAAAGCCAGAACCGACAACCGAAACAAATGCCCCGCGGCATTGTGGCAGCTGCGCATCTGTTCATCTGCTCATCCACTGCAACTCCTGCCGGCGGATGCGCTGCACCACCTCATCATCGCTCCAAAGCGGAGTGGGTTTTCCAGGGCAGCGCCAAGGGATAAATAGCAGCTCAGCGGAATCATGGGGTTTTAGTTTAGCAGAATGTACAGTCCCCCCATCAAATACATTTGTGGAAATGTACTTATTATCAGTGTTTATTTATAGAATTTCCGGATGCCTTAGGGTTATTTCCATAAATTACTGAAGATGTAAATTTAATTAGCTATTCGGAAAATGTTTTATAAATGCAAGGCGCTTGAATTCATTTGGAATACACTGTAAAATTCAATTCCTGGAACTCTCCATTATAGCATTAAGTCGGGGGTACATTTTCTGACAAGTTAATAAAATACTATTTTTTAAACAAATAACATCATTAAATAGGCTTACCCAATAAGGGTTTCATGTACTCTAAGGGTTACATTTCTGAGTGATATACATATTTCAAGAACAGCGTTCTTCATGGCTTAAATGCCTATAATAGCCTGAATTCCTTTTAAAGTGTTCCCCGGCACCCAAAAATATCCTTCTGCATTCAAGCTGCATTTTTGTGAATCCCACTCCAGACCAGGCAATCATTTCTTTCCTGCTGCTTCTGGTTATTGTTATGATTGCTTAGAGTGCTGTGTGAAAACAGAGCTGGGAATTCCGAAGGAGCTGGGGCTGCTCCTGCTGCTGCACAACAAGCTTTTAGCCAAGAGGCGGCTCATTTCACTAGACGCCTCATGGAACACCGGGCATTGGCCCAACCGCTTCTCTCCAGCTCCTCCCTGTATCCACGATAGCTCCACCACGTTCCCTCTACGCCCGGTCCAATCCAATTGCCATGCAAATGTGCAACAATTGACAACAGAAACAGGCGCCAGACGAGATGCCATAGTTGGCAAAAGAGTGTCGCTTCGAGGGGGGGTCTGCAGAGGGGGGAAACATGACGCACATGGACATGGACAGACAATTAAGTGTCAAGTTTTTCACGAACATTATAATGGCCAAGGAGCAGGGGGGAGATTGGAATAGCGGGAAACTCTGCAACTAGTGACAACGAGTGTTTTGTGCTGTTTTACATTTGCTTCTGTGTGGAGATAGCGGATGCATAACTACACTGAAAGAAAATCTAACCACTTCAATATTGGTAATTGGAAAATACCAACTAGAATATATAGATATGTTGAATGAAGCCTGATAAGATAGTTAATTATCTATTGCTAATTTAATTAATTTGTAATTAATAGTGTTTCGGCTGGGTAATTTTTGCAGTGTATTTGTATGTCATTGCTATGACATTTGTCAACTGAATGGCGACAAAAGCAAAAACAAAACCGCCCTGTTCCAAGGGCTAGAGTTTGAGGGAGACAGACGACACACAACAGGGCGTATGTGTAACTTCCGGATTTTCTTGTTGTTATTGTGCTTTTCCTTGTCTCTTTATTTGTTGCTTTTGTTTTTGCATTCATTTTTTGATTTTGGATGCTGCCTCGGCAAAGTGGATTATCCTATAGTGTGTGTGTGTGTGTGTGTGTGTGCAGTAGGGATACTTCATTTTCCCCGGCACCCATATATCCTTCCCAGTGTCCCTCTGCCACGACAAAAATAGAGAAGCACTCCGAAAGCCATGCAAGCAAACAATTGCCTAACAAAAGCCGCTTACATACAACACTTGAGGCTCGCACAATTCTGGCTGTTGCTTTTTGCCTTTTGCTATTCGCCATTTGATGCTGCCAACTAGAGTCTGACTGCAGTTAAATTACAATTGTTCGCTTTGTTGCACAATGGTTTTTTTTTCTCGACCAATTCTACTTGGGGTTTCCTATTCCGGGCTTACCCATTTCGTACATATATATAATGGGTGTCTGTGGTTGGAATACGGATTGTTTTAAATATATAAATCTAGCTAATTATTAAGATAATTAATATTAATGCTGTCATAAATCTCTAAAAATAATCTCGTTTTATAAACCTTTTTTTACAGGTAATTAAACATTGGTCTGGAATTTGCTGGCATTGCTTTTATTATATATAAACTGTGAGTTGGTAATAAATAAGTTAAAAAAATAGCCATTAATACCTTTTCAATTATCGTAAAAAGGTAGGGAGAAATAATTTATGTTTATCAGATTAACTTTTGAATGATTTGATAAACATTAACTTAAATGCGAGTATTATACATAAAAGAATATAATACATAAGCTACTGAAAAATCTTGTATACAATTGTTTCAGTCAAAAAATTGTATCTGTATTTATTTTGCTGACGATTAGTGTGTCTTGTAATTCGTACTTACTCATGAAAGAACTACGTATACTTAATGTTGACAGACCATTTATGTTTGTTTTAAGTTAACCCTTTTAATATTTAGTTTAAAATCTTCTTAAGAACTGTGAGATAACTTTGTTTAGAGGTTTCTAAATTAAATGCAATAGAAAATATATTGGGATAGTATAGAGAGTATTCTCAAGTCGTACCTATTCTCATAGCTGAGAACCATTTCTAACTGTGTGCGTTGGTTCCCTTCCATATAAGTAATATGTAATTGTGTTTGGTCTGCTTGAAGGGAGATGCACACATTCAGTGGTAACGAGAGCCAAAGAGAGAGAAAGGTATACCAGGGGAGAAAGAGGCGGAGATGGGGACTTAGACCCCACCATCAGCTTTGACACAATGTTTTCCGCTTTTCTCCGTTGCTGTTTTCCATTGTTTCAGCTTTTTTTTTGTGGCGTTGTGTGCCACAGTGTTTAAATGGTATAAAATGCTAATCGCATTTGGCCCACACGGCGTTGATTTATGCCTGTTTCTGTGAGGGAGCGAAAGGATTCCCTTGGCCATGTGTGTGTAGGTGTAAAGGATTATAGGGAATTTGCCTGCCACCGCTTAAAATTTCATGTTAATAATAACGAAATTTCAAATTAATTCATTAGACATAAATCATTTGGCTGGCTAAATAAAAAAAATAATAATAATAATTTCAAAGGAGCGGGAAACCCGAACGCACAAATTCCGCTGCGCGTGGAAAATGTAGCAAACAGACTAGCAAACCTCATTTGCATATATGCAAGTTAACTTCATTTGCATGAAATGCGACGCCGCTTACCTCCTGTGCAACAAAAACAACAAAATATATAAAAACAGGAACAAAACGGGAGGTACGGGAGGGGATATGTGTGGGCTAACTTGGAGCACCAGGACCAAAAGCAACTACAACACCAACAGCCGTGGAGACTTCTGAACGTTCACACTTATAAGCCGAGTACCTAAACAGTTCAGATACAGTGCGTTTCGGGAAAATTGTTACCTTAATTTGTGAATTTAATTATACTAATTTGGAAAGTAAATTTGACGCAGTTTTTTAAAAGCTAGAACTATATATTTTTTGTTTTATGGGCTGAGATTCTTCCCAATATTTGCAGGGCTTTGAAATCTGTTACTTAAAATTATAAATAATTAGAAGAGTAATTTAATATTTATCAATGAAATTTGGATAGCTTAAATATCTTTAACTTTAAAGTTATAAATTAAACAAATAATTAATGGGATTATTTTTGCAAAACATTTAGAATATGTTTAATATTACAAGAGGTGTTTCAAAGTCTTTAAAATACTCCAAAGAATCATTCAGTTAAACTTTTTTCTAATAATTTAACGCTTTAAAAGTAAGTTCCATCTCAGTCTCTCTCTCTCTCCCTCCCTCTTTCACGAATTTCCTGCAATGTACAGCGAACAAGAGAGTTTCGATGAAAAGAAACGGAAGATTAGTTTCAATACAGAATTTAATGAGATTAAATAAACTTTTAATTCTAAAGCGCACTGTACCTGAGCATCCAGTAAACTGCAATCCGTCAAGTACATAATATGGGTAAATGGGATACACACCATCCGGGTGTGGTGGGTCTCGGAAAAGGACGACATGAGGGTAATGAGGAAGTCGGAAGCGAAGAGGAGCAGTGGCTGTGTAGCTGCTTGCATTCCCATAATGAAGCATCACGAACTTTTGTATTAAAACTTATTAAATTTCTGCGGCTGCTGCTTGCAACTCGGTCTGAAATACACTGGCAGAAATACAAGTACATAGTTGGAAGTAGCTCTCATTGGAGCGCTTAAGTTCGCTGGTCTTCAGCACACTCCATCGCACATAGGGCTTAATTTTGTTTAATTATTCGTTAAGGGCAAGCGCCACAGCTCGAGGCGCGTTCCGACCTTTTTCACATTATTCTTTTGGTCCGAATTCATTTTCATTTGTGCAGCCCGTAAGTTTTCCCCCATCGCCACATGGCATCCTGAAGTCATTTTTCGCCGGCTTTCCTCTGGCTGTCTCGCTTTCCCGGCTCTGCTTCTCCCCCCGAATCTGCTCTGTCTCCCTTCACTTAATCCTTGTTAGCTTTCGGCGTGAGATGGTTTTTCTCCGTCTGTCTGTCGCGCTTTTTATGCAAATTACTTGCTTAAAGCTTAAAGTATAAAAAATAAAAAGCAAGTGCAGATTGGCGCTTTTCCATGGAACGGAATGGTATGGAAATTCCTGAGGAAAACAAGCGCATAAAGCCAGTCACGTCACATATGGCTGTAAGCCGGGAAGAAAAGTATGCCATTTGGCTTTGGACTTATCGGCCGGGACTCTTTGAACCTGGATACCAAAAAGATCCTTTTCTGCCGCATTGATGTCCTCAAATGCGAGTTGCGTGACTTGTGTGACTTTTATTTTTCGTATCATCAACGAAGCCACTTGCGCCAAGTCATCATCATCATCATCATCTTTCGCTTTCCTGTTGACAGTTGAGTATTATAAATGCCAACGAATTGCTACCTCCGACTTCCACGTTGCCCTTAACTTTTTGGTTGCTCTTAACTTTCCTTCAAAGCCTCCCGCTCTCCGCTTTATTAAATGGAGCATAATTTATCTGAGGATTTAATTTTATTGCCCAAGAAGGGACTCCTCGTGATATGCATGTCAGAAAATTGTCCCGGTGAAATGTCTGCAATTGGGGAAAGAAAAAGTAGGGGAGTGCTAATTGAAAGGTAATACCCAGAGGGTGCGCTCCATCAGGTTCAGTAATCTTATCATAAAGAATGAGAATATTATACAAATTTTGAATATATTTAGTTTAAATATTGTTGAATGTATTTAGCTTGAATCTCTTCATTATTCATACATCCCTAGGTATGCTTGTAAACCCCTTCAAAACCACTTAATTCCCTTTGCTTAATTTCTATGTGGGTCACCCTAGTGTCCCAAATTAAATTGTCTAACCCGCAGTAAACTCAATCCAATCAAAGTTCCTCTAAAACCAACCCCTAAACAACCCTTTGGGTCAACCACACCCAACAACACCACCAACCAAGCCATCAAGTTCAAGGCATGCATGTAATAACCAACTCAATTACCGGCTTCGAGCTTCTAGCAATTCGCTATCGATTTAATAATTGCCTGATGCCTGATAAAAGTAAAAATACATGTCAATCGATAATATCCATTAGCCATAAACAACCGATAGCACGTTCTGCGTAGTTTCCTGGGCCCCCAGTACCAAACCCATCGTTAAGAAATCAAAAATCGATTAAGCGCTCCCCCACGCATTCACCAGGACTTCCCCTTTTTCATTTGCGGCTGGCAAAAACTTTTAATTACGTGAAAATACAAAAAAAAAGGGAATGTGTATCGCTGTTAATATGGCAGAAGTTCTTGAAATTTTCATCGCAAATTGCCATTTAAAATGCAATCACATTAACCCCAGACTTCCTTTGATCAATTGAGCCAATTGTGGAATGCTTAATTGCTGGTGCTTAATGCGCTTTTGCTTTTGGGTTCTGTTTTACTTTTATTTAATTGGTAGAGTCTCCTGCCGGGAAAAATATTGTTTTGGGAACAATGGTAATTAATTTGATCTAAAAAGATTGAGTATTATTATCATTGAATATCATTGAAAAGGTAAATTAACATCGAAAAAAGCTCAGTAAACTCTGTGCCATTTAAGAGCTTTCTTTATTATTTTAAAAGCGATTGAAAAATCTGCCTTAAAACGTAATAATAACTTATAATTCCTGCATCGAAAATTGGTAAAAATTTCGACCTTGTTGCTTAGTGTAAGCATAACCGCCAAAAATATATGACGCAAACGAGTTTCATCTTCTTGAGTGAACTGCATCTGAAATCTAACAGCTGCCTTTAAACGCAGATGAAATCTCCAACTGCCTGCGATGCCTGACCATTAATTTGAGCAAAGCTAATGCCGAAAATTATATGGCCAACGGTATCCGCCAAAATTTGGGTTACCCTCGGCCACAAAAAAACTACAAATAAAACTGGTTTGTTTGCGACTGGTTCGCGAAATAAGTTCCGCTCCCTTTGCCCCAAAAAATCGCCAGGAGTCCAACAACAACAGATGTCGGCGATCGGGATCGAGTTACCTGCGTTTTGTCTGCTATATGGTGTCTCCTTTGATTTGAGTTGTGGCAGGTGCAAAAGACGAGCCGCGTCTGGATCTGGGCTTTAGGGCCTCTGCATCACAGAGAGAAAATATTGAATACTGAAGAAAATACATATTTAATTGGATATATTAACAAAAATCGTTTGCACAAAAATCCCTTGACATTTAGGTTTCAGTAGGACCTCTAGAACCTTTTTTCTTACTTGTAACTAATTATTATTCATTATTATTTATAATACTGTATGCTTATTAATATTTTAATTCATTTATTTAAATTCATAAAAGGTCACAACAAAATCCATATCTAAATTAAGACAGAAAACTATATATTTCTTCTACACTAAGTTCTATATCTCAGTGCATCTGTATCTCTGTTCCTGTCCCAGGCTTTGTGTCCGTTGCTTTAACTGATTTCCATTGCGCCGGCACACCTGCTATCCTGTCCTTGTTTGCGATCTCCCCTCAAGGAATATATTTATGTATGTATGTCCCTATCCTTGCTTAAGCACTGACTCACTCGCCTACCTGAGTCGTCGCGATCCTTTGTGGCCATAATAGCCTTTTCGCAATTTGTTTGCTTTGGTTGTTGTGCTCTGCGTTAATCGAAAGTGCTTAAGTGTGTATCCTGCGCAGGACTCTCGAAGATTACGATCTGCGGCTTAGGGAGGATGGGTCTGGAACGACCTCTCGTCATTGTCCGTGTCACAATAATTGCCATCAATTATTCCGACTACCTGCTACTGTCCGTAGACAAACTCAAATCCCTGGAACGAAAAATTTAGCTCGATGAGAATGTGTTAATAACTTTGACTGCCTTTTTGAAGGGTATTCTTTTCAGGTGTCAATTGAATTGCTTGCATCGTACTTTATTCTGCTAAAATAAAACAAAAAATTAGTATTATATAAGTTGTTTTTACATATAAATTATTTTATTATAAATACTTACTTATTTCACTCTACTGCCCTCGGGTTTAAATAAGGGTTTCAGCGTTTTCCCTTCGACCCTGTGCTCTTATCATGGCTTGATGAAGTGATTCCACTTCAGTTTCACTTGACCAAATGAAATTTCCTTCATTAAAACTAAACTTGAATCTGGAGGAGGACCAGTTGAAGAGCCTTCGGGTAGTGGGGTTAGCTATCTCCGGGTGGATCTCCGAACAAACCGAGTTCATCTTGCTTTTTCGGCTTTCTCGTTGTCGTTCAGATTTACGAAAATTACAATTGTGTACACAAGGTACTTCAGCCTGAACTGTCGCAGTTAGTGTTTGCTCCACCCCCTACCAACCATCATCCCCTACTTCCTGGCACTCTCTGGAATCCCCAGGTCTCGACTGCATTTGCCAGTGTTATTCAAACGCCATTCGCCGTCGCATTGTTTGACAGTTCTGTCTCTACTTCTGGCCCTGCCCCTCGCTCTTTCTCTCTATCTCTGTGTTACTCCGCCGAAAAACCAGATGAAAAAAAAAGAAAACTTTATTTTCCGACAAGGCACACACAGACACACAGATTCAGACACGGAAATCGTGGAGGGAAACTAAGCAAAACCAAAGCAAACCAAAAATCGATAAGAATAACAGGCGGAAGAATATCAAGGGAATTTCTTTTGCTTGCCGAACTTTGGGACCTTTTAAACAATGTATAATGGAACAAACTTTGAGTGCAGTTAAAAGTGGTGTTGAGATAAATTTGTAGAAACCCTGTACATATATTTTAAAGATAAAAAAGTGCATATACATAAAAAATAAGTGCTTAATAACACCCTGTTTTTCCAGTAATATTAGTACAAGCTGTCAGAAGCAACAATATTTGTTTAATTTATTTTCAATGTGTAATACAATAAATTATGTTACGACTTTGAATTATTTATGGCTATAGAAAAATCTATAATACAAATTATAGACAAATAAAAGTTTATTGTTAAGACTTTAAGTACTTTTATACATTTCGAAATCGATTTAATCTCATTCGGTGAAAATTGAAGTAAGGAAACGTTTTTAGGAAAAAAAAGGTTATAGTGCATTTAAAAACATGATCCTTATTGATATTGCTGTAAGGGGAATTGTGGAAATCCTTGAGCCAAATGTCAAAACTTTCATAGAGCTGTACGACCATAAATAGAATGCTTGACAGTGCAGCGGAATAGTTCCCCTATCGTTGTTCGTGGTTAGAACATCGCATTCCCATTCCTCGTATCCATTGCCACCATCTGTCCATTTTTATTTCTGGCATCCTCCCACGGATGCGGTTGCCGTTTCCTTTCGTTCATTTACGTTTGACAGACGCTGAAAAGTACGTGTTTAGCTGGTGTCCTCGGGGAGGAAACGGGGAGCCTGTCGGAGCCTGTTCGAAAATCTTTGTCGATAACCGCATTGAGGCCTCTCTACGGTCTCCTGTCCGCCAGAACTTAGTCATTCTCCAGCAGCAGGAGGGAGGGGTGAAGGAGGAGCTCCCTGCGGGTCCATGCCTATCAATTGAGGAAATATCACTTCAAGTGGCCCGGCCATAAAACACAAAAACCCCTCCGAAAAAGTGGGAGCCCAAGTGGAGCCAGTGTGCCACTTGAATCGCCTCGAGTGCAAATGAGAAAAGACGGACAAGTGGTTGGAGGAGAACCGGGGTCGTAGGAGCTCTAGTCACAGCTGGAGTGTCCTATGTCCTGCTCCGGTGTGTCCCTCTCTCTGCTTTGTCCCTAGATATATTTATCATTTTGCACTCTGGTCTCGAGTGACAAACGAGTGGAAAGCCAAAGACACATGCAAGGAGTGAACCCAAGGAAAATATTGAAAAATGACTCGAAAATAGCCTCTGGTTTTTGGTCTCCGATTTTAGGGTTTCTGGTGTCGGATAATAACGGATGGCTCTGACTTCACTTCAATCTATTACAAATTGTCAGAGGGCCAGATCAAGTTGTTGGTAAAATTGCAGGAATGATGGAGACTTCTCTGTGACTAATGTAAAAAGATATATCTTCTAAGTAAATGGTTTTTTTAGTTGAACGTTTGAAAAATAATTACATAAAGTTTTTAAGGCCTAAAAATCTCATGTCACAGTTTTAGGTCAAAGATTTATCATAAAACTAATATTGATTTTTGAAGTGCCAAAGCTAATACTTTCTTTCCATAAATTGGGCACCTTCCCTTTTATCACGAGCTTATTGTAGGCGGTTTTAATATCACCAGAAACTTCTATATCTAACGGTATGATAATATTTCTATTTGCTTTGGGAGTGTGCCTATGCTATCTATGTGTGTCACTTAGTCAACTTTGGTATTTTCCCGCTCCCTATCGCATTTCACACCCTCCGATATGTACATTTCCCAGCGGCTTCCATTAGTTTGTGACTAGGGAGGGAGGGAGGTAGGTAGGACAGACCGCTGTCTTTATCTCTGGTTACTTTACCACCTTTTTCCCGGACTCTCTAATTCAGATTCAGATTGCCGGAGTGGTCCGAGTGCTTGAAAGTTGGCCTAAAACATTTTTGTGATTCTGTCCGCCCGCACGGAAGTTTTTCAAAATTTTTGCAGGAGTCCAGCTCTGGTGACTCCTCGAATTCCCCCAACCAAGTCCTTCCCACATTGCCTTAGATTCCTGTTTAATTTATGTTTCTATGTCGAGACCGTAGGTCTGTTTATCTGTCTCTTTCCTTGGCCCACTCTCTTTTTCTTTCTATTTCGCTCCCTGTCTGGGTTCTTTGGTCTGTGCTCTATATTTAACGCTTTGAGTACCCTGGAATATGTACATACTCGTAAAGGAATATGATATATATAGAAAGAAGTTTAAGTTATGATTATTATTATAGTTTATACTAACAGTTTTAAATAAGAAATAAATTACAATGAAAATAGAAGGAATAAACTCGATTTTGTATGAAATTAATTTCTGTCTTAGCGTGTCTAAAAGTCGTGAATATATTTTATTTCTCCTCCGACTTCTCTTTTATTGTATACTTTGGCTTAAAGTCTCATATACCAGGTATCCAGCTTTCCTCTCCCTTGCAGCTCCTCCATGTTCCCTCATGAAAATGCTGCTATGAATGCTTCCTTTGGTCTGGCTCCATTTTAACGCTCCCAATTTCCAGTTCCTCGCAGTCCCATTTACTGGGGGCTTTAAGCTTTCGGTTGCATGATAAAGTTGCCCAGATTGCGTCAGATCTTAATGAGCAAATGCAGCGGCAGAAGGAGCAGGAGCAGGCGCAGGAGCAGGCGTAGGCACAGGGACACTGGCGCAGGGATTTGAGGACATAAATGGGGACGCAGCTACTTCCGCGACCAGTGCGGCGGCCATGATTAATCTCAACACTTTCCGACCCATTAATTTCACTCAGCCGGCGGTAATGGATAGGGCATAAAAACAGGAGAGACTTCGAAGGGGTCGAGTTGTCATGCGAGTGCTTCAATTCGCATTACTTCACACTCCTGTTTGCAGCTGCCTTTTTCGAGGGGTTCCAGGCCTACAGCAGTTCAGTTCCCGGTTGCCATCCACCTGTGGGGACTGCTCACCTTCCCCTAATGTGAGACTCGACTCAATGTCCAGCCCCTGATGATGATGGGCGGATGACGATGAGGTGTAAAGGTAGCCAAATGGCAGATTGAAAGTGCTCTCATCTCATCAACAACACACATTATAAACAGTCTCGCCTGGAAATTGCAATTTGTTTTGGCTAGAAAAAGGCGCTACGTATGTACATATATGAGGAATGCGTGTCATAAAATGAGTAAAATATTGCCCCAGGCTGTAGTCGACATGGAAGAGCCTGCCGAGGGTGAGCTAACTGGGGGAAGGACGACTGGGGAGTATCGATAGGGGGAGTAGGACATTAAGACGTGACCTGGTCGGGGGGGTTTCATTTTCAGTCATTGCCATGGCTACACCCTAATCTATGTCCTGCCCAAAAAAAAAAAAAATGGGGAGGAAATATATATATATATTTATTTATTTTTTTCTGCTCTTCCGCTACTTTATTTCATTCTTTTTAATGCCCTTTCAAAGGGCATAATAATATTAACAAGGGGGTTGAAAGGGGAAATAATATAAATTATTAAACATTATTTAAAAATTATTATGTTATAATTGTCTTTAATTTGTAGTTTTCTTTTTTGATCCCATATTCTTGGAAAGTATATTTTAATCAACATTAGAATATTAAAATTTAGATTGTAACTCTTTAATCATAAAACATAAAAAGCAACTGTATTATTTATAATATTTTATTTATATATCTTATTATTTTCTTAAAATTATAATTATAAATATTACTAACCTTTAAAAGAAACTATAAGATGCCATATTTAAGGATTCATTTTAAAGGAAAATCATGAACAAGAAGAGGATTATAATTAAATCAAATTTTCCTGTTTTCATTTTTGATTTTGGTTTCTTTTGTGTTTCAAGAGTCCCCTTAGGAGTTGATGTTATCTCCAAAACTAAGGATATCGATTTTGTAGAGCATTTAAAGTCTCGACATTGCCATTTTACCTTATTTATGGCTTGGTATTTCTAGATTTTCTTTTGCCCATCGTTGTCGGGATACGAAATTACATTTGTACCTTTAATTTATTGATGTTTGAATGCGCTTGCCTAGTCAGAGGAAATTCCGTGCTACTGGGGAGTGGTGTTCGGGGGTGTGTCGTTCGTAGCAGCTGTGTATGTGGGAGAGTTTGGTGGGTGAAAGGTGTGCGTGGGTGTTTTTCAAGGTGCCGATATGTTAGGGGTCACCTTTCTGGGCTCAGTTTAAAGGTTCATTTGCAGAGCACCCGTTCGGGGCGTGAAAATGGCCAACTAATAGAATGTCTTGACCCGAGAAAAGGGTTCCCAGCAATTTGATTTACAGGCCTGCCCTAATGGCAGGATGCGAATGTGCCATGTGGGACCCGGCTGGTGGCTGGCACTTTTTTTTGGGGAACGTGACAGCACGAAATGCTAATGAAGTGGGAAATGGAAACCGTTTCATTTGTTTTATGCCAGGTGGGAATACCTAATAGTGGAGGATAGGGAAATCTGCTGTGGCAAATTGCTAGAGAGTTGGAGCTCAGCTGAGCTGGGGTTTAGTCAAAGGTTTGCCCCCTTAAAGGCGCCTTTCAAATGGCCATAAATTATAAGTGACGAAGGATCTAGCCTGTTCGGTAACTTTGAGGACCAAATCCCTGCAGCAGCAACGCTGCAACTTATTTACATGCCACACCATGCTTTCCATACTGTCTTTCTTATACAGACCTCCCCCTGTATATATCCAGCCAGGACACTCAATCTGTGCTGCCAAGAACTTAATGCCACGCGCCAGACAACAAAGGAACACAGTCCCGAAAAAATGTGGAGACCATGCAAGAAAATGCAAAATTTATCATTTGCTGCAATGAGCCAGGATACGGAGCTCGGCAAGGATTCCCATCCTATCCTTTGACATGCCACCAGTTCTTTTTGTGTGTGTGTGTGTGTATGTCTTTGTGGCAGGATGTGTTGTGGAAAATGTTGGTGCAAACTAATGAGGACTTTGGTGGAGCCACACTGGGTTGTATTGTAAAGTCTTTAAAAATATGGTTTCTTGAGTATTTAAGATTATCATTAAATCGAATTTAAATATATTAAAAACGTTTTTATAAGCACTGTAAAAACTGTTTGTATTAATCTTTCTTAATCCTTATTTTAATCAATTGATTTTAAATGGAAAAATGTACCAAAAATCGTTCGTATTCTTTCCCTTTCAACCTGGAACTTTAACAAATACACTGTGAAACCTTACAATTATATGTATAATTAATGAAAAGATCTATTCCTATGCATATTCTAATTGTGGCAGAGTTACTCTTCTACTTTTATCTCACACTTCCATCTTCAAAATTGTATAATTCTCAAATAAAATGTGGACTTCATGCAACGCATAACCGAGATGGCGACCAAAACTTTTCAGTTGACAATAAAAAAGTTTAAAGTCCTTGTGCGCCATTAACCAGACCAAGACAAAGACCCGGGCACACACACTCCGGGAGAGTCCAAGTTGAGTCACCCCGTAAAGATTGCCAGAGCCAAATGTTTGCGTAAATTTGGCTGCAACAATTTTGCCAGTGGCCAAAAGGACGATTTATACGGAGGATGTGGGGGGTTGATGCAAGGAGCTAGGTGACACATTCCTTTAAGTGCCTGCATCCACTCGTTGCTTGTTGACTTCTCTCTTTTGTTTTTTTGGCTCCTGGTGGAAATTTTTCATTTTTCAATGCCAAAGGACAAAGGGAAAAAGGATATATATATATATACATTTTTTGTTTGCCAACTCTCACTCTTTCTAGTTCTTTCCGCTTGGCAATCATATTGGGATCAGCATTGTAAATTGCCCGACTCGACGCTCATATTTCTTTATTTCTTCTGGTGATTTTGATAAATGAGGCAGGGAGCAAAAATCCAGGAGATGGAAAACTCTCCCCAGGCACAGCTTGTAGAATTTGATTGCCCCTCGCCACGGCGAAAGTTAAACGTTATTTCCTTATTTATTTCCCTCAACTTTCCAGACTCCCCAGAACCCTTTTTGCACGCATTTCCTTTCGCTTTTCCTGGCTTTTGTTGCCCCAAAACATAAATTTGCTTTGTCGCAGCTTCCGTCTGGTCATGTTTTATTTTTCGTGTTTTTCCTCTCTTTTTTCCTTGCCACCCAAACAGTTTGACAAGCTCTGGAGGCTGCGCCCCGCCCTCGGAAAACATCGGTAAACTTTTTCCCCCGCTCAATTTTCCGACTTCTTTTGCAAATGAGATTTCGTTCAGTTTGCCGTGATAAATTGTTGATGGCGCTGAATGTGTTTACACGGGCGGTACGGGTCGGAATGTGTTCCGGGGGCGATGAGAGGTTCAATTCGGATTTTTGGGGTATGACTCTCTGGGTGGCATTTGGCATTTTGCTTGTTAAGAAATTTTTGGTTAAGCTGAGTGAGGAATTTTCTCGTTTTTTTCGTTTCCTAGAGCTCCTTTTAATCCATTTCAATGAACCTAATATGGAAATTATTCTCCGGAATGTGGCGAGGCAAGGATCCACTGACCTTTGAAGGAGCGAAGCTATCCAGGAAGATTCTTTAAATTAAAAGAAGTTAAAGTAGGGATTTCCGTCTGCTCAATAGGAAACCTAAACAAGTTTTTAACCTCACAGCTTAAATTAGAAGAGTTCTTCATTCTGAATAAGCTGCAGGATAATTATTCAAAGGAACACCGACTGAAACGTTGAAATTCGAATGAAATATGCAAATGATTAAGCAGCCGAGGGCCAGGCGATGGGGTTTTCAGTGGTCAGTCGGTGGAAGTAATTGTTGAAATTATGCGCTAATATTTTGCACAGACCGCCAAAAACAATAACAACAGCGACAGGAGCGAGTGTTGAACTCATTTAGCCATTAACTAAGCCAAAAACTGAAATCCAATTAAAAGTTAAACGCCACAAAGGCAAAACCCATTGAAGAGTCTCCGTGAGAGGGGCGGCTAAAGAGAAAGGCAAGGTGTGGAGCACTGTAAAAAATTGAGTAATCGATATTTAAATATCAAATATGTTTTTTGAGATAATATGGAAACTGAGAAGTCGGAGGAATATATCTAAGCAACTGACAATTTAATGATTCTAGAACTAGAAACAAACAGCCTCATGTTTTACCATATATGATATATGATAAGGCTAATTCTTAAGGAGTGTTTCCCATTCAGATTTAAAACACTGAAAAACTTATCAGTCTCGTTCAGTGTAAGATCTTGAAGTAGTGAATTTTTTCCTTATTTGCCGCGCTGCCTTGGTCAAGTTGAAGGCTTCCGGCGAGCTTCAGACGTGGCCAAAAGGAGAAGTGAGCAGGGAGCTTAGCATATTATAAATAACATCCAAACACGCAAACCGTTTGGCCAGGTGAAAACACAGAGCCGAGAGGGAAGACCCCGAACGAGTTAACGAAGCCATTGGCCGTAGTGTTGCGTGCCCAAAACTCTTTTGGGCCAAAACCAAACCAAGCCGACCCGAAAGAGAAACTTTCCCAGCTGCAGGACCAAACGAAGGAGCTGAGCTCCAGAGCTACGGGCAGCCGTAAGGAACTTTGATTAAGTTTTCCATCGACTTAAAGTTCCTGCCTGCGAGGCGGCGAAATTAACTAACCCGGAAAGGAAAGGAGCAAAATACTCGTACTATGGAGAAGGAGACGTGCCTGGGTTCTCTATGAGCGCCACCCGGATAAGTATGCTATAGATATTCTTGCAGGCACGTAAACGCATTAAAGCGGGTGCGAGCGAGACGGAGCGCGGCAGCGAGCGGGACGGACTGGGGGCCGACTGAACCTCCCTTATGATTATTGTCTTAAAATTAATCAAACTGCGTGCCAGAATTGGGAAAACTTTTCGTCTAGCATCCTAATAGATTTTCATCGCTCTGCCCAACGCCCTTGTTTTGTGTTTGTGTTTTGCATTTAATTGATATCCAACAATTTATGCGGGAACAGTGAGAGCTCGGTAAGTGAGCTAAACAAAACAAATATTTGGGATTGAGAGACAGAGATTAATTAATTCCAAAACAGTAAATAAAGTTTTAAAGTGTTTATAGTAGAGGTGATGGTAATATCATGGTAAATTGTTTAGTTCAAAACAAGAAAGGAAACTGACTTCCAGAATCCGCAGTTCATACACCCCTTCAGTTTGCAATTAAATTAGAGAATCGAAATCGGTCATAAGTAAACCCAATATATTTACATTCTTTAAATCGATATTTATAGGTATTTTTATATGATAATTTTTTCCACAAATCAAAGTTTAAAAAACTCATAACTAAGTCAAAAAAGTATTCACTTTTAATTCGGAAAGCTTTTCTAAGTTAGTTTTTAAGGGGTTAATAGATCTGCATACTCTATTTAAATTTAACGATGCAACCCCTTATAAAAATTTGAAAAAATTAAAAAACTTGTTTTTTCTGCCGGAGATGGCTAGATCTACTCCCCTCTTGATGCTGATCAAGAATATATATGATTTATGTAGTCAGAAATGACTGCTTCACAGCGTTACAAGCTTCTGACTACAATTAAAATTCCCTAAAAGTTGCATTGTGCTTTCTTTAAAAAATATGAATTAAATATTCTATAAGAATATAAAAGAATATAAAATATATAATTATATTATGTAGTTGGCCTCTCCCAATAACACTTTACACTGCACCACTCCAGCTTGATTGCTTAAGCCACGCATAGTTTTCCAGCTGCGAAAGTTTACTGTGCTAATCCCACAATCCATCCCCATTCCCATTCCCATTAGCTTCAGGTCAAACTTTCATACTTTCGTGGGAGATTAATTAAATTACAAGCAATATTTGCTATGCAGAGGACAGCGTCAGCCGAAGGCTTTGTCTCCGGACCGAAGCAAATTGTTCCGGCATGTGGAAAGTTTTGCGGGGAAACGGGGCCGGATATAACTTTCCCACTTGCGGTACTGGGTACTGGATGTGCCACTGTGGGTGGTGGTCCCTTTCGGGGTTAAGTGGGTGGTGCTTTGAGTTCGAGTGACTCGAGTGTGGCCTGCCTCTGCGGTGGCAATATTTGACACTGTTTGTGGCCGATTTGTCGTCTGATATGCCTGACACTTTGCGCCACAAACGCCTGGCTTGAATGTCACAGGACACCTGCGGCGCTTGCTTTCGATTTACTGTTTGATTTTCGGAAAGCAGCACTAAGGTCTTCTCAAGAAAAAATACACCAAAACCAAAAACAGCCGCCCTCAAAAGCAGCGCAAGTCATTTGCATAAGGCTGAAAGGCCGCACTCTGCAAAATGTCACGCAGCTGCCTCTGACTGCCTTTCTCCTTAGCCTAACTGAGAACTCGTCATTGACAGCAATTTGCACTGAAATAAATAAATAAAAACCATAACCAGGTTATTTAATTATTCAAATATTTAAAAGAATTATGAATATTATATTGAAAGTTTAGATAATTTGGTTTTTACATTAAAATAAAGTAAAACTTTGCATACCTTCAAGAGAAAGAAAAATAATTCTTATATGAAAAATTAAATATAGCAAAAATTGATTTTATTTAATGATTAAAAATTATTAACATTTCGATTTAAAAATGCCTCAATATATTTTCTAAAAAATACATGTTCTTGAACTCTCTGTAAATCTCACAGAAGTTTTCTTTGCAATATTTCCCTCTGTGTTCTTTTCTCGCGAGTTTTTCCCTCCTCCTGTCAAATGTCAACCGCCATTTTATGTATTTTTAAATATAGAAAAACAGCCAGGAAAATGGGAAAAAGGAGCAAAAAAAGTCGTAGCACATTTTTCAACTGTCATCAGTTTAAGCTGATGAAATTGCTGACAGACAGGCACGTTCCCTCCCCGCCATCCCCGCCTCATTTCCATCGCTCCTCTCGCTTCATTTGCCATCATCGTCAATAATATGACATAAGTATACTTCCAAGTAATGTTCCTTCGCCAAAAGTTTTTCCCTTTTCAGCTGCGGACTGAGCCTCGCTGATTTCATAATGTTTTCCCACTGCTTTTCTATTTTTTGATTTAGTGCTCGACATTCGATGTGGTTTCGTCCTTTGCCGCTCGCTCTGTGGCTGCGGTTGCTGTTGAATTGGTTGGAGGTTTTTATTTGCCAACTTGATGTTTGTGTTTTTATTAGCTCTGCTGATTGTGATGCTATTTTTGACACTCGATAAAGTCAATAAACACACAAAATGGTATTGTTAAATAATGGTCATGGCTTAAGAGGGGTGAAGATGGAGCTTAGAAGGGGAATTGTATTAATTAAGGTCTACTGTTCAGATTGATTGCCGGTGATAACTTAAATGGTTTCCTAATACGAAAGTCTTATAACGTTAAGTGAAATATATAAAATGCTAGCCTTGGCTGTCCCCTCTATCACTCAGCCACTGTCCTGTGGGCAATAAGTAATCATCATTATATATCCCCATAGACGACGATGGCCTATCCGGCCGGGACATTTATTAAACGGTCGGCTTTGGCTTTATTGCTTAACCGTGCATTTGATTCATCGATTTCTTGCTGCCGTCATAAATCAATTTATTCATATTTCCATTTCGGATTTTTCCGGTTCTTTGTTTTATTCTTTTTTCCAGCATCAACCAAAAGCGAATTGAGGCAAACCAATCGGAACGAACCTTCATCCAAAAGTGCGTTGCGGTTCCGCCAATTAATATCGATGGTAAGTTGATTTTTATTCTGGAATATTTATTTACCTTCTTGTTTTTTAATGCATTTCCCATAAATTCAATTTCGCATTGTGATTTCGCTGGATATAAACTCAATTAATAGTATACGGTGCATAAATATTTTGATATATGAAGTTTAATGGAATTTATGACAGTTCTTTCTGTATTTTTGGTAGAAGTATTTTTTTTAACGCTATATGTATGATTTTAATTGGTAAAATAATATATTTTCTCCCAAGTTCTTAATATTTTCTGACTCTAAGGAAGTAAAGTTGCGAGCTTTGTAATATTATTTTATTTAATTTCTCATTTTGGCAAGCACTTCACATAATTTATTTATTTTCAAGTTTTTTGATAAATTGCATTAATTTTTCTAAATTATTCAGCTTATATATTCTTGTAACCTTTTTGGAAGGACATTTGGGTAAAGTTCGCCTTTCAAAACTCCCCAAATCGCACAGATATTAAATCAATAAAATGGCAATAAAATACAGCCTGAGCTTGGACCCAAATAACAGCACATTTTTTACCATCAGCCTGGATGTGTTCGGGTTTTTTACAAGCACTCTGGCTCTCTCTGTCTTTGCTCCATTTTTAATGCAGTTTGTTGAACTTTTCCCGTGCAATTTGTATTACTAATGCGAACAGCAAACAAAGATGAGTTTGGGAAAAGTGCAAGAAAATAAGAAAAAAATAGAAATGGCAAGCCAATGAGTCGAATGATTCGGGCAATTGCAATTCCAAAGGAGCAAACTGCTGCTCGTTCTCCTTGGAATATCCTTCTTCCCTCCGGCCCACCCGATATCACCCACCCTTCGGTTTGAGCCGGAAAGATGCCCGTAATAATTCACTTCTGGCCAGAGGGAGCCAGGGAAAAAGGATTAAATATGCAGCACAGGAAGACTTTTAGTCACACGGAAGGAGCAGGGAAAAGCTCGGTTCAGCTGAAAAGTTTAGTTTAAGTGTATGACGACAGCCAGCAGAACTTGGCTCGAATGCGCTCATGTGCAAAAATGCCATTGTTTTGGATTTGGTCGTAAACAAAGCGGTGAAGCGGAGGCAAAAAATTTCCTCTTTTTCTCCGGTCCCTGCCTCGGAGCTTCAAGGTGGGTAAGGTGGAAGGCATTGGCAGGAGTTGGACATTTTCCACCAACCATCCCGTGTCCAAGTCGGAAAGGAAAACAAAACGGAAGCCCGAGACTAGTACAGCAAATAAGTGAAAAAGGTTGGTCAAACTTTGAGACTTGGTTAGTACCCTGGAAGGCAGTCCCTAAAAGGATATGTGAATGCTCTTCTTATTGATAAAGTGGCAATTTCAGGATATTTTGTCCTACAACTTTTCGATGAAGTATTTCTTCCCTAGCCTAAAGTAAATTAAAATCTATTTTAAATATATTTAGAAAAAAAATTTCTTTATAAAACATTTAAAGACTTAACATAAACATACATTTTAAAAAGGTTTTATTGATTTTTAATCCCTTAAAAACATTAAAAACATTAAAATTAAGACTTCGTGTCTATCCGGAACTTGTGTGTATAATACCTTTATTCGAGGGTATTTGCAAGTAACAATAGAAAAGGCAACGACAACAACAACAATGTTCTTTCAACACTTGAGAACTCACACACATATAGATGGACTTTAGAAAACACAGGATTCAAGGCATATAGGGAAAGGGTAGAGGACTGTGTGTGCAAGCGTCGTGTGGGTTTTAAACTAAGAATTCTAGACCCTTTCTGGTTCCATTTCTACTTGAGAAGTGTGGGGAAAAAGTGCTATTGGGTTTTTGGGCTCTTGCCTTTGCTTTTGCTTTCAGTTTCCATGGGGGATGTGGTGATGTGGGGGGAGCTCTTTCCAGACTGTGCCACAAATGGCGTCACATGCTAAAACCCCAAATAGCAACTGCCACCACCGCAGCAGCAACAACTACAATGTTGAAAATGTTTGCCTGCAAAAACTTTTGAAATGATACAAAAAAAAAAGAGGGAGGACGGGGGCGCAGGACAGCGGAGGACATCTCGAGTGACTACAAGTCATAAAGTACACAACACAACGGGGCAAAACACCGAAAGGACAATGCACAGACATTTCAAGTCCTTCGACTGCACAAAATGTCCCCCAAAAATGTTCGTGTCTCGTCGAGGCTCGCTGCTCGTTTCTCCTTCCTGGTTGCCTCTTTTGAATTGCAGTCACATTTTTGGCATATGTCACCACACCATATGCAATTACAGGGCTCCAGGCAGGCAGTTACATTGAAAACATTTTAACCAAAATTGAATTTACTCTGCCAGAAAATGGGTATTTCTTTCTCAGCCTCTCAATCCCCAGGAAAACTAACAAAGCCAGGCCATTAATAATTCCAAATGGCCGCCAACAAATTGACCATTCGAAGAGTGACTTCGCCTGCCCCGCTCCATGTGAGTAAATGCTTTACCAGAAGTGCCAGAAAATAGCAACAGTTCCACAGAAATGGCTTATAAATTATTATGGAGGCACAATGGAAGAAAAAGTATTTGTTCGTTCACTTTCGCAGCGAAGCCGAGTTTATAAAATGGCCATAAAAACCAGAAGCGCTAGAGAAAAAGCACAACTTTGCGACAAATTGTTTAAAAAATTGGCACTAAAAATATGGGTCAGACTCTATGGTGGCCCATTTACATTGTAGGGATTATAGAAATGGTTTTTAAGGCGCTGTTCTGGAAAATATTTAAGATATATTTATGGGTAAAGTGGAGTATTTTAGTCTTATCTTCAGGTTAATTTAATTTTTTTTTACATAATATTTATTAATATAGATCTAAATAACAATAAATGCTAAAATGCTGTAGAAGGCATTGTAAAAGAAAAGCCTACAATTTGGAATAAAATTATAAAAAAAGCATTCAATTGATCGCCTAACTTTAAAATTTAAAAATACAGTCAAATATAACAGACTTCTGTCCTTCGATGTTCCTTTAACAATGTTGTAAATGCTTAAGCCAATATTTTGTGTGTCGGTTTATTTATATAAAATAGATTCTATCTAAATATTTATGCTTTTAGTTCGGACTTCAGTTCATAGAACGCTTGAATTTTGCCTTTTTTCAGTCTGTTTGCACTTTTGTTGTTGGCCAATATCTCAACTGTGTTTGGTTTTCATTTTGGCAAATTGATTTGTCCGTTTAGATGAATTTGCATTGTGTACGGTCCCAGCGAATACTTTGTTTATATAGGTGGTAAGAATAACAGGTCCATTTAGTTGATTAATTGTCAATCAGGAACAATATTTGGATAGCAGGGAAATCAATGGGAAGTGGATGTGCCATTTCGGCTGATTCTAAAATAAATATATGTATATATATGTAGCTGATCCTGGGCCTCTCTCTTTTTTCTCCACCTCTCTTATCTCGTTCATCGGGCTTTTTCCTTCGTCACGTGGCAGCTGCTTTCACATTGCAAATAAATATTTTATGGCATTTTGTATGCGCTCTTTCTCTCTCTCCCTCTAGCCTGCCCGCTCGCGCCTGCTTACAAATACAATATGGCCGCCGCCATTTTGGCATTCACTATTTCGCCATTTTTACCATTCCGCCATATTTCATTTCCGCTTTTCTCGTTTGTTATTGTTGTTGTTGTTCTTGTTCCCACTGCCTTTGTTTGTTTGTTGTTTGTTACCGCTGCCATGGCGCATTTTGTGAAAAGTCAATTATTTATGCATGTCACGTTATTTTCTGGCAAAAGAGCACAAGAACTGAAGGAAAAGAAAGGAGCACCAGCCTCACCGAACCAAATCCGACCAAACAATCATGAGTAGGGTAGCATAGAAACAAATAAACAGTAACAACAACAAACAAAGCAAAAAAAGAATGAAGAAATTTGCGCTAAAATGGCCAAAAATTCAAATGTCACCGCCAGCAGTAACCGCATTTTCCCCATCTCTTGTGCCCCCTTGAACTGTACCTCACATTTCTCTTTCCCACGGCTTTTCCTCCTCGCATTTCCACCATCAACATTTTCCCATTCGTTAGCTGGCAAGCTGATTATTAGATTTGGAATCTATGTGTGTGAGTCCTGGTGTGTTTGTGTACTTTGGTACCCGGTAGTCGAAGGATAGCAAGGGTATATGGGATTAGCGGGAATTGCACAATCTTGAGATCACATTTTTGGTACTTAGATTCTTCCATAGATCGGAAAAGTTATATTATTAAAAAATATATTATATAACCTAATATCTCTATGTAAGACATATAAAAATTTAATATATTGTCCAGGTACTAGGTATTTTATTGTCGAAACTGAAATGAATACATATTGGCTTAGATGTGAGTTTGTGTTTGCATTGAGGGGAAAAGTAGGAAGAGAAAGCGGCAACCGAGCTACAAAGGCGAGGCTTCAGCATCAGGACAACACATGCCATTGAAGGCAATTGAATTGTAATTTGATAGAATGAAAAATTTCTTCATTTGCTGCCGAAATAATTTTTCATTTTATTTTGTCAACTTTGCGCTAAGAGCGTGAAGTCATACACCATGGAAATAAAGTTATATCTGTGATTTTAACAGATTTGGAGTTCTTTAATAATTACTTTATTAAATATTAATAATGCTTAAAATATTTGGAGACTAAAATACATATATCTAGCGGAAAGGTGGTATATATTTAGAAAAATGTTGGGATTTCTTAATATCCTACTAAATACCAGCATTTGAATTTTGATAACGTTAAAATATCCTTGGGAATTAATTAATATTGTTTTATATATTCAATAAATTAAAGAAGATATAAATTTAAAAAAAATGAAACCCAATAATATCGAATTATATAGACTTTCGCTGCAAGTATCACTAAATCGATATTTTCGGTGACATTTTTCTTTCAATTTTCTCAGTGCTTAAAGACAAAAAAGCGAACAGCAAGAGAGTTTTGGCAGACCAAAATATTGACAGCTACTCAAGAGTCAGACAGCACGCCTCATTGCAATTCCTCAATCCAACCAACCAGCTATCCATCCATCAGTCAATCAATCAATCTCACTCCGCTGTCATATTATGAATTGACAGCTACCAACCAGCCTGGACATCGTAAAATATATACACGGTGTGAGTTTTTTTAAACAGCAATTAAATGGATTTAAGCAAGCTCTTGTGTGTCGGCGGCAGTCAAAAGGAAATGTAATCAATTGAATTAAATTTAAATGAAATTTAATAGAAAACAGAGCGTAGTGAAAAAAAATAAATAAGTGAGTGGAAAAGCGCAGAGAAAACAATGGCCAGAGAGCGTAGTGCCTGTGCTCAGTGGGGCGTTAAATTGAATTGTTGTCACCACAATTTACACAGCCACGCCTTTAGCCACCACGCCCCCTTCTTCCGACTAGCTTTTTCCAACCATCCTTCCATCTTTCCGTTTCTTTCCTTTTTTTGCTGTTGTTGGTTTTTGTGTGCATTATCGGGCTTCTTTTCTTCTGTCATATTATTACATTATTTGCCATTTGCTTTGGACCAACTGGCACACAAGTTTTTCCTCGCTTTTCCCGCCTAATTTCCCGCCAGACTCAGACTCCACTTCGTTCTTTGTCCCCGGCCCACGGGGCGTATGCGTATTGTAATCAAGTCATAAATTTGCTCCACTGCGAATTGGTCTAAAGCGTTGCCAGGCATTTTCCTGGTTCACAAGCCACTGAAAACTGCTTTTCAGGCCGCACGTGCCCTACACACACACACACACACACACACACTCACACACCGCACCCCACCGAGAAGAGCGATTCAGACACATAAAGATTTATCTAAAGGGCTGGGGCAGTCTTTTTGCCTCGTTTTGGTTTTCAATAAGAAGGGATTAAGTTGAGTAAGAAAACTACAAACGACAGGCGAGCTTTTTTACCTCCTTCGCAACCCATGAAAGCCAATAAAAGGCAAAGATCGCATATCTATAAACCCACTTTTATAGAGCCCGCCCCCCATTCCAGTCCCCCCAGCAGCCCCATTTATCCCGGGCGATAAGTGTTATTTTCAACTGCCAGCTGTGATTCTAAACCTCTCTTTCCAAAAAGAGAGAGAGAGGAAAAAAGCAAGGAGAGGAGATGAAGAAAGTTTCATGTTACCAGAAAATGTTCCTCCCCCTTATCCCACATCTTGCTGGAAACTTGAATTTCACCCAGCTGCGTGTGCATGTGTATGTCACTTACACATTTTCTTATCTCGACATTAAATTTGTCTGCTTCAATTTGAAGGAAATCTTTAACTTTGCCCCAAATAAAGTTGGATGTAATAAACTTCAAATAAGAAAAGGAAAGACGAGAAGAATGACAGAAAGAGTCAAGCCCGGCGGCAAATAAACAACGAGAAAAAGAAATTTGAAAAATTTTCCCTCTGTTTTTCCGGGAGTCTCTCTGAGCGGGGCACAAATTATGAACAGCTTGCGCCATATGAGAGGCACGCCCACTTAACTCCCTAAACCAAAACGATTGCGGCACTTGACTTTAGCACCCTTGGTGCCCTACCCTACAGCGCTCTTTTATTTTTTCTTCCTCTCTCCGCCCCCTTTAAACTTGGAATTTGAGGCTTTGGCTTCATTTAATTTTCATAAGGCCAAATGGAAATTTCATTCTTCATTCTTCAAGTGACTTTCGACCTGGAACTTAACCAACCAAGAAACCAAAAGTGGCTGATGATGAATCAAAGGGAATTCGAGTTGATTTTCGCTGGAATTTCCCAGTTACTTGAGTTTCTGCAAGCTAATATTGCATTTAAGCAAAGATGATGTTAAGTATAGATGGTAGGGTAATTAATTGTCTAAAGTATAAAGTATAAATACTTACATATAGGTATTTACTGATTTATTTTTGATCCAAATGAATTATACTTTTTAAAGAATATATTTTTCCATGGTCTCTGTTTTTCTCTTTACCTTCAAAATATGCCGACTTGTGACTTGTTTTCAATGTACCTAATATTATGTAAAACTAATTTGAAGTTGCGGGAAGTCAGTCCTTTGGTGTTTTCAACACCGCCTCGGCTCCTCCTGCTTATCCGCCCGAGTTTTGTGCAAATTCCTTTTTAGAATTTCAATTAAACTTTGCGTCACTTTGTCGCAGCGCTTCCATCGCTGCCAGCAGCTGTCAAGGCGCCGCCTAATGGAGCTGCCCCACGGAGGGACTGGAGGTACTGAGGAAAAGCTAGCTGCGGATTCCGCGTTAGCTGTCAACATTTGTTCAACACAAAATTTCAGTTTGGCATTTTACGCTTGACGCTTTGACTAATGGTTGGGATGAAGCGAAAGAGAGAGCTTACAGCGAAATGAAAGAGAAAAATATATGAAAAACATTGAATTAGCTACTAATCCTACAGGACAGATCTTCATTTAACGTATCAAAGTTACAAAAAGTAAAGTGTCTTACAAAAAGGTGTCCAAAAGGATTTTCTTTGAAATTAGTTAATTTAAGTTCACTGATAAAAACATGGATACATTTCTAAAAATTTAGAATTTATATTTCAAGTTCTGCAGTACTTTATAATTCTATTATAATACTAATGACTAAAGATATTATTTTATGCTTTCAAAACATTCTTTTCGGTGTAATGAAGGGCAGAGAGCGAGAAGGGCGACCTACCATCCCCAAATGAATAATGCATTTTTATCCACAATTTAGCCAACTTTGGTTATGCACGGTTTTTTTTTATGCGCTCTGGCAAAAGTTTTATTTTTCCAACCACTAACTAAGTCAGCAACTTAAGCTGCAACTAGGCGATGTACCTGGCCATACCTCCACCTGCTTTTATAACTTAATTGTGTGCTGTACCGGAGTTGGTTTCCTTTTCTTCTCAGCCATTACTCGATTTCGATGCAAATTGTCTAAGATTTTTCCTTGGCTTGCCTGCTTTCTTTGGCCTTAACTTTGTTGCCTCATCTCATCTTATCTTGGCCTATTCCTCTCATCTTTGTTATGGCCAAACAACTTCATTCATATGCATAAAGTGCAATCGAACGGGGAATGATGTGGCTCTATCCTTTTTTCCTTGGCAAAAGTCCTTTGCCTGGGTAGAAAAATATTTTCCATTTTTAATAATCGTAGCTTATAGACTTCCTCCATACTCTGTGCGAGTGTGTGTGATAAAGATGCTGGCAAAGGACACACTTCCTCACTCCACTCACTAAGAGCTTAAAGCATTCTGGGAATACATTTTTTGTAATATTGTTTGTTGTTGTCAGCAGTTTTTATGAGTTTTCTTCAGGCATGAACTTCCACAATTCCCAATAAGTACCGAGTCACCCGACCACTCCCTTGCATCCCTATTTTATTCATCCTGGAGGCCCTCCTTTCTGGATGTTCACCCAACTTGATCAAGTTTTATGGCAAAATATTTATAGTGCAACGGCTGTATCGATTCTGACGGAAGGCAGATGCTTCAGATCATGTAAAATGATCTAAAATATATGATATACTATTTACAAACATATATTTTTTCTAATATTTCTTCGTATGCACTTTCACCATCGACATCGCGAATTGAATAAGATTAGGAAATGTCACCCATTTCCGTTTGCACACTTTCCCATTTCCCTTTCGGAGAGTGCATCAGCGCTTCGTGATGTCAGTGGGATCCCATTTTTAATGTCCATGTTTGAGTTGCTCTGGCATTTCCTTGCCAAAGCCCCGCGCTCTGCCTTTTCGTCCTTGCAGGCAGCGAGTTTTATGCAAATATGCGCAAATGTGTTCATTGCTTGAAAGTTTTTTCCTCATCCCTGCTGGCTTTCCCTCATCCCCTGGTGAATCTCTCCAGCTTGTGGCATTCTCGTGTCATAATCTCTGACAACTATCGGCATTCATGTGGCAGTCAGCTGAACAAACCCTCTCCTCCCCGGCCAATCCTCTTTGCAAACCCGAACGAACGCACTTGGCATCTGCATCTGCATGGCATTTGATTTGCTGACTTGGCTCAGGAAAAGCTTCCTTTTAGAACACTGCGGAAAATGCAAGAATATCTATATATTTTTGACCTATAGGGATAGTTATGTATACACTTAAGAACTATATTATGTGGTTCCTTAAATCTTTACACAAATTTAAATATATTTCAAATTGAATTGCTCAGTTTCGGCTCGTTTCCTTTTTGAATATATATTAAATTTAAAATTTAATCTTTGACGAAATCTCTGTGACACTTGTCAAAGAATATGAATTCTGTGTCAATAAACTGAAAAGCTTCTCTTATTTCTTTGGCACATCAATATTAATTGATTATGATTTTGAAGTGTAGATTAAACAATGTCATTTTTCCAGTGAAATAAGTGCTACAAGGGAGAAGGGAAGCTCGGTGGCCCGAGACAAGGAGGCAAACAGAGGTGGTGCAGGAAAGCCAGCTGCCAGCAGCTGTGGTTGCATTTTCCGCTTTGTATTTCCAGCTTCGGCAACAACTTTCCTGCTCTCTCAAATGTGACCACTGGCCATTTCTCATCTTTCGCAGCTCCTTTAGTTATATCTGCCCCAGTGTTTTGTCGATGATTTTTCTCTGGCGCTGGTCTGTCCGTTGAACCGTTGAAACGCCGGACCGTTGGCTCTTGCGGTTTCGTTATTAAGTGAAATTGAAACCCTCTGCTCTAGACTTTGGCTGTCGTCTCAATTCTACTGGCATGTGCAATTTTTAATAGCTGGTGGTGGTGGTGGGTCAGGTCGGATTCGGTTCGTTTCGGTTTAGCTCCAGTTTGTCCTGTCACTTGGCTGGTTGATCCTTCATTGCCCTGCGGTTTTGGCCTTTAGCTTGTTTTGTCTCCACTTCTCGCTTTGCTGTGGTCTGGAGCCTGGGCCTGCGGGCCAAATACTTTCGGCTCAAATTTCCTGATTGATGATAGCCCTGTTGCCGCTTTGCACTCTCCTCTGGCAAATAATTGAACTTGTCATATAAATCCCAGCATTTTCAATTGTTTTTGTGCGGTTTGCCCCCCTTGCATACTTGAAATTGCTTCAATTTATTGCTAAAATGTGCAGAAATGTACGGCATTGGTTGTGGATAATTTATTCAATGGCTTATTCATGGCTTTAGTGAAAATGCTTGTAACAGATTTACCGATTTCCCCACACAATACAAAATCAATTAAACTCTGTCCAAGTCATATTATTTTGTCATTTGTGTGCGCGTGTGTGTGTAGGGTTAGTTACTGTGTGTGTGGATTTAACGTGCCGAAATGTGTTTATGATTCAATATTGCTCATACGCCCCGTTGACCTGCGGTTTTTGTGCCTATCGGAGGGCCGTCAATGTAACGTTGGAAAACAACATGCCAAAGTTGATTCCAATTGGAATGCAATCATTATGAGCCAGGGGTTTGCCAGGCATGCTCCACTGTGTGCTGGCTATGCCGAGGGCTGGGTTTTTCTATTTTTCCGCGCTTTTGTTTTCCCTTCTGTTTGTTCACCACTCACATCAGCCCAGACCAGCGACTCATAGCCAGTTGGTCAGTTGGTCGGTTAGCTGATGGGATATCACTACTGAACGAGTTTACAATAAACGGCAACCGAGAGAGCCGGTCGCCGATGCTGCCGGGGCATTGTGAAATATTGTTGTTCTTGGCATCCTAGTTTGGCTTAATTAAAAAACCAATTTTAGCTGCTGCTGAAGTTGAAAGGAATTGATTCTGAACCGCCAGGGAAAGGCAGAAAAGGGAAAATAAATAGCCCAGAGCTAAAAATATTAACATGAAAATAAACAAATGGAAAACAATGTTGGTAGCAGAGGAATTAATACGTTTGTGGGAATGCTCTCATGCAAAATGTATTCGATATCTACTTGTGTAATTACTACGAAGTTTGATTTTACATATCGAATTTATTTTAATTTATGTGATTATTCATGAGTATAAATACTAATTATTTTTATTACACTAATTAGGTTTCACCTTTTTAAAGGGAATCAAACAATGAATTAAATATTTTAAGTGACGAAAGTTTATTATATAATTTTTGCATTCTGTTTACTAGTTAGTTCAACTCTTAAACTATGTAATATAAAATATTATACCGATAATTTTTATCTTGAAGTAGATGAGCTGTAGAGATTCAACCGATCCCTTGTACAAACTTTTTATAATATAGAGTATTATTATTTTTCTAAATTCTAAAATTTCTCCAAAGTTTCCTTCAAGCTAAATAAGCCTATGAATAGATTTTTATTATGACATATATTTTAGGGTATATCTTTTGTGATCCCTTTCACAAGTGAATAGTTTCCGAAGGGCTATAGAAAACTCCTTGGCTTGCCTTAAAAAGGGTACATTTTCCGTTGGGCTTTTCCTATACTTTTGAAGCAACATTTGACGAAAGCTCCTTTCATGTTGTTCTTACTTTCTTTTGCCAAGTGCGCAGTTCCAATTTCCCTTCAACCTTTTTTCGCTCTCCATTTTCTCCCCCTCTCTCTGCACTATAATTTTTCCTTTTTCTTGTTTTGGTTTTGCTTTCGGTGGAAAGTAGGCAAACCTAAAGGAAAATGTTCGTTGGCTCTGCGGAAATGTCAAAACAAAATGCCGCTTAATGTGGCGTGTCCTGGACCCACCTGTGTGTGTGTGTGTGTATGTGAGTGTATATATATGAGGGGGGTGGCTCAACGTCTGGGGGATGTTGTTGTTGTTATTGTTGGGGAATCCATCGATTTTCTTAAGCGGCCAAAGTTTTTGGTTTGAATATTTTTTGAACCTGCCAAACTCACTCATGCAATGTGCACAGCAACACTGAACCGCTGACTGCGACCATTGCACAATAACACCACCACCACCATCACCACCGCCCCTCCCTGAATTTCCACCCTTTGGAAAATCCATTCGAATGCGATAAATTCGCCGGCATTTTTACGACCCAGAACTCAGAACCCAGAGCCCGGGGGCCAAGTGCTCTCTGGGAATGCAAGCGACAGAATGTCCATGGGGGGTGGCTTTTACGCAGCCCCAGCTCCTCCTCATCCTCATCCTCCTCCCTGAGCCACATCCCCCTGCCCTGTCTGGGCCCCGTGTAACGCAATTTAAGCGCTCTCAAAATTGGTAACATTTCAACGCGATATTTGGCTTAGCCCCGCTGCAAGTGGTGGCATGTGGCTCATTTGTTGTTTCCCTGCCTTCGGGTGGTTTTTGGGGTATCGGTTTAAGGGGGGAGGGGTGTGCCAGTGTTGGTTAACACGCCCCTCGATGCGATAATTTACATGCAGACAATGCCCCCCGCTTTCATTTGGTGCCACTTTATGCGATTTTCATTCTAATTTATATAGTTTATTATGCTTTATTTTAATTTTATTTGGCCGCTGGTAGCCATTTAATTGCAGTCATAAATTTTTCCCACTCTCTGGTGGCTTGCCTTTTGTTTGACTTTTGTTTATTTGCTGGTAATTTCGGGTTTCCCTGGCTATTTATGAGTTTGTACTGACCTAAATGCGCAGTTCTAACCCTCCTGAAAAAAGCGAATTGATTTTAGTAACACATTTTGAGTTATGTTTTGCCTAGTTTTCATAATTTTGGTTAAAGTCCCACACGGTTCCTACCATAAATCAAAATTAATTGCCACAATTTTTGGATATTCCTACCTATTTCAGTTGAAATGTTTGTGTTTTTGGGGGTACCCGAAAAAGTAGGCAAGCCATTTTCAGCTTTCGCACGTACTGTGCCTGCTGGAAAGTTGAAATTGAAAAAAATGTCACCATACGCTGTGACAAAAGCGGGAGCGGTTGGGGGTCACGTATTAACTCGGCACATGTGTAAATCCAATTCAAAACATGCCACGTGCAGCCACCCATCTCCTCGCCTGCAACTCGAGCCAAAAACTTTTGCCAGCCAATGCAGAAAATAAATTCTTCTCCTTTCTTTGCTGCCTTCAGCTTCCTTCATGTTTGTTGGCAACTCTTGCTAAAAAATATATTTAACAAGTGAGTCACGATGTTCCGGCGGGGCATGTTGAAATTGTGGGGATGCAGGAAATCTAATGCACTCGACGAAAAAAAGTTAGATTTTAAGCTAGAAATCAAGAGGCACAGAAGGGTTAACGAAGCAGCTTTGGCAAGTTATACAGTGTAGTTTTCTCATTTTTATTTTTCTCTAGACTCCCCAAAAAGTTTAAAATCTAAGAAGAATTAAACAAATATATTAAAAACTTTCAATTTGTATCGTCTAAGTTCGCAACCACTGTTTGAGACTTGACTAATTGTCAAATGCAAGTGCAAGCGAGATGGTGATACAAGGTTTCATTTTCCTTAAATTGCTTAATAACTCCCAGGATTATCCCTCGTTTATATTCAAATTTTCAGAGTATGTCCACAAAAAAAATATATATATATTAGATATCCTAAAGTTTATTAAAAGTAGAATAAATTGTCTTGAAAAATTTGGAAGTCCACTAATTTTTCTCTGAGTGAACCTCACTTTGATCACGCTTTCAGTAACAAAACAAACTCCCAAGATGCAGCAAGCGAATGAGCGTTTGCATTGTGTTTGATTTTGAATGGAATAAGTAAAACGAAAGTAAATGATGCGGCAAAGAAAATGCAACATTTTCATTTATGCAAAATGGCGAAATAGCAGGAAAGCCATCTCAATGGCAGCTTAAATAAATATATATTCAAGAAGCAAAGGAAAATTGCCACTGTTATTCTTTGACCAGCTCTTCAACACTGTCCGCTCGACCATCAAAAATAAAATGTGGCAGCAGTGGGTGGTGGTGGGTTGAAGGGTTGCATGGCAAGAAACAAATGAAGCAGAAAAGAAAATGGGAAAGTGGGGAGGCCGAAAGAAGCTGCTTGGCCATATAAATTAGCCGGAGTGGGCCCACTTGAGTATGCCAGAAGCAATGTGTGAGCCTGGAATTCATGGGATGGGGGTGCCAAGAGCCATTTAGCATATTTTCTTGTAGCTTTCCCCTTCTGTTTTCGAGGGTGAAGTGAAGTGGAGTGGAGTCTGTGCGCCCTTCGAGGGGGAAAATAAGAAAACCCCGAACGATGACTCATCCGGAGGGAAGGGCGCTGGAGTATGTGAAAGTTGAAAGACGTGCTGGGAACTGTGCTAACCAAATAAATGCAGTTGAGTTAAGTTTTTAATTTGCATTAACATCAGGAGGGAGAAGTAGCTAATGCGACACGGAGCTGCGCTATCTTTTTCTGCTGCCACAGCAAAACATTTTAATTTTACGCCACGACTCACAAAGGAAATGCCAGCAAACACAGTTACACTGTGGAAAATAAAATAAAATATCTAATTCTGCCTTGAATTTAACATTATTTTTGCTAAGAGTTATAGAAATACCAAGTTGAAGAGTGTTTAAGGAAAGCTCTTACTTTAAGAAAACCATTTTTATATCTATATAAAGTCTTGTAGTGTTTTATAAAAGTTGTAATTCCATAGCTCTGTTTTCATTAATATTTACGTTGGATAAGCATTTTCTTTTTGTGTACCTACACACCTCATGATGGCAATAAAGTGGCAGTTTCATCTGCGTAAAACTCGTGCGAACGCGACAAATTGCCCCAAGGACGGGGGCAAAGTTCTGCCCCTCCGTCTATCTCCACCATTGGTTGTCGAAAACCACCCCAAAAAGCACCTCAAATCCTCCCCCGGTGGCCACTGCACCGGCTTAAGACAAAGCAAATGCCCCAAAGGAAGCCACCGGAGGACATGGAGGAAGTGGAAGCTGGAGTGGGAAAAGAAATGTAAACATCTGCATTTATGACTTTTGCGGCTGGCTAATCTGATGTTGAGTGTGTCACACGACAGGATGGGGGCGAGGAAGGAAGGAAGTTCAAGGAGTGGCAGTGGCTTGGTTGCTTTGGGTGGCAGCCACATGGCCCCCGGATCTGGAGTCCTCCGCAGGCAACAAACATGAAACAGAACTCGGTACAAAGTCGGTGGTACTGGGCTTGCGGAGATTGTAATTAACATAGAATTAATATCAACACGAGACACTGGCAAGAGTAAACGGAACAGGACTTACTGAGACTGTTTGAATTGCTGCTTGCTGGTGTTGTTTTTGTGTGAATCCTGCAGCAGGTTGGAGGTAAACGTCGAGTATATTAGGCTTCTATATTAATGGAAGCCAGAACACCTTATTGTATTTAGTACAATACTGCATTAATATTATTAAATAACAGAAACAAATTCTGACTCTAGAATCATTTACTAACACTCCAATATTACAAAATTAAAGTTCTTAATTTCTCCTAAGTATATATTTATGTGAAAACATTATATACTTTGCGATATGTTAAAGAACTTAATTAATGATCAAGTTACTTGAAAATGTGGCACAGTATGGTATCTACAAGATATAAACTCATTTTCCTTATAAATACAGTAGTGTTAAAATTATTGTATAATTTATACCATTATTATCCGATTGCCAGCGGCAGATGTTTAACTCCACTGAGATTTCCTGCCCCTTGGCCATTGACATTTTGCTGGACACAACCATTATCAATTAAATCGTGTCAATTACTGGGCAGTAGGGAAAAATGTGAATAAAAACACACATAGAACGCCCATTTGTTAACCGCGTGTTGCTGCAGCACACGTAATTACAAACAGGGAGAACGCGTACAAATTGCAAACATTTTATTATTTTTGCATATCCAACAAGGGCCTGGGGAAGGCCAAGGAACTGCGTTTTCCATTTTCCCATTTCCCGTATGTATTCCCTTTGGCCAACTCGTGGTTGTGTTAAACAAAACGCAACATTTTCACTGAAAGGCGGCACCAGAAGCGGCATAAATGTTAACGGTTCTACACATGTTAGATGCAACACCGACACGCAGAGTTGCAAATAGTTTCACCTGCCTTACACATTGTAAATGCACTTGAGGAAAATAGGTCATCAAACAGCCTACAAATTAGAAGTAAATATAGTGAAAAAGAAAAGTCTTAAACGTCCCTAACTCGCTTTAAAAAATGTATAACTCATTGCTGTGGTGTTAAAATAAATATTGTATAAAATTATATACTGATAGATATAGATATAGATATATATGGTGCCATTTTTTTATAATTTGAATCGAGCTTTACAAATATATTTAAAATATTTGTTTTCTCTTAATCCTTGAGTCTGGAAAGCTCTGTGTAGCAGATATATATTAAATATATACTTTAAGTACCATACGTTTTTTTGTAACAGTGTCGTTTTGGCCTATAATTATGTTGCTTCCGATGTGGCAGAATACGAGGCGCGACGCATTAAACAAGGGCCCAGACAAAGGAGGCTTCTCCCCGGAGGATCTGGTTCTCCCGTCGCATTTCTGTCTGCCTGTCTGGCAGCCAGCTTTGCCTTAATTATGCGACAGCCAACAGTGCTAGCAACACCCAGCAGCAGCAGCAGCAACAACATGCTACAATATGCAACACCCAGCAGCAGCAGCAACTGCAATAGCAGCAACAACTGCAACTCCCATGTGCCAAAATTGGTTTACAGACACCGCACGGGGCGAAACTCCTCCTTCGGTCTCCCAGCGGATTGATTTATAGGTTCCTCCCTTGACCCTCATCCCCCATTTGGGGGAAATGGTAATCTTATTTAAATTGTTGCCAATTTGAACGCGTCAATTTGGCTATCGGCCAACATCCTGCATCATCCACGTAGGCGACTAATTAAAATACGGCTCGGATTTGCCGGCTGGCTGTCCCATAATTTATTTACGCTTTAAGTGGGTTTTTAAATCCTGATGAATTTTTAAAGCGCTTTGCAGATTGATAATTGTCTGCCTAATTATATAATCGAATGCTTAATTAAAAAAGTGTAATCGCAATAAAATGGCTGCGGGTTTTAATTTGTAGTATTAATATGTTTGTTTTAGGCAATCAAATAATTGCATAGACAAAATTTTTGTTCTTTATGGTACTCAACATTTTTGGAGTATTGAATAACAAAATTTATAGTTTTATATATCTTGTAATAACTTAAATACGATCGAAATTTCAGTAAAATGATGTGATTAAATAAATTATGTTTATTTATCAGACACTATGTATATTTCTTTAAATTCTAAAACTACTTTCCATCGTAATTAATAGTTGCGTAATTGTGAGTTTAGCCATTAAATCAATTTAAATGATCCGAACAAAGTGCACACTATTTATTCCTATATAAAATTATAATACTGAATATTAGTTGAAAGCTTTTATGGATTTTAGGACATTCAATAAATTTATATTTGCATAAATAAAAATATATATACATATACGTACGATTTATTGCGACCACACATAATTTTCACACTCGTTTCTCTGTCATTGCAGTCACTGCGAATCAGTGTCAATCAAGGCGGGGGAAAACGACAGAAATTTCCCCAAATATGCGCCGGCAAATAGAATCGTCGGACGCTATAATGAGCCATATCAGTGAACAAATATTATCCATGCCAACAGCCACTCGAATGGGAAATGGCCAAAACAATGAGCAGCAGCATCAGCAGCATCGTCATCATCATCAGCGGCAGCACTTGAGTAAATAGAAAATCAGCGTTCAGAATCAATACAGAATCAATACAAATAGTGAGTGGCGATAGACGGAAATTGATTGTCAACATTATTCGCTGTCGCGCCGCCGAGCAAAGCCCTCAATAGATTGCAAAGAATCCACCGGAGCGAGCGACGACGAACAAAGGGAATCCCCCAGCGAAGAAATGGGCGGCAAGCATCATGGATCCGGCGGTGGATCCGGACCAGGAGCCTCTGGAGGAGGCGGCAGTCTCAACTCGAGCCTGTGCAACTCGGTCATGACGAACGCCACCACGGCCAGCAGCAGTCTAACGCAGCAGCAGCAGCAGCTGCAGGCCAAGTACATCAAGTCGAAGCGGCATCAGAGCCGCTACACCAGCCTCCAGCATCCCGGCCACGATTCTGGCAGCTATCTGCACCTCAACTCGCTCTGGTCCATTTGGTATGGGGTGTTGCTCACCCTGTTCCAGGGCTACCTGGCCATGCATGGAGCTTACAGGTTCCTGGGTGAGTTTAAGCAACAGTTTCCAAAGGTTTTCTTTTTAGGTTTTTGGTTTTACATAAAAATATAGGAAATGTATTAGTGAATATTGCTTTCGGGATTTTTTTCGATCAATTTACTTACTTCGAAATTCTACATCTTAATACAAATAAAATACATAAAATATTTTCTCAATAAAAGTACCTTTTTCTGATGTGTAAAATTGTTATTTTTATAGGCTGTTCGCTTATTCCCTGGAAAATAGAGCCCGTGGCCGAGCTAAATCTGCAGATAGTGCTCTCCGGAGTGGTATTCATCCTGTTGCCGGTCTTTTTTACATCGGCAGTGTTTAAGGTGAGTGGTTGTTGCTGTGGTTATATTGTTCCAATGGGTTTTTAACCGGGATCATGCTCCTGCAATAATTAACTGTGCATGGGAGTGTCCGTCCTGTGTCGTGTGTGTATTTTGTGTGTGTGCTCGGTTGCACTCAATAATTAAATTTTTTGTGTTGTCTGCCTGGGAGCAGGCTGCCTTTGTGTTTGTGTGAATTATTTTTAGTGGCATTATTCTCGTTATTAAATTTATTTGCAAACAAAAACAGCAGCAGAGGAGCACAAACAGAAGCAGGATCAGGACCAGAGCAGCATACGTTGCGGGTCCTTTTCAGTGCATCCGCAAAATGGCTGACGACACCCAGACACACTCATGGCGAGAGTGTCCTCCATTTGTGTGTCCTGTGTGTGCTGCCCGCTCCCCCAGTGTCTCTGTTTTTATCAGCATAATAAATGCAATTATGGCTTTCCCCCATCGTATTTCCCCCTGGTCTAGCCATGGACCACTGCTACTCGAACCGCTTTCCCGGCGTACATATATGCAGTTCGGTAGTGTTTTATATTTATCATCTATCTATGAAGTGAAGTGGCAGAGGACGATGATGGTAGAAAGCTCAATAGAAAAATACAATCACCGACAAACGGCATTTACTCCACCACCTTTTACTGCTTTCCCTCTACTTCGACTGGTAAAAGCCACTTAAAATGAAAGACAGGCAGGAAGAAAGGTGCAGAAAGGGAAAATGCACTGCAAAATATATTTGTAAATGCTAAAAATAGTTAAGTAATTAATAGTTGGTGGTGTTTAAACAATATTGATTTTAAGAGAATGCCTACATTGTTTAGACAATGGGTAATTATACTACAATAAATGGCTTTTATTTTTGACAATTTATAAATCTAATTGTTAAATGTTTAATTCTTCAGTGAAATTTTAGATTACGAAAAGTAGATATATTTTATATATAATCTAATACTCTTATTAAACAAAAATATGCTTTACGATGTAGGCCTAGAAAAACAAATGTGCTTGTACATATGTATTATACATTAAAAGAAAATACCTTGTGGGCTTTTCCCAAAGATTTTTCTTCTGGTTTCTTTGCCGTTTTTGGCCTGGCCTGTGATGCCAGTGCTGTAGTGGCTGTCATTCCAGATCCTCGCCCCCATATACTCGTATGTTGTGTTCTGTCCCGTCCCCGCTCCATCTGAAAGTTTTCACAAATAATTGGCTTGTTTTTAAAACAAGCGAAATGGAAGGAAGCTGCAGGCATCTGGTGTGGGAGATTGGGGTCTGGTGTGGCTCCTGTATATGGTCACAGACTGGCCATGGACCGGGGCCATTCGAAGTGACAGCAGACAGACCATAGATCCTATCACGGGAAGTCCTTTTCCCCTGTCCCCCTGGCATCGAAAGCATAATTCCATTAAGTGTCTGCTCCAGCCCCAGAACAGTTGATTATACTCCTTTTATAGTAAGAGTATTATTGTCTGGTGAGGGGTATATACATATTCTTGGCTTTAATTAATTTTTAAGTCAACTCTGGTCTTTATTTACCAGTTTTTAGTCTTTATTTAAAATTATTAAAGGTTGCAATATAAGTATATTATTCAAAAAAATATTTAAATCAGGTTAAAATGTTCTTAATTGGGTTAGCAGTTCAAAATATTTTGTTTTTCAATTACTGTAGTATTTGCTTTTATTTTATTTTCTATTAAAATAGTATAATTTTTTTTAACCAACGTTCTCCAAGCGCCAATTGATTTCTGAATTAATATTCATAGGCCTGTCACAAAAATCTCTACCATGACTCTTCTCCAATACAAAAGAGTATACAAATTGTATGCAAATATTCCCCTTTTACCACCGCCAGACAGCCACAAAAGCGGCAGCAGCATCAACAACACGACCGGCATCATCAAAAGCGACCAAAAAATGCTTGAAAAAGCTGCCTATCAGTCAGCGGCCAGACAGAGGGCGATGAAAAGCAGGGGAAAGTGCGGGAAATGGGGGAAAACTACCAAAAACCGCCAACGAGCAGAGTCACATAGGGGGTAAACATACAGTGCTGACACTGAATAGTAAAAATATATAGCAGTAACTGGTTCGTAAAAAATTGTAATGAGAAAATTCCAATATTCTGAATACATATATTTTTCTCTCCTAGGCTTTATTAAAATGTATTTTTACGCTTGTATTCAATCAATAATATTTATATACAATATTTTAAATAATTAAAGGGGTCTAGGAACGCTTTAAGGTTTTTATTAAATTGAATTAAATGAATATTAAAACCCACAACATTTCAATTGAAATTTAGAAACCACCCGTTTTACGTTTATTTTTTTGGAATTATTATTATTGTATAATTTTATTATTTTCATAATTTTGTTCACAACAGCTTTAAGGCACTTATTCCATAATATTTTTCACTACTTTCAAAAATGACAGCTTTATTCTTAAAAAAGGACAAATTGTCTGCTCTGCCTGCAGACAGATTGCGGGGGGATTGTGGTCCATCACACGTCGCCGAACGTTTAATAAAAGGCAACAGCAAGGACAACGAACAGAAATTGGTTGCAAACTAAAATCCCAACATTGACCATTGAGGCGTGGCTATCGGAGCCCGGCCAGAGAGTCGGAGTCCCGAAATCAGGACAGGGCCAAAACTGGGAAGGGGAACCGAACAGAAGTTCATAGTTTTTGCTTAGTTTCTCGCCAGCAGACCAACCAGACCAGTACCAGTCACAATTACGACCACTCTCCTACGGGCGGGAGTATGTGTCGCCCGATAAGGCTTTCGGGGCAATTGGAAAGTGGGAAATGCTGGGTGAAAGTCGGGTAAAGTCGGCAAAAGAGCAGGCAACAACGGAGCTGCAAACTGTCATCGCCATAACAACGAGATGCGAAAACTTTGCGACTTTCATATTTGCACAGCATTCGAAATTAAACGAATGAAACGACGGGGTGGCAGAGCAAAACCACACCCCATATCCCCATATCCCCACATCCCCATATAGAACAACTAACGAAATGGTTGACCAACACCTACCTCCTCCCGTGTGAGGTGTGGTGTTTTTGAGTGAAAAACTTTCAAAAGCCGGAAACCAGCGGGTTGATTTGGTACTGGATGCCAAAAGTTTATGATCCCTATTGTGAAGTCTATTAAGAATTAAATTTGTTTCATTACATATATTAGCAGAGGGTTCTAGTTGGTCTTTAATGCTTATATTTGGTATATTCCTTATAGATTTTATTTATCGAATAATATTAGATAGAAGGGAAAATTAATAGAAGGAATGCAGCATTAAAGATTTAGCTATAAGGCTTAGATTTATCATCCTATTTATCATGCTATCATCATAAAAAATTAAGCTACCGGGAATTTTGTAAACCATAAACGTTAATGAACGGCTGCACCGCATTCCGACAAGAATTTAGAGTTGATTCGACGGCGGTGAAGCAGCCGCGAAATGTTGGCACATTTAAATGCATTATCATCCTGGCACTCAGCTCAACCCGCTTCCCTCTGCCGCCGGCTGTGTGCACTTCAAATGCATTTTCGCCTTTTTGCAAATTGCAATCATTGTTGCTGCTCGAAACGAGGCGAAACCAAAACCAAAACCAGACGAGCCAAACAAAACCGAAACCGGAGCGCAGCAAAACAAAGTGAACGAGTGGAGTTGAGTTCCATTTTCTGCTCCCGGTCCCGGTCCTGGTCCTGGTCCTGGCTCCAGTTCCACCTCCATTGCCAGCCTGATTTCCTGCTCCAGAAGCAGATGGAGATGGAGATGGAGATCCACCTCGAGCCGAAGCTCCTTCATCAAGCTGATGTCTGCTTGTTTTTAATTTAAAAGCCCGACAGCTCGCATTTATTTATATAACGTGCACGTGATTTTTATGCTCCTTTTTTTCATCCGCGCAAAAAAATAAATGGCGAACGAGCGTGAGGATATACATACATATATATATATATGGGAAATAATAGATGCATGTATATTGCATGTGTGAGCGTATATAAATATTTCATTTTACCATTTGTCACGTGCAACGTTTCCTTTATTTAGTTGCTGTTGTTTATGCGCCAACGCGTCGTATGCGCAATGCTTTGGTTTTTTCTCACGCCAACGCCGCTCAATTCGCGAGCCCATAAAAAATGCATTAAAACAGGTTACATACAAAAACACTTTTTGTGCGTACTGTTTTGGTTTTCATTCTACACATGTTCAATTGAAGTTTCGTCGCAGTTTTCGTAAATTTTGTATGTGCATAAAGGTTTTACTATTAATTGCCTCAGGCCCCAAAGGGAGCAGGACACTAAACTGTCGTTCCCTCGGTCGGTGTTCTGGTGTGCGGTCAACCTCACTGGTTGGCAAGGATATAGCTCTGACAATCCCTGTGGCAAGTTGCCTGTTGCCGGCAATTATGATGTGTTTTTGTCACACGAGACAACTGGATAATTTATGCAGCAAATATACTGATTGAACTGAGTTCGGGTTGGGCAGCTGCTAATATCCATAAATTATTGGACACTCTGATTTTGATTTGTATTGAATTATGTGTGGATTTTAGCCAAGAATGATTTACATAGTTTTTTAATCCTAACAAAATCAATGAGCAATCTATTAACATTCTGCAGTATTTTCGATTTTCAATTTGGTTAATTACGTGGACTATTTATAGTTAGTTTTTTTAAAATAATTACCTGAGCTTTACATGTTGTACTCATTTATGAATTTTTTCACATCCTGTTTTGAATATAAAAACCAATTGGCTGTTCCATTAATTAAATCTTGATTATAAATGTTACCTTTTTTTGTATCCATTATATATTTTGTAAAAATGGTAAATGCCATTGACTCATTTGTTAAATGTTGATTATTTAATTAAATTAAGCTACAATATAATGCAATTTTTTATATGCCTTTTTTGCTAACTGGTCTGTTCCATGCTAAAATATTTCACCTAATATTTGAGAAAATTAAATTGGATATGCATGCACATTTGCCAGGAAGTTTAGTGCATCTTGGGAAAATTTTCAATTTCCGTTCGTGAGCCAGAAGCCGAAAGCGAGCTTGAATCAATAACACTAGTTAACAAATGTTGGTTTTATTTAAGCTGCAATATAATTTTAAGAAGTGTAGGAGATTTTACGAGAGTATGCTATTTATATGTGCAGTAAATATTCAAAATTAATCTGCCAGCTCTGCTTTCTGCTATATCCTTATAAATTATACTAACTAAACTAACTAACACATAAATATAATGACGCTAAAGAAGTTAAGCTGAACAAATATCAATTGGATGGAACTATAAACCATGTATAACACAAAAACTAAAATAAGAACTCACCTATAATTAGAGCTTCTTTTTTTTAACTTTTATCTACAACAATCATCACAAATATTTTCTTCTTTAAAATAAATGAAATTGTTTAACCAAAATACAATTTAAATTGAAAACAAACCGATTAATGAAAAATTTAAATTCAAACTCTGAACAAATACCTGCAAGCTAGTGTAAGCATTCATTGCAAAGTCTGCTGACCCCCTAACTTAATCCCGCCCGAATGGCAAATCATTTGCATATGTGAACTATTTTGGCACACACACTCTGGGCGCATACTTTATCCTCCCCCTCTATTCCGACCCACTGAATCCGAACTGCATATTATATTTTAATAATCTCGAATTCTGTGAACTACTCGTCGACAGGTTGGCAACTTGGCGAATGACGGCATCAAACTGGCCACCGGGGCCAGGGAGCGGCGCTGCACCCTCTCGCCGCAGGATGGCCTCGAGGAGGAATCGCGGGGCGGAACCCTGCGTGCCCTGTGGACACATGGCGGACCCACGGCGGCCTTCGTTCACATCCTGATTGCCCTCTGCCTGCTCCTGCCGCGACTGCTGCTCGAGGCTCGCATCATCGAGAACGGATTGCTGCCAAAAGGTGAGCTTCATTAACCCGGGGGGCACACGTGTGGCACACACATTGTATGGACGAAATCAGCAGCGGAAGTGGCCCATAAGTATGCAACGGAAATGGGACAATGCGAAAGCGCAGGAAACTGTTGCGAGGCTATGGCTCTTCTTCTTTCTTTTTGGCACTTCCGGGTCTTGATTCTCAATTATTGAGAAGTTTGTTTATTCACTTTTAATCCGTTTAAGAAGGTTATGTGTTTCGAAATTTTTAACAATTAAGTGGAAGACGAATTGTTGGATGAAGATAAGTGCAACACAGAATTCTTTTAAAAAGAACAAAACATTAATCCACTGTATGAATACAAAGAATACAACTTATTTATTCTTGAGAAAGACAAACAAAGCAAGACTTTGGTCTTTTGTTTTAACAATATTTTACGAGCAGATTAAGTCAGCTTACAACATGTCGCACATGCATCTAACTATGGGGTAGTTCCTTTAAATCCCCAAGTAGAGGGAAGTGCTACTGAAAGGGTACTCAAACTTTCGACACCCTCAAAAGTGTCATCTTTCATCGCAGTTTTTTTATTGCATGTCGATTATGCATTTCCCGCGGAAAAATGGGGGAGTGCGCACAATGTTGCCGAGCACGAATTGCATTTATGGCCATTTTCATTGTTGTCAAGCATACGCCACGTTGTACATTGTCATATTGATGACGGCTATGAGTCGCCCGTTGACAACTATTAAAATGAACATGAGTGCAATGGATGGGTGGGCTTAAATCAATCATAATTTCCATTGTCAATTTAATCAATTCACTCTGTGTTTTTTAATTCCATTTATTGTCCTTAAAACGAACTGAAATTGCCATCAATTTGGGGCATCCTTTGGGAGGATGGCATTCGAGCGGGCCAATTTAAATATGTTGCCAGCGAAACTGTTTAACCAAGAAGTTTAGGATGCTCCGAAGGACGCTTAACAAAGTGAACTTGGGGGAATATGCGAGGGAAGCTCGAAAAAAAATGCCGAGGAGCAGCCGGAACAGCAGCTTCAAAGGAAATCGCTGGGGAAATCTGCTGGCCAAACATCTACTTTCCGTATATGTGTGTGAGTGTGCAGTGTGTGTGTGTGTGGTGTGTGTGTATATGCATGACCGCTCGGCAAACAAAAACACAAGCGAAGGAGCGAGCACACAGGCTAACAACCGCAGGAGTAAACACTACCCACACGGGCACACAAACAGGCCAGGACAGGACAGCACGAGGGGACGGGGACCAGGTTGACAGGGAACGAGGTGCGCCCATTATGGCCAGCAATAAGCCATGTTAATAACAAGGCAAGCGGCAACAGCAGCGGCGACTGTGCCAGCGGAAGCCAGCCAAGCGACCCAAAACTGTGCAAATGTTGGCCAACTGACGGCAGGACACCAGTCGAATGAGTCCTGGGCCACAGCGGCCGTTGCAGGCAGGCCTCTGTTTGTATATCATCCCAAAGGCCCCGTGAGTTTGTATGCCTGTGCAGAATCGGATCGAAGGGACTCGCATGATGCCGTCGTTCTAGCACAGTAAACTAATTCCTCACTTAATGACAGGCGGAAAATCATGTAAATGAAAATGCAAACTTAAAATTAGCTGAAACAACACGAAGGGGAATGTGTCCCCGAGAGTTAAGTATCTTTTTAGGATTTCCCTATTCTCAGTTTCAGTTTTATTTAATAAGAAAATAAGACTTTAAAGACTAAGTCGGAGAAATAGTAATAACAGCAAAATTAGCAATTAAAGCTTTTATCCAAAGAAATGTTCTCCTTAACAATTTATTTTTAATTCTTAAGGAAGCAAGGAGATTCCAAGAAGGTTTTAAAGAGAAAATGTGTTAATATTAATGCGACGACTTGGTTAACAATACAACTCCTTTAAACAATCCCCGTTTCTCACTGGATTATATAGACTGTCTGTCTCCCAACTTTCTAAAGCACTTCACAGAGTTCACATATCCTGCACATAAAAAACGAACGTGGAAACTCCACTAAATGGCCACGAATGGGGAGCGTTGGATATTGATAGGGGTTGGGTGTTGCAACAATGATGGAAGGCTGCAGCTGGCAGCATCGGCAGGCAAATCAAAATTAACTACACTTGAAGTGGGTCCGAGTTCCATTCGAAGTCCCCCGAACAGCAGTTGGAAGCGAATTGTATGGGGTTTATTGAACCAGTGGGAAAACGGGAAACAGAGAAAAGCGATGAGCAGCAAGTCACAGTAGGACTGCCCACAGTTTTCATCCTGTCCGCGCCGAGTAAATTAAAAATGTGGCATCGACAGCGGGGCATCGGGCTGCATTGGCATCATAAAAACCATGACGAGACGGGCTTAAACTCAAGCCGACTGACTCACTGACTGCCTCGCTGTCCCTTGGTCCTTTCCATGTGATTTTTCAATTAATTTCGTTGTTATTTTTGTTGTTTCTTCCATTGCACCTCCTGCAGCTGGTACTCCTGCCCCAAAGTCGATCTCTTGTCGCCGGCAGACATTTTGCGGGGCTCGCGTTGGGAAATCCACGCCGGGGTGGGAAATTGTTTTTCCAAAACCCATCCGTTGCCACCCGCTCTTAAATTAGAAAATCATTGGCACAAATAAAATGTGCAGTCAAAGGCAAAGTTGCACTTGGCGAAATGGAGTGAATGGCTGCGATGGGACCGGATGGGATCGGAGGGAGCAGTTGGTCAAGCTAAGTGCAATGCCTTGTCGCGCGACTCCTTTTGGCCGTTTTCACGCTTGGCTAAATGGCTTTCCTCGGCTTTCTGCTTCTCCCTCCTTTTGCCGCTCCACAATTTGTCAACGGGTCTGACATTCTTAAAGACTTAAGCTGGCTGTAAGATTGGCCTGTCGTGGCCAGTTGATGATGAGCTTATGTCTGTAAGTTGAGAATTATAATTTCCGGCGAGCAATTAGGAAATTTTGCGCTATCCATTCATTGATTGACAAGTCTTGAACTTATGCTGCGTTGAGGTGTAAGGTAGTTGGAGTTGAAACTTTTGTTTTATCATAAAAGTGTAAGCAATTAGGCGAGAAGAATCATAAAAAAATTCCTTTTAAAACTTTCCCTCAACTCACATTAAACGGCTGCAAGGAAAAGCCATTAAATAGGAGGCAGGCAGCGAATGCATTTCATTTCATGATTATGTTTCATTAAATTCACCAAGATTATTAACAACTTCTGAGAAATTGCGTATACGCAATGTGGGCCCTGGCAGCTGTTAAAACTGGATCAGAAACAGGATGGGAAGGAAAAGCTAACAAATATTTCTGAAATCTCTTTAACACACTAAAGTCTGCAAGATATTAAAATTGCGCCCACCGCCAAAGCCTCATTTACATCGCCAAGTAAAAGGAAACTTATTAAAATAATATAATAAAAAAGTTCCCAACAGCCGGCAGCTGTCGTCAGCGGCGAGAAAAGAAAACAAATAAAGCGTTAGGTATTCCTCGTGGAAGTGGTCACAATTCATTAATTAATCTCATTAATAGATGACACAAAAATCACTCGAAACGACATTTTATGGCGAAATCACTTATACGCCATGGTGTACTCATAAATAATTAATTCAGACATCTCGGGCGGGAAAACAAATGAAAATTCAGATGAGATAGGGGAGTGGAGATGGATAACAGTTGGCCCCTGCCAACATTGCGCCATATTGAGCGCATAAAAGGCTGCTAAACAGGCTCGCTCAGATTACCACGAGGCCTGGAGTGGAGTGGGTGGAGTGCGATTGAAGACGGGGTGGATTTCCCTGACGGGTGGTCCGGAAGTGGCTGAAGACATTGGCCCCGGACTGCCCACCGCGGCACAGCAGCGGTTAAAATAATATTACTAGAAATTGAATACTATAATTCTTCTAGAAATTCGAGACTGTTAAAAATATAAATTAAAGTATTTAGCAGCTTATGTTCAGACTTCAGCAAATTTTAAATATATTTTAAAGTATATGATAAAAGGTAGTGTAGAAAATCGATTGATATAATGAAAAATCTATTAATTTTACTGCAACTGTAACTTGACTCTGGCTTAGGGCCGAGAACTTATCATTATTCATGCTAAAGACTTAACGAGCGCGAGTCTGAGATGGCTACAGGAGGCGGCGGAGGATGTGGGATCGGTGGTCTTATCGCAACTATTACCGCAGGAAAGAGGGGAAGTCCGTGCGTCCGGTGGGCGTGGCACGGGTTGGATTTGCGCATTTTCATTACTCTTATCCTCAGAGTCCTGGACCGCTCAGCTCCGCTCCCGAGCTGTCGTTCGTCCTTCGTGCCTCCTCCTTTTGGGCGCTCATTCTCGTTGGTGTTATTGTCATTGCCATAATCAAGGGGGAGTTCGGTGGGGGCAGGCAGGCTGTCGCAGGCTGGCAGGACGACTTTGCCTGCGGGTTAATCTTCAGATTCTCGGTGTTGTCGGTTTTACGAGCCACTTGCCGCTCCGCCAGCATCGTCTTTGGCAATAACAACAACGACGACATATTATTATGGCAGCCATTGTTGTAATCCCGCCTCGGTTTGTGTCTTTTGGTCTTCGCCCTCGGTTTCGGGCCATTGTCTTTAATATTTGCTCAGCAATTCTCTCATTTTGACGGGTGTTTTTTCTTCTTTCTTTTATTTCCGACCGCCCGCCGGGTAAATATCCTTAAAGCATCGCAACCCAACTAATAAATTATTTTATGAAAGTGTTAACTTGGCGATTTTTCGCTTTTCTTTCTCTTAACCGCTCCATTATCAACTAGGCCACTCTCTTTCTATATAGGAGATATCTGTATGCCATGAGCAACATCATAAAGTAAACTAATTAGAAAGCTTTTTAGGAATTTTCACAAAGCTCAGCGCCATCTTAACTGGGCTAAGACAAACAAATTTGTGGCTTTGAGGCGGCTTTAATTGGGTTTTGTGTCTATTGGAGTTCGAAACTGTGGTATGAGTGTGACTTTTCCAGGAATGCCCTAGGGTTGAGCGGAGTAATCAGGTGGAATACTCCTGGGGGGTTGAAAGGTAACCTGTCTCCTGCCTCCCAAAGGGCTGCACTGTTAATAGAAGTGTCCGGACTTAAGCGTGACTGATTGCCTTTCAATTAACATGTTCAATGCTTTGGAATTTGCCCAAAGCCTCCTAGTTTACCACAAGATTTCAAAGTAAAGCCCTTCCTTTTTGTTTACGCACTTTAGGATAAAGGAAAATTTAAATATTTTCCCTTAGATTTCTCTTATTCTTTTTAGTTTACCAATTGTTTTTGATGCTCATATCCTTCTTGCAAATACTGAGCTCCTTTACACGTTGGCTTACCGGTTCGACAGATTGGAATCCCGACTCCGCTTGACCACGAATATAAATCGAGGCATGCGATAGCATTGCCAAATCCCTTCGAAAATCCCCAGTTCCCAGCTCATTCCAACAAATCGCACAACGGATGCAGCGCCGCCAATGTAATAAACATGGATATTAGGCTTGGCCCCGGAGCAAGAGTTAAGCCTCTGCAGAGCACTGAAACCATAAATGGGTTATATATATCTATGAGATGGGGATATGGTAGATAGCATAAGCATATCGGGGGCAAGAGGCCACGTTCGCCACGTACACATGTTGCAAATGAGCGACTAATTAGGACCTCCAAATCTGGCCGGGAGAGGTGCTGCCTAATGGTCGACTTGTGTGCATTGTTTTGCCATTTGGCCAGAATCGAACCGAAATGGAATTGGCAGAGAAATAGTTTTGTTTCCCCATTTTTTTTGTTTCTTTGCCTTTCAATGGCCAACACAATGGTTCGCACAGCACAGCTTCCCTTTTGTCTGGACATTCCAGCTGGCTTGGCCTTCGATGGGGTTTTGGTTAGCTTTTTGCCTTGATTGGGATTAGGGGTGCTACAGAGTATCGATATATCGTATCGATGATGGAGGAAAAATTATTAAAAAATAAAATGTATTGGTATGATATTTGTATTATTATTACTATTTAATTATATATATTTTTTTAAAGAACATAATTATTACTTTACGACAATCAATAAATTCAGATGTAAAGGTTGGTTCTACATGTTGGAACATGCAATAATAGACCGGGGCGATTTTTTCGATTTACTTTCAATATATTATGTGCATTGATTTATCTATATCGACCCCCCTTCTTCGATATATGCTCATCCCTAATAAGGATTCATTGGGATTCATGGCAATTCGGACAAAGAAAGTCAGACCCGAAGGAGCCACCAACTTGCTTTCCTTTCCTTTCCGCCTCACAGACACACTGCCATCTAATAATCAACTGGGCGTGGATTATAGAGGCCCTGCGTAGTATCGATGCCTCATTTAATTAACGATTGCCACACCGATGGGAGAGAGAGAGAGTGGAGGAAAATGCTGGTGGCAGATGGAGAATAGTCCTGCATCCTTCTCATTACATCGCCTCATGTTTATTCAAGGGGTGTGTGCGAATGCGAGTGTGTTCGTTTGTCCTTAACAGGTGCTTACCATGTAATCCTGCGTGATGTATTCCAATTAGATGCGAAAGCATCTTGCCTGCTGCCCGAGTTCAAAGCAATTAATTCCATATACTTGAGCAGCCATCAATCTCAACCCCTCAACTCTGTTTGCCTTTATTGCAGAACAAATTTGGGCCACTGAATTGGACTTTGTTGTGATCAATCGACGCAATTTGATGGCCATGTCGGTGGTGGGACCCACGCCCACATCCGCCTCGGCATCCTCCAAGCAGCACCAGCACCACCAGCAACAGTCCAAGCTGAACCTAACCGCAACGAGCTTGGAGCAGGACGAGGAGGATTACTTCAACGATACCATGTTCACGGCCATCCGAGGAAAACAGCTTCCCTTCCCAGGCTCAGGTCCTGGTGTCGGGGGCAATAACAACTTGTTCGACCTGCGACCCGACAAGACTGCTGCCGGCGGCAGGAAGGCGGCCAAGACAACGGCCACGACCAGGACAACTTCGATCCAACTCGAGGCTGGCAGGGGCCAGTACTTTGAAGTGCCCGATTTAATTAATCAAGATATCGACGAGGAGGAGCGCCAAGAGCTGGAGGAGGCTATGAGAGGCGACAGCGACGACGACGACGGGGAGGAGCCGGAGTCGGATGGGGGCACCGTCATCATGCCCGATTTCGATGAGTTGCTGCCAAAAACAACCGCTGGTGGCAACAAGTTGAATGTGGAAAATTGGCAGACACTTGGGACCCTCGGAAAGGAGAGGAGCACGCCCGGCACCAGTACCAGTACTACTCCATCCACAACCACAAGTACTACGACAGCCAGCACCACAACAACGGCAGAGACAACTACAACTACTAGCAGCACCACAACAACCACAACAGTGAAACCTGCTGTGATGGCAACAAGCCGGCAACCGCAGCACCATCACCATGGCAAGACCCGGAAGCACCATAAGCACCATAATAAGCAGCGACAGCAGCAGCAGCAGCAGACACCGCGTCGCCACCACGTGGCCTCGCACGAACAGGCGATCCTCGAGGGCTTTCCGGAGGAGGAGACCACCACCCGCGACAGCAGCATTCATCGCGTGAAACCCGAGGTCCTGCCCGAGGTGGCCATTCCCTCGACACCCGTATCTACATCCAACTCCAAGATCATAGCTATCAAGCCAAAGAATCAGAAGCGATGGATCTCGAAGCGGGCTGCCGGAGTGGAAATCGAGCCGGAGTACTTGCTCGGCGACTCCACCATAAGTTCCAGCGAGTTTGTGGCCAAGTCCAATGAGGATGAGCCGGAGGAAGGTGAGGACTTTGAGCTGGAGGATGGGGACTTCCAGGCGGTGCCTGCCCTTAGCCCGGCTCCGCCAACGCCGCCACCCGCCAAGGGTGCTGGGCAGGATTACGTCCGTTTGGATGGCTTTGCCGGCATGCTGCAGCTCTTCTTTGGCATTGACAAGCCTATCGATGTGGCCATTTTCTCGCAGCCACCCAGTGCAGAGTTTGTGAATCTGCTGTGCGCCCTGCTGGTCTGGTCGGTTCGCTATCCAGCCGTATTTTGGAACACCTCCAAGGCCTTTGCCTGCGTCTTTAGCCTCCAGATGGTGGTGGCCGCCCTGGATATCATCCTGGGCTATGTGGGCGTCTCGAATTTGTACAAGCTGCAGATCTATGCCGAGGCCATGCCAGTGCACCAGCCGGGTCTCATTTTAAATGCTGTGGTAACGCTGGCCTTGTACCTGCTCTCCACTGCCTTGGTTTTGGCCTCCTCGATGGTGATGTACTTGTATGGACACGGACGCCTGGCCACGCGGATGCGGGATCGCTCGATCATCACCTTGAAGAGTAATCAAACCTGGATCTACTTTGCCCACTGCGCCTCCCTGTGCTTTGTCCTGGCTCTGGCGGTGGTAAAGGCACCGCTGCTCAACGATCTCAGTGCCACCTACAAGAACAATCTACATTGTCCTACCTTTTTAGCGGGTGAGTAATGGTGTGAATTTTCTTTATATGGGGAAAATTACTTTTTTAAATTTAAGGAATTATTTTAAGTAGGTTTTGAGTTCCATTTTATTAAGTAATAATAGATTTTCTACACCCATTATGCAAATAATCAATGCTGTTTTTCATAAAGCGTGCCGCCGATTAAGTAACCTTGTAAAATCTGCATAATTCGATATCCAAATCAATGTGAACTAATATCTTGAACTACGACGGTGGTCTGTTTTGTGGCTTAAGCCAATTAGGGGCCTTGTTTAGGCCTGAGCTATGGGGTTGACCGGGCCTTAATCGCCGGGTAGATAACCCAATCGCCCATCGTCGAGACAAAGGCCTGACGACACAGGTATTGAGTGTCACTCGAAGCGAGACAATCAAACTGCAGACTGCGTCCAATTAAGCTGTCAGACGCCTGCCTTAACCGAATTACGTTTCAATTTCAGCTTCAACATGCACAGAGAAAAACGTTTTAAGAATATAGTTTACTGATCTAATTAAATTAATTGAAAATATTACATTCAAATTCCTACAAAACCATAAGCAAGCAGGAGAATTCCTAAGAAATATTAAGTACATTTTTATATCAGAGAAAGAGCCTTAAGAATTAAGTTCTTGATAAGACATTTAATTTTTTTCATTTATTATTAAAGAATTCTCGTTAAGTGCTCCTTTCTTAACCCCTGTCTCGTTCCTCCCCCTTTTTAACAGCTCTCGTTGGGGTGACCCACCTGCTGCTGTGGATTGTCATCTGGCTGTGCCTCACAATCAAGCGGCGATGGCACTTCAAGCTCCCGCCACTGGACAGCTCCTACGGCGGCCTGCTGGGCAAGGCCAGTGCCCAGCCGCTCCTCATGGCCAGCGGCCAGCGGACGGGCAGCAACTCGAGCAGCAGCGGCTGCAATTCCACCAGCACCACCGTGAACGGTGGCGACTCCTCCAAGCCGGACATGATGAGCACGGCTACCAGCACGGAGCTGGGCATGGGAATGGGCGGGGGTGGCGGCGGCGTAGTGGGTGGGGTCATGGGACTGGCTGCCCAGGAGGACATCTACTGGCCCAAGCTGACGCCCAGCTCGCCCAAGCTGAAGGTCACCTTCAACGAAGTTACGAGTACGTCTGATGATGTCCTACTAATTGGTGACCAAGAACAAACTGATGGCAAGCGGTAAAAAATCGTTTTTTAGCTACAACCAACAAAAAAATATTAAGAAAAAAAAAAAAACAACCAAACAAAGAGCATTGCGGGTTCGAAGCGCCGTACTCCGTACTCCGTTTTTGTCCGTTCTCTTAACTCTAACCTTAGCAACTAGTTTCATTTAGTTTTCGTTCACAAACACACATATACTGCACCACCCACAAGACCACAAGAGAATCACCCACAACATAAACCACGCCCGTTTCCAGCACCAAATAATCAGGAATTCCATGTGTTATTTTTCGTTGTTCGTTTCCTAGACTGCTCTGTTCATTCATTTGTAATTTATCGGTGTGTTTCCTCTGCACGTCCCATTGGGGAAGCCCCCTTGGTTTTAAAACTAATTGCCCAACACTAGTCATTAGTGCGGCGTATTTCGCCACTCACCTAATTTTCCCCACATTTTCCAGCACTGTTTTTCAGTTTGAATATTCGTGCGTGCTTCTGACATTCGCCTCGTTTAATATTACCCACATTTTGCGTTTTTGTTTAGTCTAAACTCTTTTGTTTGTCCACTAAAACGATTGTTATTCCATTTAACATAAGACAACGATTTATCTATATACATATACTATATATATATAGTGAGACATGTATGTATAGAGGATGAAGGATAATGATGAGAAACTATTTTGTTCCGCTTGTCGCCTGTTTTTAAAAACGATTCTTTTCATTTCATTTTGTCAATTGTTTGATTTACTAGAACTTAATTACTACTAACTCTAGCTAATTGAGTGTGGGTGAATTGTATTTTAATTAACAACTAAACAACTACTAAAAGCAAATCGTTCGCACACTGTGTGTTGTTGTTGTCGATGTCGCCGTGTTGTTGATGTTGCCGTCGATGGTCTTTATAATTTGTTTAACTAACTGGAAAACCATTGAACTAACACAGACCATATTGAAACGAATCAATGGGAGAGAGAACGAAGTTTAAAAGTATTTGTAAAATGCTTTAATTTTTAATCAAGGAATTCGATAGCTTTGTTAAATAAAACTTAAATGTAGTAATGAAATATTAAATTAAATTAATAAACTAGATACTAATACAATTTACACTTTCTTCTGGCAAAGAAGCCACCATTAGATATATATTTATTTAAAAATAATATTGAATATTTTTAAATCCCTGATTCGTTTCTGCTTCCTAAGACCTGAAAGCAACCAACACAAGGCGACAATCCTATTTGATCCTGCCATCATTCCTAATCATGCTCTATTATCCTTTAGCCATACGAGCCGTGGAGCCTCGATATGTTTTGCCAGTGCTGCGGGGGAAATTGACGACGGCGAGTACGCGACACTAAGAGCAGCCACCGCCGGCGCTGTTGTGGGCATCACAATGGGCAGCATGAAGAGCGGCAGCGGTGGCGGTGGCGGCATGAGCTCCACCTCCGTGGGAATCAGTCTGCTCCATCTCTCCGAGTACGACGAACTGCCGCCGCCGCCTCTGCCATCGTCTTCAACTGCTAACCATCAACAGCAGCAGCAGCAGCAGCAACAGCAACAGCAGCAGCAGCAGCATCAGCATCAGCAGCAACAGCAGCAGCAGCAGCAGCGGCATACCCAATCCTTTGCCCATGGACAGCCCCATACCCATGACTATGCCAACCTTAGTGGATTGGGTGGCATAAGCGACGACAACATCTCCGAGGAGGGCAAGCTGCTGGCCTGCGTGCGAGATGACAGCATCACCTACGCCTCCACCAGGGACTTGGAGCCTCCACATCCGACCGCTTCACAGGCACCGCCGCCTCCGCCGCCGCTGCCTGTCAAGGGTGGGCCCACTCCACAGCCGCCGGCATTGCTGCCTCATCCAGGAACAGTCATCTATGGACGGGCTCCTCAAGCCATGCCCGAGATGATGCAGTTGTCGCCAGAGCACCATCCCAATCCACTGCAGCAGCAGCTTCAGCAGCATCCTCTCCAGCCGCAGCAGCAGCAGCTGAAGCACCATCCCCTCCAGCAGCAGCCGAGCAATCCGCATCAGCATCTAGTCAGCCCCTTGGCTCCGGTCACGGTCGCAGTTCACACCAACGAAGCGCATGTAAGTGGAGGAAGCGGAGAGTATTCCTATTGTGGCTTCCGAAGATACTCTAACTTAACGGTGGGGAATGTTAACTAGGTAGTTAGAGAGCTATTAATCTCTCTGGGATTATGCCTTATGAGTTACAAATGATTATTTCATGAAGACTTTTATATGTGTTTTACCTCCTTTTTGATAAAGACAATCTAAGGTAATACATTTTATGTTAAGCTTTCCCTTCAACCAATTGCTTTTATATTTATAAACGAACTTAAGAGCTTATAAGCTTTATAGATTTGTCTGGCAGATTTCCCCTTTGCAAAAACACAAAACAAAGAGCGAAATGGTCCTGTAGCTAGGGTATTCCCCTTTAGTGCAAGGCATAGTGAGTAATTCTCTGCTGTTGTTCGTGATTTGCATGTGGTATTGTGGAGGGGCGGAGCCGCTGTGTTGCTGCGTTGCTATGTTGGGGCGTGTTGCATGTCACGCCCTCGGAGCAACAGCAGCCCCGAGATTTATGTTTGCCGTTATGAGACAGCATAAATCAGTGCCAGGGCCACAGACAGCGACATGGATTCGGGGGATTGGACTGGGTGACGGCGACAGTGTCCGAATTAGTGCTCCACTTGATGGATGGCCCGGGCTGTGAAGGGTTCCCAGACTGGCCCCCGATTTGATTAGACTTGATTTCATTTTCACTTGCAGACCAGGACCAACTGAAGCAGAGACCCTGCCCTGCCCCCTGAATCGCTCATTATCCCAGCTGCTCCTTGACCACTTTCACTGACCTCCCACTTTCTCTCTCTCTGTGTGTGTCTCTATCCCTATCCCCCAGATCGCCTCCAGTTCCACACCCCGTTGCCTGCGACGCGCCGACTCGGGCGTTCCCAACGAGGCGCTGACGCCTCGCAGCGACACCACCTCCACCACCGAGAGCACTAACACCACATCGCCACCGGAGCGCGCCCCCTCCGAGTCCTCCAGCGGCGTCCACTCGGGCGAGGAGCGTGAGCTGGAGGTCATCATACGGCCGCGGGCCACCAGCAAGCCGCCACCGCGTCCCCCACAGCCGCCCATCCAGGAGGAGCCCTACGGTCGCTGCACCAACATGCGTATGTCCAGCTTCAACGCCGACCCCCCCGCCATCCCGTCGGCGGCCATCAACAGTGCCACGCTGCCGCTGCAGCGAACGGTTCCCGAGCAGAGGTTCGACTACACGGCTCACTGCAGCACAATGCCGCTGCCGGTGGGCTGCCACAGCCAGCAGCTCGCCGGGAGCGGTGGCTATGCCTCCACATCGGCGATGACAAGCTCCATGGGCGGCGGCTCCATGCCACCGCCGCCGCCGCAAGTGTCCAGCTTCAAGACACCCAGCTTGCACTATGCCAATGCCGCGGTGGCCCTGGGCAATGGCAACAACAATGGCCAGCAACCGCACACCACGCTACCAAATGGGGTGCGATACTCCAATCCGCATTTCCTGCGCCGCCTACCGCATGTGACCAAGGCGGCGGAGTCGCCGTACGGACACCTGGGCTACGGAGCCGGTCACCATGCATTCGCCAAGCTGCCGCATGAGACGCATCCCACCATTCCGGAGGATCGCGATTCGGCCAACTACTCGATGGCCTCGGACCAGGACTGCGGACTATATGTGACGGCCCAGCTGCACTAGGATGGGATGGGAGGATCTACTATACCTTACTATAACCTTAGATTCATAGCTTTGCAATACTGATTGCACTACGACATACAAACCTATATGCATTGCTCTCCATTGAGATTCTCTAAGCCATCAAATCCCAGTTCTGTGTAAGCAGAAGGATATTTCATGTCCTGATATTGCAAAGATATTTTAAAAATATTTAAAGCAAGAATTTTAAATCTCTTGAGTACAGAAAATCCCTTTATTTGTCCAATGGCTCATTGTGAGGACCTACACATATGTATGAAGCTGAATCCCTTTAGCATTAGGATCCTGGAATGTCGTATAGCTTAACCCGTAATGTTCTAAGTTAGCCTCTCGGTTTTTGTACAGCTCCGGGCCCCCAAGAGATGCCATACCAAATCCACTAATCTTCCAAATGGATCAGCCTGGCGACCGAATCAATCTTAATTTGCTTTGCCCAAACGATGATCCACACAGGAATGTGTGTGGCACCAACTACCACTCAGATGACCCACGCAGAAGATTTACCATTTAACTATATCTACATCTAAACTACACCTACATACATCTACGGCTAAATCTAAATATATATATTTATATTTATATTTATATTTATACATATATGCTATGCTCGTATACAATGTGTAAGATAATAAGCTAATCGTGTTTAAGTAATCAATGTAAACTAAAGTTTATCATATCATATATGAAAGAATATCTATAGCTAAGTGTAAGGCCCTAAGCATATACAAATCTAATCTGAAAGGAATAAAATATCATAGCTCGATCACGTGCAAGCACTCAAAGTATTTTCCCCTAAGCAATTTCTCTAATCGAATCGAAGGAAAGCAACAAAAAGCAGAAGGAACAAAAGGCATACGAATTTAAGCTGCAATTCTATGGTTTTTACTGTAAGGATACTTTGTAAAATGGCAAATAGTAATTTTATGGCACTAACTAGCCAACGCGTTATGCTTCTTCAGCTAGTCGGCATAGATGACAGATACCCAGCAAGGCTTTCGGCATATGTACGAGTATTTTCTATGGTCTCTCAATGCTTACTGTTTAAGATGAATGTAAAATGTAATGTAACAAAGCGACAATATGAATATTATCTAATGTATGATACTAATGACTACTATCCACGGCCCATACATACATATCTCAAATGCACAAGACTCTTGTCCCTGGACTCCGCGCACGCTGGAGTGTCTGAGCTCCCATACACCTGCTTATTAAGTTTTGTTTATTGTGTCCCCGCGTAAGTAGATAAATATCTTTTGGATCGGATACTCGAACCCGATTTATTCGACCATATATCAGGGGTTAGCCGATGGATAAGACCAAGCCAACAGAAAATAACCCCTGAATATCGGATAAGCACACTCTGTAGAGCGCACTCGATAGACCGGTCGTATTTATTTTCGTTATAAAGACTGATTAGTAATATAATACATTTCGAAATGCTCTCCCATCACAGAATTTTTTTAGAAGAGATCCGAAAATAGCTTGAGAAAATCATAGCAATGATACGATAGAGAATAGGCCATAAATATGTATAGTTTAGTATGTCATCATTAACTTGGTTCCTTTGTGAAACGCACTAAACTAAACGAAATATCAGCAGCTAAAGAAGCAAACAACTTTTGTAAGATAATTTCGACTCAATTAAAGTAAATTCATAGGAAATATCCAAAAGACCTTGACAACTTATTTATTAACCTGGGTTAGGATCTTTTCTGCGCCAGCGAAGAAAATAAGGTTGAACCCAATACAAACGTATGGCGGCGCAAGCATCTAAAAACATTTATATTTAAAATTATAAATCAATAAATGTTTAAATTATTTATATATACAATATACGGATTAAATGGTTTATCAATGGTAAATAAAGAAATACCACCGCTTTATGTAAAACCCCAAAGTCAAAAGTCTTTGTATTGCGGGTGGAAGGGAAATGAGAAAATTGAGTTGGAAAATTCAATAAAACTCAGGGCTTTGCTTTATTAGAAAACAATTTTTAATGAATTTTTTTTTTGTTTTGTTCTTTAAATGTTGTTTTTCATTAAATTTTCTCATTAGTTTTAGTTTTACACAATTCAAGTTTCTGTGTTCATCAATATTAATAATGCTTTCTCGCAATTTTTAATATAATTTTAGTTAGTATTTTTACTTTTTTGGTTTTGTTTTTTACATATTTCTTTCACAGTTTATTGTCGTTTCTCGACCTTCGATTGTTGTCGAGATATTAAAATACAATATAAGTCAGCGAGAGCGCTGACCGTCGCCTTTTAATCAATTTAGTTCAACATTTGCAATAAATGATATATTTTCGTGTTTGTTGATCTTCTTGTGTGTATAGTGTAATTACGTAGCCTGTCATTCAGATTGAACTTAGTAAATAGCATTTTGTTTCTTGTATTGGTTGCCATTGAAATAACTTGCCATAATATATCATTTGCGTCATTAACGTTTTCTATATGCTTTTGTCTCTTTGTCTTTTGTCTTTGGTGTGGCTTAAATGTAACGAATTCTATAGGAATCCTAATTAGAATTTCTTGTCTGACTTTACGGTAGAAAATGCCCCTTACAAAATCCTCCCTTTTCAGAGGCTCAAGTGCGTTCTATAATTCCTCCTAAACTTCCGCTATTAAATTCACCAGCCAATCGCTTTCGAAAAGGGAATTTCGACTTCGATCCTGCCAAGGTTGGTTGTGGTTTTGTTTATCCTTTCGCTGGCTTTCTGATTTATCAAAGCATTTCTGAATGATTGCTTAAGGATAGCAGTGGAAAAAATATAAAGGTAGAGATAGAGAGAGATTTTTAGAGTAAGAAAAGTTCTTATGAGGGCCCTTGAGGAGTATGGAGTGTACAAATCTGATTATCTATAATGAATGCATGTATGTTCCTCTGATTTCTATATCGTATAATTAGTTTCTGGAAACCTCGCTGGTAGTTTAACTCCTCCCAAATATCTCTGAAGCGCGATCTCTTCCTTTCTGATGTCCGATCCTGTTCTGTTGTTGTTTTGCAGCAACATTTTGAATGCATTTTTTGTTCCCAGTGTCCTGGCGTTTCCTTACGTATCTCTTAGTTGTTTATTTCTGATATAGGAAGCTGTTGCTTGGATGGATATGCACATGTCAATATACTATTTAGCTCTGACCCCATATGTGTGCCAACTGTGTGTATAACCGTTTATGCAAAGCTGCTGATGCTGAAGTGTGTATTTGAATGAATGGACGGAAAGTTTCAACTCAATATCCGTAGCCATGAGTGAAGGGAAAAATAACGTGTATTGGATAGGAACAATAGCTAAGTGTCGTCACTCATATACATACCAATATCCTGCCCTATGTCCTATGTATATATAAAAGTAACTGCTCCAATTCTGTTCTCTGCCACCTGTCACCTGTCATTTGTCATCTGTCATCTGTCAATCTGTCTGTCTGCAGGCTGTGATATGTTTGCTGAAAGTGATCCTCCAGACCGGAAATGCATTGCAAAATGTTGCCCAAAAGAACGCCAAAAGTATCGCAAAATAAGATGCAGTAAATTGCAAACTATTCCTCCCATTTCCATCTATGCTAATGTACGTGTACGTGTATCTTTGGCAAGCAGGTAACGATTTTTACAGCTCACACTATTAACTTGAAGGTACTTGATGCGTTTCGAGGCAAGTTGATTGGAACAGAGGCGAAAAACGGATTCTATAGCGACTCTAGTGAAGCGAGGAGGAGGGGGCTACAACAAAATCGCAGTATAGTATTATTCATAGTTAAATTATATATCCTATATGCCTGCCTCAAAGATAATATGTGTATCCTCATCGATGACGGCAAAAACTCAGGCATTTTGGGGTGGCTGCGGAGTTTTTGCCGTGTTCGCAGAGGCTAATAATCAATAGCCATAAAGCCTAAACTCGGAAAAGCGGTTGGCGGCAATCGGAAAATCGGGTATCGGTTAACGGTTAACGGTTATCCGGATGTGGCATGTATGTATGTATATGTAATGTGTGAGGATTCTCTATTTACAGCTTAAGTTCAGATTCTGTATTAATAAGTTTAACTTGATCATCTCTCCTCGTCCTTGGTAAATAATTTTGTTCATTTTCGTTCGATTAATACATATCTCATATCTCGCTTTTTCAGTTACCTAAACTTAAGCTTTTACCTTAGGTTTCGGTTTCATCGATCGTAAGTTAGGCTTATTTAAGTGTTAGTGGTTCTTTGCTTGCTTAAACATTAAATATATTTATGTATATATCGATTTATATATGTATGTATATATACTTAAATAACTCCCTCTCTGAAAATCTATAACTCCCCTTGACTGATTTAGATTTAGCTATTTAATCAATAAACAATTTATGTCCTTAAGCGCCAATGCTCGGGCTCAGGCTTAGGCATGACTGACATTAGCACTTGAACTTTCTCCACCTTCTCCATTGTTTCTTTGGTTTTTTTTTAACTTTTTGTCTTTGGTTTTCTTGTTTTTTTTTTGTATCTTTTTATCAATAATAGTTTTAAGTAATAATAATCGTAGTAATCGTATTACGCAAATAATAGTGATCTTAGGTGTGTAGTAAAAATTATTTTAAATATGCATAATTTACAAGTATCCTTTTGTCAAATGTTATCCTTTATATGTGTGTACATGTATATATATATATAGATCTCCGTTACATCTATCTTGTATCCGCATCCCAAAGTTTTGTTTAATCCTTTAACCGCTCGGCTTGTGTTCTCTGTTCTCGGTTCATTTAAATGCATTTGTTTTCATGACTTATAAAAATTAGATATCCTTCCATTTCATATTTTTGTGATTTTTTGTTTTGCTTTGTTTTTGTTTTATCCTTAGGTTTTCCTCTGCCGGCGAATAGAAAAAAAACAGATGTGGACTTAGCCTAGGCCAGCAACATGCCGAATGGGGATCGGGCGGCATCCTGGGAGCCGCTGCTGCAGGCTGACCTTGGTCCTTTGCTATTTGGCTGCAAGGCTGGCAGCTCCAGCCAAGGGTTACTGCAAGGATACGAAACGATTAGCTGGCGAGCTCAAGGAACGGCGATCTGGCGGGTGTTGTTAACTGTTTTCGAAACGGGCAAGGTGGATTAGTAGCGGCTTTGAGTTTATATAGTATTTACTGGGGTTATTTATATCGATTCTCTGTTTTTTTGTAATATTTACTTTTTTTTTTTTTGTTAATATTTTTCAAGTGTGTAAAATGGCAAAGTGGCGGAATGTCTGGTGTCTAGAGCGCACTAGAGAGTAAGCTGAAGTTTAAGAGTTTAAATTGGTTAACTTGTTGGTGCACTTACTGAATTCAGTTCAGTTTCGGGTTGGCTTGAATTGAATTGTGCTTGGGTGCCTAAAGTGTTTTCGTTGTTGTGGTTGTGTCGGTTGGAATAGAAAGCGTTGTGGTGGCTGTTGGTGTTGGTGTTGAGAGTGTTGGAAACTGTTATTCGCCCGGCTCCTCCATTATGACTGACTCGCCGGCCCAAACAATCGGACGACCCTGGGTGTGGTGGTTTCAAAGTTTGTTGTATTTCTCAACTGCTCTTGTTCGCGTTTATTTGCAAAGGTTTTATTAGAGAGCTAGGCCTAAGCATACGTATTTCTTTAACTAGCCAAGATTTGCCATTTTATGATATAGTTAGTATGTCGATAAGAATGCAAATGTTAGTTGAAACTAGTATGTTACCAAAGCTAAATCAAATGGTAGTGATTATTAAGCAAAATATGGGGATCAAACCAAATTATTTCTGCCCGGATCTTAAAAAAAGAAATACAGGATATGGGAAACTACGCATGCACTAGGACAATGCTAAGCAGAACGATTGCGGGTTTTGGTTCTATTAAATAAATTTAGATTTTGGTTGGAGTGAACAGTTGGGGATAGAGAAACATACCTATATGAGTATTATACGAGTCTATGTGAAAACTACGTTGAGGCAACGGTAACGGTAACGGTAACGGTGATTTATGGTGACTTGCGACAAGTTATTTTCACTTTAATTTTGTTTGCAATTTCGTTAAGCTTTTGATTTGCTTTTGATCAACTTTTTATCATTCATCTTTTTCAGTGTACAATGCGAATTGTTGTTCTACTTTGTCTTGTGTGGTGTTTATTTTGTGTATGTCAAGCTTTTCATTTACAAGAGTGCTTAAGTGTATGTAGTTTGTCAACTAAAAAACGAATGTTTTCCGATTGGTTATTCTGGTTCTTTAAACTGAGATCTTTGGAAGTCAACATTTTTACAGGTGTTTTGCGACTATCTACGCATAGTTCTTGTTCTGAACAAAACGTGAAGCTAAATACTACAGAAATATATGCTGTGTGTATGTTTCTTTTATAAATATATAATGCAAGTGTATTTGTCTTATCGATTTTGCGATATCTCTATTTATAGTTTCTTTTTTTTAGGTTTCTTGTACGAATTGAGTTTGAAAGAATTTTTGTATTTAGTCGATTTTTAGTTCGGCTTAAATCTAGAGTTTGAGTGAGTCGAGTGAGGCTATGGATGAGCGCCTAGAGCCTAAGCCTATATTAGTGGGACAACTGACCAGTGAGGTGGTGCCAAAGAGCTTGTACCAGCCGATCACAATGTTCGACAGATTCAGATCGTCGAGCATAATCTGCGCCACGCCCATAAACACTTTCTTCTCGATGCGTCCATAGTCGCCCCACACGGTGATCTAAGGATAAAACCACAGAAAGTTATACGAAGGATTTAGAGAGTTTTTAGGAACCCTACCTGTAGTATGCATCCTGTGTAGGACTGCTTAAACACCAGCTGCTGCTGGTACAGTGGATCCAGAGTGCGTCGCGCTGATGAGGTCTTCATCTTGTCCACACAGCGTTTTCCCGACACTAAGTAGACTTTCACATACGGAGCGGGCAGCATTTTGGACGCGGGTTTTTGCTGAGGGAAAATAGATGGGAAATTGGTTAAATGGATTTATAAATTATAATATTTTCCCATTAAAATTTCCCTTTTAACTTTACCTGCAACCCTCTGGCCCGGATGACCTCCACTTCCAGGAAGCCCTTCTGGTGGCACAGCGACAGCTGGATGTCACCCAGTGAGGGAGCTCCCAGCACCTGGCGACCCACGAGCTGGCCTGGTCCCAGGCCATCCACGAACTCATTGAGGGCTCCATCATTGCGCAACGAGGGGGAGAATCTACATTTTTGGTAGGGTTTCGGTTTTGGACATGGGGTACATTAAAGAAGGCACTTTAGTACAGCTACTTTGGCAGAGTTTTCAGTATCATCTCTCATCTAAATATTTGTTTAAATTAGGTAACATAATTTACACAAAGAAAGGTTTGTTGTACTTTTTGTTTTATAAAGATAGAACTCTTTATACACAGGGAGTTGTAGAAAGACAGTAAATGTTGTATAGTTTCAGTTTGAAATGGTTCAATGGTGTGTTTGGGTGAGAGGCGAAGACTCTGGAGGTGATAGTGGTGGTGCAGAGGAGAAACAAGTGGAGTCACAGTTCGATGGTGGCATGCAAGTGTCTTCTTTTGTTCCGAGGGACAAAGGTGCAGAGAAGGTAGCTCTATTTTATAGGATACGATCGAGGAGGCGCTTGGCTAAGCAGCTTCTAGCAGAACCCTAATTCTTCTACAGGTACAGAGGGCAGGATCTGACTGATCAGGGTCCTCTCCATAGCTTTACTTTGTTTTATATAACTAAGCACTTTGAGTGCTTGCTTAGTCTAGGCCCTTTATATACACACACACATCGAGAAGTGAGGTTAACTTTCTTATATACATATATATATATATATATAAATAAATATATATACTATATATAGATATTTGCTGAAAATCATACGTGTAAAATGAGGCTTAAAAAATTACAATTTGTACACATTACATGACAGAAAAATACACAAACAAGTCGAAGAAGAATCAAACGGAACTCAAGGAAAGGAAGGAAAAGTGGAAAACACTTAGAGAAAAAATGTACGCAAATGCAGGCTCGCTTTCAACGGTTTCAAGGCGCACGCACACAGACAACGATTATAGAGATAGATAGAGAGAGAGAGAGAGAGAGAGAGAGTTGCAGGATGAAATGGCCGGAAAGAGTTACAGATGGGATCGCCACACAGATTACCATATACAAAAAGCCAATGGATAGATAGTTTAGTTTGAGCTTAAGGACAGTCGGAGAGTGAGAGTTGAGAGAGTCAGAGACAGTGACAGAGACAGAGGCAGGCAGAGATTTAGTTAATCAGCCGGAAAATGGTACATAGTTGCTATGGCCGAGTGCCATGCGGGTGCGATCGGGAGACTTACGATGAGCCCTCGGAGCTAGAGATCGAGTGAATGCTGCCGGCACTGTAGCGCGTCACCGGAGGCATCAGCGGCACCTCCACCGACCGCTGGATGCTGCCCGCCGAGCCGCGCGACTGCCGCTGGTGGTATGGATGTGGTGGTGGTAGTGTGATATGGTGGTGGTGACCAGCGGAACTGGTCGAGCTGCCTGAGAACTGTGCCTGGTATTGCTCTTGTTCTGCCGGAGACAACAATACATATTTATACAGATGTGTGTGGGTGTGTGAGCGCGTATATACAAAAGTCGTTAAGGGTTGATCTGAACGTAATCTGGGATACTTCAGAGATCGCTAAGTCTTAACCCATAATTGCAAAGGTGTCTTAAAGTGGGTCCCATAATGTTTTATCTTTTTACCAACTGTATACCGGAACAAAATCTGGTTTAACCTACTTTTAGACACCTAAATTATGGCTTAGAAATCTCTAGAGTGTTTTGGCTAAGGCCCAGTTTTTTAATGAAGAATTTTAATTTTAAGAAACTGGACCTTAAAGCAGTAGAATTTTGACTGGGCTTTTCTTTATGACGAAACTCAAAAGCGACCATGATTGGTGAGGTGAGATTACAACGCTGGATCTGGGTCTCTGGATGCGCGACGCTGGGCTCTTGGAAAATGCAAAACCTCTAAGAGCGAAAATCATTTTTGGGGTTCCCCGAAGGAGCGACAAGATAGTGTAGAGTCGTAAACGGAAATATATATATATATCTGAATACAAAAACTGAGGGAGAAATCAAACGACTTAACGAGAACTGAATAACCATAAGAGAACATAGATCATAGAGTACACACTATATGTATATATATATATATATATTTATATATCAGCGAACAAAATCATCAGAACTAGTGGCTTAACAGAAAATAACTATGGCAATATTTGAGAGTTTTCACTAGAAACTCAATCCGTTTGGTTGTGTATCAAGGTTCTAGTATTCAAAAAAGTGTTACATCGATGCTTGGCGGTGATATTTACTGCACTCCCTTCCGCTATATCGGGTGCAATGCGAAATTTTGTAGCTGTTGCTGTCTTGATTGGCCAATTTTCAGATGAGTCTTTGGTTGGTTGGTTGGTTGGTTGTTGTTAATGCAGCTGTTATTGTTAACTACTTGTTGTTTGCAGTTGTTTGTTGTTGTTATTGTTGTGATCTATGTGTGTTGATTGTTGTAGTTGGAGTTACTGTTGTTGTAATTGTTGTTGTTGAATGTCTGCTGACTTTCTGTGACAGAGCTCCCTGTGTATATACTTAGGTATCCGAATCAATTGCGCAAAACATAATCGAACTGAAGTAGAATCTCGCGGGAGGCAGATGATAAACATTAGTTCGCTGACGGGGATCGGAAGACCTCACAGGGCTGATCTCCCAGTTTGGATTCTGTTTTTGATACCATATATATATATAATTTCTTTTATTTTGTATTGGGAAACTGCCCGACCGGATGTGTTGATAGCACCTTGATTACGCTTAGCTCTTACCGCTTACCGCCACAAAAAGCATGGCTGAAGCCGAAGCTCAAGCTCAGGCCTATGGCAATATAAGTATTAACAAGAGGCTGCAATATAGATTGGTAGTTGCTGGTATGTCGAGTACGGGTGGTTACGAGTATATTAAAGTATAGGCTGGCTTAATTCAATGCATGCAAATCGAAATCGAACTGAACAGAACGCTAGGAATAAATGTTGTGTGGGTATTACAAAATGGCATTAGCAATCGTACGGATACGGGGTTTGGTTAGTAATAGTAAGTAGTAATGCTGCTACGAAAGTAAAATGCAATTGGGTGGGCTATCGCACAGTCGAAAGCTTTCCCCAGTGTCCGGCAATTTCCTGGAAAACTGCCGATGAGCAAAGCTTTCGGAGTGCCCCGCTTCGTTTCGGGGAAGCCCCTTCCCAGAGGGGGCGTTCCCCTAATAAGCCTAAAAATACGTATCGACTTTGGATTGTTTGTTGGTTTGGTTTGGTTTTTAGTTGGGTATTTCTGGATCTGTTTGATTTTTCATTTCTTTTGGTTTGCTGCGCCTGCGTTTGCAAGGTGGTCGAAAATAATAAATCAAGTAAACGAGGGAGGCGGATGGTTCGAATGCGGATACGGATACGGATACGGTTACGGTTACGGTTGCTGTTAGAGATTTTCATGCCTGCGAAAAGAGAGAGCTTTGGCTGAAGCTTTGGCAATAATGCGCGCGCGAAAATTCAGAGAGGGGATAAGGGTGAGAAGCTCTTACATCTAGGGAAAGTGGTATACAATATCCTGTGTGCTGAGTGGGGCTTGTTTTCGGGAAAAGGGGTTCTTCTGTTGCCGACACTGTTAGTGATTGCTATTACGGTTACGTTTCTGGGCCGACTAATGTTTATCATCTCAATCGACAGCGACAGCCTGGCTGACGCTTTTCTTCACTCAGTTTTTATAAATTTTTGGTTTTTCGAATTTTACTCCTCCAAAAGGCAACTCAAAACTCAAAAAGAAAGTCACAAAAACGATAATCAACCGAAAATAACTGATAGCATAGCATAGAGAGCAGAGTAGAGTAGTAAGTAGAGTATAGTAGAGTTGAGTACAGAGAGAGAGAGAGAAGATAGTTTTAGAGTAGAGAAAGTTGGACTTGTGCGCACCTTTCCCCGCCGGCGCCATCGCCGAAAAACTGCTCGATGGCGTCCGCCTCCGAGGACGAGCCGCGGGACAGGCCGCCGCCGCCGCCAGCACCGCCGGAACCACCGGCGGTGCCACTGGCACCACCAGCCCCGCTAAGCCCTCCGCCAACGCCAATACCGCCGCCGCCGCCGGTGCGCAGCTCCCGCGTGATATCGCCGGGCAGCACTTCTTCGCTGCGGTGCACCGTGAACGAGTTCTTACCCTTCTTTCCAAAGCCCATACGTCTTTTACGACCTTCGAGTATGGCATTTTACACAAAGTTTTAGTTTTCTTAGTTATCTATATATTGGTTAGTTGGGTTAACTTGGCTATGATTATGCTGATGGTTACGGTTAAGAATATGCTCATGAGGTTAGTAATTGGTAGTAATTGGTGGGGCAACGAAAAATCGAATGGCAAAGCAATGGTTATGAAAAGTAGAAAGAAGGTCAACGGAAGACGAGATGGATTCGCTCGCCTACGATGCTACGAATAACGGATGCCTCAACTGATTGATTGATTGACTGATTGACGACTGGTTGACGATTGATCAACACAAGGCAACGGAACGAGAACGGTAAGCAAGCGCAAACAGAGAACGGAACAAAACGCCTACCTGTGGCCGACAGCTGCGAGGTGGAGTTGGACTTCTTGCCCATGCCGCTGCCGCCCTTGGGCGACCGCTCCTGGTCCACGGTGCCGCCCTTCTTTCGGTCCGTCGCGGTGTCCGAGAGGCTGCCATCTGTTTGGGGAGATTTATTGCAAGTTGTGGTCAATGTTTTATTTTGATTAAATTCCCAAGAATACCCCTCTTATCAAACAAACTAAACATAAAACTTGAATTTCTTTAGTCACACGAAAATCACCTTGGAGGAAAATACCACTATTGATTTCCTTAATTCTTAAATTTGAATATAAAAGTAAGTAATTTAATATATTTTTACAATATCAATAAAGATCGAAAAGGGATTGAAATTCAATATTATTCCAAAATTCAAATATTTGCAGCAAACTAAACGAATGCCCTAAAAAGTATGCAATATTTTCCAACTCTTAAGATATGTATAGAGAGTGTCCCGGATTATTGCTTTATTCTTCCTTTAAATTATCCTGAAGATTATTGAGACTCTTTTGCATGTACTCACCGACTTTCTCTTCGCCCTCGGCTCCACCTCCGTCCGTTGACTTGGCACCGCCCGTCTCATCGGCGCCGTTCTTGTCCTTGTCGTACTCGCTAAAGTCGTCGTCCAGCATGGCGTCGATGGCATCCCAGTCGATGACGTCCAGCGGAGCATCCGGATCCGCATCCGCATCGGCAGTTGCGTTCGTTGTTGTTGTTGCGTTTGGTTCGTTCGTGTTATTTGTTGTTGTTGTTGTTGGATTTGTGGCAGTTTTTGTAGCATTTGTTGTATCGGTTGTTGTTGCAATTGTCGTTGTCGCCGCATTCGTTGCATTCGACGATGTTGTTGTTGTTGTTAATGTTGTTGTTGTATTTGTGATAAGATTTGTGCATGTATTTTGTGGTGGGGGTTGTTGGTGTGTGGCGTCAAGCGTCAAGTTGTTAACGTCATTGTTGTTGGTGTTTATGTTTTGTTGTTGTGGTGTTGGTGTGGTTGTTGTTGCATTTGTTGATGATGGGACACGTTTGTTATTGTTGTTGATTTGGTTGGGTGATCCATGATGTTGTTGTTGTTGTTGTAGTTGTTGTTGTGGAGGTGGTTGTTGTTGGGGATTTGCAAAAGAGGAAGAAGAAGCATTATTAGCATTAGTACCACCGACGACAAGATGCCCAGCAGCGGCAGCAGATGTGGCACCACCGCTCCCACTACTAGATTTCGTCAGCTGCTCCGATGCCATCATCGATCCGCTGTTGGCGGCGGTGCCTTCTTTCCCTTTTTGCCTAGCTGATTGTTGTAGTTGTTGGTTGTGACTTTGGCTAACACTAACACTACTCGCTTGGCTATTGTTTTGGTTGGTGTATTGGTTGCTATTGTGTGTACTGCTCGTGTTGTGTGCACCACCGCTACCCATTCCGTTGCCGTGCTCCATTCCCGCGGCTCCCGCCTCCAATCCAGGTCCGCCCTCCATGGGCGAGAAGTTGTGCGCATTCTGGGCACTGGGCGGATGCGGCAGATTCCGGCGGCGTTTCAAATACGGCGCCGCCGGCCCATACAGCTTCTGCTGGCTGGTGCGCTGCAAGTCCAGCGACATGTGGTTTCTGGGATCCGCCAATCCTCGCTGACGGTGTGCCCCACGGAAGAGGGACGGCGCCACACCGCGACGCGTCCAGCCCACATCTGAGTCATACATTATGGTCACGATCTTGTCGTCCGTTACCAGGAAGTGGGAGTGGCTTAGTGGATTGTTAGCGTCCACATTGGCACCCATGTACGACTGGCGGATATTCGTCTCCGATCCGTAGCGACGCGACATCGCCGACGTGGGCGAGTGAGCATAGGAGCTTGGGTGCGGATAGGGGTAGTCTGCGGACGAGGGCACCACCTCGTCCTCATACCGAATGCGGCGGCGACCCCAGCTCTTCGTGTGCAGATCGTCGTAGTCCAGGGATCGCGACTGACCTTCATGGAAGAGCCGCCTACGCTCCAGTTTCGGCTTCTTCAGGATTGAAGTGGGCTGCGCCTTGGCCTCTGAGATGGGAACGGCGGACACCAGGGCATCTTCGCTCAGTTGTCGGGACAGACGCAGCACTGACTGAGTGGGCGGCGGTGGCGGCGTCGCCATCTGTCCCCTGGCCCTCCGATGGGCATTGGGCGTGGGCGTGTGCACATGGTAGGTGGGCACTACGCCCAGATTCATCTGCGGTCCCGTCAGCCCGCCCAAGAAGTGCTGGTCCACGCACTCCCCGCACATCGCGGGATCCGTTGAGGGTGGCTCACCGCTGGCTCCGACGTAGGGATAGCCCATGGGCTGGTGCTGGGGGTGGGGATGCGCGTCCGCAAGGCAGCAGGGATCGGGACAGGCGCCAATCGCCAGGCCTGCGGTGGCCAGGTGAAGGGTATGATGCGTGGATAGCACCACCGGCTGACTCCCGTTCTGGCAGTGGCTGCAGCTCTTGTCCAGGTGATCACGTACATAGCCCACCAGGGAGCTGGGCGAGGCTGTTACCCCGGAGGTGACATGGTCGTGGGCGTGGACGCCCGAGGGCGAGGAGCTGCGGAAGAGATTCGTGATGGGCGTGGTAATGCGCTTGAATTGCTCAAAGCTCGGCAGCAGCGGCAGCGGATAGGCGGCGGTGGCTTGTACGTTCGGTTTCTGTCCGTTGGGCCGTCGTGGTGGAAACATGTCGATGTCGATGGCGAATGGCGGTGGTGGCAAATGGGGCGAGTAGTAGGCGGAGTGAGGATGCAGATGCGCATGGGGATCGAGTGGATCGAGTGGCGCCAGCGTCTCCTCGGCCACGGTGCCGGGTTCCACGAAGAACTGCTCCACCAGCTGGCCGCTGTTGGCATCGGTCACCAGCACCTGATGCGGGGCCAGGCCCATTCCCATGCCGCCGGCGGAGATGGGCGGTGAATCTGCAGCCGCCAGGGCGGCCAATTGCTGCAGTTGCTCCAGCTGTTCCAGCAGTACCATTTGCTGGGCGCCACCAGATGGCAGATAGTCGCAGTCGTCCACCTCGATGGTGTTGGCCCTGCCGGGCTCTGAATGATGCAGTCGCAGTCCGGTGATCGGTTCACCTGCGGCGCCGCCGAGGAAGCTGTTGCGGACGCCAAAGAGATTGCGCCAGTTGCGGGGGAAGCTAACGGTTATTGCGGCAACGGTAACGAGTGGTAACGGTGGTGTGACAACAGTGGTGGTGGGTGGTTCGTGGTTTGAGCACATTTCGGTTTCGAGGCATGCAGTGTTGGGGAACGGTGTAAAACGCAACGCCATTCCCAGTGAGACAGCGCTCGGCGTGTGGTGAGTTTTGAGTGTGGTTGCGTGTGTGTTTGGGGTTCGATGGCAGGGTGGTGGGTTGTTGTTGAACAATCGACAGGGAGAACGAACAGCGTCCGGGGTCAAACGTTCGGTTCGAGGTGAGTTGTGGTCACCAATGCGAGTCGAGTGTGTGTGGAGTGTTTGTTGGAGTGTTTTGTGGTGTTGTTGTTGTGGCGACATGTTGTTGAGTTTTGTGGTGAAGCGTGTGGTGAGCACAGCACGCGAGAGAAGCATTCAAACACAAACACAAATAGAGTTCACGCCGCGAGTTGTTCGAGTTGTTGATTGTTGTTGAGGATTTCATAGAGATTTTAGTTTGTCGGTGGTTGGTTTGGCAAACGCAAAAAGTAAATGCAGAAAAGAAACTTAATGTTTTCGCTGTCGTTTTTCGCTGGTTTCAGTGTGCGAGTCTAGAGTTTGGTGTCTCTGGCGTGTGTATGTGTGAGTCACAGAGAGAGTGGGGCGGTAAGCGCGCCGATACTGATACAGATTCAGTTTCAGTTTCAGATTCTTATCAAATTTCAATACCGAGACATGGGGACTTGAAGAGAATTGGGAGCCTAATTCAGGGGAATTTCGGATTTTGCTTGTAGCTACTACTCGGAAAGTATGTGTGGCGAGAGCGAAATTTCAGCGTAATTTTGGCAGCGTAGCTTGGCTTGCTTAGCTTGGCTTGATGGGCCCTTTCTCATCGCTCCTGGCTGCTCCAGAGGGCTCTCCACAGCCTGTCAGCCACTTACCTGAGTCCGCGCGAGGTGCGCGGCCGCTCCGACTGCGTGGAGAAGGCGCTGGAGGTTACACTGACCACCGACTCCATGTCCGAGTCACCGAACTCGCCCATGAAGTCCTTGTCCGGGGACAGCGAGTGCCGGGGCCGCATGCGCGCATCCATCGAGTGCAGGTCGCTGTCGGAGAGTCCAGTGTAGTGTCGCTCCCAGCCACCCATGCCGGTGCTGCGGTATGTGGCCTGGTGGTGCGGCTGCCGTGTGCGATGCCGCCCAAAGCGACCTACGGAGGCCAACCGCTCGTCAAAGTCCTGTCCAAGACGGTCCCGCAGCATGGCGCTGCGTGAGGTCTGTGGCACCTGTTGGTTGATTTCAAAAAATCAAATTAGGTAACTCATTTAATATTCTTTGTAGAACGCTCTACGAATTGTTCGCGTGTGAATGTATCTGGCGGATATATGTATCTTTTAAGCAATGGTGACTCTTACTTTTTCTATTCTGCTTCTAAAGAGCTTAACTATTAAAGGCATACGATTTTTAAGGAGGTGCTAAGGCAATATGTTTCAAGTTGTAAATAGCTGTCGCACTTGAATTATAATTATTGAACTTATATTGGAAATTATAAGGTGATTGGTTGGTAGCAGCGACTAGAATTATATCCTAATACAATGTTTGGAATACCGAAAACCCTGTTGGAAACTGTATCGCGTTTTCAGAATCTCCTTCCCAGCTTAGTCTCATGCTCTGATCTATGCCGTCATCCACTTCGGTTACCTGTGGCAGTTGCCTCTTCTTGGGCGAGCCTGTGGGCGTGGCTGTGGCCGAACGCGACTGGAATCTCTGCTGCTGCGAGGCAGCCGCCGACGCCGCCGAGGTGGCACCACCCGGACCCTGGTAGGCCGATGGAACTGGAAGCACTGGATAGTCTATGTAGCGATCGTCTGGCGGCGAGAGGGAGCCCCGTCGGGGACTGGTGCTCCTGTAACCGTAGCCCGATCCGCCGGATGGCACTCCGCCGGCCCCTCCTCCTCCGCCGCCGCTGCTGCTGGTGTGATAACCGTCGCTGGGTGCCGCTGAATGGCTTCGCTGGCTCAGGCTCATGCCACCGGGGCCGATGGCCGAGCCGACACCATTACCGCCTCCGCGACGATAGTAGCCGGTGGCAGAGGCCTGTGTGGGTGCATAGAGATTGGTGGCATGGAAAGTAGAGTGAGGTTTAGTGTTGCGCCCTTTACGACCAGGACCAGGGGTTCCAACGATCACTCTGATCGGAGCTTACAGACTAGGCATGTGAGTGGCAGTGGTTTCTGGGTCAGGCATAGCCGTGTGCTGGGTCATGTGAGTGCGTGTCATGGAGTTCTTAGTGTATTTCGGTTAACTTTACTGCAACTTCTACTGGAACATTGATACGAGTAAGTTCATATATATGGTAATACGTAGGTAGAGAGCAAGAGATAGAGAGCCATAAAAATTGGATACGAGTACATTTTCGAAACGAAATCAATCAAAATACAATGGGGGGCCGCAGGCGACCCTTAAGATTATTAGTGGGTTAATCGGTTAGTTAGGTTAAGTAAAAGATTAGCATAAAACTTGGAATTGAAAGTGCAGTAAGTTGACAGTGGATTTGGTCTAACTAGGCTAGGCTATAACAGTGGGACAAAGAATGGTCAAGAGATGCTTGGACTGAGGCTGAGGATGTAGCCTCTTGACTGGATTAGTTTCGCATATACTAAATGGTGGTCAAGGGGACGTTTTAGGCTCCCTGAAATGTTCTAAAACTTGAAAATGCACGTTGAGGGGCTTCTTGGAAAGTTATTCAGTAATGGCAAGATATAGAAGGGTGATCCAAAGATAGTTTTAAATATGTTTCACAACAAATTACAATGATATTGATATCTGAAAGATTCTCTACTTAATGAACCATTGTTATGGAATGAACCCTGCTCCGAAGGTGCTCCCTCAACTATTTGTGTTTCCGTTTCCGGTGTCTGTACTGTACTGTTCTGTTTGTTTCACTTTCTTTTCTTTTCTTTTTTTTTTTTTTGCCCTGTTGTGGGGTGGTTCGTTAATTTAGCTTGGGTGCAAACCTGATTGTGGTAACTTTGTCCAATGCCAGATACAGTGCGGTAGTCGCGGGCCACCATCCCGGCCACCCGCTTGCGGCCCTGGGGCGACATGTCACGTCGTGACCGACGCTCGTTTAGATCGAGCTGGATCGTCGTGTTTCGGGTTGGGATTTGGAGCGGGGAGCATAGATATGGGGTGGGTGGAGAATGTTTCGGTGAGAGGCAAAGATCAAGAGAAAAGAAGGAGTAGACAATAGAGAAATTTACATCATGATCAATATGCATGGAGAGAGATTCGGAGAGAGAGAGAGAGAGAGTCTGGACTACAGTGTGATCGGGGTGTGGCAATGTGCGGGCTATCGGATGTTGCGTTTGGTTACTGGCCCCTACATTGTGTTTGTGTGGGATCTGTATCTCAAGGTTCTCTGCTGGTGTTCGTATCTCGGGGTCTGTGTTCGGTTAACTCAACGCACATCAAGTATACGCAATGCTACACACTTAAAGATACGATGTAAAGCCACAGCGGGATGGTCAATGCAATGTGATAGGTGGATGTCTGGGCAAAAGCAGTTATCTACAAGGGCATGCAAAGCGGCTTAAAGGTGCTCCTGAATGACAGGTCGATCGTGAGAGATATATAGTTTGTTTATAGATAGAGATAGAGAGATATCCTTGGACAGTATGTGTTCTCATGTTTAAGTTTACACGGATTCTTATCTTAAAACATTCGGCTTATTCGACTTAGACTAGAGTAACTTCCATCTTAAATGCAATAGTTATAGTTATCGTTAGCTGAAAAGACGCGGCCAAGGCTCGCTTGGATTTGCTCGCAGTTTTAGTACAGTTTCAGATAGTAGTTAGTAGAGCAACAGTTTAGATTTCGAAGAGAAAGTATATAGTATATTGAGGAAGAGAGAGAAAAATTTAACACACGCACAACCAAACAACGACACCAATTAGTTGAATAAAAGTTTCAAACGAACCAAAAAAGACATCATGAAAACAAAATACTTTGTACAATTTGCTGCTGGGAGGTGTCATGTCATGTTTTGGCCCTCTGATTCCGTCCCTGTCCATGAACCAGTTGGTGTGTTAATAGTGTGTGTGTATCTGTATCTGTATCTGTGTCTGTGCCTGTGGCATGCGAACTATGAACGAGAACTATGAACTGTTAACTGACAGGAACAGGAACTGAAACCGCAATGGAGTCCGAGTCCTTTGACGGAGCATGTGGCAGGGCTTTGTGTGTGGGCTCTATTCTTTCTGTTCGCATTCGCAGTGCTGATGATGGCCAACGAGTTTTCTGGCCGATGCTTATGCTGATGCTGATGTTGATGCTGTGCCTGATGCTGCTCTTGGCATATGATATGTGAGTTACAGTTTGAAATAAGCACGCACGCACATACATACATGTATAGAGAGATAACAAAATCAAAAAAATCCCCAAGCTATCACACACGTTAAACACCCTTTAACACCATTTCTATATACGCTTGCTAGGTTCCATTTGATTTTCTGTTTTTATACCCTTGCAGGGTATTTTCATTTTAGTCAGAAGTTTGTAATCATATAAAGTATAAAGTATATATACATATATTCTTGATTAGTATCAACAGCCGAGTAGATCCAGCCATATGTGTTTGTCTGCTTTTATGCGAACTACTTTCTGAGTTTCGGTCTAACTAAGGGGTGAGCAATAAGACCTTTGGGTTTCTATTAAAAGTTTACTTCAGTAAAATAGGTCGTGGTTCCCAGGTGAGCAACCGAAAATAGAGAGAACAAAGCTAGCATCGTATTTCAATATCAGTAAGAGAGTGGGAGAGTTTCCCTCTCTGCACACCGCCGCTCCCCGCTTAAGCTCTGCCCGCTTATCTCGTCGATTTCGCTTATCACCGATATTCTTTTAGTGGCTTCAATTATCTTAGCATTTTGCATTTGCATTCGCCTAGTTCGGTCGGGAATTGCGCAGCGCGTACGATAAAGTGAGAAAAGCGGGAAAACGTCCGGAAAAATCGTCGTCGGTGATAATTTGAGCGGGTTCTATGGCCCGTAGTAAAAAACCAGCCCTCCGGAGGGTTCGAACCGAATTAATGTGCGAAAATGCGGTGCAAAGCCTACACTCAGGTGAAATACACATTAACTTTAGTTTGTTTTTTGGCCTTAAGAGAAAAAAAAATTGTGAAAGTAAAAAAAATAAAAAGTGTCAGTGTTAAAAAAAAAATGCCCTAGTTTCCGTATAGTTTTATAGTTTTATATTTTTTTTTTTTTGTTTTTTGTTTTGTGTCTGTGTGTATTATTTCTCTGGCCTGACTTTTTCCAGTGTATAGCTTTGTGAATTAAATCAAAGAAGAGATGACGAAGAGCTTTCGCCGCATCGAACGACAGAGTGAGTAAGAAGATCGTCTATTTTTCTTGACCTATTCTTTGATATGCGTTTCCTATGGCCTAGGCTTCGCCATTAGGTATTATCTTTCTGATAATTATTATTAAATTATCCCAAAAAGCGATCCCCAATTGTGGACTGAAAGCTGTAGGCGGTATTTGTTTTGACTGCCTGGGTGTAAAAATATGCATATTATTCGTATATAAAATTCGGAACAATCGGAAGTTTAAAATCCTTAAATAATTAATTTTTAGTTATATAATTTTTTTAGAATAATATAACCCTTTTAATTTTAATCATAACGAGTCAACTCCGACCCTATAATGTATATATGTATATTTTCTATATTTTTATGGAAAATGCAAAAGTCTGGTCTTGACTTGACTTGACTTATCAGTGAGCCTGCAGAGTGTAGGCTAAAAAATTATCAGACTGATCTATATCTATAATACTTGTGGATCTATCTGTATATACTTTAATCAGATTCTATATGTTGATTTCATGGGCAATTCTCTCCAAGCAAGAGTATATAGAAAATGTTATTATTACAATTTTTTTGCTTTATGCCTTCTGGCTTCTGCACATGTGTATGTATGAGTGAGCGTTTTTTTTTTGTGACGACGGCGGAAATGTTCTCGCATGAGTCTGTGTGAGAAGGGCTGAGAGCCACTGGAAGTGGCAAGCTGCGTTTGAGGACTTATGTGTGTGGACATGGCTGTGAGTGTGAGAGTGTCTGGTGTCCTCACTCTTGTTGCTGTCACTTGTTTTTGTTGTTGTTATGGTTCTTTCTCCTTTCTTTTTTTTTCTTTGTGTGTATTATATATGTACATATGAAATAATAAATTTTATTCAATTCTTTTTCTCGACTTTTCTTTTTTTCTGCACCCCTTGTGTGTTTGTGTGTCTCTCAGTGTAATGTTGTTGTACTGCTTGTTGTTGCTGTTATAGCTGTTGTTGTTCTTGTGGTTGTTGTTGTTGTTGTTGTTGTTGATGCTGTTACCTCTAGCAGGGGCGGGGGGCTGGCAGAGCTGCCCATCGACGAGATGCTGGCCCCGGGCGTCATTCCATCGATGTCGCAGTCGGAGGTTGTGTCCGAGTCGCTCAGACGCGACATGGTGCTCGGCGGTGATAAATGATCTGTCGGTGTCAGTATCAGGCCGTCCACATCGCTGCCCTCGTCACGTAACTGTTTTCGTTGTTGTTGTCATAAATTTGTTGGCATTGCAATGTGGTTGTTGTTGATTGTTGGTTGTTGGTTGTTGAATTGGTTGTATGGATAACGCACGTGTTTTTGTTGTTGTTGTTGTTGTTGTTGGTTATGGTGGTGGGTGGTGGGGAATATTTGATGGTGATATGTTATTGTTGTTGTTGGCGGGTGCACGACAAAACCCAAAGGAAAAAAAAGGAAACAGATAATGACAATGGCGGGTTAATAATTTTGTTCAAATCGGGCAGCGGCTGCGGTTTGGGTGGAGGGTTTTAGTTAAAGGACATTACCAGGTCAGTTCTGGCCTTCACTTTTACACACTTTACGTTTAAGGTATAAATATTGGTAAAAGTGAAAACCCGAACCTTCACATCGAGCTTAGCATGGGACTAAAAACGAAATAAATATAAATACATAATTAAACCATAACATTTTCCATTTGTCTTTAGCCAGTTTTTGTGTTAAGTTTTTCGCTCGCCAAAACATCATTCGTGGAACCGTGAACCGAAACTCTTGGGGTTTCCCTTTGGGTGATTATTTTCTTTTTGTTAAGCGTTTACCAACACCTATTTTTGACAGCCAGGAAACGGAAACGAACGAACGCAAAATGGAAACCAAAGGAACGAGAACTGAAAGAGCCCGGCCCACACATACGAGATAGGAGGTGTCCTGGTGGGGCTGCAGCTGATACCACTCGGCCTCGTCGTCCAGGATGTGGTGTGCCAGATCGATGACCACCTCGCCGATGAAGTCGTTGGCCCCATACCGCACATAATCCCACAGCGTTACCTGAGAAAGTTTAGTTGTGATTACTATATATATATCTGATGTCGAGAGGTTGCAGTTATATGGTAGCTCCTCACCTCGAGCAGACGACCATTGAGATCACAGCGCCTCAGACCCGAGTAGAGGAAGGTCTGACCCCATCGGGGTTCGCAGGTGGTGCCCACCGTCTTCGTTCGCCGCTTTGACTTGTGGCTTCGGTCGGGCAGAAGGAACACCTGCAAAGTGGCCAGAAATTTAATTAATTATTTTCAAGGTTCTGTTTTTCATAAAGTGTTCAATTGTAGAACTCACTTTTGCGTAGGGATTGCGGCCAGCTCCGCTCTGGCGCAGGGAGAGGCCGGTGGCACAGACCAGGGTCACGATCAGCTGCAGCGTGTTCTGGTCGTAGCCAAGCTTCAGCTGCAGCCGCCCCTCGATCGGTATCGGCTGTGTGGTTGTACCGGAGCCACTGCCCATGCCGACGCCCACCCCGTGGCCATGGAGGTGAGCGGCTGGCGGATGCTGGTGCGGATGGCAATGATGGTGATGGTGGCCCGCCGTCGTGGCGCCGTGCAGACCGCCCGAGGCGGAGCCGGAAGCGTGGACGGATCCGTGGGCGGAGTTGGAGGCGTGGGCGCTGCTGGTGCTGCTGCCGCTGCCACTACCGCTGCTGCTGTGGCTGTGGCTGCTGTGGCTTGGTCCCAGGCGCTGGGTCGGCCCGACGCCGCCACGTTGCCGGAGTCCGCTGCCAGCTCCCGCTGCCGATCCTGTGTGGATGTCCGGTGAGCCGGGCGAGGTGATTAGCACGCTAGGCTTGTCCCGATGGATTTCGATGGCCTCGACCGCGGGTGCTGTTTCGGGGGGAAAACCAGGGAAAACCAAGATTGGTTAAGATCATGGGACTGTGTTGGTGAACCAAGTGAGTTGGAGTAGCAGTTAGCTTGGGTTAGTGTGTGGGTGGTGTAATCGTTGATGAAACTCAAAATTTATAAAATATTCGTTGCAATGAGAGGAGTCTCTTTCACCTTAACAAGTTGCTAAACATTTGTTTGACTAATGACAAGACTGCGATGCTTTAAGTTGTTGTAATGCAACTAAGATTCTAGTTTTTTCGATTGCTTCTGTGATTTAAAGGTTTCCTTTTGCTGTTTACTTTCAAAATTTCATAGATTATGATTAATTAAAAAATGACCTAAACTATTAAGAAATTTAAAGAGATTGATTGAAATATTTATGCAATTGACTAAGATTGATGTATATTTTCTCTATATATGAAATAAGACCCAGCAAAGGTTTCCTATATAAGCCCCTGCTAGGTTATACCTTTGGCAATCCGATGCAATTCCTATTCAAGGCATTCAGTTACACTCACTCGCACACACACTACCAGACACCGCTTTCCAAGGACCCACATTCAATAATATTTGCTATTTTGGTACCTTTGCGCTGAAGATATCGTCCGCCACTGCTGACCACCGCACTTCCGGCCATGCTGCTCGCCAGCCCGCTGTGCGGGAAGTTGGCCGAGGAGCGGCGCGGAGGAGCACTACTGGCGGACCCGCCGGAAGCGGAACAGGCGCTGCTGGGACTGACGTTGCTACTGCTGCCACCGCTACCGCCACCGCTGCCAATTGGCCGGCTTACGATCAGTTCCACCTGGGCGTCCAGGCGACTCTCGTCGATGATATCGTACACCTCGTCGGCACTCTTGTTGTGCAGCCCGCGGCCATTCCACTCGATGATCTCGTCGCCTGATGGATGTTCGTTTGATGAGTGTGTGAGCGGCATGATCGTGGGCAGAGGTCAGAGATCGAACATCGGAGACAGAGGGAAGACACAGAGAGAGAGAGAGAGAGAGAGAGAAAAGTCAGAGTGAGATGGGATGTATAATGGTGGATGCCGGATGGATTTTACCTGGTCGAATACGGCCCTCGAGATCGGCCACCGATCCGCGCTTCACCTTCTCCACAACGGCCCCGCATGGACCTCCGCCAGATCCTCCGGCCGTTCCAAGGAGGGGCTGACCGCCGTTGACCTTTAAGCCTAATATATCCTCCCCATCATAGTATTTACGCAATATCATGTGCCCGATCAGGCGAGTATTGTCCGCGGATGTTTGCCAATTCACCGGATTCTATATGCATCGATCGGTTTACGATGGTTGTGGGTGTGGGATGGTGGTTTTTTGGTTGTGATTTTCAATTAATTGTTAGGTGGGATTGGTGGTTTACAGTTTACGGTTCGGATTGCGGATGATCGTGCATAGATTTTGGTTGTTGGATGTGGTGGTGTCGGCGGGGAGCCATCGAATGCGGGAAGTAGAATTGTTTTTAGTTAGCATTTTGCACCGCTCACAGGCCTTAGACATAGAGCACTTACGTTCTAGGTAAAACTTACAATTAGAGTTGTTAAACGGAAAATAGATATATGTATAACAGCAGAAAGTAACGATTTGTACACTTGTTCACATTCAGTTTTTGTTTGTTTGTTTTCTTACGAGCTAGAGAAACATGTTCTACTCAATTACGGATAGTTGGCATAACGCATAGGTATAGATACACAGTTGCTGTTTCGTTTCAGAGGGTTTCCTACGGTTTTGAGAACACACACGTTTCAAGAGAGTTCCCTCGGTTCGAGGGATATGAAAAAGTATCAAGTATTGAATGCTGAAAACAGTGTATGTATAAAGAAGTAGAAGGCATGCAGGGACGTGCTTAATAGGGGTCTTTTGCTGGGGTCTGGGGGCTTCATGCAAGCACAACACTTAGAGGTTTGCAAAGAGGTCTGATTACTGGGGCATGCAAAATTTGTTCATTGTGGGTTTTCGGATTCTCTCGGGGTTTTCTGGTGGGTTCGTATGCTGAAATTGTCAAGATGTTGTCAAAATAGCTGGAAGTCGGTTGGTTGCGAGCTGGGAGTGATAACCAAAAACGATATTGTTGCTTGATCATGGTCTGGGTTATGGCTTGGGCTTTGGACATGACAAGAACAACAAACACAGAGGAGGTTGGGGTATCTCCCTTGGGATTCTTTCTATCTTTTCTTTTTGTTTGTTTTTGTTTTGGAGGGGGGAAATTCTCCACACAGACAAACGGAAAGTGGGGTCCAGAGGGGGGAGAAAGAGACACAGAGAGACAGAGAGAGAGAGATAGAGACAGAGAGACTCTACACAGACACAATGCATTCTTGCCCATCTGTAGCCCTGCGTGTACCTTGGGCCCATCTCCTCGATTCGAGTCCTCGCTGCTGGTGAACGTGCTGCTGGTATCGATGCCCGAGTCCTTGGTGGCCGAGTCCTGGCTGCCCTGCCGCTCGGCCTCCCAGCGCGTCCAGTCAGCTCCTCCGGCCTCCAGGCCACTGCTGCTCTTGCCACTGCTCAGTATGGTGGCCGCTCCCACATCGACTGCCGTCGAGGGCAGGATCCCGGTCACGGGGGGCAGCGAGCTGGCCGCCAGCATGGAGCCCTCTTCATCGTGGGCATCGAATCGCACCGTTTTCTTTATTCTGCGCTCGGTGAAGCGCCGCGAGTCCTGGGCCGCCGACGAGGAGGAGCTGGTGGCCGGCTCATCCCAATAGGCTGCTTCCGTCGAGCTGACGGAGCTACTGCCGCCGTTACCGCCGCGCGTGGCGCCCAGCAGGCCGCGATTGCCGCCCCGCACCGCCTGACCCTGGGCCTCCATTTGGGCTGTCGTCGCCATGGATCCGCGATCGTAGCCCGTTCCTGGCCCAATCACGATCTGCGGCTTCGACTGGGGGTAGTAACTGCTGCTAGTGGTGCTGCTGCTGCTGCTGCCGCCGCCGCCGGCGGCTGCCAAGGGCGGGGCACGTCGGTAGGCGCCAGCAGCACCACCTGCCGCACCTGCTCCCGGTCCGGTTCCCGGTCCCAGTGCCAGTCCTGGGCCGCCGCCACCTCCTCCCCCGGAAAACTGCCGGTCGTGGTTGCTGCGATTCAGCGAGTTGCGCTGCTGCACGTCCAGGCGAGCGGTTCGCGTCAGAGGATACTGCTCCAGGCGCTCCCGATGCTGCAGCTGCAGTTCGTAGCGATCCCTCTGATCCGCCGAGGAGTACAGCCGCTGGGTGGCGTGCGACAGGTGGCGGAAGTCAGCGGACCCGCCGCCGCTGCCGCCGCTGACACTGAGCAGGTCCCGCTCGTTGAGGCTCCGCTGCTGGCGCCACGGATCCAGAGAGGTGCGCACCTGGAGGCGCCCGCCTGTAGGGGTGGTAGATGGTGATTGGGTGTGGCTATAAACACTACTACGGGTTTGCTTGCTCTGCGGGATTTGGGGTCGGGTTTCAGGGGTCTTCGGGGAATTCTTTTGGGGGGAACTTCGAGAGACTGCGCCGCTTGCCTGCCATAGTTTGTTGTCCTTTTCAGATGTTTCAACAAATGCTCACAAACATAATGGTAATCGATGGTATTCGGTTGAGAAAGCAAAAGTTCAAAGCAAATAAATACGTATGATAGAAGACTTATTTGTGGGTATCCGGGTCTGATCCAGCCCGGTGAGTTATCGATCTTGTTGTTGTGGCAGATGGATAAGTGGTGCCGTCATGGTTTTTCGAAAATTTTAAAAGTATTTAATTTAAGCTAGTAAATGTTGCTTCTACAGTTTTTTTTTTTTTTGGATGCAAGTGCATTGGTTTCAGAGTATAAATTTATGTGTTTCGGGCACACTTGTTGACTGAATTTATCTAGCTAAATCTGTACTTAAATAAATGAAGCTAATGAATAAGGTTAAAGGGTATGAAGTATATTAATGTTTGCAAATCTTTGTAGTTAATATTTATTTACTTTATTGTTATGGCCAATTTTGAATAATATAATATTCAATTCAAGGTAATTTGCAGGCTAATGTTCAATTTTTTTCCCTCCCTTTAAACAGGACTGTAAGATTATACGAAATACAATTTATGCCTGTTTTAATTTTTAATTAAATTTCTATTGTTTAATTTTAATATCAAAATATGTACAACAAATTTTCGAAAAATCTGCGACTTTGCCGTACTTTAATCACAACTGCATGAGTAAGCTAAGTATGGTTAATACGAGTATAGTAAGTAGACCTACGACTAGAGCTACGAGTGCCCACCATTGCTGGGACTAAGAGTGCCAGGTCCGCAAAGATGCGTATCAGGGGTTAAGGGTTTCGGTTATCGGTTATCGGTTATCAGTTATCGGGAGTTTCGAGATTCTGAGATACGAGGCATGGCAATACTTATCTGTTGTGTGGCTAAAAGTTGCAAGAGCATTAAGTTACAGGCTAAGACTTTCGGGGGGCAATCCCGGGGGGCGGTGGCCCCAGGGGACAGTGTACACTGTTGAATGTTCTGAATATGCTAGGGTGTGTGTGTGTGAGAGTGTGTGAATTCTGGTTTGAAGTAAGGAGGAAACGGGAAACAGCGTTACGATATCCATGCAAATTATTCACCAAGTTTTCTTGTTTTTCAAAATTTCTTTTTGTTTTCGTTCACATTTACAGGTAGGTAGGGGTTGGTGGTGTAAGTAAAAACGTAGAAGATACATAAAAAAGGTAAAAAAGTAACGAATACATAAGACAAAGTGTTCGAAAATCCGTCAAGTGACGACAACGTGTGTTCACAGCCAGAAAAGAGAGAGAGTGTGTGTTTTTTGTGGATTGGAAAAATCAAGTAATGATCGGAGAAGTAGCAGTATCTGAAGCAAAGAAAGACGGACTGACCAGCTTATTTTATGGCTATTATCGAGAAGAAAACTCTAGGGGGAAAAGTGGGTGTGTGTGTGTGTGGAGGAGAAAGGGTGAGTGGGAGGACAGTGCTCGAACAAAGAAAACAAAGTCAACAACTAAGGATATCGCACATTCCTTGCTTGCGCTCGTGACGTGTAAACTCATAAGGAAACAATAACATCGAAGAGACACACACACATTCAAATTAATTCGCATTAAACGCCTTTGGGGCCTCAATTGAATCTTTTCGCTTACATTTGCATGAATCTGTAGATCGCCGGGCGAGAGAACGGATTGGACACCTTGAACGCCGCCAAAATTACCTGCTACTCGATGTTTATATATATTTTTTGTTTCATTTAAGTTGTATATTAGATATTTTTCGGGTAGTTTTTGGTTTTTTTTTTTTGTTTTGGTTTTGGCATTATGGTTTTTGTGGCGGGCAAGTTGGTTGGAGTTTCATTTTTTAATTTTTTTTTTGGGGCAGACCAGAGAGAGAGAAAAAGTGGAGAAAAATATATGAAAATAACATTTCAAACGGTGAGCTTGGAGTGGTTAATGTGATTAAGACTAAGACTTAACTATTTGTACATGTTATCTTAGGAGTAACTTAGAATAATCTATGCGAAATACTTAAGAATTGTTGAATTGTTGTTGTTTAGCAAGCAAATATTGGATATTTAGCAGGTGGTTTCCTTAGTAATTACTTATTTAATATGTCCCCAAACTACTAACGAGTGCTATAACTAAATATTCTGGTTTTCGAGGGACCTAAGTGCTTATAAGCGGCTAAAAGCTTTCAAAATTTACAATACTGATACATTTGTACTCGATAAAATTTGCAGCTTACTTTTGCCCTTGAAAGTAGGCAATGAAAATGGTTGTAAACGCATTTAAAACAAAAGCACACCCGCACACGCACACACACATACAGCACTCACTCAGACAATCGCCTTGGGTGCCAAGCAGAACTAGTTTATACTCACACACACATAGACACACACATAGACACCCTCTCTCACACACTTGCCTGTGTGTTTGTGGGCCATACCCCTGGCATACTTTCATTTGACTTTGGTCACGATACAAAACGTTTATTGTGCGCATAATGGCCGACAGCAGCAACAACAACAACAATAACAACAGCGACGGCAAACAAAACAAAAACAAGTGAAATAAAAATAAAAATGGAAAATAAAAAGAATGGAAAAAAAAATTACATAAAGACAGCAGCGACAACCAGACCTAAGCGATAACAATGTAAACAAAGGAAGGCACGAAAGTAAAACAAAGCAAAAGTAAAGTAAATTATTTGAGAAAACCACACGCACAATCTGCAAATAGGGTTGGGGTTGGGGTTGGGGTTTTTCACGTTTTCATGGGATGTGTGTATATGGATGGGCTGGAAGGGGGTGAAAGTGAAAGGCGCAAGAGACCAAGAAAAGAAAGCAAAAATCAATAATGTACACAAAAACACGGTCATTTCTGTCCCTTGGCGACCTTTCTTATAGTTGTTATTGTTGCTGCCTGCCGTTCATGTTGCCAGTGTTGTTATTGTTGTTATTGTTATTGCTTCTTGTGGAAAGGCTGCGCACAATCATCGCATTGTGCAACACACAAAGAAAACGAAAAATCAAACAAATTTTACATCCATGCACAGGGAAAATCAATTCTGAACATTATCATATTAAAATGTAAAGTTAGAGAAATATATCTCAGTTTCCTCTGTCATCTTGCTTTGATTTGTGTAGATATTAAAACATGGTATATTGTTTTACTATATTCAGTTTCCTATGTTGTTGTTTTATTGCAAATAATGCAATTAAACATATTCCAAATGTAACTAAACGAATGCATGAGAAGTGCTTAGTAGATATTTTAAAATCAATTTAAATGTATGATCATAATCCTATTATGACATTACAGTGTGGCTTTCATTCATTGTACCTCAAAAAGAGATTATTAACAACTACTTGACTTGACTGTAATTTATTTATTCAATTTATTTATTCAATTTATTTATTTTCATATAATAAATAATACATAAAGTACTTATTATATACACAATTATTTATAAGCAATACTGTAATGTCATAGCCCTATGTATAATATATTCCAAAACAATTATATCAATCAAAAAGTATATTCTTAAAGCAAATAAATTTATTTAAAGTGTATAGATTCTCCTGTTTATTTTATAACTGAAACTAAAGTACACATTGAGTCCTTTTGTTTTCAAATCTGATAAATTTATTTATTTAAGTCAATAAATCAGAATCAGAAAACAAAAGTTCCATTCAAAAGACTTCAAACAAAACAAAATGCGATCAGGAATGCAACTGGGAAAACCAACGAGTCAAAGACAAGATGACAATTTTGTTTGATCCTGAATTAAACTTGTTTCAGTGTGGGCGCGTGTGTTGGTGTGTGAGTGTGAGCCGCTGCTTCCTGTTTTTATATTTTTGGCCATAAATTCAAGCCAGTTCGGTTGACAGGCAACGGGACGGACAGGAGGATTTGGAATGGGCAGGAGTCGGTGTAATGGGCGTTGGGCTGGCAAAAGGACACTAAAATCATCATCATCATTGGCACAGAGAAAGAGAGAGAGAGAGGGAGGAAGAGAGAGAGAGAGAGAGAGAAAGCAAAAGGAACGATAGAGAGGAGGAAGGGAGTGGGATGTGGGAGAAACGGGAGAGGCTGTCGTAGCTTGTTCTATTTTTAAACCAACGCTCACACACACACCGACAGACGCAGGCGCATAAATAGCACACAAATGGCCGCAAACAGGCACACAGACACAGGCACTGGCACCCGCACGCACACTCACACACTCAAGAGAGCGTAAGCGGCCCACACACACACACTCACGCACTTTCTGCGTGGGCCAGCCGCAATGTTCGCATTAATGTCACTCATACGCACAGTTGCACATGCAAACAAACAAGGAGCCACGCCACGCACAACATCAACGTCAACTGGTGTTGGTCAACGATTTAATTAAATTCAACCCATTCCCCACAGATCCTCCAGCTGGTGGTCGCATTTTAAAATAGCCAAACACCCGTATGGCATACATCCTGTGGCACGCACACGCACAGCCAGTCACATAGACTCGTACACACGCACACACACCCAGGCAGGTGTGCGGTCTATATTTACTTATTCACAGCCTGGTTGCCCATATGCGACACATTTCGCGTTGATGTTGTGGTTGCCATTTCACTTAGCACACCCCCTATTGATTTTCTGTGTGTGCTTAATCGAAAATGTAATTCATTTCACAAATTTGTTGCATACCTCCGGGCGGCTAATCGCGGGGGATTTCTCTTTGGGTTTGACACAAACACACACAACACATACACACATTGCATCCACATAAATATTGCGGCCAAAACACTGAAGCTGTAACATGTAACTAACACCAAGAGCTATCTAAATTGCATTGCATTTTGGCTAAATGACATGGAATTTCAATGAAGTTTAGGAGTGGGAAAACCTGCCTATGTAGTGTTACATTTCGTTTTTAAACCTTAACTAAAGTTTATTAAATTATATTCTGACTGGCTGGCTTTTCTAAATATAATTTTAAAAATATATAAAATTAATTAAAAGCCAATTAAAAACATGAAAAACGTTGAGTAGATGGATTTATAACAAAAATATTAATAATTCTTAATCAAGACCAAACAAAAGTTTTAAATAGTTTCAAAATATTCCGCTTATTAATTGGAATTAGTTAATGCCTAAAAAAATTTTTGCTTTTAAGTTAATTTTACTGAAAATAACAATTTACTTCATTGAAAACAATATTCTAATTTCAACGTTTTCAAGAGAATACTAAACTTTTTGGCCAGAGACCAAAATTTGTATTTTTTTGTTACTATTGTTGCTGATTGTTTCTGCAGGATTTGAATTTGTCTTCCTCGATTTTTTTGGCACTTGCCAGACCCTTTTTGTATGCTATAAGCATTTCTGTATGCCGGCTGCTAATCTATTTGCATTTTGCATTTAAAATATTCCACATTTCGGCTGTCTAAGCATTTTGTTTCTGCGATTCTGATGTTGATCGTGAAAGTGGTTGTGTGTTGGTTGGTTTGGTTCTTGTTGTGGCTGTTGTGGGTGCAATTCAAGAGAAGCTTCACTAACTCCACACTAACTCCAACTGACACTCACCTTAAACTCGGCTTTTGTTCAGTGAATTTTGTTAATTTTAATTAGTTTGCTTTTGATTTTGTTTCAAATTTTAGTTTTTAGATATTTAGTTCACTTTTTTTGGGGGGATTTTTGTTGTTGAATTCCGGCTTAGAACGTTGCCTAATTTGCAGTACACATCAGAAGGGCATGTTAGCCACACAGGAGCACCTCCCACTCAACCACCCCGTTTCAGAGATTGCGTGGCAGTACAGTAAACAAATCGAGCGTTTTCCTTCCACCTGCTCTACACAATAAAAACAAAAAACAACAAGAACGTGGGGAAAAAGGCAAAGCAAAAAAATAAAACAATAATATTAAGTTGCTGCTGCTGCCTCGGCTTTTTCTTTTCGCAGAGAGTGAGGTGAGGGTGCTCCCTCCCACCGTGTGGAAGGTGGGTTCGGGGTTCGGGGTCGTCGTTGGTGGTTCAGTGGGAGGTTCCGGGCCTCGTGTGGCTGTGGGTGAACGTGTGGGCGTGAGTGAGGTCGAGTGGCTCGGGTGGCTGGCCATATGCAAGAGCGTCCGCTGGGCGCCACAATTTGCGCAGTGTTTTGTTCGTCGATTGACTGATTCAAAAGCAAATTTGCCTTGCTTTTGCTTATGCCCAATTAGGCAGGCAGCTTTAAAGGGGTTTCAAGGTCATCTCGCATACCTCATAATCCCATAAAAATTATTTTCTCAGCACTTTTTAATTTTTAAACACACATTTAAGCCTTTTTTCAACTTTAATCTCGAACTGAATTCCGCTTAACTCCCGCTGCAACTTAATTAGCCTTGGCTGCTGCTAATGCTCAATGCCAAGACCTCAATTATCCATGCTTCATGGCCAATTAAGTGCAGTTTTCCTTTTTTTTTCCGTTAACCGACGCCGCTTTCACCACTTTCTCTGCACTTTTCCACTTTCTCCGCCCGACAGCCTCATGGCAGGCTTCGCTCCTTTTTCGGGGATTGTTCAAAATTTGCCACCAAGGTTATTTTTAACTCGACATTCACATTTCACAGAGTTTGGCTTTTGGCTTTGGCTTTGGCTTTTCCCATCATTTCACTCACTCGCCAGGTGCCTTTTCCTGGCCGTATTTCGTTAGCGGGGATTTTCCGTATCTGATTTTCCAGCACCGTGTTATTTTTGCTTTTCTTTTACATTTATTTTATTCTCTATTCCTTTTGTTTTTCTATTTTTTATTATTTGTTTTGCGAGACACGTGCGAAAGGCGCGAGAACGACCGCCGCGGCTGTTTACTCGCGTTTAAAGTTCATCGAAAACTAATTTCGTTTCGATTTCATAAAAAATCTCAATGGAATTTTCGCTTTACGCTGCCATTCGCTTTCCCTTGCGCCTACTCTCTCGCCTGTTGTTGTCGTTGTTGGCCCTGTTGTTGCTGGAGCCTACAACATTTCCAATAACAATGTTACACGGCGGCTTGTTGTTGCCGCCACTTTCCCATGGCGCTTCCAGTGCCGAACTAAAAATAAAGTTAAGCGCGTGGCCAACACCGCTGCCAGCGTAGGCGCCAGCGTCGCAGCCAGCAGCGATAACATTGACAGCTGCTGCTGTTGCCGCTGCCACTGCTGCCCACATTCCACCATACCGCCCCCTGGCCGCCCACCATCAACTTTGGGGTCAGCGGGTTGCATCCATTTCCCTTAACCCTCGGTTGGCCATTGTTACAAAATTGGCAGCCATGTTGAGTTACATAGTGGTGAAAAAAGGTATGAAAGATATGCTTTCTTTGCTGTAAATTAATTTATAATCCCTAAATAATATTTTAAAATATAAAGTAAGACGTTTTTTTAACACAAAAAGAGCTGGAAATTAATACTTATTACTTTTCATTGATGTGCTTTGTTTTTAGGGAAATTAAATAGAGAGTTGCGCAAATTTAATTATCTCGGTTGTAATAAACATAAATTAAGACTCGTTTATATATCTGAGAAGAGAAGAGAAGTAGGTTTCTCAAACAACATATCTTAAATATAAATAATATTATTTAAATAATACCATTCCCTTGAATAAACCTTTCAAGACTAGATTAAAACAAAGAATACAAGGAAAAGTAAAGAATTCCCTTCATTAATTCCCAAGGAAAGTAAATATTTTACTTAAATCATATATGCTGGCCAACAAGGGGTTAACTGCGGTGTGTGTGTTGGTGTTTGTGTTTGCCACCTTCAAGGCGAATCTCCCGCAAAGTCAACGTGTTTGTCTTTGCCTTCCAGCCAAGGGGGTGGTCAGTGGGCGTTCAGTGGGTCCCAGGGTGAGAGGTGTGTGGCGAGTGGGTGGGTGAGTGGGTGGTGGTGCGCGTGCTGGATGCGGAAAGGCAACCAACTGCCGCTGTCGCTGCTGCAAGTGCAAGTGCAAGTGCATTAGTTGTAGTTGCTGGCAGGACGAGTAGTAAGGACCATGACGCTGCACAAGACCGAAATGCGATGCACTGAATGAAGTGACGTCGCTGCAGGACAAACCGAACAACCAAGTGGCGTCCGATTGCGAAAGGATTCAAAAGTGGCTAACGTGACGCAGATCAAAGCGCTTCGCGGTGGTTATTAAAAAGAGTTTAAGAGTTTGGTTCTGGCTTAGGTTTTGCAGCATAACGTATCTTAAATAGGTTTAAATCAAATATGTAAATATATTTTGTAACTATGATTTAAATTGGAATTCAATTAATGTCACATTATTAAACCTTTAACTATATTTTGTAGATCTTTAGGAAGAAAGTCCAAAGAGAATTTGGTATTCTAAGCCCTTATTCTAAGAATATAAGTTAAACTATATTTTGTAGATCTTTAGAAATAAAGAACATATCGAATTCAATATTTAAAGAAAGCCAAAATATAATAATTTGAACTTACTTTTATTTAGAAAGTATTCTTATTATGCGAAGTGTTTGTAAAAAAAGACCATAATAGTATTTTTAAAAGGTTAATTTTCCACAAACACAACACGGATACGCTCCCATTTGTGGAGGGTTTACGCGCGCTTCTCGACAGCGTCAGCTGCTCTTCCATCCGCCGCCCAGCTCCAACACCACCCACAGCAGTGGAAAGCCAAGAAGGTGGACGAAGGATGCGGTAGGACAGGGGAAAACACGGCGCATGCGTGCTGCTCTGGCACACTGGTGTGTGGGAATTTTCCAGGCCACGATACGTTGGATGAGAAATTCCAACGCATGACGTCTGGGGGCACACTGTGAGCATTGTGAACTGGCAAACAATGTGGTGGATTTGGCGTTGGCGCGGCTGTGGTGGGTAGCAGGTGCAGCTGCACCTGAACAGGATCCACAGTCCACACAGACCACCTTCTCCCGCACTTTCTTTGCTTCCCGCGAGACTTTCACTTGCCACAGTTTCCGTTTCGGAGTCATTTTCGATTTCCCTTATCACTTGGTTGCATTTTAGCATTTCATTTACGAGATGCAGGCATCTGAATGTGTATGTGACCCTGTGGCACACTAGATCACCCCACACACTGTGTGGCCACCAGCTGATACTGGCACAGGCCGGGGGTCAAAGTTGAAATCAATAATTATTATATGCTAGTTTGTCGGGAAATTGAAAATGACAGTAGGAGTTGTGGGGCAAGTGCAACATGCTTGCCAGAAACTTGCGCGCTAATGTGCAGCAATAAAAAATTTAAATCACCAAGCGCCGCATGTTGCACTGCCACTAAGGCAATCACTCAGAGAAATCGGAACTCACTTTGGTATATTTCAAATAACCAAAGAAGTTAATAAGGATTTCACTGGGAGCATAGCAAGATGGTTTTCGATTTTTGGGGAAATTTAAAAGTTAAAAGCTCTATTTTCTGAATGGTTTCATAATTCCAAAGGTTTACAAACTCACATTAATTGAGCAAAGATAGCTAACGATTTATTTAAATAAAAGCGATTGAACTTTTCTAATTGCTTTTTGAAATTTTATTATTAATAAGAAAGTTACGATAATGCCATTAAGTTTTCTTTTGGAAGTATTAAATCCTTATCTCAGTTTTGAAATATGAATAATAACATTTTATTCAAGCAAATTAAAGATTTTCTCTGGCTTTGCATGAATACCCTTTAGATGATCGATGCAACATTGGGCTAATTTTCTTCTGTGCATTCTGGGAAAAAAGTGTGGCGGAACAGCAGCAAGTGCCAACAAGAAACTTTCTAATTAGGATAATAAATTTGCCAGCATCGCACTTGACAACGTCGCCGGGCATCTCTCAAAACATGAAGAGCAGAAGGAAAGCCTGCCCCCACCCACCAAGCCCTGCCTACTTATTTGAAAAATCCCGCCCCCTTCATCAGGCAAGTGCAGCTGCTTGGCCAACTTCTTGATGTTTTGTGGTGGCTGCCAAAAAGGAAAAGCTGCTGGGCCTGCCGCCTCCTTCCGCCTTCCTCTTGCCTCCTTTGCCATTTTCTTGGTCTTTTTGCCCTACTGCGTTTTCCTGATGGAAAATGTGTTTTCGGGTCAGCTGTGCAACCTTCCTGCCTTGCACTGGCATATAATTTATGCTGATTGCATTTAACGGCCAGCGAGGAGCAGCAACAACGACAGCCAGCCGAGGAGTATGCAGCGTCCAGAAGTGCGCACTTTTCGCGGTTGGCTCTTTTCGGCCCCTCTGTAAACAATTTATTTTTATTTTCCGCCATTTCCTCGGCACCTTCGCGTCGGTTTTCCCACCGCTTTTGCGGCGACCCTCTTCAGATTTTCCCTTCCATTCGCTGGCTGTTGTCGAGCGTCGAGTCAAGTGCCTCCGAGATAAGCGCATCGAAATGTTTCCGCTACAAAGCATTCGCCTTTCGCTTTCTATATACCCTTTCAGCCGATATAGTGTACTTGGTTTTCTGATAGTTTTAAAGCTTTAAGTTCTCAGACATCGGATGAATAGAATTAATTAATTACACAGAATTTTGTGTACATCAGGCGCTGATACGCACAAAGGTATATTTAGTTTACAATTTCCTGGTACTTTTGTCTGTTCTATATTTAGAGCAAAGGTATTAAATTGTTGAGGGTTCAAAGTTAGTTTCCTTTTTACGATTGCCTCCACGTGTGTGTGCAATAATGTGTGTAGGTGTAGTCGTACAAGTGTGGTGGTGAGGGTTGGTCCTTTCTATTTTTTTTTTTATAAGCCCCGGCATGCAAGTTGCATTTTCCCTTTTGTAGAGAAAATATTTGGGAAAACTTTTGCGGTTTAGACGTTTAACTTTCATTTTAGGGCCAAAATGTAAAGCTTTCCTTTGCTGAAATGTATATCCTGCTTAGAAATCGGCATATCAGAACTGTATCGTTATTAATTAATGTTTTCTTTGATATCTAGAAACTATGAGCAAACTAAACATAAAACTGTAACTGGACAAAAAACTGATTTTAAAAATGTGAAAGATTCATTTCCGACACAATAAATCATATATATTATTGATCAGGATCAACAGCCGAGTCGATCTAGCCATCTCCGGAAGAACAATTTTTTTTCTGAATTTTTTTAAACATTTTTTAAGGGGTTACATCGTTAAAATTGTCAAAAAATTGGCAAAAATTTTAATGTTTTTTAAAGTTTATATTAAGTATGCAGAGTTATTAGTCAAATAAAAACTATCATTGGAAAGCTTTACTCATTAAAATTAATGATTTTTTGACTTAGTTTTGCGATTTTTTAACTTTGATTTGTTGAAAAAACAGTCACATAAAAATATCGATAAGCATTGATTCAAATGCTAATATTAAAAGCTTTTTATGATCGATTTCCGACTCGATTATATATTTCACTGCAAACTGCACTGGTTTATAAGCTTTGGCTTACAGAAGTACGTTTCCTTACTTGTTTTTATAGTTATATCTTATCCAATCTTTACTCTAGATACATCCCCACACCCCTCTTAATTTTATCTTATGGTCTTATTCTAAGCTTATAATTAACTTAGTGAATGAGTTTGATAGACATTGAAAATTAAATATTTACACCGATAAAAGAAACACAGAAATGTGAGGCAAACACAAGTAAAAAGACTTTTGATTTGGTTTGGAAAATACATCAAATATTGGATCTCAAGAGGGAGCCAAAGAAAAAGACAACGCACCAATGTGAGACAAGAGAGTGCTACGTTTTCGAGAGGATTATTCATTGCTTTTTTACGGACTTGGGATTTTATATTTTCGAGCGAGCGAGTCAAAGAGAGCTTACAGAGAGCGAGATAGAGAGATAGTTAATTGTTGGAAAACTAGATTTGGATTTGGATTGGGGCATTGCCTTGCGGGACGTTGAGATTGGAAGAGATGGAAGCGATAGAGATAGACGGGTAGAGCGGTGAGTCGGAGAGGAGAGACAGAGGATCGCTCAGGTAGTCTGAGCGGGATAGAGCAGAGATAGATCGAGCGAGAGCGAGACAGAGGGAGAAAGATGGATGCAAATTGGACAAAACGTCTCAACTCACCATCGTAGTCCGATCCGGCGGTAACTGTGGCTCCCGCTCCCGCCGCCTGCGCCTGGGCGGCCATCAACTGGTGCTGGAACTCCTCCTCGGAGCTGCTGAAGGATCGCTGCTGCGTCGAGGCGTACTGTGATCCTGCCAGTGCTCGGCGCTGCTGCTGCTGGCTGTAGGCACCGGTGTCCATCGCATGGCCTCCGCTGATGGTCAGGTTGCGGGTCAGCGGCGGCGGCTTCTGGTATCCCCCCATCGGGGACTGAGACTGGGACATCTGCTGGCCGTGATGCTGGTGCTGGTGCTGGTGCTGGGGCATCTGCTGGTGCTGGTGCTGCTGCGGCTGATGATGGACCTGCGCCTGGTAGGATTGCTGCTGTGGCTGCGGCCTGCCTCCAAATTGCTGCGAGTGCTGCTGAGGATGTTGCTGCGGCGACTGGTGATGCTGCTGCTGCATGAGGTGTTGCTGCGACTGCTGGTGCTGCTGCTGTTGTTGATGTTGCAGATGTGACTGCGATGCATGCGGCTGCTGCACCTGGCTGGGATGCGCCAGGTGGGGATGCTGCCTCATCAGGCCGTCCAGCTCACCCTTTAAATAAGTAATTGAAAAATAATACGTAGTTAATAATTAATGAATCCATTGGATCATAAAACTTAACTAAATTTGGGCAGGATTAAAGCGAAATAGATACCTGATAGTAGCTCGGATCCTCCTCGGAGTAGCCGCCTCCCGATCTAGGCTGCCCCTGCTGCTGCTGCATTCCGTATCCCTGCTGTGCCTGCTGCGGATTCATCTGCTGCATGCGGGCACGTTGCTGTTGCTGCATCTGCTGCTGGTGGTGCTGCATCTGCTGTTGCTGCTGCTGCTGCTGGTGAGGATGCTGATGCGGATGCTGGCCGGGACTCATCATGGGATCCATGCCACTGTCCGAGGCCGACATGCGACGGTTCGTGGGCTGCTCCTGCTGCGAGTACTGACGCCTTAGCATACTGCCTGCCCGCTGCATCGGCAGGTTCTCCTTTTCGGCGGCGCTGCGAGTTCGTTCCAGCTTGGGACGCTTGTCCGTGGTGTCCCGCGGATCCACGATGGCCTGCTGGGAGATGTCCTGCCGAAAAGATATATATAATAACCTAGAAGACAGGCGATTTTGCAAGTTGTACTCACGCTGCTCCCATCCGGCTCGATGCGTCGGATGAAACCATCTTGCTGGGCTGCGGTCTTGTTAATCCATTGACCAGTCTTGGACAGCAGCTCCTGCTTCTTGCGACACAGAATGCACACCCAAATAACCTGCAAGATTATTAAAATTGCAGAATTATTTTAGATAAATTAATTAATTATAAATGCAGATATAGGTAACATATCTAAGTCTGAAGGCCATAGGAGAGCGTAGTTACCCTAATGTCATGCGACATAACTTCATCGTAATGGCAACCCTATCGAATGGAAACTAGAACAATAAAATCTCTAAGGATTTACGTGTCACGAACAAAGCAAACTGAACCAAGATACCTGGGAGTCATGTCTCACTTTGGATCCTCTCCCTTCAGCTGTGTGTCAAACGAATCCCGGGTCAATCACTAGATTATAGTTCCGACACTCTTCTGGGAATTCACACGAGCATTCGCTACGCTTTCAAATTCGCTGATAGAGGTTAGCATGGACTCCGAGCTGAGGGCTCGCATGGCTGCAGTCGAACAGGACCTCGCTGTGGCCATTGAAGAAACAGAACGGAGATTGGAAGCTAGACGAATAGTACCGGCTTTACCTTGGCATGTCAGGCCCACGCTGCTGTACCTATTCATGCAACTGTTTGTGGTGCTGGGCCGGAACGTCTGTCTGACCACCTACGTGGAGCGCGGATGGAACGAGTACTTTTCCGGCTTCTCCAATGCGTACATGGTGGAGACTCCCTCACTGGATGGCCGGCGGATGGCGGGGTACCGCTGGCTCTCGATGTCGCTAATATTCCGCGCATCCAGATCCACACCGTTTTAGTGGGGATGCCCCGTCGTGGCATTACAGCCAAAGTGAATTCCATTCCATGGTTTTCATCGTTGTTTTTGGCCGAAATGCCACCCTCTCTGGGCAGGCTTGTGTGTGACATTTTGGCAGAAGTTCAACGGAAAAACGTTTGGCAGCACGACCAGAAAATGATAAGCCAGGGCAGAGCAAAAAAACGAGTGAACACAGACAACGAAACGGTTCACTGGGTTAAATAAAAATTGAACAAAAGAAAAAATCAAATGTGTAATTGAAATGCAATGCACTGCAAGGGAGCGAAGTCAAAGGAATGAGTGCGGAGGTGGCTTCCTTCAATGCCAGCAATCAATATCCTGCTACCAAGGCTACTACTTAAGGTATCCCTAGTGAGATGTTGAGGTGCATGAAGGATGTATCTTTTCTACTGCTTAAAGTTATCCAAAGCAGACTTTTGTTAATGTAAAACTTAATTAAGCTGTCATCATCTTGAATTTGACATTGACTTTGCAAGGTAATAATAGATTATTAAACCAAAAAGAAATCCGCATAGAACAGCCAAAGAACTATATGTTGCACTTGATTATTTTTCAATAAAATTTCACAGTTACAGACTGTCAAACGAAATTTAATCGATGTGCACTCGGTTACTCTAGGAATATTTAAATATGTTGCATGGTGTCCCCCTCTGAGAGATGTCAATGTAAAGACTTCTTTGTAATGCCATAAAAATACGAAAAAGAAGGCTATCCTGCAACTACAATATTTCCCACAACGAATAAGAAAAAGGGTTGTGTCGTATGCCATATCAACGATTGATTTTAGGAGCCCTTAGGGTGCTCATTTTGGAAATATCCTTGACCCTAAACATGGCTTGGAACCAGAAATTATTTGTAAGTTATGAGTGTGAAATTGAGAGGCGCCAGAATGGAAGATAGATAGGATAGATACTCTACTGGGCGGGAACTCCTCCCACTCGCCAATTATCCGACTCGCAATGGTGGACACCAAGGCGACAATGGCACTTATTTATGCGATGCTTTACGCGTCACTGGGGACAGTTGGCAACAAGCGATGTCTATGGCGATGTGGCAATGGGGCGTATGAGTGATGGCTGCTTAGTCAAGCGGCAGTCGTGCCGTGCCGCCAGCAATATTGGCGTCAGCGTTTGGCACCAGCGTTGTTCCATTTGCCAATGAGCGGAAAATGAGCGCATCACACCCTTAAAGGAAACCATTTTCCCGCTGTCACGCGCGGCCTAAGCCTGATGGCGGGACACAGACACACTCAAGAGGAACAAGAGCTAGGAGCCCCGAGTGCAGTCAGGTGGGTCGGATGGGCTGGCGGTGCACTCACCTTGTTGCTGCGGAGCGTCACCTTGCCGCCGCACCGAGCACAGCAGCGAATGTTGCAGTAGTGGCAAATGTGGCCAACGCCGTCGGCGAACTTGGTCTTAAGGCATATGTGACAGGTGGCATCCAGCTCAACGCCGGCCTTCTTCTGCTGCTCCGAACGCTGCCTGATTTGCATTTCCAGCGTGACCACCTCGTCCTGTTTTCGCCTGCAAGGGGATAAAGGGTTTATTATACATTTGTATACTAACTATAAAGATATAGATATTCCTCTTAGAATATGATAAATAATTGTGATTGCTCACCGCATGATCTCGTTCTGCTTCTCCTCCTCCTGCTTCTGCCGCATGAGGACATTCTCGATCTGCATCCGCTCATGGGGCGTCAGGTGCGACAGATCGGGCATCTCGTCCATGGCTCTGGTCTGGGTGAGTCCTCTGGCGGAGTCTTGTGGTCCTGATCGAGGTTCGTTCACGTTTGTGGGCTTTCAGCTAGCTTCAGCCGCTCTATCTAGTGATTCTTCTTTGGTAAACTTTGGTTGGTAATATTTATAGAAATTGTTTGTTTACGTTTTAGGTTAGATTTAAAGCTTTTCTTTTGGGGAATTCGATAAGTTTTGTCGAGCGCAGTTGTTAGCAATATTTATAAATACTTTATGTTATTAAATATTATTATTATTATTTGGATTATATTAAACCATTCTGATAGAAAATCACAGAGCAAATTTCAAAATGTGTTATGGTTATGTTTTGTTACTTGTAATGAACTTCTTTTGTTGATTTTCTTTTGTAGACTTTGGGAAATTCGTTGAAAATTGTTCGCAATGCACCTCGTCGTTCTCTGTGTCCGTCGGTTTAATGTTTTATATGTTTTATGTGCCGGCTGTTTTATAGAGTGGTATGTGTATTGTTGTGGTTCATGTCTGTGTATCTGTGTGTGTGTGTGTGTGTGTGTGTGCGCGTGCCCTCTGACCCGTTTTGCTGGCGACTTTCTTATTGTGCACGAGGTTTGTGTGTCGCTTCCTTCCTCTTTGTTTAGACTTTTGTATTTCTTTGGCTGAATGCAAATTTGAGTGGAAAATTCGTTTCTGGTTTTTGTTTCATTTTTCCACCGCTCTGTATCGTTGCCGGGTCTTTGTTGTTGTTTCTAATTGCTGTTGTTGTTGCTGTTGTTGCTGCTGCAGCCTTTGCCAAGATAGTTTCGTCCTTTGCTGCTGTTGAACTAGCTCTTGCTGCCGACGTTTTAGCTGCCTTATGCGTTGCGGCGCCATTTTTGTGTTGAGATCCTTTTCCAAATTACAGGCCACTCGTTTAAAGGGAGTTTTTTAATCTCCTCCGGTTTAGCACTGCAAGGAGGGTATAAAAAGCGAAAACCGAATGAGAATGCATATATTATTTTACGCTTTTTACAACTGCAAATGCACTGCTTGTAAGCTGTCGCAACAATTTTTTAAATAACACTTTTCTGTGTCAATTTGATAATAGGTTTTATACAGTTTGAACTTTTAATTGCTGCATATCAATTTATTTAAGCACTCCACTTCCATTACAGCTGAAACATTTAATTAAACTTCGGCAAACAAATGCAGGGCGGAATTAAAAAATAAAACCAACCAAAAACTGCGCCAGGAGGAAATGAGAATTTTAACGAGATGAGCAGGACCAGCAAAGCAGGCATAGAGGGGGTGGTCCTTTGGGGGAGGGCGAGGCAAGGGTTCTGCTGGGGTGGCCAGTATCTGGCCGCAATGCAAACATATGTAACTGTATTTATGGCCATCAACGTGCCAGGGCAAACAACCAGCCGCAAAACCAGGCAGGTCCTTAGTGAGATGGACAGGACGACGGACGAAGGGCGGGAAGGGTAATGCAAAGGGGGGCTTGGGGGCATTGCGGTTGACACGGTGACGCACGTACAAAATGCGAAAATATATACGAGGCCAGGCATACACTCGAAAAAAAATAGATAAGTAACACACGGATTTGATATATTAAAGAAGGTATTACTTTTCCTGAAAACAAAACACTATTTTCTTTAATATATTCCATAAGTTAAGAGTTTTATTTCAAAGTAAAACCAAGTATTTAATCAACTTTCATTAGCTGAAATTACTTATAAAATGTAATCAATACTCGCTGTTAACTTCTCTCAGTGTTCACGCATAAAGCGGAGATTGCCTACTCAGACGGAAGAGAGTACAGGAATTGCGAAAAGAGGAGGGGAGGGGTTGTCATTTATATAGAAAACGTCAGGATGCAACCGGAAGGCAACACTTCACTTGCCGGGGCGCAAGAGGCTTTCAGTCGCCTCATTTCCTCCGGCTGAAAGGCGCTCGAAATTAGCATTCAATGGCCCAGGAAGCAATCCACGACGTCATAATTAAAAGCCATCAAGTTGCTTTCGAAAAATAAAGCCAGCCAGATGGCCGACAGATAGGCTTAGACTTAGCCAGGATATCGACCTTTAATATTAATAGGCCAGGATATCGACCTTTAATCCCATTTCCAAGCAGAAGCAGAAGGCAAGGCTTTGCAATTTAGGAGGAAAAGAGCCAAGAGCTCACTGCTGCATTAGAAGCAGTGAGGTCCTCTTGGAACATATTGCAGGAGCTGTGTGATTGCATGAATATTGCAGCAGCGAAGGTAGGTCAGAGATGGTGTATCCTCAGACCACTCAGAAGAATTTCGTGTCCTCCAGCCGAGACACACTTTTAATCAGTACGGGCTCCGGAGACATTAAAATCCAAGTCGGAACATCAAGTACATGCTAAATGCGATTGATTTCTCTCATGAATGTAAATTTATTGCTGCTTTATGGCGCTGCTGTTGCTGTCTGTGTCGCATCCTTAGGGCATACACACAAGCACGCATACAGAACACACACAAAAGCGCACACTTACAGAGAGAGAAATGTTATTCAAAACAAAATTAAATATTAATTCACTGCTTTTGAATTACAAGTTGGCAAGTAAGTTTTATAGCCTTGAAGGGCATTATAATTGTAGTCAGAGTTATTTCTTATCCTATATATTATATATGTACGTGTATTCTTAATTTGCATCAACAGCCGAGTCGATCTAGCCATATCTGTTTGTCCGCTTCTACCTAAACTACTTCCTTAGTTTTTAAGTTGTCTGAATGAAACTTTCCAGATATTTCTATATTTTTACTAGTATATAAATTGTAACGATTGGATGGTACGACTTATCATATAGCTGTCATAGGACTGATCGAGTAATTTTAAGAAAAATAAATTATAACCTTTCCAGTTTTTAACAGATTTTTATTTACTTCAAGGATTTAATATTTATGAACAACGGACGAATATAGCTGCCAGAGAAACAATTGAAAATCGAATAGCATTTTGCGCCCCCAATTAGAAGAGGAAAATATTTTATATTGCGGTCTAACTAAGGAGTGAGCATGAAGAGCTTTGGGTTTCTATTAAAAGTTTACTTCAGTAAAATAGGTCGTGGTTCCCAGGTGAGCAACCGAAAATAGAGAGAATAAAGCTAGCATCGTATTTCAATATCGGTAAGAGAGGGGGAGAGCGGGAGAGTTTCCCTCTCTGGACAGCGCCGCTCCCCGCTTAAGCTCTGCCCGCTTATCTCGTCGATCTCGCTTATCACCGATATTCTTATAGTGACTTCAATTATCTTAGCATTTTGCATTTGCATTCGCCTAGTTCGGTCGGGAATTGCGCAGCGCGTACGAAAAAGTAAGAAAAGCGGGAAAACGTCCGGAAAAATCGTCGTCGGTGCTAATTTTCGTGGGTTCTATGGCCCGTAGTGAAAAACCTGCCCTTCAGAGGGTTCGAAACCGGAGTAATGTGCGAAAATGCGGTGCAAAGCGTAAAAATCTACGCCCAGGTGAAATACACATTAAATTTATTTTGCTTTTTGGCCTAAAGAGAAAAAAATTGTGTAAGTGAAAAAATAAAATATGAAAAGTGTCAGTGTTTTATTGAAGTCCCCTTGATCCCATCTTGCTATTGTATTTTTTTTTTTTTTTGTTTTTTTTTGTGTCTGTGTGTATTATTTCTCTGGCCTGACTTTTTTCAGTGTATAGCTTTGCGAGTTTAATCAAAGAAGAGATGATGAAGAGCTTTCGCCGCATTGAACGACAGAGTGAGTGAGATCATTTATTTTTCTTGTTCTATTCTTTGATATGCGTTTCCTATTACCTAGGCTTTGCTATTAGGTGTTCTCTTTCTGATAATTGCCTTTGACAACTGAATGATCCTAAAATTCGGTGCATAGTTGTAGACCGAAAGCTGTAGGCGGTATTTTTATAAGTATTATATATTTTGGATCATTATCAATAGCTTGGGTGTCTACGGTAAACAGAGTTGTATATAGTTAAAACGGACTAGATCGGACAGCTAAAGTATATATCTGTCTTAAGAACGATCGGTAAATTAATAGAAAAATATGTTAACTTCGCTTCTTAATATACTCTATGATATGGTAATTTTTTGTTATTTACAAATATCTTTTCTTTACTATTATTTACTAAAACAATGTTTAAATTAAACCCAAATTGCATATTTATGAGTTTTGGTTTGTCTTCCTTTTCATTTGGTTAAGCTTTAATCAATTATTAATAATCCAATTGTAATTTACAAGGGTATACAAACTTCGCAGTGTTGAATTTAGCTTCAATTGCTGTTATTATTAAACTGATTCCCTTTCTACAATATTTTTTTTAGTTATGATTTGATTTTTGTGAGCTTAATTAGTTGACTAATTCTTTATACGAGCATGAGCATTCACTTTACACAATGTGCAACTCATTTTCGTTCAGTGGCTTGGCAACCCCCTCTTGGCCTATAACTTATGTAGTTCAAGCGAGATAAAATCCAGCTTCCATGGTGTTTATGGGCCTGCTTTATGCTGCCATCCACAGAGGTCCTCCGGCGATGGCGTGTATCGTGTATAGTATCTCGTTGCTGGTGTCCTGTGCTCCTTCTCCTCATGAATTGATAATGCAGCAGTTGCAGCAGCAGGAGCTGCCATGGCCTGCAACTACGGCGCCAACATGCCATGCAAAATTGATGGTTGCGTTGGGTGGTTGTGGGGCTTAAGTGGCTGCTTTATGGGTGGCAAGCAGAGGAGCAGGACGAAACGAAAGGACATGCAGCTCGCCTTGGCTTGGCCGGACCGGAAATCAATCCGCTGGGCTCTTCAACCAATTGCTGAAGATGCTCCTTTTTATTTTGGTCATTTAATGACTTTTGTTTGCTTTACTTTTCGCAAAAATTCCCAAAGTAGGGCCAAAAATCAGCATATTAAGAGAGCAGGACTAACAATTCACCACGAACTCCTCTCGGTGCGCGCGCTTGCCATTAAAACCCTGAGAGCGTAATTCCCTGAAATTTCCCCACTATAATTTCCCAGCCGCCCGCCTCAGAGCAGATGGAAATTTCATGCGCTGACCGCGCGAACTCAGCGAACGGCAACAGCAATAAGAGCAATTACTGAAACAACAAACAAAAAAAAAGAGCAGCAATAGAAAACCCCAAAGCATGGCAGAGGAAAAACTTATCAGGCACAAGGATGAATTATAATAATAATGAAAAATCCAGGGGGTGCGGGTGGGCGGTGAGCGGGGAGCGGGGAGCTGGAAATTCTGCATTCCTTGTCCACTGGCCAAGGTTACTGCACATTACGCATACGCCCCGCAGGCCAACAGAGGGGACTGGCTCACAAATGTGAAAGTTCACTGCCAGCTACCAGCTGTCAACTGCAGGCTGTTACCGCCACTACCAGTGCCACTGCCGCCTGCCCAGCTGATAATTGACACTTTCAATTAGCCATCGCAATCACTGGCAGAGACGGCATCAACAACAATGTGCCCAGCGGCAGGGAAACCTCATCGGAAATGCATTTGAAATGCTCGAAAAAGAGGTCGGTGCAGTGAAAGAGCACAGCGACACAGGAAAGCCATAAAGCAAAAGGTCAGAATGCCAAATGCTTGGCCACAGTCAAAAATAATGTAAATTAAAGGCATATCTAGGTAAGCAGAGTCGTCTATGGTTGCTAAATTGAGGCCAAGAAAAGTGAGCAAAACATATGGGATTTTATTCAAACATTGCAAAGTAGCGGCGGACCAGTTTATTTTCATAATAATACCAAGGTGATAAAGGGATGGCCAGGTATCCCCGTCATAATTTTATTTTGTTTCTAATTCCTAACTCTCTAGGAGGGCAGCTTGCCTTAAATATAATGAGTTCTATAGTAAATGTATTCTTTTCTTTGTTCTTTAGTTTATATTCATATATATTTAAACTCTTCCTAAACTGGAAATAAAAATATCTGTAGAAACTACAAAAATAACCTTTAAAGCATAGTATCACACACATCAGGATCAGGTGTATATATTCTCTTAACATGGTCAGAAAAGACCCGTTCGTGGCTTAAATATGTTGAATTCCCATGTATTCTCCTGTACGCAGTCGTGCGCAATAAAGAATCCTTTTTGAGCTTTCTTTTCCGTGGAATTCCAATTACCCAACTCGCAGAAGCACCTTCTCCTCCCTCCCTCCCACACGTTGTTACTTGCACTTTAAATTTTAACCCCTTTTCGGTTTGGATGTCTTGCACTTATTATTATTTGGCGAAAGGGCAAAGCTTCAACTGGTTGCTCGGTTGGGAACTGGGTCATTTATCAACTGACATCACCTGTCAACGGGGGGCTCCTTATCTGGATATATTGTTGGCCCCGTGACGTCACAGCCCCCGCTGAGATCGCTCGAAATTTATGCAGATAACTGAATTGGCGAGCTGAATTTTCGCGGCGTCAGCCATTTTCACTGACGGGTGCAATGGACTTCAGGGAAACACGCCTCTGCCTCCATAATTCTGAGCACACAGACACTCATATACAGACTCGACTCGACTCGACTCGAATGGAGCCATAAAAGAAAACGTGGCCAAGTTGCCGTTTGTTGTTGCAGCCAAAAAACTATAAACGAGGCAATGACTTGGTGACTTTTTGCGTTGGCCTGCCAAAAAGGCGGTCTGTCTAAGGGGCTTCCCCGCCGGCCTGACTAATGACCATTTTACATTCGTGGCTGGTCAGCGTGGTTGATTCATGGCTGTTTTGCCCGGCCAGTAATTACAATTATTCATTCATTCATTCATTCAGTCAGTCGCAGTTGGCCATTGACTCGAGTGGCAAGGATGTGGGTCCTTCCTGAACCAAGGGAAGCTGGAACAATGCCGCTGTCCCTATTTGCCTTGTTCAACTTTTTCAATTGCGCGCACAATTTCCATGCAATTAACGGCAAACAAATGCGAGCGACAAAACACTGGCAAAAACTTGTCAATGGTGGAGAAATGGCTAAAAGTTGGGCCCTACAACAGGCACTGCATATGTGCTCTAAGGGGGGCGAGAGGGAACTGGCCAAAGGGCGGGCCATGACATCGAAGCATAAAAAGCAATCTTATGCACCCATTGACCCCCAGCCAGAGGATGTTGGGAGCGGAAAACGGGGGCTGTGTCAATGGATAGTTGTTTCAATGATGTCCAACGAGCCGCCTACACACGCCCCCTTATAGCCATGCAACAAAGACATACAGCTATGGGCAAAATGGCAGCAGCTTTTGCAGCACAAAGTTCGGCAGTAAGTTGTTGTTTTCTGATTTGCCTCGTGCTTTAACTTTATTTAAAAAAAGTTGTTACTACCCTCAAAACAGGAAAAGTTTTGCACATTATAGAATTAACGCTCTGGATTTGAGTAGGTTCTTTCCTGATTTTAAAATTTAACAGTTTAAAAACAAATACAGAAAAGCTTTTCGTATTGAACTTAACGATTTTTTGGGCATTGTTTTGAATATCTGAAATCAATATATTTTCACAATTAAAATATTTACGCAATAAATATTTCAATTAACAATAGCTTCAGGAGATCATAATTGTATCAACACTAATTTTGAATATATATAATATTTATTGGCTTAAAGCAAGTTTATAAAATTTCCCACAAATTGTTATTTGCTTAATTGAAATGAAAAATTCCACCTTTCCTTGGGTATTATTTTTCCCATTGCTGTTTACCAACTGTGTACTTCTTTGCCATTACTCATACGCCCCGTGTGCATTGTCAAACATTTATGACGTTCATTTGGTTCGCTTGGCGAGTGTTTATTTGAATGTGGGTGCTTGTGTCGTCATTACTATCAATTGTCTATGTGGCCAAGGGTCCGATGCCACCCACATCCCCCTCCGTTGCCTAGTGACGTTTGCCATTTGCCATTTGCCAACTGAGACGAGTGGAAAGGAAAATCGATTCCAACTGGCTGCCTGTTGCTGCCGTTGTTGCCGTAATTGTTGCTGGTGTTGTAACAAGCATACCTTTTAATTAAATTTAACGCCCATCGATGGCGCAACCACCCAAGGCCGCCCACTATTCATTATTGCCCCGTAAACAGAGCAGCGGCAACAAAAGGAAATCAAATAAAGTAGAAGAAAAGAAAACTAAAAAAGTAATGAGAGGAGTAGGAAAAGTAGCGAAATTTGCTCTCTATATTATGGCAATTACTTGGCATATTAGTTGTTATTTTTTAATAAAAACTAGAAGCATAAATATGCCTGAGTTCATTTTAGGACTTTACTTACATGCCTTCCTCTATCAATTTGTGGTTGTTGTGTAAACGGCGTTGTTTCTTGATTCGTTGTTAGGATTGTAGTTTATTTTCTTCGAGTTTCTATTACTTTATAATCATATAGAAAAAGTTGTGATTTACTGCTGAAAAGTTTTCCTCTTTAGTTAGTCAGTTTTGTGTGTTTGTTTTGCTATTTACAAGGCTTTCGGTTGATTTTCATAAAATATTTTATGTTTAATAAACTTGAAAACTGCTTGAAAGAGAGATATTTGTTGTGACTTCACTGTATTAATTATTTCGCGGTTAACACTTGAGCGGCTCTCGGTTTTTGTTGTTTCTCTAGCGAGCTTCGCTTGGCGTCTAAGTGTAAAGTTGAAGTTGAGTTGTAATTATGTTGCATGCTGCCTTCATTGTTGTAACACACACACACACACACACGCAAAAAGAGAGAGAGAGAGAGAGAGAGAAAGAGCGGAGACTGACTGGGAGAGGGCACTGCAGCTGACAGTAAATACTGGGATGTTATCGCCATACTGGGTTTTCACTCACTCAACGGAAATCAAAGGCCAACTAGGGTTAGCCATATTAAGCATACGCACTGTTGTACTTGAACTTTTATTTAAGCTTTCTCTGGTTTTGCTGTTTACTCTTTGCTTTGTTTTAATCAGTTTTTTTCTTATTAGTTTTAAGTTATTTAATTGATTTACATTTGATTCTCTTGATTGTGAATGGTGAACTTTGCTCTCTCGATTCGCTACTTCTCCCCCAATCTCTCTCGCAAACGCAGTCTCTAGTATATCTAGTTAATCAAGTATAAATTTATTAATTTATAAGGAATTTATGTAGACGGAAAATAATATTGTCTGTCAAGGCTATACACTTTTCTTAGTAGCTGCAGGGCATAAATAATTATATATTAATCATACGCCATGTTGTACCTGAACCTAACCAAAAACTTTTCTCTTGATTATTTATTGACTTAAAAATTTTAGCCTTATTGTTGTTTTGTGTGTATTTTCTCTTATTATACGAGTGAGCTTTAACTACTGACAGTTTTCAATTTTATTTGTATTTAAAATGTGCACTTTAGCTACCAATTTCCCTCTGTTTCTCTTAAAAAATCATGAAATTAATGAATCTTTGTTGAATCTCCTTTTTTTTGTGTTTGTGAAAAATCTGAACCAGGCATTTGCTTAATGAAATTTTCCTGCAGCTCAAGGATAAAGGACACCAGTTAACAGCTCTCACTCTGTCTGTGTGTGTGTGTTGCTTTATTTTTCTGCATATTTAATGCGTTCATCCGCACCGAGTGTCGTGGCTGAAGCGGGCGGGGAGTGCGAGCGAGAGGGCAGCGCGAGATCACGGCCAACAGCACAACAAAGGAGCGAGCAGGCACAAGGGGAGGCGAGGAGGCGAGGGGGCGAGGGGGCGAGCGGCCGCGGAGCAAAGAGAGCAGAGAGCGAGGAGAGTTTTTTGGGTGGGATTGCGTGGCGTTGTGTGTACAGAAAAAAGCAGCAAGCAGCGCACGAACGGCGAGGAAAAAAAGGAAGGAAAATTGAAGACCGTAGAAAATGTAGCTTGGAAAAGCCCAGGGAAAATGCACGAATTTCTTACACTTTATACACTTTTTTTTTTTGTTGTTTGTTGGTTTTCGTTTCGATTTTGGATTGGTTTGCAGCGGATTTGGTTGTGGTCATTAGCTTAAATCACAATTGGTTTGCACTTAGATTTTATGTAGATTTGTGTGTGTATAACATAGGCAAATATATATGTGTATATATAGTATGTATATATATATATATATACAGCTATATCTAAGTATGCAGCATTCCATATGCGCAAAATAATTTTCCGTTTAGCGAACTCATTTTCTTTGTTTTGTCAAAACTGTTGTTGTTGTTGCTGGCGGATAGAGACCGATGTTGTTGTTGTTGTTGTTAATGTTGGTGTTGCTGCTGCTGCTACTGCAACAACAACAGCTACAGGGAGTGCGGCGACAACGACGACAACAACAACGACAACGACAACGACAACGACAACGACGACGGATGCGACGACGGCAACGACATCACGACGACACGACAACGACTGAAAACTGGACCCGCAGCTGGAGCTGGAAAAGCTGAGCAGCAAGCCGAGGAAACCGAGCTGATATAGCCCACCTACATCAGGAATTCGCTTCGATTGTCGTCAGCAGTTCAGGAATTTCTCTCTCGCTATCCCCTTTTCGCGCTCTCCCGCTCGTGCTCTCTCTCTCTCTCTTTCCCTTGCTCTGTGGGGCAATAGCCCTCACTCACTCTCCCTGGCCCCATCGTGGTGAATTGTTAGGGGAGTTGTTAAGCAGGCTTGGGGGAGCACGGCACATGTTTCTCTCAGTGTTATGAGTGGCTTTTCATATTTCATGTGCAATTTTAACACCTACTACAAACTAACTGCTCTAATAAATGTCTGTGTCTGGGTGTGTGTGTGTGTGTGTGTGTGTCAGAGAGTGTGTGACTTCAGCTCCACCCTTTGCCTACCCAAAAACCGCCCCATGGGGGCTAACATGCTCATATAGTTGTTTTGGGCAAACATTAAGCAGCAACATCGTGTTGCATATTCATAAAACTCAACTCTTGGCGCTCGTTTGTGAGCACGGATGTGTGTTGGTGTCCCGTCGCGTTCGTTGCCAAAAAAGAAAACAATTTTTCAATGCATTTTCCCAAAAAGGAAAGGGAAAATGGGGGTGCAGTCGAGCCAAATTGGAACGAATCACTTTTTATTGCATACTTTTGCGGGTCGGGGACGTGATGCCGGGGAAAGCGATATTGCTTGATTGAAAATAAGACGAGCATTAAGCGGTCTTACGAAATGAAAATTAACTTTATGTGTATGAATTATAAAATATGAATTTTCCTCTTACAGATTTATTTTTGGATTTATTTTTTTTAGATGTTATTATGTTGAAAAAACAAAAGAGATCTTATTATCACTATCATTCATAGCTTCTGCCTTTTGTTAGATGTTTGCATATATATTTAAAAGTATATTGATTCATCAATTATCAATTAAAACACTGGAAATGTTTGGCTTTCAAAGTAATAAGGAATAGTAAAACTTTACTTAGTTAAAGTTTTTATACACATTCACATATTCATATCTTAATCTGTGCCTTTCCTCCCCAGTTGCCTTGCAATACTTGTTCTTTCTTATTATTTCCCATCCCCAGATTCATGTATGTTCCTTAAATCCGTATAAATCAAATTTATATTTAGATACTCAACGCTCGACCTTAACGCATCACGTGCTTGTCAAAAATATCCACGACACAAAGCCTGCCGAAATTCCTTCTCTCCTGTTGCATATTTGACTTGAGTTGTCGTTGCTGCTCTTGGGTTTATCTGTCAGCTTATCGCAGCCATCATGAGATTTTGGCGTAAATTGTCAGAGCCACTCCAATCCGGCTTCCCATTCCATTCCTCCCCCCGCATTTTCAGCTCCCATGCATTTCCTTTATGCTGTTGAAAAACAACAGAGAGGAAAAAATGTTGTACTAGAAGTTTATGAAATGTATAACTTTAATTACAAATAATTTAGTTGAATGCAACATAAAGGATTTTATTTAAATTGCAATTTAATAGGTGAAATATTTCATATTCGTAATAGTTCACTTAGTGAAAGAGTAAGTTTCTTAATGAATTCTTTAATTTTTGGTACTATTTGTACAAAATAATAGTGAAGGATAGATATCAGTGATGAATTGTAGCTGGAAATCAAAAAGTGAAAAAGGTTAGAGAAAGTGTTGTGCCTATAAAAAATATTGCGTATATATTATAATACATTTCTTTTAAAAACTTATTTATTAATAGAAATATAATACAAAATCTCTATAATTAATGTACGATTTCTTATAAAATATATACAAAGCATTTTGGAGAGTTTTCACATGCGATTTGGTGTTGTTTAACACATTATTAAACTGTCCTTCTATAATATCTATATTTTTATATATATTTTTAAGTACATCCTTTTACTTTTTACCGATCATTGTTCTCTGTGTGAGGCAGCGGAGTACAAAGGAATAAACGGGTCTCTGGCTGTCGAAACTTTTAGTCCATTGCTGATAGCCTGCTCACGTGCAACGACTTGGGCTCCATGGCACAGCTACAAACACACACTAACAGACACACACACACACACACAATTGCCAAAACACCCACACATCCCCAAACACACACAATGGGGAGCTATTGGATTTCCGGCGGAGATGAGAGAACTCTCCGTAGGCGGGTGAAGCGGCAGGCGGAGTCTGGGAGAGCCGGGAGCTGTTTTTCTTTGCCTCCAGCATTTCCCGATGTTGCCGCTTATATTGTGTGTGAGTTTGTGTGTTTCAGGACGGCTGACGTCATTGAGCTTTTTATTGATTTTCATTTTAACCGAAAAAAGTGCTCGGGACGAATCAGAAGCAGGAATACTTGGGCTAGGACGGAGGGCAGGCAGGCAGGCCAACAGATGTCAGCCAAGAAGCGGCGAGAAGCGCAATTAAAGAGAGCGATTGCAAAGGGGTCTTCGAGGGGGCTTCGACTTGTCAGTCGCGACTAATGGTAAACGATCTGAGTTGGCAGGAGCGAAACTTCAACGCAAATAAAAACGCCATCGGACACAAGTCAATGTATAATCGGGTAATTTAATTTATTGTTTGCACTTAGCTCGGCTGCGTAATAAGGCTGTTTATACAGCAGAAGTCGAACGCATATGCGGCCCGATGTATTTTGATTTTTCTATTATTGTTTGGCAAACAATCGTTATGGCTGATTTCGTTATTCGGTCGGGCTGCCTTTATGGCAGCTATCGGAAATTAGGATTATTTGCATAGGAAATTACGGAAGAGTTGGTTGTGGCAGTGCAAATATTTAAATTGAGGCAAATTATTATTATCACTAGTTACATTAGAAGTGAAAGCTAAGAAGGCACAGGAAATTGTAGTTTAAAGGGAAAACAGAACAATCATTGTTGTTAATTAAAAGGAATTTTAAGATTCTTTGAGTTTGTTTTTTATAAATTAACTTAATCTGGTCTGTGTATACTAAAAGAAATTGTAATTGAATTGGATATTGCAATTGAGAAATGATAACTCTTTTATGAAAGAATACATGTCTATATTTTATTTTAATTTTAATAGAAGTATTGTCCCTTCATCTTAAAATTCTGGCGGCAGTCCTATATGGCATATACAAGATTGCTTAAAAATATCACACTCTAAGCAAGTGTTTCAATTTAAAATGTATAAAAAATATATTCCTTTCAATAAAATCTGATTATTATTTAAGATATCAGAAACCAGAAGCAAGTGAATAGGGAACACACACAAGAATAACTTGATTAGATATTTACTAAGCTTAAGCCCAACAAAATTTATTTGCTAATATGCAAAATATAATAATATTTATTAATATTCGCTGGTGGTCCATTTAATAAGGGTATATAGATTAAAAAAAAAAACATAATTGTCAAAATAAGGTCCTTTTGTATTCTGAATCCTTCAAAACGACTGGAAGCACTGGCAGAAATGGGCCGCACTTGTTACCTAAAGTTATATGACTATATAATTATATGTCTTCGAAGCGACACCTGACGGTTTGCTTATGAAAGTACGTACTATATCGTATATAAGACATTTTCGAATTCGCCGCGAGCTACCCTAGCCGAAATGGCAACCCAAATTGTCTTATACTATAGCCTGTTCTTCAACCGTGGCATACGTTTAGTACTCAAAACGCTTGCGCCAAAAGAATAAACTTATTTTCCAGCTTTTCTCCATTTCTCTCTTCACTCTCGCAGCGGGAAATGTCAAAAGTGACATGCTAAGGCTGACAATAGAAAAGCTGAGTGCACGAGAAGAGCGAAAAACAAACAGATAAAGCCACCCCCAAAAAAGCCGCCCCCAAAGCGCGCCTTCGTTCCCCCAGAGAACTCGCCAACGAAAACAACCCCTGAAAGGGCAGAGGAAAAATTCACAGAAAATACCTGAATACCTGATATGAGCTCTTAGCGAAATGCAAGTGGCGAGAAAGAAAGGTAACTTTCTTTGAGGGGGATTTCGCAGGAGATGCACCAACTCAGCCATTCCTTGGAACATCCCTTGGAACATTTCCGCTCTGAATTCTCTACTCTGGTGCCCTCGCACTCTCTCTCTCTCTCTGTCTCTCTGCCTCGCTGCCGGCTCTCTTTGGGATGCTTTTCGCGGCTCTGTGCGCAGCAATCTCAACGAGATGGGGGCGAAAATCTCTAATAAGGATGCCCGATGATGAAAAATTCATGTCCTGGCAGCAGCATCAGCCTGCGCTGGCTCCTGAGTAAACGAAAACACTTCGACCCAGCCGCACGCAGCGAAAACCCAGGCACCCAGGCCAGAGAGATTAGTCAAAAGCCAGAGGAGGAACCCTGAGACCAATCGAATTGTGCAATAAATAAATCGCTGCCTAACGCCAGGGCGCAGCAGCCAGCCAGTTTTCCCAGCCAGGTTGGGAAATCGCCACGCGAGTGCCAGTGAAAATACAGATAAAGCCTCTTGCGACGCGCCAGCGAGAAGTGATTGTATAATTTGCAGTGCTTTTACGGGTGTGTGGAGGCCCAGCGGCAGCGGTTCAAAGGATATTCCATATATCCCTGGATTATCCAGTTCCCGAATCCACGTCAAGTTGGAAAATTCCATTTCCCCCCCTCAGCGCAGGCTGCGGCATGAAAACTTAATTGACTTTAATAAATAATTTCGACTGCGATTCCTCGTCGCCATTGTTGTTGTTATTCTAGTTGTGTGTTTGTGTGCGCTAACGGTTTTTTCGGTGAAAGCGAATGCGGGTCCAAAGCGGAATCGGAAAAAGTTACTGAAACACAACCAGGAAGGCAGTAAAGAAAATCCAAAAAAAAAAGGGAAAAAAAGGGAATACATAGAGAACTTTGCCGCTGCCGCTGCCGTTGCCGCCTGTAAAAGCAAGAGGCGAGATCAAGGAGCGGGGTGCAGAAGCAGAAGGACGAAGGACGAGAGCCGGGAGCGGGCGGAAGGAGCAGGAAGCAAAGGCGAGAGAGAAAGCGGAGGCGGTCGTGGAGTTGGAGCAGGCAAGAGAGCCGCCATTACTGCGTAAGAGAGAGAGAAGGCCAAAGAGACCTGCGCTACTTTGTGGATGCAAAAATTATAAACAAAACTCAAGGTCCACAAAGAGGTGGAAACCATTCTTCTTGAAAATTTCCCAGCCGGAATGAAAATATATAAAAATATGAGTTAAACATAAAACTAAACACTTAAATCAATACATATCAATCGTTAATAATTAGCGAACTAATAATTAAACAAAAGAAAACCAGAAATTACCAAAGGAAAGCCAGATATTAAAGGAATAAATATAAAAACCAAATGCGATAGCCATACATATCATGTGAAAAAAGCATCTGAGCCAAGAGGAAGATAAATATTTAAGCAAAAAAATATATACGAAAAATGAAATACAATTAAGGATTAAAAAGAGGAATTAACCGAGGATTATTCAGCAAGGAGAAACGAAAACATATCATGTAAATCGCCCAAAAAGCTAGCTGAAACCATATTAAGCAAGCTATTATATTTAACAACAAAAGAAAGTATAAAACCAAATGAACTAGTCTAGGAAAAATCGTGCAACATATCGCATACATATCAAAGCTCTTGCAAAGGGTCTACAACTAGCATAAATCTTACAACTTACAACCATAAGATAATTAAATTAATTAAACTGCGTAGAAAGGATATCGCAAGGCAGCAATTTTTGTTAGAAGTTTTACATCAGTTACCCAATATATACCAATATAAGGAATATATAAAATTAATTATATACACAAGTATCGCCACATATCATTGGGGAAACCTCAGCAAAAGTGAAAAATAATAACAGCTAGAGAAACATATAATTTATACACATACGTATCTAAAGTTATTTACTTTATTAAGAGGACCAATTTCGCATGCCGAGAAGACTTAATTGAATTCCAGACAACGGAGCAGGACATTACTGAAAGGTGAGATTCATTGTATAAATATATATACATAAATTTGATAAATAACAAGAGAGTAAACTAACATTGGGATGTCGAAGTTTATATACCCTTGCATTTTGCAATTGAATTATAGGATTGATTTGAAAAAGGATACGCATTGTTTGAATCGATATTTATTTATATTTTTATATAACAATTTTTCAATTAAAGTTTTGCTTTGTTTGATTTTAGTAGGTTAATTTAAATAGTTATAAACTGATACATTTTTGACAATTTTAACGATTTATCAAATTTTGAAAGAAATGACCAACATATTTTTTCTTTAAAACATGGCTAGATCAACTCTGCTGTTGATACTGATCAAAAATATTATAGATGATTTATAGGGTCGGAAATGACTCCTTCACAACTTTACAAGCTCCTGACTAAAATGATAGTACCTTTCAAGCGCATAAACAGCACAGCGAAATGATCTATTAGAAAAGGAATAAACTCTGGTAAAAACTGTTGCAAAACTAACATTTTTTATTAGCATACTGTTTTCAGTGTTCAAAAACTCGTAAAAATGTGTTTGCCATAAACATAAAAATAAAACTCTTACTAGTTTAAGTGTAAGAGAGTACTTTTAGATGGAAATTTATAGAGCAGAAAAATGTAGGGTCGTTAAAAAATTCTTAGCACAAATGAAATAAAAAGTTTTGTATGGCTTACTATAATTTTATATATAAAGATGTTAAAGAATTATCTTCCCTTAATATGTGTAGGAAAATTCGTATAATTTCTAAAACATTGGCTTCTCTATAGTTATCATTATCAATATATTTTAGTATCAAAATAATAAGAATAACACACTCAACTATTAGAGTATATGTATTCAAGATAAATCAAATGAAATGGTTAAAGCACATGCATATCCATTCTCTTCTGCCTTGATATGATATTCCAATTGGAAAATGCTTTCTCTATGTATCCCCAAGCACACCCGCTACCCTGAAAACCAATCATAAACTTTTCGGTTAAGGCATGGAAGCATAGGTAATCCATAAACAGCCTAAAATAAAACCGGGACCGAGGCCCCCAAAACATTTTATGCGCCAATGGCTCTGGAGGGGATTCCCGTGCCGCCATATAGCCATATAGCCCCGCCCCTTACCGCAGTGCCGCCCCTCGCTAAACCGTAATGAGCCTGTCGAAGTGAAATTTGTTGCTGCAGCGCCTAAGAGCGTGCCGCAAACACACACACACACACACGCACACCCATGAAGCACAGCGAAACACACAACAAACTGCCAACAAAATCAATAGGCGGGCATATGTGTGTGCGTGTAAGCAGCTAGAAAAATCAACCAACACACACGCAGGTGGGGGCTGGGGAGTTTTCCTCGGCATCGTCGCCACGCGCGCTATTAAAATTTTCATTTTTATGATTATCGCTTGCGAAAATCCGCAACAATTGTGCGGGTTCACACGATGCCAAGGGGCTAGGGGAGGGACAGGATCGAGCAAAGGACTAAGGACGCACAACAGGACACCTACGATGACGGGGAAAAGGAGTGCAATTGCGAGTGCGTGTTTGTGTGTGTGACTGAGCAAATGTTTAACTTTGGCCATAAAATTAAATTTAATTTTCAATTACTGCGGTTCGCAATCGTTTGCTTTGGCCCGGCCGGAACTGCACCCCCCGGCCGAATAAAAGAGTGATTACAAAAAAGTTACCACCTGTCCAGCAGCCCACCTGCCTCATTTTCCTCGATCTTCCCTGCCAGAGCGAACCGACTTACCTTTCGGCCATTAGAGCGCTGGCCACTTTAAGGCCGCCGCTGTTGCAGCATCAAAAATTCATCTCCATCAGCCAGCGGCCAGTAGCAGCTGCTGGCTTTTCGCTATTTTTGCCCTCCTACCTCGGAGTTTTCCCCCTTTTTCTTGGCCGTTTTCCACGGGCCAGTTTGGGCTGCCCACTTTGCACTGCATTCTCTCAGGCATCATCCCCTAATGAGTGCAAAAATGAGCTTTGGGGAATGCAGGAAGCCAGCTAGCAGCAACAACAAAGTATCAGCGGCAACGTGAAGGAAAACTCTTAAATTTCCCTTCGAGATCATAATTACACTTAACTCCTTGGGCAACAAGGCCACACATTAAAGCATTAAACAAGTCGAGAGTAGGGGAAGGAGTGTTATCTTACTGAAAACGATATATTCGCATTACTTAGCAGATGATGTAGTTTTCCTTTATAACAATACTTTGATTTGTTATCAAGGAAAACTGCATCCATAGAATTTAAGAACTTAAAAGATTACATTTCTAAATCTAAGAACTTAACCAGAAAGCAGCAGTAAAAAGTCCTTCGACTTTTTCTCCACAGAAAAGGATGCCCAGCTTAATGTGCTGATCCGAATAAAAAAAAATGTAACCGATTTAAAGTAATCCAGTCCTTCCGTTTCGTTATGCGTTGCCATCTTTTGGCCAACGTTAAAGTGTACCTGAAGCTAAAGGCTACATGGCCAAAGAAACGACAGCGGAACTTTTTTCCACCAAAGTGGGTGAAGGTAATTTTCCACGTAGTCGTGTCGACATTTCATGCAAATTCCTTTTTACTTTTTTGTGCAGATTCCCCCGGCCTGTGCTGCTTCTATTGCGTGAGCGTTTTTTTTTTTTTTTTGTTGCATTTCTTGTTTCTCACTTGGTTAAAGTTTTGAAACAAGGAGAGCGCTTTTAAGCGGTATTCATGTAGTCGTCTACATTCTATTAAACTCGAAACTAGAGTGCATATTTTATGGCATTTCTGAGGGCTCACGCAGGGCGGATGATGATGTCATCAACAACAGGGCTGTGAAAAAGCCAGTTGAGGGAGGTTGCAGGACTAGCAGGACTGGCCGGAGGGAAACCTTAAGGGGAGGAAGAGACTCGTAGGTGTAGCTTCTACAGGTGGACAATCTAGCTTAATCGGTGGCTCCGCAAATTAATCAAAATTCATGTGGCATAGCTCCCAGGGCTGCCTGGCATACTTACAACAAATGCAATTAGGCTGAGCTGTTTCCCAGCCAAGGGTGTGTATGTGTGTGGCCCAGAGCAATCATTTAAATAGCTTACGTTTTGGCCACCTCAACCGCCGCCTGGCATCCGCACAAATATATCATATGCGAGCGGGAAAAAATGTATGCCTGGCATACGAAATTTCTGCTGGCTTGGTAATAAGCAGAAAAGCCGAGCAACCTTTGACCCTCTTGCCGCCCCCCGAAACCCCTAAAACTCGGCATTTTCCACGCTTCATTACATTAGGTGACACGCCTCCGTCGTCCTTCGTCCTTCGGCCCCCATGCAGACGTGTGACAATGACGTAGTAGAACATTTCATTTTTTCGGCGGCAGGAAAAAAGTTCAGATGACTAACTGCCAACGGCGCCACGCACTTTTTTCCAACCCCCGGTTTCGTGCACCACGATGCCTCATTTTTAATTCATGAAATGTTTGCCACTAACAAAAAATTACACTTAATGTTAACCTGGCCAAGGAGGGAAGAAGTCCAAGTAAATTTTCCAAGCCACTGCAGGCAAGGAAAATACAAAGCCCGGAGCCTGAAGCCCGAAGCCCGGCCCATGGATAATTGTCACTTACGGCTGAGGTCCTGTCTATATGTATTTGTCTCATATCTTATATACTTTAGCCCGGGCCCGAGCACGCATTAAATATTTATGAAATTACAGCCCAGCAAATATATACAAAAAGTTATCTTCGTATGCGTATACATGGGAAATTGATTGACTGACTGACTGCTTGACGGCTGATTGGCAGTTGGCGGTGGGCTGTGGGGCTGTGGGCTGTGGGGATGTGTGGGACCCAGACTTGTGCCGGCTTTCCCAGAGTTTTCCTTCTTAATTGTCCCATTTGCCTTAATTTTTAATGTGTCAGTGGGAAAGTTTAGAGTACATCACATATGACCAGATGTTGTGGCTGGGGGTTTAATGGCGGATAGAGAATGGGCGGCAAGTCCTGTGAGAACCCTGCAGCGTTGACCAGTCGTAATTACATGGACAGCTGTCAGGTTTCCGTGAGGCGTTTTAAATTTGACTAATTCTCTAGACATGCAAATGACGATGGATGGATGGATGGGCCCCCCTTGAGTCCCCAAGGACCCACTCCCTCTTCCTTGCCATCCTTTCTCAGGTGCGCCCCCTTAAGAGTTGCTCATATTTTTTTTCGAACGCAAACGGAAATTCACATTCCAAGTGCGCTGGGGAAAAACTCAAAGGAAAGACAGGACGAGATCTAAACTCGAAACTGATTTTGCAGCTCAAGTGCATGCCAATTGCTCCCCAGCTGCAGTTCCGTACGTCTTTCGTCCTTCGTCTGTCTCTGTTTGCTTTTGATTCGATATTGACTGATTTGTAATTTAAGATAAGCAAATGCAGCAGGAGCTGCTAAGGGAATCGGGAATAGGAATCGGAATCGGAATCAGCATTAGCATCAGACTCGGCATCGGCGCAGGAATCTGCAGGAGCAAGGCGAATGTTTTGTCAATATTTGTTTTGAGAAGCTGAAGGCGGGATAGAATCAGCGCACTCAGGTGAGTGTTTAGGGAATGCCTTAAACTCTCAAATAGTTCAGGGGGTTTGCATTGGAATTAACAAGGTTACAGGTGAATTTTGGGCTCAAAGACTCGGGATCTGTCATATCTTAATCTGGAAAATATTAATTATTATTCAAGGTTGGGAATCCTGGATTTAATTATTAATCGAAAAAATGAATTGACAATGACTCCTTACTACATTAACTTACTACTTAAATTATGACGTTTGAATTTGATTAGATAGGGGTAGAATACAAGGACTCTTATTGCAAATAAAATGTATTATTTAATTTAATTATATATATTTATGGTACTGCAAATCTTTGACTTGATCACTTTCACTTCTGTGTGTGCTGTGTGCCCCAGACAAGTGGGCTTAATTCGGCCAACCGCGATTCACGAGCGAGAAGTTAATTGGAAGACTCAAAGATGCGGACTTAAAGGCATCCGCCCGGGCAGGTTTTCTTCATTTTCCGTCTTAGCAGCAAACCGCTTTTCATTGCTGCCGGGCTCCAAAAATCTGTGTCAAGTTGACATTTTGACTAATTTAAAATGAAAGCCTCGGGGTGGCCAGGGCGGAGGCAGGAAAATCAGATGGAGGAGAGAGGTGGTGGAGATGGTGGAGCAGCGGAAAGAAAGGTGGCTGGGAGAAAGGAGAGTGCAGAATGGAGAATGAAGAGCACACATGCATACACGCGCCCATATATTATGAAATCTTTTGGAAAGGCAAACGTACAAAAGTATGCTACGGTTCTTGCAGACACACTCAGACGCACACTAATGAACACACACGCGCACAGCACACACACACTCGCCCACATTTCTTGTGGCTTATGCGCATATTGTGCAATTTTATGTAGCATACTTTGAGGGGCATGTTAAAAAGCTGCCTTAGCACGAGAGCGAGATGAAAGTTTGCTCTTCACACCGACCCCCGACCCCCGACCCTCGACCCCCGTCAGCAGCAGCAGCCCTAAGACCCCCCTCCCCCTTCCAGAAACCCCTGCATCCCCTTCATCCCCCTGGCATCCACACTCTTTTGGCATTTGTTTAACTGCGCCACATTTTACGGCATTAACCCAAATTAGCTCTTAACATAAAACTCATTTTCCAGGGTTTTGGACCACATTCCTCCCAGTCTACCAGTCCACCAGTCCCCTAGTCCCCCAGTCCAGCAACCCCAATGCAACCCCTTTTTTGGCTTATTTTAAATACGAAAACAATATTTTGTGAGGCCAAATGCGGTGTGTGTGTGTGCAGTGTGTAAGCCTTGGCATAACATTAATCAAATGATATTTTGATTATCATGCAAGTGAATTAATTATGGGGGCCATCTTTCCCTTAAATCTCCCTTTCCCCCTTAGCAAAGTGTTTGCTTGGCTACCCTCCTCTAAGTTTCTGGTAGACCTCGTCCATTATTTTGTGTTTTTATTGATGACTGCCTTTTGGGTTGAGTGACGGAATGGTTAAAGTTTCACCACAAAGCTACATTTTCTGGCAAGGCTGTATGTTCTGACCACGCCCAATTACGCCTATGTGCTCTTTCGATTTATTTTTCTAGTCTGTTAATGATTATCAAATTTTATTCCATCTCTCTAATAGAAATTATCTATTAAGTATTTATTAAAGTATCTAAAAATTATATTAATTCGACTTCTTAAAGCAAATATTATTTTTAAAATTTTATCAATTCTTTACTGACTCTCTTTGCTTATGTACCCTCTGCGGTCGATAATTTCTTGAGGGTATATGGGGGTCTTACCTGATAAAGTATTATTTCATTTTCATTCACGTTTCATTGTCTGTGTTGGTCCTTTTTTTATGTAAATTATCGACCGCATTTCATACGTCGCGCGTCTGCAGGACGAAGGCCTTATTGCTCGGCACGAGGCCCGCTCCGGGTTGGTAAACTCGCCCTGTTATGTCCTGGCTACATAGGAAAAAATATATCTATAGGAAGGTCCTTTCCAATATATGCTATATCATTCAATAAACTCTTTACAATTGTAATTAATTTAGAAAGGAAGAAAGGAAATTAAGAATACATGCACTCTAGAAGTTCGCAAAATTATTCTATTACAGCGTTGCAAATTTTTTTCTGAAATTGTAATACCTTGTTAAGGTATGAATGATATGTGATACAATTTATAATTGCACGTTTTTTTCTCGCAGTGTGGTTCTGTCACGCAGCACCGCTGCCTTTGGGGCGGTAAGTGGTTAATGCCACTTGCCCGCTGGCCATTTGTGGGCTGGCCTCGGGCCTGGTTACATTTACACGAAAAGGATATGCAGAGTTTGCTCGCACACTACTGTGCAGCCGAGCACACGCACACGCACACACACTCTTGCACTCACGAATCCTCATGCGTGCCATTACCTAGCAGGAAGTGTCGCACCCTCTCGCTCGCCCGCTTGCGCTGGCCCCCTCACTCTGCGGTCACGTATTCATTATCATTATCTTAATGAAGCGTTATGTAAGGTGCATTATAATTATGGATTTTTTTCGGCCGGATTGTCGGCTAATGACGGACACTTCGGGTCCTTGCCCTTGCGGCTCCTAGGACTGCGGCAAGAAAGTCAATAAAGTGGAAGTCATTAAAAGAGCTTTACATTGCAGAGGCGGCAACTGGGCCGCCCACAATTGTTCTTCAATTCTTATCTGGCGAATTTTTATTGCGGAAAATCTGTGGAAAGCTGCTTGCCAGCTTGCCAGTCAAAGGCTTTTCATTTCGACCATTAAAACGCCGCTCATATAAAAATGAATGCTCCCTCTCGGTGGCAGTAAATATATATTGAATGTACACTCGAAAAACGAGGATACTTTGGGCACTCTCTGTGCTCTTCGGCGTATCTGTGAGTGTTTGAGTGTGTGTTCGGAGGGCCTGCGAACATATTTTGTCCGGCGCATTTGGTGAACAATTAATATTAAAATTTCATACACATCGCATCGGGGGCTGGGAAAATGTTTGACATGCCTGACACACAAATAACGACAGCAACTCATCCGCCGGCGGACGGATATAGTCCATATCCTCGTTATGGCCAGCTCTGTGTGTGAGTGTGAGTGTGCGTGTGTCCCTGGGTCTCTCGGTGTGTGGAGTGCATTTCAAGTATTTTGGTATTCCATTTAAATTTTTAATAATTTTCAAAAATTGATGAGTGGCAGACAGGGCAGGCCAAACACAACAATGCCCGGCCCGTTTGCTCTAGAAAGCTTTTGGTTTGATTTATTGTGATGAGCCGAGTCCTGAGAGAAAGTTTTGAGTGGCATAAAATATATTTCGTTAGCTCAGCCTGAATTTGTCCAGGCAAAGGCCCTCCAAGGGGCCACCGGGAGGCAGGACGATGCGAAGGGATGGATAGTTGCTCTGCTGTTGAGTTTGCTGCTGAATAATTAAAATTATTTGTGACATACTTGTGGCCGCAACGGACGCACAGGACTCTTCGAAAGCATATCCTGTTTAAAATCTACCCCCTACGATTTGTCAATTTCCAAAAAGGTTATTTATGCACTAGAAAGGCTTTTATTATAGGCGAAAAACTGTCTCTGGCAGCGGCAGGTCCTGGCAAATGACAAGCGACTCAGACGTCAATCAAGCTCCAACATTTTTCCCTTCTTCTCTTTTTCCGTTGCCAAGCCATTTTGACTTTCATGGCCAAAACTCCGCCTCGAAACGAAAGCCCACACACACACACTCACGCACAAAACAGGAGTTCAACTTGAGAGCCTGGCGGAGCCTTAAAGTGTCAGTAAACGGGTTAAGGGGTCGCAGCGCTGGATTTATGGAAATTCAATCGCCAGTTGCCGTTTCCCGGAAACCGGGCAAATTCCTCCCCCATTTCGCAGCTCTTCCCGCTGTGCTGTTGTCTAATGAAAATTCGATTCAATTGGAAAATGGTTTAAGAAGAAATTGATTTTCACTTTGAAGTTGGCCCACCAGCGGAGAAGCCTGCCGCTGACAACGCGAAAAGCCTATAAACTGAGCGAGGAAAATTTTGCACGGCGAAAGAATATGGCTGTATTTGTTCACCCAAATACACATAATTGAACTCTTAATATTAAAACAATAATGAAACCACATTAAGAATATATTTTTATGTATACATACGCAAGTTTCTTTTTATTTACTTTCGAAACTTTATTTTTATATAGATTTGTAAACATTTTGTTGTGTATCAGAGAATTACTTTAAATATTGTGCAGATTTAAATTTATAGTTCAACTTTCAGGTTTGCTGAATTGTTTCCTTTAATGTTGTGTTGGTTTGTTTTTAGGTGCCATCCTGGCTGCGATGTCCTTGCTGTCACGGTGTGCGTGCCCATTATCCATTATAATTTATGCAATTAGCTCGATTAACAGGTTTCTCTTGTTATTTATGCCAAGCGATGAGAGCAAGGGGGAGAAGTAAGGGCGGGCAAATGGGGAAGAGAAGGAGATGCAAGGACGAAGCAGAAATAGACAGGGACAAAGCGATGTATGCCAAGTAAATTTGCATAGTCTGACCTGAACCAACTGAACCACTGAAACAATGAAGCCATCATCCCCATCCACCCATCCACCCATCCACCCATCCACCCACTCACCCACTCAGCGGCAACCCCACCAGCCAGTACCACTTTACTGAAACTAAGCCAGGTCGCTCACCCACCGCCCCACAATTAGATCGATATGCGTAGGTCCTGTCACTGTGATTGCTCTTCTAATTACCGCAATTGCGGGCACTTGAAGCGTCTGCTTTAATTGAAATCTTCAGGCCGGAGAAGTGGGAAATTTTTATACAAATTAAGTAAGCCTGCTTTTCCCCACCGAGGAGGTGTGGGTGTTGGCTGCCCTGGCAACGGCCTAACAACGATTCCTTGTTGGTGCTTCCCAAACAACGAGTAACGCGTTCACTACACAGACAGAAAAAAGCGGAGGAAAAAGACAAAAGTTCCTTAAAGTAATGTAATATAAATAATTGATTTCTATAAAATAATATTAAAAAGAATATTAATAGAACGATAAGCTTAAAGGGGGAATTTCTCATAGATAACCCCTCAATCTCTAGACAATTCTCAATTTAAATGCATTCATACTTTGCCACAAGAAATACTTTTTTTTAGTGTACCTTTCCTGCGCAATTCCTACGTTTTTCTGGCTAAAATCGAGGGCTAGCCACGAAGGACGTCCGCGGGATGTGGATGTGAATGTAAATGTGAGTTAGTGTGAGTGTGAGTGTGAGTGTGGACGTAGATGTGGAAGTGCTAGCCCTGCGGCTTAGCCAGCTTAGCCTATCGAGCCAAGGACCTCCTCTGGCTGGCTGGTAGTAGTAGTGGCACGCAAAAAGAATAATTCCAAAGCTCCAAAAGCGTATTGCTAGGATACCAGCGCGAACTGGGGGAGGCCAAAACAAAACACGCACTGTCCTGGCACGCCAGTTGGCAGTTGGACTCAGTGGCAAAAGGCAGCAGTCGCAACAGCAGCTAACTAGTAAAAATACCCACACGTATCCTTGCACCGAGAAAACTACCAAAATAGACCGATAATGAACCGAACGAGAGTCGAGGGTACTAGAAAATGGTGACATAAGATCGAGAGAGTGGGACGATGTCGCTGGGTCAGAAGATCTACAAAATAAAAACTTATACGCAGAGGTTTTGCCAGAACTTTGCGGTCAAGCTGCGCAAGGACTCGCCGCGAGGACACGCGAGGTGAGAATAGAAAGAATAAAATAAAGTGAAGGAAAAAATGTTAAGGATACCACAGAAAAAGCACCAAAATTATGAACAAAGAGAGTGAAGAAAATTGATTCAAGTAGAAAGTTGCCTTAGGATATTATGTAAACTAAAACAAAGAAGTTAATATATGCGAATGTGGCAGTTGAAAAAAAATTAAATTTTACTTACTGGCGAGCACTGTAAATAATTAATCATAACCAGCGACAGTGAACTCAATTACAAACAAGTGACGGTCCATATTCAGTATTAAATTATTCCCTCAAGCCCGAGGGGACACGGAAAATAAATAAATATTATTTGCATTTCCTGCTCAGTGAGTGTCCTGTCTATGTGTGTGTGTGTGTGAGTGTGTGTGGGCAAGTGTGTATCCTTGCCATAAGTGCTGTGCGAGTGTGTGAGCATGGCTTATTGACGACGCGTAGCCAAGGCAACCCGTGTTGGCCCCAACAAACAGAGGCGGCGAAATGGGGGCCAGGCATATAATTATAGACCACCAGTACCCCCCACCGCCCACATGCCATATACATACACAGAAAAAGATTTCTTTTAATTTGTAGTAATGAAGGGAAAGTTATATTAAATACATTTAATATTAAAAATCAGGTTGATTTTGTTGTAATTTACTTTCTGTTGTTTGTACAAAAATATACCATATGGTCTCTTAATTTTATTGATAACATTAAAAGCATTTGATTTATTTTTGCATTTGTTTTAAAATTATAAATGAATTTACTTACTGTAATAATTTATACCCTATCCAAGGAAACATTAATATAGACTTGATTGATCCTTTTCTTAAGGGCATTAATCATTCCATTAATTATTTTCTTTATGTGTATCTCTGTGTTTATTTATATGTGTGCCATGTACTGTTGTATGGCGTGCCTGGCAGGCACTGGCAACACTTTACTCGATTTGTTTAATCGATTTTTCTGCCAGTACCTCAAGCCCGAGAAAACGAGAAACGGTTGTGGAAGGGATGGCACGGGCCTTCGGGGGTGGCTGGCATGGGGAATGGCTCAAAATTGCCTTTATTATAGATAAATATGAACGATTTAATGCCTCACGCAACTTAAACTGACCAAGAGAGCGACGCAGAAATGCTTGGAAAAGTGGGAAAATGGGGCGGGAAAGGAGGGAAACGCTGAGGAGACGCGCAGCCAGCGGAGCGTCATAAAGTATATATGTATGTACGCCGCTGGCTGTCAGATTTATAGGCGCCATCCAGGGCTCTCCTCCCTCTCCCCTGGTTGTTAGTCGGCTATTAATAATATAAATAAAAGAACTGGCTAAGTAGAAGCAGCAACAAATTACCATAATTGCCTTGCATCATTCTCATTCAGCCAGCACTCAATGCGCCAAAAGCGGACTTAACCGTATTTACGAAAACTTTCGCATTATTCTCAACTTTAAAAACTTTTCCGCCAAAGGTGGCCAGCATAAATCCGAATCGACGTTTGAATGCTCTAATCTTAATAATAATAATAATAAAAATGGTAAAGCAAATGGTGAGGTAATTATTTAGTTTATAGCATGGGTACATCATTGATTTAAAGCAGAAATAATATTAAACTGAATAAAGAATACATAAACCTTAGTTAGTTCTATTTTTCCCATTTTATATATGTCATTAAAATACCTACAAAATTAATAATACTTAGATATTTTGCATACCATAATTAATAATCTGCTTAGTAAAGGACCCTAAGAACTTCAACTTTCTTTTACCTTTGTCTTGATTGCTTAACAAATTGAATAGCCAAATCATTAAGCCCATTTAATAATGCCGGAAAAGGGTAGAAAACTGAGCAATGTTAACTGCTTTTTATACACCCAACCGCCACCCTTCGCCCACTTTACTTTTACCCCATTCATTTAGTTGGTCATTTTGCAGCTCAGCACGAAGGCAGGGCTTGAGAGCTTCGAATGCTCCAGCTCTCCTCCTGCCTGGGAGGGCGATAAAAGTGCAAAAATATTTTTCCTTCTTCATGGTCTGTCAATTAACACGCCTTTTGCATTTATTCAATATAAATCGAGTGCCTGTCCGACAGCCAGAGGGGCTTGCAGGGGGGCCTCCTCTAAGAGCGAATTGCAGCGCTCGCTACCTGTAAATAAAATTAGTTTTCAAGAATGACGAAGCTCTCGAATTCACTCAAATAAGCCAGGAGACTGGACTGAAACCGGACTCCGGCAGAAAACTGAGAATCGCCGAGGAAAACCGAGGCGGAGGCAGAAGAGCCCTGCACTCCAGTTGCCGTGCAGTTCATTACACATTGGCGCAATCCTTAAAAATACTCGCCCCGAACACATGGAAGCCATTTTCATAAAAGTAAACGAAATGCAAAGGGTGGCCAGGAGGCCTCGCACCCCGTGACTTAACGCCCAACAATCCCTTACCCCTCCAGCCAAAGGCTGAGATCTTTGTATTTAAACCGGGCTTACAGGAGCGTGTTCCCAAGCGAAATTGCACGTAGCCGTCTACGTATACGTCTGTGAAATTGTTATAGAGTTGCATATAAAAATCGACTCTGCAGCAGGGACAAGTCTCCGCACTTTACTATTCTCCAGCAGCTCCTTCTCTCGTTTTTCCCGTTTTCCCCGTGCTCTGTCTCTCTGTCTGCCTGCAAAAAAGAAGGAAAGCTAGCTTAAACAAGCTGCCGGCTATTAGCAGTGTGAATACACTGAATAGCTAAGCGTGCATCTATAATCGTAACAGATTATTTTTACTTAAATATTTTTAAGAAAGGTCACAGGATAGTAATGATATTTTGTACTTCCTTATGGTTTTAAGAACCTCTTTGGAGTGGCTGTTCCCTCAACATGGGTTTCTAATTTAGTAGGATCAAAGACTACTGATTTTCTCCAAGTTTCCAAATGGTTTTCCTTTGCATTTCCCACAGTGCATGCGCCACAGAGAGTAGGCTAGATGCAGGACTAGAGCTAGGCACATCACACAATTTGCTTTCAACGGCAGCAAAGGGAAAACGAAGTACGAAATGCGAAATACGAAAATATAATACACGTGCAACGTGCCGGCGCTCCACATATTCAGTGCTGGAGACTACTACTCTAGATTTCGTGACTCGTTGCTGAAGACTTCAATTTGTAGCACACTCTGTGCCATATCTCGCTGCGAGTGTGAGTGGCGGTGCACAAGGAGTTGGCTTCGACTTGGCGATGGCTGATGGAGGATGTGGATGTGTGTTGCAGGCTCTGAGGCAATCCTGGAGGACGCCTCTGCAAGCCAAATTGGGTCAAAGTTCAAATGCGATACAGCGGGAAAAGCGAAGGAGCTGAAAATCAACGGCAGCAGGAAGAACCTGCCTTTCTTTCTAGATGAATGAACCAACCAAAGCCATCCGAAACCGAGCCCAACTAAACCGAGCCAAACGGGACCCAGCCATGCCCAACCTAACTTGCTCGGGACTGGGCCAAGAGCCGTGCCAGCCAGCCAGCCAGCCAGCCAGACAGCCAGTCAGCCAGCCTTTTTATTGCCAACGAAACTTAAACATTTCCATTTTAATTGACAGCCTGTCGAAGGCTGGCTTTGAACCGAGCTTCAAAAAAAGCATTTGAGAGGAGAGCCCGTTGAGTTCTTTCCCGAAACTCGTTGAGTTTCGTGCGGCTCTCCAGGCTCACAGACATCCATTTCGATGGCAAATTATGGCCGAAAAAATAGTCCAAGAAATGCTTAAAGCTATCTAAGTGGATGGTCTGTAGGAGGGCAGTAGATTCTACTTCGATTAGGAAACATCTTGAGGAATATCGAAAGCATATTATTCTTGCAGGATATCAGATGCAATCGAAAGATACACTTTTAAGGTTGAATATGTTCTGGAAACAAGCTGCAGTTTAAGAATATTCTACACAAGAAACTTACAGTAGGAGATAGTACATACCTTAATCTTAGTTGTACGTGGTACAGTGTTTATTTTACCAATTGCTTTAATGGGCTTCAAGACATTTACTGAACCAATAATAATCGGAATAAACCAAAGTTTACAAACAATGTGAAGCCTCAGCGTCTGCTTTATAGCCCGCAGAAATTCCCACACCTTATCTGGCAGACACTTTGGGATTATCTCTTGGAAGAACAGCGCTCCCTGCGATAACCATAACCATCTATTGCCATTGACAGGCTGCTCGGCTCGCAGCACTTTGCCAACAACTTCTGACTATTCTATTAGATTCACTTTGCATGCAGGGGCAGTGCAGTGCAGCAGGCCATATAGCCCAGAAAGGCCTGGAAAGCCCGGAAAAGCCCCCTCCGCACTCGATTTTTAGTGCCCATTCTGTGTTGCTTTTGTTTACTTGTTGGTCGGCACTGTTGTGCGACAAAATTGGCTTAGAAAATTGAGCCTTCACCGACCAGAGACCAACACCGAAAAAAAGGGATGCCTTGGACAGCTTTAAAATGCAACTCTGTGTTTGGCACTACGGCGGATTTCATTAAACATTTAAACAACATATGCTAAATTTCCACCGAGAGCCAAAAACCAAAAAATTCCAGGCAAAGGACAGAGAGAGAGAGACAGAGGGGGCCGGCGGGAGACATGGCTAAAAAGCAAAATGACCAAGTGTAAAAATGACATTGTTTTCACATAGTAAAGGGAATATGGGGATGGCGGAGCGGCAAGGACACTCCTGTGGGGGCTCTTTGGCGGTGGTGCTGTAATAAAATTAGTTTGGTAGTACAGGCTATACATTTTTTTTCGTTAGTTGCTGGCCTTGTTGTTCTTCTGCAGGCTTGTAATTTTTTGTTCCACCGAGCGGGGTCCTTTGTCAGCTGCAATTTTCGGGTGAACCACTCCGGCGAAGGCTCGGGGCCTGCTGCATAAATGCAGTTGGCAGCGCCAAAGGAATTTACGAGGAGCATGAGTAAATTTACAACGGGAGCCGGCAGCAGAGGCAGGAACGCAAATTGAATTCGGTGGTCGCTAATTGCAAATGTAATTTACTAAAAAGCAAATGGACAGAGGAAGCAAAGGTGGACTGTAATTAGTCCGGGTCCGTTTTTATCGAAAGGTAGCCAGCAAGATTCATGGAAAAGATGCTGCACGTTCAGGTGCTGCCGACTCGAAAAATATACAAAATTAATCAAACTGACACGGCGAGAGAGGTGGCAGTGAAGTGGAATGGATTCTCGCGGAGTGCCGTGAAAATCAAAGATAAATTGAATTGAACTCCGAGAGAGAGTATTTTCCAATTGCCTTGCAATAAAACTAAAGGCCAAAGGAAAAGGGATGCAGCAGTGGGTTGATTCAGGATGTTTGAAGGGGGTAAGGACATGGGGAGTGGTGCCAGAGATTGGAGAATATATCAATGCATCCAGACTGGAAGCTGAAGCAATCACGGAAATTGATGCTGAAGCTGAAAGCATGGTGATTAGTATATGAATGTCGTCCAGCTTTTAGTTTTGAACTTTCAAACAATATTATTTTTATTAAAAAGTTATTTGATAGTGACTGACATAAATTTCGATTTTATTTCTTTATTTTTTAATTTGTTTGATTTAAAAGCGCTATAAAATAAATTCATGATTTAAGAGATCGAGGCGGAAGAATTTTAAAGTACCAAATATCACTATTTCTCTCCATGTAACATTTACATTGCAGTAGCTGCAATTATATGGCACACAAATTCCACCTTAATCATCGACTAAAACTGGAAGTGTAAAATCTAAATATTGAATACACCTCTCTATCTTTGCAGACTTTAATTGGGCAGAAAACGGAAGCGCCAAGCAATTTGTATAAATTTTGTTTGCCAAGGTGAGTACTCGATTAATTGGAAGCAAAATTGATCTGTAGTTCGGGCACTTAGCCACCGTGTTCGAGTGCTTAGTAAGAGTGATCGCCTAAGTCATATTATAGCATTATGCATGCAAAGACCGAAGGCAATCAATTAATTGAAGCGCATTTTGAGCTCCATCAAAACAATTGGAAATTCATTTGCATTGAATGTGCAGTAATTAGAGGCAACAAGGCGGCTTTGGCTCATTTGATAGCTTAATCTCGAATGCAAATGTGCAGGAAGTCATAAATTACGCCAATAGATAAGTGTTTAGATGAAAGTTGGAAAACCGCAATACGGAATAAGCAGAGCCAAGTTAATTTGAAGCCCCGACCGCAGACATTATTAATCATAATGATGGATTTTGTCACACAGTAATTCGGGATTACACTGAAGGAATATTTGTGTTCATGGTTTACATATTTAATCTCTCTGCCTTATTGTTAAAAGTAATTGATTCTAAATATGTTGGGAGCTTTCTTAGGAGATGTGTATTACTAGAAGACAGTAATTATTATATTATGATACCTTAGAAAACTAGTTTGCGTCCCAAAGGTGGTAGAGTATTCCCAAACTAGATGATTCCCCTTCTTCCCCTGATCTTAACTTAAACCCGATTAGCTTTATGGCCGTTCAGCGTGCACCAGATCTTTGCTCTGGGCCATCTTTCTAAACTATCCTCTTTTCAATCCCGAAACCCCAGTGCCAAATCGTAAACCCAATTCCCTTGGCCCAATGCACTCTTGAGCGGCTTCCCTGCGGCGTGAGTGCCACAAATTGTTGCACAATTGGCCAAGCTGAGAAGGCCAGAACTCACACGTGGTGTATGGACCGGGGCCAGTTACATTCTCACAGCTCCCCACTGGCGACTGTTGGTCCAGTTTTTCCAGCATTTGCCGCTATTTTGGCCTTCGTCTAAGAGCCAACAATCTAATCGGAACTGCAGGCGCTGCGTGGAAAGCAACTCAATTGGAGAGCTCGCTTTTTAATTGAAAATCTTTGCCTCAGCCTCGACGGCATTAATGAGTCAGAAAAGTGTCGGCAAAAAGGTTGACAACTGGCAGAACCCAACTCAGTTTCACCTGAAAGGCGTTTTGTGTTGTGCTCAGCGTTTGCTCTTCTTTTTTTTAGTTTGAACTGTGGAAATTGTGCGCCTCTTAATGAACTTTTGCTGCCGACGCTTCTTTTAAAATTACTGAATATATATTTATGTATGTGCCTATACCTTCTGTACACAGACAGACAGGTATGTATAATTATTTGTCACACCTGAGTTGGCGGGCCAGACAACAACAAAGAGCGACAGAGACGGTAGAGGGGCGGCAGGGAGGTGAAGGTGGAAAAAACGCGTCTCACCTGGCTGAGCATTTGAAACGCAACCAAGCAACAAAGCAGCCCGGGCCAAGCAACCACTTTTCCAAATGCCATATACCACTACCAACTGACATATCCATATAGTAAGGGAGCTCTCTGTAGTGTGGCCCGACTATATCCCGGGTTTCCTGCCCGCTTTATGTACGCCATTTGTACCATATACTTGTATCATTTGGCATAAAGTGAGACAACACCAAAAGCAAAACATTAAAGTTTCGGCTTTGGGTGATGTTTCCGTTTTTTTGTTCCTTTCTGTTATATTTTTTTTGTACTGCGTGTGACGTAAGCCGCGGAACGTTGACCATTCAGCGGGGAAGTTCAGTACACTTGGAAAAAAAATGGTTTATTCAATATCGATCAACTTTAAGCCTTAGCCTAATGTCCGAAATGGTTTTTGGAGAGATATACAAATGTATACAAAAAAGCAATGCTAAAATTTAACAAATTAAACCTGTATCTATACTTAATCTACAATATTTACACATTCTTAATATATTACTAAAATTAAAAAGGTTTTAAGCAATTTTTATTAAAAATATAAACCATTAAATCCACGAAAAAAAACTACAGAGAAAATTGAGCACGATTTCAAAGACTATACGTCTTAAATAATTACTTGACTATAAAAATACCATTATTACAGCGTATATTGTTAAATTTTCAATAAGATAGTAATTGTATTTTATGTAAAGTGTATGCTTACTAGAGATTTGGTTGCCTATTTTGATCAAATTTTCCTATCCATTCAAGGGTATTCAAAACCCTGAAGGAAACATTTTCGACCCTACAAATCATATATATTCCTGATCAGCATAGGCTGCCGAGTCGATCTAGCCGTCTCCTGTAGAACAAAAAAATGTAAAAAATTGTGGAAACTTTTATAACGATTTTATTTGTAAAAAGAGTCAAAAATTAATAAAAATTTTAATTAAGTTTTATCATGAGTATGCAAATTTGTTAGCCAATTAAAAAGTAACATAGGAATCAAATTAAATGCTTTTTTGGCAAAGGTTTGACTTATTTTAAAACTTTGAATTGTTGAAAAAATAGTCATATACAAATATCGATTCATAGATTGGGATTTTTTTAAGAATAGTTATGATCGATTTCCGATTTGATCCAATAGAAAATCCTATTGGACACTGCAACTAAAATAAACTCGAGCTTCCCAAAGTTAGTTTCCTTTCTGGTTTTTAAGTGCCATAGAGGCACGAGTTAGCTCGAGCGGGTGGTTGGCTGTAGTTGGCTTGATTGACAGGCTCTGCACAGGCCCTTGCACCCTTAGAACTAGAGTTATGCAAAATGGGGTTGTTACTCACCCAGTGGCCTCAAAAGCGGCTGGTCGCCGCTTTGTTGGCCGATTGTCGAGCTGTTTTTGTTAGCTGTTTTTGTTAGCCTTGAAATGTCAGCCATCATACACACATATATGTAGGTGGGTCATATATCTTTGGCATACACCCGCATAAGTCGCCATATTTTCCGGTCTTTTGTGAGACACGCCCATTCTCACCTGTCCCATTAAAGTAATTTCCAGCATTTAAATTTCCCCTGCTTTATTTGGGGGCTTAACTTTTCCTTGTCTGCCCCGCGATTGTTCTCAATCATTGAATGCTGTTTTTATCAGTTATCGTTGCCACAGTCGTTGGCTGTCTCGTTTTTTTAACGCTATTGTAATTCCGTTGATTGCTTTCGCTCATTGCTGCTGCAGTGGCCGCTGTTATTGGCCGGCCCTACTGTTTGTTGTTGAGTAAATCACAATAAAGCTATTAAGAACGGAAACGGAAGCATTCGCCGCTGCGCACGCATTGAAGCATGGCCGTCAACATTTGTCCCTCCCCATCTGCGGACCCGGACCCGGACCGGACCGGACCCTCCTGATCCTATACCACATCTCCCCGGTCTCCCATTCACCCACTATTATTGCTCTTTTGGCATTATGTGCTCAGTTCTGATAGGTGGGGATGCTCTAGGCGGAACTTGCATAACTAAACAGCCCCAAATGACAGACTTTTGTTCTAGCAGGAGAGCTCTTGGTGCATCCAGTAATTTTTCGCTTTAAAGCAGAGTCCAGATGGAAAGATCGTTTGAAGTGCTTTCCACATCAGGCGTTTCCATTTAAAATGATAAGCTTGATAGTTGTTATAAAAGGAAATCATCTAGAAACCAGCCATCTAATGGTATTAGCAGTCAACTCCTCAGAGAGGGAAACTTTCATGACATTTATTAACATTTCTTTCTATTATCTATACAAAATTATATTGTAATAAATCCATTCTACAAGAAGAGTGAAATTCTGTTGCTTTAGTCTACCTATGGATCCTAAACAGTTTCCTATCACCGGGTTCTCTCTTAAAAAACATTTTCCTAGCAAATACTTTTCCGTTCTATAACTGCTTTGCCCCCAGAGTGTAATTGCCTTTCTGTTGGGAGTTCCCCTTCATGCAAGGGCAGAGCCCGGAGGAAAACCCCTAACTGCAACTGCAACTGCAACTCTAACTCCAACTCCAGCTCCTACTGCAGCTCCAAGTCCCCTTTCCACTCGCATGTGGCTAATAATTTCTTAATCTGACATGCATTATGCATTTCTATGATTGTTTACTGCATTATGCGCCCGCCTGGCCGTGGTCATTGCCATTGTCCTCCGGTCTGGGTCGTCTGCAGAATCGAATGGAGCCCAAAAAACGAAAAAGTGGCCAACTCATGGCGAGTAAGTGCCGCAGTGACTGGCCTGACTGGACGGAATTCCACTGTCTGGGCCCCACAGACCCCCAGCACCAGCACCAGCTTTAGTCATTGTCATTGTCTTCTGGCAATCGCAATTGCAATTGCAGCGTCGTACTTGGACTGCAGTTGCGATGGACTGGTTTCCGAAGCACACTCGCCCCAGTCCATTCACCTGGCCCGAAAAAGTAACCCTCGGATATGAAGGCAGCAGGGAAATACATAAAGCATATGCCTTAATAGAAACACCTGACTTTGTGCCGCGTGTTGTGTGTCTCTCTCTCATTCTGTGTACTTCCCTTTTTTTTCCTGAATTTATTACAAGCAAAACAAAGTACGAATTGCACACTGAGAGAATTGATTAGCCTTACTTGTGTATATTTTAAAAAGATATTAAAAAATTAAATAGAAATACGATTACATTGTGAAATAGATTTATAGATTCACTTGAAACCTCCACCGGTTTCAATATTATAAATGAAAAAACACACAATAGCTGCAACTAACTTTTTTAAATTAATTTTTATACAATAGTACCATTGATTTTCCTATAGTTTTGGTAACCTTTAAGCTATGTGTGCAAGTTTTTCCAAGTGTATTGAGCACCTGTCCCATCTTCGGCTTCAGCCAGAGGAAGAGCCAGCTCAGGCCGGCTGCCGACTGCCGACTGTCGTCTGTCGTCTGTGTTTGGCCGTCTGCTGTCTGCCGTCTACCTGGGACAATTGGCCAAACATTAAGAGCATCGGGCCATGGAGTGTATAGCAATGGCAATGTGGACGTTGTTTGGACAGGCCGGGATAGGGCTGAAGTTGGACTTGGGCTGCTTGGATTCCCAAAAGAGAGAGGAGGAAAATTGAATTTTAGAATTTGTTTTCGATGCATAAACAAGAATTGGTAATGGGAATTTGCCGCCCCTGCCCTTCTCTGATTAGGCCCGGCAGAGTCAATAAATATGACCAAGTTATGACTGCGAATCACGTCAGAGCGGAGTCCTGGAGTCCTGCCCAGATCCCTCCAGCGTTCTCCGACCCACAATTTTCAATTTGTGTACGCAAATCGTAAGGAAATCGTGGCCTGACATGAAACAACCGGGCTAATGTCGACCAGGAATAACAAAAAACTAAAGAAAGCCCAAACTAAATCCGGCCAACTATTACCAAACTAAACTGAACCGAGCCATCTTGTATGTAAAGTTAATTCCACTTGCCGAGTTATGAATAAATAAATATTGTAAATGGTTTATCGTGACTGCCTGTCGTTGTGCACAACGAATTCCCCTCTGTTTTATCCACGGCACACATGCAATGCCTTCAAGGATAAATGATATGGAGGTTGACTGAGAACGGGGGAAGGAGCCGGGCACGGGGCGGCGACTCATGACATGCAAATTGCATTTTGTCATTATTCCGGGTTGTTTGATCAATTTTTATGACAAATTATCGAGGAAAAACAAAAGAAAATGTGTAAACGATGGCCTGTGGTTGAGGGGTTCTTCGTATATCGCCGGGTTTCGTGGCAGTAGCTCCAATTTCCTTTTCCCAAGTTGGAGGATTTAATGGCTGGTTATTAACTATTCATACACAAAATGGTCATTCTAGATTCAATAAGTGTTTCCTGGATACCCGGGGAGGTATGAATGATTCATTGATAAATTATATTCCTTTATGATATACTACCTATCCTTTATGCATATATCCTGAACAGGAACTTGTTTTATTCAAGGCGCTTTTGTATAGTAAGTTAATCCAACCGGAAAACCTAATACTGTTAACCGCCTTTATTCAAATAAATTCATTTTAAATGCTCGATTTAAGTGCATTTTGCTACCTCAGCTGTGTAAAACTATTATGGAGCATCATCGGTGGCCCAAAGGAAACCTTTTTGGTCAAGCGTTCAGCGAGCTCTTTCGACCTGTTCAATTAATGAACACCGACACGGAGAGCACTCCCAGGCCATGGATGGATGGATGCCTCCACATATCCACTCTCCAGTCCCGATCCCACACTCCTTAAATGGGGGACCCGAAAAAGTGCAAGTTTCAGAGCTCCACAGCGTCGTGGAAAAAAGGAAACTTTAGCAGGGGAAAAGTGATAAAAACGAGGAAAAATCCTAGGAAAAAAGAGGGGGTGGGAGTGGGAGTGGGGAAAAGAAGCGGGGGCATATGGCGAATGAAGTTTTAAGTGTTGTTCATGGCTCTGGTCGGGCAATTTGAACCGCAAGCCTGTCTAGGCGACACTCCCAGAGACTTCCGCCGCCGCCCGGCTTTTCCACCGCTCCTGCGGTGGCGATCCAGTTTTCCACACATCCGGGGGATGGGCGGAGAAGCGGGGGCTAGTTAGTTAGCGACTGAGTTTTCTTGCCTGTTACATAATCCAGGGTGTCGGGTGTGTCTGTGTGTGTAGTGTGTAGTGTGTAGTGTGTAGTGTGTAGTGTGTGGTCTGTGTGCGAGTCAAGTAGATTTCTAAAAATGGCAAATGATTTGTTAACCATTTCTATGACACACTGCCAACTCCCCTAACAGCAACCCTAACGACGAGACTTTTGCTTTTTGATTGGAAAAGTAGCTGACACACACTACTGTCCTACACACACACACACACACACAGTCTTACCTGAGGGGAAGCCGCACGTGATTTATTGTCAGTGTGCCGATTTTTCACTACGCTTTTGTTCTGCACTGCAGGAAAATGGGGAAGACTTATATAAATTCTCCTTTTTACTACAAAATGTTCAATATAAATATTTAAGACTCAACTACTTAAATATTTTTAAATCAATTTTAAATTATTATAAATATTATTAAAAAATTACATAAAGTTCTTCGCAAAGGAAAGGGAATTATTATTTTAATTTTTTAATAACAATATGTGATTATAATTTAACTTAATCTAGATTCTTATTGAAATTAATATTAAAACTGTTATCAAATTTAAAATCAACGCTATTTTCATCGTTGAAATAGAACTCTCGTTTGATTTAGGAAAACTTTTAAGAGTATTTCTGTATATAGCAAGACAGCATTATCTGAAAATGTACATATTGTAAATGAAAAGATATCAAATATTAATGTTTTCGTTTGATTACAACACTTTTCTCTCTGTGAAACTGCATATTCCCAGTTATTTAGGGTCTCGGAACATTTCGCTTTCATGTTTCAAGTGCTGAGATGCTTTTCCCACCGCCCACAGCCCCTTTTCCCAGCCCCTCTCTTAGATGGGGAAACAATTGCCAGCTAGAAGCAGTGATGTCATTTCTTCTCTGACCAGAAAAAGTAGAATCAACCAAAAATATAAGTTTAAAAAATCTCTAGAAAAACATTTAAGAAAAAGCTGCATAAATGTATTTTCAAATTTAACCCGCAGTAACACTTCGAAAAAGTAAAAACCAAAAAAAAGCGGAAATGATATCACTGGGTAGCAATATCTGAGAAAACATAAGCTCACTTGAGGGCTCTCTTAGCTAGATGGAATCCACACTAGCGGCTCTCTTAAGCTCCACATGCCGCCAAAAGCCCCACTATTTGGCTGGCTCTTTCTCGCGCTCTCTCTCTCTGTCTCTCTCAGCGAACCGCAAAAGCAAAACAAATGTCAGGAAAATGCCGCAAGGGTGGGCCAGGAAGAGAGTGAGCCCGAGTGCGAGGAGGGGAAAATGAGAGGACGATTTTCCCAGCAACCAGTCGCTGGCGGCTCTGCCAGCGTCGACGTCGGCGCCACAGCCGAACCGAGAGCCGAGCGGCAGCCGAGCGGGAGCCGAAGCCGCGGCAGAGTTATAAGTTTTGGATATTCGGTTTCGGCTGGCGCTGCCGAGTCAGTCTAATTTTTGAATCGCAGTTAGCTGCTCGTCTCGTGTGGAACTCTCAACTGGCCGAATAGACAAGAAGCAACAACAAACAGAACAACAGGCAGCACAATTGCAATAACTGTAACTAACTAGCTAGCTAGCGGTACCCCCGCCCCGCCGATTACGCTTACCCAGCCCAGCGGTCGAAACTCGAAATACTAATTGTAAATCAAAGTAAATAATGCGCCAGCCGAGCGATAAAGCCAGAAACCAATACGAATGCAAAACAAAAAACCATAGCACATGCACTAACGGCAAGTTGGCCTATCTCGCGCCTAGAAACAATTCGCATAAATCAAACAAATAAATCGCGAGCCCAAAAGGCGGAAACAGCGGGCAATTGTTCGTGAATGTGTGAGTGTGTAATTCGTGAATTTCGAAAAATACTAAATAAAAACCGTTCAAAGTCTGGCTCCGTTTCACAAGCGCGGCTCTAACTTAATTCAACATTTAATTGCACGCGAGCACGGCGAACTGTAATTGTTTATTAACGAATTACGCGGTGTGCAGCTAATAGACAGCAACTAGAAAATGAGTCACGTTCTGAAACGCACACGAATCGCATTGGTGAAATACAATCCGCAGAGAACTTTTTGCTCGCCCATTTATTTGGGTTAAATGCAAAGCAGATAATAAATAAAAAGCCAAATATATAAAAAATAACAAAAAACTCGGCCCAGCCACAGAAAATTCATTAAGAACCAAAAACACACAAAAAAATAATGAAAAATAAATATTTAAACACATATTTAGCTATGCAAATTTCTCTAAACGAACGAATCTGTAGAGTCAGTGGATGGATGGCGAAGAAGTGAACATCTTGAGTGGAGATCGGAGAAATGAAAGGCAATATCCATCTCGATTTTAATTAATTGATTCGAGCATTCGTTTTGAAAACCCATTGAAGTGGTTTACCTTTTTTTACTAGTTAATCAATAGCGGAGAACTAATGTCTTAGTCTAGAAAATTGTTAATCTAAAATATTTTTACATTCTATTTACTGGAAGAGATTACACTCCTCCAGAAACAGTTCCCTAAGTTTAAAAATTCTAAGCATCCAATGGATAGTTCTTCTCTTTTTTCTTAAAGTTATATTATACGATCGATTTAAAAATATACAGAAATATTGAAGAAGTTATGGAAATATACTACCACTAAAATAACCATTGATTTTTCAATTGATCTTAACTTGCTAAAAATTATTTTAAAGATTTTGCTGACACATTTATATACCTATTTCCCCATAAAAAGTAATATTTCTCAAAGTGTAAGTGAGACTTAAAATAATGAAAATATATTCTGCAATGACCTTTCATAGATCATAACTAAATCTTTCCCAAGTTATGTTCACCTCGGGTCACCTTCAATGCACTGCCGCAGATCCGTTTTCAGTTATGGAAATTTTCCAGCTGCCGGTCCGCTAGCCGAGGGCTTTCCATAGTGTTGGCTAGTTAGCTGTTAGTTAGTAAGGGATTGCCTATCTCCGGGCATAATCTTGCAAGTGAACCGCAAAATATTTTCCTCATTTGGCCGGCGGAGGGGGAGGGGGAGGGGGAGGGGGCAAGGAAAGCAGCTGCAACCGCAAATTGAAATCCAAAGCCCTTGGCAACGGGCTAGACGAGTCTCTAGCCTCCCAGTTCGCATTGCAATTGCGTGATGCGATTGCAATGTGGCAACAATTTTCATGGCAGCAGGAATTTCCCCCATTGGTTCGGTTCGGTTCGGTTCGGTTCGGTTTGGCTGGTCGAAAGTCCATTTAATTGGAACCTTCAGAAGTTTCGACGCATTCTTCTATGTCTTCATTACGAGCGCCGCACAATTAGCAGAAGATTTAATTATGAATCCAATACATCACCCCGAAAGCGGCGGAAAATGCGAAAAACAACTCTCTGCAGTATTCGGATCTGGCAAGTGGGGGGCGAAAGGAAAACTATTTCATTTTCATTTGGGGTGCGAAATGTTAACTTTGCCAGCGACAAAACTTTTCTGACACCCAACCGACAGGAGCGCGGGCGGCGGCTGCTCGGGCGGGGGGAGTTGTTCCCAGTTGGTCGGTTGTATGGCTTTATTTATTTTAGCCAAGTTCAAACAGCAGTCGACAACAGTCAACAGTCGGGCGGGCTGGCTCGAGTCGAGTCGAGAGTCTAGTTCTTGGCCAGCCATCCATTTCAATTCCGCTTTGCGCTAAACTTTTATTTTATGCCCATTGCCTACTGCTTCTCTCGTTCTCCTCCAGCTTGTCCCGCTGCTGCTTCTTGGCCAACTCCATCTGCTTCTGGCCCTCCTGCCCCATTCGCCTGCTTCTTGGCCATCCGAACCTGGCTTTTGTCTTTATGTGTCTGTTGGTGCCCTCGGTGGTACCTTACTTTACGATTATTTCCGCTGAAGCAATGCGGACATGGGATCGGGCTCGAGTTGGACTTGGTCAGAGAATACACTGGCGAAAAACTGCATTAAAATGTTACAAATTAATAAGTATTTGAAGCAGTCAGAAAGACTAAAGCGCTCTACATTTGCCAAATTTTAATCTGAGTAATTGCATCCAACTTTGAGCTGATGCTTTGCTAATAAAAATCTACAAAATCTATTTTCTATTTCACCCAATTAATCTTAATTTGTTAGTTCAAAAACAACTTGCAAAAAGTTAAGGAAAAGTAAAACGAGTTTTAGGAATACGTTATTTCAAAAAGAAAGCCTCCTTTACTGATTAGATTTCATAGATTTTAGTAAGAAAAATCTCTAGAATAAAACTAAAATGTGTTTTGGATCTAAAATGATATTTTCTTGCCGTGTTTTTAGCTCAATCTGTGCCCCTCCTCCCCTTTATCCCATCCGCAAGTGCCGCTGACCTTTTCAACTCTCGCACTGTGGTGCCTTTCCCCTCATTAGGCCCGCTTCCCTTCGGCTTTTGGCTTTGGTTTTGGGCGTGTGAAAGTCGTTGACTTCGAGCGTTCTTGCCGCTGCATTCATTATGCAATTGGTCCGCAAGCCTGGGGTCCGTTTGCTGGGGTTTTCCCACACACAGACACCCGCTAACGGCCATGAAAATCGGACGGAGAGCGGGCCAGAGCCAGCAGAAAATGATCCCGCAAATTGTATCAATTGTTGGCCGAGTCCAAGACTTTCGGCTTGCGGGCCAAGAATACCAGACGCAAACCGGTTCACTGGCGTTACCTCTATAAATATACATATTCGTGCATATATCTCCCAGCACGGCAACATAAATCAGCTGCTGCGTTCTCGGCCGGGCTAACAGGTTTATTTGTTTATGGCCAGCTTGCCGCAACTGCAAGAACTTTCAACTCCGGGCTGGGTATTTGTTGCTATGATTGTTGCATAAAAGACAATAAAATGTGCTAATAACCGGCGTTTACGCAACCGACGACCTAGCCACCTTGTTACTACCACTAATTATCCCCGCAGAGGCATCAAAGTGAGGATATTTCCAAAGCAAACTAAGAAAAGCAAACCAAAAAATTGTGATACGAATTTCGATTTACAAACCCTAACTGAACCAGAGAACCAACCATAAATCTACAAAACACCGGAGCTCCCCAGTGCATATATACACCTATATCAAACGCGAAAAAATAATTCCAAGTGGGCGGTGCAAAACAATTTGAAATGCTCCACAGCAACAACGGTTACAAAAATTTCAATTACAGTGCAGCTGAAAAGTAAAACTCCGACAACGTCGGTAATAGCAACACCACCAACGGCACGGCACTAAAACCAGTTAAAAGTGACAGGCAACAGCAGCAGCAGCAGCAGCAGCAGAAGGAAACGAGAGGAAAATAAATAAATAATAACTACAAAAAGGTAAAATATTTCAATAGCCATAGAGTTTGCCTTCAAAGAAATTACAAGAGAAATCAAACTATGCGAAAGCCATACAAAATGTATAAATATCCATAAAGCCATTATTAAAAATTCCGTATAAAAGTATAGGAAATCAATAAAACCCCTGAAATCGGGAGAATTCAAAAGGGAGTTCAGCGAGTGAGATTCGTACTTGTAAGATGGATTTTTGAACCACTCTTGCCCCACTGCCACCACTCTGTACTTGACCCACTAATTATGCTTAGGGAACAGAAATCTTATCGCTGGGGCCGCCCTGGGGGGAGCTTCGAAATGGGAAGTTTAACTAGAGCCGGGCCATTATATAATGCTTAATAGTTGCGACGTGACGATAAAAACTATATATATATTCATAGGCAGTACCTACGATATGGGGGCTTATCTATGCCTGAGTTGAGCTTGGGAGCTGGCGACAACTTCCAGGAATTCCGTCTTGAGGGTCGGACTTGCGAAATGGTTTTGTAATAACTTTTCTGACTTAAGCAAGAGTCGAACAGAGCAGAGTTGCTAGAAATGAGTACTCATTTTTCTTGCAAATGAGTTTAAAATTGAGTCATTTAAGATTATTCATAAATAATAAAGGAAAGGCCCTATTTTACTAACTATGTGTCATGGTAATTAAATTATTTCCAAAGTAAAAGCTTTATAGATGAAGGAGAAATTGTAAGTTAAGGGAAATATTACCTACTTCTTCCAATTTAAGGTTTCAACGAAGTATCTCAAAGGTTTCAAGCAGGTATCTTTTTGATTTCGTCGCAGTATCTCTACATAGAACGATTCAATTCAATTACCAAGCGCCGGCTGCTACTGTTTAAGTATAAATTCTTATCTAAAGCCAACTTCTTGGTGTCGCCTACCAAGTCGTAAAGGTTCTTATTTCCTTCATTTCGTTTTATCAATATACCAATAAGCGATTACATTATGTGTGTCAGAGGCGTACGGCCTACTGTCCCCATGCCCGTTCCTTTTATAGCCTTCTTTATTTTTATGAACGCGATATTAGTTTCCGTGATTCGTAATCAGAACCTCGCACTTGACTGGGGCATGAGGTAGATATCAAGGAACGAAAGTGGTTAACTTTATTAATTGTTGGGTAATTATCACGGCAACAGATAAAGCGTTTAGCCGGGGGTAAGGGCGAAACTTGTATCTCGCCACTTGACTTGGCTTTCGGTCTCAAGTAGCCAGCACCTCGACTGAGTTGGGAAAGTGGATCAAGTATCTGTCAGACAAAGGCAATGAGGTTATAGATCATGGAGCAACATATGCAAGCTCACGAAAATATATGGGGAGAGAGGTACTGGAAACTGTTTAGCTCAGCACTGCGATGGGGGGAAACTCTGGAGAGAAAGAAAAAGTCAAACACAAAATAGTTTTTTAATTATCGATGTCAATTAAAGTGAACTGTATGTAGATTGTGGTTGTGTCGCTGCCGCTGCTTTTGCTTGTGCTTTTGCTTTTTCTGTCGCTGTTGACTTTATATAATTCCCGGCCTGTCTATATAGACAGTCGACAACAATAGGAACAGCACCGGCAGCTGCTCGGCGCGAAGCGGAGCGAGGCGACTAAAACAATAAACCCAAAGCAATGAGAGAGTAAGATACATAGCTCGTTGGAGAGAAAAGCGAACTTTAGGCAAGTCATGCTTTTGCACAGAGAAAAATATAAGGTTTCCATGTCCAGAAGTTGTTGCTTTCAAACTTTGTTTTCAAGTTTTAGGTGGCTTCTTTAATTTAGTTTTTGAAATTTCCACATTGAATTAACTTTAAGATTTTAACATAAAGTTTACTTCTGTGAAAGCTCCAGCAAAGATTTTGCAATAACTTCGTGGCTTAACAAGGTGGATAGTTTAATATAATTGAAAGTTGTTTAGCTTTTCTAGGTTGTTTTCCTCATTTGTGAGTTATACTATTACTGTATGTAAAATGATTAATTATAAATATTAGGTTATTTGTTAGATTAAAGGTTGATTAAAGTTGTTATAAACATACTCCCCAAACCATTTAAAATGAATATATAGCAGAAGTTAAGTCATTGTCTAGAGTCCAGAGTAATTGCTTAAAAATCCTTGAGTATGGCCAAATTGTGCAACTTTTTCTCACTGTGCAAAGAGCTTGCAGCCGCGTATTCCATATCTACGTCCCGTTCTCGCCCGGAATGCCAGAGCTGCGACCCAGACCTCCCAATATAAGTACATAATACACAATATCCGTCATGGGTCGTCGCCTAACGAGCCGCGCAATAAGTCGCACTGATCGATGGCCGGGAGGGGTGATTATTTTGGGGTAGAGTGTTGTCAGCTGTCTCCAGAAATGTGAGGGGGAGCTGCCGCACGGAGCTAAGCCCAACTCCGACTTATCTGTCTATCGGTGGTGATGTCTGTTTACAATATCGATAAAAGTAAGGACCGAATCGAACACAAATACGAATCCGTTTATCTAGGTATCTATGTGTGCCTTCAGCTGATAACATGAGCCTCGGCAATTGCATGAATTTCTGTTTTTTTTCATATATTCAGGAGAGTGTATCAATAAACTTAGATTGTTTTGGGCTGGCTGTGTGCGTGCTTATTTGTGTTTGGCAGCGGAAATAATATAACGATCCATAAAGTATATATCCATATTGCATATGGGAAATAGTCGATATCATCTGGGCCCTGCAATCTGACAGATACATTCGAGTATCTGATGGAATCGGGAGGGGAACCACTGGCTTGTTAGGTCACCGCAATTTAAGTGAAGTATTTGAGTGTGTGTGGGGAGTGTGTGGCTCTGTCCTAATTGAATTAAAGACAATTAGCGCACGATTTCCCACAGAGAAAGAGAGAAAGACGCCGGACCGCACAGTCCCCCTCCGATCGAGAGAACCTCTGACCCCGCTCTCTTTCTCCGCCCCAATAGGAATCAATCATCAATAAAATCTAATTGAATTTAAGTTGGGAATTCTCTCTCGATCGCCATACAGGCTGAATGAATGAATCGAATGATCACTCTGAGTTCTATGGTTTCCCAGCTCTGGAGAGAGATCGGAATGCGTGGCGAATGCCCGAATGTCGTAATGAGGTTCGCCACTTCGACTTATAAGGGTCATTTGCTTCGCAGGGCGTGCGGGTCTGGTTTGTAACTAGTTACAAACAATTATCGCCAACATCCCAAATGGTTTTCGGAAGTGTTATTTGAACTTTTGGGTTTCCTATTTTCTATTTTCGGTGGGGGGAAATTCTGTTCTGGGAAATTACCTTTTTTCCGAAATTGTTTTCTGTCGGGGGAAAGGCAGCAAGGGGAAATGATAAGGGCAAAGAAAAGTCTGATAATCACCTTGAACTCTTTGCCAGCTGGCATTTAAGCCAAAGCTAGTTTGGTTTGATATTTTCAATTATTGTAAGCAAGCTGAAAGTAACCCCAAAGGGTGACACATTATATAAAGTACTTTCATTTTTGAGTTTTAAATGTATAAAAATTATAAAAAGGAGAGAAAGCTAAACATATATTCAATAAATACTTTAAACACCTGTGAAAATAGAAGACACAGAGTTCTAAAATATGTTTTTTAGGCAATTTCCTTAAAAAAAACACAAATGTAAGATGGTATATAATATACTGGATTGCTATTTAACGATCTAAGGGTCTGTATATAAACTTTTTATAGGTATACTTCTCCAATCCGCCATCAACAATGCAATTCACTGAGGAAAACCGCCTGCAAATGCTCAAAACTCTCCAGAGAATGTGTGTGAAAGGGACTAAAAGAGTGTGAGAAAGAGAGATAGAGTGGGAACCGAGAGATACCTAACCTTACCTCACCCGGCCTCACCTCTCCTCCTCCCTGATAATGCTCACCACAGGTGTGTCAATGACTTGCCTGGGGATTGCGATAGCGGGTAATGAAAACGAAACGAAACCAAAATGCTAAAGCCGAGGGGAGGCCCAAAGGGAGGCCAGCAGCAGAGGGGCACAGGGAGTGGGTAACCAGTCAGTCACCAGGGCAATGGCAATGGCAAAGTGCACTGCGGATAATTTCCACTTCCGACATGAAACACGACAAACCAGACGCCCAGCACACACACACAGGGTGTGTGTACGGAGGCGAGTGTGAGTGTGAGAGCGGGCGGGCGGGACAACAGATGGGCGACAGGAAGAGAAAGACAGCGGGTCAGGAAGGGAGCGCCGCTGGGCCAAAACGCGGACCGGTGACGAGGTCAAGCTAAGGCTATTAAAACAAAAAATACATTACAAAATACGAGAACAGGAAAGTTCACTTTTTAAACCGAATACTCTTAATTCTCTTTCTTAATTCGAATTTCCGAATTATTCAAGGATTAAGTTTGGAAAGAATATCATTATGGGAAAAGGCAGGAAGTATATAACTTCAACATTAACTGTGCAATTTCTAAACAAAAAAAGGACAATGAATTCCAATTAACGAATTACTTTAAAAGTGAGGTTATTGGTATTTGGACATGTTTGGGCTTAGAGACATGCCCAAATCTGGCCAACTCATAAAAAATGCTCCAGACTCGTTCATCTTTACAAAGTCATAGAGCAAACTTCCGGGCATAATTATGAAGCCCTATGTAAGGGTATAAAATAAAGCGACATCGACGAGTTTGAAGACCTAAGGCGGCTGCTCCCATGTGTCCATGTATGGCCATTTATTACTGTAGCCATGTGTATCTGTCTTCGTGTGCGCCGTGTGTATAGTTTTAATCAAACTGCGACTTGGCCACAGTCTGCTTTAGCGCCTTTTATTTTAAGGTGCGGTTCAGTGGCCTTTGGGTGGCCATAAAACCAACTGGCAACTGCCAACGGGCAACTGGCAACGGCCAACGGCCAAGAGGAAACCATGGCCATCAGCTGTCGCGCGGCTCGTTAGAGGCGGGGCGCAAAGGATCAGGTCCTGTGTCCTGGAAACCAGTCCAAATGCTGGCTACTTTGGTGCGCGAGGGTTGCAACCAGGGTTAGGGGTTCGTTTTCGCTCGCAGTGCGCTGGCTCTGGCCTGGCCACTGTAATTTACAACCAGCATGAGCTGGAGCCAAGGCAGCGAGAAGACCTGCACGCAAACCAAATGAACATGCAACATTAATACAAATACATACACACACATACACTGGCAGGAGGCGCGGGGTCAAGGAGCCGAGGGCTGAGGGCTGAAGAGAGAGGAGTGAGGAGTGCGACCATCGAGGGGTTGAAGTGGCCAAAAAGGTATCCTGCGTTTTCCTGTAACCAGGCAATAAATTTTCAAATTTTATTGTAGGCGCACGTGCTTAGTTAAGAGGGATATGCACTGAAAGTAAATTACGGGTACAATCCAAATTGACGAAAACAATGCTAACATTTAAGAGTCGTTTTTGCAAGATTTTATACAAATATTTTAGTCAAGAATAGTGCAAAAATAATATATATTGTATTATTTACTTGGCAGTTCATTTAGTAACATTCGGGGATAAATTATTCTCTGATTAATCAGGAGGCCTATAAAAAGATTACAAGTATTTCTTTATATTATAAAACCATTTCATATATATTACTCTATTCTCTACATATTTTTAGCCTTATTCTGAATTATTTTTGAGTATTTTCTATGATATATGTATGAGAGCTCAGTAAATGTTAAAGTTCTTAGATTTTGTTGCTTACATTCTCCGTCTCCCCCAAACTGAATCGCTGAGAAAATGTCAAATATTTATTTATAAACAATTTGCCATTTGCATTGAGTGTCGTCTCCATCTGATTGATTGTTGAATTTGCCCCGTTTCATATTTTCGTATCTCGGAGATACAGATACAGATACAGATACAGATGTTGAATGCTGCTTTCGTTTCGGGCAATTTATCAAAAGGCTTTAGCCCCGATGCCACCTTAAATTGATAAACTATGCAAAAGATGCAAATGTTCCGCGCCAATCTATCTCAATGTGCAGAGATGGAAGTTTTTTAAATATATATAAACACGAATATATATAGCCCGTATTTGTTGAGAGTTTCGTTTTCAGTTGAGGTGGTACATATTTGATATTGGCCATATGGATTACCCAATTCCTGGCAAGCCAACAACAATGCATATTACACAATATTCGCCCGCAAATGCGAAATGCGAGACGAGTGAGTGACGGGCGACGGAGCTCTACAAGTGCACGGCAACAGAGACAGAGATACTGAGATACTCAGATACACAGCTACTTGGATACAGATACATCCATGGCCTGAGACAATCCACACTCTTGAGCTAGAAATGCCGCTCATGACGCAAACATCATTACATTGCCTTCTGTCTTTACAATGCAATAACCGACTGTCAGAGAAACCCAGCTACGATGACGACTCTAATGGAGAGATTGATCCCCATGCACGAGTTTTTGACGCGCCGCAGCGAAAAAAGAGATACAAATAAATAAAAGTAAAATAAAGCTAAGCGAATACGAATACGAAAACGAAGCCAAGCTCAAGAGACAATGGCTTCGGCGAAAAAAACAACAGAAATCAGCGGGAAATGGTGAATGCCAATAAGCGAGGCCAACTCGGGGAGAAACGTGCTGTGGTAGTGGTTTCCTGAGATGGTGGCGTGAAGACGGAAAAGCCCGGGAAAGTTACACATATTATTTAAAGCAGAATCATCAGAGCAGCAAGAATAGGCCATACAGACTCTGATATCTAATTCAAATTGTATATGATGAATGCACCAATATGTCTCTTGCTAAATTGATTTCCTAAATGTGATTTAATCGATTATTTGGCTTTTATTTTGCCCATTATATGTGCAACTTTCGAACCCACATCTGTATTTAAACCAACTTCAAGCACTTCCCCTCACGAAGGCATCTCTATCCGGCAAACTGCACTGACAGACTGCCTTCAACATCGTCATCATCATCAGCAGAAAGCCATTCGTTCCCCCCGGAGCCACATCATATGGAGATATTTTAGCGCTGTACTGCGAGTGTTTCCAACTGTTAGTTGGGGATTATTACAAAGTATCCGATGCCGCGGGGCTGGTCTTTGTTTGCCTCCAACTGGAGTCGAGACCTCGGAGCCATCGAAGATCGAACGAGAAAAACGTTGACTCTGGCTTTTTGCCTCGACTTTTCCGCTGAGCTTGACTGTTGCATCATTTCGCCAGCCTGGCTGCCTGGCTGCCTGCTTGCCGCATTTGCATTTCGTCGGCGGTGTGAATTCCACCGAGGAGCAGCCAGAGTGAAGTGCAGCAGAGTGAACAGACTGACATTGCCCGCAGCCGCAAAAGGAAGAGTGTGTGGCAGGCTAAACTGTTGCCGAAGTAGTTGAAGTTGAAAAATTGAAACACACTCGAGCTGGCTGAAGTTGAAAGCAAGACGAGGCCCCAGCGAAATGTGTAACTAAATAAATAGATTTCGCGCTTCGGCTTTGCCAGCAGTGCCACCTGTTGACGCCATGCAAATTTGCGCAACTGCAAACACCTCCGGCTCCCCGGGTTCTGTATATGTTTACACCTCAACTTGATGATATGTACTTGTGTATCTACACAGAAAGAAAGGCACAGCGGCAAAATTTCAATCAAATTCGATTACTAAAAGTTTGCATTCTTTACTCTCAACAAAGAGGTTTTAAATATTTAATCCCTCAATCATAGTCCTTTAATTGAATTTAAATCTCAATCTTTATGTGTTTCTGTACACTATGTTCACATTATTTGCTATTTGATTCAATGGAAATGCGGCAAATCGAAGGCCGGCAATGGGAAAATGTTTGTTTACCTTCAATCCCCCCCTTGCTTCGGTCACTCAACCACAATTTGCTTAACCCAGTCGACGGATACTTTCCATTTTCTACTCATTATGGGTAATTATGCGGATACTTATGCAGCTCCCTCTAAAAACTCCATTGCCCCCCATCGCAGTTCATTTGCATAAACCTCCACAAAGTGTTCATCAGCCTGAGCTCTGTCCCATTTGACTTTGACATCGCGCTGAGTGAAGAAACCTTCCAGTTTTTCTGTCCGTCCGGCCATTCAGCGTGTGCGGTCAAAAGCGCAAATTAATCATCCGCCGAGATGTCTCTGGGTCTAAAAAATTAAAATAACCCGACTATAAAATACCCAATACTCCATATAAATATAGCAACATACAAAAACAGATTTCTTACTAAATAGTGGCAAGTTTCAGTGACAGCTTCCTGAAGTTTTATTTATTCTATTAAGCTAAAGACTACTTTATGGTTCTTTTCTATTACTTACTATTCTAAGCTTACTTCTATTTAAAATGTATCATTTTTAATAATGGCTAACCGTGGGGTTCTAGGTAAATTAACTAACTTAAAAATAGATGTAAGCCTTCACCTGCCACCTAGGGTATGAAGATGAAGTGCCCGGGGGAAATTCTAGTGCCCAAAGGGCATCCGCATCTTTTGTTTTCTCCCATTTTCCCAGCCGCCATATGCTCCTTAAACTGGTTTAACTAGTTCTTGGCGATGACATTCATTAGCCTTAGATTCTTGTCTAGACATTGACCAAAGTTAGCTAGCCAGATTTTATGATCGCCTACATCGCGGACTCCTCTTCATTTTGTTCCCCTTGCGGCTGAAGCTCAGCTTGAATTACAGCCCAAAACATCTTGAGGCCTTGACTTGGCTTGGGCTTTTGGCGTGGCGCATCTAACAAATTACAGTGGCTCTGGCGTAGGCGTTTGCTGGCAACCTACTCCCGCGCCACGGCACTGAGAGAAAATAATTTAGGTAATAAAAAGGCATAGCTTTATAATGGGAGGATTTGTTGTTCCAAAAATTATAAACTTCTCTCGTTAAATAAGCTATAAAACGGGGCTTATTGTACTAAGAAACTCTTTATTCTTGACTTGGGAATAAAGAAGCTTTTTATTTTTTCAAATACTTTCATTCCCAATGAAATTTCTTTCACTGTCGAAATGTGTTCTACTTTCTTCGCCGTCTTTCCTGTCGCCAAACGATTTCACGGCGCTCTCTTCGGGGCTCTGGCTTCTTCGTGGCTTGGAGCGTTGCATTGTTTTGGCTTGCCCAGATTTTCTTCCCCCTCACTACCCAGAGGAATTTCAGCCCATTCCGTCCCATTTCCCGGCTGCCCCGTGAGCCGGGACACTTTGTCGGTGTCTGTGGGCCCGGGACCGGGATTGTGTGTCTGGGAAGCGAGTGGCGAGAGCGCAATTGATGAACATGTTAAGTGCTTTGCCGAGGGGTTGGCCCAAAGTTTTCTGGAGCGCCTTTCCTTCTGCGGCCTTCTGCTCTGCCGGCTCCGTTGCCTTTTCCTTTGTTTGTGGGTGGTTTGGGAGGTGTTAAGTGGTTGTGGCCTGCCTGCCGGCTTCTGCTGCTCCGCTGGAAAAGTCAATTATGGCCGGGCTTTGTTCAAGTGCCGGCGCTGGGAGAGTTTTCGGCTTGGAATTGGAGCACATGTGTTTGCCAAACTGAGCACCAAAGGAGGCACAACAATCGCCCGTAAGTGTGCGGGGTGTTGCCGTAATTCTGGGTTACTCCTCAAATCGATCCGGTGCTTAGGTATTGGCACCGGGGAAACACCGAATTCCACCAACTGTTTGTTACCTCCCCGCCTGCGCTGTACCCACATTAATTAAATGCTAAATTTAACACAAAGTCAATTATGCTAATCAGCTGAAACTCCACACTCCACACGGTCTGGGCCACCCTCGTTCCCTCGTTCATCTCGTTCCCACGATATTCCCAGGCCAAGACACGAGCTCTGCTCCAAATTTGATTGCCAATAAGCCGCCAGTATGCCCAGTGGGGGGATTTAGCCTGTCTGGAACTGGTACTTGCCGTTCATCCTCCTCCATAAGCCCTCTCCCTTCGCATTCACTGTGATTGTGTTTTGTGGTTTCGCTGCTCTCTCCCTTTGTTTCGGAATTTCATTTTGAGCTGTAATTACAAATTAGATAAACCGCATAAGAACAATCAAAATTGCGTGAACAATTTGGTAGAAAACGGAGGAGCAATGATAAAATTGATGATGGGAAAAATAACGAAACAAGTTTCAGCAAATGTTGAATTTAAATAGAGTTCTTACAGCAAGGAATCTATACAATGTGATTTAAAAGGAAGTTGAAATATACAATTGCAGCACTTTCTTGTTTCGTTTACCAAAATGCTAATACATTTGATAATCAAGTTTTAAATAAAATCATTAAGATTCCAGAAAATATTTAGTTATATTTTTCGTAAAGTTCTTTCATCAAGTTACCTGCTGACAGCTCAAGAATAAAATAAATCGAAAACAAGTTCGGCTTATAAGATTCCCATATATCCTAATTGACTTCTGTTTTATCCTTCTCTTTCGTTTATATATTTTTTCGCTCCTCTCGCACCTGTCGGCACCTGTTCTCCGCCGGCAAGCATCTGTTTATCTTGCGTCATTCAGCGCGAAGCGGTATTAAATCAAAACCACTTCCGTGGTGCCAACTGTCACTTGCCCATCCTACCCCCAGCCCCCGCTCCTTTCCCAACCACCTTCCCCTTCCGCTGTCACTTTTCCTGCTTAACTCACATGATTCTTCACTCTGGCGGCGACAACCAGTTTTCTGTGTTCTTGCCTAAGTAAATAAGCAAAAGGAAAAAGGGAAACCATCCATCCATCCATCAAAAAACGGAGGAGTAAAAAAAGGGCTGCCAGCATGTAATCCGAGACCTGTACACTCTGTGTGTGAGCCCAGACACCCCCAATCAGGCAAATATCTGCCACCCCATGCGAGCTGGGAACAGGTAGTCACACAGGAAAAAATCAGGAGGTATTATGGAGAAATTTTAAAGAAAATCAGTAATATAGTTATAATAATTGAATTAATGATGACATTCTTGAGGTTTCTTTAGCTACATTTTAAATTATTAAAGAATGAAAACATTTCAGGTAATTCAATTCACAGTAAGATAATTTTAAAACACAGTTATAGTTCGATATTAAAAGATAGAAAAGTTTCTTTATTTTTTTCACTGCACTAAATGGCATGTGTAAATATAATACAAAACCTGTCTCTGAGGATAAAAAGGATTCGGAGAGTAAGTTTGAGCTGCTCATAAGTAAATATCGCTTTATTTGTTGTTCAGGGGTTGTCACTTAGTTTATTATATATGGGCCGCTCTCTCTCTCTCTGATGCATCCTTCCTCTTTCTGTCTATATATCTATATTTCTATACTTCTCTCAGTCTAACCCGCCAGAAGCTAATTGAGGAATATACATAGCTGCTGGCAAAGGGCCCAGAAACTGAAGAATTCGCTCGGGCTTTCCGTATCTGTCACCTCTCGTTCCCTAGTCGCCAGACGCCGTTTTTTTTTTTGCAGTTTTTATTCTCATTATTTGCACATCATTAGCAGAGACAGGCGGGTACTTTGAGATACTCTGGCTTCGGAGAGGTAATTCCTAGTGATGGATACGCTCTTGTATCTCCGACTGATTTCCCATTGACAGATAGCTGATTGCAGGTCTCACTTACCATTTTTCCCCAACCCAATGCCTGGGGGGAAACCCCAAAAAGTCGGCCAGGAGTGGAAAGGAATAAACAAAAGCCAGGCTGGCCACATTGTTTAAACGGGGCTCAGAGTCGGGCGGGTCTAAACAAATTCCCCAGGCCAAGGGGATGGCCTACAGTAATGGCCACAACTGAGAGGGGGCTCAGTTGCAGATTTAACCGGGCCAAAAAGAGGGCGATAACATGACCAGCCCCAAAAAAACAAAATCGGGGAAGGGAGTTCGTGAGCTATGAACTCCGAGCTCTACTCTATTCTTTCCCTCTCAACTGCTCTTGTTTGGTGAAAGGCTCTTGACCACAGAAATTGTTTCGCCTTCGTTGCACAAACACATACCGCAAAATCACTAAACTAAACTGAGACTGAGACTGAGACCGAGACTGGAATAGGAGCTGAGCTCGTTCCGATATTTTGCCTTTCGCCTTTTTGCATTAACAAATTGTAGCAACAATTGGCCCAGTCGGCAGTTGAGGCTGCAAAAACAAAGACCAAAATCACTGACCAGGCTCTAAACAATCGTTTGTCCGGATGTTTGGAACATGCAATTTGGGCTGGCAAGGGGAGAAAATCTATCTAAGGCCTGGGGAACTTTCGAATATTGAAAAAGGCGAAATTTATGGAGCTTCTGTCTCCATTTACGTCTCCCTGGTTTTGCTTTATACATATTCCGGCTCCTCCCACTGAATTTTAATTGTTTTTTGGAAGTTTGTAAGTGGTAACAGGTGTTTTTTAAATATTTTAAATATATACATTTTAAGTATAGTTTTTTTAAAGATCATAAATCAAAATGATATTCGCTTAGCGTCATTTATTAAACGTGCAAGTAGCTAGCAAAGTTCAGAGATGCTGCATGGGACACGAAAACTTTAAAAACTTAAAGTTTACTTAGCGAATTAAGAAGAAACCATAATAAATAATAAATTAATGGCTCTTTCTCTTTTATCTTTGCAGGTGAGTTGAAATCGAAGTCAGTTCTCTGTGCTCCAAAAGAAAAACACAAAAATCTTTTCGTAAGTAAGCACAGCTACCAAAAGTTTTCCATCCCAGTTTGATCAGCATAATGCCTTTTACTTTTCCGTCTCCGCTTTGTTTTTGCCGTAGTTCTTTTTCTTCGGCAACAACAATAAATCATGGCGAAATTTCCCCAGTTGGATTTTCATTTTATTGCATTTACTTAGTGTTATTATATTTCGGGTATACCGCATCCATTGGGAGTTGAGTTTTAATGATTGCGCCAGCCTTCTTTCTTCGCCGCGTCTGGGAGCAGGTCTTAACTATTGTTAAGTACTTTGGGCCAAAGTTTCCTGCCTGCCGAAGATAAAGCCCTCAACTTTTGCCTAAGCACAGCGCAGCTGCTTATGTTAATCGAGAGATGTTCTTTATAAGCAAAAAAAAAAAGAAGGAATCTCAAGAGCTTCCGCAATTGTTTAAGCCGCCAGTGGGTCTGTCTGCGTTTTCATCCAAGTGCAGCAGATGTACATACACCTGAAAATAATATCAGTAATGTTCTGACCAGATTTGGCAAATATTATTATTTGAATTGTTCAATAAAATTCAAAGAAAATGAAGTTAACAATTATAAATTGTTCAATAATATTTCAAAATTAATCTTCGAATTATTCGGAACAAAAAAGAAAACAAGCTTCGGGGAATAATAGAAATGAATCGGAAATCAATCAAAATTTTCTTTTCTTTGAATCGATATTTTTATATGACAACTTTTTTCAGAAATGTAATTTTAAAAATTAAAATACCCTGAAAATTTATAATATAATCAGACTAAATATTATTTATTGTTATTATTAAAGTTATATAAATTGATTTATATGTTTCTATAATGCTAAACTTTAAGCATAGTTTGCATATTTTCGCCAAAGTGTGGGTGGCTCTTTGACCAACAACAAATTATCCACTGCATTTTGCTGAGTCGCTGCTTCTGCCTCCAAGTGCGCTTTCCGCAGCTAATTGACATCATACTGAACTCATTCCCATTAATTAATGACATCATTCTCAAGCCGGGTCAGCGTTGAGCGGCAACGCAGGCATAATAAACAAAGCGCAATTTATGAAAAAAAAAGAAAGAGCAACAATCGGACGGAGGAAGAAGACGCACACGCACTTTGAGCTTAATTCGAGGCAATTTCAGAAATGCACAGACAGAGGAGAGCACTTTGTTCAATGGCCAAGCGGAAGTAGAAATATGTAGGCTCTGGCTCTTACAGTTGTGGTCAAGCTAATAGAAAAACACAGGAGTTGCAAAAAAACTTTGCCTTCAAGAAACAGTCAAATTTATCATTTGTTACGTACCCCTTTCCTTTTGTAACAATCAGTTTTCCCTCTAATTTCAAATATCTAAAATATTTGTCAAATTAATTTCCATACAATTTTCACTTTTCTCATGGCAATACTAATTTTTATCTTAGCCACAAATTCACAGCCAGGCATCTGGGACTTTCTTCTTTGACAGTCAAACATTAACCACAAATTGCCTTGGCCTCTCACCCAGACATTTGTGGTTGGCCAAGGATTTGCGAAAAGCCAACAGTTAAATGTCAAAGACAATACTCTTAATTTATGCACAATAATTGAGTAATCAAGTGCGGCTTTATCTACCCATCTCTGGCAATGGAAATTAATATAAATCGAGTTTGGGGGCCGAAAAGCTTTTCCTTGTTCGCTTCTCGAGGGAAAACCCTTGACACTGACCCACTGACAGATAATCTGGTGACTGCTGACTGCTCGTGGAGATTTTCCCGCCGCCCCACTACATTCAGTGGCTCGTACTATTGTTTTTGACTTCTGCCTCCCTCCGTACGCTGGCCGCTTTAATTATGCAAAATTAATGTTAATTAGCCTCCATTGCCGGAATAACAAAAAAGTGTATATAGACAGAGAGAGAGAGAGAGAGAGAGGGAGACATATAAAGTTATATATCCAAGCTTAGAGATTTTTCCCCAGCGATTTGTGTAGGATTTTTTTGTTCCGTCGCCTTTTGTTGCTTTCCGTTTCCCTGGGCGGTGAGCTTAGAAATTTGAAAAAATTCAGCACAGATGGAAATTAATTGTGAATGCTAATGGAACACAGGCCGGGGATGGCTGCAACAAAGGGCCAGTGGGTGCAAAATGGGAGGCATCTTGACATTGATGATGATGGAGACATCAATGGCATTTGTCAGGCGTCATTGCATTTGTCATCGGTGCCTAGCTTCGTACATTGCGGTTGCAAATTGCCTTCGACCAGGGGCAGCCCTCTCACCTTAATCGTTCCATATTGTTTCCTTCGAACGACACTGAGAAAAAGGCAAATACTTACTCCATGTTGAATTCTGCATTATGAACTTCTAGCACTAAATAGAAAATGTAAGCTTAGAACTTGCTGGTATAATATAAGAAATTCATATTTCTCTCTGTGCAATGACAAAACTCATACGATTGAGTACTTGTCACCCACACGAAACTCATTGCTGCACATTGCTGGCATTTGATTTGCGGTCTTTCGGCCAAGCTGGCATTACACTTTGATTGCGGATGAAAGCACTCTCGAAGCGAAAAACCACAAAGACTCATTGCTGGACCTTGTTATAAGGCCGCCTCCAAAGTGGGTCTCCGATTGTGGCCCAAAACAGAAGCCCCGAAACGAGCAGTCTCATGCGACTCCCTTTCTCCGCGATCGTGTCTTCTGGGGTCTTTCAATCTCCGCTTTTTCGCTTTTCGCCTGAACTTTTGAACTAGATTCTGCAGACACAAGCTCGCTCGCACACAGAGCTGTCTATTGTCTCGCTTCGCCTCAATTCTCCCAAGAGACGTGAGTTTTACTTTTCTCAGATCTCCCCTATCCCCACGGGCAATTTTGGGTCCGAGGTTTTATTACATTAACGTTTGCAATTTGGCGTAATCGGTTCTATGATTTATGGTATCGCCAGCCATCAGCCAAAAGATACACATCCCATCAAAGGCTGCTGCTGCATTGAAAGCGGGTTCGAAAGCATCGGGGGAGCGGGCGAAAAGCGTACAAAGTACAAAGTTCGTCAGTCGGACGGCTAGAAAATTAAATTGAAAGCCTCGCAGGCCGAGGGGAAATGTCTTCGGAGGGGGCGCTTACCCATGTACCTATGTATCTATGTATCTATGTATCTATGTACCTATGTACAGCCTGGGATATAGACGTCGATGTAGACTTAGCCCAACCTACTTACCTACTCGAGTGTCTGAATGTTTGTGCATTAAATATGGCGTGGATAATAAAAGCAGCCGAATCAGCAGAGGCGGGAGGAGCTGGAGCTGCATGCTAGAGCTGCCACCCCCACTTGCGACTTGTCCTTGTCTCCCGCTCTGTATGTGTGCCACATGGCGTATGATGGATTTATGTTTAAGTTGCGTGCAAGCAACTTAATGGATTTTGTAATTTTCTGAAAAACGAAGGAGGTACACTCTACTTTTTGTGTTCGACTCTCTATACATGCCGAGTACATAAAGATTCGAAGCCAAAGGCAGGGCAGGCAGGGAAGAAGAAAAGTTGCCCAGAACAAACTATCTTGCAGATACTTGCGCACACATTCCGAATGGTTCATCCTCAAGTTGCCACGCCCCCGCCCCCGCCCCCGACCACTCCTGGTCCCAGTCCCAGTCCCAGTCCCATTCCCGTTCCCATTCCCCCATTAAATCCCCCTGCCGATGGCAAATAGAGACGGGCTGCCGTGAGGCATGAGCCGAGCTCTTGCACCAAAGAATTGGAGCATGCCAAGTTATAAAAAATGTTGCTCGAGCATCATAATATATGCGGCACATAAGCATCGCAACGAGCCAAAACCGAGACATCATCCTGCTCTCTCTCCTCGGCAAGGGAATAAGTTGAAAACGAAAACAAACATTTTGGTAGGCGAGCTTCAAACACAAACCGAACTTTTCATGCACTGCAAAAATAATATTAAATATTTAAGTACGGAAATATATCTAAAATTGCATTTCATTATTCATTTAAAGGCAAGCTTAAAACTATTTTTAGATTTTTAAATTGTTCTTACCAGTTATTAGTTTACAGACATTAAGTATACAATGTATAGATTTTATGGAATATGTTTAATTCATGTCATAACTATAGAAAATATATCATACAAAATGTATCCAAATAACTAAACCCCAAAAGGAGTATAAAAACACATACTGAAAAAGTAAAAAAAAGGAGGTAAAGGAGCCGCACAGAAACAGAATATTTCACTCGAGAAAACTTTTGGCAACGCTCTGGACTTGGCTTATTAAATATTAATTATGCGACTGCCTCGAGTATGGGGGCAATAACAATGACACGGTAGATATTTTTCCCATTTTATGGCTAAAACCACTTGGGCTTTGGAGACAAGTTATTATTCTAGTGCCACTAGGCGTGTCAGCTCATCCAAGTGTCTTTCTGGGGTCCGTCTATAGTAATAGTTGTCGTTATTGTTATTATTATTATTATCGTCATCGTCATCTTCATGACTACGACGGGCTGTTGACAAATTTGGGCATTTGACACGAAACGAGATACATTTTGCATCTCGCGCGAGATGAACGAGTATCTGTAACAATTCGTATCTCAAGTGCGGAATGCGCAGCAATCTACGAAAAAGCGGATCACGTGGGAGCCGCAGATACTTGCGGCGTACTCACAGATACCAGTACTTTGGGCCTCGTCTATCCTCACGCATTAGCAATGCTAATTGCGATTTCAGTTGCTGACAAGTGATCTGGCCAAAATCATCTTTATTTTTATGGCGAAACCCGTTTGCGACCGAGCGGATCATCATAATGCCCCCGAGGATCGTGGGCGTGCATCTATTAGCTCGCGTGTGTGTTTGTATCTCTATCTTTTACAACGAATCTCGACTTATTGAGCGGAGGGCCCCATCGCCCCATAGCCCCATCGCCTCATCGCCATTCCCATCCGTCCAATTGCCAGCTAATCGAGCGAGCAGCAGGCAAATCGATATTGCCAGCGGGCTCAAATCCACGGAACGAGCTTCAGCCGAGGCAAACTCAATTTTGGGCCTTTTATTCCAGCCACCAAAATCGATGATCAACAAATTTAACTTTCAGCTGCTCTAGTTCGAGCTGCGGCTTTGGGGATACACAAATTTGGATTTCGCTTCAACCTTACGGCTGCTTTTTTCTGTGTTTTCTGTGTCGAGAGCGCCGCCATAATTGCTCGGAGGGCGCGCCGCCGACAACAAAGCATTTGTCATTATAAAAATTACATTTAATTATATTTATTTTATGCCAAAACCAAAGAAACAACAAATGCTCCCGCTCCCAACTTCCGTTCCAGCATACTATATAGTTAGCAGAGAGACTCGATTCGGTTCGGTTTGGGTCTGTTTTCTTTGTTATTGTTGTTGAGCTCAGCAAAGCGTGCGGGAAATTCATTAGCAATATTTATGACTCGCTTTTTCTACAATTTTTTTTTCTGTATCCACATACATTATTTTCTTACTTTTGTACTGACTAATTTCCATGGCAATGGCATAGACAGACAACAACAAAATGTGGTAGATAGCAAGCGTCATTATTTTTACTCTCCGGCTTCTATTGAGCCCCCCTTTCCACCTTTCACCCCTTCGCAGTCGCCGCCCTTTTCCATTGTGTCGCTGCTGCTGCTGCTGCTGCTTATGCAAACAATACTTTGTTAGTGTTAGTCACTTATTTATTGCTGCAAAAGTGCATTGAGAATTTTGATTTTCGCAAGCAGGGGAGAAGGGGAATACAATATCAAAGGGATCATTTCCCAGGGGGAGAATTTTCTATTCTATTATGCCCACCGCATCGGGATATTCGATCTGACAAATTACGGCAACAAGTTGTTGTCCGAACAGCTCCGAAAATTAATTAATTGCCCACACGGAAATCAATTTCATTAATATCATTTGCGCAACACAATAATCAAGTCCATGGCTCCATCCATAAATGGCTGATATTGGGGTGTTTGATGCGCTATAACTATATTGTATATACATATGTGTATGATATATTTCTCATGTTCTCCGGCCATTGCGTATACGCCTGTTTGGCCGCTCATTAATCGCAAAGTGTCCGCAATTTTTGGCCATAAATCTCACGCCACTCGATAAATATATGTTCATATATACACAAAGAATAAGCCCCCACACATAACTATACATGTTTCATTGTCTATTATATATGCATAGTGCGGTCTGGCTGTCAATTATTAATCATACGGGATTAAAGCTGCTGTCATCCCCGAATCGTCATTTGTCCGTTGATTGCTGGGGTCATATTAAATTCGTATTAGGTCTCGGCTAAACTTCTTCCTCAAAGCTGATGAGGTCTTAGATACTCGAAAGTTTGAAATCTCTGCTTCGTTTATCGCTTGCATAACTCGAGATATGCAAAGTATCTTGTGTCACAGGCGTCGAAGTGGTTTTCGGGGATGGTGGCGGTTCGATTCTGGGTTCGATTTTGTCCTTGCCCCGCTCTACTCTACTGTAATCCGCATTCAAAGCCCTGCTTGTGTCCTACCTTGCATATATTTGCACATAAACTCACACATCCATATGCATATAGAGATCTTCAAGATCTGGGCTTTAGTTATGTGCATATTTCTGCCAGCTGGAGCGTGCGTTTGTAATACAATTTCGGTTTGTTGTCAGCTCAATTTTCAAGTTGTTTCAGATACCCTTATGCCCCTGTCCCTGCCCCTGCCCCTGCCCCTACTCTTCTGTGAATTCTAGAGTGTATCTGTGTTTTGTTTGTTTGTTTGCTTGCCTTGCGGTTGCTGTTATTCTCTTCCCGCTGCCGTTGCCTCGGTGTATTTAAATTTTTATACCCAACTACGCAATGGAGTCTCGGCAGATAAGTACAAAAGTGTATGTGTGTGTGTGTGCCACACACTGCGAGAAATAAAAGGGACGGTCTGTGTTGCCAATTTGACCCACTAAAGCTGCATTCCTGGCATATTTACCAATGATTAAAGGCCACAGTGCAGCTTGCTTTACAAATAGCAATGACAACCATCAAGAGATTGAACTTTTCATATTAACAATGACATTTATTGCGAATTATTTATTGAAATTAATTGCTTGCTTTAATAAGTGAAATTCGATAAATTGATATTGATAAATTGTTCTTATTTTCACCCGAGTCGCGCGAATTCAAAGAAAAACATTGACTTTTCGATTGCTTCACAATCAGAAAGACAAATAAAAACCCATATTCATAGTTCAGTCAATTCTGGCTCTCACTGTTCGTCACTCAATGCCTACTGTCTCTTACCCTCCATCGAACACATTTGTCCTCATATTTGTTTTTGATTTATGCAGCGTTGCTCCAGACCTCCCATCCACCCTCATCTCTTGTTGCGTTGGGTAAACATTTGCATTATGTTAAATAAGCTAAAAGTATTTCAGCAGTATCGGAATGTTATTTGCATATGCCAAAAAACAATAACTCACACACTGGCCAAATATTTGCTTTCTACTCAGAGTCAGAATTTGAAACCTTCATTACTCAGAGATGTGTCTGTTTTGTGCAGGATTATGATTTATAATCTAACTGTACATACGACTATAGGGAAGGTTAATATTCTTAAATAGGGATATACATATATATATTTTTATTTAAAGCTTTTATAATTTAAGTACTCAGACACTGGAAAATTTATTTGTTTAAATTAGGTTTCGAAATAATTGAAATATGTGTTTAAAAATCATTAAAGGACCTTTTAATAATCCAAACTTGTATTGTTCTCTTCGTGTGTTTTGCAGTTAAAGTGATTCGTCAAAATAGCCAACTACCAGGACCTGTTGGGCAGCCATCATCAACTGCTCATCGCCACCGCAGCCGCCGCTGCAGCAGCCGCCGAACCGCAACTGCAACTGCAGCACTTGGTGCCAGCAGCGCCGACGACTCCAGCAGCCATTAGCCATCCGATCAGCCCCATCCACCCGGCCGTCAATCCGATCAGCCCGATCAGTCAGATCAGCAACCAGAGCAGCAACCACAACAACAACCAGCAGGCGGTGTTTGAAAAAGCCATCACCATTTCGTCGATTGCGATAAAACGCAGGCCGACGCTGCCGCAGACGCCAGCAAGTGCCCCACAGGTGTTGTCGCCGTCGCCCAAGCGCCAGTGTGCCGCCGCCGTCTCCGTGCTGCCGGTGACCGTTCCCGTGCCGGTGCCCGTGTCTGTGCCGCTGCCCGTCACCGTACCCGTGCCCGTCTCCGTCTCCGTCAAGGGCCACCCCATTGCTCACCAGCACCAGCATCAGCATCCGATCTCGCATCAGCATCCGATCTCGCATCAGCATACGATCTCGCATCCGCACCACCACCAGCTGAGCTTCGCCCATCCCACACAGTTCGCGGCCGCCGTTGCCGCCCACCACCAACAGCAGCAGGCGCAGCAAGCGCAGGTGCAGCAGCAACAGGTTGCCTACGCGGTCGCCACTGCCCCTCAGCTGCAGCAACAGCAGCAGCAGCAGCAACAGCAGCAGCAGCAGCGACTGGCCCAGTTCAATCAGGCGGCAGCAGCAGCTCTGCTCAATCAACACTTGCAGCAGCAGCAGCAGGTGCAGGCGCAGCAGCATCAGCAGGCCCAGCAGCAATCTCTGGCCCACTTCTACAGATACGCAGGGCAGCCGCAGCAACAGCCGCAGCAGCAACACATCCTGCTGAGCAGCAGCAGCAGCAGCAGCGGCAGTACTAATAACAGCAAGCACACCGGCAGCAACACCAGCGTCAGCCCGGCAGCAACAGCTGCGACTGTGCCAGCAGCAACATCCGTTGCCGCTGTGCCGACGAGCGGCGGCAGCTTGCCGGACAGTCCCGCCCACGAATCGCACTCCCACGAGTCCAACTCCGCGACCGCCTCCGCGCCGACCACGCCCTCGCCGGCAGGCAGCGTCACCAGCGCCGCCCCCACAGCATCAGGAGCAGCAGCATCGGCATCGGCAACAGCCGCAGGAGCAACTGCAGCAACATCCGCCGTTAGCGACAGCAACAACAATCTGAACACCAGCAACAGCAGCAGGGACAGCAGCAGCAGCAACGCCATAATGGAGAACCAGATGGCCCTGGCCCCGTTGGGACTCTCGCAGAGCATGGACTCCGTGAACACGGCCAGCAATGAGGAAGAGGTGAGTGACAGTTTTCATCCCACAAATACATAAAGAAAATAAGGTAGAAAGATTCGGAAGAGATGGGCCCAGCAGCGAAATGCGGCAAAAGTGACAGCTTGGGGAATACGGAGCCCGGAATCCGGAGTCCTGCATACTGAATTATTGCATGAGCTTGTGGAAAGTCGCGAAAAGTTCTTTTTGGCAGCTCCAAAGTCTAAGTAGAGTACTAGAATTTGGGCTAAAATTTACATTTATGTACAAAAGCAGAGTCCATGCAAATCATTCTGGGGATTATGCTGAGGGGCTTATATTTATTTAAGGAATTGCCAGAATCAGGATGGATACATACATTTTCAACTAAAGTCTGTGCAGCGGCTTGAAGAGATTTTGCAGGAATTGGGAAGAGTTTAAGGGCTTTAAAGATAGATATTTTAAAGGTATATTTATAAATTGTGTTTCCATTTGAAAGCCAAGATGCTTCCGGCAAATTGATTGAGTTATGTATATTCCCTTTTTTTAATTTTTAACATATTCCACATATATTACACAGAGTATCAAAGCCACAACTATCCCCATCCGGAACTGCTTTATTTTAATATGAATATATGTGTGAAAACTACTCCCTTTCAATCATTCGCTTTCATTCGATGCATTTAAAGACTTTCGCCTGCTTCCGAGCTGCAATGATCGATATGTCGAGTGCTGTTGCCATCGCCCCTTCAGCCGCCCCTTACGTAATGGAGCGCTACATCAACTGGCAGCTCGGGCGTGCAATTTTTGTTGGACGTCCTTTGTTTTTCAACAGAGTAGAGGAGAGAATCCTGCTGCTTTATAGAGCCGAAAATAAGGGTAGGCGGTGGAGCGGGTCCTGTGCAGTTGTGTAAGTGGCATGTGCATCCAATGGTGGTGCTGCTGCTGCTAACATTTTGATTATGCGCCTTGTCTTATGCTACACATATTTCACGCTGCTTCCCTTTCATATTTCTTCGCAGCAGCATGCCACGCGTAATCCGCGCGGCACGTGCCCAGCCACCGCGCCACCCATCTAACCCACCGCCCATCACCCCCAGTTTTTAGCCCCACTAAGCCACCACCCACAGTTTGCCTCGCTGCACTGCCTTCATGTCAAGTGGGTACGTGGCCTTAGACTCACACAAAGGCAGCTGGGCCAGGCTCTGGGCTAAAAGATGAGAGAGGTGGGGCCTGGGGGCTACGGCTACCCTTTCCAAGCGATGCGTTAAATTTGATTTCATCCTTGATAAAAAAATGTTCTTACTTTTGTTTTACTTTCCTCATTTCCACCGCGATTATGGATTTTTATGCGCGCGTGATTTCGGCTAACTTATTGAAGGCCTTTAACGCGGACAAGTGCGAGTTGGTACTTAAAAGTTTGCGACTGGTACTTTTATTACCAGTTTTGCAGAAATAACATTATTCGATTTGTGCTTAAAATTCTAACAAACTTATAGTAATATAATTTAATTTGAATAATCTATGTCAAGTCTGATATTTAAAGTTCGTTTTGAAATCAAAACTTTTTAGGATTTATATAATCCTTATCCTAAAGCCTCTATCCGTAACTAAAGTCCAATAACGACCCTTTTGGGCCCCGAATATTTCAGAAATATTCTGGGACATTCCTCTGAGTGTTAAGAACCTAACTGCTACTGCTGGCATCCTCCTACGGAAATGCGCATTAAAAATGCATCAATCACTTGGCTCCACTTGCATTTTTCGGTCCTGCTCCGCAGTCATTGCCAAAAAAAAAAAAAGAGGAGGGAAGGATTCACACAGCGAGGGAAGATAAAGTTGCACATGAAAATGAAAAATATTACCGACTAGGAGACTTAAATTAATCAAAATAAATATCAAGCCGAAAAGTAAACGAAGGCAATCTCCCAACAGTGCGAAGGCAAGGGAGGAAAATGCAAGTTGAGTCGTTGACCTGTACCTGAAAGCAGAGGAAAAGAGTTGGAAATGCAATTCACCTTCCCCTTACTTTTCCCCACTTTTCTCCACCTACCATCCCTGCTATTCATTCACACTGCAATCTGACTTCATTTGTATTTATGAGTATTCGTTCTCGGCACTGCCTCCCACTTCGCTTGACTCCCGACGTGTGTCCTGTGTGTGTGTGTGTGTGTGTGTGTGTGCCAGGTGCATGAATTATTGATAAGTCAATTAAAAAAGTATGACAGCGGCTGATGGTTGGTAAATATTTTACACAGACCTCAAGCCGCTCCTAAAGCCCGATCCTGGCTGCATCCTGGCCCGGTGTTTGCTTGTCATCTGCAGGCGGCAACACATTGCTTTTCTTTCATTTAAACGTTTTATGTGGAAGCCAAGGAGCCAATTCCCTAAAGGTTGTACAGAGAGAAATACACAGAGACAAAGAATGCTAAATAATGCCTCATAATTCCTAAAATTAAAATTCCATAAGTAATAAGTAATTAAAAAAGTAGTTTTATATATGAAGCAATCTTCAAGGAATATATTTCATTTTCAAGCTATATGTTATATATTCAAGTGACCAGCACTTCCCTTCGGGAGAAGGATCTCTTCAGAGGCGGGGAGCCGAGAAACCTGGACGCTGCCCAAGAGCCCTGAAACTGATGCAAAGTGGCAGACTGCTGGGGCCATCGAGCAGTCAAGTGTGCGCAACCTGCCATATAAAAATGTGTGTGCGTTGCAATCGAGTGACCCTGGCGTCCAGATACCCCCAGATCCTGGCCAAAATGCCACCCCCTATGCTCCCCTGGCGCCGCCAACAAGTTTGTGGCAGCACGTTTTGCTTTGTTTAAATGCAAACTGCGAGAATATATAAAATAAACTTAATAGAACTTGTCACAGAAGTCCTTTCGCCCGGTCGCCTGGGCTGACATCACATCCTGCCCAAAGTTGCGCACAATTAAACTTTTAACTTTTTGCCAGTTTGCCGAAGGAATTCTTCTGCCCCTCGAGTGCCCCTCTGCTGGCGCTTTTTCTGCACATTCCACATTTTTGTCATGTGCACTCGACGGAAACTGCCATGTGCCAAAATGGCAGCAGCCTCAGCCTTGCCTTGCCGCCGCTTCCCTTTCTGCGTGAAGCTTGCAGCTTGCAGGTTTCCAGTTTGTTTGCATTATTTTGCTTTGCATTTTTTCAATTTGCTTATTTATTTTCCGTTGTTTGTGCGCAAAATTGCAAATAGAATAATGGCCAAAGAATATCAAAGTTGTGAGTTTTGGCCACTAGGTGGCACGCGTCAGACTGTCAGAGAACAGGAGGGCACAGAGAAAAGTTTGCAACTGTTGCTCACATACTATATACGAGTATGTGGCTGCTGTTGCTAAAAATAAAAACAGCAAGGGGGAGAGTGAGAGAGAAAATACTATGTAGAAAGGGAAAACAAATGCTTTTGGCCCAATGAATTTGGCTAAACAATTCACGCCCCCCTAGTGTGCGCCGAGCAGCCCTGAAAACAAAATGTCAACTGTGTTGTATTTTATTTACTTATATACATTTGCATTTTGTTTGTCCTTGCTCTTTTCCGTCCTCCGTTAACCCCTGAAAATGCCAAAGAGTTTTCCGATTTTACCCCGATTTTTTATTAAGGATTTTTCTTTTATTTGACAAGGCTTTTAAGTCGACATCGATGCAGTTGGAAAATTGCTTTACGTGGCCAAATGGTTCGGCCAGTCGGTGCCACTGCTAAATTCCATTTCCAATCAGGCAGCCCCGCCCCTTAACAATGTCCACTTTGCGGCCAAGTCCTTGAAGCATCTTGATCGCCATTAGGCCAAGTCAAGTGCCAAGCTTTGGGTTTTGGCAAGTTGACCTAAATACACTAAGAATAACCTGTGAAAGGTTTTAAAATAGCAACAATAAGTAATGAAGGATACTGCCAGATGATGACAACTTAATCGAGGTAGCAAGAAAGGATTCCATAAGCTGACACTATTCCTTTCAGTGTATCTGAAAACTTCATGAAATTGCGAAAGAGGCTAAAACGAAGAAGATGCTTTCCTAGCTGCCAGTGAATGGGGAAGGTGGGTTAATTCAATTTGGCTTAAGACAATTTTCCACTAAATGAAATTATTAAAAGGTCCACGGGGCCAGGGAATAGAAAAGCAAGGAGCAAGGAGCGCAAAGTTCTCAAGATGTTATCGGAAATAATTTGTGAAAAACTAAAGGCTAAACCGAATCGAAAAGGAGCTGCATTACCAGAGAATGTGGCTAAGAATAGATCTGAGATAGCTCGAAGTGCAGGGGAGTTGCATCTGAATTGCATGATTGGTATGGCGCTACTTAAAGTGGCTTCCCTATCGAACCCATCAGTGGATTTGACCTTTTCTGGCCATTGGGGAAATGGGAAATGGCACGTGACTTGTGGCAGCTGTCGCTGATTAAACTTCAATTAATAAAACAAACGCCACGGAATGTCGCCTCGCATGACACTTCTCCGCCGGCCGCTCCCCAAACCCTTCTATCCACTGGCCGTGCTCATTATGCATTTAACATGCATTAACCTACCGCCGTGTAATGCAATTAAAAATGCCAGCTGAACACATAAATTACACGCTTAAATAATGCAGAAATTAATAAGTTCTGTTCGGCCTCGACACCCCTTTGCCATAATTCTTAATTACCTATATGCGTGGGCGAAAGGAAAGACTGAGGAGAGAAAGCGATGCTGGAGCGGAGGAAGTGCAGCCATAAACCCTGGCAAACATTGCAGGTCGGTGAAGTTTGCTTGGCCACGTTTGCTGAGCCTTCCCACTGGGACTTTAACCATACCGAGCCCCATTTTCATCGCTTATTTCCTCCATCCTTTCCCATCATTAATATTCCTTCAACTGGTCCTGGAATCGCCTTTCTCCGAGCTGCGCCGCTGCTCCTTTTGGATTTGGCCATTTTGCGGTTGCTTTTTAGCCTTTTGTTTTCCCTGCTCATTACATCCGGGATATGGCACCCGGGAGCCCCATCGCCTGGCCCCCTTAAAACTCATTAGTCGCTGCTTTGTCTCCCTCTAAATACGGTGCTTTGTCTCTGTCTGTCCCTCCGCTGGGCTCTCGGTCTTGTTCTTGTTTATGCGTTGCCATCAAATCGACACAACATGCAAACGCCTCATAAACGAGAATTCCCCATCAGCAAACATCGGCCAAAGGAAAAAATGGAGCAAAAACAAGTAATTAAACCATAATAAAAATGGATTTTATTTCTGTTGAAGAGTGGGTTCATTCTTCTTTCGGGGGAATAGGGACTTAATTGTTGTGGGTGATTCTTGCTTGGAGATTATGCTTTGAGGAATAGTGTATATTGGGCTAATGACGATTATATTTCCCTTATGTTTCTTTGGAAATAAAACAGCAAACAGTAGATAAAAATCTAAGGAAAATACGTTTCAATATCAACTTATTTATCAGAATCTTAAGTCCTAAAAAGTAGCAAAAAGTATTAAAGTATTAAATTCTTCAATAATTCAGTCTTCCATATCAGAAACCATTTTGTGAAACCAAAATTTAATAAAAAATGTCCTTCCATTTTCTTCGTCGCCTGGCACAAACTTTTGTGTGAAAATTCGTATAAAATTTGCCATTACTGGCTACACTTCTTGACCTATTCTCTCCCCCCTTTTGGCCATCAATAAATAAGGCTGGCTGTAAACACGCATATACAAAAAATGCTGCTGACATTTGCAACAATTTCCGCTTTCGGTCAGCTTGCTGTTTCCCCACTTTGCACGTTTTCCCACTCATTTCCCATTTCCCAGCTCCCGCTCTCACTCCCGTTTTTGTATGCAATGCGACATCTGCCGTCTGCTGCCTTTTTTATGATTATTATAAGTTTTTGCCAGGGTTTTCTTTTTTATTTTTGTCGGTCGTGTCCTGTGGGTGGTCCTGCCATGGGTGGTAAAAATTTCACTTAGCGTTTTTGTAGCTCCCTTTGTTGTTTATTGTTGTTGCTGTGGCTGCGGCTGCCACTGTTGCTGTTTTGTGTTGTGTCATCATCGACACGCAAGTCAAACAAATCACCAAACAAATAAGTGCAAACGGCCATTTTGGGGATGGCCGGCACAAAGGTAACGGCAGCGGTAAAGGTAAATGAAAAGATTCTACCCAACGGCAGGCGCTGGTGGGGGGATGTCCCACCCCTATCCCCATTCCCATCCCCAGTCCCATGTAAACACAAAATCGTGACGAGGCCAAAACAACATTGTACAACATCGCCCACCTTTCTTGTTTTCTTTCATTCCCTCTCAGAGGATATTCGAATTTAACCCTGAACTCGGACTGATGTATGTATCTAATGCGAACCATTACTTGGCTCAAGAATTTTCATAGAATTTTATAGATTTTTATATAAACACAGTTGATGAAAAGCCTTGGACATGTGAGCTCTAATATGATACAAAATCATATCAGTTTTTCCTGAAAGACTAGACTAGACCTATTTACCTTGAACTTCACATTTTCCCAAGACCAAGTTTAATACAAGATAATGTTCTCCATTATATCATGGTAAAATGTCATCTTAGGGTATTCCAAGCTTCGGTTTTTCCTTAAGGATTTTCTTGTTTTAGTTACAGTTTATGGACGGGGTAAAAAAAAACTCACTCCCACCAAAACCCCTTACACCTGCATTGACCACTGCCTACCCTTCTTCTTATTTTATTTTTTACGTGGAATAATTGAAGTTTCATTTGAGTTGTCCTTTGTTGTTGTTCTTTTCGGGGTGGACAAACTGTTGGCAAGTCGAAGTTGAAGTTACTGCGGGCAACGCCGAATGAGCGAAAAAAAAAGGTTAAGCTTAATTAAATATTGATAGAGTTGGGAAAAGTTTGGGGTGGGAAAAAACAGGAAGAGTGTATTCGCATCAATTGAAAATTTATAAGCAACCTTACGGCTCTGCCTTGCGGAAAATTTAATTTACACACTGCGGTGGAATTTGGGTCGCACTTAGAAATGAAGAGCTCACAAAAGAAAGGGTTTTCATTGTTCAACTATAAACCTATTTGCTTTTTATTAAGAGAACAAAAACAACAAATTAAAATAGGAAAATAACAATTGTGAGAGATTTTAGGGGTACGAACTAATTAAGGAGGACTTAAGATTCCAAGTTAATTATTTTATATTTTTGCTGCATTTTTTAGGAATAAATAAATTTGTTTTTGGTTTTCAATTAATTATCTAAATGAAAAATTTAGCCTTTTGATGGTTCGTGCAATAGCCTGAAAAAATTATTTCAATATCTCTAAAATCTGTTTCATTAATATTAAAGTTTCCATAGGCCCCACATGCTTAGCTTAAAATTAAATAGAAAACTAATTAACCATATAAAAAGTGTAATTGACGGCCATATGTATTTCTAGACTAACCGCCACAGCCATCGCATCGCCATCAATTTTTTCAATCCCACTTTTCAGATTGCTGACTAGGGACAAAGTACTTTTATTTGTTTTCACTCAAATTGCAAATGACCCACCAAAGTGACCGGGAAGTGTTGAGGCCAGTGGTGGGGCACTAAATAAATAGAGGACCCTGTAGCTGCGGCTTCTTAGGCAGAGCCTCTCCGTGACCTCTTCCCCGCAGCCGCAACGTTAATGTGTTGGACATGTTGGCGGTAATGTGCTGACAACACGCAATCAGGAAGCTTTCGTGGGAGGGAGGGGCAGGATCAACATCCTCTACGGACGAAAGACAAATGACAATGCCACATGCCACACGGCACACGAGTTGTGCGTGTGTGTGTGTATGAGAGAGAGCTCTTCTCCTTCTGACTATTTGCTTTGTTTCCGCCTGAGCTCCTCGGAGAGTCGAAATAATTCTTGGACGGCGCGTGCTGTGTGTTTGATCTGTCGCACTTGGGAGGCCTTCATTAGTGGGCACAGAACACCAGAAGTGTTTGCCGTCCATCATAATTAGGTAGCAGCTAGGAACATGTGTTTTTCGCCCACTCCCCGCTAACCATCTGCACTCAGGCAGACATTCTGCTTACTTTGGCATTTTGTTTCCAGCTTTTTTGTGAATTTATTGAAGTTTAGACCACCGACCAAATCATCCAATCAGTAGTAAAATAAATAAATCCATTGTGTGGCAGAAGCTCCTGATCCAAATAGTAAAGTTCACCAGAGAATAAAATCAGGAATATATCAGTTTTATTTCCTTACTGAGAAAAATCATGAATAACTAATTGAGATCCTTTTAAGCCCGACTCAGTGTTTGAGTTTCACGAATACTTAAAAAAGTTTAAAAGAAACGTTTTTATATTTTTAATAATAAATTTATTTATTAAATTAAATTTATTAAACAACTCTATTAGATTTTGACCACCAACTGTGATGTTCGCTTGACGTGCTTTCAAAACTTTAAGCTTTGTTTTCGTGCATTTCGGTTGTTGAATCGTTGTTTTTGTTTGGTTTTCAGTTTTCGTACTGGCAGGGGGGAGTCAATCATAAAATATGAAATTTACACACCCCAATAGACACGCCCACACGCCCGCACGCATACATAGCAACAATTACCCTGCAGCTGCACTCAATCTCGCACGGAATTCTCTCACGAAAATCCGACGTGTGGTGTGGTGGCAGGGCACAGGCAGCCATTTGAGCGGAAACCGGAAATCAACTTTAGGGCGCCTTTTGTTTATGCGATTTTATTTTTCTGCCCGTCCCTCTCGGTTTCTCTCCCTCTCTCTCCCTCTCTTCACTCTAACAGAGAACAAAAAACATACAAGAACAACATGTACTACACTACGGAAAAAACAACAAAAGCAAACAACATCCAAAAAAATCATAGCACAGCTTTAGGGGCCGCCGCCATCAGTCGACGCAGTTCTGGTTTTCCTCTCGCCATTTTTTGTTATTTTTTTGCATATTTCTCCGCTCCATGGTTCTTATTTGTTTAGCATGTGAAAAGGGGGGGCGTAGGGGGGCGTGTTAAAGCCTTGGCAGGGGGATTCTGTTTTCACACAGCTTTTGATGTTTTATGCAAGCCAAAAAGAATCGCTGTCAGGTTCCTCAACAAGGGGACTGACATCAATAAATAAAGCAAAAAAACAAAAAGGAATTCCACAGAATAACGCCAAAAAATTGAAAACGAAACCGAGGTTGCCCATGGATAAATAGTGCAAAATGGTAATTGCTGGGATACAGAGTAAGTTGAGCAAAAAATGCTACAAGATTGATTGCAACAAGAGATATTGATGCAAATTGGGAATAAAACCTGTACAATAAGGATCGAGCTGGTATTTAAAGTTAACTTACTTCAATGGAAACTCAGTTGCAAGAATAAAGAAAATAATAATATTAGGTATGAGTCGAGTTCCGAGACATTTAAAATATTAAATTAATATTTAAATACAGAAATGTATTCATTTTTAACAAGAGTACAAATGAAATTTAGTCTGATATTTAAGGACCTTAAAACTTTCAAAGTTTATAAGATAAACAGTATTCAAAGGAATTTTTAAGGCAAACTATGATGCAAAAAAAAAAAATATATATTGAAAATATACCAATATTAATAGAGGACATGCCCTGATGGTATAACAAATTAAAGGCGAGCTCCTGAATCCCCTTCTGGTTGCCCAGCCCCTTGGCGATTTCTCAAGATTTCCCTCCCAACTGGCTGGGAAAATTGCTCCATTAAATTTCGCAAAGTGCGTAAATCATTTAGCAGGCAAGTGTTCCTGTTCCACAGGTTCATTTACCTAGAGGAGCACTGGGTGCTGTGGGCGGGGTCCGGGCTCCATGCTCCGTGCTCCATTTTGCCACTTGGCTTGGAACTTTTGTGCTGCCTTCATCTGGCGCTGCAACAAAGCTGGAAAAACTTCATTGAAGCCCGACAAACAACAACAACAACATCCAACGGAACGGGAGCTAGGGCTAAAAAGAAGCCAGCAAAAATGGTCAAAAACCATTGAAGCATGAATTTAATGGCAGCGAAAATGGGGTGGTGCTGCAGGGGCAGAGCCGGGAATCCTTGTGGCTCGGTAAGCAATTCATTTAATTTGCGTGCCACATAGGGGGTGCGAGTTTCATGGCTAGCAGGATGCACTGTGGTCCTCCTTCATATCCGTCGAACTGATTCGATTGAAGGGTTATTCAAGTCAAACTAAGGATGCGGTGAAGCTGCAATAAATGGATTTCAAAAGTTTAACTGAATTAGTACGGACTGTGAGGTTATTGGTGTTTATTCAAATCAAAATGATTGCTACAGGTTTCAACGTTGCTAGTAACAAACTTATTTATTTTACCAGCAATTTAGTTATTTTAACAATTAATATGAAACAACATCAGACTCAATTATTGTCAGAGTGATATATTCTACTTATCAACCTTTAATGAAATGAGGAAAACTAAAGGATAATGGTTTCAATAATTCATTTTGTTAAATGTAAAATGAATTCAACCATTTCCCTCTGCCTCTCTGCCCACTGTAGGTCTCTGCCAAGAGGGAGTGCGCTTTTGAAACCTGAGACCTGCGGAAACTCCCTTGCGACACTTGCCACCCCGCACCCTTTGCGTAAACATAATTTTCTTTTCCGCCTATTTACGCCACAAAGGCGACCCAGGAAGGCGGCAAATAAGAAAGGAATCACCGCTTAATTCCGAAATGTCGGTGGAGCCAAAGAAAAATGTGTGCAGGGCCACACACAAAAAAAGGAGTAGAAAAGGAGGAAAAAATTCTTGCGCATAGAAAACATCATCGAGCTTTTTGAATGGCCATTGTTGGCAATGAAAGGAGGAAAAACCATTTCGAGGGCCATTGGCAATCTGTGAGAAGGAATTGTCGCCGGTCAGCATGGGTTAAGTGGGTGCAGCCGTGGCCTAACTGTTGATTCAGCATTTATTAGAAATTCCCATATAGTACTTTAGTATCAGCTTGGAAATTACATACAAATACATTTTCATATTTGACTAATGTACATTTTTTGCCATCCTATCTTTGCAGGTATGTGATCATTATATGGATTATCTATTTTCGTGTATCTATCGGACTTTATCTCGTACCACACGCAAGTATATAGAAATCATTTTCGGTTACGCTTGGCTGGGAGGAGTATAATAATATCAGTGAAAACCGGCTCAATCAAATGCTCATTAGCCGGCACAGAAATTTGGGTCATGAAATGTCCATTTAGCCGGCGAAAAAAAAAATCAAAATAAAAAATCGCACACAAATTATACAGATCCGATTCCACGTAACTCCCCCCTAACATCCTCTTTAAGTGCACGATATCTAGCCAACGAGCACATATAATCCCAGCTGAAAATCAAATATGCATGGTACATAATGCGGGGGTGGCCGGGGGCCGAGGACGATGGCTCCGATAGTCGTTGAAGCGGTCAGTTGACGTGCTCTCGCGTAATTACAGTCCAAAATGTCGACAGCCCCAGCCCCAGCCCCAGCCCCAGCGCCGGCCCCAACCCCGATCCTCGGCAAAGCCCCATTTTCCACCCTCCCCGAAGCCTTATTTGGCATGCAAAATTTTCAATTGTGTCGGACAATGTCGCCCCCTCTAATGATGTCTCGTTGTTGTGCGCTCGCTGGCTGTGTGCAATTTGGCGAAAACTAAATTGTTCTATTGTATTTAAGTTAATTACTCATACTAATGCTAATTTGTGTCTCGTACGACGTCGACGTCATCGCCGCTGACAATTGTCGTGAGTGCGGCAGTAAAGATTGCTTCCCTTGTTATTGTTATTGTTGCTGATGAAGTTGTTTATAGCTCAGAAGTTGGAGAGTCAGCACAGGAGAAAATCTTTTAAAAATTAGGGAAGATTTCTTTTAAATTTCGAATGAAAAGCATATAATAGGGCATCTAATCGGTTTTAATTCCTCATTCCAATTGTTAAAAAACATCAATTTGAGATAGCATCTTCTTTATCTAAATGTCCTTAAAAATCACACTGAATCCCCAAACTTTTATTGCGTTCTAAGCCGCAGCTTTGACAACACAACACCCCTCAAATTTCCCATGAAAAACAATACACAGCAACTTTTATATAGATTGCGTATCATCTGGTTCCATCATTCAACCTTCATGGTTCGCCGATTCCGAAATATATAAAGAAGCAAAGATAAGTAACGAAAATTTCATTGCAAAATGTCAGAAATGTCGCTGTTGTGAGTTGATTGTTTTATTTACGACCCTCTGCCTAATGTTTGACAAATTAGACGCAACAACAACAATTAGCAGCGGCAAGTACAGGAAGTTAATGGCATTTCGTTGCCAACAGACAACGACACAATGGAAAATGGCAAAAAGTTGTACAAAGCAGAAACAGAAAAGCCGAGAGGGGATATAATAACCTCTAATACATACAGGCGAGAGGAATAATGTTTACATTCAAATGCGGTTGAGCTCGAATTACACCCGTACGCCTTATGCAACCCGAGTGGCCGCAAAAGTTGCCCAACCTTACCCCCAAAGAGTTGCTCAACTCACTCACACACTCACTCATACACTCACTCTTGGCCACGCCCAGGCCTTAGGGCTCCGGCTCGAATTACCGCCAAACCGCACCCCACCCACAATTGCATGTGGTGTAATGAGCTAATGAAATAATAAATATTAATCAGGCGCCGGGGTCTGATTTGGCTCAAAAGTTGATCGCCTTGAGTGTGACTTTGAGTGTGAGGCAGCACTCATCTCAGCCGGGGAAACAATGTTTGGCAAAACCTTAATTAAACGAATTAGTGTAGAAGGCCCTGGCTGATTGAGCTGAGGTACATGTCGGGCTATGATCTGTCCATCAATCAGTCATCAGGCAGACCGTCGAACAATTAAACTAAGCTCAACCCCCCGTTTCATAAATACTACATATGCAACATTTAACAATCGCATAATGCAATTAAATTCATTCAATCAAGTGAGCTTTAAGGCAGACAAAAGAAATGATGAAAAAAGCATACAATTAGGAAAGGAAAGGCAACCGAAGAGAAAACATTTATCCAATTGTAAATCGAAATAAATTGTTATATAGAAATGAATTCCGAATTGATTTCTTGTACAAAGTCCAATGAAATGAGTTTCCTCAGCGCACATTTAACCAAGTTTTGCAGCTTAAAACTGCTGAATAATTTCTAGTTTAAATCAAACAAAATTGAACCGCAAATCAAAAAGTTGCAATTGTTTTTAGCTGAACGGAATATATATGCATTCCACAAAGCTGGACAAAGAGAACGCAATTAGGAAGGAACAGAATGTTATTAAATTTGGCCAGCACGCTGGTTTTATATAAAACTTTTATCTTAAAACTTGCCTCTTTAAATTTCTGCTCCACCTTGAGAAGGCCTAAAAATAGGCCCCAAATCCCACTCCCTCGAAATTGCCGCGGCGAGCTGCTCAAAAATTCTGAACGCATTTGGCATTTGTAAGATGGTGTAAAGTGGATTTGCATGGACATTTCAGCACGTTGCCATTTGCCAGGAAAAACAAGAAGGAGAAAAACTTGTTGCTGTGTGCGCATAATTAAATATTTCATTTGAAATCTGGTCGTTTCCCCGCTGTAAGAACTGCCTGGCCTGTCATTTGGTAAACAAATTACTTTACACACTCGGCAACCGACCCAGACTCCGGCAGATTGCCCAGTTTTGATAAATCTTTGCGCCGCTTCAGTTTTCAGTTTTCTGTTCGCCTTTTCCCGCCCCTGCGCTTTCCACTCCAATTTTCCCAGCAGACAGAGCAGACACTTCCATCAAGTTTATCGCGGCAATTTCATCTCATGACTGACTAGGCAGCGTCTGAGAGCAAAGTTGAGTGGCAGTTGCAACTATGAACCGGAGCCGTAGTTTTTCTTTGATAAGAGATTTCCCCGTGCCGCTTTGGCATCTAATCAGAAAACCATTTCGGTAAATGGTCCGTTAATAGCCGAGCGGAGGGGCATCTACATGGAGCAGTAGTAAGTTGGTAAGAACGGCCAGATGCTGCCTAATGGCAGGCTAAGCCGAAATTAAAGCCCAACTTTTGCTTAAGCAACTTTGACTAAGCCAATTTGTCAACAGGAAACGGAAGGCAGAGTACAGTGAAGCAAAATCAGGGGGGAACTCCGCGGAGATGGTGGCAACGGTTGGCTGAGATGGTGAAACTTTTAAGCCGCCGTCGACGACGTTAGGCGTTAGGTGGTTTAAAGTCAAACTTTAAGTCTAATGAAAACCGCTGAAAGTGCTCATTAAAATCATGTCATCCCTCGCCAGCCCCTTTGATGTGGAGATAATTTTCTAACCAAATGTGGTTACATCATTAGCGTGTGTCTACACCCTCGTGTGCCACCGTCTCCCCCGTGCCCGTGGCTGTAATAAATTTATTAGTATCCCCCCTGCCTCCCCGCCTGTGTGCAGCCCCAGCAAATGATGCATGGTGGATGTGCTGGACCATATATCAAGGGCCCAAGTCGTCTCCTTTTTTTCGCCCCCTCGGAGCCTGAAACAAAGGCGGAGTTCACCGCACATCCCCCCACGGCAGTTCCTTGAACTTGCCATGTAGACAGATTATTTAGAGGCCCGGGCCCCAACATGAATCTTCCGCCCGCAGGAAGGGCAGGGACAGCCCCGTGTTTGCTATATATGTTTATTAAAACTGACATTTTAATGAGCTCCAGCATATTAATCTTTGCCGGCGACAGGTGTTCTGTAAGATATTCACCTGGCTGCTTTTGGAACTTATTTGGGGGAGAAACCTCCTCTGTCCCATTCTGGCTTAGACAATTAAAAAGCCATTTAAGGCAATTGCAGCCGAACCTGGGAATAACTCTTTTTATACTCGCCACTTTAAAGTTCAAACATTTTATGACAAGTCATGGACTGGGCGGAGCCCCTTCTCTTCCTAACAGCAGTATGTCCCACCTTCCAGTCTCATAGCCCTGTGCTAATGGAAAGTTCGCGTAATTTGTCAGCAGACCATAAAAATATACATATGTGTGAGCTTGGAAAAAAAACTGAATTCGCCACATTCATTTTGCATATACCATATGCAAAAGTGCAGTTGGCAGAAAAATGTTAACTGGTTGACAGGGCAAGTGCACGGAGAGAAAAGCTTAAAATTGGTAGTATTCATATGGATAATTGGTATAATTAGGATTTATATAGTTAAAGTCTCCTGAAATATATCTAACTATTAACAGACTAATATAGGATATCAAAGATATATTTATACTTAAAAGCCATTAGATGAAAGTCTACTAACATATGAGAATTTTCCACTGTGTAAGACGCCGTCGGGGTTAAAGTTTATTTGCAGGGTCACGCCTGCCATGCCGCGAGTCGGGCCTGTCTGGTTTTTACTGTTAATTAACGCCTGGGAAATATCATTTTCATTATCGTCCGCAGCATCTACATCACAATATTCATTCCCTTGCGCTTCTGCATCTCTTCTGACCAGGTGACGATGACATTTGTGGAAAATTGATTAATGATTTGCGGAGATGAAAACTGTCCGCAGCTCTTGACATTTAACTAAAAGGTTTTCCCAAGCTTATGTCCCCTTCTGGCAGACAACTAATAAATGCCATGAAAATATTATGTATACGCCACATGGCCAACATAAATATTCATTTTGCCGCACGCACTCCTGAAATAGCTTAACTGTGTTTGTGTTCCGCTGTGGGTGAGTGTGTTTGTGTGTGTGGAAGGCAGCCATTTTGCCACTTTAATGGCCGCAAATACATCACATGACTTTTCATAAGCGTCGCCCGCCACTTGAGCAGCTTCAGCAGCTTTTCTCCTCCCGCTGCAGGAGATGTTTTCCCTGGCCAAGGACAAGGATGTCTCAACTGCGGAAAAGTGGGAATCATCCTTGGCACCCGCTCTCGGTCCCCGTTCCCGTCCCCGTCCCCGTTCCCATCCCGTTTCCGCCCTTTGCCGGGCGACAACTTGTCATATTTATGTGGAATCGTTTAAGCCAACTTGGCGTTGTGAATTGCTGTTGGTTTAGCAATACAAATGCGGCAATTGCCAGGAGAAAAGGAGAGCAGCACTAAGCTGCTCATTGTTGAACGTTTTCGAGATCGAAAGAAGTTACTTTAATGCTTCCTGCAGTCAGTCCGCTGAAGCACTTGGCTCTCCCCATGTGCTGGCGAGAGCATTCCATTTAATTACTGACATTTGACTGCTGTCGCTCGGACAGCTTACAGCAAGCTAGGGGGAAAAACTTCAAGGATTTCAACCAAGGAGGAAGCGGCGGCAAATAGTACATCAATTGCATTAACATTTAAATAGGAAAAGAGCGAGGTTGGGCAGTGAATTCCATTTGGAATTTGTTGTGTCGTGGCCCGTGACAGGCAAAAATGTTTTGTTATGAATTTTTCATAAACCAAAGTGAAATGTGCGATACGTTTCAGCCAGCGAGGGGGTGTGGCTTGTGTATATGTTGTGCTTGGTGAAAAGGAGAGGCGGTATATAATGCTCAGCATTCCAGGCACGTTGTTCCGGGGCTAAGCTATGTTCAATGATATGCAAAAGTTAAATGTGTAAACGAGAAATGTCCTTAAAAAGGAAAACTCTTATATAAAAAGGGTAAATTTACGGCGAAAAGAGATGGAATAGACGGTTAATCAGTTAACCCATTACTGTTCGGGTAAGAAAAACCAAACAAGTATTCGTTTATGAAAAATGTTAAGTGTTGCGAAAAAGTTTAATAAATTGTGGCATACACTTAGACTGGCACTTGGCGGAACGCTATAATTTTTAAACCATTTATTCTGTTTTTTTTTTGAGAGAGTCATTAAGTGGACCGCAGATTTCTCATAAAGCCCGTGTCTAAGCTTCCAAATAAAAATCTCGTTGCTGCAGTGGCTGAGATGCAGATTTGGGCCAGGTAACCGCACATTATGCTAATGAGCTTTTTGGACGTCTTTCGCCAGCAATTTCTGTTGCTATTTCAGCAGGTCGCTACAGTGGGATGCTAATTATGGCAGGCGCTGATCCCTCGGTCCTCGGTCCTCAGTCCTGAGTCCTGCCACAGCTGGCTGACTGACCTGCCACTGGCTTTTGTTGTCGCCCCTGTGCAGCCCCTCTTGCGGCCCTGTAGCTTTTTGCCAGGCTGACAAATTACGCGCTTGAAAATATTTTATTTTCCCCTATTTTGTGCATTGCTCATTTGCCGCTTTCTTTTCGGGCCAACAGAAAAATATACAACAAAAAAGGCAAATAAAAATATAAGCAGAACAGAAATATAAGCATTTTTTGCGGTTTAATTATTAAAATGTTTTCATTTTGCTGCCATGCGTTTTATGCATTTTTAAATGCACTTTTTTGTCATGTCCGTGTCCTAAAGCTAATTAAATTAATTGCAAAAATCTGGCTGAGGCATCCGCTGGAGGGCCCAGGTCGTTGTTGAATCATGGATTGTGGTTAAACCGCAGATTCAGTGCGACCATGGAAAAGAGCAGTTAAACTCGTGTGGCACACATATATGTGGGTTGTTAAGGCCATATCGGGCTAAGCTGAAAAAGTTAATGCATTAAAAAATGCCTAACCCGGCGGGCATTACAATTTAGCAATGAAAGCCCATAAGTCAAATGGCTGTGTGAGGACTGTTGCGTTTACAAAGCCAATTTAAATAATTAACCGATGGCAATGAGCGAACAAATGTGCGTTGGTTACTTTTAATAATTTGCACATTTTTGCATAGCTCTTAAATACCATATGCGATCAATAAATATGCAAGAGTGCGTATAAATGCAGGCACTAAAAATCTGAAAAGCAAAGTGCCAACCCATTTGGTTATCTGACATGTTTGGGCCATAAACTAATTTGGCCCTAACCGGCAACAGCAAAAACTACTCACAAATCAATGGAACAAGTGTTGTCAGCTGCCCCTGCATCTGCTGCTCTATGGGTTTGAGTTGTTATTGTTGCCGCTGTGTGTGCCCGCCTGTCAACGTCAATTTGCCAACCCAATGACTAGACAGGGCTGACCTCTAACCCTAGACCACCCACTATTTGCACAGGGCCGCCCCCCACATGGCATTTAACAAAGGCCAACCGATTTTGCCCCAGTCATGGCCGAATATTTAAAATGTCCTGGTACAGGAGGCAGGCACACTCCGGCCGACTCACTATGACGCATCATTAAATGATTTGGCAAGCTGATTAGGCAACGTGATCGGTGTTTCTGATTCGGCGGCCTCCTCCAGGAGCAGCCGCAACACGTTGCGTATGCGTAATGTGTGGCATTTTCCACCCTATCAGTGGCGGTCCGAAATGAATGCAAATTGCATCTGCTGCAGAAGCTCTTTCCAACCGCGTCATATTTACTTAAAATTTGCCATGCCAATTCACGCTTATCTCACGTGCCACAGCCACAATATGAAACAAATTTTTGAAAAGAAACAGGACGAAAAAATCTGCATTCACGCTGGGTCATTGTTTACGTTGACAGAGAGTGCAACAGAAAAAAGGGCACAAAAAATGGCCAGAAAAAATAAGGGAATTACAGATACAACGAAGTCTGTACTTGTTTTCTGATATTTTTCACTGCAAATAAAATGATATTCAAAAGTTATTCTTGTGATCGTATAACAAAGGATTCTCTTGTCATAATTCCAATGATTTTAAGCTGTTAATCTTATATTTTATTATATTTTATTATATGATTCCACGATTTATTCTTTATCTATAAAAGTAATTGTATTTAAGTGTCAATGGCAGCATGATTCCACGATTTATTCTTTATCTATAAAAGTAATTGTATTTAAGTGTCAATTTTCCACCAACGCTCAGAACGGAAAGGCAAGATAAATACACCCTTTCCGAAGGGGCAAACCATAGCACCAAAATACAATTGAGCGGAAGTGAACTCTAACTAAGGAGCACCGACCACACCAGCAATTGCCACGGCAGCTGCAGCTGCAACATCGCTCGAATCGGTGGCACTGGCACCCTTTTAAGAATCTTCTGCCCGTAAACTGGCCTACACCCATTCTGGATATCCAGCGATAACAATGGCCACCAAGCGGAACACAAGCAACAACGTGCAAACTGCAGCAGCAATGCGCACAGCAGCAGCAACAGCAGCAGTAGCAGCAGCAGCAGCAGCAGCAGCAACATCAAGCAGTTAATACTCGCTCCTATGGCGGCCTCACATGATTAACCAAGCGCAGATATAATTGTAATTGGTTTTTGTTTGCTGCTCCAGCTGATGATGGTTGTTGCTGCCGCTGCCGTGGCTGTTGTTCTATTGTTGCCGCTGAAATGGTAGCAGGTATTGCTGCTACCAGACATTTGTTGCCTCTTGCCTTCGCACACACTCCGCCAGTGAGTGGCATTCCTTGCCGCGCCAGTTTTCCGTTTTTCACCCCCTCGGAGGTCCCCCTTTTTGCACCCTGCGCGCACACTAATTAGCGAATATTTCACCTGCAAACAGAGAGGGAAAGAGAGATACGGAAAAGGAAGCCAAAAAAGCAAAAAGCGGATTTCTTGCCTTGCTGTGATTTTCACTTCTGCCACCCAGTGTGTATGGGTGTGTTTGCGCTTAGTGTGTGCGAGTTGCAATTACAATTGCAATTAACATTGTCGCTACTTGCCCTGGCGTAGTTCACTTTAATTTTGATTTGTCAGTTTTTGGTAGCATTCTGTGGGGAAATGGAATTTTTAATAAAGCCCTACAAGCCCTTGTGTGGCAGCTTCCCTGGCAACCAATCAAATGCTTATCGTATAGAGCGAAACCAGCAGGAAGTGCAGGCCACAAAGACTGGAATGTAATAAGGGTTCTTCAATGCGAGAGCTAATGAATGACATGCTGGCCAAGGAGCAGCTATGAATGGGAAAAGTTCAGACAGTTTCATTAGCCTCTCTTGTGGTCTACTTTAGAGTCCTTAAAGTTTGCTTAAATAGTTGTTTCTGTAACGTACTTTTTTATTAAGTTCCATTAAAATGTATATTGAAAAATAATCATATCCACTTAAAATGGATGCAATTATATTAATATTTAATAGCTCAAATATGAATATTTCATAGGTACAAACATGCACTACTATGAATCTTCCTGATCTGCAACCATAGGTTTACGTTCTTTCAAAAACCGATCGAACCTATCTATCTATATTCGGTGCAAAACATTCGTTATCATTTCTTGTTAGCTGTTTCACTATTAAGTATTACAGCCTTAAATTTCAATGAAAAGTCATTGCGCTGCAATTAATTAATTAATAAAAGCAGTCACTTTCTGTTTGGTAATTCGTTTCATTAATTAAATGCCTAATTCATAATTAAATTGCAAAAACAATGTGCACAACAAATACAAAATTATGCAAAAAGCAAAAAATAATTGATAGCAAAGCAAATGTGTATCGCAACAGCAATAATATTATCTAATTGGATTTCCGATAAATTCTGGCAGATTCTGCAACTAAATATGGCTGAAGCCCAAATCGAAACTCGTTGTAATTTGGGGGAAAACCAGCGGATGACTAGAAATGGCTTAATGGTCGAAATGCATTTTCATGGAGGAAATGGGCGCAGCCTTGCCGGCTTTAATTACGAAGGGGTGCAGCCCGAACAGCAGTTGCAACATCAATTAGACGTCCCCACCCATTCGGAGGCCAAATTATGTCACGTTTTGGTCCAATGATCATCGCTCGGGCAGATTTCACAGTGATTAGCTGCTCACAATGCATGTCAGATGAAAGGGGCGGCAAAGGAAGGGGCGTGCCCCATTACCATTCCCTATCGGGGGCAATTAATCGAGCGCCTCCTCGGAAAACCCTCCCCAGCGAGCGGACTCAATTGGCGCTCCATAAAATCGTTTATGTCAAATATCCAAAAGCGAAAACTATACTCCGGGAAAAACCCTTTTAAAATAGAGAACAAATTCATGCTCATCAAAAATAATATGTCTCGACATTACCATGCCTGAAATTAAAAAATTATTTTAAGCAACGACTCTGGAATGCACTTTAATGACTTTTTTAAAACCTAAAAGATGTATGCAAAGTTGTTTGTAAATTAAAATAAATCTCTAGATATGGTTTCAACAACGCCTTCAGCTTAAACTGAGAGTTCTGTCTAGACATTTTAAGACAAATCCTTCGAGCTCCCATAAACCAACAGGCAAAACGATGAGTTACTCATTTCATTTCCGGCAAAGACTCTGTCGAAATGTCGAATAATAAAAGTAGTAAAATACGAAATAAGCCAAGTAAATCCCATATCAAAATGGTTCATTTTAAAACACTAAAAGTCAGGCAGCTTAAATTCCATTCCCTCTGAAAAATAAACCGCACTGATCCGATGTCAAAGCCTTTGGTTGGTCACATATGCCCCGGTGAAAGTTTGGATATATAGAAAAAACAGTTTACCCTTTTGCTGATTTGCATTTTGTCAATTTATTTTACCTGCCCCGCCGTTTTGCCACCATTTCTGATACTGTTTTTGCTGCTGCTGCCTTTGGTGTTGACTCCCAGCGCATCAGCCTGAAAATATGCATCACAAAATTGTTATTAATATTTTAATGCCTAAAGTGATTGCGAGCGAGCTGACGAGGTGGATTCTCCATAGAGATTTCCACATGCCACACAAATATTTGGGCAAAATTGTTGCAACTGGAGAAAAAATCATTAAACATTTACATGGGGCCACCAAAAGCAGAAACGGAATAAAAAGTACCATTAAATCCGAACAGCATATGTTGAAAGTGACCCTTTAAGAGCCGCAAAAAATCATTTACGCTGACAAATAATTTCATTACAACGACATGTCATGCAGTGAATTAAGAGACCAAAGTCCAAAGGCCAAGAGGAGAAGCAGAGGAGTAAAGTTTGTGGCCAAGCGAAGAGTAAGAATTATGCATTTGCCGAGGGATAAAAAAACTCGGGGAAAAGCGAAGGAGTTGCCAGCCAGCCAGCCACCAACAACAATAATAAATTATTCCCCAGCCGAAAAAGGTGCAAAAACGTAGCCGGCAAAAGGAAAATCGAATAAAATGCCAACGCCAGTTCGAGAGCGGGAAAATGGCGGTGGGCAGCCAGTCGAGCATGAAAACAGCAGCGTGTGCCACATGCATCCATCCTCGGAACTCGAAAGGGGCAGTCAACGGTATAATTTCTCATATACATGTCACGCGCCCCCAACGAACCGTGCCAAATGTGTCGAGACACTTACTTGACGGACTCCCGAAGGGGGGAGCGGGGACAGGACTCGTGCAGGCGGAGATATGGGTCGCAAGGATAATACGTGGGAGTGCGAGCGTCAGTGTCCGGGGACTCTGGTCAGTCTCCGCACTGAGAGAAATTGAATTCAGAAGCAAAGCAATTTGATGAGGAATTAAAAATAAATGCTACTTAGAAAAAATGTGGCATATTTCCCAACTATAGTTGTATAGCAACTGTGTTTCCATAGTTTTTTGTTTCTTAAGTTTTTGAAGTTTAAATTACGTTTACTCTCTGCGTGTCTCTGTCGCCGAGTGTTAGCCAGGAGGGTTAAAGCGCAAAGTTTTATGCGGCGCATTGCATAAAATACGAAATATGTTGTGCCAGGCAGACGGAAGTGGAGCTGGGAACAGGCACTGAAACTGAAACTGGGCAGTGTTGGTGAAAGTGGGGGTGACACCCTCGAACAGGACAAGCAACAGCATCGCCGAGCAGCGAGGACAGTTATTACCCAGCGGTTGTTGTACATGTGTCCAGGAGAGAACGTGCGTACACAAGTCCTTGCTGCTGCCAGCTCCCTCTCCTTTCCCTGCCACATCCAGCGGCTCTTTAAGACAGGACTCCCCACTTCAACTGGGCACAGCTGCTTATTTATGGCAACTTTAACTCCCATTAGACACATTTCAATGCATATGCAAAAGATTTATGCGACAATGTGCATAAATACAGAGAACCCGGTGGAAGGTGGCATATAAAAGATTTAAGGTACTCAAGCTGTACTGGAAGGGATTTTGCATATAAATTATGGGATCTTGAAAACTTTTGAAATATAACTTACGATAACAAAGTGTTTTTAAAGATATTTTGTACACTTTAATTTATTCTTTTCTGAATATTCTGATTCCTTTTTCTCCCTTGATTAAATAATTATATCACTCAACCCAAAATCAAAATCAAAGTTCTAATTTTACTCTTTTATTCTCTTCTCGTTGCAGGTATGTACAACATAAATTTCATTTATTGCGTCCATCTGTAAGTCCGCCAAAATACATCATGCATATAAGCACATAATTCCCCGCCGATCAGCCGGAGCAAAAACGAACTCGACGAAGAAGGGAATGTGCCGGGCAATAAATTAGTCGCAAATTATTATAAATGCGAGGACATTTATCGCTGTCAACAGTTCGGTTCCCCCGTCGACAAGTGCAAATGTTGCACATGTGAAAAGGGAAGGCTACACAAGTGGCACGGCACAGTTAGAGGAAAAAAAAAACACTCAGTCTGTGACAAATAAAGCTGGTTTGAAGGAGATTTGCTGGCCCCTTGACTAGGTCGCTGATTAATTGCAATTTGATGCTAAAAATTGCACTCGGCATTTGGCATTAAATTTTCGTTTCTCGGCTTGCCAAAAGTCGAATTACAACGCGGCCCCAAGGGCTGCCAAAATACCGTCTTCCGAGTTCGTATTTGGTTCATTGAACTGGCTTCCCTTGCCTACTTTTTGTGGCGTGTGACTGCCAAAATGTTGTAGAACAATATGCTAGAGCATTATATAATTTTAATGCTCCCCCGGCTGTTTGTTTACCGCTCTTCCCAGAAGCTCGCCGGGCCGGCTTCCTTTTTATGACAAACTACTTTGAGCCAACGAAGCCGGTTCCTGTCACGTGTGTGGGTGCTCCACTTTATGCCCAGTGGGTAAGCCCCCAAATATTCCCCCTTTTCTCGATCGCTCTCCTCTTTTTCGGCCACGTCGCTTCATGTTCGCATTCATGACATGTTTCGGCAAGTGTTGAAAATTTTGTTGCACAGCCCCCTTAATGCACCCCCTGACGTGGCAGCCCCACAACTTTTTGGCCCATCAAGTTTGGAGCTGTTGTGGGGGCTATTAAATTTTCGTGTCTGCCGAATTGCTAGGCAACCGCCCGGAGTACATCCCCCTTTAAAATTTTATGTGTTTTCAGGCGCCTGCTGGCAGTCTCTCTGTCCTTTGTTTGTTGTTGCCATAGTTTTCCGCTCATCAGGATACGAAATAAAAGGAGGCGGCGAACAAGAAAAATTCGCCTGACAACATTTCATCAATAACATGACAGGCAAACACCACAGACCCCGTCCCCGTCCGTCCGTACGTCCCGTCAAGCTGTTTTGTTTAATGTTTCATAAGCCGCTGGACGCCTTTCGCCAGTCGTTAAGCTCTGGCAAACAACTTTTATGACAGCGCCGGCGAACGGTTTAAAATTTCAGAAACCTTTAAGGCGGCCTCGGCGGAGGAGGACTTTCGGATTAACCCCAGCGTGGCCATTTAATGAGCTCAATGAGGTGTTACGTGATTTGGCATTTCGGCACGTTTCGGCCAGACCTTTTATCCGCTCCCGAAAGTATAATTCTTGGACGCAACTTGCGCTTAAAGTTGGTCCAAGTCTGATTCGTCTCTGCCACCTCCCTTGCCGGCCAATTTCCATATGGCGGCGGCAATCCTTGAATATTGCAAATGTCGTTGGCCGATGTTGCTGACGTTTCGGTCAAATACAATTTGGCCAGGTCACTGCGGACTGTTGGCAAAATTACAGAACAGAACCAAGCACGGCAGGCAGCAAAAAATGGAGGGAAAAAACATGTACCGGCGGAAAAAAATGGGCAAAACATTTCCTGATCGAATCAAAGCAAAGTTTGCACAAGAGTTGCACGAATCGAGGCAAAAACGACAAGTGCAAGAGTGGAAAACTTCAGTCAGCCAGAAGGTAGGGGAGGACTCGATTGGAAAGCAGGGATGCATATGAGTACGGAACCGGGCGACCGGAGCCTGACACTGAAGTTGATGGGTTAATGCCATTAGACGGCATTGATTTGATTGGCGTTGATTGGGAAATGCCATCAGCGCGGCGGCCGAGCGGCCCGAGGTTTCCTTATCCGGCAGCCAATTCTGCGGCTTTAAGCCCCCACTGCGTATACGTAATGCTCTGAAGTTAACATCCAACAAGCAAATTTGTATAGTCACACCTCATCTTAAAATCAAACTAACATTTTCATTATTAAATACAGAATTCCTTAGACTTTTATTACATCCAAAACATTAAGGACTTTCGGAGAAACATAAAGCATTTCAAGTGTTCCCTTGACAGAGATCACGCATACGCACCGTTTGACACGGTACTCGACGCTTATGATTGCCGCGCTCTCAGGCCGGTATTAAGTTGATTTATATGCACATCAATCGTGAAGCGTGGAAACTTGATTAAATTTCTGCCATCTCATCTGGCGAGTGGCTTCGAGTGGAACACGCACATTCCTCATTTATCTGGGGAACGAAGGACGTTGCCACTGGCTACCTGGGCATAGTTATTGCCTCTGATTGATTTGGAATGATTAGGAATGAAAGTGTGTATGCCTGAGATATGATATAAGTTTTCGGGATATACATTACACATAGACCTGGGCTCAAGCGAGAAGTACACCTAAGTCGGCAGCTTATGCTTCAAAATTTAGCTCGACACTTTTTTGTGTGGAAAATCCAATAAAGTTTCGTGCACGGAAAAAGTGCAAGAAGTTTGCTCATGTCGCGCACTTTGGCTTTCTTGCCAAGAAAACACATTTTCCGGGGGATACAAAATGGGAAACGGTGAAAAAAGAAAAGCTAAGGGTGTGAAATATGTTGCTTGTACATAATTTTTTGTGACTTCACACCCTGGCTCGGGGTGTGTGCGTTTGGGTTGTGGCTTTCAAGAGTTTGCTTCATTTGCCTTTTGTCGCCTGCTGTCAGACGTCGAGGAAATCCACTAGCACTCTCAGTCCGGCTCCATTTCCGGACCCCAATCCCAGTCCAAGCTAGAGTCCCAGCCCCTTTGTCCCTGTTTGTTTCTCTTTCTCAGTTTACCAGTTTCCCAGCTTGACATGCAACTGACAGCCGCTGGTGGAGCCTTGTTGGTTGCATTTTCATTGTCACTCAATGTCGTCAGCTGCCATTTGATGTTCCATTATGTATATGCATTTATATATTTTTTATCCCCACCTCCGGGGAAATGGGCATAAAATTTACTGCATCATAATTCCGAGTCCCACAAGCAGGGGTAAGGCCATAATATTGATGAGGCTTTGAGGCTTTCGGGTTGGAGGAACGTGACTGGGCGCTCTGCCTGATTCCCGAACTGGTGCGAAATTTGTGAAATAAGCCGGAAATCGCATAAAAATCAAGCAGCCAACCGCTGCTGCAGTTGCCACGACTGCGTCTCCAGGGCAAGGATTTCCACGTTGTTTGCCAGGACAATGAATGAGAAGGAGCCGGGATGTGCAGTTGGATGTGGATGGGGATGTGGATGTGGATGTGGATGTGGCTGTGCCTACTCGAACGAACGTGCTGAGCCTGAAAATATGGCCCGCATTCGATCGGAAAACTCTTTGCTCACAGCCTGTTAGCTACTGCGGCTGATTTAATTTTGAGTTCATTTCGCAGGCAACAAATAGAAAATAAATCGTTCAACGTTTGGCCAGCCCGAAGCTCTTTGGCGCCCTTATCGCCGGCAAAGCTCTAGCTCAGAGCCTATTCCCTGCACTCTTAGCCCCGAATTCCCCCTTATCCCCTGGCAGATAAATCTGCACAAAAGCCAAAACTCCAGGCGATGGCGATGGCGGCACAAAAACAATAAAAATTGCTACAAAACGTCGCTGGGAAGATAAGCCAGGAGATGGATAGGGCGGTGCCTGGTGGCTGTAGCGGTGGCTGTGGCTGTGGCTGTGGCTGGTGGCTGCTGGTGGTCTATCAACTCAGCCACGTTAAGCGATAAAAAAAATGGTTGCCCATAAAAAGGCAAAAGATAAAATGCGACCGACGGACAGACAGACAGACAGTTTGGGATTCCGAGCAAACAAACAAACAAACGCGCCGGGCGACATTCCATTCCTTCCCGCCGCAAAAATCACTGCCATGCAAGTTATCCTTGAGGCTAAACTCACACACACACACACATGAAGGGATAAACACTCCAGCACTCTTGCCCACTCACACTCTTAGGGATGAAAAATGTCTTCATCTTGCTGTTCGAGATTGAGTTTTGCAATTGTCGGGAAGAACACTTGGATGTAGTTACATGCCCAGTGTGGATAGTTGCCGCAAAGATGTGGGGCTTGAGACAAAGCTCCACTTGGCGATGATCTGGGACTGAGCGGGAATTCAACTAAACTTATCATGTGAGTTGGAAAAATGTTTCAGATGAATCAGATAAGTTGGAAGATTTCCTCATTGAAATTAAACAATACAACCATTTACTACGCCTTGCAAAAAGTTTTTTTTTCTTTCCAGCTAGAAAGGGAGAAAGTCTTGACTTAATAATATTAAAACCTGAATGTTCTCATTTTTTTAAATGAGAAATAATAGCAAGACTTTTAACGGAAACTATTTTTATGCTAAAAGAGACTTATTTTGGTATTGCGTTATGTAAATTTATATATATTTACTCGGAATCCTCACATTTCAAATGTATTAAATTCTTTGTTATTACAAGAATGGTGCCAAGTGCTATTTAAATTGCCACACACCTCATTTAGAGTGTGGCAGCTGTTTCAATGAATCAATTTGGCAACTGAAGTTATGACGTAGTTTAGCATTAAGTGCAAAGCTGTTGCAATATTCCATGCATTTTGCAAATCAACATTCCTTAGCAGCATTATTATTATGACATCCTGTCTCTGCCGGCTCATGCAAACTTAATTAAATAGCAACTTATGCGATTATAGGAGATACCTCTCGGAGTGTGTTGCGAAGTCATCTGCATTCTTATGGGAATAGTTTCCTGAGCATTCCTGAGCTCCTGCAAGTGCCTCACTCATCCCTCTTATAGTGGTGCTGGTACGATGCTTCCTGCATTGGCCTCCATGTTCATTTTATTATTTGCTTAAATAATTTAAACAATTATAATTGTCTCTGTAGATTCGTCGTCCTTCGTCGCTTCGGCTGGCTAATGACATTCCAGAGTGAATTTATCCCTGTCATTGTCGTCGAGTCGAATGGCGTATGCCAATCTAGCATCCGCAGTTTCATACCCCTATCCCCCGATTGGATTAGTTATTCTGGGCATTTTAAGTGCTCTGGTATTTTGTGTTTAATCTGCACATTTGTTGCATAATTCATGGCGCCACGTCGCAAAATGAAACTGAAATTGCAACTGCCCCGCCAGAGCGATTGTAGTTTGTTTTTGTGTGCACTCTGCGCTGAGTGATGCTGTGTTTGTGGCCCCATCACCATCTAACTCCACAGCTCTACGGGCCATCATCTCTCCAATGATTTGAATTTTAAATGAAACTCTCCTCGCCCCGCCCTGGGCTCCCTTTGGCCATTTGTTATATTTACGCAATTTATTTAACAGCCAAAGATCAAAGCAAATTGCACAATTGGCCACCAGTCGGATGAAGTGTATTCCAGTGTTTCCAATAGTTTTTTTAAGGCAATTTTCTCTCACGCTGAGTGTTGTCAAACAGAATTTATTTGTCAATAAAGCTGTCACTTCATTACGCGCATTGTCCTGCGTTCTGGTCCTGCCTTCAGCGCGGTGCTCCAATAACTCACTCTGCAGTGGCCCCCGAGCCCACCCCTTTACACCACACCCTTTTCGGGTGCCTCTGTGCATGCAAACCATTTAACAATGGCGTCCAGAAATATAAACTTGGATTACCGAAGGCGGCGGATGAGTGTGGGAGTGGCTGCGAGCAACGTCGGAGCTGCAACAATACCCACCTGCTTGCAGGCCCCCATCCTTCCTGTCTGACATTAATGAATTTGCCGCTGTCAATATGGCCAACTACCAACTACCAGTGGCAACGGGTGGTGGGATCCAGGCGGGTCCAGGGAGCGACAGTGGGGGGCACTGCATAAAAACAACAAACGGGCGGGACCGTGCTTCCTGCAGGATACCCGCCGCCGCCATGTTATATCCACACTGCCTGACGAACCGGACAAATTCCGGGAGCGAGTCCGGGCTGCGTTTGCCGAAAAATGTTCGCATTACAATTTTCATTTTTGATGTCTATTGACAGAGCAATGCGCGGGGAACACGGAAAGGGAAATGGAAAGGGAACAGGACGCAGAGAGGATACTAGCTGTCATCGCAATTGTCGGCCAGCCAATAAAAAATGTTATTTTCAACACTCACTACGAGAAGGGAGCAGCTTAATTTGATGACAAATTGATTGTAGAAATAAAACCTCTTAAAATAGGACTGTTTAAAATTTAATATTGAATATCCCTAAATTACAATTTTTCCGAAATTCAAGATTTCTATTTTAAAGACACATTTATACCTTGCCCAAATGTTTTCTAATTCAGAGCTTACATATACTGACTCCTTCCTGATTCGCTAACCAAACAACACCTCTCCTTTCTTTCTCCTTTTTTGGCATCCTTCTCGATTTTGTGTATCCTGCTGCATTTTTATGCTATTCGAACTATTTGGTCAATATGTTGGGGATAAGAGCGTAGGTGTGCGGACTCAATTACGCGCTTGTTTGCGCCGATATTTGTGCAATAAAAACTCAATTGGATGGCCATTGGCCTTCGTATCCACCCCGTCTATGTGCTCGATTCAGGTTCATGGACGATTTGGGTAAAACTTTAAGCTATATTCAGCAAGCTGGCGTTAACAATCGTAACTTAAATAACTTGTTAATCACGACGCTGAAATCATGGGAAATTAAAGCCAAATATTTATACGTGAAGATTTTAATTTAATTCAATTGCAAGTCAGCAAGGAAGAAAATTAAAATACGGAAAAACGCAATTTGCCTGCTGCTGGCCATTTCGGAAATGCAGTAACAAATGAAGTAATTAATTTCAATTAATTTGCCCGACCGAGCAGAAAAAGCAGAATAAATAAAAATAAATATGCGGAATATTTCAAATGCATTTGCAACTCTTTTATTTGCACCCAATCAAGTATTCCCCGGGCTCCGCAAACATTTGCCTCAAGTTGCAGTTTATGAATAAATCACTTGTCAATACCCGCTCCCCCTCGAGTCGCTAATTAAAATCATCGACTCCTAACCCCAACTTGAACTCTGGGGCAGAGGAGCCCGACCTCTGGCCCAACTAATTTCGAAACCAGATTTCAGATTCCAATTTGCAAATCAAATTGGCAGTCGTCAAAGGGGCGGAAATTTCACCTTTCAACTTTCAGGAATCATTTTCGTTATAAAGTCGTAATTTTCTTTTTTTTGTGAGAAGCAAAAGTTTTATTTGGTTCAATGGACGTTCAAAGTATTTAACGAAAGTCGCGAAGTTTCTCAGTTTAAATTGGTGGGTAGGAAAGAAAGTATTCCTTATTGAATTTCAATAAACTTTTTTAGTTTTTCGTTAACCTTTTATATGGGCTGAGACACAAATAAATGTATAGTATTGATTTTATTCATTTATTTCCATATTAAATCCGCTTATTTTCACCTAACGAACTCTGCAATAATGTTACTATTGTAATCTCTTTGAATTGGATTTCTGTATTACAAAAAAGCAGTTCGACTTATTTAATTAAAAGGTTTACAATGTAGGTAAGGGATTTATGCAATTTAATTGCTTACAATATGAATAGTTTTTTCCTAGAATTATATATCAAATGAACTCTTTTTTGAAAGTAAGGAGCAATTGTTTAGAATTATATTAAATTTAAATTAAAACGAAAATGTCTATTCAGGCTGCTGGTATCAAAGAATATAAAGCCAATTTATAATTGTTTCAGAGATACCGAGAAATAAAATAACATGGTATGTGTGGATTTGTTGAAATCTCTGGCGTAATTCGTGGTCTTTTCTGTAGAAGAAGCTTTTGGGCTCCCACCTTGGAAGAGATCTTTATTATGAAAATAAGTGAGAGCTAATCGCCTTTTGCGCTGGAATTACAACCATGATCCCTATAATTGGGACCAAAAACAATTCGCTTTAACAAGCTCTTTAAACGCTTTGCAAACTGTTATGAATCCGGTATGCGTTTCAGCTTCCAACAGCTCCCGAGCATAAATATTAATGTGGCAGCTGAAGATTCTCTCTTGTTAGTGCTGGCCGTGTTTTTCCGGCTATTTTCCAGCAACACCTACACACTCACACTCGCACACCCGCCTGTTCATATAAATATTCATACTCCCGCACACACACTCACACCAGCACATGGCTTTGCCTTGGCGTTTGCATTTCATTAGCCAAAGTGGCATTGTCTGTGTGTGAGCGAGCCTCATCTTCGCCCCACCTACCTCCCGTTGGCTCAAAAATAGAGCACATTTAGCAAACAACAGCAAAGCACAAAAAAAAATTCACACACACACACACACACAAAGCTGAAAAAACGGTAGAAAATGCAAAGTATCCAAATAGACTGAAGGACACTTGAATCCTTGTGTCCAAGTGTTTCTGTCCTTCTCTGCAGCTTCGAAAAAATATGCTAAGCGCTGGCTATTGCCCATCCCTGTCTCCCCCACTCTCTCTCTCTCTCTCTGTCCCCCAAGTGCCCGCTGAAGTGTCTGCCAGTGTGTTGGTGTCTCTGTATTGTCACACGCTGTCAAACCCGTTTTAGCCCCAAGTCAGTTTGAAGCACTGCCCCATCTCGTATCCCCGCATGCCATATCCCCAATACCGTATACCGTATACCGTATACCATATACCATATACCCCTTCTAACGCTTTTATTTTTAGCCAAGCGGCTAATTGTGAATGACAAGCGGGAGGGGGTGTCGGGGATTAGATGCGTGTGCACATCGATGGCAGCTCAAGTGGGTGTAAAAACTGCTGTGCCCCTGCGTTTCGAGGGGACTCACATTTATCTCTATAAATAGTCCCCCGAAAAGGCCTTGAAAAGCACAGAAACGGATGGAAATTTAAGCCAAAAGCTGTTGCAGCTGGGCCAGCAGATCCTGCTGCAAGTTTAAGATTCCCTTTGTTTCCGTTTGGCCACCTGCCAACTAGCTAATAAAGTTCCCCAACAATGGCAACAAGAAAATAAATAAAATTAGAAGAGAGTCGCCGGGAATTCTGAAAAGCGAGGGGCGAAAAGTTTTCTCTAATTTGCGGTCGCTTCGTCCTGCCATAAAACCAGCAGCCGCAAGAACCACCTCAAATTTGGTTGCCAAAAAGAAAGCCAAAGAAAAAAATGATAAATTTCACAAACTATAAGAGGAAGTGCTTCTTTTACTTACACCTTTAAGTGCTTTTGGAAAAAAGGTTTTCACTCAACTGAATATATAACAGCATCTAATAGGCAAGACTTTTTAAGGAAATTATTTCATTAAAAAATCGTTAATTAATGCACAATTTTTACCAACAAATATTTCATTATACTAAGGATCAAAACAACTTATAAACAATTCAATTGGGCCACAAGGCAATCATATATCTCGCATCAAAATACAGAACAAAATAACTTTTAGATGAGTAAAAACTTTGAAAAAAATCAATAACAAAAATATAACTTGCTCCTGATATTCAATTTTTCTCGACCTCAGCAAAATGTATTATGTAAATTGAGATAAATTCTTTTCGATTGACTTGGGCAATTTACATTTTCCCTCGATTGTTTGTCTAACAAAATTAAGTTTGCTTTAGATATTTATATTGGGCCACGACAAATCAGCAATTCAAATAGTTATGGACAGATCAGGCCACAATGGCCACTGACAATACGCCTCCGACTGCCACGATAATTCCTCGCCCAAGCCCAATGCACTTAACCTGACCGAATGTGTAAATAACATTTATAAATATTTAATTACATATTTGTGGAGCAACATTCTGGCGGACAACAGCTTGACAACAATTCACAGGGCCGATGTTTAATTGTCATCCTGACACACGCACACTGGCGGACACATTGGCTCTGGATAATTGTCAGCTCTTCAATAATTCAGTTGGAATTTCATTGTTGTTTTGCGGTAAATGCGAAATGAACTCCTACAAGGATGCAAAAATGTTTATATTGTCTGGTGTCCTCGGTGGCCTGCTTAAAAATTGATATCATCAAAATTGTTTGTGCAATAAAAATGTTATTTTCTAGCGACAAAACTAATTATCAAAAACAATCAGCCGGCAGCAGCAGCAACAGAATCAATTTGTAAAGGGAATATGCAAATGTTTTGCGCCAACCCACAAGGCTGCAACGAAGCGAATTGGGACAAGTCATTAAACAGCCGCATTGAAGCAAATTCTGGAAATAAAAGCGAACTGCCAAGTTCCTTTCTCCCATTTTTCCTTGCACTTGAAGCAAAGCAAAGCTTTTGAACTGGCTTTGATTGAAAAGCCGCAGCGCTGCTTAGGTCAACATTATTTATTTAAGCGGCAGCAGCAGTAGGAGCGGGGCGGAGCGTGTTTAATATGCGTGCCCTGTTGTTTGGTCAATCGGAGCAGAACAGGACATGCCGGAAAAGTAACGAAAGTAGTGCAGGATGGGCGCTCGTTAGCCGGAGGATAACCAAAAAGATGGCTCAAATCTGGCACAGCCAGAGTGGGAAGAGTGGACACCGAAAGAGGCAGAGACAGCGATGTCAGTTAGAGCATATCCTAGGCACGTAGTCCGTGTCCTCCTTTCTCTGTCTCCGTGATTGACCCAAAAATGCGATGATTCGTTTTGATTTTTCACTCTGTTCCCAGCTTGCCAGAAAATTGAAAACAAAAATGTGTGGCCCGTGGCAAACTTTCGAATTGGCCCAAAAACTCAAGGAGAGCGAACAAAGGACGCTGCGGCATCCATCGAAAATTATTAGTTTGCGGAGCTAACAAGTTTCCAATTATAGTTCACAATTGGCTGGCAAAAATAATATGGCTTTAATTAGCTGTAGAAGCAAAACGCTGTTGATCAGCTCTAAACCTGCCAGTTAACACCTGCACTTCAACACCTGTAAGACCCACACACAGACGACGCACGACCAGCTTAGCACAGTTTTCCCATTTCCATGTCCCTTGTCCCTTGTCCCTTGTCAGCCCCCCTTGGCGCACACACTCTATCTCTTTTTTACCCCTGCGGCCTGCCACAACATACTTTTGGCATAATAAATTAGCTTCTCCGGTTGCTGCTGCTCCTGCTGCTACTCCTGCCGCTCCTCCACCATCGCCCTTCTCCTCCCGGCACTGCGGCAACTTCAATCTTAATTAACTGATGTCGACGCAGTTTACAGTTATCCAGCAGTAGCGAGTGTTGCTGTTGCTGTGGCAACATATCACGTATACGCAGCATATGCATTTTGTTAGACGACACTAAAGTTGCAATTGCTGGCAGGACAAGACAACAGGAGTAAGCTCTGCTAATGAACATCATCAGGCCGTCGGAAATTCCGAAATTACCTTAAAATAGATATGAAAGTCGGCAGGCGTAATTAATGACATAACTTTCTGGTATATTGTGTAAACGGCGATTACCCGTCGGAGTGTATATTAAATGACCAAATTATTGTTTGCAATTTAATTAAAGTAATGATAGTAAATTTCTGTCCCAATAATAAACTTTGCAGAAAGTTTCCCATTCATTTGGCCATTTATCTTAATCCTTTCCTCCTCTCCCATGCCTTCCATTCACTGCAAGATCTTTCACTTTGAATAATGGTTCTTGTCAAATTGCCTGGATATTTATTTCTTGGAACAAAGGAAAAAAACCCTCTTTACTTTTGTTTGCATAGGATTTCTCCATTGTTTTGTCATTTGTCGCTCCTGGTTCTCAATTTTTTGCTACTATTTTTCTTTTGGTTTCATTCCTTTCTGCTCCGCTGGCGGAAACAATTTGTTTTGTTTGGTTACCTTGGCCTAAACGCTGAATTGTTTGCTAATACTTTTGTGCTGAAGGCCTTGTCCCGTTTTTCACGTAGCGATTGCCAAAGGGGAATAGCCGACCCCCTGAATACCGTAGTTAGTTCATTGCAATTACAGAAGATCCCATAAATTAGGGGCAGCTGCTGCTGAGAGGGAAGACTTCTCTTTGGCTCGCTTCATAATTAATAAGCTAGGATAACTGACACAACACCAAGGCACTAGAGCCCGTTGTTCCCCAAAAAGTATGCAACGGCATCGCCCCGGAAAAGTCATCGCTCATTTGTTATTTAATCTTTGTCCGGCCAAGGACTCAGGTCTGCGTAGCCCCCTACACCCGCTGGCAAGTGAAAGTGTTAATGAGTTTTAATTATTAAAATTTTGAAGTTGCTGGCGCCGCTGCTGCTTCTGTTGCATTTTTAAGGGCGGGAGGGTTTTATTTATAGATATTATGTATTTCATGGAGTATCCTCCGCTCCCTCCGGCCCCTTGGCTACTTTTGCCTTAACTGCAGCAATTCCCAGTTCTCATAAAATGGGTTTCCTGGGTTTATCTTGTTATAAATTTTGGTTGTTTCCAAACTGCCAAGCCAGGCAGCAGCGACAACAACACCAACAACAACAGCGATAATAACAACAAGTATATTTTGCTGCTGGCAACAAACTTTTGTCAGCCAGTGTATGAAATTCGGTGACTTTTAGTTTGTATGTGGGTGTATTTGTGTGTGTTGCAAATAATTTGCAATCAAAAGTTGCCGGCTACGAAAATTCTCAGCCAGTGTGTGTGTGTGGGGGGGGGGGTGTGTGGCATGGCCTTTAGCTATTTGTCTCACTCACTGTCTCTCACCCGCTCTGTTTACAAATTTTCCCATTCCGATTTCGGGTTAATTTGTAAAATAAGCTAAAATAGCATCAGAGATGTGCACAAGGGAAAATAGCTTTAAACGTGATATTAAATATGAGTAATAGCGAATTTAAAATATAATTTTCATTACTTAATTTTAAATACATCAAAGAAATACTTAATGTTCCTTAATGATGAAACGGAATTGGGACATATTTAAATATCGCGGATATATCTTCCCTTTTCTCATTGCACCAACTTTAATTACTTCTTGTGGATCGCTGTGTATGATGTTGTTTTTCTGACAATTAAAATATTAGTTTTGAGCGGGGCTTATGCCAAGATTTGGCCAACACAAATAAACTTTAATTAAATGCAAAATGGCGACAGGCGCTAATTATCCGCAGCACCCCCGCGATTTTCTTGTTAAAGAAAAGAGATTTGCAAAAAGAAACCAAACAAGCCGGGAGGGGACCCAAGAGAGAGCAAAGGCAAGAAAACAAGCTTAAACAATGGCTGGAAGCTGAGCTAAAGCCAAAGGCAAAACAACAACAAACCAAGGCTAAGACAACAGCCGAAGGAACAACGACAAAAAATAGTAAGATAGTGAAGAGATTAAAACCTCGACCAGGCTTAATTGAGCGGAGAAGCGGGAGGGCCGAGCAGTCCACATCGCGTATACGCGATGTTTGCCCGACGCGTGAGCTAAATGCCAAAACCGAATGGCAGCGCGAAAAAAGCCAAGGAACAAAACGTTTTCCACATTGCGATGCAGTGGCAAAGAAAAGAACTGCTGCATAGACAGGGAGAGAGAGAGGGACACAACTGCAGAAAGAGACAGGCAGCAGAACAATTTGCAATTCTTGTTTATCCTTTCACTGACTTCAGTTCACATTTTGCATGCAAAATGCGGCAAAGCAACTGCAGCGCAACATCAATGCCGACGAAGAATGAAACAACAAAAGACGGCAGCTACAATGAACACAACAAGAGTCAAGCCACATGCATTCATTCATTCGGTTTACTCATTTAGTTGCAGTTCTTTTCTCTCACAGCTCCATTCCTTGTGGCACCAACAATTGAAGATAACACACTGAAAATGTTCGGTTTGCTTACTTAATCAATTCATACAAAAAGTATATTCTACTCTCTTAGAAAATAATATTAAAAATATCTTAAATATATTATTTAATAATCATCCGATTAAATTAAAATCGAAACTAGTTAATTGGTATGTTTTTCTCAGTGCTCCTCGGCTTACTGTCGCTGCTGTGGCACTTGAAGATTTGCCTGCGATGCTGCTGTTGTTGCCACTATTATTGTTATTATTGTTGTTTCGCAGGGAGGAGAAAGCAAAGAAAAGCTAAGCAAACACAAGTAGCTGGCAACAATAACAAGAGCAGCACCAACAATACAACAATAACAAATTGTAACATAAACTTTTTGCCGCTGGCATTTCAGTTGACTAAATGCTCGACTTAATTGGCTAACAGTCGAGGGTAGGGCAGAATAAGGCGAACAAGAAAAATCTGAGGCATTGAAAACTATACTGCAGACTATTAAAAAGACTTTTGCCTGACCCGATTCAAAAGAAAAATACGTAAAATAAACTAAGCAGAAACTTGCGCGGACCTCCTTCAAGCCCGCCCTAAATGTGGTCAATGTAGTGGAAAAATCAGAAAAATCAGATATTTTTAATGCTGGAGAGAAATAAATAACTTTTTGAAACAAACAAATGCTCATTAAATACTAAATAAATAACATAAGAAAAACATAATAATGCAACTCAAATATTAGTAAAATTAAAATAACTAAAGCCTCACAATGCAAATAATTGGAAACATATTTGTTAATCGGAATATGTGGATTAATTTATGCATTAATTAAAGCAAATAATTTTAAATCTAATAAATAAAATCGCTAACGGGCAGTTCAATTATATGCTTTTTATGATATTTCCTGTACAAATACTACAAAAACCAACCAGCTTCCATCAATTGACTTTTAAAATAAATCAGCATCAATCAAAAAGCTGCCGCTCGTTTTCACCCATCCTCCCATTTCGTTCTCTAATTTTCTCGCAATTCCCCATTCGCTGGCTTATTCGTTTTTGCATTCATCAATTGCAATTTAATTGCCAACTATTTATAGAAAATAAAAGCGATTGAAGCGATGCTGGTGGCTTTGTGGAAATGCCGCCAAACGATAAAAATCAGCAACAAATCAGCTTAAAAGTTGTTCCACAGCCCCAGCATGGAAATATGTTAATTTGCTAAGGCTAAATAGTTTCAGCGCTGGCTGTAACACGTTCAAGTGCTGTTTGGAGGCTACTTTGGTTGATTTTTGAATTGTTTGATTTTATATGCCATTGCCACGCCCACGTCAGCGCTGAATGGGCGTAAGTGACTGGCTGCATTGCTCGTATATACAGTATATATATATTACTAAATAATGCCAGTGTTCGTATTGCTGTCATGCGTAATTACTGTTAGTCAACACTCGACTACCAAGTGATTTATAATGCTTGTTATTCGCACTGTTTATGTTGGCCCAGCAATGTTATACATAAGACAAGGTCAGCTGACACTCCATTCGCCACAGTACTCCTATGAGGACAACGCTGCGTATGCGCAATGTATGACAACTGTAGCTAAATCACCAAAGTTGGTACATTTATATGCGGGCAGGGAGACGGGAAGAAAAGCAAATGGAATCGAGCATAATTATAAACAAAGTTTGGCTAAGGAATATAAACTGACAAGGGGTTGTGTTCAGAGGGGAAGTGGCAGGCATTGCGGCAAATGAAAGAGTCAGAGGCTGGGGACTTTAACTTCTTGGCAACAAACAGCAAACCGCAAATAGCAAACACAAACACATACCAAGTCGAGGCAGAGGGGGGAGTGCATGTTCAGCAAGCCAAAATCAGAGCCAAGTTGCAAGGTTGACCAACAGACAACAGCAGCCACAGCAACAACAATTCTACTGTATTTAAATGGATTTTGGCAACGAGAGTTAGACAAACCCGCAAAGAGCGACAACAACAACGACAACATCAGATGCAGATACAGATACGGGAATACGGAACACCCACAGCATCGAAATCAGCTTCAGAAACCAACTTGAAAGCGGAAAGGCACTGAGAGAAACACTATTTAGTTACAAGAAATAAGGAGTTATCTTTATAGTCTTCGCTTAACTAACCGTGAATCTTAGGTAACATTAGAACATCTTAAGAGCCAGGGAATTAAATTTAATATTATAAACCTAATCTGAAATATTCACACCTAATGAAATGGAAAATTTGAAAGTTATATTACAACTTAATCCTTTAATCATTTCGCTCAGTGATTCGATATAATGTCCCTTGCATGTGTTGGCCAAAGTTTGCATTTGAAGTTGAGAGTTGGCCGCCGGAGTTGGAGTTGCAATTGCAGTTGAAGTTGCCAAAATACTAAATGTCTATCCGCAATGGCCACAAGCGCACACAGGCGAAATCCAGAGATAAACCAATAGGGGGAGTTGTGCCCAGGGGAAAGGGAAATAGGAGAGTCAGAACTCAAATAAAAATAAATAAAAACTTCAGCATCTTCTCCCCACTCGCCTTGAGTTAATTTGCACTTTTCGGGGCATTTAATAATTGCATTTCAATTGCCATTAGCTGGAAAGCCTTTTAACTCCAACACCAGTGGCCCCCTCGGCCGGCTCCCCCTAATTAGGCTGCTTGGCTGGCTGGCTTTTCCACCCGCAGACTCATTATTGCCTTCAATTAGCCCGGTCCGTGTGGCAGAAACCGCTTACTGCATAAAAATTAATTTAAATTGCTATTTAACTGACCATGCTAAGGCTTTTCCTCAGCCAGCCGCCTTGGCTTTCTTTCCGTTTTCCCCTGAACACAATCAATTCCTTGTTTTCGGCGGGGTTTGGGTTTTTTTCTGCCGGACTTAAGCTAATTAATTTGCGAGCATTTCTGCTGCCTGCCAAGGACAGGACAGAGCCCTAAAAGATTAGCTGCTGCTCTTGTTGATGTTGTTGTTCCTTATCCTGTTCCTGATGCACTTGAACCGTCCAGAGGTAGACGGTTCCCCAACTCCACTTAAACTCAATATGCGTGGCATGTAACAAACTTGTATCGCTTGTATTTTCCTTCCGCCAAATTCAAAACATACAAGGCCAGAGTTGGCAGTAGATTACAGAGCAGGAACCGCAAAAAAAGAAGGTAGATGGCAATGATAGAACACGTTTTAATTTAAACAACACTCACGAAGAGGGTTGAAAGTGCGCTCCGCTGGGAGGGTAGGAAAATACAAGCAGCTGGAAAAGAGATAAACTTTACTGTCGTGAAACTTGGATATATTAAACTGCTAATAGTTTATATGAGCAGGTTGCAAATATGTGCTTTTGATAATAGGTTTTGTTCAAAACTAAGGAAGCAAAGAAATGAACTCGAAATAAAACATCAGGGCTTAAATGTATAAACGAATGAAAACGAAATAATATACAATTTTTCAACAAAATTGTGCACTTCTTGAATACTTCTGTGATTAAGAAGTTAATTTCTTTCTCTTGCTGTTTAAATATTTCCCTGCGCTTATGCCATTAAATCTTTTGTTAAGATATGGAAGAACATAGAGCTCTTTCCTTTAACATTTCACCCTTAGGCTAATGATGATTTTCATTTCGCTCGCAACAAAGTAAATTTACTCTCTCAGCACAAAATGTACTCCCGAAAAAACGGAGTGAAAATAAACGAAAAAGGTGAGAATACAACCTAGTTCCACACATTCAACATCGCTCAGAGTAACGCTTGCCACCTCAGCTCAAACATTTTCGCCTAGGTGTTAAAAATAAAAAGCTGTCAGAGCTTGGGACTCATTTAGTCCCTGCAGCACACTACCTGGCTCACCTGCCGCCGCTCCCCTTTATCCGCCCTTGGAATCACCCTGCCACTGCCCCCACCGCAGCCCCCAACAAGAGTCACGTCTCTAGCGTTGTCATAATGAATTCAGCGTTTATGGCGCTTATTCCATTTGGTTTCATTATCAGTATGTACATGTGACCCCCCACCAGGCCCCTATGTGTGCGTGGTGGAAGGGTCGTGAACCCTGCGGCTGGGAGGAGAGGGGATGAGGATAGAACAAAAGCGCATTACACGCATTCGAAGTTGAAAATTGGGGCTGGCACACAACGTGACAGTTCCAACTTAATTACGTAATCATAGGAAATTGGTTTTTGTCAACTAGCAATCATCTAACCATTCTCTATCTATTTCGCATATTTGCAGGTCCGCACACTGTTCGTCAGCGGCTTGCCCATGGACGCCAAGCCGCGCGAGCTTTATTTGTTATTCAGAGCCTACGAGGTAAGTTTGATAACTACTTGGGGAAAAAAAGATATATAAAACCACATTCTTTCACTAAAAACAGGGCTATGAAGGATCTCTCTTAAAAGTAACTAGCAAAAATGGCAAAACTGCATCGGTAAGTAAAGTTTTTTTAAGTGTTTCTGTATTTATGCCCTTGCAGTCAGAAGCTTATAACACTGTGAAGGAGTCATTTCCGATCCTATAATTTTTATATTTTATTTATCAGCATAAACAGGAGAAAAACCTTTACCAATTTTTAAAAATGTTATATTGTTTTTTTCTTAAATTTTAAATTAATTATGCAGATTTGTTTACCTAATAAAAACTAACATAGGAGAGCTTTACAAATTAAAATTAAATGATTTTTGGCTTAGTTTTGAATTTTTTAAAGTTTAATTTGTTGAAAATAATTGTCATATACAAATTTCGATATATATAAAATCACAGAATGTATATCTTTTAAGCAAGCTGCAAGGGTATATAAACTTAATCTTTCTTAAGTCAGTTTCCGGTTTGTTTAATTTAAAATCTATTAAGTTTTAAGTATCTCTGATTGTTTTGCATTCTCAGAATAATTTTTTAAATTATATTCCATAAAATAGAACATATTTTCATAGAAAAAATTCTTTAATCATTTATCTGTAATATTTTCCACAGCCCGTTGGCTTCGTGACATTCCATACAAGAGCTGGAGCTGAGGCCGCCAAACAGGACCTCCAGGTAATTATTAACACTAAGTCTAAGCCCTTCTATCACATGCCTTGTATAATCGAAGGAAAACCAACATATCTTAGCCGATTTTTTGTGTCAGACAACACAAGAAAAGTCCGATAATGATTACAATCAGTGACAGCAAAAAACCAAACACACTCTTAACAACAACAAACTGTAAAGCACTTCAAAATGAAATGTACTGAAAAACAACAATTAAAATACTTGTATACTCGTATTGCCTGGCTTAAATACCGTTAGGTCCCTGTCGCCGCTGCTCAAAAATCGAGCCTCAAGCTCCTTTGCATCACCCCACAAAAAAACCAAAAACCAAATAAATCAAGAAATACAAAAATAGCAAAAACTATAACCAATGACATCAAAGATCCACACGAACACGTGCTTGCATTTGAAAAGAAATCAACTTTGACATGTCACTCAATCGCATTAAGTGTTTCCCCTTCTGTCTAGCTCTTGCTATCCCGCTCTCCAACTATCTATCTCTCTCTCTCTCTCTCTCTTTCTATCTCTCTGTGTAACTTCTCCCTCTCTATGTCTCTCAAACTTCTCAATGAGTTACCTATCTTATTGTTTATGGTATTTGCATCTCTTCCCCCTATTATTTGCTCATTCTACCAAAACTCTTTGACACGCAGAGAACACACACACACACACACGTAAACCGATACACTCATCACACCCACACCCACTCCCACACACACACTTTCATCTCTGGCAAAAACTCGGCAAAATGGCAAAAGCAAAAAGCACCAACAACCAGAAAAGCAACAAAATGAAAGCAACGACTCAAGCCTGTGGTGCATGTTCCCCCAGCCACGCCCCCAAGAAAACCACCCCGCCCTGTGGAAGAGCACAGTTCAGTTCTAAGAATTTCAAGTAATGATCCCTTCAGATTTTAACAGTTCTATAAAATAAATTAAATAGTGTTTGTAGTTATATACAAAACTATTTTTGTAAAAGCAAGTAATTCTTAGGCATTTGTTCAAATAAATTTACAATGAAAGTTTGAAGAAATACCAATACTGTCTTGCATTCAATTTTGGTTAAAAAAATTTAATAATTAATAAACAAATACAATTTGAACATTTAAAAGTAATTTTCATGAAGATTTAAACAGGTTTGACCACAGGGCAGACATATAAAAATGGGTTATATTCGGAAAATATTTATGAACCTGTAATTTAATTCAAATAATTTTCATATAGAGTTTATGAAGAGAATAGTCCACCATGCTCAATCCATTTCTTGCCTTTGTTTTTAAATCCAGTTAAAAAAAACATTACACATCGCCAAGACCAAGACCAACTGCCGCCACTAACCCGTCCCAAAACTCCGTCTACAGAGCAGGCACCATGCAATACAAACTCTACGTTGAATGTCTCCTGACCCCACCCTCAAGCAATATGTTAGATCTCTCCTGAGAAAATATATATATAAATCTACCACCAAGTTTTTTAACGTCACTTTTACGCGACATTCAAAATTATTTTTGGCGAATTGTTGCAAAATAAGACCACATGTAAAGTCTCTCCCAAAACTTTTGAACTTTGCTGAAAGAAAATGAAAAAAATTACCTAAAAAAGAGAATATACAAACCGCTGTATTTTGATCTGATCATTTACAGCAGGGTGTACGCTTCGATCCCGATATGCCCCAAACAATTCGCTTGGAATTCGCCAAGAGTAACACGAAAGTGAGCAAACCCAAACCACAGCCCAATACAGCGACAACAGCCTCACATCCTGCATTGATGCACCCACTCACTGGACGTAAGTAAAAATGAAAAGAAAATCAAAAGAAAACCAAAATGAGATCTCGGCAGCTGCTAATTTCTTTAATTTCGTTTCGTTTCCTTTTGTGTATGTAGTTGATATTTATAAGAAACCAAATAACTATGTTTAAGGGTACAACAAAACCGAACCGAAGGCGTACTCGATAACGTATGCTGAGCACCTCCAACTATCGAACAACACAAAACACACTCTAACACACACACACCGACCACCCACACACCGATCTATCCAACAATTGAGCAGTTGATAATGTTAAATATTAAACAATGAGACAAGACCAAGCCAAAACTTGCTTCAAGTGCACACAACTTTATACATATCAGCAAAATATATATCGTAAATACTTTCGTATGCTATATCTACCGTATTAAATTGTTATCTCTGCATACTCGAAGTCGCTATTTATACATATATATTCCCAACTAGGTTACAGCCACAATAACTACAACAACTATATATATTGTACCGCACTTTGATCACTCGTAACACTTTGTGCAACTCACACACACGCTCAGCCATACACTAGAACCATACACTTAACAAAAAGAAGAGAAGAAAATAAACCAAAGATTTTCTAGGCCAACGGAGACTTCAGAAATTCCACAATATTAAACGTGTAATACTGTTAAAGAAGTTAGTTGACTCGCAAAGATGAAGCTATAAAATTATATTCAACCTTATGGCTCCCACCCTCAATTTCCACTTAAACGAAAGACTGAGACAACGAACTTTCAACATTTCAAAATTCAATTAAAAATTATTTTCTTGTTTTAAAACCCGTTCTCGTTCTTACCATTTTGATTTTTGTCAACTAAAACTGTGTTTAAATATTCCATTCTTACGTAGGCGATCTTCCATCTGACTTACCCCATCTATCTTCTTCTCGACTCGCAGATCTGGGCGGGCCCTTCTTTCCGGGCGGACCCGAGCTATGGCATCATCCGCTAGCCTACTCGGCAGCCGCCGCCGCTGAGCTGCCCGGAGCCGCTGCACTGCAGCACGCCACGCTAGTGCATCCGGCCCTGCATCCGCAGGTGCCAGTGCGCTCCTATCTCTGACTAAATACAGACAAAGTAATGGAGCAGCCTATGCATCAAGTAAGTTAATCAGGCCCAGTTTAGCCTCTGACATATTTAAAAGAAATGTCAGTTTAATATGAAACTTACAGAGAAGTAATGGGAGTGCCAAATAATTGATTCGTTGCCGTTTTCAGACTCAAATGACCATGCCGCCACATCATCAGACAACTGCTACTGCTATTCATCCCGGAGCTGCGATGGCTCACATGGCTGCCGCCGCGGCGGCTGCGGCTGCCGGCGGTGGCGGTGGAGCGGCTAGCGCCGCTGCCACACCACAGAGCGCTGCTGCGACGGCTGCCAACAATGTGGCTGCTGCCGCCGCCGCTGCAGCTGCTGCTGCTCAGCACCACCACTTTCTGTCTAGCCCGGCGCTGGCCAGTCCCGCTGGGTCCACGAACAACGCCAGCCACCCGGGAAACCCACAGATCGCGGCCAATGCGCCCTGCTCCACGCTGTTCGTGGCCAATCTTGGACAGTTCGTGTCGGAGCACGAGCTGAAGGAGGTGTTCTCTAGGTAAATTTTGCAGGACAAGCGCCTCTTACCAGACCTTGACCAGGCCACTGTTGTTGACACAAAGAATACCGCACTGAGATCACATGAGACCACAGTAAAGCCACCACCACTAACCACACATAAGCAGCATAACACCACTCTTGACGGCACCTTGTGAACTTTCTTAACCAAATACTAACCGAAAACTTTTGCGTTCTCTTCCTTGGTTCGTTTGTTGCCCACCATCTCCCACCCGATCACTCTCTTGTATGATACATGATAATCGACATATATATCTCAAAAATTATATATATACCCAACTATGATATATAATATGCACAGTATGCCTGGCTTTTGTCGCCTACGAATGCACACAAAAGGTACGCACCCAATCACAACTTCTATGCCTCTGACTTTGTCTTCAACTCTGACCTCAACAAAACCAACTTCAACTTCCTACTCCTCAACATTCGCCCTCGACCCGTCTCCGCCACCAGCCATGGCAGCAGCAACTGGCTCAAGCTGCTCCACCAGTAATGGCAGTAGCACCACCGGCAGCATCGCCACCGCTGCCCTCCAGCAACATCCGGTGGCATTCATCGAGTTCAAGGACCCACCGAGCGCCTCCCAAGCCATGCAGCAGCTGCAGGGTAAATATCTGCTCAGCTCGGATCGCGGATCCATTCGCATCGAGTTTGCGCGCAGCAAAATGATCACCGAGGTGGCCATGATGAACACCAAGCCGCCACCGCCGCCGGCAACAGTACCGCCACCACCGGCACCGCCAGCACCACCCCTATATATCGTTAACACCAGCGGTGCTGTGGAGCAAATGCTGGTGACTGCACCACCACCGCCCACAGCACAGCAGCAACTCCAGATGCAGCAGCTGCAGCAGCACCTGCAAATGCATCAGCAGCAGCAGCAGCAGCAACTCCAGCTGGCAGCGGCAGCGGCAGCACCCTGCACCACAGAAATCACCACCACCAACAGCACCACCACTAGCGTTGTTGTTAACTCACTACAGAACCACCAACTTCATCATCCAAATCAGCACCACCAAAATCATCTCTTTAGAGACGTATGTATTATTCTGGGTGAACCAAATGAACCAAGTTTCTTCTATGTCTATGTCTATGTCTGTGTGCCGTGTACAGTAATCTAACCCTAGATTGAGCCCCACCCACGCCCCCATTGGCATTAGTTGCTTCACTAACTGCACACTCTTTAGCCCATAAATATTAGAATAAGCCATTCAATCCGCAAAAAGGTTGCCCGGGCCCGAAATCCCTCAAATGCATGACCCAACCGCATTCCTTATTCCTGGCCCCGTGTTCCCCGAAAAATAAAAACGAACCCCATTAACTATTTATAAAATTTTGCAAATTGTTATTGTTAAGCTTGCTCGTTTACTTTGCATGCTACCTCCACCACCAACAACACCACAGCAGCAGCAACATGAGCAGCAAGCAACAACCCAGCAGCAATCAGCAACAGCAAGTAAGAACCTACCTAAGGGATGTCCGCACACACACCCACTCGCACACCCTCGCCCCAAGTGTGAGTGGGTCATAACCGTAGCAATTGGAGCCGCATTTAAATACAAATTATAACACACGAAAAGTTGGCAACAATAACACAGGTTATGGTCGACGCAGCCAACGGTTAGGGGTTCGCTCGCCTCCTAGGCGTACGCCATTAAAACGGCAACTTCCGCTGGGAGAACGACCAACCGAAGCACCGCCCAGCCACTAACTCGAGCCCCACTACACTCTATCTCTCCTTGCCACTGCCCACGTGGAGTGTGCGTGTGTGTCTGTGGTGTGACTCACGTTTCTCAAATGCTAAGAGACCACATAAATTTGTTTTTTCAATTTGCTGCAAGAAAAAGCAGCAGCACCACCAGCAGCAGTAGCAACAGCTTCATAAAAAATGCAAAAAATTAAGCGCAGCATGCCACACCCATATGGCCATACACACATAACCCACATGGCTGGCCCACCGACTTAACCACTGCCACAACAACGTTTAACTTTCAAGCTTTCAAGCGTTTTTTTTTTTTTGTGTGTTCAAGGCATGAACTTTTCTTTAATTTATCGCAGGTTGTTGGCTTGCTTTTGAAAATCGATTTACATATAGGGGGGTAAAGCACGATTAAACTGTAGAGAATTTTATATTAAACACAGCGGGAAATCTGGTTACTAGAGCGGCCTTTATAGCAACATTTTAATTACTAATAGTTGACATTGTTTTTCATAATCTTTTAAATAATGCATAGTTATATAAGACAAAGATAGGAAGCTAACTTCGGGAAGCCGAGGCTTGTATACTCTTGCAAATAGCCATAGGATCATGGGTCCGAATTTTTAATCGAATTTTCAATAACTCCGTCAAAAATTCATTAATTTCAATTCGGAAAGCTTTTCTGAGCTAGTTTTTATAACATTAACAAATCTGCATATTTAGTTTTAAAATTTTAAAAACTAAGATTTTTGTCAAAATTTGACAATTTTAATGATGTAACCCCTTATCTTTTTTTGAAATTTTGAAAAAATTCGAAAATTTTAAATTACTGCCAGATATGCCTCGATCGATTCGGCTGTTGATACTGATCAAGAATATGTATGGTTTATAGGGTCGGAAATGACTCCTTATCGCGTTACAGACTTCTGACTGAAATTAAAATACCTTGCAAGGGTAAAAAAATAATCATTTTAAATTACAAACCGCGAGCTAACAAAAGTAGAAGTTTTCAAATATTTCAAATATTTTCCTAGGAATTCGAAGCAATTATTTTATTTTTTAAAGTACGCTAATCTTTAATAAGTTTTCCAAATTATATATCTTACCTCCTTGCATGCCTAGAATCACAAAAAGTCACAATAATAGCCGGCATGCCTAGCCACCAAGCAACCATTCCGCCCCACTGACACACACTAACTATCCCCTTCGATCTGTGAATTATTTTCAGAGGAGCGGGTATGGAATCAAGGCATGATTTGCTCGCTAAGAAGCTAGAGCGCGAGATGCAGCAACAGCAGACGCAAGGGCACCACCAGGCGCAGCAGCAGCAGCAGCAACCGCAGCAGCAGCACCACCATGCAGCGGCGCAGCACTACCATCACAGCCACCAGACATCGCACCACCACCAGCAACAGCAACAGCAGCAGCAGCAGCAACAGCAGCAGGCACAGCAGCAGCACCTGAGCCACCACCATCATCACCATCATCATCAGCAGCAACAGTTTTTGATGACGCCGACAGCGACCTGACCCGGCGGCACTCTGAGCCACCACTACCACCATCAGCAGCAGCCGCACCACCAGCTCCATCAGCAGCAGCACCAGCAGCCCCAGACGATGCAGCCGCACCACATCTACTCGTACGTGCTGCCGGCGGTCAGTCACATAGCAGCCTGATGACACCACATTTGAGTTTGAACTTGAGGGCTAAGACGCTCCGCATGCAACGGATCCATGCGAGGAGGGAAACCTTTAGTTATAGACATAAAAAACAATGAAAAAACTACAAAAAAATAACAAAAACAAAATGGAAAAAATGAAAAAAGAAAGTTAATTTATATGTGACAGAAAACAAAGGAAGGAAACAGATCCCGTAACCCAGTTTAGTGAAATTTTTCGACAGGCAACAAAAACGATTGTAGTGGAAACCAAAAATATGAGAACGGGAAAACTTGTAGTAAAATATACAATATACGATAGATCGGAAGCTGAGCGAACTACTTAACTAAGTTAAATGCAATACAGCCGATATGTCCCCTTAAACGAATACACATATATCCATAACACTCTATGTATATCCATATATATATATATATATATATATATTTATATATGTGTAGAAAGCTGATCAAGAATTATTATTTAGCTCCCATTAAGAGTTTTCGATGATTTTGCTTATACGTTTTTGTTCGTTTTTATTTGTCCTTACCACTCCCGATCGAACCCGACCTACAACAAATGGAATTGAGACATAAAATTCGACATGTTTTTTCCGATTGCTTTCGTTTTATGGTATCAAGCAGACAACAGTTTAAGGGAATAAAATATAAACAGAACGTAACGAAAATTAAGTAAAGCAAGAAGAAAAATATATAATTATAGCTTAACCGAATGTGCCCTTTAAATAGCTCTCTTTCTAGAATTATAAAATATTACGAAACAAAACCAAAACAATTTAAATATATGCATTAATGTAATAATTGTATAACTAGTAAGGTAATTTTCAAAAATGTTACTCAACAAGAAAACTCTACAAAACAAGAACAACAACGAGTAGTCGACGTCATCGTATAAATTTAAATTTATATTGAGGCATACTGAAAGCTGGTTTCGAAATTTATTTGTTTAAAACGTAAGAATAACAAGATTTAAATGTGAATTTGAAACTTACCCGATAGGACCTATCGACGACTTGAAGTGAACGTTGCAGGTGCGCTGTAGTGAAGCAAAGACTCGAACAAACAGATCTTTAACAAAGATATAAAGTTAAACGATACCGAAACCGAAACTTTAACGGAAACTGGCACAGGACACTCTAAACTTTCCGCCCAGAAAAACATATGTTTTCTTTCGCCATTTTGTTGAGCATTTTCTGCATGCCCCTAACAAAGACTTGAACTTTACTAGAGGGCCCCCAACCTAAAGGACTCCGGTTAAATAATGAGAAACTATTCCTAACTAACTTTCGAAATGCTAGAACAATCAAATCACATTTCTTGCTAAACCAACGATCGATTTAGTGGGGGGAGGGCGCAGAATGAGCAGGAGGGACTGAGGAGAGTGTAGCAGAGGTAACCTCGAACAAGGACGAATAAATAAAATCAATTGCATATCATCTTACGTAGCGAGGCATGAACCGAGTATGTATAACTAAAATCAGAACAAAATACAAATTCAATTGTAACTAAAAGCAACAAAACAGCAGAAACCAACTACAATTAATGATAAAAACCACGTAAAGCTTAAAGGCTAACCAACTATATATAGTTATATACGACCATTTGTAAGCAAGCTTTTTACACGATAATTTTAAAATGTTTTCGATGGAGTTCGTTCAGTCTCGTTTAAACCAATTTAAGTATATATACGGATAAAATCTTTAAATTTTACCAAAGTTGTCCTTACTAATTTATCACTTTAAGTTAACGGCTTCACACAATTTGTTAAACAAAAAATCAGAATAGACCCATGAGTAAATCCACTAATTTTAAATGTTTTTAAAGCTTAGTTTAGGGTAGATGTGACTAGACATACCAAAGGCATAATTGACAAAAAGATGAAATAAGACAATTGTTAAGAGAAAATACGATAAACCTAATGAGAGACACTGTTTAATTGGTACAATTTTAGCCCTCTTCTAAACGGTTTTCTTAATTTAATTCCCTGTCTAACTTTAGTCGAATGTAAAATGCATATTCCGTCCAATTACATTTCTTGCTTTCCTCTTGCCCGAAAATATCATCTCTTCGCCAGCATCGCGTTGGTTCGAAAGCATCATTCGAAGTTAAGAACAGAGGTCTACTTATAAGTCTGCAATCTTTACACACACTCACACACACCCACACACACACACACGCAAACACACGTACCACAGTAACAACTAAATTAGTTAAAGTTTTAGTAAGTAAGCAAGGAAAGTGTTTGATTAAACATATTATACTAATGCATATCATAAAATTGCGCCTTTCAAAACAATTTAAAAAGAAACAAGAAGCCCGATGACGGAAAACAAAAATATTTACAACTAAAAATAAGCTTAAATAACAACAAGAAAACCAATATTAGAAGCTAAATTATGAAACAAATATTTTCGAAATTAATTTTTAGACTCTAAGCAAGGGATGGTCGAGGAGCCTATGAATATGCAACAAAAGCAATGAACATACGCATAAATCGCAGGTGTAAGTACATATGTGTGGGAGTGTGCCTGTGTGTGTGTGTGTTTGTGTGTGCGTGTGTGTTCCTAAAAAAATCTTGTGCAATTTTCATTGAGAAAGAAGGCAAGGAAAGATAACCAGCGCGGTGGCAAGGTTGTTCGATTCCCACCCCCATAACCACTTCGAGGCTTGATTTCCAGACATTCTTTGATCTAAATTTCATAGCTATATACAAATAGATTATACCGATCTGCAGCAAGCCAATATTGGACTTGATTCCAATCGGATTATCTCGGATTAACACCAGGAGAAACTTAGCGCGTAGACGATAAACTAAAGAAAGCTAAAATGAATGAATGACAGAAAAACTAAACTAAACAATATGAATTATGGGAACATTATATGAATATATATACACACACATATGTAAAACATTTTTGAAGGAAAGAGAAAACTTAATAACAATTACAAAGGGAGGAAAAATAACAAATACATATCAGCAAACGGATAAAGAACAAAATGAGAAGAAACTTTTACAAGAATCATTATTAAGACAAAATAAAACCGATATGTTTTGATGTGGTTTTTAAATTTTTAAACATTGTAAGCGTAAAAAGGCATGAAAGCAGTTACCAAAAAGGAAAAGGGAGACGACAGCATAACTGAATGGAAGCTTAGTAATAGATTATGGAACTAATTACATAAATGCTAGCTATATGCTTACATAGTAACGACATATCTACATATGTGGAAGCAGTAATAGAAAGACAGTAACAGTAACCGTATCGATAGTTCATTAACAACAAATATTCTACTCTATTGTATTTATTGCGTTTGCTATGATTTCCGTCTCGAGAATGCCTTCATTGCGTACTCGATTCTTTGTTTAGTTTAAGTTCCCGCCCAATTGATTGCCTTATGTTTGCCTAAACAATTATATTATGAACAATTCAATACTAACTTCTAAGTAATTTATATTTACATGTATATGTATTGTATACCTCTATTATAAACCCCATATATAAATATACTTATATCATTTGTGTAGCCTTAACTTAGAACTTTTCAATTGACGGTATTAATTATGCATAATAAAACTTTATATTTTGTTCGTTAAACAAATTATTATTGTTTCATTCCACCCATTCAAAACACACAAGATAAACCTTTGAAGAAACGAATTTTAAATTAGTGAAAATTTTTGCGAGAAAATTAAAACCAACTATACAATTACATATAATATACTACATATATGAGTCTCTCCCCTCATACAATTCTGAGTCATTTGAGGGAGAGCCAACTAGAAAAGCATTATACTCAACCACAACTGGTTACAGACAGAGCAGAAAATTCGCTGTAAATTTGTAATACATAAAGTACTATGCAGAAACATATGTATAGTATATCTATAGATGGTTAAGTAGGAAAGGTAACTGATATTAAATATTGAAAATATCAGGGCAGAGGCAGAGCAAAGAACGGTCAGCAGAAAATGGAGATAACACAAGTCAAAACATATCAAACTCGTGCCCGATTAAAACTATATATACACTATATATAAATTAAAAGCAGCCACAAATTATGCGCAGCAATTTTCAATGGTATAAGAAGGAGAAAATTGATAAATTATTAAACATGAACCGAATGTCAAGCGGGAAATGCAACTTTTATTTGCATGACTCAATGTTGAGTGTACTTTTATCAGTAAATAATACGAAAATAATGATTAATATTAATTATAATATGGAAACTACAACAAATGGCAAATATTTGTCTATTTTGAGGCTCATTTATTTAAAATTTTTGCAAAACAAAACTGACTTTCTTTTCAACACTCGAACAAAGATCTTTTGCTAATATTGTAAAAAACAAATTGATTTTTCAAAGCAAATGGAAAAAGAAATATATAGCTAAATATTATTATTAAACTTACATAAAGCAGAAACAAAACTCGTATATATATAAATATAAATATCAGCCTTGTTCTTTATATATATATTTGAAAATAAAAACAAACAAAAAATGGAAACCATACAAAATATTAATAAATTATTAACTACTATAAAAAAATGGATACAAAAACATAAAAAATATTTAGCGAAAATATTGTATTGTGAGTTTAAATGTATTGTTGCATACAAAACCAAAGAAAGACATAACAAATCGGTACAGTTAAGTTAAATGTAAAACTAAATGGCAATACCAACCGATTGGCAGTGACACTTGATTGACAAGAACCGAACAGATCAGAACAGAACAGAACCGAACCGAAAGTAAGGTGAACCATTTTTTCACAGACAGCAACCAGCGATAAGAACTAATCGAAACTAAATTCAATTGAAAGTACCATGCAGATTATTTCAAATCAATAATAGCAGGGGGTCAGGCCCAAGACAAATTATACAATTTGATATCGATAATATTTTCAAGCGATCTAGATCGGGGAAAACACAAACGATACGCCCTGCATCAAAGGGGAAGCAAAAGAACAAATCGCAGTTTGCAGCAGGCGACAAATTATAATAATAATAATACAAATAATAAATAAAAACTTTAACAATTGTTTTGTGTAATTGTAAACAAATGGAATTTGTTGTGGCTGGGCCTTGGCTAGGCAAGAACGCACAAAGGTAAGTACAAATTTAAAAGTAAAATTGTTTCATTTTAATTAATAAAAGCAATTATCATTAAAATCAATATATAATTAGCACCCGGGGAGGTGTTTATACATCTTCTCCGAATAATTATTTCAGGTTGTCCAAAATATTGATCCGGTGCTAAATATTGGTATATTGGTATATTCAAGTAAAAGTTTGACGTTTCGCTGATCTGACAAACTGCTTGACCAGCCTTACCTCCATATCAGCTAACCGACAAATTTGAATTTGAAATTAAATAGTCTATGAGTTGCCGGCATATAAATTAACAGCCAAATTTGAATTTGAATTTAAATAGTCGATCAGTTTCCTCCAAATAAGTTGCCGCCATGGAGCCATGTGGGTCGAGTCTGAGATACTTTTAGACCAATGTCTTCAGGTTTGAAACTCCACTAAGAGGCTCTTGCACAAAAATTAATCCACCTTCAGCGACTTCTGTTCGCCTGGTACATCAAATCCAGAAATTAACAATTTTGTACTGAAAATTAACAAATTGAAGACTTGTTTTTGCCAACAGCAACAACAAAAATAAGACACAACATAACAACAAATAATAAATGCCAAATTTGAATTCAAATTTAAATAGATTAGCAGTTTCCGCCATATCAGCTAACCGACAAATTTGAATTTGAATTTAAACAGTCGATCATAAAAAAACTAGTTTTAAAAGGCCCTCTTAATAGCATTCAGCTCTTCTTTATCCTTTAATTTTTTCAATATAAATTAATGTTTAAATAGAGTGCATTTTAGTCTTTATTATATACATTTTTCTACATGCTCTTATCTCTACTCAAATGACTTCTGGTACTAAGTACCTAACCCCTCAGATGTTGATAAGCCGAGTACAAAAAACCCAAAGCGGGTCATTTTAGTCCGGCTCAACGATAACAAAAGCAAACAGGAAGAACTGAACATATATATCCATGTTTTATTTGGTCAAGTTTTATTTGGTCACCTTATCTACCTGAAGACGCTTCGAAAGATCCCTCTCTTGAAAACACCCTGTTTTTCCGGCACTTGGCGCAGCTGTTGATTGGTATAGATTCATTATCTCCCATTTAGTTCTCTTCCGACTGAGCTACTTGTAGGTTGCAATGAGATCTGTGTGTTTCGTATTGCTGCTTGTTTGGTTTTCGAGCCAAACCGAAGCTAATAAAAAGGTGTCCTGCAGGGATGAACAGGGCAATGATGTGGATTGGTGAGTATTTAAGTTATTTCATTCATTATCTTAATTTTTCCGGATAAAATTATAAGCTTTTTCAACTGAATTTAAAATAAATATTGCCATAACTGAACACATATTTTGTTATTTGCTATTAAAACATTGGGCAATTATGAGTGACTATTTGTAAATATGAAAATACTGGAGAACTTTAAAGTGTGTTTAGTGATACAACGACAACCTGTGTAATAAAAATAAAATTAGTAAATTGCTTCCACAAAGCAGTTAATGTATATTACACACTTTGTTTCATGATAGAAAGGAATATGAACAATTTAAATTATTGTTATTAATGGCCTAGCAACAAGAAGTTCTCTCTAAGTAGAAGTCTAATCATGGGTTATCTGAGATTTTTCTTCATGCTATATTTTTTGAAACCCATTATTCAGTTTAGCCCGAACTCTCTAATGAAATCCACATTTATTTTACCCTTACAGGTGGCACTTGTACAAGTTGCCCAAACATTATCAGCACAATGACTTGGGCAAGGACGTTACTGGGCTCCGGTACTTGTATGTGACCAGCCAGAGCTACGAAACCTGGCAGCTATCCGGCAAGCGGATCAGCGACCCCGGATCCCTACCGGCCCAAACCCTTAATCCCCTGAACGCCGATCCTACGCACATCCTGTTGGCAGCCTATAACGATCAGCAGCCCAACGGAACTGTATTCAGCAACGGAGGACACGCCAAGGGAGTGGTGGCCAGCGATGGCGAAACGGCAATCTGGCTCGTCCACTCGGTGCCCAAGTATCCCACTGTCCCCGACTACTCGTACCCCACATCTGGGGAGCAGTACGCCCAGAGCATGCTCTGCATCACCCTGAAGGCCGAGGATCTGGAGAAGGTGGGTCAGGTGCTGGTCTACAACGAACCGCACTTCTACTACGAGCGCAATCCTCTGGTCGGTCGGTCCGACGAACTGTTCCCGAGCCTGGAGAGAGCTCTGCACGGCCAGTGGCGGACGGAGTCGCCTTTCCAAAAGGAAGTCGAGCTGCGCAGCTTCGACGGCAAGAAGTTCCGGCTGTTCGGCAAGAGTGGACGGGCCAATGTGGAGTTGTACGCCGATGTGGTGGCCCCGGCTCTGGATGTTAGCCTCTTTGTGGAGGCGTGGCGCGATGGTGCCGGCAATCTGCCAAACAGCTGCGAGAAATCCGACAAGGTACTGAACGTCGAGTCCATCTCGAACCTGGAGCTCTCGGTGGACTTCAAGACAACCCAGGACCACTCAAAGTGGGCGGTGTCCCGTCCGAGCGGCATTCTGATCTATCACTGGCGCGTCGGCGGCGGGGATTGGATTTGTGTCGGCGACATCAACCGGCAGCAGGGCCAGCTGCAGCGTGGCGGCGGAACGGTGTGCCACAAGAGCGCCAGAGTCTCGAACCTGTACCGCCAGCTGGTTGCCAACTACGACAAGTGTGCCGAGGAGTAATGATTCCAAGAAACTATTGTCAAACAGTGAACTGCAAAATAAAGAAACGAGATTTAATTAAAAGTGATTTTGTTTTTAAACTAACTGCCGATAAAGTTCTTTAAAATGGTTGCGCAGCATATTATAATTCACATTCGGTTGCTTGTAACGCTGTGAAGGAATCAATTCCGACCTTATAAACCATATATATTCTTGATCAGCATCAACAGCCGAGTCGATCTAGCCATGTCCGGTAGAAATTTGAAATTTTCGAAATTTTTCAAAATTTCAAAAAAAAGATAAGGGGTTACATCATTAAAATTGTCAAAATTTGACAAAATATTGAATTTTACAAATTTTAAAATTTGGTATGCAGATTTGTTGGCCCTGTAAAAACTAGCACAGAAAAGCTTTCCGAATTGAAATTAATGCATTTTTGGCTTAGTTATAAAATATAAAATACCTTGATTTAGCCAAAAAATCAGCATATAAAAATATTAATTTAATATACTAAAAATACATATTTTATAGGTTTTCTTGATGGCCAAGAAGCCAACGATAGCCAAATATCATATATATTTTGATTTGCTCTTAAAGTTTTATTAATAAGGAATAAAACTGTGAAAAACAATTACGCGACAAAATAGAACTGAATATTATAATTATTGTTGGAAAAATAATTTACAGTAAGAATATTTTTATACCCTTGCAGGGTATTACAATATCAGTCGGAAGCTCGCAAAGCAGAGAAGGAGTCGTTTCCGACCCTATAAACCATATATATTCTTGATCAGCATCAACAGCCGAGTCGATCTAGCCATGTCCGGTAGAAATTTGAAATTTTCGAAATTTTTCAAAATTTCAAAAAAAGATAAGGGGTTACATCATTAAAATTGTCAAAATTTGACAAAAAATTGAATATTTAGAATTTAAAAACGGTGTATGCAGATTTGTTAGCGCCATAAAAACCAGCATAGAAAAACCTTCCGAATTGAAATTAATGCATTTTTGGCTTAGTTATGAAAAATAAGTATATAAAAATCCTTTATTTTTATATCCTTGAAGGATATTTAAGATTTAGTCAGAAGCTTGCAATAAACGGAGTATGCAGATTTGTTAGCGCCATAAAAACCAGCATAGAAAAGCTTTCCGAATTGAAATTAATGCATTTTTGGCTTAGTTATGATAATTGGAAAACATGGTTTTACTCAAAAAATAAGCATATAAAAATCCTTTATTTTTATATCCTTGAAGGATATTTAAGATTTAGTCAGAAGCTTGTAATAATGTGAAGGAATCATTTCCGACCCTATAAACCATATATATTATTGATCAGAATCAACAGCTGAATCGATCTAGCCATATTTGGTGAAAAAATAAATTTTCGAAATTTTTTCAAAATTTGAAAAATTGATAAGGGGTTACATCATTAAAATTGTCAAAATTTGACAAAAACTTGAATATTTAGAATTTAAAAACGGAGTATGCAGATTTGTTAGCGCCATAAAAACCAGCATAGAAAAACCTTCCGAATTGAAATTAATGCATTTTTGGCTTAGTTATGAAAAATAAGTATATAAAAATCCTTTATTTTTATATCCTTGAAGGATATTTAAGATTTACATCATTAAAATTGTCAAAATTTGACAAAAAATTGAATATTTAGAATTTAAAAACGGTGTATGCAGATTTGTTAGCGCCATAAAAACCAGCATAGAAAAACCTTCCGAATTGAAATTAATGCATTTTTGGCTTAGTTATGAAAAATAAGTATATAAAAATCCTTTATTTTTATATCCTTGAAGGATATTTAAGATTTAGTCAGAAGCTTGCAATAAACGGAGTATGCAGATTTGTTAGCGCCATAAAAACCAGCATAGAAAAGCTTTCCGAATTGAAATTAATGCATTTTTGGCTTAGTTATGATAATTGGAAAACATGGTTTTACTCAAAAAATAAGCATATAAAAATCCTTTATTTTTATATCCTTGAAGGATATTTAAGATTTTGTCAGAAGCTTGTAATAATGTGAAGGAATCATTTCCGACCCTACAAACCATATATATTATTGATCCGAATCAACAGCTGAATCGATCTAGCCATATTTGGTGAAAAAATAAATTTTCGAAATTTTTTCAAAATTTGAAAAATTGATAAGGGGTTACATCATTAAAATTGTCAAAATTTGACAAAAACTTGAATATTTAGAATTTAAAAACGGAGTATGCAGATTTGTTAGCGCCATAAAAACCAGCATAGAAAAACCTTCCGAATTGAAATTAATGCATTTTTGGCTTAGTTATGAAAAATAAGTATATAAAAATCCTTTATTTTTATATCCTTGAAGGATATTTAAGATTTAGTCAGAAGCTTGCAATAAACGGAGTATGCAGATTTGTTAGCGCCATAAAAACCAGCATAGAAAAACTTTCCGAATTGAAATTAATGCATTTTTGGCTTAGTTATGATAATTGGAAAACATGGTTTTACTCAAAAAATAAGCATATAAAAATCCTTTATTTTTATATCCTTGAAGGATATTTAAGATTTAGTCGGAAGCTTGTAATAATGTGAAGGAATCATTTCCGACCCTATAAACCATATATATTATTGATCAGAATCAACAGCTGAATCGATCTAGCCATATTTGGTGAAAAAATAAATTTTCGAAATTTTTTCAAAATTTGAAAAATTGATAAGGGGTTACATCATTAAAATTGTCAAAATTTGACAAAAAATTGAATTTTTAGAATTTAAAAACGGAGTATGCAGATTTGTTAGCGCCATAAAAACCAGCATAGAAAAACCTTCCGAATTGAAATTAATGCATTTTTGGCTTAGTTATGAAAAATAAGTATATAAAAATCCTTTATTTTTATATCCTTGAAGGATATTTAAGATTTAGTCAGAAGCTTGCAATAAACGGAGTATGCAGATTTGTTAGCGCCATAAAAACCAGCATAGAAAAACTTTCCGAATTGAAATTAATGCATTTTTGGCTTAGTTATGATAATTGGAAAACATGGTTTTACTCAAAAAATAAGCATATAAAAATCCTTTATTTTTATATCCTTGAAGGATATTTAAGATTTTGTCAGAAGCTTGTAATAATGTGAAGGAATCATTTCCGACCCTACAAACCATATATATTATTGATCCGAATCAACAGCTGAATCGATCTAGCCATATTTGGTGAAAAAATAAATTTTCGAAATTTTTTCAAAATTTGAAAAATTGATTAGGGGTTACATCATTAAAATTGTCAAAATTTGACAAAAAATTGAATTTTTAGAATTTAAAAACGGAGTATGCAGATTTGTTAGCGCCATAAAAACCAGCATAGAAAAACCTTCCGAATTGAAATTAATGCATTTTTGGCTTAGTTATGAAAAATAAGTATATAAAAATTCTTTATTTTTATATACTTGTAGGATATTTAAGATTTAGTCAGAAGCTTGCAATAAACGGAGTATGCAGATTTGTTAGCGCCATAAAAACCAGCATAGAAAAACTTTCCGAATTGAAATTAATGCATTTTTGGCTTAGTTATGATAATTGGAAAACATGGTTTTACTCAAAAAATAAGCATATAAAAATCCTTTATTTTTATATCCTTGAAGGATATTTAAGATTTAGTCAGAAGCTTGTAATAATGTGAAGGAATCATTTCCGACCCTATAAACCATATATATTCTTGATCAGAATCAACAGCTGAATCGATCTAGCCATATTTGGTGAACAAATAAATTTTCGAAATTTTTTCAAAATTTGAAAAATTGATAAGGGGTTACATCATTAAAATTGTCAAAATTTGACAAAAAATTGAATTTTTAGAATTTAAAAACGGAGTATGCAGATTTGTTAGCGCCATAAAAACCAGCATAGAAAAACCTTCCGAATTGAAATTAATGCATTTTTGGCTTAGTTATGAAAAATAAGTATATAAAAATTCTTTATTTTTATATACTTGTAGGATATTTAAGATTTAGTCAGAAGCTTGCAATAAACGGAGTATGCAGATTTGTTAGCGCCATAAAAACCAGCATAGAAAAACTTTCCGAATTGAAATTAATGCATTTTTGGCTTAGTTATGATAATTGGAAAACATGGTTTTACTCAAAAAATAAGCATATAAAAATCCTTTATTTTTATATCCTTGAAGGATATTTAAGATTTAGTCAGAAGCTTGTAATAATGTGAAGGAATCATTTCCGACCCTATAAACCATATATATTATTGATCAGAATCAACAGCTGAATCGATCTAGCCATATTTGGTGAAAAAATAAATTTTCGAAATTTTTTCAAAATTTGAAAAATTGATAAGGGGTTACATCATTAAAATTGTCAAAATTTGACAAAAAATTGAATATTTAGAATTTAAAAACGGAGTATGCAGATTTGTTAGCGCCATAAAAACCAGCATAGAAAAACTTTCCGAATTGAAATTAATGCATTTTTGGCTTAGTTATGAAAAATAAGTATATAAAAATCCTTTATTTTTATATCCTTGAAGGATATTTAAGATTTAGTCAGAAGCTTGCAATAAAAGGAGTATGCAGATTTGTTAGCGCCATAAAAACCAGCATAGAAAAACTTTCCGAATTGAAATTAATGCATTTTTGGCTTAGTTATGATAATTGGAAAACATGGTTTTACTCAAAAAATAAGCATATAAAAATCCTTTATTTTTATATCCTTGAAGGATATTTAAGATTTAGTCAGAAGCTTGTAATAATGTGAAGGAATCATTTCCGACCCTACAAACCATATATATTATTGATCAGAATCAACAGCTGAATCGATCTAGCCATGTTTGGTGAAAAAATAAATTTTCGAAATTTTTTCAAAATTTGAAAAATTGATAAGGGGTTACATCATTAAAATTGTCAAAATTTGACAAAAAATTGAATTTTTAGAATTTAAAAACGGAGTATGCAGATTTGTTAGCGCCATAAAAACCAGCATAGAAAAACCTTCCGAATTGAAATTAATGCATTTTTGGCTTAGTTATGAAAAATAAGTATATAAAAATCCTTTATTTTTATATCCTTGAAGGATATTTAAGATTTAGTCAGAAGCTTGCAATAAACGGAGTATGCAGATTTGTTAGCGCCATAAAAACCAGCATAGAAAAACTTTCCGAATTGAAATTAATGCATTTTTGGCTTAGTTATGATAATTGGAAAACATGGTTTTACTCAAAAAATAAGCATATAAAAATCCTTTATTTTTATATCCTTGAAGGATATTTAAGATTTAGTCAGAAGCTTGTAATAATGTGAAGGAATCATTTCCGACCCTACAAACCATATATATTATTGATCAGAATCAACAGCTGAATCGATCTAGCCATGTTTGGTGAAAAAATAAATTTTCGAAATTTTTTCAAAATTTGAAAAATTGATAAGGGGTTACATCATTAAAATTGTCAAAATTTGACAAAAAATTGAATTTTTAGAATTTAAAAACGGAGTATGCAGATTTGTTAGCGCCATAAAAACCAGCATAGAAAAACCTTCCGAATTGAAATTAATGCATTTTTGGCTTAGTTATGAAAAATAAGTATATAAAAATCCTTTATTTTTATATCCTTGAAGGATATTTAAGATTTAGTCAGAAGCTTGCAATAAACGGAGTATGCAGATTTGTTAGCGCCATAAAAACCAGCATAGAAAAACTTTCCGAATTGAAATTAATGCATTTTTGGCTTAGTTATGATAATTGGAAAACATGGTTTTACTCAAAAAATAAGCATATAAAAATCCTTTATTTTTATATCCTTGAAGGATATTTAAGATTTAGTCAGAAGCTTGTAATAATGTGAAGGAATCATTTCCGACCCTACAAACCATATATATTATTGATCAGAATCAACAGCTGAATCGATCTAGCCATGTTTGGTGAAAAAATAAATTTTCGAAATTTTTTCAAAATTTGAAAAATTGATAAGGGGTTACATCATTAAAATTGTCAAAATTTGACAAAAAATTGAATTTTTAGAATTTAAAAACGGAGTATGCAGATTTGTTAGCGCCATAAAAACCAGCATAGAAAAACCTTCCGAATTGAAATTAATGCATTTTTGGCTTAGTTATGAAAAATAAGTATATAAAAATCCTTTATTTTTATATCCTTGAAGGATATTTAAGATTTAGTCAGAAGCTTGCAATAAACGGAGTATGCAGATTTGTTAGCGCCATAAAAACCAGCATAGAAAAACTTTCCGAATTGAAATTAATGCATTTTTGGCTTAGTTATGATAATTGGAAAACATGGTTTTACTCAAAAAATAAGCATATAAAAATCCTTTATTTTTATATCCTTGAAGGATATTTAAGATTTAGTCAGAAGCTTGTAATAATGTGAAGGAATCATTTCCGACCCTACAAACCATATATATTATTGATCAGAATCAACAGCTGAATCGATCTAGCCATATTTGGTGAAAAAATAAATTTTCGAAATTTTTTCAAAATTTGAAAAATTGATAAGGGGTTACATCATTAAAATTGTCAAAATTTGACAAAAAATTGAATATTTAGAATTTAAAAACGGAGTATGCAGATTTGTTAGCGCCATAAAAACCAGCATAGAAAAACCTTCCGAATTGAAATTAATGCATTTTTGGCTTAGTTATGAAAAATAAGTATATAAAAATCCTTTATTTTTATATCCTTGAAGGATATTTAAGATTTAGTCAGAAGCTTGCAATAAACGGAGTATGCAGATTTGTTAGCGCCATAAAAACCAGCATAGAAAAACTTTCCGAATTGAAATTAATGCATTTTTGGCTTAGTTATGATAATTGGAAAACATGGTTTTACTCAAAAAATAAGCATATAAAAATCCTTTATTTTTATATCCTTGAAGGATATTTAAGATTTAGTCAGAAGCTTGTAATAATGTGAAGGAATCATTTCCGACCCTATAAACCATATATATTATTGATCAGAATCAACAGCTGAATCGATCTAGCCATATTTGGTGAAAAAATAAATTTTCGAAATTTTTTCAAAATTTGAAAAATTGATAAGGGGTTACATCATTAAAATTGTCAAAATTTGACAAAAAATTGAATATTTAGAATTTAAAAACGGAGTATGCAGATTTGTTAGCGCCATAAAAACCAGCATAGAAAAACCTTCAGAATTGAAATTAATGCATTTTTGGCTTAGTTATGAAAAATAAGTATATAAAAATCCTTTATTTTTATATCCTTGAAGGATATTTAAGATTTAGTCAGAAGCTTGCAATAAACGGAGTATGCAGATTTGTTAGCGCCATAAAAACCAGCATAGAAAAACTTTCCGAATTGAAATTAATGCATTTTTGGCTTAGTTATGATAATTGGAAAACATGGTTTTACTCAAAAAATAAGCATATAAAAATCCTTTATTTTTATATCCTTGAAGGATATTTAAGATTTAGTCAGAAGCTTGTAATAATGTGAAGGAATCATTTCCGACCCTATAAACCATATATATTATTGATCAGAATCAACAGCTGAATCGATCTAGCCATATTTGGTGAAAAAATAAATTTTCGAAATTTTTTCAAAATTTGAAAAATTGATAAGGGGTTACATCATTAAAATTGTCAAAATTTGACAAAAAATTGAATTTTTAGAATTTAAAAACGGAGTATGCAGATTTGTTAGCGCCATAAAAACCAGCATAGAAAAACCTTACGAATTGAAATTAATGCATTTTTGGCTTAGTTATGAAAAATAAGTATATAAAAATCCTTTATTTTTATATCCTTGAAGGATATTTAAGATTTAGTCAGAAGCTTGCAATAAACGGAGTATGCAGATTTGTTAGCGCCATAAAAACCAGCATAGAAAAACTTTCCGAATTGAAATTAATGCATTTTTGGCTTAGTTATGATAATTGGAAAACATGGTTTTACTCAAAAAATAAGCATATAAAAATCCTTTATTTTTATATCCTTGAAGGATATTTAAGATTTAGTCAAAAGCTTGTAATAATGTGAAGGAATCATTTCCGACCCTACAAACCATATATATTATTGATCAGAATCAACAGCTGAATCGATCTAGCCATGTTTGGTGAAAAAATAAATTTTCGAAATTTTTTCAAAATTTGAAAAATTGATAAGGGGTTACATCATTAAAATTGTCAAAATTTGACAAAAAATTGAATTTTTAGAATTTAAAAACGGAGTATGCAGATTTGTTAGCGCCATAAAAACCAGCATAGAAAAACCTTCCGAATTGAAATTAATGCATTTTTGGCTTAGTTATGAAAAATAAGTATATAAAAATCCTTTATTTTTATATCCTTGAAGGATATTTAAGATTTAGTCAGAAGCTTGCAATAAACGGAGTATGCAGATTTGTTAGCGCCTTAAAAACCAGCATAGAAAAACTTTCCGAATTGAAATTAATGCATTTTTGGCTTAGTTATGATAATTGGAAAACATGGTTTTACTCAAAAAATAAGCATATAAAAATCCTTTATTTTTATATCCTTGAAGGATATTTAAGATTTAGTCAGAAGCTTGTAATAATGTGAAGGAATCATTTCCGACCCTACAAACCATATATATTATTGATCAGAATCAACAGCTGAATCGATCTAGCCATGTTTGGTGAAAAAATAAATTTTCGAAATTTTTTCAAAATTTGAAAAATTGATAAGGGGTTACATCATTAAAATTGTCAAAATTTGACAAAAAATTGAATTTTTAGAATTTAAAAACGGAGTATGCAGATTTGTTAGCGCCATAAAAACCAGCATAGAAAAACCTTCCGAATTGAAATTAATGCATTTTTGGCTTAGTTATGAAAAATAAGTATATAAAAATCCTTTATTTTTATATCCTTGAAGGATATTTAAGATTTAGTCAGAAGCTTGCAATAAACGGAGTATGCAGATTTGTTAGCGCCATAAAAACCAGCATAGAAAAACTTTCCGAATTGAAATTAATGCATTTTTGGCTTAGTTATGATAATTGGAAAACATGGTTTTACTCAAAAAATAAGCATATAAAAATCCTTTATTTTTATATCCTTGAAGGATATTTAAGATTTAGTCAGAAGCTTGTAATAATGTGAAGGAATCATTTCCGACCCTACAAACCATATATATTATTGATCAGAATCAACAGCTGAATCGATCTAGCCATGTTTGGTGAAAAAATAAATTTTCGAAATTTTTTCAAAATTTGAAAAATTGATAAGGGGTTACATCATTAAAATTGTCAAAATTTGACAAAAAATTGAATTTTTAGAATTTAAAAACGGAGTATGCAGATTTGTTAGCGCCATAAAAACCAGCATAGAAAAACCTTCCGAATTGAAATTAATGCATTTTTGGCTTAGTTATGAAAAATAAGTATATAAAAATCCTTTATTTTTATATCCTTGAAGGATATTTAAGATTTAGTCAGAAGCTTGCAATAAACGGAGTATGCAGATTTGTTAGCGCCATAAAAACCAGCATAGAAAAACTTTCCGAATTGAAATTAATGCATTTTTGGCTTAGTTATGATAATTGGAAAACATGGTTTTACTCAAAAAATAAGCATATAAAAATCCTTTATTTTTATATCCTTGAAGGATATTTAAGATTTAGTCAGAAGCTTGTAATAATGTGAAGGAATCATTTCCGACCCTACAAACCATATATATTATTGATCAGAATCAACAGCTGAATCGATCTAGCCATATTTGGTGAAAAAATAAATTTTCGAAATTTTTTCAAAATTTGAAAAATTGATAAGGGGTTACATCATTAAAATTGTCAAAATTTGACAAAAAATTGAATATTTAGAATTTAAAAACGGAGTATGCAGATTTGTTAGCGCCATAAAAACCAGCATAGAAAAACCTTCCGAATTGAAATTAATGCATTTTTGGCTTAGTTATGAAAAATAAGTATATAAAAATCCTTTATTTTTATATCCTTGAAGGATATTTAAGATTTAGTCAGAAGCTTGCAATAAACGGAGTATGCAGATTTGTTAGCGCCATAAAAACCAGCATAGAAAAACTTTCCGAATTGAAATTAATGCATTTTTGGCTTAGTTATGATAATTGGAAAACATGGTTTTACTCAAAAAATAAGCATATAAAAATCCTTTATTTTTATATCCTTGAAGGATATTTAAGATTTAGTCAGAAGCTTGTAATAATGTGAAGGAATCATTTCCGACCCTATAAACCATATATATTATTGATCAGAATCAACAGCTGAATCGATCTAGCCATATTTGGTGAAAAAATAAATTTTCGAAATTTTTTCAAAATTTGAAAAATTGATAAGGGGTTACATCATTAAAATTGTCAAAATTTGACAAAAAATTGAATATTTAGAATTTAAAAACGGAGTATGCAGATTTGTTAGCGCCATAAAAACCAGCATAGAAAAACCTTCAGAATTGAAATTAATGCATTTTTGGCTTAGTTATGAAAAATAAGTATATAAAAATCCTTTATTTTTATATCCTTGAAGGATATTTAAGATTTAGTCAGAAGCTTGCAATAAACGGAGTATGCAGATTTGTTAGCGCCATAAAAACCAGCATAGAAAAACTTTCCGAATTGAAATTAATGCATTTTTGGCTTAGTTATGATAATTGGAAAACATGGTTTTACTCAAAAAATAAGCATATAAAAATCCTTTATTTTTATATCCTTGAAGGATATTTAAGATTTAGTCAGAAGCTTGTAATAATGTGAAGGAATCATTTCCGACCCTATAAACCATATATATTATTGATCAGAATCAACAGCTGAATCGATCTAGCCATATTTGGTGAAAAAATAAATTTTCGAAATTTTTTCAAAATTTGAAAAATTGATAAGGGGTTACATCATTAAAATTGTCAAAATTTGACAAAAAATTGAATATTTAGAATTTAAAAACGGAGTATGCAGATTTGTTAGCGCCATAAAAACCAGCATAGAAAAACCTTCCGAATTGAAATTAATGCATTTTTGGCTTAGTTATGAAAAATAAGTATATAAAAATCCTTTATTTTTATATCCTTGAAGGATATTTAAGATTTAGTCAGAAGCTTGCAATAAACGGAGTATGCAGATTTGTTAGCGCCATAAAAACCAGCATAGAAAAACTTTCCGAATTGAAATTAATGCATTTTTGGCTTAGTTATGATAATTGGAAAACATGGTTTTACTCAAAAAATAAGCATATAAAAATCCTTTATTTTTATATCCTTGAAGGATATTTAAGATTTAGTCAGAAGCTTGTAATAATGTGAAGGAATCATTTCCGACCCTATAAACCATATATATTATTGATCAGAATCAACAGCTGAATCGATCTAGCCATATTTGGTGAAAAAATAAATTTTCGAAATTTTTTCAAAATTTGAAAAATTGATAAGGGGTTACATCATTAAAATTGTCAAAATTTGACAAAAAATTGAATATTTAGAATTTAAAAACGGAGTATGCAGATTTGTTAGCGCCATAAAAACCAGCATAGAAAAACCTTCCGAATTGAAATTAATGCATTTTTGGCTTAGTTATGAAAAATAAGTATATAAAAATCCTTTATTTTTATATCCTTGAAGGATATTTAAGATTTAGTCAGAAGCTTGCAATAAACGGAGTATGCAGATTTGTTAGCGCCATAAAAACCAGCATAGAAAAACTTTCCGAATTGAAATTAATGCATTTTTGGCTTAGTTATGATAATTGGAAAACATGGTTTTACTCAAAAAATAAGCATATAAAAATCCTTTATTTTTATATCCTTGAAGGATATTTAAGATTTAGTCAAAAGCTTGTAATAATGTGAAGGAATCATTTCCGACCCTACAAACCATATATATTATTGATCAGAATCAACAGCTGAATCGATCTAGCCATGTTTGGTGAAAAAATAAATTTTCGAAATTTTTTCAAAATTTGAAAAATTGATAAGGGGTTACATCATTAAAATTGTCAAAATTTGACAAAAAATTGAATTTTTAGAATTTAAAAACGGAGTATGCAGATTTGTTAGCGCCATAAAAACCAGCATAGAAAAACCTTCCGAATTGAAATTAATGCATTTTTGGCTTAGTTATGAAAAATAAGTATATAAAAATCCTTTATTTTTATATCCTTGAAGGATATTTAAGATTTAGTCAGAAGCTTGCAATAAACGGAGTATGCAGATTTGTTAGCGCCTTAAAAACCAGCATAGAAAAACTTTCCGAATTGAAATTAATGCATTTTTGGCTTAGTTATGATAATTGGAAAACATGGTTTTACTCAAAAAATAAGCATATAAAAATCCTTTATTTTTATATCCTTGAAGGATATTTAAGATTTAGTCAAAAGCTTGTAATAATGTGAAGGAATCATTTCCGACCCTATAAACCATATATATTATTGATCAGAATCAACAGCTGAATCGATCTAGCCATATTTGGTGAAAAAATAAATTTTCGAAATTTTTTCAAAATTTGATAAATTGATAAGGGGTTACATCATTAAAATTGTCAAAATTTGACAAAAAATTGAATTTTTTGAATTTAAAAACGGAGTATGCAGATTTGTTAGCGCCATAAAAACCAGCATAGAAAAACCTTCCGAATTGAAATTAATGCATTTTTGGCTTAGTTATGAAAAATAAGTATATAAAAATCCTTTATTTTTATATCCTTGAAGGATATTTAAGATTTAGTCAGAAGCTTGCAATAAACGGAGTATGCAGATTTGTTAGCGCCATAAAAACCAGCATAGAAAAACTTTCCGAATTGAAATTAATGCATTTTTGGCTTAGTTATGATAATTGGAAAACATGGTTTTACTCAAAAAATAAGCATATAAAAATCCTTTATTTTTATATCCTTGAAGGATATTTAAGATTTAGTCAAAAGCTTGTAATAATGTGAAGGAATCATTTCCGACCCTACAAACCATATATATTATTGATCAGAATCAACAGCTGAATCGATCTAGCCATGTTTGGTGAAAAAATAAATTTTCGAAATTTTTTCAAAATTTGAAAAATTGATAAGGGGTTACATCATTAAAATTGTCAAAATTTGACAAAAAATTGAATTTTTAGAATTTAAAAACGGAGTATGCAGATTTGTTAGCGCCATAAAAACCAGCATAGAAAAACCTTCCGAATTGAAATTAATGCATTTTTGGCTTAGTTATGAAAAATAAGTATATAAAAATCCTTTATTTTTATATCCTTGAAGGATATTTAAGATTTAGTCAGAAGCTTGCAATAAACGGAGTATGCAGATTTGTTAGCGCCTTAAAAACCAGCATAGAAAAATTTTCCGAATTGAAATTAATGCATTTTTGGCTTAGTTATGATAATTGGAAAACATGGTTTTACTCAAAAAATAAGCATATAAAAATCCTTTATTTTTATATCCTTGAAGGATATTTAAGATTTAGTCAGAAGCTTGTAATAATGTGAAGGAATCATTTCCGACCCTACAAACCATATATATTATTGATCAGAATCAACAGCTGAATCGATCTAGCCTTGTTTGGTGAAAAAATAAATTTTCGAAATTTTTTCAAAATTTGAAAAATTGATAAGGGGTTACATCATTAAAATTGTCAAAATTTGACAAAAAATTGAATTTTTAGAATTTAAAAACGGAGTATGCAGATTTGTTAGCGCCATAAAAACCAGCATAGAAAAACCTTCCGAATTGAAATTAATGCATTTTTGGCTTAGTTATGAAAAATAAGTATATAAAAATCCTTTATTTTTATATCCTTGAAGGATATTTAAGATTTAGTCAGAAGCTTGCAATAAACGGAGTATGCAGATTTGTTAGCGCCATAAAAACCAGCATAGAAAAACTTTCCGAATTGAAATTAATGCATTTTTGGCTTAGTTATGATAATTGGAAAACATGGTTTTACTCAAAAAATAAGCATATAAAAATCCTTTATTTTTATATCCTTGAAGGATATTTAAGATTTAGTCAGAAGCTTGTAATAATGTGAAGGAATCATTTCCGACCCTATAAACCATATATATTATTGATCAGAATCAACAGCTGAATCGATCTAGCCATGTTTGGTGAAAAAATAAATTTTCGAAATTTTTTCAAAATTTGAAAAATTGATAAGGGGTTACATCATTAAAATTGTCAAAATTTGACAAAAAATTGAATTTTTAGAATTTAAAAACGGAGTATGCAGATTTGTTAGCGCCATAAAAACCAGCATAGAAAAACCTTCCGAATTGAAATTAATGCATTTTTGGCTTAGTTATGAAAAATAAGTATATAAAAATCCTTTATTTTTATATCCTTGAAGGATATTTAAGATTTAGTCAGAAGCTTGCAATAAACGGAGTATGCAGATTTGTTGGCGCCATAAAAACCAGCATAGAAAAACTTTCCGAATTGAAATTAATGCATTTTTGGCTTAGTTATGAAATTTAAAATACCTTGATTTAGCCAAAAAATCAGCATTTAAAAATATTAATTTAATATACTAAAAATACATATTTTATGAGTTTTCTTAGTGACCAAGAAGCCAACGATAGCCAAATATCATATATATTTTGATTTGCTCTTAAAGTTTTATTAATAAGGAATATAACTGTGAAAAACAAATACGCGACAAAAAATAACTGAATATTTTAATTATTTTTGGAAACATATTCCTTATTTTGGGAAACAGGCGAACAGAAAAAGCAGAAAACAACGAAGATCTATGAATTTCTTGGCCGACTTTGCCCAAAACAGTGTGCTAGTATTTATCACCATTCCACTATTTTTTACACCGCGAAAGTATGCAATAAATTTCATTGTGAATGAGTGGCCTAATGGTGCATCTTTTGGGCTGTTTTAAATTCCAAGTGCCTCTGTACTTTGTGGAACGTAAAGTATGCAATAAAGAACAGAACGACAGAATGGCGTCTGTATTTGACACAGTTACAGAACGGATTTACATGTTTACAGATGTTTGGGGTCGTATTCTCATTTTTGGAAATGTTTGGCGTCGAATTCTCATGTAGAAATTAACAGATCGTAGAGAGGGAGCGTAACTTAACACGGGCTGAGCTTAACCTAACAGAATTCTCTCCGTGGAAAAAGTATCGAACTATCGATAAACCTGAAAATAGACAGTTTTGACGGGAAAAACGCCAAATTGGCAGAACTATTTCTGCAAAAACTACATTAAATTTAAATTAAAATTTAATTTTAAAGTAAATCCTGGAATGTTCTGCTGTTTGCGCACCTGTCTCAACGGCGGACACCTGAGGAAGCCAGCTGCCGCGGCCAGTCGCCTCCGGGAGCCCGATGTTCACCTGGACGCAGCACATATGGGTAAACAACAGACTTACGGCAATATTGTAAATCGTTATATTCTTTTGTTTGCTGATATCATTGTCACTTACCAGTTTTTGAAGCAACTTTGAGCTAACTATTAACCCTTCCTGCCCTGCAGGAGCCGATGTGATCCTGCTGTCGCATCAGCTACGCGTAACGGGCACCGGAGGCGTCCTGGCTACTGCCCCTCTGGTCCAGTCAAAGTCCTACTTCGAGGTGAAGATCCAGCAGGGCGGCAGCTGGTCTGTGGGACTGGCCACCCGCCAAACGGACCTCAGCCGCAAGTGCGGCGGCGGGGACCGCGAGTCCTGGTGCCTGTGTTCCGACAATGCCACGCGCCACAACGACCAGGAGGAATGCCGACCGGTGGTGCAGGCAGCGTGCACCACCCAACCGCCAAGAACGGCCAACGGCATCCTGAACAATAGTGCTGCAAAGGCCGCGGGTCTCATTGCCATCGAAGATCTGCAGCAGGAGGACCTACTCATGACGACCGGCGTGGCTTCGTCGGATGTGGGAATTGGCGATTCTTTGATAACATCACCGCAGCGTGATTTTCCCGACGAGGGCGATATCGTGGGAGTGGCCTTCGATCATGTGGAGCTGAATTTCTACTTCAATGGGAAGAATCTGGAGGTTCCCTTCAGAAATGTGCGAGGAGCAGCTCTTTTTCCCGTAATTTATGGTGAGTCTCCTGCGTTTAGTGGATCGAATATAAAATGATTGCTTTCAGTTGGCAATGGGGCCATCTTGGACATAATCCTGGACAACTTCTCGCATGGCCCACCGCCTGGGTTCGAGCGTATTCTGCTTGAGCAGTCGCTCCTTTAGATAGCAAACCAAACCAAGAGCCTTGAACAAATTAGCAGCTTCAGAACAAAACCCTTGAAGGAAATAATAGATGAACAGTGTGTTTTAGGACTATAGGGCAGGAAAATAATCCTGGAATCCAAGGCCTTAAAGTATGTTTAACCTAAAAACTGTGTTTACTTAAAATTTACTTGCACTTTTAGTTAAATTATTCAATTTATAGGATCACCAAGATCACGTGATTTATAGAACAAAAATTTGATTTATTACCTTTGGGGACTTAATTTTATTAAAATCTTATATCAGTTTCTAAAAAAAAAATTATGGCCATAGTTACTTCTGTCAGCAAATATTGTAAATCAAAGTAAACCATAAAAGTCGTTAGAAATGTCCAAAATAGAAACTGAGATTTATCAAGCTTAAAGATATAAAGATAAATGAATAATATGAAATGTTTACCCTTTTGACTGTCTTATAGTTATGAGATGTACTGCTTCCATCGTTTAGGCCTCACGTGTATAAACTTTGTAACCGCTCTAGTCCTTTTACTCCCCAAATCGAAAAGTATTGTCTTAATTTATTAACTTGTAAATTACTTACGTAGCTTGACCTCGCGACTGCTTTTGTATTATACACAGACACACATATATCTCTGTACATAGATACAGATGCATTTTTTTATAGGATCTAGATCGCCCCAAATATTCTCTCATATTCCAATTTACAACGGCCATGGACCAGTCCACCAACGTATTCGAGCACGGAATTACCTAACTAACTATAAGAGTGTATCTGTATATCTACGAAATGTATCTAACGCTTTGAAAACTGAATAATCCGCGCGCGGACAATAAATCTATGTTACGTAAAGAAACTCTTCTTGGCCTAGTCTGTCACTCAGATTTGTGTCTTATTTCGGAATAGTATTTTACTAAAATTTGGAAAAATTAAGATATGACAGATGTCCGTAAAGGGGGAGATCATCCAGGTGCACATTGGCCAGGCCGGTGTGCAGATCGCCAACGCTTGTTGGGAGCTCTATTGCCTGGAGCACGGCATTTTGGCCAACGGAAGGCTGCCTCAGAATCCCCTGGACGACTCCTTTCTCACCTTCTTTGAGTTCACCAACAGCCATTCATGTGTGCAGCCTCGCATTGTTGTGATTGACACGGAACCCACAGTTATCGGTTTGTTCTAGATGCTATCCAAGGCATTATCGGCTTAATCGTTCTTTCCAGACGAAATCCGCACCGGTGCCTATCGCAACCTCTTCCACCCAGACACACTGATCACCGGCAAGGACGATAGTGGCAGCAACTTCGCCCGCGGCTATAATCTAATGGCCAGCGAGCTGTTGGATCGCTCCATGAATGCCATTCGTCGTGTGGCCGATCGCTGCCGGAACCTCCGTGCCTTTCTGGTCTTTCGGGCCATTGGAGGCGGCTCCGGCTCTGGTCTGGGAACTCGTATCATGGAGAAAATTGTGGAAGACTTTGGCAGAAAGATGACTGTTGTTGAGTTTTTAGTGTATCCATCGCCCTCGTGAGTCAGTTTACCTTCATTGACAATGCCTAAGCCACTGTAAACCTTATTCTTCATAGTATCTCACCGGTGATTGTGGAGCCCTACAATGCCCTGTTGTCGGCCCACTTCTCCATGGACTGCACCGACATCTCCTTCATCGTGGACAATGAGGCCCTGTATGACATTTGTGCGAATACCCTCAACGTGCCTGCTCCCACCTACACGAATCTGAACCGTATCATAGGTCAGGTGGTGTCTAGCTTCACGGCATCCCAGCGCTTCGGCCAGGGGTCGAACGTTAGCTTCCAGGAGCTGCAGACAAACCTGGTCCCGTATCCGCGAATCCACTATCCGCTGATAAACTACGCTCCCCTGGTTCCCATCTCCCACTCGCAGTTCGTGAACATGTCGACGGCCCAGCTGACGAGCCAGTGCTTCCAGATGAGCAACCAAATGGTCAGGTGCAATCCCTCGCATGGCAAGTACATGTCTTGCGTTCTCCTCTACCGCGGCGACCTCGCCCCCAACGAGATCAATTTCTCCCTGGAGAACATCAAGAGGAACAAGTCCTTCAGATTTGTAGACTGGTCGCCCACGGGCTTCAAGATCGGTGTGAGCAGCATGCCGCCGGTATATGTCCCTGGTGGTGATCTGGCGCCCACCAATCGCGCCTGCGTGGCCATTTCGAACAACACGAACATCCGGATCGCCTGGTGCCGGCTGGTCAACAAGTTCGACAAGCTCTATCAGCGACGAGCCTTCGTCTATCACTACGTGGGCGAAGGGCTCGAGGAGGGTAACTTTGCCGAGGCCTCGGAGAATATCTGCCAGCTGGTGCACGACTACCTTGAGGTGGATGCCTCGTCTCCTGTATCGAATCAAGGATCCGGGTCCGAGTAGTCTAGATCCTTTGGAATATCGCTTCCAATCCAATCGGTTCTCGTACGTCGGTCGTCATTTTAACCCAATAAAGCCTCCATAAATTTTTTGTGTTAAATATTAGAGATTACTTTCTGGCTAAAGGAAGGGGACTGGTAATAACCGTGCAATAGATGTTTGGATAACTCTATCGAGCTTGGTAATATAAGCTCTTTCTCGAAGAGAAAATATTTAAGATCTTGGTATACGGACCTCTCCCTGTATGAGAGTATCATCGTGTTCGGTCTCCAAGAAGACCCAAGCTTTCCACTTTTTTATTCACCTTTTTGAGGCTTTCGTCAGCTCGAAACCGTTGGCCAAATTAAGTATTTACGGCTGGCTTAAACAAACATTGACCCAGCCTGCAATTTGCGTTGCTTGACCCCGGTCCGAAAGGCAGAGGGAGGGGTCGCATCGACGGACGGTGGGCGTGGCCAACCCTGCCGATATGGGGTATAATTAAAATGATCGCTGCCCGAGGGTTTAGCACGTACCGAGGCAAAAGTCGCGCTTATCGCGATCGCACCCAGGGCAAGGTCTCCTCGATCCGGCATCTTCGGATCATCTTCCTCCCGGAGCTCGATGGTCGAGGCCCCTCGGACCCCTTGGTGGCTCCAGCGATCGCTGTGTGACGTGACTTACGCACGCTTAATGCGCGATTATCGATGAAGGGATCTTGGCCAGCACGCAGACCGCTCACTTGGCCATCTTATCAGCTCGCTGACTGACTTTTGGTGTGGTCCTTGCGCAGGATGACCGCTGTTATTAAAGGCATTATCATTATGAGATCCCGGTGCCTTTCCTGCAATTCCTTTGTGTGTGTTAACTGTTGCTAATCTTAAATTGAAGTCGAGAGGCCTTTGCTTTTGTTTTATAGCGTGAGAACCGCTGCGTGTGTTCTTCTTTTCCTCATTTTTCGCAGGGGGTGTTAATGAGCCAAAGGAAATGCCAAAGGACCACCTTGGGCTGGGGCTCGACGGAATTAAGCCGTTCCACCGATCGACATGGGATCGGGATAATAAAGCAATTTCGCCAGATTGCCAAAAGGAAAGGTGCGTGCCCTGGTGGGGTTGAACTGAGGGGGCAAAATGCTCTGGCGAGGAAGGACGACCCCTGTGCCACAGCATTTGAAATATCTAGTTAACTCTGAGGCCGCTCTGACCTCCTTTATTTATGCACTAATCCGTGGGAAATGCTCGCCGAGACACCTGGGGCCGATTTATGCCACAAACGAAACGAAAAAGGAACAACAACAGTTGGAGGTCCACACCCGCAACACAAAAGAGACAACAATGCGAAAATATTAAAAGCGAGACTAAAATGCTCTTAACGATCACATTTTTAAGGTCATCTATCTTTAAAGCTTTCTTAAATCATTTTACAAGACCCTTCCCAAATCCCAGTATTACATTTTGCGTAAAGATACTTTTCCTTCTAAAGATACTTCCGCTCTGACTCCTTAAAGGTCTCAAAAAGGTTCTTCTGTGAATCCCGATTGAGGCCTCTTCAAGTATTGTTACATCTTAGAAACCATTGAACAATTATGATGTAGTTAACCATTAATTTAGAGCAAAACTAATATACCCCAATCTTATAGAGTGTTCCAAAGAGGAAAAATATTAAACAACCGTCGAGTGAATTAATAAAGCGCCTCGCGAGGCGGCCACGCATTAAACGACACACCGCAGAAAACATTGCACCGGCGAATCCAGGCAGGCCGAGGGGCAGGAGGAGCCCGGGCTCTATTCCGAGGACCCGGGCCACATGTGTGCGAGTTCCAGTACGAATGGCGAATAGATGCCACATGACTGACCACTCCAATGCACTGCACTCCACTTTTGTTGATGCCCGTTCTTTTTAGCCGAGGGCAAACATTTTGGAATTGCAATTTTCGACTTCATTTCCAGGCTTTGAACGCCTCGGTTTCCTTGGGTTTTATTTTTTATTTAGGCAAGAAGACTTGGAGTTCGAGGCACAAGGCAACACCTACCGAGGTACCGAGGTACCCAGGTACCGAGGCACCAAACCACCAAATGGGCAAACCAACACAGCCCGCAGAGCCAGCGGTGGGCGGTTGTAACTGAGGCAGGGAGCAAAAGGGAGGAAGGACACACTGAGAACAAATCTTACTACAAACGAAAATGTATTTTATTGATAGAGGAAGAGTAAATCTACCTGGATAGATCAAATATGTAGTACTATTTATATCTTTCAACAGAAATAGACAGTATTTAGGCTATTATGAAAATAAACCTTTTGCTTTCAGACAGCAGATGATCTACTTATAGCAACGTTTGTATCTCGGAATAATCTCAGGATCCTTTTTGGACCTGATGTAAATATTGTGTGGTTTAATTAAAAAACAAAATCAGGCTAACTTTGGTACCAATTGAATTCCATAAAAGGATTACAGATTGATCTCCAAAATCGCCCAATCACACACATTTTTTGACCGACATTTTCTCAAAGATTTAATGAAACATATACTCGAGTTAGAACATTTATTTTATATTTATATTTGTTTGTTTTGTCTGAATTTTTTATTCTGAGTGTGGACTATGCGGCAAGTGTTTCGATTTATGTTTTTGCGCCTCGGCTGCCACAGCTTGCTACATGCCACATGCTCGCTAGCTGGCTGACTCGGCTGCGGCGATTTCATTCAAAATGTTTAACCAGCAACCAGCCAGCCGCAAGACCACTTGTTGCTCTTTTATTCATTCAATTTGTCAGTTTTGCACTAGCACAAAACGAAACCCAGTCCACTCCACTCCACTCCAGTCCGGGCCGAGCCGAGCCGAGATCGCTTCTCCCCTTGCCCCCGGATGGAGTCAAAAGGTTATCGCCACACTTGCTGCATTTATACGGCCTGATCATGTGGCATGATCATCACGACGATGATAATGACGCCGATCGCGGCGTTGTGGGCATTCAAGCCGCTGCCCTCCTCTGCCGCATGTTTACATGGCAAAATTATTAGTGGTAATATTTGTGAAATATTTGTTTTCTAATCTGTAAACACCAATCATATTAGCAATTTGAATATGACAGCGCCAGCTCCAAACAGTAACAGGCCTTGTTGTTGCTGTTATGGCTACCCTTCAGATAGGGGGTATATCGGCTTACGAATAGCAGTTGGATCTTATAGTTAAGTTAACTAAGCCACTTTGTTAGGGAGATCCATTGGTATCCAGATTTAAGCATCTTCAAAATTCAATTACATATATTATACACCTTATTATATTATTGAAACATTGGATACTCAATATATAATATTCAACGCACAAATATTGAGGTATTAGTTAAAGAAAAGCCAGAAAAATTATAAGTTTTGGATAGTCAACTTACAATCCCTGAAAGGAGAAGGCTTCAAGAGCATTCGGATATTCGGTTCCCGAAGACTAAGCCTCGATTTATGGGCAATTGTTGTGGTCAACGGTCAGTGGCTTGTGGCAAGTATTTTGGTTATTACATTGGCCTGGCTGGTTGCCTTCGATGGGTGGGTGGAGGTAGGTGGGGCGTGAGTTATTATCTATTCAATTGTTGCACTTTGCTGCTTCCTATTGCCTTGAGACATGGCAATGGATCCCACCCCGCCATCGCTCCGCCCGCAGAGTGCTTTGAGGGGCGAGTGGCATTAAATTTATGATAAATGCCAAGATCTCCGCGACTTCATATGCGAATTCGACTCGGCTCGTTAGCCGTCTCTCTCGAGCATCGTTTACAACACTTTAAGAGGATTTTACTGCCTCGACTCCATTGGCAGCCATTAGCAAGGCAATTGACATACTCCTTGACGGACAGTCGGAGGAGAGCACTAAGTGCACGGAATTTATCATGGACGATGGATCGTCAGCGGCTGTGGCAGTGGCGGTGGCGGAGGAGGCGTTTGCCAAAAATGGCACAAATAACGACATAATTTGGCCACAGATCTGGCCAGCATCGGAGATCAGCAGCAGGCCACATTTGAAGCCAAATGGCAGGCAACTGGCAACTTGCAACTTGCAACTTGCAACGACAATCGACATATGCAAATTGACTGTGAAACGCAGACGACGCACGCGGGATAAGAGCCAAAAATGGTGTGCAAATCGTTAGGCCACTTTGTAAAAGCACTGGAGGAAAAGTGTCAGGCTGAACACACACTTATTTCATTGGAAAAATGCCTAGAATAACAATAATAATAATAATTAGTAAGACTTAACAAAGAAGCAGTTTACAGGCAAATAAAGTCTGGAATTGGCAAGGCCTTTTGTCTTATTTAATTTCTATGGTTATTGTATCATTTTCTCCAGTGTTTTTCCAACCGTGCCTTGCACAGATCGCACATAAATAATTCAATTAGTTAAAGTAGAAATTAGCGGGCAACAACATAGCATTTTGTGAAAAGATTTGCCAATCTGACAGTCTTTGATCTCTCGGGGGCCATTCGAGCCGCTGGCAGATGACATCATTCGCCATCGCACTAAACGGCCAGATCAAATAGATTTTTTTTAGTCGCACATCGACCACTCGGCTAAATGCTTTATTGGCTATCAGTTAGCGTACGAGAGGTATAGGCCATGTTTGAACTTGAAATTCCATATTAAGTGCATTTTGGAATAGAATCGAATGGTGAAACTGAGTCGGGTCGGGTCCATTGTGGGGCTCGCTGCTCTGGCATGGTAATTACTCTGGCTAAAAAGTCCCAGCCTCTTGGCCGGCGCATTGCAATTTGAGCAACAAAAAAGTCAAATTCTGCACCAAACGCAATTAATCAAGCGCCTTGGGTCGTGCCTGGCCAAATGTTTTCCACTCCTAATGATGCCGTGGTCATGTGCTCCACGGCTCAGGCTCAGACTCACTCCACAAATTGCTCAAATATGGCCTGGGTCGGAGTTCAAGCCGACTGCAAACTGTGCTTAATGTCTCACTTATGGCCAAGACGACCAAGCCTCTCTGGTCGCAGTTGCGTGAGAATGTTTTTGTTGTTTTGTGTTTGGCCAAAAACCGCGGAGCGTTTGTCAAGCTCTAATTTGCTGCGACTCTCGGTCACGTGTCTCGTTGCCAATATCTTGATGGATCGGCCAGCTGGATATCTTGATTGGGGACTCGGGCATTATATGGCCTGATAATTTGGCTTAAATGCGTGGCCAACTCCACTCAACGACCGCCAGTAATCGCTGAGTAAATTTAGGTAATATTTCTATACTAAAGACATGATGATACCAACTACACATAACAAGATATTTATATTATATTATAATATTTCTCTGGTTTAGGTATGTATCTGGGAGATTTTGATTGATTAAAGATATCTTTTACTATAATATATTCTTTATGATATTGTGATACTGTCAGTGCCTCAAATATTTAAATTGAGTTACCGTTTGGTTTCCTTTGGCAGTGCAATATAAAGCCTAAAGTCAAACCGGTGTGATTAATCACCTGCTCCTGTCCAGCATACCCCTTGTAATCTGTTAATACCTAGTGTAATGACTGTCTTTGGTAGTCGTTCCTAATCCTAATCAATTTTGAACGCCTCACGAGGCGTCATAAATACGCTCTGGCTGAAGATAAAGACCGACCGCGGCAGGAAGAGCGAGATGGAGCCACAAAGAGGCTGTAATTTTTGCATTTTTAAAAAAACATTGCCAAAGTGTTACAATTTCCATTAGTTACAGTTATTTGGCCGAAACCGAAACAGCCAGTGAGGCAACCGGGCTTGGCCGGGCACAATTATCAACTTTTTGCGTTGATTACGATGATGGATTATAACACTTTGGCCAGTGGTCGGACCAGTGGCGGCTAGAAAAACTGGACCGGCCGTCGTCAGCAAATGGAATGGGCTAAGCGGGAATGGCAGCACTTGGGGCAGGGCAACAACCGATTGCCATTTCGCATAATACACACTCTCACACACATTTGTTCGCTCCCATATGTGGCACATATCGCTCGAGGTCCTGCGCTCGGGGGCACAGAAATTAATTTAACAGCTTGACAGGATTACGCGAGCACACAGGGTCAGAGAGGCAGAAAAAGACGCTGACAGGCGGCACGAAATATTGGGATCGGGACAGACATTCTCGGCCCTTGGGGGCATGGCGAATGCGTCCAGCAGCCGGGCACTGTGGCCAATTAGCGGATCATTTAACACGTGCCCCTGCTACTCCTACTGGCCAAGATCCGGGGGACTGACCCGATCCAGCATAGGTGCAGGTGCAGCCGCTCCATCTCCGCTGTCTCCGTGTGTGCTAATTGAGCCGGGATCTATGACAAACATAAATGTGTTCGGGGAGGGCTCGAAACTTGCAGCCAAAGGAGTGGTTAAATGGGGAAGCCGAAGTTTGGTGTGCTCTAAGGAATAGTTGTTATTATTTATAATTGTCTTAACATAAACTTTTAATCAAAGAAATTTTACAGGAACTCAAAATTGCCTAACAAATAAAACAAATATAGAAAGATTATGTTGGTGCTAGCTGTACTCCAAGAGAATTAATTTGACTGAAGTTCTTATTCAATAATTCCCAATTAAGAAAATAGTTAGTTTCTTCAGTAAAAAGTCTTATTTCTAAATCAAACTCTCTAATTTTCTCCGATTTTCCAAGGCTTGAGAATAATGCTACCCCTTCGAAGGGTATGACTAATCAGAAGTCGGCTTAACGATCATTGACTAGACCATTTGCTATATAAAGTGGCATATGCAAATATGCCGACGATTAGGACTGGACTGTGACTGGTTACCGGATTGGACTGACTTCTGACTACCGACTACCGACTACCGACTACTGGCTACCGGCATCTCCGACTGCCGCCGGCCGATTAATCAATGATAAATCCGAAATAGATAAATGACCAGGCACATGGCAAATGTTGTGTGGTCCCCCGTGCAGGACTGATCACCTGCTGTTGCTTCTGTTGGCCAAACCCATTGGGCCGCTTGGTTCCTGCTCCCTGGACCTCTGCTCTGAGCTCAGTAGCGGGTGCAAGATAAATGCTCCGCTGATGATGCTGACAGAGAGCCAGTATTCAGGCCTGGAATTCAGGGCCAGCTCGCCTTTGCGTCATCGTCATCGTCATCATCATCATCATCTGCATTGGCTCTTTATGGGCATTGTCAATGTCCCGGGACGCATTTGCATCGTACGGTTAATTGTGACCGCTATTTGTTGACCAATTGTGGGTGGCAGCAGCACCACCGAACCACCGAATTCGGCCTGTCGAGCCATTCTGCATACGGCGACAAAAAAAGAGGAACTGGTTTAGGCTTTTATTCCTTTAGTTACTGTATTTTAGTGAGGGTATTATAGGTTTTTTGAGAGGCCTAAATATTGACCAAGTAAAATTTGTTGCTTGTATTTTTATACCCTTGAAGGTTATTATAATTTAAGTCCTAAGCTTGCAACTCAGTGAAGGAGTCATTTCCGACCCTATAAACCATATATATTCTTGATCAGCATCAACAGCCGAGTCGATCTAGCCATGTCCGGTAGAAATTTGAAATTTTCGAAATTTTTCAAAATTTCAAAAAAAGATAAGGGGTTACATCATTAAAATTGTCAAAATTTGACAAAATATTGAATTTTACAAATTTTAAAATTTGGTATGCAGATTTGTTGGCCCTGTAAAAATTAGCACAGAAAAGCTTTCCGAATTGAAATTAATACATTTTTGGTTTAGTTATGAGATTTTTAAACTTTGATTTGTAGATAAAAATATCAAATAAATATACCTATGTATGTATAAATATCGATTCAAAGAATGTGAATATTTTAAGTATAGTTATGATCGATTCCGATTTGATCCTATAATTCAATAGCAAACTGCTGGGTAATAAGCTTCGGTAAACTTCGGCTTCTTGAAGTCAATTTCCTTTCTTGGATTATTTTATATAACGTAATAATGTGATAGTTTCCCCGGTGGTGAAAGGGTATTGGCACCATCGTGGCTCTGGATCTCCTGCTCCTCTTTTGGCATTTGCATGGTGCTCTTTGTGACTCTGGCTCTGTGATCTAAGTTCGCACAGGTGGCACTTGGTATGGAAACACCGGAGCAGGAGGAGGAGCAACTCCAGTGGTCGTGTCCTCTTACGAGCTTTGCCCTCGTTAGCTCAGCACGTTGCAGTTGCAGCTAGCCGGATATCTATATATAGCCAACTGGTGTGATTTTGATTCATGGCGCGATTATATGTGCGCACGCAGTTTATCTTCTTTTCTTTTTTTCGCTCCTTTTTTTAAGTTTTTTAGCAAGCAGCAACACAGTAGCCTGGGCCCAGCGTGAAGGCCTGAAGTCCGAACACTTTCTGGAGGAGTCCGCGTCGGATGCCCTGGCCGCTTCCCCTGCCTTGTGGCACTTAACATTTTATTGTTAATAAAATATATTACAAGGCGCAATACAAAAGGCCAACCAGCCAACAGCCAGCAGCCAGCTTCTCGTGGCTTTCAGGCCCAAATGCGTTAACGAAATCATCTGCCTCCTCTCGGCTGAAAGGCCCCGCCATTCCGCTCCTGGGAATGTCGCGTGAGTTCGTGTCGTACATTTAACGCGTGACTTCTTTTGAAAATTGTTCATAAATTTCGCGTTTAACAGTAGCAGAAAGGCAACGGCAAAAAATGACCACAAAAGTCCGGCCAATACAAGACCGTTGAAGGCAGCGGCCAAGGAATTGGGTAACTGAAATGATCGCAAATCTGAAATTTGCTCTGCAGAAATGTGTAGATACTCTGCAAAGGATTCATATCATAAGATACTTAATCTAATTTAAATATTGGATTTTTTAATTATTTGTATATACAATGAAGTTATAAATGTATATACTTTCAAAGAATATTTGCATTGTTTACCATTTACAGTATTTTTTTTAAAGCTTAATCTATAATTTAAAATCACCAGACAACTCCCAAGAAAAATAATTCAGTCAGAACACTCTTCAACCATGGCGAAGGGAATCCCCATTTCGACACGGATTGTTTGGGATCCTCAGGACCGTAATTTTGTGGACCTCAACGAAAATGATTTCACAAATCCGACAGATGCAGCGACCACGGACCATGGCGACAGATACTCTGTGAGAAGGAGGAGGGTTGGGGAAATGAATACTGATCATCCCGCTCATCCCTCCCTGCCCTTCGCTCATTATAATGCAAATGCAATATATAGAGTCATAAATTTATGCGAGCATTCGAGTATTTCTAATTAATAACACACAAAATGTAATCAGCAATGTTAATTAGGCACATCCGCTGCTGCTCGGCTCATTCAGCGGTGTCACCTCCACTCCGCCGCGATCGGCCCCAGGTTTCATTCATAAAAATCTGACTGAGACTCTGTCACAGTTTTCGCTCCGGCTGACTGCTGCCCACATGGCAAACTGTTAGCTGGATTTGCATAGCCCGTAAGCCAAGTCAAGTGATCATGGCTGCTGCTGTAGTAAAAAGACACAAAATCGTTAAAGATTTCGTTTGCTTGTTTTCGATCATTCAAAAAATGTTGCAGAGAGAATTGACAAACCGGTTCGCCGGTTATGAAACTGCCTGTTTCTGCTTCATTTTATCGGTTTGGGTTTTTCGGACTGAGTCTGGGTCTTTGGTTTTTATGAATGGAAGAGTGTAAAATTTGCATTTGAAACACGTGAAGTACCTCTCAAGATTACTCATACGCCCCGTTGAACCCAAGCAAAGGAAGAGCGATTCAGTTCCGCCAATATGTAGATGTTTGCGGGAAAAGGCTGATTCTATTATGAATCAACATTTCACTGACAGGTGCGCCAAACTGATTCATCTTTGCGCAGCGGCCACACAAACAACTCTGCTAATTCAAATAAGCAAAATGAATTATTATTAATTTATTACTTCCGGTGCTCATTCAGTTCAAGCTGCTGCCGAGCTCAGAACAGATTCCCGGCTATCTATAGGAATGGCAATATATCTACTACTCTAAACACTTGTCAAATACCACTCTCTGTTCGTTCCATTCAGTGAATAGTGCCCACAAAAGGCGCCAATTATGTCGGTGCCGAAATGATACCTCAACTGGCCCAATCGCTGTGCCGCCTGCCTTTCCAAACAAAAAGCCCCAAGACGAGGTCAAACTCAAGCTGTGCAATCGACCAACTGACTGACTGACTGACGGCCACGATCTGGACGATCGACGGCAGACAGGCAATTTGTAGCCTTTTCAAATAGTTTCAAATGGAGCCCAGTCAGTCCGCCAGCAGGCACTCGACCAGACAACCTGTGCGCTGTCCGATCGACCACATCGAACACAACAATAAAGGAGTTCGGTTTCAATGGAACGAAGTCTTCTATACTCTTGCCAGGATATTTATATCCGCTATATATTAGAATCTTTATGGTATATAAAGCATAACACAATTGCATTTTGTAAGAATTATTCGTCTATGTTTTCTGTTAAAAGGAATATGAAGGATTTCTAATGTATGGATTTGGGTTTGATATGTAGACAATTAGGAAAGGTAAACTAATAAAAAAATTATACAAAATACTTATACTTTTAACAAAGTATCTCTATTAAGAGATTTTTTTTTATATGTTTTCATACTTAAATAAAAACATCTAAGCCTCGTTCTCGGGTTATCCCCCATTGAGAGGGTATACCTAAATAGCGCATGCAAATTAATAGCCAACTTTGGCCAAAAATTAATTGATCACTCGAGACAGGCAACATTGCAGAGATTGCGGGACCAGACTTATAGACCCGCCGATCGATCGATGGCCGGCTGATCGCCGCGAATTATGCCCGGGCCGGTGTGTAAGTGCCCGCATATTCGAGCTGATCACAGACTTCCTGAGGTAGCCGAGGCTCGATTAAGCCGGTGAAATGTTTTTTTCATGGCTCCATGAACAAATTTCAATTAACATATTCACGCAATAATTGCAGGGGTCCCTCGGCCCACGTCGCTTGCGGTCAGCACATCGGAGCGAAGGCGGCCCACGCTCCAATCCCCGCCAGACACGTGTCAAACTTCCGATCATTAGGTGGATGCAGCCGCTCATCGCACCACGCCCACTCGGACCAGAGGGTATGGAGGGGCCCTAATTAATAAACAGACAAAACAATTTTAGGACCCATCATAGAAAATCACTCGGATTGATAAATTATCAAAAATGCAGTTTAGCGTGTGCCTTAAACAAAAAGATATTGAGATTAATCATTGGACCAGGCGGCGGCGGCTCGTCATCATCCAAAACCGATGCGTTGGCGATCTTCTATGGTAATGCCGCATAATTAATGATTGCCACGGATGGAAAGCGATGGAAATGTCGTCGTATAATCCAGTAGGTCATTGGGAAATGGATGTTAGACAAACAAAAACGTAGCCCATGACGGACTAGGCGATGGAAAATATTTGACAATTTGATACGGTAGAATTCCGTATTCCAGAATTTATTGCACGTTCTCTGAATAATATCGAAATGAAGTACGGCATTCTTTTTAATATGGGATGATCGAGTACCTAAGTAATTGGAAGGCAAGTTAATAGTTCTTGGTTGCAATATAAAACAATCAATTAGCAATTAATAAATACTCAAGTACATGTAATAAAAATCAACACGATTTGTATCTGCAACATGGCTCACAATCAATTGAACAATTCATAAAGACTAAAACCCATATTAATTCATACTTCTGTGGACTTCCACACCCACTTTAAGTCATGGCAATTACCGTTGATCTCTGGCTTGGACCGGCTAATAATCAAGACACAATTTTTAATTTAAATTTGCCCCAGTACCCATATCCCACAACTATCGCCAACAATGTTGCAAGATCGCTTGGATAGCTGGGACCCCGGCCCACAGATCTAAGTCGGCCAACTTTTGGCCCCTGGCGGACTGCTCATTGCAAATACCCCTGGACGGCGGACACTCCACAAATCTCCCGCAATTACAATACTTTATAAACTTATTTTTCTTCTGCCATTTCGGGCCTTGTATTATCGTCTAATTGCATCGCCGACGCTCATGGCATTTAGCGCGTCAACAAACGAGCCGCCAACGCCGCGACCCCAACCCCAGTCCCAGCCCCTTAATCCTCTCACACCTCTCGGCAGCGGTTCAAAGCTGAAAAAATTATATATATATATACATATATAAAAAAAAAAGGAAAAAAAAAACAACAGAGTGGACCGCAGGCCTTTCCATTCATCATTTTTCGTTTAGTGACGCGCGTGCCTCGTGCGCCTCAAATCGAGTGTTATTTTTTTCACAGATTTTCAAATTGAGACGTCATGATCTCGTCGCATTTCCCGGCTCCCTCGATTATGGCTGTGGCTGCGATTTTTGGGATATATACGTACAACATTTATTGTTTCATAAGGCACTGCGGGCATGCAACTAACTGTAGGATAGAACATTGTTGTGCTTACAGGCTACGAGTATAATTTAGCGAGTATAAAACTGCGAATACTACGAAGATCAGTACAATAAGAAATACAACAGAAATACAACCGAGTCTTAATTTAAGCTTATATTTATATATAGTAATCTCTTAAGTGTAGACTATAAGATATTTAAAATAGAACATAACGTAAGGATACATTCGATCTGCTGCTAGTTTTTGGTTTTACGCCTTTGGTGCAATTTTGGTGCGACTTTAAAGAGATTTACAGACTTATTCGAGAGCTATATGTACACAGAATATTCTAGCTTAAATTCGATATTTCTTAGTTTCTAAATTCTTTAAATTTTGTAAAGGTTTAACCATATTTAGATACTCCCGGGCCTATCCATGTATCATTAAATAACAAACTTGAAAGACAATACTTTGGAGTGTCCTTTGATTGTGAATATATATATAAATCCTACAAAAGCATTCGATGATCGTTCGGAGACTAAATTTTTAATTTGTGATCGTATTTTTGCGCCACTAGGATTTTTTGTTTTTTCTTAGATTTTCCTAGATTGCAGCTCAATTCAGTTATTGATTACTTCTGGTAGGGAGGGTGTCGAAACTAGCCATATTTCCTAATAATTATAATGTAAAATCAGTAATTACACCACTTTTGCAGGTTGTCCGTTTCATCTTCCTCCTCGTCGCTCGTCGAGGGCGGCGTGTCCAGATTGGCTATATCCACATCCAGATAATCCTCCTTCGCCTGCAGCAGCTTATCCATATACTCCACGATCTCCGTAAACGGTGGCCGATCGTCGGCATTGAAGTGCCAGCACTGTCGCATGAGAATGTAGATGTTCATGGAGCACTTGGCTGGCTTCTCCATTCGCTGACCCGACATCAGGTAGCTGTAGAGTTCCTCCGCCGACAAAATTGTGGGATATGGTTGCTGTCCGTAGGTCATGATCTCCCACAGGAGAATGCCATACGACCAGACATCGCTCTTCGAGTCGTAGAATTTCTCCTGGAGGGATTCTGGGGCCATCCATTTGATGGGTAGCCTTCCGTTCGTGTTCTTCCTGTAGTAATCTGTGCTCTGGATATCCCTGGCCAGGCCAAAATCGGCTATCTTCAGCACGTAATCGTCGCTGACGAGCACATTCCTGGCTGCCAAATCTCTGTGGATGCAGCGCCTCGAGGCCAGATAATCCATTCCCCGGGCAATTTGGTGAGCGAACTTGATAAGATCCTTTTCAGTGATCAGATGGGCTGGCGGCGATGGCGGCGGCTGAGAGCTGTCCCGGTCCTGGTCCCTGCCATAGGGACGATTGGAGTACAGGAAGTCCTTGAGATTGCCATGGGGAGCGTATTCTACGATTACGTAAAGCGGTCCACTTTGACTGCAGCATCCCAGCAGGTTGATGATGTTGATGTGACGTCCAATGATCTTCATTACCTCCATTTCGCGCACCAAGCTGGCTATGTCGTCGTCCGTGTGACCTTCCTTGACCATTTTCACAGCCACAATGGCATTGTTCACCTCCGCCATGACCACCCTGCCAAAGGCACCCTCTCCCAAGGTGGCTCCCAGCACGAGCTGATTTCGCGGCAGTTCCCAGTTCGAGTCCAGCGGGAACTCGTACTCATTGAACGGAGCCGGTTCGTTGCCACTCTGGAGGACGGTGGTCCGCTGTTTCTGGATCCGCACGACGGGCATGATCATGGTGTCCATGGAGCCGCTAGAGTCGCCTCCACCCTCGGGCTTGAAGATGATCACTTTCTTGGTCCATTGGTGGACCGTTTCAATTCGTTGCTTCAGCAGCTTCTCGTGCTTCATTTTCCGCACTGCATAGAACACGAACGAGGTGCACATTATGATGAAGAGTAATCCTCCGAAGACGAAGAAGTACATCAGGTTGGTGCGCTCCATTCCACTAGCCACTCCAGCCTCCAGAAGATGCAGGCTTCGCACCACTCGCAGATAGGCCGTGCTATTGGTCTGTCCCAAGCTATTGCTCTCGATGCAAGTGTACCAGCCTTCCTGCTCCCGCGTTACATTCACAAATTCCAGCCTATCCTGGTCGTAGCCCATGACGGTGCGATTGTTGGAGCAGTTGGTCATTCCCTGGCAGGGCACAAAGATCCAGGCCTTCTTGCTGGTCAGATCCGAGAGGTACTTGCAGTACATGTGGCCGCTGCCGTTGATCACCAGGGTGAGATTTACTGGGGCGTTTATCAGGATGGGTCGATGGTTCACGCGATCGCTCACAATCACCTGAGTGTCGTGCCGGATACAGCCCAGGGGATTACACGCCTTGCAGGTGTAGTTACCGGAGTCATCCGGCACCAGATCCTCCATGGTTTGGGTCCAGCGATTCCTCTTGATGTTGCCATAGCTGCGGCTCCACTCGCTAGTCCCATTGCGGTACCAGGTGATGTTCGGCTCTGGGTTGCCCAGAGCGTGACAGGTTAGCAGAAGCAGGGAACCCGAGGGTCGTGTCTGCAGGGAGCTCATCTTCTTGGGATACCGCCAGTAGGGTTTCGTATTATCGCTCTCCGGCACATCGGGCTTATTGTCGTCATCATCTCCAGCTCCATCAGCCAAGTCCGTTGTTGTGCTACTGCTGTTAGCGGTACTAGTTGGCGTCAAAGTCTTGTTTATTTTCCCGGCCAAATTATCGTAATCCTTGGACACTTCTTGGCTATTGGTGATTTGACGACGACCTGCCACCGGCACCGAATGTTGCCACAGCACGAGCAGCAACATCATCACCAATAGCGATCCGTTCAACATTATGCTTTGCGAGTGACTGCGTCTGCGACTCCAGGCAGCAGCCATTTTGAGGATATTTATTTTTGTAACTCTTGCCAGAGGGGCAGCACAGGCACCCCAAAAGTGCCACTTCTCAGTGCAAACGCAACTGCAACTGCAACTCCCTTGCTGGAGTTTTGTCGCATGTGCTGCTGTCGGTTTTTTATTCACCGGAAATCCACTTTAGAGTGCTCCGCTCTATGTGCTCTGTGCCGCGTTCTCTCCCTCTCGCAGCGGAAGAAGATCGCCGATCTTCTAGTTTCTAATTTATGAAGGAAACAACAACAGTTGCCTCTTTAGCATAACATGTGTGTGCCTTTGAAGTGATCCTCCACTCCAATTCACTTTGCCGGCGATTGCAATCGGATGCCGATGATGCTGATGCTGATGATCCTCCGGATGATCACCTATCTTGTTGGTGCAACGGAAATACTTTCCCCCCCAAAAAACAATGCCGTAGCGGCGTCTTTTAATTATCGGGGGCGGTGGCGTGTGATTTACTCAGCGAGTTGATGGATTTATGGCAGCCATCTTGTCACCAAAGGAGCTGTGATCGTGGGCGTAGATGATCGCCCGTTCCATAGATCATTCGACGGATGCGTAGGGTGCAGGTTGGATTCTCCGGATCGTGTTTGATGTGACTGCAACACCTGGAAGAATGCATGCGATTAGATTTATGATCACATCCGCTGGGAATATTAGAATATATAAACAAAATAGCTTCTAGTCCCTAGCAAGTGCCAAAATAAATGGGGGAAAGGAAGTGTATCTTTGTATCCGATAGCTACACCCCATTGTATATACACAAAGTCAATGAATTGCCTTTCAATTTGTTTACAGGCCGTTCTCGAGCATTTCTGCGAAGAATCTTTTTGGACTTGACTTGATTAAAGGCCATTTCCATTTGGTGGGCTTAATTAAAATGTCGCGCTCGTTTCCGGTAACCGGTCCGGCTCTACCGCTCTGATTTTCGTCCAGCGCGTGCCATAAATTAAAAACGGTCCAGAGGCATGAGCTCAGAATGTGGACACTGAGGTTCTTCATCTTTCACGGATTGCATTATTTATCGATTTCGAAAATAGCTTTATGGCCGCGGGACACACACAAAACATTTCGGCCAGCACTTTTTTTATAAGGCCATTAAATGACGAGACTTGCGCCAAGTTTACCTTTCCGTCGAGAGAAAACTCTTTTCAACTTGTTGCCAGTTTACTTCACGATGCGATTCTATATATATATACACATATATTGCGCCCTCAAATGCACGTAGTTTCGCCTTAAATGTTCTATGCTATTTTTCGCACAACTCTCCGGCCCTGTCACTCACGTTTCTCTAGGGGGGAGAATAGAGATACGGAATCTCTCTCGGCTTTTTGCGCGTTCGAAATATTCACGGAGCCTAGCGAAAAGTGTTCCAAATTGGTCTGAGTAGTCCGATGTACTGAATGTGCCCAATGCCAATTCCAATTCCCAATGATCGCGTACGATCTCTCCGTATCTCTCTCTCTCTCTCTCTTTTCTCCTACACTCTCTCTTTCGCTCCTTCGCTCTTTCACTCTGTCTCTCCCACACAATGTCCTACACAATGCGCCGGCGTCGGAACAGAACGACTCAATTTAGTGGGCCCTCGAGTAGCTTCCACTTTTGCCGTTATATTTCCAATGGCGGCATACCCTGTATGTGCAGGGTATACTGATTCGGTTGGGACGGAAAATTCACCTTATTTTCATGAATAAATGTAGATATGGGTTTATCCTTCAGATTTGTTAATCATTCAATCATCAAACAATTATATTTACGCTAATGATTCCTGACTAGACTAAAATTCTAAATTTTTTAATGTATTGAAAACATTGTTTGACTAATTTGTTATAAACATTTAAAAAAATTTTTATTGTAAACTTGAATTTTATGACTATACTTAAAAAAATCATAATTTTTCATAAATTTGAATATTAATTTTGAAATATAAATTAATGTCAAATGAATTTGTTAAATTACAAGAAGATGTATATACATATTTTGCGGAATTTTTTGTTATTTTATTTATTATTAATTTATGAAAATATACTGAAGACAGTGTCAGGTATCCCACCAACCTTGCCGCTGGTGCACAAAAGTCGGTTCTGTTTGCTGGTCGTTGCCTTTGGCTTCCCGCATCTTTTCGCTTTCAACGGCAGCCTTAATTTTTCACATATGCTCACCCGATCCCACCCTCTCTCTCTGACTTCCCTCGGTTATCTCTGACTCTCTCTTTCTCTCTCTTTCTGTCTCATCTTTAATTAAAACAGACACAGTTTCTCTCAATGTTCTGGTGATCTTTCCAGTCGCATTCAGCCCACATCTGGTGGCTGGGGCAAAACAAAAAATTTAAGAAATTAAAAGCAACAACAAAATGTGTTGTCTCTGTTCTCCGGACTGACGTCCGCCCGCCGCCCGCCCCTGGCCACGCCCACAGAGACAAGGGCAAATATTGTTTCGGCTTGCATTTGGTGCTCTATTGTTGACTGCAACATGTGGGCACATCATCAGGCTCGCCGTCTGTACATCCGAGCATCTACCTAAGATCGTGCCACATGTGTTGCACAGACATTGTCGCCGCTTTCCGAGGGGAAAACGTAAACCGACTCCTGGGCAAGATGGGGTTATTCAAAATGTTCCTTCCACTTCCCGGAAGGCGAAATCGGCCGCCAAATCGGAAACTGCCAAAAACGTTTTCCCCGGCCCACTGGACCGACCTTCACCTCCATCGACAGCGATCGGAGAGCTTAGTATATTTCCTGTGCAGCCCGAAAAATCGCCGAAAATAAACAAACACGGTGCAAAGTATTCGCAAGGTACACACACAGCATCCATCCACCCATCCATCCATCTCCCATCGCATCCATTGAACCGGTGGTCAGCCCGCGTCCACTTCGCACGGGTTGAACCCAAGTGACGCACTTGGTAGCCCCGCCACCTACCCCGGTGGATGCGATGCCCAGTGGAGACCGGCACGAGTCTGTAATTTCGCACGGTTAGTCCAGCCAGTCATCCATCCAGCCATCCAACCATCCATCCATCCGTCCATTTACCATATGCCACTCAGTACGTGACAGGGAGAAGGTTGGATCTTACATGGGGGAACTGAGAAAATGTGTAGGAAAAGTTAAGGATAGACTTAAAAAGCGACTTAGTTTAAGAACTAACATAAGATATTTAACATGAAAGTCACATTATATTTGGCATATGTATTAAACAAAGTTAAGAACTTGTGGTAAATTGAGAACTTCAATGATGAATGTGATTCTACGATATAAGCCCCTATGAAATGTTTAAGGAAATACTAAAAATGTGTGTTCTAGCATTGGATAATACAATTATTAATAATAATTAATTAAAATGAATACTATGTTTAAAAGTAAATTTTCTTTAATAAATACATATGTATTTGATTTACTATCCCTTTAGATTAATTATTATAATAACATTTACAAGATGTTGTTTACATCGGCGATGCACCTATGGATATGATCATTTATTTTTGGATCACACCGGAGATCGGATAATACCAGGAATCGGTCGGGTAATCGGTTAAACAATCCTAGCCCTAATTATCATTCATGAGTGCGATCGCAGATCAGAGCGGAGAGAAGCCAGATCTTCACGTAGCAAACTGAATGATTTCCGAAGGCGACTGAACAGTAGCAGGAACGTAGACCAGACGGCATCGTAAAGCTTCCCGAACAGATACCAGAGGAATATATACCAGAGGAATATCTATATAGCAGCCATATACACACAGGCCGATGTAGAAGCGTACGGACAAGAAGCAGACAAGTTGAAATGTTTGTTTACGCGGCTAGGAAATATTGCATGTTCCCTCCATCGATGTTAGTTAATAAACAAAGTCCCCCTGCCCATGTGGAGATGGGTAGAGCCGAAAACTAAATTATGAATTTGAATTTGAAATATTTTCTCAGCACTGCCCTGGGCCAGCGCAGTTGTAAAAAGACCAGTAAATAAATAAATATAAATTAGAATATGTAGGAACCCCGTTGGAAAACTGCTTTCAATTCGAGAGCATGAACCATAGCACATATGAAAGCGGATTTCTATGGGGCTTTCAGACCCAGAACTGGCCATGTTCCTCCCTCTACGTTATTGTGTTGGGGGTAGTCGTGGCCAGAGATCAGATAATTGAACGATTGACTACACACACACAGGGAGCGAGAGATAAACGACACAAATTGCTGTGGTTCGCCAACATGGAACCACAACACAACACATTTTACACTTTTTGGCCTTTGGGTGAAAAGTCAAATTGCTGCTGTGCGCGGTCAATCAGAAAGTAGACCAAACAAATAATTTGCGCAATTAGGCAAAAAGCAAAATAAACCAAATCAGTGGCTGCACATATGGCTGACTATATGGCAAATGAATAGCAACAAAACACGCGAGTATATGTATTTTTAAAGACTTACCTCACATCTGTGTGTTGCTCCAAAACAAAAAACAAAAAACGAAAATGAAAAACGAATAACCAAGAGGCTTCTTGCCAAATAGTGCCCTGTGTATCCAAAGTGTCTCTGGCGTGGAATCACCCTCGCATCGCCTTCGCGGTTAAATGTAAATATTTCACCAAAAACACAATTGAGTAAGTTCACAGAATTCGAGAATGTTTCCACTTAAAATTCTTGAAATATTTTAGTACGTATTTATGCGGCACTTAGGCACTGAAACAGAAGCAGAAGCAGAAACTGCTGCACACTTGATGGTGCCTCACTCGGTGCGTGTGTGTTTGTACAGTCCGGTATTTCGAATTTCGAATAAATATTAACAATGTGATTATTAATGAGCGATATTGATTGGCGGCTGTTCGCTTCCGATTTTCCTCCGATTTTCCTCCGATTTCCTAACTGTAGCGGCATGCAGTCCGATCGCAACTGAGGCCCAACCGCAGCCAACCGGGCGAGCGCTGCAAAATAAATCTCTTCAATTAAATGAGGGAACAAATGAACGAATTCATGTTCCCCCATCAGCCTGGAGAACAACACAGCACATCTCCGCAATGTATTTTCGCGGCAGATGCATAAACAAATACAGAAAACACACACCGAAACCGAACAGAAACGCCAGCCACACATTGTATAATCCGGTGAAGGAGGGGGGAAGGGTCGGGAGCACAGGCGGCATAGGGGCTACACACACACACACACACACACACATGTGTGTTTCTGAGCGGCCTTCCCTTGGAAAGTGAAATGTAATTGAGTGCGCAGACCCCGACGCGCTCGTTCTAAATTCGTTCAATTGAGTCGAAAGAAGTATCTCAACCTATGGGATTGCCACAATATGTTGCATAGTTTTGAGCGCCCCGACAAAATCCATGCATATCATTATGGGGTTGGTAAGGTCTATAGGAAACTCCTCAGATAACCCTGATGATTTGAGTTTCTAACTCAACAATGTTAAGAGCCTTTTGATAACCTCTAAAATATATGAGGTTTAAGCTCTTTACATTTTTCATAATTATTTTAAATGTTCTGTAACAGGGTGTATTGACCAGTAAGTTAATATTGACACTACATACCAATATCTGTTATCCTGATATATCCTGATAATGATAAGATTTTGTCATTTCTCAGTGTAGGTTTTTTGAGATTGTCTTTTTAAAGTTTAAAATAAATTCTTAGTTTATACTTCTTTATCTTTAATATTTATAATCTTATAATACATTATACGATAATACCCAAATAGAAATTTAATCTACAGACAAAAGTATAAATTAATCAAGTTCCTTACAAAATATTAAATTACAAGAAAAAAGAATAGCTTTGGGAAACTTATGTTTGCAATTGATTTATGGGATTAAATTGGGAATCGATCGTAACTAAGCTTGAAATGAATATTTACCAATATTTTAATATGCCATTTTTTTTCTTAAATCAAAGTTAGAAAAATTCTTAACTACGCCAAAAAGCTTTAAATTTAATTCGGAAAGCTGTCTTATGTTAGTTTTGTTTTATTTAAAAAATCTGCATACTCTATTAAATATTTAAAAAAAATTCAAACTTTTGAAAATTTTGACGATGTAACCCCTTATAAAATTTTGAAATTTTGAAAAAAATTATAAATTTATTTTTTCTTCCGGAGATGGCTAGATTGACTCCCCTGTTCATGCTGATCAATAATATTTATCATTTATAGGGTCGGAAACGACTCCTTCACTCAGTTGCAAGCTTCTTAATACAATTATAATACGTAGCAAGGTTATAAAAAGTACAATCAATAATAAAAAGGCATCAAGATAAATTGTGTCATATTTAACTTGCCTTCAAATCCAACTACGAATTCGTTACAAGTTATTAACTTTAATAAATAGATATACATTTTAAATAAGAATGTATACCTGGATACCCTGATGATATAAAACAAACCTTGCACACATTTCTTCATGCTTCGTTCAAAGTTGAAAGTCGGGAATGGGATTCATTAGACACAACAATACCTCGCTAAGTAAGTTAGCAGTTATTAATTATAGGCTACTTATGGTAAATGTGAGATGGCCCAAGGCAGTGGCACAACCAGTAGCTGTGGCCAACACCGCGTGGATGGGGAAGAAAGCCCCTTTAATGACGGACACTCGAGGAGAAAAAGCCATCAAAGAACACATGCTGTGAGGCAAAGACAATGGCATCGTTTAGCGCGTTTAGCGTTTGTCTCCAAGGCAACCTCAAAGGGGTTGACCAATCAATGGACTCTGAGGGGATTTTAGCCGAAAATCGAAAACAATTAACGATTATTGACTATCAATTGTGGCCGAGGGGCCCGTTTTGTGCCAAATGGCGTTACGCCTGACTGATTAATTGACGCTGCTGCTGCCCGGAATGGGAGGATCCCCATGAGTGGCTGGCATAGTTTAAACAGTTAACAACCTCGTAAAGCCAGGGATCGGGAAGAGCTAGTCACCAGCCACCGACTGCCGGTGTATGGTCATAATACTTAAATTTTATGCACTCCTGCGGAATACTCCCTGCTCCCAGCTTCCAGCTTACAGCTCCCAACTTGCAACTCTTCGGGCTGCCGATTCTCAGCTTCCGTATGGCTTTTCAATTTGGCCAGAACGAAACGCAAGTTGTTAGCGTTTCGAACATAGAAATAAATATTGGAAAATTGGCGCAAAGTCTGGACCCCGCTCTCGGAGGCTTCGCCTCTGGGTATGGGAAATGGGAAATCGGGAATGGAGACCGGCTTTTGGAGACACGATCCCGCGGACGGAGTTGGGCGACACGATCTGCAACGATCTCGCCGAGATCTCGTGCAGAGCAGCCAAACAGCATAAAGTTAATTGCTAATATGATTAATTGCACATTAACATGAATTTTTATAGCCAATTATATACGAGATATGCCAATGGGAAAATGTTTTCGGTCAGCAAAAATTTGTTCCCAAAAACACTAACAAAGATGAGCTTCATTTTTCATATAATCAGAGAAATGTACGAAGATTAAAACATATATATTTTTGGAGTTCACCTTAAACATGAAACGATTATTTCCTATTATTTAAATTATCTTAGATTCCTTACTATATCCTGTTTCTAAAATCACATTTAAATAAAAACCACTTTGGCCATAGATCCCAAGCCCGCTTCCAAACCAGACCAATTCATTGGCTGATGTCGATAATTTATGCATAAACTATGCGTGGCAATTTGGCATCTTCCCAATCTGAGTGGGCTGCCTGGCAAAATTATGCGGGTGTGTTTGCATTGCCACGAGAGCAGAAAATGGAAAAAAATACAGCGAAGAAATAAATAAATAAATGAAAATGCAATAACCCTCGAGACAGACGGAAAACAAAACCAAAATCACATTTCAAATCACTCAAATACTATTGGAGATTCGAATTTGAATTATTGGCTCCACCTTGCCAGCGACTCCGGGCCGCTCAGCATTTCCGGTCTTAAATCTTTAAGCGCGTGAGCTAATCATAACTTACAATGTGGTCCGGCAATTTGACAGGCGGGTTGCTGGCTGACTGCCTGACTGGCTGGCTCACTGGCTGGCTCTTAGCCCGTCCCGGCCCGGCCCGGTCCAGTTGGATGCCTGAGCTGAGCCGAGGATCATGGATCATGTGGGGCTGGAAATTGTAACCATCGCAGAGCTCGGGGCTCGGCAAGCTGTGCGAGCTGTCAATGAACTTGTATGCTCTTGATTGATTTATATTGTGCTGGCCAGAGGTATCTCTGTATCTATGGTAAATCAGCTTAAGCAGCGCTCGATGCTCGATCGTTGATATCTTGCTTTTAACGCGCGGAACAATCGGAGCCCTCGGAATCCTCGGAACGAAACCGAAACGAAAACACACAGCCAGAAATCTCGATCTCGGAGTCGGCGAATCTAATGAAAGGTGTATTAATTATATTAGATATCCCAGGCAACACGATCTTCGCTGTTCTTGGCTACTGTTCGAGCCGGGCTCAAGGCTTATGGAGGCTCCATCTGCCCGGTCTGGCCAAGGGCCTTGGCCTCCGTCTCGGTCTAGGCCATAATTTAAAACGTGCTCTCCGAGAGGAGCATCTTGGGATGGGGACGAGTGGCTAAAACTGGCGCTTAAAAGTGCGTTTAAACAGACCTTTCGGCCGGATTGGGCTTGGCGCTCGGGCGTGGCCTTTTAATATGTTCCCTGCGCTTTATTTTCTTTTTAGCCTGGTCCCCATAATCCCTAATAATAATCATGTGCTGTAATTGACGATTTATGCTAAGCCCGATATAATTTACGCCGTTGGAAACATTGAGGCCTCACCTCAAACCGTTGAGCAGGAGGCGGAGGAGTATCGCATAAATCATAACTGCACCTGGGATAGCAAAAAAGGGGCAGGTGGGCACTGTCCTGGCGATGGAGCCGCAGAGGTGGTGTGGGGAGATCACCTGGATCCCTGGGACTACGATCGAAGTGCCTGCTACTGGCCATGGCCCGATAGCTCCATGGCTCCATGGCTCGATGGCTCAACAAATATTTCCCACACACGCCGGCGTCGCTTACAAGGAACATAAGCATGCCTCCCTACACAAGCATACAGGTATGTCGGGCAGGTTACACACAAAGCCAATGCGTTCGCATAAGTCAGTTAAGGTAATGCCACTTAAATCGCAAGGCGAATTTCTTATACCCTTGTAGGTTAATTTAAATGATTCTTAGAATTACATAAATTAAATATTAAGGTGCTAAATTTACTCCATTTACTGAAGTTCATTAAATCAGTAATTACCAGAAATTAAGTTTCTCTGCTTAGCCTCTGTACTACTCTAACCATTTTTTTCCTATTTGGTTTGTAGTCATTATTTTATACTTATAATTATATTTAATGTCAGTTAGTTTCTGTCTCAAATTTAGTCCTATGTTTTTCTAATTTCGAATCAACATTTTTTGAAAAAATGTACTAATTTTGGTTGTAAAGAATTTGCAGTTTAATTATTTATAAATAATCTATAATTTCTTTTCCACATTTTGTAAGCTTCCTTTAGATCCTCTAATATTTCTTGTGCTTGATAACAAAGCCCACATACCTTTCCCGAGCCTAAAGTGTACAAAAAAGTGTTGGCACGCAAATTTATTGTTGTCGGTTGTCGGTCGAACCGCCGATTTGCGATCCATTCCGCAAAAGGCTACCGTATTTGATCTTGCCCTGCTGCTCCGCTCCGTTCTGGTTCCCCCGCAATTACCCGATGCTGTCAAAAAATCGGGGGAAAAGGGGGCTCCAGAGGCGGGAAATCTTTGGGGGCTGCGTGCCAGTGCCAGTTTGTCTGGCATTTGGGCAGGCCTTCCAAAAACGTCGCTGACATAACTGTACCAGCCGGCAAGCGGTCTTGCGTGGTGTGTGGCTGCGGGATCCTAGAACCGCGGCTTGGCAGCCCCAGATTTCGGCTAACGTCGCTGTTTTTGGCATCAAACACATGTCGAAGCACATGAAAGGATCGCTGGCTGCGGACCAGGAATCCAAATCGGTCTATGTATCTGAAGTTGCACAGCAAGAAAAGTTGCTATGGGGTAGAAATGGAAATTATACCGAAGGAACCACAAACACAAAGGATCTATAATTTATCACTGCGAACAAAAAAATCTCATATATTTCTGATCCTTTTGATCGAGATCGTGCTCTAGTAATTCCCAAATCTGAATACTGCATTTCTAAAATATAGAATATTAGAGGTAAAAAGGATAAACCTTTAAGACATCTCTTTTAATCAGAGATATCCCTTAAATATATTTAACCCTTATTAAAATATAAATAGTATTTATATTATTTTGGTTCTGTGTGGCTGTGAAAATGGCTTTGGCTGGTGGAGCTGGTCTAAGGCTTTGCATGTTTGGCGTTTCAATGCGCATTAATTTTGCATTGCCGGCCGTTGTTGTTGTCGACACGAATGGCTTTGAAAGGTTAATAAATCAAATGCATATGCACGAGACAACGTCTGCACCTGAGATCCTGGCATGCGACTGTTTCGGTTTTCCTTTTTTCTTCAATATTTTTTTTGTGCGGTTTATGCGTTTATAATTTCCTCAATGCCCCTTTATGGCCGTTCCGGGGGCAATCAAAATCAAAATCAGCGCCTTTTGTGACCGAGCCGCATTAACACCAAATTAAGTTTGAATTTTATGGCCACGGGGAGGCAGTAGGAGGAAATAGGGTCATCTTTATAGTTGGTTTATGACTCCGCCCCGAGCCTCTGGCAGGAGCCGCCGGGCCCGCCACTTGGGCGCACTTAATCTGCGTTACGTTTTACGACCCAGTTGGCGGACAGGCGTCTTTGTTACGCCGATCACGTACTGGGATTAATCACTAAATTAATTGAAACAATTTTCTAGCACGGCCGACAACAGCGGCAGCGCCACAAATTAATCAGGCGATCTGCGCGAGATGCTGATCGAGTCGATCGCAATCCCGATGATCGTTTCACCTGGTGTTGATCGCCATGTTCGTGGCCAGTACGTGTCTGGCATTTCAACGGCGGCCAAATGAGTTGTCCAACGATCTAACACATGTCGCCGAGATCATCAGCCCGGCGATCAGCGGAGTGATCAATAAGGTCCGCCGACAGCAGCACTCGCAATTACCCCCGAAAAAAAATTGAGAAAGAATTAAATAAAAAATGGGCGAGCTTAAATCGATTCCCATATCTATGGCCAATTGCCAGCTACTAAATGTTCGCCGTAAAGTGATCATTAACGATCGTTTTGCGCGGCAAGGTCCGCTGAGAGCAACCCCACTGGCAGCCTGCGAGGCTGCTGCTAATAACTTTTAATTAAATTAAGACTCCGCCTATTTGCGTTCAGCGCTCTCGTGATCGTGATCATCAGTGCCATCATCATCGGCGGCCGACCAACAAATGCCTTTTCACACCAACGATCAGCCGATGCAGCGGCGTGCGACCCTCACAAAGGCAGCCGTGCAACAGGTGCAGGCACGATCTTAGGTGGTTTTCCTTTTATTTTCCAACTCTCGGTGGATGTGCTTGTTTTGGCATTAACCGTTGGCTTTCCAGTCTAGCCAGGCTGCGGCACAGACTGCAGCTCCACCCACCTTGTGAAAAGCACTCTAAAAAATATAGGACTTGTAAATTGTTAGAATACAAAACAATATCAAGTGAAGTCAAGTTATGCCTACATATAAATATAAAAAACTGTAAAGATAATATTTGAGTTTTATAGATACCTTAAAGGGTTATAAAAGGTACTTGATATTTATCATTCAATGCCTTTTCTAATTAAAACTTATAATTGGGTTTATTACTATTTGGGCTCATCATTTTACAATATAAAAACCTTTTTCCATTCCATTATTTGTTTAGATATCACGCATTTTTCGCCGGGATGTGAAGCATCCATCTTTATACTCTTTCAAGGTATTATAATTATATTCAGAAGCGTGCAACTCAGTGAAGAAGTCATTTCCGACCCCATAAATCATATATATTCTTGATCAGCATCAACAGGGGAACCGATCTAGCCATCTCCGAAAGAAAAAGAAAATTAAAATTTTTTTTCAAAATTTCAAAATTTTATAAGGGGTTACATCGTTCAAATTTTCAAAAATTGGCAAAAGTCTCAATTTTTAAATAGAGTATGCAGATTTATTATCCTGGTAAAAACTAACATAGGAAAAGCTTCCGAATTGAAATTAATGCATTTTTAGCTGAGTTATGAATTTTTCAAACTTTAATTTGACGAATAAATTGTTATATAAAAATACCGATAAATATTGATTAAAAGAATGTGAATATTTTTCGATTAGTTATGATCCATTTCTGATTCAATTGAATTATAACATTTGTAAACTGCAAGGTTGTGTTAACTTGGGCTTCCCAAAGTTAGTAAAAAACATTTTCAAAATACCCTACGTTCTTATTAAATATCTTGTGAAACAGTATCTTTAACCACGGTGTACTTCCCAAACCCAACCCTGCTCTGGCACTCCACCCCAATCCACAATTCAAGACTGCGGAATGGCAATCACTTAAATCGTTGCGATTATGATCAGCAACAGGCATCGTTCGGCGTTATGTTTTCCTTAAGCTGCACCACTTTGGGTTCCCGTTGTGGTTGTTGCCGCTGCTCCTGCTGCTAGTTTTAGTTGTGGTTTCCGACTGTGGCCGCTGTTATTACCGCTGTGGTTGTTGGTGCTGCCACAAACATAATTGATCAATTAAAAATTAATACCAACTTTGTTTAGCTTTAGGTGCTTGAAATAAACTTCCTCATCGAGCATGCAAGTTTGTCGCCCGAAATTAAAAATGAGATATGCCAAGATAACAAGGAAAGCGATTAATATTTACTGCCGGCTATCTAATATTTTGCCATTATAATAAATTAATAATTAGAGGACAAACAATGATAATAATAATAATAAAATAAATATGTTGGTTAGTACACTTAAGTAGATAATTTATTATATTTTAGCGAATGAACTTGTTTCTATAGTTTTCATGGGATGAATATTAACAATAAGAAGTTACCTTCATCTCAAATATAATCTATAAATACTACTAATTAAATAAATAATAAATATTTTAAAGCTTTCATGTGAAGTTTTTACTTAGATCTTAATTAAATATGTTATTAGCGATACCTCGACACCTTAAGACGTATGTGTATAAATGCCAATGAACTCCATCATTCACATTTCGCAAGCTCTATTAATTCAATCTCAACTTACAGTTATTTAAAATAATACCAAAGTTAATAAAGAAAACCCATTGATTCTTAAGTGTCTCAATCATTCACTGTCTCAAACTGGTCCAAAATGGTTGGAAATTTCTCCCTCCTGGGAGGTCTCTCTGGACCCCACACGAGGCCAGCGACTAAGGTATTGTCATAACACCGAGATGGCCGGCTACTTAAATCAAATGAGTTAATGCCACCAAAATGTCTGTGACGCACAATGTGTAAACAATGGAGCGGAGCGGAGCAGAGCTTTCGGCTCTTTGATTTATATAGCAAATCGGTCGAGAGAGAACGAACTCCAGCCGGCTTGATTTAGGCCTTAATCCTCCCGTCGTCATGCACCGACTTTGTTGTGCTAATCAGCGTTCAAGTTTATGTGACATTTTAAAGTATGCCACACACACCGCTGGCGATCTGATCCGCCGGCGGTTGGTGGTTATGTGGTGATCCGAAGATCCAATCCCAATCCCATGGTGGTGCGGCGCTCGCGAGGTGTCGCTGCGAACGATCGTTACAACCTGGGGGGATAGGCTTCGACCACTTTCCTTGTCGGATTGATAATTCAATTTCTTCTAGAGTTTCCCCCGGCTGTCGTTATCTAGACTTAATTTTCCTTTTGGGGACCACCGGCGATCTGTTATGTTTTGTGTGTGTTTTCATTGGGACAGCAGCCGATCATAACAATCGTCACCGTATGCTGCGGGTTGCGTGTGGCCCTTGTCCAATTTATGATTCAATTTTATTGTTAATTGAAATTCAACTAGTTTAGTGATCGGAGATATCTGTCTCTGGGTGCGGTCACAGCCCCGTTTGTTTTGACCCTTTCGCCTTGTTTTGGCTTTGTTTTGGCGGCTGTAAAACTGTCATCCCGATTGAATTGTCGTTCCTCGCTCTCGGCTCGATTACGGGGCAGAGATCCTGATTTATGATCATCACCGTCATTGCCGCTTTATGACTTACGGCTCGGGGTGGGCGTTCTCGAAACAGTAGTCTGTAGTCTGGCAATAAATCCGATAATGGGCTTATGACTCCTTCTAAATCACTCCACTTTCACTGCGGCGGCAATTGAAAGTAGCTTCCTCTATTCTCTCCGGTAATCAACAAGTTAATGCCGGGCCAGATCGGACGCCGTTCGTCCGTTATAGGGCATTATAAGGGCCCGGCGTTCAGTTTACAATGAGTTTTCAGGGGGCGGAGTTCGGTTGGGAGTACATGCAACGATTTCCTGATTAACACTTTGAGCATAATTCTACCGCCGGCGACAGAGTGCACATAACAAACAGCCAGCCCAGCAGAATAGATGCGGCTGCCTGCATCCCAACCAGTGGACTCAGGGTATGGGAGCATCTCTTAGATTACATGCATTGCATTCGACAGCGAAGATATCCATTAGATACATTACACATTTCATAAAATTAAACCGTTTTCTAAAGCAGTCTCTGGGCAATATACATTCTTGTGTACTGTATACTGTATAAAATATTGTAGGTTCAATGTTATTAAATTAATTGTGTTCATTTTCTGTGTTTAATTAAGCTAAAAGAAATAATTATTATTTACTAAAACAAAATTGATACATATATAAATATTATACAATATATTTTGCAAGATCTTTTTAGATCAAAATTGAATTGTCAAATAAAAATCATTGGTTCAAGTGTTGTAAAAAGAGGGAAAAACTTAACTTAATACAAAACTTTAAGTAATATTAAAAAGGTAACAGAATAGGTATATTACCTATATATGTAAGTACAAACTTCATTTATTTCCTTTTAACAGAAACAAGTTGTAAAGACTATTTTAAAGACAGAATAAAAAGATTAAGACTGGTAATCTAAAATGCTAAGATTATCCTCAAACCTGTAAAGTTAAAAAATACGGATGTTAAAATATATTTTTAAAATATTTGTGTGTTTTTAGATATATTTTATTATATATTATTAATGAATTCTGAAAGTAATTCAGATACCTTTTATATCTTACAGAACTCTCTCCACTTCGACGCTTTTATTTACATTCCTTTCGATCTAATACTCCCCAAATAAATACATGGTATCTTTGGTCCGTTCTCGTTTCAGTTTCAGATACAGTTCCAATCCCGATCCCGATCCCGTGCCCGTGCGCAGTGCTCGAACTCAATTCTGGTGGCGCGTGCGCAAAGCCGCCGGCCGATGCAGAGACAAATTCTAATGCTGGATAACAGCGGAGGAATTATTGCAGCAGCCGGGACTGGAACTGGGACTAGCACTGGGGTCTGGGACTGGGGATGAGGATGAGGATGGGGTCTCCGGCTTCGTGCTGATTGTCCGTAAGTAGCTGAGGGCAAAACTTCTTCAAAAACCAAAGAGTGCACATTAAACAAAGTGAATTGCAGTCGCCGCCGCGGCAGTTGCACTGCAGTTGCAGTTGCATTCACGTTTTGAGTTTCTACTTAAAACTAGTTGCTGGAGTCGCTACCCGCTTGGATGCTTGGATTTTCCGCATTCCTTAGCTAATTTAATGGCGTGAAAATACATGTTCTACGCAAGGGTTAGTCTCTGATTAGGCTTGATTATGCGAGATCATATTTCGCAGACAGATCCATTGACAAACGGCGCCGGCGCCGCTGCTACTTATTCTAAATGAAAGTGAATTGGCAAAGACAACTAAACTCCTACTGTCTGTTGGGGTTCCTGTTTAAAATGAAATTGTGAAAATAATAATAATGAAACACTTATTATAAGCTATTCGTTATTTATAAGCAATTCAATAAATTAAGGGTTTATCCTTAAGCTATTCTAGATCTTATTTTTTAGAACATTTTTGTATAATGTAGAATTTTCTGTTAAAAACCTCGCATATAGAAACTTAAAATTAAACTTCTGGTAAAATTATAAAACCACTTCCTGTACAGAACTTTATAAAAAAAAGGAAAAAAAATCATTCAAAATTAGTTGAAATAGTAAAGCCTTGAGCAAGTTCCTTTAACTGATACAAATTCTGCTTAATTACGGATTATCCAGCATGATCTATGTATCAACTTTATTAGACTTCATCAAAGTGAGAAAGAAATACGAGTATAAATTCCAACCAGAAACCAATTCAAACTGGGTTTCGAATACGAACCGAATTCAACTCGCGATCAGCCAATGCCTCGATCGTTGCTCTTCACCACAGTCGCTTGAAGACTCACCATGGCTTGCCCTCTCTGAGAGACTGCCCCCTACTTTTCCTGCATTTTTCGAAATTCGAAAATGCAACTCTCCCGCTCGCTCTCTTCTAATGTATCTGCATCTGTGAAGTTTCCCCTCCAAAAGCGGTGAAGCGAGATCTGCTCAGCCCTCTCCAAGCCCTCCCAAGGCAGCCACAGGCGAGCGGTGACTTTTGACTGGCAGTAGATGGATGCTTGGAGTGACCAAGCACCACCACCAGTAGCCATAAAAGTCAGAAACGGCTCGAAGCGGCTCGGAACGGTCGCTTTTGTCTAAGTCATAAACTGGCAAAAGACGGCTGAAAAGGCTGGCTAGGAGAGAGCCGGCGAGCTTAGGAAACAATTTATTTACGAGCCGGGCTGGCTCGCAGCAGGCGGAACAAACAACTATTGATTTTGGCCCCAAACGTGGACAACAATTAAGCGGAGCTCCCAGCTGTAAAGCACTGTTAATGGCTCACTCTTGCCGGAGTTTTTGGTTTTTAGCCGTTTTTCTTTTCGGCCTTAGCCGGCTCCTGGTAGCATGCAAATGATGTCATTTGGCTCGGAGGCTCTCCCTCTCGAGATCTCGACCCGGGTTGACAGCTTCGGAGATTGGACGGCATTTGGCAGCTCGGCGAGACATTTATGGTCAGTCAGTCAAGTCGGACGCGGCCCGGTCGCTGTTATAAAGTTGTAAAATTGCCTCCATCAATCGTTTATGATGGCGTCTTGGGCCTGGACTTGGTCTTGCACTTGGGCCTGGGCTTGGGCTTGGGCTTGGGTTCAGGTTTGGGTTTGGGTTAGCTGGAAGCTTTCGCATTCGATCCGCAGAGTCAGGTTAAGCTGTCCAGCTTAACCTTTAGCTGCTCTCTGCGCGTGCCAAAAGGCAACAAACGAGCTTTTTACGAGATGCGGACCTCCTGCCTCCAACTCTCTGCGCGGGCCACACCAACAAACCCAGCATGGATCCCCCGGACCATGTTGAACTGGGTTCACAGATTTATAACAAAGATATCGGCCGGCAAAGCCGACACGCTGCGTCGTCTCCTCGGAAACTTTGGGTACTGAAAGAAAATTGTTTCTGAAACTCAGTTAATAGAAGGTTGCAAAGGTTGTGATTGAATCTGAAAAGGGAAAAGGCTCTAGATTTTAAATTAAAACATATTGTTTGAAATACTTTATATCAATGCTGAAACTGTATAGTTTTCAGGCGTCTTTAGTTCTATGTTCAGGAACACACACATAGTATCATCTGAAACAAAACCCCCCAATATTCAATGTTAGTTAAACAAACATATTTGCATTTCCAGTAATTTAATCGCAATTCTTTGCAGTGCAGAGACTCCGCCTAGGCTTACCTCATGCTATGAGCTATTAGAGTTCAGCGAAACCAAGTCAGGGCCCGAAGAACCCGCTGCAATCCCAGGCAATCCATTAGCAACTGCGTTGTTTTCTTTGCTGCTTTTCTTCGAGGCTTCCTTGGTGCGTTTTTCTGGGGCTCTCGCACTCGCCTGTTGCTGATATTTCTTTTTTGCATCGTCGGCATCTAACAAATCGTTCTGTAATTTGATAGCTCAGATGTTTATGACTGTGGCCAGGCAGTTTTTAATGGGGCGGCTTACGGTCCTACAGAGAGACCCCTACTCTGGCTTCGTATCTCGGACTATGTTGCCCAAAAGAAATGCTGATATCAAAGGCAGGACGACGGGGGGGCACGGCAAAGCAAGGCAGGCTAAGACAACAACTCTTTTACGCCCCGGAAAAACTGAAAAACTAAAAAACTGGACTCGTACCGATGCGGTTTGGGCCATGGTAATGCGGCTGCCGGTGCGTTGATCGCCTGCCAAATCGCACAAAATATGCTAAAAGGTTTCGCTAGATCAATTTAAAGATTTTTTGTTTAGATAAGCCTTCGTTTATTGGCCAACCAAATGGTTAGACCAGGTCCCGCCGACTCGCAGACAGACCCCGCAACATGTTACTTAATCTCAAATGGCGCTGGCTCCGCCGATACGGATACCCTCCCGAAAATCAAAGAGGGGCAGCAGCCGGATTGGGGGCCAACATATGTTTCTGCCTCGTATCAGATCCAAGCCAACGGCAATGACAAAGCAAAGCCGGGCCCGACATGGAGGCTCTGATGGAGCTGGAGCTGGAGCTTTGACTGGAGCTGGGATCTTGCAGTACGTCGACTCAGGTGCAGTAGGAGTCACAGACTTCCGGAAGCGATAGATAATGCACTGAGGAAATAAGGTCAATAAGATACTTATAGAAAATATAAAGTGCTTATCCAATCTTGGACTATAAGGATAGAAAGATTTATTTTAGGATTTTATGTTTAATCTAATGTTTGGTATTTCATGGTATAAGTATTTAAAATTTGTGTAATTCACACGTAAATGTTACCACTCTGATTTGTCTTTCAGAAATATAAAATTTTGCTGAAAACTAAATAGATTAATGCTGTATTTATATTTTTTTCTGTGTGTGGAGGTGTGCGCCTTTTGCATTATGACTAGATGAAATTGACATAAAAGGCCAAACCCATTGCAGATTGCATAACCAGTTGACCAGCAGTCGGCCGGACCGCCGCTTCCCCATCAGCATCCCATTGCCATGTTGATTAATGAGCGGGTTGTGTTTTAGCCGCAAGAGTTTTGCCATGTTGCGACAGGGGCACGTCAGTTTAAGCTGGAAGAGATCTCTCGCTCTCCTCGGGGCGGCGATGATGCTGATGCGGTGTCAGGTCAGCATCAAGGAGCTGTCCGTCGCCTTTTGAAAGGCCGGACAGCGGGGCAGGAGTTTATATGTTTACATTTCTCCGTCGCCATGCCGTGTCACAGAAAAAGCGGAAAACGAATGGGAAAAACTTGGTGTGAAAAGCGAATTGAAAAGTTCCCTTTAATACTCATATTTCTGCAGTATTTTGAAGAGCTTATTTAATTCAATTTGTATGAATAAAGAATAAATATAAATAAAGATATCTTTTGGTTACTATATAAAATTATAGACAATATAACATTTACCCTACATAAATCAAGTTGAGATAGTTTCATGAATGTAATATTTTTTTTATTTTTAATGTTTTTCCAGATCACTTTATTAAGATCCTCACAAAACCTAGACCGCAAATTAAAGCCCCCCTCCAGCAAGGGTATTTAAAAAGAGAGTCGCACTGAGAAATAAAATAAAAAAGAGGAACTTCAACTTAATTAAATGAAAATATATATTTTTCCAAAGCGATCTTGTTGGGGCCGCCACCACATGTCGCAGCATCCCTGTCCACCGGACCATCATCCACCTCCCAGTCACCGGCTCTTCGCTCCTGTCGCCTTGCGTGTCAAGTGAACATCATGCGTAGCGCAGCTTTCCCCTTTCGGGGAATACCTATAGATCCCGCCACCCTCTCCGCTCCTGACTGCCACCCCCTACCCCCCAGCAGCCGGGAACGGCTTACATGTTACACCAATTTCAGTCTGGAAATCCTTGTCTGGTCTTAATATGATTTAGTAGCCGCATGCATGGCTTGACAAGTGTCCATTTGAATACTCATTGGCTCAACAAGCAGCAGGTCCGCTGACTGGCACTGGCACTGGCACTGGCACCGGCGCTGGGACTGGCTCCTGGGATCTGAATCTGACCGCACCACACCCCCCGGAGGACCCACCAACATTGATTTGTGTGTAATTTAATGAAATTTACATAATATTTTGTTTTTAATGAGGCCTAAGGTGATGTTTAAATGCTTTGACTTGGCTTAGTCGGTAGTCTGGCAGCAGCTACTAGCCAGAGTCCGGTTCGTGGTCGTGGTGCTTGGTGCTACCAGTTTTGCATTATTTTTGGACTTTGTGCCCCCGACCTGCCGCAATAAAGGAGCTCTAAATCCGCACACAAATCCGGGAATGAACAAGATGAAGAAAAAGAACGCACTTAATTGTCTGACAAATTGGCTGCAACTTAATTAAAGGGCGATAAAGTTGGCCCGGCTTTCCCCAGCTAATTAAGTCACTTTGGCAGCACTATCTGCTGCTGGCACACACATATTTCATGACGCTTGACGGACGCAGTTGCCCCGTACAGGTTGCACTCCTGGCTGCTGCTGGGGAGCGTGTCGAAGGAGGCCAGTGCCAGTGCCAGTGCCAGTGCCAATCCAATCAAAACAGACAAACACCTTTGCAAAATGCACTCGGGCACTGATAAAAGTCGCATTCCCTTTGGTGCCCCGTTAATAAGCGTAGATTATTTATGTTTATTAACCCTTAACATGTTTACATTTTGTAAAACGAGACTCTTAATGTGAACTTTATCGGGCTTTGCATTTGCAATTGCTCTGGGTGGGGCTTTCCGTTCTACGAAGTGCGGTACGAAAAGGGTAGTCGGGAGGAAATTAGGGATTTACGAGTAAAATATTATGAATATATAGTGAGACTATTATTATTCTCAAACTAAAATCTAATGGCAATAAAAAATAAAATAAAATGAATTAAAATAAAATCCATACATTTCTTGGCCAGGGCTTTTATACTCTTGGTCAGAAGCTTGAAACTCAGTGAAGGAGTCGTTTCCGACCCTATAAATCATATATATTCTTGATCAGCATCAACAGGGGAGTCGATATAGCTAATTCCAACAAAAAATTAATTTTTTCAAAATTTTCAAAATTGCATAAGGGGATACATTGTTAAAATTGCCAAAAATCGGCAGAATTTTATGTTTTTTAAATTTTAAATTCAATATGCAGATTTATTAACCCAATAAAAACTAGCATAGAAAAGCTTTCCGAATTGAAATTAATGCATTTTTGGCTAAGTTATGAGTTTTTTAAACTTCGAATTGTAGAAAAATTGCATATAAAAATATCTATAAATATCGATTCAAAGAATATGAATATTTTAAGTTTAGTTATGATTGATTTGCGATACGATCCCATAATGCAAGTACAAACTGCAAGATTATGCAATCTTTGGCTTCACGAAGAAAGATTTTATGTTAGTTTTCATTTATATAGTTCAAAAGTGGATGTATCCCTGCAAAGAATAGGATAATTTTTACTTATTTAAATCGCAAAATTTTTATGATATACTTAAGTAAACACATAGTTCTGAAAATTTCCCCAAAAAAAGCCAACTCCTTTCTCCAGCAGGTCATTTGAGGACCTATAGAACCTAACAAAAGTCCATCGATAAGTGGCAATCGCTGCGCTGCCTCTTCCTGTCAACCACTGGCGAACCGGCGAACCGCTCCTCCAGCCCAAACACTGCCTGAGAAGAACCTAACCCGATTCCATTGATTTGACGGCGGCGCTCCTCTTCAGATTGTTTTAATGATGCTCTTCGGGGGACTGGCACTGGAACTGGGATTGGGATTGGGATTGGAACTGGGACTGAGACTGGGACTGGCCATTCTGTGCTGGCGCCCCATTCGAGGATGGTCGGTTAATGCATTTTTTTGTACATGATCATACGCGTTTATCTTTTTGTCCCCCGATGGCGGCCGGTTATCGTCCGGTTTTTGGTGCTTTGGCACTCATTTAATAAGTTTGTTCTGGCTAAGAGATTACATGAACCTGCAGTGTTCAATCGCAATCATATTTCTCAGGACGGCGCAGGTTGCAGGAGAGGGCCCAGCATCGACGAGTTTCGTCCCTATCTTAGGTATTCCAAGACGGCCTTCCCTTCGATATCTGTCGCAGGGTTTTCCACGTTGTTTCCTGCAGTTTTGAGTAGGGTCCAGATCCAAGTCCAAGTCCGAGTCGGAGTTTGCGTATTCGTGTTTTGCCTTCTTGGCGTAAAGTGTCGACCGGCGAGTATCGTGTGACATATCGAGTGTGAAGTGTCAATTTGAATTTATTGATAACGCTATGAGGTCGTCCCGCTCCTTCCCTCCCGGCTGGGACCACATTTTATTCCTCGTCTAAGGAAGGAACCCAATTACAGGCGCATAAATTGCCGGGCCAAGTGCTTGGCCATTTGCGGTTGGAATTTATGAAACGCTGATTTTTGCCATCGCCATTGCAATCAGGTAAGAAAAATGAAAAAATAAAGCTCCGGGGGAGAGAGAGCCGAGCTATGGTCATAAAAGTGTCCTCGTCCGCTCATCATCAACTCTCTTTTTTTCCGCGCAAATTGTTATTTATCACGGGGAGCTCTATAAATTCCAGCATGCAACATTTTCATATTCCGCTTGCTGGGGGGGTTTGCATCTAATCAATTTTCGTATGTCTAAATCAATGATTAAGAATGTCCGCGTTCTTGAAATGGCAAAGAGGACAGAGAGAGAGTCCTTATTGTCTCTGCTTGCCTTTATTTTTGCCTACACTTAAAAATAAAATCGGGTTGTATGGGGATTTGAACCTGAATTTAATATCGATGTCATAAGAATTGGAACATAAATTCATAGCATAGCATAGCAAACACAGTTGATTCTAAACGTAGGCCTGATCCCTTCTATATCGTATATATATATATGTTATAAAATTGTCATGGTTAAAACTTACCCCAGGAGAGGACACCCGTTTACCCTTTTTGTCTGTGTAATCCAGTCAATTAGGCTTTTCCATGATATCATCGAAGTGAGCCTCTTCCTGCTTATCCAGATGTATTATCGAGGGGCAATCACTATCACTATCACTATCACTATAGATGTAAACCGTGGGGAGGCCACGAAGGGAATGCAGTCAGTGCGACGGCGCAGGCAATATTTATAGTCTCCCAGTAAAGAGAAGAGCAGAGAAAGTGAGAGCGATAGAGAAAGTGTTTTATCCCGAGATAGGCAGAGAAAAAGAGATATCTCTAGGGATACGCAGGGAGAGATAGACAAACCGGGCACGATGGGGATTAAGGGAAAGGGACAGGAGAGAGGAGAGAGAGAGCGAGGCAGAAAGGCAGAGAAAGTGAATAAAAATGAGATAGGTTTTATGTGAGACAGTGAGAAAGCTCTTAAATGAAACTTAATATTTTCTTCAAATATAAGCGCTCAAATCAAGTTTGTTTCAAAGAGAGTTACATGTTATAATTAGCAGTAATAGTAATTGTGAATATTTAGTTCATATCTCAAGATCTAGTGTTTTTTAGAGTTATTACCCTAAATGCACATTTCTAATTATGAACAATATAAGCCTTAAAACCCTATAATTTTCTCAGTGCATATTGACAACAATTCGATGCGGCTGCGACGACAGGAAACATCTTGTAAAACTAGCTAAAGGTACATGTTGTGAACATGAAAGGGCTCGGTCTGGGCCACATGGCTGGAGCTTGAGCTGGAGCTGGAGCTGAAGCGGACATGGCTCTTATCGTCGCACTCGCGTCCGCGTCTGCGGCGGCGGCCAACAATGAGAGCAACAACATTATAATGGACAGGCCAAAACCGAGAGCCAAAACTAAATCCAAAAACAAAACCCCACTGCTCCAGGGCAACGCCACACGCGCGATCCAAGATCCCCGGCCTGATCCCGACACTCCTGCGACCCCCACTTTGGACATGCCGGTGCACCGGCCCCGATAAATAAAAGCGGCGCTGGCCCCAGAGCCCAGATCGGTCCAGATCCGGCCAGATCCGAGCCCAGCTCCAGAGCCAGGCGACAATGAAACGTCTATTTCCCCACATATCCCAGACATATGCCGGCATCCCGACACCGGGATTGGGCTTGGGGATCGGCATTGCGACGACGGACGACCGGGAGACAGGGAGACGGGCTAATGTACACACGAATGTGTTGCAATTGTCACGCCAAGTGAAGTTACAAATTTATGAATGCCAAAAAGGCGGCCCTCCTCCCTTTTTCCATTCCAGCCTCAAAAGCTGGCTGGGCGTCTGAGGCTGAATCTCTTCTCTTATTTTTTTCTTTCTGCCAACAAAAGCCGTGTGTATGGGTGAGTATCTGCGAGTTTGAGTTGGCACACGGCACGCGGCAACACAAAAACCCATAAATATGTTAAGAGTCAAAGTCAAAAGTTTGCTGGTGCTGTGAGGTCTGGCTGAAGAAAAAAGAAGACTTATCCACCATTCTCATTAAGGAGAAGAGTTCAATTCGATTCGATGGGCAGGTCAGGGTCCTCAAGGCGTAAAGACAAGTCTGTGGAGGTAAGCTCTTCGGGAGAGAAGAGCTAAGGAATTGGTTTTTTAAAATGTGATTTTTATGGAGGATTATATAGAAAATGTCATAAAATAAACATACATCGACGGACTGGATTCTGTTTTTGTTTATCCCTACAAATTTCCATCTAGACCGTATTGAAATTGTAAGTTAAAAATCAAAGCATTAAAAGCTATTTAATAAATCAATAAAATTCTAATAGAAACCTTATTGCGGACTTAATTTATTAACAGTCAGAATAACTTTGGTCTCCCTGATCTAGGTCCAAACGCAGACATAACTCAAATCATTGTGCCATTTGGCTTCTCCTTCCGCCTCACTTAATTGCCAATTTAAATGAGATAATGTCTTGGCCGAGGACGCACCAATGCGAGTGCCCCCAACTGTAATTAAATCGCAATAAGCAGCATGAATATTTATTTGCTGGCCTGGCAGGCTTTCAGCCTGCTCTCATCCCGAGCCAGAGCCAAAGACTTACTCCCAGATTGAGGTATCCACGGCTCAGAGTCCGCGGCCAGGCCATACCCACAATGGAAGAGCTTTTCAAGAGGTCCGGGGCCTCATCAATGGACCGCGACTTGGCCGGGGACAGAGCGTTTCCAATGATTTATTGAATTTAAATCACTTGTATTGGCAACAGTCCCGCTGTGAATTTGTGACATTTTCGTAAACGAAAAATGTCAGTTACCATTTTTTATTGACCACAAACGCAGCCAAACCAAAGTGAGTTGGGACTCTTGGCCTTCGGAAGGCCCAGAAATGCTGGGCCTAGGATGCGGAGAGCGTGTGTCTATGGTAATCTCGGTAATGGCGTTACGGTACATGGGGGTCATAAAACCAGCTTAAACTACTGTAAAATATAGTTCAGACTCATTTGGAGTTATAAATTCCATCGGGGGCCATTAAATTACGGCACGCAACACGATGAAGAAAGCCTCGGCGCGACGGAGCCTTTACCGCTAATAAAGTTATTAACTCAGCATCAAAGTTTGTCTTGTTAAAGTCCCATAAAAATTCAAAATATATCAGGCAGACGCGGCGAGAGAGCAAATCAATAAATGCATATAAATGCCGGCTCGGCTGCATTACACCGACGACATCGTTCATTAATTAGAAAGCGAGTTCAGAGCCGCAGGCAGAAAGATTCCCAATTAGAAATCGACCAGAATGACTTCATTAGAAAACTATAACAGCCTTGTTAACATTGTCCCCCGACAGGCATACGGGCTCACGAAAAACTTTGGACCTAATGATCCGAACTGGAACTGTCCCGCGAGTCTCTTGGAGTTTCGGCGTGTTTTGAGTAGTATTTAATTATTTTATGGACGGTACAATTTTGGGCCTGTCATAAAGATTTAAGTTCGGTTTTAACTCCAGTTTGGCTTAGCCTCATTATCGGAGCTTAGCATTTGTTGGACATTCCGAGGGACCTCATAAATTTCCCAGCCCCATGAAAACTAGGGAAATCAAACATATTTATTTGACAAGCAAATCACTTAGCCAGCGGCCTCACTTCACTTATGGCCCAAGGCGTTCCCAACCAACACCTTCTATCCATCGGATCTAACCACAAGGCAATTGAATTCAATTGGCTTCGTCGCCGGGGCACGACTTGAGCTAAGAAAAAATCAATTTTTATGATCAATCTCACTTGGCGTGCCTCGAAATTGGCAAATTAGCCCGGAAAATTGCCGCAAACAATCTCCAAAGGTTTTTCCAGCACCCTCCGCCGAACCGTTTTTCATCTCCCCGCCCATAATATATTAGGCCGCAATTTATTTCAGTTTAAGCTGTTCGCCCCTCCCCGCCCCTAAATGCAAAGTGGACCAAAAATTAAAAGGAAAATATTTCCGATCAGATTTTATCGCATTTTTATTTGTGCCCGGTATCTCTTTATCTCGATCGGCCGAGTCGGCATCTCTAGGCGACAAAGTGAAAAATATCTGGCGAACAGAAACAACGCACAGAGGCATACGAATACCTAATTAATTGAACTCCCTTCCCATTCCCTACCATACCATACCCTAGCCTCTGTCCCCCCAAACATTTTCGACCTAATGACTTGCTTTGACACTTTGGCTTTGTCTTAGAGAAGAAACCCCTTTGCAGCAGCCATAAATTCAACGGCAATTATGTCAGTTTATTTGGAGCAAAGCGTATGTTAATTTATGTAGCTCCAAGATATAATGGAGTCCCAGTCTCAGCCTTAGTCTGAGTTCGAGTCCGATCCAAGAGGCGGAATATGGGCAGTTCACAATTAGATGCTGATTTCGGTATGTAAACAGCAGGTGTTAACAAAGCCAAACAAGAGCCGGCCCCGAGTTGCTTCATAAATGTTTTGTTAATAATGCATATACACATTCATTTTACAAAAGCGTTTCAACCATTTAAGATGCAAATGCCTAAATGGAACACAGCTTCGTGTCCCCAAAGACAACCTGGTTCAGATCGAAGAAAGTAGCTAAAAAAGATAGTGTTCCAAAATATATAGCTGGGATCAGGGAGGGATTTTTTGAAGCTTCTTTTAGAGGAATAGAAAGAGTGTTCTCAGTAGAGCTGAAAAAAATTTTAAAGATTTTTTGTTTTACTTTTGCTTTCATAGGAAACATCGGTCTTTTCAACATATATTTTTATACCCTTGCATGTCATGCATGCTTGTTACAATATAAAGGAGTCAATTCCGACCCTATAAATCATATATATTCTTGTTCAGGATCAACAGGGGAGTCGATCTAGCCATTTCTGGAAGAAAAACAAAATTTGAAAATTTTTTCAAAATTTCAAAATTTTATAAGGGGTCGTCAAAATTGACAAAGAATGGCAAAAAATTTAAATTAAAAATGGAGTATGCAGATTTATTAACCTCATTAAAACTAGCATAAAAATGCTTTCCGAATGGAAATAAATGCATTTTTGGCTTTAGTTACGAGCTTTTAAAATAAACACTAAATAATAATTCTCAATAACAACACTCCGTAATCGAATTCAAAAAATATTCTTTTAGTCTCATATTTTTAATAAGAAAAGATATGTAAATATATATTTAAAAGATACAAATTCTCCTACTTATTAATAGCGAAAACAAAATATACTTAAGCCTGCCTTATCTTCAATTTCAGTGCTCATTAATTCACCATTTGCCTGCTAATGATGCCCCCTCAATCATTTACACGATTTACAAGCCATAAACATGTGCAAAAAGTGTGTAGGGGGATCCCCCTATTCACTGGGGTATTTTCCTTTGTTGCCACCCAAGCACTTGTCAGCAATGGCGCCAAGTGGCAGATTGGGAGTTCCCCTCAAGTGGCAAGTGCCACAACTGGGTGACTTATTAGCAATCTAATTAAGTTGTACCAAATGAAATGTGACGTATGCTCAACATGTCATATATTTGCCACGATTATATTGGATTTATTCAAGAGATTTAAAAGGGATATTATGAACTGGAAAATGTTCTTCTATTAATAAGTAACCTTTTGAAAATTAATTTCCAATAAAAACTACTTACTTAAATGCTAAAATTTAAATACAATTCTTTCTTTATTCTACATTGTAAAGTTATATATATTTATATACACAACGCCTTCATAATTTCCAAAGAATATCTATATTTTATATTATAAATAATTATTCATTTCATTTGTAATGGCTTCCTTTTATAATTTTCAACTAGCTCTTTTAATTTTCCTTCTGTTTGCGTTCTGTCGACAGGTTTAGTGGACTTGTCTTGGTCCACCGTCCCCATCGTCCTTCACACTTGGCCGTCATAAATTATCCTCGTAATGAGACTCAACAGGCGCCGCTGATGCTGGTGCTTCCGATGCCCCTTGCTACCCATTGCTGTATTCGAATTGCATTTAAAATACATTTAAAAAAGTGCTGCCCCATTTATCATTTTGGTTTATTTATTGCGAGCCGATCTCTGTTCCACCCAGAGACTTGGGACTTGCACTGCCGTTTGTTTGCATCCCGTCCGATGAATAATTGCCACCATCTAGGCGGAGCGTTATCAGCGCCATAATTAAATAACGCCAGGAGGCCCTCGGAATAAACCCTAACAGCTAACACCTTCCAGTTAGATCGTGGTTATTTTAATTGCCATGAGCGGGCAGTATACGTTTTTTTTTTTTTTGGTTAGTCATGGCATTTATCTATATGTATAAATAACCGAATTCAAGAGCGAGTCAAAAATCAATTAAACCGAACGCAACAATCGATCAATTGAGGGAGAGAGAGTAGGAGATAGTGATCGCGATCGATCCAATCCGCTCCTCCAGCTCCACACTGCATCAATTCCGCTCCACCTGATCCCGGGGACTGGAAACAAGTCAGGCGAAAGATGGAGCAACTTCCAATTAAACGTCACGCTAAATGAAGCGTAAAATTGCCCGTTGCTGCCGGTCTTGAATGCGGTTTCATTTTTTTTTCTTCTGTAAGCCAAGAAAACGGGAGAGAACGAGAAGAATGTGCGATCGTCTTCTGCAAATGTGACAGTGTAATAAAAAATCAATTTCACAATAAATATCTCTCTCCGAAGGGGAAAAACCAGAATATCTTATCACCGCCAGGCATCGCGGAGCGAGAAGTGGTACTTAGGAGGACGATCCGAGCGAGTCTCGTAAGGGGAACGGGGAGCCAGGATTGGAGAGGCAACAGGCGGGACAAATGAAAAGTGTGGTAGCCCAACTGTCAGCGATTGATGTAGAAGCCCTTTATCATTATCACATCTGGCCCGAGGGCAGGTACCAGACAGTGACAGAGTCGCCTCGTGTCCCGCTCAGGACAAATGCCTAAGCAGCCCGTCAGCGTCACAGAGTCTGGCCCAGATCCGTAATGTATATTTGCTGTGCACTCAAAGAAAATATTTAGTCCAAGCAGACATATTAAGAAGTCTGAAACAACAGAGTTTAGGTAGTAAAAATTATAATAATATAATAAAATCATGCTTGAAGATTTTCTTACTATTACTTCTCTCCAATGATTATTTAAAAGATTATTAAAAGATTATCAATAAAAGTTTACGAAGTTAGTCTGCTATCCATATGGATTGTTGAATTATCAATCTATCTATTTATAGTCTGATATCGATTCAGTGTCCCTTTTTCGCTCTTACCTTTAATGACTGATCACTTAAATATTTTCCATGTTTTTATAACCGTTTCTACCTGAATTTCTACTTTTTGTACAGACTTTTCCAGTGTGTTGATACCGAAAAAATGTACCCTGTAGCATGTCGTTGTCTCTGTCTGCTGTCTGTTATCTTAAAAACCTTGTTGTCGTCTTAATTATTGCGTTAATGAGTTTTCTGTTTACTCTTTTTCCTTTCAGCTAACCCGTTCTGCCGTACAGTAATACAGCATCTCGTGCTATTATCAATCAATCGGCGATCGTCGATCGGTCGATGGTCGATCGCTGGCCGGATCGCGAGTCTGCGGCAGGGATGCTCGGCTGATCATATGCAACGATAAGCGGCCAATCTACAATATGTTTGTATAATAAATAGTGTGAGTGCTATCGCCTTGCACTGATATTTATTAAGAACCGGCGATAAGCGATCTTACTTAGCATGCCGCTCGGCGGAATGCGATCTTAAGGACCGACAGGATACGGATTTCCAGTAGTGGGGGTTCCAGCAGCTTATGGATTTCCATGATGAAAGATCTCCCTCCCCCTCCCCCTCCCCCTCCAGCGTCCCACAATTAATTAGCATGTTTGGTAATTCTCGTATATAGAGGCACAACTCAACACAATGGATCAATAAACAAATTACCGGGGTGTGCGTGTTCCATTTCATTGCCTCAGACTCAAACTCAACTCGAAACTCAACTTTGATTAATTGTGGGAGCCAATATTTCCCACTGGGAAAGGGTTCTCGTCTTACCCTCGATCTTATTCGCTCTCTATGATCGCGTTGAGGGTTTCTTAAGACGAACCCAAAGGCACTCGGGCGTGTAGTTTATTCGGAGGAGTGAAAAATTAATGATTTGTTGATTTATGAATTGGAACGGGAGGTCAAGTCAAGTGTACAATGATAAACGAAGGCGAAAACATAGGCTATCCAGAGCTAGTAGGATAGGGGAGAGAGTTCACCGTCTGTGCGGTCCCCTGGGAAATTTGTGGGTGAGTAATTGAGAACGATTGCAGGAAACGAGTTGGAAAATGGGTATTGCCTAGGTATTGCTTCTATAGATCCTAAAGATTGAATTTAAAGCATATTTGAAGCATTTCAGTAATGTTTTTAAATGGCCGAAACTTCAATAGATCATTTAAGCAACTGTCTTTATAACGAACTGAAATAGTAGATCCCACAGTTAAGACGTTCAGAAGCAAAACAATCAAAGCTTTTTTAGGATTGAGATCTCAAATCGATAGTTTGGACATTCAGAAGCAAAAAAATTTGCAGTAAAACGGCACTTAAATAAATTTCATCCCATTGGCCGGCATCGGATCGTACACAATAGATATCCGCTCGGCACAATACACTTCATCTGGAGTCCATTTGGGCGACATCGAGTGTTGGAGATAATTTCGGTTGCATCCACTTTATGACCGAGGAACATTTGTGACTAAATGCAGTGGAACTTCCAAAGCGGCAGTGAGCTGCATTCTTATGCAAATCGCCTTGGGGTGCCAACAAAGGAGATCATAGTCGCTCCACATTTTGTTAGCGATTGTTAGTCGCTTATTGTCTGGCCGGTTTATGGATCGCCAATTTACGACTACTGAGCCAAGAAGAAGGAAATGCTACTCAAAGTGTCGAATGACACAAAGTGCTACCAAGCATTAAGGTAGCAACACCTGACAACATGTTAATTTCTCGATTGTTTGGGATATGGTAACTCTCCTGTTCAATTTGTTTTCACTTTTATGCAGAATACATTGGCGACGGACTGAACATAATTGCAACAACTTAAGAAATCACAACAAACAAGCAACTAAACAAACTCGGATTCAACTAAATAAAAAAAGCCCCCAAGGCATTCAAATTGATTACAGCACACACATAGCCCGGGGATGAGGATGAGTCCTGTGTCCCGGTCTCCTGATAAACATGACTGGGCAAAAAGTTCTGTTTAGTTTGTTTGGCTTGATGCTTGTTTTTATTGTTTAGCTCGTTATCAAGTCAAAATAATCAGCCGCAGGCCCTGCCGGACTGCGGCACTAACAATTGTCATTGTTAAAGGCGAGCCGAGCTCACAGGAGCCGGGTTCAAGTCCATGTGCCAAATGTGCCCCATCATGCCGGGCCATCCAGGTTGGGACCCGGGCTCGGGGCCCATAAAAGTGAAGCTCCTCATCATCGCCACCGAAACAGAAACGGAATCAACAGCAGAAGCTACAGCTGCTGCAGACGCCCCGACCAATGCAACATGATTCGCGAATTATAAACACCAAGAGCTGATCCAAAATAAAATAAAATCAGAATAGGGGGCTCGAACGCGCCATACCCTAGAGTATTTTAGAAACCAAAACTTCTTGGTCAATTTATTTATCGGTTCCACCAAAGAAGGTACTTCAGAAAACTTATATTTTTCGCATTTTACAAGATGCAGACTTAAGAATTCAGAGGTCCTTTTTAGCAACTAAAAACTCTAAAACCGATTTGTAAAATATTCAATATTTAAAATATTGTATAGAACTTATAAATCTAAAATATATACTGCTTAACACATTGAAAAATTAATAATATTAAAAAATCCTCCTTAGTTTCCAGCATACCCCAATTGAAGAAGCATCTCAACGATAATTTTCGTATATTTCTGGAGCAATATAATCGCAGGCTGTCTGAAAATTAAGCAGCAGCCGCAGACAGACTGCATATTTTTTTTATTTTTTGCTGCAAAGCCCGGCTCGGTAATTGTGGCAAGTGGTGCGCCTCTTGTGGCCTGCCGTGGCTGCTACTGCTTTTCACTTCACTTTGGCAAACAGCAACTGCAACTGCCAACTGCAAACTGCAACTGCAAGCCGCAGCTAACAACAGCTCTACACAGAAGCCAAAACGTGTCGTCCTTTTGAGCCACTTGAAGTGGCTGAAGAGCCTTCCGTTGTTGCACTGCCACCGTTGCCGCTGCTGCCACTGCTGTTGTCATCATCTTGGTACGTGTTGCCAGAGCAGCAGCTTGGTTTTTAATTAAACAATGTAAAAAGGCGAGGGGGCCGGTGGAGTATAATGTGAAGTGGCAGCCAGCAGAGCCAAGTTCAAGTTGGCCGTGTGTGAGTTATGAGTTGCGCAATCACGACTTCTTGTCTCTGCCCAAAAAACGCAGCCTTGCTCTCTGATTAAGTTTTAGAACAAATGAATTAAAAAACGTGCACTCTCGCCGATCGTGTCGGCTGGCCGACTCGTCGTCTGTCGCCGGGGTGTGAAGTAATTTGGCCAAAAAGGGCTTTACCTGAATCGGGAGCAGCAGCTGCCTGATCCTCGGATTTTATGGCTATTGGAATTCCAGGCAGCTGCCTGGAAAGTTCTCAACTTCTTGATTTCACTTACCTGAAGGAAATGATCAGAGAGAGGTACATGCTCCTGAACGTTTTAAGCTCCATCATCGATCTCGGCGTAAAGATAAAATATTGTAATTCATTTAAATGAACAAATCACAGGCAGAGAAAGAGAGATATATCGAGAACTGTCCACTTGGGAGCCAGACAAAGTCAAAAGGCCACAGCAGACTCCACGGTAGATTGTTGTGATGTGATTACGTCAAAATTATTAAAGCAGTCTCGAGTCTCCCGTGTTTCACAATTCGTCTGCTGGCTTGATCGACACTGATCTCAGATAAGACAGTCAAATAACAAACCAAAAAATATTATAGCCGAATAACCGAAGACCGAAAACTGAAAAACCGACAGCCAAAAACCAGAGACAAGTGCATTTGCATCAGAGAGATCTCAACTCGGTCACAAGTCTCGTGTGAAGCAACGTTTTCCCAACGCTGAGAATTTCTGAATACGCGCTTTGGGGTGTACCAAGCAACACTTGTTGAAAATTATGAACAAATGAAAATATTTTCACCATACAGGCCAAAACATAAATGTGCATTATATAGACATTAAGTTGCCAAGATTGTCAGCATTGTCTGTTCCCCAGTTTTATGCTTTGACAGGCCATAGACACACACACAGGGCCGGCAACAATACCATTAGTCCCTGACAAAGGCAACGCAATGACAATTGACAACCACGGGGTATCCACAAAATTATCAATGGAAAGCGGAGGGAAATTGTCTAGCTTTGGCTAAGAGATGGTGTGAACCTTCCTCCTGGTGCACTCAAAAAAAGTTTATTATCTCTATTGGAGTGTGAAGTTCTAGGTGAACTGAAAATTCGACAGAATACACTGCATTTTCATGTACAAAAATACAAGTTAAGGAGCCTAGATGATAATAATACAGGAACATATTTCCAAACTATAACATGAAATATTCATTTATGTTTTATAGGATCTAGTGCACTCTCTAACAACCATTTTACATATAAGAATTTTCTACTCTACTTATTGAATACGTAGAAAAGAGTATACTATAAGGAAATTTCTTGAAGTTCTATCTTAAGATTTCTTAAAATATTCTATGTGTATTTCTCTTACCAGTGACTTCCTATTGTGATTCCTCTAATCGCCTGCTAAGCTGCCAGACAAGAAGACACTGCTTTGATTATTAGATCGTTGGAGCTCACCAAGTCCATTCTGTTCTTCTGAGACGGTTCTGTGGCTGTGTTGTTAGCGATTCCTAGAAGCCCAAGCGAACCAAATGCTGACCACGTTTTGTCCAACGCATCCGGCCAAGAATCTGGACTGATGCAGGGAGTGGAGGTAGCTGGGAACACGTCTCGGTTCGTGTAATATGCAAACTAGCGAGACGCTCTGCGATAACTGTACAGATAGGGGTTTTCCTTAGCAGCAAACGCTTACAAATTGCAGGCAGTGCGAGGAGCAGCAGTGCGATTTATGAGGAGCCGCAAATCTCGGGCACGATCCTCCGCATCCAGGTAGTGAGCAGGTAAGTCTGTCGCAGCTGTTGGCGAGAGGGATTAGTCGAAATTTGGTGGGCCTGGGATAAGGATAATGTGTGATCCTCCCCCAACTACCTGAATCACTCCCTAATCGGCTACCTAAATTTGCATAAAACCGTAGGCTCGACACTCGAACAGCACATTCAACCAACAGCAACCATCAAGGTAGCATCGTTACTTCTGTCCATCAGAGCAAAAAATCAAATATTATACAAGCATGTCGTCAATGCATAATACCGCCTTCTACAAGAGCGCCCTGGATGCTCAGCACAGCACTCTGCCACCGGTGGAGGAGCGGGAGCCGAACTACATCGACAACCTGCACATCATATTCTTCGAGCAGATCTTCGAGGCCATCGACAATCTGAGCGATCAGGTCCGCATGGCCAGGGCGTATCCCCAGTTCGTGCCACGGATCCTCCAGATTTGGGAGAAGACCCTCAACCTCACCATGGGCCCCAATACCGCCTTCCTGGGACTCCTGGACATTGAGGACTATGTCTTCTTCATGGAGCACATGTCCAGTCGCTTTACCGAGCTCCATGTTCACGAAGATGGAGTGGGATCCTTTGCCGAATTCTACGACTACATTACACACTTGTGCGACATCAATATCACAAGGTTTCCCAATGTAGACACTTGCATACTTGCGGGCAATCCTGATATTGTGGTCGATGACGACATCAGGGATCTCACGGCCATGCTGCCCAACCTGAAGCGACTGATGACCTGCATGAACATCTCGGGAGCGTATATGCGTGGGTTCAGGAAGCTGGAGGAGCTAATTTTCCACTCCCTGTACCACTCGGTGCCCCTAGACAGCCGCTGGATGCAGGATATCTGCCTGAATATGACACAATTGAAAGTCCTCGACATCACCGATCAGTTCGACAGTTGCGTAAGGCTCACAGACATCAAGCTGCCCAACCTGGAGGTCCTGAAGATCAACCTGAGCAGTGTGGAGTGCATGTTGTCGGATGTTCTGCAGCTGCCCAAGCTCCAGAAGCTGGCCATAAGATTCGACGATTCCCGACAACTGAATGCTGACCAGGAGACCATCTTCCAGCAGATTGTGGTGGCCAAGAGCGACTCCATCACCCGGATTGCACTCAACAACGAGGTAGTGCAGCTGCCGTCTCGCTGGCAGCACAGCCTGCTCCTGGAGCTGCCCAAGCTGAGGGCCCTGATCTGCGAGAACTGGTACCACAACGACTTCTTCCTGGACCGCCAGCACATTCCCTGCCACCAGATGGAGGTGCTTAGCTTCAGCGGCTGGGAGATCGTGCGGGAGTATCAGCTCCTGGAAATGGTGGCCGAGTGCACCCAGCTGGAGCACTTGGCCCTGAACGGATACCACAGCACCTGGGACAAGCTGAACAAGCTGGTTAGCATCCGCAACCAGGAGAGGAACCCGAAGCCCCTGCAAGTCTTCAGCGACCTGATGTGGGCCAACTTCACGCCCAACGAGTACCATCAGTGGTGTGGCAACAGGTACGTCCAGGTCACCTGCGACAACAGCGAATACGAGTACCAGGAGGATGGCTTCGAGTTCGATTTTGAGTAGACCAATGCTCAAGGATGCCGGATTGTACATACACACATACACCAATTTATATATTACACATAGTTTTCCTACCTTTTTGTATATACATATATATCTCATAAATAAATAAGACGCACTGGCCAAATGAACGCAACGCAGATTTTCATTCTCGAACACTCCCCGATCGCAGGCAATTTTCCAAGCGGACTCCTCTCCCCCAAACATTTATTTATTTCGCATTGCAGCGCTTTAGGGTCTGGCAAATGGAAAAATCAACACACTTTATGGCCAGCCAAAAGATTTAACTGTGCTCTGGGGTCCCAGTTGCCAGCTCCGTGGACTCTCCTCACATGTGGCATGACCTCCACTCTTGGCCAGTTAATTTCGCGAGGCATAAATTATTTGATTTGATTGAGTCGGAAAATGAGTTCGCAAAGTGCCCAAAGCTCTTTGCCGACTGCTCAACGCAGCTCCCCCTTGGATCCCCTCATTTTCCAGCACTTGACCAACTGGCCAAATGGTCGCAACAGTTTAAGTTTGGCTGTGGTTTTGGCTCAACTTTGCCTTGCCTTTTGTGACTTCAGGGCTGGCATTATGCGATATGGGATTACAACTGATCGCTTTAAATCTCCCCTTAAAATTGTATTTAAAAGGTTGTAGAGAATGTAAATATATTGCAAAAATATGAGATAATTCAAGGCTTGAAAATATATTATATTATATAAAATAATAATGATACTATTAAGTACTTTTATATGGTTTGACACTTTTTCCGCTATTTTAAATAATATGAAATATTGATAGAGAGTTGCAATAAAAAATAAATCTTATTGAAAACAATAATTTTTTGGCTGTATTGTTTGTAGCTTACCTATCCCTCGATTATCTGCTACATGCGTACTTGCATGCGAAAGAAATTAAGCAATTTTGAAAAATGTGCAGCCACAAAATGATTTACATAACTTTTCTTTCCCCCAAAAAGTGTGGCTTAGAAAAAAATAAACGTATGTTCGCTTTGATTTTCCAGCATTACGTGAGCCAAATGCTGTCCGTCGGCCTAAGTTATTGGCCGCACTGGCAAGTCAACACAAAGTCGGGCCTGGACTAATTTGTGGCCCCCATCGCCCCATCGAGAGATTAAAATGCAAACGAAGGCAGTCAGTTGGCTTTGGGCGACTCGGCGACGACAGTTTGAAGTGGACAAAAATTTAGAAATAATGGACTATTAATTTATGGCCAGCGGAGAGCAGAGATCGGTCGACCGCTGCAGTTGCCATTTCCGAGAGCTTTTCGGCTATCGACCGCATATTTATGGCTTTTTCATTAATTGACTAATTGCAGGGGCATCGGCACACACGGGGGCATCCCTGACAAATGCACCACTTAAGGCCCAAAACTAATGCGACCCAATTAAAGGCGGGTCCGCGCCATCGCACTCCGGCCAAGTCCGAGCGCTTTGCCTAATTTCTCTATTAATTTTATTTAACATGACACTGGGCACTCGATTCGTTATGGTATGGGAACCGATCGACCTGTGGGCAACCTGTGCCAAGTGTGTCGAATTTTCAGGTGAAATTGGAACACGACTCGGAGGATTTCTCGAGCTGGTAGCCATAACTATGTGGATTTGCGATGTTAAAGAAATCGAATCGAATCAAATTAAACGAAATGAAGCCGCCTGGCTTCAACTGATTTTAACATAATTAAATTAAACATAAAAGGCCCCAAAACGCCGGAGGCCCTTAAGTGGTGTACTGTGTCGGATAAGTTGGATCGCTTTGGTCATAAATACGGCGATAAGACGATGCGGCCAGCGTTTGATATTGTCTTTGGATTGGTAATAACATATGCAGTGGCTGTTGTTTTCATGGCTTCCCTGGGAAATTGGTGCTTGTAATGATCGGGAATTATAAATGGGATTTCTAAAAAGAAGAAAACTTATTAATAATGTCCTATTGTTTAGATTTACTAATTAAATAAATTGAAATAAATATTTTTCTCTGAAAATAGTTGATTTTAAAGATCTTGAAATCATAAGGCTTTGTGAATGATTTCCAGCTGTGAGTATTTCCTCTTATTCTTTGATATTTTCCCACCAAACTATGGCCCTCAACTAGCTTTCCAGGTGGTCTGCCAATACAGGGGAAAAAAAAGCGCAGCAACGAAAATAACACAAAACATTAACACGAGTGTCAACAAATCTTAACGAGCTAACAAATGTTTGGATCTGGGGCCCGTTCGCCCCGCCGTTACCGCTCTTGGCGCATAACTATGTAGCTAAACGTTGACAAATCGTTCGGTAACTCAATACTTTTGTAATGCAAAAAGAGAAAAGTAAGACCCTATTTTTGGTCTACGCACAATACAAAGACCTCGGCGGTTCGGGCGAAGTCAACGCCAACGAACTACAAGATAAATGCTTACACTTTTATTGCCAAACCGAAAGCTTGACGTCTTGTCGTTTGGCCCGTTGAATGCCTGGTCGAAGCCCGATCGCCGCCTGCCATTTGTTTGCGGCCAAAACGTTGATGTGGCAGAGGGGGAAAAAAATGAGTAAAATTGCATCCCGAGTCGCAGTTGAATTGACATCTCATTGATTAATGCCAGGCGGGCCGGGCCCAGACGGTCATTGCGGCAATTGCTGCGCTCGATTAATTTGTCACTTGGCAAAAACTTAATTACCCCGAAGATTGTCATAGCTGGCTCAGTTGGAGGCCACTTTGATGGCTTGTGTCTTTCGAAAATCGCGTGACGTATCATAAATTCCAAATGATTTAATAATGTAAGCGACACTGGGGGCAGGCCGCCTCTCACACGAATGCGGTGCATTTGAACCAAAGCAAAATAAATATAAACTCTATTTAAATTAATATTATTCTGTATATTAACAGGAATTTAAACTCTTTAACTTGATCCACTCTCTTTCTTTGAGTGTGATGGACCAGATGAACGACAACGAATCGATCGACAAATGATCGCCTGCTTTATGATGTGCTATCAATGGCCTATCAATGGCGGCGAGTTTTGTTCTATCCGCTCATTTGTAGAGCCATCAAAATGCTAATTGAAATCGGTTTTCGTTACCGCTTTCCAGCGCCTTTCATCTGGTGCCGTCGCTGCACCAGAAAATCAAACAAGCTGCTGATAATGCGCCAACTCGAAGTAATTTAGTAGCCGCGGCGGCGTGGCTTCAAAGCTATCGCCAACTGTAAACTGTCAAATTTAATAACTGCATCTAACAATGCTTAAGAAGGGGCCAAAGTGACCAAATTGAATTTCTTTGGGCAACTTAACGATCCGATGCACTCACTGGCAGCCCGGATTTGCATTTAAATCGTCGGGCTACCGCCGCCGCCGATTGATTTTTTGACAAAAGGCTTTGCCTCTTTCACTCAATTAATTAAAAGCGTCCGCCTGGGTTATTAAAAACAAATTTCGAGCATTAAACACGCTTATCGTAGGACGTCGCTAATGAAGACATCAACGGAGGCGCTGCGAAACAAAAGACTGAGGTGACGAACTTGACGAACTCTTTCAGATCAGTTTCATGGCAAAGGCTAAGGAGACCATATAGATTTCAAAGCCATAAGGTTAAAAAGAAAGCTTATTGGAAAAGTCAAAGGAAATTGTATTCGTTTCCCTACTTAAATATATTTACAATAAATTGTAAATTTTTTAATTATGCATAACTTCAGTATGTCTAAAAAGAAGTATGTATATGCTCCATGTAATTTATTTATATACAGATTTTTAAAATTTATGTTAACTTATATAGAATTCGATTGATAAACTATATTAAATTAAAATTATTAATAATCATGGTAATGTTTATTATATTTCTTATGCATTTACAATTGTTACGGCAGTCTCTTATGTAAAAAAAACTTTGGCAGTTCTTCTCTGACTTCGATTCTAGCAAAGTTCTTCTCCTGTTCAGACTCCGCTAACAACAAAAACCAACAACAGCTAAGAGTGCAACATTTTATAGCTCGAGGGCACGTGCATGCAATTTTCATTCATACATTATTCATTCATAATGCGCTTGGGCTTTTCACGGAACCCAGACCGAGGCCCAAGCCAGAGGCCGCGGTTGGGGGAAAATGCGCAGAGACAACCATTCACATATGGACGTCTGTCTGAGCCTCTATTTACCATTTAACTTTTGCCTGTCTCCGAAACAGACAAAAAATAATTGCCAATTTCAAGTCAATTGCCTATTTACCCTGGTTATGGCTAATAGAGAAATCGTAGGGGCAATCAGCCGCGGAGAACTATGGGATAAATGCCCGGGAATCCATTTTGCACAGAACCAACAATTGAGGTAATGGTGAAATTTTCGTAATTGGTCCCAAACTGGCAATTACTTTTACACCACAGCCCCGAAAAGCCAGGCTCAACTTGTTGACAGTCGCTTTTTTTGAGGTGGTAACTCAATTTATTTATTTAAATTTCGCATTTTCTCGGTGGTGCCACAGGAAGTGACTTGAACAACAAGTTGACGCCAGGCCGGAGAGACACTGACAGAGACAGAAATCGGTGGTGTTGGCTATGATTTATGTGACATATTTCCCTCGCGATGCTGGCAAGATTTTTAGGGCGTTGCACTAATTGAAATTGCAAATTTTTGGGTGCTCTGGAAAATTGATAGAAGTTTTATGCAGCTATCTTCGGTGTGAAACCTTTGTACCTCGCCAACCAACAGATTTATGAAGCGGGCAAGGCTGTGTCACTTTTATTAATTGAAGAATTATAAGCCTTAAATCAAAGATCCCTCGGTTATGATTGTTATGAGAGATGCGCAGCGATCGGAGATACATATATATATGACACAGGGGTAACCCTAGACAGTCAACCTGTGTGGCTCGCTCAATAAAACAATATAAATTTGGGAAAATGCCCAATAAATATGACCAGAAAACGAAAACTATTTCTAATAAATTTTCAACCAATGAAATTTGCATAAAATGAATGGAACGCGTTATCGTAAATCAACCCGAAAGCAAGCAAATCCGCCCAAAATAAAAGTGTCACCTTATATATATCCACTTATTAGATGCATAAGTATCTGGACCCCAGATGTTGACGATATTGATGATGATGAAAACAAATGCCGCAGTGCCACACACAGACCCCAGTCCAATTGAAATGTTTTTCGAAAATTTACGACTCGGAAAGGGAAATTTTCTAGGCTATTAAATTATCAAATCGAATCAGCGGACCACCAGCATGAATTGGTAAATGGATACTCCAAATGGAAGAGTATTTCCCCATCAAAGAACCTGAGGTAAGAAATAGCAAGAAAATAGTTAGGAAATTTAGTCTTAAAAGACTTATTGGTGGAACTTTTAATTATGGTTACGTATGTTATGCATTATACCGTATTTATAGAAATTTAGAAGATAAGCTCTGTGGCTCAACAAAGTAGAATAAAATTGCTTCTGGCATTCATCATTTAAAAAAAGAATCTGTGGAAGCGTTTACGACCAATTTTAAACGCAATTCAATTAAAAACTAAACACTTTGTAAACAGCGCCTGGTCACAGCCAACTAAATATAGCCAAAAGACACAGTCAAAGGAGTTGTCCAGAGTAACCATCATCGGGTGGGCAACAGCAACAGCAACAGCAAGAGCAACAACATCAGTTTTGCAGTCAATGCTAATGAATGGAACGCGTTTTGTAAATTGTCTGCCAAACGAAAGAATGAATGAATGAATAAGTGACTGAATGAGTGACTGACAGCCAAATGGCAGAGGAGTTGCCTTTTAATGAGCAACCCTCAGTCAGCCAGTCGACAACAGAACCAGCCTGGCCAAGAGGGATTATACAATTTGCGGGGGAACTGGGGAAATCGTAAGAGTCTCTCATTAATTCATTAAATGGTGTTAAAAACGGAAGCCAGCGTCAGTTGCTGTGAAGGACTTAACATGGTCAATCAGGCGCGAATGGTGTTGAAGGCCCGAAGAAAAGAGCCATCATCATCCGATGATGATGATGCTGTGATTGAAATTCAAGGGATTTGAAAAGACTGCGTCTGTGTCTAAGACCTATGAAGTTGCAAGTTGACAGCTTAAATCAAAAATATCACTAAATTTGAACCTAAATATAATAATAATTAGGCTAACCTCACATCTTCGTAATCAATACTCTGTACTCTTGTAATCTCTTAACATTTATCTTTATCTTTATATTTTTTTGAAAAACATTTGCTTTTTCTCGCACTACAATTAATTATAAAATATCTTGCTTAATCTGTAAAGTCACTGTATTCTATAGTTTAAAAACTTTATGAGTGCCATAGCCTTGTTAGTAAATATACCTTAAAGTATAACCCTTACCAAGACTGAGTTTTTTTAAGCGTTTAAAATACATTCCATAATTTTAAACCAATCAATTTTAAGTACATTTTTATTTTTATTACTATCTCAAAATTTACTGACAAGCTCCTTGGGCCATTGCTGATTTTCCCTAGAATTTTGGGCCTACATTGTTCAATTTCCACAAATGTTTTTCGCCACCAATGCCAAGGTGTGTGTGCGCTTTTGTTAGGTGTGAGCTAATTTCGCTGCCGTTGTTTGTGTGTCATTCTGAATGAGCAATTACAGTTAATAAGAGCACAAATGTCAAAGCGCTATGTGGGCGTTACAGCTAAGTATAATTAATTTGACTTGGGGGGCTTACGTTTCGCTCAGTGTAAGGCACTTGAACTAATTGACAAGTTTCCATATTTAAACATTTTTGTGAATGAAGTCAAGCAGCTGTGGGGACTGGGGAGAGGGGGCTGAAATATGAATATGATTAGAAACCAATTTGTGTGTGTGTGTGTGTGTGTGTGTAAGCTTAGTGGGCGTCTTTAGCTCTCGCTCTCTGTCTCTTTCGCGGCCAGCTCGGCCGTCTCTTTCTCGGGTTTTCATTCACAATCTAACGCTGAGCTTGATCCACACCCACATCGCTTAAAGTGGAGCAAAAAGAGGGGCTGTCCCTGGGGCGCGTTCTCTCTCCGTATCTCCGTCTCTGTCCCTTTTCCCAGCCCACCTGCCTGCATACCTTTCACCCACCCCCCAGCATCGCTCCGTCTCTTTCGCCCGGCACAGCTGCAGCTAAATTCTGCAATTCAATTTGCAGTCAGATGAGAGAGGGCGAGACGGAGATACGAATTTATCAATGAAGCCACCCACGTGGCGAGCTAAGCGGACTTTGTATCTGTGTGTTTATGTGTGTGTAGGGAGGGGTGGTGTGTGTGTGTGGGGGGAGGTGTTTTTGTGTGGGTGCCTAATGCCAAAAGCTCTTGGGAGCCCCCAAGCTTTCCTTTCGGCCATCTAGCTTTGGTTGGTTTTATTTTTAGCCTGCCGGACAGCTTTTCCAGCAAGAGAGCTTCCAGGATTGATGGATGAACTTTTATGGCAACCGCTTCCAGGAAAACCCTCGCAGCTCGCTGCATCAGTAAGCGTTGCTCAGGTGCATCTAATGACGCAAATCCAATTAGAATTCTGCAGCAGGAGCTAAAAAGGGAAGCTGTTAAAGGATTGCTGGAAACTCCTTGAGATCAGCTGTGGCCACCAAACTACTGTGTGTGGGCATTGGGGCACACTTCAGATCAGTTACTTGGACATGCTGCTTTACACTTTAAGAAAATACTCTTGAAATACCTAAATACAATCAATAATTATCGTGCCAGAGAAAATGTAATATAAGTTTTTATAAGATACAAATGGAATAGCTTTTTATAATCGATTAATATCGAAGAGCCATATAAAAGGTATTTTTTATACATATTCAAACCAAAGAGAGTAACGGCTGATTTTTAGTACTCTTTTAGAACATACCCAAAAATATTTCACTATTTTTTTAGTGTAATGAAACGGCTTTAAAGTAATCCAAAGGTGTTACTGCCTTATGCTGGCCATAGAAGCTCAGCGAGAGAGAAAAGCACTTTGGGGCGTTGCGGGGGTTGTGTGTGCTTTGGTGTGCGGTGTGTGTTGTGTGGTGTGCGGCAATCCTCCGCTCGTGTGTGCGACAGGGATGGCTGTCTGAGCTCGGCTGCATGTACAGTTGTGCCCACACACCACACAACACCAACACCGAGAGCAAGACCGCGATCGGGACCGGGACGAGGCATCTCAACTGGGCGACAGATCTCTAAGTAAGGCGATGATCGGCCCACGATTTTGGCTCGCACACTTTGGAACCTCACAGATACAGATACAGATGCAGAGATACAGATACAGTGAAGCCAAAGCAGCCCAGCCGAGGCAGCAAAGCGAAGCAAACCGTTTTTTATACCGCCGACAGTCGGACGACGAGTCGAATCGCAAAAAAACGCAACCGGAAGGAAATTATCGTCTAATAAGTTACAGAACCAAATCCGAGGCCGCGTCCCGGGGCAGATTTAGCCACCGATTTACGCGCCCTGTGCATGAGATCGTTAAGCGAATTAAGCCAAAAGATCTTGGCCCGGCCCAATATCTTGGCCAGCCCATCAAATAGCGTGTTTCAAATCAAAATTGCATAATCTGCAGGCCGGTAACTGGTTTTGCTCGACGAGATCGCGATTACCCGGTGGATATCGCTCGCGTAATCGCAGTAGCCCGGTCGCTTCCTTTGACTTGGCCACGTTCTTATCGCTCCTTGGCCATCTCAGGCTGCAGTCGCAGTCGCAGTTGCAGTTGCAGTTGCAGTTGGCAGTAGTCAGCAGTTGCCAAGTCGCGCGTGCGTTTGCCTTTTGGCCCGCCTCGTAATTAATTACAAACGCAGTCGCAGTCGCAGTTGCGGTCTCTCCTCTTCCTTTTGCCGGCAACTCCTGAGGAAAACTCCAGCTCCAGCTCCGCTCCTGCCTGCCTGCCTGCCTGCCTATTTACGCGCCAAATCTTGATTCTTTGGCCCAACTCTATGGACTGGAGCTTGCGTGCTCCGTTGTCGCCGGTTCTTCTCTCTAATTCGACGACATCTGATTGCCTTTTTATGGCTGGTAAGTAGCTTGGCCCAGGCCTATGCCTCGCAATCGGAACAAGTATATTAATGGCTTCTGCTTGGCAGCAGGAGCTAGCTCCTGGCTGGTTATGGCACCTAATGGCCTTTAATTGAGGTTAAAATCTGGCTTTTCCTATATATAGCGGGGAAATTGGACCACACTATGGGGCTTAACTTATACCGCCAAAGTTGCTTTTCATAAATACCAGAAATATTCATAAAGCTTAATTATTTTATTCTTAAATTGATAAACCAAAGTATTTTATTATTAATTATACCTATAAAATTAGTTAAAATAGAATAATTTGTTTGTTTCTTTCTGAGAATTATATTATTTTATGTTGACTGTATTTTGCCTTCATCTCAAGGTTAGTGTTGGTTAGAAATTTTTAAAAGTTTCACCTTTAATAAATTGTTAAGCAATGAAGTATAAACTTTAAATATTTGTTTAACTTAAAAACGTAACATCAAAGTAAGTGTGACTCTTTTAAACAATACATTTGTAGAAGGGTCACCAATACTGTTTCTAATATAGGAATTAAAGATTCCCAAATAACATTTCAAATTGCTTATTTTCTATTTTTATTACACTATTTATAAAAGTATATTATTTATTTTAAAGATTTTAAATAATAATGCATATTTTGTGCTACATTGAAAATTCAATGCCTTTCCAAATTCATTAATAAAATTCAAACCGCCATCAAAGGATTACGACTTTTTTGAACTTTTTAAAAGTCAAGTAAAGGTAACCTTTAGAAAAAAATTCTTTGAAAACTTCAGGAATTCCTTGCCAAAAAAGAACTTCAAGGAAGTTGGTAGTTCCTTCCCATCTCAAGATTAATCAATTGCCTATTAAGAGGAAAAAACATTAACAGCCCAGGCCCACACACAGGTGAAAATTTCCACTCCGGGTCGTGTGCATACAACAAATCAATTAGCGCTGCCATATTAAAAGGTTAAAAGTCGTGCAAACATTTTTCTGAGAATGTGAATGAATGCCGCCGCGAACACACACACATGGTGTGTTGTGGGTCGTGTGTCGAATGGTGTGTGAGCTCCTGCTGCTAAAGGTCAACCGGCAATCGGAAACCGCAAATTACCTGCAACAAGTTGAGCTGAAACCGGCTAATTAAACACTGCGACAGGAGCTCCACAACTTAACGGTTCCAGTTAAAGCTCCGAGCGGAATGGAGCGGTTGGAATGGAGTCTGTGGCAGCTGACATTTGAGCGAACCCGAAAAAAAAGTCTAAACGGGAGCAGAACCATGCCGGAAGCTGCTGCTGGTCTCCCCAAATGCCAAAGTTCAATCGGACAATAGCAGCAGCAGCCTAATTTCATTCCCACTGTCACAAGTCCGAGAAGTCGTCCTGTTCGGCCATGAATGAAATTGGAAAAGCATGACGTCACGGGGAGCTTTTTTCATTGATAAGCTCAATTCATTTTCCACTCATTCATATAATGTTCAAATATGCCGCCATTTTTACGCTTAACAGCGACAGAGGCAGCGTGAAGCAACAGGAGCAGAAGCAACAGGAGCAGAAGCAACAGGACATCCCACACACAAACGCACACGTGCCACGAGAGTCGGGAAAAGGGCAAAGTACCAGAGTCCTTTCCCCCAAGACAAATGGAAAGTTCGAGTAGCTAACAGATACCCTTGGCACAGTGTGCTTAATAATTGGATTTGTGGAAAATGGAAAAATATGCGGTACCTTTTTTTTACATTTTTATTTCAAATTAATGAATTTATGTATTTTAGTTCGTTTAAATTAGGTTAAACCCAGTCAGTACCCGATTTGATAGAATTAAGCCATTAAGCAACCTTTAATATGTTCATAGGGAAAGCAACATGACGTATACGTAATATACATTAATGGTGTTATTTAAGTTTTTATGTATTAATTATTGAAAAATTTAAACAAAATAATATTAAATCTGAAAAGTAATTAAGAGTTGTTTTTAGATCAGTATTTTCTCGAAATTAAAAAATATTGCTTTAACTCTATAAACTGAAAAACAATAATTTATAGAGAGAGTAATGTTTAGTAATGTTCAGGAATTTAAATATAGTAAGTTCTTCGGTTTTTCCTCTGTTGCTTAATTCTATTCAATATTCTAGCCCACTGTGCCATGTTTGCTTTTTGGCTAGGCAGCACCCCTCTATCTCCCCTCACTCCTCCTCTATAGTATCTGACAATGTGGGCGTTTAATCGCATCTATTAGCAGCGTCCTAGTCCAGCTTTTCTTACACGCCCCCGCCGGAAAATTGTTTTCACTAGAAAATTGAAGCACAAGTGGATAACATTTCCGAAATAGAGGCAGGCAATCAACAGGTCCGGCTTGAATAACCTTAATGTGCTTCTTGATGCCTTGTGGCAGCATCTCCCCAGCCACCGAAATTGAGCACCTGTTTTTCCACCTGTCAGTCGCGGTCCCTTCATTATTATTATTATTGCCCTTTTGTTATATTTGTAACAGGGGCGAGATGGGGTAGGACATTCGTAACATTTAGCTTCCATTTCGTAGCTACCTTTTTGATTGATGCTCGCAACCTCTAACCTTTAAATGTCATCGTAGGGACGAAGCTTCCTGTGTGCAACTCTAATTGCCATTTTCCCGAAATGTTGCTGCCATTGTGGAGCTAGTGTAGGCGTTTTAGCATTTTGCATGTTGTCTGTTTTGCTGCCTTTTTGAAGTTCAGTGTTTTTGGCCCTTGGAGTGTTTGGATTTCATGGAATTCCATAACTTTTGGGCAAATGTCAGTTGATAAGTGATAGGTTGCTAAGAGAATATTTCCTTTTTGGACAAACAGGTGAAATTCAATATAGAGAATAGCTATCTCAACTGAGGAATTGTCTGGTAAACACATAATACTGAGGAACATTAAGGACTATGAGCTTGTAGGTTGAGCATATTTTACATTCTTTAATTTTAATTAATTAGTCACTGTTCTATGTCAAAAGTTTTTATTTAATTTCCAAAATATGATTATATATCTATATTTAGAATAATTTAATAAAATCTTAAATCAAATTTTATTCACTTTAAGGATGTTCAACTTTCGTACCACTAGGCGTATGAATAATTAGCATAAATAAGATAAATTTCACTGACTTCGGCATTGTTGTTTAAAGCATCCCACTCAACTAGGAAAATAAATGAATTTAATATTTTCCTTGAATCAGCTTGCAGTAGATCATTTTCATTGGTATTTTAATCGAACTCAATTGAAGGGTCTGGTACAACTAGGCGTATGATTAATTAGTCATAAATTACTCATACGCCCCGTGATGACGCCAATGGTGTCGAAAAGTGAAAGCGAAACTCTTATCTAAGCTGATAAGCGAAATTGTTCACACACTTGCAATAATGCACAATAATTACGTAGATTTTTGGCAAGTTCAGTGGCAATTTTCCGCTGCTCTTAGTAGCAGCTTTTCCAATTTTTCCCCGCTCTGTGATGCTCAGGGCCTCTCACACTCGCTCTCGCCTGCCACCCACAATTGTTGACATTTGCTCTGCTCTACTCGGAATCGGAAATGCGGGCTCCGGCTCTCGGCACAGTCCACCCACACGATGAGAATAAGAAGAAAAGCTGTAGTCGAGGGGACCGACTATGAGGTACCCGGTAGTCAGTGACCTGTGATTTCATTTGTATTTAAATTACTTAACTAATTTTCTCGAAATATAATCAGCTAGAAACCATTTTTAAATACAAATGTATTCCCTTATTTAGCAGAACTTACATTTTATAAAATATTTAAATAAAATATAATTTATTTTTTATATTATATCTAATAACTGACCTTTTCAAACACTTTTCCTTTTCATAAGCCCCTTTTCCCTGCTGGTACAGGGTACAAAATTAGGAGAAAATAAGAGAGAGAGAGAAAGAGAGAGTGTGTGTGCGGGAAAATGTGTGTGGGCCAGGGCCGAGAGACAGATGCTTTAGTACAAATAGGAATCAAAGTTACACGCAGACAGAGACACAGCGTTCGGGCGGCAATAGATGATGGCCAAAAGCTAAATACAATTTTCAGGCATTTTCCGATGTTTCCGACGCCGCTGCAATCGACGCCGACGCACAAGTTAACAGCGCAGCCGATTTGCCGCTGTTTTCATGAGTTTTTTTTACCGATGGCCCGAGTTTTCCCATTTTCATTTTCAATTTTCACCGTTTGCGCCAGTAGCGCTCTGGCGGCTCAGCAGCTCGTCTCGCAAAACTTTTGGCAAAGATTTTTGAAAAACATTGCCAAAATAACAGAATCGCGCGCGTCTTAAAGAGATTAATCAAAATCCTTTTCAAAATCAAATATATTTATTCAAATAAAGCATAAACCTAAAACAAAAATTGTGAATAATGATCGAGGGATATTTTCGCCAGTGTTAGAGGCGCCAAAAATATCAATAACAGAAAAATCAAATATATAAAAATTACCGACGGCAAAGTGAAAGTATTTAAGTCATAATTTTGATATTTCGATATATTGAAACCAATTTAATTGTGTATTTTTGATGGTCAATTTAAGTAAATTAAGAAATGATTAAAGCTCTGAGTGTCTTAATGTGATTTTATTGTCTGAGTGTTTATCTGATGTAGTGTTTTTAACTCTCAACATTTTATATAAATGTTTTTGGTGTCAAATATACACATATATATATATATATATTTAAATAAAATAAGGTGAAAATTAAGGTGAAATCTAAATTGGGAAAAAAAAATTTAAAGAGAAGGTAAAACCTAATATAATCTAAGAACAAAACTAAATATTTCCAATATTAATCACCATTATTATCTCTGTTAATTTCAGCTTTCAATCAAATACACGTACAATCAAAGTGAATCCGCCAAGACTGATTTGATCCTTTAGGAAATATATAATTCAAAATAGTGAAAACCAATCAATCCGCGAACAGAGTACAAAAATGTCTCAATTCCATTCAAGACTAACCGAAAAGTGATCGCGCAGCAAACCAATGGAGTCTCGGTCAATTCGTGTGTGTTTTAATTTTATTTTTTCGAATAGTTTTGTTTCATTTCCAAACCGATCGACGATCAACCACAAAAATGTTGCTGACAATGCGTCGTCAAAATGAACTGATTGTAGGCAGCCAGCAGCATCCGTCAACCAATTCCACGCCACCAGCAGCAGCTGTAGCAGGAGCCACTGCATCGGTGACCCCACCGCAGGCAGCCCTAGGATTGCCAGGACAAAGTCTCAGCTTAGTACCCACCTCCTCCGCGGCAGGAACCCCGCAGGATTCGCTCAACACTCCGACCACTCCCCTCCTGAGCCTCAGCCGCAATCCTTTGCAATTCGCCCCACCGCCGGCACCACCCATTGCCGTGCCCAGTGCAGCCACTGCGGGACCAGCCTTTGGCTATTACCAGAGCTCCACTGGCGCACCACTTCATCATTCCGCGGCGGCCACAACTACTACTGAGAGCGGCGGAGGAGCAGCCAACTCGGCTGACTTGGATGAGTACGTGGACATCCTGCAGGTGCAGCAGCTTCTCTTGGACTCATCCGCAGCTGCAGCAGCGGCGGCGAATAGTACTCCAACAACCGAGCAGCAACAGCAACAGCAGGAGCATCAGTCATCGCAATCGCAGCAAATCGTTGCCAAGCCGCGACCGCGAATTAATCTGCAAAAGGCCACGGAATATGCCGCCCAATTAGCTCAGGGTAAGGATTTAAGAGTCCCCTTTAAGTCACCCCCGATCAGCCAGTATTTAAACCCCCCAGCCGAGTCCTCATCGCCTGGCTCGCGTCGTGTCCTGCTCGATTATCCGAATCCCTATCTGTACGGCAATCCCTATCACCATCACACGCCGCCAAGCGAGGACCTTGTTGCCCTTTGGTTTGGCAGCAATGGCACAGGTGAGTCCTCCATATTATATTATTGAATTCTTTACTATTGGGACTCTGAAAGTTGATAGTTTTTCATTTGACAAACTTTAAACTTCGCGGGAAAACCACACTGGCTTGATTTTAGCGCCAAGTTAAGATATTTCTTTCAACTTAAGTGTTTTAAATGGCATAAAATTAGCCAATCAATAACCCACAACCGAAAGCAGCTCATTTTCCCAGGGTATCGTGACATTTTGGTTAGACTGTCGCCAGCATGGGAGTCAGTTTGGACTCCCCATGTCCCCCTCATTACATAACTCACGGTCTGTGCACTCCATGTTGCAAATATGTCCATAATGCAGTTACTCAAAAACTATCTTGCCGGCTATAAATTGCCAAAATTAATCTGTGAATGAGCTGACAGCCAAACTCCGGCGCCCCTCACTCTCTAATGGCTCAATAAATAAAATGGAAATAAAATGAGATTTTTCGCGCACTTTAATGCCGCTCGATGGCAAATTTTCGCTGGCGCCTTGGCGCCCGCCGTCTACTTGAGTTGGTCGACGTTCGGCCGGGCCGGGCCGGGCCGGGCCAGGCCAGGCCAGTCAGCAGTGTGTCGCTCTTTTGAAATGCTGCCAAAAGCCTGAAATTGAAATTTTAACTGCAAATGATGCAGTTCGTCGTCCGGCACTCGATGTTGCTGCTGCTCTGGCTGCTCCGGCTGCCCTGGCCCTTTCAACAGGTGGCACTCCACGCGCTGCCATCGCACGTCTCATCGATTACTCGCCTCGGATTCGACGTGAGTGTGTGCCGGCGCTGAGACGGTTGGTCTTTGGCTTTCGATTTGGCTTTTGGGATTTCGCTCTTGGGCTGGCCAAAATTAAGTCAGCACGCCAAGACCACCCAAAGTGTGTCAATGTTGGCGCTGCAGCGCTGGGAAGCGCGCCGCGATGCGTACAAATTAAATTATATGTCTTGTGGCTCCGATCGAGGCCTAGCGGCGCTATTTCCGCTTCGGATTCAATTAAAATTTTTGGCTGTGAGGTGGCGAAATGTCATCCATGAAGCGATGCAATTTTTACTAAGGGTGTATTTTTTGGGGAATTTTCATCATATGTTTGTAAGTTATAGAAATGTATTTCCCACTCTAGGATAATCAAGGAAGACAATATTATCAGTACAATAATCAATTTGAATCCAAGATTTAATCCACAAAAAGTTCTTCGAAGCTAACTCTGTCACAATTCCGACCTCCTGGGTTCCAATGCTATTTATGGAAATTAAGACAAGCCCATTGCAGTGCTCGTATTTCCCAGCTAGAGACACGCCACACAAATTGTCTTAATTAATTAATATCATAAATATGCGACGGCGCTTAATTGCCGATGGAGAGCGGGCAAAGGCAAAAAAAAAAGAACAGAAGCAACACAACAGAAAAAAGCAAAAGAAAAACAAATCTCTCATGGCAACTAATTAGCCAGGAAATGACCCCGGCTGACCGAGAAGCATTCAGTGATCAGTGCTCAGTGCTCAGTGCTCAATGCCCAGCTTCCAAGGCACTCACTCGCGCACAGCTGACTGACCCTAATCGACAGGAAGCTGACTCAATCTGGGAGTGAATCGCAGCAGCCCAGGGCCAACTGCAGCTGCCACTTTTCGCGATCGCGACTGCTGCTGCTGCAGCCGCTGCTGCTGCACTTCACTCGCAATCAATATTCATAAATCTTTTGGCAAGGGTTAACCAATTAATAACGTGACCCGTTTACTTTATTTCACTACGCTTTTCGCCTCCTTTTGTCAAATCAACCTGGGTGATCGTTCCACGTTTCGTTTTCCAATGAAAATCGCAGCCAGAGTCTCGCACACAAAGCCTTTCAGCATTTGTCAACAAGAGGCGACGTTGACACCGCCGACAACAAACACGATCGAATGAAAGCCAAAAGCCAAGAAAACTGCAAGAAAATTAAGGCAGCCATCCGGGCTCAGTGCACACATAGGCACAGTGGGGAGAATTCAGCTATTATTGGCTTCTTAAATAGTCTTATGCGATAGGGAATATTTGGAGGTTGAACCTATGTGAAAACTTTACTACAATTAAATTGTATATATCGATTCTGTATCTTTCTTTGAAGCCTTGCTTAACAATCAAATGATCCTTTTATTGGGTATCACATATATGGTGAAATTGATTGTTAAGTGGTTGTTAGTCCTGTAATTAAACTTTTTGAAGAATATATATGTATACTTTATGGACTAGCAGATGCTGCAGTATCTGGTATTCTGGGGTTTATTGATCAACTTTAAATCTTTAAACTCACCACTTCAGTGGCCACTGTGCTGCGGCAGGGCAACCTTTGTTACCCTGCGCCGGAACGGAAATCGCTGACATGGACCACACCACAGCAGTCAAGTCGGGGCGAAGCCAACCCAACCGAGCCGTGGCAGAACCGAAGCGAGGCAAGAAAACCAAGCCGGGCAACACACAATCTCCAGAAGCTTGGCACTCAGCGAGGCTTGCCTAATGTTTAATTAAGGTGATTGCTGTGCGGTCACCTGGCGATGTTGCTTGGCTGTTGCTTGGCGAACGACAACAACACCTCACGATCGCCAAATTGGTTTGTAAGGATAAGCGTTGCAGGGGGAGCGGGATTGTGGGATTGAGTAGAAGAGGGTATAGTGAGTGAAAGAGACCTGTGTCAAATGCTTGGGCCAAAGGACATCTCCGAAAGAAACGGGCAGCTGAATCTGCAGCAGCAGCAGCACTGGCCTTAATGAAGATTAATTGCAATCAGCGAGCCACTTGAGCCGCGATTAATTGCAGGAACCAGTGGACATGGAAATGGAACCGAACTTCCTCCTAGACGCAGTCCCCATGCCAATGTTGCTGCTGCTGCTGCTGATGTTGCTGTGCTGCTGCTGCTGCTGCTGCTGCTGCTGCTGCTGCTGCTGCTGATGATGATGATGCCTTTCGGAGTGGTTCACAAGTTCACGACTGCAACGACGGCAACTTAATTGCCATTTACATGGGAGGAGGAAGGCCTGGGAGATTGTGATTGCTCCCGGCCAGGCTCTGTTGGTGGCACAATGCAACTGATGGATGGATTGCATTCGTCCCCCCAATTTCCCCGGCCATTTGCATATTAGGCTGCTAACTTTGGAGATTCGTCACAGCGGCCAAACATAATCAACTTGAACGGATTCAAATCGAAAAGTTGCGTTAAGTCCACCATTAGCATAATTTGTGTGGGCCGGAAAAGTGTGCCACAAATGGCTTCGTCGTATAGGTCAACTTGATTATTATTATTATTTGTTTTTGCATTGTCACCTGACGGTCTGCGGTCTGCGATCTGGATGTTGGCGCCAAGTCTGCGCCGCTGGCCAAATCAAATCAAATCGATTTGGAACTCTAAAACGTATAAATATCGAAGTCACAGCATGTGGGCTGATTTTCGGTCAGCTTCGGTTTCTGCGGTTTGCATGCGACTCAAGTTATAATTTGTGTAAGCTTTTTGACAACTTTCAAGTAGGAATAAATTGCCATCACGGGTCTAAAAATAAAAACTTAACTCAGAAGCCGAAGGTCCAAACAGAACGTGGGATTAATTGGTTTTAAAATAAGGCCTAAACAGCTTAAAGAGACAGTTCTGTAGATCAAACATTTCAATTAGAAAACTTTTATGTTTATATTGTTAACACATAAAGGCTTTACTTGTTATACCCTTGCAGGGTATTATAATTTCAGTCAGAAACAGCAAACAGCAAATTAATGCTTTTTAGGCTTAGTTGTGGTATTTGGAAAATTGTGAATATACCTTCAACACAGATCTGTATTTTCGGTTTCATTAGAGGTATGCGCAAGACAGAAAAATCTAGGATAATTTAAACTTTAAGAAATAGGCTAAAAATACGCAAAAGATAATTCAAAAAAATTAATGAAATAATTAAATATTATATAAATCAATGCATATAGTAAATATTACTGTTACTCATGACAACTGCATTCTAGTTAATTTGCAAAAAAAATTGAACAAGACCACGAGTAAAGAATTATTTATTTAATTACCATTACCACACTTATATCCTCTGTTTATAGAAAATCCCCCTTCAAAGATCCTAATCTATGATCCTAATCCATCCCTATCGACAAAGTGGTCTTCGTGATCTTGATAGAATAGGCGCCCACGCCTCGGGGGTCAACCTGTTGGCGCCGTTTGGTGGAACTCAGTGGCAGCCCACGCACTTGATACAGAAATATATAGAAAAAACCCTCTCTTAGTCAAAAACCACAATCATTTAAATAAAGCAAGAGAGTGCTGGTTTAGAAACAACCATGCGCTGAACAGAGTTCAGTTGAATTTCGATGGATTTTCGTTGAAAAACCGCAAAACGCGTTTTTCATTTGCATAAAAAATTGTCTGTGCCAGGCAATCGAACATGCGGCAGTCAGACGGATAGTCAGACAGACGGACAGAATATAGTTGGGGACCGAGACCGAGACCAAGCCCCAGAGTTGATTTCATTCATTCATGAGCCACAAGCTCCATTCATAAGCCGAGCATTTCTAGTTTAAGGTAAGCCACACTGGACACCTACGATCCGACTGCAAGCAGAAAACAGAAAACTGAACGCTGCAAAATGCAAACTGCAACTGCACATTATTTATAACATTTTGCCGTTTTGGGGTCACATGTTGGCGTGTGTTGCAAATTAAATTTGCAAATTATAGGCTGTCGCTGGGGGTTTCCGGTTAACGACCAAGCTCAGTCCTCCGAGCAGCCGCTCTCCCGCTCATCTCGTGATCTTGCATCTGCGATGGGATGCTTCAAATGTGTTGCAGCGCAAATAAACTCCAGCTCCAAGCTCCAAGCTCCCAGGTTCCAACTCCAACTCCAGCTCCAACTGGGGGCCACCGAAAAAGATCTTGAGCCGCAGCTCCGCTCAGCTGCACTCCATCACGCTCTTTTTCGGCGCGGGGGTCCTCATGACAACCTCAATGGATATTCACACACAGCTGGGCCCAAATATGGCGCATTCAGCACACAAAATGGTCTCGTCCCGTACCGTCTCACCTGAGCCGTGCTTTTGGCCACATTTGAACTGTCATGCCCCGGACCAGCCTGGCCTGGCCTGGCCTGGCTGGCAAGTTCCAGGCCATCTGACATTTTGAAGCGAAATGTCAGTCACAGCTCAACATCCCGCCATCCGTCTGGCCTTTTTACAGTCCGTCCCTCCGTCCAGCGGCTTCAGTCTAGAGCGCTTGAGCCGCTGATGGTGGTGGTGGTGGCTCTTTGGTGTTTCAGTTAGCGGTTAGCGGCCATTACCACCGTGGGTTGCCCAAGATGGCTTAGACAAAAACACACACAAGGAAAGTGTCAGCTCTGTGAAAACCGGCGAAGTTCAGATGCCCTTGAGCTTTGGCATAGAATAAAAAGGATCAAGATATACCATTAAGCATTAAGATCATTAAGATCAGAAATTCACGATACAGTAAGGCTTTCCCATAAATTCTTAAAAAAAAATTAAGTACAAGAATTATTACTAAATATTCATATTAAATAATAATGAATTAATAGGAATAAATTTATTAGGCAAGCTTAAATAGGGTCCTTAGTAATAAGAAAAAAATGAACTTGAATATAATAATAATATATCTACATATATTCATATATTCTTTTTATGTTCTTACAAAATTTTAAAGCACAAAAAAATATTTTTGTTTTATTCATTCATTCATTATTTCATTAAAAAGTAAAGTAAATTCCCCCAAGACATTATTAAATCTTTTAAAGCGCTCAAAGAATTTCTTTAAGCTAAAAATCGTCTTGGCATTTATTCTAAATTGAATTTTATATATAGCATTTTATGGTCAAGGTGACAATAAATGCAACATTTTAAAAGCTTCTAAAAAATTAACATCTTATTCAATAAATTAATGCTTGGCTGTCATACCCTTTCAGAAGATATTCTTCTTATTTATGACATTAAAATTGTATGCGAATAAGAAAAGAATATAATAAACTAATACAACATATATACTTATTGCAATTTAATTGATTAAATACTGCTTTTCACATGAAAAACTTAACTAGATATTTATGAAGTAAATTTTCACAATAGAAAGCTTTCAAAAGAAATAATTTTTGTTGTGTCCTTGTTGATACCGAAATTATATTATTTAAAAATCGTTATAAGGTTACCCCCTTTGAATATTTAATGATTATTCCATGGACTGTCTGTCGCTGTACATAAACACCAAAAAATATCCCCGCTTTCAGCATCCACATAGATAATTATCTATGTGAATAAATCAATTGTAGGCAAAGCTTTCAAAAATTCCGCTCTCCTTCATTGAGATCTCGCCTGGCCTGTCCGTCATACCCTTACCGCAGATCAAGGGTACTCCACTCATAAACAGGGGCAGCCATCATCATCATCATCACCATCATCGTCGTGGTCGACATCATCAGCAGCAGCAAACAGCATCAGAGATCACAGATCACACAAGATTTCCAACTAAATATGGTAGCCAAATAATTTACATCAACTCTTGTGCTCTTTATTGTTCTGTTTGCTGTTGTCGCTATATCTTTTATAGTTGTGGCAGCTGATGTTTTTGTTGCAGTTTGCGTGATTTGAAGTTTTATGTTATTGCTCTTCTAGTTGTTTCTTGGATTTTAGTGGGCGTAGCGCGCGCCTTTCTGCCCACTCGTGGACAGCCTTTTTTAGTGCCGCTTTTTGTTTGCTGCTTATTTTGGGTTTTGTTTTTGTTTTTCTGTATTTTATACCCCAGTATTTTTTGTTTCGACTTCGAGAAATTCGATTGGTGGTGGTCAATGTCTCGCCCGGCACTGGTGGCCAAGTTTCAAGTGCGTCCTCTCCCCGCTCTCGGCCGAGAGGGGGTATAATCAAGGGGCTTCTGTGTGCTCATGCCACTTGACACATTTCAATGGAGGGAAGCCAGCAGACAAATCAGAAAATAGCTTTTCCCCCGGTCCATTTTCAGAGCCCCGAAACTCACAAATTACGCGCATATTTTCTAATGAGCTCAACCATGCCACAGATCGCCATGGTTCGAAAGTATTTGGCTCGCACTCGGAACGCCCAGAAATTCAGAAAAGAAAATTGGAAAAGGAAAATAAAGAAAAACCTCTGCAAGATTTATGCGTCTCCATCCTCCGACCAGCAACCCCTTGGCACCTCCTTCTCCCCCGTCCAAAGCCCGAGCAATTGGTGCCAACTGATGGCTTGGACAGGCACATATCGTTAGCACAAAGCCCGAAAACTGTCCGCTGGCACTTTCGTTTGTGGTTCCATGTCAAATGCTGAGAGATGCGACAATTTGTGGCCGGGCCGAAAAGTGGACAGGAGGGCTAATTAGTGGGAGGGTGGGACAAAATGGGACATCACTCAGTCGTTTTTCTGTCAATGGGTTAAGCGGGATGTGTAGTTGTGCGGAAATTCGATGAAAACTTTGCGCGCAGCTATCAAAAACCATTTATCAAGCTATCAGCAAAAGAGTTTTAATATTGCATAAAGGTGTTGAAGTCCAGGGGTTTAGTAGGTACGTTTATACTCTTTAATTGTTAGGGAAAGAAATTGTTTTTTAAATATTGTTATTAATACGAACATTCAAAATCATATTGATTTGATTTTTATTAATGTATTTCCCATATGTACTTTTGAACTTCATTTTATTTTATGATCTTTACTTAGATAAATTGATGAAACTATTCTTCTTCTAAATACCTAAATATTAACTTTATTATAACTTTATACATTTGAATTCAATATTTTATTCTCCTTGCAGGGTATTATAATTTTAGTTAGAAGATTGTAAAGTTACAGACCTTCAGCATAAAAGTTTATTTTAAGTATTATTTTTAACATTTTTCAAAACAAAAAATATACAAAAGTCTTGCAATTAGCATTCCTTAATATTTTTATAGACAGAAACTGGCTAAATTTAAGACACTCCCAAAAAGAAAAGCCACTTTTCCCATAATAAATTCTAAAACAAATTCGATCCTCACTGCATATCTCTCTCTCCTTTTTGCTACCTTCTTAAGTAAAGCCAACCAAATCGGTTACAAAACGTACTAACTTAGCCAACGGGCCCCCGCAAACAGATATACTAATATAAAATAAATAAAAATAAAACAAGTCAAAGCCCAAAAAAAAAATGATAAAAAATAAGTAACTACGCCAGCAGCAAGTTTTTCCGAAAGCGACACGCGTTGACTTTGGGCCACTGTCGCGACTTCGACTTCGACTTCGACTTTGGGTTGGAAGTCGAATCTCCGTAAGTCTGTCTGTCTGTCGCTGGTGGAAGCTGTAGCTACTTCCTCGGAACTCTCGCTCGCACACCCTGACAGAACGACACCAACAACAACAACAACAACAACAACAACAACAAAAGGGGGCAACGAAGGCGACATTGCATTTGAACAGTGGAACAAATTTGCAGCTGATTTATGTAAATCGCCGACGAGTTTTATTTAACTTTTTTGTTGTTGTTTTCGCTGGTTCCCAATCAGCGTATTGAATGCTCCCGCTCCCCCTCCCGCCGCCGCTGTTCCCTCCAGCTTCCGCTCTTGCCACTAAACCGCCCACCACTCCCTAATCCTCTGCTGCACTACTTGCCATGTGGCTTTCTTCTCCTCTTGGATTTGACTGCTTTCGATGCCGTTATTTGGCCCGCGAGTTCGCTGGTGGCGTGTGTGTATCCAAAAGATACAAAACTGCAATTCATTCAGCGAAAATTTTGGTCGTTATGAATGGAGCAACCCACGCTTCGATACTAAAGTGGCTCTTGTTGTTGGTGCTGCTGCTGCTGTGCCTTTTGTTGTTCTTGCTGCTGCAGTTGCAGCGGCTACGCCTTCATTAATGAGATATATACCTAACATAATAAAGGATTTCTACAAAACATAGTTACTTATTTAATTGGATTTACTGTAACGAAATCAAAGGAACTTGAAATAAAACAGGAACGAAAGTTATGCTGAGGAAACCAAAATTCCTGCAATTTGGAATTGGATCATGAAGCCGAATTTGTAATCGATAATACATAGGTATTCCAAAAAAGCATTAATTTCAATTTAAAAAATTTATATTATGTTGAGTTTTATTAGGCTAAAATTAATAAAATTAAAGCAATTATTTTTTATTTCTTAGCAGTTTAAATACCTTTCAAGGGTATAAAGGCTCACATAACTATAAATATTTTATTTATAACAGTATCGCTTGTATCATAGTATAAAAAATATCTAATTTATACAATTTCATTTACAAGAAACCAATATATTCATATTCGGCTGTATAAAGTTAAAACCAACCGCTTTCAGTTTAATATAAAATGGTGATAAATATATATTGTATATTGAATTTAATTTAATCAGAATCCCACACTCTTGCCTGTGAATTGGATTTAAAACCTATCTAGATACATTTGCAGTTCCCATTACAGCCCAATAAAAGCACTTAAAATACCTTACACATTTTAGGTATTAATATCAATTTTAAATTGGTTATAATTTATATAATTAAAATACTTGGCCCACCTCCCTCACAAACCCCCTAAAGTAGGAGAGCAGAATCGATCAATGTGGCCCAAAGCTGTCAGACATCGTGACAAGCGGCAAAACCAAAGCCCAGGCTAAGCTCTGGGGTTAGAGCCAGGCCGTGTTATGGTTTGTTTTTCCTTTTCTATAGAGTTTTTTTTTCTGTTAGCTCTTGGCCAATATTCAAATGCAATTTATGTCATCGCCGTTTGCATTTATGCATTTATGACGTCAGCCTGGCCATGGGATGTGGTTAGCAGTGGTTGTTTTTACAACCAAAGTCGCTGTTACTGTTATTGCAGCTGTGGCAAGTCGTAAAATTGTAATGGCCGCAGAGAAAAGGCCAAATCCGTATGGCGGAGGAGTGGGAAATAAGCCATTCGCGGATAAGATTTGGCGAACCATAATGAATAGTGCAAAAGTGCAAATTAATTACGGAAAACCTTAAGCCGAGATTTTACTCGTTTTGAGATACTTTAACGAACGGCAGATGTGATAAGATGGGCCTCGAGCTAAATGGGAATTTTCTCACATATTTAAGAAACCTAAGTCACACTCTATTGCTCTTTCGGGAAATCGAAGCCATAAAGAAATGATTCTTAACCAAAATAAAATAAAAGAACTCGGACAATAGTAGCCGTTGACAAACGCCTGAAATATGATAGTTCCGATCGAAACGGTGCTCTGGACGATTAAGCCTGCTCCTACCCACTGAGCTTTTGAACAAACATTTCATTGATGGCAGCATGGGAGATTTTCTTTCGAAATGTGTTCATTGAATGCATCTCGAATGCATGTTGAAGCATTTGACAGTTAATTTGTTTGCATTCACAGAGCCCAGAGGGAAAGGCAGTAAAGTTTCGGCATTTTCCGGTTGCCCGGAACTCGGATCTTCGATCTTCCATCTCGGACGGACATGCTAATGCGGTTCCGGTGTGCGTGGCTAATGGCCAAGAGGCAGCAGCGTCTTGCCATCAGCATCTTAGCCATGGCCATCAATTTGCATTTGCTGCCCACATTTACGACTCGCGTGCCCTTTTGGCACCTGGGGTTTGGTTCGGCTCGGCTTGGCCCCAAAGTTTTCTGTCGTTTCATTCATGATTTCATCATCGAACGACTCGACGTGGGCGCAGTTTACTACGATGCGTTCATTCATAAAAAAAGCTCTTCATTATCAACGCGTGCCCAGCCCTGGGTATCTCTTTCACTTCTTGGCCAGTTGGTAACCCAATACTTGCTTTTATTTGGTTAGGCTTGAGTTCGGGGCAGGCAGGATGGGGTTTGTTTTCCACACCATGGCTTGCCTCTGGCTGCCTGCATCTTCTGCCTGCTTGCCTCGCTTAATTTTAGCAACATTTAACCCAGATTTTTGTTGCTCCGCCGCTGATTCCTCGTTCGCTTAATTTTTTGTTTGCTAATGAAGTGTCAACAACAAATTGAATGTCTAACATTTGTTGCATGTCGCCAGGGGAACGCAAACAACAGCGGTCACAATTATAGTTGAACATGTGTCTGTGTCTTTGTTTAATGTTTTAAATAAATAAAATGTGCGTGTGCAATTCGGAAAATGCCAAAAGGGGAGTTTTTTGTATTATGATACTTGACTTGTGAATACTCTTTTTAATGCAATTATCAGGGGTTGGTTTATATTCGAATGCTTACATAGCCAGGAATTCATTAAATTTTAGTAATAGCTCTTCTGTGCTGGCGCTATAGGGTTGAGAAATACCCTTTTATAAAATTTTAATATTTGTAAAATTTCGACAATTTTATATAATAAAATAAAAAAATGGTTAATACATTTTATCACCTGACATGAGTAGATCGATTTGGCTGTTCATGCTGATCAAGAATAATTAATGGATAGTTAGACCTGATTCTAAACCTAGTACTTCCTAAGGCATCTCTATACATAATATAATTGTCATTGTTAAGACTTACCGCAATGAAGGACACATTCGTCATTGGTAAATTCCTTCCAGGTTAAAGTTGTATTCTTGCATAGTAGTAAGCTTCTTCCTAATTATCCAAATGGTAACTATCACTATCACAATAGATGTAAACAGTAGGGAGGGCGCGAAGGGAATGAGTTCAGTACTACGAAAATGTCCGTATTTATAGTCTCCCAGTAATGAATAGAACAGAGAAAGCGGGAGCGAGAGAGAAAGAGATATCTCTCGAGATAAGCAGAGAGAGATTGAGCTAAAGGCACATCTCTAGAGATACACAGAGAGAGATAGACGTACGGAAAACAAAAGAGGTAAGGAGAGTGCATGAGAGAGAGCGAGTGGGAGAGTGAGCGACACACAGCCAGAGAGATAGAGATAGAGTGATTGAACCAGAGAAAACGCTCCTGTAATCTCTGAGATCTAGGTGTTTTTACCTCCTGATAAAGCTGATACAATTATAGGGTATAATCTGGAATGTATTTTCTATAAATTCTATATCTACATGATAATCTTCCTTATCTGTATTATGCAATTCCGAGGAGTTGCAGCTTAAACGAATAAACATTCAAATCCACCAATCGAAGAGCATTAATATATAATTTATGCCAACACGTAGCCGCCACGTAGGCACAAGCGAAGTGGCGAACATGCCCTGGCCCAAGGCGCAAAGCCAATTCATTCATTTTGGTGGCAGCGTGGTTGTTGTTTCTGCAACTTGTAGTTGTTGCTGCTGTTGATGTTGCTGTTGCAATCATCGAACATCGCTTGCCAAGTGTGTCGACGCTGGCTGAGCGGCTACTGCACAGAAAAGCCAACAACAACAACAGCAGCAGCAGCAGCAGCAACAACCAAAACTAAAGTTAACATCGACAACAACATCGAGAGGAACGATCAATTTGCATACAACGGCGGCCGTTTTGTGAATGAAAATAATGTTGTGTATGCTTTTTTCTGGTTTCGTTTTGGCCCAGTAACAACAACAAATTAAAGCAACAAATGCAATAAATTGTTAAATTTTATTATTCTGCGCCGCAGATACAGGGTGCCACGGACTCCGACCTACGCACACAGTGGACACAGTGGCAACCCACACGACACAAGACACAGCTACAGCAACAGCAAGAGCTACAGCGACAAGTATCTGCTAGATACGCAAGACAAACTATGAGCTGCGATCAGCACAGAGAGAAAATGAGCATCAATTTCAACCAAAAAATACTTTTAGAGTCTTTTACTTTGACAGACTTTTTTTTTTTAATTAAATTTTGAATTCAAATAGAAAATAATTACACAAATAATTCAATAAAAAAACCAGTTTGTTCCTAAATGATTAGTTTTTTTGTAAATACATTATAGAACTTCAGGTTTTCGTTTGCAAATGTAATACATAAATCAATAAAGGTACAAACACTTCTTAAATTCGAAATACATCTCAAAATTCTCGCTGTGTTCTTGTTGCGGCTAATTTGATTTCTGCATTGGCAAACGCTTTACTGAATCAAAAGCCGCCGATTGTTATTCCTGCGGTTTTGGACGCCAACACACTGAGATACAGCCTCAGATACAGATAGATATTGGCGCGGAGATACAACTTGGTTGTTGGCTTGTTGTTCATTGATGACTTTTTTTGGTCGACGTTCGCCGTTGATTCATTCATTTAATTTTCTATTTTCTGTTTCTGTTTCTGTTTCTGTTGCTCATTCCACCATTTACTTTTCATATTAATTGCTGGCGATGCCAAGACGTAAATGTGATAATAAATTATTACAGCAAAAGACATTTACTGGGTGGGCGTCCATTACAACAACAGCCAGAGACAGACAATCAAGTCAAGTCGAAGTAGATGTTGCTTGTAGCCGCTTGTTGGCTTTTGTGACCCGCTCCACCGACTGTTTGCTTTATCCACTTTCAATGCGTTTTAATTATATTCATAAGAAATATAGTTACACAAACAGTTTCCTGTCGCCGTCGTCAAGTGAAAAGAACCAATTAAAAAATGTTGAAAAAGAAATTAATCAGCGTATTGGCAAGGTAAGCCACCCTATGAATAGGATACGCATAAATCAGATTACTTTGTATTAATTATATTAACATTTCACTCATTTTAAAGTTGTTGCAATAGTTTTTAGTCAGTGCCTAAGTTAGGCAAAGCGCTTAATGTGGCGTCGGTGGTGTAATGGTTAGCATAGTTGCCTTCCAAGCAGTTGACCCGGGTTCGATTCCCGGCCGACGCACAACTATATTTATTTTTATAAAATTTGTTCATTCTTTTACAAAAGTAAATTCATTTAAATATTGCCTACAGAACACTCTAAATATTTTCTATTAAGGTTAAATTTGTTCTCGAACTTCTCACGATTGTCTTTAACAAAAGGAAGGCTAAATCCCCATAAATATGCCCAATAAATGGCTCAAAATTAGTGTCAAACACAATTGCCCGAATATGCACTGACCACTTGCCACCCCCAAAAAACTGATCAGCCGAGAGTGCACATAATTCCCCCAAAACGCTCATCAACTCGGAACCAAATCCCATGCACTTAACGCATCAGTTGCCCTCGCCCAGAAAGCGAGAAGCAGCCCAGAAAAAATGATGACAAGCAAAATGAGAATTTATATGGGAAGCCATAAAGAAGGCGACGCATAAATAACAAGGCGTTCCAACTGAAGCATGGAGCCTGGCAATGGCAACCGGCAGCCGGCAGCCGGCAGCCAGAAGAAGATCCCACAAGATCCCACGGCAGAGAGGCTGGGCTGTCGCACGCGCAACTAATTAAATTAAAGGCGATCGGATCGGCCAGGTCCCTGGGTGTCGTCCCCCGGATCGGTTTGGTGTTTCGGGCCCGTTATGTTGGGTGGGCGGCGGTGCAGTACTTTGTGTGTGAAATTTATGTGCAATAATTTAAAAACAGCGGGCGGCGGCAGACATGCGCGTTTGCCAAAAGTTCCCACACCCCCACTAGACGAAAATTGATCGCGCCTAAGCGAAGTGTGCATATTAAGTGCACCCACTTTCCACACCAAATTGGCGAACGCCTCCGTTCTGTATCGGTTACGTTTTCAGCTGCCTTCTTTTTATGGAGCAAGTTCAGTTGAGTGACCCAAAGCTGTGGGCACTCCATACTGTTTGTTATTGTTTCTTTTTGTGTAGGACCATGTGGCACGCGACTCGACCAGATCACAGATCACGTGGGGATACGATACTCCTCCTCCACCTCCACGCGAAAGCGAAAATTCTGCGTGCGAACTTGGCATCGAAATGTGTGCACAGCAAGAAAATGTTTAAGCTTGCAAATTTAAGTGTAAGAATTACTACAGGTCTGGGTAAGGTTTAGTGTAATCTATCATCTTTAGGAAGCATCTTCTTTTTTATAAATATATTTACGGTTTAACATATTCAAATATTTACAAAGTATAGCTAAAAATTTCTTAGTTTGATTTTTGTGACTAAATTATTTTATTTTTAATGTAAAAACAGTAATGGTAGGATTTCCCAAGTCTAATTTATGTCTCAGACTTAAAAATGTTGATGTTCAAACGGTGGAAAAGTGCCTTGAAGAGCTTTTGTTGTAAGTGCTTCCAAAGCCCAAGATACCCCTTTAAAAAAATCTATAAAAATGTAAAGAAACCAATATATTTACACTATTTAAAAATCAAACAAATTTCCAATAGATCATTAAAAATGAAATATTTTCCTGTGTACAGATGACGTCGTAATGTCTGGTCGCTAAAATGTTTGTGGCCGGTTTTCGCATATTTGTTTTCTTTTTTTCTGTGTTGTGCGGGGGTTGCTTTGTGTGGTGGTGTGTGCTTTTCTCACATCCACCCACCTGAAGTGAACACCACCGATCTGCCAAATGTCGGTCAGTCATGAGAATCCGTATCCGAATGCGATGAGTTCAAGGGCGGAGTGAACCTTTTGGCACACGCCACCGGCCGCTGCGAGATCCAACGGAGGCGTCTCTGGCACGCTTCGATCTGGAACGCCTCTTCGCCATTTTGGCCCACGTTCTGCTCCGGCAACTTGCACTTTTTGTCCACTCCAGATGCGTATGTCATTGTCGTCTGGTCGTGTGCCGCCTCGAATAAATCAACATGTTGCTGCCTATCTTAGGCATCCGGTTCGCCCAGGCTCAATGCATATTTCTACACAATATTTCGAATTATTTTTTTTTTGTTTTGGTTTTTGTTGGTTTATTTTTGTCGCGCATTATGCAAACGGCGACTCAATCAAGGCATTTTATTAAGCATTTTCAGGGGTTTTAATTTGCACTGGTTGAGCCGCAGAGTCGGCTCGCATTGTTGGCGGTTCGGTTGCGTTGAGTTTTTTCTTCTTTCGGCCATGTCAGTGTGAGGCTGCAGCCACAAACATGGCAGTCAACAAATTTACGACATAATAATTTACATTTATCTGCTGCAACGAGGCAGTCACACTTCCACAGCAACAACTGGATCGTAATATAAGTGCGTGTGTGTATTAATAACAAGAAAGGAAAAGTTGGCCCAGCCATGGTCGAAAGGGGAATGTCCTTATGCAGAAAGCAAAGTAGAAAAATTAGTTTAAAACTTTTACAAAATACTAGGCTATTTTCTTTGATTGATTTGATTTGATTATTAGAAACATAATCGTTTTTAAGTTCCTACTTATAGAAGGATATGTATTTAATAACACAGCAACTAATTTCATAACACATCATTTAAAAACATAAAGAAAAGTCACAGTAATTTATAAAAAAAAGATCATGGTTTCTTGTAGGAACTTAAAACTCCTTTTATACATTAAATTTAATATTTATTATGGTAATTAAATTCTTTTAATATAATATAATTTCATGAATAACTAAATTCGTGTTCTTCAAAAGAACCCTGTCACCCTGTCACAGGTTTCCTAAAGTTAGAGTATCAAAAGCCAGCGCCATGTTGTTTAATAAGTTACCTTCTTGCGATATGTCGTCGTCAGACGCAGACGTCGCCTCTTTATCAGTTTATTACTTGGCAAACTTTTCATTTTAATATCATTCGCATTTGCGCAATGCATTTTGTTTCTTTTTTTCTTCTTCCTTTTTTTTAATATATATATTTTTTAGTATCTTTTTTTGTGGCTCAGTTGAGCGACTTTTAATTTCGTACGCCTTCTTGGCTCAGGGATCGGGTTGGCTGAGCGACTGCAGCAGCGAGAAGATGATAAATGTTGACCGGTTTTGGGACATCAACCGGTCATCAAAGAAATAAAGCTTCGAGGAGACAGACCCTGGATATCGGCTGGTGCACTTTGAACCTAGCGCCACGTGTGTGGAATAGTTTCCTCGGTTCAAAGTCAAGGAGCAGGTCACGCGCTCTTTCTCTCGTTCTCTCTGGAGGAAGTTCGAAAATCGATAGAGCTAAAAATTGCCGGCATTGTTTCCCCTGCGAAAGGTTCCCGACTCTCCGGTTGGGTGGCTGCTTCTCGGCTCTGCTTGCGTAAAGTTTTTTGTGGGCCCGGTTGGTTTTTTATGAATGAACGCGACAATTTATAGCATACTTAACAGGGCGCCTGCGTTGCCTTTTTCAATGGCTGTGCGTGTGTGTGCCCGTCGGTGTGTTTGCGGAAGTTCGCGATGACGAAAGCAAGGCCCAACGATGTCCTTGACTGTGGAAAGTTTCCCAACAACAGGTGGAATTTTAAAGATGTGCCAGTGTTAGTGTGTGTGTGTGCTTTTTTCGCCCTTTCCTGGCTTCATTTTCACTTTCACACAATTCCGTTTGACGTAGTTGAGCAGCGAATAAAGTTGCGAGACTCGTAAATTTTCATTAGAGCTTCGTGCAGTTGACACAGGCGTTAAAAATAGTTACAGTAATTAAGGAGCAGCCAGGAAGGAGAGTTCTTTTGCGTGATAATAAATCTATGAAGGGTATTTGGTGGAAAACTGTACAAAGTGGAAAAAATCCTTTAATTTTTTGTCTTTTTTTAGATAGAATATCTGAGTAAGCTTTAACTATCTGTCTCTTAAATGTAACAAATCAACTGAATATTTTACAAACTTGTTTAGATAAGCACATAAGGCTTAATTAATTTAATCAATAGTTAAAAATAAAACCAAAGTGATTCTGTACTCAAATAAATAACATTTAACTTTGCCATTCACCAAGTTTTGTTTTAGCAACAAAAACCGCAAGTCCAAGACAAAATGCAAAAGAAGCTGCTGCCCAGACAAATTTGCAACCCGTTTCCATGGTGAAATGTTTGGTTAAAAATAGTCTGTCTCAGAAGCCTGACGTGGCTAACGATGATTAAGCCAGCCATGAAATTATTAACTTGTTTTTGCGACTCTCGACACAAATGTTACCATAAAAGGTGCGCATCGAGGGGGAGAGAGAAGCGAAAACCGCAATTAAGCACAAATCACAAAGTTTGCCCAAAATTGGTTAAGACCAGTCAAAGGGAACCAAAGTCGAAAACAACAAAACGAAGCAACGGCAAAATGATGGCTTAAAGAAAAAGAAACAGAAAATAACAGCAGACACAAAATTTGTGGTGCCTACTTTTGACCAAATTTGGCAGAGCCTCTTTTTATGAATTGTATAATATGCTCATACATTGTCTGAGCATTAAAATCATTTTGTTACTTGACCTGTTTTTCGACTGTGGCTTAAAGAGTGCCAAAATAAAATTACATTTTTAAGTGTCTGACATTTCATTAAAGTTTTTCGGTTTTTTTTTCTTTTATTTCCTTCAGTCTTAAGTCTGTTGTTTTCGCTTTGCTGAAAACTCTTGAATGGACGACTGGCGTGAAGTGAGATCTTGAGACGCATTTATAAAGTCTGTCCGCCGTGTGCTAGGTGCATCCAACAATTCGCTGTTAATTAAGAACAACACTCGCAATGATTCATACTGATGCGTGTTAAGTCTTTTCCACTTCGTGTTCAGCATTAATTTGCCGTGAGATTATCAACATTAGACCAGGAGCAAACAGATTAGTGTCCAAAATCAAATCTAAATCTCAAGGAGGCCACTTTGAAGTTGAAGATGTGTTGAAATGTGGATGCTCTTTAAGCATAGGTTATATAAGGTTTGTTAGTTCTTTAGGAAAATGCTCAAAATGTTCCTTTTCAACAACTAAATAACCTATACGTTACATCTTTTTACATGCTATTATTTAACACACATTATCTGGCCTATAGTTAATATATAAATTCCTCTTTTAATATTTAGGGGATCTTATTTTGTTATTCTATGACGTATAAATATTATTTTTAAAGCAATGTAAGACTTAATCAGGGAATTTGTTATAATTATGATAAAAGTGTGTAGAAATGTTTAAAATACTATCGAGTACGGAAATAATATTATTATACCGACAAGAAGTATAAATTAAAATGTTTATAATATTATAAATATTAAAAAAAAAAAAATACGAGAATATTAACTAAATGTATTTGTGATAAATGAAGTCCTAAAAATTGAGCGTAATATGATTTTATGACAAGAAAAAATGTATAGAAAAAAGGGGAGACAAGAAAAATATTACAAATGTTCCGGAAAATTAAAGAAATACATGAATTATTGATAATACAAAATCCATTACTTCCCTTAGACCTATTTTATACAATAATTAAAATGCCCTCTTATAAGAGAATGATAAAAACAATTTGAAAATGCAAGTTGTCAGCCGCCAAAAAGAAATTTCATGTACTCTTCAGAGGAAGGAGGGAATAATGCAGGGGAGAATGGAGCACACACTCGGATCGAAAAAACTATTTGAAGTTATTTTCGCACAACTTGGCCTGACACTCGTCTGTGTCATTGTTGTGTGTTGGTGTTCTGTGTGTGTTTTTGTTGTGTTAAAGCGTGCCTGTAAAGTGTTTGCATGCCACAGAAAAATAAAATCCAAAAAACTACAAAAAAAATCGAGAGAGAGAGGAAAGCAACTACAAAAAATAAGGCGAACAATGTAGGCGTATTTTGATTATGATAAACTGGCGAATTATGTTGTCACTTTGCATTTTTCTTATAGAATGAAATTATATTTTATAAGCGCTGCGCAAGTCAAGAGAGTTGTTCGTTGCTGCGGCTGCCATAAGACTTGGAAAATATTTACATGTCATGGCATTTGAAGGGATTTATGTGGCCCCAATGAGACCTGCCTGACTTGTAGACGACGACAACACGTCCACATCCACATCCACATCCAGCCGGGACTTTCCGGCATGAAAAATGATGAAAACGAACAGAAAAAGCCAAAACAGAAACTACTTAAGAATTGTATTAGCCAGAAGAGGTGGGGCTAAGAGCAGGAGCATCACCTATCCAAAGAATATATGTATCTTTGCACATTTCACTAGGCTTTTCACATCTCTCCTTCCATTCCTATTTTCCGCCCAATTTGTTTGGCTTTGCCGAGTGGGGGAAATCAAAACTATATAGACAAGCGTTTGTAGGACCTAAATATATACCCACGCGAACTATTTATATCGCTCCACGTAACGAATATTAGCTGCTGATTATTATTGAACAACAAGCGAAATGCTTTCAGCTAATTATTTGCCGACGTCAAGTTCACGAGAATTTGAATACAACAACTATGACGTCGTCATAGTCTAAACAAATCCAAAAGCACACCGAAAGAAATGTGGGGGATGCGAAGTAAACATGGCCTATCTATATGTCGGTTCTCCATGGATTTTTGTGGCTAAATATAGGCTTGCAATTTCTGGTTCGTCATGGGGGGAAGCAGCTCTATAAATATACAAATACTTCGGAGAAGAAAGGAGGAAACTAGGAGGAAATGGGCCACTAAATCAATAAAAGGCCCCCATCCCCAAAGCACCGACGTGACACACTTCAGTTTGAATCAAAAATTCCACTCGACAACACTGCGAACATTAAAAATTACAAGATATATCAGGAATGTGTTGGCCGGCTATAGAGATATATCTATATAAATACAAAATTAATGGCAATCTGGCAGCGCAAACACGACAAAATTTGTTCTTGCCTCTAGCCAGCCGTGTGCCTTGGCCCATTGTCACAGAGCCAGATAGTTTTGTGTCATTAGCCCAAGATGCGAGGGACCTCCATTCCATATGGCCGCGATGGAGGAGCCGAAACGAGAACTGAAAATTAATGATGCAACTGCGAAGTGTGTCACGGATGCCGCTGCCGTCGTGCCGACGAAAAACCCAAAAGATATTTCCTCACAGATATATTTCCTCCTAGCAAAGAATCTGCTCATTAGCAGCTGACAATATTGGAAATTGGTTCACATTTGGCTCGACTTGCCCGGTTGCCAGGCCCCCTTTGTGCCTTTAATCAAACGGATATATATTTCCCGATATCGCCAGCTCTATAATGTATACTGCATACAGCTCGACGCCTTGACTATATTTAGCCGTGTGACATCTATATATCCATGTATATTATGCTGATTGACGCACAATGCTCTTGAGAGCGGTTCTGTGACGCTGCCCGACTTATCTCCATATAGTTACAAATACGCAAACGTATCTGCTATCAGTAATCTGTTATCGGTTATCTGTTATCCATGGCCTGTGACGTTCAATGAGCATTGATAACGCACCAAAAAATATTCGCAAATTAGGCGGAAAATGGTTTTGGGGTCACCGGAGACATGCGGAAGGAGTGTGCAGTCTGACCATGACAATGTAAAAAAGAGAAAGTAATCATAATATAACAAAAGTATTGTGAAGAAAAAGTTGATTTTATATCCTTTTGTACAAAACTAATTCTTCATATGAGAGGAATTAAATAAAATAATGAATCCCAAACACAGTTTAAAATAATATTCTTCTTAAACAACCTTCAACCAAAATCAAGTCATTGAGAACGATAGAAAAGCCTGCAGTCAGCGTGCCAGAAAAATATCTACACTATAAAGTCACTAGGCTAAATGGAAAACAATGAAAATCAATCATAAAACCCAAACTGGGGATCACTCCGGCATATGGAGCCGTAAAAAGTTGCGCATTTGTCACAATTCTAAAATTAAATCACCCGAATATCTCTCTTCCTTCCATACATTCATTCCCCTTTGCAGAACAACAAATCGTAATATAAACTATCAACGGCATTTAGTGGGATTAACTTTTTGTGGCCGAGACACAGTGTCATAAATATCCAAAGGCGAAAAAAAGAAAAGCGTTGCCCATGCACGCCCCATAAATAAAGCCATTAAAATGGAATTCAACGAATTTTCAGCGAGAGGCAAAATGCAGGCAGCCAATCCATCAAAACTGCACAGATAGGAGAAAACACAACAAAAGTTCGGAAAATGTAATCGAATCTATTTTTCGCCAATCATTGTTGGCTATTTTCGGCACTCACCCAGCGCCCAGCATCCATTTGGACCATTTGAACGTCATTAGGGGAAAGTAGTGTGTGTGTGCCTAAAATTACCTTGACCGAGCGCAGAAAATAACGAGATCTATAAATATATTGAAGATCTACGTGAGCTTCTAAAGCGGGCGAAGCTGATTAAGCGCCACAGTATTTATGAACTTGACGTGGAAAATTTATATTGTAATTATTTTGCTATTTGCACGGGGCGCTTTTCGCGTCATCGCGTCTCTCAGATCATCGATGGGGATTTGCCATTTAAATCTATCCGCAGTTAATTGTTTACTGACGTATCCAGCGGATACGCTGAGAGAGTGAGAGCGGCGGACCCGGCGGGACCCCCTGCTGACTTTGGCCAATTTAGGTCTTGTTTTCTGGACCCGGCACACGAATATCTTTCTCTCTATATATAAATATATATATTTTCCGCCAGCTGATTGGGCTTTTCAGGCAATTTTCCCCCCACCAGCTGCTGTCAATCTCTGTGTGAATCTCTTCTGCGTCTTTGCCATGGCAAAAATAATGATAATAAAAAAGAACGAATTTTGATTTGTTTTGGTTTCGGTTTTGGTTGTTTCTTTTTTTGATTCGTCTAAATATGTGCATGGGGCAAGCTCTTTTAAAATTAGTTCGAGTGAGGCACGCGTTTTATATTTAGATGATTGCCATATTTTTGGTGTGCGGTGAAAGATCCAAACGGAAGATCGGCGCAAATAGAGCATGAGTACTTATCAAACACATTCGTGCAATCTATTTCTGATGCCATTTTATTTGACCCACTTTCACCGCCCGAAACAGGCTGAAAACTCGACGTAGCAGCAGCTTATTCCTAATTGGGATTGCTCTGAGTTATTATTTATGAATATTTATATATTCGTGCCTGTGCCAAAACCCATAGAGTTGGTAATTAGACAAAGGCATTTGGACAGTGGGCAGCGGCCACCGAGCAATTGCCAGACTGTAGGATTTTCGCTTTCCAAAATCGAGACTGACAATCTGACATATAGCAGAGAAAGTCTTAACAAAATTGCTCGTAAATATATGCTTTAAAATCATAAAAATTTGTGCTAATTTTAAGTTTTTTAAACACACTTTCGACTATTTAAAAATCTATTTACTTTTGTTAATACATTTTATAAAAACTAAGAAAGATTTGGTAACGATTTCTTCTTTTACTTATCCCAGATAGTAAAAAGTATCGAAAGTTGCTTGTGGCTTAAGCAGTCAATAGTTTTTATTCGCTATCATTTTATTTAAAATAAAAAGCTATTATTCTTTCCGTAAGATTAAATATTTATATTTTAAACAATAAGTGTGAGACAATCGTAGTGCACTCTTTACATTAAAAAAATACCTTTAACCAAGTTTAGATATAAAATCTTCTCCTAAATTTTTATTCGACATTCAACATCTTTAATTTGCTAAATTTGTGGCTCATAAATTATCACTCTCTAATCAAGTTAAGATATTTCCAGTAACAATCTTGGCCATATATTTAATTCCACTAATTATCTTACTAATTTACCAAGTTTTATGCACTTGTTTTGGAATACTGACAACTAATAAAAAAATATATATAAAAAATAAACAGAAATCCAATTTAATTCTCACCTCATTTTTCGCCGAGGGAGGGTAAGAAAAATGGCGCTAAATCCGTATTTCTGTGATTCCGCTCAGGTCTGCCGTGTCCCCAGCTCTCCGCCCACTCCCTGTCTCTTGCTCTATTTCAGCCAATGGAATATTTTTTCGGCATTTCCAAATGTTTAAATTTCCAATTTGTGTCTCTGAGCAACAATATTTCCCCCCTTTTGCTGTTGACTGCAGCAATTTACGGCAACATGCCAAGATCATAAAGCATATTATGATGCTCATAAATTAAATGAAATAAAATATAAAAGAAATCAAAAATTGTATTTATGAATTTTACAGAGAATATAACAAGGCGGCGGGACAGTAAATAAAATTGCTTTGGATTTTTGTTTTATGTCCTGACAATTTTCAAGCGGTGAAACTTAAGAGCTATCAAAACGATCGCAGCGGAGATAAATCCCCAAGAAAAAATATATATATATACTATATGTAAAATGTATATAAATTTATTCACACCTCAACTCCAAAAAGCTGATGGCGACGCCCACTTGGCCAAACGCTTTATGGCTCTCACCTGTGGCCAAAAGCCAAAATGAAGTTGGCTTGCGTAATGCGCAGCAGCAACGGCGACAATCAAGTGCGTTGCTTTTTTTCAATCGAAATGAAAACGCTTACAAAGCGCCCATTGGCAGCTGGCGGGGCGAAACAAAACAATTTCTGTTCCGAGGGTAAGCCGCTGAGTTGCCAGCCACCAATAACAAGTGAATAGAAAGACGGAAAGCAGCGGCCGAAGCTCAAGTGTATCTCACAGATACCCGTCGCATCGAGTGCAAGCGGGATGGATGGCGGAGCGAACCAGTTGCATTGCCAGTCAATACGCTTTTAATTACAGCCTACGCGAGCTGTAACTCAAAAGTTGCCCTAACAAAACTTTTCACCATTTACGGCAAATCGCGGACCTTGGCTAAAAGGCAGGCAGGCAGGCAGGCAGACAGACAAGCCTGGCTTGCTTGGCATTGATGCCAATGTCTGTTTGTTTGTTTGTTAGTCAAGTTTGGCTGTCGTGTATCTGTATCTGTATCTGTATCTGTACTGCGGATCCACGCCAAGTGAATGTATCTGTGTCTGCGTGCCTGTGTGCCTGTGCTGGGCGCGTGCCATGTGTCATCTGGCTTGCGACTCGCGACTTGCGACTATCTAACGCCTCTGCCTCATCAAGAGGCAGCGTCTCCCCAGTTGACCCACGCACGCTCAGCCACGTTCTCAATGAGATAACACGGCTGAGGAAACCCACACGATACACAGAACTCGCACACATCCGAAGAATTGGCATATAGACAGATATAGATATCAATACAGTGTCGGGCATTCGGATAGGTAAGACATAATTGTAAATGCAGTGCAAAGATCGTCAAAGTTTATTGCCTATTTTAATGTCTTTAAGTTAGTTAGTTAGTTAGTATATCTTACTCGTTCACTTTAACTGGGGTTTTTTAGATATTCATTACTAGATATTTCTACATTTTTTATGCATTTTTCGCTTAGCTATGAGTTTTTTAAACTATGATTCTTCGAAAAAACTGTCTAGTAAAATTATCGATTCAAAGAATGCTAATATTTTAAGCTTAGTCCCGATACGATCCATAATTCAATTGCAAACTGCAAAGATATATAAACTAAGGCGTCCAAAAGTTTGATTTCTTTCTAGATTTTTAATAAAATTTAAATGATCTCGACGTGGATTTAAATTTTAATTGAGAATAATCTCAGATATTTTGTGCTAATTAATCGTTCGATTGTAGATAGTTCCATTAATGTCTAGGACATCTTGCAACCAATGCCAGGATAATACTGTGAACGATGTAAAGTCAGTCATATATAAAAAATATTAAAATGTAAGAGCTGAAACAGTTCCACAAAGTAGGAACGAGCTGTTCGATCAAATTTCAGTGTTGATAAATATTTTTAAAAATATTTAACTCCAGACACAGCTGCTTTTGCTATAAACATTAAATTGGATTGGTAACAACTTAACCAATTTATTTTATTTTCGATTCAGCCCGGACTATATTGCCCTACATCTCGTATTTCTAACTTTAAGCGCCAAAAATAACGTTAATTAGTTTGTTAGAGCCACAAAAAGACTCCAAGCATTTATATCTTTTTTTGTGATTTGCATGTTTATTGGAGAGCCGACCTGTGCTGGGTGCGCTGCCACTGCTACCAAATTGAGGAAGAGGTGCAGCAGCAGCAGCTCAAGTGATTGAGCCCAGCTTCCAGTCATCACCTGGCAGCTTAACCGTGCGCGGGGCACGCCCCCTCCGCCAGAATCCCAGCACATGTCCATCTTTGGATGAGCGGCAATCAGACAGGCAGTCAGCAGCAGCAAATAATTTACAATGGCCACAAAAGTGTATTTTTAGATTGTGCAAACTATTTTCGTGGGTGTCTTGTCAGGGGCTGGGCCAAAGCACCTCTCGCCTTTACTTTCCGCTCGTTTTCCCTCTGGGAAAACAACACAACAACAGCCCTCAGCGAAACAACACGTCACTAGAAATTGACGGTGAAAATTTTAGAAACTGTGTGAATAGATTTTGCTATATTTAGCGTAATGAGTTTTCATTTTCCCTGCTACCGACTACATGAAAATCTCTCTGGCGTACGTTGGCCTACTACAGGTGTCTGACGGTGCACCTGTGCCTGTCCCTTTCCATCGTCATGGTTCGGGGCTTATCCCACCCCCCGGGCCCTAGATCGGTCAGCATCATGTGAAGGTTAAAAATAATCGGGAGCGTTTGCTATTTGTATTTATTTTGTTTGGCAAAAACTTTCACAAATGAGGCAAAGTTCTATTTTTGGGTGGGGGGCCCATATATATATGTATCTGTATCTGTATCTGTATCTGAATCTCTCCGTCTGAATCTGAATCTGTATCCGTATCCGTATCCCTTGTGTATCTGGCGATTATCTGACGTACTCTGTTGTTGTCTGTTGCGTTGAACTTTTTGCCGGCAAAAAACGAAGAGCGAGGAAAACACCTCCCCAGGTGTTTATTTTTAGGTCATGGCGTGTGCTCCAATCAGCCCAAAAGTGGCGTCTGCGCCAGGACGTGACTCTGACTAATATCACCTGTTTATCGAGACCTTAGGGGTTGACCGCACTGGCCCCCTATTAGCCCACAAATGCAGTCGTAACTTGCGCACTTTTCTGGCAACGTTTCAATACGATTCTCGCACTATTTCTAGCTGCAATTTTGTTTATGTTTCCCAGTAAAAACAATGCGGAATGAATGCCTCTGCCAGTTGCACAGCAGACAACAGACGTGCAACCTTGTCCTTAGCACATGAAAACACGCTTCTTTCGTTTACAATGTGAACGAATGATAAACATATGAGCCGAAATTCCATAGAGGCTGTCAATGCAATTTCGGCGAACGGACAGATGGAAAACCGAACCAGAGAGAAACTCGGAACCAAGGAAATATAAACTTTTATGCGAATTTTACAGCAATTTATTCAAGCGAAATGAAACATAAAATAATCATCGTAATGGTAATTAATTAATAATGTGTTTAAGTAACACATATAACAATGGGAATGTAAGCGTTATATTATTAACACGTTAAGATACTTTTCCGGACTTCTTGAATAGTAATTCTACTAATTCTCATAAATAAAGCCAGAATTTAAATCTTTGACTTCATTAGATCATTCATGGGAATATGTACGAATATATATAAAAGCACGAAAGAAAAGTAACTTCGGGAAGCCGAACTTAATATGCCCTAGAAATTTGCAATATAATCATAAGATCAAACCGGAAGTTGATCGTAACAAAGCATAAAATATTTGCATTCTTTATTTATCGATATTTTATATGAAAAAATTTCGACAAATCAAAGTTTAAAATACGCATAACTAAGTGAAAAACTTATTAATTTTAATTCGGAAAGCTTTTCCATGTTAGTTTTCATTAGGTTAATAAGTCTGCATTCTTAATTTTAAATTATAAAATCAAGATCAAGGTGATATATGCTTTATAGGGTCGGGAATGACTCCTTCCCAGCATTGCAAGCTTCTGACTAAAATTATAATACCCAAAAAGGGTATAAAAAACCTCTAGATGATGGCACATATTTTCCAAAACAATTCTCAGTAATAAAAATTCCCACTTTTCCTTATTAGGCCTCCACACTGACCTTCGCCATAGACCCGAAATTCTCCCAGACACAACTCTTCCCCAAACTCAATAAAAGTGTCTCAAATGCCGGTGAATTGTGCCGGCATCCAAAACACTCTGAAGTATTTCGGTTGAGACACACTTGCCAAAACATTTTGCCCACCAACTATTTCCCAAACAATTTCCACCCTGACCTTTGCCGCGTATACCGGAAAATGGGGCAGTCGCCGGGATGGCACTGACTTGGCCCCGAAAAACTGTCCATAAATGGTCAAGTGAATCATTTGTTTAGGAATCGGCACCGTCTTCGGTACATTTCTGGCGGCTGGCTCATGCAAACAATTGGTATCTCGGTGTGTTTACGTCGATGCGAAAAATTGCCACGGCCCTGCCCCGGCTAATGGGCCGCAATTTTCGCGCACACCGATGACGTATTTCGGGAAATCATAACATTTGCCAGCCGCTAAAACTCTCACACAGGCACACGAATCGATATAGTATACTTGTGCACGAAGGGGGGGCGTCGGGGGCGCCGGGTACCTGTTGTATTATTTTTACCTCCGCGAGCGAGTCGAAATCGAAAAGCGGAGAGTGGATAGTGTATAGTGGAGAGTGGAGAGCGGATGGCGAAGAGAGCGCTCGCCTCGAAACTCACCACAGCGGAAAGGCCTGGCAAACTGTTGATTGGCTGGAGTGCGCCTGCGCGATGAAAATGGCTGCAGTGTAGGGAGGCAACCAGACCTACGATTGGATCGACACCGGGCGCAAACCGGCCGGCTGCGTGATATGTAACACTGTGTGTGCCAGTGTGTGGCAGACGGTGACGTCGGCAGGCCAGCGATTTCCCCACCAAGAGACAGAGAGAGAGTGAGAGAGCGCCACTCTTTCGATATCGACGGTGGGGCGCGTGCCGTTCTTCGCCACGTATGCGTGTGTGTGTGTGTGAGCGAGGCGAACGGGGTCCCAGCGATGTTGAGTTTCATTCATAAAAACCGAAAGAGGGCGCATCTCGTGCCTCAGTTGTGTTCGAACAAGCAAACGCGACGGTTGGAAAATTGGAAATTAAAAGAAGCCCCAGCAGCAGCAGCAGCAGCAGCAGCTAGCCAAGCATAATCAGAAATCAAGTCAGAGACACACAATATTGTATAGATATTCGACGCGGATTGTACTCGTATATATTTGGAAAATCCCCGGCAAGAAAATAACAACAAATCGTTTGTGCAGTGACCATCAGTGCCAATGAAACAAAAGTTGTCAAACGGAAAATAAAAAACAAGCGGCCGGTCGGTGAAAATTCTTGAAAATCCAAAACTAAAACTAAAGCAAAAGTGAAAGGATATTCCCACAAAAGGGCATGAATGAAAGCCCCCAGCAGCCGCTGTATAAGATGATTACACGAGCAGTGCTTTATTGATTTTCGGCTCGCAGTGAGAACAAAACTTTCGCGAAAACTGACAGTGAAAATTCCATAGCATAACGCTGAGCTAAGGAAAAGCCGACAAGGCGAGAGAAAGGCCAAAGGAAAATCCCTTTGAATTCTTCTGCAAGTGCCATTGCGATCCAGGTGGGTGTTTCTTCCCAGTAGAAAATATATAAAAAAAAAATCTATTTTGGTGACAGATGCTCATATACTCAATCATTTTATTTAATTCATTTTAAATAAAATGATAAATGTTTAGTGTGATTTCTTGGTGAATTATTGGGCAACAAATTTGAATTTATATGAATGCTAGAAAAGCATGAATTTTATTATTGATTTATGTGTGTGCTGAATTTAGAAGGAAAATATAGAGTGATATACATCTCACTGGAATATGTTTGTGATTCAGATTGATTAAGCATACTTCAAGTGTTTTTAGTTAATTTTTTAAAGAATTTAAAATACGAATCTCTTTAATAAGATGTTCACGTCTTTGTAATTAATTTAAATATATTTCAGAGGATAATTTTCTATTTTAAATCATTTTCTTTGAAATATATTCGACACAATTTAAAAATCTCAGGAAATAGCTGATTATATTTAGAAAGAAAACATTTTGCTTTAAAAGCCTCATAGAAATATTTGAATCTTCAAAATTATTTTTATAAAGTTTTTATGCTTGTTGCTATTTAATTTATTAGCAGGAAGCATTTGTTATTCCTTAAACTCATCTCTCTATATATATTTTTTCCCCTATGGCTGTGCTGATATTTTTCGCAACTCTCACCGGGCGCCTGCCTTGCTTTATATTCCTCGATTTAGTTGAGAGATATAAAAATTCATTTAACGCATAATAAAAATTTCTGCACGTTATTTAGATAGCACCTGGGAGCAGACAGCCGAGCGGCGGAAATTTACGACTGCAACTTTGTATTCGCGAATTAATGCATCTCTGAGTACCAGTGTATCTATCCTCAGCCCTGGCAATTTTCGCAAATTTTGTAATTAAATTATTGTCATACACTTAGCGCTCAATTAAAATAGCAATCTAATGTTTACAATTTGATGGCAAATTTTTGGTCCGTCTGCATTCCCCAAGCTAACGTATCCAAAGCATTTCCACACCGCCTTTTCCACGCCTCCCCCGCCCAGCGCTAATGCATTTCCCACTGGGAGCATGCTCTTTGGATGCAACCACCGCGGAATGGAAATGGAAAAGCAATTAGCAAAGTGATTTACATGCAACCTCCCATAACCAAGTTAAAAGAAAATCCCAATTCAATTCATTTTTCAATTTAGTAAAGCATTTCCATCGCTTTTCGTCAAATTTTCGTGGCTTTTTGTGGGGTGTTTAGGAAATTAATTAAGAGAGATCGAGACAAAGGTGCCGACGGCGGTGGAGCCGCTGATGGGTCACGGAGTTCATTTAACACTTTCCGCACTTGCCAAATGGCACTTTGACATCGTCCCCAGCCATAAGTCTCTATTTTACACAGAGAAAAAGGAGTAATTCTCTTTAATTTGTTTTCTTTTGAGAGATAGAAGCTTTATTTAATTTTGGAAAATTAATAGGTAAAAAGAAAGCTTTATCTGTATAAATCCATAGGTCAATATATAACTACAGAGTTCTTTAAAGGCATGTCAGTTATTATTTAATATTTATCTTAGACTTATAATAAAATATTAAAAGTATAATAATTGTAATGATTTCTTGTAAACTGGAATTTCTTGATATTTTCTGTAAAGTTTAGTCTAAAATTCTTAACGTGTAACACCTTAAGTGGCCAAAAGCTTGAAGCTGCCGTCGGGAGTTGTGCGTTTTTGCTGCCAAGTCAAACAAGAAAATTTTCATTTAAGTGCCCACTAAAATGATTTCGAACAAAAAAGTCTTTATAAAAATATACATATTCGGTGACTGTGTTTTTGTGTGTGAGTGTGTAAATGTTGTTGTTGTCTGGCCCGCGGCTGTTTATTTTCATTAATTGTTCTCATGAGGGGAAAACAACCAGAGCTGTTGGCATGAAAAGTGTGACAAAGTGTTACGCATGCAAAAGACGGCGGCAAAAGATACATTTTCATGCTGATGCCGTTGTTGTTGTTGGTGTTGGTGTTGGTGTTGGTGTTGTTGGTGTTGTCCATGTTAACTTGTTGGACACCGCATGGCCCAGTGAGGAGCGGGATGAGGATGGGTCTGCTCCCGCTGTGTGAATGATGGACTTCGTTGCCGCCCGGCCATTCCATCATCGTTTCGTTTTTGGCTCCGTGTCGCATGCAACTTGCATGTCTTCTATCTATGTATCTGCAAGATACTTTTACTCCTCACACACACCAACAACTCACACACCGTTGACTAATGATCGCTTACCCTTCTCCTTTAAACGTTTCTCCAATTTCTTTTCATATTAATAGCGAAAAAAAAATAGTACCAAACCTGTACAAGGTATTATTGGTATTATAAGTGACTTGCTGAGATATATATACATATATTTGTTTTCTATTGCCGCCCGTCAAGGTTGGGAATGCAAATCTGTCGGATATATGAGAGTACCCCGGATAGCATTGCACAAGCCCAAGATCCCAAGACAACAAACTTGTAGTTTATTTTTGGAGCCGTTAAGTAGCCAAAGGTCGCTTCACGCGTCTCAACATTTAATCCTCAATGAGGTCTTCAGTGCCGCTGCTGCTGCTGCTGCTGCTGCTGCTGCCAATGAAAACATTTATGGCTAAAACTCTGGGGTCTGGGTCAAGTCTCCGACCCCGCCAACCCGCTCTTCATTTGCCAAAGCAAACAAATTGGCGCCCATCTATCGAATTGTTAACACTCTCGGCTGGAAGGAAGGAGGCGCAGGGAGCGTAGAACCCATAGAGTCGCTATGGAAATGGCAGCGGCAACCGGTTCCGCAAAACTTAATTAAAATAATATCAACATAACAATTTTTTCATGCTTGGCGTTTTCGCCTCCTCTACCTTGCTTCTTCCTCATCGAGCCGTTAAATGTATCTCTCGGATATCCATCTCCCTCTGGCGCGCACAGCCACTGCCAATATTCATTCATGGCAGCGGAGATCTTGACGTGTGTGTGCTGTCTGTCCTACTAGTACACTAAAAACAAAATCAAGAAAAATGCTATGCAAAAATATGCAGAGTGAAAGAAGTCAGGGGATCCGGGCCGGAGACAAGATTTACAATATACATAAACGCAGGCAGACAGACAGACAGCCGGCGGGACAGTGGCCATGGGCTACGGTGAACGCTGGTGGGTTGACTGGGAAATTCCCAGCTTGATTTTCTTGGTAGCTTAAAGTCCCCCAAGTCAAGATTTCGGCGGTAATCGTCTTAGCCAGTTGCCACTGTAGATAAGCAACAAGCACACAGCCTCTACAGCTCGACTTGCCGTTGTTGGTTTTTCTTTTTTATTTAAGGGAGTGTCAATTGTTAGCCAAGTTATTAAGAACCAGGGGAAGACAAAGACCGGGCCAAGACCAAGAAGTCCAAAGAGATGGAGGTGGAAGTGGAGATTCGATGCTCTCCAACCAGTTTTCAGACTTTGAGAGGTCCGGACTCTGATCCAAAGTATTGGATTTGTATTTCGGCCGCCCGCGGATGATTCATGTGGCAAGTCGCGCATTCAGGGGGAAACAACAACAACGGCGAAAGAGATACAAATCTTTGATCGACTGTAAAAATTATTGACTCGGGCGCATAATTTTATGAATGAACAAAACACAAAAGGCACACAGGCCCAGCACGCGCTGGCTCAACACAAATGTGTCCGCGGGTGTGCGCAGCCAGTGTATCTGTATCTGTAACTGTATCTGTAGCTGTAGCTGTAGCTGTGGCTGTATCTGTATCCGTATCTACGAGCCATGTATCTGAATCTGTGGCCTACAGCTTTGAATGTAATTTCACTCGCTGCCCGTCTCGAGTGCACTTCGCCATGGAAATTATGCGTGAAATCAAATGTAAATAAAAAAGCAAAAGTGCCAAAAGCGGGACGCTTTTTTCCGCTCCTCAGAGATTTTGTGCCCTGTCTTCCATCGTTGCTGTATCTGTCGGATACGCCGTGGCACGGTAGTTATTTTGGCGCATAGCTGCCTGTCAACACAAGTGCACTTGTAATGCAAATCAACGCGGTCAAGCCTTCGCCAACCGAAAACCACAACAAAAAATTTACAAAAATACAGAAAATATGAAAATAAAACAACACACTCGAGAGCTTGGATGACGCCACACCGGGCAGCGGACTTAACAGGGACGGGGTAGAGGACCCAGACCCAGTGCCGCAACTCGTTGCAGATGGCAATCGCAATTTCGGTTAGTTTATCTGTGATAAACAAGCGAACAAAAACTACAAAATAAATAATAAGCCAAGTTTATGTGGCATTTGTTTAGAAAAATTTGCGGCCGCTGTCCGCTCCGATCGGGCTCTAATTGAGAGACTTGCATAAGTTCGCAACGGCATCGCATTGCGTAAGGTCACCAAAACCACCGCCACCCGCCTCCCTGCGTGACTGACTGACCCACTTCCCGTGGAAGACGGCCCAAACCTGGGTCACTCTTCAGCCGGGTGATCCATGGGAAAGCCGGCTGTTCTACTTCTCAGGGCTCGAAGCTAAGTGCTTAATCGATCTTAATTTAATTGCTGGCGACCGTGGGCGCAGGAGGCGAAAGTGTCTGCGACAGTTTCCGAAGACGACAGTCGATGGCAAATTAAATTGTTAAGTAATTTCCCCACTTGATGACCCGACTCACTCACTCACCCAAAGCCGGTGACTGGTTATGCAATCGAACAGCTGTCGTGGCAAATCAATTGAGAAAGAGTCGATCATGAATTTGCATTGAGCTTCGGTTTGCGGTTTTTCCTTTACAGCTTCATAGCTTCTAATTAATATATCAAAAATATTTTGCAATATTTACTAATCTGTATATTTCTCTCTACTTTACAGGCGGCGTAGCCCCTGGAACTCCATCAGCGGCCATGATCATGGAAGGGCTTGAAACCCTGGTGGCGCCCACGCATCACGCATTCCTGCTCACCGAGACGGCCGCGGCCGCTCACTTCAATGTTCTGAGCTTCGACACCTGTCTGTTCAAGACAAGCACGGCGGCCCAGAGCAGCGGCAGTCCGTCGTCGGCGGCGGCCACCTACCTGAGTCCCGCCCAGTTTGGTGGCAATCCCAGCGGAGCCGGCACCAGCCACAGCAGTGGCTCCCTGAACTCCGCATCCGCCTCCTCCTCGTCCACTTCCTCCTCGCTGCTGCACTACACCAGCGCAACAGCAGCAGCTGCTGCCGCCTCAGCCGCTGTTGCTGCAGCCAACAACTCGGTGCTGCGAGCCCGCAACCAGACAGCCACGCCCACACAGGGCGGCAGTCCTGGACACGTGGCCGTGCAGCCCAGTGCCGCCGCCAGCAGCGGACGGAGCTCAGCCTCGCACCTTAGCCTTCTGAACACCAGCGGTCAGCACAGTCCCGCCTCGGCCTCGGTCGTGGAGCAGGTGGAGGCCCACAAGCAGATGATCGAGGCGCTGCCGGGCGATCTCAACACGCCGGTGACCACGTCCAGTGATATACCCTCGTTCTTTGGCCCCACCACCGTGGTGGAACCGCCACCCATTACTGGTAAGTAAAAGTCATTAACAAAAATTTTAAAGCTGTAAACCATAAGTGATCTTTGAAAAAAATTAGGAAATTTATAATCTAAATAAATAATTGAGAAACAAAGACTATAGGATAGGATTTAAAATTCCCAAAAAAAAAATCATACCAAAAATTACTTAAATTTTCGCCAATATATACTTTTACTTTGGCCTGATATTTTCACATTTTAATACAGAACATAAATCGTGGGGACAAAAGCCTGAAAACATTTATAGAGTTTTGCTTGGGTGAAACTCGAACGAACCGTGAGTTTTCCTTTATCTGCTGCTAATGGATGCAGCTTGCAGCTGCCACATGCCGCAGTGGCACTGCAGTCGCAGTCCGCCTCGAGTCGGCAACTAATCCGTTGTCAGTCTTAAGTCTCAACATAAATCAGCCTCAGTGGAGTCCGCGGAAATTATCGCTGTGCTAGGCTGGCCATATCTTGACTTACTTCTCCGCCACTCGAACATATCTTGGCTTTGTCTTTGGCTGTACATGCAGACTGGCCCCAACCTTTTCTCCTGGGCTTGCCCTGAATAACAACAAGTTCAAAATCAAAAATAAACATTCGAAAAAGTTGAAGTACCAATTTCTGAGGTACTCTTTTTTCTGTTGACTTTTATTTGCACGTCTTCTGATTTGTGGCTTTTGCTTTTCATTTTTGATTTCTTTTTCCTCGACGATCTCTCGTGTCTTAATAATTTCGTTGTTATTATTAAGTTATGGGGCATTTTAAGAGGTCTCCAGCCGCAGCAAAAGTTTTATATATATTTTTCTTTGCCTCGACCACATAAATATAAATTAATAAAACGCTGACATCCCAATGGCTGTATCACGGTATAGACTGTATGAAATTTATGTCACAAATTTTGTGGCATTTTTGTTTTTATTTATCCTACGTTTGCGCTCACTTTTCATTAATGTCAAATAAAATTGAATTTTGCAATACTCGCGACGGGCAGCGTTCTCATATTTCCAAGACACAAGACTGCATAATAAAAATAATAAATAAAAAGGCAGCAACAACGACGCTTAATTAATCTAGAAGCTAGAACAGCAACAGCAACGGCGCATGTATTAAACATTTCCGTTCAGTGTCAATGTTTCGAGCGCAATTTTCTCACTCGGCGGCTGCTGCCCCAAGATACGCGGATACCCCGAGAGCAATATCGGACTTGTGGATAAAGCGAGCGGTACACATACATTCGGGCATATATCTACAGACATATGGAGCTGCATTTCTAATTGAATTAAGGCAAAGCAAATAAAGTATACTAGATTTGCTGCTGCTATCAAAAACAATTGAGTTTAATTGCTCTCTCCTCCCGTTGGCCCAAGGAATGTCACAGCCGGAGATCCATTGGAAATGCATAAAGATACTTGAGAGATGGCCAAGATTCATGTGCGTCTAAAATATGCTTCGGATATAAAGTTCTAGGCAGAAGCCAAAGAAATGTCACTCATAAATTCTGGCCACAACCCACGCAGCTTGTCGTCTGGCCAAAATGCAAAGAGGAAAGCACAGAAATCATGGACATGGGCAATTTTCAAATGAAAATCCATTAAAACAATTTGCATGACAATGATGGAGCGGCTTTTAATCGCCAAACTTGGCAAGCTGGCCGGCCATGTCTCACTCAAAGTCCGGGCTAAAGAGGCGAGAGTGTAGACAAAGGCTCCATATTGGCCAGCCTAGAATGCGTCTCCTTTGGCCCGGCCAGCCTGTCACAAATTAAACATAATTTGTTGTCCTCTTTCCTATTCTTTTATTGTTGCTTTTTTTGGGGAACATACATAATTTGCCCTGACAGCATTAATGGGGCTTGCAACTACGTATATGTATGCATGTGGCATGGGGTCCAGAACAATAGAGTCGCTATCGCGAAAATTTCTGTGAATTCATGCACGCTTGCCCTCAGCTGGAACCAGATTGATGTCGCAGCACATTAGGCACACTGCAACTCAATCAATATCCAGGCTAAAGCTCAAGTCCGAACGGCATTAATGACGGCGACGGCGGCGGCAATCGTGAGCTGCTAAAAAAGGGGCAAAAAGAGCGGAGCTGCAAGAGATTCCGATTGCCTCCGTAATTAGTCTTCTCGCCGACACTTTTGCCTGTCGGCCCCCCAACTGCTGCCACTGGCTTCTGCACTTCTGGACTTCTGCGCTTCCCGTTGGGCACGATGAGCGATGAGCGATGATGCGACCTCCCGTGTCGTTCGATTTCCGCGAAATCAAAGCGCCCAGAAAGCCCAGCTGCAGTGGCCCAATGCCAATGCCGTTCAAGCGAACTGTGATTGATATCGCAGGAGCAGAGCAGCAGCAGGAGGAGTGCGATGGAGGAAGCAGCTATCCAGAATCCAATGGCAACAAAAAAATATTATTCTATATAACCCAGATAAAGAAAACACCCTTATAATAAGACTACATAATTATTTATAAATATTAAAATAGAATACATAATAAAATTAATAAGAATATACTTCACCAACACACCAAAATTAATAGAAGAATCGTTGTCTCTTTAATTTTTCAGGATCTATTGAATCCGAGGACTTGTCGCTGGAGCCACAAGTGGTATCCGTGTCCAGCCCAGTGTTATCACATTGCAGTCCATTAAAAGAGGAGCGCAGTACACCGCCTGCTTTGACCATTGTCAAGGAAGAATCAAGTAATAATAGTTGTAATATGTACCCCCAACACAACAACAACACAACATCATCATCAACAAATACAACAACAACCAAACAGACAACAAGCGAAAGTCACAACAACACAGAGGGCGTTGGCTCACCAGGAAACAACAACAACAACAACAGCACACAATCACACCAACAACAACAGCTGCATCACAACAGCAACAACAACAGCAATACGAATTGCCACCACAACAGTCATCAGCAGCAACAACAACAGCCCCACATGAGCTCCCCGCAACACCAGCATCAATACCAACAACAACAACACCAAATATTACACCAACAACAGCAACAATTGCCACATCACCACCACCATCATCATCATCATCACCATCACAGTCACAGTCAACTCCAACATCAACAACAACAATTACAACAACAACAACAACAGGACCAACACCAACAACAGCCGCTTCACCAACAGCAGCAGCTGCAGCATCAACAACACCAACAACACTACCAACAACATGCCATCCAACACCAACAGGCTAGCAAAATCTCATATCGTGGCATTTTCACCACCACAGGCAACGCGATGAATGCAGCAGCAGCCGCCGCAGCAGCTGCCCAGCAGCAACAGCAGCAGCAACAACAGCAACTTCCCTCCCCGCAATTGGGTGTCTTGCCCGGTCCCATGTCGCCGCCCTCGAATAGTTTGGGCAACAGCTGGGGTCTGCCCAGTCCGGACAAGACCATGTTCCAGCCGCCCCTCTTCAGTTTGCCCGCTCACTATGCCACCATGCAGCAGCAGCAGCAGCAGCAACAGCAGCAGCAACAGCAACAACAGCAGCAGCAGCAGCAATCTGCGGGTGCCGCCCCCTCGCCATATGACGACGGACGAGCGGCAGCAGCGGCGGCAGCCCAGCACGCTGAACTCCTAGGCCTGACCATGGATTGCACGCCCCTGTTGCTCAAGCAACCGCCACCAACCTATGCCGGAGCCTCCGGATTCGAGGGACTGGGTCAGCTGCACAGCAGCCACGAGCAGTTGCAGCAACACCAGCAGCAGTATGTGCGTTCGCAGCCCAAATACCAATGGCTGGACTCTCCGGCGGACTACGCCCAACAGCAGCAGCAACAGGTGCAGCAGCAGCAGGCCCAACAACAACAGCAGCAGACCTTGGTGCTCCCGGGACCCACTTCATCCGCGAGTTCCAGCAACGCAGCCCTGGGTGTGCTGATACCCAAGCAGGAGAGCTACCCCGACATGCAGCCGGGCTCCAATGGCACAGGCTATTCGGCCGGATCCGGAGGCAGCTCATCGGCAGCCGCTGCCGCCGCCGCCGCAGCTGCAGCAGCCGTGCAATTGGCCGAATACAGTCCGTCGACTAGCAAGGGACACGAAATCCTGTCGCAGGTCTACCAGCAGAGCAGTGTACCCTTGAAACTGGTGCCGGTGAAGCCGCGCAAGTACCCGAACCGCCCCAGCAAGACGCCTGTGCACGAGCGACCCTACGCCTGTCCGGTGGAGAACTGCGATCGTCGCTTCTCCCGCTCCGACGAGCTCACCCGCCACATACGCATCCACACGGGCCAGAAGCCTTTCCAGTGCCGCATCTGCATGCGCAGCTTCAGCAGGAGCGACCACCTGACCACCCACATTCGCACCCACACCGGGGAGAAGCCCTTCAGCTGCGACATCTGCGGCCGGAAGTTTGCCCGCTCTGATGAGAAGAAGCGGCATGCCAAGGTGCATCTGAAGCAGCGCATCAAGAAGGAGAAAGTTCGGGGCGAGCAGCAGCAGCAGCAGCAACAGCAGCAGCAACAACAGCAGCAACAACAGCAGCAGCAGCAGCAGCAACTCCAGCAGGAGCAACATCACCTCAGCCTGCAGCAGCACCCTCAGTATCAACATGCCCATCATCACCTCCTGCAGGCCGCCGACCTGGCCATAGTCACTTCGAGTGCGAGCATGTAGAGACTAGAGAACTCAGCATCCGGCGTTGCCAAGGCCCGGATTCACCTGCCCAAGGTGAACCTGGCCTTGGCTTTGGATCTCGACGAGAACGCCCTTCCCTTCGAGCTGACCTCCGACTACGGAACCCTGTCGCCGCTGACCAGCCCCGTGCAGTTCAATTACGTGTGGGTCGGGCAGGACTCCAGTCAGCCTTTCTTCTACAAGGACGGCTCGTCGGAGAACTGAAGCGGGACCCAGTGAAGGGAGCCATGGGAATCAATCGCTGATGCTGAATAATCATTAATGTATACTGAGTTGTAGTCGTAATACCGGGGTTGTGCTACCAGCAAAATCTATGCAAGACATTAAATCGTAATGAGGTTACAATATGCTACAGTTAGCCTAGATAATATATAACGTATATATATATCACACATCCAGTAATGGCCAGGATAAGAATCAAGCAAAGCAAAACAAAGTTACTAACCATACAAAGCCTAACTAAAGCAAATTGATGATTACTAATAATATTTGATATAATTGAAATGGGAAAATATTTAACTTATGTCTCTAATACTGTGATCTCATGTGTAATAATTATTAATTTTAATTTCTTTACATAACTACATGAATAACCAGAAATAATTTTAAAAATTATAATACTTTCGCCTTTGCCTAGCTAATGTTCATTTTTTAAAAATGCTAACACACCACCACACACAAGCAAACAAACACACACTAATTTATTGCATTTTAAAGTAATTATATATACATTATAATTATTAACTTATTATCTTAAAGGTTTAGCTTTAGGTTTTAACATTCAGAAACGTAATTGAACACACAAAAATCTTAGCATATCATTTTTTCCTCTAAGCATTATAAATTGCATAAGTTCAAAACAAAAATTAATTTTAAATCGAATAATGGAATTTCGTGTGCTAAATATTGTGAACGAAGAGAACAGAAACTTAAATTTGAAAAATGCCCCTTGTACTTCCTTAACTGATTCGAAATCAATATGGCAAATGAAAATTTAATTTTTCTTATTATATATGTTATTTAAAATAAATACACGTTCAGTCTACTGTAGAAATTGATTTCTTCTTAGTTTGTAGAACTTTAAGTTTAATTATTATATTTTTATATTATTAGTTTATTTTACTTCTCGAAATATATAACAATTTTTCAAAAAACATACTTTATTGCTTATTATTTATTACCATTACAATTTTTATTTGTTAAATTAGAAAAGGAAAGGTTTCGGCTTGCAGCCTTTGGCAATAAAAGGCTCCTATGGAGGGTACAGCGCGTTTCGTAAGTGTTAGACAATAGAAATCTTAAAAAAAAAAAAAACACAAACTTACAGTGCAAGAAAAGCTTTCAACCCTTTTACGAATCCCTCACACGAATTTTAACCATGGCTGTATACATTTTCGTATGGCTATGAATCACTACTACACCCTATATAAATAAGAATAAATATAGGATATAAGGTCATGATTTCGATTTTGATGTTCAGCTTATTCTGAATGAGTCTGGCGCCTCACAAATGATAGCCTAACGAACTTGAAACGAAGTAGAAAGTGTTGACAGAAACACGAAAAACACAAAACCTAACTAACCGCAACTCTTGTGCCACTTGACAAATATATTTGATGAAGTATACAACAAATTTATGTAGAAAGCAACGACAGCTGAAATTCGAAAGTAACGAATGGTTTGAGGATGTTTTAAATTCGAATCTATTTTAAATAGCAAAATAATGGTGAAAATATATTTTGCATAGCTGCTAAATCGGACAAAAAACTAGCACTAGGAGGGATTATGGTAAAATCCAATAAATAGCTGATAAGGTAAAGGGCAGTGCCAACAATTGAAAACGAAAACACACAGCACACTTCTTGGGGGGAAAATAGGAAAAACACAGGCCCCAATCTATATATTTGTATTTAGAGTCCAGAGAGTAAGTCACAAGGTATCCAGAAACGACAAGTGAATGTGTGAAAATTATGTGCCATCAAGAAAATAATGAAGCTTATAAAACGCAGACAGAGAAAGAGTAATTATATTTAACGAAGGGATTTTTAAATTTTAAACGTTGTGATTCATATTGTTCGTTTGATGCATGCTTCAGTGTTACAAATTATTAATAACAATATTATTATTCAGTCGATAAATAACGGGGGAGAAGCCTAAACACAATATATCCGTAGGTGTATTTAATTGTGTACATAAATGTGTTTATAACTCGAGTTGCTTATGGACAGTTTTTCTTCCATATATATTTATGAATTATATGAGTGTAAAGTTCACTTGGATAAATGTATTTTATTGATGCATTCTTAGCTAGACAACAATTATTCGTAGCTAAGCAAAATGAAACCTAAGCCCAAACATTCAATGCTCAAATGGAGAAGCTTGCAAGAGTATTTTTTGTAGATGTCGCATTGCCGTTCAAATATAATTTGTTTGTGCGTTGAATACGTAGGAAAATAAGTGTTTCTTAATGTTTTTTGTGTGCACATTATCCACTCGAATAACTTCCTAAGATGTATGTATTAAGAGGCTCTCAATTCGTTAACTCTAATTTCAAAGACTGTCTTTGTGTTTAGATCGCTAAGTCTGTCGAATCGGTTCTATCATCCAGAGCGGGGAGCTGTCGGCCCTCCCAACTATATCAGTTGTTTGCTATAAATTTAACACTAACTTATATATATATATCCCTAACTCTAAGTTGATATTTTATGTCAAAGTAAATTAACAATATTCAAATTATATATATTATACAGATAAATCAAAACAAAAAAAAAGAGATGAAAATATGCAAATTTGGCGAGAACACTTTTTGAACAAATTAAAACAAAATTTAAAATTGAACTAAGCAAATGTGTTTTTTACTCCAACTCGCACGCTCTGCGAATTGGCTTCGATTCTGGTCATATAAATTAGTTAGGCATTCGTTTCAATAAGCCATATCGTGGCCATATATAGCGAAATGCAGCCCCAATAAAAAGCGCAATAAAATTGAAAATAATAGCCAAAGCGGAGCGGCATCCGACGACACGGACGATATATGCCAGCACTCAAAACTAATGAAATGTTCCAAACTCCAAAGCGATTGCAGCCACCAGCTAAAGCGCGCCACCAGCACCAGGAAAGTCGACTGACCAGAAAGAAACGCTCTCCATCAGCTCCGTTCTGTCCCAGGTCCCTCTGGCCCCCACCTGGCTTCTCCTCCGCTCACCTGTTGCTGCCACTGCCGGCTGGCTAAGGCCGAGGCCGACTGGGCTGCCAGCAGCGACAGGCGCATGTCGGGCCTAAAATTCTTCAGTTTCCCTGCTCACCAAAGACGAGCAGCCGATGGCCGGGGACTTGGCAAAAGTTATGAGCGCAATTCTATCGTAAAAATGCAAAAAGGAAAGGAAAAACGAAGGTAGGTTAAGAGGAATACGAAATGCTCTTACAAACTTTAAAAGAATCTAAATCTCAAGGAGATCTATAGATTTTTAAAGCTATCTTTTGATGACTGATCGAATTTATTGACTTTTTTTCTTCAAAAGAGAAGTCAAGTCTTAATTTTGAAAAGATTTAATTAACTTGTTATAATTTAAACAAGAAAATAATAGAAGTAAATAGAATAACACAATATATAATATTCTTCAAACTATATTGCTTTACCAAATAAATATTCTTTAAAATGCTTTGAATATTGAAATCTTTTTAATTAACAAGCGAAATAATTTAGCATTTTAAGCCATTTATATTTGGTATGTAGAAGAAGCTCAAACAAGAGTATCAAATAACAACAAGTTTGATTTGTTAATTAAGTTAGCAGGCATTGTTTCTGTCTTAACACTTTTAAAGATTCGAATTTATTCAGGTTTGATTTTAGAAGGTAATTTACTTTTGCCAAGAGGCTTATTATAATGCTTTATCATAAAGTAATTAACAATTTCTTCAATAACTATTAAATATGTATGTATTATTTCTTTAATGTTTATTTATAATTTAATAAATAGTTTGAACTATATTTTACTTTAACTAAATTTTTCTTTTTGTATATAATTTACACCAAAAGAAAATTGTTTCTCAAATAATTTCTAATAGTAAAAAGCACCTAATATTTTTCACAAATAAATTATAGGTTTCAAATGTTTTTTTTTTCTAATTTAAGTTCAGAGTGAAGAGTTTTCCTTGGTTTCCCTGGTTCTTTATCAATAATTTAAAAGAACCCCGTTTCGAATAGGGTAAAGAAATGCAAAATGCTTTCACGGCAGCGGCTACCAAGTCTTCGGCCTCTCGACTGCCACGGTTAAGGTTCTGCCTTGACCGAAACTAGAAATTCTTGTCTGCGCAGCAATCATCATCGAACGAGAGCAGCAGCAGCACCAGGAGGAGGAGGAGATGAGTTGGGGTTGGAGGAGCTCGAGCTGGAGCAAGAACTGGAGCTGGGAGCTAGGAGCTAGGAGAGGTTCGCCTTGTGATTTGTGTGCTTGCGGTACAATTTGAGCCGCGAGCTGTGGCTACCAATGGCCAGTTGTTACCCGGGCCCAGTTCGGCTTATGACAGGCGCAAACAAAATTATTCGGAATCTGGCGAACCGACCAGCGGGCAGTATATAATCCCAATCCCCAATCCCCGTTCCCCATTCCCGGGCGAGTCCTCCACCGTGGGGCAGGTGATGAACTGTCGGCAGTCTGGGGAGGCACATGTGTAGTTGTCGTCTTTAGTGCGCCTATTTGACATGTTTAGGTGTTTAGATGGCATCCCCGATATGCACCAAATTGATTTCGATTTGATAAGCTGCCACATTTCATCTTAGCCATTCGGTAGCTTCAATATATGGACACCAATATGGCTTATCGCCGGCTGGCCAAGATACCGGCTAAAAGAAGGCGACAATATTGTGAGAGTCATGCGATTGCCGGTGGAGGTGGAGGTGGAGGTGGAGGTGACAGTGGACGTGGAAGTGGACCAGCTATCAACCAGCGAGGTGTCGCTGAACAGTCACTCAGTTACTGGATCAACAACAACTATCAAAAACCGGACTTTAATTTTATTTTTTTCTTTTTCTTTAGACCACAAATAAAGGACCGGAGGAAGAATGTCATGCAGGCAATCTCCATACCGCCATGGCTTAATATCTTTGCTTAACTGCTAATGAGTTGCCGTTAGTGATTTATTTCGTAAATAAATAGAATTGCCAGCAGTCAAGCCAAGTTCAACTTTGCATGCCGCATGCAACACACGTTCTCCAATAGACACGAGCTCCTGTGACACAGTGATCCGCTCCAGACGAACGTTGACTTGCCACAGCAGAAGGTGAGACTTCTGGTAATTCAAAGAATTTGTTTTCTTCACAAAAAGTATTGAGTAATGAAATTTATCCAAGGATCCATTCAGTTACCATTTTAAGAAGCTAGAGTAAAATTATATCATAAAGTTTGTAGTTATAAGACAATATAGTTTGCACAAACAGAATCATGGCATAAACGCCATAGTTCTCAAAAGAATACTATATAAACTATTTTTCTATGCAAAGCTGCTACTTTTTCAGAGTAAATATTTGTGTTTTTATGTTTTTTTTAATCACTGTCAACATAACTTTAATATAAACTTAGATACAGAACAGCTTAGAAACAATTCTAGGCTTAGAGATTTCCCAGACCCTGGGTCATAGGGAGTGCCGGTTAAAAGATATGCCAACTTGGGGTTACGGACCCTCAGTGGCCAGTAGCGTAGGGCTATTAATAAACCCCACCATATCGCACTGTCTGCGACATTTGACTAATTGAAAAGCCCTGATATATTATGGCCAGATCAGCGAAAGTTGGCGAGCCAGGGGCAATACCCCCGGTCGTCTTGGGGACACACGGGACATTGAGGAAGCTCTCACACACACACAGAGCCGCACAACAGCATCTGGGCCTAATCAAAACTAATTCATCATGGTTGCTGCCGATGCATTAGCAGCATCTCCCATAAGGGCACCCGGGGTACCGGACCCAAGGCACCAGGCAGCCGGCTTGCCTGGCCGAAAGCTGGCCCCGGTTTGCGTATCTATGGCCACATATTTCATCGTCGTCGTTGTCATCGGTCGCTGTCTCCTCCGCCGACTCCAGGGACCCGGGAAGCTGCACGTTGCACACACAGAAGCTTTCTTGGCCATAAAGAAACTAGATCAATTTAATTTGTTTTCGGGTTTCTTTTGCTTCTCTCTCGGCTCTCCAACTTGCCGTGCCTGGAGAGCTCGACCGGGTTCGATCCACTTTGGAGACACTTTGCGGAAGCGTGCCACTTTGTCACATAGCATTGTGCCGCGGGCGTTCTGCATTCGGCCAAAGGCGCCGCTAGACACTCGACTCCACTGCTGGACGAGTGGACCTGTGGACACTGGACTGTGGGCTCCCGCTGAAGAGATGTCCGAAAAGGTAAAATGTATATTTTAAAAATATACCCAAAACTATAAGTATATATATAAATATATTTTTAAATATTTCCGTAGACACAAATTTATATTATAAAGCCTGAACAACACTTAGATAAATTGTAAAAACAAAGTATAGTCCACCACATTCAGCTTTATTTATCACGGCTATTAACCTATAATTCTCAAGTACGAATTCAGCGGCAAACTTTATTAATCTTGCGGAGGCTCCTTGACTGGAAACTGTAAGAGTTTTGCATGAACAAAATATCATAAAATTCCACATAATTTACATGCATTTTTTTAGGAGAATATATGGTACAAAAAATAAAAACTATTCCCATAACCAGCTACAAAATATCTTAACTAACAGCACTGTACTCCTGTCCGAGCATCTCCCAAGATCGTGGAATGCCTAATTAATGCATTGGCCAGGCCTTCGAGGCCCGCCTGCCTTATCAGTGTTTGTAATTAGCGCATTTGCATTAAAAATAGCAATAATTTCCCATAAAAGAAATGCCCACCGTTGCTATACAAATATATTAGTGCATTCCCCCGTTTCCGCTCTCGTCCCTTGTGAGTCGGTTGCTCCTTGGGGTAATTATTGCGAAGTGACAGGAAGTGGCCCAGAATTAAAATCGAAGCATTAAATAGATATCTGACATATCGCCAGTCGCGTCGCCGACATCAATTAAATTTGTCTATCGCTTTATGTGGCTCCTCAACTCCCTCGCCATCGCTCACCGGCAATTAAGAATACCTGCCTTTTGATTTACCAGAGCTAGAGATGAGCTAGCTATACTAAGTGGACTAACTAACGATATTTGCTAAGGAGAATTACAGATTAAAAAAAAAATTAACATCGGAGTTATTATTTCAAGTTTAATGAACTTTACACTAACTTTTAATTACATATAAGTCTCTATAAATTTTAAATATTAAGTATTATATATTATCTCTTTGAAGAATATATATAAAATAGAATTAACTGTTTTTAATCAACATAAATCTAGTCTCTACTATATGTATTGTCAACCCCAGATCCTTTTTTCAGAAGACAAGTGCAGTCATCATAAGTTTTAAGTTATTTTCTTTACAATTTAGCTTCCTTTAAATATATATTATTTTACTATTTTTTTTTTTTTCTCAAACAAAAAGAATATGCTATTATGACCAACTCCGACGACCGTCTCAGACATTTCCGAATGATTGTCACATGAAAATCGGTTTGCCATATCTTTATATTCCAATTAATCTTAAAGCTAGCTCCGGCAATTATGATCACTAATTAATGGTTTTTTAAACAAACTTGGCAACGCGTTCTGCTCACGTTTGAGCCAATTACCCAAGCCCCAGCCACGCCCCCACCGCCCCTGGAGTGGCCAGTGCAAGGCGTGCATTTATTGATTCACAATTAATGTTGATTATCGTGATTGCACAGAGACCAAACTCCCCATCCGATCGAAATGACACGCCCCAAATTTACAGATATTACCCCCATAGCTTGGAAGATTGAGCTCCTCTCCAGGTGCTGTTAAATCCTCTCTCTCAATCTCTCAAAAAACCGATGATGAGTCTTTACGTGGCGATTTATATATCTTTTTTTTGGCCCGGCCTATCACAAATTCAGTAGCCGTTTCGACTGCCTAATGATGGCCCCCATCGCCGAGGCCGATGAATTATTACGCTAACCACAAGCCATGTTAGCACAACTGGTCCAGAAGTCTATTATTATTTATGCGAAAGCCTGCCAACGGTTGATCGCTCAGATCGCACGGATCGAACGGCTGGGATCTCCACCGATCTCTCCGATCTGCGATCCACAATCGACGATCAACAGTCGCCGTTAACCGAACTACGCGGCCATCAATCATGAAATTATTGCCGCTCCATTTGGATTTGCATTCAAGTGGGAAAGGAAGCCGGCAGACCGTCAAGATGTTAAAGTAACTATCTAATCTAGCCCTTTATCGGTAAAAAGATATGATAATATACATAATATTTCATGTTAAGGATTATATTGATGAGAATTTTAAGGTAGGATGGAAACACTTTTATATTTATATCCTTTTCAATAATTCATAATATGTACTTAAAAATCAATTTAATTCTCTTAGTTATGATAAATTTTCATGATATAATAATTTCCTTCAGAAACATAACACTATCAAAAGGATTATCTTGCTGGTTCCCAAATAATCCTTGGCTTTCACCCTTCAGGTTTAATTCTACTGATGCCTTTGCTTTAAAATTAATTAATGGCTGGTTCAATTAAAATTGCAACATGCCGTTGAACAGAGGACTGGGCATTGGGACTCGGACTGAGGCGGAATTTTTGTCCCTGTCCCTTTGGCTTGGCGGCTACCATGTACAACGTGTAGCTACAACTTGCGTGCGTCGTTCCTTGATGAGCAACAGCAGCATCAACAGCAGGAGCAGCAGCAGCAGCAACATCAGCAGCAGCAACATGTGTTGGTCACTGCTAATCTGACTGGACTTTTACTCCATCCACTCGGTGTGTGTGTCCTTAGGCAAGCGTGGACTCTACATAGTCTTACACTCAAAAAGAAAGGATATTTTTAAGACTCCTTTGCACAATCCTAGAGCAATTATATATGTGAAGGAGTCATTTCCGACCATATAAATCGTATATATTCTTGATCAGCATAAAAAACTGAGTCAATCTAGACATCTTAGAAAGAAATAAAATTTTTGAAGTTTTCTAAAAATTTTCTAAGGGGTTTCAAGGTTACAATTGTAAAAAAAAGGGAAAATTTTAATTTTTTTGCATTTACAAAATGAGTATAAAGATTTATTACCCTTATAAAAACTAACATAGGATTGCTTTCCGAATTAAAATTAATGCTTTTTTGGCTTAGTTATGCATTTTTTAAACTATGATTTGTCGAAAAAAGTGTCATATATAAATATTGATAAATATCGGTTCAAAGAATTCAAATATTTGAAGCTTATTTATAATCGATTTTCATTTCGATCGTAAAATTCAATTGCAAACTATATCTATCTATAATATAACTTCTTTAAATGCATTTCCCTTAGTGTACACACTAAAATAATTCTCCAGTGTAAAAATCAATTTAGTTTTTCCATCTGCACCTCTCCACGAAAGCCGCCCGTACTTTATTTCTCACGTCCTTGGCAATTTGTGGCGAAAATGGAAAATTGCTGTTCAATTATTGGTTGCCATGTAAATTTGTTCCTGGGCCAGATGACAAGAATTCTAATAACTTGCTTAGGCCCGTGGCCTAACATGTCTTGGCCTGGCCAGAAGAGGAGCAGCTCTCCGTCTGCTGGCTACTTACACTTATCGACCATTTAGGAAGAAATTTATTTTCGGGGCTGGGGTCTTGGTCTGCGTTTCTGTCGATACGTTGAAACCAATTAGTTTGCGGGGACCACACACGCGCCGCGGTATTAGCATTTCTTTACAAATTCCCCAACGGTATTTAATGTAAAAGCCCATAGATAACAAAACTCACTCTCAGAGTGTATTATCTGGGGAAATATAAATAAAAATAACTTGAGGTAATTATCACAACATACCCAAAACAAAACGAAGTTCCCTCATCTCTAAATTAGCATTTAAATTGTTGAGACGAGACGAGAGTTCACTTTGGTGGAGGCTTGGGTTTCGGTGCATATCTTCGACTTTGCTGATAAGAAGCCGAAAATGGTGCACTTATTGACAACTTTAACGAGTTGTCGACAAAACAACAACGAAACGAAATCGAAAAAGATTTCTATAGCGTATATATATAGACGTGTTTTTTGGGTCAACAAAAGCTACCAGCATAACAGGCTCCTCCTAGCCCAGCTCTCTATGGGGGCGATCTTCATATAAATGTCAAATTGTGGGCCACAAAAACGATGCAAATTGATGGACAACTTGAAGAGTGGAAAAACAAAGGCAGTGTCGAGACCACCCACCCACTCACCTTACTTTACAGTTTACAGACTTTGATTAACTGCCCTTCGTTTGGGACAAATTTCAAATTAAACGCTCCACTGGCCACTGGGAAAAAAATGAAGAGTGAAACGAAGTAAATGCAACAAGTGGACGCAGGAATTTATGATTCCATTGTCTTTGAGAATGATTTCTCTGAATAATCATTTAACGGTCCAATTGAGTTGTGCCCCGAGTGCGAGCCATCTTCGCCCCGAGCTGTCTGAGGCCAACAGAAATGCTGGAACAGCCGTCTTAACTTGGCTCTGACAACATAAAAACTTTTATGCGCATTCCTTGACTTTAAGTTCAACGCCAAGTCCAATTCCACAGCCAACAAGAAGGCGCAAAAAAAGAAGAAATATAAAAAAAAAAAAAAACAAAAGGCAATCCGAGGTGGAAGTAAAAAAATAAGAAAAGATCAAAACATGACAATAAAAATCAGGACTCTGAAACGGGTCGGACTCTCTGGTCGGTCGGTCGGATGGTCGTGTGCCTGTTTTAACGCCAAAAGTGTGACATATAATTTCGAAAATGACACGCGGCAACAAAAGCAACAGGAACAGCGAAAACCCATAACAACAATTCAACAACGAGAATGTCACCAAAGCGGGACAAGCAAAAGGGTCCAGGCTCTTGGCCATCCAAGGAATTGGCAGGAGGATCCGGGGATTGGGTAGCCAGTCCCAGCTCGAACTGATCATTTACTTTACGACTGACTTTAGCTCTTGACTTGTACCCTTAATTTTATGCTCATTTTAAGCTCTTATTTACTAATTTTTAGCTTAACAAATATGGGAATAGTGATTGAAATATTTATAAAAATTAAAAGGTACCTTATTTAATTTTAGAATATATATTTTAAGGAAAAATATATACACAAATTTTCATGGTTAATTATAATTTTAAGAAGAATTACAACTATAAAGTTAGTAATATTTTCAGACCTATATTAAAGACATACCATATTAAAGACTTAATAATAGGGTAATATATATTTTAACAGAGAAAACGGAATAAATATTTAAATACACTCATGATAATATAAATTTAAATAAATCAGATAATAATATTAATAAATCGTAAGAAATAAAATGACTTACAGCCTAGAACTCTTGTTATATTGAGAGATTTTAAATCTATTTAAAAAGAAAAGTTGCAGAATGTAATATTAATGTTTATCAAGGGATAACTATATAGTTAAATGTTGTAACCTTTTAATCAAAAGTTCATTTATTAAATTATGGAAAATAGAACAGCTTACTGGTGAGGCACACATTTCATAATCCTTAAATAAAACAATCTTGTCTCGTACTTCCTTAATACTCTGCTTCAATCAAGCTCTGTCCAAAAAAGTCTTCTGTTTTCGATTTCAACTTCCAGATAAGATGCTCTCTGCCATCTTTCTGGATACCAAAAAAAAGAGATTCAAGCGGAAATAGGAAAAGGGTTTGGCCCACAGCCCAAAGATCCAGTCATGTTGAGATGCGGTGGTGTGGCTGCTGCTGTTGCCGCAACTGATGTTGAAGCTGATGTTGATGTTGATGCTGATGTTGATGCTGATGTCGCTCCTTCCGCTGATCCCCAAAGGAGCGACGCCCAAGGCAATAAGTGGCAACAGGCAAGAGGCAATGTAGGGAACGGAGCGTGGCGGACATCCCCACACGTCACCAAAGCGGCCAACAAAATGGCTAAAATGCATTTGCAACGCTCCAATGCCTCAGTCAGCCAGTCTTTCAGCCATTCTACCTTTGTGTCTTTTGAGCCAGACTCAGAGTTCATTACTAGCGCAACGAAAGTAACTAACTTGTGGAAGAGGTTGCACCAAGAAAACAGTCAAGACTTGACACGCATTTAAGGGACTTAGTTTTCTTTTTTTAATACTAATTTTTTGTTTGTATTTAATGTTAAATTTATGCAAAAAAACAAGTAGTAAACGAATAAGCCAATTTCTTGATTTTAGAAAGTTATGAAGAAGCTGAAAATTATTAAATAGGAATGAACCCTTCTCAAGAATTTAGAACTTCTAAGAAATTCTTGTATGATTTTTCTATAAATAAACTATATTTTAATAATTTTTTCGGTGGAAAGAGGGACACGTTTTAACAAAGTAGTGAGTAAGAAATAATCACATATTTCTAGACTTGTGTCTGAATTTATATAAAAATATCTAAATTTGCATTATTCTCCACAGGGGAATAACAATTTCCGACTACAGATCTATGGATACAGATTATTTCTGTTTTGAAAAAAACCCCAATTTGAGAAATACCAAAAGAAAAATGTATTAAAAAGTCACAATTTTATGGCTAACCGGCAGACGATGCTGGCCCCCATGCTGTGCAGTCTAGTGCAGTGTCAACGTGGCCGAGATTATTTACATTTACACCTGGCCCAGGCGTCGCTATCGGACGCTGACACTGCTCCACACTTGCCACGCTAATGAGGCCTCAAGCCAGAAGAAGTTTGACATTTTGACCAGGCCAAGATACCGGAGACCACCAGCCGAGTGCGATCATCTGTTGATTTCTTTTCCCCCCGATGTTTTCCGCTCTTCCACGATGCTTATCAGCGGCGATTTGGTGGACGCAGCACCTGAGATCAGATCTGATCAGTTGTGTGCCTCGGCTGTACCGTTTCTTTGCCTCAATTAATGAAAATAAATATTTCGACTCGGTCTCGAGTCTGTCGATGCTTATCGCAAAAATGCCGATCGTTCGAAAAAATCGATTCGATTAATGCAAATGTGCGACTGTGAGGTAAAATAACTTACAATTATGCTAAAGTGTTGAAAACGATTTGATTGTTTGATTGGTCTTTGATTGGTTTGATTGTGGCGGCAGATGCCACAGCCCCACAATCGTAGTAAAATATTAATTTCTTTACACTTGACATCAAAAACTGAATAAATTAGCCCAGGTTGATCTCATCAGGCCGGCTTTTGGGCCGGAAATGAAGCATTAATCGCCAGGCTCAGGTCAACTGTACTCGACTCAGCTCAGTTCACAATTTGTCAGGCCGAGCAGAGCATCTATTCACCATTCATGGATGCCATCGATTGTCTCTGAATGAAAATTGAAAATCTCCGAGGGGCCCAGGGGCCAGGGAGCAGGGGCAAAAGCCCTCGAAAGAGGCCTTTGTCCGGCGGGCTTGTTTATAAATAGAAGTAAATTAATAACATAAGTACCTAATCCAATCAATCAAACTGGTAAATCACACAGCCAGTCTATAGAAACCAAACGCCAAAGCAAAGCCCAGCCAAAGGTAACCCAAACAGCATCGGGGGAACAACAGCCATGACAACGACCACTGTGACTGACTGACTACAAGATAAAAACATCAACGGCAACAGCCACAACTGCCACAACAACACACGCCCGGCAGACGCAGAGAGTTCCTCCGTAAGGTTTTGGCTTTAACACAAAAAATCGGATATGCCCATCCCTAAAAAAGGCAACTGAAACAAATATGAAAGGGAAAAGCCACATTTGTCAGAGTCTTGAATACCCTTAATGTGTATTTCCTATTATGAAGCTGCGGTAATAATGTGCTTTCAGAGCGAGAGACTATCCAGAACCCAGAGAAAAGGTATGCAAATGGAACTAAAGTGGACATGGAACTAAGGTTGATTGATTTGAGAGTGTAGCTTTTGGCTCATAAGACTCATTCATAAATGAGATAGTTTTCACTGATTATAAAACATGAACATAAGGTATTTAAAGTCATGTAAGTTATGACTTATTATTATTTTACTAAGAGACTAAGTATAGAAAATATTATGCTAAAAAATATAAGTAAACCGCGTCAGAGAACTGCTATCTCCAGTTCACAGATCTAGAGATTAAAAAGAAAGTGCCAGGTATTTTATAGTTAAGGCACTTAATTCCCCTTTCAAGATACTTCCTGATAGGGTATAGGGCATATAAATAATAATATTATTATTAACAGAGTAGAAACGATTTTATATACCCCTCACTTGCTTGGTGTGCTTCTTTCTACAGTATATAGAGGCATGTTGAGTTGATGTTGATGCTGTCGCCCGGCGACATTGCGGAACTGTAGCCGACATTCAGTCTTTGGGTCTTCGGTCGTGGGTCTCTGGCCCCTCCTGATCCCTCAGCCTGTGGAGGTCCGTTTGCTTTCATTGGGTTCTTCAGTCCAGTTTTTTGCCTGATCTGAAGTTGAAGCTGAGCCGATGTTGCTGCTGCTGCTGCTGATGCTGCTGCTGCTGCTGCTGGTGGTGGTGCCTCAGATTCACACCCTCACCCACCCGCCGGTGTCCAACCCGTCCCAGTCTGGCCAATCCTTTTTTTATTTTCTACTCTTTTTTTGTGGCTTGACTCGACTTGGCTCTGGGGTCTCTCGCTGTGGCTCTTTTTATGAATATGAATGGCTTAGCACGCGCCTTTTAAGCCACCAGCTGAGATGACTTGTGGCTTTTCAATTTCTCGTTGTTGCGTTTTGCTCTTTTACTTGTCGATCCGCCGAGCTTGGCCCCCTCTTGTATATGTACGTAGGAACGTCGTCTCTTGTATTGATCATTTTATTTCCAACGTTTCGGGGTTTTTTTTCATATTTTTTATGTGAGTTATTGAGTACTTGACGGTCTGTGGGCCTCCGCTTGTCTGGGGCTCTGAATCAGGTCTCTTCTCGGCCTAATGACTGGGCGCAATTTCTGCTTTTTTTTTCTCAGAGATACTTGACTTGGCGCTTTACTCAAGATTCTTTTGTCTTAGAAACTATCTAACGGATAAAAGCACTACTTGGGGTTAAAGTTTTTAATATTCGCAGTAGAGTATCCACTAGTTCGCCTCTGTACTTTTCTATCTTCCTGCAATTGCCTTTGACAATAATGTTGTGATGTGCGCCGGAAATGAGTAATCAAGATTATACGATATTAGCAAAAATAGATTTTCGATTTCGGGTTACCAGCATTGATTGATGAGGTGAGACAGCAGCAGCAGCAGCCAGACACGAGACTCAAGATTCAAGACTTCAGATTTTCTGTGTAAGTTTGATGTTGAAATTCGATTCGTTATGGCTCATAACTCCTTCTGTATAAGTCATTCAAATAATTTTTGGAATGCAATTAACTGCTGAATTATGAAGCATTTCGAGCAGGTGAAATGCTAGACAGTATAAGCCAGAGATTTACGTAGCTTTGGTAGCTCCATCAACTGCAACTTGTCACACACACACACACAGCCCGGCACCGGGGAAAATCTGGATAGTATCGCTTTCCCATATCGTTTTTCCCCACCAACAATTCACAGAGCCCGCAGTACTGGCCCGAACTGGGCCGCGAAATGAACTTAATCAAGTAATGACCGGGTTGATGAGGAGCGGCCACATTTCTTATGCCGTTGCACGCCGGTAACATGAGTAATACAACAGATACAGATCAGTAGCTAGACAATAAAACCAAAGCCCAGACATGGCTTGGCCCATTGCCATTAAAGCCAAGTCCGACGCCGATACGACTCCACTCTCCGCAGGCCCTTCTAATTGGCGCGTCGTCCAGCAAACACTAAAAGAAAAAAAAATGATGCCTCTCAAAGTGGGGCATAAAACTCAACATTTTATGTAATGTGTTCATTAGAGTCGATAGCCATTCGCCTCATCCTCGACGGAATAATTGATCCAATAACACGGCGTGCCGTTGATTTTTTACAATCCAGCGATAAACTTTACTATCACTGATCGATATTATCGCAAAATAGTTATTAATTGAGGCGTCTTTGGTCCAGAATTTCCTCAAGCCTTTTCCTTTGTCTCCTGCCCCCTTTTCGTTTTATGCCCATGCGAATTACCTTAATTTCTCAATTTGCATATTAAAAATCGGAATTTTTATGGATCCATCTATATGGCCGGAGACACGAAAACGTTTTTCTGGTATTTTGTCTACAACCCCCATCAACTGACCGACGGAGATCCCCAACAGAAACAAAAGCAAACAAAATCTGAGAGAAATTAACGATCTAACCATATTGAAAACCTTTAGACAAGGCTCATAAAAATGTTGGAACCATCAAAATGGTAAATGCTACACAATGAAGGCTTGGAAAGGCATCTGACTATTTGACGATGTCTTTATTTTAATTGTCAATCCCCAATGCAGGGGTACTTGTTGGGTATATTGAACTAGAAACTATTTTAAAACTATATTTTTAAGCTGGTATAACTTAGATTAATCAATTGGAAATATCAAAAACAATAGGACAGTTGGTTATCTATTTTTTCAAGACTTATATCAGACTATATTACCGATACTCCCTTGTAATAATATTCCAGGGTACCCATGAATACCTCATTGTCGGACATAAAAATCCACTCCTCCCGCATTTCGTTCCCAAATTAGTGACGAAATTGGTATCGATTTGATTGCAGTTTTAGGTGTAAATGGCAATTAGCTTGATGAGTGCGTGCCTAAAACTGGAAAATAAAATAAAAACCAAGCCCAAGGGAAGCGGGCAGCTTCGGAGTCTGGCTGGTTGTCTTCTAGGGCGACATTGTCACTAGACTTTAGGCCTGTCACCTGGCCTGACAGTTCGACATAAATGCCACACGCACGCCCAGCCAATCCCAATTGCCTGCTGTGGCCCGATCGGGTCCGGTTTTGGGCCTTCTGCGTCCTCGTCCTGTCCTGGTCCTGTCCTCTTCCGCACTTTCAGCCATAAAGTCGCAGAAAGATGCGCTTACAGTTGCTATCATTATTATTATTACCTTTATTATTATTATTAGTGAATGCTGATCGTGGCTGGCGCATAGCATAAAGTAACCAACTCAATGACGGATCATTAAACGCCAAACAAAATGTTTGTCCATTCGCATTTTCCGATTGAATTCCCACTCATAATCTGGGATAACATTCCGTAAGCCCCTCTTAAGTTCCAACTGCATGGATACGTGTTTTATGCAACGTAAATTGCACGCATAAATCATAACCAACAAGTGGCCGGAGGCTCTTTTATCAAAGTTCCTTAAAGAGTGCGAAGAGATTCCAGGGGATTGATAAAGTTTATACTGAGTTTTGAGAACTTGATTTTATTTTAAATTAAAATGAATAAAGTTAGGTTGAATGACCGGAAATAAATATGCAGGAAGGGCTTCAAAGACTTAGAATCAGGTATTACAGAGATTTTTAAAAGTGGTAAAGTGGTTACTAAACTCTTGTTGAAATCAAATTTACCATTGGAACAGTTTTTAAAGACCCAGCATAAGTCAAATGGCTTGTGTTAAGAGTGCGAATAATGTATAATCTCAGACACTACTTAACAAACCGAAAAAGAATTCTTTTTCCCCCACTTTGGCCCGACAAAGAAGTCCCATTCAAGTGAAATCAGACAACAAATTAAATTCCTGGCACATCAAAGACCTCCCAACCGCCGCACATGATCGCCGTGCGCTCTCGTCGCCGCCGACAGTAGCTCAAGCTCCAGGTGAGACCGCGAAGATGGATGCAGGTGGCAGCCCTGGGGGCCATCAAATTACCAGTGTTGGCCAAGCAGGCCCGATGCGATGGCCCTGCTAATAAAGCCGTAAAATTAAACGCCAACAGGCCAGGAAAATGGCCAGTCGGCCAAGTCGAGGGGCAGTGATAAACGCCCAGAGATGTTTTGAATTGTTTATTCGCGTGCAAATAATTGCTGCGGCTGGTTGGACTCGGAGTCGAAGCCGGAGCCGGGGCCGATTGTCTTGGTGATTGGCTGCGCATTGTAATCAGCTGGTCAAGCTCCATAATAACCAGCTTCCCGTGTTGAGCACTGTGGCTGCCGGGGCGTGGAGGCGTCAAATGGGCCACCTAATGAGCCGCTAATGAGAAAGCATCGCTGCAGGTCCCGCCGATTAAATGGAGATATTTCTGAATCCTTGGTGATATCCACTCTGAAATCTTGGATATCGGGAAACCTACATGGTTCGAGGGGCGGTTCTTTAGCAAAAATAATTAAAATATTTACCAAAATGCCAGCGGTGCGAATTTCAAGACATTTAAACGGGTTGCGGCCGAAAACGAAATGTAAACGCCCCAAATGCGGGCAGGCACCATTTGTATCTGTATCTATGTATCTATGGGTATCTGCAGTTGTATCTGAATGTAGGCCCACCCGACGAGGCCATAAATGTGTCGAGCCAGGCCAAAGCCAGCAAGTGAATGAAAAAAATAAAATCGTAAGCACTTGATGATTGGGTTAAGTAGAGACTCTACTCTCTACTCTACTGTAGATCTAGAGTATAGAATCTATAGATTTGACCAAAAATGTAGTATTTGTTTACTCTTGCAGCGTATTATAAGTTTAGTCTCTAACTCGCTCACTCCCTTCCTCTCTCGCTCTCTCTCTCTCTCTCTCTCTCTCTGTCTCTCTCTCTATTGCCTCTCGCTTGTCTGTCGGTCACTGTGTATCTCTAAGATATCTCAACCTCTCTCTAGCTCTCTCCCCGCCTTTCTCAAGAGATAACTCTTTCCCTCCCGGACTCTCACTCTCACTTTCTTTATTCTCTTCACTCGGAGACTATAAATAAAGGCACTCCCATCACTCTGACTTTAGTCTATCGCTGGCCTTCGCAGTGTTTACATCTATAGTGATGGTGATAGTGATAGTGATAGTGATAGTGATAGTGATAGTGGTCAATCAAAAATATCACCTGACCAATGCCATAAATCTGGATGTAGAAGCTTACTCCGATAATAAAAATTCTAATTAAAGGAATTAAGCAATGACGAAAAGGGATAACTACTAATCTACTGCGGTAAGTCTTAAATATGACAATTACATATATAATGTTTATAGATGCTATAAACGGGATAAGGATCTAGAATCAGCTGTGCAAGTATGCATTTATTTTATTTGCCAATTAATGCACTTATTGCCATGAACCCCATTACTTAATTATTATTAATTAAGAAGGCATTTCCGACCCTATAATTTATATTTATTCTTAATCAGCAACAACAGCCAAATTGATCTAGTCATGCCTAGTAGAAATTTTGTTTACCTTTTTTTTTTAAATTTAATAAGGGGTTGATTATCAAAATTTAATCAGAAATTAAAATTGTTCTAAATTTTAAAACTCAATATGCAGTTTTGCTAATTCTATGAAAACTAGCACAAAAAATCTCTGCGAATTTATATTATGATTAGTTATGATGTTTGAATAATTTTGATTCACCACAAAAGTATCGTATTAATTTCCTTAGAAAGCTCCTTTGACAAATTGGTAACCTGGATATATAAAACCATCCCCAGATTTAATCACATCCACATCTGGGGAGGGGCTTGCGTTCCCACCCAAAGGCTAACTATTATTTTTTATTCTCCTCTTGGAGCGTGTCCGAACTGTCAGAAATTGTGAGAATTGCAACGGTTGTCGACAACAGCAATAAACCAAGGAGCAAAACGGGAAAAAACTTATTTAATTAACTTGCGTCAAAGCTGTTGAAAAAATATTAATAAAACATTTCAATTTTCATATTTTGCAGCTGCCAAGAGCCGTATCTCCCGCTCTCAGTGTTATCACAAAGTTTTCTTTCACGTTTCCATTGTCAAACGTGTTTTCCATGCCGCATCTAGCAATCGCTTAATTGATGCCAAAGCGAAATGTTTTGGAAACAAAAGCCGAGATATAAGCAGGTAAGTGCCATAAATAAGATCCCAAACAACTCGTCGGCTCATTAGCGACGAGAGTTTGGGCAACCGATCTCGGAGGAAAGCCGTGATGGCATTAGGAAAAGTCCAACTGGATCGCAGCGAGGCGAAGTGGTGTCCCCGTCGATCAGGTAAGGCCCCATGCCTGGGTCCATAAAAAAAAATCAGTTTCAAAATGTAACATATCCATGGCTCGTTAGCATCCGATCTCAGCAGGGTGGTAGCCGAGCCATAAGTGTGTTTTGTGGAAAGTGGGGCATCAGGAAAATTTTATTAAATTGTCGCGGAAGAGATTGTACACAAAAATATTCGGAGGAAGATAATGCCATTTTCTTAAGCTCCTGAAATTAGCATAGAAATAATACCGGAAAATCCCTGAAAGCTAATTCATCTTAGACATTATCCCTATGTCATCCATCTATAAGATATTAATTCAAGTATCCACTGATTATGCAGTGCCTTAAGTGGCCAAAATACACTTCTTGATAGCACAGGAAGGCAAGAAGTCCTTGCTATTAAATGGATTACCATAATCATGATTATAATCATATGTATAATAGAGGCCCTAAAGCTAGAACCGATCTCTAGGCCCCTTCAGGTTCCACGCATAAGGAAGCTTAGCCCGGCTTTGGCTATAATTAATCTTAAGTCTATCAGGTGGCATCAAACCAGTCTGTATGGACTTCTCTTCTTGCTAATTGGCCGCCTGCCATGTGCCGATTTGTCATAGTCACCGACTCCACCACGCATGCGCCACGCATGTGGCACCAGCTGCCCCTCCTTCCCCATCCCTGCCACGCCCCTGGAGCCCCCTCTAGGCCCCTCTTCGATTGGCAAAGCCACACGCAACAGCTACACGATTTTCAACAACAAAATTTGTCAAATGTGACGATGGCCGGCACGGCGTCGGCTTGGCTTTTCTTAAACACCGCTCCACCCTCCTTACCCCTTCGATTTTTCCGCATTTTGTGCGTTTCGGGGGGCTTTTGGGCATTTTGTCAGTGGCGGTGGCGACCACCGTTGGGGCCATGGAATGCAAACAAATTTGTGAACACGATGCTGTTTACAGCTCCATGGCTGCGTCTGTCGCCGTGGCCCACCCATTGTTATAATTATTGGGCGCCCATGTGCAAGTGACAATTTAGCATTGCTTTCCCGCTTTTCCGGCCTGGCATTTGTGGAGCAAATCGACTGGCGATGGCCAATCGTAAACAAGGGGGACATGTGTTGAAAGCCTTTAGAAGACAGCTGTTTCACAATGAGAGCAGTCATAAATTTTTGAAAATTTTGGCATAAGGAATTTGGTTAAAAATTAGCAAAATAAATAATATATATATTCATTTATATATGTATTAATATTAGAAGTTCCTAGGGATTTTTTGTAAGTCCTATCTAGACAGATACCCGTTTCTTCTCCACTTTGCCTTATCATTAGCCATACCAAAGTAAGCACACTCTGATAGTTATATAATAACTATTCAAAAAAGAGTAAAGAGTCCTTCTAAAAACCTTAGACCTAATCTAAAAACTCAACATATACCACTTTCTTAAACTCCATATGACTGGAGCACACCCTGGCTCACCCACATCGCTTGGAAATCACGAATGCAAAGACCTTAATAACTTTTGCGACCTCTGTCTGCCCTTAGCTCTCATTCCTGCCGTCAGTCAGATTCCCAGAATCGTAGTCCCAGGTTCAGTCCCAGTCCCAGTCGGAGCTAGAGCCGGGAAATCGGGAATCCGACTTGTCCAGTTCCCGGCCACTAATTCGTTTTCACACTTTTCATGCATCGGACAGGTCGAAATGGCTGGCGGCGCATTGGCAGCGCCTAATTTCATACGCCAGTCTTAGATCGCGCCTCCCCCTGGTCTATGGAGCACCCGTTTCCAGGCGGCTAATATTTATATTTGCCCTGCATTTCTCACTCTGCCGATTGCCAGCGATTTGATAAGCAAATGGAAATGCGGACCAGGAGAAAGAGACCATGTATGGAGCAGAAGCACGAGCTGGAGCAGGAGCCGGAGTAGGAGCCGGAGCAGAAGGAGGAGGAGGAGTCGTCCCAGGCCCGGGCGATGGCGGCGAAAGGTGCAAATAAATAATTTGCAGTAGCCAGGCGGCGAGCGAACCAACACTCGACTCGACCCACTGTTGGCCAACCTCGGAGGTGCCCCGGACTCCTCTGGGCACTCGATCGACTGAAAAAAGCGACGGCCAGACAAATATTTTATTGCAAATTTGCTGATATTGGACGACAGGCGGCCACTGGAGCAGTTTGTACTGCGGCTGCGACTGTTGTCCGGCTGTTTTGCATATTAAATTTATTTTATTGAATATAGGCAACGATTTACTTAGATATGCGAGGCTGGATTGAAGAGTTATGGGTGCATTACTTGTAACTTTAAATATGTAAATATATAGAGAAAGTTTGTCGTCCTAGAATAAATCATCCAGAGATCACTTAGGTCTTGAAATCCCTTTCAAAAATGTGTCTAATAGTAAACAATAAAATTTTGAGGTATCAAATTTACTATGAAATTTGTGGGTGTAAATTATACGATTTTAAGGGATTTAAAATCCAAGAGGTTACTAAGGTACCCCTGATATTGAATTATTCTATAAAGACAATCTTTATTAACATAATAATCCTTATTATTTTTATTCTTTATTTCAATATTCTTAGACTGAAATAAGTATAAAATAGTTTATAAGCTTAAAGAACCTTAAGGCCAGTTTTTGGTAGCAATGAGGCTCTTTCTGGGTTTTTATTAATAAACCAAAGATATACGAGTTCCTGCAAAAGTCATTAGGATGTGAAATTAAAAAAAAAGCGTTTCAAATGAATGCCATAAAAAGATTCGGGTACCAACGTCAGTGATCGATTTGTTCTTTTAATATGTAACCATAGCATAGTTATAAGCACCTGTTTTAAACACCAGATGGAAATACCTACAGACATTTATTCGTATTTATTTTATATTTATAATTAAAAAACTAATCCCTAATTTTAATTGATAAAGAAAGAGACCCCCTTTTTTTCCAATCGCTTCTAATGAATTTGTTCCTGCCTTTCCCTGTATAGGAGGAAGTTTTCCAAACCAACCTCTACCTGGCCAGCACATGGAGTTTTCCAGCTCATTGTGCTACTCTTTCCTGGGTGCCCCCTTCCCCCCTCCCTTTTGGGGGAACGCGGGACGGCGCATAATTGCCATCGGATTCGGAGGCCGTGGAAGGAGGCCCAGCGGGCGATGAATTATTAATTGCCGTTGATTTGCATTGAGATTTGCTCGGTCTGGGATCATTACCAGTGCCGGCAATCTTGGCCAGCAATGGACCGCATAGTGTAAACATAATAATCAACGGGCATTATATGCCGATATATGGCGATCGGCAGAATGCGCTTTTGCAAAATGGCCGCCGGTCACCGCGGCCCCCAATTGACACCTGAGCGGCCGAGTTGCCTATTATTGTCATTATTGTTGTTGCTCCCGCCGGTGCGGCAGCTGTAATTGTTATTTATGCACTTGCATTTAGCCGCATGTAATGGCATGTGGCCGGCCGCCATGCCCCCTGGGATGGGCGTGTAACGCCGGGCAATTTGCAGTACTGCGCCCGATTACATAACCGCACCGAGCGGCCTAATTGTGGGGGGGAAGTAAGTACAATGATGTCCAATATTAAATCGTATTGGTCCAGTTGATAGCAGGCTTGGGCAGGAGGTAAAGTTCCCACATCTGGGGATATTTAAGCCATATTTGAACAATTAAAATGTACACAAAGTTTAAAAGAAATTCAAGGAAATTTGGAGAAGGTGAATCTATGCAAAATATGACACAGGAAATACTTTAATGTTTCATTTGTTTATTTAAAATAGGCATACACTTAAGGATTAAGGCTTAACTATTATCAGTAGTATGATGAGATCTGTACAATATCAAACTAACGTTATGGATAGATATATTTATTTCGAAATATAGAAAAGCTTTCAGTTGGATATTTCCCTTAATAATGGAAGGACATTTCCCCAAGGACAAGATAAAAGGAAAAACGAAACTCTTACAAATCGGATAGGATATATACATAACATACAGGGCACACGCGCTTAAGTTGTTCAACTTGAGCCCCTGATGAGAGGAGTCGACGATGACTACTGTGCGATCCCTGGAATTTCGAGCGGGATAAACAACAAAAACGAGAAAAATGCAAAAAAAAAAAAAACCCAAACATTAATACCAACACAGAACGCTTTTGTTGTTGCACTTAACTTGGCTAAAACGCGGTTTGTTCGCTTGTCAAAATTGCAGCTGAGTTCCCTTGCCACTACACCCATTCTCACCGCCACCGCTGTTGTTCTCTTGTGTTAAGAAGCCACAAGAGATGACGCAGTCGAAATGGTTAAATGAATTAACCCTTTTACTTTGCACACACATGGCCAACGGGCAATACAGTGGCTACAACAACAATTGGGTCCACAGATTTGTTATTTTCCTGCCTCTTGTTGCAGTTGTTGTTCTGTGTTTTTGGCCAACAAAAGGATTAATCTACGCCTGTGGAAAAATATTCGACTAAATTACTTTCATATCAAATATCCAGTCATATTTCCTTAATTTTTTAATATCTAGAAATATAGTGGCTTGATAATTGTCATCTAAAGTTTAATGTAAAATATCACTTTTCATAAATAATTTATCAAAAACTGAAATATCAAAGGCTGTAAAAAAACTGACTAAGTTTAATATTGAAATTAAAATTCACTTAGGCCGAGTCTTGTGCCAATTAATAGCTTCATTTATATAATTTATTTATTTTTCTCAATAAGGAAAAATTCTTTTAACTAATAATTTCACTGCGAATTCTTGTTGTGTTTTGTATTTTTTTTTTTTTTTAATTATATGATTTTACTACGAATTCTCTCCTTTAAACTCATTTAAAATTATTTAAAATATGTGAAATTTTAATAAATCAATCGTTTCATATATTTTAAAGATCTATCCTCTTTTTTGAAACCAAATTTCTAATATTTTTTAAAAGACTTATATAGTTTTAAGAAAGTAATTATTAAATTTGGCTGAACTTAGGCTGACTTAACTGAAATATTTTGAATGGTGCTAACATTTTTTCGCTGCAGTTCCCCGTTGTGTGTATACTCAGATTTATTTAAACGCTGCCCGCTTGGACCATGGAGTCCTCCACCTCCCAGCACTTGAGCTGAAGCCCAAGCACGGTGGAGAATTGCGCGTAAATTCGTTGCGGTCTCGCGTCATCAACTTAATCGCCGTCAACAGCAGTCAACAGCATCAAACTGGCAGGCAAATGTTGCTACTGTTTCCAGCAACCGGCAGCCGGCAGCCGGCAACCGACAGGCAGACGCAGTCCGTCCGGCAACTGAGGCAACAGAAGCACCAACAGCAAATGTGAAGTGGGTTTTTTTTTATGATGAGCCGAGCCCAAGCAGTGCTTTCCAACCGAGAGGAGGAGGAGGAGGAGGAGGAGGAGGACGGCACCGTCGCCACAACAAAAGCGTGTCGGTCGGATTCAGTAATGGGAAGTATCTATACCTTTGCACCTGGATGTACACACACTTTGTTGAACTTTTCTGAACACAACCAATGATCAAAACAATTTTTAGCCAGGATAATGAAAACAACAAATAGAACAGCCAATTTAGGTGATCCTTAATACAAATTTATATAAGCTTAACCGAAATATTTTCCATAAATTTGTGATTTTAAATAATAATTTCTAGAGTTAAAATGTTATCCTTAACAAACTAGTTGGTTACACTATGATGAGTGTAATGAGTTTAAATAATTGAGTAAGAAATAAATTCAATATCTCAGAAACCCTTTAAAAATAGCATATTAATATCTATCTATTGTTACTTATGGAGAATCCTATTGACTTTTTATTAAATTCAGGATTAATTATAAGTTAAGCATTTTGAATTATGAAAGCCAATTTTATCTGCGTTCAAGACGGACCTACATTTAATCCCCGATTTTTCTGTCACCTGCGCCTATAGTCAATAATAATCACTTACAAAATGACTTATCAAAACCAAATCCGGCCGGTACTCTTCCTATTTTACACGATGGAGACTTTCCTTAATATTATCCTGTTCCACTTTTACCTGACCGCATTGTCTTTTATCCAAGAATCTCAAGTAATGGTAACTAAAAATGCCTGGTACTACATCTACCTGGTGTCTTTCTACGTCTTCACTGTGATGACGCTCTTCGCCAGCGTGAACGTGTGTACCAAGAACCAACCCTCGATCCTTGAGGAAGTCCTGCGGCCGCTGGTGGCCTTCGTGGCCTATACGATGTTAACAATTTTAGCTCTATACGATGCCGCAACAGACTTCACGCTGATGTACCCCAAAATGTCGAGGGATACGTCACAGCCGGAGGAGCCCCTGAAGCCATACTTCAAATTGATACGCGCCCAGGCGGCGTCCTCGCTGGCGTGCAGTGTGGTCTATTTGCTGCACTGCCTCATTGCTCTGGATGTTCTGCTGTCCAATGAGGAGGCTGACAGCGAACTGGATAGCATGTCCAGCGAAATCGACTTTATGGAACAGGTCGAGGATGAATATCAACCGGTGCGGCTGTATGTGCTCGGAAGTCGCTTGCAACGCTGGCTGGAGGGTTTCCAGTGGTTTCGAGACTACATCACCGACGGTGTTCAGGACATCTGAGTGCCTGAATCTTAGGAACTACGACACTCCCACCCCCAAGGGCTTAATAAACGCTCAACCAGACATATAGGCATACGTAATCCTTATTATGCAACCAGAACTAGCCAGTTCATCCTATCCCTCGGTAATTATGTAGCCAGGACCAAAGACGTACCCATCGCTGTTCCTATGACGTCAGTGTGAAGCAACAGTTACGGGCTGCATTGGGGCAAAGCTCATTGTCGTCAATGTGTCAACGATAAGCAGCTGGGGTCTTAGCCATACGTACATCCATGCATCGCTGTCTGTATAACATATAACATATATCTGTATATATATATCCGGCGACAGTGCGCAGGTCCCGAGCCGGAGAGTGCAAATCGATAAATTATGGGGCAGAGCGGCAGTCAAGAGCAAGGTAAAGCATTGCCCCGGCAGCAACCCAACCCTCGGTTGGGTGTTGGGTGTTGGGTGTTGGGTGTGGTGCTTTCATTCATAAAACTTGTGTACTAAACTTTGGATGTACATATGCCCAGAGCCTTCTCTCCGCATGAACTTACTCAAGGCTATTTTTAACGCAGGCCAACGGGCTGCCTCCGGCCGGATGTGCCAGGTCCTAGAGAAGTTTTCAGCTAATGGCTCTCGCGAAACTATGCTAGGCACCATCGTCATGCAATTACTGAGTCAGCCTGCAAGTAAGCAACGAATATCTTTACAACTTTTCAAATTAAAGATTCACATCGGAAGATGTAACCGATGTAATCTTAATTTGAATATTAGACGGTGCAGAAGGGGCACTCTCCCTTCCTCTCTTTTAAATGTTTATATTTAATGCTTTCTACAAACTAATTTAAATCACAAAATATATGCATATATGCATAAACACCTCACACGGAAAACTAGTAATTAATATATATATATATATATATAAATACATATATATATATATATATATATATATAAATACATATATATATTTATATATAATTCCAAAAATTACATTAATTTTAATTTGTACATTAAATATGCATACTTTTAAAAACTATACCATAATTGAAATGAAGGTTTTTTGTATTAGCTAAGCATTTTTTAAACTTTGCATTATCTACAAATATTCTTATGTTAAATATAGATTTAAAGTTTGTGTTTAAAGTTTCTTTAAGATTCAAAGTACGACAGTTTTTATTTCTATTTTCCAAAGTTATTTGTTTCGATGAGTTCGAATCCGAGACCTCAGAATAGATCCTGAACATATCTGAAAGACCAAAGAAAATGTATCTAACTTTAAAAACGGATAAAGGTCAACCACAGGCAGAATATCAAATATAACATTTAGTTTGTGAAATCCTTTCGGTAAGCCACATTTATTTATTAGCCTAGAGAAATGGCTCCACCAATGTGTTAGTGTCCTGGCCCAAAGCCGACTTTAAATGCAACGCCCAAACGCCTCAACGGCTGCCACAAATTCAAAAGAATTGTATTTAACTGGGAGGAAACGAAAATCGTAATTTCGCCCACGCTGAAAGCGAATGTGAAAAGTACATAAATGCGAAAGGGAAAATCGATAAGGACGCCATGCCGCGGGAGCGTTGTGTCCTTGAAACCGAAAAAGGGAAAGAGCCATTCATGAAATTAGCCGTGGTTTTCATGAATGAAAATGGCCAGCGCGGAGTCAGGGGGATTCGGTTCGGGATTTGGTGAGCATGCGCCCAGCTCTGCGGGCTCGCTCTGGGCCTGATTTCGAAAAGTTCCCCTGTTCAGGGCACTGACGCAACCACAATGCGCTGCTCCAAGGTCAGCGTAGAATTTCATTCATAAAACTGATACGCCCCGTGGCGGAAAAGTATACATATATATATGTATATATATATATCGATGTTTGTGCGTACACGCGCGTGTAAGTTCCCTTGGGGGGAGGGTCAGGTTAACTTGGATGGGAGGAACTGGGACTTGGAGCCAAGATTTGGTTGCGGATGTGGGCTAAACGCGAACTCCATTTGCAGCTTGTTGATTTTTCTACGCGTGCAAATACAAACAAAGCGGGAAAAATCCTTTTCATTCATGAATCCAACGGGGGGCGGTCCTCCCCAGTGGTCCCGCGAAGAGCTCGGGGCCCACCAACAATTTTTGGAGCGAATCCAGAAAACAATTTCTCGCTAAGCTGAAAGCAATTTTTGCCCCTAGGAATTTGTGGTAAACTCAGTCATTTGATTTTGTCCTTACGTGCGGGTGAATAGGGATGACTGTCGGATTACCGACTACAAAATGTTAAAGGTTATTTATACATATGTATATGGAATAATGCATGATGCTAAACTATATATATATATATAGATTTATATAAGCTCATGAATACATACAGTTAACGATTAACAATGCAGTATGTCCAGCAAAACCATAATAATATTAAAGGTTTGAAATTAATAATCCAATAAATAAAATAGAAAAATAAGTTTGACATATATCTTTATCCTTAAAAAGTTGGAACTGGTCAACACGTCGTATGAGTAATATTATTTATCAAATTCGTGATTAAATAACACCACGTCGTATGAGTAATATTACTTAATATTTTGTGATAGATTTTCGACTCGATCCTTCAATTCAATTATAAACTTCGGCCACCCAAAGATAGTTTCCTTTTTGTTAATGAATATTTTAGAAACAGGCTAACACGTCGAATGAGTAATATTACGTATTATTTTAGCAATATCATAGATCCTCCAATCCTCGCATAGTTTACGCAGTTGAAAGAAAAATATTTTTCTAACTCCAAAGAGTTTTTAGCAGTTTTTAATAATTAATTTAGAAACAGGAAAACACGTCGTATGAGTGATGTTACTTTTATGTATGTCCAGCAAAACCATAATAAAATAAAAGGTTTGAAATGAATAATCCAATAAATATAATAGAAAAATGAGTTTGACATATATCTTTATCCTTAAAAAGTTGGAACTGGTCAACACGTCGTATGAGTAATATTATTTATCAAATTCGTGATTAAATAACAACACGTCGTATGAGTAATATTACTTAATATTTTGTGATAGATTTTCGACTCGATCCTTCAATTCAATTGTAAACTGCAGGGGTGTATAAACTTCGGCCACCCAAAGTTAGTTTCCTTTTTGTTAATAAATAACAGGCTAACACGTCGTATGAGTAATATTACTTATTATTTTGCGATATTATAGATCCTCCAATCGTCGCATATTTTACGCAGTTGAAAGAAAAATATTTATTAAATAAAATAAAGGGACGCTTATTCAAATTGTAATTTGGTAAAATATGTTAACAAAAGTTTAAATTGACATTGATTAATTGGGCTTAATTTGGCTAGAAAGCATTTGATATACTAATCTAAATCAAAGCAAAAACTTCCAACTAGAAACCAGCTCAAGCTGTAAAAGTTTAAGGCAGCTGCTCACGATTTTAACTTGCCATAAGCTGCATTTTAATTTGTTGTTTTTTATCTAAAGGATTAAATGGAGCTCAGGACCTTATGTATCTTACTAGTACTACTACTTTCAAAACTATAGAGATTACCCATCGGAGTAAGTTAATCTTTCTTAAATGCAGTTAACAATTTGTTGCTTGGGAATTCAATCCAAAATATGTTACTTACAAGGCTAATGTGTAATTTAGCTGTTTTTATATTTACAGTTTCGGAACCTAATCCCACATTATTCTTTTATCGAATTTAATAGTAATAAAGCTTTTTGGGAATATTTATTTTATTTTTCAAGTGCTTCAGTAACAGTCCATGTGGTAGTGACACCCCTCAGGTGTGACTTATTAAGATTACAGAAATTCTTTAGGAGCACACACACCAGCAGTTTTAGGCACTGTTTTGGTTTTTGTTGTTTCCTGGAGAACGGCTTGAGCTATCAACTAAAATACATTTTAAATCCGTTCTCACTTATACTTATGTAGTCTAATCATGTTACAAGGAGCAAAACTAACCAATAAACGAAAGATCAAAAACGCAACGCAACTACGTACAAGGTACAAACCAAAGAATATAATAATAATAAATTAGCATCGATTTATGGCTACAGCTGTGTCGTTTGATTACCACCCGCGGCATGGCCGGAAGCACCTCCCTTGTCCACCAGGCTGGGTATTCCCGGTTCCGACTCGGATCGCTTGTGCGTTCGCTTCGGCAGCCGTTGTGACAAGGCCTGCTTGGGACTTGCCTCGCCGCCGCCGGAATCATCGAGTAGCATCAGATCCGGCTGGCTGCGCACCAAGTCCTGTTCCTGGTACACCTCCTGGACGGCGGAAGTTGCATTGGTCACGTTAGTCACCTGCTCGTTGAGGCACACATCATCCAAATCGACATCGCTGTTGGAGAAGAGAGCGGTGGCTCCCAGTTCCAGTGAATTTGTGACATCCAGCTCCTGCTCACTGATTGCCTTTTTTGGCGTCGACGTCGAGGCGATTGAGGCTCGCGAAAAATTATGGCTCACATCTAGATTGGCACTAACGCTTGGCGGTGTCACCAGTGTGGACACTTGGACTGTTGGCTTGCTGCCAATGCTGATGTTATTATTATTATTGTGATTATGTCCGCCTAAGGAAGTGGTGGAGGAGACAGGCGCCGAAGTTCCTACTGGCGGCACATTGGTCATGCTACTTGGCGTGGAGCTATTCCGCTCCGTCTGATGCTCCTTCATCAGCTTGCAGGCCTTCCCCAGCGCACAGATGGTCAGGCAAATGCGTAGGCCCAGGGCAAATAAGTAAGCCAACAGGAAGAGGAGCCAGGCAGCCAAATTCTCAAAAGATACGGCAGTATATATGGCTTTTATCAAGACCACCGCCAGAGGAAACGGTATGAAGCCCATACGCCGAGCCACTAAATCCGAGTGATCCGAAAAGGCATGCTTCTGTCGTGTCTGGGTCATGTCGTAGGCCAAACTGGTCGTGTACTCCCGATAAATGTTCTCCGGTAGCTCATTGAATCTCGTAATGAATGCATGCTTCACCCAATCAATGAGAATCTCAGTAAAGAGCACGGCGAAGCAGTCGGGCAACATCACACAGAACTGGGTGATGCTCCAATCGAACTCCTTCATAGTCTGGATCACCACGATGAACAACAGCACGGAGAGGTGAAAGCGTTCCCGGACATCGCTGCAGGTCAGCTGGAAGAGGTTGTTCTTGTCGAACTTCTTGAAAACAGATCCCTTGAGCTCCACAAAGTTGTTTGATATCATGATGGTCAGCAGGCCCTTGTTGTTCGAGTTTACGGCCACATTTAAGCAGGTTGCCTGGAAAAGGATTTTGTAGATTCCTTACAGGATTCGAATCTAAAACTCACCTGGAACATAATAAGTCCACTGTGCAGAAACACATAGATCAATGTGAAGAGGACATGTGTGAGAACGCCAAAGTGTTCGCGCTTGGAATGCTTCGGCTCGGTGGCCGTCCAGAAGAGAGAATCGATAGTATCCTGCCCAAATGCGGACAGTAGTCGATCGCCAACCTCCAGCATATTGTAGAATATGTACAGCTTGATGATCGACTGCGATTTGATGATGTGGTACACCCGATTTGTGTCCACCGACAGCATGATAAGCGTCACAGTCACCCAGATGACGCCCTTGAGCAGATCACATATTTCCGCCGGATACAGAAGCCTTTGACCGCTGCTCCGAAGCCGAAATATTCTCGCTACCGTACGGGACACCAAGGCCCAAATGGCCATCAGAAATCGGACGGGTAGAAAGGTGTGTATGTAAAGGAAGGAATCGGCGCATTGCATGATCCCGTAAACCATGAAACGTTCCAGATCGCGCGGTATGCGCATGAAGCTATATATCTTCTGTCGACGAGCCGAATATCGTTCCTCATCATGTTCTAGCATATAGCCACGGGTCATTTCCACCTTGAAGAAATCGTAGAAGGTGTTGGTGCAAGTCTCTGTGTTTTCTGAAACCGATTTATTCATTGAATTCATTATTTAATTCATTTTTAAATCCTTGTTTACCGTTCTGCAGTCGCTGCTGCGCTGCCCCTGCTGCGGCCGTCGCCGACGCTGTCGGCGTCGCTGCAACGTCATCCTGGGTGAGCGGTTGCTTTTGCTTGATCTCATCATTATGGTGGTGGTGATGATGATGCAGTTCCTCCACCCGGCTGGTGGTGTTGACGTCGCCGCGGAAGCGCAGCTGCCGCTTGCTGCCACCGGAATTTAGTGTGGTGTTCATTAAGTACGGAGTATTGCCATAAAATTAATAACAATAACAACGAGCCGTGAAATGTCTGGGGAATGGAACAGCACTTAGAAATGCGCTAACGCGTCACGGCGGTACATACCAAATTATAAAAATAGTATATATCGGTTTCGGAAAACTATCGTTGTTTTGAATTGTGGAAAATAAAAGGAGGAAAAGATGTGCCGCTTTTTAAAAGCTATTTTGCATACCTTAATTTAAACTTAAGAGTGAGTTAATAAAAAATCAACATTTGAATTGGTAATTAGATTACTACTTCACGTTTTCTGTGAAGTATTTGTTTAATTTAATTTAGAATTATATAGTCGACATCAAGCCACAAAATCAACTACACTAATATATTGTATTTCTCATTATCTTCGTCTTTGTCAAATTTGTCAATTTTTCTCAAATAACAAGTATCGCACTGTCACTGTTTCTAACAAGCGATACATATATCGCAGCAGATCTGACTAATAGCAATCGATGAAAAATAGCAGAAACAAAAAGTAATCGTCCTCCTGCCATCACTAAATAAACGCTTAGAAAATATATTCCTTTAATTTATTTGCTAAAATATGGCCGCTTCCGTGGAATTGAGCTCGTATCGCGATCAGCACTTCAAGGTGAGTATGCGCCACTAAACGCAATTGAATATTTAGCAATTCTATAAACCCTTTTCAGGGCTCTCGCTCCGAGCAAGAGCGATCACTCCGCGAGTCGTGTACGCTGTATGTGGGGAACTTGAGCTTCTACACGACGGAGGAACAGATCCACGAGCTCTTCTCGCGCTGCGGCGATGTCCGAGTTATAGTCATGGGCCTGGACAAGTACAAGAAGACACCATGTGGCTTCTGTTTTGTGGAGTACTACATAAGATCCGAGGCGGAGGCGGCCATGAGGTGAGACACCATCGTTCAAGCGGGAAAACCGCATAGTTCCCGGCTCTTTGAATTTGGACAGTAGCTTTTGGGAATTCATGCCAATATTCTAAGGGCTTCAAGTTGCTAATCATTGGTTTTGTTTACTAAACAGCTTTCAACTTTAAAATCCGCTCTGAATTTACAATATTTTTAGAAAGTTTTACATTTGAATCGATTTTTTACTTTTGTTTAGGTTTGTGAATGGAACCCGCTTGGATGACAGACTGATCCGTGTCGATTGGGACGCCGGTTTTATCGAGGGCCGGCAATATGGACGTGGCAAAACTGGCGGTCAGGTGCGCGACGAATATCGTACGGATTACGATGCCGGACGAGGTGGCTATGGCAAGCTGTTGTCCCAAAAGATCGCTCCCAACACCGACAACCGCTAGATCTAACAATAAGATTAAAGACTAAGTCCCATAGTAAATATTAAAGCAAACACCTAGATATAACACCTCTAATCGCATATATTGTACGTGCTACATATAGTTCTTTTCAAGATGTAATTGATATCATTGCGGCCTAGCGTTACTATACGAGTATCTCTAGCGTATTTGGGAGACTCTGGAATCCATTTACTTCTTGCCAATGTTGTTGGCCAGCGAGCAGCTGAGGCCGGTGCCATCGGGCTCCACGTTCAACTCGGTCACCTTACCGTTCTCCACCACCAGGGAGTAGCGCTTGGAGCGCACACCACCCAGTGGCGGCAGATCAATGGTCACATCCAGGGCCTTGGTAAAGCCACCGGCTGGATCGGCGAGGAGGCGTACCTTTCCAGCGGCGCCGTGCTCCTTGCCCCAGGCGGACATCACGAACGGATCGTTCACGGAAACGCAGACAATTTCGTCTACGCCCTGCTTAGACTTCAGATCATCAGCGGAGCTCACATAGCCGGGCAAGTGAGTCTGTGAATTACGATATTGATCTAATTATGTCCCTGAGAACCATAATGGAAAAGAAACATACCTTGGAACAACCAGGAGTAAAAGCGCCGGGCACACCGAATATAATTACTTTTTTGCCATTGACCAGATCACCGGTGTTGATCTTGTTAGCAGGAGAATCCTCGAAGAGGTCCACCGCTGGCAGGGAATCACCTACCTAGAATTGAGCGAATGTATTGTGGGTGCTTCTTGTCATGCATGTAAATTTGTGTGTGGTTTATAATCATAACTATAGCTATCTTGAATCTGGAGAGCACAAAGGTGAGGTAAGACCACCACCACATTTACAATTTCGAGAATCACATGTTTGGCCTTTGACTGGGACAAATAAAAATGTGAAAAATTAGAAATCATCATCGGTTATACTGTCCCATCGTGATCTTTGGTCTGCGAGCCGTGTTGTGTTTATCGCTGGCGGGTCTTGGCCAATATTCTTCAGCTAACTAAAATTAAAAGGCACACGCACACATACATATGCAGCTACGGATGTAACCTTGAATTGCACTCGGGTGCAATTTTCTCTTCCGGCGCAATCAATATTTATGCACCGTACCCCAACCGGCCTTATGTAATGGCCGCCTGCTGTTGGATCACCGGAATTTGGCGTTCATTTAATGTCACCCACTTACTTTGACCATGGCTGGGACTGTTCTGGACAGGGATCGCACCGACTTGATTTGTTGGGAGTTAACAACTCGGCCAAGGAATTTGCACAGCACTCGCATTCTCCTCTCTTCTCCTTTACCTTCTTCTTCTCACACACACACACACGGCAAGAAATGGCCGCTGCATCACGGTGCAGCGTTGCCAGACGGCCGATAAAAACACGGGGTTTTCTTTCAGTCAAGTCTTAATTTTTACTACCTTTGGGGAAATAAAAACTATTAATTTGCTTAGCGGAGGAGGATAGGCATTCGTCGGAGGTGATGGGGTTTGCTGGATTAATAGGGGTGTCGTGCAGGCTATGTTGTCGCTCTGCTAACTATGCTATCAGCGAATCTCTCCAGGTCGTCTAAGCTCTGCTCGTTCAGTTTTTTCTCGAAATCGGTCATGAACTCATTGGTCAGCCGCTCTGCCTGCTGTTGCGAATAGTGTTTGCGGAATCCCCGCTGGATGCTGTCGCGCAGGCATGGTTTCGTCACCATCAGGTTGAGTTTGGTCCCCTCCTTGATGTTGGGATAAGAGGAAATTGTCTGCTCGTTGTTTAAAGGTCGCCCGAGGAGCAGAAGCGTTTGATTCGCAGCCGAGATTTGGAGTTCCCTTTCGATCTGTAGTTTTACCTCCAAAATCGTAGATGTCGGCGAGACCTGCGTCCAACGTTCATGAATTAAAAAAGTATTACACGACAACTACAACTAAAATCTTACTTCCAGCGTGCAGTCCGTGCCCTTTAGCACTTTGATTGTAATCTGCATAGCAAAAGCAATAGATTTAATAAAATTAAGGAAATTCGGCCCGCAAGCAATATAAACAATGTCGTTTCAACGTTGCCACCTTTCAGAAGTGGTCAGGTTGCCACAGTATTGGAACTGGGCCTTGCCCACCTGGTTTTTTACTACTAATAAAATAACTATATATTTCAATATAATTAATAAGAATCAATAGACTATTTCTATTATACTGAATTGTGATTCAGAAATTACTATAAGGAATATTAACAACTTGTAATAATATAATGTAATTATATACTGAATTGAATATTAATATAATATAATATATAATATATATATATATAATAATATTATATATATTATATATAAGTACAAAGCCTTATAATTTATTATTTATATTAGTACGCTTTTTTAGTCTGTTATTCCGATAATGCGTTTTTGATAAAAAAAAATATATACTAATTCTTTTCTGTAAAGCCTATAGAGGCTATAACATGAATTTTTAGAAACATCGGTATTTTTTGATACTATCTATGCTTTTATAAAATATTTAAATAAAATAAACCATAAAACCTAAGGAAATAAACAATGAAACCTAAATATTTGGGTTAAATTATTATTATAATAATATTTTATATAATACAAAAAATATATATTTTTTTTTTTTTGCAAATAGCTATAGATGTTAAAAAGAATATTAAAAAAATATCAAAAACATAAAAGAAAACATTTTCCCAAACGCCTAATACAAAGAAATTTTGCCAGCGGAAAATGTCATATAAAAACATAATACATTTATTGCATATTTGAACGCCACCACCAGGGCATTTTTGCTTATTGGGCATTAGTTATTGGGCGAGGTTTATTGCTTATTGGTTACTTTTGTATACCCCACTTTCGGTTCTGAATATGATTGAAAGATCCAATTACGATTTGCTTTATAAATTTAATTATAATTTATGTGGCCTTAATTTAATTTTAGTTATTCGCTACCACTATCGCAACTATCGAAGCCATCGGCGGTCCGGCAAGCCTGCCGGCAGCATGTAGCCCTGGCAACTCTATTTTCTATTGAGCAGGCCCGTCGACGTTGCGTGAATAAAACAGTTTACATAAATTATTATTTACAATTGCACAAGCCGTTGATGCTGTGCGTTCTCGAGCAAAAGGTGAACTTGACCCCGGTGTCCAGCTTACAGTCCGTCGAGCTGCAAAGTGTGAGATTCGCGAGCGAACCTTGTGAAATTCGCACGCGAAAATCGCAGATCGAAGAAATTGCAGCGCAAATAATACATAGCCTCGCGGTGTGCGTGTGTGTGCGAGTGGCCAAGTGCGTGTGAGTGTGTGCGTGCGTTTTTGTTAGAACTCGCATTTTACGTAAAGAACAGCTTTTATCAGCAGTGAATTTGATGTTGGCGAGCCTAAATCGCAGCAGGGGCAAATTAAACAAGTTCTTGCAACTTGTGGCGGTAAAGGAAACTCCAAATACCCCGAAATCCAAACCCCAACCAACCTCGCCCCTTGACATTCAAAGTTATATTCGTCTCCCCACCGTATATGTACATGTATATTAATTGTGTGTTTGGGTCTTGAGTGCAAGTGCAACTATTAATTGTGCCTAGTACACATTTTATTTATAAGCCATTATCTCTCCGTCCCTGTCTCGCTGCCTCAGTGTGGTAGAATTAACTTGTTTTTTAAATAATATTTGTGTAGAAAAACCCTTCCGTCCCCCCTCCCGGCCTATCAACTCCTCGCACCTCCGACAAAAAAAAAAACCAACACCACCCAAAAGTGCTCTTCTCTTCCCATTTGCCTCGGCATGATATGGCAACCCTGGCAATTGGACGACGGCCATTGCTTCGCAACTTGTTGCTCGTCCCTCGCATCGCTCGCTCTCTTTGTCACGCTTACCTCTCCCTCTGTCCATCGCGAATGTTTTGACATTTTTGTTGTTTATTTCCCTTGAGTGTAAGTTGTGCAAAAAAAAAACCAAAATGTCTGTCTTTTGTTTATATGTGCACCGATAACTCAATAATCCAATAATCCTATACAAAAACCAAGCCCGAGAGTCCACACATGTCCAATTGGGAAGTTACAGCATTATTCGCTGCATGAACGTGTTTGGTACCGTTTGGAACCGGATTTGCTATGTTAGAAGAAAACCATGGTTCTTGTGATGTGGGGGCTTCTTGTGACAACTTTGGATCTGTGATTTGAAGCGGTTTTCCGCCATTAAGGCAATTCCGATTGGAAAGCTCTCGCCCAGAGAGATTTTAAAAGGTTGCTCCGTTTCCCATTAGCACTGTTTACACAGTTGAGGTCAAATTAATAGAATAACATTGCAGAAATAATCAATAAGAATTTACTACTTAGAATTTGAAACATTTTTGTTTTCATATTTTTTTTTTAAATAATTAAAAAAAAAAAAATAATTTTTAAAAATACGTATTCGTATGGGGTCAGTATTTTTTAATATTGGGGGGAAAATATATACAAAAACGCAGTATTTTTATATGTTGATAAGTACCTTTTCTAACCGCAGGTGTATGAACGTATCTGAGTGTGTGTCTGTGTGTTTTCGGATTTTATAGCATGATATTGTTGTTATTTTTTTTAAGTTATTGCTACGTTAATTTCTTTCTTTCGACACTCCACAGTGCAAATATATAAGTTTCAGATAGCAATCAATTGAGCGGTACAGCCGGCTGTTGTATTTGTTTGTTTGTTTGTTGGTTGTTTACGTTTTTTTTTGTTGAAAGAGCCAAAAAGCCGGAGAACGAACTCTGACGACTGCGTATTATGGATAACGAGGCGTTAGAACCAACAACAGCGGCGCCAGCAGCAGCAGAGACAACAACAACAACAGCAGCAGCATCCACAGTATCATCACCAACAATAACATCAACAACAACAGCGTCAGCGGCGGAATCCAAAAACGAAACGACCGCAAACAACAACACCAATAGCAGTAGCAACACTAGCGGCAGCATAGTCATACCAACAACGGCCACTAACGGTATCAAAGAGAGTAACAGTAACTTAAGTACAACAACAGCGCCAGCATCAGCAGCAACAACCACGGCGGCCATACCTATTGTGGTGACCAGCGGCGGTGTTCCAATCAGCAGTGAGGTGAGTTGTGTGCCCCCTCCCCAACTTTTACCTCTTCTTACCTCACCCACTCCCCTTGCCTCACGCTCTCTATCTTTCACCTGTCGTCGCCCTACGCATGCCTACCGTTATTTAACGTAAAGTAGAGAGTAATGCTTACTCGCAAGCGTACGCTAGTGTGTTTTATAGATGTGTGTGGCGCACAACACTTCCTTGAACTGCAAATCAAAAAAACTTAACTTTATCTAATCTTATCGCTGCAAATGATGTGTGTTACCTGTCGTCCCCTCCCTTTCACTCGCCCTGCGCACCGTACCACTTAGATGACCAACACCAATTAGATTACCAAATGTTTACGATTGTGAATGTCGTGTCGTTTGGATAACAAATTAAATCAGATATCTCATTAGGGCACTCAAGAATCCAACGAGAACGTTTTTGATATCAATCAAATCAAATTTAGATTCGTGTAATCGAAATGGAATTGATAACAGCCGATAAATCAATTTTCTTCAAAATGAACATGCTTGATGTATGCATGTCGTTTTACTGTACATATCATAATTATTGAATACGCTTTAGATTCTTTACTCGATATAATACTCGAGATAATAATAATAATAATAATCAAAATAGTTTCAATTAAATAATATAAGAAAATCGATATATCGTATAGGTTTCCATTTGATTGCTCATTAGTGTAAATTATGTGTTCTAAAATGACTTCTTAAGCATGTGTTAAAGTAAAAAAATGTTCAGCAAAAGTTGAATTGTTCTCTTCGAGCAATACTTTATTTTTTTATATCAAAGATCTAAGGATCCTATTGAAATAAATTGTTGACCAAAATCAGACATTTGAAATTAAAAAGAAAACCGTATTAATTTCCGCTAGAAACCTGACACAATCAGAGACAATAAAAATGCAATAAAAATGAGAATGCCGCTTGGGTAGTGCCTAAGTAACGCCAATTAATAACTTAGTCCCTGGTCCCGATGCGGATTGAATGCCAACCCAAGCCAACACGACCCTGACCCAGTGCACATCTCTATGTTTGGCATTACTAAAATTAAACTCAGACTAAACCACACCCACAGGCAGCTCGTCTGAGGCGTCAAGGATTCGCGCAGACCAAGGTAAAGGCGATCGATCGATCTTTAAGGCGGCAAAGAGTCACCACACCCGCAGGACCCTCTCTAAACCGATTTTGCAAGTGCTACGTTCGAGTTTGCTTTCGTACATATTGCTTTGCCTTTGTTACAATCGTTTTTACGTTTTCTATCCTATAAGCAACAAAAACAAAATTTACAAGAATCCTCTAAATCATATTTAATTGCAGGCTAACAAAGACAAGGACAGCACACCTCCGAGGGATGCACCGCCGCCCACACCTATCACCAAGGGCCTGAACCTTACCGGCACGCCCATCGTCCGCAAGGAAAAGCGCCAGAGCAGCGCCCGCTACAATGCATCCAAGAACTGCGAATTGACGGCCCTCAGTCCGCTGACGGAGAGTAAGTGGATTTGGATTTCTGGTTTTCATTTTAGCGGTTAGCCTCATAGGCATGCAGATCGGTTTGCGGGATGGCCCAAATCAGGGAAAGATAGTTTTTGTGTCAGGAAAGTGTGTTCATTTTAAAACTATAAGCTGGTTTCCAAATCATCAAAAACATGTGAACGTTATTTGTAAACAGATATGAAGAATTGCAAACATGTCAGATCCACGGATCCTCTAAATACGATTATGTGAGTTATACGCTTTGCAGTACAATAATCGGGAAATATAACAATATCTATATCGTATTCCCATACATATGCAAACAATTGTATCAGATATCAATTAGCAGAACTCTGTAACTTTCCGTTGTTATATTTGGGCCTACTGCATTCCGATCTGCATTCGTATAAAGAACCTTGCCAGAGAGCCGAGCTTTGAAGGCTTTTGCCACTGGCACTACCTTCGCTCGACTATTTTCGCTCAGCTGTTGCAATTTGTTTATTATTTGTTTTAATCACGTACGTTAAAGGTCAAGGGAGTGTCGTCTGATTAGGTGGGTGGCAACACTGACGCACGGGACACCCTCACGCCCCGTACCCTTTAACTCAGCCTCATTGCTTACATCTCTCACTCTCTATTTCTCCTTCCCCGTTCGACATTTCAACACATGCGCTGTCTTAGGAGCTTTTGCATTCCGGCTCTCACTCTCCCGTAATGTGAGTGTCATCGAATTGTTCTTTACCTCTTTAGTTAATTGATTGGGAGGAGGTATCCGTCTATTAAATAAACAATTTTCGCATGTTTGATATTATAGTTTCATACCGTCTGCTTGGTGTTGTTGCGGCGGCTTTCACTCCCACTACAAGAGAGTGGCTCCAATCCCAAACCCACTCACCCACACCGCAGGCTCTCTCTCTCTCTGTTCCTGCGCTCCGCTCTCTCATTCTTTTGAATGTATCGATTTTTCCGATTGCCCCCAGCAGTCGAAGCAACAAAAAAGAACCGTTTTCACGACCGTGCAGCACCGCGAGCCGCAAAAACTTGAATTAATTGTTGAAATTATTTGCCCAAATTCGTTAATTGCCGTGCCCCGTCCCGCCCCCTCTGTTGGCAATTAAGACGTAAGTGGTCAGCATCGATTTGAGCCGCATTCCAGCGAGGGAAGACTTTTGCCAGAGGCGTGTCGTTTGTTTCGTTGTCATTTTCATTATCATTTTCATTTCCATTCACAGTCATAGTTACAGTTGTAGTTACAGTTACATTTCCAATGCATCTCATTTCGTTTTGGCATTAATAAACCATTATCTATATTACAATTCCATTACAGATTCTATAATTTCATGCCCAAATTGAGTTTCTAGTGTACGAATAGTCGGTTTTTATGTGTTGTTGTTGGTCGGTCGGCGGGGGCGGCTGAAACGGGCTACCGGTTCCATTTTCATTAAATTACGGGCCATTTGAACCAAGTGCGGCACTAATGAGATGGTCTTCGGTGCTATGTTGCTGACGGGCAACCTCAACGGCCCAAAACAGCAGCAGCAGCAACATCAGCAGGACCAGGAGCAGCAGCCGCCGCAGCAGCAGGAACAAAATACAAAGCCTGCAGCCAGCAAGTCCTTCAGCACCAACAAGGAGCAGCAGGATCCGCAACCCATTGGCGCCGGGTATTATGCCCTCGGCATACGCATACCCAAGTCGCCATCGTTCCACAGTGGACTAGACCAGCTGGCTGACGACGAGTTGGAGGAACAGGATCAGGATCGGGAGCAGCCGGGGCAGGAGCAGGCCGGCAGCCGATTCAGATTCAGCAGCGTGGAGGAGCTCAAGGCCAAGTTCGAGGGGCGGAAAACGCCCCTCTCGCCGCCCGAAGCAGCAGCAGCGGCGACAGCAGCAGCGGGAGTGGCAACTACATCATCCTCGCCCTCGTCCTCGTCCACCAGCTCAAACTCCTCGGCCTCGGCGTTATCCTCACTGTCTCAGGCGGCCTCATCCTCGCTAGCCTCGGCGGCTGCCAACTCCTCGGCCTCATCCTCGGCAGCTACATACGGCGGTGGGGCCAATTCGGCGGCAGCGGCTTTGATAGCATCCTCCCCCTTTGGATCGCAGTCCTCCACTTCCTCGTTGTCGCTCTCGTCGAATGCCGGCATGTCGAAGAACCCACCGACAGCAGCAGGATCGGCAGGAGCCTCGGGTAGCACAACGAGTGCTGGCACCGCAGCGAGCAGTGGAAACTCCCTGGTGTCCACACTGGCGCAGCACTTTTCTGCGGCTACCTCGGCCGCAGCATCGGCTGCTGTAGCAGCCGCCTCCTCTGCATCGGCCGCTTCCTCCTCCACACCTTCCACCGCACCAACCAACAACGCAGGCAGCTCCATCGCCGCTAGCAAGGTTTGCAGCTTGGTTTAGTCCAAACGTAGCCACAAAACACACATACATTACACCCGCCATAAGCGCGGTCTACACATTTACACACACACACACTTCTCCTATCCAATTGAAAACTGAAAGTTGATAAACCAAAAACCAATCTGCTCTCATTTCATCGCTACCTCATCATCGTCCAGTCACCTGTGAGCGCGGCCGCAGCCATAAAGAATATACTTAATGCCACCAAGAGTGTGGGCAACAGTGCTGCGGCGGCGGCAGCAGCGGCAGCGGCAGCCACCACCTCCTCATCATCCTCATCCTCCACGCCCGTGGTGGCGACGCCAGCCGCCGCCGCCGTCGTCCCTGTAACCAGCGAGGCGCCCGCAGAAGAGCTGCGTCCGACGGTGGCCCAGAATCTGGTGGGCGGCATTAGCATCTCATTGGGCATTGGCCAGCGCAATGGCAGTGTTACATCCGCGTCGCCAGCAGTTGTGGCGATACCAAGCACCACATTAGTGGTGACCACATCCAGCCTGAGCATCCGCCAGAATGGGGAAATAATCCAGGGTCACCCATGTCTCCAGGACTCGCCCCAGACGCTGCAACAGCTGACGGGCAGTCCAGGACGGGCGCGGGACCGGAATCTGTTCTACTCGCCACCCACCGCTTCGGTTGCCCTGGCGCTGCCTGCACTGCGAGGTTGCTATCCAAAGAGGTCTCAGGCCAAAGGCTGCGTCTGATATGTACCCTCTGCGTAGCCCTTGGGACCTGAGGCCTTTCCAAACTTCTTGATCCTATCTGATCTTCATTGATTTCGTTTTTTGTTTAGTTTCGCTTGCTTGCTTTTGTTGATCGATTAGAGTTGTACGTTTCTTTCTTTGTTTAATTAAGGACTATGTTTTTAAGTTATATTCTTTTATATAGATATATATCGGTTTTTTGCTGAAACTTAATATTCTGTATTGTGTATACCCTTAGAAACGGCCACCAGTGAAAGGGAAGAGTTGTTCATACAAAAGATCCGACAATGCTGCACCCTCTTCGACTTCTCCGAGCCGCTGAGCGACCTGAAATGGAAGGAAGTGAAGCGAGCGGCCCTTCACGAGATGGTCGATTTCCTCACCAACCAAAATGGGGTCATCACCGAAATTATATACCCGGAGGCGATCAATATGGTAAGCTTACGGTCTTGTTTCCAAAGATAACTAGAACGTTTGGATTGCAGTAAAAATTTTTACACAATCTGGTTAAATAACAAACACGAAAACAATTGGAGGCAAGAAATTTATGAAAGTAGATATCGATTTAATACAAATAATTCTCATTTATTGTTTATTGTTGTCAATTTTAATTTATTTTTCCATTTAAAGTTTGCGGTCAACCTATTCCGCACGCTGCCGCCATCGTCCAATCCGAACGGCGCTGAATTCGATCCAGAGGAGGATGAGCCCACGCTGGAATCTTCGTGGCCACATCTGCAACTTGTCTACGAGCTGTTTTTGCGTTTCTTGGAGTCACCCGATTTCCAACCAAACATGGCTAAACGTTATATCGACCATCAATTTGTATTACAACTTTTGGATTTATTCGATTCGGAGGATCCACGTGAACGTGATTTCCTAAAGACTGTTTTACATCGCATCTATGGAAAATTTTTGGGCCTGAGAGCATTTATTAGAAAGCAGATTAACAATGTCTTTTACAGGTAAGTGCGCAGAATTCCACTCGTCTTAACTTATTTAACGCTTATCTGTGTATTTAGATTTATTTATGAAACGGAGCATCATAACGGCATAGCCGAGTTATTGGAAATCCTGGGCAGCATTATCAATGGCTTTGCTCTACCGCTCAAAGAGGAGCATAAACAATTTTTACTTAAGGTATTGTTGCCATTGCACAAAGCCAAGAGCCTGTCGGTCTACCATCCGCAACTCACCTACTGCGTTGTGCAGTTCCTTGAGAAGGATCCCAGTTTATCGGAGGCGGTTATCAAGTGAGTCAATTATGATTTTCCCCACTTTCTCTGAATATATGTGCATGGACTTTGTAATTTATGCAATTATTCAATCTGTTATTTGCAGAAGCCTGCTTAAATTTTGGCCGAAGACGCACAGTCCCAAGGAGGTAATGTTCTTAAATGAGCTGGAGGAACTTCTGGACGTCATCGAGCCGGCCGAGTTTCAAAAGGTGATGGTGCCGCTATTCCGCCAGATAGCCAAGTGCGTCTCCTCGCCCCACTTCCAGGTGGCCGAGCGAGCGTTATACTATTGGAACAACGAGTACATTATGTCACTGATAGCGGATAACTCGGCGGTGATACTACCCATCATGTTCCCAGCGCTCAATCGCAACTCAAAAACGCACTGGAACAAGACTATTCATGGCTTGATCTATAATGCGCTCAAGCTGTTCATGGAGATGGATCAGCGACTTTTCGACGAGTGCAGCAAGAACTACAAACAGGAGAAGCAGATGTAAGTAAAAGAAAAGAAAGCTTACCAGATTTAGGTAAAGGGTTATTTGAACCCTCTTGAATGATGGCTTAACTATTGACTTTATCTTTTTAATGTTTCCATTGCAGGGAGCGCGAAAAGCTGTCGCAGCGGGAGGAACTCTGGCAGCAGGTTGAGAGCTTGGCCAAGACCAACCCGGAGTGGACGAAAGCGCGCCGCTTCAATGACTGCCTGCCGGTCAGCGACCGGTCCCTCTACGATCAATATAATGAGAATTGCGATCTAGCCTACGATCAGAGCGGCGAGCAGCAGCAGACACGCCAGCCGCCCCCTCCGCTGCCGCCCCAGAAACAGGCCCTGCAGGAGCCCCGAGAGGTGAGACAGGCACTTGCCACACTAACCACACTAAACAACTACTAATCCGCCACGTGTGATCTACCTGGCGCCTGCCGTGAGCTGTCCCGCTCTGGCTCAACTCTAATTCTAATCGAACGAATGTCTGTTAAAATAATCACACTCATGTCATTTAAAAAATACATATTTGTATATCTTTAACACGTTGTCAATTTATTTATTTCTTATTGGTTACCACTGCACTGTCTGCCAACCCAAGCAATCCATAAACCCATAAACATGACACATTTCTGTCTTTAAATTTGTGTCTAATATGTGTGTGGTCTGCTCTCTTGGTTGAGCTCAGTGGTTTATTCTCATGTTTAAAACCGGGCAAAATCCATAATTATCTAAATAACTATTCACGAATGCACTTAGTTACTGATACTGCATTGTAAACTTTAGCTCATTTGTAATCTTTCATGATAAACATTTCTTTCCTGTAGCATAAGCCTTAATTTTTCCTTCGGACATAATTCGAAATCTTCGGAACTAATAAGTTTTAAAGTGTGGTTGATTTTTGTAGCTTTTAAAAGTATATTTGATTTTAAGGATTTTGAATAGTAATCGTTAAATTTCCTTTCCAAAGATTTTTTAATGTCATTAATTAAATGTAAATATGATGATTTATTGCATTATTATTAAGATATTTCAAGAACAACCGATTCGGTTGGGCGCTCGCATTTTGAAAGTAAGCAGATGAACAAAAAGTATGATAAAAAAAATTGTCCTTAGTCGTTTTCTGTACAATCACCTCTATTGCTGCGTGTGTGCCTCAAACTATGTATCTTGTGCTCTAAAGGCAGTCTAACAAAATAACCCAATGTAGACCTAATTTCTAACAACTGGACAACAGTAGAAACACCAGCCACACACATATACCATACTTGATCTGTATTGCGACTTGGTAACAAAGTACGACTCCGGGGTAACTGATGTACATACATACAAGGACGCCTGTCATGTCCTTGGGATTATTGACCTAACCCTAAGCAACACGACACATTTCGCAATTCCACCAGCACTCGGTACCTTAACGTAACCCGCACCAATGTGTTGCACTGTAATTCCATCATCCGTCGTCCCGTCGTGTGCAGAGATGCACTTGTTAGTTTACGGGTCCTGTGTTTCTATTGCCAACCAACCACCCCCCTTCCGTTCCACACACAGATTCGGGGTGAGCGGAACATGGACAAACCGCTACTGCGCCGGAAGTCGGACCTGCCCTCGGACAGTGGGACCGTGAAGGCGCTCATCGAGCACAAGCGAACCGATGAGTACCTAACCACGCCGCCAGATGGGAACAACTACTAGGTGGTAGCGGATCAAAGCCCAAAGATAATTCACACGAAATACCCAGAACCACACGTAGGCTTTCCACACCATAGGCGAAATACAAAACCCGAAAGAAGATGAAGGATACGATAAGCACAATTAGAACAAACAAAATAATCAATTATTTGAATGCATTTGCATCGCATTTTTGGGGCTTAGTGGGGGCAGCGATTACCACACAACTTCTATATATAAACACATATGAAATACTTATCTATAAAGAGCGAAATGCTTAGTACCAATAAAGATCTGAAATCCCAATCGAGATCAACTATATATATATTTATTTTGATTTGAATGCGAATGAGCTTTTGAGTTTAGCTTACTTTCCCAAACGCATGTCTACGAGGGACAGCTTATTCTCGTTTTGCCTTTGCATGTTTTTAAGGCCACAGATTTACCCAACCGATTGACCGATCAGATATATGTATATGTAATAATCTTTGGTATCCTCTCATTTCAGTGAAAACGTGAACATAGAATTGTACAGTTGAATTTGAAATATCTAACCTAAGGCCTATGTAGGAGTTTACCACCTCTTGATACCCCTCGACTTCTGGCACATACTTCGACATAGCTACATATATGACACTACCTACACACCGTATATATGTTTAACAATACTCTGCAGCTTAAATTCACATTATTATATATGCGATTTAGCTTAGGTATAAGCAGCAGAGCTTGCCTACGTATAAATATTGATATAACTACAAATTGCCCAGGACAGAAACAGATCAAATTTGGTATGTAAGTATGTTTGTATGTTCAAGTGTGTATTTTTGTATGTATTACATATTATATGTATAAAAAATATAAATATGTGTGTGCGAGAACCAGGGTCGGTATTCCTATAGATCGACCGCAAAGGATCTAGGAGTTTTTAAGTGTGATGCCAGACAAGTTCACCCGATGCGCGGGAAGGATAGTGCCAATACGACCACACAGCCCGAGAATATATCTATTTGTAAGCTTCTCTCAATCCCCGAATCATTCACAACAGACTTTAACTGTCCTGGTCCTAGGTACTACTATTTCTACATGTTAATCCATATATATACTATGTGTGTATATGTATATATATTTAATATTGGATCTGTATTCGCCACTCGCTTGGTGGTTCTATAGTCATTATCTCGGGTCCGTTAGACAAGAAAAAATGCAGACAACTATAATCTATATTCTAGGCGCCGAAGCTGGTCGATAGTTTTTGCTACCACTACCAAGTGCTGTAGTGCACGCCAAGAAAACGAAAGGCTTCAGTTTTAGCTATAGATACAAATATATAGAGATGTATTTACATATTTTTGGCATTATAGGTACATACACACAATTACGAGGGAAAGTTGCAGAAAAACAATAATAAAATGGGAAGAATAAGTTGTAGAAAGTCGGATTTTTTCATACAGGAAACGGTGAAAATCGGTACTTTTCATTGCAAGAACTATAAAATATATATTTAAAGTGGAAACAATAAATACAAAATGAGTTATACACCCTTAAAAAAATATATATAAAAATATATGTGCAAATTGTAAATGAAGCATGTAATTTTGTAAAATTATAAATAAAAGTTTATCATGTCGAGAGCGAAGTGACTTTATACAATCAAACACAGAGAGAGACACAGGGAGGGAAATCATTTAAATAAGCTTAAACTTTTCAAAACTGCCTAATTACAAAACTAAATGATTTATAACCGAAAAGATAGAATTCCAACATCGGTTGAAAGTTTGGCATTGTTCGCTGCATGACCAGCAGAACGGGCTGAATCGGTGCTCCTTGGTCTGATCATCCACATCCGTCTTAACCAGTGTGGCCTGGGCCCAAATCGAAGAGTTCAGGCCACGAACCGGCAGATTGATTGCTGATGGGATGTATAAGGGGTTCTCCATTAGCCAATAGCAATTCAACGGGATTGCCCAGTGGTACCTCCTCGCCGCCAACGTGCTCGACCACCGAATGGTAGGAGTAAATGCATGCCTTCAGTTTTGTCCAGCGTGCCGGATCCCTTTGAAAATCGGCTATACCCTCGTCCAGTATTGAGGCCAAGATTTGCAGAATATAGTCGTGAAGTACATCGGAGCAGTACATCTTTTGGAGAAGAGTAAGATGGAAGACCTCGTCCTGCAGCAGGTACCAGGACAAGGGGCTTTACGACTCCCTTACGTGATACACGCCCGGCTTGTCGGTGCGATGCAGAATCTCTTGGACTAGGTGTACCAGCACGAAGCTCATGAATCGTTTGACGTGATTCTACTAAGCAGCAGCGACGAGTGCCGTTCTACGGAGGACACGAACAATGTGCAATATGCACAATGTCCTCGTTGTGGTTGTCGCGCTTCCACTCCATTTTCGTGATATCGGAGAGCTAGTCGAGAAACATTTTAATTAGTAAAAACTCCGTCTTAATACAGATGTCGCAGTCTGGCTGAATGATAACGCTGACCATTGTCTTCAGACGGGTCTTGGCCAGCTCGTTCTCGTCAGCGGACATGCAGCCAGAGCCAGCGCGAATGCAGGACCATTAGTATAGCGCTTTCTTGATTCACGTGCTGTTGGTCTCTGCATCCCATTGGTAGTTCATCTTCAACAGATACTTCTCGGCAGTCTGAAGGACGATCAGAACCCGCTTATGAATCTTTGCGCGCAGCTTTACTATTTAAACAGAGGTGAGAATAATTTGAGTTTCCTAAGAAATGTGCTGCAGCAATTCCACCATAGTTCACGGCTACACATCGGGGCTGATGTTGGGGATTGGCTGGTTCTGGAACGTCATGAACACATCCTCGATGGCGGAGGGCCACTCGTCCAGCATACGGACTATATGCACCGATGGACATGCAAAGGTTGCGGATTACCTTCGGACCTTCTTCAACTCCTCGCGGTTCTTTGGAGGCGCTGCGATCCAGTGCTTTGTCAGCTTCGAACTGAACCTCCTGGCTCTAAGCGGCAAAGGAAAACTGGGTATTGTCAAGCCTGCAGACTGGCCTCCATCTTTAGGAGAAGACCTCATCCTGCAGACAAGGAATCATTTGCCCTATTCTGGTAAACCTTCTTTAATAACTTTTACTTACATCGTCGAAGTCACTGATCCATCTCCATGAACAGCTTAAGCGCATTATAGATCAAGCCACCTGGACGTGAAACAATTGAGCAATTCCATAAATTACAAGGTCCCATACATATATTCGGAGAAAATGGTTAAAATCATAATTTACTCACTTGATAACCGCCTCCGATGAATTGGGACCCTTCGAAAGGAACTGCACAACGCAGTAGGTGAGTTGAATAAATTGAGTGGGAATTCTGCGCTCTTACCTGTATTACATTATTGATTGTTATAAATGCTCTTTGCAGGTCAATTTTGCTTTGTCGCGCATATCCAGGAAGTACATTTCGGAGGTGACAGAGCACTCGACTGAAGTGACCCCGAAGAACCGCGAGCTGAAGCAGGTCCCAAAATAATTTGCAGCCGTCTTTCCATGTCCCTCGATGCATGTACAGTCCATTTGCTGGACGAGTGGCCCTCCGCCATCGAGGATGTGTTCAATACATTCCAGAACCAGCAAGTCCCCAACATCGTCCCCGACGTGTGGCCATGAATTATGCTGGAAGTGCTGCAGCCCATTCCATAGGGGACTGAGATTATTCGCGAGTAAAGCTGCATGCAGATATCGGCAAGCTGGTTCCGATCGTCCTTCAGACCGCCGAGGAGTATCTGTTGATGAAGATGAACCGCCAGTGGGATGCAGAGACCTACAGCAACATGATTAGCGCCGTTAAGTGTGGTGGCACGTGGTTCAAGCGCTACACTAATGGGTCTGCATTCGCGGTGGCGATGGATGAATGTCCGCAGACGAGGATGAGCTGGCCAAATTCTGTCTGAAGACAGTGGCCAGCATTGTAATTCAGCCAGACTGCCACAACTTTCCGAAGACGGCGTTTGTACTAATTCAAATGTTTCTTGACACGCTCCCATCATGAAAATATAGTGGAAGCGCGACAACGACAACGAGGACGTTGCCGTGCATATTACACGTTGTTCGTGTCCTAGAACGGCACTCGTCGCTGCTACTCAGTGGAATCACGTCCAACGATCCAAGAGCTCTTCATCCTAGTAAACCTAGTTCAAGACATTCTGCGCCGACAAGCCTGGCGTATATCCTGTAAAGGAGTCAAAGCCACTTGGCCCTGGCCCTCTGCCGCAGGACGAAGTCTTCAATCGTACTCTTTCAAAGATTTACTGCTTCGAAGCACTGCATGACTATATTCTGCAAGTCCCGACAACCATAGTGGAGGAGGCTATAACCGATTTCCATAGGGATCCGACGCGCTGGACTAAACTGGAGGCATGCATCTAATCCTTCCAATCGGTGGCCGAGTACTTTGGCGGCGAAGAGTCACTTCAGATACCCAACATAATGCGGGTTCTAGCAGAGATTCTATACGGATACCTTTACGTTAAACTTATGGGCACCGCTCTCTTATTGCAATTGGCTGATGGAGAGCCCCTCAGCCCGAGCTGCAGTTATTTACCACGAGAAAATGAATAGACCAAACAACATTTTCAAAAATTTTGAATATTTAGATTTTTTTTTTTTTTTTTTTTGGCAGTAAACTCTTTTAGAAAATTTGATGTTACTCCGAGCAAGACTAAATGAAGTATGAACATTTGTACGTTTCGGCTCATGGATGTCAACTTACGTTTTGAAATTTAAATCTAAGCATACTTTATGAATTCCATTGTTTTGAAATTTTACGTACAATTTCGTAATACATTTTACCATCCCCCAACGTTATTCTTTTCCCATCTTATCCCAGATGTTACAGAATTATAAATTAAAAGATAAGATAAAGATTTTTCAAACCGCTAAACACGTTTTTTTTTCTAAACTTTTTGAATAATCCAAATATAAAAAAGAAAAAACGTTTCATGGAATATTTTTGGTTTTTTTCTTTCAGATACATTTTTTTGAAATATCAATAACACCGCGAGGCTCATTTTTTAAACAATGACATTTATATTTTATTTCTTTTTTTTGAACAAAATGTTCTTTAAAAAATATGTAATTATTATTATCCGACACGAGAAAAACAAATTCAACATATCGTTTTTTTCGCGGTATTAATGGGTATATTTGTATGTCAATGCATATAAAATTACAGATCCAATATAAAATATACATACATATGGTATGCACATATACACGTAAAGTATATTAGTTCAAACTAAACTGTTCAAATATTGTGTTCCTGTTTTCACTGAAATGAGGAATAACAAAAATTATTGCATTTACACATAACAGATCGTGATCATTCCAGAATCAGCACCCATGTGTAGCTGCAGGCCAGATTATCCATACGCTACGCGTGGAGATCAATAAGCGAATTTCGATCGATATTCATACTAATTAAAATGTTTTTCTCCTACATCACCAAAATGGAGTGGAAGCGCGAGACCGTTATATGTATAAGGAAAAATGCAGTAGTACACGGCAAGAAAACAACAAGCTTCAATTTTAGCTATAGACACAAATATATATATATGTATATATATATATATATATCATATAGAGATGTATTTACATATTTTTGGCATTATAGGTACATACACACAATGACGACAGGAAGTTACAGAACAACAATAATAATAAAATGGGAAGGATATGGTTAAGGCGGGAAAGTAATTCGGAGAAAGTCAGATTTTTTCATAAAGGAAACGGTGAAAATCGGTACTTTTCATTGTAAAAACTATACAATATATATTGAAACTGGAAACAATAAATACAAAAGTTATACACCCTTAACAAAAATATTAAAAAATATGTGCAAATTGTAAATAAAGCATGTAATTTTGTAAAATTATAAATAAAAGTTCATCATGACGAGAGTTAAGAAACTTTTTGCAATTACACATAGAAAAAGAAAGAGAGACAAGGAGGGAAATGATTAAACCTAAACTTAAGATTTAGGAACATTTACAAAGCTGCCTAATTACAAAACTAAATACAATTGGAGAAACTATAGCAGAACCCGGAAGAATACAGATGCTGAAGAGTTGGCCGCTTGTCGTGCTACTTAATTCACTGGAACTTCTCGGCGAGTCCTCGCGTCTTAATGGCCATCTCGGATAGATGCTGCTGTAGCAGTCGCTTATTGACCTTTTCCCTGTGTAGTCAAAACAAAAATGAATTAGTAGGTTTTAACAATTTAACACCAAATCGATCCAAGAGGATCGATATACCGATATTTTCTGTCTACTCCACACTCACTTGACTATTAGAGCTGTGTAACGCGCTTTCTCTGCATCCGTAATAAGCTGGGTTGGGAAATTGGGCGTCGCCATCAGAGACTTCATCCAGACAGCCATTTCTGCAGGATACTTCTTGTTCATAGCCAAAAGGATGTCGGCAAACTTGTCCACCTGCGATCGTGGCGTCAGATACCCCACACACATCATGACCGTGTAGAGAGTCTGTTCACCCGTCGCCAGGACGACCTCAGTGATATGGGCATGGTTGCGCGATTGCATTACAAAGTGCGTGAGAAACTGGATGCTATTACGGATGGCACCACTCTCCGGCAGCGTCATGCCCCGCTGAGCGTAGAAGATAAGCCGATCGTATGCCAGCGTCTTGTCCTCCAATGTCTGCGGAATCTTCTTTACGATCTGCGACAGACAGCCAAAAAAGGTCTCCATAGTGTCAGAAATGTTAGAGAAGTTCTGCTCCGGAGTGTTTTCAAAAAGCTTAAAGCTATGCTGGATGAACTCCCTTAACAGCTGTTGCATTAACGGCTTGCAGCCCTCATCCTTGTAGAACATTACAATGGCCTAAGACAAGCATTAAATCTTTTATTAACGCAAACACGTATAACGTAAAATCTTACCGTCTTTGAAATCTCCAGGGTGGGTGCACAGCAGCGTGTCTGGAAACTGGCAACAATAAAAAGACAAAGGTCCTGTAACATCGGTTGAAAGCTGCTCCTTAAATTCATAATAGCATGCTTCATTGCGCTACAGGCAGCCTCTAAGACATCAATCTCCTCCACCCACATCTCCGCTATTCTCCTGAAGATTGGCATTGTTCGCTGCATGACCAGCAGAACCGGCTGGACGATCGGCTGCTCCTTGGTCTGATCATCGTCCACATCCGTGTTAAGGGATGAGAAGAGGGTCGAGATCATATTAAGCCGGAATATGGTGCGAATCCGAGCCGAAGGAGTTTTCTACAAATAATTAATGTGATTAATATAATCGAACAATTGTTATCTTAAAGTTTTTCCTTTTTTTAATTAACATTTATAATTAGTTTGTAAGTTGTAAAGTTGGACTTACTGTCTCCTCTTGGCAAATGGCCTGCAGCTCCTCAAAGCACGGACTGACAATTATGTCCAAGTACCTAGGTATATCCTCGGGCGGCAGCAGGCTCATCAGCTTTCCGATGCTGAACATCAACCGCACCGAGTCGGAGTTTTTCATACGTCCCGTGTTTAGGGAGGCGTGGCAAGCGTTGAGCAGTGGCTCGGCATACGGCTTCATCTGGAGCTGACAATTGCGGCACAGCTCCTTGAGACCCAGTGTGGCCTGAGCCGACATCGAAGAGTTCAGGCCGCGCACCAAGAGATTAATGGCTGATGGGATGTATGTGGGGTTCTCCATCAGCCAATTGCAATACGACCCAACTGTCTCCAGCGCGGTGCCCAGAAGCTTAACGTTAAGCTTTTCGTACGGAATCTCGGCCAGCACCCGCATTAGCCTCGGTATCTGTCGCGACTCCTCGCCGCCAAAGTGCTCGGCCACCGATTGGAAGGAGTAGATGCATGCCTCCAGCTTTGTCCAGTGCGTCGGGTGCGTTTGTAAATCGGCAATAGCCTCGTCCAACATGGCGGCTAAGATTTCCAGAATATAGTCGTGCAGTACATCGTAGCAGTACATCTTTGGGAGAAGAGGAAGATAGAAATTTAAATTTGGAGAAACACATGAAAGGAGTTATTGAGTAAGCTCACAAATGTATCAGATATGTCCTGCCTGTAGCATCGGAAACACTCCAAATCGTCAGAGTTCCACTTGTCGAGGGACTTCTCATCCGGCTGCTCCGATTTCCGCACCAAAATGCTAGTTAGGTGGGCGTACAATGGCTTTATGTACTCCCAGCACTTGAGTTTCTGCTCTTCGACGGGCATGGCGAATACCTCGTCCTGTAGCATGTACCAAAAGGCCAAGGCCATGGTGCTACATGACTCCTCCACGGGATAGATGCCCGGCTTGTCGGTGCAATGCAGAATCTCCTGAACGATGCGGTGTACCAGCACGGAGAGCTCCGGGTCGTTGGACGTGATTCCGCTGAGTAGCAGCAAGGAGTGCCGTTCCACTGAGGACACGAACAACATGTATATGTGCACTATAATGTCCTCATTGTCATTGTCGCGCTTCCACTCCATTTTCGTGATGTCGGAGAGCGAGTCGAGAAACATTTTAATTAGTACAAACGCCGTCTTCGGATAGTTGTGGCAGTCCGGCTGAATGATGATGCTGACCATTGTCTTCAGACAGGACTCGGCCACCTCGTTCTCGTCAGCGGACATGCAGCCATCGCCAGCGCGAATGCACGGCCAGTAGCACTTGTGCACCACTTCTAGCAGAACGGCTGTGATGCTTACGCATCCCTCAATAGAATACCCAATGTTTCTGTGGAAGGTCCAGATTTAATTAATAATAGAGTAATACAATATACGCTAAGCGCTTACTTAATCCACGTGCCGACGCACTTTACGGCCCTGTTCATGTTGCTGTAAGTCTCCGCATCCCACTGGCGGTTCATCTTTAACTTCAAATACTCCTCGGCGGTCTGAAGGACAATTGGAACCCGCTTACCGATCTCAGCACGCAGCGTTACCCGCTTAACAGAGGTGTGAATAATCTGAGCCTCCTCCGGAATGGCCTGCAGCACCTCTAGCATAATCCACAGCTGCACATCGGGGCTGATATTGGGGATTTGCTGGTTCTGGAACGTATTGATAACCTCCTCGATGGCACAGGGCCACTCGTCCAGCATATGGACGATATAGGCACCGAGGGAGATGCACAGCCGGTTGAGGACGATCTTTGGGCCTCCGGCGAACCGCACGATCGTCTCGAGGATCTTCTGCTTCAGCTCCTCTCGGTTCTCTGGCGGCACCTCATTCCAGTGCTTCATCAGCTTCGAATGCAGGGTAATGGCGCCAAAGAACTGAACCTCCTGGCTCTGCGCGGCAAAGACGGAAATTTGGAAGTGAATCGTGTGGTTGTAGGGGGCACGGGGTGGTGCATGGTGAGGAGGAATGCAAGAGGTGGTGCGTGCGTGGGTGCAAGGGTATACATATTGAGTTAATTGATGCATTGATGCGCAGGTCCTGCGAGGTACTCACCTTGCCAAGCTGCATCAGCTGCCAGCAAAATTGCCAGGCCTGCGGACTCGTCTCGGCATCTGTGAGCCACTCGTGGGTGATCGCCTGGTCCTGTGAGTTGGAGCGGTAGAAGGCCACGACAGCCTCCTCCAGACGCACAATGTCTATGGGTTCCATGCCGATGGCGTCTGCCAACTGCCAGCGTCTTTCCATATATTCTCTCCACTCAGGTAATTTTTCCTTTTCTTTGCACGGCGGCCAGGTGAAAACAACTTGCGATTGAAGACTATCGAAACTATCGAATACTTTGTAAACTATCGATTACCCTTAGCTGGCGGGCACACTGCCACAAATGGATGGATGATTTTAATATAAAATTTATTTAACAAAAGTAACTTATTTTTCGGAACATATGCTCTCTAACTTATATAAGTATATAACCCATTTACAGACATAAACTTGTATACTTAACTTCTGTATTCCATATTTTAAGCCATTTTATTATATTAAACTAGTTTATACACATTGAAAACTGATTTTTCATACCCTGTTCATAAAGTATAATACTTGCATAATTTATGAAAGAAGCTTCATAAAAATAAATAACATAATAAATAAATAAACGTTTAAAAATAATCAACTGTAAAAGTGTAGCTGAAATAGATTGAACTCAGAGATTGCGGTCAAACTCAAAATTGAGCCTCCAAAAACAGTACTTAAGCTTTGAGCACTGTCCAAGGATCAGTGTTCGGCTCTCTCCGTCGATGTACAGATCAATTTCCTCGTTTTCGCACAGTGACGATACTACCTTTTGCTCAAAATCGTTGCTGGCAGGATCAAGAATACTCCGTCCAACCATGCTCCATTTGTCTGTGACGAGTCCGCTGTTCTGCTTTTCCAGGAGATCGAAAATTGAACGCATTGGCTTATTGGCTATCATAAAAGGCAGGACAAAGGAGCACCGAACCAGCCCAAAGAACTTGGGATAAGACAGGCACGAATGTGGGGGACAAACGCCAGCTACAGCACTGGTGACCCAGTCAGCAGTTTTGTAGTCCTCGCAACCAATGAGGAGATTGGAGTTTAATTTCGTCATGGTGGTTCTCTCACTGAACTTTAGGTGATTCCCATCACAGTTCTCAAAAAGCGAGAAAAAGTGCAGCAACAGCGCCTTGATATCAACACTTTCGGCTTTTGGATCCTCGTTGCTAATGACAAGGGCATACTCTATGTTCTCTGGCATCGTTAAAGGGTACGGAGGGCGATCGACCGGCTTGTCACAGCCAACCTCTTTCCTAACCTGAGACTTCAACGGCTTTGTAATTGTGCCGACGTTATCGTCATCAGATGAATCCTCCGTGTCGGTATCTGATTGTTTATAATTTTTGACGCTAGTTGATATCTTGGAACCCGAAATGGTATCAATCCTGCCATCCAGGTTCAGCGCTTCTGTTTTACCTTCCTTAGCGGTCAACGTAAAGGTGGAAGTTAGATGTTCAATAGAAGGGGAAATCCGTTGTCTGGAAACATGTTGAGAAAGACCGATATTATTATTTTAAAGACTGAATTGAGGCTACCAATATACCTCTTTGTAAGGGCTTCATCAACATCTGCTACCCGGCGTCTCTTGTGCTCTGGAGAACTCGATCCCGTTGAAGCCGATTCAAAGCTCGTGTTACTTCTGGCAGAGCTGGAACTAGTAGAGTCCCCGGAGTCCGAGAGCTCACAGAACTGGGGCAGTCGGTCGATGGGCAACTTCCTGGCATCTTCGGGCTGGAGAAAGAACTGTCTTTGGGCGTCGACTTCGGAGGGGGAGTAGAATTGCAAAAAGCAAACGAATGTCTGTGCATGGAAAAGCGAAATGGCCGATCCATTGACGTTTTCAGTCCCATCGCCATAGTCCTGACTCCGCAACAAGGTAGTCAGTCGGTCGTCGTTGCCAAGAGTTTTGGCCAGACTGTGGATTTCCTGACGATCGACTGGGACTCCAACTAGAGTTTCCAATTGGACCTTCAGGTCATACATGGTGGCTCCGTCTTCAATTTCGAATATGTGTGGTTTCTGAGGAGCAGAAGTGACTATTATACAGTTGTTGTGCCCAACAAATTACATACATATATTGTGTAGGTTATGGGAATCGCTAGCAAAATTGCTGTACCGCCAAAACTTGCCTACTAATTATCTAAAGCTTACCTTCGCATTCTCCTCAGATTCCAATTTAATCTTAACAAACATAACTAAATGTTTCTATTTCTATTCGCACAGCTAAAAACCGAAGGTTTGTTTTATTATAAATGCGTTTTCAGACGGGAGAAGAAAAGTAATTTAAAACAGTAATCCTGTCCTTCTTATTCCATAATTTGTCTTCCCCTTTTTCTTTGGCTATCGGGTTATCGGACTATCGCCATAAAAGTACAATTTTATAGAAACTATCAGCTGTTTTAAGTTTGCCCAGCGTTTTGATATTTTTGTGATGCTGCACCTATTTTTATTAGTTTTGGAGTTTTATTTCAAACAATAACCTTTCGGCAATGGGTGATTCGCGTGTCTTGGTCGTCGACAATGGGTCCTACGAATGCCGTGTGGGCTGGAGCGACTGTAAGGAACCTGAGCTGCGATTCCGCAATGTGCTGACCAAGCCGCGAAAGGATCGCAAAAAGGAAGCCATCGGCTCCTCCGAGGGTGCCGGCAGCACGTCGGCGGCCGTTGAGGCACCCGCCGAAATCCAGGTGGGAAACGACATCACCAACATCGAGGCGGTGCGCGCCCATTTGAAGTCACCCTTTGAGCGAAACGTGATAACCAACTGGAACCACCAGGAGCAGATATTCGACTACATCTTCACAAAAATGGGCTTCGAGGGCCAAGAGAACATCAATCATCCGATTGTACTGACCGAGGCCCTGGCAAATCCCAACTTCTGTCGCCAGCAAATGAACGAGCTGCTATTTGAGTGTTACGGCATTCCTGCAGTGTCCTACGGCATAGATGCTCTGTACAGCTGGGATTACTATCAGCAGAGCCGCAGGAGGGTACTTTTCTCGCCTTTTAAGACCTTTCGAAATGAATAATTAATTTTTTTTCTATTAGGTTTCTGATGCCCTGATCATTTCCTTCGGCTATAGCACCACTCATGTGATTCCCGTGCTAGAGGGCAAAATTCAGCTGGAACATGTGCGGCGTCTAAATGTTGGTGGCTATCACATCATCACATACCTTTTCCGGCTCATGCAAATGAAGTACCCTGTGCATTTGACTGCCATCACCATCAGCAGGATGGAGAAGTTGGTGCATGAGCATTGCCACATAGCCGTGGATTACAGAGAGGAGCTGGTGAAGTGGGCTCAGTTGGACTACTACGAGGAGCACATCATGAAGATTCAACTGCCCTACAATGCCGTTGCCGCCACAAATGCCATGCTCACCGCCGAACAGAAGCAAGAGAAGCGCCGTGAGCTGGCACTCCGTCTCCTGGAGATCAAAAACCGCCGGGAACGTGAAAAGTTGCGCGAGGATGAGCAGCAGTTGTTTGTGTACAATAAGCTACGGCAACTGTATGAGCAGCAGAAATTGCAAAAGTTCCAACGGGCCCTGGAGCAGCAGCAGATCGGGTCTTTAGAGGAACTGGATTCCCTCATCGCCACTATCAACTCTCGAATTAAACGAGCACAGGACCGGGCTCAGAGTGCTCCTCGGCCTAGCAAGCAACAGGACAAGCTGGACAAAATGCCCAAGCCCCCAGAGGGAGTCTCGCAGGCCGATTGGCTGGCAGATATCCATGGTAAGCGGGAAAAACTGCTCCGACGCAAGCAAGCCCGCCAGCAGCAGCGATCGGAGCAAGCCAAACGGCACACGCACGCTGCCCAGGAACGGATGCGGATCATCTCGTCGTTGGCGAAAAGCGATAAGCGACGCAAGGCCAATGGCGAGGAGGAGGACGACGGCTTTGGTATGAACGATAACGACTGGGACGTCTACAAGCGGATCAATCGGTACAATGACGACAGCGACTCGGATGCAGACAACGAACAGCTGCTGGAGTTCGAAAAGATCCTCAACCACTACGATGCCAACTTCGACGATGGCAGCTCTAATGTCCAAGCCCAGAGCGCTGCTGAAAACTACCAACTGCACTTTGGAGTGGAGGACATCCGCGTGCCGGAGATTTTGTTCCAGCCAAGTATGATTGGCTGCTCGGAGGCGGGGCTCGCCGAACTAATAGCCTTTGTCCTAAAGCTCTTTCCCGCTGACGAGCAGCAGCGCATGGTGGACCATGTCTACTTGACTGGTGGCTGTGGCCAGTTCAGGGGATTGAAGGAACGACTGGCTAAGGAGCTGATGGAAATGCGACCGTTCCAGTCAAAGTTCGCCATCTACGAGTCGGATAACCACACTCTAAGCGCTTGGTTGGGAGCTTGTGTTCAGGCCGAGGATCCTAGCTTTGGGCAGACGCTTACTACGCGCCAGGATTACCAGGAAAACGGCAGCGAGTTTTTCCGCGAGCACAAAGCCAGCAATCTTTTTTATCCTACACCAAAAGATTAACATATTTGTATTTAAAGTCACCGAAAAATAAAGACAGACTTAAGTTAGATTTTAGAATAACAGCTCCGTGATGTCGTTGCCAAAGAGCAGGTTCCAGGACTTGGGCACCGTAAGCTTGAAGCTACTGTCGCCTCCACTGCCGCTGCGCAGTTGCAGGAAATCCTCACACAGTTCGTTTAGCTCTTTGACTATGAGGGAAGCATCAGTCGAATTGTCGCCCTCAAGGAGATAGCGGAAGAGCAGCATCACGGCCACCTTTTTCTCGTCAAAGGCCTTGTAAAGCTGCAGAGCATTGCCGCCGCCGTAAATAGCCTCCCCAGTGTGCTCCTTCCACTTGATCAGCTCTGCATTTCCCAGTTGGGCAGCATGGATCTCCTTAAAGTTGTCGCTAGCGCGATATGCCCACGGCGATTCCTCAATCACCCGTCGTTCGAAGCCGAAGCTTCCGCTGAGTATGACCACCCGGCGGGCGCCCTTGAGCAGGTCCACCAACTCCTGCTGAAAGCTCCCGGTGTGGCGAGCGATCCATGGCGCCCGGAATTGCACCACCAGCAGCTTGTCCTCGGCGCCTTCATACAGTTCGCAAGACGAGACCTTTTCGTTGGGCTCGTGCTGGTAGGCTGACGGTCCATAGACCGGGATCAGAGCGGGATGGGTAAGAGATCCGATGCGCCGCAGTTTCTTGGAGGCGATCAAAAGGTCGCAGGCCAGCTGCGCCGCATTGCCCACACAGATACTCGGGATGATCACTGTGTGCTCGGTCAGATCCAGAGAGGGTCGTTTTTCCTTGAGAAACAGCATTTTTGTGGAAAAGAAATTGTTGTTCCGAAATGAGAAGTCAAAAATATGAAATAGAGGTGGTGAAAGATCGATGACAATGGCAATCGGTAACATTGATGTTTGTTTGCTTGAGGCATTATCGATGTTATTCCATCTCCAGCATTTACCGCGCTGACTGAATGCAATAAAAAATCGTTTAAAAAAATATTTTTTTACACAATCACCGCCTTAAAATATATAACAAGCTCCATCTGTAAGCTTCTGGATATTCTTAAAAATATATACGTATATTATATTATCATAAATAGCTAACAGAGAAAACAGAATTCAACAGAGGATTGACCCAACGACAACAACCTCCTATCTATGACCTTAGCTCAGTTTTCGTCGTCCTCTGACGAGGAGACTTCCTGATTATTTTCTTCCTCAGCGATACGCGCTCGCACAATTTCCTGGACTTTCAGATCCGGGACAAGGTGACCTGGCTGGATGTATTTTTTGTTGGCACATCCCAGGACTGGACAGCGAATGCCTATGTTATCCTTTATAACTGCGTACACCGAATCGCGATCGTACAGATGACGGCAATTCGTGTTGCGCACGGGATTGCGCATCAGAGCCTTGGACCAGGGGTCGTACATCGAAAATATTTCGCCGCCGGCTTCCAAGTCGTCTTCGACGATGAGGTCGTCGTCGCCATCACCACTCGCTCCTCCAATGGCATCATCGGCCGTGGTCAATGTTTCCTTCAAGGTCTTCTTAAAATTTTTGTACTCAGTTGTGTTCTTGACGTTCGTGGTCTTCTTCTCGGTGGCCTCCTGCCGCTTAGGCCAGTTCCTCTCGAGCTCCTCAATGGTAGAGCTCTCGTTGGCGCACTGCCGCAGTTCCTGATCCAAGGCCTTGTGTTTGCTCTTCAATCCGATTAGAAGCTCGGCGTCCGCCACGCGTCGCCGGGATCTGTCCTCCATAATTTTTGCGTATTCGCCATCGACATCAACCTCGGATACAACTGTTGGATGTTAAAGTTTTTGCTGGAACGTCTAATGGGATATTCGGTTCAGAGACGCGCTCACCTGCCGCCATTTCCATTAGAAACTTTGTGTTTTCCAAAAGCGTGTTGAGAGCGGAATCCACATGACTATTAAAGTCCATTTTTAAAAGAAATTGTTTTGTATTTCTCAAGATTTCTTCAATCACACGAATTAAGAGCGCCGCAAATTGATTCGATAGGCAGGCCGAGCTAGAGGTGGCCGACAAGAAGCCAACATATCGATGTATCGACTTTCAAAACATCGATGGTATCGCAGCAACATCGCTGTTTGTGCATCTCTAGTTTGTGTTTTTTGCAAATGTTTTCCGGCGAATGCCTCAAAAAATGTCAAATTCGGTGAATATATCGGTGGAAACAACCTGCGAGAACCAGATTCGTGAGATTGGCTACGATGGCACGGAGCTGTACCAGCCGTAAGTGCGTATAGTTTAGTCCTGGCATTGTTTTCAACAAGTTGTTGGGTTTGGTTTCAGGCCGCCTACTTTGTCCGAGAGCCTGGCGAAATGTGCGGCACGCATCGACTTCAGCAAGACGTCGCTGGACGACCTGAAGAAGGAGGAGAAGTCGGCTGCAGCAGCGGCCGCCGATGAGGATAACAAGGACGCCACGCAGTTTCAGGAGAGCCTCTGGCCATGGGACGCTGTGCGCAACAAGCTGAAGGATGCCTATACCGAGATTTGTGTGCTGTCCGACGTGATCTCTATAGCTAAGGACAAGCGCTACTTGGTGCTGGATCCTTTGCTGGAGGAGGGCGACGACACCAAGCCGATCGTACAGGTGTACAGCCGAAAAAAGGCGATCTCACAGGCGGCTCAGGTGCTGCTCGGAGGAGCGGAGCGCCTGAGGAATGCCCACAGCGAGCAGCGCAGTCGCAACGTATCCGACTTCCACATCGAACTTCTTCGCCTCCGTCAGAACTGGCGCCTGAAAAAGGTATCAAACGCGATTATCGGGGACCTGAGCTACCGCACCGCCGGCTCTAAGTTCGGGATGAGCGGCACCTTTGAGGTGACCAAGGCGGAAGAGGCCTCAGACGACGACACTGTCAACACTTCCAGCAGTAGCACCAGCACATCGGGCAATAACGGAATGCAGCTAAAGGCCAGCTCCGCGTTGCGAGTGATTGTGCCTGCTGAGCTACAGGGCGTGGCCTACATCAAGGTGATTACGCAGAAGGATCAAGAAGACTTGTGTACGGCCCAAGTGAACCTGATGGGCCACGGTCCGAACATAACTGCTCAGGTAGGAGTTTGGCAGAAAACGCTGGAATTTGCCCAAAACGTGCTCTTCTGCAAGGAACTATTCGCTCAGTTAGCCCGCGAAGCCATCCAACTCCAGGCTCCGATACCTCATGTGGTCATAGGAAACCAGATTCGTGCCACCCTGCTGCCTAATATACAGCTGATTATCTCCCTGTGCCACTCAACAACATTTGATTCCAGCCTCCCGGCGCCCATCAACGACCACGACCACGTGCTGGAGCACTCGCTGCACCAGTTACTGCGCGAGGTGCACTACAAGAATTCGCATCATCCGTTCCCGCACCCTGCCAGTGCTCCATTGGGGCCAACGAAGAAACGTATGTTGGCGGGTCCCATGGCTGCGGACCGAGAGACACTATTGGATATGACCAAATCACAGACCATTCTTGAGCAGATCATAGCACAGGCGCAACACATATTTATGCGCAAGCGAACGCAGTACGTGCTGGATACGCTGGCCAGAGATGTGAAAGACCCTCAGATAGTATCGCATTGGAACGCAATGAACAGCCCCACCATGTCGTGCGTAAAAATTAACATTGTGACGCATGGATACGATGCCATTGGACGCACCTCGCTGGTGATCCACGTCAAGGAGCGGTCACTGAAGTGCATCTGCCGCGACGGACGCGTGATGCGACTATCCTACGAACCACAGGAGCTGCGCGACCTGATTCTCTGCCAGATCAACTCACATCAGATCTCATGCCTCATCAGTTTGGCCCGCTGCATGGCCTGGACGGTGCTCTCGAACAGTAATCACCTGGGCATTGGAAAGGTTGAGCCTCTGGGCAACGCCAGTTCCTGCCTGCTGGCCTCGCCCAATAGTGATCGAATGATTGCCGTACAGATTCGCTGCGATCCCCAGATAGATGTTAAGGTCTACATAGCGAGAAGTCCACGCCAGGACTTCTTCCCCAGTCCCTTGGTACCCGAGAAACTCTGGGAGAATCTAGGTGGCAATTTCAAAGAAGTGCGTATTTGGCATTGGGAAACCTTAAACTAAAAGCGAACATATTGATAATGTCACATGATTTTTTTTATCTTCCAGGTGAGATTCGACAAAATTGAAGGCAAGAGTTTTCTCAACAAAATGGAATTTCTAATGGCCTCACTGACGAGTAACTCGGCCTAAAACCGAACATCCTCCCACATCCACTAGTTTATACATAAATCGAATTAAAACTCGTATGTTAAGGATTATTTAAAGTAAAAAGAGTTGTAACTAGATATTCATATTTTTTAAAAATCATATGAGTTCAGTGCATCAAACTGTAGCTGACGTTATTTTTCCACAGGCGTGGCTGATAATTGTGAGATTCCGGGGACATATTCCGTTGCTGCATGATGGTGAAGGTGTCTTCCAGGCTGACCACATTAGCTCGATGGGTGCTCTGTAAGGACACAATTGGCGATATTCCAGGATCCAGATAACAGATTACATATTCCCAGGACTCCTCGACTCACCCAGCGTTCCAGATCACAAAAGCTGATGTTGTAGTTCTGTCCACGTGGCTGAAGTGTCATCACCTCCATCTGATCCCCAGGATGGCCAGGCGCCAGGCGCAGATATAGTCCTCGATTGGTAGAGAACAATACGGGGACTCGCTTGGCCGGCGCAGATCCTGCTCCCGTTCCGGCACCGGGAATCTGTCTGTAGGTCGGGCAATGGTTCTGCGTTGAAATTGCTTCCTCCGACGGCTGTCCGTCGCTTGAGACACCTACAACTGTCCGCATCAGTCCCATGCAAGTGTGGAAACAGGACGCCACCTTGTCGCATTTACGAGAATTATCGCCCTACACTGTATCCTGATGACTCCAACGGACCACGTACGCAGCTCGATGTTGGCCATGCATTTTCCTCCCTATTTCATCTATCGATTTTGTGCAGCGCCCGAACAGAACGTCAACAGGGTCCGAGTGTCCAGCGGGTGTGTAATTAGTTCCCCAATTTGTATGGGCCACAATCGAACGGCCGGTTGCCACAACAACAACACAAAATGTCGTTCCCTCTTCCATTCCCTGCACTAACGCTCTGCAATATCCATTCACTGACCATTTGCGTGTGCTGAGCCAATTGTGCTGACGCCAGATAGCCGGGCTGCTACCACATGCGTTGGCTGCCACCAAATTGTTCAATTAATGCCAACAGAAACAGAAATCTTTTCAATGCATGCCTTCAGTATCAGATGGTGCTGCGATTACTGAGTACAAAACTATTATCTGTCAGATATAAGTTAGCTTGAACACAATTAAGCTTGATTAAGAAATAATATTTGTATCTATTTGTGCTCATTAGTACGATAGGGAAAATATATAATACCGGATTTGAAAGTAGAATATGAAGATCATACAAAATACAAATATTCTCTTTACTTTTTACAAATATTGTTTTAAAACTTTATTTCATTTTATATTATATTTATATTGTGTTTTTTTGTTTGTGTTGTGTACTTGTAAATTGTATAATTAACACTAAAATACTTATTTAAACATTATTTTCATATTCAATCGATTTTTTCGCATTCTATTCTTGTTCTTTTTTTCGATTTTTCTCCATTTTACTTTTGCAATTTTTTTGTTTTTGTTATTTGTTGGGTTTGGGCGATGTACATATACTTTTTTGTTTACTTAATTCCGCTCCATCCATAATTGTTGGATTTTGTTGTGGTTTATATATATGTATTTAGATCCAGCAATTGAAACGCTCCAACCTTAAGCGTTAGTAAATAAATTTATCTTAGTTACTACTTAAGTTTTTCGCATGTCGCAGAATCATCGATAATGCGGCCCCCTTTCATACTATAATTTAGATTTAATTCATGCCGCACGCATGCACATACTATAATTTTCTCCGCTTGCTCATACATATTTTAAATTCCGACACATTAAACATATACAATATTTAAAATAGATATTTGTTACGATTACTTTATCAATTGATTTGTGGTGTGTGTGTGTGTGTTAATGTTCGTGTGTTTGCTATAAAGAAATTTCATTCGTTTCTTGTTAGGTATATATTCTCCGTTTTGATTTGTTTATGTTGCTGGGACTTAATAATTAGCTTCGAATCTAATGCTACTGTACGGGCTCCATCGTCCACGAATGCAATATGTGCTGCATCATCGCCGTTAAAAGGATGGCAAGCACAGACATGTACAAGATAATATATGTATGTTGTGTGTACTTTATAGACTTCTGTTTGTACAGCATTCGTGTTAGCTTAAGTGTGATATTTTGAAGTAAACTTTTCTTTAGGTTAGGTTTCTACATTTTGCCGTTGCCTTGCTGCCGTTATTTTACGAAATATATATAAATATACTATATATGCATATTAAACAGCTAAATCTTATAGTTATGCGCGTAGCTTTCTTGCAATAAATTAGTGCATACAATAGGCTACAATCTGTATCTGCTTCCGTTTCGGGTTCTGTCTATATATATAATGTTTACATACAAATATGTAGCGTTCTATATAATTTTCTTTCGCTGTCCCTACCAATGCACACACACGATGCCGTGAGGAAATCGAAACGAGTGCAAACTGTGGGGAAATTATCGTACAGATCGTATCTCATACAAAATGGTATTGCTCGCCGTTGGAAGGAACTTAAAAAACGATTTTTTCCATTTTAGTTCGTTTGGTTAAAATATAAATACATGAGAGAAATAATAAGACACAAAACAATACAACAAATTCAAACTTCAGGCAAACAAAAACAAACAAACACAGAAACAGGGAGACAGACAGTGACAAGTTTACAATTTGTACAATAAGAATTAGGAGGAATATAATCTGAGGGACAAGCGTAGGCATACGGGCCAGCAGTTCGAGAAGAGTGCATGTGAGTTAGTTACAGACTATCCATATAGTACATGTCCAATAATGCTAACTATATACTCAACTAGGTATTATCATTATAAATATATATCTTTCATATTATGCTTGATTCTTTTCTCTGGCGCCTTGCTCAACATAAAAAAAGTGATTCGCGATTATGATTTCCTTTGTTTTTTTTCCTTTTCGATATAAGCGAGATATAGATGACTGATTGGATTGACTTGGAGGAGGGGTATGAGTCGGGTTTGGTGTAAGGTTACGCAGTGATCCGTTGTAACAACTAAACTAAACAGAGGACTCACTTAACTAGTTGCGTACATGTTTAACATTACTTTAAGTATATATTTGCTTGCTCATTAAGATTACTGCTGTTGCTGTTGCCTTTACTGCTTGGATTTGCATCCTGTACTATTTAATATCTTGCTGATCTTTCGTTCTGCCAGCACCGCCACTGCCTCACATCGTCTTTATCTTTCTTGTTGGTTGAACTTTTGACCGAAAACTTAAGTTAAGCATAGAATACAACATACAAAACGAACTTATCCAAAAATCAACAGTTGGAAAGCAAGGCCGATCAAAGACAGTGGCAGTGGCAAACGCCCGTTTGGATCCTTTTACATTTTACATTTTACAAATTGTTGCTTGCTTTTGTCGCTTCAGTTTAGTCTATTATATTTAAGGGATTTTTGTTATGTTCTCGCTTTTGTTTTTGATTCGCTTTTTCTCTATTTCTCATACATGCGTTAAATGTTAATTACTTTATGCTTATGTATCAAGGATTTCTACTACCGCGTTTTATTTGCTGTGTTGCTGTGTGTGTTGTCGCCTTCAGAAATTGTTGCCGCCATTGCTGAGCAGGTTAGAGGCGGCGGCCCCCAGAGCAGCAGCCGCTATGGAGGCGGCTGCCGAGGAGCTGCCGGCCGACCCATTGGACGCCGCAGCTGCCACTACAGCCGCCACAGCGGCGGCCACTGTGTTGAGATGCTGCTGCTGTTGCTGATGATGTTGTTATGGCATGAAGTAGTCCGGATGATCTGTGTCTTTCTCGAACCGCTTGGCTTCCTCGTGCATGCTTTCCTTGATCTTTAAAATGGCCGCCGATTCGGTCTGATCGTTCTCGCCTGGTCCTCCGAATCCGCCCAGATTATAGTCGCCCATACCGCTGCCGGAGTCTTCGCGGGGCGTCCCAGGTCCGCCGTTAGCCGGCGAGTTTTTCATGCCGTCCAGGCCAGTGCCGTCTGGTCCACCGCCGCCATTAAGTACAGGGCCCATCGAGTTGGGTCCGCCACCCATCGGTCCCATGCCTCCTGGTCCGCCTCCACCGCCGCCGCCATCCGGTCCGCCACCCATCGGGAATTCAGGCTTCATCAGGGCGTACATACTGTCACCGGGTCCTCCCACAGGTCCGCCTTGCGTGTTATCCTGCGGCGACGGCATGATGGGCGTTCCAGGGCCAGGCGGTCCATTTGAACCGGGACCTGGTCCGTAGTTTCCTGGCGACGATGACGAATAGGCATTCAATGGCGCCGAAGCATTCGGCTGCCATTGCGGCGGTCGGCCGCCCGCTCCACCCATGCCCATGGGTGGCATTCCACCTGGCCCAGGGGCTGGTCCGCGCATCCCTCCAGGTCCGCCGTAGCCCATTGGTCCCATGCCGCCAGGACCGCGTGGTGGATTCATACGCGGATTCATCGGTCCCATCCCGCCTCCGGGCCGAGTGGGGTCCATACTGTTGGGCATCATCGGCTGACCGGGCGGGCCGTTGAACTCGTTACCCATGCCCTGCATACGCACGCCGGGACGCGGTCCACCCGGATATCGGGGTCCGCCCATGAACGGCGGCTGGCCGGGCATCATCTGAGAGGGCGGCGGCTGAGGACTGGAGGCGTGCGTAGGCGGCGAAGGCCGCATGGTCGAATTGGGGAAGAAATTGGGCCCCATCGGTCCGCCAGGACCCATTGGACCTCCATCGCCACCGGGCGGCATCTGGCCAAGTGGACTTGGTGCCGGTCCACCAGCATTGTGCGGGCCGCCAGGTCCGATGCCATTTACTCCATAGCCGGAGCTAACGAATCCGTAGTCGTGGAAGGCCTTGGCCTCAGAGCTGTGGTCGCACTGGTCACGGCGCTCTGGCGCCGCACAGTATAAATCCCAGAAGACACACCACCAAGTGTGCAGGAATCCCGGTGGCTCTCCAAGCGTTATGTTCTTCTCCCACCGGATCTCCGAGAGGAATGTCTGTGCCGCCTTCTGGGCGCCGACATGAAGCAGATATTCGTACACGTACAGAGCCAGCTTTTCGCGGGCCTGGGCATCCGATGGCACCGCTGATGTCTTGGACTTGCCGTACATTTTGCTGTGGCTTGTGATGTTGTTAATATTGTTATTGGTGAAGCTGAAGCTGGAGCTACTGCTACTGGTATTGTTATTGCTGGGGCAAGGTGGTCTCGGTTCGGTTCGGTTTTCTCTCCTCTTTGCGCTTGTAGTTCGCTTTTCGTCTACCAACTTCCACCTTATTTAAATTTATACTTTTATGTACTTTTCGAGGCTCTTGCTGTTTCCTCTTCGGCTGCTTCTACTGCTTCTTTTGCTGCTTCTTCTTCTTCTTCAGCGGCTGCTGCTGCGCTGCTACTGCTGCCGATGTTGTTGTTTTTTAATTGGCCGCGCTTTGGGCTCACGCAGCCGTTCTCCGCCGCTCTATTACTTCCACCATTTTAATAAAATTGTTTTTACTGTGGAGCGAATGCAGATTAAACACACACTCTGTGCTTTTACTTTTTGGATTTTTACAATATAAACTTTTTAGCGCGCTCTCTGCGGTGTTTCGCTACTTCTTCGTTTTACCGTTTATTTTTTTTCAGGTATTTTTTCTGCCTGATTGTTGCTGCTTCTTCTTGCACAACCACTAAAAACAGAAAAAAGCAGAGGGAGAGAAAGAGAGCATGAGTGAGAGAGGGCAAAGTGAGCGACTTTGTGTGTATGTATGTGTGTTGCAAATTTTCGTTTGCCTGTGTTGCGTACGAGAGTGTTGATCTGTGTGTGTGTGCGAGTGTACTTGCGTGAGTGCGAGAGAGGGAGCGCGCGCATTGTCGACAAAACGGCACAAGTGCCACACTAACCGTCAAAAGTTTTGGCCCCAAAACTTGACAACTTTTCGCGAAATTGGGTTTCGTAGACTATCTATAAAATAACTTGTTAGACTTTAATTTGAGGTAATAGAATAAGTTGAAATAAAAATAAAAAATATTACCCTAATAGCAATCACTAGAATTGTTGTTAAAACATATTAATATTTCAATTCAACTTGATATACAAATTTGTATTCAACAAAATCGATAAAGTAAGTAGCAATCTTAAATGTTGTTGCAGAGTTAATGCAGTCTGTCCCCAAAATTTACAACTATTCCAATTTATGATGTCTACTTGTAAATTTGAAAATTCCCCGATTTAAGATCCCTTATTTTGGAGACTTTAATACGATCGCAAACTTATTGGCTTGACTTTGGTGCTTCGCCCGTTCCGCCAGGTGAGTGAGTGATGCTCCCTGGCCTCTCGGCCAGGTCGCTTGTAGGTAGCAAAAGGCCAATGGGCAGGGCAGCCAAATGGCTGGTTGGAAACGAAATTCGTCTCCAGAATTCACGCCGATGCCCGGATACTGCCGGCACTGTGTGGGGATTGGGATTGGGGGATTGACGGCGAGTTGGCGCGGGAGTGAGCTGTCACTCGGAGAGACAGGGCGCGTGGCGATAAGGCCAATTGGCTCGGCGGACAGGTGCATCCGTTACTAGGCACTATCGAATATCTAATGGGACGGAAAACTGTACAAAACTCGGCCGATTTGAATACGGCAGTCCCGTCTCTCTGTGAGTCTCAAAAATGTACACAGAGAGCGAGGCTATATCAGCTGTTATCATTTTACCCAGATATAAGAAAGCAGACGGTGTTATTGGGTGCCTATTATGAAACGAGCGATGGAGAACTGTCTCATCGCGATCGATTCCCAGTTGCCAGTTCCCACCTCTGAGGGCTCCAAGTTCCAAGGGTTCTGGCACCGACGATCAAATACCGGTCGGTGTCGGTTTTGCTCCATCACTCTCTTTATCGCTTCCGACGCTGCCCCCAAAACGGCACGGGCAAAAAAAAAAACAAAAATGAGAAAAATCTACATTACTGCCGATATTTCTCCATTGTTGTTGTCTAGCTGAAGACGTCATCAAATTCGGTACGCGGGTTTTCTCTCGCACGTTCTACTTTTTGCCACACACACTCGGGCGTACACAGATGGCTATTTGTTGTTATTGCTGCTGTCGCTGTTGCATACGCACCTTTTACTGTTTGTCGCCCTAATACTTTGAATACTATTATTATTTGGCCGAGCCGAGTGTCGTGGTGCTGATTGCCGATTGCAATTTTATCACAAAATCAACAAGAAACACAAACAGACACAAGGCGAGAGGCTGCTGCTGCTGCTGCTCTGCTCCGCTGCTGATGGCTGCGCTCGCGAGACAAGACAAGAGAGAGAGCGAGTGCGGGCGCGAGAGCGGGGGGCGAGAGAGACGGAGATATAGAGAGGGAGGAGCGATAGCGAGAATACGGAATTTTATTACAATCTCATTGATTTTTCGTATTCGTATTTGTATTTGCGGCTCCCCGGTTCTTCACATGTTTTGCGCGCATACATATAATTATTTATTATTAAACCGCGCGCTATTTTACTTCGTTTTTCGCTTTTTGCACCAATTCTCTTGCGTTGAGTTGTGGTTGTGTGGATTCGTGGTGTGTGTATGTATATGTGCGTGTGTGTTTTTAATTTCTTTTCTAAACACACTTTTCGCCGTAGCCGCTGTTGTTGCTGGTTTAATTTTTGCAAGTTTTCTCTTCACACGCCTTTCATTTGCCGTGCGCTTTGTCCGTGTATTCGACGATTGCTTTTACTGCTGCTTCTTCCTCCACTAAAAATCGGCTCTTTTTTGCCTGTACGAAATTTTCACATCGAGTTAGTCCGTTGAAATGCATTTTCAATTGATGTCATTTCAAAAGCAAACAACGCGTTCACATTTTCACTATGATATTAGTTATTTATAAGTTTGGTTAATTCGTTATTATACATAGAATTCGTATAAATATTTTTACTGCTACAAGTTGTTGAGGCTTTTCTGTTCGCTGGCTTGGGTCTTTGCTAAGTGGTATTAATGCAATAAAAGGAGCTGGTATCTTTAGCATTGGCAAGTAGAGTGACCAGTTTTTTTTTATTTTTAATTTTTAAATTCATTTAATTTGTAATTTATTTTTAATTTGCACTTGGTTAATTTAAGTGAATACAAAAATTGGATAATTAAGTTCGTCGCTTGCTGTTAAATCCAGTGCTATATGATGTTGCTCATAGGTGAGTTCATTAGATATTATCGTTCTAGCTTTATATCAGGTTGGCAAAAGATTGAACAACTTGCAGCAGTAAAAATATTTATATGAATTCTATGTATAATAACAAAGCATAAGCAAACATACTCATAAACATGTGTATGTTTGCTTATGTTTTGTGTATGTTTGCTTATGTTTTGTTATTATACATAGAATTCATATAAATATTTTTATTGCTACAAGTTGTTGAGGCTTTTCTGTTCGATAGCTTGGGTCTTTGCTAAGTGGTATTAATGCAATGAACAGAGCTGGTATCTTTAGCATTGGCAAGTAGAGTGACCAGGTTTTTGTAAATTTTGACTAATACAAATCCAATAAGAACAATAGTATTGAAATGAATTAAGATTTTTCCAACCTAAAAAACTTCATTAATGTAAAAAATAAATTAACTAAAACTCTCTTTAGAATTTTTATAATAGAAATAAAAACTGCTTGCAAACTGTTCGTTGTCTGGAAGCTAGTGTTGTCTGATTAGATAATTTCAGGCTAAATCTGGCTCGGAAAGTCTGGCAACACCGTAGTATCGAACGTCTCGAGGTTTCAGTGTGCCCAACTGCAACGAAGCCAGAAATATATTTTATATTCAGCGTCGTCGGTGCACTCGGTAAATTTCAGTGAAAACGATCGTCGGTGCGCTCGGTAAATTTCAGTGAAAAGATCGTCGAGGCACTCGGTAAATTTCAGTGGAAACGAAAATTGCATAATTAAGTTCGTCGCCTGCAGTTTAATCCGCTGTTATATGATGTTGCTAATAGGTGAGTTCATGAGTTATTATTCTGGCTCTTATATCAAGTTGGCAAAAGCCGGCGGTGTTTATGTGTGTGTTTGCTTATGTATGTGTGATAGGAGCCCTTTGTAAAAGTGTGACCAAGCATGGGTTGGTTTATGTTTAGCGCTGTGAGAATAACGGTATTAGTTTGAAATGAATTCAATGCGCAAGAGCCGCTGCACAGTGAGATAACACAGCCATAAACAGAAATTTGTTCGAAAAATGGGATTTTCAAAAACTCATAACTAAACCAAAAATTAATTCTTTTAAATTCGGATAGCTTTTCCATGTTAGTTTTTATTAGGTTAATAATTTAAAATTTAAAAAAAAAAATCAAATTTTTATGAGTTGTTAACGATTTAACTATTTGTAAATTATGTTGATGTTCATATTACTATGTAAATTAATTTTTTTATGATAGATTCTTATGGTTAGCAATACGTTGGTTTATCCTGTTATTGAATAAAAAAAAACAGATGTCCTAACATATGAACAATTAGAATTAATAATAATTTAATTTGTGTCTGTTTGTGAATCTGAATCTGTTGTCTTCTGTTACCCCACTGTGCACCGCTTGCCGCCAAATGAAAAGCTCATGCCGCCAAATGAAAAGCTAAAGCGATTCCAAGTCTCGTGGCACATAAACAGTGCTGAAGTTTAGTGCAACTGCAATGGTTCTCGGCTCGTGAGCGCGTGCTGCTCCTTTTTTTTGGGTTGCATTGCCTGCAATTTACGCGACTCGCGCGATTATCCTGGCGAGATACTTTACGCCAGTGCAGTTGGGCAATTTAAATGTCGAATAAACTCCACTTAAGTCCTGAATACGTGGCGAGTCGAGACGGATAGAGGCATAAACACGGCCGTAACAGTTAAGTTCGAAATCAGTTGAAAAACAATTGGCCAATTGTTAGTTTATTTAAGTGTTTGCGTATTCACGAGCACGTGATGACCGATTTAAAGCGTTCACCGACCACTTCAAGACTTTAACCCATTGCTAAATTTTATAAACGCCAATGTACAATGACATAAGTGTTTGAGGTTTACCTAACAGAGTTTAGTTGATTTTTAATTTTATTTACTAACGTTTAAAAATTAAAATTTAGCTTGTGAACCCCTGAATCTCTGAGCATCAACTTTTTTAAATGGGGTTCCGTCCCACAGGAAAAGCTGTGGATGAAACCCATTTGAAAAGTATCAAAAGTATGCAATAAAATAGTGAAGAACATTTTCGTAAGGTGTAACATTTAGTAGCAATGGTTTGACAATAATTTAAATAGTCTTAAACTCCATAGCTTTTCTGAGATATCCTTGCCTAACTTATTTATGATAGCAAACAATCCTGGGCAGACAAATAAAAATAAATATTATGTAGTCAACTGGGGTTAAGAGCTTCGCTTATTTTGCATATGACCCCAGTAGTCTGGCGTCCAACATTGGAAAGTGTTGAGGCCTCCGGCCATGTTGGGCATTCAAATGGAACAACATCCGTGCATCCCAATCCTGCCCCCAGTGGGCAATCGTTTACCAAATGAATAATGTCGCTTTCGGGGACAGAAGACGGGTACTCACACTCTGCCGCCCAATTCTGTCCCCTTTGTCAATTTTTATTTGACACATTTTATTGGGCAAATCGCTTGGCGTTCGGTAATCCTTTTGCATTTCTAATTCTGTCAAAATCGAGGGCGACATTTCGCCCCGGGGCTGCAGGTCCCTCCCAAGGGTAACATTTCCCTTTTTTGTTCACTCTAAATTGGAATCGAAATCAGATTTTGTGCTGATCTGTCTGTTTGTTTGTGGCAGCGATGACTCCTCCTCCTGTTGACTCTCGTTTACAAACATTAGTTTTTTGCACTGTTGGCGCATTTGCCCACCCAAAAACACATCCCTAAACACACACACACACACTCTCCACCCCCTCTGACACATTCAATTAGAAACATTTCGAACATTGAAGTGCATTGCTTTCGAGGACTCAGCCGTGCAGCAGCTGCAGCTGTCGCCATTAGTGGATTTATTTACGTTTAATGTGTCGCACTTTATTCCGCCTGATTCATAACTCTCTGTAATTGAATTAAGTTCAAATTAATGGCATTATCTTGTTATTTTAATACGTGCACATAACTAATTGCTTGACACTTTAATCCTTTTTGCAAATTAACTTTTCGCCGTGTTCCTGTATATAATGTAAATATATTTAAGGATGGGAAAACCATTTCTTCTTACTGAAAGTTGTCTTGATTGAAATTCAATCATTATTTCGATTCCTTTTTTGTTTACTGGAAATTCGATTGGGATTGCCCGACTATATAGTATTTTTCGTGCGGATTAAGCGCAAGCGAGTGAATCATTTGTGGAACGATAACTACCACGCTTCCTTGCAGTCCCCATCTTGCTGCCTGTATCGTTTTGTGGAGCAGCTGCAGCCGGATTTTGGCATCGCACTGACGCAAGCATATTTCAGTGGATCAGGGCGGCGGGGAGTGAGTGCTGCGGTTGTTGCCAGCCAGGATTTATGAAGCACCGCACACTCCGATGGCAGGCGTTTCCGCTTCCGCCTTGCCTCTTCCTGCTCCTGCCCCCGAACCTTTAACTCTTCCCCTGCCCATGCTCCTGTCGTCTTCCCATGGCAGTCAGAGGGTTCAGGTTGCTGCACTTGTAATTCAATTGCCTTGAAAAACGTTGATTTACAATAACGCTTATTTTCAGACTGTTCTTGAGGGTAGAGCTCTGTCGAGCCTTGTCCCAAAATCTTCATCGGATAGTTGTACGAAAATCCTGTATTTAGGGGGTAATAAAACTTAATTATATGTGAATTATAGGATTCGAGTGCAAGTTCCATATTTTCTCTTAAATTTGTAATGTTTATAAAATGCAGTTTCCGGTTCACTGTGAACTTTAAAGTATCGATGTATCTATATATCAATCTAACTTACTACAGTCGATAGAACTTTTATGCAGCCAGAGATGGCATTACTTTGACCGCATCTCTATATATATTTACATACATTACATAAATGCCAGCGATTAAATACAACCTGAATTGCAGCCCAGATAAGTAGGCAACATATAGTTCCTTTTCCTCTTTCCATCTCCTTTCAAGTGCTGTCGTATTGTTCTGCGATCCAATATCTCACTGGAGACATCCCTTGAGAAAATACATCTGTATATAGGTAGATATGTTGTACGGCCTAATTAAAGCTTTCTCGCCGCAGTTAATTAACGTAATTTTGATTAACGCCCCAAAATTACATTTAAATATTTCATTAGCCATGGGAAACTGTGGAACTTTTCACACACCCTCACGCTCCCAGCCCACTCACATATTCACACATTCACACTTCGCCCACCGCAAGTGAGCGTCCAAAGTTTGAGGGGAATTGGAAAGGGGGAATGGAAAGGTGGAAGAGGGAAAATCAGAGAATATTTTTACAATTTTCATAAACGCATGAACAAGATGCATGGCAAAGTTTCACACGCACGAGAGGGAGAGAGAGAGAGAGAGAGAATTGTGTATAGTTTAAAACAATGGGACCTTTCCCACGGGGCACCTCCTGTCCAGGCTTTCCAATCCGCTGAGGCCGAGTGGCGCTGAATTGTCGGCCAGAATCCAGGATGTAATCCAAGGATACGCGATGGGTGGCAGACGAGAGGCGAAGAGAGAAATCAGAGCCAGAGGCAGCCATGCGTGAAACGCAACCTGCGGATACGGAATGGGCCAAAATTAAGGATGTGTGTAAGCAGAGGGACAAAGGAAGTATTCAGCTAGATAGGCATTAGTCCAGGTGTGTTCCAACTAACAGGCATTCGTTATATATAGTTTAGAAATATTTAAATAGTTGAAAGAGTTCAAATAACAGTACAGCGGAATATATAAATAATAGCCTAACAAGATTAAAATATCCGTGAAGATATAGGTTTCCTAGTTTCCTACTAACATTTTAAATCACACAAACTTGGAAATATTTTGTCTAATTTTTATCAACACAGACATCCGACATAAAGACAATAAGTCAAAATCAGCAAAAGGATCGTTTGATTAGGATCCGAAATAAGACTTATATAGGCTTATTCCCATACCTTGTATATATGAAAAATCCTTGGATTTGATTGACCCACTGTGCTCGCTGTGGCCAGTTGTTTGCCGTTCATGCATACATCCTGTGCTTCATTTAAAACTTATTTAGAGTTCTGCCGCTCCCGCTGCTGTTGATGACATTGCACAGGGACATGGTCTGCGACCGGGGCGAAGGAAAAGATGCGGCAGGACACGAGGTAGGAAGGGCGGCCACTGCGGCTGGGTGGAGCTGTGCGTGTGCACGAATTATATTTGCATGAGTGCGTATTGAAGTCAGACCATTTTCCAGTGGCAATCGGCAGGGGCCAGCGGGGGCGGCCTGACGGTGACAACCAAAACGAAAACAGTGGCAGTGTAAACAACCAGGACGTGCGGCAGGATGCGCAGGATATGGGGGATACGGAGGAGCTACGTGCAACATGCAACAATAGCATTAAACTCGCAGAAACCGCACACACACACACACACTGGCCCCGTAAGCGGAATCCCATTTGGAAGGCTGGCAAAATACGCCGCATTTCTGGCATGCAAAATGCGGGTGAGGGTGAGGAAGGGACATGGGCAGGGGCAGCAAACTGACAGCAGTTGGCAGAAGTCCTGCGGACCTCAGGCACAAGTTTCGTAAGGCTCATTTCGTGCCCCCCAATGGTGCAACCCTGCTCCAATTTAGCTGCAACTTTGTGGGGGGGCATTAGAAGTTCGTTCGTTACTGTGTTTTGGGAGGCGCAATCAAAAGGACAACTCGAGGCGAGTCCTTACACCGATGCGCCATCTGCAAAACTTCAGGGTGGCAAGGAATATCTGTTTAGGCGTATTAAGTTTAATCAGATACATTTACAGTTTTCATTTAAATTTTACTATTAAACAAAGTCGAAGAAAATAACCTTTTTTAATAGAATTAGAACACGAGCAAGAATTATTGCACTATATTATTCCATCTGATAGTTCAACTTCATCCCGTTTTTTTGTTATTTATTATTTAATACAACTAAAATATTTTAGTCTTTATTGATTTAGAATGTAGTTTTAAATGGTTTTCCTGGAGTGGAAATGCAGCGTGTTAAATCTTCGTTGTGTTGAAATCTGTTTGTTTTTTGGCCTTTTAAAGCTCGCACCACTTTGCATTCCTTTGCATTTACAGGATGCAAAATTAAAAGCCCGGGAAACCGGAAAGGAGGCGGGACAAGCGGTTGGGCCAGAAACGGAGCAAAGAGCAAGGGAAATCGTTATTTGCTGTTGCACTTAATGCATCCAAATTGTTATAATTTGCACGGTAATTTTCGCTTTGCCTCGGAATGAAATTAGGGAAAATATTTTAATTACTGCAGAACGTTGGAATTATGCAAATGCGGCCCGGAGGCACCAGAAAGCCGGCGAAAAATATGGAAATGCTCTGCCTAACGTTTTGTTTGTCTAAACTTAAATGGCTTTCTCAGTTTCTCAAAGAAGAGGCTTAGGATGGAGTTTAATTTGGCTTCGGATTTTACCCATTTCCGTCAGCTAATCTCCGCTCCATGCCTGTGTGAGTGCTCGCCCGTCTGTGGCGTTGTTTAATTAATTTTTAAGGCATCTCAGGGGCGAAGCAGAAGGACCACGAAGCGTGCGGTTGACAGCTCAAGCGGAGTTGCGCATACGCCGTGTTGTCTGACGCTGCACCGCCGTCTGACAGTGATTAATTCGCCTGCAACTGAGTTGGTTTCCCCACACTGCGGCCGTCGAGGCGAATATCAAGGCAAGGAGTGCACGACTATCCTTGGGCCGGGGGCTGGTCCTGTGATATTCAATCACCTCGAAAGCCACTCCTGAAATTGGCCAAAACCTTAAGCTCTCGCTTTGTTGATCTTTGCCAATGCCGGAAGCCATGGCCATCAGCCATCTAAACAATTGACCGAAAGTTTCGGTTTGACTAAAGTGTTTGACATGTCCTGGTCACCCTTTGGGCACGGAGCTCGGACGAGCACACGACACGTACATGTCGAATGTGCTCCAAAGTTTGCATTGTACGCGCGCCACGGGAAGGGGCTGCGCCGGGCTGCAGTTGCACATTAAGGTGCTTGCCACATGGGGGCTGTAAACTTAAAACAGGCAAAGTTTTCATTCGACTTTATGTGAACTTTGTTGACTTTTCAATTGATGTGCAACTTAATCCAGACGGGACACGAATTACCTGAGTGTATCTTAGTTTATCTATCTGTTATAGTTCTGCTTTCTGGGAATGTGTTTACGCTTGTAATCGTTTTATGGCAACCTCTGAGTAAATATATATATGCTTGCACTTGACTTGAGCTGCACTTTTAGTTTTTATTGTTTGTTTTCTAAATATTTCTGAACAGACCATAATAGTGTTGGTATAATTGAATTTAAGTGAAACTACGTTTGGATAGTGTGCCAAAGCTGCCTTTTATCCATAGTAAATGTGTTTAAATGTTTTATCTAAGAAAATATAAAGTTATGCTGCAATTATTATCTTTCACTTTTTGCCCATCCAATTGTCTGAACGTTTTAATTGTTTTAAAATAATGAAATCAGTTGCAGTTAATCCCTCCCCCGGGCCTTAAGTCTAAGCTTTCTTATCCGGCTCTGCAGCAGTGTTTGGTTCAACATTGCAGCTTTAAACCATTTCCTGCTGGCATCCATCAACTCGTCAATGTAGTGGAACTCGAAAGCTGATGGAGAGCTTAGCTGCTTCTCTGTGCAGAGTTACTTAATAATTCATAAACATCAATCAGAGCCTCGGTCCCCGTTCAAGTGCTGGTGATGCCGGTCCAAGAGTGCATTCCATCAGCGCTGCCAGAGCAGCTGCCCTGTTAGGAGCCTCTCCATATGCTCATTCACCCCACCCAGTATCCCAGTAACCCGGCCTCCCCATTCCCTCCAGAAGGCGGGTGTCAACACTCTGCCTGCTTTCGGGTCTGCATTAGTAAACATTTTGTTGTCAGCGCTCGTCATTTGCTGTCATCAGTCGACGAGTCAACACACAGCAGGCGATGCACTTGGGGGTGTCTTCTGGAGGGGATGGCAGGCTCCAGAGTCGGGGGGATTGGTGGGAGCATAGTCTGCATTTTACTGCCAGCAAAACAAAAGATTTTAATGGCTTTTAAGGAAATTAAAAGGCTGCCAAAGTTGGGCTTGTTGTGTTGATTTTGACTTTTGCACAAAATGGTACTGCAAAATGGCCGGAACCTGCGGGAACTCAACACAAATGCATCACGGAATCCAAATAAACTTACATACAGATTTACAGGCATTTGCATATTGTTGATATTTCGAATTAATGAAGTGAAATACATGCGTGGCCAGGTGCCTGGTGGTCCTATCGCTAAATAAATATCACGCATACGCAGTGTTGCCCGGTGTTAAATGCATTTTCCACTTACAACTCACACGAAGTCAAATTCATATTTAACATTCTGGCTTTAAATTGGCTTAATGAAGTTGATATTAACAAAATTGTAGGATTCATTTATTTTTACAAAGAGGTTGCCTTAATACCCCCTTTAAGCTGTGTAGATATTTAAATAAAAGTATAATTAAAAGCATAAACAATTATAATTGATATGAGGACAAAGGATTAAATAATATGATTTTTCCGTAATTCGACTTTATTTGTAAGCCTTGAATATGAATATGAAATAATTCCACATCGTTGGCAAGCCAGTTTTATGTTGAATATTTTACCTTGTCATAAACACGTCTCAAAACTGAGTAAATCACCCGAAAGGAGATGAATTCATCCAGAGACAGAAAGATTGCACAGTTTTCAGTCATCCTGCCCGGCTTTTCAATTTATTCGTCCTCCAGTGGAGACTCATAAATCACTGTAAAGCCCATAATGCAATTGAAATCGATGTGCTCAGAGCTCAACTGGAGCATATGTGTGTCTTAGCCTGCCAGAGGCTATGTACAGTCTACAACCAGCAGGATGTGCAGTAGACTGAGTGCTCTGTGTTTTCAGATTGAGTTTTAAGCCACAAAGGCAGCGTCACTGGGATATCCTCGGGCACGTTTCGCCCAATAACCAATCGCTGACCACACAACAAATGTGAATGTACCTTTTTCTGCATCCCAGGCTGCCATCTTATGTTATGTATCTCGCAGGACTATCTAGAAATCGGTGAAGCGGCCAACAAACAAAATGTCCAACCAAACACGTAGCCCATTCGGTCTCCTCGCTCTATGCTCTGTCACCCGTTTTGTTACCAGTAAAATGCAGCAAAAAATCATTTCAAATTATAAACACGGCGACGTTGAGGGTCCCTTTTGAGCCAGGACACTCATAGCGTTGCTACGTGTCCTTGCCGTGATTCTCCTATCCATTAGACGATGGGAATATATGTAAGAGAAGGGATTATAAAAAATATATACAAAATATATATAAACATTATAGTTTAATATATAATTTTTTAAACTAATACTTTTCATAGACAGAAAGAAAAGCTTTACCTACAGAGCTAACTTTGAATGGGGTCCTGACTTCCTTCCTGTGTTTAATTTAGTTTTTTCAAACAGATAGCATACTGGATTGCAATTATTCAATTATTGTAACAATTGAATTCCTACCCTTTATCCTGCAAGGGTATCTCATAGTCTGTACAGTCATTTCTGTCTTCTTTTTATAGATTCCGTTTTTTATTCGCGCTGCAGCTGTTGCTGTGACAGTTCCTGCAGCCTTTGCTTTTTGGTGCTTAGCGCTTTCGGGCGGACAAACCGAGTGTTGCATAGTTATGGAGGACGACGAAAAGGACGACGCTCTGTTCTAATTCTCCCCACAGTTTCCCCCACCGACCTTCTGCCTGCTCTTTTTCCGCTCTAAACTTTTGCAGTTATAATCTACTTATGAAGTAGGTAACAACGTTTTTATTAAGTATGGACAGCACTGAAGTAAAAACCGGAATGCAGACAATTTTCAAAGCTTTACAAAGTTTTGCTTTCCAACGTGGCAAGTTTGTTAGTTTGCCGGGGGACGGAAATTGCTGCGGGGGAAATAGGGAAATGTGGGACTAGTTCATCAGAGTTTTTTCATTTCATTTTAGCTGGCGACAAGTTCCATTACTTTTCTGTTTGTTCCAATTTCCATTCACAGTCTCTTTGCCTTGCCAATTATTATTTTTGTAGAGCGGGAGACGCAGCTCGGTAGTTGTAAATATTAACATGCATTTGATTGCCAATTTTCGCTGCCAACAATGTAATATTAGTAGCCTTTTTTTATATGTACATAATTGCTGGTCAATAACGCGTTTTACTCCAAGGACATTATCCTCATTGAACTGCCAAGCAAAACAAATAAATAAATAAACCAATGAACGGAAAACTCCATAAAGAACCCTCTGTATGTGTTTTGGAACAAGCTCACTGCACGCCTCTGACCTGGTCGTTCCTCCTCACTTTCAACTGCAAAATCCCTGGCAATCCTTTCAAGCAAATTTAGGAGGTCCAACCCGACGCTTTATGACCGCATCCAGATGCATAACTCCAAACAACCCTCGGCAACCCTCAGCTCTGTGGGGCAAGTGCTGCACTCTGGCAAACTGGTGAAATTTATTTGAATGGCCATCGAGGCATCTTGAGGCCACCCGAGAAGGCAGCCGGAAGGCAGCGCGGAGATGGATATCCACGGCCCTCAGCTCAGCGTCCATTAGTGGCCAGCCGCCTGCTAATGGACGTTAATAAGGCGTTAAATTGCCTAATTGTCGATTATGGCTCTCGGAGCGATAGGGTACCACAGGGAAAGGAGAAAAAGTATCACATCATTTTGCATGCCCATGAATAAGCCTCGGCCTCAGACTTCTTAATACACTTATGTTTTGCACTATGAAAAATATGGCTATTTAATAGTTTAACCCTGCTACACTACCCATTAATTGTTGTTCGTAGCTTATACTGAATTTATATATAGTCAGATAGTAAAGATCTGGATTCTATATATACCCTTGGGGGGGAATTATAATTTTAGGCATAAGCTTAAAATACACTGAAGGACTCATTTCCGACCCTATAAACCGTATATATTATTCATCAGCATTAACAGCCGAGTCGATCTAGCTATGTCCGGCAACAATTCATTTTTTTTCAAAATTTTGAAAATTTTATAAGGGGTTACATCGTTAAAATTGTCAAAAATTAAATTTAATTAATTAATTAATTAAAATTTTTAAATTGAAAACTAATTATACAGATTTGTTAACCTAATAAAAGCAATCAATAAAAGGCGTACCGAATTGAAATTAGCGTATTTTTGGCTTGATTTGCATAATCAAACTCCAAGGCTATAAAAACTTTGGGTTCTCAAAAGTAGCTTCCTTTTTCCTCCTTATTTTTAACTGAATTGAAATCACATTTTAAAGCTAAATATTCCACGAGGGGCTTAAGCTCGACCTAACCCACTTTTTCTCTCTGTGAACCTTTCCCCTAGATGGTCCCTGAAGTGAACTATGGCCTGACCGGGCGGGAGCCTTATCCTTAAAGCCGAGTTAAGGCAGCTTTCCCAGGGCTTCCTCCCGGCCTTTCCCCCCCTCCTGAAGTTGCCGTTGCAAGCAAATTTTCTGCTGCTCAAAATGCAATGCAGGGAATGCAATATAAGCGAGGCGAGAGCCACTGAATGGGAAAGCCCGAGGAGAGGCAGGAGCTGCACAGCACCATGTAGTGGTCTGGGGCAAAAATGCTGACAGCCCTGAGTAACGATACTTACACGCCTAACAAGTCAGCAATTCAGCGAACCAATATAAATTTGTTTTCGTCTTTGTCATTCTGAAATGTTAGGAATTTAAAAATTAGTTGATTGCGAATGAATTTATAATTGCTTGTTTGTGTTTTAGTTAATCAATAAGGGAAGGCAGATGATGACTTAGTTGTTTCCTTGGGCAATTTATGAATTTATATAATATATTTTGTTTATATTTAATTTAGTACAACCGTACAGTCAAATTTTTAAAGCCTTTTATTTACTGATACTGATAGCCACTAATATAATTCCCATTTAATACATATATTATAAAAAGCACACGAAAGCATGGAGTTAACTCCATTAGCACAGCCGCTTTAAGGATCATTCATGTTGCCGCTTTAAGGATCATTCATGTTGCCTTTTTTGGGTGCACTTTTGTTTCGTTTTAAAAAATATTTCAGTTTCGTTTTTAGTTCTGTGGCAAACAGCCAAATTGTGCGGCGGGCGGACACTTCTCAGTGGGGTGCACTTGTCCATTTCTGGCACGAGTTCGCCAATGGATGCGCGGAGGGGTGTCCTGGCGGGCGGAGTGGAGGTCATAGCCAGGGCGGGAACGCAATGAACAAACGCCTGGCCATGACCACTGTGAATTGTGACTGCAAATTGGCCTGTCGGTTTTGCGGTGCAATTAAATTTAATTTAGAAGTCAGTCGACCCAAACGGTGTTCGGCTCTGGCTGACGAGCCAGCCTGATGCAATTAGCAAAGATCCATTGTCCTGTCCTCAGCAGTCTCTTCTCATGGTTTTTGGTCTGTAACGGAGGCCAGGGAAAGTAAACGAACATCAAATGCCTGCACGTTAAGAAAATATTTGTTCAATGTATGTGTCTGTCCTATTTTCAAAAGACTTTCAAGGTTTATGCGATACGTATTTTTATTCTTTCTGAATGAACACGCCAACCTTCTGTTTGAAAGAGTATTTTGATACAGCGAGGACCTTGAGTTTATTTTTATTTATATATGAGTTTATTTAAGGCTTTTAAATATGGGATAGCTGACACTAAAATATATCTCATAATAATCTTACAAATCTCTCAAAAATCCTTGCCACAAAAATATTATGGAGAAAAATAACCTTGATAATTAATCGTTTAATCTTAACTTTGTAGGTTATATTATTTCTAGCTTCTAGACTTGACACATGAATATATTGAAAATATTCTCGTATGGGAAAATCCGGGAAAGGCTAACATCTCCAAGTGTGAAATTCGACATCAAAGGGGCTGGAAACGCTGCAGGTAGAGTCCCCCTTGGTTTCTGGCTCACGTCGCCCCACACACACACACTTCAAGCACCCCTTCGGAGTACCCCTGTGCGTTCCGTTTGCTTAGTTGGCTTCTCTATTTTTGCATCCTTGAAAGCTTTTGCCAACAAAGCATCGGAAAACGAGAGCACCCGTTCAGAAACTGTTGTTGTGGCTTGGTGGCGGCGGTGGCGGGGAATCGAGAGATAGAAAAGAAAAGCCCACACACGCTTTCCCCCGGGGAAAATGTTTCGAGTGTACAATTTTGGCAACAACACACTTTGGAGGGTCCTCGAGGGAGCCAGCGGTGGCGTTGGCAAAGTAATGCAAATGTGGATTAAGCCAAATGGGTCAGCAATCGGATTTCGATTGGCTATTTACCAAATGCCAAATTGATGGCGAGTTTGAAATCTCTAAATCAATGCGGCTTGTGATTGGCGCTTTCTTACTCCCAGCAAAAATATATATTTTAAAGTTTTAAAAAACCTAAAGTTGAGATCAGCTTAAAATATAATTAAAGAGTGAATTGTTGCATACATTGCACATTAAATTCCCAACCGCAAATTCAGCAAAGAAGCTTCTATATTTAACTATGGGTTATTTTCCTTTCATCTACTCAATTAGGCAAGCCAGCTTTTATTTATTAAATTTATAATTAAAGCATATATATACACACAATATAATTACCATCATTGTTAGTTGGAGAACTCCAACACAAGTGTAATGTCCTTTTGTTTGAAAAATGAATGGTTATGGTTTTCATAACATAGTGCGCAAAATGCAATCAAACATTAAAAAGTTGTCTAATTAATGTTCACAATATTTCACTATAGCTTTTTTTCAATGTAAATATTTGCATTGCCAATTGTGTAATTGTGGCCAGTAGCTCATTAAAATCCGCAATTGAATCAATTGACTTCAGCGAGGATTATCCACCTCAACCACTCCACTCAACCGACTAACAAGTGTCCACAAGGACCTGAAACTTTTCCGCATTTGTCTTTCCCCTTCTGCCACGCCACGAGTTGGTGCAGCGAGCTAAACGATGCCTCAACATTCCGGCACCCGCTGAAAAACCCACTGGAAGGCAAGTGAAAACTCAATTCAATTTCCGTCAGACAGACAGCTGCACATTTCCACTTGAACACTTGCATTTATCGCCTGTCGAACCGTGCCAGTTTTGTTGGTGTTTCACTTGCATCAGTTGGTGCTGAATAATGCCATATCCTCATCTCCATTCGCCACCCTCCATCCTCACAGCCCTGCAGGACTTTTATCTGCCTATTTGTAGTACCTGTAGTGCCTGCACCGATGCGGGCTGTTTGGCTGAGCCGAGCTGCTTTTATGACTCTGGCGGAGACTCATTTAAATAAGCTGTCAGATGTGCCTATTTAAAGGAATGCGAGTAAGCTATCAGGCAAGCTATTCAATCTACAGAGCAAGACCGCGAGGATCCCTGAAGCTAGGCAGGGTACAATCAGTAGGAAGTATAAACTTATAGGTGTAACTTTTCACTTTTTAATAAGCTAAGCGATAATTATTTATTTACAATCTCAATGTTATGTTATTGTTATCACTCCTATTATCGATTTCCTGCTTCAAAGCAATATTTATTTGATTTGGTTTCTAAATGGGCCCACTGTTTCAGGCCCTTCCTTTAACCTGAAACCATGGTGAATGGCCGCAAGAGCTGGGCAGGCACAAAGGCAGGATCCAAGACCGCTGGAGCTGCAAGAACAACAATGGCAGCAGCCCGGCCCCTTAACTCAACCTCAATGAGCGGCTCTGCTGGCAACGGTGGCGTATGAGTAACGTGCGGCTGGCGGCAGCGGCGTTTGTGGGTTGTGTGGATTTATATAGCATAACTCCGGGGGCTACTTGTTGGATCTTCAAATATTTATGAAAAGTGAAGCAAGTTTTTCATCTGCAGCACACTGCAGTGGCTTACTTTCCGCATCCTTACACTGGAAAGAATTTGCCCAGCAGGAAAAAAGTAATATACTTAATGGAATAGGAAAATTCAAGAAAAAATAAAAGATAAAATTAATAAATATTATAATCAATTGAGGAACATTTTACTTTGACCTTTTCCAGCATTCCTATACTTATTCGCTGTTTACGTCTCTGTTTTCGTTTGCAGATGCACTCAAACTTGTGGATATTTATTTGGCGCCGGAAACTTTCCTTCCTACTGGTTGTGTCTGGCCTGGTACTTCTCGGCCTTTGGACATGGGCCATATTAATCGATACGACTGCCCCCCAGCCACCTGGTGCCTTGTTCAGCACTGAACGACTTCAGCAGCAGGAACAGCAACAGGCCACTGGCTACCAGCAGGTACACATCATCCAGAAGCTGATTGCACAGGCCAATCGAGTACTCCGTGCCGAGCGGCTCAAGGATAACGCCGCCGAGAAGCCACTGACGGCCGTCCAACGCCTGGGGAACGTGCGATTTCTACGACCCACGCAGGCCAAGAAGGCTCCCCTGCCTATATCCGAGAGCTATCTGTTCGAACAGGAACGCCTCAAGATACTCGAGCAGCAGCAGCGCCAGCGGAACGCCGGGATGGAGGAGCTAAACGCCAATGCCGAGGACGAGCGAATGCTTAGCTCGGCGGAGCGCCAGACTCAGTATGAGCACGAGTTGCAGCGCATGGGGGTGCCGGTCGTGGCTGGCATCGGGCCAGATGGTCCACGTGCCCCTACCGAGCGCCTCGTCCACCTGGACCTCAAGGGTGCCCCGCCAAAGATAAGTTTCCTGAAGCAGCTGCTGCCCATGCTGCGGGCCCTGGGAGCCACGGGTCTGCTCATCGAGTACGAGGATATGTTTCCGTACACCGGAGCACTCCAGCCTCTGGCAGCGCATAACGCCTACAAGGAAGATGAACTGAGGGTGAGTCCATAAATTTTATTTACTAAAAATAATTCGATATATATGGCATTTATAATATGATTATTAATAATATGTATTCTGGAGTATAAATCACATTATTATTTAATTCCATGATCTCTCGTAGGACTTCCTGGAGTGCGCTGCTCTGCACGGTCTAAGCGTGATGCCTCTTGTCCAGACCTTTGGCCACATGGAGTACGTTTTGAAGCTATCCGGCTTTGAGCAACTGCGGGAGCTGGCCGAGAGCCCTCAGTCGATTTGCCCCAGCCAGCCGCAGAGCATGGCGTTGCTGGAGCAGATGCTAACCCAAGTGATCGAGCTGCACCTTCAGTGTCTGGGACACGCGACACAATCATCCGCCGTGCCTTTGGCACCTATCCGTTTCACCCACATCCACATCGGTTGCGACGAGGTTCAGCGCATGGGTGAGTGCTCAACCTGCCGCCAGCGACTGCGCAGCGAGCTCTTCCTTTCGCATGTGGTGAGCCTGGCGCACTTCATCCGCCGGCAGTGGCCTCAGCTGGGGGTGGTCATCTGGGATGACCAGCTGCGCACGATGTCCCTCAGCGAGCTGCAGCACTCTCAGGTGGGCAGCTACGTCGAGCCCATGGTATGGGTGTATGCCAGCGACATCTACCGCTTCATCCAGCCGCAGCTGTGGGATACCTACTCCAAGGTCTTCCCCAGCGCCTGGACGGCATCAGCCTTCAAGGGAGCCTTTGGAGAGAGCTTGTTGGTGCCACCACTGCAGCATCATCTGGAGAACAACATTCGCTGGCTGGCTGTGATTGCCAAGGAGGGGGGCCGGTTCGCCAAGGGACTGCGAGGCCTAGCCCTCACGGGATGGCAGCGATACGATCACTTCGCTGTACTCTGCGAACTCCTCCCCGTGGGCATTCCCAGCCTGATGACGTCACTGTCCACAGTCGCCAAGGGCTACTTTAGTACGAATCCGCGTGACAATGAGTTGCTGAAAGTGCTGCAGTGCGTCTTTCAGCCAGACAGCCGGCGGTCGGGTCGCCCTTGGCTGGAACTGCATCCCAATGCCCACCACAGCCAGTTGTTTGCCGTGTGCAGTTATCCGGGCCACATGGTCTTTAAGTATGCTCTGCGCTTGTTCGATAAGCTGGCCGAAATCGGGATCTATCTGCAGCAGACGCGCGACCAAAGTGCCTGGCTCTCCGACTACAACGTCCGACACAACTTCAGTTCGCCGCTAAGGGTGCGAGAGTTGACCGCCCGGACCCCGATGCTGATCGAGGAGCTGCGGGCTATGGCTCGCGAGGCACAGCAGCTGCTGTGGGAGGTGTATGACGAGTACACGGTGACGGAGTTTGTGGAGCAACACATTTACCCCACCATTGCGGCGTTACAGCGGCAGCTGGCTATTGGGGAGACACTTCTTCAGAGGCGTACGTGGCCGCAAAGGCCGCTTCCGCTGGCTTTAAAGCTGCAGGAGGACATGGGACTGGTGACGAATCAAAGGGAACAGCAGCAGTGAGGGACAGGAGCAGGAGCACGGTTGATCTGATTGGACAGGTAAGCTTGCACCTTAATATTAATAAATATTTTATGGGCCAAGCTTTAAAAACAAACCAACAGCGAGAAGACAAGTAAAAAAGCAAAATGTTCATGCATGTCCTGTTTTACACGATTGGTCCTGCTCATGAGTTTAAGGGTGGCTTTTGTGTTTAAAATAAGCCTACATGAAAATTTACATATTTCAGAGCCTGGGCGTGACTTCTCTTGATTGCATAGACTTTGATGCTAAACGCCAACTGGTCGATTAAGTCTGGAATCTTTATTTACTCGCATCGTGATGGCGTTCGAAACGCCCAACAACAGGAGTGTTGGCAGCAGCAGAGATACTTCCCGAGATCCATGATGCATTGCATTTTCAGCATGTAATTCTAATAACATCAAATGTTCATTTTTTCTAGAGTACTTTGTAAGAAGCGCAACTATACAAGCAAAGAATAAACAAATTAATCAAAATAACTGTATCAAAACTGAAATAAATATCTTTAATCAACGTCTTCCACTCCAATGGCTTTTTAAATGAATACATCTTTAAATTAGTGGTAAGTAAGAATATGAGTTTAATAGATGAAAGAATGTACATCAAGTAATTTTAAGTTTCAAGTAATCAAATTGGTCCATTTTCCAAATTTTAAGAAATTCTTTTGTAGGCATCATTGGTCCCATAAATCTTCGGTCAATAGTTATCCAACATATTCATTTACCGGCTCTGAGTAAGAAGCCAAAACTGCCTCCATTCCGGGTTTATATATGGGAGCCATCCCTCGACGCCAGCACGATAAATGTCAGATGCGATACGACAGTACGCACGGTGGCCACTAATGCTTCTGGTCGATTGGGAAAGGAAGCCGCAGGGGCACCCCACTTTGTACATATCAAGGCGGCAGTCCTTCTGATGTTTCTCCGTTTGTTTCATGCTACCAAGGACATGGCGACATGTGGAGCACTGGCCCCTCCTCACTGGCTCCACCTGGTATACACCTAGCTTCACATTACAGGCGATGTGAGCGTACAACGCAACCCAGGCCTTCTTTCTATCACTCCTCGTAAAGCGGTAGGACTCGATTCCAAGATGCACCGGATGATCTTGCGGTTGAGAAGTATCTTGCTCATTCCGAGAAGAGCCCAGTTGGGATTCAATAGAAGCCATTTGAGGATCTGGTGGATCGACTTGCTTAAGTTTCGGGTTTGTTTGGACCTTCAAATCTGCCTTCTGCAGACAAAAGATAGAAGAGTGCCGGTAGATCTAGGAAATGTTGAATCTTACGGAAAACTCACCACTTTTAATTTGAGCTTAGCGTAGCATTCTTGTATACAACTATGTTTGGAATTTTTTTAAACCTCCAACAAAATTTCAACAAGCACGCGGTTCTGCGAAGACCAATGTTCACCCAAAATGGCGTATAATTGAAGTGTGACCACCGTGAAAGTTTTGACATAAGTGCAGTTAAGAAGGGGTTTCTTTATCCAATATCAATACAATGATAAACTTATTAATTTCTTAATTAATTTTAACTGGCATCGTTTAGAATGAAACTTTAATATCTGTACGAAAAATATTTGACTTGCACGATCAAATTCAACACCAAAATTAAGGGTGGAGACACTGGCGACAATAAGACCGTTTGGAGCAGATATCGAATTAAATTGCAATTTTCTAGAAGAGTAGCTTTGCTTGTCATGTACGTCGTATTTTTTTTGTAAATAAATAATAATATATTCATACATACTATATTCAAACATATTTCATTGCAAAGCAAATATCACCTTTAATGTAACGACTAACGGTTTTCCCGCGTGCCATTTGAAATTGTTGCGTAATGTAAGCACAGGGTTGAAAATACGTAAGACGATGACGAAAGCACGAAAGGACGAAAGAATACCAAAAAAGAAGAAGAAGCACGACGCAGGGCGAAAAAACACATGCTAGCGCAAAATCGATGAATAAACGCTGAAAGAGAACACCGAAAAAGGAGAATTGCAGCGTGCTTAACGAAAAGTTAACAGAAAATTTCCAAGGAACTGGCCACGAGGTTTCCCCAGGTTCCAATAAGTGTACAGGGCCGCAGAAAGAGCAAGTTGCAGAACAGTAACAGCAACAGAAATGGGAGTTACGGAAGCGGCAACACCAACAACAACCGGAATGGGAGCGGCAAACAATGGGGCATCCGCTGTGGAGGGCAAACAAATCCTGTCTCTGGAAATGTTCCAGGACATTTTCAAGCACGCGGAACCAGACGTCCAAATCGATGCCTTTGAGGTAATTAATTCCCCCTACCCTGCTCTAATTCGATTATGAAATCACCGAAATGGACACGTGTCCCTTCTTGCAGCTGGCCCAGGGCTCCGACCGGGGCGACAACTACACGGCCGCCTTATACCGCATCAATCTTAGTGGCAAGCGGCAGGGTCTTGACGGATGCCATCACAAGTGGGAGCTGAACGTCATCTGCAAGGTGATGCCGGAGAGTGTAGTGCAGCGGGAAGCCTACAAGAGCGACAAGCTCTTCCGGTGAGAGTCCTTAATCCCTTGAAAGGTTTTCTTCTTATCTCGTGCTTTCCGTTTCCAGCAACGAGGTGGAATTTTACACTACCATCATGCCCGAGCTACTCAAGTTCCAGGCCAGCAAAACGGGCCGGGACATGCCAGTGTTCAACGCCATTCCAAAGTGCTACACAGCCAGGCACGACCTGCTCATTATGGGTAAGCATGGACTTAAAAATAACACACATAAATTAAACTACTAAATATTCTTCGGTCCCACACAGAGGACCTTCGCGAACGAGGCTTTCAAATGTCTGACCGCCACAAAGGCCTCAGTATGGAAGAAACACAGTCCGTCCTGCTTAAAGTGGCGCAGCTACACTCTCTTAGTTTGGCATACAAGTTCGAGCATCCACTGGAGTTCAGCAAGCTGTGCAGCCTGATCAGTGAGGGAATCTTCTGTACGGCCAACACAAGTTGGTATCGAAACTACTACGAGCGGCTCACGAAGAACGCCATTAAGATGGTGTCCGAGGTTCTGCCCCCCGACTCCAAGTACGTTCTGGCCATTAACAATTTTGCCGAGAGCTCCTCATTCTTTGGTCGCATGGTGCAGTTGGCTAGCGCCGAATCGCCGCTGTCGGCCATCTGCCATGGCGACTGTTGGGTGAACAACTTTCTGTACCACTACGATCCGGAGGATCCGCAACGAGTCCTGGAGGTGGCCCTGCTCGACTTTCAGCTGATACGATACAGTTCCATTGCCCTGGACATTGCAAACCTGCTCTACTGCTGCACCACCAAGGAAATGCGCGATGCCGAGCTTCAGACGCTGCTCAACACATATACAGAAGAGCTATTCCGGTGGCTACAAATACTGTGCACAGAGCTACCGGATCACTGTGACACGCTAGAGAAGTTACAGGATCTGTAAGTCAAGTTTTTTAATGCAAATCATTATATTAAAGCTCTTTTTCATACGTTAGGTTTGCCGAAGAGCTGAAGACCTACGGCCGTTTCGCTCTAGGGCTGGCCATGGACATTATACCAATAAGCACCTGCTCCTCCGAGGATGCTCCGGATATGTATCTAAAGCGCAGCGGAGACGATCTAGAGGAGGATGTAGGTGCACCCACGCTCAACTTTCCACCTAACGATCTGTGCCGGCAGAAGATGGCCGAGATAGTCATTGATATGGTCGATCGGGATATGCTTTAATCTATAGTGCAACCCGAAGCAAAATGGAAAGCGTGCTGTCTGCCAAAACACCAATTAACAATAACAAAAAAGCTCAGATAGCGTGCTGCTCAAGAGCTGATGATACTCACTTAATCCTTAGTTCTTATGCAAGCTAGTAAATATTATCCTTAGATTAGCAAGACTTGGTATGTTAAGGGTTCCACCGCCAAACTATGTTCTGTTAGGTTTCTATAGCAATGGTTAACACTTAACTATGATTATTTTCCCAATTTTTTTAAAAGTGCGGCCAAAAGTATACAATAATTTGTGCTTTTAAATTGTTTAGAAATTATGACAAAAGCTAGCATTTGGGATACTACGAAATCCCATGATATTTGGGTGACTAGGAAAATATAGACACCATTTGGCCCTCGCAAAATTAGCAATTTCAAGGACTTGAAAGCAACATAGTTTATAAATATAAACATTTGTATAAACGGAAACGGAAATAAGTCCTTTCGATTCCAATTCAACAGTGCAGAACTATGTATAAGGGAATTGGCAAGTCGTAAGGAAAACAGTGAAGATTAATAATAAATGTATAATGTATGATTTTTGGCTTAAGGAAACCCAAGCCGCATAGAAATTGTATTGAGTTTTTTCTAATTATATTCTGGATACAAAGTAATAAACTTTACACAAACAGTACTAATAGTCTGCCTTGGCCGTCCAGGTGGCCTTGTTGCCCAGCACACCTTTGTCGCAGTTATCGCGCAGAAACTTCAAACCTGCCTCGATAGAACGCTCCAGGTCGGCCTGGGACTTGGCACGCTTCGCTGCCATTGGGGCAGCAGTGTCATCCAGTCCAGGTGGCGGTGGAATGGCAGCACCGAAGCTACGGACGGAGGTACCTGGCTCCCCATCGCAATTGTCTTCGCTACCGGGGATGTAGTTGCGTCGCTGGAATGTCCGTTCCCGCTTGGTGGTATGAAAGTTGCAGAACTCTTGCTCCACTGACCCGCCTTCCCACGTCGGAGGTGGTGGCATGCTGTTGAAGTTGCTGCGCTTGGGAAGAGATGGTGGCTCTGGCATAGGGGCAAACTCTGCTTGCCGCTGAGCACGTTGCTTCTCGTTCCACTCTTCCTGTGACATGGGTAGCCGCTCGGCTTTGTACTTCCATTCCTCCTCCTCAGATGATTCTGAGCCCCGCCGCTTGGCTGCGACGCCGGGCTTATCCCGATCCCAATCCCGTACGTGCTCCTTTCTTAATTCTTCTAATTGGGCCTCCTCATCTGCCTTCTTTTTATCAATGGCTTCTTTTTTCTGCTGCTCTTCCTGTGCCCGTGCCTCAGCTGAGGCGGTTTCTTCATCCTTCTTCTGCTGCTGCTCGCGATCGTACTCCTCCTTGCTAATAGGCGGCAACCCGTTTCGTGCCCGTATTCTGTTCTTGGCGGCGAGCACGCGATCGGCTATGAGCAGGTCCCGCTTTGTGCGCATCTCATTCCGTCGGCTCTGTTCTGCTGTCGTGGCTCTGCGGGCTTCTTCTAGGGCGATTTGCTGTTGCTTGCGTTCGGCCTCGTCGGTGGAGAAGGCGTAGTAGCCAACGCCATGGGTGCGCGCCTCGTCGAAGAAGACATCTTGATAATGGACGTCAGGCTTATCGAAATTCTCCTGCTCCTTTCGCTCCCAGTTCAAACGCTGCTCGTCGTGCTTGGTCATTGTGGACAAAGCATCGCTGAAGACGCTTTCCGGAGGTGGTGGTCCGTAATTGGGCTCGCCATCGTTGCAATCGTTGTCATCATCGCTGTTCTGGACATGGCTGCCTTTGGTATCTATCATCCAATTAGCCTTAGTTTGATCTATACGTTCGGGCATGCTCTCTGCCAGCTGTCTGTCGCGCCTTTTAGCCTCCAAAAGCTCCTTTCTCAGACACTTTCTAGTGCGACCCAGGCAATCCACGTACTCCACTTCGTCGTCTTCGTGGCCCGCGTCCTCGTCTCCGCTTGAGCTACTACTGCTGCTTTGACGTTGGCGGGTCTCACATTTCTGCTGCAGGTGGTCTTGGTACTCCTCTTGCTTCTTGCGATTGAACATCACGAGGCAGTTGTCATCAGAGTTAAGGCTGCCACCACTGCGGCTCATCCGGTCGTAGAACTTGCTTTTGGCTTCCAGCACCCGACGGGACTTGTCCAACTGGGCATGGTCCTCTGCCTCGTAGACCTTCGCGTCATCCCCACTTTTTCCAACAGCCTTGTATCCGAGATCCTTAGACTTCTCCTTGCCGCTGCTGCTTCTACTGGGCCTGAACTCATTGGCTGTCGCCTTGCTTGCCTTCGCTATCCTGACCTCATGCTGCTTCCGCAACAACTCCGCCTTTAAGCTGAGCAGTGAGGAGAGATTAACGCTGATCGCTTTGTTAGGATCGTTCATTTTTCATAATAATAAAAATAGCAATAATAACAAATGGAAATAAAAAATGTGCCCGCCGGATTTTACGTTCATAACGTTAAAATTCCAAAAATCAGAGGATTTTCCCTTTAACGGTATACAGTCACACTTGAATAAATGCGTTGCCAGACTGTGCAACATGTTTCATTTTCCGCGACGGAGCTTCGAGCCCATGCAAAATAACTATATTTTGCCGCGGAAAGCGGCGGAAAGCCCTCAGCATAAAATTATTCCTTAGACATTGGGACCATAGTTTAGTGGAAATGTTGAAAATAAATATTGAACGAACCGCTCAACCACTCACCAAATGGTCACACTGCGCAAGGTGGAAAGAAAAAACCCACAAGTGTTTATTTACATTTTGCAATGTCGAATTCTGGCGGAGATTTCCAGGTGGTTACGCGCAAAAAATGGATGGCAAGGAAGTGCCTTAGGCGGCGAGACCGCCACAAATCCGAGAGCGACTATCTGAACGATTGCCCGGACGTAAATGTTGAAAAATTCCAACCGTATGTTGTTCTGACTGCCACAGACACTATTTGTAATTGAATAATCCACTTCCAGGCGCCTGGAGCGCTTGTGCACGGAGATGTGTCAAAGCGACTACTTCCTAATTGCCATGGAAGCGCTGCAGCAGCAGGTTGAAGCTCTGAAAAGACCGCTGAAGAGAATTGTGTGTTTGGGTCTGGGACCCTTTTCTCGCACCCACCAGGCGCTTCATCAGGCGGCCTTTGTGGTCAGTCTGCAACGGCACTACAAGATAAAAGAGGCTCTCTACTTCGATCCCGTCTTCAGGGACACCGAGAAGGAGCTGATCCGCCTATTTGATGGCTGCGTGATGAGCGAAGACTGCGCGGGAAGAGACGAGGCAACTGGGCCCACGCTCTATTATTTGCCTCACTGTCCCTACGCGCTGATGCACAACATCTTATGGTCCAATTGGCATCGAGACCAGCTACCAAACATTCTCCTCATCTCGAACAGCTTTGAGATGCTGACGATGGCGCGGAGGAATCAGGAGGATCACATTACGCGGATTGTCGAATATTGCACAGAAACGCCGCTGGAGGACGATTACGAGCACCATAATGTGTTTAATGACCTTTCGTTACATACTTTCCCGCACGACTCTCTGCCAGCCAGCGACGATGAAGCCTTCTGGACACGATCTGCTGCTCCTTTAAAGGTGAACGAGGATGAGATGATCACGGAGGCCGACACAAACTTTGCTGCGCTGAAGTTGTAAATCTTCATATTATAGTTTGCATTTTTTATATTAACAAGTATATTTTTCATTTTAAAATATTTGTACTCATGGCGTGACTAATCTAGAATGTTGTCCATACTTATAGGCTCTTAAACTTGTCCAGTTGCATCTTCTCCTCTTTGGCAGCCGCTATTTTTCGACCTCTGGCTCTTCTTTTCTGTGCGGTCTTGCATATGCGACGGAAATTTTCGCGTTGAGCGAGCGGTTTGCCCTTAGGGACTGGCTGCCGCCTGGGTAGAATCCGGCTTGTGGGTTCTGGCCCAAGCAAGGCAGTCTCCCGTCGCTTGACAGCCTTGCCATTCGCCTTCGCTGGAAAGGCGCAGGGCAGCAAATGGAGTTCTTCGTGCAGACGACCGCACAGGGTGGGCGAGATCGGGAGGTAGCTGCTCTGGGTAAGGAAGTTCAGATCAGTGGGTGGTGACTCTGTTAACAGTTGGTGCAACTGAAAGCTTTGAGCTGTCGCCTCCTTGGTGGCTTGACATAGCAAGAACTTATCCTTGTATTTGGGAGAGTATCGCAGGAGAAATTTACCGGCAGGCACAGTGCCCAGTAACTGGAGGAACTCGTAGAGATTGGACATTAACTGCGGCATGCTCGTGTTGTAATAGTCGTGCAGCTGCTGCTCCAGTGCGATCAGAGTGAGCTTCTCCTCCAGCATTGGCTCAAAGTCTCGAAGCGAAATGCGGGTGCAGTGGCCGATATCCGCCTGCAGAAGCTTCAGCTGCAGCCAAGCCGATATCAGTTCGTATTTCGACATGATTTCGCAGCCGCAGTCTGGTTTGTTCTCCATCTTGATGGTGTGACAACCAAGTGGTTGGTGTTCGTCTATCATCGCTGCGACCGAAAGGGTACTAAATATTTGGAGTTCCCGGATCTCCTCACCATTGTTTCCCTTGCATCTCAGGCACCAACTAACCAGTGCAGTATTCGAGGAGGTATCTACGATGTCTGAAGAAAACTCGTCTAACGCAAGCGGCAAGTAGTTCATTTGAAGATTGATCGAGGAAGTTTTCACCTCACTGTTACTAAAATCGGAAACCTGACTTGTAGCTCCTTTCGGTTCAAAGTTCAGCCACTCGGCTTGTCCAGGCTGTGATATGTAGGCTTCATAGGCCTGCTTCAGGACCAGATTGTTTGTATGCCACCCGCAGTTCCGTGCCGGAAAAGGAGTATGAAACTCAATGCATTTGTGTCCCGCACTGGAAGGTTTCCCTATGTCGACGAACATCTCGGCAGGCACATCTACATATGACCCTGAGGTTATGAGCATCAGAAGCGAGTCCAAAGGCAAGACGACAACATTTACACCTTGCGTCTCCTGATTCTTCTCTTCGTCTCGTAGAAGAGTAGGCGAATCTTTGAGCTTCTTGCCAGAGTATCGATTTAAGCGCACATTTAGATTTCGCATGACCGAATCATTGCGAAGCTCCAGCCCTGGCCACATCCTGATTCGACCAACGACTCTCTCCAATTCCACCTCCTCTATGCTGACGGTCTGAGAATTGAGGCTCTTGCACTGGGAGAGCTGAGGCAGACCAGAGAAGGTCACGTACGACTCGTTGGCGTACTTTTTCATCAGCTTCTTCGAGCTGAGCTCATATAACTGCCCGTAGATCGTCACCAGGCGCTTCATAGGCACATAGAGGACCTCTCTTTGAGTGTGCTCATAATCGTGGATGTGCTTCTGTACAAGTTGCTGCTCGTTGCCGCGCTTCTTTTCGGTGGCATGCCAAACCACGAAGTCATCCTCTGCGACCGCTGCACTCTGCTGCCAAGCCAGTAGCACTCGCATACAGGCGGCCTGCTGCTTCAGGTTTAACTCCGAAAAGAGTCCCTGAGGATTTGGAAAACTGTAGCGGGGCTCCGCCCGACTAGTGGTGTGGTCACAAACGGAGGTTCGTGGAACTTCATTGGTGCGCGGATCCTTTGGTGCGGTGTTGCACTTGAAGGATGTAAAGACATCAGAAGGTTCCTTGAGCTCAAGCCTCAGGACCTCCGGATCCACTTCATTTAGGAAAGTGTAAAGCGAATCGTCCACATGCTCGAAGGATTTGTTAAAGACTTTATACGACGGCTGGTTGCGGAAGATAGTATTTCCCTGGTACAAGTTCGGATCCATGTCGGGTCGGTCCAGCTGGCGGGCTTTTTACGTAGGATGTCGAAATCCCTGTCAAGTGTTTAATGGTTTTGTTTTCGAGCGTGGTATGGTGCGACCATAGCGTTAGTTTACAAAAAATACCAATCACAATATACCTGAAGAAATATTTCGGCTCCAGTCAAAACTTTTTTTTAATTTTTCTGATTATAAAAATTAAGATTATGAATAAAATATTTGTCAGTCCTGTTTTATATACTTATTTTTATTAACACATAAAAGAAAAATAATTAAAAAATAAAAACACCTTTCCAATTGGAAAATAACTCTTGAAAATATACTGTAAAATACTGAATATAGCGCCAATTTTAAATTTATGTTTGCTTATTTGATTATTTAACGTTGTTACTTCCTTCAATTTATTTATTTATTTTTATTTTATTTTTCTATTAATGCCCTTATAAATCAGCATTTTGTATCATTATTTTGTCTACTAACGTTTGGTAATAAAAAATTTAATGATCTCTATGCTACATTAACTTTGAAATGGATTTAAAATGCGGCTTTAAAATGCATGAACAAATTTGTTGTAACGCTCAGATTATTAATAATCGTTGAATTGAAAATATGCGGCGTGTGCTTATATTGATTCTCTTTGCTTTTTGCTTATGTGTTAAATCCTTTAATTATACAAGCTGTGATCAGGCGAAGCAACCGAAATTTGTATGGAATGACATTGAAAGGAAGAATGTTTAAACAAATTGATTCATATTCCTAGATGAGCTCGTGCTGCGATGTCCAGAAAAACGACAAGTCCATAAAGGCCTGTCGCAAATCCTTGCTAACCAGCAAATCCACCACTACAAATAATGGAGAGTCCCGAAATCTAAAAACGGATAAGGTGGCCCTGCATGCGGTGAGTGCAAATATTAAATTATTATAATTTATATTTATATTGCATTAAATCATGAAATATTAGTCTTAGCAAAAATTGGAATAACAAGGATAGGATAAGATTCATTTAATTCGAATTAACTTATTTGTTTCCATAACAAAAGTGTATTGCAGAGTGTTCTTTTAAGGCCAATGGATACTTGCTCAGCAACGGAACCGTCAACGTGGAGGCCCTACAGAGAAGTTACCAGCAACGCTATAGGAACGACCAGACCATGTCCCAATTGATGGTGAAGAGCCTCAACAGCTGCTCGGAATACGGTGCTTACAAATGGAAACACGATTCCAATATCCAGTAATGTATGTTTATACTTTTATCTAACAGCTCGGAAGCGAGCTCAACAATTCCAATGGATGCACACTAAGGGCGAGTGCGACTACTATCCCGCCACCCTGCTGGCCTGTATTATGGAGCAGGTGTACGTCAACTGTCCCACGACCAAGTGGAAGAACACCAGCGACTGTGCAGATATGCGAAAGTACTTGATGGCCTGCGATGATGTCAAGAGTGGCACGAAGTAGTCCGACATCAAAATATCAGCCAAATATATTGAACTATAAATTGTAGAATTTATTCTCCACACACTTGGAACTTGAACTTGGCTAGCTCTGCCATTCCGCACTCAATCACGTCGCCTGCCTTGAACGCATCCGATCCATTAGGCGTTCCGGTCAGGATCAGATCGTTGGGTTCCAGAGTCATGAACTTGGAAACGTAGGAAATAATATCGGGTACCTTGAATATTAAGTCGGCGGTGCAGCCCTTTTGTTTCACCTCTCCGTTGACCGTCAGCCACAGTGACAGGCTGTGGGGATCATTCACTAGGTCAGCAGGAATGAACTTGGACACGGGCGTCGATGTGTCAAATCCCTTGCCGAGGGTCCATGGATGTCCAGCTGCTCTAGCTGCTCCCTGGAACGTGCAAAGAATTTTGTATATGTAAGTAGATGACAAAAAAAAGCGATCTTTGTTCCTTACCAAATTGCACTGAGCCGTGAGATCCAGAGCTAGGCAGTAGCCTGCTACATAGCTCATGGCGTCTGCCTTGGAGACGTTCTTGCAGGACTTGCCAATCACCACACCCAGCTCCACCTCATAGGCGACTTTGGTGAACACTTTGGGAAGCTAAAAGAAGTTGGAAGTAATCTTTAATTTGAGATCAAAGAGCTTTTTTAGATCAACGATTTCATCAGCCTCTTTATCTGATCACCTACCACTATGGGCTGACCCTCCTGGATGTATGAGGAAGTGGGTTTCAGGAATACCAGCGGCTCAGTGGGCACCGGAACATTCCTGGCCTTCACGACGTCCCTGCAGCAGACAATGATCGGGATTGAGGGGTTACCAATTTAGAGCCCATTAAGGGACAGCACTAATTTACATGTAGTTTAGGGCCACTCCCACAATCTTCTTGCCGTCGGTCAAGAAGTTAGCGGCATCCTTGCCTCGGGAAGCCATCCTGAGCAAATGGGTGAGTTGAACCACTGAGAATATGGAAAATACGTTAAAACACTGATGCGATGCTAGCAGCTGCTGCGGTCAAATGAAAGTGAGCGTTTAAGCATCGGGTGCCGGCAGGCAAGCACTTACTTGCGCAATGTTTATTAATTTAGAAGTGAGGGTTATCTGGAGAGGCGCCCCCCGCAAAAGTTTATCAATTAAGTAACGACAACAGAAAATGAAGAGAGCGATCAGCAGTGAGGCTGCATTTTAAAATATACTGAACGGTCTTAAAAAATATACCAGAATATACCATTTAAATTGAAGTCCATCCAATTGGAGCCAGCTGATTGATAGAGTTGCCAAAGCTGCAAATAAGTATTGGACAACAATCATAAATGACATTTTAGAAACGGATGACTAAAATAAATCAATCGAATCAATTAACTTTGAAAATAGATTCGTTAATAGATACCTTTTTCATAATTTATTACATTAATGTCACCCAACGGCATTTTGCAGCACTACCTAGTGTGACCGTTCCGTCGCATAGTGCTTCATCATCCGCAGAAACTTTAGCAGCTTTGTGTTGGGCTGTCCAAATTTGGGCGGTAACTAGTAAAAAACTCGTCTAAATCGAACGCATGAACAGTAGTCTGAGCACTTGCGGGTCGAAGCTCAGACACAGCCCCGAATCTAGCAGTGCGGAGCAGCTTCGAGAATGATTTGCCACAAAAATTCGTGCCACTGGTGAGAGGGGAGAGTTTCCCGTTTCGTGTCTTTGCCGTTTTCGCGCATCCCGCCTGCGGGCATACTGACAACGAGACTAGCGAATTGTAATTTTCTTTCGAGATAAAATTATATTAAATTGCTTACCGTGCTGCCGTGTGTGGTCCAAAAAGAGCGCCAGCGATAGCCACTGCGTGGTCCGCGAGTGTGTGTGCGTGTGCGAAGCGAAGTAGCAACAAAATCAGCCTCAGCAGCAGCGAGACGAATCCAAACACAGCCAACAGCCAACAAATTCTACAAACACACAAACAACAACACAATGATGAAAATGGAGACTGACAAAATAATGGACGAGACCAACTCCAATGCCCAGGCGGTGAGTGTGCTACTATTAGTGAGATACTATTGGGTTAGCGCCATTTCAACTCCTGCTCTATGCAGTGCCATCGGATCGAATATACCTATTTATGTACATAATGCTCAAGGTGTCGCCTCCACACACGCACAGCCATACGCACACAGGCGCGCCTTAGGTGGCGCAAGTGTGTGCGTGCGTGTGTGTCTTATTTTCGTATATACTACAGAGATTTTGCACTCGTGCACTCTATTAAATTCGGCGGACACTGTCGCATTGGCTTTCCCCCCTTTCTCCGCTACCCAAGCGCTAGCGGCTAACCTTAAACTTTTCGGACCCAGGCGTTAGCCTAATTATTCAACGTCACCGCTGCCGCTGATCCGTCTCCTTGCCAAGACCTCTCTGGCCCAGCCTCTCGGAGGCGGCTTCTCCAAGCGATTACCAGATTTCGGATTTCGTTAATTGGCCTCGAGTTTGTTTACACAATTAATAACATAGAAACCACACACAAAGTATAAATGTACATTCATCGGCCGTGTACATTTCAATCAGTATTTATTATATTGGATATTGGATATGTACTGGATACAGTGTCGAGGGTGATAGGCGGAGTGCCGGTGAAGGTCACCAGTATGTAAGCCCATTAAGCGTTGTGCCCAAAATCGGTTTTTATTTCTTAATTTTTTTCTGTGCGGGGTTGGCAATAATATTTTGCTTGAGTCATCTTGGTTTTTGCTTGGCCCAAAAAACCCGGAATCAAGGTGGAATCTGGTTGAAAGTGACACCCTGTAAATAGTCGAAACAGAGAATCCTTGCACTGAGCCCTCGTCCGTCTCACATCCACGTAGCCAGGCTGAGGCTAACCACTGAAGCTCGCAAAAAACCATAATATTGCACTTAAATTAAAATCGTACATAACATTAACGCTCACAGTGTTACTACATACATATAAGCAAGGTTTTCTGGCAGTCGCTGGCATTGCAGGTTAGCTTAATTACTCGAATCACTCACACCCGATTGTCCGCGATTTGTTTACTCACTTTGTTTGCCGAGATCTTTGCGCTTTAAACGAATTGATGACGTATGATTAATGGGGGCGATCTTATTCGGCAATACCCCGGCCATCGATTGGGCTTCGCTATATTTAGCGGGCAGCGGCAGCGCCTAATGAGGATGGAACACCAAATAAACATCGATACAATTATTATTATTTGTATATATATATCATGTACTTTCCGTGTGAATGATCTGCGGCGGCTGGCAGCGACGCGACTCTAGCTCTAGTCGGGCCTTTTGTGAACTCTGCTTTGCCAACTCTTTCGCCGCCAAATAAAAACAAAAAGCGAGAAAATTACGGAGAAGAAAGAAACTCGGAGCGGAGCGGAGCTCGACTAATTGCCCAATTGTAAGCCCCAAGTTTGGGGCTTCGTCACTTGCCTAAAAACTAAGGAAAAGTTGCACAACCCCCAGCCAGCTACACAGAGCTACCTTTCCAGTTTTTACGATCATCGCCCCTTGACATCCATCCACATACTAGTTACTACTTACTATATTATCACAAACCGAATGCAATTTCATAATTAATCGCCCCCGTTTTGTCCAACTCTCTTCCTCCATATCTCCCGCACAGTTCACAACAACCATGCTGTACGACCCGGTGCGCAAGAAAGACTCATCGCCCACGTACCAGACGGAGCGGGAACTCTGCTTTCAGTACTTCACCCAGTGGAGCGAGTCGGGGCAGGTGGACTTTGTGGAGCAGCTGCTGTCGCGCATGTGTCACTATCAGCACGGCCAGATCAATGCGTATCTGAAGCCGATGCTCCAGCGGGACTTTATCACATTGCTGCCGAGTAAGTATCGATATGAGTTACTATATAGACTACAGCATAATGGAGATTGGGTTAGGGTTCTGGTTATGGGGAACATTGGGATATTGATAGGAAAGATTTCCTTCAGGATAGTCAAATCAGTTGGCATAAGCGTAAGTTTTTGAAGGGGCTTAAGGTTGTTTATTTTCCTATACAATTATATTAATAATTACCCCTTTAGTACCTTTTGTTAGTCTTAGTTTCTCACTTTAAAACAAGTAAGGTTAGCATGGAGGTCAAAACTGGAATAGCCTTGAATATACATAAATTTGTTTCTATCTGTGATAGATGTAGTTTGGCGAAAACCCTGAACAAAACAATTATATTTTAACCAGCTAAATATATTATTTGTTATGTACCCAGATCGTTTCAAAAATTAGTTAACACGGCTTCAGGGAAATTATTAACTTTCAGTACTCAAACGTAAAAAAATCTGTAAAAACTTACGTTTTAATCTGTTAATTAGCTCATTGTCAGGGGTCTAAGGTTATCGTTTAGCTAATTAAGCCATTAAAAATAATCAAAGATCAAACATATTTCTTCAGCCTGTTAGCCAAAGATTGACAGGCTGGTACGTCCATCGCGTCAGAGAGGCGTTATCAATGTCATACTTTTTGCGAGAGGTCACTACTCCCAGATGGTTAAAGAGACCGCCTGTTGGCCGCCGATAAGCCAGTGGCAAAGATAACAGCCACCGGGGTGAATTAAACTTTAGGCCAAGCCAAAACTCAAACCGGGAGTAGTATTCTAAGCCTTAGTCTTAGCCACGTTAACAGCGAAGAATACAGAGGTCCGGAGTTTTAATCCCTCGGCACGCAATGACTGAAAACAATAACAAACGCGGCAGGTACAAAGTTGAACAACATGAAAGGTGGCTCGCTCCAGCGCAGAGGGGCCAGATCCCAGTGCCATTCATTCCGGGTTCAGGTGGAGCAGGGGAGCGGTGGAGAGGAGCCAGTGGGGGGGCCAGGGCTGTTGGCTGTGTTAACTGTTGACTGAAAGGTCGTTGCTTCCATTAAACGCGCTTTACCGGAACAGCAAACAAAACGAATGCCGGAGCGGAGCAGCAAACCTTGTATTTTATTCATAAGAAATTGTGAATCGATTTGTGGGCAGCTAATCAAAATCAAAACTGTTGGGCAAGTAGGTTCTGCGAATGTAATTGTATTGGATCGACAACTAACTGGCTTGCAATGAAACCCATCGGATGGATTTAGTGAATAAGCGAGCGTTTATCAATGCTTCGATTCGGTAAGGATCGTTTGTATATATCGATGACTCAATAAGCGCGAGTTGTGCGTGCATTGTACCTTTGATTATTTATTTTCTTATCCCTCTTCGCACACTTATTGGTTCTCTTCTTACCGAACTTATTGATCATCTCTTTTGGATTGTCAGCTGGAATGCAATTTGGGGGACGTTGCTCTATTTTCTTTCCGTGCACCAACAGTTCGGAGTGGATAGACGGTTCCTAGGATGTTTCCGTTTGCATAATCCCTAGCAAATGTCCTCCTTGTTCTTGCTTGTAAAACCACCCTTCTTAGAGGTGTAACAATTTAACTTTATTCTAGATAAAAGGGATCTTTTTAAATAATAGTCTTTACTGTTTATTTTAGAGATATTACCGTGAATGCTAGCTTATCAATCAAAATAGACAACAAATTCGAATTCTTCATCTCTTAACAAGAATTTTCACTACCATGCTTATGCTTGCTCCTTATTCCTGTTTAATATTTAACGATTTGCTGGCATCACTGATGGTTCTAGGGAACGAAGCGGAAAAGAGTTGAAAGTAGACAACATTGTCTCCTCCATTTACATTGTAATGCACTTCAAAGGCAGCTAACCGGGGGGACGGAGCGACTGGGCGACTGGAGGACAGACAGGAGGACAAACAGCCAGACGCACAGATGCACAGACGGTGGATAGACACACTCTCAAGACCGTTAGTCGCCGGCGACGGCAAACAACTTGAGCCAAATCGCCGCTGCCGCCCGCCAACCGCCTGCCATTTGCGAGTTATGCACATTTTTAATTGTGTTTGGCAAATGCAGCGAACGAGAACAGGGAGCTGAAGGTAGTGGGGAACACTCACTCACATGCATTTCAGACTCTGGCCTGGCCCATCCAGCCCGTTTGTCAATGCTGATGGAGATGTACATGTGCTTGGTGGAGGTGGAGGCGGCCAACCCCCACCAGGCACTCCGACGCGCTGCTTGCTGCATTTGTGTGCGCACAAGACACATGTAAATATGCCGGTCTATTGGTTGCGCCTCCGCCACTGCCACTCCCACTCCCATTCCCACTTACTGGGCTAAGTGCATTTTAATGCCGTTAGGTGCATCATTTTGTCTCTCTTGTTTGTCGGCTGATGATGGGCGCCGAGTGGTTGGATTGCATTGGATTGGGATTGGGATCGGGTTGGGCTTTGGTTTGGTTCGGTTCGGTATGGCTTGGCGAGTGGGTGTCTGACAAGAGCGGCAGCCACAGCGGGAGCAGCGTCTGCTCCACCTCAAGTTACTTCATATCTGATGGCACATTCTGCCATGTGTCATATCGGAGATAACTGGCAGTCGACTATAAATAGCACCCGGCTTAGTCACTAACTTGTCCACGGAGAGAACTAATTGAATAGTAATATTTTCTTATTACATTGCTGTAATTAATTGAGGCAAAAAGTGTGGGGCAGAAAAATTAAACATTTCCGAACACGAATGTAAACCTATTTGTAACTTAATGCTGTTACTCTGTTTTGAATTAATTTTTAATTGATTTAAACTGATTTAAAAAACTCATAACTAAGCCGAAAATTAATTAATTTTAATTCGGAAAGCATTCCCATGTTAGTTTTTATCAGAATAATAAATCTGCATACTAAATTTAAAATTAAAAAAAATTAAGTTTTTTATCAAATTTTGAAAATTTTAATGATGTAACCCCTTATAAAATTCTGAAATTTTGAAAAAATTTTGAAAATATATTTTTCCTCAAGAGATGGCTAGATTTACTCGACTGTTGATGCTGATCAAAAATATATATGATTTATAGGGTCGGAAATAACTCCTTCATAGCGTTTCAAGCTTCTGACTTAAATTATAGTACTCTGAGGGTATAAAAATAGAATGATATAGAAATCAGAGAAAACATGTTTTTGTTAAAATAAATAAAAGTAAAATAACGATAACTAAGAGGAAGAAGTTTCTGCTTAACTTTCAACAAGAATAATCCCCTTACTTATGCTTACTTTTTAGTCAAGGGCCTGGATCACATTGCCGAGAACATTTTGTCCTACTTGGATGCCGAATCGCTCAAGTCCGCGGAGCTGGTCTGCAAAGAATGGCTAAGGGTCATATCCGAGGGAATGCTGTGGAAGAAGCTCATCGAGCGCAAGGTGCGCACAGATTCGTTGTGGCGTGGACTTGCAGAGCGACGCAACTGGATGCAGTATCTATTTAAGCCAAGACCGGGCCAGACCCAGCGGCCACACTCATTCCATCGCGAGTTGTTCCCCAAGATAATGAATGTGAGTGGTGACTAGCAAAGTTTTCTCTCCACCAAGCAATGACTTAAACATTCATTCGATTTTTTCTACTATTTAGGACATTGACAGCATAGAGAATAACTGGAGGATTGGCGGCCACATGCTGCACCGAATCAATTGCCGCTCCGAAAACTCGAAAGGTGTCTATTGCCTGCAGTACGACGATGGCAAGATTGTATCCGGTCTGCGGGACAACACCATCAAAATCTGGGATCGCACGGATCTGCAGTGCGTTAAGGTAGGATAGCATAGATACATGTCAGCAAGAATGCCAACCTTACAACGTCTTTTCCATATTTACAGACCCTCATTGGCCACACTGGTTCAGTGCTGTGCCTGCAGTACGACGACAAGGTAATCATCAGTGGATCCAGCGACTCCACAGTCCGGGTTTGGGATGTCAATACCGGCGAGATGGTCAACACCCTCATCCATCACTGCGAGGCGGTGCTGCATTTGCGCTTCAACAACGGCATGATGGTGACCTGCTCCAAGGATCGCTCCATCGCCGTCTGGGACATGACCTCGCCCAGCGAGATAACGCTACGCCGAGTCCTCGTCGGCCACCGGGCTGCCGTCAATGTGGTTGACTTTGATGAGAAGTATATTGTGTCCGCCAGCGGAGACCGCACTATTAAGGTCTGGTCCACCTCGAGCTGTGAATTTGTACGCACCTTGAACGGCCACAAGCGTGGCATCGCCTGCCTTCAGTACAGAGATCGGCTGGTAGTCAGCGGCAGCTCGGATAATTCCATAAGGTAAGAAGACGCGTGTCTTACAAATATTAATATATATATATATATATATACTTATACATTTCTCATTCCTATTGCAGACTTTGGGATATTGAGTGTGGTGCTTGTTTGCGTGTCCTAGAGGGCCACGAGGAGCTGGTTCGCTGCATCCGTTTCGATACGAAGCGCATCGTTAGCGGCGCTTATGATGGCAAGATAAAGGTGTGGGATTTGGTGGCCGCCCTGGATCCCAGAGCAGCCTCTAATACCCTTTGTCTGAACACGCTTGTGGTAGGTGTCCACCTGGAGGCTACTACAATAACCTTTCCATTAACCTCTTACTCCTTGAACCCTCTCCTTTTATAGGAACATACTGGTCGCGTCTTTCGATTGCAATTCGACGAGTTCCAAATTGTGAGCAGCTCGCACGATGATACAATTGTGATTTGGGACTTTCTAAATTTTACACCCAATGAGAATAAGGCCGGACGCACGCCGTCACGTAAGAGATGCCAAACTTTCACTTCATTCATTAATCTATTGAATTATGTATGCATAATATCGTTTTCTTTTCTCTGTTTGTGTTCCTGCTTCTACAGCGGCTTTGATGGAACATTAACATTTTGTGCAACGGCAGCTGCGCGAGTTACACCTAATACCCTCGAGCGACGATGATGACGACGAGGACGAGGACGATGGAGATGGAGATGGAGATAGAGATGGTGATTTCGAGGACGAGATTTCGAGAGATGATGCTGGGGCTGTTATGGGGGGATATGTTAGGCATCAGAATGCTGCCGATGGTTCGGGCTCTATCACAGGTTCAGGTTCGGGTTCCTCGGACCCAGAGTTGGAGGAGGACCTGGACTATGATTTAGATGATGTTGAGAATATTGATGATTACGATGAATGAAGGTAGCCAGCGTAAAAACAAACAACAATTTTGGAATCCAAGTTACAGCGATCTCTGAGCGTCTATTATACAATCACACACACACACACACACACTCAACACACCCACACACACACAACACATCCACACAAACACACATGGAACCCAAGCATAATAAGATTAAAATGAAGTTATAAAGCAAGCAACAATAAAAAGCAAAAGGCGTATACATAGAAATCATGAACATATTTTTGCAAAACTGGCTGTTAGGTTGTTTGTCATGTACGATTATGAGAATATGAAGAGACAAAACTTTTGTATTAGTTACTTAGGCGCTGTAATACTAATCAAAGGGTCAGTAGTCCTCGAATCGATCGGGCGTTACTTTAAGTGTTTCTTTAGCTCAAATACACAAGCCAGCATCGCGCGAACTGGCAGCTGCGAGGCAACTGGAATCTGCAGGACGGCCAGCGAAGAGAGTTCAGTCTTTAGCATAAATGTTAGTTAGAGTTGCTTCATTGAAATTGGCAAGCAAGAGCATAAGTTGGCACATTTGTAACCTATTTTAGCATGCCTATTGCCTAATGTTTGTGTTAATTGTAAAGTTTAAACTTAAGCCTAGTATTTTATTGGCAATTGTAAGCTAAGTTACCCCAAATGCAAAATACAAATACAAAATAATTTAAATGAAGAGAGACTTGTGTGTGACCCGTGTCTGCGTCTGCAATTGGTAAATGAAATCATTCGGGGAGAAGTTCGAACAAAATTAATCAATATGTAACCGATTCTTTGATTGAACCGTAATGATACCTATAGACTCTAGTAATATACAGATGTATGTAGTAAATAGCAAAATTTCCAGGACGTTTCATCATAATACATATATATATTTAATGTATGCAACAGATACTTTTACTATATATGTATTGCTATGTGTAAGTTAAGTTACAATGCTATACGTGATCTGGATGACGATCACCGCCGCTTCCGCGTTAACTAATGTATGTACATAACGTTTTACTTTAACGGCAGCAAGTTGATTGAAATATGAACACACATACTCTCCGAAATACTATGCAAAACTGTTGGTGAAGGAGTGCAGCTTGTTAAACGATGGCTGAGCAACTGCGAATTGCTGTGCGAATGGGCTTAGTATAGGTAACAGATAACTAGAATTAATAATAAATTGTGTATAAATGCTAAAGAAGTTGCTGTTTTATAATTTATAAGTATAATGGGCTCCCTTATCTCATTTCGTTCATTATTTTTGCAGTTGGGTTCGGGAGAGTTTTTCTTTGCTTCATGCTTCCTGTTCAAGTTGACCAGTCATAGAAGTCGTGTAAAAGTTTTTTTTTTAGTCTTGTTATTTTAAACATGTTTCCAAATACTCCGAAGCAATTTTAATTTTTAATTTTAGTAATTTTAAAATATTTCTGAAGGTCCTTGAAAAGTATTAGAAAATTGTCTATGAAATATGTAAGTCAACAATCATCTCATGAATGTTTGCTTTTTGTTTCAACAGCAGTTTTTAGGATTTATAAATTAGATTCCTCTTTCTTTTAACATGTGTGTGGCGGTGTTCCAACATTTATATTTTTTTTAATTTAGTGGATCATTATATTTTAGCGCCTATATTTTTAAACTAGTGCAAATGAGGTATTATGGAATTTCAAGAAAGTTCGTACTAGTTCAGTATGATTTCCCTTGCGCCACCTGGTCACTCTGAAGAACCTAAAACGAAATGAGTAGCTTTTAACTATTTTCTTGATTCTGATTTTTCGTTATAAACTTCCAAGATGGAGTGGTATGTGGGCACGGAATGGGAGGATAAAGGCCGAGGCCTTACCAAGAAGGTGCTCGGCTTCCAGTTGGGCGAAATGGAGAAGCCAACAGCGTGCAGCATCGTGCAGTTCAGTGTCAACAAGAAATGCGCCAATTTGGGTGAGCGGCCGAGCAAGTACTTGGCGAGCGATGAATCCTCGGCGTATCCTCTACAGCACTCCTTGGAAATGGGCACTGCCGTCTACCCAGTGGACTGTTATGTGGAGATTTTGCTGCAGCAGTTTCTTCCCGGAGAAACCGCCGCCTGCAGCATCCTGACCAAAAACGGAGTTCGGATCGAGTTCGAGCTGAGGCTGGAGAAGATTGTGAAGAACACACAGGTGGAGAAGCTGGATGCAGCAGGAATCTACGACCTGGCGCTGCGGCTCAAAGAGAGTGGAGTGGCCACATTCAAATCCTATCCGAAATTCGCGTTCGATTACTTTGTGCGGGCTGCAAAGTTGCTCATTACATACAAACCCTTCGACAAGCTGACCAAGAGGGAAAACGGCATAAACGGGAGCACAGTCGAGGAGCTCTTCATCCAGATTCAGACCAACTTGGCTGCCTGCCTCCTGTTGGAGAAGCGCTACGAGCACGTCATCTATCACACAAAATTCGTAGAGACTGCGGAGAGTCCCAGCGAGAAAAGCATTTACCGGCGCGCTGTGGCATTCTACCACCTGAAGGAGTTTGCCAAGGCACAGGCCACCATCGAGCGGGTCCCCAACTATGAGGAAAAGCGCGAGTTTAGTAAGCTGCGAGACAACATTGCGGTCAGCTGGAAGGATAGCAACACCCACTACAAGGAGGTGGTGCAGCGTATGTTCAGCTAGTTCTCATTGTTACCATTATCTCAGCCAACCAACAACTGGTCTGTTTATAAAATAGCTTATATTTAACATATTACTTTGACTTCCTACTCTTTTTCGGATCGAACTTGGGCTTCCTGTCCTTGTAGTCGTTTGACTTGCCATTGGTCTTCTTGTTTTTGGGATCCAGCTTGGCCCGCTTATTTTTGAACTTCATGCCGCCGGGCAGCTTGGGTCGCTTGCGTGAGGATTTGGCTTCCATTTTGAAGAGTTCTGCAAATGAAAATACAAATCATTATTCCACATTCAACTGTTTCCAGGAAGTGAAGAACACACCTTCATCTGGCTCCTCGCCCACTTCCTCTTTGTAGTACTCGGCATCATCTTCGGGATCGCTGTCATTATGTCCTTCCTCCGCCCGTTTCGCCGCACGCTGTTCGTCCTTCTTAAGTTTTAAGTTGCGGGCCCGGTTCTCCGCCTGCTCCTTCTTCCGCTGCTCCTTTTGCTTCGCCTTCTTTTCGACCAGCTTGCGCATTGTTTCCTTTTCTTCCTCCGTCTTTACCACATGATCGTGGTACAGCACCTCGCCGGTGAGGAGTCCGTCCTCTATTTTGATTAGCTGCATGGTTAGACGCGGCCCGATTTCGTGCAGCTTGATGGAGCTCTTGTTGTCCTCTAGGTTGCCCTTGCTTTTCAGGGTTTGCGCCAGCACCACATGCGACTGCTCGTCATCCTCGGCCTCTGATTCGGAGGCGTATCCATCTCTGGAAAATATGGACGTGGGATAAGTTGGAATCGCCTGCAAAATCACAGTGATTTTCTTACTTCAACACGAAATCTACCACTTCGTTGCACTTGCCCAGATTGGGAACATTGCCCTTTACGATCTTTTGCACAGCTCGCTTCAGGCCCACCGGTACCACCTGCACCGAGTAGTGACGCATCTCCACCAACTTTGTTTCCGGATTGTAGGAGAACAGGACACAGCGACGAATAGTTCCTATGTTCACCTGGGCCAAATTGATCGATGGGAACATGTTCTGGAACGTGGTGGCCATCAGCTTCAGATGCTTGCCATCGCCACTAAAGTTGTTCATGATGACCAGCGGAGCATGCTTGAAGTGGTCGTTGTCGATCATCTGCTGCCTGCTGGACGAAATCACGTCGCGGGCCAATGTGAACTGGTGAACCTGTGAGGCGAAGTTAGTTTGTAGTGAAACATTCGGCACATTCCCATTATTAGAGCTGTCGGCAAACCTTAAATGTCAGAGAGGGACCGCGCGGCAAACGGACCACTTTGAAGGACAACTGCGTAGAGGCCTTGTTGAAGATGCCCATGTGCGAGACGTGGAAGAAGCTGCTTAAGCTTACAAAGTCCTTGATGCGGTTCATCCGTTTCTCTCGCAGATTGGTGGCTGTATACGGCTCCATGATACGCCGGAAATCCAGCGTGAGGTCTGTGATGTACGGACAGGTGAGGCCACGGTGAATAACGAAGGAGTGCGGTGCCTCGACAATCTCGCTCGGCTCGCTAGCCTTAAAGGCTGCCGTACGGGTCTTAGGATGTACTTTCTTCTTGCCGCGTCCCATGTTTTGTCCAAGTTGTTTCTTCCCTTCCGCACGTGCTAAAATCAGTATGGCTGTAGCAGCTGAGAATACCGAACAGGTCTCTCGCTTGCCACGAGAATTTGGTCACTCTAATTTAACGTAAATTTGATTTTCAAACCAACTATAAAAGCTACAGTTATTTCCTTTTATTTAAATTATATTTATTTAATCACACTTAACATAGCAAACACAAATGATGTGATTTTCGTTTCATGTATGCATTTAAAGTTTTACAACTGTTGCTGTTTGTTTGATTTGTTGACCAATTCTTGAAAATGTAAAGTGAAAACTAAAAAAGTTCGCAAAATTGCTTGCCGCGAGCTGCGCAGTGTTGTTTTTGTTTGGAAATGAGTCTGCATCATTATCGAAGATTTCCTTCCGGTTGTTTACAACTATATATTTATGTTGCGAAAAATTAATAATATTAATATTTTTAATATTAGCATATATTTATATTTATATAAATTATAGTTCTACAGCTTAAACTGAATTTGGAGTGTTTAGTTTTTGCTTATATTCTTTCCAGTTTTGTTTATTTTCTTATTTTTGCAGGGATCGACGATCGCGGCGATCGATTTATGCGATATTTCTTTAATCTTTATATATATATAAAACTTCAGTTTAAACCGCAGTTAACTACAGCCGGATGTTGTTTTCGATTCTGTTGCTGCTGTTGGTGATGGTGGTGTTTTTTGATTTGATTAATCAATTTATATGCAAATATTATGACAAACTGCAAGTCGCTGTTGTTGTAATTGAAAAACACAAAAACTCCTCCCAATGCCTTTCTTCACCAGACCTTCGCTGCTGCTGCTGATCTTGCTATTGTTCTGGTTGTTATTGCTGCTGATGTTGTAGTTGTAATTGTTGTTGCTTTTGTTTATGTTGCTGTTCTGGCGGTTGCGGGGAATAGCTAATGTTGCTTGGGGCGGTCACTGACAGCACTGCTTGCGCACATCGGCGGTGACAGTCGGCTTGACGTCGATGGGTTCCACGTTCGACGGACGAATGACGTCGCCTTCCGGCGGATCCCTGATCTGTTTCTGCGACACAATACGATAGATTTCTAAAACACACAGAAGTGAATTAATTAGGATGAGGACCTTCGATAAACTTAAGCATAAACTTATATACCTGTGAGTATGTTCTGGAATGCCGTTTCTACGTTCGTCGAGTCGAGGGCCGAGGTTTCTATGAAACTTAAGCCGTTGCGCTCGGCAAACAGTTTCGCCTCGTCTGTGGGAACGGAGCGCAAGTGGCGCAAGTCGGACTTGTTGCCCACCAGCATAATGACGATGTTCTGGTCGGCATGGTCGCGTAACTCCCGCAGCCACCGCTCCACATTCTCGTATGTTAGATGCTTGGCGATGTCGTAGACGAGCAGAGCTCCCACAGCACCGCGGTAGTAGGCAGAGGTGATGGCGCGATAACGCTCTTGGCCGGCCGTATCCCAGATTTGCGCTTTAATTGTTTTTCCATCGACCTGATTTGAGTGGAGAGGGATGGGGTTGGAGGAAGATACAGGAGATGCATTAGTTGAATGGTGACAGTAATTGGCAATCTCGCCCAGTTATCCCTGTCCCCCTGCGGCAGTTTCGCTTTGAAAATCAATAAACAAATTCGACACACAGTGATGTCAACCTCTAGGAACGAATAAGACTGTTCTGTTCTGAACTATTTGTGAATATTAAAAAAAAAAAAACATACCTCTATGACTCCATTAGGTATAAAAAACAAAAACAAAATTTAGATTTAAATTAAAACTAAGACTTTCAATCCACTTTTACAGTTTCCTTTTAATAACAGCCGATGATGTCAACATTTAGGTTATCCCCCAACTGGATGGCTTCATAAATTATGAAAGAAAACCAATTGGCAATCCTTTATTTAGTGAAATTCCCAAACACTTACTGAAATTGACTGTTAACCCCCTAGGTTGTTCCTCGATTTTCCATCACTATGTTTACTACCACCTGGCGAAACGCACACGCAAGGTAAGCTCACCCGTGAAGCACACAGGCGTGCGTTCTTCCTGACCCCAATCCCCTGCTGTACTCACCTCTATGCTGCGCGTTGCAAATTCCACGCCAATTGTTGACTTGGACTCCAAATTGAATTCATTGCGCGTGAAACGGGACAGCAAATTACTCTTGCCAACGCCAGAGTCACCGATAAGGACAACTGCAAAGGAATACAAAGCATTAGTGACATTCGAAGCATTGGCATTGGCATTGGACAATCTAAGTGCCCCAGTTGCATAATATGTGGGTGGGCGCAGTGTGACTTGGTTTGGGGCCAACTCCACCCCGTGTCCTGTGTTTTTACGGCCGGACAGGCTGTTAGCTGGTGGCCCGAATAGGTCATGTCCTCCTTCACTGCTGGAGTGGCGCCCCAAGGTCAGCTTGTACATAAAGCCGCTATACTCGAGAGACTTAGGCCATGGAAACAAATATCTTACGTTTGTGGAAGGAGTGGACGTTCGGGAGCTTTGTGCTTTGAGGAATGTTTATTGTGCAATATGCCGATATAGTAAACATGTATTGCTTATCTGAGTGACTTGGGCAGAGGCAAATAAACCCTATAATCTTTGCACTTTCTCCAAGCTATGTACATACTTTTCGTTTTAACTAATTTTGGCCTTCGTATATCAATCGAGGCATTGATATATTAAATATTTATATATATTAACTTAATAAAATATGAATTAATGCAGTTTGCAAAAGGATCAGGTGGATTATTTTTATAATTAAGTTAAAACCCATATAAACTTATTACAGCAAATTGATTTTCGCGGGTGTATTTATGTATGTAGATATATATTTGAAGAATGACAGAGTGCTTTAGGAACCAAATAAAGCGGCAAAGCACATGCATACATCACGGACACCACTCAAAACAGCTGTAATGCATTTTCTTTTTAAAATGAGCTGTCATTTGGTCAAGACAAAAGTTTTTTACGGAGGAAAGGAAATAATATTTGCTTAGTTTAAATCGTTAATGTAGGGTAAGCACTTGTCTGATAAATTTATTATTATCCCTTTCTGTTGATAATACAGCGGCCAGTCAGAGAGGCAAATAAACAATAACAAAAACCCTTCAAACACTTTTGCTCTTTGCATTACTGGACAGCTGAGAGCGACCTGGCTATAGTTATCAGGGAGAGAGAGGAACGGTCATGAGTCACAACACTCTTAAACTGCGCTTGTGACCTGATCCTCAAAGAGAAGCACTTAGTTAAACGGATCTGCCGGCTAATTAAAGGGGAGTAATAAATGTGAGAGTGAGACCGTCGACGTTACTTGCTAGTTTCGATGGATCGAATCGCTCGAATAGAGCCTCACATTGGTTATGATGTGATTATGGGCTTATCGCCGCGAGCGGAATTCTTCGACAGTTGGTTTCCGTGCGTGAGTCATGCCTGGCCAATAATATCGTTATGTGTGAAATTCGAGGCCTCATCATGCATGTCATACTCACTCACACATTTGACATATTTTTATGGTGTGTTTCAGTTTAAACATTTTGAATACTTGACCCAAATACAATTACATACATATTTGAAATTATTGTGAAAGCAATGAATCCACCATAAATATAAATATTAGGGTTGATTAATTATAAAATTAACGAACATTTTATTTACTACAAATGAATAATTGAGAAAACCCGTTAATGACATTCAACAGATGCTCAGACTAAAGCTCAGCTGTGATAGTCGTTTTTTAAGCGCAATTGGAATTTGCGGCGTAGTAGCAAACGAAGAGAACAAAGAAGAAATGAGAATTGACGACTCCGAACATAAACATAAATGATACAAAGAACGCAAAAGATGAGGGACGGGAGCTGAAGCTTTGGGAAAATGAATCGGATGTGTCCCACTGTGCAAACTCCCAACTGAGGTTTCAATACCACGATAGAGGGAGTGCTGGAGAGCGAGAGAGCCGTAAACAGATGCAAAAGAAATTACAAAAAAGCCAATGCAAGAGCCAGCCTCTCACTCGAAGTGCTAATTCGAAATCTAATCAATTTAAAAATGTGAGTGGGAGGCTAAGTTCAAAACTACTCCCCGCTGAAGGAGGGAACTTTTATCGCGATTATAAATACGATTTGCGTTGGCTTTTGCATGCAACGTGGCGAGAGCAACGGGAACGTAATGACAAAACAGACAGTTAACGGCAATGTACTTGATTCCGGAAGAGGCCCCAAAGAGAGAGCGGGAGCGTGAGAGAGCCGTCAAAGGGCATCCAACTGCACGGGAAGCAGCAACACCAACAAACTCAGGGGGCGTACTTCTTGGACTTATTTTGGGAATTAATCACACACTAGCACTCACACACATACCAGTACATGAACTCTGGGTTTACGACTGCACTTTCTGTTATTCTCCAATTAGTTTCAATTAGTGCCATTGAACCACTGCGTCATTGTGTCCAGGCACCGGAGGGGGCAGAGGGGCGAAGCTACTCCTCCCCACCTTCACCTCTACTTCCTCAGATCTGCGGCCACCGGCAGTGTCATGTTTATAATTACCTTTGAACAGATAATCGTACTCGTCTTCTCTTGCTCCCATTTTCTTCGAATTTGTTTTGCTGTCGTCGCTGGCTCAATTCGATTCGATCTGTATTGTATCCTTATCCTCGTTACTCCGTCCGATTTATGAACGAAATCCAATAACCTGCGCGCCGCCGATTTCTTTATGCGTTTGTCGTAGCTCACACACTTTTTACACTTTTTTTGCAGTTGTAGTTGTGTTGTAAAGAAAGAGAAAAATGTATATCAGTATACGGTGAAGAGTCGTGTGTTTCCAGCTCCAAAGCGGTCGCGCCGTCTGCCAGAGTGTCGGTGACAACTAGTGCAATATAAACTTGACAATTGCAGCTGTTTTTAACGCATTTATTTGTAATTTTCTCTTACACGAAACTTAGTCACTCCCAAATATACGGCGTGAAGTTGGCAGCAGTATGGCGCCGATAACGATAGAAAATACCACTTGGGCCAGCAATAAATACTATAAAATACCATTTTAGTATTAAGAAAGCCATTTTTATACCATTAATTTTCGTAACGTTTTTTTATAGTTCTCTATTTTTAAATATTATTTGTTTTATCAAAATGGTGTCATCTGTCCTCGTGTTTATTGTTATCGTAATTACCATCACCTAAATAATTTGAGAACACTAATGTACTACCTATGTACATGTACGTACATCATGTGGGCGAAAAAGCTGGCGGCAAAATATATAAAAGTATAACTAATAAATATATTCTTTGGAAGTCTATTTTCAAAACAACATTACTGTATTATTTATAGCTTATAAACATACATCCTGTTGGTAATATACAATTATTAAACCATATTTTAAAATAAATGAAAATTAAGATATAATATATTATTTTCTCTTTCGATGTTAATTTCTGCTAGGATCGTTTGAAAATTCTAGAGTTTATACATTTTCTACTTAAATATTATGCCAATTGCCAATTTTTTGTTTGTTTTTGACATACATAAGTAGCTTTTATTAAATTTAATGTATTTTTCGCCCAATGAAAACCATTAGTTTTGTATAAAACAGAGTATAAAAATGTGATTATTTTAATATAAAATACTTGTATATAAAAACAATAAATTAAGTATAATGTGCAATTAATACTTGCGTTGATCTCTAATATTGTTAATTCACGTTGTTCTTATTGCATTTAAATGCGAGCACGCTGCAAAGCCAAGGCTGGAAAGATGAGCAGGAGTCCCCCGGCTATGTAGGTAATCTTTGAGCCTACGCACCAGAAAGCTGTAGAGAGAGGATTGATTAGAAAGGGAAACAGCATTGTGGCGTAGTAGATACAACTCACCAATACTGCCCACCACGGGACCCAATGCCCGAGCTAGAGCTCCCAAGGAGCGAAAAATGCCTAGTACTGAGCCCTTCTGGTCATCGTTTCCATACTTGGACACCAGGGTGGTGAGGCAGGTGACAGCAAAAGCCGTTGAGATGGCGAAGAGGATCATGCCGGCATAGAGCACTCCACTGCTTTCGGCCAGCCCAACTAATACGAAGGCGGGGACAATCAGGTACAGACTGAAAATGGCGTAGCCCTTGGTCTTTGCCTCGGGCAGACGACGAACCACCGATCCCTGCAGTATTGTCATAATAACACCTGAAACAAATAGAACAGGTTCAATTAAATCATTCTCAAAATATTATTACACATACCTGTAGTCAAAAACATCTTTGCCTGGTCCATTGAGGTGTATCCAAATTTGTGGTACATCAGGAAGGTGACGGTAAACTCCAGTCCGGAATACAGAAACAGATATAGGAAGTATATCAGTCCAATTGATCGCAAGGCCTCAATGTCTTTTTTGGGAACATTTTTGATAGCAGCGAATCTGTCAATAGAATAATTACCATGAAATACGATTGGTCAACCCAAATCCAAGCGCTAATCAAGAGATTGTATTTAAGGGAACGGGACACATTCCCTTCCTACTAACCGACTTTAATCAGATGTGCTAGTCATATTTCCCCACTGATAAGACAATCAAATAAACGTGCCGGAGTACCCGGCACCTGGCACGGTAATGATAATGTTCCCGCCACTTGCTAATTAATTCCATGACTTACCTAAATATGGCCGAGAAGTTGAGCAATTGCAGGCCGTATGACAGGGCAGATGATATCTCCTTAACACGTTTCTCCTGGCAAAAAATAAACCCTACGATAAGCTTAAATTTTAATATTTACATTCATCCAATTCATACCTTGGGCAAAGTTTCGCGGAGACAACAGACCAGAACCAGAAGATCGCCTGCAGCCAGACCAAAAGCCAGAAGCGAGGGGAGCACAAACCAAGCTCCTCCACTCTTATCCGAGAATATGGCGAATAGGGCTCCAATCATGGGTCCCACAATGAAGCCCAGCGAGAAGGCCACTCCTACCAGGGCCATGCCCCGGCCACGGGTTTTTACGCTGGATACATCCGTGATGACAGACATGCAGAGCGAGATATTACCCTTGCTGATACCGCCCACAAAGCGGGCCAGAACGAACAGTGCAAAATTACTGGAGCAAGCCCAGATCAGATAGGACAAGGCGATCCCAGACTGTGGAGACGGAAGTACACTAAGATTAACAAGTTTGAACTGTGTGGTTTAGATTACTTACCGCACAAACCAACAGCACCGGCTTCCTGCCGTAGTAATCCGAGAGACCGCCCACAATCGGGCTCGCCACAAATTGCAGAAAACTGAACATAGAACCGAGGAAGCCACCGAATAGCACCGATATATACCGCTCGGGGGCTCCGAGGAGCTGCTGAAACCATCGAACGCGATCCGTGAGCACAGCGTACAAGCCGGATGCATCATTCTGGCGATAGTACTCCAATAGCGACGGCAGTAGTGGCAGAATGATGGTGAATGCCAACAGATCAAAAAGCAGAGATACGAAGATGATGTATATCATGGGGTCGCTCTTCTCCGGGTTTCCCTTTCCCTTTCCCAGCATGGTGTTGTTGTTGTTACTGCTGCTAGACTGCTTCTCTTCCCCCGCTGTCGTAGTTGTAGTAGCCCCATTATGGCGACTCCGTATGGTAGCCATAGTTATATGTCGATTTTACCCGGCCGTGATTGCGTGCGTGTACGAGTATTACTGCAACATAACTGTTTCTGCGGAACCGTAACTCCCTCGGCAAGTTTTGGGCCCAACCAGAAGCAGAGTGCTCAAAAACCGCCACCTGAAGTGAAAGTTTGAACGAGAATGGAAGCTATGTGGCTTTGTCAAGTCGAGAGTTGTATACCCTTGCTGGCAGTTTTATTTAAATTGAGTAGCCTGCAGCTAGAGAAATTAGTCACCACAACAAACTGCACGATATTATCAAACTGATTAGTTTTGATAGCAAAAATTGGAATATACGAATTTTATAACATATGATGTATACGGTTAAAAATGTGTAAGGAGCTCATGGCAAACTTTATAGTCTCTCGTAAAGAGTATAAGAAGCAGCAACAGCTGATTGGAGGCGGTTCAAGACGATCAGACTTGGTGTAAATCTTAAAGCCTTGTTTATAAGGCGAAAACCTTCTGAACGGTTATACATTTATTCAAAGGGAAGAGCCTTATGTTCCTTAAATTTATTTTAAGAACACGACTTAAATAGCTTATGCTGCAGCTTAAAAATGTAAATTTTAAACAGCTGTTTTGATACGCTCAAACTTGTTGCTTGAAAGTGCTTTAGCGGTTATTTAACACTGGGCGAACTGAGGAGTTAACCAACACTGTGCAGTCGGCTGATTAATAAGTTTTTGATTATTTCTTTGTAAATTGCACTAAAAACTAGCAAAGAACGACTTAACATGTCCAAGGTGACCGTGCAGGATATAGAGGCGGTGGATGACTACTGGGGGCCCACATTTCGGTCAATACTAGAAGGTAACCACCGTTTTCCAGCCCAATCTCAACAATTGTTTACGCCCTATGAATTTCCAATATGCGATTGTAATTGTTGACAGGAAACAACACTAAACAAATTGGCGAGCAGCTGGACCAGCGGATTCGCAGTCATGATAAGGAGATTGAGCGTATTTGCAACCTGTACTATCAAGGCTTCATCGATTCCATCCAGGAGCTGCTGCAGGTTCGCACCCAGGCAAAGCAGCTGCATGACGAGGTGCACTCGCTGGACACTTCGCTGCGCCAGATCAGTGCCTCGCTAATCCAACAGGGCAACGACCTGGTGCGAGCGCGCCAGATTGAGTCCAATCTGGCTAGTGCCATTGAGGCACTAAAGTCCTGCCTGCCAGCTCTCGAGTGCTACATGAAATTTACACAGCAGGCCAAGAACAAGCAGTATTACCAGGCTTTGCGAACCCTCGAAACACTTGAGACGGAGCACCTTGCCCGGCTGAAAGTCCACAACTATCGTTTCGCCACCCAGATGCAGATCCAGATACCCATTATCAAGGAGAACATACGGCGCTCGTCCGCCTCAGACTTTCGCGAGTTTCTCGAAAACATCCGCAAGTTCTCGCCAAGGATCGGCGAGCTGGCCATCACGCACACCAAGGAGCTGCAGAAGCGCGATATCAACGCTATCATTGCGGAGCATATGAAGACACACGCGAATGGAGGAGCAGGCGGAGCTGGGGCCGGTGCTGGCGATGGTGGCGACGATGACGGAGCAAATGTAAGTGCTCAGGACCTAATCGACTTCTCGCCCATTTACCGCTGCCTGCACATATATATGGTGCTGGGACAGCGGGAGTACTTTGAGAAGGACTACCGGCAGCAGCGTCGAGACCAGGCCAAGTTGGTGCTTCAGCCACCGCCAAATATGCACGACAACCTAGAGGCCTACAAGACCTACATCTGCGCCATCGTTGGTTTCTTCGTGGTGGAAGATCACGTTAAGAACACTGCCGGCGATGTCGTCACCAGCAGTTATCTGGAGGATCTGTGGTCAAACTCATTGACCAAGTTCGTTAACGAGATCAGCATGAGCTCGTCGTCCTGCACCGATCCCAATATTCTGTTGCGCATTAAAAATCTAATCATGCTTTCCATAAACACATTTAAGTGCTATGGCTACACGGTGAATATTCTCTGGGAGCTCTTACACAACATGAGGGATCACTACAATGAGGTAAGGTCTTTCCATTTGCAAAAATTGGCGAGTCCCTAATATAGATTAAACTTTCTTTTTACAGGTACTGCTACAACGCTGGGTGCACGTCTTTCGTGATATCCTCGACAAGGAGCAGTTCCTGCCAATGGTGGTGCAGAATGTCGAGGAGTATGAGGGTATTATTGAGAGGTTTCCCTTTCACTCAGAACAGCTGGAAAACGCACCGTTCCCCAAGAAATTTCCCTTTTCGCGCATGGTACCCGAGGTATATCACCAGGCCAAGGAATTTATGTACGCCTGCATGAAGTTTGCTGAGGAGCTCACATTGTCGCCCAATGAAGTGGCCGCCATGGTACGCAAGGCAGCCAATCTGCTCCTTACGCGCAGTTTTAGCGGCTGCCTTTCGGTGGTATTTCGCCAGCCGAGCATCACTCTAACGCAGCTTATCCAGATCATTATTGACACGCAGTATTTGGAGAAAGCCGGACCCTTTCTAGACGAGTTTGTCTGCCATATGACCAACACGGAGCGGAGTGTTTCACAGACTCCATCGGCTATGTTCCATGTGGCGCGACAGGATGCCGAGAAGCAGGTGGGGCTGCGGATCTGCTCAAAAATCGACGAGTTCTTTGAACTAAGCGCCTACGACTGGCTGCTGGTGGAGCCGCCGGGCATAGCCTCCGCCTACATCACGGACATGATTTCCTATCTGAAGAGCACCTTCGATAACTTTGCCTTTAAGTTGCCCCATATCGCCCAGGCGGCATGTCGACGTACTTGTGAACACATCGCTGAAAAAATCTACTCGATCATGTACGACGAGGATGTGAAGCAGATTTCGACGGGGGCTTTGACACAGATCAACCTCGATCTCATGCAGTGCGAATTCTTTGCGGCCTCGGAACCAGTGCCTGGATTGAAGGAGGGCGAGCTCAGCAAGTACTTCCTGCGTAACCGACAGCTGCTGGATCTGCTCATCCTGGAGGAGTGGAGCACGTACTTCCACGACTATGGCAAGCAGGAGAACCGATATCACCTCGTTCAGCCCCAGTCCATTATTGTGATACTGGAGAAGATCCGCGAGGCGGACAAGAAGCCTATTTTCTCTCTGGTGCGCAAGAACGATAAGAAGAAGCTACTGGAGACAGTTCTGAAGCAGCTGAAGCACATTGCTGAGAGGCAAAATTAGGATACAATCTAATCGATTTTCACTCAGATTCCCCACAATTGTAATTTTAAAATCAAATCAGCCTTATAGCTATACATCTTTATTATTTTTAAGCTAATTTGAGTTATCTTCTCATGGAAAAAGTATGGAGCTGTTCTCCTTGACTTTTGATTCGATTTGTTTTTATAAAAGACAAATATTTCAATTGAAACTTCTGCCGTTGAACGTGTTAAATTGTATTTTGAATTCGTTTGATTCGTATGTACAAAAAGCGGAGTTTAATTAGTTATGGTTTGATTTCTGTCTAAATTCAAACGAAACGACAAAAAGATAGAAACAAACAAACAGATGAACGGCTAAATAACAAATTGTATATAATTATTAGATGTATGTAGCGTACGTTGTATGTATATAGGTATATTCCGCAGATCGTAGTAAACTATGTAAACCTCTATGTTACGTATAATATGCATTGTTTGTGTTGCTTTTGTCAACTCTTCGTCTCCAAGTGCTTGGGCGCGTCCGCATAGGTGAACTTCAAGCGGAATGCCTCGGCCAGCAGAACGTTGATTTGGCGATCGGACCAGTTGTGTGTCGGCAGATTTTGTAGCAGCAGCATGAGACCCTGTTGCCAGCGAGAATTATAATTGATTAGTATTGGTGGTTGTAGGCGGATTGTCAACCTAATGCTTGAGTACCTGGAAATCGTTCTGTTGCATCAGCTGTTCTTTCCAGTGCAGCAGGAATGCCGCGCACACGTATAAATGGAACAATGCGAAGCCGTCGGACTCGGCCAGATATGTGTCCCACAGCCGGATGGTGCAGTGCAGCGGCAGTTCGCGTGTCAGTAGATTGTTCATCCAGCGAAATGAGAATTGCAAATAGTCGACGCCATGCGTCTGTAGATGACGGTGTAGATTCACTGAAATTGAATGAGAATTAAATGTTATTTGCTTGTATATATATTTGGCAATTATAGGTTGGAAGGGCAATTAATTATGGGAGGCAATTAATGACACTCCCCTATCTGGGACCTACACCTGACGGTATTAAGAATAATTATTCAAGTCGAAATATAACAAAAAATGCCAGCTGTTAATAATTTAAATGTTCTCAGCTTAACTCTTCTTATTACGCTTTTTAAAATCCACTTATAGCGATTCTCTTGAGCGGTGGGAAATTGAAAGCAAAGGAGCAAAAAATGAAATACTCTGGTTAATGACTCTTAAATAAATAATGATCATATATAGAGAGGAAAATAAATAAAACTTGCGCTGAATATCGTATCGAAACTATTGTAGAATGGTACATTAACGTTTAAATATCGATATAATAATTTTTAATTTTACATATATCTCATGGATTAATCACTAATTAGCTAAAGTTCAGCTTGAGATGGTAGAATATAAAATCCCTTTAATATTGTGATATTATCTTGATCGTATCTGTAACCTCACGTTTGGCAAAAGCTCTTTAGAGATAACTTTGACAACCATAAGCTGTCGCTTTAATATCGCTTCCGGTTCCTCACATTCTTGCAAGACGTTGCCATTTATCTTATCAGATCGCCAACATAATATCCCTATCTATATTGAATCAGCTCTGATTGAAGATAATCTAGACAAGCAGCCATCTTACCGTCAATGCGTTGTATCAGATCCTTGAGTTGGTTAACCTTCTCTTGTATGCCCAGCTGGGCAAAGATGTAGTTGTCCTGGATGCAGTCGAGAAACTTGGAGAGGCACCAGAACGAGTCCGCCTCGATGATGTTGCGCGTCTCCTCGGGCAACGTCGACATATCGTACTTTTCTAGATCGGTGTCCGGTGACAGGGCCTCCTGGAGAAAGACAATGAAGAAGGGCGTGACCAGGTCGTTGATACCTTGAACATAGCCCGATGCCGGATGTCGGATGGCCCAGATGAAGAGGACGCGCTCGAACATCTCCTGGACGAGCTGCTGCTGGAAGAGCGGAATCTGCGGATTCATTCGCGGCACATCGATATGGATTTGGCGGTACGTGTCCTGTTGCGTCTCGTCTTGGCTATCCACACGGAAGTAGTTGTGTCTAAGGTCCTGGTAGCCCTGCCGCTTGCTCTCCAGCACTGCCATCCGTCGCTCACTCGACGGCGGCAGATATTTTGAGAGTAATCGCCAGCTGACAGCGCGCATCTGAAGCAAGCTCAAGTTTAATAATTTATTCATTGGCAACGTTAAATTCTCACCTTCCGTGGCACTCCCGACCAACTTATCTTCTTGAGGGCCACCAAATCCAATTGCGGCGAATCTAACAGCACCTGGAACTTCTCAATCTTCGTCTCGTATTCGCTGTCCTGGCAGTTTGAGCTGATTTTTTGCAGCTGTGGCCTTCCTGGGTAGTTCCTTAAACGTGATCTGTAAATGTAACCTTTATTAATATCCACAGGGTTCTTGCTTGCTTGTTCTCCTGACTTTGCTACTGCACGGTCTGCTAACATGGCTCTGAGGAAAGGGCTGGATAAGGAGTGACAATCAATAAGGGAACGACTATTGATGAAAGGAGTTATCAGTCGGGAAGGCGGCCCTTATAATCTTTACATAACATTCAAAAAGGCCTTAAGGGCTTCTTTATGCGCCTTACATCATCGATTTACCAAGGCGAAATGCGGGTATGCACCTCCTCGAACTCGAACTCCACCCCTGACTTGTTTGCACAACTGCGGCGGGCGGGCACCGAGTTCAACTTTCTTTTCACTTCCCCTAAGCGCACTCGGCCCTCACCTGTTCTCGTTGCTGTCCGGCAGCGATCGACGGTCTTCCTTAGTCTCGTCCGTGGAATTTCTGCTGCCTGAGTTCAGGTCTGCGCCACAATTACTAGCCGACTTGGATGCGTTGTGGTTCTGGTTACTCCGTGAGTGCGTCTCGATCACATTGAGGGCCACAGTCTGTGACACCTGGCGCGAAATGCGAGTGGCATCTGTGGGGGAACGGACCAAACCGATCCAAAAATATTTAAACAGATGAGCTAAAAGTTGATTGCCCAGAAAGCTTTACCGCCGCCTGCTCCTACAGCCGCCGCTGCTGCCGCCTCCGAGCTGCTAATGATGCAGAACTCATCATCACCCGTGTCCCAGGCATCGCTCACCGACTGCTGGTAGTCCCGGAAAGTGGACACCATGCCGGTGTTGGGGCCAGTGCCTCTTCCACCAACTCCCGCAACTCCGGCCCCGACCAACTTATCGAGCTCCCGCTTGGGACTGGGCCGTCCGGGCACCCGCCGTCCGCTGTTTTTCCAAAAGGTCGAGTTCGCGTTGGCCACAACGCTTCCACTTGCTGGGCTTACTGCTCCGGCTGGGACTACAGCTGCTGGTGTCGTTGTTGTTGCTGTGGAATCTGCTGTTTGGCTTTTTGCTGCTCGCTCTACATTATTATCCATTCTAAGGTCCGATTCGATGTCAGCGTCATTATTTTGCATCTACGAACAGTGTGGCCCTCCCTTGCCTGAGCTGTTGCGGCCGCTGCACGATTTCCCGACAGTGATGCCAACACGACGTGAATTCAGGAATGTGTGATCATGTTCGACTTTAATAATGATAAATAATTAAATACCAATTCTAAATCCAAGCCACATATATTTTTAAATTGGTATTGGGTGTTTAAGGAATATCTTAGAATGTCCCGAGCTTTTTTCATATACGCAAAATCACATAATTGTTGGTGGATAGCCGGGGTTTTCAAGGCGATTATTTTTGAGACGGCGTAATGTATCATAAGCGTTCAGTAGATCAACTTGATCGCTAATTACTGATCCATCACTGATCAGTGATCATGTTGCTCTGTTGAACGCAACCAGTGACTATTTCCCGAAAGTGCCTTCTGTGACAGCCCTTTGGCATTTCCAATCATCCGACGAACGGTCCCTCTGAATGCAAAACAAGTGTCGTCTTTCGGCTTGATAAGCCGCCTGTAATCAACCGATTTCATTATTTTGTGGAACAATTACAAGCGCTAAAAGTATGCTCTAGGAGGAATCGGCAGGCACAAAGGTAGTCACTGTGGAACACCGGCGAGAAGATGCAGAAGCAAGAGGAGGTGCTGTCGCGCCTGCGCCAGATATTTGACATATTTTTGCGCGATAACTTTTCTACGACCAACAATGTTTACTTTGAGAAACTTCTCACCCACTTGCAGGCCAAGGGTGAGTGTATAGACTAAGGTCTTGTCTGGTTTACTATCTACTAATCCATCGTCGTATTTTGTCCCTTCGCAGAGAACGAGTATGTGCTGCAGGCTCCGTTTGTGGTCGACTGGGTAGACAAGTGCCTCACCATGGTGGTGGAGGATTTTAACAAAATCCACCCAAAGGTCGTCTCGTTCATGCTGAATCTGAGCAGCTATCTGGCGCACAATGAGTGGATGATTGTGCGGCTTCGGGAGCTGGATATTGTGAACAGGTGAGTGTGAGCGGCGCAGAGATAACAGCATGTCGCTACCGCTGGCTAATCCGTGCCTTCGATCTTCGGCTATCAGAATCATAAAACTGCTGCAGTCGGGGGATCGCAACTTCAACCCTTCGATAAAGCTGGGCGGCATTCGTCTGATGAAGGCCATTACAGTGTACAGCATGGGTCTTGCCTTTCTGCGCATCCACCGTGCCTGGCCCTTACTCATCCAGTACTCCAACAACGATCACACCCTGTACGTGGTGCGGGAGGCCAGGGCGGTGCTCTACGAGATGCTGTATAAGTCCTGCGACAAGCTGCACGACAAGGCCGTGACACTGGAGATCCTGTCTGAGATCATGCAACCCATTCACGACAATCTTTACAAGAATACAGACAGCAACGAGCGCATCCACATTAAGGTGGACGACAACGAGCTGTTGCACAAGATCTCAGCGACGCTGGACCTGCTCTCCTACATCCTGCAACAGACGCTGGTGCTTGAGGAGCGAACCAACCTAATAGCGCTACTCAAGGAATATCACGACTTCGAGATCACCATATGGAAGTTGATTGACATGACGCATAATCTGTACTTCATCGAAAAGATTTTCACAACGCTCAGCAGCTATAACTTTGCCCTGCTGATGCACGAAAAGTTGCTGAATCCGGACTCTGTCGAGCCCCCCGAAGAGTTCACCGAGTTCGGACTATCGTTCTTCAATCTCATGAAATTCTTTATCACCCGCAAGGACGGTGTAAGCTTTGTCAAGCTGGCGGAACTGAATCACGTGCTGTGGAAAAAACTCGGAGCGCGTGCACCCAAGCAGATAGTTATACAGCAGGAGCGAGTCACTTTCGAGAACCAGCTTATCTGCTTTCACATGCTGCCGCTGCTCTTCTCTATGAAGTACGCCCAAAAAATCAACGATGAGGAAAACAAGGTGGAACTCTTTGACGCCTATGTCGTCAAGCTGTTAGAGATTTCTTGTGAGCAGACGCTCCGACTCTGCTACACGATGCGGGACGCTTTCTTCACGGCGGACGGTACATCAGTGGGTCTTGTGACACCTGGGCTGGCCAACAAGTGCATCCACAGTCTGTTGTCCTTGGAGAAGGTGCTTGATCGGGAGCAGGCGGTCACAGTCTGCCAAGCACTGCTCTATGTGCTCCGCGAGGCTGTTGCCTTGAGTGTGATAACTAACAATATGCAGGATGACTGCCATAGCGTTAGCAGCGCCGGCAGTTCCTACCTTGAAATGTACCCCCGTGGCACTGAATTGGTCGTCAACGATCCGAGGGTTCTGCATTCTGTAATGGTGGGTCTGCGCACCCTAATCGAACGGTTCAAGATCACGTGGAAGGAGTCGGTGGAGACCATTGGTCTGGTGAACTGTTTGGCATTTGTTTTGGAGAACACCAACATGGATGCCAGAGTAAGTATTCCATTATCTAACATTTATAATTTGGTTAACTAAAAATATTTGGTGGAGTTCCCAATCATATACCTTTGAACTTTGAACTTTCTTTATCTAAGTAGGAAATTTCTAGAATATATAAATTATTAATTACTTCGTTCTTCCCGGCAGTGCACTGTCCAGGCATTGAAGCTCGTCCAGCTGGCTGTGGAACACTTTCTATCACCTAACATGGCTCTGTTGGTGGATAATTTGCAGGGCTCGGCGCTGGTTTGCCTGGGTCCCATCATCGTCAAGCGGATGCACGACACCATGTGGGAGGTGCGTGACACAACGCTAGAGTTGACCACCTCCATCGCTAGTATCTCCCGCATCAGTAAGCTACCTTATTATTTTATCATTGTGTCAATTACCTTTTATTAATATATTTTCATAGAATTTCCCGCCTTTCAACGCTTTCTAATCGACTCGAAGATACCTCCAATCGTCTACGAAATGGCAAAGAACGATTCTGAGAACTATGTCCGCGCATCAGCCTTTAAGTGCCTTTCCCAAATGGTATCCATTAATCTGCTGTGGGAAAATGGACTTAGTCAACTCGATCTTGTGGTTTGTAGCCTATCGCTTTATCAATTGTAAATCACAATATTTTAAACATTTACATTATTTTTACATAGGATCACCTACTGTTTGTGATGTATCGTGAGAACGATGATATTGTGCGCTCAGAGGCTGTCGTCACCCTGATGAAGATCTACGAGCACCGCAAGATACACAACAAGTACAAGAACACGCTATTCTCAACCCTCAACTACTGTGTGGCTGGAGATCACCACGCGGAAGTGAAGATAAGAGCGCTGGAGTTTTGGCGTCGGGAGTTCTACCGTCAGTTTAGCAATCAGGGTATGATTGATGGCGTTTTTCCAACGGTTACCTTTTCCAAGGAGCAAAAGAAAATCGTCACCCTGACGGAAAAGGAGATTCAAACGAGTATTGCCAAAGTCTTTGGCGAGATTCAACAGTACGGATACTTCGGCATCATGCTGAAGTGCCTGCGCGAGGAGGCCTCAATGGAAGTCCTCGAATTTATCATAAAAGGCGTAAAAATAATGACTGAAAAGTTCGACCGTTACAAAGGCATAATGGACGAGATCGAACTGAGGTCTCCGCTCCTGGACAACGAACAGTCAAAGTTTGGTTTCCCATCACAAAATCAGGAAGCGCCAGCTCCCCAGGAATCTGGACAGGGATCACCAATGAATTCATCCCAGTCGGACGACGTCATTGAAGCCATACTGAACTCGCAGGATGCCCAACTGCTGGAGAAGGCGTTCGAGACGCAGATGCAAATCAACGATGAGGAGGAGAAAACGGATGAAAAGCGCCATATAGATGAGTTCTACTACAAGCAGTTTGCGGTGCCACTGCGGCAATTTAACGCGGAACTAAAGAATATCGACCTAGATCAGTTAGTAAAGCAGCATCAAGAGTGGTTCGAGTGCAAGGAGAACTTCACGTCCCTGTTGGATGATATTCTGACTGCGATTAAGCGCGACGATGAGAACATGATTTCGGACTGCTACTAATGTGTCCGGGGCGAAGCCGATGAATAGTCGAAACCACTCTGTGAAGTAAACTAAAAGTGTTTTTTCTTGAAATTTAAACTATTTTTGATAACTATGTACGTTACAAATAAAATGAGATTTTATTCCTCCACCATAAAACATAAAAATAAAGTGTAATTTAATTTGTTTTTAAATCATGTATATTTTATATTTGTGCTGTGAATTTTATTGTTTTTCATTCTATTAATTTAAGGATATTTTTCAAAGCACTGAAGATACATATCCTTTAAGTAGTAAATATTTTTGATCAGTATCCACAGTCAAATGATTTTTCATTCAACAATACAAGTTTTTGTGTTGTATTGTTATTATTGGAAGGGTATATAAACGTCGGCTTTTCTTATTTCCTTTTTTATTATGGCCACACTACGTTCTGGTCGTGTTTGTTTTGGTTTTTCTGTTGGTGGTGGTAATTATTGATAGAGCAGCCAAAAGTTTAATATCGATATTATTGAAGTAAATGTTAAATTTAAAAATTGTATGCCATTAAAATAATTGTTCGTAATCTACTTTTATATACAAACAGAATATATTAAAGAATGGGAGATCCGAGAACTTTCGGGCGATTCAGAAAAAAATCGATGGTTGAATAGAACATCGATGTATCGCCTAACATCGATAAGACTGATACCCCACCATCGACTGCAGTCATCAATGTTTTTCCATCTCTAATGCAGCGAAATAAAGCGGATCGTCGCGTTCGAATTTGCAACATAAATACTTAAAAAAGCGCTGGGAACATGCAGTTGCAGAAACGCAGGGCAAAGCGAAAATATGGCCTGTAAATTATGTCATAATTGTGAAAGTGTTTTCCGTTGCACTGCAGCGGCAGCTACAAGTAAAACAAGAGGAACTGCAGGAGCCACAGCAACAACAACGGCACGCATGTGAAAAAGGAGTGTGCGAGAGTGTAAAAAATCAATCGAGTTCAGCGAAATTGCATTTTCGCTGCCGAAAATAAGTGAAAGAAAGTATATGTAAAAGTGCGTTCGGGGTGTGTGCGTTTGTGTGTAAGGAAACGGGCAAGAAGAAGCAGCAGCAGGCCGCAGCGGCAGAAATAGCAAAAGGAGACAACAACAACAACGTTCGAGAGAAACCCGCCGTCAGCAGCAACAACAACAACCAGCCCCCTAATAAAGAGCAGAGAAAAAAATGAGTTCAAGTTGTGAAAGGTGTGTGCCGTTACACTACAACTAGCAGCAGCAGCAGCAGAAACAACAACAACAACAATCTCCAGACAACGCGAATGTCGAAATTGTGTATACAATTTATTAAGAAAGCAAAAGCAACAGCAAAAGCCGCTGCGGTAGCATCAACAATGCAAAACTGCAGATGCTTTTGTTAAATAAATTGTCTGAATGCAGTGCAAATGGGTGGGTGGCAGAAGGAGAGAGTGCTACTTGACGGGGGAGACGGGAGAGACAGAGAGAACGAGAGGGAGCGTCGAAGGAGCCGCCTTTTGACAGCTGCGTGATGGGCGTAAGTGTGCGTGTGTGTCATGGGTGTGTGAGAGAGAGTGAGGAGGGTAAGAATGCGTGAGTGGGCTGGATGCATTTTCTTTAGCTTGATTAAATTGCCTGATTTATGCATTTTCGGCACTTTGCAAAATCGATTTTCTAGCAAGGCGCGGCAACAAGCGTCGGCCGCCAAATGAGCCAAAAGAGAGTGCCAGCACCAACACCCTCTCGCATTCACTGGACTCACTCTCTCCCAACTCCCCATAAGTGTGTGTTTGTGTGCGTGTGGAAGGACTGCAATTTTCAAATAGGGAAAAACCGGAAAATCTTTGACAAAATATATTTGTCTGTGTAGAGAAAAGCACCATTGAATGGGGGGAAAATCCATGCAGCAAACACACACAGACACACTAAATGAAATGTACGCACAAAGCCGATTTTGGTAAACTTTATTTCGTCCGTAAATTTGCCTCAATGAATGTGAAATGTTGAATGAAACATATGACTAACGGGGGATATTTAACCATTGTTTTTGCTGCTGCTGCTCTTTTTTGTTTTTTTTTTTTTTTTTTTTTTTGTTTGTGGGAAGGGGAGGGCGTGTGTTACAAAATATATCTAGTACTTGGCGTGCACGAAGAAAAATCGGGATGAGAGCCGCCCGTTCGTGAAGAGCATTCCTGAAATGCCTTGCTCGGCCGCTCGAAAATAGAAGCAATCGCATTTTATGTCTTATTTATGTGTATTTCTCGCCCTCTCCGGATCTTCTTCGTCGCTCCATTCCGGCCCAGCAGAATAGAATGGGTAGAAATCATCGAGCCACGTACCAAGGAGCACATGTACGCCAATCTCACCACGGGCGAATGTGTTTGGGATCCACCAGATGTAAGTACACCTCTATAAGTAAATTGTTTACAAAAGTAACCTGACTATGAATACCAAAGTGAAGTTTATTTAATGATCCTTAATGGTTGTCCTTGCATACATATTATTCTTCCTCCGAGGTACTTAAACGAAAATATCTTATAATTAAAATTATAACTACATATTAAATTAGGAAATATTATATTCAGTAACAAATTTTTTAATACAAAACATGTTTCCTTCTTGGTAAATATTTCCTGATATTTGTACTATCAATATATTTCATGAACATTTTTATGCCGGTGCTGGGCATTATAATTTTAGTCAGAAGGTTGGAATGCTGTGAAGGACTCATTTCCGACCCTATAAATCATATATATTCTTGATCAGCATCAACAGCCGAGTCGATCTAGCCGTCTTCGGTATAAATACAAATTTTTTAAATTTTTTTTCAAAATTGTATAAGGGGTTACATCGTTAAAATGTTCAAAATTTCATAAAATTTCAATTTTTTAAAAATACATTTGAGTATGCAGCTTAATTAACCTAATAAAAACTAACATAACAACGCTATTCGAATTGAATTTAATGATATTTTAGCTAAGTTATGAGTTTTTTAAACATTGATTTGTGAACAAAATTGTCATATAAAATTATCGATTCAAAGAATGCGAATATTTTGCTTAGTTATGATCGATAGTTAGTTTACTTTCTTTTTTTGTTAAATTTATATTTGATATTTTCCAATTTAATACCAATATGGTTCTTATATCATACGCTAGATTCTTATGCAATGCCTCACAGATCGTTTACAAGGTTCAATGACCCCTCATGGGGATTTCTTAATTGATTAGATGAGCAACTTGTTGTGCGTCTTGTTGTTTAATTATTCTTCTGGGTCACTTGCTTGCGCAATTTTCTTGTTTGTGTTTGGCTTGCAAATTTTTCGTAACCCACTTGCGCCAAGTGGCGTGACCAAGGTTAATTATATTAAAATAACTGTCGAATGATGCGCGTATCATAGCCATTCTGACATAACAGTCATGTAAGAGCTGCATGGAGGAAGTGTTGCAAGTTTTTGATCTTCCTGGGACTCTTTCAAGTCTCAAAGCTAACATTTTTCTATAGAAGTTAGCTCCTTTTTCCTAGGTAAAGGCAAGTCATTTCCCTTTCACGTGAGCTGCAAGGAAAAAAACCATTAGCCCGGTTGGTGTTTGCTCAAATCCTTTGGCTTTGCTGTATTTTATATGCTGTTTGGCTAAAAGGTGTTGCAGGCTAATAACTCTGGTCTCGCCTGCCGAACGAAGCCGAAAGGCAAACATCGACCAGACGACCAAACGAGGCTATCCTCATTTTAGCCTCCACCCTGTGCAATTTCTTGTTACCTTCCCTTTTCCTTTTTGGACAGTGGAAAAAGTTTTCCCCTCTTCTTAGACTTAAATATCATTTTTCTCATGTTTGAAAAATGATTAATTTGAAGATTACTGAAACTTCATTGGGAATGTTTTTAAATTTTGCTAAACAATAGCCTTATATTTTCATTGTGAGGTTAGAAGAAAGCCTGACGGTAGATTTTGTTTTGAGTGTATCGGAAGTAGTGAAAATTTCATTGATTTTGTTGGTGGCCTGCAATGTCCTCGTTTCGCCCCTGATTGCCACACATGTGCACGAGCCTTTAGCATGTGTGTGTGTGTGAGTGTGTGTTTATGTGTGTAAGTCCTGCATGTGCATGCAGGCTACAAACGATGAAACTCCGTCTGTGGGCGTGATGTCCTGTCCGCTTGACGCCATGATTTATTTCTCGTCCTCTTTTTCATCTCATCCTCTCTTCCACTTCCGAAAGTGGCGGTGCAGCAGAGCCATCTGTGTGTGTGCGTGTGCCTTTGCGCTCTTTGAGTGTTTATTTATGTGCATTTCATTTCGGTTTTTGTCACTCTCACTCTCTGTTTGAGTCATCGACAACGTCACCCGCATGCTGACCTCTCCGCCCACCCCAACACAGACACACAAACACATTGCTTTTGGCCAGAAACGAAAGAGAAGAAAAGATAAAACGAACAATAATAAAGGCAAATATCAATGGAGTTGTTTGTGTTAACTTGATCAACGAAATAATTAACGAAAAAACAATAATAAATGGAGTTCTTAGGTCATCAAAAATAAATTTGTTCAGTGGAATGTTTTATTTAAAGGTTATTAGTTCAATAAAACCCTTATTAAATAAATATACTAATTGCACTTTGTGTTATGTCTTAACTAAAGTATACTTTATGAACTTCAAACAAAATTACTGCAACTACAAAATTACTGCCAACTTTCATTATTAATTAACTTTTTTGAATTTGAAGTGCACTTTGTTATTCATATTATTATTTATATAATATTTTCTGGTTATATTAGACAGTAATACGAGGAAACACGAAGAAATAAATTACTTGTCTTTAGAGACTTGCCTTAAGCTGCCTGTTACACTTAGCACCCATTAGTTTTCAAGTATAAATACATTCAAAAAGCAAATAAAGCTGTCTTTCGTCATTATTTACAATTTAACAGACTTATCCAGTGATCAAATCGCGTTTCCATTAACGGAAAACTAAGCATTCAGAACTTTTGTAAGCTAAAGTTGCGATTCCGGAGCGACTATTGAGCAGCGTAAAGTCGACACTTCCGTCTCGAGAGTTTCCTTTCCCGAAATAGGGGAAATATATGTATACACGGAATACATGTTTATGGAAAACCTGCCCTCAATTCGGTATCTGATTGCAGCTACTGGGACGTCGAGGGCGCTGTGCAATTGTTGCTGCTGCCTCCCCTTGTGGCGATGAGGAAGTGAATCCTTTTCACTGCACCATATAATCCACACAATTTATGCAGAGCAGCGTGAAAAAGACATTATTAAACGGGAGGGCGATCACTCCGCCACGGTTGCACCCCTTTTCCGAGCTCATTGTCCATTGTGCCACCCCCTCGCTGTTTCCTAACGTGCTTTAAATTAGCAACATTCTGTTCCTTTTGTTGGCCAACTTGCAGCCTTTTTGTTTTAGCCTGGGCGGGCGGGCGTTCTTTTGGTGTCACCATCAGTGGCAGCAACAACTCGCTGCGTTCATTGTACGTGATTTGAAATTCATTCACTGTTGCTGGGACACTGTCAACTTTTTTCCTGCTTTTTATTATAACTCGAAATTACCGCTCTGTCCCCTTGGCTTTGTCAACTTTTTCATACTTTTTTTTCTGTTTTTTTATTTATTTATATTTTTTTTTTTGCTCATTTGCCTTTGTAAAACTTCCGGTTGGCTGGGGCGACACAGAAGCTAAAGAAATGAAGAAGTGAAGAAAGCGCCGCACAAGAAAAGTTGCCCACACGTTGCACGTCCATTGCTCGTTTCACGTTTCATGTTACAAAACCCGCCTCGAAACTCTGAGCTCGGAGCTTCGGATGTCCAATGTTGAACCAGAATCCGGAGTGACGGCGACGACGCCAAGCGATAATGTTCACGTGCGTCCGCCGGCGTCACCCAAGCCCCGATCCCCTCCGGAATTCTGCTGCAATCTGGTCGAGCAGCCAAATGCGGCGCCTCGTCGGATATGGTGGGACCCCGAACTGGGCCTTCTTCGCTTCAATGGAGGTTGGCCTCTGGTGCTACGCAATCGTCCAAATATTTCATGCTTTCAATTGTGGTTTTTGTAGTTTCTCAACTTCCATACACTCTTTGGGGATGTTCAGACCCAAGGGAAGTGGCCATTTTATAAAGACAGAACTTTTTGTTTTGTTATTTCAAATATAGTTTCTTTTTTTGCTGTCTACGAACATGTATTGAGTCGTATTATTCTCTTGAAATTCTCTTAAAATAATTATTTTCTTACTACTTCTTAAAGAATCATGAACAAAAGTAATAGTCGAGTGTAATTGTTTGTCAGATACCCTGTACCCAAAGCATAATGAACGAGATTTAAAGGAACATGCCCATGGCTATTTCAATTTGTCTAATTGTGCTGAAATTTATGAAAAAGATTAAATTATTCAGAGAGAGATGAAAACGTAAACAATTAAGACAAATGTAGACAAGTGCTAGGTACATGTCGCGAAATATTAAACAGTTTTTTAAGTTTGGTTTAGCCAACAAAATTGGTATTAAATAATACTATTCTTTAGCTTATAACCTTCATCTCTGTTTTATTTAAAATTCCTGCATTATTTCATAAGATTCCCAGTACTGGGAATCTTGGATCACCCTGTTGTGGCCTTTCCATTTGGATGTCTGTTGCCCACCGCCCACTGCCTTCTTGGGCTAGGTTTAGTTTCCTGTCTTTGCGGCCAAAGTGTGCTTTCGGGCTAAATACACACAGACACACACACACACACAGAAACACACTCGAAATTACTTAGTTCTTCCGCTGTGCTTGGCACAATTTAAAAGCAATTACAAAGCCAATTAAATGTGCATAAATATTGCTAATGAATTTCAGCGATTAGAGGTACTGTCCGGCATTAAATGGGGAAATTCATCAGACTCTGGGGGAAACTGTCTGCCGTTGATGCAGCATCGATGACATGCGACTTTAAGTTGTGTTCCGTCTTGGTCATAATTTGTGGAGAAACCGCAGCGACGATAAGAACTTCTGTATGAGCCAGATGCTCAGAGAAGTATGGCAACAAATCAGGCATTTTTATTTGATAAACGATTCCATTTCAATTTGGATTTTGATTTCCCTGCTCTGGCCTACCCATAAAGACGTTGGTGAACTATTGGGGAGCCATAGAATGGCAACCATTCCATAAATAAGCCTACGACTAGGCTCTTTCGTTGCTCACTGATCTATAAATAAAGTATCTGGATGGCAACTCGCGGAGCTCCGCAGTCCAGTTGCCTCTCCGGAATGTGAAACATGTGCCCAACTCAACGATAACTGCATTGCCCTAATCTATGGATCGGGGTCTTTTATTGTTATGGCATTCGTCTGGGAAAACTTATTGGGGGTTGTGTGGAAAGCGAACTCTCTCAGACTAAACTCAAATAAATATTTGCCCAAATTCAAAACACCAGAGATTGGAACAATTCAATCCCATTCATTGGCTCCCATTTGGGGTTTGGCGACACATTCCACACCAATTTGCACCCATTCTTTGTCGATGGCGAGAGACACGCGTTCGGCAGTTTCTCGATGTTATTTCGGGATCTGTGCTGGGCTCCAAAATTCGCTCTTCTGTCAATGATGATGACCTAATTTACCGAGCAGCAAATGAGTATTCCATGTTTATGTTCCGCATGTCTGTGAGTCCGAGTCTCATTTAATTTAATTTTGCTTTATATTCGTTGCATGATTCACATCGATGGAAGCCAATGGGCGATCAGGGGCCGTGGAGTGTGGTCCATAACTGACCTCGGCAATAGTCTTGTGGGGATACTCAGAACTTGCGTCTCAGCTCGATTAGAAATCTTGTGCGTGAAGCGATCGACCCACTTGCCTCTGATTAAAAGTGGGAATTGTTTTTCAATAAGCGCCAGACGCACATCGACTCATGATACATGGTACTCCATGCCAATGGGTGCACAGAAAAAAGAAGTTCTTAAATGGATGATCGATTGGCTAACAGTTCCTTTAAGCAAATGTTATTAAAAAGAAGACATTCTTCTCGCTTATTTATTTATATAAATGCGAATTGAGAGAGTTAACTGAAAGTTCAGATAGCAAAGGTTATCAGTATTTTAGTCAATGATTGGAGTTAAATAATATGGTATAATCAGTAACTATCCATTTACTGCTTAATATCCTTGTAAATTCCTTTCTAGATTCATATACATATATATTGTTGTATCTGTAGCAAATTGAATAGAGCTGATAACGCAATCCATTATACTGTATGAAGCTTCAGCTTAATTGGGATATCATTGTAGTTTCAATAAAGAACGTTTCGTCATCCATCTGCTCGGGGCGATGCCTCACTATCATAGAAGGCACAAATAATGAGACACACTTCTATATTTATTTGTTCATCTTATGATGTGTATAGGCCTTTCATCTTCAATCATACGGGGCGTATGAGTAACAAGTCTTAAGAAAGATTTATACTGAAGAAGCAAAGCATTCTGACGATTTAATCCATGCAAATATTTGAAATGGAAATAAGAAATCTGAATGTATTTAATATTTCTCTTAAAAAGGGTAATTTGAAGTGAGGAAAGTCTAATTTGTTGGTCAATAAATAAGAGTTGATACTGGATAAAACAAATTTCATTAACAATTTCAATTTGAATGTGTCTGAATTCAATTAAGATTTTAATTAAAATATACACATGTTTATGCTTTCACTCATTACCTTTTGTGGCCTAGAGTAAACAATGGGAAAGTATATGTATAATGATATGGAAATTCTATTTAAAAGCCGGTGTTTCAGTGATTTAATTACACGATTACCCGCACAGTAAATATAGAATGTACCACCACCAGCGAGGTAATTCCTATAGAGATTAAGATGTAGGCCATAGACCTACATCTCCTCCTCCCATTGTTGTAATTTTTTCCATAATTATGAAAATATTTGGAATATTGTACAAGGCCACAAATGAGGTCGAGTCGCTTGATGTTTCTTTTTATAGTACATCTTTCATTTTATTGGAGGTGCTGAGGGGAATCAGTTCATTGGAGGCGGAGAGGACTATCCGGACGGATGACTGAATGACTGACTGACTGACTGACTGACTGACAGTTGGAAACGCAACAATGCAAAAAGCGTAACGAGGCGACATGGCATCTGAGTGGCCCATCTCCGCTGGGTGGCCTTGCTCCCGTCCGCCCTCTCCACACCCGCCGCCCGATCCCAATCAACGTCTGGTCGCGCCCACAAATTATGCAACATGCAACGCAACCGGGGCGCCGCTTGCCAAATGGAAATGAAAACCAGAAATGAAAAGCAGCCAAGCCGAAAGCTTTCATTTGCAGCAAGCTGCCAGCCTGGCTGCCGTCCATTGTTGCTACTATCACTGGCTAGCTGCAACCGCACAAGCACACAAATAGCAACAACAGCTGTAGGCAACGGATTACAAGGAGGCGTGGGTCAGGGCTGGGCTCAGCCTTCGGTCCCCCTCCCCCACCCAGCTGGCCTGGCGATTGCAGCGAAGCTGGGCTCTCCACTCGCCAAGGGCTCTGGGCGCATCTGCAGCGCAAAAGTTCAAGGTCGGCGCTGCTGCTGCTGCTGCTGCTGCCTGCATTTTGCAGAAATAACCCTGACTTCTGGGCGCGACAGAGATGGGTAGCCAGCAGTGAGCGAGATGGAGCGGATTAAGCACACGCGCCGGGCCTGGCATTCAAGGCCAGCTATTAAAGGGAGGGTGGAGAGGGGTCTGGCGATGGAAAGTAAATAGGAAATACATGGCCAGCAATTCCGTTTCAAAGAACCTAGTAAATATTTCAATAACCCGTCAGAAGGTACTGAAACTACAGTCAAACTTTGTCATATGATCGTCATAAACACAGTCTAAGTTATAGTAAATACTAAGTAAAAAGTAAGAGTAGCTAGACTTATAGAGACCAAGGGATCGCTTTTAAGGAATTTGATTGTTACAATCTTTGATTTCCCTAGAAAAACCTCGAAGCGGGGCTCATGGACAGGTAACCTGGAGCGAGGGAACCATCGAGGGAGCACCCTGTTTGTTTGCCAAGCTCTTGTTGTATTTACTCAGCAGATAAAACCCTTCAGATTCAGATTAAAAACACACACAAACACACTCACTCACTCAGTCACTCTTTGTGTGCCCTCGAGTTTGCTGATTAAGCCCGAAGAAAAGCTCTCCACGCTGCAATACCAAAATAAATTCGCTTTTGTGTAATTGTTGGATAATTCAAGAGGAGGGATTTATAAAAGCCCGATAGAGATACAATGGGGAGCTCAAAGCTTATGCGGAATTGGAACTTATCATTGCCAAAGGCATCTCATAATGTGTTTGGCTCTGGTGTCACTTCTGATGAAACTACTTCAAACGTGGCAGCTCTGCGGACACGCGCGGAAAATGTAGTTATAGCCCCAGAGTCAGTCATGAGAAAATTGAATTAAATAATGTATCTAGTTTTAAAAGATAAATATGCAATGTGAGACATTTTTATTTGCCTGATTTGGCCACCTTTATTAAAGCCATAAGCTGCTTAGATATGTAGCTCATCAAAAGTGAAATTAATTAGTTTATAGGGCTGTGAACTAAAAGATCTTTACTAATATAGTCAAGTCTACTATTTTCACTATGTTATTATGTTTATTTAAAAATAATAATCGAAAAGATTCCAGTACCATTTGATAAAAAAGATATCAGTTTCAGGTGTAAAGTAAGTCAGGTAGCTTTCTAGTAGTTTTCGGTGATTACCATCAAAAAGGCAGAGAACATCCGGATAGGAAGTATCCGTCGATCCGCCTAAACTTCATTTAGAGTCATATATTATGATATTCATGAGTGTTTATCTAATAAACGCGCGTTGATCGCCCACGACCCACGTGCGCCGCTCCCCCATTTCCCTTTCCCTGTCCGATTTGCATTTCCCCACGAATCGGATCGTCACCATCTCACACCCACATGGGGAGAACTCTCTCTACGATCTGGTGACAGAGATATGCACAACCTAATTTTGCCACGCGTTCCGCGTTCCGTTTTTTGTGTGTGTTCCCGGTCGCATTCCTCGTTCTCATCTCATTCCCGTTCCGTTCTCGCCTTACAGGATGTGCCAATTAAGCGGACCGACTCATCGCAGTGGTGGGAACTGTTTGATACGAATACCCAGCGGTTCTACTACTACAATGCGGCCACGCAGAAGACCGTGTGGCACCGGCCGAGCAAGTGCGACATTATTCCGCTGGCCAAGCTGCAGACGCTCAAGCAGAACACCGATCCCAGCGAGCGTCGCGAGCAGACCACGCCCCAGAAGCACCAGCCGCAGGCACAACCGCAGCAGGTGCAGCAGCAGTCGCCACATCCTCCCCAGCAGCAGCAGCAACAGCAGCAGCAACCTTCGCCCATGTCGGGACCGAATAAGAAGGGCCGTGGACAACAGCAACGGATCAGTGGCGGCAATGGGACGGTGGCCAGCTCCGAGGAGAAGCTGACCAGCGAAGTGATCTCTAGTCCGCGTGGCCGTCAAAGCTTTCGGTGGGTTGAGTTGAGTAACCCCATTCCGGGGTTGGCTCCCACTTGTGTTTATTTCTCGCATTTGTTTACATTCCATTCGGGGCATCTTTTGCAGCGTCGGCACGGGTGACTCATCGCGCTCCATGGACATGCAGCAACAGCAGCAGCAGCAGCCACATCCCCAGGGCTACGCCTCTAGGCGTTCGCAAGGTGAGTACCGCTGGCTTAACCTCGTTTCCATCCTGATGACTCATTCCTCACATCGATTTCTCCCCCTCCCGACAGACTCCTGCAATCACTACAAGGAGTCGGGCAAGTCCAGCGACTCGAGTCTGTCCAGTGCGCATGGCTACAGGCGCTTCAATGACGGCAGCGGAGGAGCAGGAGGCGGCGGTACGGGTTCAGGGCATGCGGATAATATGCGCCTGGGCTCCCTACAGAAGCATCAGCGGGGCGGTGGAAAGGACAACGGAGGGTAAGTAGCAACATAGGTCTTGGGTTTCATCACTTCATCGGCCTTTAAACGCTTCTATTTCCCTCATTTACATCTCCGCTTCTGCTTCCGCTTTGGGTTACGGATTGATTGCCTCCAGTTTTGAGATGTTGCAAGAGAGCACAAGCTCGCATAATTTACCGCATGGCAGCACCTCCACATCCTCATCCTACGCCGGTGGCAGTGGCTATGGGGACAAGTATTTCGATCACCAGCTGCTGCCAAACCACCACCTGCAGGGCTACTCCTCCAAGTCGTCGGACATTGCCTCGCCCACGCACTCCATTCACACGCCGCAGTCGCAGAAGAAGAAGATGTCGCCGGATGCGGCACCCGCTCCACAATACAACTACGCACAGCAACAGCATCAGCAGAGGAACAACGCACAACGCAGTGCTGGCGGAGGAGGAGGAGGAGGCGGAGCATCTGTGGGGAAATCCTACCCTGGAGGTGAGAAATAGGCGATCGATACAAGAATTTCACGATTTATATGAGCTTTCTTTATAGATCGCGAGTATAAGGTCTCGCTGGCCCGATCAGGCAGTTTCATGTCGTCCTCAATCAATCCCGCTGCCGCCGGCCATCACAGCAAGTCCTATCGCAAGAGCAGCGCGGAGGCGGCAAACGGTGGAGCAGCCAGCGATGACTCCATGCACGAGAAGTATTTCAAGTCGGTGGAGAACACGCCACTGTCTCGTCGTCGCCACACCACCAATGCCACGAAGAGCGGGGGAGGACCAGGCGGCGGCGGCGGCGGCGGTGCAAGTGGCAGCAACACGGCCAATAGCACTGCGGGCAGCGGCAGTAGCCACAGCCACAAGAAGCACTCAAGCGACTCCAGTCCCCAGAGTCCAATCAGTCCACAGACTAAGAGTTCGCGACAGGCAAAAACGAGCGCCACCAGCAGTGCGTTGCCCCAGCTTCAGCTCCAACACTCGCCTCGCTTGCAGGAACCGAGCCACAGCCTGGATCTTCTGAGCTTGGAGCGGATTTCGCTTGGCAAGTCCACGGGTGGCCCCATTTCGCCGGGCGGTGGTCCTGAGACTCTGGGCCTGCTGGGAACGCACTCTTCGCGCGGCTCCAACGACTCTGCCCGTCAACGTCACAAGTCGTCCAATAACTCGACGGCAAATCGCTCGCAAACGCAACATTATCCCGGCCAGAGTTCGCTGCGGCACAGTGCCAGTTCTAGTCTGGATAAGCGGGGTTATCATGTAGGGGGGGGAGGAGGAGGAGGCGGAGGCGGAGAGAAGCGACGCTCTAAGCAGCATCAGCAGTATCTCCAGCAGGACAACAGCGATGTGGAGTATGACAACGGGAACATCTCGCCCCTGTATACCAACTGGGATCAGGATATGCCCCACCTGCTTCCCCTTAAGCACTACATCATGGAGCAGGCGAAGCTGTCTGGACGTTACGAGTACCGCGGTGGCGATGGCGGCGATTCGGACTCCTATCACTCGGATAGTCAGTCGGAGGAGCACTCGCTCTCTGGCCACGAGCCGGACAACGAGGACTCGGACGGTGGATCGGACACGCATGGCGGCTACCTGGAGCACAACTACGGCATGATCGATGACTACGCCAACATGGGGGACAGCGTCTCCTACTACGCGTACATGTATCCACCGCACGATCCCGCCGGAAGAGAGGATATGTAAGTATGGCGTGGATTATTGTCAATACATTATATTTATCATTTCCTTCTTTCCTTGTTAGCTCCGACAACGTGGAGGCTGTGCTGGAGGGGATTGGCGGCAATGTGACGGCGGAACCCTCGGCTACAACCGCCTCTGTTCCTAAACCAAAGCCCCGTTACCAGATCTCATACTACGACACCGTATCCGGCGGCGGAGGCTACCATGGCCAGCAGCAGCTTTACTCCAATACGCCGCCGTATTCAGGACACGGTCATGGACATCACGTTCCACCGCCGGCGTTGCCGCACCAGCACCAGCAGCAATTGCACTTGGAGCCGAACGACGCGAAGCAAAAGCAGTCCCAGACACTTCCCTCACCCAACCGGCAGATCTCTCGACTTGCCGGCGCCGGTCACCAGGGACCGGGTTCGGGAGCAGCTGGAACACCCAAAGAGGATGTCGGCCACGGCCACAGTCTCGTTGCCGGTCAACAGCCGCCTGCCCCCGCCAGTCTATCGCGACCCAGCCACAAAATGGCTCCGCCCTCCCTGAAGCCCACCATCCAGCAGATATTCCCGCCCAGCGAACGGGCTCCGGGAATGGGAGGTGGCATGGGAATAGGCGGTGGTACTCTGGCCTGCATGAAGGAATGTGATATCGAGAAGTTTGCCGCCGACAATCTGAATCTGCACTCCAAGGGGATTTTCCGGAAGAAGGCGTCCGTAAGGGACATGCTTAGTTGGACGGCGGAGGCCATCAGTCGACCCATGTTGGCGTTGTCCCGCGACAAGGCGGACAAAAAGACGGCCATAGAGCTGTTTAAGCTGGTGCAGATCTACATGGCGGACCGCAAAGCGCGCATGGGCATGACCCTCAACTCGGTGGCCATAGAAATCATTGGTGCATCGTTGCCCCAGCAGCAGTGAGTTAAATTTTGAAATATAAACCTTTCCTAGATCAATTGAAACTTTTCTTTCGCAGATTAAGGGATGAGCTATATGTTCAGCTGTGCCGGCAAACGACGGAAAATCCCAAGCGGGAGTCGCTCATCCGTGGTTGGGAGCTGATGGCCATCTGTCTCTCCTTCGTACCGCCCTCGCCCACGTTTCAGCCCACACTGCTCAAGTGAGTATCGGAAGGAGCCTTAAACCAAAGAAACTCTTACTAACGGCACTTCAACTTACAGCTACGTCAATAGGCATCGCGATCCTTCCTTCGGCCCCAGTTTCATGGAGGTGAACAAGTGGCCCATCCATGTGCAGATATCGCACTATGCCACAGTATGTTGTCGTCGCTTAGATCGCATAGGCAGCAGCGGACGTCGACTGGCCAAGAAGCCAACGGTCGATGAGGTGGAGCAGGCGCGGGTAAGTTAACAATAAACTGCAAGAAGTGCCTTGAGATCTGACATCCAATATGTTGTTGCAGCAACAAATCCTGAGGAACAGCATGTTTGGCAACACTCTATCCGAGGTCATGGAGTTGCAGAAGGATAAGTTTCCCTTCCGCAAGCTACCTTGGATCCAGACAACACTGTCTGAGCATGTAAGCTCACACCATTTCGGAATATGTTTGCGGATTCTGAATTGAGTTGTATTGCAGGTACTGCTACTCAATGGAAAGCAGACTGAGGGCATCTTTCGCGTTTCCGCGGATGTGGATGAGGTCAATTGTATGAAGAATCGCCTCGATCGGTGGGACGTTCCTGACATTAACAACACGTTGGGTAAGTTACAACCATTCCCCAATATTTTAGTGAATGTTTATGGCTATACTTGACTTATCAAAACCCATCAAGGAATGAGTCGAAATTATTTAATTTAATTTTAATATTTTTGCGTTATATTTCACACAGTTGACGCTCATGCGCCGGCCAGTCTGCTTAAGCTGTGGTATCGCGAGCTGTACGATCCGTTAATACCGGATGCCTATTACGAGGATTGTGTGAATACAGAGGATCCCGACAAAGCCAAAGAAATAGTTAATAAGTTGCCTGAAATAAATCAGCTAGTAAGTATTGCAGGATAGCATTTACGGTTCCTGTAGAGCAATCTAACGAATCCCATTCGTTTCATTCTAGGTTCTAACGTATCTAATACATTTCCTGCAACAATTCTCAAATCCCGAGGTAGTGAGCTGCACCAAGATGGACTCCTCCAATCTGGCCATGGTCTTTGCGCCAAACTGTCTGCGCTGCACGTCCGACGATCCCAAGGTAATACTAGAGAATGCGCGCAAGGAGATGTCCTTTATGCGCACCCTCATCCAGCACATGGACACGACCCATGTGGCGAACCTGGCCTAGGACCACCTATCAACCCTACCCATATGTAAACGTTATTAACCTATCCTAACTTACTACCTACGAAAAATCTAACTTGAACTCAATTTGTATCTATACAAAGGTTGACGTTGATCTTAACTCTTAACTCCTACTTTTACCCTTAACTCGTTTTGCTACTCGAATTTTCTTACTAAGGCTACCAAAAAGAATGCAAACCAAAAGTCCTGGGACTTTATTTTATTTCGTAACGTCTAGAGGCAGCTTGTTCAGAACAAAGGCAGCAACCAACCACAAATACTCGAAGATCTTGTAACGCGTAGTGCTTTTTCAAACCAAAAATAACTGAGAGACGAATCCAAAACACAGTAAACTCAATGTGTGCATGCGCCTAGATATGTACGTGTCAAATTGTAGTTGAATTAATTTATATTTTGCATTTGAGCAATTGTTTTCTTTTTAAATGGAATTTAAATCAAAGCAAGCAAGTAAGCGAATACTCAACAGCAACTCTTAACTCTCAAACAATGCAAAGCAAAGCATGAAACCATGGAAACTTCTTGCGAAGCCTATAAATAAATAGTTATAAAAGAAAGCTAAAGATAATTTAAACACAACCTATATATATATATTAAAATGTACACTGTATGAAAAGAAGATCGAAAAGAACACACACACAGAGAGAGAGAGAGATAAGTGAATCAAATGCAATAAGAGAGGTCAATGATGAAACTGCTTATTAATTACTTGCAGCCAACGTAGTGCTATATACGAAATATTTATTCATTTGCATAAATAAAAGAATGAAAATAAATCAATCAACCGATGTTCACGGAGAATATTAATATATGTATTTAATGATCTTGCAGTGGAAAATATTACTTGTATGTTTTTTAGAAATAGTATTTTCCCCTGGTGAAGGGAAGAAGGGTTAGAGTTTAGCCAGTATTATAATAAGCAAATTATTGTCTGAAATGAGCTCAAGGTTTCGTTAGCTAACCTAACCTAAACCTAATAGTTCGTTATCGATACACCTGCCCCTAGCAAAGCTCTTCTTCTGCTATAATTAATGCGTGCGTTGAGTATTTATGCCCAATTTTGAAGACATTTCAAACCGTTTGTCTCCTGATAATTGCTAATAATTTAGCGTCACTTGACGCCCCTAAGCTCCACATTATCGAAGAACGTTAACGTAGTTTGTGGCAGCGCAGGCCTTGTCAATGCCTCCAATTGGCCGCATTTACTTATCGCAAGAAAACCGAAAGGTTCTTGCTTTTCAATATATATTCTGTTACCATTCATTATTGTTATTTAATTTTGGGTGAAGAACAAAATAGCTGGTGAATGGCAAATATTGCTCTACCCATTGAGAAGCACCGCCTGCCGCCGCGTTTGATAAATTTAAATACTCATCGTGTGATATGTCACAAAATGGCCGTCACAGGCCGGGTGCAAAATGGCTATATCTTTTCGGTCGACGGAATTTGGTTGGGGATTAACCAACTGACTGTCTGATAGCATGGAACTAGTGTCTGCTCATGATGAAGTGGTAGATCCCGGGATTACAATTTGCACTCAGAAGTATAGCGTTCTATGACAATTTCCATATCTTTGAATGCCGACTGCCGACTTAATTCGACTTATGCGAATAAATATTTTAATCTATGTGTAATGCCAAGGAGTTTTGGATAATAATCGAATATATTCTCTCAAAAGGTTTTACTTAGCATAAGTCTCCCTTTTCCTGGCCAAAAGAAGGATTTAAATGTTGCTTATTTATTTTTAAAGAGCTATTCCTTAGGGATATCTAGGGATATTATATCCTTATAATTTGAGAGAGAGAGAGTTAGTACAGTTTTCGTTATCAGAAATAAAAAGGTTTCCACAACATCTATATCTTTATAGGCAAACTTCTACGAAATTTCAGCCTGACTAATTGATAATTTTCCAGCATTATAAAAACTTAATTGGCAATCGATTGACGTAGTACCTGCAAACTCTAAATATAGTTCTCAAAATCACATTTTATTTAGGGGAAGCCTATCAAAATGAATAGGTTTATGGCCAAAAGTCACAAGAACTTGAGTCACTTGGTGATTTCACTACACCGACTATCAAGACTACCCTGGTCTCGCCTGTTCCTAAGACCAAAATCGAATAGTACTAGATAACCCACCATCGTGTGAAAGGAAAATATGGAAATGCTTTCACATACCAGATACAAGCAACCCGAACTGAAGATCTTCATTGTTCGCCGCCGAGACAACACAATCACAAAAGGTATCTTAGAGATACCGGCACTGTTTTCGGGACAACCTGAAAAACAATATCGAAGAGGTATCTATATCGGGTATATACATAGTTGTTGAATCAGCAGCAGTAGCAACAATAACAACAATCAGTGGCATTTATGGGCTCTCGTTTTTTATCACTAAAGTCCCAAAGGCCGAAATCAGAAGTAATCCATCATCTGGGAGGCTTTACGAGGAGCCCGAGTACGCACAGCTGATAAGACACCCCCGAAATATGTCCATGCCGCTCCGAATTCTCTCACCAAACAACAGTTATACAAACGCATAAATTGTTCCCGAAACGCAAACTCGATTACTCAATCAGAACCCGATATCTTTCGACGGGGAAGGACTCGGTCCGGGGCCATCGGAAGAGGAGAGGAGAGGGGCGGCCGAAGGAGCCCGCGATTGGTAATTTTAATTTGTTTACAACAACAATCAACAGAACAGTAGCTAAAACCAGCCAGAGTTCGAGCCACGAAGCCGTCCGAGCCGTGGGCCGAAACAGCCAGGTAACGACGATACCGATAACGGGTGATTAACAATTACTCGATCAAACGCACCGCACCCACCAAGTGGGAGGAGGCGGGTGGTAGGTGCTTGTGGGCTGGCAGAGCTCAATAAGCGCCCGGCGGGCTGTGATTTATACGACGGCCGGGATCGGATCGAATCGAATCGCATCGCCGATTGGGTGTCCGTAGGTGCCGAGGCTCATGGTGTCGAGCTGTCGTTGTCTGCAATTGGAAATTGGAGTGGAGTGGAGTGCCATCGAGCCATCGAGCCGGCGGAACACCCCACCAACACCAAGACCACGATGAACCAACCACCACTCGCTTATCAATCGATGGCCGGTAGCCGCGGCATTATCTTCCGTAATATCGGCAGTTCGCGCCCGAGTGTGCGTGAGGGCCATATCTACATACCGCTCTATTATTGTTAATATTGATATCTACCCATTAGCACAACATTATAGGTACAATCTATTATATTCTGTGAAATCAGATTTGGTACAATTTATTGGGCCCCTTGGCTCTGCTGGCTCGACTTCTTCAGCGGGAGCCATTAGTTCACCGCCTGCGGCCAACGCAGTCGCTTCGATCGCTCCGCCAACGCAGACACACGTATATTCGGTGATCGGCTACATCGCCCTACTGGATCCTAGGCCCACCATGGATATCGGCACCAAGGCAAGCAAGGCCGCCTTCTCCATTGAGAATATCTTGGAGCAGAAGACAAGAACCGCTCGGAGTCCGCCTGCCGAGACCTTGCATCGATCGCCATCGCGTCGTGGCTCCTCCCAAAGCCCAGTGCTACCGCCGCCGCCAGCGCCTCCGTCTGCAGTAGCCATGCCCAAGGCATTGGCCCTGGCCAGTTCCGGTTCACTGTCATCCACAACCTCTCCTGCCACATCTGCCACCAACATCTACGATCTGTCGCGCGAGGCAGTTGCCGCGCAGTATGCCCTCAAGAACCTGGACACCAGTCCCGTGCTGGCGCCCACCACGCTGCGCTTCAATCCCATTTACCCGGATCCTGCCTCGCTGTTCTACCAGCAGGTGCTCAACCTGCAGAAGAATCCCTCGCTGTTCATGCCCCACTTCCAGGCAGCGGCTGTGGCCGCCGCAGCCGCCGTCCAGCCTACAGGATACTGTGACCAATACAGTCCTTTTGCCATGGATTGTGAAGGTGAGTTTCGATTCCTTTTAAATGTTGCGAATGTGTCATGGTTTACTTGTCATTAAGAACTTTTCCATCCTCGTTGAAGGGTAAATTTCTTTTTAGTATTTGCAAAACATGTTTTTAATACATGAAGTAGAATAAAACTTCGTTAAAGTTTATTATATTTGTCTAAAATATAAAGGAACCAATAGGAGCAGAGGAATTATTTCGTTATATCCAAAACACTCTTAAACTGTAAGCTTTTAACTCTGCATTTGAATTACACAATTTTGCACAATAGTAAGGACATCATTAGCATTGAAAAATAGATAATATATAGAAAAAATGACCGGAAATGAGTCACAATCTTCGTATCGGGTATTATGCATGAATGAGCGCTACAATTATCAATTAAAGACTCTGAAATGCTGATAAAAGCTGAAACATTCATATCTATAAAGGTGATATGTTAATTCCACAAGGAAAACTGAATGTTGAAACTTAAGAATATATGGACGGACACTTTGGGTACCTTATTTTGGAAATTATCAACCACAGAAATGTATAAATTTATTAGTAGTCTTAGAGTTTTCATCACAGCCAAGGGATTAAAATTAACACTAGGCGACAGCTCAAGTCATTGAACCTCACGCCATCGGTGCTGTCATAATCCCTTCCATCAAACTGACATATGGAAATTGATCGAGCATGGGAACCGTTGGACGGAATATCCTCATTTAAATACAGTCTTAACTAGCCTAAGTCCAAAGTGTCCGAACCACCAAATATTACATTGGGGATCCCACAGAAATGGGCCATAAACATGATTAATGTGTGTGCGCAAGCTGGAGGTTTGTTTGTCAAAGTCAAGTGTTGGCGCCAATGCCACTTCAAATCTCGTTCCCAAACTTGCATTCTCTTGGCTGGGTTCTCAGTGCAACATGTAATGGTAGATTAGCCCCAAAGGGAATCGGACTGGGAAATTCGTAATGCTGATAAAGTCCACGCCACATATCGGAAAACCCACGAAATATTTTCGGCGGTCTTATCAAAAAATGACAAATATTTGAAATTGAGGTGAGAGCCAGGTAAATGGGGAAATACAAAATCAATGGGAAACCGATTGACAATAGGACCCCATTTAATAAAGCTTCCACTAGGGTCAGGTGAAGCGGATCTGTGTATATAAACAAATGCATTTGTGGGAAACTAATATGTTAACTAATTGATAATTTAATAAATCCTTTTAAAATCCGTTTAAGCAGGATATTTCTTAAACTATCTATATCTATATAACTCCATGTAGCTAAAGAATATATTGATATCCAAAAAGTTTTCGATATATTATTCTCACAATTTAAATATATTCTAAAATCATAATACCTTTCCCTAATTTATATTGTTTCCTTCCTCTGGTCAATATAATTTGCAAACTAGATTAGATTCGTGTCGAGTTAAGCTAGATGGAATTTTGTCCTCAATCAAAGGCTCTGATAATGTAGCTTATAGCCGCCGATCAACACAATTCATATAGTTATATCTGTTGTTCATTGGCCCACTCCATTTCCATTGCGATTCCGATTTCCGAGTTGTGTCGGCTTATCTGAACGACAAATGCTATTAGAGGCGATTAATAGGCGCTGTCCATCATCTTATAGCGACAATTGCCATTTGATTACGATAAGCTCGTCCGTTGTCGACCCCAAATGAGGGGCCCCGGACAAGTGCCTGATATGATTTGCTTCTGCGGTTCCTTCTGGACACGCACATTATAAAATAATAATAACAAATTCGATTTCAAGTAAACCTCTGCCGAGGCGGGTATCCCGAAGGGGGCGTCTTATCGCCAGGTACGCCACTTAATAAAAATAACCGTTAATAAGTCTATTTGTAACAATTTAAATTATGGCACCTGGAATCGAACGTTATTTATTTAACGGCATTTGGCGATTTCCAAGAGCTCTTCCCACACATAATATATCATAGCATACACCCGACGGTTCCAATATGAGGTAAGTGAGTCCCGAAATATCAGATTAGTTCAGCATTTGCCAAATGAGCGTAATTCAAGTATTCTACAAGTGCGAATTTCCGTTACGTCAACAGTAACAGTTTCCCTTATCATCATATTTTTTTTATATACTATATGTGTACAATCGGATTGCTTGTCGGGCCACAATTGATTTCGCTCAATTGCTCCCGAAATCTCAGTTTTTTGCCATGGCTGGCGCAGTCTTCTCCGACTTACAAGTGGGCGTTGACATATGCCCGATACTGATACGGATTCTGATATATATACCCGAGCACCCATACACATGTCCGACTGGGTATTGCGGTGTTCGATTAGTTTGATAAGAGCTGGTGGGCGGTGATAGGGGAATCGGCCCACGGGAGCTAGCACCAATCACAATTCAATGAGTGCACCACTTTATATCGAAATGACAATTTAAATTTGATGTTTAGGGAAATTGATTGTTACTCGAATGAATTCGAAGGGGAATTTATTAATTATCTTTCATATTCTTTTCGATAAAGAAATAATTCAATAATGTTGATCACACGATACCTTGTTGGTTTTTAATTGTAAACATAATAAATCAACTTCTACGAACATTCTGGCAATTCATTATTCATGTGATAATAAACCTGAACAATCCTAATAGGATTTCAAAAGTATATTGCATACTAATTTCCATTTCATTTGATCAATTAATTTGGACTCTAATTTTATATAAATACATGATATTACATTTATTATCTAATGTTTCTTAGCGTAATCTAAGACTTATGGGGTTTTTTTTATAAAGGAGAGTATCCAACTTTTAAAATAAACTTTATATATACCAAACGGACAAATAATCTGACGATTATACTTAAAAACATATATTATTCTAGGCAGTTGTAATATTACTTACAACTTAGTGATAGCGGGATTTAAAAAATCATAAACACTCGCCTGTTTACTGCTAAAAAAAGATGCCTTGATATTCCATCGGAATCAAAGTTTAACCATTCCATCTCCGTATCCTTCGCAGGCTTCACAAATCCAGCCACCGCAGCTGCCGCTCTCTATTGCAACGCCTATCCGGCGGCCAGCTTCTACATGTCCAACTTCGGGGTAAAACGCAAAGGTGGCCAGATCCGCTTCACCTCCCAGCAGACCAAAAATCTCGAGGGGCGCTTCGCAAGCTCCAAGTACCTGTCGCCCGAGGAGCGCCGCCATTTGGCGCTTCAACTGAAACTGACTGACCGACAGGTGAAGACATGGTTCCAAAACCGGCGGGCCAAATGGCGACGGGCCAATCTCAGCAAGCGCAATGCATCCGCCCAAGGAGCAGGCGCCGCAGCGTCCTCTTCTGCCTCCAGTTCCAGCAGCAGTGCCCCGGTCTTGAGTCTAGGGAGCGGGAGCAGGAGTGGCCAACAGAGCGATGAGGAGGATCGTATGTATCTATCTGAGGATGATGAGGACGACGAAGACGACGAGGAGGAGGGGGAGGAGGCTGCGGCTGATCCTGCCCTAAAGTGAAGCTCAAAGATTGCCCCATTACTCATAAGATAGTCCAGCTTGTAGTTAGGTTAAATAAATTTATTTCAATAGATGTATGCGCTGCTGTTGATGTGGAAACTCATCCTAGTGGAACTGGTAGCTGTCCAGGCAGGCGCAGTTGGGCAAGGTGCAGCGCGGCGCCAGGTTAGACAGGTGGCCCATGGTAACCGGAAAAGAGAGCGGCACGAACCACTTGGGGTAGGCACAGATGGCGGCTGCCGCTGCCGAAGGATTGCTCCCAAAAGTTGGTGGCTTCAGCTCTACCATCGATTTGCTCTGGAACTGAAAGTTGGAGTTGTCACGTTTAGCTCAGAGATCGGAAGCAGGGACAAATGGAAGGACGCCAAATGGAGCTACTTTTCTTTTCTACTAATTCTCACCTGATCTGCTATAACCGGCCGGAAGGCGCTACTCCTAGAGGGTGTGGCGAGTGGCAAACTTGGCTGAGTTATGTCCTGACTCGGCTGTATGTTGGTGGTAATATCCACCGGTGTGATCTGGCCCGCTGGTGAGACATTCTCAATGGCTCGAATCAAATCCAGATCGCAACGCTTGAGGACCAGTTCCAGGACAGATCGTTTGCGCTGAGGAAAGAGTTGGGCCAGCATATCGATGGCCGTTTGGGACACGTTCTCCCGTCGGGGTGCACTCAGATCCTGGGCAACCGATGCCGGTTCGCTGAACTCCATCTCCTGCGGTCGCTGCTCCTGCTCCTCAGGTAGCGGCTTCTCCGCCAGCTCCTCCTCCTTCTGCGGGCGTGGCGAGCTTGGTTGGGTCACGGTCAGGCCAAAGATATTGCCCGGCGGCAGAGCGTCAATGGAACGACCCGTCTTGTTGGCCACCAGCCGCATGGCAATCGCATCCTCAACGGCCTGCTGCCGCTTCAGGGCAACCTAAAAGACCGCAATGGAAATTAATATGCGACAAGTGAACATCTCTGGATCTAGGAATCCGTCTCCGTCTGCTTCTGTTTGACTTTTCCGCAAACAAAGGCCACAAGAATTCCTTTGGGGTATCCCACATGGTTCATCCCAACCCCAATCATCATCCCCCATTCCTCCGATCTAATGAAATGCGAGAAGGAGCAACACTTGTGCAAACAGTTTTGGTAAGCGGATATTTTGGTCGATTTGTTCGTTCGCTTTGACAACTTTCCATCATCATCACCGACGGCAGGGAAAACCGGACTGGTTGTTCTGCCTGAATCTCTGCCACGTATTCCCTTTCATTGGTTGTTTTCCCTCGGCCCAGGAGATGGGGTTGGTGTTGACTTCGGGGCTTTCCCGTGATTCTCTGCCCATCGGATATTTGTGTTTCAAATTAGAACGTAGTCTGTGCTTAATCTAAAGACAATAGAAATGGCACAGCTAACTACTTAAGTTGGAAAAAGGACAATTGATTTGAGTAACTACGATTTATTTAATAGTGGCTGTAGCAATAGTGAAAATACAGTCAATAAACTGTCTTATTTTTAGCAATATTATCAGGCTATACAATCTAGAGGTTTTGTATTCGTTATAATTCTTCGTAAACCAGTATAGGAAAGGAAAAGTTTGTAATCCTTTATCAGCTAAATAAAGAGTAATAATTTTCTCAGGATAGAAGGGGTTATTGCTACTTCGCATAGTTTTATTACCCTTGAAGGGTAATATTACATTAGTCAGAAGCTCGCAAAGCAGTGAAGGAGTCGTTTCCGACCCTATAAAGTATATTTATTCTTGATCAGCATCAACAGCCAAATCGATCTAGCCATGTCCAGTTGAAATTTAAAATTTTCTAAATTTTTCAAAATTTCAAAAAAAGATAAGGGGTTACATCATTAAAATTGTCAAAATTTGACAAAAAAAATTGAGTTTTTTAAATTTTAAAATTTAGTATGCAGACTTGTTGGCCGTATAAAAACTAGCAGAGAAAAGCTTTCCGAATTGAAATTAATGCATTTTTGGCTTAGTTATGATATTTTGAAAACTTTGATTGACAAAAAATTAGCATATAAAACTATTAATACATATGTTTTAGGTTTTCTTGCTGGCCAAGGAGCCAATGATACCCAAAAGTCATACATATTTTGATTTGCTATGAAAATTTTAATCAATAAGAAATAAAACTTTGGAAAACAAATACACGACAATGTATAACTGAATTTAATAATTATTGTTGGAAAAATAATTTGTACACTTTAGGAATATGTTAATAGCCTTGCAGGGTATTATAATTTCAGTCAGAAGCTCGCAAAGCAGTGAAGGAGTCGTTTCCGACCCTATAAACCATATATATTCTTGATCAGCATCAACAGCCGAGTCGATCTAGCCATGTCCGGTTGAAATTTAAAATTTTCGAAATTTTTCAAAATTTCAAAAAAAGATAAGGGGTTACATCATTAAAATTTTCAAAAATTGACAAAAAATTGAATTTTTAAAATTTGAAAACTCTGTATGCAGGTTTGTTGGCCCTATAAAAACTAACATAGAAAAGCTTTCCAAATTGAAATTAATGCATTTTTGGCTTAGCTACGAGTTTTTTAAACTTTAATTTGACGAAGAAATTGTCTAGAATGGCAATATTTTATTCTTAGTTATGATCGATTTCCGATTTAACCCCATAAATTAATTGCAAATTGCTAACTTTAGCTTTCGGAAGCTAGTTTCCTTTCTTGTTTATCCTTAATCTTGGGCATTAAAAAGTAATCCGGTTATAAGGTATAGCTTTGTATAAATTCATATACAGCGAAAACAAACCCCGAATATATGGAAACTTATCTGATTTTATAAGCTTGATATGGTTTTTTGAAGTTGTTGTATATTAAACGCTGATTCCTTGATTCATTAAATCCATAGTTCAAGATCTTACCTGAGCGGCCATGATGCGCTGCCTCTCGAAGATCAGGACACACTTGGCGCACTTGCAGTTCTTGTAGGTGCACAGCTTCTTGTGACCCCTAAGCTCCGAGATAATCCCGTGATTACGACACCTGGCGCATTTTGGTACCCGATTCACGACCTTGGCCGGCTGAGGCTCAACTATTTTGGGAACTTTGGAACTACCAGAGAGGCGAGGACGCTTGGCTGCCACTTCACAAACAGATTCTGGACTGGCACTGGCCATCGCGTGAAAAAGATTCAATTAATCCGATAATTGCACAAAGAAGTTTCTGACTGCGAGCAGAGACCTCTGACTTAGTTGGGGGCGACCGAAAAGAAACTAAATTTTGGAAACACTTCTGCCAAAAGGATCTGGAATTGTTTCAAAGCCCCGACTTGCTGCGACAACTTTGTTGACTTACGCAGGCGCCGTATCTTCTTGCGTGTTAGCCAAGTTTTCGGGGCTGTGATTGGTGGTTGATAGTTTGCAAAAGTCCACCCATTAAATCCTTGGACGGGGGTTGTGGGAGGAGCTTATCCTTAGAGTAGATTTGATTGCAGAAGTGCTATATTTAAATCTTAAATAATAATTATAAAAACCATAGTGGCAGGCAAGCCGATCTGGCTATGTCCTGGTTTAGTTAAGGCCGATTTTAAATTCGGTCCTTTATTCCATTTCCCAAAGTTATTTTGTCTTGCTGGTTTTATTAATATATAATATAAATTATTAATATTAACCTTATATATGCCACAATAGAAAGACTTAACTTACGCTTTAAATTAAAAAAACATAAATCTATAACTGAACCTAAATTATTAATTTAAGAACAACCAATGTGTGACATAGAGAAAACGAAGTTTCCCAATTCAAAAGTAAACGGACTTCCCCTAATAAAACCGACATATTTAAATAAGCTTTTTTGGTATTTTGGGCCCAAAAGTTTCAAACAGTTGCGGTATTCTTTTGGCGCTCTCGGTGCGGTCACACTGCATTCCGCTCTCACAATAACTCCCAATTGGACGTGTTTCTTGTTGGAGCAGCCGCTAGCACGTGTACCCAAAGAATAGTCAGCGTGTTGTTTTGGATTCCGGATCAAGAGTCGCCTTCGCCTTCGCCAGAATGGTTGCCCAGAGTTCGGATAAGATGCGGGCCTTGGCCCTGAAGTTGTTCGAGATCAACGCCTTCAAGTTCGGGGACTTCAAGATGAAGGTGGGCATCAATTCGCCGGTCTACTTCGACCTCCGAGTGATAGTCAGCTATCCGGATGTGATGGTGAGTACAGTGCACACGTTTCCTCAAGGAATCCCCCCTAACTCAACCTCAACCACCTGTGGAATCCTCGCAGCAAACTGTGTCCGATCTGCTGGCGGAGTACATCAAGGAGAAGCAACTGAACGCCCGGCACGTGTGCGGAGTGCCCTATACGGCTTTGCCCCTGGCCACCATCGTCTCTGTGCAGCAGGGCACGCCCATGCTGGTGCGACGCAAGGAGGCGAAGGCCTACGGCACCAAGAAGCTCGTGGAGGGCATCTTTAATGCCGGCGACACCTGCCTTATTGTCGAGGATGTGGTGACCTCCGGTTCCAGCATCCTGGACACTGTGCGCGACCTCCAGAGCGAAGGCATTGTGGTGACCGATGCCGTCGTCGTGGTGAACCGGGAGCAGGGCGGCGTGGCCAACATTGCCAAGCACGGCGTACGGATGCATTCGCTTTTCACGCTCTCCTTCCTGCTGAACACCCTGCACGAGGCCGGACGCATCGAGAAGTCCACCGTGGAGGCGGTGGCCAAGTACATAGCCGCCGTCCAAATCAACAGCGATGGAACATTCGTGGGTGGCGATAAGCCCGATGTTGTCGGAGGTGTGTATCCCCCCTAGATATACTGATTGCCAGGTAGACAGATAATATGAGTACATGACACTCGGGGAGCGCGTGGGGCGGCCTCGAACTAAATTCAATTAGGGGAGCAACCCGTAGGGTCATAAAGTTACTAATTTTTGCTTATATGGCCACCAATAAACAGCGCTGGTAACCCCTATCCGGATTTCAGAGTCGGACCAGATCAAGTTCGCGGGAACGCGGCACGTGATTCGGGGCCAGTGCTCCACTCAATTATGTCATGCTTATCAGGCCACTCGAGAGCTAGACTCTCGTTCTTTTCTACCAATCAAGCCAATCTCTGGGCAATATAAGTAATCACTAATGATTTATATTTCGATGTGTAGAAACCGGTTTGTTTTTGTTTCCATGCGTAAAAGTTTTCTACTTTTTCTGAGGTTCTCAAGTTTCCTATATTGGTTATTTAGCTTTAAAAAAAACCTTGAGACATAATTATGGAATTATTTTACACTAAATTTCGTTTTGATTTATTTCAAAATAAAGTCGGCTTGCTTTTTCCCGATTTTTAAACACAGCAAAAAGTTATTGCTTTAAATTAAAGTGTAAATCATATTAACGTTATAACTACATCAAAAATGAACAGTTTGAACCTGTTTTGTTTGTTAATATGACGAATTAAAAGCTCAATAGATTAATTATAACCAAAAACTTATATACGGCAAATATAAATGCATAGAAAACGAGTTCCTAATCTTAAATTCTAAGACAGAATATTGCTGAGTATATTCATCTATGATTTATAGGCTCGGAAATGACTTCTTTACTGCATTGCAAACTTTTGACACATACAATACCCTGTAATAACGATTCCTTTAAATAACACGGCTTGCAAGTATTGCCATAGGCACACTTTATCTACAAATAGCAGGAACAAGATAGATAAGATTGCTTCAAGTGTATACACCTATTTCTACTTAATTCTGTACTCATGAACTGAGTTACCATTAAATAATCTATTTTTGTTCCGCTTTAGCCAACGACTTGCAGCGCACAAAACTGACCTACGAGAGTCGCGCAAACTTGGCCAAGAGCCCTGTCGCTAAAAGGCTGTTCAACCTGATGGCCGACAAGCAGACGAACCTCTGCCTGGCCGCTGATCTGACCCGGGCCGATGAAATCCTGGACGTGGCCGACAAATGTGGCCCACACATCTGCCTCCTAAAGACGCACGTGGACATTGTTGAGGACTTCAGCGCGGAGTTTATCTCGAACCTGCAGGCTCTGGCCGAACGCCACAACTTCCTGCTGATGGAGGATCGCAAGTTTGCGGACATTGGCAACACTGTGGCGTTGCAGTACGGCAAGGGAGTGTATAAGATATCCAGCTGGGCGGATCTGGTCACGGCGCACACCCTGCCTGGACGCAGTATTCTTCAGGGTCTGAAAGCAGGCCTTGGCGAGCAAGGAGCCTCGAAGGAGCGCGGCGTCTTCCTGCTGGCCGAGATGTCGGCCACCGGCAACCTGATCGATGCCAAGTACAAGGAAAGCAGTAATAAAATCGCCACCGAGGGCGCCGATGTGGACTTTGTAGCCGGTGTGGTGTGTCAGTCCTCGGATGCCTTCGCCTTTCCGGGTCTGCTGCAGCTTACGCCGGGCGTTAAGATCGACGAGACCGTGGACCAGTTGGGCCAGCAGTACCAGACGCCGGAACATGTGGTGAAGGAGCGCGGCGCTGACATAGGAGTGGTGGGCCGAGGCATCCTGAAGGCCAAAAATCCAGAGCAGGCGGCTCAGACGTACCGCGATCGCCTGTGGGCAGCCTACCAGGATCGCGTGGCCAAGTAGTAGCAGGTACCACACTCTGAATATGTCCCAACTTCCAATTCGCATTCCCCTGGTTTCGGTTGTCCCTAGTTTCTTAGTTAAGCGCACAAAGACAAGATTCTTTTTCATGATTTTATGAAATGCATTTATGAATTGAATATAGGCTATGAATTTTCCACAGAAAATATTGCTTTTAGCGTTACAACAAATACAAGGCAATGGTTAACAAAAGGTGTAAGCTGCTCCAGCGGAGGTCCACCTCCTTTCGCTTAGTAGGAGGCCAGGCACTGCAACACGTAGCCGTAGTCGCCGGATAGATCGTCCTGAAAGGCACATTAAAATGGTTGTTTCCGTTGAATGTAAGCAAACTTTATTAGTTAATACAATAAGCAAAAACTACACATTCGAGTACGATGCTGAATAATTTACATAAAAACACACATGTATACAAAATAAAATACGTAAAAAGGTTAATTAATAATCATTGTTGAAAAAGTCAACCAAGACGTTAGACGGGGGAAATACTACAAAGGTATTGGGGATTTACGAATCGGAATATTAGAAGACATCACAATATATAAGGGATAATTTCATTTGTTCTTCGCGTTGGTTATCGAAATGCAACATTTTTGTTTTGTTAATATTTTTTTTTGGCATTTTCTATTTTAGCACGATATATATATTGCATATATATATTTGTATTCTGGCTGCACCTGGCTCTACCAAGCCGTGAGAGTGACGAGCACATATCCAATATCGGTCTCGGCATCCTCCTGATAAAGATAAAGCGTGAAAAGAGCAGAAGTTTAAAGCATTAAACGCTTTTTTACTTTGTATACATGGCTAAGATTTGGATTATCACCACGAAAGTTATATAGACTCCATGTTGGAGGGGATGGTAAATATATATTCGTGTAAAATTGGTCTATGCAAAGCTAGACAATCTATAACATTTTACTATTTAAAGCATAAATAATAGAAATAGGCTTGAAACACTCCTAAATTAATGAATGTAAACATGTTTAACATTTTACATTTAGTAATGTTATTTAAAGCAAGCAGTGCTCTGACAGTTTCTTAAGCATTCATTTAAACTCTAAAATTTTTAAATAAAAAAAGAAATTTAAAATCACTAACCAAATTTACTCTAAATATAATTTAGATTCAAGTACCAAATTCACACGAACTCTTATTAATTAATAAACCAACCGCCGCCCATTTGGTTAATATATGTGATGTTAGGCGACTAACAGAGCGCTGTTAGTAACTGAAACTCAATTTGAAATTTTCGTTTTGTCATATTTTTGTTTATTTTGTTGCGTTTTTTGTAAGTTTATATATTTATATATATATATTGCAAATGAGACTCGAGAGAAACAAAAACAGAGAAAACCATAAGCTATTCAGCTATATAGAGATACAATAATGTGCATGTGGCGTGCATAGAGTAATGTATCGTAGTAATGTAATCATAATCAACAGGATGCAAGACGGGGGTTCTGATTTAACGGCTTTAAATGCACTGCGTGGCCTCGTCTTGGGTTAAAACTTGTTCCATTTTATAAAATCTATATATTCGTCAACTAATCGGTATCTGAATTGTATTTGTACATTCTTTTTCGTTTAAGAATACGTAATTTAGGGCGTGGAACAGACGACATTGACAAGTAAAAGTTATTGTTGGAGCTTTTTTTTGTTTTTGGGAGTTTCTTTTTTAGAATCCAACAATAGCCAATAGGGCACGCTTATAATCGCCGGATGTATCGCCCTAAAAATATAGAATATGCCAGGTTTTAATGTCTTATATGCACACAAGTGAAGTAATCGGAAAAGCAACAGGGTGTGGCATGAATTTTGTATTGGGAAAATGTACAAAAACAACGACAGGGGAGGAAAAATAATCCAGCAGGATGATCCGCGATTGATGAAGGGTATTGCAGTTAGACAATCGAATGCGAATTAGTTCAAAGTGTTAACAGGGTGCATTATTCAATATTAGGCAGAACAAACACGGATAGATGAAGCAATCTGTATTTACCTTGATCCAGGACTCCAAGCTCTTGCCGTACTTGTTCTGGAATGCCTCCTTGATGTCACCCAGATCGATCTCCGAGCGGCTGACGATGATGCGGATCAGCGTCTTGTCCTTGGTGCCCATGCCAGCCATCGAGTCGTGCAGGCGCTCCGAGAAGTAATCGATCTTGGACTTGCAGCACTTGACTGAAAAGGGATTACAAGATTAGCGGATGTATGGCATAAAGTATATAGTAACCCACCGATAGCCAGGAAGCCCTTCTCCACCGAACCACTGAACTCGCGCTTGATGGCCTTCTCGATGTCGTTGCCAGACAGGTTCTCGTACTCCAGGAAGATCTGGCGCAGCTGCTGGTAGGAGCGGGTGATCAGGATCGAGTTGAAGGTGGACTCGTCGGTGCCCCACTGTCCCTCGCCGGCGTCGTGCAGAGCCTGGGCGTCGGCAATGGCTGCAGCCTCATCCACACCCTGGTTCTCATCCCGGTTGCCCTGCACCAGGGACACGCACAGGCGCTTGAAGTGGCCACTGGTGTCGCCCTTCAGGTCGGATTCCAGGGACTTGCCGAAGCTCTGCTCGTAGAACTGGGCAATGGTCTTGATGCCGTAGTTGGACAGCGTGCAGAGGATCTCGATGATGGCCTCCTCATCGGTTCCCAGTCCAGAGATGGCGTCGTGCAACTCCTGGGCATAGAACTGAGGCAGCGGCGTCATCAGCGCCAGGATCACATCCTCAAACTTGCCGCCCAGCTCAGACTTCAAGTCCGAGATCAGGTCCTTGCCGTAGGAGGTCTTAAAGGCCTCGGCAATTTCCAGGCGCTGCACGATGCCACGTCTGGCCAGGATCTCGATGATGGCCTTCTCGTCGGTGCCGAAGCCCTTCATGGCCTTGCGCAGAATGGCCGCATCCTCAACGGGATCAAAGGGATCCGCTGGGTAGACGGTGGGTGTGCACTGCGCATAAATAAATATAAAAGAAAATTAGTAAGAAATGCATGATTAATGCATGAATAATGTTTTCTTATAATGCAAGGCACGTAATCCGAAAAAGGGTGTATTTCTGATTCATGGTGGAATTTCTGTTTTCGAATTTATTTGTGTTACTTGCAATTGTTTTGTTATTTTCAATATTTTTTCCTCTCTTTGTCTAATTTCGCTTTTATATTGATATTCCCAGTTGTATTCTATTTTTAAACACATCAGAGAGACCTGTTGATAGAAATGCTCTTATCAGCTTACTCACTTCTCTTGCACGTCTTGTTTTTCAACAATTATCTGAAGCTCCAATGTACACTTTGATGAAAATGTAATTGCCCAATTATAGATAATTACCTAGTAACTGGCTTAGACTATAAGTTTCCCAACAATATTCTATTTCTAAACAATTTTCAATCAATAAGTGATATAGAATCTAATCTTAATGATCAAGGTTAGTAATTTCATTCGAGTATTAACGAGCTTAATGAATCACATCATATAATGGACTTTGATAAATCTCCAGCGCATCACAGAGCCTTCTCCTTTTGAATATAATCCATTGTAAACACTCACCTTGAATGGGTAGTACTCAGCGGAACTCATTTTGGTTGGTTTGTTGTGGAAAATCTGTAAGTAGGAAGTGGAAAAATCATTATGAATAATAGCTCAAAGATTGCTTATAAACCAAAAGCGTGATACAAAATTAACCCCCGGCAAGGTCAAACGCTACAACTCTCAGAGCTTATGAGCCCGGCCTTTATTCGGGGAGCATGCTTGCCGCCTGATGACATCATCAAATGTCGTAAAACCCTCACATAACGCATACGCCCTGTAGCCAGCCTGGCGCTGGGCTAAAAACACTCTCTTCCCATTGATTTTTTGCCCCCGTAGTTTGTTTAAGCAGATGTTTTTTCTAGTTGTTGTTTCGTGTTTGGGCCCAAGCCAAGTTCATCGTACTTTCCGGGGAAAGTGAAAGTTACTTTTCAGTTCAGTTCGCAGGAACCGGGCCTGTCCGGACGGCTTTGCAGGGTTCCAGAGAGTAGTCATCGTGATAGGCCAGACCAAACCCATTCGGAAACCCACACGGAATGGAATGGCCTTATAAGCGGATGAGCTCATTGCGTTCTGGTTTGAAACACATCGGGCTCACAACACGTTTCGGGCCAAGAGAAAGCTTCAGGGAAATGCCTACCGCCCACCGCCCCATTCTATGCCCTGTCTGTCCACTTCAGTCGTCAAGTGGAACACTATCTCCGCGGGGATTTGTTCTAGGCTCACATAATCTACAAAATCAATAGGCCCAAATGACTTTATGATAAATTGACTGAAATTTCTGATCGCTCCGAAAAGCTGAAAATATATTTGCTTTCCTATGCTGCCGCCAAAGTAGAAAGTCAACAAAAGGCAGCAGAAAAAAGGCATTATAAAAGACTTGACGTGGCGACGCTCCAAACAGGCCACAAAAAAGAAACAACTACCAACGCCTCTGCAATCAAGCTATAAACAAACAAAAATGTTTTGGCCAAAGCTGGAACCGGTTATGTGCGTTGGATATGTATAGAAATACACAGAAACAAATGTTTAAGAACATAGTAAACTGAACATGTCCAAGCAAAGTGGGTAGTCTGAATTAATTTTAAGAATTTGTACTCAAATATATAATTATATTTTTTTTAAACATTCAGCGTTACTCTCCAAAGAACTATCTCAAATTATTTTCCGTGTACGTTCCAGACATCTGTGTTTTGATAGACTCATAAATTAGAATTCTTCTTTCCATCTATGAGAGAATTTGGAAGTTTCTGCGGGACTGGAAAATCCACTAAAGTGAAACTAAAGATATGTATGTACGCCATCCATGACGTATCCGATGATGTTGATCTATAAATAGCTCCGTCAAGATCATGACTTGTGAGATACATTTGAAATTACAACAATTAATGATTCACAGCATTTGTGACGTCAATTGGAAGCTTTAAACATGACTTGAATGTGAGTCTTCATGGAGACCAGTGGAGAGAGCGCCCCGGAATGGGGTAAAACTCGTGACTACGTGTGAACAACTTCATAAACAAAAGCTTTTAGTAACTTCTTTCGGGTAGACTGTACCTTGAATTTGAATTCATAAATGTTTTAATTTTCCACAATTACTATTGCGCCCGGCAATAAACCTTGATGACACACCTATGCCGGTGTGGTGTGTGTACTAGTATAATTGCCCGGCCTTAAATGCAGCACTACCTGTTTATAGGGAAAAATGACTAATACTGGGGCACTACCTTCCATTATTTACTGTAGCTTAGCCCCTAGGAGAGCAATTGAAGTTGATTGAATTACTAAATTGGGCGGCGAAAGAGAAGATGGATGCTTTTTACAAAGAATTTCGTTTCTCATCCCAAACGATAGGAGAAGATAAAAGAAAGAAAGAAAAAAGTTTAGTTTGTGGGAGATGAGGCAAAAGTCACACGCGTCTGCGAATGGGGGAGAGCAGAGGAAAACGAGAAAAGCTAAAAGAGAGCGCACTTTGATGATGTCATTTTTTTGCTGGCAATTTTGTGTATTTTTTTCGACTCTACTCGAATTGGGGGCAGTAAATAGAGAGAGATTATTCTTCTCACTCGCTCCAATGCTTATTGGATTCTGGAGAATTCTTCTACCGCCGCGCCCAGAATTCTACAAGATTCGAACGAAAATCTCTGTTGGCTACGCACACACTTTCTTTTCACTTTTCTGCTTGTCTTTGCACTTGGCTTTGGTGACTTTTGGCACAGCGGGAATAAACAAACAACTTTAATCTAGCGAATTCCACAGAATTTAATACCAACGATTGTGTCAACGTACAAGTCTGGCGAAGCGAACTGCAAGCGATGTGAATAAATACTATGTCGGTTGGCGCTCACCGCTTAGCTTTTATATTGGCGCTCTCCCAACGAAAAGCCGGCGGTTGGGATCTAAGAGAGCTGGAGAGAACTTTTTCTAGTGGGGAGCGTAAGTCAGTGCCAACCGCAAATGTTTGTAACATATAATATATATTTGGTATATTCCTGAAAGTCAGAATAGCCGTACGTTTTAAAATTTAAATGTATCCTCTTGTTTAGTAGGGTATTTCGAATGTCCAATGGGCGAACACTTGATCCCACCTAGAAGTTAGTTCTCTCCTACGCCTTAAACTAACACCTGAGCTTCTTGAACGTTTCGAGAGCAGGGAGCATGAATCACCGTTGGAAGCTGTTGAAACTATGACGAAACCGCAATAAGTAAATAAATATTTGCTTAATGATGGTGACGACACGGGGAAAATAATCTTATGTTCATAAATACCCGCAAATGATACAGCAGTAAATTTCACAATGAAAGTATGTACTTATGTAAACATTGGCATTGATTCTGCAACATTATAAAATATAATCATTTTTCTTCAGGTTGATTGCTCGGGTTCCAATCCTTTTCAAACTTTTAAACAGATTTAAAACAAATATAACTTTTATTGAATATTGACTAAAAGTAAGAAATAAATAATCTAATTTCAAATTTCCCGCCATTTTTAAATTCGAATGCGATAGTTAATGACCAACGATTCATCGATGCCTTCAAACCGTAATCGATACGTTGACTTCGCAATGCATCAACAAAATATCGATAGGGCATAGCGACTATCGCCGTTCCACACATCTCTAAGTGTTCTTTATGAATCAATTGTTTATTTTCTCTTCCTTCGTCCAATTTAAAGAAAATTTGAAAGCTACCACGACACCCGCCCAGCATTTGCTTTTGCAGTTGGTCACCAGGACGTGAGTATATGTACATATCGCCTAGCTCCAGCTGGTTTACTGTTCCGGCGTCGGCCCCTCCCTTCTATGGCGGCTTTTCTCGTTATCTGGCCACGAATCGCCTCGGAACCTGCCTAGCCATTCTCTTTTCCCCACCCTCTCTGACTGTGCCCGTTTATCTTCTGCAGATAAGGATAAGCGAGAATCCAGAATGTGGAAGGCAACGGCCGGTCACCAGATACAAGAAACCAGCGCCGCTCCGGACGACGACTGGGAAACGGACCCTGACTTTGTCAACGATGTCAGCGAACAGGAGCAGCGCTGGGGATCGAAGACGATCGACGGCAGCGGTCGCACTGCAGGCGCCATCGAGTGAGTCATCCGCATTTCGGTGGAATTGCAGCTAAGGTTTCATTACTCATTATTTAGCATGGACAAGCTGCGGGAGGAGACGGAGAAGGCTGATCTGGACAAGAAGAAGCAACTGCTGAAAGAGCAGAATGCTGGGTATGGCTATGGCGGCAAATTCGGTGTGGAAAAAGACCGCATGGACAAGTCGGCGGTGGGCCACGACTACCAGGGGAAGGTGGGAAAGCACGGTTCCCAGAAGGACTACAGCGATGGGTTCGGCGGAAAGTTCGGCGTGCAGTCGGAGCGCGTGGACAAGTCTGCCGTGGGCTGGGATCACATCGAAAAGGTGGAGAAGCATGCCTCCCAAAAGGACTACGCCACGGGCTTTGGCGGTAAATTCGGTGTGCAATCCGATAGAGTGGACAAATCAGCCGTGGGCTGGGATCACGTCGAAAAAGTGGAGAAACATGAGTCGCAGAAGGGTAAGCGACATTACCCGTTATTTTAATTCTTATTATTTATATAATTTTTCCCAAGACTACTCCAAGGGCTTTGGCGGCAAATTCGGTGTGCAAGAGGACCGGAAGGACAAGTCTGCCGTGGGCTGGGACCACATTGAGGCCCCACAAAAGCACGCTAGCCAGGTGGATCACAAGGTCAAGCCGGTAATTGAAGGAGCCAAGCCCTCAAATCTGCGTGCCAAGTTCGAGAACCTTGCCAAGAATTCTGAGGAGGAATCTCGCAAGCGAGCCGAAGAGCAGAAGCGGCTGCGCGAGGCCAAGGACAAGCGGGATCGCGAGGAAGCGGCCAAACAAACTGTAGCGGAGAACACTCCGCGGACCTCGACGGAGACGCCTCCACCGAAGGGCAGCAGGGCGGCAATTCAGACAGGTCGAGCCGGTGGGATCGGCAATGCCATCAGTGCGTTCAACCAGATGCAGTCGCCGGTGTCTGAGACCCCACCTGTTCGCAAGGAACCCATCATCATTCCCAAGTCGCAGCCGGTTAAAGTGGAGATGAAAGCAGAGCCAGTAACCGCCCCAGCTGCTGCTACACCAGCACCACCTACTCCTGATCCAGCTCCGGCCCCAGTAGTGGAGACTGCGCCAGCAACCAAGGTTGCAGCACCGCCCCCAGATGTAGTACCGCAAATTGAGGTGGAAACCGTAGCTACGCCTCCCAGAAGCGAACCGGAATCGCCAGTGCATGTGCCAACGCCCCAAGCTGAGCCTGTACCTCAACCGCAAGTCGAACCCGAGCCCATTGTCGAAGAGGAGCCTCTGTACCAAAACCAGGCTGAGGTTAAGGCTGCCTCACCGCTGCCCGCTACAAATGGTGCAGCTTCCGAGGCAGCTGCAGCACCAGCAGTCGAGGAGGCCATTTATGCGAACTCGGACAATCTGGCTGACTACCTTGAAGACACCGGTATACATGCTATCGCTCTTTACGACTACCAGGCCGCCGACGACGACGAGATCTCCTTTGATCCGGACGACGTTATCACCCATATCGAAAAGATCGACGACGGCTGGTGGCGGGGCTTGTGCAAGAACCGATACGGCCTCTTCCCGGCAAACTATGTGCAGGTTGTGGGCCAAAATTCCTCCTAAATGCTTCCGATTTAAATTCACTAAAGAACAAAATCAAACTTATTAACCTACTAACACTAACGATACTACTTAGTACCGATTTGCTTCCTTTCCCTCCCATTACGCATATCCATTGTTTTCCTCTTAATCCCAATCCCTCCAATTTATGTGCAACGAACGGCTAGAGTTTAAATTATTGAACCAATCGAGGTATTCCATATTTTAAATATCATTTACTGCATTTTACATTCTACTATGTATTTAAATCGTGTATTTTCCAAAGAAAATACGGCATGCTATTTATGTTTTCAATTAAGCGATTTATGGGCAACATTTACTGAAACATTTAATGCTCATTTTATATTTTATGCGTTGACTATGAAGTTTGATGTACCAAGTAACGATTTTGCTCGTTTTAAATTGTATAAAGTCTACGAGAGTTTCCCGTGTCAGGTGAGATCTAATGTTGAAGACAGTCACAACAAAAAGTCTGCTCTTTTGATAAAGAAATACATAATAAAGATTATTAATAACTAAAAAAAGTGTTTATACCATTTGATACCAATTATGATATTCAAAGTATTACAAAACTAATGAAAAAGTTGAGTAACATTTACATGCCCATCCAGACAAGGTTTGAAAAGCCGAGCTAGAATACGATCCCTTGCCTTAGGTTAGGTTCATATCTACATATTATGCGGGGTAAGACAATGCCTGTCATGAAGGAAATGTAATGCATTTCTTATCAAAATCAGGAACTGTCTTACAAGTTACATGAATCCCAATATATAGGGTGAATCATATGTATACATGTGTATATAGTATGTATGTATTTGGTTGCTTCACAGCAAATGTCTTTGCATTCTGCTGATTCATCAGTTAAAGAACTAAAGCAAGAACATCCATGTTGTAAATTTGGGAGACAGCCGAAAGGAATCGCTTAATTGATAAATCTTATCGTGATTATTTGGCGTCAGATGGCAATCGGAAGAAGTGTCAGAAAATCGAAGAGTTGTGGGTGATAAAGTTGATTTATATTTGTATTTAATTTGGTGCGGGTATTACGATAAAGTTTGCGTGTTGGAAACAACGTGGAGAGTATTAAGTTATGACTGTCCGTCAAACGAGAATAAAACTAGTAATTACTCACATACATACGCCCGGGCGACTTGAACTACTAACGGTAACTTGTGGTTAGTGATAAGAGAGAAAGAGATACAGGGAGAGCTAGAAAGAGAGAGTAAATTGACAAGGCTGTTTGACAAACCGGTATTTCAAATGTCAATTTCAAATCCGTGGCGGTCTTTCTGGCCACTCAAAGAATTTTCGGCCCCTATCAGAAAATCCCCCTCAAAACGCCCGCTCTCTCTCCCACACGCTCTCTCCCGCTATCAGTGCGAGCGTGCTAGAGAGCAGTAATTCGAATAAATAGCGCCTACAACCAAAGGCAGCAGTCACTCAGCTCCGATCGCGCAGCGTCTGTTGGCTCAGAGGAAAACTACAGTTGGGGCCGATAAGGTACTGGAACTCCACACACCCACGAAAAGTCCAATGACCAGTGCAGGCGCCAAAGAAATTGTCGAAAAAGCTCAAGTGTTGCCACCAGTTTGCTCAGACAAAGAAGAGGGCTGCCACATCGCCCGAAAGCGGCCAAAAAGTGTGCGTGCGTGAGCGCTGGCAGTGAGTGTGCGAGCGAAAGCGAAGAAAGCAGCTGGCAGAAATCACAATATTGAGAAAAATTAATAAACAAAAGAGCAGCTCGCAGGCAGAGCACAAATTGCTGGTGCGGTCTCGTCTCAATTGCCGTTAACTAAGTGAACAATTGGCAGTCGAAGCAGTCGCGCGGGCCCTCGTCGATTCTCTTACTTCGCTTTTGTTTCCTACGTACCGTCCAACGTCATCGAATTCGTCAATTGGTTCTCGGGCGGGGAAAAGTCTCGGAAAATGCATTTATAGGCAGTGCTCCGTGTGATATAATAAAGCCGCGCGCTCCGATTTTGCCACTCGGAACTACAATCAATTAGTTGTGCTAACCTCAGTTATCCAATAATTTACATCTCTGCCAGTATTTCGTGTGTGTGAGTGTGTGCGTGCGCACGCAGGTGTGTGCTAATAACAAAACGTGGGGCAATTGTCCAAATTGTTGTTTCAAGAGCAGCGCTCTCCCTCTCTTCTCCCCGTCTCTTACACCGGCAAAGAGAGTGAGATAAATATACAATATGGGGCTTGTTTTTAAGCGTAAAACAATTGTTTGTTGATAAGCGTCTCGCACTTGTAAATCCCTTAATTTAGTGGGTTACTTTCCCAAATAAATATGTAGGGGAATCTGAGTTTATTGCCAGCGCTTCCCACTTCCCTCAGAAAACACTTTAAGACCGTCATGTATTTTAACAAAGAAAGCGAATATTTACTGCTTTTTTTAAGCGCTGTTCGCATGAATGGCCTTAAGCAAAAATTAACAATCTAATTGCGATGTGTGTGTGCTAGCTGATAAGTGGAATAATTATTGCTCTTCTGTTTTCGAATTACTGTTATCTTTGTTTAGAAAAATATTTTCGGTTTTGTTGCCAAGTGTTTTGTTTCGCCAGCTACAAATTAAATTGTATTTATTTTTTTTATGCATTCTTTGCTGACTGCGCACAAAGCTACGCAGTTTTTAAATATTCATTTTTCCGAAATAAACACAAATCGCGACCGTGGACGTGGACAAAGCCAATAACCAACCACGACGGCATTTAATTTTCTCACTCAATTGGCAATGGCCCTGAAATTATGGCGGATTTGTCTGCCCCAAAATTATCAAAATATATGGTGTCTGATTTGAACAATCAAAATTGTTAAAAAAGTAGGCCCAATGGAGCTTTTCGGTCGCCGAACACGTAGCTGTTAGCTGTTATCGGTATATATTCTGGATGGGGGCGTGGGGATTGCCGTGCAACTGGGTAAACACCTAACAGAATATGCTGTGACAGGCACACACTTCTATATTCTAACTAGCACTAAACAGATTAAGTCGTTTGGCTACACGTTGCCTTAAAAGACGCGGCTAGAGCTCCATTAATGGCGCCTTGATTTGGCCAACTTACGAGCTACATAAAAAGCCTGGTCAAAGCTAACTCCCAATGATGCCTGTACTTGACCCAGGAATCCCAGCTAAAAAAGAACCCTTCATTTGTAATATAATAATTGCAACTTGAAAGTTCTGTATGCACATTCAATTAATGCTCTTTGTCTTTGTCCGTCGTCAATGAAGCGATGTGGAAAGCTATACAGCAGAGATATATGTAGCATCAGTGGGGCAGCGGCGTTTTGCCAAGGTGAACCACTTGGCGGTGCTTCCAACAATACATATGTTTTGGAGAGCTCTCAGCCTCTGCTGCTCAGGCACTTGTAATCGGGTTTTATCACCCACAAAGCAGAGCCCCAAAAAATGCATATCAATATATACGCAGGTCAACAGTCTCGCAATTTTGTTGTTTTTGACAAGCCATATCTAAATGCTTGCTCAATATTCCAAAGCTCACTTGAGTAAATTGGATAAAGGAATTTTAATAACTGGCTCGCTGATTCATAAGGCTTTGTTATTTCCTCATCTGTATGGTGTACTCATAATCCAATAATATATATTAATATGTAGTTTGTTATCAGTTTCAGTGGCTCCCAAAGTACATACATATATTTGTTGTTTATTGTTTATTTATTTCTTTTTTTTTTGCCACGCACGTTCCGGGAAAACACAAAACGTGTTCTTTTGGCTTTAGTTTTTGGGCGATGATGGAACTGTCTGAATACGAAATAGAACATATTCAGGTCTCAAATTGCCATATAACATTTTATTGTGCTGAAATATACACTTATATAGCGCGAATTTCGTTTGTCTGTTTGCTGTCTGCATTATGATAATGCTAATTGGGATAAAATCTCAAGCACAGGCTCAATTAAATGGAAATTGTGAGAATTATAAGCGAATGGCAGGTGAAACAATCAGAGAACAAACAACACTCATTAACTGGGATCAGTCTGTGGCGGGAACTGGACAGGAATAGAAGCATGTGACCTAACCGATTTGATCTCCCTTTTAGAATGTCTTCGAATGAGGCCTACCACAAAAACACGGATCCGGGTGCGGGCGGTGGTAGTGGCGATGGTCCGGGCGGATCCAGCAGTGGATCAGCTGGAGGCAGTCAGCGAAACAACCAGCTGCACCACCAGCAGATACTCAACGAGACGACCTATCTGAAACCCGCCGCCAAGCAGGCCTACTTCAGCGATGAGAAGGTCCTGATACCGGACGATGATCGCACAAATGTAAGCCTAACTAGATAAGTAAATATAAGTTCGATCTAAATTATTATATTTTCCGCAGGTGGGTTTCAGCTTTCGCAAGCTGTGGGCCTTCACGGGACCCGGTTTTCTCATGTCCATCGCGTATCTGGATCCCGGCAACATAGAATCCGATCTTCAGTCAGGCGCCGCGGCCAAGTACAAGATCTTGTGGGTTTTGCTCTGGGCCACCGTCTTGGGTCTCCTCATGCAACGCTTGGCTGCAAGGTGAGTGGAGAGCGCCTATCCAAGCTCCAGAAATGTAAATACAATTTCTATTGCAGGCTGGGCGTGGTCACGGGCCTGCATCTCGCCGAGATGTGCTACAGACAGTACAAGAGGCTGCCGCGATGGATCCTGTGGATCATGATTGAGATAGCCATCATTGGCTCCGATATGCAGGAGGTGATTGGCACGGCCATTGCCATTTACCTGTTGTCCAACAAAGTGTAAGCATATCAATGTGCAGGGTCGGAATTCCCTCAAACTCATATCCATAATCTATTTTTGCAGAGTGCCTTTGTGGGGCGGCGTGTTGATTACCATTGTCGACACGTTCACGTTCCTGTTTCTAGACAAATACGGTCTTCGCAAGCTGGAGTTCCTATTCGGTTCCCTCATCACCATCATGGCTGTCTCTTTCGGCTATGAGGTAAGCCCAGAGATCGCATTTGAAAAAGTTCCCCTGCAATTTTTTTGGTTGGGAGCTGAATAAGTAATCCCCGAAAAATCCCCCCGATAAAAAGCAGTAAGAATTTCATCCAGACGTGAGGGCAAATAGTAATTGTTTTAACAACTGTGTCGTAAAATTTGATGAATATATCTATTTGCCAGTTCGCGTTTTTACCGCTCTGTCACAAGCTGAATATAACCAAACTACCCTTTTGCGGGGGCGTCTCTCGATAAAGTAAAGTAATGATTGCTAAACCGAACGCTATAGCGAGGCAAATTTTTCATATTTTTCACTCGTAAATTTACGTGAGCTACAGTTTGTTTACCGCCCAGATAATAAGTAATTGTTCTTGAGCTGTCTGTCAGAAGCGGAGGAGGAGACACAGATGATTAGATAAGCTGCACTTGCACATTCGGTGGGGCACTACATATGCCGTTGGCCGAGCAGTACGCGATGATGCTGCCGGAAATGGTACACAATTCCATATGGGATAAACAATACAGACCTTATCGTCTGAGTGGTTATTTAATGCTAAATTGTACAGATATCCGTAGGGACTTTTTCTGCGCCTCTTTTGGGGGTTTTCATTATTTTTTACAATTACTAATATATAATTACTTATCACTTATGCAAGTTATTATATTTTTATTACTTTTCAGTATATTGTGTCAGCCCCCAACCAAGGAGAAGTTCTCAAGGGAATGTTTGTGCCCTGGTGCTCCGACTGCAATTCAAATGTCTTGCTGCAGGCGGTGGGCGTTGTCGGTGCTGTCATCATGCCCCATAATCTCTATCTGCATTCGGCCTTGGTGAAGGTGATAATAATATATATATTTAATTAAGAGACAGTAATTAATAATGGCAATTTTTCATTGGCAGTCCCGCGACATTGATCGACGTCAGCCAAAGAAAGTAAGCGAGGCGAACTTTTACTTCTTCATAGAGGCCTCGGTAGCTCTATTCGTGTCCTTCATCATCAACCTGTTTGTGGTGGCGGTGTTTGCCCATGGCATGTATGGCAAAACGAATAAGGATGTGGTGAGTAAGATATCTGCTTGATTGGTAATCAGATCGTGATTAGGTTACCATGTTCTCGTCAGATTGACGTGTGCGTCAACAAATCGATGTACGAGGATGCAGTGACCTCGTTTGTGGACAATCAGAATGGAACGGCCATCATTGATGCTGATCTGTACAAGGGCGGCCTCTTCTTGGGCTGCACCTTCGGCGCCGTGGCCATGTACATTTGGGGCGTTGGCATTTTGGCCGCTGGTCAGAGCTCTACCATGACGGGCACTTATGCGGGCCAGTTTTCCATGGAGGGATTCCTCAATCTACAGTGGCCGCGCTGGTGTCGCGTGCTGGTCACGCGCTGCATTGCCATCATTCCCACCTTCTGTCTGGCGATGTTCAGCAAGATGGAGGACTTGACCAACATGAACGACATCCTGAATGCAGTGATGTCGCTCCAGCTGCCGTTTGCTGCCATACCCACCATCGCCTTTACCTCGTGTGCTGCCATTATGGGGGAGTTTGTCAATGGATTGTGAGTCGAAAAGTTTTAATACTCTGGACAGTACTTAATTGTTTGTATTTGCAGGGGCAACAAAATCGTTTCCATACTGTTAACCATTGTGGTGATTGGCGTAAATTTGTATTTTGTGGTCGTGCAAGTGGAGAACATGAATATAGAAGGTGGCCTGCTAGCTCTAGTCTGTGAGTAATAATATATTTTTCACACATGCCCTTTCTAATGAGAGTTTTTCCCCTTTATAATTGCAGGTATATTTGCCGTATTGTACATACTGTTTAACCTATACCTTGTGATACACATGGCCGCCTGCATGGGCAATCAGCGTCTGGTGAACAGCCGGGTGAGTTGTGGCCTGTGCACTTATCAACAGGGCTTAGGGAATCACAAATTAGTCTGGACTCTTTGACACATTTCTAAGCATCGCTGATACCGCCATCAATGGGCTGACTTTATCATTTTACGTGACTGGGACCGCATAGGGTTCTGGGGTACTCGGGTCTTTGGGGACTCCATCAACTGGTACTCAAAAGTATTCTCTGTTTACAGTGGGTGCAGCGCTTCGTGTTGCCAAGCCAGAACAGCTTTTCGATAAAGAACGCTAACTCGACGTATGCCAGGTATGTTTAACAAATTGATTCTAGCAACCCCATCACTTTGCCACCCACCACACACAAACACCAATGCACAAACACTTTCTCGATCTGTAACTCCTTCCTTGGTAGCTTAGCAGCTACCTATCTACTCTAACCTCTAACCTTTAGCTTGTGATTCCGTTTCTACCTGCACTGTTTTTCTCAACCAAATCGGCTGTGATTCTTTTTATTTCTCCCACTCCTACACCCATCTGTAAGCTATCAACCTATACGTTGACTAATCTGGTTACGACCTCTGAACCGAAACTAAACACCCAAACCGTATCTTGCTATGCTCTCTTCTCTCGATTCTTCGCAGTGATGTAACCTTAGTTGTAGGCGAATCAGCTACTAACACGGTGAAAGGTCTCGACACCGTCTCGGAGAAAGTGCCCAATTGAATCATCCAATTCAGGCCAGACTCCCCTCACACACACACACACACACACCCCTCTTGTGATATTAACACTAAATCACGCTTAACACTACTAACAAGTACCTAGTAGGGCTCTCCGCAACCCTTAGAATTTGTAAGGCACGTCTCTAGGGGAACCACATACGATTGTACATACATTGAAAGCATTTACCCATCAACGATGGGCTCCTATAGGTATTAAGCGTGCTCCTGGTAAGTCATCACTGATTGCTTTATCGAGCAACGGGTATTATCTATACTCATAAGGCTTCTGGCGCTTAGCATGTTAAATAAAGTTGCATTTACCACTAAGTACTATTCAAGGAAAGTCTTTCAATTTATTGTTAATTGGTATTTGGACTTAACTGACAAGAGGAATACGAATGGCCGAAAGGACAAGGCCTATCCTAAGGGCTACCCATAGAGTAAATTAATTTTAAGATAATATACATTCGTTTTAAGAACACTTTAAGCTTAATCTTAATAATTTCGCAATATATTATGTCTATTGGCTGGTATTTGGGCATCATAAAGCACTTTGGGCGTGGCTCATTTATCATCACCTCCTAAAACCCACTAAAATTGTACTCAATAATTTTCTATCATGACATTTTTCTTCTATTATATGTATGTACTTGGAACCCCTGTATTCCATATGTGTTTCTGTGTGTTTCACCACTGTCTCCCTGTCTCTCTGTATCTGTACACTCTTATACACCATCCGATCTATTCTTATACTCGGTGTCTTCTGGATTGATTGATGTTTCCATTCATTTGTGGCTAATTGAAATGTACAAACGAAAAACCACAAAAAAAAAAAAAAAAAAAACAAACCAACTATTTCAAATTGAAAACATACACACACACGTGCACAACGCGACAACCAAATTGTATTTTCTATTTATGTGGAAATGGATTTTGTTTGGCATTGATTGATACAAACAATTTGAAAATATTTTCCGAATCGAATCCGTACGAATTTATTCTAAATTGATGCCTGAAGAATTGCGCATAATTTGCAAAATTTTAATGCAACATAAACGGAGGCAAATTGAAAATGTACCTAATTGATGTGCCAAAATTTCGATCGATTAGAGAACGCGTGCCATGACCACCAGAACAACTAATAGATTCCCAATCTAAAATCCATTTTTGATTCAAACTCCTTCGAAAATGCGCCACGTCCCAAAAAATGTGCTGATGGTGAAAAAAACTGATTTTCTCTCTTTGTTTGGGGATCCATCACCGTGAACTCCTGCTACTGCCTCACCAATTCTGGATCGGATCCTGATTACAAATCTTGTATATAGCGAGCTGACGCTAAACGATAATGGAAGCACTATATCCTCTATGCAGAATCCAAATCAGAATCTCACCCAACGAAGCCAATTAAGGTAGTCTTAAGTGCCCTCCACTCTCTGCCTGCTTTGATCGATTTTAAATGAACCTTCTGTAAATGTTGTAAAGAACCCAAAGTCGCAATAAGATCCTGCTCTATAAGTATGTTCCGATTAGTTTTTGTACCTTATCCTCGTATTTTATTTATTTAATGGATTGTACGTACTACCTACCCCTTTCTGAACACACATTGTTGATATTAAAAGATTAATATAGATCATGATGTACTTGTTAGATGTTACAATGTAGACGTATTTATTGCCTCTAGAAATAAATGAATTTCATAAAACTATCCCCTCTCTTTTTCAGGCAACAATAAATGAAAAATTGGTTTTTAATGTTTTTTTTTGTTGGTGGTTTTTTACTTTGTATGCTTTTAACGTTGTTTGTTTTCGTGTGATTACTGTTTCGGCGTTGATTAAGCCTTCGAAAATGATATGTCATTTGCTATTTGTGTGAATTTAAGTTAGAATTCTATTTTATATATTGTATTAATTTAGGTAAATTAAAGATTAGAGGTGGCTCAAATAAAAAATAATTTAAATTACAGAGATACTAAATAGTTTTAGCTCATTAGTGTGAACTAGTAAAATTGATATTTGTTCAAAACTTACTCATTTTGCTTGTTAAATTTTACGAAACATCGTTAAGAACAGTTTAGAAAGTATTGATCAATTCAAATAGAAATACTATCATATAATAGTCTTGTATTTAAAATAAAAAAGAGTGACTAGAAAAAAAAACAACTGAACAAAATTGAGTAATTGATTACTGAAAAACAATAATAAACACAAACAAAGAATAAATGGAAGAAGAAAGAACAATTAGTATTCTTTTTATTGAAATAAAATTATAAAATATAAAAATAAATATATAAACTTATTTTGTGAACTCGGACGAAGTTTTTATTAAATCACCAAGTCAACAAGGGAACTGTTAGGGAATCTCATTTTGTTTAAAATTATGATGCATGCCACGATTAGAATTTAGTGTTATGTAGTTTATAATCGTATTTTTTTTTGTATTAAGTTAAACTAAGGATAGTGGAAAAACAACAACTAAGTGCTATTCCCAAAACCAGATAATTGTGTTTCAAGTTTTATTCTTATCCCCTAAATAAAAATGTAAACTCCCCTTTACATATACCTTTTTATTGTAACCAAAAACTAACTAGAGAATCGCACTCTGTACACACTCACTCAGACTCAATCCTCACTCACCATCCATCCGTCCATCAATCATCACTCATTTATAACAATGTCACATCATCTCCCTTGCAGGATTGCCACCAGTGGCGACCATGAGGCGGACGTGATGGAAGGCGAGGATGCGTAGCCATTACTGTGCTGCACTGATTCCGACGGCAGTGAGGAGGTTTGTTTCACCAACAGCAACAACAATGAGCTCGGCTGCCCCAGCAGCAATCTGGTGGAGGCGGATGGGGGGCAGCGCGTGGTTCTCAGCTAGCGGTGGCATTCGGATTGGCTCCGTGGATGCCGCCGCCGAAACAAATCACTCGACAACGGACGCGATGTGGCAAGGCTTCCTGGGGCAGATAGAGTTCAACCCACTTGGCGATTTGGCCGGCGAGGGAGGCGGGATTGTCGTTCGTTGTTGCTTCGGGTATACTTTCTTTTAAGGGGTTCCTCCAAGAGGACCCGGGATCAGTGTAAAACAATATCAAAATTCTAATTTTAATGCATACCAAAAACGGGAAACAACACTACTTACAGCATTGAGTGCAGAGAGACAGAGAGGTCCATGAGCTGAGTCGAAATTTGCAATATTGAATGCACTTTTAACTAAAGCAAGTACATAATTATAAAGTCTATTAAAAATAAGGCTGTGAAATTAACTGAGCGTAAATCGAACCACATCAATTGTCGTCTAATCGTATGTAAATCTGTCTGTAAAAATAGCATCTTTCAGCGCCTCATTATTGGGCCTACGAATGATTGATTATTTATAAATTGAACTCTTTTAATTATTCGTATTTATTTTATAGTGTCTTACTTAAGAGCTCCCTCATTAAAGTCGCACTTTTTACCGAAAACTAATGGTCCAGAGGAGTTCGTCATTCTCCTAGCTAGCTATATAAATTCAAATATTTTAAAAATTGTTGTGTACAAAAATCGCTATAAACAAAATTTGTAATAAACTATTAGAAAAATCATGTATTTGGCACGTTGATTTAATACCTATAAACCTTTAGCCCGAATTGAACCCAACCCAAGGGGTGGGATTTTACGTTATTACATCAAGTTCATTAGTTAATTACAGGGAGTAATTAAATTGCCAGCCAACTGGCCGATTAGTCAGATACTGAAAGTGAAATTATCGTCTAAATCGTGTAATGGGGGCTATCTGTCAATAGCGTGCTAGATCTCAGGTGTGGCCGCGTCGATACCTAATATATCTATTCTCACTTAAGTGACTATTAGTTGGATTTGCATATGCACTTAGCGCACTTTTGGTGGCATATAAAAGCGAATAGTAAGTCGCAAGCGCATCCATTAATTAGCTGCCACCGAAATCGAATGGAAATGAGGTTAATCATAGCTATTAGCTTTCTGTGGATATCGCTTGTTTCGGGACAGTTGCGTGAGTGAAAGTGCATTCCAGGGAACCCTGTCTGTTTCACCTGTGTAGTTCGCAGCTCCTGAAATCGACAAATGCGAGGCTGGGGACTCCATCTGCATAGCGGAGACTGTGAACCGCCTCCTGCGACTATATCCCAAGGGTCTACCCTCTATCGGACTGGAAGCCCTGGACGCCATCGAATTCGAGAATGTCGTCGTTAGTCGGATAGAACCCAATAGCCAGGCCACTTTGGATCTGAAGTTCCGCAACCTAACCGTAAGGGGGCTCGAGGGCACAACCGTGATGGAGGCAAAGGGATTCGACGGTGAGCTGCCGCGGGTACTGGAGCTGAGTGCACGGGTTCCGTTGCTGAAGCTCGAGGGAAACTACGAGATGCACGGCAGCCTCCTGGACATGCCCATTCAGGGAAAGGGCCAGGCTCAGGTGGAGATCAAGGAGGGACGCTTTCGCTGCAAGGTTCGGGCCCTGCAGCAACTCCGAGAGGATGGCAAACGCTATATCGAGATTGCCAAGGTCAAGTGTTTGCTGGAGCTGCAGGGGTAAGGTTTCCCTTTTACTGATAGATTTCAGCGGATAACTTGGCTCCCTCGTCCCCTACAGCATGCATGTGAACTTTGGGAATCTCTTCAATAATCCGGAATTGAGTGATGCCATGAACATCGTGGCCAATAGTAAGTGGCTGGACATTTGGCACACCCTCCGAAAGGGTATCACCTCGACGGTGGATCGGATAGTCGAGACGATCCTGAAGCGCGTGGCTGATAAGTTGTCATATGACGATTTCTATAGGAAGCTATAGGGAGTAGCAATCCAAGTATAGAACCTTCGAATATAAAGGCATATCCTAACCATTTATTTATTTTCTAGTAAATTTAAAGTTGATTCTTCTTAGAACATCCTTTCTTTTTCACTCTATTTTATATATATATTTTTTTTTTTTATAATTCACATCTATATTATCCTTGAAATAATGTAAAATTGTTAGTAGAATTTATCTTCCATATTTTGGTTTCTTTATTCTTTGATTTAATTGGTTTGCGTTTTAAAATGCAATTTATTTTTAATTATTAAAACAATATTTTGTAAATTGATTGGTGCATTTCTTATCTCTGAATACGCAAAATTATTGAGTTTTTATTGTTTTTTTAATGTGAGATTTTAAAGAAAGCTAACAATATACATTTATTATTGCAATTGTTTGTTTTTTGAGTATATTATTTATATTTTGGTATCCTACATTTAACTCAATTTACCTCTAATTGAGTTAAAGCTCTATAAGCCAGTTAAAGCTTTAAACTATAAAACTTATCATTAAATTTCAAGATATTGTCAGTGGCAATAAAACACTTTAAGTTATAATGTAATACTTGCTCTCCTGGTCAGTTGTAAACAGTTACGTACCTTGGATCTCAAACAGCATCTGACTTTGTACTGATCTTTGGTTTCTTCTGAGAAATCTTCCAACTGCTTTTAGAGACGAACAACCCCAGGCACTTGCGGCAAGCTCCCAAGAGCAGAAGCTTTTCAGATCAGATCTCATATAGAGAGACTAGATTAATGGCGTAATGTTAATGCCAATCGGTTTATTATTTTATCATGACACTGGGAATAATTTAAAGGAACTTCTGTTAATGTAATAAACTACATGAATTTCTTTTACTATTTATCAACCATGTTCCTAAGTAGTTAATATCAATATCTAACAACATTCTTTCCCTAACTTGATTGTTCTTTGTTTTCGGATTAATACGAGTGTTTTGCTCAGTGAGCATACTATATATCATGCAGGTCCCATGTAGAACACGTTATGATAATGACACCTGTGTTGGACTTCCTTATAAATGTTCCGCCGTAACAGGGGAGCTGTTTTGATGCCCGATTAGTTGCCATCGGCTATGCAAGTGCATCGGACTACTGAGAGCTTAAGCGCACGCTGTCTAGGATTAATCCCGCTTTGAGATGCATTACCTGGCCTACCTGGTGGTCAGCCTTCAGCTGTATGCCGGAGTGCAGTGTCAGAGCTTCCGTGAGTGATGCGACCATCATCTAACTTACAAATACCACCGCCTAACCAACTCTCTCTTCCATAGCGGCCGGGTTGAAGAAGTGCAAGTACGGTGATGGCAAGTGCCTGACGGCGTCGGCCAATGACCTGCTGAGGAAGTATCCGAAGGGCATTCCTGAGCTCAACATAAAACCCTTCGACGTATTGCCGGTGCGGGACTGGCTGCTGGTCAACGACTCCCAGGTGGGCGGGGCCTGGTACTTCTTCCACCTGATCAACCAGGTCAACTACGGCTTCGAGAACACCACGATCACTGAGATCAGAGGCTTCGACAGGGATCCCACCTCCACCAAGATCGAGATCCATGGCAAGATCCCGCGTCTGGTCTACAAGGGAGAATATTTGGCCAAGGGTCGGATGCTCTGGTTTGTGGACATCAACTCGCAGGGAGCCTCCGATTCGGATTTTTTGAACTTCCGGTTCGACATTACTCTAAAAGTGCGCATTGAGTACAGGAATAACAAGCGTTATTTGAAAATCTATGAGTTAGTGCCAAATATCAGACTAGATCGGTGAGTTGTCATGATAAGATAATATATAAAATTATCTGATGTTTATATATATTCTGTTTAAAGCTGGATTATGTGGCTGGATAACTTTTTTCCGGATAACTTTGACCTGACTTTAGCTATCAACAATCTGTTCAACCGAAACTGGGTAGAGTTCTGGAACGAATTAGAGCCCGGCATCCTTCGTCTATTCGAAACAGTCTTTCGCAGCATGATCGATGATCTCTTTGACAACGTGGCCTACGATGATTTGTTCCTAGAAGATGTCCCAATAAAGACAGTCTAGAATTAAGTGCAAAATTACAATCGTTATTTGTAGTTAGAAATAAATAAATGTAAATAGTATTCTTAAAGTATATACACCACAATTGATCGCTAATTTCGTGATAGAGAATATATAACAACTTTTATAAAAACTGGTTGCTGACATTAGCACATTCCTGCTTGGTTTGTTGGCCTTAGAGACCTGGGAATGATATCTGCGAGTTTTATATCTGCTGTAATGCATTTAATAGTCAGTTGATTGCTCTCAGCTCCACATCTACTAAATCAGAATGTTGACCATTTTTCTAACAATCCTAGGGCTGGTTCAACTGAGCAAAGCTGTGGTTGTATAATCAATGTTAAATCTTGAGATATTCTAAAGTTGATCACTTTTTATCTCAGCTTTTCGACTAGTATTCAAAGATATCACTACGGAGACTACAAGTGAACCTAATCATCAATGGCCGCTATTTTTTAAATTTTAAAATACATTTTTATCTGATCTAATTGAGGACACATTTCAACAAACGGTTCAGAATTTCCCGAGAAGTGCCCTACTAGTTTAGTATTAGAATATAAAAGGAATTTAGATGTATAAATAAAGGAATACTTAAAATTTGATATTAAACTTTCAATTTTCATTGAAGATTTCCGAGCTCATCAAATTCAAAATGCAAATGGATCGAGTGGAGCTTGGAACCGGTTCTAGAGCCAGTCGATAGTTTAGCCAAGTCCCAGTCGATTTTCCACCTCGCGATTTTATATGTGAACCGACGGCTGGAGGTACTGGAGGTGCACTTGGAATACTAGTTGCAGAGACTAACCATATAGGAATGCGTGATATATTCATCAGTCTGCTGTGCCTGCAGCTCTTTGTTGCGCTGCAGGGTCAGATACTACGTAGGTAACGAGGACTCTTCCTCAGATTCCGTACTTCACTGAGCTTTTTTGGATTCTAACCCACAGCCAAGGAAATCAAAAGGTGCCACTTTGGGGAATATAAATGCATTGTGGAGTCCATCAATGCGGTGATAAAGAAGTTCCCTAGGGGCATACCTGCGTTGGGACTGAAACCCATCGATGTGGTGGACATTAGAAACTCCAAGTTCTGGAACGACGAGAAGGTCGGCGCCTTCTGGCTGGATTTCGATCTGTTCAATCAGGTGAATTACGGCTTCGAGAACACGACTATCACGAAGGTTAGTGGCTTCGACGAGAATCCCACCTCCAGCCTGATAGAGATTCATGGCCGTATACCGAGTCTCATCCACAAGGGTAGCTACTTCTCTCAGGGAAGGGTATGGATCATAGAGCATAACTCGACGGGAGAGTCCTTCTCGGACTTTCAGAACTTTCGCTTCGTCCTCAAGCTGAAGGTGATCATGGAGTATCGGAACAACAAGCGATATTTGAAGATCTACGAGATGACTCCGTTCGTCAACATGGATCGGTGAGTAATCGATTCTATAGATTTCTCTCCCTCAATCTAACACAGATGGTTTTCCAGGTGGGTCTTTTGGCTGGACAACTTCTTCGAGTCGAATACGGATCTGACGATAGCCATTAACCAAGTGTTCAATCAGCACTGGGTGGAGTTTTGGAACGAACTGGAGCCCAAAAATCTTAAAATTTTTGCCAGTGTCTTTCGCGACATTTTCGAGGACGTCTTCCAAAAGGTCTCCTACGACGATATGTTCTTGCCGGTGTACAAAGAGTCTGAAGTAAATGATTGAAATCGATATAGACGGTTGCACTGCAGTTTTATTGGCATCAAATAAGGACAAAGATTAGTGTTGCTCGTAAACCGGTTGCATCACTTGATTAGCATTAACTTGCATATATGCTACTCATTTAATATAAGGCGTATTGTTGGAAAGCTTTGCTAGAGCAGGTTCCTGGTAATTGTGGCATCTTGTTGTATCGTGACTAAAGTGTTTACGTCTTTGAAATCAGTTGAAACCCACCAGCGAAATGAAACAGTTGTATGTGCTGACCTGGCTGTGCATCTATATCCATATACCCGATGTAGCCTCTGGAGCAGACCTACGTGCGTAGGGTAGGCCTTTGGTTCCCCTTAGATCTGTTCCTCACTGAACCCTTAACGTGCAGCTGCAGACGTGAACAAGTGTCACTTTGGAGATTCTGTGTGCATCCTTAGCTCCATCAATGCGTTGATTAAGCGCTACCCTCAGGGTATTCCGGAGATCGGACTGCCGCGCCTGGACACGTATCGTTTTCCGGACACCAGCATTCTAAACTCGCCGCAAAGAGGACCCATCTGGTTGAGCTTCCGGATGCGGGACAATGTGCACCGGGGTTTCAACAACGCCACTGTAACCCACGTGGAGGGTTTCCTGAGGCAGCCCAACCAACAGCAGATTGTTCTGAAGGCCCATTTGCCGAGACTTTTGCATGAAGCCACCTACGACCAGGAGGGCAGGTTCCTCCTATTCGCAATCAACACCACCGGCAGGTTGCAGTCAGACTTTCAGAACTTCCGCCTCACCCTGACCATTAAGGGGATCGAGGAGTACAGGAACAACAAGCGCTATCTAAAGGTCTATAGTCTGGTGCCCAAAATCGATTTGGATCGGTGAGTGAACTGCGGGCAGGGGTGAGTCCTCCCAAGTAAATTTATCCCATTACCAGCTGGATCATCTGGCTCGATGACCTTTATAAGGAAAACATGGACGTGACCATAGCTTTGAACCGCATATTCAACGAGAATTGGCTAGAGTTCTGGAATGAGCTACAACCAGGTCTGATCAAATCGTTCACAGTAGCTTTTACCACCTTGCTGAATAGGGTGTTCCAGAATGTCGCCTATGACGACATGTTTCTGCCCGATCTGGACATAAGAGCGGGCTTGTAGGGTACTTTAGCTGTGTATATCCTTTAGGAGTTTTAATTTAAGTAGATATAAGTACTGGAAATCAACTAAACTTGCTAATGATGTAAAAGAACTCAAACGTCAAATGTGCATTGGGTGAAGTTTTAAATAAACTGCAGTAGATGGCCTGATATATTTGGCCAGTATGTTCCTTCAGTCTCCTATGATAATATGTTCTTCTCGATGCACAAAGTGTTTGCAATAAATGATTGCAATCGAAATAAACGGTTGCATTGGAGTTTTTTTAGAGATATATATGGACAAAGATTAGTATTGCTCGTAAACCGGTTGAATAGTTGATTGGCATTAACTTTTAATGTAATTTATTGCTGATTGTTGGAAAGCTTTTCTGAAGCTGTTTTCTAGTATTTATTGTTATTAATATTTATTATATCGTGACTGAAGTGAATACGGTTTTGAGGACAGTTGAAACCCATCAGCGATATGAACCGGTTGTATGTGCTGACCTGGCTCAGCATCTATATCTACTTATCCGATGTAGCCTCCGGAGTTGACCTACGTGCGTATGGGGTAGGCCTTCCGATTCACGTAAATTAGTCACTTACTGATTCCTAAACTTTCAGCTGCTGACGTGAAGAAGTGCCGATTCGGACAGTCTGCCTGCATTGTTAGCTCCATAAATGCGCTGATCAAACGCTACCCTCACGGCATTCCGGAGATAGGTCTGGAGCCCCTAGATAAGCACAGTTTTCCTGACTGCACCATACTGGACTCGCCATACAGGGGGCCCATCTGGCTAACCTTTCGGATGCGGGACAACGTAGCTAGTGGCATGAACAACGCCACCATTACCCACGTGGAGGGCTTCCTGCGACAGCCCAACCAGAAGCAGATCGTGCTAAGGGTCCACTTTCCACAAATCCACCATGAAGCCACCTATCACGAGGAGGGCCGGTTCATGCTATTTAAGATCAATGGCACCGGCAGGATGCGGTCGGACTTCCAGAACGTCAGTCTCACTCTGATGTTCAAGGTATTCGAGGAGTACAGGAATAACAAGCGCTACCTAAAGGTCTACAGTTTGGTGCCCAATATCAATTTGGATCGGTGAGTGAACTGCAATGAGAAGCGAGTCCTCCTTAAATGCATACCATTACCAGCTGGGTCAGCTGGCGCGATGGCATTTACAATGAAAACACTGACGTTACCGTGGCTATGAACCGGATATTCAACGAGAATTGGCTGGAGTTTTGGAATGATCTACTACCAGGTCTGAACAAAGTGTTCTCCATATCTTATACCACTGTGCTGAATAAGGTGTTCCAAAATGTTGCCTATGATGACATGTTTCTTCCCGATCTGGAAACCGTAGATCCGGAAATCTCTTAAGGCTATTTGGTTATCCGTTGATAGTGGAACAAACTGTTCATGATTTCAAAAAATTTGATGTTTTTCTCTGTGTTAATAATTATAATTAACTAATATTCTTAGTTGCAGGAATCCTACTAGTAATTAGTAAACCAATCAAGTCGCGTCCCTAATCAATGATCCAATGAGTTGGATTTCTCCTTTCCATAGTTGTGGAACTCCCCGTCGGTATGGAGGTCGTCGTAAAAAATGTGGTCATTGTAGGTCTCGTCCCGATGGTACATATGCTGGTAGCCCTTTGAGCTGTTTCCGCGCTTAAACTGGCGATGGTCGGCGGCCAGCTTGAGCAGCTTTTGACGGGCATGGGGGCGTCCCAGATGCTGCAGTGGACTAGAGGCTTCCTCGTTGTCCTGCGCTTTAGGTGCTCTTAAAACATCCTTGTGCTGGCGCTTGCGACGCTTCAGGTTACGCCTCTTGGCCGGTGGTCCGAGGGGACGAAGCACGATCCGAAACGGAACCATGTGCAGGCGCTTTTTGGGCTTTGGCGGCTTCTTCTGAAACATGGCTCGATACTCGTCCACCACATTGCAGGTTTGCATGTCCTGCGGCTTTGGTATAGCATCCTCCAGCTTTGGCGGGCACTGTAGCACGTAGTATAGATCCCTGGCCAGGCTACCGGCGGGCTTGATAATCTCCCTGGAGGTGAAATCCGCATCGATGTCGAAACTGGAGTCTGGGTCGGAACTGGACTCCTGGGCGAAAAGCAACTGGGCTGCCGGCACCTTGTAGTATGCGAACATGTTGCGCTCCACAACGATGGCCAGGCTGAGCTGCCGGATTAGGCCAAGTGCCAATGCCAACTGCCACATGGCTGCAGCTCGGCTCAACTGGTTGCAGCCACCGGCTGTTGATTGGGTTTATATCTTTATTGATTTTCAGGCTTGGCTGGCTGTCAGCATAAGTGCGGTTTTGCTTTGGAGTTCGCTGAACCGGCACCCAGAGCTAACGCTGCGACCTAGGCCTTGTTCAATCGTCGATGGAAACGCCAAAACTTTTACAGCCGGAAGTCATGCGATTAACTGTTGCATTCCAGCCAAGTTCGTGGGGTGTGCAACAAGTGACTTGAGTTTGTTTACAGCCACGTGTTGATGGCGCCTGCGCTTGGCACAGCCATAAAATAGGGGACAAAATTATGGCAAGTGTGAATGATTCAGGTGCATTCGGTTATCTGAGGGAACTCCCCTGACCAACTGTTGCCACCGAAGTGCAACAGATTATGCCGTGATGGGAATCACTTTGGTTTTATCGAGCTTAAGCATTTGCGGACAGGTGTCTGACAGTCATTTTAGCACCCCCACCTGCTTGGTGTATTGCATGTTTCGAAATTAAATAGTTTGCTTATCGTTTCTGTCGTCTGAGTTTGGTTGAGTGCATCCGTAATAGCTTGAATAGAATAGATATAAAATATGATTCTATTAATTAATTAAAGTATCTTTCTTCTATTTTATTTATTTATTTAAAAAATGTGACCAGGCACACATTTCAACACTTCATATTTAGTTTATTAAACATTGACAATAGTGGTCTTGGACATTGCTTTCATTTTATTTTTATTAATTGGAGTATTCATTGTAAAATGCCACATTAGCTCATTATAAATTATTATTTCATTAATCCATTAATTATTGATAATATTTAATATCCAAAGTTTACATTCTGTGACTGGAAGCTGATTTCACGTTCTAATTCATTCCAGTTAGTTGATATTAGGAAAAGCCTAACCGTTTTAATTAGAAATTATTATCATTAATATTAATATTTCCCTGCCATCAATATATTACCTTAATTGCACACCTCAACTTGAAAATTAATTAGCACTAAATCTATCAAATCGAAGCGTGCCAATCGAAGGACTTAATTTGCAAAATGGCGTGCAATTTGCCATTTCGACGCGAATTATGCGCAACAATTGGTCGCCATCTTGGCAACCGCCTTGGCAACGGCCATTATGGCGCAGGGGAAATAACAAACAGTGGCCACTGTCTCACGAGGATTCGGTGGCCAAAATCAACAACTGCCTGGCAACGGGTCCTGCCACGATCACTTTGTCGCCTGGAGGTGCGTGTCAGGTGGAGCTGGTGTCGCTGCCGGAAATAATAAGCCATTCAGTCGCCGCCCAGCAGCGGAGGTAAGCAGTCGCAATCGGAAAAAGGAAATCCTGTGAAGAACCTAGGAAAAATTATAAATAAAATATATACTATATAAGAAGCTAAGAAATTCATTAAAATCATTGTTCCCCTGATAATCCCCTTTGTGGAGTTTAGTGAATTTAATAAGTTTATGCTCTTTCCTGGTGTTATTTGGCCAGAGATATTTAAAAATTTTGACTTTAACGTGTTACATAACCAGTGAAAATTGTGCAATCAGTTAGATAACAATTAAAAAAATATTAAAAAGCAAGAAAATTAATATTTAAAATACAATTATAAACGATTCTAAGAGAAATCTATCTAGAAACTTAAAAAAACCTATTGATTTGCAATTTTCATCGATTTTATATGCTAGTTGTTAGTGGTAACAAGGTCAGGCTAACACTCCGATATGCATGTGCACCTCATCCCCACAGCAAACAACAGACAGCAACAGCAGCAAGACAACCACTGCAGTAAGCCAACCACCCAACCCACCCACTAGACAGTGGGCCGCAATGGAGCCATCCACCAGCGCCGAGGCAGCCGCTGCTGCGGCCGCTGGTGGCCCGGATCCACGGCTAGAGCTGATGGGCTCCTTCGTCATCAAGTCGCTCAAGCTGAAGCCGGAGAAGTGGACACGTGTCATTACGGTGGAGGAGCACAAGGGCATCATCAAGGAGTTTCTGGACAGGAACACCCCAGTGGTCCTCATCATAATCCTGACCCCCGCCGCCCAGCTAGTACCCTCCACCACCTTTCCACTATCACAACTGAAGAGCAAGGGCGTGTACTTCATCAAGCGCTATGCCCTGCCCATTCCGCGCGAGGATTGCGGCAATTTCATCATCTACGGAGACCTGGCCACACGCACCATTGACCAGCTGTCCGCCCTGGTGGAGGAGGTGCTGGTGCCGCTGCTGTCCAACGAGGACAACTATCGCAGCTGGCCCATTATGGTGGCCCAGGATGTGCAGAAGCACGTGCACAGCCTCAAGAGCACCGTCCACCAGGTGAAGGGCCAGGTGAGCGGCGAGACCATCCTGGCTATGCCCGTGGGCGTCGAGAAGATCGTGAAGGCGGCCAAGGAGCTGGTCGAGACGGAGCAGTGCCAGTTCGACTTGTACCTGAAGAGCGCCATCGAGGGCGTGGTCATCAAGTGGGCCACTCAGATCCACGAGGTCATCAAGGAGAGCCCATCGAACGCTTTCGCCAACGGCCAGAATCCCACTCCGCACACGGGTGAGAAGTCGCAACGGTGCCATGTGTGCCGGTTTTATTTTTGGCTCCTCCATTTATTATTTATTGATAAAATTCAAGTCCTCCCATATCCTAGCAACCCCGCGATTTGCATGTTCATACCCATCCCGTCGACTGTCTTTCGAAAGTTTTGCCTTTCTTTATTATCTGTTCACGAATGACATTCCGCGTGCAGGCAATACTTGTTTTGTTATTTCCCCGAAACCTAAGTAGTTACCTGGCTTTTGTTATGCGTTCGCATTTCACCGTCAATTATGGGTTGACGAAATGGCGAAAGCCAAAAGTCTGATTAGCCTAAAAACCCTTCGATTTCAATGGTTTTGTCCTTGACCGAAGGAGAATAAGTAAGCCTAAAACATGAGGACCAAATCGATTAAAGGCACTGCCTTCATATACATTTTTAGTTGTAAAGAAATAGAATTAACTATGTAGGAGTTTAATCTTAGCAATTTGTACAATATTTCAAATGTTACAGAAATTACCAGCTCTTCAAGGTTTAGCCCGAGAATGTTTATAAAATTAAGACCAGCGAAATTGTGTGTCAACTAACCTCAATTATATATACGTTTTTTATTAGTTTAGTAAGTGATTAAATTTAGTCATGTGCGTCTGTCTGAATGTTCGCAATGAACCCACAGACCTGTAAGACCCACAAGTTACTATTACTCAGGCCCATTAAAAATTGGTTATCTTTCTCCATGACCCACCTTAATATACAAGTTACCTTCATTTTATGATTTCATCTATGTAAAAATCAACAGAGTTCACATTTTGGAACAATCGCCTCAAAAATCTGTCCTTTATCTACGACCAATTGCGCAACGAGCGCATTCGGGCCATGGCCCTCATCCTGGAGTACTCGATGAGTGCCTACCACCCGTGCTTTCAGACCCTCTTCAAGAACGTCGTTACGGGTAAGTTTGCCGTGCCGCGGAATAGCACTTTTGCATGCCAATTTCCAATAACCATTTCCATAGCTCTGGCGGAGGCAAAGGACATAACACTCTATCTGAACCCCCTGAAGCGGCCACTCCAGCACCTGGAGGAGATTGATTTCGCCGAATGCAAGCCCCTGCTCATTCCGTTCATGAATACGGTGGGCATTTTGTGGGGGAATTCGCGATACTACTGTCAATCGGCGAAGATAACCGTGCTGCTGCAGGAAATATGCAATTTGATTATACACCAGGTGAGGATTACAAGTGGGTGCAATCCTGCATATATTAGGTGATAATTATGATCACTCTCAGGCCAAGCGATATCTGGATCCCTCGTCCATATTCCACAGCGATATTGATGAGGCCATGCAGCGCCTCACCCTGTCCATTCAGATACTGAAGTTCTTTCGGGAGCTTTTCGACTACTACAAGGAACGACTCGCCACATTCTTCACGGAACCAGAGGAGCGGCCTCCGATTTTATGGACTTTTCATCCAAATTCAGTTTTCAAGCGCTTTAATGCCTTCCTCGAGCGTCTCACAACCATCCAGTGGTAAGATTTTTTGACGCAAATGTGTTAATAGCTAGTTGATATACATCATTAATTGGTTCCACCAAGGTTCTTCTTTACTGTGATTGAATTCCTGAAATTAGAGAAAGTCGAAATCGGTGGGCTGCGGGGTCGCCAGCTCAGCACCCGCATCACGGATGTCTACGTGGAGTTCAACCAGTACTTCACGGCCTTTGCCTCGAAGAGCTACGATGTGCTGGACCCCGATGATCACGAGTTTGACGAAGACTTCAAGGGCTTCCAGACACGCATCCTCGAGCTGGACATGAAGCTGGCGGCCATTCTGTGCCAGGCCTTCGACGATTGCCACAACTTGGAGAGTATTTTCAAGGTGAATATCTTATATCGGGCCAACCACTAACCCTCGACTTATTCGTAATTCCGTGTTTCAGCTAATCAGCATTGTGGGAAGCGTTCTCGATCGGCCCAAGATCAAGGAGGAGTTTACCCAGCGATATGCCGAAATCGTGCGCATGCTGGACGATGAGATGACCGTCTGCGAGACCATCTATGACAAGCAGATGGAGCTGAAGAAGGTGGGGGATAATCTGTATCCCAACTATAATTGTCCCCCAGTTGCCGCTTTCATTCGCTGGTGCCATCAGCTGGAGACGCGAATAACAGCTCCAGTCAAGCACTTCAAGGCACTACAGCATGAGTAAGTCATTCCTTAAATAACATAGTTAGTAATGTTTAACTAAAATTACATAACTCTTTGCAGAATTACTAAGACGGAGAAATCTCTGGAGATCGTAGAGCGGTACGAGTGCCTGATGATAAAGCTGGGAGCCTGCAAGTCTCAGTTCTTTGATGATTGGGCCGAGCAGCTGGCCGGTCAGATCGAGGAGAACCTGAAGAAGTCCCTCATAGCCCGCGATAATCGCAGCAACTCACTGATCCTTAACTTCAGCGCCGCCCTGTTCTCCATTCTGAGGGAGGTGCACTACATGCAGCAAATGAAGATCGATGGCATTCCCCAAATAGCCATCGAATTCGCCGAGAAGAGCGACGTCTTTCGCTCCTACACCCTCAACCTTGAAAAGACCATTGACTGGTACAACAGCATCCAGGAGGGCAGCTCACCCGTTGAGCTCCGACTGATCGAGCCCGAGATAAAGATGATTGACGATCTGGTGGAGATCGGCGTTAATCAGCTCGTTTGGAATTCGGAAGATATCCTTACCTACCTGGACAAACTGCGTAAGCCCGTGGCCGCTCTCCAAAACAGGATGGATCACACCCAGGGCAATCTCCGGCAGATACGCAAGATCATGGGAGTGTGGGCCAAGCACCCGCTGTTCGAGCGGCGCGATTGCAAGAAGGATACGGTTCTATCAATAGACGAACGTCCCGATCGAACGGCCAAGCGGTACGCCGAAATCCAGGCGGCTTCCATTGAGATCCACAAGCTGCTGCAGGACAACATGATGCAGTTCGATATGGAGCGCAAGCAGGATGACGCAGTGTGGCTGAGTTACGTGGACTTTGTGGACAACATCGTGTATGAGAACATACTGCGGACTGTGGGCGTGAGCGTGGGCTATCTGGCAGAGAACATGGATCCGGAGAACAACTACGCTCCGCTCTTCGAATCGCGGCTGGAGCTCGTGGAGCCCAATCTGGTGTTCGTTCCCTCACTGGATCCCGAGGATCCGATGGGCTTCAACAATATGCTGATCGAGCTGATGCGGGACATCATGAAGATGGGTTCGCTGATCAAGCGCCTGAAGCCCAACGAGAAGCGAAACTACGTAGAGATGATAAAGGAGAACCAGGACATCATTGACATGCGCCGCGAGATTCTGAATGGCGTGGATCTGGTCATGGAGGAGGCATCGCGCTTCTGCCGACAGTTCGAGCGGTATTCGTACCTCTGGCTAGACGATCGCGAGGAGTGCATGGAGTATTTTCTAGAGTACGGTCGCATGCTAGATCCCGATGAGATCGAGCTCATACTGATCAACGATCCCAATCAGCCGCCACCAGTGCCCTGCCTACCCACGATTGAGGCCTTCAGGGAGCAGATCGACAACTACGAGTCTCTGTTTAACGAGATCGAAGACATTGGCCCCTTCCAGGTGTTCAGCTCCTGGTTCCAGGTGGATGTCAGGCCCTTCCGCCAAGCCCTCCTCAATACGGTGTGCAAGTGGGGTAACATGTTCAAAGAGCACCTGGTCACCACCGTCACCTCCAGTCTGATGAACCTCAGCCACTTTATTCGTAAGGCCGACGAGGGCCTCTTGCAGACGGTCAAGGAGAAGGACTATGAGGGCCTGGTCAGCATTATGGCCTTCCTTATGCAGGTGAAGGAGCGGGCGGCCAAGACCGACGAGATGTTCGAGCCCATGCAGGAGACCATCCAGCTACTCAAATACTACGACATGGACATACCCGAAGAGGTGAACGTGCTGCTGCAGGAGCTTCCGGAGCAGTGGGCCAACACCAAGAAGATCGCCACCACCGTGAAGCAACAGGTGTCGCCGCTGCAGGCCACAGAGGTGGTCAGCATCCGGAATAAGATTGCCCTTTTCGAGTCGCACATCCAGCTGTTCCGGGAGGTTTTCAAGACGTACGACTTTTTCCGCTTCGACTGCTACAAGCCATACCTGCTGATGGATCGCATCAACGATGACATGTTCCTGTGCGAGAGCGAGATGCGGGACATCCAGGAGTCGGGTAGCCTGTTCGAGGTCAACATCCCGGAGTTCAAGGTGCTCAAGCAGTGTCGCAAGGAGCTGCGCATGCTCAAGGTACCCCACCTATTTGATACTCCCCTTTCACCATCTCGTTTCTCCTCCTCTTTATCTACCCCTTTGTCTGTGCATGTTTTAATCTACAACTCGTACTAAATTTATGCATGCCACATGTGGAACTTTGAGCTTTTTCTTTATCCCCCGCAAGCGACTTACTTACTAACCCTAATCGTAACCGAAAATCTAACCCCAACTAATCCCCGATCGTTCCAATAACTTTTCGAACTTACTTAGCAACTCTGGGACTACGTCAACATCGTGGCCACCAGCATCGACGATTGGAAGACGACGCCTTGGCGCAAGGTTGATGTGGAGAACATGGACATCGAGTGCAAGAAATTCGCCAAGGATATACGTCTGCTGGACAAGGAGATGCGCCCCTGGGACACCTTCATCAATCTGGAGTCGACGGTCAAGAATATGCTGACCTCGCTCCGAGCCGTCGGGGAGCTGCAGAATCCGGCCATCCGGGAGCGTCACTGGAACCAGCTGATGAACTCAACCAAGGTCTATTTTGTGCTTCTATTTCGAATGTCTATCTTTTTCCTAACTCTAAGCCAATCCCAGTCATTTGGCCAGATGTAAATAATCCGTGTAAATCTCTCTCCACTCCCCCAGCACCCGAGCGCTCCCAGTCGGAGGCTCTACTGTATAGCAATACCGTTTTAATCGTTTTTCTTTCCCAAACTCGTTTCGTTTCCGCTTGATTTCCGGGATAATGTGCCCGGCCCAAACTGTACAGTTCTTGTAAATACCATTTCATTGCAGAGTCTGGCCGCGCTGCCCAAGGAAGTGACAGTAAGTGGCTTGGCCCAGTCCAGCGCATGTCTCAGCAGTAGAACTCTAGTCATATCTAGTCGTAGTCCCACCATAGTTGATCTTTGCACCCTTCCAAAGCCCTCCTCTATGATTTATAGTACTCAAGTGATCGTTTCCCATAGGTAAAGTTCATCATGGACCACGAAACGACGCTGGCGGAACTGTTGGGCCTCAATCTGCACGAGTGCGAGGAGGAGGTGAAGAACATCGTGGACAAGGCCGTCAAGGAGATGTCCATGGAGAAGATCCTGCGGGACTTGAACACAACGTGGTCGGCCATGGAGTTCGACCACGAGCTGCACCCGCGCACTGGCTGTAACCTCCTGAAGGCATCGGAAGAACTCATAGAGACGCTTGAAGATAATCAGGTTTGCCTACAGAATCTAATAACATCCAAGTACATCGCCCATTTCCTCGAAGAAGTGTCCACTTGGCAGAACAAGCTTATGATCGCCGATCAAGTGATAACCGTATGGTTTGAGGTGCAACGCACTTGGACCCATCTTGAGAGTATCTTCATGAGTTCGGAAGACATACGCAAACAGCTCCCCGTCGATTCGGATCGATTCGATAACATCGACGCCGAGTTCCGCGTCCTCATGGACGAGATGTCCGTATCGTCGAATGTGGTGGCGTCCACCAATCGTTCCGGCCTGATCGAACGCTTGGAGCATTTGCAGAAGGAGCTTACGCTATGCGAGAAGGCATTGGCAGAGTATTTGGAAACGAAACGCTTGGCTTTTCCTCGCTTCTACTTTGTGTCCTCGGCCGACCTGCTGGACGTGCTCAGCAACGGCATCCAGCCAGAAATGGTTACCAAGCATCTGACCAAGCTCTTCGACTCGATCGCGCGCCTCAAGTTCAACAAAGATTCGTCCGGCGAGATCGACACCGCATCGGGAATGTACGCCAAGGACGGCGAGTACGTGGAGTTCAACGAGCTGGCCAGCATCCGAGGACCCGTCGAGGTCTGGCTAAACCGCATCCAGGCGGCGATGCGTGCCAGTCTGCGGCACTACGTCACGGAGGCGGTGATCGCCTATGAGGAAAAGCAGCGGGAACAGTGGTTGTTCGACTACCCTGCCCAGGTGTCCCTCTGCGGATCGCAGATCTGGTGGTCCACGGAGGTGAACATAGCGTTCAGCCGGCTGGAGGAGGGCTATGACAACGCCATCAAGGATTACTACAAGAAGCAGATATCGCAGCTCAGCCTGCTCATAACGCTTCTGCTGGGCGAGCTTAGCAAGGGCGATCGTCAGAAGATCATGACGATATGCACCATTGACGTGCACTCTAGAGATGTGGTCGCCAAGATGATTCAGGCCAAATTGGATTCGGGCTCCGCGTTTATGTGGCAATCGCAGCTGCGGCATCGCTTCGACGATGTGGAGAAGGACTGTTTTGCCAATATCTGCGACGCCGAGTTCCAGTATTGTCACGAATACTTAGGCAATACGCCACGCCTGGTCATAACGCCGCTCACAGATCGTTGTTACATTACACTGACCCAATCCCTCCATCTGGTGATGGGTGGGGCTCCAGCCGGCCCCGCTGGCACCGGGAAAACAGAGACCACCAAGGACCTGGGACGAGCCATCGGAATCATGGTCTACGTCTTCAACTGCTCCGAGCAGATGGACTATCAATCCTGCGGAAACATTTACAAGGGCCTGGCCCAAACGGGAGCCTGGGGCTGCTTCGACGAGTTCAACCGCATCACCGTGGAAGTGCTGTCGGTGGTGGCGGTGCAGGTGAAGTCCGTACAGGATGCCATTCGCGACAAAAAGGACAAGTTCAATTTTATGGGCGAGATGATCAGCTGCGTGCCCACCGTGGGCATATTTATCACCATGAATCCAGGCTACGCGGGACGCACCGAGTTGCCGGAGAATCTGAAGGCTCTCTTTCGACCCTGCGCTATGGTCGTGCCCGACTTCGAGCTCATCTGCGAGATTATGCTGGTGGCCGAGGGATTCCAGGATGCGCGCGTCCTGGCCCGCAAGTTCATCACACTTTACACGCTATGCAAGGAGCTTCTATCCAAGCAGGATCATTACGATTGGGGCCTGAGGGCCATTAAATCAGTGCTTGTGGTGGCAGGATCCCTTAAGGTGAGAATGGGTTAAGATATTAAAATAGCCTTTGAGTAACTCCTGTGATTGTTGTGCGTCAGCGAGGGGATCCCGGCCGGCCTGAGGAGGAGGTGCTGATGCGTGCCCTCCGGGACTTCAACATACCCAAAATAATCACGGACGACATGCCGGTGTTCATGGGGCTCATCAGCGACCTATTTCCCGCCCTGGATGTGCCCCGCAAACGTGATCAGGACTTTGAACGCACCGTAAAACAAGCTGCCTCCGATCTGCTACTGCAACCAGAAGACAATTTCATACTGAAGGTGGTGCAGCTGGAGGAACTGTTGGAGGTACGTCACTCCGTGTTCATCGTTGGCAATGCGGGCACGGGCAAGACCCAGGTGTGGAAGACGCTGCTGCGCACCTACCAGAACATCAAGCGGAAGCCGATATTCAATGACTTGAATCCAAAAGCTGTGACCAATGATGAACTTTTCGGCATTATCAACCCGGCGACACGCGAGTGGAAAGACGGCCTGTTCTCGGTGCTGATGCGGGATCAGGCAAACATAACGGGCGATCAACCAAAGTGGATCGTGCTCGACGGCGACATTGATCCCATGTGGATCGAGAGTCTCAACACCGTAATGGACGACAACAAGGTCCTCACACTGGCCAGCAACGAACGCATTGCGTTGACGCCTTCGATGCGTTTGCTCTTCGAGATCTCCAACCTGAGAACAGCTACGCCGGCAACCGTATCCAGGGCTGGCATCCTGTACATTAACCCGCAGGACTTGGGTTGGAATCCGTGAGTACTAAGCTGGATATCAGTTCTCTTTCGTCTTTTTCTCTCTTCCTCCTTAATCCGAATCTCAAATTAGTTCCTTTACACAAAATTGCCATTATTGTAAGTTATGTTCTTGCTTTTGATACCGCTTGAATTATATATTTGATCCAGTTTCAGTTTTTGGTTCCTGCTAGGCTCTAATATATTATAAAACGTATATCATATTCCGCTTTCAGCTATGTGACCAGTTGGGTTGAAACGCGTAAAATTCCAGCCGAAAAGTCCAATTTGGTCATGTTATTCGATAAGTACATACCGCCTTCATTGGAAACGATTCGCGTGCGTTTCAAGAAGATCACGCCTGTCGCCGAAATGGCGCACATTCAAATGCTGTGCCATCTCCTAAACTGTTTTCTAATCCCAGCGAACACGCCTGCCGACTGCCCAAAAGAATGGCACGAACTGTACTTTGTTTTTGCCTGTATTTGGGCCTTCGGGTCGGCCATGTTCCAGGATCAAGCCATTGACTACCGCGTGGAGTTCAGCAAATGGTGGGTAAATGAGTTCAAAACTGTTAAGTTCCCGCCAGGTGAGTGTGCCCCCTAAATCTTGATTTCCAATCGAATGAGTTTAACGAGTCCAATCCCAATCCCAAACCCAAAGGTGGAACAGTTTTCGACTACTTCTTGGACAGCGAGACCAAGACCTTCCTGCCCTGGACGGAGAAGATACCCAAGTTCGAGCTGGACTCGGACCTGCCGCTGCAGGCTGTCATCGTGCACACCTCCGAGTCGATCCGCCTGCGTTACTTCCTAGATCTCCTGATGGATAAGAAGCACCCGGTGATGCTAGTGGGGAATGCCGGCTGCGGCAAGACCGTACTGGTGAACGAGAAGCTTCAATCGCTTTCTGAGAATTACGCTGTCACTGCAATACCATTCAATTACTACACCACGTCCGAGATGTTGCAAAAGATCCTCGAGAAGCCGCTGGAGAAGAAGGCGGGTCGCAACTACGGACCGCCCGGCAACAAGCTACTCTGCTACTTCGTGGACGACATCAACATGCCGGAGGTCGACTGCTACGGCACTGTCCAGCCGCACACCCTGATGCGGCAGCATTTGGACTATGGCCACTGGTACGACCGCAATAAGCTCACGCTCAAGGACATCCACAACTGCCAGTATGTGGCTTGCATGAACCCCACCTCCGGCAGCTTTACAATCAATCCACGCCTGCAGCGCCACTTCTGCGTCCTGGCCGTCAGTTTTCCCGGCCCCGAGTCAATAACGGTCATGTACTCGGCCATTCTGGCGCAGCATTTTGCCAACGCGGAGCAGAAGTTCAATCCGATCGTCACTCGGATGACGCCCAATATTGTGGCGGCTACGATTGCGCTGCACAACAAGTGCTTGCAGGTGTTCCTGCCCACGGCTATCAAGTCGCACTACATCTTTAATCTGCGCGACATCAGCAATGTCTTTCAGGTGAGTGAAGTGGCCAAGAGGCCAAGAGCTAGGCCTATTGCTAACCCTCGATCCGATTCCAGGGGTTGCTGTTCAGTTCGACAGAGTGCTTGACGGGCTCCACAGATCTTATACGCTTGTGGCAGCACGAGACACAGCGCGTGTACTCGGATAAGCTAACCGACGATAAGGACATCGATAGCTTTACCAAAATGCAGCATGACATTGTCAAGAAGTCGTTCGAAGAAATTGACGAATCCGTTATATTCGACAAGCCGAATATCTACTGTCATTTCGCTGGAGGAATTGGTGATCCTAAGTACATGCCCATCAAGGGTTGGCCTGAGCTTCACAAACTCCTTCAGGAAGCAATGTCATCGTATAATGATCTAGTCGCTGCCATGAACCTGGTGTTGTTCGAGGATGCGATGATGCACGTATGCAGGTGAGACAACGGACAAGGTTCCTCTAAGATACGACCATGCCAAGAGCTCTCATTTCTTCCAGGATCAATCGCATTTTAGAATCACCGCGTGGCAGCGCCTTATTGGTTGGTGTTGGTGGCAGCGGGAAACAATCTCTAGCGCGCTTGGCAGCATTCATATCCAGCTTGGAGGTCGTGCAGATACAGCTAAAGAAGGGCTACGGAGTCAATGACTTAAAGGTTTCCCCATATCCATTCATTTTCCAGGCTTGAGGCTAGGCATGCGATAACAAATCCCGTTCTATACATTGCAGAATGAATTTTCAGGACTTTATCTGAAGGCCGGACTCAAGAATGTTGGCATTATGTTCCTAATGACGGATGCTCAAATCCCCAGCGAGGATTTTCTTGTCTTAATCAACGATATGTTAGCCACTGGCGAGATCCCAGATCTGTTTCCGGACGACGAGATCGAGAACATCATCGCTGGCGTGCGTAATGAGGTCAAAGGTGCGGGACTGGTTGATACGCGAGAAAACTGCTGGAAATTCTTCATCGATCGGGTGCGCAAGCAGCTGAAGATAGTTCTGTGCTTTTCACCAGTGGGTTCAACATTGCGTGTTCGGTCGAGAAAATTCCCTGCCATCATCAATGCCACATCCATCAATTGGTTCCACGAATGGCCTCAGGAGGCACTTATATCGGTGGCCATGAACTTCCTCGGACAGAACAAGGTGCTACCGGAGACCCACCGCGATTCTGTGGCCAAGTTCATGGCCTACGTCCACACGTCAGTCAACACGACGTCCAAGGTCTACCTGCAGAACGAGCGGCGGTACAACTACACCACTCCGAAGAGCTACCTGGAGCAGATCAACCTGTACATCAAGCTGCTCAACCACAAGCACGAGGACCTGCAGAGCAAGATCGAACGGCTGGAGAACGGCCTGGAGAAACTTCGATCCACCGCCTTGCAGGTTGCCGACCTGAAGGTGAAGCTCGCCGTCCAGGAGGTTGAGCTAAAGGAGAAAAACGAGGCGGCCGACGCCCTGATCGAGATTGTGGGAATTGAGACGGAAAAGGTGCAAACGGAGAAAGCCGTGGCCGATGAGGAGGAAATGAAGGTCGCTTTGATAGCCGACGAAGTCAGCAAGAAGCAGCGCGACTGCGAGGAGGATCTCCTCAAGGCGGAGCCTGCACTGACAGCCGCCCAGGAGGCGCTCAACACTCTCAACAAGGCAAACTTGACCGAGCTGAAGAGCTTCGGTTCGCCGCCGGGAGCCGTAACAAATGTGACCGCCGCCGTGATGGTCCTGCTCTCCCCGGGTGGCAAGCTGCCCAAGGACCGTTCCTGGAAAGCGGCCAAGATCGCCATGGCCAAGGTGGACACATTCCTTGACTCGCTGATCAACTACGACAAGGAGAACATCCATCCGGAGATCACCAAGGCCATTCAACCGTACCTCAAGGATCCGGAGTTCGAGCCTGAATTTGTGCGCTCAAAGTCGGGAGCCGCTGCCGGCCTGTGCGCCTGGGTAATCAATATAGTCAAGTTCTACGAGGTCTACTGCGACGTAGAGCCCAAGAGGAAGGCCCTAGCGGCGGCTAATGCGGAACTGGCCGCCGCGCAGGACAGGCTCGCTGGCATCAAGCGGAAAGTGATGGTAAGAACGGGAGGAAGTTAATATTCTCTGAATATGAGTTTGAGTATTTCTAAATCTTTACTCTTTAACAGAGCCTTGAGGAGCAGCTGGCCAAGCTAACGGCGGACTTTGAGAAGGCCACCGCTGACAAATTGCGGTGCCAACAGGAGGCGGATGCCACTCAAGCAACCATCGCGCTGGCCAACCGCCTGGTAGGAGGTCTGGCCAGTGAAAATGTACGCTGGGCCGAGGCAGTCAACAAGTGAGTGGATTGAATGATATAGACATAGATAGAATGCGGCTGAATGCCACTTGTGATCTTCACCAACAGCTTCGTCAAGCAGGGCATTACGTTGCCCGGCGACATTCTACTCATTACCGCCTTCATTTCCTATGTTGGCTGTTTCACGAAAGGATTTCGCATCGACCTACTACTCAAGATGTGGACACCCTTTTTGAAGAGCATCGATCCGCCCATACCCACAACCGAGAATCTCGATCCCCTGTCGCTGCTAACCGACGACACAACCATCGCCATATGGACCAACGAGGGTCTGCCCAGCGATCGCATGTCCATTGAGAATGCCACAATCCTGTCCAACTCGGATCGCTGGCCGCTGATGATAGATCCCCAGTTGCAGGGCGTCAAGTGGATTAAGCAGAAGTATGGCGAGGAACTCAAGGTTATTCGACTGGGCCAGAGGAGCTATCTGGACATCATCGAGAAGTCCATCAACGCGGGCAGCACTGTGCTGATCGAGAATATCGATGAGAACTTGGACCCAGTGCTGGACTCTCTGCTGGGTCGAAATCTGATCAAGAAGGGGAAGTGAGTCTGGGTATCTATCTACGGTTATACCAGTTGACTAATCCTTTATTCTGATCCTTCCAGGGCCATTAAAATAGGGGACAAGGAGATCGAGTACAACTCCAACTTCCGTTTGATTCTGCACACGAAACTAGCTAATCCGCACTACAAGCCCGAGATGCAAGCACAAACCACACTTATTAACTTTACCGTTACACGCGACGGCCTCGAGGATCAACTGCTGGCGGAGGTGGTGAAGGCGGAACGACCCGACCTGGAGGAGCTGAAGGCCGATCTCACAAAGCAGCAGAACGACTTTAAGATCATGCTGAAGAAACTGGAGGACGATCTGCTGTCGCGCCTCTCGTCGGCGGGTGAGAATATTTTAGGTGACACGGCGCTGGTTGAGAACCTGGAGACCACCAAGAGCACGGCGTCGGAGATCGAGGAGAAGGTGGCCGAGGCGAAGATAACGTCCAAGGAGATTGACAAGGCTCGCGAGTACTACAGACCGGCAGCCGCCAGAGCAAGCCTTCTGTACTTTATACTCAACGAACTAAACACTATCAATCCGATCTATCAGTTCTCACTGAAGGTACGTCCATTCGTCCTTATATACATAAAATTATTCTTAATATCCGATATTCCTTCTAGGCTTTTAGTGTAGTGTTCCAAAAGGCCATAGCCAAGGCTGAACCGGGCGAAACTTTGGACCTGCGAGTGTCCAACCTGATCGATTGTATTACGTATTCGGTCTTTCAGTATACTTCGCGTGGTCTTTTCGAATGCGACAAGCTGATCTTCGCCTCGCAAATGACATTTCAGGTGAGTCATATTACCAAATCAATTGGGATCCCCTGCCTAACCTGTATTCTTTCAATTCGTTGCAGATCCTACTTATGAACGAGGAGGTTACATCGGCGGAACTGGACTTCCTACTCCGCTTCCCGATCAAGCCACATGTGACAAGTCCTGTGGACTTTCTGACCAATCAATCGTGGGGCGGAATTTGCAGTCTAGCGTCCAAAGATGAATTCAGGAACTTGGACCGCGACATCGAAACCTCCTCGAAGCGCTGGAAGAAGCTGGTGGAGTCGGAGCTGCCGGAAAAGGAAAAGTTTCCGCAGGAGTGGAAGAATAAGACCGCCCTGCAGAGGCTCTGCATGATCAGGGCCCTCAGGCCCGACCGTATGACCTACGCTCTAGCGTAAGTAGCTCCGCCAAGGACACCCTGTTCAATATGTCTAAAGAGATATCTTCCAATAGCGACTTTATTGAGGAGAAGCTGGGCTCCAAGTATGTGGAGAGCCGAGCAATGGAATTTGCCAAATCGTATGAAGAGGCCAGTCCCTCCACTCCCATATTCTTTATCCTGTCGCCGGGCGTCAATCCCCTCAAGGATGTGGAGGCCTTGGGCAAACAAATGGGCTTCACCATGGATCTGGGTAATTTCCATAATGTATCTTTGGGTCAGGGCCAGGAAGCCATTGCCGAGGCCGCCATGGACACGGCGGCCAAGCATGGCCACTGGGTGGTGCTGCAGAACATACATCTGGTGAGGAAGTGGCTGCCTGTGCTGGAGAAGAAACTGGAGTACTACGCCGAGGACTCGCATCCGGACTATCGCATGTTCCTGAGCGCGGAGCCGGCATCGACACCCTCGGCTCATATTATACCGCAGGTATATATACTCAAATAAGCCCTATATCTGCGAAGGCTTACCTATTTGATTGCAGGGAATTTTGGAGTCCTCGATCAAGATCACCAACGAGCCACCTACGGGCATGTTGGCCAACCTCCACAAGGCCTTAGACAACTTCACCCAGGAAACCCTGGAGATGTCCGGTAAGGAGGCCGAGTTCAAGGCCATCCTGTTCTCTCTGTGCTACTTCCACGCGGTGGTCGCCGAGCGACGCAAGTTTGGGCCTCAGGGCTGGAACAAGATCTACCCCTTCAACGTGGGTGACCTGAACATCAGCGTGTCGGTGCTGTACAATTACTTAGAGGCCAATGCCAAGGTGCCGTGGGAGGATCTGCGCTATCTGTTTGGTGAGATCATGTATGGGGGCCACATCACGGACGACTGGGACCGGAGGCTGTGCATCACCTATCTGGAGGAGTATATGCAGCCGGATCTGGTGGATGGCGAGCTGTTCCTGGCTCCGTCATTTCCCGCCCCGCCCAACACGGACTACCAGGGCTATCACACCTACGTGGACGAGATGATGCCGGCAGAGTCGCCGTACCTATACGGACTGCATCCCAATGCGGAGATCGGATTTCTCACCACCCGGGCGGAGAACATCTTCCGGACGGTGTTCGAAATGCAGCCCAGGGACGCCGGAGCCGGCGGAGGGGCGACGGTGACCCGCGAGGACAAGGTGAAACAGATCGTCGATGAGATCATCGAGAAGCTGCCGGAGGAATTTAACATGGTCGAGATAATGAACAAGGTGGAGGAGCGCACGCCGTATGTGATAGTGGCCTTTCAGGAGTGCGAGCGCATGAACTTCCTCACCAGCGAGATGAAGCGCAGCCTGAAGGAGTTGGACTTGGGCTTAAAGGGTGAATTGACCATTACATCGGACATGGAGGTGCTGGAGAATTCACTGTTTTTGGATCAAGTGCCGCCCATTTGGACGTCACGTGCGTATCCTTCGCTCTTGGGTCTCAACAATTGGTTCATCGATCTGTGCCTGCGTCTCCGCGAGCTGGAGACCTGGTCCACCGATTTCGTGGTGAGTACTCTGCAATCCGCTTCAGTGGATCAGCACCTCATGACCTAACATCCTCTGCTATAGCTACCCTCCTGCGTCTGGCTGGCCGGCTTCTTCAATCCGCAGTCCCTGCTCACGGCGATAATGCAGAGCACCGCCCGCCGCAACGACCTGCCTCTGGACAAGATGTGCCTGCAGTGCGACGTGACCAAGAAGCAAAAGGAGGAATTTACGTGAGTGCCCCATTGTCTTATTGACACGCAATTCCCAATTGACTCCTGAGGTGACCCCTTCCGAGAATGTTTACACTTCCATGAGCGAACGAATCTCTGCGTCGCCCCCTATTTGTCACAGATTCCAAGAACGAGCTGAAACTATGGGCAGTTCTCTTTCCCAAGAAGAAAGCGAACGTATCTAAATTCGTACTTGTGCTGTTTATAGATAGATTCTCAGCAGCATGAAAGCCAAGCTTGACAATCTTTCTCTATGCAAATATGTATGTATTTCAGGGTCTGTAATAAGAATTCTATCTAAGGCTTAGGTTGAATCATTATTTATTCTCTAAGTAAATTCTCCCGAATTTAAACACAAGCTCCGCCCAGCCTTATCATCTCAACCGGCCGTGGCATAATGTAATGTAGTAACACAGGCAATCTACGCTTCGTGCTGAAATGGAAATCCAAGTGCGGCCAATGGCCAGCGATTGGCTCTAAAAATAGCCCCAGCGCTATTTCATAAGAGCTATTTTAAAACACAATATGTGGGACTTATTAATAGCCTGTAATTTACAATTGTCTATTTGCTGATGAGCTGATTGCTTATTAAGTGGCGCCCGGCCAGCCACGTTTCGCTTGGCGACGCCGCCGGGCAAACAATGGAGTATCCCCGGCTCCGGCGCCCCGTCGTCGGCGGCATGTACTTGCCCTGGGCATGCCAGATTAGCATCGACACCCGACGCCTCTCTAATTGTCTTGACATTATCCACAAGGCACGATCTGAGACTGATGTCTGATCTTGTAATTGCAGGACGGCTCCACGCGACGGCTGCTGCGTGCACGGCATATTCATGGAGGGCGCCAGGTGGGACATCCAGCAGGGCATCATCATGGAGTCGCGCCTCAAGGAGCTCTACCCCTCCATGCCGGTGATCAATATTCGGGTGAGTTTGAAAGGCAAATCGGGGCGATTGTAAATGCAAAACCGGCGAATCGAGGGCGGATCTGTGGCGTCTCGATGCTGGCGCATGTTGGCATAAATTCGAAACTAGACTCCACCCTAGTATTCCACTTAATGCGATTCCGATTCCGATTCCATTCCGATTCCATTGCAGGCAATCACCCAAGATAAGCAAGACCTGAGGAACATGTACGAGTGCCCGGTCTACAAGACCCGCACCCGAGGCCCCACCACCTACGTGTCCAACCTGAATCTGAAGACCAAAGACAAGCCGGGGAAATGGATTCTGGCCGGCGTGGCCCTGCTCCTGCAGACCTAAATAACCCTAACTAGTCGTAGTTACTTTACTAACCGTAGTACGCTAACTCAGTAGACATTTCTTAGTCGGACCACCTAGGAAGACATCTCAGTAGAACAATAATAGACCTAAGATAGACCAATGTACCAAGTTTCCTTAGTAGACCCCAAGTTTGACTTTCGATTCATTCGCTAAAACGTGCACGTTTTAATAATAAAACACCTCCTAAGTAGACCTGCCTTAGGCGCACATAGCATAAAAGCAAAAGGATGCTGAACTTGTTTTGCCTTGCATGGGGACTCCCTGTGGCCGGCTCCTCGCGTCTAGGTAAGAGTGCTCCGGACCCCATTTGGAGTGACTTCATTTGTTTACCCTGCCTTTGTTTACATCCAGTAGGTAAAGCCCCATGGAAACCACCTTCTCAGCGGTGATAAGGAGTCGTCGAATAATAATGGTCGTCGAGAGTGCGATTATTGAATGAGTTGTGGTTGTGGAGAGTTAATCGCCTGCGACGCAGCTGATAAGTCTAAAAATTCCAAAAATGCTAATGAAAATGCTAAATCAAATGCGTCGCGTATCCATAAATAACGAGCATACCGTCCGTATACTATATGTATGCGAGGAAGCATCATCATCAAAGAAAATTCATAGACATTGGCGAGTGGAGTGAACTCGTGGCCGTCGCAAAACTGAAACAATTTTCACATTTTTTGCTCTGATTTTTATTTATTTAGTATTTCGACTTCTCTCCCTCTCTATCGCGCTGATAACCGGGTGCCGAGGCGGCTCGGTTATGCTGACGAAATTTTCGAAGATTTTCGAAGATGCCGCAGCATCCCGAGCATCTCAGTATCGAGCGGTACGCTAAGCGGGAAGGAGAGACTTTTTCAGTGACTGCATGGAATACATGAATAATTCAAACACAAAAATCCCAGCGGCAGCCGTTGGCAAGTTGGACCTCGACAACGTGACCAGCCTGTAGAGTTATTGATCAAACGATCCATCCGATTTCGGTGTTCCAGCAGCCGCAAATACAATACCAGGCCGGCTCCGACGTTGACGCCGATGTCGCTGTCGCCGATGCTGATGCTGATGCTGATGCTGATGCCACAAAGAAAAAATCCAATACAATAAAAAAGAAAAAACAATCAGAAACAACTACAGGCGAAATGTGCGGAGAAACAAAAAGAAAATTGAAGACGACGACACGAGCGTAAATCTTTTTAGCATGAAAAAATTCTATAAAACTAACAGGCACTGTGTGGTCGGACATCATTCGTGCTCTACGACGGCAGACGGCAGCTACAGATACAGATACGGATACAGATAGCCGGTGGGACGGACAGCACAGCACATCGCAGCAGAGCAGACCACAGCACCGCACCGCACCGCAGAGTACTGCCCTGCCTGATTGATTGATTGCCAGAGCCAGAGCCAGAGCCAGGCCCCAACTCCTGGCCAAACCCAAACTAAGCTCGAAACTGAAAATCAAACTGCATTGGCATCGTCATCCATATCGTGTCCATATCTAACAGCGGACGGGGACAGCATCCCAATCCCAATACCAATACCAATACCAATACCTATCCGATACCAATCCCAACCACCAACGGCCAACGTCCAGCCGCCGAGCCATCAATCAGTCACCGAGTCAGTTAGTCAACCGCATCGCATCGCCCACTCGTCCGCTGGCCGCTGGAGGAGGATATCTTCGGTCGGCGCCTTCAGTCTCAGTTCGCATTTGGACGCGTGCTGTGCGGCCTCGCCGATAGAGAGTGAGTCGGATCGGATCCAAAGCCAAATTCGAAAACCGTGCGCGAATAAATCTATATACGTATCAGAACCAAAACACTGGCGGCCACACGTGTGCGGAGTTCAGTGACAAGCCCCAAATCTAGCGAATATATATTTACGTTCCATTGAATCTATATACAAATCGTGAAACCGTAAAACGTTTTTAATCAGCTCGCAACCAGGCAGCAACCAACTACGGCATAATTAATTCGTCTGACCCGCAGGGTTCACGCAGAGCGAATACGGTTGTGCAAAGGCGAGTGTGCTCGGAAATAGTTGAAGTGAGTTGAAGTATCGTCCCGTCGCCATCGGAAGTCGGAATAGTAGCGAAATGAAGCTGTTTGCAGTATTGCTGGCATGTACGTAGAAACTTAAAACTACCTTAATACTCCTATATATAAAAGTTACAAAATATAACAATGCCGTAGTAGCTCAAAAACTATATTTTTATAAGAGGCAGAGCGGCCAAGTGTGGGTTTAAGAAACAATATTTCATAGAGTTCAAGGGAATTGCTTTCCTTATAAACAGAAAAGTTTTAAAGTCCGAAAAAATTTTCCTAGAATTGTTATCAATATATTTTAATTTGTTCAAGTGCTTCTTCTTTTAAAATGCTGCAATTATTTAAACTGTTGTTCTTGCTTTAATGTCAATTATTTAAAAATCAGACCATAGTGAACGAACCGAATTTATAGTCACATTGTTTCCATACAAAAATGTCTCACATTGCTGACTCACGTATTTACGATTAATCTTGTAAATAAGAAACAATAGTGATTAGAAACTCTGCGTCAGAACGGCAAGAATATGACCCACTAAGACGATGGCCTCTAGCTTAAGCGAAAACTTGAATGTAACCAAGTGATAATAATAGGTAGGAGTGGCGGGGAACATATAATTTTTACGAGCAGAATGAACTTCATTGAGATGCAGGCGCAAAAGTTGTGAATGGAAAATTTCAAGCTCTGCTGAGGCAGATTTTCCGATTTGCCCATTAAGCATGCAGCACTATAACCACCGATTCCAATTGCTGGCCCGGCTCCCAACGCTCGAACCTCCCTGGGCCATGGGAACGAGAGCGATGGCAGTGCCAGACGCTCTGGCGTCGTGGGGAATCGATGGGCGTATACTGGCGATGGTGGGGACGTGGGATGTGGGTGATATCATGTGCCGGGCTGGTTGATCAGAGCACTTTGTATGCGGGTCCGGTTAACTGGGCGGTGACTCTCTTCGCACGCCTCCTGCCTACTAATACGACCCATCATCTATGTATATTCAAACAGTGGCTTTGTACGCCGTGACGCTGGTCCAGTGCCTCAGCCTGCCCGATCCGAACGCCAAGTGTGCCATGGAGTGCGACACAGCGGAGATCAAGTCGATTTGTGCCGCGGATGACAAGGGCACAACCAGGACCTTCCGGAATCTGTGCGTTATGAAGACGGAGAATTGCCTGCAGAATACAAGTGAGTGTGGAAGCAACTAAGATTGTGCCAGTATTAATATTACATAGGTCTTCCTTGGAAATGTTTTCGGCTTTCATTCAAATATGCTCTTAATTATTTCGTCTGGCAGGCTTTCAAAAAATCAGCGACAAGGAGTGTCCGTAGAACTTCCAATCCACCGATTGCAGTCCGGAAAGAACTTAATCATGAAGGAGAACGAGTGCACGTGGTTTGGGATGCCGGAGGACTCTTCTTTCTCGCGTGGTATTTGTGTGTGATATTTTTAAGTTGTACTTCAGCGGAACACGGAACAGCCCCGAACGTCGTAATGCATAATTATAATGTATTCTATAATTATTAATTTTAAATATTAAATAAAGTAATCATAACACGCACCACTCAACAATGTGGTTCCTTGACCATCACAATTTCTTATGAGGCGACGTAATAAGCGATGATTTCATTTCCGCTTTACCCCAGCGAACAATCAATCCATCGTCTACATACGCCACCGGCACCCTGATCTTCTAATCTCTGCCCTGTATTGCTCGAATCGGAATTAAGTCATCAGCCTGATTTAGAAAATTGGTTTCTGATTGTCGTGAAAATTACAGACTCCAAACAGCTGAGATGAGCTGAGAGGGCGTGTCAGTCATCTGAATATTGACCAACTTGTTCAGTCTATGTACGTATAGTTACATCCCTAAAATAGTGAAAAATTAAGCAAAATAAGTAAATTCGATATGCCGATTTATTAATCTGGGAACCTGGATAGAAACAACATTCCTCACATGCTGCTGAAAAAGAATAATCAATAAAACTCATTTGCGCTTTTCAGGCAAGAGCCTTTTTTAACATTTAAATACATTTATTTAAAACGAAGCATTTGATCATATGTAGACACTGAGATTTCAAATAGTTCAACCCATTTTTCAGAATGGGTCGATTCCAAAGCAACCGGCATCGGAAGCAGTCGAATCGCCCAACAAATCACTTAGTAAGCGGGGAAAATATACTTTCAAATGCCATTTCCAACTCAACGACTTGTGCTTAAAAAACAATTTGTATACCCTTACAGTGTATTTCAGTCAGGTGCTTAGAACGCAGTGAAGGAGTCGTTTCCGACCCTATAAAGCATGTATATTCTTGATCAGCATCAACAGCCGAATCGATCTAGCCATGTCCGGTTAAAATTTAAAATTTTCGAAATTTTTCAAAATTTCAAAAAAAGATAAGGGGTTACATCATTAAAATTGTCAAAATTTGACAAAAAATTGAATTTTTTAAATCTTAAAATTTAGTATGCAGACTTGTTGGCCGTATAAAAACTAGCAGAGAAAAGCTTTCCGAATTGAAATTAATGCACTTTTTGCTTAGTTATGATATTTTGAAAACTTTGATTTAGCCAAAAAATTAGCATATAAAAATATTAATACATATGTTTTAGGTTTTCCTGCTGGCCAAGGAGCCAATGATAGCCACAAGTCATTATATTTTGATTTGCTATCAAAATTTTAATCAATGAGGAATAAAACTTTGGAAAACAAATACGCGACAATGTGTAACTGAATTTAATAATTATTGTTGGAAAAATAATTTATACACTTTAGGAATATGTTAATACCCTTGCAGGCTATTCTAATTTCAGTCAGAAGCTCGCAAAGCAGTGAAGGAGTCGTTTCCGACCCTATAAAGTATATATATTCTTGATCAGCATCAACAGCCGAATCGATCTAGCCATGTCCGGCTAAAATTTAAAATTTTCGAAATTTTTCAAAATTTCAAAAAAAGATAAGGGGTTACATCATTAAAATTGTCAAAATTTGACAAAAAATTGGATTTTTTAAATCTTAAAATTTAGTATGCAGACTTGTTGGCCGTATAAAAACTAGCAGAGAAAAGCTTTCCGAATTGAAATTAATGCATTTTTGGCTTAGTTATGATATTTTGAACATTTTGATTTAGCCAATAAATTAGCATAGAAAAATATCGACTTATCTAGAATACTGATTTCTTACTCGAGAAAATAAAACTGAATTTTATAATTATTGTTGGAAAATTAATTTACACATGACTTTAAATATGAAATCAATTTTAAATCTTGGTATCCTTCGTATAAGCCAGCATTAAAAAGCTTGTGAATTAAGATTAATGCATTTTTGACATATTTATGATCGTTTGCACATTCGAGCTCATGATCCTATGGCTAACTGTAAGGGTATACAAACTTCAACTTCTCGAAGTTAGCTTCATTTCTTTTTTTCCAAAATATGTATGATATATTATGTACATTCAGTACATAGTTTATAGAGTGCAGTTTTAAGTCATTCAAATGTGGACAGCGTGGAAAATGACACTTGACTATAAAATATTTCGTTTTTAAAAGAAACAACTATTAAAATTGTGTTTGATCAAACAGAATTATTCTATGTAGAAAGTATAATCTCTATTGTCTTGGTAAGACAGCCCGCTTTGTGCTTAGTGATTCAAAAATCTTCGAAGCATTTAAATGCCCGAAGTTTCCGATTGATATTAAATATCTTTATCTTCATCTAATATTTATTTTTTACATTTAAATAGTTTGTTCATGATTTCGATATTGAATATCTCACATTCTCCGTTTGACCCTTTAGGTTATTCAAAAGAATTTGTCAGCAAGTTTTAAGACCACCAAAAGCTGATGGAGATAAAATTAACGATTGGCCGAAATAGTCGTTGTTGTCCTTTTCAAAATTATTTGAGCTTTGAGTTCTCTAAAAATCGACCCATCCTTGTTTATGTTTTACCAAATTAAAACTGCTTAAGTCGCAGTTCCACCTGCAGGGCGATGCAGGCCCGCCGCTCCTCCTTCAGCTCCATGCCAAGCATCTGCTTCTTGTGCTCAAGCAGCGCGTTCTCACGCGTGTAGTGCTCGATTATACGCTCATAATCTCCCTCTGCCGGAGGCACTGGCTCCGCGCCCGTAGCCGCTGCTTGGATGCTGAGTGCCTGCTGCTGCTCGCACAATTGCTTCAGCCTGTAGCACTCGTTCCGTTCAGCCAGAATGCGAGCCTTTAGCTCGTTCTCCCAATCCATCAGCTCGTCGTATTCGATCTGCAGTCGCAGCAAAGTTTCACGGTGAGGATTAGATCTGGGCAACACAATGAAGCCAGTGGAGGGGTCTATGGTGAAGTCGCTGGGGCTGGGATTCGAGGGCTCCTCGGAGGGAATACTGTTGGTAGCAGAAGAAACTACGGGCGGGGCTGCTGGTGGTGGCTTGGAATCGGTTCTGTCCTCGCCATCTGGCTCGGGCCGCGGCATGCTGCTGTTGTCTACATCCTCCGCCGATTTTCCCTGCTTCTTCTCAAAGGTACGCAACTTGCGCTTCAGCTGAGTGATGATACGCTGCACCTCCCAGAGCTGCTCCTCTCGCTTTTTGGTGATGAAACCGGCGTTCATCTCGCTGTGGATCTGAGCCAAGAGACTGTCCTGCTTTCGCAACTCCGTCTGGATTTCCTCCGGCCGATCGGGAAGCTTGGGACTAGCAGATGTCAAGGGGGGCACATACCTAAAAGAACGGTTAGTTAAAAAAAGCAACTGCACAGTGTTTCATATTTGCCTCTGCCTAATTAGGAAGCTGGCGAAGCACGGTAGCCGCTTCGGTTTACGGGGTACCAAACTCATGATTGTTCGCCAACAAACTAATCGACTAAAATCTGCGGCTGTTACGGCCAGAATCTTATCTAAGGCAAGCGGGGATGATAAAATATATAAACAAATATGAACAAAAAAAAAAGCACAAAACCTAGTAAATTAACTTAAACTTCAACTCACTTAATCAGCTTGACGTCCGCAAACAGACTGTTGCAGTGGCAGAGGAGGGCGACCATTAGTCGGTGAGACATCTGGAGCGTCGGGCTGAGCAGCATGGCCAGCGACTGGGCGTTGAGCTTGTTGTACCGCTCTTGCTGGATCACCGCGTCGAAGTGGAGCAGCACCCACGCCAACAGAGTGCGGTTGCACTTGGGCAATTGCTCGAGCAGCTGCTGCAGCTCTGCCTGCTGCTCGGTGACCTTCGGATGCGAGGCCACCTCCTCGAAGCGGGCAACCAGGTCAGTGGTTAGCACCGGCTCCGGCAATTCTCGCAGGAAGAGCTTCAGCAGACTGCAGGCGGTGGGCAAATTGAGCTCATCAACGGCGGCATCGTGCTCCCGGTTGTTGTACAACCGTTTGAAGTGCATCAGACGCGTCTTGATGGGCTCAATCTTGTATATCTGCTCACACTTCAGGTGATCCTGCAGGTAGTCGATGCAGTCGCGCACCACCAGTGGCAGGTCCACGCCGTCATGGCAACGGGAGCGTTCGGTGGCCAGGCTAACGGAAACCCCGAAGACGGGGTAGCCCAGAGCCAGTACCTCCTCTGCCTCTGCTTCGTCCTGCTGTTGCGACAGCTGCTTGCTCTTCTTGTCTTTTTTGTCCTTTTTCTCGGCCTTGTCCTTCTTGTCGCCCTTGTCCTTCTTGTCCTTTTTCTTCTGCTCCTCCCGCTCCCTGTCCTTTTCCTTCTCCTTGTCCCTGTCCTTCTCCTTGGCCTTGTGCTCCTTGCCCGTTGGCTCCTCCTCGACGTGCTTAGTCTCCCGCTCGGACTTCTCCTTGTCGCGAGACTTTTCACGCTTTTCCTTGCTCTTGGAGCTGGTGAACTTGAAGGTCTTGGACTTCTTGGACTTGGAGGGGCTCCTGGGATGAAATATGGGGATTAATTCCCGTTTAACTGCGCAACTCACTCGTGGCGTACTTGGTGTCCAGTTCCTCCTCGGGCGAGCTCTCGCCCTCCAGGGCGGCGTAGCCCCGGTCCTTGCCCTTCTCCTTCTTGTCCTTGCGCCGGCCAATCAACAGGTCCTTTTTGCTGTGGTCATGGTCCTCCACTGCAAATCAGAGAAGTTTATTGATTTTTCCCGACCTGCCTCGGAACGCCCACAGCAATTTTATTATTGTTACTTACAGTCGCTCTCCTCCTTGCTCTTTTTCGACCTGGCATCGGCCGCCTCCGAGGCGTACAGGCCGGGAAACTCCTGAATTTCCTCTGGACTGTCGAAGTCCATCACAAAACTTAAAAAATAATTTTAAATTATAACTTTTAAAATATAAATGATGTATTCAATATTTTTTTCCCAAATGTCGGTGTTTTGGTTTTATTTTTGTAGTATTTTTTGATATTTTTCCGTTGGTCACTCTGAATTTCGAAGCTGTTATTTAAAATTTTACATTTTACACGGTTACAGATACATGTGCTAGAATTCACGCCCTTGGGAGAGGGAAAGAATGTACATTAACAGAATTCTCTCTGGTTAGCTATCGGGTGCGAGGCTGCCACTTCAGATTTATCGATAACTTGCATCATCTGGCAATGCTGCTGGTTCCAGACAGCCAAGTCTGGCAACATCACATGGCACTAGCGTTGCCAGATCATCGGATCTACGCTCTCCTACCTAAAAGTATGCTACAGTTTAAAATAGTCGCTATATATAGTTCATCGAAGGGTATGAAATTTTTGAAATACGCAAAAGCGCACAGAAGTTACCTTTGTGCATCTTTTAGGCGGTGTTGGGAAATTAATATATTTATTCCGAATTAATTTATATATCAATAGTTCAAACTAAAGAGAAAAGCAAAGATTTTTGTATAACTAATAAATTAGCTTAATTAAGTATTGAACATCAACATTTAATTTGACTTTTTTATACACGGCAGGGTATTATAATTTCAGTCAGAAGCTCGCAAAGCAGTGAAGGAGTCGTTTCCGACCCTATAAAGTATATATATTCTTGATCAGCATCAACAGCCGAATCGATCTAGCCATGTCCGGTTGAAATTTAAAATTTTCAAAATTTTTCAAAATTTCAAAAAAAGATAAGGGGTTACATCATTAAAATTGTCAAAATTTGACAATAAATTGAATTTTTAAAATTTTAAAATTTAGTATGCAGACTTGTTGGCCGTATAAAAAGTAGCACAGAAAAGCTTTCAGAATTGAAATTAATGTATATTTGGCTTAGTTATGATATTTTAAAAACTTCGATTTAGCCAAAAAATTAGCATATAAAGATAATAATTTAATACATTTAGAATAAATATTTTTATGGTTTCTTGGTGGCCAAGAAGCCAATGATAACCAAAAGTTATATATATTTTGATTTGCTATGAAAGTTTGAATCAATAAGAAATAAAACTTTGGAAAACAAATAAGCGACAATGTAAAACTGAATTTAATAATTATTGTTGGAATAATAATTTATACACTTTATGTTTATACCCTTGCAGTGTATTATAATTTCAGTCAGAAGCTCGCAAAGCAGTGAAGGAGTCGTTTCCGACCCTATAAAGTATACATATTCTTGATCAGCATCAACAGCCGAATCGATCTAGCCATGTCCGGTTGAAATTTAAAATTTTCGAAATTTTTCAAAATTTCAAAAAAAGATAAGGGGTTACATCATTAAAATTGTCAAAATTTGACAAAAAATTGAATTTTTAAAATTTTAAAATTTAGTATGCAGACTTGTTGGCCGTATAAAAACTAGCAGAGAAAAGCTTTCCGAATTGAAATTAATGTATTTTTGGCTTAGTTATGATATTTTAAAAACTTCGATTTAGCCAAAAAATTAGCATATAAAGATAATAATTTAATACATTTAGAATAAATATTTTTATGGTTTCTTGGTGGCCAAGAAGCCAATGATAACCAAAAGTTATATATATTTTGATTTGCTATGAAAATTTGAATCAATAAGAAATAAAACTTTGGAAAACAAATAAGCGACAATGTAAAACTGAATTTAATAATTATTGTTGGAATAATAATTTATACACTTTATGTTTATACCCTTGCAGTGTATTATAATTTCAGTCAGAAGCTCGCAAAGCAGTGAAGGAGTCGTTTCCGACCCTATAAAGTATACATATTCTTGATCAGCATCAACAGCCGAATCGATCTAGCCATGTCCGGTTGAAATTTAAAATTTTCGAAATTGTTCAAAATTTCAAAAAAAGATAAGGGGTTACATCATTAAAATTGTCAAAATTTGACAAAAAATTGAATTTCTTAAATTTTAAAATTTAGTATGCAGACTTGTTGGCCGTATAAAAAGTAGCACAGAAAAGCTTTCAGAATTGAAATTAATGTATTTTTGGCTTAGTTATGATATTTTAAAAACTTCGATTTAGCCAAAGAATTTGCATATAAAGATAATAACTTAATTCATTTAGAATAAATATTTTTCAGGGTTTCTGGGTGGCCAAGAAGCCAATGATAACCAAAAGTTATATATATTTTGATTTGCTATGAAAATTTGAATCAATAAGAAATAAAACTTTGGAAAACAAATAAGCGACAATGTAAAACTGAATTTAATAATTATTGTTGGAATAATAATTTATACACTTTATGTTTATACCCTTGCAGTGTATTATAATTTCAATCAGAAGCTCGCAAAGCAGTGAAGGAGTCGTTTCCGACCCTATAAAGTATATATATTCTTGATCAGCATCAACAGCCGAATCGATCTAGCCATGTCCGGTTGAAATTTAAAATTTTCGAAATTTTTCAAAATTTCAAAAAAAGATAAGGGGTTACATCATTAAAATTGTCAAAATTTGACAAAAAATTGAATTATTAAAATTTTAAAATTTAGTATGCAGACTTGTTGGCCGTATAAAAACTAGCAGAGAAAAGCTTTCCGAATTGAAATTAATTTATTTTTGGCTTAGTTATGATATTTTAAAAACTTCGATTTAGCCAAAAAATTAGCATATAAAGATAATAATTTAATTCATTTAGAATAAATATTTTTATGGTTTCTTGGTGGCCAAGAAGCCAATGATAACCAAAAGTTATATATATTTTGATTTGCTATGAAAATTTGAATCAATAAGAAATAAAACTTTGGAAAACAAATAAGCGACAATGTAAAACTGAATTTAATAATTATTGTTGGAATAATAATTTATACACTTTATGTTTATACCCTTGCAGTGTATTATAATTTCAGTCAGAAGCTCGCAAAGCAGTGATGGAGTCGTTTCCGACCCTATAAAGTATATATTTTCTTGATCAGCATCAACAGCCGAATCGATCTAGCCATGTCCGGTTGAAATTTAAAATTTTCGAAATTTTTCAAAATTTCAAAAAAAGATAAGGGGTTACATCATTAAAATTGTCAAAATTTGACAAAAAATTGAATTTTTAAAATTTTAAAATTTAGTATGCAGACTTGTTGGCCGTATAAAAAGTAGCACAGAAAAGCTTTCAGAATTGAAATTAATGTATTTTTGGCTTAGTTATGATATTTTAAAAACTTCGATTTAGCCAAAGAATTTGCATATAAAGATAATAATTTAATACATTTAGAATAAATATTTTTCAGGGTTTCTGGGTGGCCAAGAAGCCAATGATAACCAAAAGTTATATATATTTTGATTTGCTATGAAAATTTGAATCAATAAGAAATAAAACTTTGGGAAACAAATAAGCGACAATGTAAAACTGAATTTAATAATTATTGTTGGAATAATAATTTATACACTTTATGTTTATACCCTTGCAGTGTATTATAATTTCAGTCAGAAGCTCGCAAAGCAGTGAAGGAGTCGTTTCCGACCCTATAAAGTATATATATTCTTGATCAGCATCAACAGCCGAATCGATCTAGCCATGTCCGGTTGAAATTTAAAATTTTCGAAATTTTTCAAAATTTCAAAAAAAGATAAGGGGTTACATCATTAAAATTGTCAAAATTTGACAAAAAATTGAATTTCTTAAATTTTAAAATTTAGTATGCAGACTTGTTGGCCGTATAAAAAGTAGCACAGAAAAGCTTTCAGAATTGAAATTAATGTATATTTGGCTTAGTTATGATATTTTAAAAACTTCGATTTAGCCAAAAAATTAGCATATAAAGATAATAATTTAATACATTTAGAATAAATATTTTTATGGTTTCTTGGTGGCCAAGAAGCCAATGATAACCAAAAGTTATATATATTTTGATTTGCTATGAAAGTTTGAATCAATAAGAAATAAAACTTTGGAAAACAAATAAGCGACAATGTAAAACTGAATTTAATAATTATTGTTGGAATAATAATTTATACACTTTATGTTTATACCCTTGCAGTGTATTATAATTTCAGTCAGAAGCTCGCAAAGCAGTGAAGGAGTCGTTTCCGACCCTATAAAGTATACATATTCTTGATCAGCATCAACAGCCGAATCGATCTAGCCATGTCCGGTTGAAATTTAAAATTTTCGAAATTTTTCAAAATTTCAAAAAAAGATAAGGGGTTACATCATTAAAATTGTCAAAATTTGACAAAAAATTGAATTTTTAAAATTTTAAAATTTAGTATGCAGACTTGTTGGCCGTATAAAAACTAGCAGAGAAAAGCTTTCCGAATTGAAATTAATTTATTTTTGGCTTAGTTATGATATTTTAAAAACTTCGATTTAGCCAAAAAATTAGCATATAAAGATAATAATTTAATACATTTAGAATAAATATTTTTATGGTTTCTTGGTGGCCAAGAAGCCAATGATAACCAAAAGTTATATATATTTTGATTTGCTATGAAAATTTGAATCAATAAGAAATAAAACTTTGGAAAACAAATAAGCGACAATGTAAAACTGAATTTAATAATTATTGTTGGAATAATAATTTATACACTTTATGTTTATACCCTTGCAGTGTATTATAATTTCAGTCAGAAGCTCGCAAAGCAGTGAAGGAGTCGTTTCCGACCCTATAAAGTATATATATTCTTGATCAGCATCAACAGCCGAATCGATCTAGCCATGTCCGGTTGAAATTTAAAATTTTCGAAATTTTTCAAAATTTCAAAAAAAGATAAGGGGTTACATCATTAAAATTGTCAAAATTTGACAAAAAATTGAATTTCTTAAATTTTAAAATTTAGTATGCAGACTTGTTGGCCGTATAAAAAGTAGCACAGAAAAGCTTTCAGAATTGAAATTAATGTATTTTTGGCTTAGTTATGATATTTTAAAAACTTCGATTTAGCCAAAGAATTTGCATATAAAGATAATAATTTAATACATTTAGAATAAATATTTTTATGGTTTCTGGGTGGCCAAGAAGCCAATGATAACCAAAAGTTATATATATTTTGATTTGCTATGAAAATTTGAATCAATAAGAAATAAAACTTTGGAAAACAAATAAGCGACAATGTAAAACTGAATTTAATAATTATTGTTGGAATAATAATTTATACACTTTATGTTTATACCCTTGCAGTGTATTATAATTTCAGTCAGAAGCTCGCAAAGCAGTGAAGGAGTCGTTTCCGACCCTATAAAGTATATATATTCTTGATCAGCATCAACAGCCGAATCGATCTAGCCATGTCCGGTTGAAATTTAAAATTTTCGAAATTTTTCAAAATTTCAAAAAAAGATAAGGGGTTACATCATTAAAATTGTCAAAATTTGACAAAAAATTGAATTTTTAAAATTTTAAAATTTAGTATGCAGACTTGTTGGCCGTATAAAAAGTAGCACAGAAAAGCTTTCAGAATTGAAATTAATGTATTTTTGGCTTAGTTATGATATTTTAAAAACTTCGATTTAGCCAAAGAATTTGCATATTTAGATAATAATTGGCCAAGAAGCCGATGATAGCCAAATGTTAAATCAATAAATAAAAACTTCCCAAATTGAGATTAATGCATTTTTGGCATAGTTATGATCGATTGCACATTCAAGCCTATGATGATGCTAACTGCAGGGTATACAAACTTCGGTTTCTCGAAATTTGCTTCATTTATTTTTTTTTTTATATTTTAAATGCAGCTGCGATAAGCGTTGCCAGGCGGAACAATTTGCTTATAGGTTGATTGCAGATTAATTAAATATTATTACTTGCAGTGTTATATATATTCAAAGATAATCTGCATTATTTTAACAAAAAAAATAGTCTATCTTTTGGCATACTCGAAATATTTTTGCTAACATCTATTATATGTACATACATATATGCATTTTGCTTCTCTCTAAAAACATAAATTTCATACATCTATGCTGCCAAAGGTAAAATTCTTTGCTACCTTATTAATATTTAAAGAACGAACTGAAGAAACTTTGAGAAGCCGAAGATTTTTTACCCTTGTAATTAGCCATACTATAGGTTCGATGGCGCTATCGATCAGAACTTAGCCAAAAATGATTTAATCTCAGTTTTGAAGTTTATGATTCATTGCTTCGCAAGCTTCTGACTGAAATTATAATAGCCTGCAAGGGTATTAACATATTCCTAAAGTGTATAAATTATTTTTCCAACAATAATTGTTAAATTCATTTTTACATTGTCGCGTATTTGTTTTCCAAAGTTTTATTTCTTATTGATTACAATTTTCATAGCAAATCAAAATATATATATCTTTTGGTTATCATTGGCTTCTTGGCCACCAAGAAACCATAAAAATATTTATTCTAAATGTATTAAATTATTATCTTTATATGCTAATTTTTTGGCTAAATCGAAGTTTTTAAAATATCATAACTAAGCCAAAAATACATTAATTTCAATTCGGAAAGCTTTTCTCTGCTAGTTTTTATACGGCCAACAAGTCTGCATACTAAATTTTAAAATTTTAAAAATTCAATTTTTTGTCAAATTTTGACAATTTTAATGATGTAACCCCTTATCTTTTTTTGAAATTTTGAAAAATTTCGAAAATTTTAAATTTCAACCGGACATGGCTAGATCGATTCGGCTGTGGATGCTGATCAAGAATATATATACTTTATAGGGTCGGAAACGACTCCTTCACTGCTTTGCGAGCTTCTGACTGAAATTATAATACACTGCAAGGGTATAAACATAAAGTGTATAAATTATTATTCCAACAATAATTATTAAATTCAGTTTTACATTGTCGCTTAGTTGTTTTCCAAAGTTTTATTTCTTATTGATTCAAATTTTCATAGCAAATCAAAATATATATAACCTTTGGTTATCATTGGCTTCTTGGCCACCAAGAAACCATAAAAATATTTATTCTAAATGTATTAAATTATTATCTTTATATGCAAATTTTTTGGCTAAATCGAAGTTTTTAAAATATCATAACTAAGCCAAAAATACATTAATTTCAATTCGGAAAGCTTTTCTCTGCTAGTTTTTATACGGCCAACAAGTCTGCATACTAAATTTTAAAATTTTAAAAATTCAATTTTTTTTCAAATTTTGACAATTTTAATGATGTAACCCCTTATCTTTTTTTGAAATTTTGAAAAATTTCGAAAATTTTAAATTTCAACCGGACATGGCTAGATCGATTCGGCTGTGGATGCTGATAAAGAATATATATACTTTATAGGGTCGGAAACGACTCCTTCACTGCTTTGCGAGCTTCTGACTGAAATTATAATACACTGAAAGGGTATAAACATAAAGTGTATAAATTATTATTCCAACAATAATTATTAAATTCAGTTTTACATTGTCGCTTATTTGTTTTCCAAAGTTTTATTTCTTATTGATTAAAATTTTCATAGCAAATCAAAATATATATAACTTTTGGTTATCATTGGCTTCTTGGCCACCAAGAAACCATAAAAATATTTATTCTAAATGTATTAAATTATTATCTTTATATGCTAATTTTTTGGCTAAATCGAAGTTTTTAAAATATCATAACTAAGCCAAAAATACATTAATTTCAATTCGGAAAGCTTTTCTCTGCTAGTTTTTATACGGCCAACAAGTCTGCATACTAAATTTTAAGATTTTAAAAATTCAATTTTTTGTCAAATTTTGACAATTTTAACCCCTTATCTTTTTTTGAAATTTTGAAAAATTTCGAAAATTTTAAATTTCAACCGGACATGGCTAGATCGATTCGGCTGTTGATGCTGATCATGAATATATATACTTTATAGGGTCGGAAACGACTCCTTCACTGCTTTGCGAGCTTCTGACTGAAATTATAATACCTTGCAATAAATATAAGCAATTGGCAGGACTAAGATTAAAAAACAATTTGTTTGCCTGTGTCTAGTGTCCGCGCAGGCGTAGCACGAACTTCTCATGCTGTCATTTAAAGCTAGTTTTGGTAAAGACCACTTCAAGGACTGCCGTAGGAGGCCAGGGCCAGCGGCGTGGATAGTGTTGTCGTGGTCGTGATATTTCCGCTAATTGCTCTATTCTGCGGACAGACACTGTCGGAATACGCCAGAGCCAGGGCGGCAATCAGGGTCAGGAGAAAGGCGAGTCCCAGGCCCCCGCAGCAGAGGCGCCGCACATTCTGCCACCAGGGATCCAGGGCGAAGGGCAGCAGTTCATCCAGCGTCAAGCCGTAGGAGTAGCTAACGAGGAGAGGAGGCGAAGAGGGAAAACGCTGTGTAACGAAGTTATTTTTTAATGAAATGCGACGGAAAGCGTTTACTCAGCAGTTGTGAAAATGGGCTCATAATCCTTTGGACTCTTCCGCGTTGCAGGCACGACAATAATGTGCTGCTGCTGCTGATGTCCTTGTTGCGTTGCCAGCAGCGCTGTCTTCTCATTGCAGGACATATTTGCCTTGTCGTACCCCGGGTAGTCGTTCAAAAAATAGGGTATATTCAGCTCGGAGCTTGGAGTAAATAAAGTTTTGATTAACAAAGTTGATTTTTTCACATGGAGGTCTAGCTTCTATAGTTAAAGGAACTTATTTTTTAAAGATCTAGTGAGGAGTTCCGAAATACCTTTAAGGAGAGCTCATCAAAGGGGTATTGCAAAACGGCCTAAGCATCCTAGCCATGCTTACTTGCCTGTCTCGAGGGGAGTCCCTGAAAGTGCAAATACTTCAAGCTGTGCAATTCCCTGGGAATTACTCCGCGGAGAACGAGAACTGGCGGACAACTGGCGACTGTCGACTGGCCTCTGCCTTGTCGCAACTTTAATTAGCTTGCAGCCGGGGCTGTCTTATTGCTTTATTGCTGTTTGCCTTTGTGCTCGGATTCCTGTAAACAACTTTATCTCTTTGCCTTTTGTAGCGTGTAGCGGTGTCTCTCCGCTCATCTTCCGCAACCAGAACCAGAAACAGAACCAGAGGCAGCCTCCTTATCTGGCGGCGCTTTTTTTGGGGCATTGCATAACGGCGGCCGTCCCCCAGTTACCCATAGTGATAAGACCCCTGGCCGGCTTCGGGAAATGCGAAAATGAAAAGTCCGGGTCGGTTTAAAGTGTAGTTTATTGGTTTTCATTTGGTAAACATGCACGGAATACATATATACGTATGCGGCACTGCTCTGCCGAGAGATGCCAGTAAGTCTAGGGCCCTAGGCGCTCTATTCGATTAGGTAAAACGTTAAGCTTTCTGCTACCTCGTCGCTGCCATGCGGCACGATAACGAGTTCGAGTACGAGTATGTTCTCATAGTGAGTATATTCAAATGCGCAGCTTACGATCGGGTATTTTCTTATGGCGTATTGAAGTGAGAAAAGAGTTACGGCTGGTGAGATCGACAGATCTGCACCCCAAGCGTATGCTACACAAGCTACGAGTACATATGTGGTAGTCGAACTATTCGATTAATTGCATACTTTATCGGCTTACGCTCTGGATACATTTAAATGGGGTTCTGGATGCTCGAGTATGTATTGGGGTTGCTTTGGTTTTCGACTTGTTTTTGGTTTGCTTTGGGTAAAATCACATTGATAAGTATACATGTAAAAATGCAGTAGGTAGGTATTACTTGAATTCGAAAGTACACGGTAAGAGACAACAAATGACTAATATTGTACAATACACATACATATTAATTGTCGGTTTGCCCATCAAAACATACAGATTCGAATGCTATCATCTATCGTACATCTATGGAACGGAAAAGCCGAATCGAAACTGATCAAAAGCATAAGTGAAAGTAAAAGTACACAGAACCAATTGCTACCGCTTCGTCTATTCAGATACGCTGCCTACTCCTAGTTCTTTATGTCCTATGTCGGAAGCACTTTACTCGATTTATTTGCCTTTGCCATTAAAGATAATCGTCTATAGGTAATTGTCTTCGTATATGTATATATATCTGGATATCCTCTATGTCGTATTGTTACCTTCACTGCGGTTCGGCACTTCTATTCCATTCATTATCATTCATTATACTCCTACTGCGTCCTGCACTATATTGATTTCCTCCCGTCCATGGATATATGGCCTCAAGATTACCCTGACCCCTGGTCTGTTAACTGCAGTTATATTTCTCGAAGGTCCTTCTCGGATCTATAACCGACTCACTGTGATTTCGTCGAAATTTCGATTTAAAAACGAACGAAATGAAAAGGCTTTAAGGGAAATAAATTTAAAAAGAAATTTAATTACATTATCTAGCGGTAAACATTGATGGTATAATTTAATACATTATTCATTCTTGTTTGTATATTTATTAAATTGTTTCATAGTTCGTATATGTATGCGGTAATTAATTATCAATTACGACTAAATTTGGCGCAGTTTCTTCATTAAGTCCCCGTACAGTTGTGTGACCCCAAATATATAATACAAATTTATGCATGTGGCTATAAATATCATTAGGTTCGCTCCTCCTCCTCCATTCTCATTTGCTAGAATTTTGCTATATGAAAAATAGTACAACATTATACAAAAAATATGTACCACCTGCCCGTTACATTTTGATTACGATCAATTCTATTTTTCTTTGGTGTTTGCCTTAATATCCAGTTTATGTTTCTCTACGCTTCGTTCGATTAGGTTCGATCACTGCCAGCGACATAAGCAAATTGAAAGTCTTTTTTAAGTAAATTGATTAGTGCTCTTGTTCTTGTTCTCGTTCTTGTTCTCGTTCTGGTAGTGCAGTGTGGAAACACTGATGGTCTTTCTCGCTAATCGCTAGTACTAGTAAGTAAGTAGTGCCGCCATTTGCCTTGGTCAGAGTTTATGAAAATGTCGCAGCTAGTTGGACTTGTGTCGATAGTGTGAAGTGACTAGAACTAGTTGTTGACGAGGCTCCTATTTGGTAGTTGTCGTAGTAATAGTAGTAGTAGTTGCAGTTGCAGTATTTGTATTAAGTGTGTTAGATGGCTAAGAGGGATTGCGTTTCTCGTAGGCTAGGCTAAGACCCTTGGATTTCTCTAAAACTTACACATGTATTAAATTAACAATGGTTTTCGGCAGATGGAGAGACAATATGGAATAGGGACTGTTGGGGCTCGGAACCCGGGTTGCCGGCCCCTTGTTTGGGCTGGGTTTCGATTAAGTGGATTAAGTACAGCTTTAACAAACAACAACAATGACTTAAGTTGTACACAGAATGATATAATAAATATAACCGTAATTTAATCGTAAATTAAGTATATGTGGCATAACAGTAAATGATCTCGTTACAATTACAAGATTGCTGAGCCGTGGCAGCCTTTCTGTATTTACAATTCATATATCAATAGAGTGAGTAATCGTAAAAATTTGTTGTTTTTATATATGTAAGCCTGACTTAAACCTATTTAACAATACAATTTTACTTTTAGTATTAACATAAATTTTACATAAGATATATATAAATTTATTCTCAAACTCTTTCCAACGCCAATGCAAACAATGCGAACGGTGGCCACCCCAAATGCGGCCAGAGCGATGCGGCTGTGTCAGCTCCTTAGACGCGGATGACGTCGTAGGCCTCCAATATGCAGATGATCACGTAGAAGACCCAGAGGAATACAAGGATCGCTGAGCTGATGTACTTTGAGACCTTTGGACCGCCCAGCTCGGCGCCAATGCCCTTGTGCCAGCGCCGGATCATGATGAGGAGAATGGCAATCAGGGCCTCGCCGCAGAATAGCGCCACAGCAAAGCCAATCCTGTAAGGAAATTGTGTTTAATTCGCATCAGTTTTTATTTGCTTTTTAATGCATTCAATGCCATTGGTTTCTGATTTGACAGGGGCTTTCCCCTATAATTGGCTTGGGATTACTCACGTTCCAGGCTCAACGTTGAAGGTCATGCCATGGGAGCTGTGGTACACAGCCGCGATGGTCCAGGCCAGGCCGATGCCCAGGAATACGTTGACCGCATTGCTGCCTGTGACGTTTCCGATGCAGTTATCTGCTCCCTCGTCGTGCTTGGCCGCTATCATGCTGGCAAATGTGTCTGCAGGTCGGGAGGGAATTGAGTGCCAGTGCCAGGTGGAGGCCGGGTTCCGGATCACTTACCTGGTATGCTGGTGCCCAGGGCAACGAACAGGATGGCGGTCACCGAGTCCTTGATGTTGAGGGTGCAGCCAAAGTATGAGGCGGCGTCCCCAATGATGGCGGTGATGACCCCAATGACGACTATCGACACCACAAAGGTCACATAGCCGCCGCAAATGTCTGCGGGTGAATGGTGGTGGTTAGTAAACTGGTGTCACTGGCGATGCCGGAGAGGGATGCTTACCTGTGGGCGGCACAAATGCAAATAATACCTTCCAAAACAGGCAGAAGAAGTGGCTAACGTAGTTGAAGCAGGTGGGCACCTCCTCCTCGGTGTCATCGTCATGGTCGTACTCACTTTCGTCGGCTGCAAGGGTTTGTTTGCATGAAAAGAGATACTTTGACAGTGGAAAATCGAGTCTGGTCTACCTGGAATGACGGTGAGGGCATCCTTGAACTGCTCCTTCCAGGAGGATGTGCCGACTACGGCGGAGACGTTCGCTTTGGCCACCAGTTTGTCGACTGTAGCCTGTGGATAGAGTTTTGTTATTTGCAGTTTTAAATTTGATAGTTCCTGCGGCGAAATTGTACATTTTGTGTACCTAATCCTTTTTGTTAATATTTACAAAAGGTTTCATTACATCATGAAGATCATCAATCAATCGGACAATCAAGTAAATGAATAGAGTATCGATGACAAAGTGTATTAAACTCAAGTTTATCAACTAAAGTTTTTCGTGGGTGCGTCGCTGCGGTCCCACCTCAGAGGAACCAAAGCCCCCAGATTGAGGGACAACTTTTTCTGTGCTCACATTAAGTATACGCCACCGAGCAACAATGAACACAAGTCCATTAAACACACACAGACACAAAGCAAACAGGGCACTCAACGTGTCATTTAGAGATTTGCACACAATTAGGTGCTTATTTGCCCTGCACCTGGGCGGTTAACGGTTACTCGATCTGGTGACTGGACTGCTCCGCCCGCCACTCGGGGGATTCATTACGCTCACGGGCGTGCCAGTCTGGCACACGCACTCACTTATCCGTGTCTGCATGTAAATGGGCCCAGGGATTGGGTTTGGGACACTGTTGTTGTCATAGTCGTCAGTTGACCGACAAGTGAATTGGATTGCTTTTCATTTGCATTGTGGAGAGGTTTCAGAACGATGTATCAGTGTCAAGGGGACGCAGTGCCGGGCTTACCTTGAATTCCTGGCTCTCACGGATGCGCACGGTTGCGGAAGTCAGCTCCCCGTTTCTCGGCTTGCTCATCAACAGGATCCGATCCAATTCGGTCAGGTCGTTGGCGTTTTTCTTCTCCACCTCCTTGATTTGGGCTGCCATGTCGTCGTCTGGCCATGTGAGAATCAAGAATATTAGTCCTCCGATTCGGTTGAGCAACGCTGTGTTGCATGCAGCCACACCCCCAACAGATTATCTTATGACTATGTGGTACGAGAGTTACTAGACAGACATAGTGTGTGTTGGCATACAAAACGGAGTGGTGATAGCACAGACACATAATAGATATAGATATAGATATATAGTTATGTGAGGTATTCCGCAGAGACAGAGATGAAAGCGGATAGTTTCACGGTAAAAGAAATACTTGGAATGGAACTAAAGCAAAACAACACACGCCCGCAATTAGCTGGAAAACTAATTAAAAACATATGGTTGTAATAGGATGCGGGCTTCAATTGAAAGGGGAAGGCCAACCGAAGAGGGGAGGGTATGGGGGATTAAATCAAAGCCCATTGAAGCGCCCACATTAAAGCCAGAGTTTTGTTGCTATTTATTCCGCGACTGCTTCTGGTTAAAGCATTTTCGGGTCTCGGGCCAGCGACTTCAATGAGCTTGCAAAGTGCTTATGCTAAGTTGACATCAGGATGCAATTGAGTGGAAAATGGAAATTGATAAACTGCATATTAAGCAGGCTGGGACAAAAGCAGAGACAGAGGCTAAGGCAAAGGACGTAAGGCATGCACAAAGGTCACGGTATAACATTAGGTCCCCAGATATTGATGACTCACGAGTGGGATCTCCAGAGTGTTCGTGTTTTTCTATAGACATCGACATGACAAGAACGTTGAGGGGTGATTTTGGGGGTAGAGTTCAGAGAATTGTTGTTAAATGGTCTCAAACATGTTGGATATGGCTTCAACAATCACTTTCTAAATATTCAGTTAACGAATATGCGGTGTGGTGACATGTCGTGCTACTTTGAGATGCTCTTTAGTCGGGGTAATTACACTTGGTCGTTTTGAATCGTTAATCGCTACTAAACAGCCACAAAAGCCGGCGGTTGGGTAACGCACAATACATCGAAACAAGCATTGGGCTCAATCAGTAGCCGGTCACGATCGTTAGGTATACTTATTCAAGAGCTTACAGTGTTGCCTTAAGTCTAAAACACACAGATAATACACGTTCAACAGAAACAGCCAAAATGGAGGAACACAAATTACGTAGAACAAAAGCCGGATATCGGGTTTCTGATCACAACAAATCAGCGATTACGTGTATTACTTACAAATCGATTTGGCGATGCAGAGGCATGTTTGATTGGTGTGTGGCGCCGATAGCAATCGGTGCGGTATCGATATCGAGATCAAATTCGAGCAGCAATCGGGGCAATCAGGCACACAACATGTGAGAGGATCGGATCGGGCACAAGCGCGTATTACAAATGTCCGCCGAGCATAGAGATAACCAAAATATTACCAAAAACTGTGTCCCTGGTCTAACTTTATTTCAATTGAAGACGAACGAAGCCCGATTTTGCCCGCGTGCTCTGGGGTTTGCGTTTGCTATTTGCTTGATTTTTACTTTACACAAAGCCAGAAGCTTGCATTTGTCAAGTGCGTGGTGGCTGCGTCGAAAAAAGCGCAATTGTTTCGGTATAAATGCAGATGCAGATGCAACGCCTACACATACACACAGATACGACACTAGAGAGACGCACATACAACGGATATTATGTATACGACGTGTGGGTTAATGACCAATCGAACTAACAAAACAAAAAGAGCTATGAATATGAAAATGGCGACCAAATACTTTCTCTTCATCACTTCTCAGCCCGACTATCGTTTTTGCTGTTTTCGTTGCATATTCACTATTAACTGAACACTTGAAATGATCGATCGATCCCGCATAGTGCAGGGAGATATGGCGAAAAGAAAAGAAAACTGTTTTACGTACCAAAAAATCGATTGAAAAATGATTCCTTGTTAGTGTCATCTGCGTGAGGATTGATCGTGTGACATTTGGTGGCATTTACGGAGGCGATTGGTTCGATTGGGTTAGAGAGACAAGTGTGAACAATGGAATACTCGGTTAAGTCTAGTTTACAGGCGGATGGTTACAGTACTTGGGGTGCTATGGGATGTGGTGGTGGCGGTGCTGGGAGCAGGATTGATATCGGGACACAGAGATGCGAGTGAGGAGTACTAGTGGCTAACTTCGATTGATACAGAACATAAAGAAGGACTCTTCTACCCATCGCCACTCGATAAATAACTGATACGGAGGAGGAAACGGAAATTAGACTAGAAACATAAACGGGAAGGAGGGGCGGCTCTAGGGAACGTACACAACACCAAAACAAAATACGCTACTGTTTACACTTCGTGGAATGGCTTTAAGAGGAGTAAATAAAATGAATTTGCACTTTTTTGCCCGCAATTTCCGCACTCGGTGAAGAAAAGAAGAAAAAAGGAGCTGAAACTACAAGTTGCACTTGGCAACCATATTTCAGCTCGAGAAACCGAAACCCGAAAGTGTTGGCCAATCGCAATTGGAACTTTACTTTTCCCATTTTCCGTTTCACGTAACGCGTTTCACGTTCTACGCTTTCGTGTTCAATTAAAATAAAATTAATTAATGCACAATTCAAGGCTTACGGTAGTGAGTGGAATCTAGAAGCATAAAGAACACAAATTAAAAGACCAAAAAGTATAAAAAGAACCCATGAGTCGAAGGGATGCGAAAAGACATACGAAGCCAAATTAACAATTTCTTTCACATCAAATTGGAATTTCCAATTTACAAAGTTTTCATGTTTTCGGTTTTTGCTCTTTTTTCTGTTTTCTGTTTTTCTCTGTTCGGCCGAGCCGGGCTCTTCCACCTGTTTGTAATATTTTTTTTTGGGGGTCAAAGCGGGAAAAGTCTCGAAAAAGGGTTGCTTGGGAACAAGGGTTCAGGGGTGGATGGTCGAGAAAGGGTCGAGGGTGTGGAGAGGAGAGTGCTGTGTCGGTGTGTCCCGGGTGTCGCAGCCTCAGTTCCTGACCAGGACAGATAGGAACTTGTGTCATTTCGGTGCACAGCTACCTGGGCTTTTCTCTGTGCTGCTTCGCTCAATTTGGTTAGCATTGTCAGAGGGTCTGGGTCTCTGGACTGGGTTACGGGAGGGTTTTTGGACTTGGGCTGGGGACTTAGGGTTAGAGTTCTGGTTCTGGTTCTGGGGTTTGGGTTCTGGTTCTGGTTCTGGTTTTGGTTCTATTCCCTCTCTGGTTCTGAGACTCACCTGGTGCCAACTCGGGAGTTCCAATGTAGACCCTGAAGCTGACATCCTTCTCATAGCTGCTCTGCTCCATAATGTAGATGTCGATGGTTTTCCTGCAAGAAATCAAGAGCACAAAGCGTTAGCGTTAGCGAGGTGTGAGCAGGAGGTGTGAAGTGCGTAATCGAGTGCACATAAGCCAAGAGCCTTGGGTGGTTTGATTAATGCTCCTGCCACGGCTATAATGGCCACAATCTTGACACTCGAAACGGAGATTCGAATTTATTAGGCAGCATTAAGTGCGCAGCTTTTGGCTGCCACATTGCCCCACCCTCGCGCATCTTGCCTCTTGAGAGGGTGGTGCAAGTACATATATTACGTATACGCCCGGTGGGCCGTGTGTGCTTGAACACAAATATTCGCATCACTCATGTGCGGTGAGTGAGTCTAATTATAATCGCTTCAAGGAATTTATTATTTTTAGCCATAAAGTCGACACTTTGTTTGCCTTCGATCCGAAATGGCCAAACATTCGAGCGATAGCGATAAGTTCAAGTGGACAAACAAGGCGTAAACCCAAAGATATTTGTACTCAACAGTTGCAATTCTGGCGCCGTTTTAGCCGTCTCTCATTTTGCCTTTGCTTTGGCTAATTTGCTCTCGGCCAAGTGCAAACCAAGGTCGGCACTCCCGCCGGCACGGCAGGCTAGCTCAACTTTAACCTTTCCGCCGGTTGGCAGCTGCTTTCTTCCACTCCAATGCCTTTGCATTTCTCAGCTTGATATTAAAAAGGCAAAGGCGCTCGGCGAAAACAGTCACCTGTTTATGACCCGGCTTTTATGGCCCCAAATAAATGCGAAAGGGGAAAATGCGACGCCTTACAACCCCCGTAACTGGTTATACTACCCATCAAATCATTCACATGCCTCTGCCAGATTTTCCAGCCTGATTACGTGATGCTCCGGGGCCGGGGCTTTCCTTGGAGCCGCAGAGCAGATGACCACCAGGCTCGGCAACAAGTTCCATCGCCACTCACGTGCCTCACCCCACCGTTCATTGCCGCACAATAAATCTATAAAACTTGTCGCTGGCCATCGTAAATAAAAGCACGCCCCGGACTAAGGGAATTAGGTGGCGCATTAGATTTGATGCGATTTGCCGTTTATGGGATCTACACGTCTCCGCCTTATCGCCCCTTATCGCAATCGGCCGGAATCGAATCTCCGATAGGCCAAAGTCGGAGTAGCCGTCGACCAGGGTCAGTCTTCAGCAAGATGTCCCGCAGGCTGAACGCAATTCTGATCGCCATCGCCCTGCTGGCCGTGCCCACTTGGTCGGCCCCGGAGTGCGGCCGCAATCCGGAGCAGTGTCGGGAGCAGGCAATGCATCCGGATCTCCCGGAGCCGCAGCCGGAAGTGAGGAAGATGAGGGCCGTCGAGGGCGAGGACACCACCGCCTATTGGCGCGAAAAGGGCGTGCAGTTTGTCCAGCAGAAATTGGCAGCCCAGTTGAACCAGCGACAGGCCAAGAACGTGATCCTTTTCCTGGGCGACGGTATGGGCGTGACCACCACTGCTCCGGCCCGCAATCTTCTGGGCGGCGAGGAGAAATCACTCTCCTTCGAGAATTTCCCCTACACGGGCCTCTCGAAGACCTACTCCGTGGATAAGATCGTTCCGGACTCGGCCTGCACGGCCACGGCCTACTTGTGCGGCGTGAAGGGTCAGGAGGGCACCATCGGTGTGAATGGGCAGGTGCCCCGCACCGACTGCAAGGTCATGCTGGACGAGGCCACCCATGTGGACTCTATTGCCAAGTGGGCCATGGAGGCAGGCAAGTGGGCGGGCCTGGTGACCACCACCCGCGTGACCCACGCCTCGCCCTCGGGCGTCTACGCCCACATTGCGGAGCGCGACTGGGAGAACGATGCAGAGGTGACTACCGATTGCGGAGCCAACTCCGGAGTTCAGGATATCGCCTATCAGCTGTCTCGCGGCGAAGTGGGCAGCAAACTGCGAGTGATCATGGGCGGCGGACGCAAGCACTTCGTTGACACCAGCTTGGAGTCCTGGGGCCAGCGAAATGACGGCCTGAACCTTATTGACGAGTTCAAGTCGGCCAGCAACAAGAACGTCTATGTGACCACCGCCGCGGAGTTGGAGGCCGTGGATGTGACAACAACCGATCGTCTGATGGGTCTCTTCAATGACGACCACCTGCAGTATATGATGGAGACCACGCCGGAGAGCAGCCAGCCCACTCTGGAGCAGATGACCCGCAAGGCCATCGAGTATATGAAACAGAGCGAGCAGGGCTACTTCCTCTTCATCGAGGGAGGTCGCATTGACCAGGCCCACCACATCAACCAGGCGCGCATGGCGCTCAACGAGACCGTGGAGTTCTCCAAGGCCATTGCCGCCGCCCAGGAGCTCACCAGCGAGGACGATACTCTAATTGTGGTCACCGCTGATCACTCGCACGTGTTTACCTATGCAGGATATGCGGTAAGACCCACTTTGAGTGCCCTGACATATCTTTAAAGATATGTCTAGCCTTACCGAGTGGTTTTTGGCACTGACAGGGTAGTGTTTTTCAATTGTTTACTATTTTCACTTCCAACGTTTTAGTATCGCGGCGAGGATGTCTTCGGCAAGGCTCCAGTGACAGGACTAGATGGCAAACCATACATGGTCTTGAGCTACGCCAACGGCCCCAGCTACGAGAACTTCTACGACACGGAGACCAAGGAGCGCAAGGATCCCACAACGGTGATAACCGGAGCCCACGACGATGAGTTCCCCTCGGGAGTGCCAATCGACATGGACTCCCACGGGGGCGACGATGTGCCTGTTTACGCCCTGGGTCCCTGGTCGCACCTCTTCACCGGGGTCTACGAGCAGAGCACCATTCCCCACCTGATGGCCTACGCGTCCTGCCTGGGCGCGGGTCACACCATGTGCAGCAAGTAGGATCGAAGGATGGGGGGATGCCATGCCGCATGGCCATAACAATTAAGTTTGAAGCTCATTAAATCCAGCCAGCAAGCGGCATTTGCATTCGCCTGCACTCGAGTTTATTATGCGAACGCAAACTGCAAATTGAATTAAGGCGCCTTTGCCGGGGAAATTCTTAACTGGGTTACGTGTGGCGGGCTCCCATCAACGCCCTCGTAACTCGCAGTTTGAAACTCATCAGGGCTCTGCTGGGCTGGGAGTAGCTCCGCCGAGTAGCTCCGTCCGACTTCTTGACGGCTCCTCTGGCGGCTGGCTCTGTTGCGTGCGCAGGCCAAAAGTTGGGAGCGCCTTTGAGCTGGCGATGGAAATGTGCAAATTGCCACGTTTTGGGTCGTGCGGCGGGGCCATTAGAGAGATTGGGCCGCAGACTCCTCCTCAGTGATGTAACTGTACTCTGAACTATGTGTGCACTGTAATTGCATATTTGCAATACCAATTTTCCGTGCACCCATCAAATGTGTAATTAAAATCATTAAAAGACATGCGTCATCGCTGACTAATTTGAAAAATTGCCCGCAAATTGCCAGCGAAAAAGGATTCCGAGTAGCTTTCTGTGTGTGTGTGTGGGCGCTTCCACCTCCATTTCCGATTCGATTGAACGCTAAATTATATCCGCCACACACAAACACACACAGGAATGGCAAATGGCACACAGCTGTGGGTGCTGGGGTGCTGTGGGTGTGCGTGTGTGCCAAGACCTCATTTCCTCCATATGACAGCTATTAAACCGCCGAGCCCAGAACTAGGTCTCTTCCCCGCCACTTCGCTCGGTTGCCCTGGCATTCAATGCTAATTTCGTTGTATTGCCGATGCCTGAACCACTTCCGCCGTTTGATTTCAATGGCAACGACCACGTCGCCGCTGCTCATTGTTAACCGACGGGCCCCTAATCCCCGCGAAGGGGCTATTGATTTTGCAAAACTATCAAGTGAGTGGCGATGGAGGAGGAGACCCAGTCTGGCCAGCAGACAACTCGGTTAACACTGTGGCCACCAGACGTGCCATGGTCACAGCCATCCGGGCGTAGGCCCAGCCGGAAGGGCAAACTTGGACTGTGTGTGGTCACAGCCCGGCGGACTGTGGTCTGCAATTGTTGCTGGGCCAACACTTGGCCAACAAGTGCTCTTCCAATGCTATCAGATCTCTTCCGATTTATGGTTTGTATGATTTATAGCCAAGATAATAAGCCTTTAATTAATTTAATGCTCAGTAGTTATCGGATTATTTTGATTTTCTCGGTAAAGAGCTATATATAAATGTTTATGATTCAATAGGAACTATGACAAAAACCATCAATTACAACAACAAGCCACTTGTGTCAATTCAATTCTCAAATAATAATCTTAAACTACTTTCACATATGAAACCGGTTGGGATCCATGGAAAGCTAAACAATGGGTTATTTGGGCAAGCACAAAATCAGACAATTTGGTTGGATGAGCTTGTAAGCCCACGATTACAGGCCACACTGCCACATTCCGGAACTGTATCCGGTGTCCAGCAGCTGCCTCAAACCCATCCTCGTCTCAGCTGATTGATGCCACAGCTCAGGCTAATAATCCGCACAAGAGGTCCAGTGTGGCAGTCTGATTTCACGGCTCCTGCTAAGCGCCTCAATTACCTGCTCGGGCTTTCGTTGTGGCTCCTCGTTCCCTACCCCTATCCCAAATCTACATCCCTAGTCCCGTTCCCAGACCCGATCCCTGTTTCCAGTTCCCAGTTCCGCATGCAAAGCAGACCCCTGAAATACCCGTATGGTCAAGCACACATAATAGCATTACTTAGTCAACGCAAGGGCGAGGCCACCCTGGGAAAGGTAGGGAATGGCCAGGCGGGGAACGAGCAGCAGGGGAGGGTGTGCAAACTTGTGCTTGAAAATAAAATTAAAGAAAAATACAGCAATTTGCATAGCAATGAGCAGTGCACAGGTCCCTGGTTGGGGACGTGGCTGTGGGTGGGGACGGTGGGCGTGGGGGCTGGAGTGCCTTTTGGGCGGGCCTAACCATTAAGCCCCAATTGCCAACTCTCTGACCAACTTTTACCTTTTGTTGGGCCACCGTGGCGAATCCTATCGTATCTGCCCACTTGGAAATCCCAGCTGAGCCACCTAGAGACCTGCGGTGAAACGTCGCTTTCGGTTGGGAGTTTTCCGAATGACGTTGCGGCTGCATATCATATTATTGGGACGCAGCGTGGCTTTTGAGGTTTTGAATTTCAAATTCAAATTCAAGGCAAATGTCTAAGTCACCTGGGTGCGGGCCACACTGCGCAAAACGGCAAAATAAAGGCGAAATGCGAGATGGGTTAGAGGGGTCTCTGGGTTAGCTAGCCAGCGGGTCAAACGGCATAGCTTTGATTGCAATATGCAGGTTTTAGCCCCAGGGCCGGCTGCTCTCTCTCTCGATAATTATTAATGTTTTTGCCAGGCGTCGTTTTAATGGAATTTCCAGGAAAAAAGTGCAGGATGTGCGGTCGGAAATTTAACAAGAATTTTTCAGCGTCAGATTGATTGGAACTTCGGGGAATTCGATTAAACGCACCTACCCGTTCGTCCCTGATCGAAATTAAAGGGTGTTGTATATCAATTAAATGACGTGACAGTTCGCACGCGGCAATTATCGGAAAATAACTTGAAGTTCAGCTGGAAATACCGTGGGCTTAAATCGCAACAGGTAGCGAGAATGTTTAATGAAATAAGATACCAATTGGTGTTGGTCAGAAAGTAATTATAATTCCAATTAAATTGGGATTTCAAGAGATTCTTGAAACAAAATTTAAAACCCTTGTGCTCTATAAATAGGTTTTCTAAATAAACTATAGTTGCAAACCTGTAGACATCTGATCAAACTGTCCAAATATTATTCAAAGAGACATTACAGAGACTAAACCAGTAGACTTCTGTGTACCAACTTTATGTAATCCTTTTTACTCTTAAATTAATTCAAGAATTCTGCATCCTGAATATGACATGTGGCCTGCAAGTGCCTGGTCATTGCATGTGAGTTCTGAATGAAGCGGAAAGCTCCAGGGATCAAAGGTCAAGAGCGTTAACTTAATAAGTAGAAATCGAAATTCTGTTTATTTTTCGAAGGTCCATCATCATCGTGTCGCCGTCGGATAGGTCAGAGTCCCAGCTGTTGTTACATCGCTCTATCGGGCTGTCAAATATTGACGAAGTAAACGCGAAATTCATTTAAAATTTATCGAAAAATTCAGAGCGAGCTACTCAGTGAGGGGTTCTCCGTAATGAGTGGTATGGACTTAATACTGGCAGTTAAATTGAGCCCCAATTTGGCCGGTCTATCAAAATGTCAAGTTTTGTTTCAGACTTGTGCAAACATTTCACCAAGAAGCAATCAAAAGTTGAAGCTCCAAGACACGCGGCAGGTTAAACGGTTGTACCTTGAGTTTAAAGTGGTTTTTTTCAAGAAATTTAGATATCTGTAAGTTATTATTTATGGAATTTAAAGGATATGAAAGGATAGAAAATGGTAGGTACTTTAAAAATACATTTATCTGCCACTTAAAACTTATATATTTGATTCAGTTTAATTAAACAGTCCAAGAAAATATCAGGAAACTCGGGAAACTCCCTTTCCTTGTCCAAACTTTAAGACCCTGTTCAAAGCCGTGCTTATCCTGCTTGTAGGTGAAATGTAAAAGCAGCGATTCTAACATTCCGATAGCGACAAATTGAATGCATGTTCGTCCAAATGAGCGTGACCGGAGTGCAAAACAAAGCTTCACCCCTTCCTTTGAGCGGGTGTCGGCGCAAAGACAACAAATTATACTTGTTGAGGCGCGAAATTAACAACAGCCCGGCACTATCTCTGGCCGGCAATGGTGACAATCGCATTCGAATCGAGTAAATAATAACCCCGCCAGCCAAATGCGGGCCATGTCACATGCAGGTGTCACGGCTGGAGGGGAGTAGGTGGTGGACTCCAGGGCAGGACTGAATGTGGGGGCTACCCCCTTGGGGCCAAGTCACGTGGTTTGTTCCTCTATGTCGTGTTGGATAACAAAATAATAGCATGTGGCTCTCTACTGTGTTCTCAACTTAAACAAAACAATTATCAGTGATACACTACAATTAATAAATTACACGGAAATTTATTAAAAGAATCCAGTTTAGATTCTTAGAGATTAATTATTGTACCTTTGCAGGGTATTATAATTTCAGTCAGAAGCTCGCAAAGCAGTGAAGGAGTCGTTTCCGACCCTATAAAGTATATATATTCTTGATCAGCATCAACAGCCGAATCGATCTAGCCATGTCCGGTTGAAATTTAAAATTGTCGAAATTTTTCAAAATTTCAAAAAAAGATAAGGGGTTACATCATTAAAATTGTCAAAATTTGACAAAAAATTGAATTTTTAAAATTTTAAAATTTAGTATGCAGACTTGTTGGCCGTATAAAAACTAGCAAAGAAAAGCTTTCCGAATTGCAATTAATGCATTTTTAGCTTAGTTATGAGATTTAAAAAACTTCGATTTAGCCAAGAAATTACCATATAAAAATAACGATTTAATATACTTAGAATACACATATTTTATGTTGTCTTGATAGTTACTCTTGCTTGTTTCAGAGCAAAGATCTTTTGGTTGTCCCAGAGTTTTCGAAGCTAATTAAATCAAATCTAAAAAATGTTTCCAAATAGAATCGCAAATTGAATCTGCGGCTGTCGGTGATGTCTCGCTGACGCCTTTGGTTGTTTCCAAGGATCTGACGAAATGCGGCTGACCGTGAGCAAAGTTGCCACAGTAAATAAACGTGAGATGTTTTTCTGGAATTCTAAATCACCGTTTAATTGGCTCTGGCCGCACAAGTTCATCCCCCGTAGCAGGCACGTGTGGGGCGGCGGACCTGGTCGTAAACCCTCTGAGCAAACTGGCATCTCGTATTTATTTTTTGATGTTTTTGTTTAGACAATAATTCTGCTTTTCCGTTGGCTCTGTGCGCAAAAAGCCAAGGGGCTGCCATGTCGTATGAGTAATAATTCATTCATTAAAAGGCCATAAACACACACGGCCGGCATTGGGTGAAAATATATTTGGCGGAAACGCCAGAATATGAACCGAACCCCCTGCCTTCGCCGCGCACTGGCCGTTGTAATTACCTACTTATTGAGTTGTAATTGCAAAAGTTGAAGTAATTGCTGAGCCGGACTGAGCATTTGCCGGCCTCAAGACCTCACTCACTTCCCGCCAGCCCAATGGAGCGGCATTCATTAGCTGCCTCACTTTGTGTGCCACGGGACTCGGAAAAGTTCTCCTCTGGCAAAACAAAGACGGCCGCCTGGTTGGGGAACAAATTAATTAAAAAGAAGCTAGCGAATTCCTGATAACGAGCCCGGGCGGTTTCTTTTGTTTGAGAGTTCGCTAGTCCATCGCATTCAATGCAAATCGAGTGGAAGCCCAAGGACCCTGCAGAGTCCGCAAATAGCCAACAAATCCCTCAATCAAATTTGAAAGTCCCGATTGCAGTTGGCCACTCCATGGCTATAGTATGACGTACGTACTGGAAAAACCAATTAAACCCACGCAGGGAATGGATACTTATTGCCTAGAAATTCACAAGAATATACCTGAGCTTATGTATTTTTGAACCTAAATTACGTATACGTAACGTATAAGTTTCTCTGCAACCTTTTGATTTGTTTGGGTTAAAATGGATATGACTTTACTGTCTGGTTCTTTCCGGAAAGGAAAGAGTTACCTGAGTGAAGCCTGTTGGCTAATGTTTATTTCAAGAGTTCCGGATAATCATAATTAGCTTAAAACGCTAACCTTCTTACTCTTAAAGAGTTTCACTAAAATTCACAGTCACATTTATGTGACGTTTTAATGAAGATGCAAACGAGAACGAGATCAAAGTGATGCTAACTCACAATCGGTTCTGACATGTGTGTACTTCTGCGGTTGGAGGTTTCTCTGTGCTGAGGTGACCTTTGACATTGACTGTGCTGTGCGCTGCTGTGCTTTGTGCGCTTTTCATCATTTGTCGTGGCTGCTGTGTGTCACATTCAGCTGCCTTATTGAGTTGTGAGCCGGCAAACCATAAATCACACAGAAAGTGAGATGCCACAAAACACAGAGGAAGAGGAGAAGCAGGAGCTGTGCCAGGAGCAGTGCCTCATGTACCTGTTCCAGTTGACATTGGCAAAAGTAAAGCGGCAGGCAGACAGCTCCCAGCATATCTAATCGAAATTCCCGAAATATCCACTCCTAATTGCGGACTCGAACATAAATGCGTTTAACCTCTAGATAGCCTGGCGTTTTGCTAAAATAAACATTTTATAATTGACGCTGCCGAAAGTCCTTAAGCCGACGAAATTGCTTTCCAAATTTACTGCTGCCTCGGCGGTACTTGCTACTCTTATTAGAAAACTTTCCCAGAAGGTGCCAGTGGGAGTGCGAGGTGGTCTCATTTAATTTGTGTTGCAATTACCGGGCAAATCGCAATTTTATTACTTTTACTTGGCAGTTCAACAAGTTTTAAAGAGCCTTAAATCGAACTCGAGCTCGAACCCGTTGCCAAGGTGAATGGCGGCGTAGGGATGGGATACCCGCTCCTTTGGGGTAACCCTAAACCGAAGCCTGAACCTTAACCTGAACCCCTTTTTGAGCAACAGATGCCCTCGGAATGATGTTCATCTCGATGCCCAGGCCCGGGAGCCCACGGTGATGATTACGTTCACCCGTTCTTGTTGTTTCTCTTGATGTCATAATAATAATAATAATAATGATAACAAAAACAAAAAATCAACAACCCAAGGAGCGGGCCAAGGCAAATAAAAACAGAAGTAACCAAAATAAAGGAGCCCCAGGGAACCGGGGCATCTGGGGTATCTGGGGGATCTGACCCCATAAGGAACAGTTCATGCTAACGACATCCAGATAAACATGGGAAACCCAAGCCCAGGAATCAGCCAGAACAACCATTTGACATTGGCTAGGACTCACGGACAGACAATTTGCTGCCTGTTGCCGTCCGTCGGCAATTTATATGCCAAGCGAGCCAGCGGAGAGCGGAGGAGCCGAGCCGCAAAGCAAATTGAATCGCAAATAAGAAACGCTCTGGCATGGCCGATCGACTGGCAGATACCCCTTTGTATGTATACATATATACTGGCAGATACCCCTTTGTATATATACATAGGGATCCAACAAAACCCACCGTTATAAATAACATTCTGACTTGTGGATTGCCTTAAAAGCACAACCGATGTTGTAGCTATTTTATAGATACTCTCCATATAAGATGTTAGTAGGCTTTGGTTTCTAATTTACATTTTAAATTGATTTTAAAAGTACTTAACTTAATGTCTGACTGAGTTTTTCTTTCATGTTTTGAATATTTCCCTTAATGATTTACTTAAATTCCAAGCTGTACATAGGATCACTTAGCTATTCGCCCCTGCCCTCACAACACTGTTCTGTAATATTCCCACAAGTAATCAGCTTCTTGCGGGGCGAGCTCTCAGGTTGGCAGACTCCTGAGTCATGACAACGGAGCCGGGATCCAGGGAGTGCCTGAGTGCCTCCAAATGGGCTTAGGCGAGAGGGCACTGCGGTTGTTTGCTCCTCTTCACGCTCACATGAATGGGAAACGGCTGGCAGTTAGGCAGCTTGCCACAAAACGGAGACGGAGGCGGAGGCGGAGATGGAGCCTGAGACAAGGACGAGGACAAGCACTTGGATGCAGACTCCGCTTACTTGTCAGTCAGTTAAGCAGCTGGGCCATTCCGGGAATTCGCCCGCCGGCCACAGGAAATGCTACACGAGCCGCAGTGAAAGCCAAGGCCCTACACGACGATGATAAGTTGTAAGTTGGTTGGATTTCCGAGTGCCCCACCCCGATTTGCCCGATGGATATGGTATAAATTTCAATTTTAGATTATGTGTGCTTAATAAAATATTTGCTCTTATCTTGGCTTCTGTTTTTCTGCGGTGCTTTGTACATATTTTATGTTTGACTTTTATGTGCTCGCCTCAGAGCATCCTATTTGCGGTGTTGTCTACATGAAAAAAAGCGGTGAACTAGTCGCCTTGAAGCTCGAACCCCAAAGGGAATCTTTAATTTGCTGTCTCTCGGCGGAGCAGCATTTAGGCCATGTGGCAAGCCGCCTAAATGGTGGCTAATTAACAAATGCCACGCACACTGAGGTTGTCTGAGAAACCTGTCCGGGTTTAAGTAATGGAAACGTTGCCTTTACGCCCGGGTAGCTTATCTAAAGCGCGGCGCGGAAAAGTAGGCAATGGTTTTCGACCTAGTCAGAGTTTTCACTGCGCGCTGCAAGTGTGTTGGTTGTTTAAGGTCCCATAACTCAATCTAAACGTCCTCACTCCCACCCCCCGCGGATTATACAAATTTATGCAACAGTCCTGCCACTTTGTAGCCTCCCTTTTTTTTCGCTTCCCCAGTTCCGTTGGGGATTTTTATGGCAGCACTACTCCTCCCCCGTCTACTGGTTCTGTTTTTTATGAAGCCCGACTACATGGTTGCTGTTGCTGCGCATTTCCTGGTCATGGCTGTAGATATACACCGACATTCCCGGCTGTGCCGGAGAAGAGATGGGCTCTGATTTTCATTAAGGAGCAGCGCGGAGGCCTACTGGCGAAATAAAGAGATTTATGCAGCCGCAGACGCACGCTTCGACTTCAAAGCGGCTTCGCCAACAATTTAATTTTTATCTCGGGTCGGTCCTCTTTAAGAATACATCAAAATCCGGCATTTAATTGTGGGCGCTAGTTTATGGCAAGTTTCCCGCAGGAGCGTGTTTCCCAGCCCAGTGATGCCCCCGAGGCAGTCATCGATGTGTGGTAGCCGGCCACAGAGTTCGTTCGGTTCTCTCGGCTTTCTTGGCACTTTGCCATCGAGGATGGGGAGGCAACGGCGAAACTGGCAACGTTAAAACAAACATTATTACCAACGGCACCGCAAGGCATTCAACTTGAGTGGCTGTAAACGCTACAAAAGGCCCGCAAGGAGCGCAGGATGGGCAAGGAGCACCAGGACGTGCACTTACTTGATGGTGAAGCGGGATTACGGTTCGAGCAGCGGCGACAATGAAGCGCTTTAAAAGTTGGCAAATAATTGCGACAGCAATTGCATCCATCCACCCGGAACACAGACATTAAAAAGTATTCCAACTGTCATTGCAAATGGGAAAACGGTTCCAGTAAGGAATCTCCAGTCTGGACCAGCCAAACGACCGCTTTGGGAGCGTTTTATCCGGACACATGGCACTACATCGCCGACTCCATCGCCATCACCATCTCCTCACAACACAACACTGGGGCGTGCGAATGCCGCACGGCATCGTTGCCACTTAATTCGTGTAAGTTTTCCCCCGTTGACGTTCACACGCCGCCAGGACACCCGGCGAGGACTTTTGTACGAGAGGGCCCGCCCTCCTCTAATTGCCGCTCCGCTTTTGTTATAACTTAATAATGCAAAAACCTCAAAAATTCATGTTATGTCTGTGGCGACGTGTTTCAAACAATTTCGCGCAAAAGAGCCTCGAGCGGCAAGTGAGAAACTGGGGCGGGACGGCCGTAAATGAGGCTTTGTGCGATGGTATCTAAGGGATAAATAAGACAGGACAAATGTCCCGGAGGAAATTCTGCACATAATAAACCCCAAAGGCAGTGAGAGAAAATACAGAGTCCTAAATCACGAGAGCCGTAGAGTATGTCTAGCCTTTTAAATGGTACTTGGCATTGTCTACATTCCCCATATATATTCATGTCCTTTTAGTTCCATTTTAAAGTTCACTAGCCATTAGACTCATTTAATTATTAATTCACTTAAAACTTAAATGCTCAACAATTCCTATAAGAAAGATGAAGCTAAACGGTTTTAAATTGTTTTATCGTTCAACTCATCAGTTGTCGCCCCTTTGAAAGAAACTTTTTGTTAGTGTAAAAGGTCCTGTCAGCACTCTAATTAAGTCAGTAAGTAAATCATGATTAGTCCCCATCAAAGTGAAGGCAGCTCCCAGATTTTCAGACTGCCTAATTCCCGACATATGCTGGCCATCCGTCCGGGCCATAATTCATCGCAGAGCGTCTGCCCAGCTCCTAACCAGACTAACCGACCACGCCTGACTTATATGCGGCCATGTTGCGTGTTGCCCGACAGTTGGGACATGGCCATGAAAACCGCAAAAACATATGCAAACGCAGTTAACTGAGTGCGGCTGTCGTCTGCCAAATGTTTGTCAAAATGAATAAATTTTGCAAAATTAATTACAGCCCCGGCCGAGCGAACTGTGTTCCCCGGGTGTTAATGGTTGGGCGGCACAGGAACTGGGACGTCTGGCCTGCCTTTGGCGTTGTCACCCAGCACGCAGCCAGGACAATTGGGCCATGGTCGCACAGCGGGCTATGAGACCCGCTATGGGGGAATAACAGAGCAGGGAGCCAGAGCCAGAGCCAGAGTTGAAGCCGGAGCCGGAGCCGGAGCAGGTGCTGCATCGCAGGAGGACTACGCTCAGTGTTTGCCATTTTGCAAAACACCCGAATAAGCTCCGCTCCCGGCCAGTGCCAGAGCCATTGCCATAGCCATTGCCAAATGGCAGCTGGTGTGGCAATTAAAAGTCCCAATTATTCCGACTTTAATCGATTCGCGGCGCACTCCCTCACGCACATCCAGCCTGTCTATTCCCAGAGTGGAAATTGCGAGTTTGCCGAAAGACTCCTCCGGGAGTTCACATTGCGTGACATCGAGCATGTGGAATTGAGGGGGACCCCATGTATGTGGCACAGCTTAACCCACTTTTCCGCTACATAGACCCCGAAAAAATGCTTTCCATCAACATTTTTGACACATGTAGGTTAAGGCATAGCATACAAATTATAACGAGTTCTTAAGAGAAATATTAAGACCGAGAAATCCGTTAATTATGTTAATTACAGTGTTCAAAGACGATCTATCAGATTTTATAAGGCCATAACTAGAAACCTTTAACTACGCCTCAGGTTTAAGGTATATAAACAGGAATAGTCCCACATTAAGTCTTTGGAAAAATTGAAATAACTACTATGTTAATCAAGAGCTTGGTTTCTTTTAAGAATATGTAAAGGGAATGTAATCCCTTCCCGGTTAGGAATTAAATAAAATAAGCTAACAACGGTATGGTACTCACTCTGATTCATTGTTCTCGAAGACCAGTTCACCGCGGGCCTCCTCATAGTCCTTATTCTCGATGGCGGTGTCGCCCTCGGTCCAGTAGGGCACGATGACCGTACCACGGGCTCCAGAGTAGCGCATGACCTTCAGTTCGAAGCGACCCACAGACTCCGAGGTCTCGAAGGCCGAGTCCGTGAAGGCGAAGATGCCGGCATGGTCGTCGTCCAGGATCATAACGGTGGCGATCATCGGCACGGCAAGTTTGACGTTTTCGGAGGGACTAAACAGCCGGATGTAGAAGCACTCATCCTCCTCAAAGACATCGTCGTCGATCACCTCGATGCGGAAGCGCTGCTCATCCACGCCAGGTGGAAAGCTGAGTTTTCCCTTCTTACCAACAAAGTCGTTGCCGGCGGAAGCGGTGCCGTCCTGCGTCTCGTACTCCACGGTGGCGTAGGTGGAGAGGTCGCCGCGCCGCACCACTCGCACCTCGAACTCGCCACAGTTCTCCATGACCGTGTAGTGACCCGGCTCGAAGTAAATGCGGGTGGGCTCGTCGGTATCGTCATCGTCGGTCGGATGGAGTTGAGCCTTCACCTCGGTGAGGTCGCTGTGGGCCCGCTCCTGGATCTTGCGCATCAGGTTGCCGCTGCCGACCATCTTCCGGGTGGCCTGGATGCGGTAGAAGGCGCGCGACTTGTTGCTCCGCGCCAGCACCTGCTCCTGGGCCATCATCTCCAACTGCTCCAGATCGGCCTCAGGGTACTTCTGACGAAGCTCCGTCAGCACGGTGATGTACTCCTTACGGGCCTCGTCAAAGGCCTCGGCATCGTTGTCGCGGTGAGATATGGCCCCCGATTGCTTGGTGCCCTTCTCCGCATCCATTTCCACCTGGTCGTGCTCGCCGGCGACCACAGTGCCGCGCTTGTTGACCCGGTAGTTCTTGTCCATGTACTTGTACACCAGCAGGCGACGCTCCGCGATGTAGGCCCACAGCACGGTGAGCGGGAAGAAGAGCAGCGTCACGATCGCCTCCCAAACCAAGATGACGCCGGGCGTCAGCACGGAGAGGATGAGCCACAGCCAGACGTAGGCGAAGATGGAGAACGCGGCGGTCACGAAGAAGACGCGCAGATGCCGGATGCGGCGCACCTCGCCAGCAGGTATCCACACCATGCACACGGCGATGATCATGAACAGGTTGTAAGCGGCCGAGCCGACGATAGTGCCGGGTCCAAGGTCGCCGCTCTCGAAGTCCTTCGCGTAGATCTCAATCACGGACAGCAGGATCTCGGGGGCGCTGGAACCGAGGGCCATCAGCGTGAGATTGGCCACAGTCTCGTTCCAGATGCGCACGTGCATCACCTGCTTCTCGTTATGGGGTCCTCGCACCGTCACCGTTCGCTCGATGGAGGTGATGGCCTCGATGGCGGCCATGAAGCGGTCGGCGATTATGGACACACCCACAAACAGGTAGATGAGCAGCAGGAAGTAGGCGAAGCCACGTAGGAGGCGGTCGCCCACGGAGAGATTCCGCTGTGGCAGCCACAGGGGCAGCACCAGGCCCTTCTTGCACTCGCGCAGCTCCCCCTTGTCCGGACTGTCTGAGCCGTCTTGGTATTTCCTAAGGTTCTCATCGAAGTCCGAAATCCCCGCCTCAGCGTCCTCGCCATTAGGAAGCTGCCGGAGCCTCCGGCTGAGGAAGGAGCTCTGGCCCTCCTGCGTGACATTGATGCTGACGCCATAGAGCTCCTGCCTCGTCTCGTCCCTGTGGAGCTCGATCAGCGACTGGGCGGTGGCGTACACGAAGATCACGAACAGTGCGCAGGTGAATATCGACTTGAGTAGCAACTGCATGGCTGGCTGCGATCGGGCTACTAGTGGCTATGGTATGCTTGCGGATCTGCTGCTCCTCCTGGAAGTAACTGGACACTCCTCCTCCTCGTTGGCCTGACTCTGGAAGCTTTGTTGCGTGCAATTTGGCTGTGGTTTTGTGCTGTAGCTGAAACGGAAACCGAACAAGAGGGGAGAAGAGCTTGGTTAGTTGGCTTGCACTCATTGCGAATGTTATTCTTGGGCGGCCTATTTCGGGCTCATTGCATCACGAGTGTCGCCAAGCAATGCCACTGCGAAGGTTGCAAAGGCCCGCAAATAGTCGCTGCGGCAGCCCACCCAGATAGCCAGATAGTTGCTGATGTCACAGCACAGTGGGCAAGTCCCATTAAAACATTATAATAATAGTATTAAGTATTAACAATCTAATACAAAAGGAAAGTGTTAAGTTCTGGAAAAACGTTCCCCAAAAATAACAGATAAACTTGTGTGTTGCCAAGCTAAAAATACTCAAAAATGTAAAGGCATTTTATATTCTATATAAAATGCTTAGGGAAAATGATAAGAATATATTATATAATTTCCCAACTTCGCATGCATAAGGCAAATACTTTGATGTATCTTAAATTGTAATAGAATTTTTCAATGATATGGTCTCTCGCCCATTCCATATTTAATTTAAATGAAGTCCTCAGTCTGATGACTGATGGAAATAAAACTTAATATTTGTTTATGAAAAGCTGCAAAAAATTCTTGAGCTTTATGCAAAGTCAAATATGTTACCAGCCTCCCCTGCTCACAACACATATAGTAAGAAATATATTTCGGCAAAAATGTTGCAAATTAACTTAGGGAAGAATTTTCTCCCTGGGTGTGTGTGTGGGCCGGTGGGGGTGTGTGGTTTTTCTTTGAGCTTTGCCAGGCCACTCGTTCAGCTGTTTTGTGTATTTACACGAAAACGAAATTAAATGCGTAAATAGACAGCATAAAACATAAACAAAAATGCAGCTATAAAACTTGCCAGAGCTGACGGAAAACTAGAGGCAAACAAAGTTAATTTTCCGGGAAAATGGAAGGCAGAAACCGAGAGATAGAATTCAGCAGCGGAAAGTTTGTTGCAAATTGAATTGTAAACTGCAGCGGAATGAACGCTGCTTGACCGAAATCGATAATACATATACATATACGAATGGCACATATACATAATTCTGCAATGTCAATAGCGGCAGCTAGGACGGAACCATTACCAATACCAATGCCAATACTCGTGCAGCCAAAAACATAAACGTCGGGTGGCAGCAGCACAAAAGCCAACAAGTGAGTGACAAGACGGACCGAAGATAAATGCAGATAACGGGAAAGCAGAGGGGAGAATGGCACATGTGCAGATAACAACAATTGACAGCTGCCAGGGGGGGAGGCGCCAAGGGGAAGGCGCTGAGGGGGAAGCGCCAACGGGGGTGAGGAGGTTCAAGGGGTCGGAGGAAGACCCAGCTTTCATAACTTTCCGAAATCAGCAAAGGCTGCACGCGGAAAAATAGTTAATGTCATCAGAAATTAAAGATTTTAAAGCAAACCTAAAGGCAAAACTCATTAAATTGATTAGAAATACATATTAAAATTAAATATTTGTATACCGATAGGGATAGCAATATAAATGAAATAAAAAAGAAACAGTCTATTTATTTGAATTGAGTTAAAATAAATGTTCACGAAATTAAAATGATAATATTAATTGATATTTAGGCAGAAATAATCTACCTTTATATATGATAAATCTTAAAATATATGTATACCTTTTAAAATAATCTTCAACCAAAACCAAAGTAAATTAATATAAAATTTAAATTAATTTTAAATCAAAATCATCAAATCACATTTGGTTTTTACCTAAACTACATTTTTGGTATTGTTTCCTGTGCAGAACAAAGTCATAATTAGTTTGTGTGTCCCTTATGGAACTTAAATAAATGCGTTTCACTTAATTATGGCATATTTATTTAGTCCTTTGTGTCTGTGTTTGGCTAGCCGAGGTTAATTATTTGTGTTACACTTATGGCTTGTTTATATTAATGGGCATAATTAATCCTGGCATTTTCCTCAGTGTCCCAGGGAAAGCTTTTATGTTGAATGGAGGGAACACCTATCAGTGGGAGCATTTCCTCAATAGTTCGCTGTTTGAATCAAACTTTTGTGCTGCTCGACACTTATGCATGTGCATTCAGACTTATGGAATATTTATAGCTGACTTTTCACGAATATGCACATTTGGATCACACCCACTCACACACACACAAAAACACCCGCACAACACTTTGGCTTAGGCTTCGAAATCCAATAAATCAATATGCCCCACGGGTTATGGCGAAGGGGCTAAGATAATCATCAGCGCTTGCATTAATTTAGCAATTACAACAAGAGCTGACAGCGCTATGGCGATATATGTAGATAAACGCAGAGCGGGATGGCCAGATGGTGCGAGAGGAATGGCGATGGCGGGACAGGGTCAGAGAGAGAGAGTGTGAGATAGAGAGCGGAGAAAGTGAGTGGAGATGAGACCAACAGACGCCCCTGGGAGCAGAGACCATATGCTGCTCCGGCTTCCCAAGTCACGACCCTTCCGTTCTCCATTTTCCATTTTCCGTTTTCCCTTTTCCCATTCCCCGTTCCGTTCTCCATTCCAGCGGTAAATTGCATTTGGCCATTATTGGAAAATTGTAGCACGTCGGGTTAAAAGAGATTGCAAATTAATTAAAAAGCTTTGCCCCCGGGCAGCTGCACTATTGCTTACATTTATCAGCCTTTCGAGCTGCTGCGGGTGTGATTTTTGTAGGTAACGAAATGGCCCAAAGGCCGTAAAACAAAACTTAACGGATATTTCTAATTTTTGAAAATTAGCACAAACAAAAAATAAAATAACCGAGCGTCTCTGGCGATCGAACGCGCCGCGGTTCGCCAAGGACTGCGACTGAGAATGTGGCTGAGCGAATATGAAAGAGCATGAGCGTGGGAAACGGAACGGGAATAGCAATAGAAATACACGGAGAGAAAATCATGTGGTGCAGAGAAAATTAAAAAATATAAATACCAAAAATGTGTGTTATAGAGGAACAGGTTTAAGACTGTTAAGAAAGACTGTTAAGAAACTGGTTAAGAAACTAACACGTTTTATGTTGACAAATAGTATGAGGTAATAAAGATAGTTTTAGGTATATAAAACATTTCAAGTGTGTAAGAATATTTTGGTATGCAATGGTTTTTTCCCATTTATCTCAGTGTATAAATGAGAATAGGAATAGATTGAGGGAAATAGACGAACCAAACGGAACTTTGTTTACGTTGCTCTGGCGCTCTGTTACGTTGCGCCACCTTAACGTATATAAATATACATATTCCGCTCGTCTTCCGACGGGTCGATGTCGATCCAATTTTTCGGCTTGGTCCCAAGTTCAAGGAACATTTCCCCCCGGTGAAATCGTCTGGCAAATCAAACACAACCCGCAACGACCACGACAATGGGGATGTTAAGTAATTCCCCGTTCAGATGTTTATATTTAACCCGCCAAGTTCGGTTATTCGTCTGCTGGCACAGATTTCGGATTCCATTTTTTCACGATTCACGAATCGCAATCGAATTTGGCACCCAACGCACGACTAAATCCACCGCCAGAATCCCCGGATCGCCACCTGTCCGTCTGTCCGTCTGACCGTCTCCTCCTATTTTTTCCCGCATTCTCTCTTATGTGCCTCTATCTGTCCCCCAGTTCATAATTATTTTTTTTTGTCATTTGGGGCGCATAGCTTTAGCCTTTGTTCTATTTTTTGGCACCGCCGCGAATGGAAAACTATGCTAAAACATGAGTGGAAAAAAGCGTTTCACACCGCCAGTACATGGAAATGAAATATTTAACAAGAGCCTCAGAATCGTATTTATAAATGTTATGAAATTTTAACATATTGCTCAGCTATTTCGAGTACATAACACAAGAGCTTGAGTGAATTCTGTGACTGATAAATTGTAATCTCATTCACTTGCACCGAGAAAAGAATATTTACAATGTTGAAATTGAGGATAAATCAGCTTAACAAGAACTAACACTTTCCTTTTCAGATGGATATTATTAAGATAAATTGCTTCTTATTTAATTATATATATATTTCGGCAAGAACATTTTAGTTTTTATTATAGAACCCCCTTAGAGTACATGCAATATGTACTTGTGTACATATGTGATGAATCAATCCCCATTTTATTATTAACCACTCGTTTGGGGTCTGGCACTCCCCCGTGCGCCCTGCACCCGATGATAATAATGCATTGCATTTTGTGGTTTGTTTATTATTCTTGTCTGCGGTCCTCGGCTAAGTTTAACATTTTGGTAGCCATGCGAAGACTGCGCTAATTCCGCTGCCCGTGCGCTTGCTCTTTTCAAGAGCACTTTCGGCGCGAACAAAAGACGCAATATGCCCGCCAGATATGTGCGGATTATATACCATCTCATGCCCGTTCGGATTCAGATATATGTGGGGATGTGTGTTTGCTAGGTGGCCAACATAATTTATTCGCATATTTTGCGACTCCCAGCTAAGCGGCTTTCCGTGCGCATTTCATTTCTATTCCCACGCCACGATGACGTGTCGTCGGTCCGCGTTTGTACATACAGCTGCGGTCGCAATAATAGCTTACTAAAGCGAATATTTGCAGTTTTATCTACACTAAACTAAACTAGCTACACTAAATCTTCTAATGCCAGAGATTTCCCTGTCTTCAAGATTTTTGAGTATTTTCCTCTGACCTTTCTACATCAAGTGTAATAAAAGCTGTTGCTAAGAGTGCTCTTGAGATTCTCAAGTATTAATTCAGCTAAGAAGACTGATAAGCAGTACATTTTACTAATAATACAGTTGGCAGAAAAAGCTTTTGGGGCAATATGTAATCAAGCTTCGATTTATGTGGAATATATCAGCGGATTACTCAATCAGTGGTAAATGACCTTGTTAAAGTTAAAAATAAATTTCTTTCAAACTAATTCTCCGCAAAGAAATCACTTTATCACTCAATCAAAAATAGAGGAAATCGCTCAGAATTTATTTCGAGCACAAGAGGTTGATAAGAGAGTATAAGTGAAGCTATTGCTGTGACTGCATCTGTAGTCCTAGCTAAATCATCGACTTCACTATGCGTGTGCGTGAGGATGGAATGTCCCATGGGATACGATACTCACACCGAGATGGAAGTGACTGTGGGCTCTGGATGAACGGGAAACTGGTCATTGGACTCCGTGGATTAGGAGGATGCCCCACAGCAGTGCGCCTACAGTGTTTCCCCTCCAGTCTGGTGGGCGGAATCCGCTTGATTCCTGGCCAGCAACTGCGGGCTGGGGATGTGCGATGGGCGGTGGTCCTGGCACACACTCACCTAGGATCCGGTTTCGGATCTGCAACACCGTTTCGATGTTGATTGATGAAGTGTAAATCAGAGCATTCTCTTTTGGGCTCCCCAGACTGGACCCATCTCGATTGAAAGAAGTTGACTAAGTGAAGTATAAATCAGAGCACTCGTACGCGCACTGCCACTCGGATCGCGTGTAGCCTACTCAAAATCAAATCGCCCCTTTGGCAGCCACAGATATCGCCCGCCTTCCTGCCCCGCTCTCCGCCCGCGATCACCTGGACTTCACCTATGTACCTATGTATATGCACATATATGACGCACGTAGCGGTCTCGATAGGGAGAAATACAATCGTGGCTTTGCTCGGACCAACTGGCGATAAGTCGCGGCAATTACGTTTGTGCGAACACACCTGATAGCTGCTCTTCATCTTGATATACCCCCATTCTGGGTCGTTGTTATACGATCCGGCCTTAATCAGCCGGGGCTATCACGTCATTGACTATCTTCGAGTTCCCATCCGCAGTTATGCAATTGCTAAAGTCGGTCCGAGGAGACACCGAGCAGAGGTATCAAATCATGGCTAAATGGCCATCAGCTCGGCTGGTTGGAAATTGGGCCAAGACAACGTCTGGCTTAGTAAATTAAATATTTAGCAACAAATTGACAATACATGCAAAGGCCCCTAAATACTGCGGACATCCTGTCACGCTTTCAGAGGCTCAAAGTGCCTCGAAAGAGTCTCTCAAATCAGGGGTGAGCTGGCGGTAAACGCTTCTGTGCGACTTATTTAAGCCATAAATCGCTTTACACACTCCACTCGAAGCCCGGTGATTCCACTTTCTGGCAGGTTGTAGTTTGTCACAGATATATCCTTTGAGGGGGGCTTTGTTTCGGGGACTAGATTTGTCAGGCTACCATGACAGAGGTATTTAGATTCGTTATGCTAACAAGGGAATGTCTGACAGTTTTCGGTGTTCGGGGCTTCGGTGTTCGGGGCTTCGGTGTTCGAATGCGGGGACGTCAAATGACATGTTTAATACGGACGGGACCGAGTGGGAACAGTTGGCGATGTCAGCATATTTTTCCTTCTCGTTTATTGGCGACATTTTGATATTGTCCTTGTTGCTGTAGCTGCGACGTTATAACAACAAGTTTGATGACGGTCGTTATGCGAATCGACGATTTGAAATGCCTTCTTGTCAGGACACAGTGTGTGCTCTGAGTGTCCTGAGTGTATGTGTGTGTGCGGGAGCAGATGTGTATCATTCTGTGTTGACAGTTGAGCGGCCACGGCCCCCACCGCCTTACATTTTCACGCCTGTTGTGTGTTGTCAGAGCGTAAACTGTTTATTATTTAACAATATCCCTTTTTATGTCTGTCGTGTGTGTGTGTGTGTGCGAGTTTTAAGCATTCTTATTTATTTATAACTGTATTTCACACTTCTGCAAGGATACGCACACAAGCCCAGGACAAAGCTTTGGTTTAAGATTTAAATAGTCTGGCGTTTAGCCAATGCACTGACGGAAAAGCGAGAAGGATCCTTGGAACAAGCTAAGAGCTAAATTACTCCTATGGGTACTATCAGATAGTTCATTATTCTGTTAAGTTGTAACACAGGTTTATCAAAAAAATATAAAAATATATCAGTTCTAAAAATCTTTAAACAATGATAGCGTAAACGAGGAATTAATTGGTAAGTAAGGAAAGGCAAGGATATATTTAATTAAGTATACGCCATGTATGTTGTTCGAAAAGCCTTTCGCTTTTAAGGTTTATGAAACCTCTTTAATGGTTCATAAATGATTTTCTTTCTCTGCACACTGGCTGAGTGTGGATGAGCATTAGCAGGCATCAAGCGTGCCACTTAACTAGGGACGGAGTGGACGCAACAAGGCGCAAAATCTCATATCGCCGGAAGCAGGTCGTGACGTCGCCCGCCTGAAAGTAGACTACGCCTTCGAGGCCCGCAATTAGTCTGGTATCTGTGTCCGTGTATCTGTATCCACAAGTGCGTTAGTATGCTGCCTGGGCATCTGTTAGCTTGTTCAACCGTCAATTATGCGACTCCACAACTGCCTTGGGCCAGCTACGCATCACTGGCTGGGCAATGGCAATCAGGCGGTGCAATCAAGGCCAGGCAACACCATCGCATCGCATCGCATCGCGAGCTGCCATCAGCTATGGCTGGCATTGACATTGATTTGATTCCAAATCGCATGAACTTTAAATGTCAGAATGCCACAGAGGATGCCATTGCCATTGTCCAGGGTATCCCAATACATATCGGCACTCGGCTGGGGATGCAACAAACAACGCACGGAGCAGAGGTCATTAGGGATTCAGCTGGATCTACATTAGTCACGTCTCGCCTTGACTAATAGTATTTTCTTGTAGGGCTTCCAATGTCGCAAAAACACAAAAAAAAAAAAAGAAGAACTTACACACACAAAGTTAATGCCAGTTGTCAAGCAAATACAAACAGTCATATCTCTTCCGCAACAGCGAGTCACAGACAAAACGCCATAATAAATAATAATTAACAATGCTCTCTAAACAATTTCCACGCCCTAAAGTTGGTAGAAATGCGGGTAAGGGGTAAGCCAAAAGTAACATTCAAGCAACACTCTATGCAGTCATCTTTTCTATTAGTATCTTTCAAGTTTAGAGTATCATTTTGTGGGATGAGAGCACACTTTCCATAAATAAACACCGAGCTCGTTAACAGTGTCAAATAGTCGAGTTTTCGGGAACGATATTATCACATGCTAGCCATGATTTACGGACTGACGCTGGAGCGAAAGCAGATGGAGTTGGGAAATGGAAAATGCCAAGTGGGGTTGCAAATGAAGTTGGGGGAGCAGGAGCAGCTGCGTGCCGCATAAATATATGCGTGTGTATGTCGCAAGGCTGCTATTGATTTTCCAGACCCTCAGCCACAGCTCAGCTCTCGCTCCGTGCTCCGTGCCTCGAGCCCGGAGCGGAGGAGTCGAGGTCCCGACATGCCAAAGTTGGTTTAGATAGCGTTGTTAAAGTTGCCACCATTGCCATATCAAGTGGGTCGTGTGGCCCAAACTATTTGCTGGCCAACTTGGACAACTTGCGTTGTGGCCGCCACCCCGGTCCCTGGTCCCCGGTCGTCCTGGGAAAAGTTGAACTGAAACAAGAATGCCAGTTGTGTTTGCCAAAGAGTTGCGACTGGACTCGAAAATTTGCCGTGTGTCAGCGGCAGGATCCGGTGCTCCTGGTGACGGCTGATGGATTGACCAGATGTTTGCCCAGGGCCGGGAAAAGACAGCAATCAGTCAGTGCATCAATCAATCTTTCAATGAATGAAAGTGCTGACGCAGAGCTTGATTAAGTCGTGGCCAATCAACAAAGCAAACATTTTGCCAAGTGATTTCAGTTTCTTTTTCTCCCCTCGCCCGCAGCTGCCGCTTGTGTGATTTGTGGCTGCGAATGGCCCATTTCCCCCCTAGCCGATAAACACTGTACAGCGTTTGCCATTGTGTCATGTAATTTGTATGCTTGCCTTGGCATGAAAACGATGCTTCGATGCTGCAGCCGGGCTAAAAATCGCTGCGAGAAATCACATTATCCCATCGGCATCGTCATCATCCTCGTCGTTATTATCGTAATAATCGCCAAGGCTGGCTTTCCGGCCGGAGCAACAGTTTCGGCCCACAAACAAATTGTTCTGCTCCGCCTTGGAAATCCATTAGAGGCGGCAAACAGAGCCAAAATGGCGCCCCGTAGCTCACTATATGCCATACTGAGAGAAATCAGTTTAGCGAATCAATGATTAAATAAATCAAATAATAGTCGAATATAATAATTAAATTATTTGGGGCCTACAACTTTAGCATAATTACATGATAAGTGGATTAGTTATGGAAGGATATTGAACGTTAGTATCCTTTCAGCTTCTGAAGCTCGCAAAGCAGTGAAGGAGTCCTTTCCGACCCTATACAGTAGATATATTCTTGATCAGCATCAACAGACGAATCGATCTAGCCATGTCCGGTTAAAATTTAAAATTTTGGAAATTTTTCAAAATTTCAAAAAAAGATAAGGGGATGTAACCCCTTATTGTCAAAATTTGACAAAAATTTGAATTTTTTAAATTTTAAAATTTAGTATGCAGACTTGTTGGCCGTATAAAAACTAGCAGAGAAAAGCTTTCCGAATTGAAATTAATGTATTTTTGGCTTAGTTATGATATTTTAAAAACTTCGATTTAGCCAAAAAATTAGCATATAAAGATAATAATTTAATACATTTAGAATAAATATTTTTATGGTTTCTTGGTGGCCAAGAAGCCAATGATAACCAAGAGTTATATATATTTTGATTTGCTATGCAAATTTTAATCAATAAGAAATAAAACTTTGGAAAACAAATACGCGACAATGTAAAACTGAATTTAATAATTATTGTTGGAAAAATAATTTATACACTTTAGGAATATGTTAATACCCTTGCAGGGTATTATAATTTCAGTCAGAAGCTCGCAAAGCAGTGAAGGAGTCGTTTCCGACCCTATAAAGTATATATATTCTTGATCAGCATCAACAGCCAATTCGATCTAGCCATGTCCGTTCAAAATTTTACATTTTCGAAATTTTTCAAAATTTCAAAAAAAGATAAGGGGTTACATCATTAAAATTGTCAAAATTTGACAAAAATTTGAATTTTTTAAATTTTAAAATTTAGTATGCAGACTTGTTGGCCGTATAAAAACCAGCAGAGAAAAGCTTTCCGAATTGAAATTAATGTATTTTTGGCTTAGTTATGATATTTTAAAAACTTCGATGTAGCCCATGAATTATTAATTGCCAAAAGTCATATATAATTCGATTTGCAATCAATCTCTTAATCAATAAAGAAAAAAAGTACCACAGAGAAGTTGTCCGAATTTAAATGAATAAATTTTTGGCTTAGTTATTATTAATTTAGAATTCGGTAAGGGTATGCAAGCTTTGGCTTCCCGAAGTTAACTTCCTTTCAAGTACATTTCTTTGCAGCATATTTAATTGTTTACTTCTCAGATATGTTATACTTATTTACAAAGTAATTAAAATTTAATGAGAACATCAAAGCAACTCATTTATAAAAGAGGAAACGGTCTCTAGCCCAAAACTATGTTTTTTTTTCTCTCTGTATACATATTAGTACTTTTGGCCCGAAACTAACAGGGTCAGGGTGCAAGGCGATGGCAGTGGAGTGGAGCGAGGAAAATGGGCCTCAGTGAATGCGGAAAATTGAAATGGAAATTAAGTTCGAACGGGGCCAGATGAAGATGCGCCACTTGGCATGTATGTGTGTGTGCTATCTGGCCCGTATTCCCGAGTTACATACTTCCCCAAACACTTTTGAATAATTCACCTGAAGGCAACCGATTATGCCTTTTGCTGGCCGGGCCCTTGATGAATATTTCAGACACGCGTCACTTGTACTTAATTGAAATGAGGATGCGCATTCCAGCTAATGTGACAGAGATTAAGTTGGAGCCAATGCGAAGAGTTAATTGAAAGCGTTTCAATTTCACTTCTTCGCAATTTATTTCGACAAGAGAGTCCGCAGACATTGAGTGTGTGTGCGTGCCTGCGATATGTGTGTTTCCTGTGCCTGTTAGGCGGAAAATTATCATTTCCCTGGCCTTTGTTCGCACAGTCAATGGAACTGGGGGGTAGGGAGAAAATGAAATGAAAGGTTTTCACTTTGGTTTCCGTGCTGACACAATACCAACATTGCTACGTACGTGTGTGCCGTGTGTGTGTGCGGTGTGTGGTGTGTGCTTAGGTGCGTGACAGCGGTAATTTAGATATCCCAATATCTTGTTCTTTTCGCGCGTCTTTTGTTTCGCCACAAAAGCTGACTTAAGGCCCGCTTGTCAACGCCATCGCCATCGCCATCGCCGCCATCTTGCGATTCTTGTTCTCCCCACGCCATTTTTCAGCTGTTTTCCCGTTATTTATTGCCTCTGCCTTGCCCTGCTCTTCCCTTTCCGCTGTCTGATTCCTTTTTTTGTCATCTTTATGGAATTTTTATCTCTTTTAATTTATATATTCTCCGCTTCAGCCATCATCGTCGCAGTCACAATTTAATTGCCGCTCGGGTTTTCCGGGGATGGCAAGCCTGAGGGAAAGCGCAAGCGAGTCCTTTGCCTTTTCCCCACCCACGCCTGGATGCTACTTGCATTTAACGCTCGACTTGGCTGGCTTAGGAATAAGCCTTATATTTCAGCATTCCTCTACATACTTTATGGCTCGCTGGCCTTAATCAAATTGCCTGAAGATTTGCCCAGCTTCACGGTTCACGGGGCGTATGCGCGATTTGATGCCACATACACGTTCAATTTAGGAGCGTGGAAAGCAAAGCGGACCCTATACTTTATACAATCCTAACATCTTTTTTTTCTGCACTTTTTCACCGTCAGGCGTATGATTAACTCTGCAGCGGAACCCTGCATAAACTTTACACTCAAAAGGATATTTTTGTCGAATTTTTTTATGTTTTTTTTTTCTTTTTTCGTTCAGAAAGAACTGCAGTTGGCGGAGCTGATTCTGCGCCATTGTGCGAAACTCCGGCTTCCAGTTGCCATGGCCACTGCAACTGTAGCTTTGCCCGTGTTTACCCCCATTGTTGTTGAATTGGATGAGGGGTTGGGTGGGCGGAGGGCGGTGGGCAAAGGGTTGAGGGATGAGGGATGGTGGCTCCTGCCAGTTTCATGAATCAAACATGACCAAATCTTGTTATTTGCAGTTTCCTTCTTCTGGTTTCTTTTGTGCACACACATGTGCGCGGTTTATTTTTTTTTTTCCTTCTGTTAGTTAGAAAAGTTGGTCTTTTCCAAAAAAATATAAAGAAAATAAAAAAAGTTCGTATTTTGCCACTGTTTGCGGCAGGTACACGTATGCATGAGAAAGTCATAAGCTTTTGAGTGCCTGCCACTTTGCTCTAAGCCTTTAAAGCGCTGAATTTCCACCTGCCCGCTGTGCTGCGGTTCTGCAGTGGTTTGCTTACATTTAATTGCAAGGCCCATAAATTGAGTTAACATTTCTGTCCCTTCTGCAATCCAAATTCCGCTCGACAAGCGAGCGAGCTGAACACTCAATTTAAAATCGACTGAGGTACGGCGCTCTTATCACAAGTGCTTCGAGTCACGGTGATGCCTACTTGATTGACTGATTAGCTAGTTAATTGGCGCCATTTAGATTGATAAGATATGATCTCGGACCCAATGCCATTCAAATTTCTGGGAATCCTGTGTCCTCCAATTGACAAATACTTTTGGGACAACGACGAGACCCTTTTATTCTATTCGGTAGGTGAAAGGAGTCCCATAAATGAGCGCATGAATGGCATGAATGGTTATTTATTTGTACAAAGGGACAAAAAGTGAACCCTCTAAACCGAAAGCAAATGGTAAGCAAATGTCAGGCGAGTGAAACGAACAGTTTGACTGATATTGACAAAGGAAAATGCCAGCGCGCACCGCCCACCACCCAACTTTCTATAATAGGAATAAAACGTGAAGGAAAAACTCAAGTGGCTGACTTCTAAAGGAGTCGCTAGTGCTCCGCTTTCCACTTGTTTACCCGCCTCCGCGTTGATTGTTTTTTGTTTTGCGTTTCTGTGTTTATACCCTGGCGGAAGGTAGGACACTTTTTAGCAGAAATTTGCAGACCTGTCAGGGAAATACATATGTATCTAAGAAATCTGTAACTGCAATTTTTTGACCATTTCAAACGTAAAAATGTATAATTTAACTTATATTATGATGATGGATAATTGTTAATGATAACCTTAAATGGCTGCAGGAAATCTACACTTTGCAGGGCGGCAAGTGAATCTAAACTTCAGCCTTAAGCCAGCTGTCTTCATTTTCTTTTTGTTCTGTCTCTGCGGTGCTCTGCTGCTTGTCTTTTGAGCCGCACAAAAGACTCAATTAGGCGTTAGACAAAAGACAGCGGACAAAGCCATATGCAGCATGGCCCAGAAGTTGTCGCTAATTCGCGGACAAAAGGCAAAGGCGAGGAGGCCTCGGCGGGCCTAATCGATAGCGAGGCAAAAGGAAACGATACGGGAAAACAAACTGACAATTGTCACGGACTGTCCGCCGCCCTCGAACCGCCCTGGTATCTTGCCCGTTGCCAAGGTAAGGCCGCCCCGCGAATGCGTAATGTTCGAGCCGTCACACGGGTCGTATGCGTAATGGCCGAACATCAGCCAAGCTGGCAAACGTGCTGCTAATGCAAATATCACTCATACGTACCGGCAATCCGAAGCGGAGATGGAGGCGCCAGTCTGGCGAGCTGCAGAACGGCTCACTGCCGATGCTGCTGACACAATTTTCGCCGTTCTCGCAGAGCTGCAGCTGCAGATACACGCACACGGAGCCACCAGATACAGATACAGATGCGGTACGGATACGGATACAGATGCAGGGGCGCACGGATACAGACACAGATGCACTGCTGTGTTGGCCGAATTTGCAGTTGAGCTTGCCACGGACCCGGAGGCTGTTGAACTGCAAGTCCTGCGAACCCTTTCCTTTTCTCCGGCACCTCCTCTACTCGCTGTGTGTGTGTGTGTGTGTGTAGTCGGTTGCTGCTGCTTCTTATGCCTTTTTCAGCTCTTTAGCCACTTTGGTGCACATTTTCATCTTCGCGCTGCCAAAAGTGAAAAGAGGCGGCCGGCGGTCAACGGTCAGAAAGCAGGTTCAAATGTCGGCGACCGCAGGCGCAGGTCCTGCCGCTGTATCTGTGTCTGTGTGCCAATCCTCTGTGTCTCTCTATGTGTGTGTGTGCAACTTTCCCAAAAGTATGCAAAGATATTTAGCCTAGTTTCGGCTCTCCAACATCGCTGCGGTTGTTTTTGTTCTCGCTGCAGTTTCCTTGCATTTTGCACTCGAAAATCATAGCTTTTTGGCTGGCCAATTATGTCCTCGAATATATTTCAAAATTTAAATATTTATGGAAGATCGTTTCACTATTTTGCATTATTACACTGTTCCCGTTCGTTCTGTGCTGTTGTAGTTTTCGTGATTTTTTTGTTCAACTGTTATTGTTGTTATAGCTCAACGCACAACAACAAACACACAGCGGTGTGTGTATGTGTGTGTGTGTGTGTTTGTGTGTATCGCTGAGTAGTAAAAATAGTAAAACGCTCGGCACTTAAAATAGGAGAAGCGCAGCAAAAACCGTTTGCCGCTGGTTCTCTTCTATTGCTGTTGTTATTGTTGCTTGTGGTTGTTGCTATTGTTGGTGTGGTTTCGCCGCTGCTACTGCTGCTGCTGCGTGTGGAAATCACGGGAGAAACGCTACACGCTCGCACGCCGGGTATTGAAAGACTATAATGCCGCCGACTGGCGAGCCACTAACCGACTGCCACACTGCCCGAAAGCTTCCCAAAAGCGACGAGCCCACCCGAAGGGCTGACGAAGAGCGGACGAGTGGCTAGATAAGGCGAAGCCGAGTGCACAGGATAAGGAACGGAATGGCAACGGAACACCGGGCCAGGCGATAACAATTGCGCCGCACTCGCGAGTGCTTTCGCTCTCTCCCGCTGCCACTCTTCCCGATTCCCTGACTAGTCCTCTCTCTGTCTCTCTCTCTCTCTCTCTCTGCCTCGGTGCAGTCTCAGCGGCGCATTTCGGTGATGGGTGGGCGGCTGGAGCCACCCCCCTCCAATTCAAACTACCTCAGCCGCCAGCCCCCGCTGTCTTAGACAAGCAAGCGCGTAAGTTTTTGACGCCCGTGTTAAGTCGGTTGGAAAAAAAAGTTGCTGCTGAGTCTTCACTATACTCTGTCCCGGGGCAAGGTATATCTAAAGCATGTTACAAGTGAACCAAGCTAGAATATAAAAAAAAACTGATATACCTTCAGAAAACAAACTAATATTTTTCTACATAAGACTAAATATTGGAATAAATGTGAGTTCCAAAGTTTGACTTTTAAAGTTACTAAAGTCTAGGATAATAAAATTTGTGATCTTACCCAACGATAGTGAACTTAATTACCCTACCTTTTATGTTCTGGGGTAGAATTATGATCTTACAGGTTAATACAAAGTATAAAAACATATATTGTTACGAATGAATAATAATAAATTCTAAATATTTACTAAGAAATTATATAGTTCTAAAGCATGTCATATTTTAAAATCTATAATATAGATAACTAATATAATAACTAATATAGATAACCAACTACCCCTTAGTTCAGCTTTATCTGATTCCCATCTTTAAGCTTTTTAAAAAATCATTAATCATGATAACAAACTATACTTCAATTAATGGAACTGCATTACTTTTTGATCAACTTTAAACAAATTTTGTGAGATAAGGCTATTTATTATAAGGTATGACTTAAGCAAACTATAATCAAAATTCAAGTTATAGTTAAAATTTGCTCAGTAATAAATCAAACAGAATACAAAATACATAATTATGACTAAACCCAAGTATACGTATACAAAATAAACAATCAAAAACAATAAAATTATTTTTTGAAAACAACTTTTAATTATAATTGATTTATGTATTACTCCTTTGAAATACTTTCGATGCAATTAACGATTTCTAAATATAGGACCAATGGAACCCCTGATAACACTATTCTTCTACTACTGAACTTCTCTATCATTCTCTGATAAAATGACAACCTAGTAGAAGGTCTTGTAGAAGGCCTTATCCTGATTAGGATGTATATGCCCGCCTGCTAAATTATAGGGCATGGTTGTGCCATCAAAGGTAGAGCCCAAAACAAGTGTCCCTCCTGCGTATGCGTTGAGGACGGGTCCCCGACGGGCCGCGAACTGCGAACTGCGAGCTGTCGTAAAAATAAATAAGCAAAACGGAAATTAATAAGACCCAAATGTTGCCGCTGTCGCAGCGAATACCTCCCTGCCAGTGCCAGTGCCTGCCCCTGGGACCTGCTGCGACAATAGCAACGGCAACATCATAACCAGCGGCGGTGACGGTGAACAAGAAGCACACGCTGCATGCCATTGCTGTAAATACAGTCGTAAATACGTATACACGAACAAGCATTGTTGTTCCCGCACACCCGCACACACACACACGCACACACTCTGAGGTATAAGTGTGTGTTGGCAACCTTTTCCTGTCTTTGTATTTGGCTTCCATTTCTTTCCTTTCTTTTTCGTGAGCGCCTTTTCTATTTGTATTCGTTACGGGCCTGAACTCATTCGCCAGGGGTGCACATGGGGCGTATGAGCAATATATTTATGTTTATAGCCTCGTTTCCAGTTTTGTGTGCAGGCATAAAAATGTCGCGATTCTTTTTCCTTCAATGAAGACAATGAATTAATAGGCAGATGAAATCGCCTGACATGTTCTGAATATCAATAACAATATTTAGCGAATTGAATATTTAAAATATTGCAAATTAACTAACAGACTTTTCCCTTTAAAAATCCGTTTCATATCAATAAAAACACAATTGGGTGGTTGTTTTTTTTTTTTTTAAGTTTTATTTATGTAGTTTTTTTATTTTAATCATTGTTTAAATCTACAAATACATTTACAGCGGAGGGCGAAAGAACAAAAAATTAAAAATGTTTACTCATTGTTTTGTTGTTACATGCAAATTTTTACTTCTGCGTGTTGTTTCGACAAATTGGTTGTTGTTTTTGTTTCAAGTTCTTGCTTTTACCATCAAACGTTTATATATTTTCTGCATTTGTTTATAAATATTTGTAGTCCGTATTATGCATTAGTTATCATTTTTTGTTTTGTTTTTTGTCCTCGTTTGGTTTCTGGTTTGCTTCGATCTCGTTCTCGTTCTCGTATTAGTTTAGTTTTGTTTCATATTCATCTCCGTCACATCAGCGTCCATCGATCAATATTATTAATTACTCAATATAATTTGTTAACAACTAATAATAATAATTTTGTTTAGTTTTTTTTTTCATTTTCTTTCATAACTAACATGCCATAATTATCGTTATCTTCAATGCTAATGATCATCTTCACTAAGTTAGAAAACAAGACAGTTGGAAAACAAAAACAGCAGCGAATTCTAGAACTCTAGAACCGAGCTCGTGGCATGTCGGGGCGTATCTCTATGCGTGGGTGTGACCCCCGTCGGGCCGGACTTATCGGGGGTCCGAATATCGCCGCCTCCCGATAAGTTTTCACAGTTTTCAATTAACCAGCGGGCGCATTGTCAGACCCACGCATTCGATAGCGACAATGCCGAGCTTTTCAATTTCAATTTCGTGGCCAACAATTTGACCGCTCAACCGTTCGTTACTGTCTCTGCGCGAGCGAGTGTGCTGTGTTGTGTGTGAGTGTGTGTGTGTGTGTGTGTTGTTGGGGGTGTGGGGGCGGGGAAAGCGATAAAAACAATCAAAAGAAAAAGTAAACACAATACTGCCTTGGGCTTGCCCCATTTTGGGGCGCTGTGCCGTGTAAAACTTACAAACATTTATTTTGTGGGCGTTTTGCTTTTGTTTTTATTCATTCTGGGCTTAGGTATCGGTAACAGTATCGATATCGATAACGGGGGGACATAGCCCCGCCGCATCGCTGCATCTGTCTTGGGCTTAAATGCACACAAAGCATAATATTGCATGTCAATTGGTTTAAAGGGTTTAGTTATATAAACATTTAGTTGGTTTCTTTAGATTTTAACAAATTCTTTTGCAGATACTTTGCCAGTTTGCCGAACGCGGGCCTCTGAATATCGATCAGAGCCTTACTTCCGCTCCATTCCCGCTTCCGTTTCCGGCTGTTGGCCAAGACAGGCTCAACGGATCGCAGATCGATTTCGTTATGGTTTCAATTTTGGTTTTCTTTTTTTTGGTGTATTGTATAGCTCCATTTATGTAATCAAATTTTTTTTCCATATAATATATGTGTGTATATATATATAAACAATTATATTCCTTGTTTCTTGTGGTTTTTCTGTTTATATATACTTCGTTTTGCTCTCATCATCCCTCTTCTTCCGTTAAGCTGCGGTTTACACACACAAGTTTTGCAAATTAATTTATGCTTATTTGTTGTGGTTTGTTTTTTGTGGTTTTTATTATGGGCTTTACTCTTCACGGCTTATTTGGTAACTACGCTAGGGGTTTTCATTGTTTTCTTTTCCGTATTTCCATCTTTATTTACTTCGTTTTATAATTTCTCTAAACTTCTTACATACTTTGTCTCGTCATGCGTTGTGTATCGGTGTGTGGTGTGTGTGTTTGTGAGTGTGTCTGTGCGAGTGTGAGTGTGAGTGTGAGTGGGTGTATTGTGGTTTATTGTTTCAATAAGCTTCTGCTTAAATATTCTGTTTAGCCAGTTCTCGTTACGTTAATAATTTTACTAAAAACATTGTGTTGTTACTTAGTTACTGGTTGTTCTTGTTCTTGTTCTTGTTCTGGTTGTGATTGGTGTTGTTGCTTCGAAATTGTTTGCTCGCTTTTGTTTTGTTTTCATTTTATACTTTATTTAAATCTTATTTGTAGCTTTAATTTATAATTTAAATTTACTTAAACGTTTAAAATAATTATCGCTTGCATTTTGTTTCTCCTCGTTTACTTTAAATAATTAATTAAATTAAAAAAATAAAATATATTGTAATATGTTCTTGCTGTAGCTATCGGTAGCTGTAGCTGTTCTTATTGCCGTTGCTGCTGCTGCTGCTGCTGCGGCTGCTGCTGCTACTGTGGTTGTTGTGTGGAGTTTGTGGTTCATAAACATTACTATTTGTTGCTCTTCATGGTTGTTGTTTTTCTTTTCATTAGGTGTTTGTGTGTGTGTCTGTGTGGGCATGTGTGTGTGTGTGTGTATGTGTGTGGGGGAGTGTAGCAGTGTGGGTGTTTAATAGTATGTCTCCTGCTCCAACCAGCCACCGGGGTTGCGGCGCAAGTAGAAACGACGGGTCTCGTCATAGATGAAGATGGCCAGCGCAAATGGAATAGCCGGGAACCACCAGACGAGTCTGTTGAGAAGGAGGAAAAGCACAGGGATTAGATCGCCAATTGAGAAAGGACCTTCCGGCACACTCACTTCAGGGGGTACATGCGCAGACCCTTCTCCATGCCCGGGCAGTACGAGAGGAACGCGGCCAGCACGGTTTCGAAAATGAGGCCAAAGTTCAAAGCCCAGTTGCGCATGCCCTGCTGGAAGATGGAGTTGCGGCGCGTCTTGCAGATAATCAGATCAGCCCACTGCACAACCACAATCGAGATGAAGAAGGCCGTGTGGCAGGTGTACTCCAGGGTCTTGCGGTCGCGGTAGGTCTAGTAAGAAACACATGAAACGGGATTAATATAATGACTGGAATGCTGAAATACATCCGACCTGGGATCTAGGACCCAGTGATACTAGCAGCAGAGAAACTTGGTCGAAAACTTACCCATTCCTGTCCATAGGAGTCAGTTAGATCGTTGACAGCCTTCGAGTCCCACATCTTACGAATGCCAAACAGTTTCTTGGGCAAGAAGCCGTTCTCAGCCATGATGACAAAGTACACAAAGAAGCCGGCGGCAGCTTGGATCATACCGATCTGTCCGTAGGCCATCGAAATCAACCTAGATTAGTCAGGGGCAAGGTGGCAGGTCAAGGTGGAGGTGGGGAGAAATAGATAAAGCTCGTTAGATAACTCTCAAGGGTATGCTAAGGCATTTTCTTTTTTTTTTTTTAGTTGTGTGGGGTTTCGTTTGTTTTCGGGACGCAAGACACTTCTCGTTACGGTTTGGCTAGCGGTAAAGTTTTCGGGCATCGGACTGGGGGCATGCGCGGCGGCTTGGCCAAGGTTTTTGTTTTTCATCGAACAGCAAAGGTGGAAATTTCGGGAGTTTTCAACAACGAATGCTTGAAATTACGCGGTAGAACTTTTCACACACAGAGAAAATAGAAGGGAGGAGTATAACTTAAACACAAAACATTTAGGGAGCTACAAAAACCTTGCCCAAGGACCGCTGTCATCGTGTCCAGTCCTCGAACCGAGTACTAATCCGTACTCGGGGTTAGTCTGTTAGATTGCAGTTAGTGCCACTTTACCTTGAAGCTCTTTTATGGATTGTTTAAGCAATGAATGTTTATCGTTTAGATTTAATGGTGTTAGACTTTACTTTATACAGCGTGGATTGTGTCTGATCGAATCTCATTTGAATCTGAGTTTCTTTTGGTTTTTTCATTTGCATTAAGAGCGCGCAAAAGCAAATCGTACTATTTATACTGCTCAAGAAGCGTGAGGGCGCAGAATAGTTTGCACTTTGAACTGTTTGGCTTTCTTATATAGTTTCTTCTTTGCATTGGATGTGGATGTGGGAAGCAAAGTTATTGTTAATGCTAATTAAACATGCGACTAACTACGGGACATACATGTACATACATTATACAAGACATTGAAGCGTGCCATTTACAACTACTGCAGCTAGGATAGGCGAATGCAGCTCTACAACCTTTTCGTTTACTTACGTTTAACGAGGTTTCGATTAAACTCAACATAAAACATAAACTCAACTAAATTAAACTTACACTTAAACACAAACTTAAGATATGATACACACGTAAGAGCATTGCACACATAAAAATCATAACCAAACTCCGCGTTGCCATTGTGGATACGTCGTTGACCTATGCATGGACTTTCAGGACAGAACCATCTCCCCCTTGAATTCCGACTTACCGCGACTTGGCACTGGGAACCAGATACTGGTCAGAGTCTGTATATATAGATAGGGCTATATAACGATCATGTGGTGTATCTAGAACACAACTGAAGCGATTTTCGTTTTGTCGTTGGCTCGAACAAACTCATCTACAAGTAACGCACTAACTGGTCTAAGAGTAACGGCAGAAGCTTCGATTTTGTGTTTTTGATTCAGTCTTTTGCTTGTCTCTGTTTGTTTGTTGTGTGAATGGTGTGTGTTTCTCTGAGTGTACTTTGTATTTTTGTATTTTATGCAGGCGAGCGTTGGAGCGAGCGTTTTTCTTTGAACTAACTTTGCCAAGTTCTCTAGAAGCAGCTGTTTTTCATTTGTATTTTTGGAGGCACTACTACTGTTTGCACAACAGACAATTTTTAAGTGGAATCTTGTTCCCGAATAAATGTATCAGACACACACACGATAAATCTGTGTACGGATCAAAGATCGTTGTGCGAGTAACACAACACAAATTTTGGTAACACTTAAAGTTAGGGATTCAAGTGGGGGGATACAAAACGAGGGGGTTATCCATCTCAAAATCAAATGTTAATTAAAGTATTTGGGTTTCGGAAAGTATATAAATATAACAATAGAGGTGGTGGTGTCAATAGGTAAATTTCTTTAGGTTTTTTTTTGTTTTCGAAATAGCTATGGTAAAGATAATTTCATTCCACATTGAGAGTTTCAGAACGGAAACGGAAATCATAAGGAAGGAAAGACAGGTCACATAGAAACAGGAGCGAAAGGAAACTATGTGAAACACAAAACAGTAGAGAAAATAGTTGGTTTTTTTTTTTTTGTTCATATTTTTAAGTGTGGGAAATTGGTTTTAAAACAAAGAAAAACGCAGAAACGCATCAGCAAACGAACAAACAGTCGCAAAAGTTTCTGGATGAAATTTGGAATTTAGCATTCGATTGATTGGTTGATAGACTGATTGGGAATCGATTGATCTATTGCCAGATTGTTGGCCAAATTACGATGCAAGAAACGCGCGACCACAACACATCAAACAAAGTTCAAAATTTGACAAAAGTAAAAGATGGTTGCATGTTTGTTCATTTTCTAGTTCTCAACTAATCAACTAAAAGATGGTTAACACTTGGATATTGGATTTTTGTTTTGTTTTTTTGTTTTTGTTTTTGTTTTTTTTTTTTTATATAAAACCTTAGCGTTAAGTTTGTCCTGACCTGCGGTTCACCAAGTTGTCGCGATAGGGATCTCTCGGCTGACGCTTCATAATATCGCTCTCGGCTTGCTCGTAAGCGAGTGAAATGGCCGGAATCTTGCGTTTTATGGCAATTATAATGATTATATTGATAGTTCAGTTATCGGTATTTGTGCAAGTTGCAAGTTTGTTAGTTGGTTTGTTTGATAATCAAAAGAAAGACATAACAAGAGTTGAAAGAATGTAGGGAAATACAAAAGGAAAATCTGATTAAAGTTTACAAATATATATGTAATATAATTTGTATAAAAGAGTTTTATAAATATGCTTGCGGGCGAATAATAAATACTTGTTCTTTATACTCTAATTAATAATCACTAATAGATCGTAATAGATAGACAGAGTAGTTTCGGGTGGGGTTTCGGGTGGGGACCAGTGTCCCCTCATGTGGCATGTTGAATGTTGCATCTTAGCTCCCGCGTACTTACGAAGCTAAGACTAGTTAAGGCTAGGGCAGAAGAGAATAGAGCATGGAGCACCCAGTAACAGTAGAGTCGCTATATATATATAGTAAACAGTAGGTGGGTAGTTGGATGGGCAGTTGTAGTAGTTGTGGGTTTTATGCGAATGTTCCAGAGCTTAATTTGCGCTTAGTCGATTTAAAATTATCGTTATTAATACTAGGGGACACTTAATGTGTGGTTTTGATTGGTTTCGAGGGGGTTGGTGTGGCTACAACTCAAAAGGAGACCGTTCAATGAATGACTGAGTGGGGCAAACTCTGGGCTGACTGACTGGTCGATTGGTTGATTGAGAGAATGTGCTGAATGAGTCGATATAAGTCTAAATTGGAAGCAAGAGGGTCGTGAATGAAGTGATGCCGAAATCGAAAGTTTTCTACCGATAATAATAGTTAGCATAAGTAGAAACGTACATGTTCGATACAATTTACAGACTCACTAAGTTAACAATAGGCCTGCTTGCTCTAGCATAGAGTTAAGTACTAATGTGGAAGAGATTCGAGTCGGATCTATCTATGATCTTCTATGGTTTATCCCAGGAAAAGAGCTCAGAGATGTTCAGGAATTCCCCTCAGCTTTCGGGGAATCACCAAGATGGTCGTCACTTACCTTCGCACCGCAAAAAACAAAGATCTTCGAAAGTAAACAAAGAACATAGATCTGTAGAAGCTCTACAGTAGAACTTAAGTTCAAATAAATCAGGTTACATCGAGGGATACAAATTAAGAATGTAAGATTATCAAAAACCATAAGTTCAGAGTTCACACAAAAGAGATTTTAAGGCGCTAAATGCGACTTTATTGTAGAAGAGGAGAAAATGTGGAAAATAGAGCGAAAGTTATCAAAATATAAGCAGAGAAATAGAGGAAAAAATAACTGATTTGATGACCAACGAGGATAGATTCAAATGTACTCCTAATCGAGTGTAAACTTTCTATTTAATCAAGTGCAAAATTTGTATGTCTGATACGTTGGCCGAGGGGCATCTATCTCCATCATCAAGTAAGTACTTAGAAAGAGTTTGCAAAAAACCTATAGAGAGTATATATAAGAATATGTAGCTATGGATATGTAGTTGTTAATACGAATACATTTATCAGCGTAAAAAACTCGATATATATTGCATTATTGCAAAAACAAAACGGAAATCAATCAAATGGCATACATATTTGACTCAAAAATACTAAAATCAATAGACATAAAACAATAATAACTTGTAATCGGGTTTCTTTGTAGAGAATACATTGTATTTGACAGTCGCCGGACCCTCTTCCAGCCCAGTGAGTGTGCTTAGGGAATAGCTTACAAAAAATCCTCTAAGAAAACGCCTCGGATCGAGCACAACGTTATATGGATGGAAAACTAAATGGTTCTTCGTACTATCTGAGTGTAGTTATCAGAGAAGAGTCACTAGGAGAATCTGAAGAAGAATATTGAGGTAAAATGAGGAAACACTTAACAGAAGTTGAACGGAAAGCTACCAAATCATACATGGAACATAAAACATGAATAATAACACTGCTGGAGTTATATCCAAATAATCAACATTCAACCAAGGAATACTTAAGCTAGTTTAGTTAGTATATCGAAAGACAGAGATATAGCGGATAATATAGAGAGAAATAGGAGTAAAATGATTTCAATTTCTTCGACTTGTAGGTAGAAAGAAAGCGTTCTTTTTGATTTTAGCTTGCTTTAAAATCTTTGGCCGCCCAAAGTTCGAATTCGAAAGTTAATGGTACTCAATTTGCTTTAGTTGCGTGACAAAAAAGAGAGACTTATTTGGTGGTTCATAGAGTTGCAGAAGAGGCGTTCGGATATGTGTCTTTATACTTTTTGATATTAGATTTAAATCGGTTCTTGCTGTTGTTGTTTGATTGATTGGTTGGTTGTTCTGGTAATTGTTGTTGTAATTGATTGTAGACCATCAGAGAGAGAGATTTACCTTTCGTTGACCAGTTTATCTTGGAATGGGTTCCTCGGCTGGCGTTTCATAATATCGGATTCAGCCGTCTCATAAGCTAAGGAAATGGCTGGCACCTAAGCCCATACAAACGAACGTTTGTTGGTTGGTTTTGTTCGGTTGTTGTTGGTAGTTGGTTGAGTGGAAAAAATAAATGAAATTAAATACGATAAATTATGGAAACATAAACTCGTTCGTCCGCTTCTGCTTATGCTTCTGCTTTGCTTCAACATCTCACAAAAAATCGGAAATCGGAAAATCCTTTGCTGAGCTGAGGGAACGACCGTTGCTTGGCAAGGACCAGGGTTTGGGGTTCGGTTTCGTATATCTTATATGATAAATTCTATATAGTCTATATATAGGGAGTCCCGCCCCTTACGTCTACCTTAGGCTGCTGCTGCAGAGACTTAAAGGACAATAATCAATGCTCGAGGGTTGTGGAGTGACGAACAGAGTTAAACATAAGGCAATGATAAGTCTCGAGTTAAATCATGAAATCACGAAAAATCAAATACTTTTGGTTGGGTTGGTTAGTTGCTACGAATCGTGTGCAATTGGTAATTTTGATATTAAAATTTTGCCAAATCTTACGAACTTAAAATCCATTGCAAATGCCAATCAATTGTCTAATTCAAATAACGTCGAGTGGTGAATCTTACGGTTAACTCGGTGTTAGTTACACCACAAAACAAAAATGGTGATCGAATATTGTATGTTTTCTGACTTCTTAAATATTTTTTGTTTTTCGTTTTGTTTTTCAACTTGTTTTGTATTTTGTGAGATAATAACGAAATACGACGCACACCAATTAACATTTAGAGCGTTCAGAAGATGGCAAATGAATTCGGCGGTATTCGTTTGGAATATTGATTGAATTGTACATGGAGTAAGTAGGAGCAGTTGGTTATGAGTGTGGTGTATACATGGGGCTTTAAGATCGACGGGATATGGGGGGGAAGTAATCGAAATGTACAGATGAATGCATGATCGATATCTGCCACCGATAATAATGGGAACATATGCTACAGAGAGATGGGAGATCTGAGAGGAAAGCTGGTGGGTGGTGATGACATTCTTAAGAGTTAGTTAGTTGGGTTGTTTAGTAAACCATAAACGTGTCAACGGCTTTGTTAGTTGTTCGCACGCTTCTCGTTTAGGCCAAACTTATGCTAATTACAATCCAGCCACATACACATAAGACATATGCTATATTTATATGGTTTTTTCTTGCTTTGCGCTTTTCTTTAGTTCAGACTTTTGTCGCTTTTAGTGGTTGAGATTAGGTTGGTGGTGGGTGAGTGGTGAGTGTGTGTGGTGTGTGTATTAGTGTGGGGTAGAAATTGACTTGATTGGCACCTTGAGTTCACTAATTTATCGTTGAAGGGGTCACGTGGCGGACGCTTCATAATATCGGCTTCGGCATGTTCGTAGGCCAATGAAATGGCTGGCACCTAAGTATTGGATTATGGCAGGTAGTTACATTAGCAACGGTTTACATCATTTTGAAATATAGCTCGCGGCTTGGCCTAGAGCTGAGGGACAAGGGACAGAGCACTTAAACTACTCGGAATGCCTAGCACTGGCGCTGGCGCTGCCACTGGCAATGGCACTGGCACTGGCGATGATCGGTCACGAGTTGCTGCAACTGCAACGGGGTTACCTCTCGTTGACCAGGTTATCGATCTCCGGATTGCGAGGCCGGCGCTTCATGATGTCCGCCTCGGGTCCCTCGTAGGCCAGCGAAATGGCGGGTATCTGCCCGTCAGTGTGCATCGATGCGCGGTTCAGAGTGTGCGTTAGAGACTAGTTCTTAACAGTAATTGGGTTGGGCTACAACTTTACATTTAACTTGCTCGAGAGATCGAGTCCGACTTAATGGCAACATTAACATAATGGTCTTCAACTTGGATTGGGTTCGGGGCGGCGGACGAAACTTACCATGTCAGTTCCCAGATCGATGCACAGAATCGTCACGGTTCCCAGTGGCAGTGGTATGTCGCAGAGGATGAAGGCCAGGAAGGGCGAGATTTCGGGAATGTTGGAGGTCAGGGTGTAAGCAATGGACTTCTTCAGGTTATCGAAGATCAGGCGACCCTCCTCCACACCAGTCACAATGGAGGCGAAGTTGTCGTCCAGCAGAATCATGTCAGCAGCCTGCACAGGAGCACAAGGTTAGATTACTTACTCACAGGAGATTTACAACAATATCAACTCCATATTGCGCCATCCTTATTATAAGTGTCACTCGACCCACTTACTTAGAGACTGTCACAGAAACCAAAAATACATGAGGTCAGATGATACACAAAGAAAAATTCCACACTTTTAAACTCTTATATCCTTTCTAAGGTACTCTCTTCGATTAAAGGGGCGTAAAAATATTAAAATAATATCTTGGATTATTAATACATAAACATATCAATTGAACGAATGCAAAAGTTGAAGTGAAAGTGAAAATAATGTTCCTAATTGATGACCAATCTTTGTGATATTTGTACGGGATCTGGAGTATCAAAACTATCAGATGTCTTACCTGTTTGGACACATCGGAGCCGGCGATACCCATGGCAACACCAATATCAGCCTTCTTCAGAGCCGGAGAATCGTTGACACCATCACCAGTTACGGCCACAATGGCTCCCATGCGCTGGCAACCCTCGACAATGATCAGCTTTTGCTGGGGCGAGGTACGGGCAAAGACGATTTCGGTGTGGTAGCGCAGGATCTCATCCAGCTGATCGCTGGACACATCACGCAGCTCGGCGCCGTGGACGACGGCGGCCTTGGCCTCGCGGGGATTCACCTCGGAGATGGGGATGTTCAGGCGCTGGGCAATGTCCTCGACGGTCTCGTTGCCCTCGGAGATGATGCCGACGGACTTGGCAATGGCCTTGGCAGTGATCGGGTGATCGCCGGTAACCATGATGACCTTGATACCGGCCGAGCGGCACTTGGCCACAGCATCGGGCACGGCGGCACGGGGAGGATCAATCATGGACATGAGGCCGACGAAGCGCAGGTTATCGATGGGGAAGTTGATGTCGTCGGTGTTGAACTTGAAACCGGAGGGATACTTGTCGGAGGGCAGCATAAAGTCGCAGAAGCCGAGCACACGCTCACCCAGACCTCCGAGTTCCATGTAGGCATTGTTGAACGCCTCCTTCATCTCCTCGTCCAGGACCTTCTCCTTGCCGTTGATGAAGATGGTGGAGCAGCGCTCCAGGATGCGCTCGGGGGCTCCCTTCATGACGAGTAGGAAGCGGGGATCGTTGGAGTCATCGGTCTCGTGGATGGACACTTGGTATTTGTTGGTGGAGTTGAATGGCACCTCAGCGATCTTGCGGTTGCGCTTGCGAATATTCATAACGTCGCCCAGGGCCAGTTCCATGCACTTGAGCAGAGCCGCCTCGGAGGCATCTCCGCTAACCTCCTTCTTGAGAATGGGCACACCGTCCTGGCCGCCCTTGAACTCGGCACGGTTACAGAGAGTGGCAATGCGAGAGAGCGCCTTGAATCCAGGGCTGGTTCTATCGTATTGAACACCCGACTGATCCTCGGTGGTGTCGGCTTCGATGATTTGGTTATCGAACCACATGTGAGCAACCGTCATTCGGTTCTGGGTGAGGGTGCCGGTCTTATCGGAGCAGATGGTCGAGGTGGAGCCAAGGGTTTCCACGGCCTCCAGATTCTTCACCAGGCAGTTCTTGGATGCCATACGCTTGGCGGTAAGGGTCAGGCACACGGTGACAGTGGCCAGCAGACCCTCGGGCACGTTGGCGACGATGATGCCGATCAGGAAGATGACGGCGTCCAGCCAGTGGTAGCCCAAAATGAAGGCGATCACGAAGAAGGTGACGCCCAGGAACACGGCCACGCCGGTAATCAGATGGATGAAATGGTGAATCTCCTTGGCAATGGGCGTCTCGCCGGTGTCCAGACCGGAGGCGAGGCCAGCAATGCGACCCATGACAGTGTGGTCGCCACAGCTAATGACCACACCCTTGGCAGTGCCCTCGACGGCGTTGGTGGAGAAGAAGGCCAAATTCTTGGTCTCCAGAGGATTCTCATGGGTGAACTCGGCGCCACGGGACTGCGGCTCCGACTCGCCGGTCAGCGACGAGTTGTCCACCTTGAAGGTGCGCGCCTCGATAATGCGGATATCAGCGGGGATACGGTCGCCGAACTTCACCTCAACGACATCGCCCAGAACGAGATCCTCAGCGCGCAGCGTGAGTTTCTCGCCCTCGCGGATGACGGTGGCGAACTGGGGTACCATGTTCTTGAACGATTCCATGATCTTTGAACTTTTCGATTCCTGCAGGACACAAAAGCACACCGTGGTTAGTTAGCAGCCACATTAAGGGAGTATCTTCAAGGGAAACCCACCTGATAGTATGAGAAAATGCCCGTCACAATGACGACAGCGGAAAGTACAATACCCAGATACAAATTATCGTCGGCCGGCTCCTCGCTGGTGCTGGCCTGGATCGAATAGGCCACGAAGCAGAGAATAGCACCGATCCACAGCAACATGGCGAAGCCACCGAACAGATTCTTACAGAACTTCACCCACTCGGGCGTCTGCTTTGGTGGCGTCAGCGCATTGGGACCATCGCGCTCCAAGTTCTCCTTGGCCTTGGCGTGACTTAGACCCTGTGTAGGTGACATTAACCATAGGTCATACATAGTTGAAGTTATTAAAAGCTAAGTGTTTACTCACATTCTCGGGATGTGTCTGAAAGCGCTGATACAATTCCTCAGGAGAGATTTTATGATGGTCGATATCCAACTCCTGTTTGAGATCATCCAAATTCTCTTTCTTAGCTGCTTTGGCCGGCATCTTGCGTCTTGACTGTTTCAATTCAAAAATGGGAAATACATTAGATGGGGAAGTCTTTGGGTGCACAACAGCAGCAGCAGACCCATAACCCGACACGAGTTTCAATTTACTTCATGCCATTGGTAAGAGACCCGGATTAGACGCAGAAGAGTGTTCACCGAGTGTTGGAGTTTGTTAGGGGGTTAAGAGATACAGCGTGAGAGTTCGAGACCCAATACACCAGTTAGGGATAGATTAGAGGAGACATTACCTGAGCCCGGGAAGGCACTTACCCAGTTCTAATTAATACCTGGTGCTACTCGGGGTCGAGCCCATTCCGAAATGAGCTCGAGCGTGAGAATATTCGAAACAACAAATCGCTCTATAGGTTCGGTAATCTAAGGCATGCAAAATGCGCGCTAAATTACGCTCTCCGATCGCAGCGAGAAGAGCACGTAAATGAATTGAGGTGCACAAAACACAAAGCGACAGGCAATTATACAAACCTATGTGTATATATTACGTGGGCATAGAAAACAAAAAGAAATTCAAAGGAAAAACTAGCGGAAAAAAGAGTGAATGAAAATTAACTTATCCTACATGGCGGCCACTAAGATGTATGTATATCGTGTACATATTTACTATGCACTGGCTGACCTCGGAAGCCTTCGAATTGGCCAAAAAGCCGAAATAAAATAATATGGATTTAGATATATTATATTATATATAGACTGAGCAGCTGTCTAGTGTCTGGCATTCTATCTTTAACAGTGTCTATAAGTGTATTTCTCTTTATTTTTTATTTTTTAAAGAAGCACGCGCAATGCCTTTCGGCTCTCTGACGTCACTGTTGGGGTTGCCATGCAATCAAGGCGAAATAAAAAACAAACAACTTGAAGTACTTTTTTTACTGGCCATTTTGGAAACTTTTGGAAAGCCGGCCCAAAGAACTGTTTGTATAAATTAAAAATATATAGATAGATATAGATTTCATATAGAAATAAAGTATACTGACGTGATTTTAGAGGATGGAATATATATGTTTCGGAAAAATCGAAAATTGCCATATTTATGGCAATATTATTGGCCACGGTTATGTGTACATATCGAAATGATATTTATAGCTCTTGTAAACATTTTGGTGACTCTCTCTAAATGTCAACCGCACTCGGCAAATGCCATTTTGGATGCATGCCCAAATAACACACTCGAAATATAATAAATAATAAGTGCAATTAGAGATGGGGAAAGTGGGGAAATGGTTGGGGATGGTAATGGGTTAGTAAGGCGCATAAAATCGAAAGGAAGGCAGACTGTGAAAATAGGGCGAACGGGGAAAACAGATACGTACATAACTAGTGTGTGAGTGTGAGTGAGAGTGAGGAAAATTCGATTTACCTTGTAGTGACCATCGGCTGTGCGATTGTCGTCATCGGTGGCTATAACCGTGGCGACTCGATAGGAGTCCGCTCTCCCGTGCTACGCGCACAGAGGATTTCGGTATCGGGTGGATTGGAGGGTGGTGTTTGATTGATGGTATCGATGATGGGCGAACAAACGAACAAACACGGATATAAACGGGAAGAAATCAAAATCAAAAATCGAAAATCGAAACAAAACGAATGGCGAGCATACGAAAAATAAATGCAAAGACGTACACTATATACTATGTAGCATATGACTAAGTAGCTCCGATAAAGTGATAATGATGGTATAATAATAATTAAATTATTTAGAAATGCTAAATATTATATTGAACATGCTAATCACCTTCGTTAACACTTTATCGTAAATACAAAAAATATACGTATGATAAATATCAAAAAAATATAATATCTTTGGATGCGTAAATAATTATAAATTATGTAGGTTTATGAGAGACATAACTATGCATGTAATGTAACAATAAAACTACTGGATTTGCGGTTTATCCATTGCCTAGCAACCCTTAATTGTTTTGATGATTCAGCACAAATGGGGGGATATGGGGAAAAGCTTTCAAGGCTGGCCAAGGACAATGAATCACATGTTATACATAGAATTCCAATAGGAGGTAGCCGAGATTCGACCCTGCGGCAGATCGGGGAGCGTTATCTGCAGTGCGTTCTGACTCATTAATGGGGCGCTTCATTATTATTTTAAAAACAAACAAAAACATGCGAGTGCGGAGCGCGGAGCGCGCACCCATCAGCGTCAGCGTCAGCGAAAAGGCAACTCAAAAGATATGCAATATAAACACAAGACTTCGCTCTGTTTGGCCGTGCAAAACCGGGGAGCCGAAAGAAATCAAATCAAATCAAATTAATTAAAAATACACAAGACTCGAGGAGAGAAATGCTATATGCATATGGTTGGTTGTGCGCTAATCAACTTGTGGGGGCGAGGGGAAAACCTGTCGCACTCACATGGCAGCCAACTTACGGCTATATTCGATTTTATTCGAGAATCTTACGCTTTGTTTGGCTTTGCGTTTCGCGGCCTGGCGTTTTCAAGATTTATTTATTTTCATTATACTATATTATGTGTATATATATACGTGCTTTTGCTTTTCGGACTTTTGGTTCAATTGGGGACGCGACGCGCCAGCATGAAATAGATTGAGAATCGTGCCCGAGGGGCTAATGGGTACCGACGATGGGTTCTCTACTTTTTGGCTTACGCACTGTGGCTAGTATTCAAACGTGTTCGTATCTCTTAGCTCTGCGTCCCTGTAGTCGCTCACGCTCTCTTTAAGATTCTCCCTCAAGTGCTAGACAATCTGGAGGCGTTCGATGAGTTTAAAATAGAGTTAAGATATTACAATTAGTTCGAGTTGGGGGCTTAGAGTAACTTAAGCTTAATTGCTAGCCCTGCCTGATAGTGCAAACAATTGGCAACCGTGACTTTGTCGGGTGGAAGCGGAAAAGCTGGTGGCTTTCCCACAATGGCGCTAATTTTGATTTTCCTATACAAATTAATTCAACTTAATCGCGCTTTTCATGCTTCAATTGATACGAAACAATGCCAAGTGGCACACAGCATGTGGAAACAAGGGTACGGGTCTGGGTCTGGGGTCCAGGATGGAGATCGAGGCGATATATATAAATCAAAATGCGACAATGGCTCGCTGGCCGGCCGCGGCACAGAAAAGCTTACATAAGTCCGCGAATGGAAATGGAAAATGGCAAGCGGCAAGCAGCGAACTGCGAACCGCCAGATACTAGCCTCTGACGAGCCAATTAGGCAAACAGATACAAATGTATCTGTGGCTGCGCTCCAGCTGCTTTTCCCCACCGCTAAAACGGTTCGCGCACATTTCGCTGCAAACCATTTGGCATTTGAACTTGAATATCAATTTACAACAACCCGACAACGCCGAGGAGGAAGAGCGGCGCACCGAATTGACGCGCTAATTGTTCAATCAATGCAAAAGTATCTGGGAAACGTGTAAAGCGGCGGGCGTAGCCGAAAACGAGCGTTTGTCACCGCCAAGCCACATCGCTTTCGCCTGAAGGTGCATATGCCGGCAGGTGAGTGCAAGCTCGGTTTGAACCAGTTTCAAACCAGATTTGTGCGGCTCACGCTTACAGGTGTACAAGGGAAAATTTTCAGAATTCAATTTTACATCGCCAACAAATATTATATCTAATCAGATACAAGTATCTTGAGCTTGAAAAGATTAATAGAGTTCAGTTTCAAAAAGATAGCTATGTTTGGCCACGGGCTACACATTTGTAAAGAAGTTATCTTAGGTAAGCAATGCTTGTTTTTGCTTTCTTAAGATATAGTTAAAATTTGGAAATTTCGGAACTAAAATGCATTTTTTCCCAGTGTTCTAACTGGGCAGGGGGTAGGTGTCAGACTTGAATACCAATCAAAAGTTGATTCGGAAATCGAAACTGTTTGCCTAGGCTCGTTTTCCCCGAGCAACCGAAAAAAGCTAAATCAGAAAACTTCAATGAAAAACCAGTTTTAGTGCATGATAACAGATCGTGCCCTGGTATTGAGATGCATTTTCACCCGGGCCGTATCTATCTATCTTCGAACTCGACTTGTTTTTGTGAACCCCAGACATACAGATACCGCTCCTCCTCCAGAATCCGAGCTTGAGCTTGACTCGCTAATGATCTCAGTTCCCGGAGCGTTCAATTTAAACATTATTAACAATTCCCCGCTAATTATTTGCTTAATTTTCGCACGTTTTGCCAGCTCTGTTTGAAGAGACCCAGCCTCCCCAGAGGTCGGTCGGTCGGTTCTTCTGTACCGATATTTATGGCACACTTTGCTATCGGAGTCCCCTCCGCCAAAGGGCGGTCGTAATTACAGCTGGTTACGCAACCCAGAGACCTGGGATTAGATGAACTTCAAATGATAGTGCGGCTTATATTAATCATGCCCAATGCCAGTCAGTGTAAGTTATGAATGATTGAGGTAAATACGTAAATAAGATGAGGTGTTCCTCAGCTGGTCAGCTTTGATTACCCACCTGAGCACTCATAATGTCTGTGGACTCTTGTTTAAACTAATTAGAGGCGAGACAGTGAGACGATGAATAAACGAAAATGCAAACGGCGACGATGAACAAGTAACAACAGAATAAAATAAGATAAAACAAATCAACTGAAAAAAATAGATGCAAAAGGTAGGGGAAAAGAAAAAGAAGTCGGTTAATACGGTTCGGGCTTATGCAACAATCCGCAAGATACGCGGGCGCTGGAAGGACGAGGCGGTTGGAGCAGCAAGTGGACCGCTGGAAGGGCACGGAGTCACGGGAAAGTGGAAGTCCACATGGAAGTATGGAAATGCAGGCTGGCTGCAGTTTCCAGGATGTCGAGTAACAACGGCACATGGCAAACCAAGAGAGAGAGCCGGAGAGAGCTCCACAGAGAGAGAGAGAGAGAGAGAGTGGGAGAGGACGGGCGCCAAAGAGAAAGCGCGAGCTCGACGGTAAACAGCGCAGTGGGAGAGAATACCGTTAGAGGCGCAAGTTCGAAGAGTGGCCAGGAAAAGTGCTCGAACTTTTCCAAGACTTTTTCCCGCTCCTGCTCTCCGTCCCTCCGTCTCCTTTCCCTTCCACTCTGCCACTCTGGCGGCACTATATGTGCCGTGGAATTATGAAATCGCCAAGCGGGGGGGCCAAATCCATACCCACTCGTTCGTTCGTGGGGTGGCCAGGAAATTACTGCCATTCCAAAATGTAAATCGCGTCAATTGAATCTAAACGATTTCATTGCCACAAAAGTACGTCAGACGGACAGAACGGAAAGGAACGGAGCGGGAGGAAAGAGACGTGGAGGAAGCGGACGGATAAAGAGACGGACATGTGAACGCCAAATTGAATGCCAAATCAAAAGGACGGCAAAATATTTCTGCAGATGAAAATCTCTGCGGCACACACAAACACACAGAAAAGCACTCGCACTCTTACACTGCGGCAAAGAATTGTAAAAATTGCATTATTTTTTTCGCTTTGCCAATTTTTCAATACGAAAAAACGTCCCAAGCACACACACACACACACATACACACACTGTGTTCATTACGTTTCGATCCCCGCTCTCTCTCTTTTAGGCTGGTCACAAATACAAGTGTATATATCCATTACGCCAGGCATGAAGTTTTGGAAAAATCGATTCCGCACAAGGACGTTGCCGTTTTCTCAACGCCCCTGGCTGGTGGGGCGGGCGGTGGGTCGGTGGGCGCTGCAGTTGAGCGGACATGGAAAGTTCTTGGGTCTTTTTTTTTATGTATTTTCTACCTTTTACACGTTCGGGTGCTATTACACAATTTTTGCGCTTGGCGTTGCGAATTCTGTTTTGGGGGCTTTCGCAGAAAACTACCCCGTTAGCAGCAGTATTGAACTTGTTTTCAGCACTAGAACCGAATCGCGTTGGAACGGGACAACGAATACTGATCACACACACGGTCGCTTTGCTACGGCTAGGCTATTATGTGTTCCTTCCTTTCCGTCGAACGAGCGTTCGAGTTAGTCCTGCTGCTTCCTCTTCTCGCTGGACTCAATCGATGCACAGTTATTGTGTAAGCAGAGCAGCGGAGCACACACCAGCGCCGGGGGAGCGGGCGGGCGGGCAGGCGGGGAGCAGAGCTGTACTGTACCACCCGACAAAGAGACGAGAGAGCTGCTGCTACAGTTGGACCTTCCCAGTTCAGATTCACCGTTCGACTGAAACTTTTCGGCGCGCCGCGAGTGGTTAAGCTTTCTCGGATAGAACGTTCTGTCGACGTCGGCGCGCCGCTGCGGCGCTGGGAGAGCTTTCGCCAGCAGATGTTACACCCGCTCACTCTCTGTGTGCGGCCCCCAACTGCCCGCTCCCGGCCCCCCGTTCCGTCCCCACCGCCTCAGAAAAGTGCACGGTTGCCGAGAGCTTTCCAGCCGAAAAATCTATGGCAGTGTGACAAGTGAGGCAGGCAATGGGCGGCAGGAGAGAGGCGAGGCGCCCGGAGCGGGCGGAGAGCTCTTCGAAACTGGAGCACCGCGAGAGGGGGCGGCGGGCGAGAGCCCCGCTCAGGGGTTGGGTGCGCAGCTCAGAGCGGCGGAATGTATGTCAGTTGGAGCGCGGCAGGCGGTGAGGGGGTGGCGGCTCTGGTGGAGCCAGCGAGACAGAGAGAGAGAGAGAGAGAGCGGGAGTGGGAGACAAAGAAAGAGAGCGTGCCAAAGGGGGAGCGAAAAATCTACATAAATTGTATAACGAAAACAAAGCGTTCGAGTTCGAGTTTCGGTTTGATAAAAAGGGCAGGCCAAGACAGCTTTGGCATTTGGGAATGTCGCCTTATCGAGCCCTCGCATGACGTCACTTCGGCCATTCCCAACCCGCAACCCCCCCTCAATTATTCAGCCTCAGATTCAACATCCAGTCGGATGGACAACCCCCCTGAGCCAAGTGGAAAACCTCCCCGCAGTGGCAGTAAATCAATGTGGCTCGTTAACAGCAGCACAGTTCCATATTTAATAATAAGCGAAGCTTCCCCAGAAGTCCAGAATATATCGGAATACACTTTCCCTGCTTACTTAACACATCCTAGAAAGTTGGGCTGGGGGGGAAGGGGTCGGAAATGACACCACTGCCGGCTTAAGGACTCGAGCAATTTTCCATTCGGACCTTGAGTCTATTTTCAGGCTCAAGTAACTCGAGTTTAATTACACGTAATGTCGCCCAACACAGTTACAAAGAAAACTCACATGGATATGCACTTGGCCACCAAGTAATGCACAGGGAAAATATATTGAATTATATAAATGTCCTTTCGTATAAAAAAAAATATGTATCTTATGGCATTTCTTATTTGTCATTTGTCCTTTTTCGGAACTTTTTGTATAATTTTGGTGGATTATAAGACTTTCGATATATAAACAAATGTTATTCGATTAATTATCGATTTTCCATACTAAAATTGCGAAGATTTTGCTTAATTTTATATGGATTTAAGTCAACTGAATTCAATTTAAAATTCAAATGTATCCTAATGGTATTTTAGAAATATTTTTTTCTTGGTTCTGTCTAATCTATCTAGATGATACATTAAAATAAGTATTAAAAATTTCAATATACAATAATTCTTAAAGTCATAAAATTTGTAATATTTATGACAGTAGCCATTCTAAAACAAATCGTCTACATTTTCGCTCTGTGCAGGAAAATACCAACGGAAAATCAATAGAAGACATCGTGCCAGCAAAAAGGCAGCGGAAAAAGTTTCTGTCTATTTGATTCGGAGCCGAGGGTTGTGTCTCCCCTATCGATCCACTTTTCCCATCAGATTTCAGGCCGGAATCGTGCCCGTTTTATCAACTTATCCAATCGCATGTGATATCCGCCAAAGGAGTGTCTCGGCCAGATGAACTCTGACTCAATTTGTGGGTCATCATCATCCACAGGGGGCCAAGGGGGCCTGGTGGGGTGGGGGTGGGGGCCAATATAAATAAACAAAAGCCAAGTTAAGTGACCGTGCTAGCCAGTTGTGGGTCGCCCAGAGTTCTGGCCTAAAACAAAGTTATGTAATGACACGTCAAAAAACACTTGGCAACCGTAATGGCTGAGTTGAGATACATAGATAAAGTTATAGACTTTTGTTCAGATATCGTAGCGGTGACCCATAGATATACACACGAATACATGCATATTTAAATGTATCTGTGTGTGTGTGAATCAACTCGTGCCACTTCCTTAAGGGGTGTAACGTCACAGCTCGACCAATGAGTTCACCTGACAATTGGTCAACTGACGAGGGCTTCCTCGGTGCGTCCTATATATCCAATTGGCTATCATCGATCAGTCGGTCTGAGATATTCGCTGGAACAGCTCAATTTGGTTGTTACACCTTTCATGGCCACGCCCCCGCCACGTGTCGGCTCCCCTCCCCCTTCTTGGCCTGGGAAACACCAAATGCCAGCATGCTGAAAAATCAATATGCAAATTATGGCTGCGGCCTAGAGCGGCGGGTGGCTTGGCCTGGCCAGAACGGAAAGGGTCTGCTCCCCAGGCAGTTATGACTTTTAGGCAAAATCAATAAGCGGAGCGGCGCTGATGACTCTACCAATTTGCATGGTGTCAAAGTCAACAAGCCACTGCCGCAGTTCGAGCCACAATCCAAATCTAGATCGGGCCAGAGTGCTCCAAGTTTTGCCAAATCCACAGAGGAACGTCTTGGAACCGATTTATTATTTCTATTATTCTTCATTAAACAGTCCTTGCAAAGGATAAATGAATGGTTAATATCCAGGCTTAAAATTTCAAATTAATATCCTAGCACCTTCTACTTCTACTTCTTTCTATGATATAATTGTTCCATTATTGTATTTAGTAATTTTTGGAACACTTTTTAAATGTTGTTCCTATAAATATTAAGTATAACAAGAAAGGAAGCAAACTTCGGGAAGCCGAAGCTTGTATAGCCTTACAGGTTGCAAATGGATGAGGGGCCAAAGATAAAAAAGATCACAATTAAGTCAAAAATGCATTAATCCTGATCCTCATTAAGAATATATATGATTTGTAGGGTCAGAAACGACTCCTTCACTGACTAAATACCTTTGCAAGACTATAAAAAACCTTACTCCATAATGTAAAAAGCCCTTCAAAGGATGCAGAATATCCTTTCCCTTATCTGACTTTAGATAGTCTTGGTTTAGGAGGTTTCACTTCAGTTGGTGGGAGTTGCATTCGCACTTTTGCATTTGGAAAAGGGGATGAGCGTGCCAGTTGGTTTGGCAGCCAGAAGCTAAAACTTTGGCCAACCCGCTAATTGCCATTGGCAAGTGCAATCCCCCGAGTGGCAGTGGACCAGACCAGGGAGTGGGCGGCGGACCTCGCTTCGGTTGCATAATGGCGTTCATGACCCGGGCCCTGGGCCGGAGCGGCGACACAAAATCAGAGACGGCGACAGAAAGTCCGAGATCGAGTGCAGCATAATCACTGTCATCACAAGTGCCCCGATGTGCCAGGGAATGAGCCATAAAGCCGACACTGCTCCGTTGTACTTGGGCACTGATTAAAATGTGTGACCCCCGTGTTCCGCCCTGCATTTCCTTTGGCCCGCAGGGGTTCTCTCCTCGCCATGAATGGCCAAGTCTTGACAATGATTGTGCGAGGAGCTCATCGTGAAATAGTCCAAGTATCTGTATATTTCTGAGAAAGTTATATGCCCAAGATGCTGTGCCGTAGCTAGTAAAGGGTTTTTAGCCGTATTATAAGTCACATGGCTTATGGGCAAGGTGCGTAATCCCAACTTAAGGTTTTAAATGGATTTAACAATCAAGTCTTCGAGCTCTAGTCACGATAAGACATCGTGTAAACTCAGAGTCCGTCTCTAGTTAGTCTATGATGCCATTCGAAGCAATTTGTTCGTCGCTCCTCGTAGGCGTTTATGACAATAGATTTACGAGCATATCGTCTAATTTGCGCCATTCGCATTGTAAAGAAGCGGCCGGCCATCCATCTCATACAGTAGTTAAAAAGATGAGAAAAGCCTTAGACGACGACAACGACAGCGACAACGATGAAGGAAAGTCACTGGCATCTCTCGGCGGGCAGCATTGAATGAAATGCCCCGGAAAAAACCAATTGTTATTCCACGTTTAATTTAGTAGAGCAATGGAAAGCATAAGCCTGTATATCTGGCTTCGCCTTCCACCGACCCGACCACCTTGTGAATCCGATTTCATGGTTTGCGGGAGCGGACAACAGCAGCTGACTGGGCTGCATCGTTGTGGGCGGGCACAGGTCTTGGATCCATCCCATCCCATCTCATCCCATCCCATACCATTCCATCTCATCGCATCGCATCGCATCGCATCGCATCTCATAGATACGGATACGGACAGATACAGGCAGCGTTTGGCTTTGAGTTTCAGTTGGGTAATGCGAGCCGCCGGAGACCGCTCTCGCTCGTCCGAAAATGGAGCAATAAATTCTAATCAAAATTAAAATATACATAATAATAAAGTAAGCAAAGCAGCTATCTAGTATAGCACGAGCGTTTTCTATAGCCCATTCAGCGCGTGTGTGCACTTGTCATTGCCTGGAAGCTGTCTCTCTGCCCGTCCGTTCTTGGGGGGGTTCTGGAGGTGGGAGGTCCAATATGTTGGCCAAATGAGCTCCGCACAACGGGGGCCCGATGTTACAGTCAGAGTGATTTGCCTCGTTTCCTTAGCTAAATGTATGAAATACACTTTTGCAGGCTACTCTCCGAGAGTCCCAAACAAGTTGCCAGTTCATCTCCATAAAGTCTGCTGATAGCAAAACTTTTGTGGAAGCTGAAATGCTTGGAAACAACTTTAAGGGTGGGATGAGTAACTTAACAATCCTTAGCAGTTAGTCAGAGCAAGTAAATTGCTTAAAATCATGGCAGTCATTTTCTAATCGAAATATAGAACACGCTTTACATAGCAAATTATCCCGCCATAAAATATACATATATCTTAATCAGTTTCATATAAAACCGGTTAAGAACTGTCTAGTAGAGAGACTAGTTCTTAATTATACTGCCGTAGCATCTAAATTAATTAGGTTTTCTGATTCATACAAAACCTTACGATTCAAAGAACTTGACATACATTTCAGTTAATTGAAGTGGAATTTACTTTTCCTTCATTAGTTCAATAGAAAATCTTGAGGAGCCATAAAATAGGAGAAACTTTGTTTATAGTAAAGATAAGGCATGACATTTGTTGACAGCTTAGAATTCTTATAGTCAGGCAAAAGAACCTTGTTTGATGGATGAAAAGTGTATATTAACAAGGTGTTTTGGTGTAAATCATGTGGCACTCTGCACCTCTGGGACAGGGGCACCCAACAATCGATAGAAACCCCATCTCTTTCGAGAGCCTTGGAGTGGCTGAGGTGGGTGCATCGGGCTGACACGCGCCACCGCTCAATGAACCGCTTTGCACTAAATCAGCCTCAATTGAGAGCGTGCTGGCTAACCTACTTAAGCGGCAGCAGTCGGCGATTTGTGGCACGTTGGCACGTCTAATTGGAAGACAGTGGGAATACATACAAGGGTCTGTGTCCAGATCCCCGCCAAGGCTGCACATGGCTGCCTGGCAACCAGGAATGGCGCATAGCGCATATCAGCCGGTTGACCGTTATCAGATATCTGCTATCGGTACGATCCATCGGCCATCTGCTGACGCACTTCACCCAGTCACGACGCAAACCAGTTCGCCACGCCAAGTGCCACGGAACCCAAAACCAATTACAGCTGTCGACGGTTATTTGTTTACCGGACTTATTCGCTATTATTATTTGTCATTATCAAGGAAAGTGCGATAATTTGATTCCGACTCCAAGCCCGTTTATTTTCGGCTCGGACGCCACAAGTCGAATAGATAGCCAAAATGCCGGGCAAACAAACATTGCCGCCTCCAGCTCCAACTACCTGCCCATTGGCATTGGGCTCGATTTGGTTCGATTTGGCCACTTTGCATTTGATTTGTTTGCATTTGCATTCGGCCAAAGGCTTTTCAGAGCCATCGCGAATGCGGGAGCTTGTGGCAGAGCAGCGTCAGCGCCGTGTATTAAATTGTATTTAAATTAAAACAAATTACGGGCAGTGCGAGAGTGTGCAAGTGGCAGCAATTGTTGATATTGTCGTCACATATGCGGCATTAAATTAAATAAAAATTTATTATGACGATTTAAGGAGCGACAAGCCGCTGGCAAAGTGCGAATAAAAAGAATACAGATACAGTGCAGCCTGTATCTGCTGCTGGATTCACACACAATTGAGTTACATATGTATCATCTCGGGGATCTGGAAGAATTCGAACAATCTTTCAATTGTCTGCATCGTTTGGAAAACGTTTCCATATCCATTTTCATTTTGAAATGCCTAGATTTTCGCTCTTTCTGCAGGTATGCCAATGATGTCTTTCAATGCCAGATATTCTTGGCGCTCGAGAGGCATATTTCCCACTTCTTGTGAATCTCCAGAGATAGTGAGCATGCAAATCCAAATTCATCGAGTTCGATCGGGATTTATTTATTTACTTTCTAGCAGCCGCCGCTGCTGCCGGCCTTCTGTGTTTATTCATTATTTATGCTGTGAGCATTTCGACCGGCAATTGAATCAAAGTATGTATCTGGGCAACAGTGGAGTTGACTGGCCCAGCGAATATTTGACAGTTATGTCATTTCCTTCGGCCTTCCAGATGGGGCAGGCGAACCGCCTTAATCTCGGCCCAGCTCGTTTACTTCCTCCCACAATGCGTTCGGGTAATTGCGGTAATTGTTGTCGCTCAGACAATACTAAGTGCGTGGCACTGTGTGTGTGTGCCAAGACGGGTTCAGAAAGATCTCATCCCGGGCACTGCTCGAAACTCGTTTGAACCAGTGGGGAACAACAGCTCCATTGTTGAGCCTCTCCACTCCTAAAGGTTTGCATTAAATCGTGTTCTCAGGTAAGCGCAAAAAAGCAAAACCCAAAGCTGGAACAAGCAACCCTTTTGGGCATTAGCCACCCCGAGGGGCCTTGGGATTCGTGTGATCGATCGAACCCGAAATAGAAAGGAAGATAATGGGAAACTTGTTCAGGTTACAAGCTAAAGCCCTGAGAATATATAACTTAGATTGCCTGCCAAGCTAAGGCTGTTAATAATATAATATTTATACCCTTTCGGGGTACGACAATTTTAGTCGGAAGCTTGCAAGGCATTGAATAAGTCCTTTTCGACCCCATAAAGCCTATATGTTCTTGATCAGCATCATCAGCCGAAGCGATTTAGCCATCTCAGAAAATTTCAAATTTTTTCAAAATCTTATAAGGGGTACCATCATTGAAATTTTAAATATTTCAAGATAAGCTTAAATTTTTAAAGTGCCAAATGTAGTATGCAGATTTGTTAACCAAATAAAAACTAGCATAGAAACGTTTTCCTATTGGAAATTATTTTTTTTTTTAGGCTAAGTTATGATCAATTTTCAGTGAAAAGGTATAGAAATTTGGGGTACCGAAATCAGTTACCTCTCTTGTTTTCTTTAAACAAATTATTAATTTAAGGTACCCAGTTGTACGCCTATACTTTTTTATAAAATAATAATAATAATATTAACGTCATTGATGAAAAATACAAAAAACTCAAGTACGAATGAAAATGAAAATAAATCAACGTCCCGGTCACCGAGCTAATCTACAAGTGTTGGGTGTGCTTTCGTTATCTGATAAGCAGACGAAAGGTAAATATAGTGGCAGCCCGTACATAGAGATACAGATACAGACACTTGGGAAACTGAAACTGGGCCCAGACCAGACCCCAGTTGCTTATGCAATCGCGGTAATTAAAACCATCCATCCCCATTGACGCAAGCCGTGTGGGCAGTGCCAAATATCGCACCGAATCGAAACAAATCGGAGTCCTTGTCGAGTGCAATCTTCGGATGTGACAGCAAACAGTCAATTTCCAATGGGAGGCGAGGCAGCGGAGGCGCTAATTTTCCGCCTCTTGCCAATTGATGCCGGCGGCGTGTGGAATGGAATGGATTTTTCCCACCCGCTGCCAGCTATGTAGCTACACGCTCAAACGGTTCGCCATTGTCAGTTGATTAGATTTTTATTGGCGTTTAATTGAATTAAAATGGTCAATATTATTTTGTTGGCACGCTTTGATTGCCCCGTCGCCCAAAGACAAGCCCCGAAAGCAAGTCACCGCCTCGGGGCAGGCGCCTTTCTGGTATTTTCCAGTTGTAATTACTATCGCTGTCGCCTTTTATGGCCGTCAGCAAACTGTTAAACTGTTAAATAGCCAAATTAAAATCTCAACTCTGAGGCACAGCTAGACGGAGGCCGGTCCCGACCTGGTCTAGGTGCCAAAAATATCTGCCCATAATAATAGCAATATAAACGCATTGTTTGCCTACGAATGTGATGCATGTCAATGCTGATTACTGCTGATTATTTGAGTAATTAATACGAGGGGGGAGGGGGGATTTAGAAGCCACGTTGGCAGGCCAGGAGGCCACACTTAATTGCTTTATCTGCATTTTCGGGCAGATAAACCGCTCAGATACAGATACAGATACAGACAAGTTCCAGTTTCGGCTGGCCCCCAATTTCATGTCATTTACCCAGCCGGGGACAAATCAAGAGCAAGACAACTTCATTATCACAATGTCTGTGTGCTTCTGCCTGCAGCATAGTAAGATTCTAGTTTCTTGATTTTTGCTGTGCTTTTTTAAATTGACTTAAATTGAAAGCGCATGACTCAGCACACAGAAAGAAGCTACGGCGAGGGAGTAAGGCGGCAAAGGGGGGGGGTCTATAACTCAGCTTTACGCGGATTTTGTGCGTGAAATCATAATAGAATTTTCCAAAGCACAGTGGGCTTTTACCAAGAAAATTGTAGTTTTGTTAAAGTAATTAATTCAATTATACTTTGTCAATAATTTACGATTATAATTATATCATAATTTAAACCCTAAATCTGTACATATAAATTTGTATTTAAATAAAAATTCTAATACCATAAGATGTATTTTTTTTTTTTTAGAAAATTTTATAGTGAGTGATATAAACTTCTTTCTGAATTTAGATATTTTTTCAGTAATTATTCATTCGTTTTTCACTAGTTTATATATACTTTTTTGATATATACTAAATAGTCTAAGACTAAAATATATTTTAGTAGTAATCGGCTGGCCTACCCCCTTGCATCATTTATATAATTTAAATAAAAGTTAAATAGGCTTTTATGAAGCACGAATTAATTACGCCAGGTTTGTTTCTAATCAAAAAAAATTGTCTTTTCCCTAAAAACTATGTATTTATGTTTTAAGAATATTAAAATTCTGTTATTATAGTATTTTAAAGACAAGTTATTTTTATCAAGAAGAAAACTCCGTGACAACTATACTTAACTCGAACTATCTTAATATGTATTATTAACTTAAGATACTTACTTAAAAACAAGTTCTTAACATTTAACTACTGGTGTCATTTCAATGTCTCTGTATGATAAAATCGAAATTTCGCCGCACTGTGCATTGTCAGTGGATGTCGGCTGCTCGCAGATAGTTTAGCATACTTTCAGGCGGCCATCGTGCTGTGTGCGTGGCACTGCGTATGTGCGGGCGCGTGTGTGCGTGCCCTGCCCTTAGACAAGCCCCAAAATCAATAGAGCTTCGACTGGGAGCCCTCTGGCTTGAGGAAAAAGGAAAGCGGGTGTGGAGGGTCTAGCCCTAGAAACAGAACCACTAGCAGCAGCCCTCAGAGGAGAGAGAGTAACTCATTAACGTCTGCGGTGTAATTGAGAGGCGTCATCGGTGAGGGGGCTAATATGCGGCTAATATTCGGCGGGAAAGGGCGGCTTAAAACTACGAAAAAAGTACGCCGATTTGCGTATGTGTCGATGTGTGTGTGTGTGTGTTTGGGGGTAATTATCTGCCACACGAGTCGCCCCAATGACACCAATTCCGGAAAGAAGTAGCAAGTGGGAAGTGGGAAATGAAAATGGAAACGGAAAATGGAAAAGTAAACGTTAAGAGCTGAATACTAGGCGGACGGTGGGGGTGGTGCTGATGGCTTCTTCTGGGCCTCTACAGATTCCCGCAATAAAGTCTGCCCGATGCGAGGGCGTGGTCGGGGGAAGAGGCGGCAGGCAGCACCGGTTATGTAAGTAAGAAAAGTGGAAAATTTCCAGGAGCACGGAAAAGCAGAGAGCTTTCTTGGCTGGAAATTGGAAATGGAAACTGCGCATGCCAGCTAAGGGTTAACAAAAAAACACAACAACAAACGGGCGAAAAACCGACGCACACCACACCTGGAAGGCGGCACACAGAGAGAGAGAGCGAGAAACAGACTGAAAGAGCGGGAGAGCGGCAGAGCGGCTGAGAAACCGAAGTTGAATAAAAAACTCGAGCTCTTCTAACGATCAAGCAGGTAGGGCAGATACATGTACAAGATAATCCCATCCAATAGGATTAATCCCTCCCTCCAGTTGTCGCTTTCTTCACATAACATCTAGTTATTTTCCGCAGGAGCACCGAATTCACTAATTAATAAACAGTCTTAGGGCGTCGCCGCAGCTTTGTTGTTGCTGCTTTTCTTACTCCAACAACAAAACAAATAGAGCAGCAGCAACAACAACAGCAACGTACACAACACACCACACATATGCACGCACACACAACACACACTCACGGCAGCACCAGCACTTCGATTTTTCCCACTAAAAACAACGCCCGCTCAGCTTTCGGCCCTGTTTTTCTGGCCGCCTGACGTCACGGCCTGTCAATTGTTTGCACTGATCTAGTTTTGCACTAATTTAACTTGTTTTCATAGCTTAATCTGGCTTAATTGCACCGCTCACCTCGTAATCCGACCTTAACGCCATGGTAGATATAATTTACAGATATAGATATATAATTTCAGGCCAGGTTTAGGTACTCAGTGCTGCCAACTTGGATTTTTTCCCGTCAAAACTGGCTTTTTTTAAGGCTAGCAGCGGGATAAATTTGCAAATTGCGGGAATTGTGATAAGCGGGATTTCTGGTTCTTATCGATAGTTCGATACTTTCCCACGGAGAGACTTCTGTTAAGTTACGCTCTCTTTCCCCGATCTGTTAATTTCTACATGAGAATTCGACGCCAAACATCTCCAAATATCAGAATTCGACCCCAAACATCTGTTAACGTGTAGAACCGTTCTGTAACTGTGTCAAATGCAAGCTGCAATCTGTAAAATCGTAACAGTAAAATGTAAACAGGGCGAGCTGCTCATTGCGAGGATCCAAAGGAATAATATTTATAAATCTACGATTTCCCATTAAACCACTTGGAACGAGGTTTCTCAAAATCCATATGATGAATCTTCCAATTTATGTTTGTTTATGTGTTCATTTGTTTTGGATGTAAATTTTGCGGGACTTCAATTAGAGATAATAGATATTGCTTGCATTCACACTGCCCGTGTTTGTGATTAGATATTTAGTATTAAAAATTTATAAAATTAATTAAATTTTTATTATATTATTAAAATTAAAAATAAAGAAATACTCAAGGTCTTGGCAACTGGGCTTTGCTTGAAAATTTAATTGGTAAGAAAATATACCGTCAGTATATTCAATCAGTTCTTATAGGGAATACCGCCAATATATAAAAGTCACTTATAGGTCATGATATTGATAAAGTGATAGAAATAATTAATAATTAATAACATACTAAATTGTTATTTTTGTTGACATTTTTTAAATATATTTGTTTTAAGCTTTTTATTGGATTTTGCATCTTTGTTAAGCTTGTTGATATTCTTCCCGTCAAAACAGCTTTTTTTGTTGGTCAGAAGGTGGCAACACTGGAGGTGTGCAAAACATCGATGAAAACGTCGATGCATCGATGTTTTTCGAATTTTCTAATCATCGATGTTTTTTCGACCAATCGATGTTTCCGAGCTGTTAATGAGAGAAAAGCAGTGCTGCCAACTGTTCCTTAAAAAAATCTGTGTTTCACTGAAAGATCTATTAAAAAATTCCAGAAGAATTGTGGAAAAGTCTAAAAAAATTTGTTTTTCTGGTTTGTAGTTCAACGGAAAAGGGAATTTAATTGCAATTTTCCTATTATATTTATTTTCTTTTTATATTAGGAACAAATTGAACGGTATTTAAAAATTTGATTTTGACAAAGGTATTAAGAATACAACTTTTTATTTAGTAGTATGTTAAAATACATAGGTTAAACTAGAAAATAATTATTGGAAGACGAGAAAATATACTAATGACGGTGATATAACGAGTCCCATAAGGCACTTTTTTAATTATAATTATTATAATATAAAATAATAAAAAAATGTCTTACGTTAATATTCAACAGCATATTCTAACAATATTTATATTCATTACATCAACGATATATTTTATAATAAAAATGGCAACAAATATCGGAGAATATCTTTATTTTTATTTTTTCTGTGCCGATAGTAGAACAAAAAATACATTTTTCGTCCATGTGCTGCGAGCACAAAATTCTGGTGATTTTTGTAACACATTAAAAAATTTTAATATAATGAATTATAAAGACAATGAAAACACTAAGCCGGTTCAGTTCCTTGCGTTGTTTCCTTAATTTGTTTAGTTTTTCCTAAATATAACTTATTCCACGATCGTCACAGAAAATTACCGGGTTGGAGCAGCAAAAATAGAGAAAATGTAGGACTAATCTAGACAATTATATATTTCATTTAATGCGGTAACTCAACCACAATCAGTGTTAATTTATTTTTGTTTAACACTTGGTAATTTTTAATTTTATGTATATCTGCTGTGTAGTTTTTTTTTATGACTAAAGCGTTGGCAGCACTGCTGTTCAGGACGTAATCAAACAACGTAAGTGAACAACGTGATAACGTAAGCAAATGCACACTTCAGTGTGACCGCAGGAACATTAATGAGAGAATATTTTCCACCCGGCTGCTGGTTACTCTAAATACATATATAATTCTGCTTGCGTACTGCTTTCGCAAGTAGGGACCTGCTGTACACTGCTTCCCCGAACGCGGAAAAATACAATTGGCCATAATAGGTTTAGGTCTCGACTATTAAAATAATCAAAAATTGTGTCCTATAAATCGTATCTATAACTTATTGCTTTATGCGTTTTTTTATTCACTTAATTGAAAATTATAACTTAACAGAATAAACATTAAATATGCGGTAAAATTAAAAAAAATTTTTTTTAATTAAATTTTAATTTATGAAAATTTTAAAGATCACTCAGAAAAACGGCATCACCATGACATGACCCCCGTAAATATTTTAATGCCAAAAGCCTTAAGAAATTAATTTTATATAAAACCAAACTTATTTTGGGAAGCAGAATTTTGTATACCTTTGCAAGTTTGTATTGGACCAAGCGTCGAAAATTAAATCTGCCATAACTAATCCAATAATGCATTAATTTCAATTCGGAAAGGTTTTCTATGCTAGTTTTTATACAGCCAACATGTCTGCATACTAAATTTTTAAATTTAAAAAATTCAATTTTTTTTGTCAAATTTTGACAATTTTAATGATGTAACCCCTTATCTTTTTTTGAAATTTTGAAAAATTTCAAAAATTTTAAATTTCAACCGGACATGGCTAGATTGATTTGGCTGTTGATGATGATCAAGAATATATATACTTTATAGGGTCGGAAACGACTCCTTCACTGTTTTGCAGTCTTCTGGGTAAAATTAAATACCCTGCAAGGGTACATAAATTGGGCTATGCTTCCCTCCAAATCCTTTTTTGCAACGATTTCTTCTGTTTTATTAGCACTTTACCTGCCACTCGATGGGCCTTTTACGGAAGCCTCAATTGGTTTATCCTGTTAATTAATATTTTGAAATCAATTGTTGTCGACACTAGGACAAACAAGGAAGTCCCTTCCACCCAGCTGCGGTTGCTTAAGCCAAATGACTTTTCCCACAGACTCAGTTCAGTCCGGGACCTCATTCCATCCACCTCTACTACCTTCGCCTCCAGCGCCGTTTTCCCCATTTTCCCTCGGCAACGTCAATCGATTCAATATCCCATGGCCATTAGAAGGAGCCGGCTCGACTACAAAATTGAGCCCACATAAGCTGAAAGGAAATCGCCTTGTTGCCGCTGCCTTCGGCTTTGGCTGAAACAACCTGAAAGGTCCAATCAACAGGTGTGTTCCCCGGGTGTCTTTCGCTGCGTGTGTCGGCTGTTGTTTGTGTGTGTGCTTGTGGTTCAACAACCCGGCCGAGACCGAGAGCAAGAAGTCAGCTACCGGAGAAGCCTTCGCCTGTGTGCCAAGCCAAATGGCGAGAAATAAAACTGGAATAATTCAATAGGGGGCATGCCACGCCCGCTCTCACCCACCGAGGGGCGGATAGGCCAGGGGCCAGGGGAAAACAGAAAGGGGGGAGGCAAAGGGAAAAGGACCACCAGGCAGCTTCATTGCTTGCGTAATGAATGTCCTTAGCAGGCAGGGCACGTTTCATGTTTTTTCGTTCATGTTTGCTCGGGCAAACCCCCCTTGCAGGCCCCCGTGAATGCTGTGCGCCAATTCGGAGCCAAGCGGAAAGACCAGCATTAAAGCTGCTCCAATTCTCCAGGTCCTAGCCCTAGTCCCTGCCGCTGGTCCTGTGCCCTGGCCCCAGTCCATCGCACTTATTTCACTTAAGTTCATTTGGCAATTTAACACTTTCCGGGCACGCATCACGGCGCTGGCGTCTTAATTTGCGTCGTTTTTTGTGCTTATGCTCATAATAAATGCAAAAAAGCAAATAAATTTCGGACCAAGGAAATGCCAAAAATATTTGCATGCAAATTCTTGACCTCGCAGCAGTCCCGTCAACCGCAATTTGAGTAAATTTAATTTGAAAACCCCTTGGCCTGCTCATGCATATTTATTAAGTCCTTGGGGAGCGGGGGAGGCGGGCACACGGAGTTTTTGTTGGGTGCTGCGACAGGGCAGGGGGACGTGAAGGACGACCGAGCAACAGTTGCCGCACATTGCGCATACGCCGCGTGTGGCCCGGAGTAAGTTTCTGGCGCAGCAGAAAGCAGCTCCAACTCAATTTCCACGGCGCTACACGGCGATTATGCTAATGTGGAAGGAAAGGAAGGAAAGGCAGAGCCAGCCAGAGGGAAATTTAGTTTTGTTTCGTTCCGTTTAGTGGGTGGGCAGGGGCAAGGTGAGTTAGTTCGTCCTTGCTGTGTCGCCCTTCGCATTACCAATAAAAGACAGCCGGAATGTGCAGCTGTAGGAGAGGCAGCGGTGGGGACAGGCACCCACTCTCAGGTTTTGCTTATCGCGCTGACTTTTTGCTTCCGGTCTTATTTTCTGCCTTTGGACAGGACAACGCTGCCTGTCTGTCGTATAACAAATAGCAAACTGTCCCTTCCCGTCCATCGGCCCGACACTCGTGTGCTTGTCCCGGCTCGTCAACAAATTGTTGCTCCGCCGCTGCGTGAGCATTCGTCCTGCGCTCTCTCTCGCTCTCTCGCCGTGGGCTTCTTCTCGCTTCCGACATTGCGCATACGCCGTGTGTGCGTGAATTGGCGGATGACGACCCACTGTGCCTCGGCATTTCCCGCCAACTGTGCTATGGCCCGTATAACACCGGGCAGCAACAGCTGCTGGACGCACAGTTCATCGACAGTCCTCCGTCTGGTTGGGTCCTTGGGTGAAAAATCGCGGCTAAATCGCAGCTTGAAACGCAACGAGCAGCAGCAGCAGAAGGAGTACTAGCAGCAGCAGCAGCAGCAAAGGAGCAGTGTGAACTTGCCACGCAGATCCCCAAATTTTGTGTCTGAATTAACAGAAAAAACTCCTGCTAACCGAATCGCGAGTTTTCATTTCGAGTGCGGTCCAAGTCAAAAGCGGTTCCTCGCGTACCTCAGCGGAGCTACACGGTTTAATCCTAACATTGGGATTCGCACACCGCTCAGCGGCATAAAATGATAAGTAAGTGAGCCCCAAAAACGCACTAAGAAAATATTATAAAAACAGAAGAATACATATTTCTAAAATAGTATCAGAAAGTTTAGTTTTAAAACTGGAAAGGGAACTAGATGCAATACAATATATGCTGCAAAAATATCCACGAAATTTAATAGAAAATAAATAGTACAAAAATGTATGAGCAGTGCTACCTACATTTAAGAATAGAGTTATTAATTGAATTGTTATCATTTCATTGCTTATTCTACATGTTTTTGATGAGCTTAAATAGTTTTCCCAAGTCTCCATAGGATGACACAAAGAAAACGATTTGAATCCAGTGACAGACTAATAGAAATGCTTTTCAATCGCACCGCTTCCATAAGGATTCTCCCCCGTCCGCCAGAGTCCTCGGTGGTGGCGCACTTCACATGTTGCGGCTGTTGCACGAGCGTCTGTTTAACGCCACTTAATGTCCTTTCTATTTACTCTCCGCTGCGCCCCGTGTACACGGGTGTTGATGACTGCACAAAGCACACACAAACTGAAAAAAAAAAAGAAACACTCACACACATGGCAACACTTCTGTGTACTTGCCACTCAGCCAATGGCTCGACAGGGCGAGGGGAATGGGAAAACGCTCTTACTGCTGCTTGGAAAAACGAGAAAAGTTTTCCTTGGACGCCAGCAAAAAACTCTAAACAAAAGTTGTGTTGAGCAACAGCGACAGAAACGGCAACAAACATCGCGAAACAACATTAATTTACGTGCTAAAAGCGGCCTTGAAAACTCGCCTTCGTGCGGTAATTGTGCATGAAAATGAGGATCGCTTGGGGGGGTTTGGGCGGAGCCAGGAACCGCGGGGAGTCCGGGAATCGTCCTTGTCCCGATGATTTGAAATTGAAAGCAAAATTACACGCCAAGAAGGCAAGAAGTAAATTGGCAAAGTTCATTAAGTTGAGTCGCAGCGAACCTCTAGGTTTTCTGCTCACTAATTAGCCTTAGCTTTTTACTATCTTCATGAAGCGATAAAGATTTCACAATTACAACTTATTTCCTCATTCTACGGAGATTTACGGGACTCTGGCCTAAGCAGGTGATGAGTAAATCAACCCAAAATGCGGCAGCTTAACCGAAATGTACTCGAAGAAAATGTTGATTTAAATATGAAAAATAATGGAAATCGTGGTACCTCAAGGCACGCTTTCCAGGAAAAATCTGGCTGGAAAATTAGATTTTTATTTGTCTGCTTGAAGGTGCAGACAGTCGACGGATTTTGCTGGGTGTAAATCAACACAAAATGTCAGGGGTTAACAAGGTGCACTGCGAGAAGATTATGACCTCATTTTGGGGATTATATTGGGCAAGACAAAATCTTAATAAGTCTTATTATTCTAAAAATTTTGATAAATATTTACATTTATTATTTATTTTTGTATAATTATGAGGTATTTTTGATTATAAATATATAATCCAATAAATATATTAATAATTTTGCTTATAATAATGGTTTAAATTTTCATTCATAAATAATTGCATTTAAGTTTCATTTGAGGTCTAGAACCGTCAATCAACTGCGTGTTTTGGTTTTATGCTGCGGTTTGAAATCATTTTTGGCATAGTGGACTATGCCAGGATAACGTGAGAAGGACCTGCTGAATTTATTCCGGTGTGGTTAAGCGTTCAATGATCTCGGTTTAAAAAAAGGGGCCATAAAATGTTGGCAGGAAGCGCAACGGAGGAGGTGGAATGGAGGGCACACACATTCCGGACGGAGTTAATGAAACAATGCAGCGGTTGCCTTAAGACACTCTCACGCCCGGCCACCCCCCGCCTTTCACCATCCGTTGTGCAGCAGCACTTCACGTGTGCGTCTGTGTGTGTGTGTGCGTTTGTGTGTTGAAAATTTTACGAGAGACGCTTTTCTTTCCGCTTTTCGCCAGAGCCTTTGTCGCTTTTGCTTTCGCTTCACTTCTGCCTTTATTTTCCTGCGCTGCTCATTTGGATTCACATTTCGTTGTTTTTTTTTTTCTGTTTGCTAAATACACTGAAACAAACAAGGTAAGGAAAACGAAGAATATTTATGTGTAGAGTGAAGATTTACCTTTCCAAATGCCAAAGAAATATGCTTAAACTTTATTCTATATATTTATATTTTCATAATATCTAACTAGAGGATTCTAGTTTTTTTCCAGTGCCCTCACCACGCCCATTCGAATCGTCAGTCGCCTGAAATTCGTCGAGATTTACGCATATATTTATGTGAAGTTACCCACTCGGCAGCGGCAGCGGTCCCTTGTTTTCCCGCCATGCTTTCCCCGAATTTCCCCCCTGCTTTTCCGGACGTTGCGGAGGGTGGGCGAGGGGACAAGTCCAAAAACTCAATTGCGGCTTTTTATGTGTAATTCGCATTTTTGTTCGCTTTCTCCGCTCAACATTTTCAATGCCGTTGTGCTCGCTGGATATTATTTTTTAATTTAACTTTTATATTCGTGGCTTTTGGGCATATCCACCCGCCCCACCCTTGCCCCGTTGCCAGCCCTGCCTGTTTACTTTTATGGGCCAGTGTCTTTTGATTCTATAATTTGCTTGATTCCTGCTTTTTGTCGTTTTATTAAAATTAATTTAAATGCGACAATCAGCGTGAGTCCAAAGTCCGTAGACCGGAGTCCCGTAGTCCCGTAGTCCCGTAGTCTCGTAGTCCTGCAGCACCGAGTCCTGGCCACTCGCAAAAAGGGAAACAAAAGTCCGTAGAGCAACCGGAATGGCAACAATGTGCACAACGACATCAGCGGCTTATGTTAATGAGCACTTACAAGCTGTAATGACGCTGGGAAGGGAATGCGAACGCGGCTGGGCATGGGTATGGATGTAGGGATGGGAATGGGTGTAGGAATTGTGTTTGGGACAAAAGGGGACTGCAAGTGGACAGGGCAAGTGGTGAAAGAACACAAAAAAATGGCCCCGAATTTTCAAATTATGCAGCAGCAACAGCAACGAGCTTGGCTTGTATGTTTAATTAACACTTTAAGCCATCATTTCCGTTCATCATTTATTTGATCAGCTTGCCAAGGGAAATGAGAAAGGAAAATATATAGAGAGAGAGAGAAATGGAGACAGGATTTGTAGAGAGAGAGAGAGAGAGAGTTGTACCTTGTATTACATGTGGAAGGGATTTATTGTATGACTTTTAATAATAAAGAATTCATTTTATTATTAAAAGTCATTTTATGTAACATCATTATTGAATTAAGTTAATGAATCAGTACGTTATTTTTAGCAGATTTAATACAATTTATCAGCTTGTCTGGATAACCTGTGTACCTGGTATAATTTATAGGTTTTTCCTTATAAAATTTGAATCAATTTGAATTGATATTTAAAAGTTATAATAATATTTGTTTTTAGCTTTGTTTGTTTATATAAAATATGATAACAAGGCTCTTCTGCATATCTACTATTCGCTATATACAGACATATATTATATTAACTACTGTACCCTTTACTAATCATACTTTTAAATATTTAATTTCCATACAAAAGTTAAACTATCAAAGAAACTTTAGTCAAAGATAAATTGTGGACATTTTGTCACTGTTAGGCAACCCATTGCCCAAAAGTGATACTCCATATTTCACAGTGAGAATGTGTGAGGCGGAGGAACCGGAAGTGAGGTGCAACTGGCGAGGTGGCAATCAAACCACTTCCTCCGGCGGCTCTCATCGCATTTCAAGCCCCAGCTGTGATGGCAATCCGCAAGTAAAATACGATGGAAGCCATATTTGTCATTTTATCAATACAAGTATCGAGCCCAGAGGGACATATAAGGACATGGGGACACATCTGTGTGCCGATGGATGTCTACAATACGTATCATTCATGTTGTCCTTATTAGACTTGTAGCCGTGGCTGCCACAGACACATCGCTCAATTTTTGTTATCCTTTCTTCGCTTATTGGCAGCGGTTGCAATATTTCAACAGGCAAATGCCACGCCCCATAACCCCACCACACACACCCTCACACACTCCCGTCCTCGCTGCTCCCCTAACGCGTCGCATCGCATCGCTCGCTTGTTGATGGCACTTTGTCATGTGTTCGACAAAGAAAATTGAAAATAAAAATCGTTTCTCTTCCCCCCAGCACCCCATTCCCGCCTTGCCGAATCAAATTGTGAAGTTTTGCAAGCAAACACACTCGCACAGCATGTGTCTGTGCGGGGGGTGCGCGGGAGTCTAAGGAAAACCAAAGGATACGCACACTCTTATGCGTACGGACGCTCGTGTGTAAATAGTCTGCAAAAGCGGCTAAAGGTTCCCTTTTTCTCTGTGAGAGGGCTCCTTGGCGGATGAAGCACTCAGGTCGATTTTCCCATACAATGAGGGAAGGAAGAATAGCATTGGTTGTGACAATATCGGTAAATACTCTTGGTTGTGCTTAAAAAATATAAATAGTAATGGTAAAGGTAAAGCTGTAGGTCCTTGTGTCTTTGAAATGAACCCTTTAAGTAAATAGAAAAGCATTTTAGAGGAATTAACTAATTGTCACAAATATTTACAGATATATTTTTCAGAAGCATCGCATTCTATTTAAGCAATTATCAATTAAATGATTTTTATTTATGAAAATGGCCTCAATGACAACTATTATCAAATTAATTAACAATACATTAACATAACAATGACTTATAATGACTTAATTTAAACTGCCGTTTTTATGTCACTTAAATAATTGCCATTTAATAAATTTAAAGAACTATTTAAAGAATTATTAGAGTTTACGAGAAATAAATTTCCCGAATTAATTTTTTACAATTTAGGAAAGCCCGAAACCTTACTTAAACTCTTGTCGACCTGTTAATAACATTTCATTTGAATACCCTTGCAGGCTTTTATAATTTCAGTAAGAAGCTTGCAATTCAATGAAGGAGTCCTTTCCGACCCTATAAAGCATATATATTCTTGATCAGCATCAACAGCCGAATCGATCTAGCCATGTCCGGTGGAAATTTAAAATTTTTGAAATTTTTCAAAATTTCAAAAAAAGATAAGGGGTTACATCATTAAAATTGTCAAAATTTGAAAAAAAATTTAAATTTTTAAATTTTAAAACTCAGTATGCAGATTTGTTAGCGCGATAAAAACTAGCAAAGAAAATCTTTCCGAAGTGAAATTAATGAATTTTTGTCTTAGTTATGATAGATTGAAGTTTCGAACCCATAATGAGTAACTGCAAGCACATACACACTTCGTCTTCCGAAAGTTGGCTTCCTTTAATTTAACATACTCCAGAATTCATTAAATTCATAGCATAAACATTTCAAAAGTAAATATTAACTATTTCTTAGAAGCTCGTATGTTTTGCTTGAGAAATATTCACTGCACATAGCTTCAAGCTACACGCTTTTTGTATTTAATTCAGCTCGTAGTGCTTTTGTTTCTTCACAATCCTAATCAAATTGAAAGCACTGTAAGCCAGCGGGTTATGGGGAAATTCTTTGCATTGCAGCGGTTTACTTACATCAATTCCATATCATCTCTATGCCGACATTTTCAAACGAAAGTTGCTTTTCGAGTTCGCACACAGACACCACGCACTCGTGTAAGGATGGAACGACACGGTAGCTGTCAGTGGATCCTTTTTTTTTTTGCCTTTTTCTCTCTCTCCCGTGTCCTTTTCCGGCACTTCTCGCCTCTCCATTCCGCCATTTGTCAGATCTCGCGAAAGGGACTCGCAAGTAAACTACAGAAAGCATCCATTTCCATCGGCTTGTCTTTAATGGGGGGACCTTTCAGAATTTTTTGTTCAGCTTTTCGCTGGCCACACTCAAAACCGTTAACTGCACTTACACACATACACCGAGATTCCGCACACACACTGGAAGAGAGTGCACATTGCAATTCCGTTTCAGTTTCCTCCCACCATTTCCATTGTTCTTGGTCCTTTTTTCCGGGCGATTTCGAAATGAAAATTTTTCATAGCATACATTTGCGGGCAATTTCCAGTTTTCGCAACGCTTGCCATTTGTTCGCCTTAATTTCTTTTTGTTTTGTGTGTTTTGGTTTTTTTCCTCTAGGTTTTTTTTTGGTTTTATTCTGTGATTCTTTTTGGTGACATTTTGTTATCCTTGGAATGCTCCATGGTTCACTTTATTTGCAACAGCAATTTTGCTGCCTCGTTTCTGGTTTGAATTTCGGTTTCGTATTTTTTCCTCCCTCCTAGTCCGGCTCTGATTTATAGCCGGCAAATAGAAATTGTAATTGGTTCGCGTTTGCCACTCGGGCGAAGGCTAATTACACGCTTTGCCACCGAAAGTGGATTTACGTTGTGGTGCACTCTACTCCTTTCCTGCATACCCCAGTGCTCCGTTCCCCGCCTGCACAAGTGGGTCAATTTTTGCCAGTCGACCATAATGCAATGAGAACGATAACGAAGCGATGTGTGTGCGGAAATGGTCGGCTTTATTGGTATGCGAAGTGCACTGAACAAAAGAAGGGGAGTGAATAAATCATTTCCTGCATTCAGGATCGAAATAAGGATATAACAGATTCTTTGCTGATATTTAAGGATATAAGAGGTTTTTTGTCTAGATTTGAAGCATATCGTAATTTAGCAAAATGTATCAAGGATATATCTTTCTTTGCAGTGTGCTTGTGCTGAGATTTTAGGCACTGTGGTGCGTGTGGCACACAGTTTAGACATTTAATGCAAAACCAATTACAAATACAGCCACATACTCCCGATAGGTCGCAACGAATCCCCTCTCCCCTGCCAATGCCAACTGCCATGTTCATGTCAAAGCTGGCTACGACCACACATGCAATTAATGGGAGTGCAGCAAACAGACACGCACACCCTCGTTGGCCAACTGTTGACTGACCCTATCGGCTGGCTCTGCCTGACCCTCGACCTTGGCCAAAAAATCTGAGGCACCAACTGCGCCGCTCAGTGGAAAGTCACGTAGCAACTGTTGAAAACACATCGTAAAACGTACAACTTTGCTCCGCTCGGCTCGCTTAAAATGCACATAAAACGCTGCCAGGGAAAAAGGGTTGTCAGTTAGCCCGGCCCCACAGCCCCTCAGCCCCTCAGCTCCCCGAAAGCCTTGTGTGCGTATGACGTGCAAATTTTCCAAAGCTGTTTAACCAGGGACAACTCGGAGGCAAAGTGCGGAAAGCAGGGTGGCGGGAGTTGGAAAAGCCAAGGGAAAGCGCACAAAAAAAAGGGGCCAACGCATTATATTTTATGTTTGAGGAGGCAGGTATGCTAAAATTGCTGTGCAGTGATAATGAAGTTAATGCAGGGAGGGTTCCAGGTCCGCCAAATAGCAGTTGAAAGTGCCGGCATGGCCAACTGAAGCAGAAAGCAAGGCTGAAAGGCAGCGCACAGCACACAGCATACATATAAGGATATATATGCGGATATATGCGATTCGGGGAGTAATTAACTCGCACGCACAGCCATACCTGGTAGTGTGTGCTCGGGCCCTTATCCCGTTGAATAATTCACGCTGCTGCTGAATGTGTAAATCGAGCGTGAAATTTGATTCGTCTTCACCTGGCAAGCAAACGACTTTAAACTGCTTAACTGAAGAGTGCTGAGGGGTTATAACGAACATAAAAGCGGTGAGAAAAATCTGAATTTAAGATACACATGCTGGGGCATGTGATTTTGGCAGGTCTCACGGGTGGATTCCTATCTCTCTTCTGCAGACATTTCCCGTGAAATTGGAACATTCTGGAGCATTTTTGATGAACGCCTGCCAGGGCTTTGAACTTCAACAGATTGCAAATATAAAGTGTACCATTTACTTTGAACAAACACTGGCCAAAACCCCTGATAACTCAATCAGATCTCAGCCCCGGGAGCCACTCCAGGAACTTACAGTCGTTCCAAGTTGAAACTACAACTTTTGGCTTCGTTTGCGAATCTCTGCTGTGTTCAGTGGTTGCATTGGAAACACAATTTGTAAATTCAATTAATTTGTTTGCCCAGCAGGTGGTGGCGCTGCGATGTAGTTCGGTTTCTGCGGCAAGTTAATCTATTACACAATCAACATTTGCAAACGCTGATATTTTAACACCGTGATTATTCGAGGCCTTCAGAACTGCCGCCGGCTTAACCACTTTTCCCACACTTTTCCGCGACCCAAAACGTGATGTTTGTATTGCCATGCCAGCGGCATTATTTAATTTGGTAAAGTCCGACGCTAAACCAACAGGGCGAAGCTGCAAGCTCGACATGTTTGCACACCAGCACTCGACAAAAAGTGCGAAAAACATCTCTCGCATATGCAAATGGCCAATGAAAGTATTGCTCTCCATTTCATTAAGTTTTAATTAAACTCACAGCACTTGCCAGCCATTTCCCGCGGCAATTTTTTGCTGCTGCCGCTGCTCGTGCTGCTGCTGTTCCTGCAACAGGCTTTATTCACAGGGATCAGAGGTGAAGGAAGGGAGGATTTTTTTCCGTGTTTATGTTTGCATATGCGGCTTACACAAACAGCCAGCGGAGTGACACCCAAACAGGCGGAGTCCGCCGTCCGTCTGTCCTGTTGGAGCTGCCACAGATGCAGTTGTCACTGGCCGCAGGTGAGCAAAAAACTTCAACTTTTTCCAGGTGCCACAACTGCTGCAGGTCGCGTGTCCAAACCGCCGCTTATCAGCAGTGCTTCAGGTGCCCGGGCAGCAGGACACTCGTTCAATCAAGCGGCCCTTTGTACCGACAAATACCGTGGGGAAAAAAGAGCATCGCTTCGGGACAAGCCCAGCCCGGCCCCCTTTTCTCCTAGCCACATGTTGCCACTTTCGCTTAGCATCGCGTTTGCCTTCGTTTCACTTAAATGGGCCAGCTCCTCGTCCTCCTCGTCATCCTGTGCTCGGAGTTATCCCTTTCCTGGCATCGTAATCGATTTTGGGCTAAACGAGCAGGCCAATGACAGCGCCGACAACAGGTGCACTGTGAAAATGGGTTATGAAACTGTACGAATTCAGGCGGGGAAAAACTTTTTAAGGTATGTGATTTTTCAGGAATTTTACTTAATTAAATTAAATAAATATTGGTCAAGAGTTGTGAATTGTGGGAAATTCTTTATTTATAGACTTGCAGGGGCGTATTGTGTTAAATCTGGCATATATACCCGAGTAAAAAGTTATTCGTGTTTGATCAATTCAAGGCCTTTCTCTGGTTTACTTAAATAGATAATTCAATTTAGATTTTATTTTGAATGAGTTCCCAGCATATTAATGAAAATATAATTAAGAGAATATATTCTCTCAGTGCCTAGACTTTCAGTTGGCATGTGAAAATTCCATAAATACTTTAGACCGGATGCAAACTTTGCTCGCACATACTATGAGAATTTGAGGCAAATGCATCTCTGAGCCAGCATTTCGCTGGAGTTCGCTCCTGCCTCCATTTATGTCACTTTAAGCTTTGGAGCCAAAGCCAAGCCAAATCCATCGCCAAGCCCCAGCTCATTGATTGCCCCCCGGGCTGACGGGGGACTAATGGAACAGTCGAAAACATTTGCCAGATTATCGAGCGATCGAACCGGGTCAAGCTCCTGACTTGGGCAATGCAACTATTTGTTTAGCCCGCAGTTAGCTCTTCCGATTCGCAGCCCCAGTTCCCTTTCCAATCCGATGCCTCCGACTTGCAGTTGATTGAGTTCGCGGTATTATTGATTTGATTCCGCTATCGTCAATTGGCAGTTCCGCCAACCAGTGAATACATCATCAAGATGGGACTGGCGGTTGGAGGTTGGAGGTGGAGCTGTCGCCGCGCTGAGCACTGTTTATAGTGCGCTTGGAGTCTAATAAATTTCAAACAGGTGTTTGAATGCCTCCACCCTGGCCATTCATAAATCAAAATGGGTTTTTAAACTACACGGCTGGCCGGGGATAAGGCGCTCCGCCCCTTTCAGCCTGTCGCTCATGTGTGCGCGCTGCTGTAAAACACAGACAGCAACCGCAAATATTTTTGAAGCGATGTGGACGTGCATGTGAATGTTGATGTGGGTGCGGATGAGCACTGGGACAAGGACAAGGACAAGGACGAGGGCGAGGGCGAGGACGAGGACGAGGGCGATGATGACGATGGCGGCGCATAAAACTTGTTGAATTATTCGGTACTGGGACACGGACGTGGCTTTGGAAATTCTTTGGCTGCCTGAGTCTCAGCCGAAAACGGAATTTTTTATTATTATTGCAAATTAAAAAAGTTTACATTGGCTTAACTATGTGAGCGCCCAGACCAGGCTCTCTGCCAGCTCAACTATGTAAAAGCCAAGTTTTAGCTGAGAATGACTGGAGTCTGGTGCCAGGGTTGGGAGCGGGTATTAGCGACGGCGGGCACGAGTAGATGGAGCAACGATTTGCAAAGTATTTTCAACAATTTCTGCCGCAGGCGCAACAAAAAAATGGCAGCCCGAAAAACCCATCATAGGCTGCCTGTCTCACCTGACTACCTCCATTCAGGCGGCCTCAGCCAGCTCCGGTTGCCACTCAACGGAGCGTATTAGCAAATTAAATTCCATTTTCGCAGGTGGGCGCCCTCCCGCCTGTCTGCCTGCCTGCCTGCCTGTGATTATGAGCCAAGGACTTGCAGCCACCAAATTTAATGCACAGCTTCCGGGGGCTCTGTGTCAGTGTGTGCGGTCTGTGGTCAGTCAGGTGTACAGTGCGCTTCATGGGCGACAGCCCAACTAAACGGGCTTTAAAATTAAAAGCCGAAATAGTTTATTTACCTTTTACCAACTCACTGGAATAAATGACAAAAAGATCTGCATATAAACTGGCATTTAACTGGGATTCAATTAAATACTGAATACAAGTTTATGTGAGCTCGCTTAAACTCATTTAAAAATCTTAAGCCACATCGTTAAAACTTGTCCGAAAAGGCTTTAAAATTTAATGACTACAAAGTTTTCAATTGCATCTCTTTCACTCATCTTGCCTTACGATATATATGCGTAGTGAACTCTTTAAAGGACCTTAGGTGGGACTCTTTATTTTACTAAATATTTGTAATAAATTCAAATTAATAAACTTAGGCAATACTGCTTACTGTGCCACTTTCTCCATTAAATGGACTTTAAAATGTTATACAGGCAAAGGTCCGAGATTTATTTATTTATTTCTGCAAACTCATTAGAAAAATTGACATATCCCCGACTCGCAAAAAGAAAAATGCCGACTGGCGAAAAGAAAAGGCAGGCACGCGCCGGCCTTCAAGAAGGGAAACTCACATTTTCCGGACTGGGGCTGCCTTTCGTTTATTGATGGAGGAGCGGAGTAACTGGGGGGAATTGATTAAAAGGCATTGTCGAGGATGTGGGCTTAAGCCACGTCGGTGCACAATACATACACGTGCTCGGTGGCGGACTTGTGTACCATATAGCATATATATAAATATATACCACCGAGTATGTATGCATATGTGCAGCGGCTTTGATCTATCTACGCTCGAACAAAAAGAAGGACCAAGAACTTGTCTAACAATTTGACGCTTTAATCCGTCCTCCGATGGAAGGGAACTCGAACGGCTCCTTGTCTAAGCTCCAGTTGGCCGAGCGCAAACTGAGATTCATTCGAACTGGCACGGATATCCTCGTCCTCGGGCCTCTGAGTGTGTGTGTGTTGCCTTTTATGTGTCCTTTTTGGTGTCGTATTATGGTAATTCGCATCGAGACCGATTACACGCAACATGTGGAAGAAGGAGCTTTTCCCTGAAAGGCGAACCTCTGTCGCTCCGTTTTCCATGTCCGTCGAACTGAGTACGTAACGAACGTGATGCCAACCAAATAATATTTTTCTTAGTAAATTAAGCTAAATAAATACGCGTAAAGAAAATGCAGCTTTAATGTGTATGATGCCTCAACATAGCAGAGGCTTTCTGATTTAGGTACTATTATTAATTATCTATAAGGTATTACAATTTCAGTAAGAAGCTTGCAATTCAGTGAAGGAGTCGTTTCCGACCCTATAAAGCATATATATTCTTGATCAGCATTAACAGCTGAATCGATCGAGCTATGTGCGACAAAAATTTAAGATTTTCAAAATTTTTCGAAATTTCAAAAAAATGTAAGGGGTTACATCATTAAAACTTTCAAAAATTGGTAAAATTTTTAAAATTTTAAAATTTGTATTTCAGTATGCAGATTTGTTAATCTAATAAAAACTAGCACAGAACATCTTTCCGAAATGAAACTAATCCATTTTTGACACAGTTATGATGTTTTTCATCTTTGATTTGTGAAAAAAATGGTCACATAAAAATAGCTATTTATTTCAAATAAAAAACTATTATATTTTTTAATTTTTGGATTAGTTTAATCTACCCTAGAACCCCCAAAAACGAGTTGGCGACATCAATTCCATCAGTCAAGGCTCTAAGAAAATGGGGCTAGGAGCTAGAAGTTTGAGTTGCCGCAGCTCTTCAGAGAATCAACCGAGCAAACGACGACAGCAATTGTCCTGGCCGAAGGATCTGCTCTGTGTTGTCGTTGACAAACACTGACATTGAATTGCCAGCTGGTGCTGACCATCGCTCAGCAGGAAAATAAGGCTGTGCTTTCAGGGAGGATTCCATTAAGTTAAATTGCATTTCTCGCAGTCAAGTTGGGCCGCCTTTGTGTGAGCATCATCTTCCGGCTTGCCGCGTGCTGATTTGCCACCTGAGACTGGGACTGAGATCGAGACAGAGAACGGCGGCTGGCTGGCCATAATTTAATAGTGCATCAAACAAGTTTACTGCAGCTGCAATTGCATTTGCATGGGCAGCTCTAGGACTGACTTCCCCACACGTCCTCTCGCTGATTCGATTTGATGCTTCCCCAGTTAATCAATTGATTTTACCTTCGGTTGCCTGGCTGCCGGGCTGTGCGACCTGTTGAACTGCAGCCAGGCAACGGCAATGGCGAAGGCATCTGCCTTGTGAATATCTGCACCTAATTCAATATGCATTGATTTCTATTGCCCCCTGTCGTGGCCTTATTGCATTGACTGCTCCCTGATTTGTGCGCAGAAAAATGCATTTCTGAGAAAGTATTCAATATAAATTGCAATTCTTGGGGACGCGTATCCCTGTAAGAGTTCATTTTCTGGCTCCGCAAGCAAATGTATTGTCTTGGCCTAATTAATTTTTCTGGGGAGACACCCCTGCAGGCCCTCGCCTCATTAAACTTTCAATTGTTCCGGCGACTTAATCAATTTTGATTGGCGATCCGGCGAGCCGGGGTAATCCTTGGAGCATAGATATTAATGGTTTTTCTGTGTAAATCTTAATGCCGAACCATTAGGGGCGATTACAATGCGGTTATTGTGGGCAGGCGGCCGGGCACACTTTGGGAGTGTGTGGCCAGTTTTTGCGGTCCGGCGTTTTACAGGAAATCAATGGACCGCCCAAGGGGCGTTAAATTTTATTAGCGCAAAATGATTTCATGTGCCAAATATTTGGCAAAATTGACGCTGGCCAACGACGATGGCCGTGCTGTCCCAAATGGCGTTGCTAATGGCGGACATTAACGGGGCGTATGCGCAATCTGCGTTGTCATGCAGGACACGCGTCGCCACTGGAGTTGGCTTTAAGTGCACTTTGCCCTTAATCCATCCAGCATGTGAGGGTATGTGTGGCATGCAGTTAATGTCCGCTTATCGATGGGCTACAATAACGATTACGTAGCCAAGTTGTCCGCAACTGTTGTATATTGTCTCGCTTTTGCACAGCCAAAAAAAAATGGGTTACTAAAATGTATTTATGGACAAGCTATTAAATCAAAAGAAATATAATATCTGCAAGATATTCAAGAACTTATTTAAGAAACAGATTTATATATTTAAAGATATTTTTATGTATTGATTCTAAAGTGTACAGTAAATAGCTAATAGCTAATAGAATTCTTTCATATGACTTTAAATATTGCATAAAATTTTACATCCACTTTATTGTTTTTCTTGTTGTCGTAGGCATTTGGTACAACAGTGACCGCCGCGATTGGGTACGCGTTGCCGGACGATAGTACCCATTGTACCCTGTCAAAGGGTTGAGACCATCGTCACTGCGCAAATCATCCTCCACCAGCAGCAGCAGCATCAACAACGCCTGCCCCCCGCCGCCGCCCACACCGCACCAAGTGATCCCGGCCAGCTGCAGCAGCAGCAGTAGCACTCCGCCCCACTCCCAGCATCCGCATCCGCACCTGCATCATTACCAGCACCACCAGCACAGGCGCAGCAGTAGCTCCAGTCACACCAGCCACCAGCCAGCGGAGAACTCGAGCGGCTTGGCCACGAAACCGGCCATCAATTTGCTTGGCAATCAGCTGCAGGTCAACTACTTCGAGTTCCCGCCCACCGCTTCTGGCCAGGCGTTGTTGGTCCACGGCGGTCGCACCACAGCCTCCACGCCGTCGCTGAATTGCCACCAACAATTCCAGCAGAACCAGACCCAGTACCAGCACAGCTCCACCGTTGGTGGCAACTACAGCTCGGCGGTTGCCAAAGCGGCTGCCTCCACTGCCTGTGCGCTCCTTGCCACGTGCCACGTGTCCAGAGATTCCCCACGACACCAACACCACCACCACCAGCAACAGCAGCAGCCCAGGAGCCCGGAGGAGCCACAGCAAACCGCAAACAACATGGGTCGACGCGAGATAAAACGCTCCAATACCAGTGGCTCCACCACCAGATCCTACGACAGTGGAAGCGGTGAGTGCGCCATACACAGAGAGAAAATTAAACAGATTTTGCTATGTATATAAAAACCTGTTAATAAGTCTTTAAAGAAATGAATGCCTTAAAGGTTCCAACTCCCAAGTCTTTAAGACTTTTTAAAAAGCATTCCTTGCCAGGTACTATTTATAAAAATGGCCAAGACCCATCAATTTAAGCCAAAGTGTAGGGATCACTCCATAGAAAATACTTAAATAACAGCATAGAACGCAGATCTATTCAGTTGAACCCAATTCGAAAAGGGGCAGTGGGCGGGACACCGCGTAATCGCCTTACGTCCTTTGATTGGGTCCCTGAATTCCCTGGGAAATGACATTAGGCTGGCAAATTAACTCAGCGGAGATTTGTTGTCAAGCTGTCGTTGTCCTGCCTTCGGACTGTTTCCTATGCGGTTTTCCCGGGCGAACACCTACATACAACTGGAACTAAAAGTGGAAGGGGAAAGAAAATAAATGAAGAAAAGCAAAGGACTTTGGCCAGAGTCCTCAATTGTTCGGAAATTAGTTTCATCAACTGAACAAAGTAGAATTTCAACAAAATGATTAACAATTGGCACCAAGTTGGTTAGTTTCTGAAAAATAATGAAACAGATTTCAATTAATTGTTAAAGGATCTAAAGTTTTTCATCTACAGCAAAGAGAAATTATAAGTGATTTCTGATAAAAGTAAAATTATATAATATAATAAAGTGTGAATGGAAAATAGTTACCTCTGCAATTGATTAAGTTTTACCTTAAGGAAGAGCACTTTCACCATTCCATTTAAGTCATCAATTAAAACATGTTTGGTAGTTTGAAGCATACAAATCTTTAATAATTTATGACTTCCGTTTAATTAACATAGGACCGGCCCCGCTTGCACCAGCCTTTGCTGAATCTCAGCCGACTAGATATTGTGCTTAGCTCATCCGCAGATGCATCTTGAGGTGCAGGCGGGGCCATTGAAACACGAGTGCTTGTTGACATTACTTAACGCTTTAGGACCTAAGGATAAATGCCTCCAAACGGGTGCCGCTGCGGGCAGGAGCCGGCCTAGGAGCAGCCAGAGATTATGTCCGAGAGGCTTTCGTTGCATCCCTGCTTCTGGTAGCATTCGTACAGCGAGGCAATGTTCCGGAGGCCGCAGCAGTACTTGGAGGCCTGCTGGCACTGGCTACCCGCCTGGTGCTCCAGCTCCCGGGGAAACTGCAGGTTGTCTGAAAGGGTGGCAAAGGGTGGGGTGAGCTGGTGATGTCTGAATGGCGGTGGCGGCTTGCGGCTTGGCTGCCGGAGCAGGTCAGGCACGGCATGCAGCGCATGCAGCTGATGCAGCGGGCTTACCTTGTCTGAAGGACGGCCGGGCGGCGGGAGCTTGGGAGGCGGAGGCGAAGGCGGGGGCGGAGGCTTGGGGCGTGATGCTGGATGGGGGATAGGCTTGGGCCACGAGATCGTCGGCTGCAATTAAGAGGCGTCAGCATGTAAACCATCGTGCTAAGTGCAAGTGAGTGGGTGCCAAGAGGACGCAGGATGGGTGCAATATATGTGAGTGCAGGATAATGTGTGTGTCTCGGTTATAATGTATGTGCGAGAGTGTGTGAGTGTGCCTTCACCAATTGAGTGCGCCTGTTTGTTCTGGCAATTAATGAACAACGGGCCGCTGTTTAGGCTTTAATGAACAACAACAGATGATGCAACTGCACAGCGAAATGAATGTTAATTTTCCCGGGATTCCTTTCCGCTCTGTGTGTGTATATACATATATGGTCATTATCAAATAACAAAAGCTCGTTACATCAATTTATATCAAATTGAAAATTGAAGCTAACTTTTATATGTACATATTAATTTAACAAATATTTAAATTTCAAGTGAAATTTAATTTCAACTATGAAACCTGTTTAAAGCAGTGTGGCTTTTGTAATAATAAAGTCGATTTAATATCGTCGATTCCTGTTCCTATTTATTATGTTTTGAAGTTCTCAGTGGAATGTCTTGACAGGACCGCAAGTATCCTTATCAGGTTCAACCGACTTGCTTTTCTTTCCGTGTTCATATGTGCCAATTATGGAGCAGCAAAATAATTATGTCCCCGAGCTGAGGGGATATGCAATTGGATTTGCAGGTGTAAATTGTGTTCTGCGGCTCGTAATAGACGGGCAATTAAAAGATAGACCATCAATGGCCGAGGGCCTCTTGCCAGTTGGTTAATTGATATGGCTGAGGGGATTGTGTAATTGCAATTGAATTGTGAGCGGATTACATGTCTGGACAATCGATTGGCATCCAATTAAACAAACATACTGAAGTCGCAGGGCTAAATTGGAAAATTGTAAATTGCTTTTTGGATTGTATAGCAAAAATGATGAATTGGAAAGGCATTCACGGAATCTATAATGCTTCTGTGTTTAATTATTGTATCAGGTACCAGGTCAGTTAGCCATTCAAAAAGGATTAAATATCAACAAAAGAATGTTGCAAAAATAGAGAAATACCAGGAGAATTGTTGAAATATATATAATGTATTTTTAGAATTTATATCCATCGTTTTGTGTGATATTTATCAGTGGTAAATGATAAAGTAATAAAATAATAAATAAGTTAAAAACTGTCCAACGCTGTTGGGGAATTTATTCAAATTAAAGTTGAATTGTTTGGCAATGTATACAAAATGCATTTTAATTTTTCAAACTATGTTAAAGTTGTTATCTCAGACTTTAAAATTAAATTAAGTTTGTTGTATGCATATCCATGCATAGTTTTGTTTTGAAAAAACTTCATTTGCATGCAGCTTATGTTATAATAGTTAATTTTTTCTCCTAAAATGGAAATCTCTATTTTTTCTGGTTACGAATTTAGTAAGCGGCTACTAAACAATGGTTAAACATAAACATGCAAGTGATTTGGTTAGGTTTTGTTATCCTACACAGGTGAACATATCGCTAAGCAGGCAACAGACGTTCAGAAAGGATGTTTCGCGGCAAAGCGAACGCTTTATTTACAAGAGCTTAGACCTAGGCGTGTAAAATAAATTATATGTGAATGTTGCTGAGACAATTTGGCAAATACGCTGGAAGCAGCATCGCGAAGCAATACCGCTCAGCCCGCCGCCTATGGAAAGGCGCGCAGGACCTGGGCCAACGAACCGTCGAGCACGCCCTCGTCCGCGCATGGATTGATGCCCCAGAAGGCGCCGTGGCAGCCAAAGGATTCGAAGCAGGAGTACCGGATCTTCTTGCTGCCGGCATCGCAGCAGTTCACGATCGCCCACACACAGTTGGTCACCTTGGGCGCACTGGTGGGGGCCTGGCTCTGCGGCGGCCTATTCGTCATCGGCCGGTTCTCTATTGATTCACAAAGAGTACAAAAGGGTAAGAGGTCAGGTCGGGCGAAAGGCGAAGAGACAGTCAGGGACAGACGATGGCAGTTAATTAGCAAAGCCCTTTTGGTTATTCACGGATATTCGAATGGATACTGAGTCTAGGGGATAGTGGGTTCAGTGGTCACCTACCTGGGCGGGAAATGGCATTGCCACCGGCATTGGGACCGTCACGGCCAGCACCCCCGACAATCAAGCTCGGTCGTCGCGTGGTCCTAGGATTATCGAATTGACTGAAGTCTGCATTAGCTGGATTGGAGTCATGTATTAAGTCAAATCGGCTTTCTAAATCGTCTGGCACTGGAGCATCCCCATTCGGGATTCTATTCGTTTGCGAGCCTGCATTGCCTCCCTGCAGATGGGGTTTCTTGCCGGACACCGCCAAACTGAAATGGAATGTGCGAAGTTGTAATTCTCACTCGCCGCGATTCCTATGGATGCCTCTTACCGCGGAATATAGTAATGGGTCTGAAGCGGAAGGTGACTGTTGTACGAATAGCCGGTGATAAGTCCGTTCCACTGTGGGCTTCGACGCTGGCGACTGTGGTACTTCTTGGGCAGCTTCCGCAGCCATTGCTCTTTCACGGGTGTTACCAGTTGGGTGGCTTCCAGGTTGCTTACGGGCAGAGCTTCCAGATCGTCTTTCAGCACAATCGGTTTGTCCGGCAGGACATCGAACAGGATCTTTTCACCCTCGTTCTCTGGCTGAGGCTCCGCATGATGATGGTGCGTTCGTCTGTGCTTCTTATGGTGTCCGGGACTAGTAGCGTTCTTAGAGGGGTCTAAACACAAAGATAAAGATGCAATATTGATTTTATTAAATTTAACTGAAACAAGAAAGGAAACTAAATTCGCAAAGCCGAAGTTTATATACCATTTCATGTAGCAATTGAAATTTGGGATCGAGTCGGAAATCGATCAAAATTAAGCTTAAAATGTACGCCTTCTTTGAATCTATTTGTCGAATATATATAGATAGTGATTTCCTTACCAAAATCCTCGGTGACAAAATCCTCCTTGTACATGATCACCGGATGATCCTCCTGCATGACGCCATTCACCAATTCCACTTGATGGATCTGTTGGAAGGGACACTTTGGGGGTAAACAGGCGCCAGATTGGATTTCCCATTTAGACACATACCTCCACATTGTCGGCATCCGGCGGGAGGAGGGACACATCGCTGTCGTCCTCGGTGGGCGGACGGGAGGCGCCCAGGGCCACCAGGCTGAGGAGCAGGACAAACTGGAGGGCCGGAAGTCTGCGGCCGGCGGTTCGATTCATCTCCTTCGGTTGGCTGGCAGGTCTGCAAGTGGCAGCAAGCAAAGATTGTGCATTAGTCGCCACGACCCCGAGTCAACTTTTATTCTGCAGTTCAATCTCAATTATGTACTTGACCCCCTCCCACGACCACCCCCTCAAAGAAGGAAAGCAAAAAAAAAATAAAAAACACAAAACAAACAAAAAACGGAAACCCTCAAACACAAACACACACACACATCAGGCAGGATGGCAAAGTTCTGAAGTTGTAAATTTTGTTGCGGTTTGTTTTGGCTTCTGGGATCGGGATCAGGATCTGGCCTGGCCCGGTCTGGCTCGGTTTGCCCGGGCTTGGTTTTGGGGTTTGTTTTAAATTAGACATCAAGTTGAGTTCAATTTTTCTTGGCCTTTGTTGCATGTTCTGCTCTGTGGCAAAACTTTTGAATTACTTTCTCTGGCTTCCTCGCTTTGCTTTATACAATCCTCAATCTTATTCTGCATTTTTTATTTTATTTTATTTTTTCTCCCCGATTTCCGGACACGTCGCAGGCTGCCAGCCATAACCGAAGTGCCGGGTGGGTGGTCCTTGGGCATAGCCAGGCGGAAAAGAACACAATGGCTAAGTACTTTAAGTATTTTAATATTCTAATGCACACTGTTCCTGCGATTCCCACTAACCGTTGCTCAATGGAAGCAATATTTCTATATTTCCGACACTCCGCTCTGCGCGTTAGATTGAGACTGAACGGAATGCTCGGGACTGTTGCTCTTTTTAAACGGAAGGCGGCCGCTGTTTGGACAGCTGCTGCCGCGGCAACTCATTCGAGAGGAGATCGATGTCTCACGGCTATTAGGTTCTCTGATAAGAACGAGCGATTTTCCGTAAACAAGATAGTACTGAAGACGCGGGCAGAGATAAAATGTCATCAGAATTAGTCAGAAGTTTGTGGCACATTCGTCACCCGCACGTCAATGGATAATTTCTGGCTTTATTTGTTCTAATTGCAGCTTGCTACCACATGTTCTTCCTTTATATATTTTCTTGGAACGTTTGGCATATAATGGTTTATTTTACATTTCATGGGAATTTGAAAAGTAATAAGAAATAACCTCTGGCAATCTACTTGTTCGCATACAAAGTTCTTATCTCGTTGCTGATTTTATTTCGTTAAGAGACTGTTGCCATTGCTTAATTTCTTTCAACTAGAAAAAGCTAATATAAGCTGATGTTCAGACAAGACAACCAATTAGAGGGAAAAAGGCATTGCATTACCAGCGAAGAGGAAAACCTGAGACCGCACAAAGGATGTCAAAGGAAATTAAATGGCATAGAATGAAGATACCAAGCGGGGGAAAGAAGGAAAACATAATTTACAGACTTTGTTAGGGTATAAATCAGCAGAGTTAACCGATTCTGGTCAGGCTCCTTAATTGAAAATTCCTGCACTGAATTGAATTTGCACGCAATAATAATTAGCAAACTGTTTGCATGTTTAGCAATAGCAATTTTGCGGTGATTGCGAAATTTTCATTTTGCTGTGGATGAGACCGAAATGCGCAAAAACTAAAATAAATTTTGCCAAAATGCGATTCCTCCTCTTCCGGTCTGCCCATAAAAGTGTGCTAGTCGCTTGGCCCAATGCAACTATATACTGCTTTCCCTGGAACAGGAAAAACACAAGCAGATACAAGCTGATACGATTGCTTTGGCTTTCTGAGGCACACACGGACTAAGGCTGCCTGTTCAAGCTGAAAATATTGGGTCAGGACCCGGACCCCGACCCCAGGCAGCACAACAACTCGATTCCCAAAATTGTGTGAATAGCCAACGGAAATTGTAAGTTTGTCGGGGGAATAACCCCCAATTTGTTGCTACAACAGCAGCAATAACAGGCACTCGAGCGAGCCACAAGTGGCAGATGTATAAATGAGCATGGAAAACAAGCTGGCAGAAAAAAAGGGAAATAAAAACGAGAGCCGCCGCCCCATCATAAATATGAATAAGCCGGGAGAATAATAATACTTGCCAACCTCACGGGCTGGCCAGCCCTTTGTTTCTTGTTATTTTTATGCTGCCAATAGAATTGCCATTAAATATTCAATTTTCATATTTTCGCACACAATGAGATCAAAAAGTGTCTGCTCTTAATTGGTTTTCAGTTCGACTGAATTCTATATTTAGTTTTTCCGTTCGCCTGTATGTTTCGACACTGACCGCAATGGATTGTCGAGAGGATTTTGTATTTTTAAATATTTTTCAGCCTTAAGTAATTCAATTTGGCTCTTGGCGCATTTTGGCCAGCAACTCTTGGGGTTAGTGTAATCCATTTTTGCAGCAACATTTTCGGCATGCCAAATTGGTTCCCAGTCCTGCCCGGCAGCCACTTTTAATTGGATTTAGCTGATGTAATAAAAACTTGGACGATCCCATTAGAAATTCAGGTGAAGAAACGGGAACGAACTGTGTCAGGGACCAACCCTTTCGGCGCGGCCATTAGCGATATTAAACGCGAGCACGACGCTCTTCATTACTCCAAAAGTGTCTGTGCATTATTCACACACATCGCACCACGGCTGTCCATTGACAATTTAAATAATTACGAGTACACTCGTCTGTCAGCGAGTCCTTGCAGCTCTCACCTCAGCGGACAGCCACTGCTCCTCTGCTTCTCTGGCCCTGGCGCTGCACAAAGGCAAATTGAGTTTCGAGTCCGCCAAAGTTGCCACAAAAACGGGCTGTTGGCCAGCAGTGCCCGTACGTTCATCCACCCAAAAGCACCCTCGGGCTTCTGGCCACACATGCAGCCGAACGTCGATTACCACTCATTAGAAACTTATCGGACGAAGGCGGCGGGGGTGGCGAATGCAATTTCGCCAGCGGCCAGCCCCAGCTGGACCGGGGCGAACTGTGACCTGGCCCGAGCCCCGGATCCACTTACCCGTAAGTGCGGCCATTTCATCGCAAACAGTATGGCCCCGAAAAGATGATGTGGCCAGCCAAGTGTGGAACACCTCTAGCCCCTCCTTTTACTTGTACACACACAACACCGACAACCGCAAACCACCTGGCGACAAGGACGATTACACTGGGCAACTGCAAAGCGGCATACGGAATGCGTTGAAAGGCCCCAGATGATGGGAACCGCTTAACATTTTAATTTAATTTAATTTATTTTCTAAAGCTTCGGTAATCAAGTAAATGAAATATAGTACAGTCGTAAGTTCCGGACCGATCCGACTTATGTGCTAACTCCCATGAACAAGAGACAGATGGAATTCTGATATTATTCAGATAAGCTAGGTTGCAATGAAATGGTCAGACTAGATCGACACGCCTGTTAATGATGATCAGGAAAATATGATCTATAAGAAAATTTAGGGTATAAAAGCGTACCAGCTCTTATAACCTAAGAATCAATATTAACTAATTTTGCCTCTTAAAAGTTCTTCAAACATTTGTGCTTTGTTGCCCAGTGCCAACGAAGCAACATGTCCTGTGGCCTCCTCCTGCAGTTACTTTGCCTTTCGGGCCAGTAACTGAATGGCGGGCAAACCCATAAAGTGGCACGGAAAATCGGATTTCATTAGACGTTTATTTATACAGATACAGATATAGATTTAGATAGGGATACAGGCTGGTGCTGCGCAAACACCCGGAAATGTTCGATCAGGGCGAGTGCTGCTAATTGATATGGAAATTCGGCTGCTGGCCCGGGGCGAGCAAACTCATCAAAGTCGGAAAACTCATTGCAGATGCGATTAAAGGCAAACACAGTGGGGTAAACATGCAGCGAGGTAAGAAGACGCTTCAATCGAGGAGCTGCCCCAGTGCCCGTTTGCTGTTTGCTTTGACCTAAAAAATTCGCAATAAACCGCTTTGCTTTTTTCTTGGCTTGCTCATCATCATGGCCTCGACTCGACGCTGATAATCAGCGAAAAATTGTAAGTGAATTCCCCCGAATGTGATTAAAAAAAGTAGCTTTTGTTCATTTTGTTTACTCTGATTTTATGGTGCTTTTTTCGAGAAAATTCCTGCATAAATTGTTTATGCCCGAGCAACACGTGGCAACTTTTGCGGCATTGGTCTTTGTTCCATCTAATTGGCTTAGGAGCAGCAAGACGTGGCCACAATGGCGATGACAGAGCTATCCCGTCCCGCTGCCCGGCTCTATTCAAGTGTCAAAGTGTCGGTCGTCAGGGAGAGTCACGTATGCCGGGGCACCGACAACAGAATGCAAATGCTGTCGGGTTGCATCCTCTGCATATGAAACCCAATCCGGTGCAGACCGAAGCATATTGGCTGGGGAAGAGCCTGTTTTATTGAGATGCTCCCTGCTCGATGCCAGATCAAAGTGGGTCAGCCTGCCTGCCGGAGGTTGTAATTAAGGTGCCTGGTATTTTTTCGCATACAGGTTGCACCGGACCACATGGCGAATGCGTAATGCGATTTGGCCGCTCAATGGTGCGTATGCGTAACATGGCCCTGGCCTGCTGTCAGCTGTCGTTTTTCACCCTTTTTTTTGCGCCTCACTGTTGTTTCGGTGTTTTTCTTATTTACACACACAGCGTGTGCTTGTGTGTGGCCTCCATTGTTGCCATTTGTGTGATTTTGATCTGACTGGAAGCCTGGCCCGCAGGCCAGCGGCATCCAACTTTTCTTATTATTGTTCAAAATGAAATTTATGCGGCACGCACACTCACTCGCAGACAGAGCAAAGTGGGGCATCATCGTCGTCAGGAAAGAAACAATGCAAGTGGAAAATGTTTTCCCTCATTCTTGTCAAGTTTTTTTGTAGCACATTCTGGGGGGAAATGGGAATGGAAATGGAAATGGCAACGCAGGCACTGCAATATGTTTTATTCAGTCCAGGCGTGGATAGGATTCGCAGAACTGATCAATTCCCATCGGGTAATGAGTAATGCATTCATTATCTGCCTTACCTTTGACCTGAATCAACTGGCTAGCACTGTGTTTTTGTTGTGATATCACAAGTTTTTGTTTTATCGAGCTCTCTTCACATCCGTCAGGGACGTCAGCGTCCACAATGGATACCCGGTGCAGCATCTATCCCAACTGCCATTGGGCTTTGTCTTGTCTGTCCTGGCAAAGGACAACAAAGGAGGAACAACAGCATCGGTAACGAGGGAAAACACAGAGGCTGACACATTCATGGGAACTTTCCCTCATTCGAAATGCCCGACATCCGAGTTTTGTCATATGACAGCGGCACGGGCCACAAACGAAAATTACGAAAATACCAGGAGGGATGGCATGGGCTGCAAGTGGTGTTGGGGAAAACAATATCAACATGTTAAAAGCACAACAAGTGCCACCCAGCAAGCCAGTCTGCGAAGCACTAGGTAGTTGCGGTCTCAGCGAGGCTCAAGGGTCGCCGCGGGTCGAGGAGCTCCCCCTGCCAAGTGCCGCCAAAGTTGAGGCCACTTTGCGAGCAGCCACTTGGCTACTTTGCTGCAGTTCTAATTGCAAAAGTTGCGCAAAGCCAAAGCCAAAGCCCAAGCCAACGAAATTATATGCACTCAGCGGCGACATTGGGATCCGAATGTCTTGGCCAAGAGTGGGGCCGGAGTGGCAGAAGCATAAATATTGTTGTTGGGCGGCGGCTTATATAAGGACACTTTTAAGTGCCGGCAGGGAAGTTGGTGTCAGCGGCAGACTGTCGTTATGAAATATAACTGAGAATAGATTATCAGCCAAGGTATTTCGCCCCAGCTCCGCCCCAGTGCCCCCCTGTTAAGCACGGCCAATTCGCTTAATTGTTATGTCAACGCCCGGCCCACGCGGCGTATGATAAATGCCCGAAAGTAAGCAGCTGTGCTTACAGCTACTTACAGCAGCGTTTCCATTGTCCTCGGGGGCAGCTCTTTGTATATCCTGCAGCCGGATCGGCTCAGTCCTCATCCGGCAAATCGTCGGTTTTTACTTTTCCCGTGCTTTGCATTTGTTGCTAAGTCCTAGAGCTATTCATGAAGATAGTGCGCTTTGAGACAGGTCATGCCTTGTATACACATATATACTCTATAGTACTATAAAATCTAAATGGAAATACTCCTTATTAGTGATTGAGCGAAGAGCTAGGTTATTTTTAAGTAACTTGATTTGGGTTTTTTAATTTCACGGATCATATTTAATATTATCTATGAGTGTAACCCTTGCGAGATAGAAAAAACATATACTGGCTAATTTGTTTAGTTCCAAGTATGGAAACTTTACTCGTTGTGAACTCCTGAATCTACTTAAAGAGTATCTAGCTTGTTCACTCCCTAGATTTCAAATCATTTGAATTCAAAATCCCTACGTACTCTCGATAATCTAGTCGGCTATATTTTATGCATCTATCATATCTTTTATGCAGGAATTACTGGCCTTAACCTTTGTGGGTCTAGCCATTGTCTGGCTTTGGAGCGAAACTAATAATGTCATTCGCTGAATGCCAGGATGTTGGTTCAACTGTCGACCGGGCGGGCAACGCACAATTGACAGCTAAATTGTCTGTCAATTTGTCTCGCTTGCTGAATGCGTTATCCTGTCGGTGCCAGGACGACGCATATAAGCGAGTGCCAGTGCGAGTGCGAGTGCTAGAGCGTTGTTCGGCCATTGTTTAGTTTGGTCAGAGCTGACAGATTGCCATTATCATGGCCGCCATTCCCGTTACTCACTGTTGGTTACTGCTGATGCTGCACGCTTCCGCATTTTGGGTGGCTGCTAAACTGTGGCTTCAATCGAACGCCTGCCTGCCTCCTGTCCCTTTGTCACTGTATGTTGTGTGTGATGTAGGCTCCTCTCTATTTGCTTAGTGGGCTCGCTTTTTCGGGGCACAATTTTTTGGCCAGGACTAACCCCAAATTCACCCACCGGCCGGAAGGGCAAAGTTCAAATGGGCGGCTCAGCTACCCAACTAAAAGGGATCTGTCGTGCGAAGACCATGCCATGCCCGACTCCGCTCCAGCTTCATGTCTGGTCTCCGGCTTCTCGGGTCTCATGTGTGCCTTCCGAGTTTCTCGCTTCGCTTGATACGCATTTGTTTGTGTATTTTGGCACACGCCTATTTGTGTTGCCTGTTGGGCCTACTATCCTGCAAAGGACAAGGACGAATCCGAAGGATTTGCAGTCGCCGCATGTGTGTGCCTCTTTGTGCGTCTGTGTTTGCCCAACTGCGGCGTCGGTGGCAGTTCTTTGAATAATGCAAAATAGTAGCATCAAATAACGGCACCAAAAGTGACTTAAAGTTTTAATGAAAATGCCAGGCTCAGGCAGGGATACGTCCTGGAGGCCTCTCCGCCCTCGCCTCCTGCCTCGGTGAGTGCGGCGCAAACACTCATACATTAAATATTAAGTGGCTTTATAGCATTGCCCCGTAGTGCATATTAAATTTGCTCATAAAAAGGGAGGAGGCACACGCCCCCAGTCCCTTCTCCACTTCCCGACTCCCAGGAAATTTTCAAATATTAATTCAATTCAAAGCTCGAATTCAATTTGACAACAAACAAATTGGCATTCGGACCTGAAACTTTAGCTGCCATTTGGGCCCTGGAATTTATGGGCAAATCAGTGTCCGAGTCAGTCCCGAGCTGGCCCTAGCCAGCAATATCCTGAAATTGTGGCTGCTTATTGATTGAGCTATTTAGATGAAAACGAATAATTCAGACCAGCCCTCGGCTTACTTAGTCTCTGTCCCCGGGACGAATGTCAGATGACCGCAAACTTTAGCCCGGACTTCCACAATATTGAGGTGCTCTGGCCGACTTGTGGTCATGAATGTGCGTCGATTTCCGACGATAAGATAAGTAGTGGCGGGTTAAAGGTTCCCTGACTTGGTATTTGAATACGAAAGATGTGGATTAAGTCCACGTGGGGTAGTTTTTATGCCTGCATATTAACTCGTCATGGGGAAAACTGTAGCAGGTGACTTTCTCTCAGATGTAAATGTATCTTAAAGTTCGTTTAGCGTGAAAATATTTACTCAGCTTTTCTGAATTTCCCCCGTTTGCCATAATTGGACAATAGAGCCGCACCATTTACTTTAATGTTTGGCATTCATCTAGGCAAACAAGAGGTGACTAATCCGCGACATTGTCACCTCCACCCACACCTTGTTTGAGCCGTGAGCCAGGCCAAAAGTAGGTGGGCTGACGCATCCCATGGACCTGTGTGCCTGTAAATGCACCGACACGTTGCACGATTTCAATAAATCGGAAGCGTGTCAAAATATCCGCATTACTGATGATTGATGTTGGCGTCGAGGCGGGGCATGGCTTCGACGAAGGGGGCACTGAGCCCACAGACACGCGCCCCAAAATGCGGTCAATTAGTCAAACAGACAGCGTTTTCGGCCGCCCTGTCAGCGAAGCTCCGGAGTTCAGAAGCTGCGAAGCCAGTCCTTGTCTCCAATGCCAACTAATTAAAACACGCTGAGCAAACTTGACGGTCTCCGGGCCACAGAAGTGGGATTCGGTGGGGAGCTGGTGGAAGCTGCCGATGGGAATGGAGATTGGGCTGGCGACTGGGGAGTGGTAATAAGCACGTGCCACTAGGATTAGCGAGGCCGAGACGCTTAGTTTGGCTTATTGATGGGTGGGGCAGCGGCCACGCCCTTGGCATACAAATTCGCGTCAGGAGGCGGAAAGGTCGCTAATCGAGTGTGACAAGCCATCCCGATATTGGCAGCAGGTAAAGCGTTGTCGAAAATGGTTAATAATCAAATTCAAACCTCAGGCAATGATTCATTTGAAATTCTGCTTAATTTAAGATGATTACCCATCAGGATTCCCAATGCAGACAATGGGGATATGGTAATTACGGTTAAGCATGAGTGACAGGTATACAGATGTCAAAATACCTTAAATCTAAAATCGTAAATTTAAGGTTACAGCAAAGATGGCAGAGTCTGAGGGAAGGGAGAAGCGCTATAGTCAAGGTGTAATGTTTTTAAATTGACCAGAATTGTATGGGAATTAAATATATAAACTTAGGTAAATGAGTTTAACAAAATTACTGAAGGAATATACAGAAAAGGGCAAAATTCCTAGTATGTTGTTTTGTTAAATCAACTTAGTAATTCCTATTAGTCTTATTAATTTCAAGTGAAAGCCATATCACTCTCATAAGCTATCTTATTCACGAATTTAAATACATTCGTTTTCCCCCAGTGTAATCCCCAGGCAGTAGCTAACCACTCCTAGTTCTATTGTTCTTGGCACATCTTCTTTGAGATGACTGAATTTTTGACACCCTCTGATGACGACTAATGAATGATCTCATGCGCGTGACATATTTATGGCCTGAAGTCATTACGAAACCATTCTGGGCCACTAAGCGTGACCAAAATTAGTCGGATCTCCTTGGGCATTGCGGACTCTGAACTCTCAATAACCCGGCATCAGTAAGTGTGATTCCTTGGTCTCATTAGCTAGCGGAAATATAAATCGCTGCCTCTGATATCAGATCTGTTAAATGGTACACGCTATTTTAATTATAATTAGACCCGGTATTGCTTGCTTGGCCATCTATTTATCTATTTTTTGTTTTTGCTTTTTAAGGCCATTAGTGGTTATACCCTCTCCTCAATGATACCATAATTATACAAATAAGAAGCTGCTACTTGAGGTGAGAAGTTGAAATAGGAATTAAAAATAATGAGTGAGCACGGGGAATCTCAGATGAAACACCAATTTTTGCAGAACAATAGCATAAATCATGGTGTTTTAATGGCGCGTATTGGTTCGACTTAATGAAGTATTGACGTCACTTCAGCTCTTTACTCGATTCCCATGCAAATGAAATCGATTAATCTGTCGTTTTAATTATAGCAATTTATTGCACTGTTTGGATCAAAGTGCTCTCGTTAAAAGTGCCCCGGGAGGTGCGTAGACATTGAGTCGAGAGAGGGACTTTGCATGTAATTGCCACTTTTCTTAAGCACCTGGAGGGGAGTATCTTGTTTTTAGCGGCAATTGAAGTTAAACAATAGTTAAACGCCAATCAAAGTGGGGTATAAAAAGTATTATTGAACTGGTTTCCAGATTGATTATGCCATTCAAACAGCCCCAACTGGTTTGCGCCTCTCATGCACCTGAGTTGTAATGCAAATTCCGACTTGAGAACCTTTTCGTGATCTCAGTGTACATAAAACTATGACTATTGAGCGGAATTTCCTAGCTTCCGCGTTTTATAGAAATTATGCTTTCAGCGAGAGCGAGTAGTAGGTGGGCTTGAAATCACAATACTCGTGGGAAATATTTAAGTGTGATTAATTACCACAAATCAACTCGACACGTGTCTGTGGTTTAGGGGACTTAATTTTAGCCAGACTGCCTGGCAACCTGCAATTAAATTGCATGTGATTTCAAGTGCAACACTTGCCGGGCGATTATTCACTCTACTAATAGCTTGGGCCTATATCCCTAGAAGCTAGAATGGTCAAGTTAATGGCTACTACTTAAGATTCGTGACCAGGCTGGCGCAATGACTAATTCCACTGGAAATCCAAAAATATTGGCATTTCCAGAGTCTACGACCGATAAGAACACGACTACGGCTACGTCACTGGTCTGAGGAATACTAAATGGAGAGAAAAAACCACAGAGCTAAGTAAATTGTAAAGGCTGAAAAATCCAAGCAGCCTTGCGTGTGTGTAAACAACAAAAAAATGGCAAATTAAATGCGAAAGATGCGAAGGAAGCCACGATAAAGACCAAGGCAAATAGGGGCTCAAGTACAAACATAGTGTAAACAAAAGCCGAGCGCCGAGCAACGAGCACGCCGGGGATTCCAGAGCCAAAAAAAGAACAAGACCGAAAGGTTGAACTTGAAATATTTGTTGGCCAAAAGGGCAACCAGCTAGCATAGGCACACACACGTGCAGAGCTTTAATTATGTGCGGGGCGAGAAGTATCTGTCAGATACTCGTACTCATACTCTCGGCCCGCTCCAATAAAGACAATGCGTGGCAACGACACGTTCCGTTTGTTGTTGGCCAAATGATGTGCCTCGCTTTCAGCCAGAAACCCAAAGACAAACAGCAGCTGGCCCACACCCAGCCGCCAGGGCAACCAAACACATGTAGTCGCGTACAATATGTCGACGGATTTTGATGCTTTTTGTGTTTTCATTTTTTTTATTTGTATTTATTTTTTGTGTTTTTGCCAAATTAGCAACAACCGGTTTACGCAGGTACTCTGCTTAGCTGGAACCGAAAGAGCGGGGAACGCGAAGCCAAAGGCAAACAAAAGCCGTTTTGCTCATTAGTCGTCTCTCCGCCGCTCGGCAGTCAGCAGCCGGAGCAATCTCCGGGCTGATATCAGTGGGCGCTGCTGCGATGGGTGCGGGAAGGTCGAGAGAGCTCGGAGACAACTCAGCCCCAAGCACCCCCACCTGTTCCAGCCGCAGTCCCTGCCACCCCATCCCCATCCCACAGCCACTCCCAGCACTCTCTCAGCCAGTCTTCCGGAAGGCACACTGACGTATTAGGGGGAAAGCTGACAGTTCGGCAGTCGGGCAGCAAGTGAACCAGAGCAAACGGCTTATTTATAGCGGGTCCTCCACATATGGGTAAGGATCCACTGGGACAGGGACCCAGTCTGGGACTGAGTGCAACTGGGACAATTCCAGTTTCGAGGGGAGGCTGAGCTCTGCACTTCCACCAGCCGCGAAACGGGTTAAACTGGCTATAAGGTTGTTTTTTATTTTTATTCCACACAAGCCGCTGTTCTGATCAATGACAATGGCCCTCAGGCGTAGATTTAAATTAAATTACTTATCAGTTAAAGCTGATTTTCTACTCAGTATACAAATAAATAATAGTTTGTATAGGCAAAAATGTGTCTTTTTGAATATTTATATATTTATGATATATATTCCCACTAGTTTCGATTCCATGAATAGTATATAAAATGCAAGTGAAAAATGCATTTATACAAAATGTTGTATACAAAATATAATAATATATATATAATATATTATAGTAAATGTCTACAATAAATCAATTCTTTGGAAGAACGTGTAGTAGGTTATCTCCGAGCACACATTTTGTTAATTAAGTTTCTTAGCTGAAATCATTGTTATCAAAAAGTATTAATACATTAAAGAGATTGACTTAAATGTTATTCTTCGGAAAAAAATCTTATAAAAATCTAGCAAATTATATGGAAATCAGCAAAAACAGAGAGAGAATAATAAATAACACACTGCATAAAAAAACACACACAAACTTGGATTAATTGAGATTTTTATATGGAAATTTGTTGCATTGGCAAAAAAGCGCAAGCGAAGCAGAAGGCCAGCTGATATATACTTATATCCATAAACTGAACGCTGGCCAAATGAGTAATCCAATGGGGATCCTGGAAAACTTAATGGATAGCGACCAATCTCATGGCACAGCCGATAAGCCCGACAGAGAGTAAGTTCCGCCAGAAGAATCCGCAGCTGTTGCGGACTTACCTATATGTTGGCTATATCTGCAGCGCTATCTCTTGCTGTCACTCGCTGTCTCGCTCGCCCGCGCCGATATTTTCACTTTTGCACAGTTTGGTATATAGCTTTTATGGTCCTCTCTTGGTTTTTGTTTCAGCAATTAAACCCAATAAAATTGCAGTTCAATTGGCTTTATGCTTATGCCCGACTCTTTTTGACGCGTCTCACTCGCGGTTATGTATTCGTATGTACTTTGGTATATAATTTGCTTAGCTCTTTGTTTGTGCTTGTCACTTATGGGGCTCACGTTTACTCGTTTTTATTTTAATTTTCCTTTATTTTTTGCTTAGCTTTTTATGTTTCTTTTTTCTCGGATCTCGGCGTCGGCAATGCTTGCCGTCAGATTCTTGAGTTTACACTGAGCAGATCGCTCTTGGGTACAACTTTATAAACTTGGAGCTTTGCAAAAGCGAAGAGAGATCCGCACAGCCGTTGGCGCTCTTCGTATCTCTCTCTTCGCGCCGCATAAATAAGTATCTATCGGATCCCACATAGTATCTGCGGGTTGACCAAAGTCTCATACAGTACGTCACGATCTCCGTCATCGGGCACAGACTTTGGCCAGAATGATGCTGCTGCCTCTTGGCATTGCAGTTTCCCAGCTCGGAGGCACTCACAAGGAGTGATCTTTGTCCCGGAATGAGTCACATTCCCTGACAGAGGAATGGCTTTGTCAGAATTCACAGATGGATGGGCTGCTAATTGGGAACGGTTGCGCTTCAGATGCAACGCGGCCTAATTCGCGAAATCCTAGTCACCGGCAGGCGCGGCGGCACGGCATAAATGCAAACCCAAATCAGGGCCTGTCACGTTTTACATGAATTTACGGACTCAGAAACGGACTGACAATGACAAATGCTAATTGCACTTTTCGCCATCTCAACGAATTGCCGCCCATTAAATCGTGCGCTGTTCAAGCGATTGCCGAGTTTTCCCAATCATTAATGGGTCAGAGTTATTAGCTTAGTCGAAATGAGGGTGTGTCGCCGGCTTATTGACCAATAAAAATAAAAATGCAAATGAAGAAACCTTATTGTTTCGTTTAAATGAAAATTTTAAGTAGCCACGACAATAGGGCTTGAAAATGTGTTTTCTGAGATTTTATTGCCAATTGAAAGTTTAACAGTGTTTTCCGAAAACTTACACAAATATATTAAGAAATATCACGGAGTGAATATAAACTGTTAGAAAAATATAAAAATAAATAAAATAAACATTTAAAGGCAATGCCAATTTTGTAAACTATTCAAATTTTAAAAACTCATAACTAAGCCAAAAAAGCATTAATTTTAATTCGGAAAGCTTTCCTATGCTAGTTTTAATTATATTAATAAAACTGCATACTAAATTTAAAATTTAAGGAAATTAAAATTTTTGCCGATTTTTAACAATTTTAATGATGTAACCCCTTACCTTTTTTTGAAATTTTGAAAAATTTAGAAAATTTTAAATTTTAACCGGACATGGCTAGATTGATTCGGCTGTTGATGCTGATCAATAATATATATGCTTTATAGGGTCGGAAACGCATTCTTCACTGCTTTTCTAGCTCCTGACTGAAATTATAATACCCGGCAAGGTTATAAAATCATTCTTAAAGTCTTATATTTTTATTTTTTCAACAATAATTATAAAATTCTGTTACATCTTTTGTCGACAATTTGTTATCCAAAGTTATATTCTTTATTGATTTATTGCAAATTAAAATATATATAACTTTTAGCTATAATAGACTTCTTGGCCACCAAGGAAACCTAAACAATGTTCTAAGTATATTAACTTAATATTTCTAAATGTCTATTTTTTTGGCTAAATCAAGGTTTTTAAAATATCATAACTAAGCCAAAAATGCATTAATTTGAAGTCGGAAAGCTTTTCTTTGCTTGTTTTAATCGGGCTGTCAAATCTGCACACTCAGTTTTAAAATTTAAAAAAATCAATTTTTTGTCAAATTTTGACAATTTTAATGATGTAACCCCTTATCTTTTTTTGAAATTTTGAAAAATTTCGAAAATTTTAAATTTCAACCGGACATGGCTAGATTGATTCGGCTGTTGATGCTGATCAAGAATATATATGCTTTATAGGGTCGGAAACGACTCCTTCCCAGCTTTGCAAGCTTCTGACTAAAATTAGAATACCCTAAAAGGGTATAAAAATACCTTAACTCTCAATGTTTACAAACACGCCCGCCGCAACGAAAGTGAACAATAGACACACTTGTGTTGATGCTTGCCATGGCGTAGCGGATAGCGCTGCCGTCCGCCTTGTCGTTTCTCGTCGTCGCGGGTTCAAAGCCCAGCCCGGCGCGGTGTAAAACTTGTGAAAACTAAAATGAAAAAAGAATATTTGTGTATTTTTAAACCGCTCACCGGTTGCTTCGATGCGATTTCATCATGGCATAATAGTTTGGCTTTTCCGTAGCCGAACAATTTCCGCATGAATCGCAGATTAATAAAGGGTTAATGCGCGTATCTACTGACATTTCGAATAATGAATGACAGTGGCGTATCTACTGACATTTCGAATAATGAATGACAGTGCTTCGCGCAATTTCCGTACAATGAAAACGACTTAATTTTAATTTTTATTTTCGCCCGTTCAGCAACCACAAACTTTGTTGGCAAGTTCACGCAGAGTGTGCGCCGGATCGTCCAGGATGTGAAGGACGAGGGCGCGCCCAGCGGCATGACGCGGGACGAGGTGATCGAGACCAACGAGCGGCTGCGCTCCCTGCGCCTGCGACTGGAGGAGTCCTACGAGACGGCCAAGAAGGCGCTGATTAACCTAATGAACAAGTATGGGGACTCCAAGAGCCAGCGCAACATCTTCCAGCGCTATCCCATGCTCAAGCTGATGATAAAGGTTGGTAAATAGCCATGAATATAGCTAAGCCTAACATCTATTTCGATTGTCTACGCAGGAAGTCATTCGGCTGGAGACCCAGTACTGGACCCTGGTGGACATCCCGCGCCAGGAGAAGCAGGAAACTGTGCCCTCCTACGTGATGCGCGCCTGCTCTATCATGGAGAAGACCCAGAAGTCCGGCGAGGGCGTCAAGACCTCCGCCCGGTTGGCCGAGGAGGCGGCCGAGCGCCGGGAGCGTATGGAGCGATTGGAACGTGAGTAAATCAGCTGGAAAAAAAAGTCGTAAGCGAATTTAAATATGTATATGCCCCTTGACCCTTCCGCCCGCAGATATGACAACGGCCCAAATCGAGCACGAGAACACGCAGCTGATAAACGACTTGTACCGCTTGCTGAAAAAGTATCTGGGCCTGCGGCACCTCATCCGGGTGCTGAAGGTATGTGAATGGGGCGGCCTGGGGGAACTGTTCATTGTACCTTTGAACCTTTTGTGTGACCCCGCAGGAAGAGTACGGCAGCTCGAAGATGTATCCGATATTTCCACGCTACACAATGCTCAAGGACATGATAAAGGGCATCATGCACGACCCGGACTACATGGAGGTGTGTCACGAGACGCTGGCCAACGCCAACTGAGCCGAGGGCACCGGAAATGGCAGGCGTCGCATGAGTGTCATTTGAGAGGGCCCAAAAACTAACAGCAATACCAATACCAATACGAGCGGCAGCCTACGCGGGCGCAGGACCTAGGTCCTTCGCCCCGGAACATGTGCCTGTGCGCTCAATTCGCATGCGAGTTTCTGTCATTCCGGAGTGATTTAGAATTTTCCGTATAAAACTTCTCGGAGCCACTGCGGAGCGCGTGGCTCCGGCAACAAACCTCTCTTTCCGGCCCCTCTAGCCAACACTCTCGAACACTCAAAGGCAAGCCAAGACAAACTAATCAAGGAACTAACCCACTAACTAACTACGCCCAGACCCCACCACCAACTGAACAAGGAACTATTTACACTACATTATCAAATACAAACACTCGAATACTCTTCGGCGCTAAAGTGCCCGCAAACAAACTAAAAGGCATTTATTTTAATGAACTTTTGAGATGAATACAAAGTAAAACCTACAAGATACAAAACTACAAGCTACAAAATACAGACACGATATTTATTGATAGTGGCTAACGATGAACAAATATCAAATGGAAAGTAAATCAAACCTAACTTTGTGTAATTTGTATGAACTACAACCAAACTGAGCCTAATATTATACATATTTATATATATATACATAGAGGACAAGAAATATAACCGAACAAATAACAACAGCAGCTGAGCGGAGCAGAGAAAATAATGATAAATCTTTGGTTTGGCTTGACATTGCCTCTGCTTTATATTTTAGATGTAACACATACAAGAACTGGTCGATTAGCAGGAAGTTGTAAAACTAATTACCGATGTGTATCAAACTATATTTGGTAAACCCCACGCCTAGATGTATTACTTACCTAGTTAGACAATATGAGGGAATTATTCCCAATCGATGTAAACAAATGCGAGGACTCTGAACACCTTTTAAGACAACACCAATTCGCGGAGACGGAGACGGAGACCATATCCTAGAACTACTTAGCTAACTATTTCTATTGTTAATTTCCCCCTCTCGCAGGTAACTACTTGTTAGTTTAGGTGGCAAGCGATTGCTTTATGTGTGTATCGAAACGTTCAGCTTTAAGTCCTCTGCAAGCCACAAGCAAATGCAAATCCCGTGTCTACTTCTGTAAGTTTAGACGCGATATGTGTGTGATTGTTGTACGTAACCATGTATTTATTCGTTGTTGTACATACCGTATAGCTTTGTAATCCCCAACCGAACACTCACTCAGTCACACAAGAGACCAAAGGAAAACCTAGACGAGCTTACAACTTTTTACGAGAGCTAGAAAATCCACTATTTCCATTTATGTTACTCCAATATTCCTCGATGGGGAATCTGTTTTGTGCACAAGCCCTGCTTAAAGGAAGCGATTTAAAAGAGTTTGTGCACTAAATCGTCAGGACACACGACACTGGCAGGACGGCAGGTCCTTCTCCCCTCCTTCAACTATACTGACACACCCACCGATACACCGAAGATAATGCTGGCAGGGCGTACATATCCGAATCCTAGTAAATCAGAAACAGACTCGAAAAGCCGCAGCTATCAATGCGAGTGCAATTGAGTGCATAAATTAGTCGAGCGATTGTTTGCCTGTCTATTATATGCTTCACGGCCCCCGATTGCTGGTTAATTTACCCCCCTATTCTGGCTTTACTGTTTCCAAACTATTTTAAATAGATATATTATATAGTCCGCCTGCCTCCCCAGCGTTTTGCATCACACAGACAGACATGTGTTAACGCAAGCCTTTCAAAAACCACAAAAAATACACAACAACTGCAACGGCAGGACAAACATTTGTATTAAATAAATCAAAATAGATAATTGAACGTTGGAAAATTAGCAAATTAATTATGCAAAAATCCACACTATAAAGTGAATTAACAATTTTTCATTTACGGTTAAGCCTGGGCAATGTGTTCTGTTGTTTACGTAGTTAAATGTTGATCATTAAATTTGAATCTAAACGTGTTTTGCGGAATTCGCATATGAGAAGGGATATCATCCGAAGCATAATACATATGTGACAGCTCCGCAATTATAGCTAAATTTAATAACTAAAAACCGTAATGATCAGGTATTAAAGTTATGGAGTTAATCAAAATAAATTAACAGAGTTTAGGTGAGTGAGTGAGTGCGTGAATGTGGCCCATGCAGGCGCAATGCAATATAGGATATAGGCACAACCAGTAGGGGCGATATTGCTGCATACCTACGGAGGCATAAATAAATACTATAGTTATATATGGTAATGGTATTCGTATTATTATACAACTATACACGATAGACAACATATACACGTATACTCTATACAGACCCACATGGGGATATTCGGTATTCCTACAACCAAAAACTTCGTACAACTTTACCTTTTCAACATCTCAGTGTCTAACAAAAGCATTAAATGTATTTCCGCAAGGGAAGTTACCATTATATTGGATGTATCACTACAAATATGTGTCAAGACACTCGATAATATGAGGAAATCGATAAATATATTGATATTCAAAAGGACATTAAATGTTGTTTCACTCTGCTACTTTTTTCTCCACTTTTATTTAAAAAACGTGTTTAAAAACGTGTCTTTCACGTTTTGAAACCTAAAAACGAATGGCTTAAAATGGGACCGTAATAATATAATCATTGTTTGAAAACAAACAATTTGTTAAAAATTGTTTTAAATATATTTTAAATATATTTTAAATTATATCTTAAACCGTTATGCACAGGGTAAGAAACATGGCTCAGCTGAATTTGGTTTTTGTCTTGGATTTTGCACTGCTTAGTTCAATAACTAGTTTTCGACGCCACCTGGTGCTCGTATATTGCAGCTCAGATGGCAACACCAACTGCCTAACCCCGCTCAATTCAAATATTTTCAGAATAAATAAAAATAAAGTTAAATACTTATTTTGAATTGAATTTGAATTCATTATTTTATGTAGTTGAAATATGTTATGTTTGTAGATTTGTTGTCTAATATTTCATTCCCTTCCGCGTTTATAAAGGTTAACATAATCTTCGAGAACATAAGCCCACATGCATATTTATAGATCTTTATTAATATTTATAAAATCATGCACTCATTCACAGAAACACAGGCATGACCTGAGAATTCACAGAAACGGGCAATTATCAACTTATTAATTGCTGCTCAGAAATTGCGAGCTTTAGCGATACGGGATTGAGATTGCCGGTTTCATTGCTCTCGAGACTCTCGGATTCCACGAACCAAGGATTATCTACTAATTGATTAAATTTGTTTTGATTATTTCTCCGCCATGCCAAGCTGCCTTTAAAAGCGATGCGTTACAGACTTTCACAATCACTGCGTTAAGAGCCTTTTGAAGAAATTGAGTGAAAATGATCTTCGCAATTCGCCTAAGGTAAATATTATATAGAAAATCTTGTTAATATACAATATGTTAACAAATCAACAATTACAGCTGTGTCCTGGCTGTGCTCTTTTGCCTGGCGAGCTGTGAAGGTGCCCGGACTAGGGATCAGGATCGCCAGAGGTTGCAGCAGCTCCAGACCCTTAGTAAGCGGACGACGAACTCGAACAACCAGCTGCGGATCACCCACGAAGCCGTTCAGATCTACAAAAGATATAGGGGCCGTGCGGCAGCGGGGGCCAATGTGGAGAGGACGTTGAACAACAGAGTGCGGGACTTCGAGTCAAAGGTTGTGCTCGTGGACGGTGTGCCGAGGCAGGGCGGTGCTTTTTGGGAAAGCATCAAGAACGCGGGCGGCCAAATTCCCGAGGAAGTGTGGCAAAATGCCCAGAATCTTTTCAAGACTTCATCCAAGACATTGGTGGAAGGAATAGTCGCCTATCTGATGAACTTGCTGGTACAAAGTGTAGGCGTAGTAGGGAAGTAGAGAAGGAGGAGCAAGGGTCAGGAGAAGGAGAAGGAAATTTAACTTATAAATCTTCCATTTTGAATTGAGAGGCAGATGAGTAAAATCTTAAGAAATCAAGCTATATGTCGAGTAAGAGCTATATACATAATGATAAAATTAAAATACATTTAGAACAAAATATGTAACTTAAGGGACTAAGCAATCTAAGCCATACCGACTACACTATATTTTCAATGTCTAATTAAAATATTCATTCTGAGAAAGTTAAAAGGAAAAATACAAAATAAAAATACTTATTCAGACTATAATTGTGTTTTCGTACTAATATTTAGGAACTCATACAACAATTGTGTATTATTTTAAGAACCAAGCTTTATTTATTCGAATTTATCATTAAAATGATCCAATGATCACACCCTTAATTTATTTTCAAGAAATAATGATAATGTATTATAAATCTGATATTTTGATCATTTTTTGGCTAAATCAAAGACTTTTCAATATTATAACTAATCCAAAAATGCATTAATTTCGATTCGGAAAACTTTTCTCTGCTAGTTTTAATAGGGTTAACAAATCTACATACTCAGTTTTAAAATTTTAAAAATTCAATTTTTTGTCAAATTTTGACAATTTTAATGATGTAACCCCTTACCTTTTTTTGAAATTTTGAAAAATTTTGAAAATTTTAAATTTCCACCGGACATGGCTAGATCGAATCGGCTGTTGATGCCGATCAAGAATATATATACTTTATAGGGTCGGAAACGACTCCTTCACTGATTTGTGAGCTTCCGACTGAAATTGTAATACCTTGCAAGGATTAAAAATATAAAAATATTCTTAGTCTTGTGTGTATTTTTGCAACAATAATTCCAAAATTCAGTTATATTTTGTCGCGTATTTGTTTTCCAAATATGAATTCATTATTGATTAAAATATAGAAAATCTAAATATATATGACTATCATTGACTTCTTGGCCACCAAGAAAACCTAGAAAATGTGTATTCTAAGTATATTTAAATTATTATTTTGATATGCTAATTTTTGACTAAATCAAAGTTTTAAAAATATCATAACTAAGCCAAAAATGCATTAATTTCAATTTGGAAAGCTTTTCTCTGCTAGTTTTTATACGGCCAACAAGTCTGCATACTAAATTTTAAAATTTTAAAAATTAAATTTTTTGCCAAATTTTGATAATTTTAATGATGTAACCCCCTACCTTTTTTTGAAATTTCGAAAAATTTCGAAAATTTTAAATTTCAACCGGAAATGGCTCAATCGATTTGGCTGTTTATGCTGATCAAGAATATATATGCTTTATAGGGTCGGAAACGACTCCCTCACTGCTTTGCGAGCTTCTGACTAAAATTATAATACCCTGAAAGGGTATTCAAATCTATAATATTCGTAAACTCAGATTTCTTTATTCCTATATAAAGTCAAATATAATAATATTGTGAAATCATTTTGCAGAAGCTATCATTAAACTTGAATTCGAAGAATTCGTTTTATTTGTAATTAATTAATACATACATATGAAACTTCGCCCAGAATTGCGTATAAAAGCGATGCTTTTCACGCTTCCAATATCACTTCGTTGAAAAACTCTCAAGGGAAATTAAGTCAACATGGGCTACGTAATACGACTAAGGTATTTTTGAAATAAGTTAATTGAAACTTATAATATTCAATATTCACCCATTTCAGCTGTGCCCTGGCTTTACTCTTCAGCCTGGCAAGCACTGGAACTGCTGGTCCTATTGATCAGGATCGCCAGAGGCTCCAGGACCTCCAGAGTTTGAGTCAGCGAACCTCGGATCCCACTGCCCGGGTGCCGATTACCTACGAAATCGTTGAGATCTACAAGAAGTATAGGGGTCAAGAGCAATCAGATTCCACAGAAGAGACTGAACTGAATGCTGATGTTAATAATTTTGAGTCGAAGATTGTCCTTGTAGAAGGTATACCTATGCAAGGAGGTGCCTTTACGGATTTGTTCAAGGGAAATTTGATTCCTAAGAATGTCAAGGCAGATGCAACTAATTTGGCTAAAAGCTCGTCACAGGCCTTGATTGATGGCATCGCCAAATATCTTCTGAACAAATTGTGGTCATCAATTGGCCTGGCAAAGTAAAATATAAATATAAAATATAAAATATTTGATGTAAAGCTGAAAAAAATATTGGAAATAAATAAACGATTTTTCATTGCCATCACAAAACTTAGATTTATGAATTTATTCATTTTTAAGAAACCAAATTGCTTCATATTTTTAAAAAAGAATATACTTTTAAATTTATATATGAAGAAATCCTTTATTTTTTGGCTTGGTTGTGCTTGCCAGCTGCCTCGGCTTCCGAGACATCAACGGGCAGTGAGTCCACGGACAGTGATGATCCCTTTGACTTGGAGCTGGCATTGGAGCGTGATGAGTTCTTGGGATACTTGACCGCCTTGGTGTTGCCGGAACACTGGATAATGAAGCGCAGCTCGTCGAGTAGTTCGGTCTTAAAGTTCACCTGAGGAAGGGTAAAGAGCCAATGAAAAGGATATAGAAAGGAATGGTTACAGAATTGCAAGGCTGTCATGCAGGCAACTAACTTCGATCAGGCATGGTTAGAATATATTATGGAACAGGTTTTGTAAAGCTTGACATATGAGTCGATAGTTAATACATTATTACAAATACAGAATACGAAACATGGAAACATCGTATCTGACAATCCCCTCAATTAGTGGCTTATTTCAAAACCAAATAACTCGTATTAATTATTGGATATAAACCCGATTAAGTGAGATTATTATGAGTGTAAAGTGGTAGGTATTTTTGGCTCCGATTTGTCGATTTAGGGAGCTGGTGACTCGAGTCGGTTATTTAGATTATGGCGACCTTTCCGACGCCAATTTTAGTCACGACACAGGCGACAGGCCATAATACATATTTTTAGAGCCCCATCCGCGTGGTTACCTTGTTCTCCCGCGCACTCAAGTAGATGCTGACCACGCAGTTAATCAGGCCGTAAATGCTGCCAAAGCAGCTGCCCACGAACATGACCAGGTAGACGCCGCCCAGGTTGGCAAAGCCCAGTGAGGAGGCGTCCGAGTCGGGTACCTCCTGCGGGGTTTCGACCGGAGTCGGAGATTTCGCGGTTAGCAAGCCGGAACCGGAACCGAAGCCGCAGTGCATATCTGTGGGAGTGTGTGCTATTGGGGCAGGCCAGCTAATCGGATCGGAAGCCGGGGACAGGCTTGAAGTGTCCTGGCAGATACCTTATTCTCGTCGCTGCGCTCCTTCACGCCCAGCACCATTTCGAGCAGGGAAACAAAGATGCCGAAGAAGGAGCCCACACCCATCACCAGGAACACGCCGCCCAGGTTGCTAATCTCCAGTGCCACGGCGCCAGAATCCTCGTCCGAGTCCTGCACACACCCACACATGCACCAGCTGGCTGAGATTGGGATTAGGGTCGAAACTTACCGAACAGGCTCCACCACCGCGCTTCTCCTGCCACCACTTGGTCTTCATTTTGGTCAGCAAGCCCTGCTCCTGCATCTCCAGAACGGCCTGGCTTAGCGTGTCCCTGTACGGCCAGTCTGAAATGAAACTGCGTAAGGATCTGTATTTAGAAAGCTTCTGGGACAGCGATCTACTCTTCCGCATGGCTATGCCGTAGCCCTTCTCGTCCAGCAGCGGTCCCACCTGGGTGAGCGTGCACCGCCGCTCGGTGATGTACTCAATGGTGGTGGACTCCATTAGAAAGGCGTAGTTGCTGTTCTCCACACGGTCCACGCCGTCCTGGTTCGAGCTGGTCATGAACTGTGGGTTGTCCCGCATGAACTCGTACATCCGCTGGTAGGTGGGATAGTTGGATTCCTTGAAGAAGGTAAAGGTGCTGCCGCCAATCTTGGCCCCGTAGTTGACACCGCCCTTGTTTTTCGACAGGTCATCGGCATTGTTAATGGGGGTCGTCAAGGTCTCCACCGTGAGAAAGGCGGCCAGATTGGCCGTGTATGAGGAAACAAGGATCAGCGTAAAAAACCACCAAGACGCGGCCACTGCTCGCGTTGAGTAGGCCCTGGAAAGTGAGCGAATTCTTCGTGTGTAAAGCAGCCAAAGTCGAGGGGATATACGTACTTAGGGGCCAGCTCGGATCCCTGCTGGAGCAAAGCGCCAACGGAGAACCACAGACAGTTGGCGAAGCTGAACTGATTTTCCAGCTCCGTGGGCTCCTCGATGCAGGGATAGGGATTGTCCCACTCCGCTGGCGAGAGCCTGCCCAGGACGAACATGCTAATCGAGACACCCATGTAGGCCAGGCCCAGCCAGAGCCAGACTTCGCCGGAGAAGGGGGACATGAAGGAGAATAGCTTGGGAGGCTCCTTCATCGGTTTGCGGAACAGAATGCCAATTCCTGGAACATATAAAGAGAGTTGCATATACTACAAATTTCATGAAATATATAAAATGTTTTCTGTGACTCACCCAGACTCATGAAGGGTATAGTAAAGTCGACGCCGCTCTCACGCTCAGATGTCATGGTGAGGTCAGTTATGCCCATGTCAGCGCGCTAATCAAATATGAAAGTTTATGTAATGACCTCTATTTACTTGTGCGTGCACCGGATTGCATATATGCATTAGTAGAAACGAAAATGTAAATATTGCGTATACGCCTGGTTGAGCAGCAACCTTTAAATTATTCATTCCAATTTAAAAAGCTCAGAGGTCGTAAAATCGATGGTCAAATAAGAGCAATTACCAGGGAAATATGACCCTGAATTACATTTATTTTTGGTCGAGAGCCAAATAGAATAACATCAGATTAATAATTCAAAAGAATGACCTAATTCTAGGAAAATTAATTATCAGCAATACGGTCGTCGTCTTTAACATATTATAGCAATCGAGATAGGGAGCTCTCCGATTCGCTATAAAATGCTAAGCTATTGCTTCACCTATTCAGTTCCCAGCTACAACAATGAGGGTTTACTTCGGCTGCCTTGTAACACTGATCGTTTACGTCCTATTTTCGACGGGAAACTCTCAATATGATGACGACAGAAGACGCATTCTGGACACCTTTCACGGCCTTAATGTAACTCAACTCACTTTGGAGAGGAATATTCCGGAGTTGATTGAATTCTACCGCCGTTACCCCAATGCTGTTCCCCTGACCCAGGCCGAAAAACAAGATTTTGAACAGTTCATCACCGAATATAAGCGTATTCCAAACCAATTAGTTGACGGTGTACCAGCACAGGGTGGAACTATTACCACCATCGTTGGAATTTTTGCTGGTAAAGTAGGCTTCCACTACATTTATAAGCTTTTTGGGCAAAAGAAGGCTGACGAACAAAAGCATTTAACACACCAGAGTCAAAATAACGATTAGGTTTACTTATTATTTTGTAATCGAATCGTAAATCTTATAAACATGTATATGGAAAGCTCATGATAACCTTTCATTCAAAGAAATCAATGTCTCGGAATTCCAGGAATAAGTAAAGATTAAAAGCTTTTTCTGATTCTCGGAAATCCAGTCAAGAAATTTAATAATAAATAATAAATTCAATATGTGGAATGTGTGACTATATTCTGGATTAATATAAACAAGTTGGGATGCTTTTAAAAGGAAAAGCAAAGCAAGGGAATCTCATTAGTAGTTACCCATAGCGATTAATTTTAGTAAATCATAAAAAGGACTTCCATTTATGGCATATGATAACAGCCTTTATGGGCAGACAATGCAAAATCAATAGACACACAAGTTGGACAAAGGACTCTCAGGCTCAGTGATTTAAAGGGTTGTCGAGGAAGGAATGTCGAATGGACTTATGTTTCCCGGAACTCACATTATCTATTATCTCGCGCAACATGCCGTTCCACTCGCCCGTCTTGGCGTCGATCCCACCATACTTGTTGTCCACCTGGAGGCGGAAGGTGTAGCTGAAGCCGAGCTTCTTGGACAGCTCGTCGATGAGCTCGATGCCGAAGCCCTCGAACTGATCGTTGCCCTCCAGCTTCTCGGCGGTCTCCTTCAGCATGCCATAGGGTTCACTCTGCAAGGAAATAAAAAGACCCGGCCAGCCAGTAAAGTGCTAAGGCCAAAGGCCAAAGTTCAGCCACTCACAATGGCCGTAATGACGACAAAGCTCTTGTTCACCAGCGAACGCATATCCGGCTCCAAAGAGTGCGCCGGTGCTGGCCGGTCCTGCTGGAAACCATCCTCGGGGCTCCACTGGCCAATCCTTTGCATCCCCGACACCGCCAACTCTATGACCTCCAGCTCGAAATCCGTGCGCAGGCCCTCGTAGTCGAAGCGAATGGGACCCGTGAGGCCATTCAGCGTTAGCTGCGGACCGAGACTCGTTGCATGAGTTATTCAGAATCAGAGAGTGTTATTTTCAACACACAGAGAAAGTTGACTAGCTTAAACAATACTACAAAATATTAAGATTATGAAATATCATCTCAATGGCTCAATGTGAATAGTGCTTTAACTCTACAAACTTATATGTAATGCCTTTGTTTCGAATAAAATATATTAATACTCATATTCACAGCCGCTCTGTACCCACCGACTTCATGTAGTTGACGAGAGTGTAGCCCTTATCCCAGGCACTGTCATCGCCACAGCTGAGGGACACTGGCCGGAAGTTCACATGCTTGTAGGTCTCGGCCAGGAGCTGAACGCCATCGTAGACCAAGGCCATGCTGTTGGTCAGGGGGCAGGACACTGGGGGAAGTCATAAAGGATAACGTCATTTATCATTTCAGGCCCCAGTCGCGTCGGGGCCATGAAAGTGCAATTCAATTATTAAAATTCACTCATGCGAATGGATTTCGGATTGGCATAAATTGTCTAGATCCAGGGCCACGCCACGACACTTTCAGGTGGGACTTCCGTCCTGTCCTGTTATTTGATTTACCGTTCTGGAACGGCTCCTCGCTCTCGTACAGGGCCTTGGCCACCTCCTGCACCTGCTCGCTGTCTGGGGAGACCAGACGCAGACCCGTGATGTTCGAGCCGGCGTGCTGGTAGGGCTCCAGGTCCATGGTGTGCCAGTCCAGGTTGCCTATGATGTAGCGATAGTCGCTGGTCACCAGGCCCACCTGCTGGGCCTGCTTGAAGAACTCGGGCAGCGTTGCCATGGAGCCTACCACCACGAAGGAGAAGTCCTCCGCGTTCCGGATCCGCCTCAGCACGTTGCGGTAGTTCCCGTTAAGATCCAGCTCGTAGCGTCGCACCGTGACAGTGGGTCCCGCCGTGCCGTACATCTGCAGCAGCTCCCGCACCGTGGGCAGGTACTCCCCCGACTCGTAGATAACCGTGAAGCTCTCCCAGCCCAGAGCCACGACCATGTCCCGGAGGGCCACTGCCACCGCGGCCGGGTGTGGGTGCAGATTGATGGTCGGCAATTGGGCCCCGAAGTCCCAGCGCGTGTCCAGGAACGGCAGCTCTTTGGCGTCGCAAATACTCATCGCGTGACGGGCAGCCAAATTGGTGGTGGGCCCAAAGACGGCCACCAGATTTTGCTGCAAATAAGTGGAGAATATTTGATTTTTGGTTAAGTTAGTTAACTGAAGCACTCACCCGCAGCATCTTGCAGAGCTTCTTGGAGGTCTCAAACGAGTTTCCCGGCTCGATGGCAACGGACACACCGTGCAGCTGCAGTTCTTCATTTTCCTTATTTGCCTTGCTGATGGCCAGGTGGAAAATCTTCTCGATATCCGGCTCGGTGTTCTCGTGAATGAGACCTGAAATAGTGGCAACAGACATAGAGAGAGAGAGAGAGAGAGAGAGAGTGACACGGATTCCTTGCTCTTTGTTTTGGTTTTCAGCTTCTGTTTATATTTTTATTTAGCGAATTCGCCGGCCTCTCGATGGCCCACGGTGCGTATGCGGCATAAAAATACATGACACATTTGCATGCCGCATTGCATTTGCTTGGCTGCTTATGTAACACCGTGAAAAGTGCACTTGACTCACCCACATTCGTCCTCTCCCCGTGGCAACATCCAAGGAAAACCATGAGAAAACTCAATAATGTGAAGCCAAGTGAAAAACTCCTGCCGCTTGCCTCAGTTCTCCAGGATTGCATCTTCCGCATGCCGTTGCTGTCCCCGTGAAATGTAATCAGTGATTTATAAATATTTTCACCGCTTTTAGCTGAACTGAGAATTATTTATTTAAAATTAAATGCGGAACTGTTCACTGTCTTTGTTCACCGAACTAAAATTTGCATTTTTCAGCAAATTCTGCAGGCTGTCCGACACCACCGGGTAGGCCAACGAAAATGGCTAAAAGTGTACGAAAAGACGGCCAACAGCAATCTGCCGTTGATGCTGCATCAGCTGATAAATTCGCCACGTATATTTTTAGCCCTCGAAAGGCTTTCGTTTTATGAATTAGAGTGTTTGTGTTTGGCCATCGGAAAAGTTTCCGCAACTCGCTGTAATCGAATCACACTTCTGCTCCATTGGAGCCAGAAGCACTCCGCAGCCGGATTAATTAGATAAGCCCCACCTTTTTAGCGCCAATTTAACACGGCGCCCGAAATGGATCTGAACCGAAAGTTGGAGTGTGCAGAAACTTGAAAATAAATCCGCCACACCGACAAAACGTGCACAGCATACAATTCGAAGGCTAATGGAAATGGACACTGGAGCACAGCAAACAATTCGGACACCGACTTGGTACATATTCAGACACCACATAGAGATATTGAAACTCTCAAGAATAGATAACAACTTGAGCAAGAATTGTTGCTTTATTAATAAGACAACACTTTCAAAGTTCAAAACTATTTATCATTAAAGAATAGCCCTTGGAAATTTCAGTTATTCAGGGAAGAAGGTTACCCTGTGCCTGTAGTTTTTCTCCCTTTCAGTCTGTGCTGCCAAAGTTGTTGCCTTGAATGGGAGATATCCGGCGGATAATAGGGGGTTTTATGGGGCTGTGTACAGCAGGGAGCATAAATAAATAAGGCGAGAACGAAAATAGCCGAATGCAATGGGCGGAGAGATTGAAAACAGCTTTCTGCGGAATTTGTTGTGGCCCCACGGACGTGCAACAAGCGTCGATAAGTGCAGAAAAGGAATGGAGGGTCTGCCACGATGGCTGTAAACAAATTCATTGCATTTCGTCCGGGCCGGGCAGCTGGTGGTTCCTAGGATGCTAGGATGCTAGGATGCTTGGATGCTGGGATGCTGGGATGCTGGGATGCTGGTGCAGATGGTGCAAATGGTGCAAATGGTAGTGGTGCCTGTTATTGCTCTTGTCAGGGACGTGCGCGCCCCACTTGTGGATTTTTGAAGGCCCAGCACGATTTATGGGCCGGGCTTTGAATAATCCATTTAGAGCATGTAAAGCGGCATGCGGCCCGCCCGAACATCTCTTATTTTTTTTAATAATGATGCCGAGGCTGAAATGTAAAAAATTGCTACATAAAGCAACTCTTGCACACATAAAGCCCGCCAGTCGTGCCGGAAGGTTTTTGTGTTCCATACTTTCGGGCATGTCCTTCACACACAATGCCATTAAGAAGGAGGAGAAGCAGGAGGTGGAGGGGTGTGAGTGGGCGGTGTATGCTATGGAAATGGGCGTGTTCGCTTGTAGCAAACTGTTGCTGTCAACAGTGAATAAAATCAACGTCTCCGCCAACATCGGGCCACCTGCCGTGGCTGCAGCCCAGGATGCATTTATCCCCGAGCTTCGCATTTAAAATTAACGACCTTAAGTCCTGCCAGCCAGCTTGTGGAATTCCCTGATCGCTTGACAACTCGAACTTAAGCCAGTGCTTGAGTGTGGACACCAAAGTGAAGGGCACTGGGATTTAAAGTCATTAAGTTACATAGTGTTTAATTTACACTAAAAACTAAGAGTGTAAATTGCAAAGCTGCAAATTAAAGCTGCAATGCAAGATATCTGTGAGGATACTGTTAAAACTACTTACTGAAAAATCTCATCATCCTTAATATGAATTCTTTGTTTATTCTTAACAATATGAGTAAAAGTTAGGGTATTCTTTTTAGCGAACTACGAACTACACTAGCCTTACAGTTCAGCACCCGCATGGTGGTAAATTGCCCAGCAGCTAGGCGCTCGCATTTGCATTTACATAACCGTGTGCCGGCGTCAATGTATCTTGAGGATACGCAGCTACAGATGCAGATGCAGAGGCACTCGCCGCATGCCTGAGCGTGCATTTTAAGCTGGTAAAATTGCTGGCATTATGCACACGCATACGAATACCAGTAGTTATATGTACTTACCCATACGGACACTGTGTGCATTTGCATAAGTGCTAGGCCAGGTCCTTGAGCTGCCTTTAACTAGTGGCAATTAGTAGAAGTCCTGCGCAAATTCATTTTAGGCACGCATTTCAACAATATGGCAATCTATAGGCCGTGTGGCTTAGAATTATTTTAAAAGAATAAGCAGGGATTGATTTAATTTTCTTGTGTAACTCCTTTGTGTAAGGATTAAGAAGAACCCCAAAAGAATAGCATTCTCTGCCTTTTTCTAAGTTATCGTAATGTAATAATTTATGAAAATCCACAGTAGAAAGAAAGAACTCTATATGAACTATACAGTCATCATAAGGAGAAGCGCTAAATAAATATATAAACAATTTTTATTTAATATTAATATTGTTTATTGAATTACTAAAACAAAAATATATACCATATTCTTTTGAATCCTTTGTGATCTGTTATCTCTAGAAACCATGCTAAAAATACACAGTGCCATTGGCATTTCCAGTGATAAGCTTTTAAACGTTCAGTTTATATTTTTAAAACCCCTTAACATTGAGAGGAGCTGAGGAAGAAGAATTGTTGACTCAACCAATGCTCAATTCATTTGATTTGATTTGTTTTGGCATTGAGTTCTGGGGCATGCCAATTCTGTTTGCTCAGCCAATGCCGCCAGTGCGCCACATTTATTGGGGGGAAATCAAATGCACAATTTGCACTGGAAATTTGATTGACACTCGTGGGCGTGAGGAATGTGAGCGTTTATTTCAGGACCGCTAAATGGCTTCAACGAGGTCACAACAGACCTGTGAGAGAGTGTGCAGCGCAGAAAAAGGACAACGCCTGGAAGGGCTTTCTCCTTTCACGCTTTGTCGCTTAGACGGCTTACCCTGCCTCTGCCGACCCCTTAAAAGCCAAGAGGGAAACCAGAAACTGACAGTCTCGAAAGGTAAACATGCAAACAAACCAGAAATAGCATGCAAACGGCTCTGGCTAAGTGAGGGACGACAATTTGGCGTGTTGTCAAAACAAAGTGCTCCAGCGCATAGATACACACGGATGCCACACGGTGGTGTGTGCGGGTGTTTGGGTGTGTGGGTGTCTTACCGCCAGACAAAATCAATTTGAATCGCGCCAGTCAGCCAGACAAACAGGCAGCATTCCACACCACCACCGGAATGGCGGAATGGACAGAATCCCACTCATGGAAGCCACAAGAGAGCCTGGGCACCTCACACCCCATATACGCCATACACCCCATACACCACACACACCACAAGCTCGCACACAGATGCAGGCATCGCGTAATGGCGCGTAAAGTGTTGCGCCATCTTAATGCGTGCCAAAAACCGCAATTTCATGGCTGCGAGTGGCGCGACTGCCTCGAGGGATGGGAGTAGGCCGGCTCCTGATAAGAAGCACCAGCATTAGCCAGATAGTGAGACGGAGGGAGGACTGGAGGAGGCGTTGGAGAAACCGCCGCCGGAAACGGAAGTGAGTGGAGTAAGCAAGCAAGCATAGGGCAGACAAACCAAAGGGTTTGTGAAAGTTGAACGCACTAAAAGCAAACCACCCCCCGACGGAAGGCCGCCAAGCTTTCATTGCAATTAGCTGGAGGCTCTTACACAAGAAGAAAAAGCTATATGTCATAAAGAAATATATGTTTGATTTTTGTGTAAATATACAATATAGATAGCTATTCTTTATCTCTATTGTTATATTTCTTGATTCTGTTAATGTTAACTATTAAACCAAATAATTTAATGTAGCAAAAATGTAACAATTAATATAAATTTGTCGCCAATAACCGAAGTATACATAGTGTTTATTCAGAGCTGTCTTCTGAATATAGGAATAATTTATCTAATATTTTAATTTCAGTCAGTGAGGGAGTCATTTCCGACCCTATAAACCATATATATTATTGATCAGCATCAACAGAAAAATCGTTCTAGCCATGTATGGTTGAAATTTAAAATTTTCGAAATTTTTCAAAATTTCAAAAAAAGATAAGGGGTTACATCATTAAAATTGTCAAAATTTGACAAAAAATTTAATTTTTTAAAACTTAAAATTTAGTATGCAGATTTGTTGGCCGTATAAAAACTAGCAGAGAAAAGCTTTCCGAATTGAAATTAATGCATTTTTGGCTTAGTTATGATCGATTGCACATTCGATCCCATGATCCTATGGCTAACTGCATGGGTTTATTTCCTTGGTTAATATGTTCATAATATTTGTAATTTTATTATTATTTTATTTTATAATAATGGGTAATTATAATACCACATAGTTGAGATACTAATATTCAATTATAAAGATAAACAGAAATAAATCTAATTGTTATGCCTTTAGGTTTTCAACAATTTGTGTCTAAAATTGACAGAACCCCAGGTTTTAACCATATTTTTCTCAGCCTGTGCTCCTTGTGTGTATCTCCAACGCCTCTCGACCATGTCAAAGGGCTAACTGGGATGAAGAGAGTGAGAGAGAGTAGGCCAAAATTCTGCGTATTCGCTATTGCCTGCTCTTGTTGTTGATTCAATTGCAGCGAGTCGCACGCAGGATATTCCGTGGAATGCTAACGGCGAGCTCGGCAGGAGGAGCAAGAGCAAACAGGTGAGCTGCCAGGCAGTCTGCCATGGCACGAGCCCTTCAGAGAGTGGCCCATTTGGCACAGGGCCAAAAAACTGGCCGAGGCGGCCCAACCAGTTGCATTTGCAGGGCCACTGCCACTGCCACTGCCAGTGCCTGCTGCGGCATGTTAATGTCAGTGTCACGGTGTCAAATTGTCAGCGCCTGTTGCCACTCGGAACGGCCTCCCTTTCCATGACTCCCCCCCGCCCCGTCCCCATCGAAAATATGGGGGAAAAACCGCTGGATAGTTGGCATGCCAGGGCATAAAGTATGTGCGACGCCTTAAAGTATGCGCCATGTGCCATAATTTGCTGTGACATGGCTGCGAACTTTGCTCGGGTGAGAAAGCCCCCGAAAAATGAACACACTTTACGCCAGCTGAATGCTAATGTCCCTACACCCTCGCATCACACTGGCAATTCGAATACAATTTAAGCAGCATCACTCGCATTAGGCAGCCGAGTAATCCAGCATATTGGACATTACGTATACGCACTGCGGACCCACATCAAATTAATAACATGCGGGCAGCGGAAAACGGGCGGCGGATGGCGGTTGGCAAAAGAGCGGCGAGCAACCCTTCTGCAGCGCATATGCCAGAAATATCCGTGCACATTTTTGAAATTTAACCACTTGTTAAACAATAATATCCAATATCAAAACAAAGGCAACGTGTGCGCAGGCCAGGAGAGCAGCAGGAGAGAGTGCTCTCGCGTGCTCTCCTTCCCCAATGCATACACACAAATGTACACCAACGGGCGAGTGAAAAGCGCTTCCTTTTGGCCAGGCCAAGAGGCCCAGCTCCCGCAGCTCCACAGTTCGAAACGAGACCTCAGCGAGTGCGGACGCGTTCGGCGGACAAAGTCAGAGAGAAGCGCTGTAAACAAACCCAAACAGTTGTGGTCTGTGATTGCACCAGGTTCGCGAGTGTCCGGTGTCCGTGTGCCTGGCCAACTCCATATGTGTGTAAATTAACCAATCGTTGAGGATATCCAAAGCGAAAGCGGCATGCCGGAAATCATAGAGCTGAATGTCGGCGGCGTGAGCTACACCACCACGCTGGCCACGCTGCTGCAGGACAAGAGCACGCTGCTGGCCGAGCTCTTCGGCGAGGGGCGCGATTCCCTGGCCAAGGACAGCAAGGGTCGCTACTTCCTGGACCGCGACGGTGTCCTCTTCCGCTACATCCTGGACTTCCTGCGCGACAAGGCACTGCACCTGCCGGAGGGATTCCGCGAACGCCAGCGGCTACTCCGCGAGGCGGAGCACTTCAAGCTGACGGCCATGCTGGAGAGCATCCGCGGTGAGCGGGATGCCCGACCACCAGGCTGCATCACGATCGGCTACCGCGGCAGCTTCCAGTTCGGCAAGGACGGACTGGCCGACGTGAAGTTCCGGAAACTGTCGCGCATCCTGGTCTGCGGCCGCGTGGCCCAGTGCCGCGAGGTCTTCGGCGACACGCTGAACGAGTCCCGGGATCCGGATCACGGCGGCCCGGACCGCTACACCTCGCGCTTCTTCCTGAAGCACTGCTTTATTGAGCAGGCCTTCGACAATCTGCACGATCACGGATACCGCATGGCCGGCAGCTGTGGATCGGGCACCGCTGGATCTGCGGCGGAGCCCAAGCCGGGCGTGGACACGGAGGAGAATCGCTGGAATCACTACAACGAGTTCGTCTTTATCCGGGATTAAGGAGGAAGGATTAAGAGGAAGCACTCGCGACCACACCACCCACCCACCCACCACCACCACAACCTCCCAACCCAGCTCTGTATCCCCATGTTTCGTTCAGTGTTCCAAGTACTCTACGGGATCCAGACGGGATCAGGAGGCCGCGCAGAATACAACGGTTTGAGTTATAAACCCACCTCTCAATATACAAATGGGAACATTTCAAATGTACAATCCACACCACACAAGGTCTAGAAAATTGTTGACTTAGATAACTTAATGAGGGCAGAGCGCATAAACATCTGCTGACTTGACTTCTCCCCCTTGCATTTTCCCGCTAATTGAACACTTTGCGTTGCGAGTTAAACTATAAATCCGGGAGGCCATCAAATTGGATATTCCAGGCGTCTGTGCGCCGGGCTCTTTGATGAATGGAAGGCGAATTCGGATTTACTATCTGGCAAACAAGTGAAAACCAATTGGCCAGAGCGGGTAACTAAAACAAAGCGAACATTTTATTAGCCCCAGTGCAGAGTAAACATGAGGAGTGGAGAACACTAAACAGATCCGAATCGATGAAATATATTCAAACGAATTAAGCAACAGAGAAGCTACAAATGGGAGACCTCCACCAAGACCAAGATGGATAAACGCCTATTCTGTGGTCAATCAATCACACTGAAATCACACTGAACAATTTGAAATACGGGTTACTCTTTGAAAACAACTAAACTAACGAAATACTGTAGCAACAGATACCACAAGCAACCGAACTCAAGCTCTCCAGAAAGGGCAAGGCAGCGATGCCGCGTTTAAAGTTTTATTAGTCTTATAAAAGTCGAAACTTGAAGTAAAGAATATACATACATGTAGCAAATAGGAAACGGCAGACAGCAGGTGGCCGGGATATACGAGCCCGCAATCTATAAAACTCGAACACAAATCGATATTAGAAATACATTTACTATACAAACCGAAAATAACAACAGCGGCTGTCATAAGATATGCCCTTTTGCAAATAGCCCTTGAGGCTCTGACATGGCAAAAATACATTTATGGCTGCCACATTTGGCAAGAAAGTTTTTGAGAGCGATAAAATCTGGTCCTAAAAACTCTACAAGATTTAATAAGGAAATAGTTCAGAGGAGCTCATTAACCCCGTGCAGCAACTAACACCCATATCCCCCCACTAACTCACGAACCTACTCACTCATCATTTGTCAATGCAAAGTGCAAAAAGCTGGCGGAAAAACTACCTGAATTCGATTCCGATTTTATTAGTGAGAGCTGTAATGAGAAATGCCAAAAACCAAATGGTCACAAGGACTTCCAAAAACTCGACACATACAAAACTAAATTTGCTGAACTTTAGAGCTCTGTTATTATTGATTTTATTCGCATTGGGAGCGGATTCATTGAAACGTTTTTCGCTGACATATCTGGCATCGCATTTTCAACGTTTCCGCAGGTTTGTTATTGAATCCGTGTCCGTATCCGTGTCCGTGTCCGTGTCCGCGAACACGAACATTTATATTGCATAAAACGGCACTAGGACGGAGGGAAATCTGAAATGAAAATGCCGATACAAAACACTCATGAAATATACGAGAACACATTGTATAAAACTATAAATTCCTTAAATCGTGTGTAAAGAGGCGAGTTGCATATGTAGTCATCAACAATAACGCGGTAAAGTGCATGAAAAAACTATTAAGCTCCATTATATACTGACTCCGGTCTCTTACACAGATAATATATGAATCGATATATACATATATCTTTATATACCTAATTAAATATTAAAACAATTGTCGATATTGAAAGTATCTTATAAATGTTTAGTATTATATGTAATTGAATCCGAACGGAGGCGGCAGTGGCGAAGGTATTGTATCATTAATTAAATTAAACTGAAACTAATTTAAATTAACTAAACGAAATGTAAAATGTATTTAGAGAAGCGCAAAAGTAAAACTGCTAAAATAGCCTATCAAAGTGCGACTAAGCAAACATATATATGTATGTAAAGAGGTACAACTTGCGGAAAGCGAAACCCAGCAATAAATTAAAGAAACCCAAAAGCCACACTGAGGTATTTGATTGGGGGCGCAGGTGAGTGGGTTAGCAGGTGAGCAGGATGGCTCCTTTTTAGGTTCGCCCCTAATTAATAGAACGTTCTAGCGGCGCACAGCATTTGCTGCTGCATTATTAAATCCAATGAATAAATTATCTTTTTCTCGAGCCCAATTCTCTGACATTGATAGCGCCATATAAAATTTATGAACTGGCTGGCTGCTCTCAACTCGCGACAGCTCATTAAAATTGACGGTTAAACAAATAAAAACAAAAAATGCAAACACAATCATAAAGGAATCAAATATACATTGAAAACAAAATAAACAATCCAGCTAACCAGCCCAGGCATAGCCAACAAAAATACGAGGACAAACAATGGCAAACAAAACTTTTGCGGGGGAGCGCGGAGCAAACATCAGGCTCAAAAGTTGGCTGGAACAAAAACGTATATAAATAGCTGAAAGCCGGGAGATGAATGAAGGCGACCATTAAAGCGGCAGCAACAATTCCTCATTTGTTTAAATTCAAAGCAGGCAACAGTCATTCTGCTCGGCTGTAAGTTCCTGGCAGCAACAAACACAGCCCGGGTGCGGGGGCGCCTGAGAAATGCTGAAATTAAAAGGGAAAATGCTTTCTTGTTTTTCGCAATTTCCCTCTTTGTGTATACGCTGGGGGTGTGCGTGTGTGTGTGTGTGTTGTGCGTGTTGAAGGGTGTGCTTGAGAGCCTCAGAAAAGGTATACCAATAAAAGGGAAACGAAAGTTGGCGCCAATCGGAAATGCACTGCCTAAAAGCCTGGCCCGAAACACGAGCCTGCCCCGAGATGAGCCGACATGCCACCTGCATACTAAGCAACAAGCCAGGATTTTTCCCCCCATCTCTTTATGGCCGAAGTATCTGGGTGAAGGACGAAGGACGAGACGGGTATGGGTGGTGGTTATTGACTGTGCGAACTCAAGATGTACACAATATGCAAATTGCGGGTCCAGAATGAGGTAAGATAGCAGAAGCCAACTCCACGGCGAATTTTGGTATCTGCTGTGCGCATATAAATTACAGAGAAAATACTTCGCTGCACTGAAAAAAAAATAGATGTTTGAGAATATTGTATCGGGTAACGTATTTGATCTTTAAGAAGTTTTGAAAACGTATGATATTATAATACCCCGAAGAAGTATATAAATAAACAATATATTTGATACATACACTACTGGCCAAAATAATAAGTACACCCGTGTACGGTTTCTTTAACTTCTCGTAAAACTTCTTTAATGATCACAAAGAAAAACTCAAATTTACTTATAGCTTCTTTATATATATTAGATTATAAAAATAGTTAACATAGGCAATTTTCAATTCATTTATAAAGTTTGTGGTTGATTATATCTAAAAATCATAAAAAAGGGTTGGTCAAAATAATAAGTACACCAATTCTACAAACTCAAAAACTCAAAACTTAACAACAATTTTTCAAAATTTTCTTGATTTCCTTAATCTATAACTAGTATCCAGTATAGCCACCCTTATTTTGTAAAACTTTGGCGATTCGTTTTGGCATACTAGCAATAAGCTTGCGACAAGTCTCCACTGGAATGTCATACCAGGTTATATAATAAACATTGGTTTCTAGTCATTTTCTTTTTTTAATTTGAATTATTTAAAAGGAGCATATAAGTTTTTTATAATAATTTATATAGCTTGAGTCTACAGTATTTGTTAGTTCTAGAATTTTCAATGGGTGTTTCTCTAGTTTCAATATTTAAAAGATAATTTCTCTTTTTAATAAAACTTGAATTGTCCCGACATTTATTTTATATTTTTTTTTAATATATTAAGGATACTTAAATTAAGGCTTTAAAATCCTTGTTCTCTCTGTAACCCACCCCAAACCCCCACACTCTCACACACTCAGAGGGAAAAGACGGCGGATATGTTGTCAATTTCTGAGCCGGGAAAATGAAATGATGCCTTTTTGTCTCTTACGGTAAATTACCTTGATTTGATTTTGCCATAGCCAAGTTGGCCCGTTGATTAACATTTCCCTCGGTGCTCAGTGACAGAAGAAAAGGCGGCACCCTGCCATTTTCAATTAGTCTTAACTTGAGGCGGAGACGACGGGCAAAGCGGTCCCTTTGGCTGGAGGCTCCGGCTGTCCAACAAAAGGCACAAGGCCTTGTCGTCACCGGCGGCAGTGTCATCTGCGTGTCTTATTAATTCATAAATACGAATTTAGCATAGGTCGTTGCGAGATTTAAAGCTGCCCTCAAGATGGCATCTCATTTAGTGACGAATATGCCAGCACTTGCTGCTTTTGTGGCTTAACTTGCCTTGTGGTTAACTTTATTGCGGCGCCGCATAAAACGTGTGGCATACTTCGTCGGGGCACTCATTAATTACCATAGCTCGGGCTGAGTGTACGTGAGTATTAAATTAAGGGTTATTTAACCCAGGTTAAGAGCCTGTCGAAATATTTCCCAGGCCCCTGGTAAGTATCAAACTTTTGGATAATTACCAAACCAATGCATTTGAGCTCTCGACTCACCGAAACCTCGAGTAATTAAAAATCGGGGAGAATTTTGCCTTTAAAATTTATGTAATGCATACTCAGGATATCGACCTAGGATAGCATTAAATTTGTATATCCTTCAGATCCAGGAAGACACAGCCAACTAGCTTTTCATTAGGCGAGGACAGAGTGTGCTTTGACCACTCACTGGATTGCCATACTAGTTTTATTGACCAGAGATAAACAAAATTCGTAATAAATTAAGTGCGTCCACTTAATAGGCTTATTGATTTAACCTTATCTGAAATGAGGCAAGATAATTGCAATTAAGATAAGTTTAGCCCAAGTTCTGTGCGTCGTATTGGTTGCCATGTTTGCAATTTGCTTAAATTTACTTTTATTTCCGCCTTTTATGTCGACACAAACATTTTGCCTAATATCGGCCAAACACAAACAAACCAGAGGCGCGTACACAAATGTTGGGTCCTACGTAAGTATGTACATACGTATGTGCGAGGGCAGTACATAATGATTGCACGTCCACATACGTTCGTCCGCCCAGCTTCCCACGCAGATACATGGCCATAATGACCGCATCATTCACCATACAGACCCCGAAACCCTATTTACAACTCGTATTTGCCGTTAGTTTTAAAGGCCTACACGTGCGCCCGGCCAGTGCAGTGTGTGCGTTAGTACGCCAGTCATAAAATAACACTTGAGGCCAAGAAGAGCAACGTAACTAGTTATGGCTTTCACGCAATTTTCTCCTTCGCCCATCGGAATGCCAGGCCAATCGCCATCAACCAAACGGTTGCTCTCGTATACCAAGGCGATGAAAATACATAATACTATTTCAACACATTATAAAACTAAAAAAGGAGAAAAACTATATAAATAAATAACAAATAAAAAATAAAAATTCTATAGTTCCAGTGTTTGCCTCCTGTGAGGGTTGAACTCACGGCCTTTGGTTTACGAGACCAACGCTCTACCACTGAGCTAAAGAGGCTACGTGTTGGCGGCCGCCAAATGGCACATACGAAACTAGCGTCGAGAGAAAGGAGGGAGTGAGAAAGTGGAGAGAGCGACGAATGAGCGCATGCTCAGTGGCAGGAATTTAATTTATAAATTCCGTCTTGTTAAATTTCATTTCGGAGTAAAACATAATTAGGAATATCTACTTTCCAAAGATTAAATTTAATATGAAGGAAAGTTAATTGGGGAGTTCTTGTTGGTTATACTTAACTTAAAATATTTTCGTGTGCGGCATCTATGTATGTATTTTTGCAGCCTAGGAATATTAAAATACTACTAACATTTAGTTAGTAAATATATATTGTAAGAACATAATTATTTCCCAATTATTGAATTAAGTTGATATTAAATATAGTGGCTATTTGCACTATTTATTAGTTATACCACAAACTGTTGCTTCCATAATAATTAATTGCAATAACATGAGTCACGATCTTCTCATTTCCATCCCTCTCGCACTCTCACTTTCTATTTAGTTGTTATCTCTCCTTGCTTTTCCGCCTCTCTGAGCGTTGGCTTGTATAGGCATTTGGCGGCGCTCTTCGCATCGCCTCTTTAGCTCAGTGGTAGAGCGTTGGTCTCGTAAACCAAAGGCCGTGAGTTCAACCCTCACAGGAGGCAACTTTGCAGAATATAGATTTTTTATTATTTATAATTTCTTTTTTCTTTTGTTTTAGTGTGCTAGTAAAGAATTTTGTATATGTTTTTATTTCATTGATCCCTGTTTATACCTTGGCATGCTAACATCAAAGACTGATTTTTATTATTTTTAAATAATATTAGCGTGTCATTAGCGTGCATTTAATTATTTTAATGTAAGTATAATTTCTAAGACGTTCTTCAGTGAAACTATTTTAATTATCTGCGAATATTATCGTGTGCGGCATCTCAAGATAAGATACGCGACAATTAGCTAAACAGCATCCAAATTGGTTACAAGTATGTGATTATTTGCAGCAAACACACTTCCGGCGGCTATTAACTAATAGACCACCATATTTTGTAATTGCAGTATGCATTAGACAGCTAATATGTGGCTATCCATCACGATAGTCTGACTGCCACATGCTTTATCGCCGGCAGTGTCTCCTGGTGTTGACCAAGGTCCATACAAGACATCATTCATTGTCAGAAACACACATATGACGAGTAGACACAGGCGCACGCCACTCAGATTCTGCATTATGTGTGTGCCACAACGCGGAAATGCTTTGTGGCAGCTCCAAATGAAAGTATTTCCCCCTTGGCCAGCCCCCGGACATAAATTCAAATTTCCCCCGACTCCAAAAGGCTTTTTCCCGGGCAAAATACAAGCCATTAGCTGTTGTTGCCCGGCCTTGGCTTTGTTTCAACTTGAGCAGCCAGTGACAAATTCACTTGTCACACAACACAATTGCGGTGAGTGATGGCGGCTGCTCCCAACTTTATGTGCTTCGGATGGATACATACTACATAGCTGGGAATGGGCTCGAGGAACGCAATCCACCAGATGTCGGCGATATGTGAGTGACAATTGTATTAGTTACAAATTGAACAGCCCAATCCACATGGAGAAAAAATAAATTCATGTTTGATAACAGTCTGTTTTGGGACAGAATACAAACCTTTTTGGTTTTTGTTCCAGAACTTCAACATATTTTAATTACCTATTTTAGTTGTATTATATTTTAATATTATATTAAAAAAGAGATTTACCAAAGATAGAAAGAACTATATGCTCAAAGAGTATCGTTCTACTCTGTGACAAATGTATGTACACATGTATACTATACGAGTGATTTCTTTAAGAATAAATTACCATATTGATGGAATTTTTGCGGAAATGTTTTTTCTGTGTAAAGTCAGGACCAAGGCAAGGCCAAAACAACTAGCGGTGGGGCACGCAAACGAGCCATTAACACCCGCCATAACTAGAGCCATAAACAAGAGGTCCTGGAGCACAAAGCCAGGAAACAACAATGCCTCCTCGTGTATACTGTGATAAAATCGCGATAAAGGTAATGCTGGGTCGGAACCAATTAATATCAAAGTCGATAGGGGTAGTTTTCGGCCAGGCTTAGTTGACAGTTGTGTTAATCACGACCTGACAAGCGTAATAACGTGGACTTCTGGCCGCATGAACACCGAGTATCCTTTTGGGGTAGGCCTCATGACATGTCTGTTTACTGTTCGCTATTTACTCTCGCCGACTGAGTGATTTACGCAACGGCGTTGGCCAAATTAATTGCCACTAATCAAGTGATTTGAATTTTTCATGCACGCGCCTCGTAAAAGGGGTTCCCTCCGGTTCTTCTTCAAGTCGGCTCCATTAGGAGGCAGCATAAAACAATTTATGGCGTTTTATAGCATCACTAATTGCACGCAAGCGCGGACTCTGATTAATTGCTGTCAAAAATGGAATTAGGAAGGGAGTCCCGTGGCAGGGGGTCTTAACTTGGCGTAAACACTGCCACATGTTTATTGATTTTCCGCCCACACACAGGGAGACGACGCACAGCTGATAAATGAAGCTAAACGGCCAAATTTATAGTCGAACTCAGAGCCGGAGCAACCGAAAACAGCAGGCGAAAATTAAGGAAAATAGCCGGAGAAGCACGCCCGAAAATCGTTGGGCCAAGAAGCTAATTTATGGCCAGCTGCCCAACGAGTTGTGACCCCTGGCATATGCTCCCAGAAATCACACGAACGGCCCCCAAACTACCGGCCAAGTGTTCAGCTCCGTTGGCTGTGGGTTTGCATCTTCATTTGGGGTTTGATTTTTTGAGATCTGGCCAAACTGTCGAAATTCCTGAAGCGGCTAGCGGCAAGACCCATTCCTGATTAAAATATTTGCGGTTTGTGAGAAGTTTCGATTGGTTGGTTCGTTGGCCGGGCAGGACCTTTAAAGGCGGCCTTGAATTTGTTATTTAATTCGCCTCAGGGCCACGTTTTTTTTTTTTTGTCATTAATTATTCCGGCTTCCAGATGGTTAAATTCAAATTAAACGCATTTCAACAGCTAATACAACTTGCTGGTCGCACGTAATATATATTTATTTATGGCTGGCCGTAAATCCAATTGCTAAAATAATCAAAAGTCATCTGAAACAAATTAAACGCCCCTGCCGCAGGCTCTGTCCTTGAGTAGAGATACATCCGGCACGCGGACCGAAGCGAAGAGGAGGCGGTGGCTGGCCCACTTAATGAGGCACGAAAAACAATTTGACAAAAGCTGCGAGCCAAATTACCATAAAGAATGCATGAAATTTGCAATTAATAGAGGGGCGAACAGTGGGGGAAACGGAGAGCAATTAATTGAAGTGCAAATAAACAAGCCACGGAAGCAGCAGAAAGCGGAAGCGCCTTTGTTTGTGTGCTCCACCTCCTCGAGGACTGAATCCGATACTGGCCATGGTCCACGTTCCCAAAGTGCCAGTCATAGAAAAAAAGTCTGTCTGTCAGTCAGTCAGCCAGTCAATCAGTCAGCACGCTCTTGGCCTGGCTCACATCCACAGTCCCACATATTTGAATAATGAAATTACCTGCGATGCTTTCAGCGTTTTTGTCCTTTTTGTTTGGCGGCATAAAAAGCACAAAGCGCAAAACAAACTACCAATACACGGACTCGGTCCTGCAGGACATGGACGGTGTGGACCGGCAATCCTCGAGCCCACCCTTAACCCCCTTCGCCATTGTGGTTTTTCTTTGTACTGCAAACGTCAATGGGTTTGTTCTTCTGTCAGTGGCTCTCTTTTGGTGTGAGTGCTACGGTGTCACTGTGTGTGTTGTGACAATTTAATTTTTCTATGAAAACGAAACAAATGGATGCGATGCTAACTCGCCTACTCAAACTACAAACTAATTTCCTTTGATTTCCATACCTTTGATATTAAGCAGGACGAAAAATAAAGTGGGACAAAGATCTGTGTCACATCTTGAAACCGATTTCATTCATAGTTTTAACCCTTTTCAAATCCTAAAAAAACATAATTATGTCAATAATGAAGAAAGAATAACAAGCCTAGAATACGCCTCAAATAATCCGTGCATATGATATATAATAAATATTTCTTATTGACTCTCATTGAATATTTCTGTAAATTTAAGTTCATTTGTTAACAATTTAATTCGAACTATACTGAAGCTCTATTAGGTAAATTTAATATTTTCTTTCATTTCACATTCAGAATGGTATTTTCCGGAAACTTTGAATGGTGCTTCTGAATTTCCGACGAAACTTTAATAGGTTTTCGTGGGAAATGCTTACATACGAAGAATTCCGGGCAAAGCGACTCCAGCTATCGTAGATGCTGATGATGATGATGACGAGGTTTAAGCCGGCGGTTGCTGGGCTCCCGCACCGTGCAGTAAATTGCTTGGCTGCTGGGAGCGAACATAAATATTGGCAATAATGTTGAGGACCGTGCCAGGTCATATCGCCGGGCTTTGTTAGAGGCAACCCCACAGACAGGAATCCGGAGACCCACGGCCGCTGGCGATTGCACAAGACGACTCTCTATAGTGCTGCTGCTGCCGTTCTAATAAATTCGATTAGTTTCTCCCTCACGAACATACACCCTCACACACACACAGCCACATATCGGAGGTGAATTATTGATTCGTCCTTCGGCTCGCATGGCTTCATTAATAATTTCTCGATGGCATTAAAAAAAGGAGCAACGCTGCGACTGAAACAAGAGCCGCGGGCGGAAATTTTAATGAAAGCTCGGGACGTAATCGACTTTAAGCTCGGCGAAATGCCGTTGACAGCCACACCCACATGCTTTTCTTCTTTGGCGCAGGACACTAAATGAAATTCAATCGAAATAAATGCGACATTGCAAAAAAACTCAAAAAGGCTGTGGCTTTGGCAGGCGAAAAAAGAACCAACACAAAAATAAATAACCACCAAAATCGCAGACTTAAACAACACTCACACACAGAGAGGGAAAAAACCGCAGGTCTAAATAAAATGGCTGCATGGGAAACGGAAGCGGAAATCAGTCGCATTTAAATTTGTCGGAAAGGAAAGAGAGAGAGAGAGAGAGCCCAGGAAAGAGGAGGAGAGGGCAGCTGTGTTAGCAGCAAGCAAAATTAGCTTTGGGGGCCCCGAAACAGAGGCGTGACCGCTAAGGGGGGGGCGCAAGAGCCAAACTGCCAATTGGCATGAACATTCGGGGAAAAATCAAAGCAAATTAAAGTGAGAAAACCAAAACGAAAGTCACGAAGCCTGTGAAGTCTTACGGCGTAAAATGAAAATCCAAGGAAGCCAGAAACATGTCGCACATACGGATGAAAGAAAGGCAAGGGAGAAAGGACGAACGACCGCAATCTCCTTGTGCTTTACAATTTATAACGTAAAACACATAAATTACGAATTTGTCACAAGAAATGTTTTTCTGTTAGCCGCTTTAACGGTATTTTGGAGCAGGCAAATGAATATAAATCACTGCGCCCAAGCACTAAAGGCCGGCTTAAAAACACCGAAGAAGAGAGCGGGGGTAATGCAAAGAAAAATTATTAAGACCTCCAACGTGGCGTATGAGTAATGTTGGGCTTGGTTCTCCCTTGAAAAACTAAGGCATCATAATCCCCATGACTTATCCAAAGTACGGCGTTTTCTAAGCCACAAAAGTGAAAGGTATTTAGGCAAAACTTAGCAACTTCATCTAAACGATTTATCAGCACACATACACACAAGCTTAACACAAGCTTAATCCTTTAAATATCTTTAAGAAATAGGGTATTTAAAATATATAAATTATTTATATTTTAAACGCCTATTTTTTGCACAGCTAAATTAAAATAATATATTCCTTTAAATCCTTAAAATCTAAATGGTTTAAGAATCTTAGCTACAAGTTTTTAAACCCTTTCAATACCAAATAACTAATCAGTCAAAGAATACAGTATTATTTAAATACAAATTTATTTCAACTATTTTCCCATTTTTCTCTGTCATATAAATTCAATATTAAATTTCCTGACAGTTGGAATAAGCTTAAGAGCAAGTAGAAACAAACTCAGCCTGCACCTGCACTCTGCCAAGTGCTTCTCGTCTCTAGTTTGAATTGCTTTTGCCAAACTTTATTCGTTAAATTCTGTATCCTTCTCTGGTCAGTTACGAAACGAACTTTCCGCTTGAAGGATGCAAGAGACGAGAAGGAGGAAGGCTGAGGAAGGGGTTTTGTGATTGGTAAAGAAATAGCTATAGGGGGGCCAAATCGAACTGGGGGCGTGTCCCCATCTACAGATAAGTGCCAGATGCACTTGTTCACAATCAAAGGAATACCTGACTACCATATATACATACGTATATTGTTCTTTCAGCTCTCTGCATTTCCGCATGGAATGGAATCGCATTTGCCATTTTCCACACGTTGCATTCCCTTTTGCGATTGTGCCGCAGCTAACAAATAACTGTCGCACCTGGTTTCCGGGGAAGGTAATGTAATTAAAATACCATTTGCTGGGCCAAACAAGTGATATACATTCAATTATCGGTGGCAGTGAACGCTATTCGGAATTTATGCAGCGCTCCAATTGAAATTCGATTATAGCTCGCAAATATTTAATTAAATTCATTTGTTCTTGTCGTCCCGATGCCGCTCCCGATGACTGTGTAATGAAATTTCCCATCCGCAGTTATCAGCGTAACGGAAGGGTCCGGCGAGGGTCATGCATATATTCAATCAACTGGAGGCCACCGGTTAAATGAAGTATACGTCGCGTTGGCCCAGCACAACAATGCAAACTGGGGCCGAAAAATAAACAGAGAAAAGGCAACAATAAGCACTTTTAACTTTGATGTTTGATTTCGGAGCAATTTGCAAAGTCAAACAAACGGCTGTGTATTCCACCGCTGATGGACCAACAGCAACAATGTGTAATACACAATACTATATATTATATGGCAGCTCCATTTATTGACTTTTCCGTGCCCAGGACCCAGCACCCAGCGCCCAGAGCTCCTGAGGAAACTTTCCTGCCGTATATTCGCCATAAAGCGCAGGCTGCCGGCCTGCCAGAAGGCAGCTGAAGGCTGAAATTTATGAAATTTTAGGGACTCACGCAGTCCAGACCAAGGACCAATAAATCATTTAATGTGATCCCAGGACGGCATCCCTCCGCCAACGGGCAGGTGAGACAGGTGTGCCAGAGGCGGTGAAACTGCGCAGGGCACCACCATCACCTGATGTTCATTTTAACGTTTTCCGGCGTAAAAACCCCAGAAATTTCCGCTGGCCGGTGCACTGCATCGATAATGATGTCGGCCGACGATGTTTATGGGCTTATCAAAGTGAAATATATGCGTCTTTCGCTCGACTTTCTGCCTAAATTATTCAATTAGCAGCAAGTTCGGCCATTTCCCCAGTCAATCAATAAGCGGGAGCATCTGCTTATCGGAGCGGAGCAGGCGGGGTCACCAAGGCGTGACCTTCAAACATCCTTTCACACATTTTCCCCCATTGGGGCTCTTCTCTCTTATTTTTTAAATGCCTCGCATTAAGTATAAAAAATGTAATAGGTTTCCTTTATGGGTCGCACGCCTGGACGCTGTTCAGGTTTCTCTCGAACAGTGGGCCATATCAGCATTATCTTAAGGATTATTAAATAAATAAAAAATTACATACCCTTGCAGGGTATTATCATTTTAGTTAAAAGCTTTGTACAATGTGAAGGAGTCGTTTCCGACCCTATAAAGTATATATATTCTTGATCAGCATCAACAGCCGAATCGATCTAGCCATGTCCGGTTGAAATTTAAAATTTTCGAAAATTTTCAAAATTTCAAAAAAAGATACATTACATCATTAAAATTGTCAAAATTTGACAAAAATTTGAATTTTTAAAATCTTAACATTTAGTATGCAGACTTGTTGGCCGTAAAAAAACTAGCAGAGAAAAGCTTTCCGAATTGAAATTAATGCACTTTTGGCTTAGTTATGATATTTTAAAAACTTCGATTTAGCCAAAAAATTAGCATATAAAGATAATAATTTAATACATTTAGAACAAATATTTTTTAGGGTTTCTTGGTGGCCAAGAAGCCAATGATAGCCAAAGTTATATATATTTTGATTTGCTATGAAAATTTTAATCAATGAGGAATAATACTTTGAAAAACAAATACGCGACAATGTAAAACTGAATTTAATAATTATTGTTGGAAAAATAATTTATACACTTTAGGAATATGTTAATACCCTTGCAGGGTATTATAATTTCAGTCAGAAGTTCGCAAAACAGTGAAGGAGTCGTTTCCGACCCTATAAAGCATATATATTCTTGATCCTTATCAACAGCCGAATCGATCTAGCTGTGTCCGGTTGAAATTTAAAATTTTCGAAATTTATCAAAATTTCAAAAAAAGATAAGGGGTTACATCATTAAAATTGTCAAAAATCGGCAAAAATTTTAATTTCCTTAAATTTAAAATTTAGTATGCAGGTTTATTAATAAAATAAAAACTAGCACAGGAAAGCTTTCCGAATGAAAATTAATGCTTTTTTGGCTTAGTTAAAGGTTTTTTAAACTTGATATGTTAATAAAAATTGTCATATAAAAATATCAATTCACAGAATGCGAATCTTAAGCTTAGTTATGATCGATCAACGATTCGATCCTAAACTTTATTGAAACTAAAATTTATTAATACATTAAAACAGCTTGTAGTATGTCTAAAATTAGACTATTTTCCCACTGTGCCCCATCAATGACAAAAGGGGTGGACCCAAAGGACGGCTGGGCGCGGAAGTGGGCGTCTGATGGGGGTTGCTACAAATTTGAGCATTTTATGACAACCAGCGGCAGCATTCGAATCGATAAGCAGTTTGAAGCCTTTCAGATTTCAATTGTTTCGCTTCCCTTTATTGTCCCTGGCAACATTTTTTATGATAACCAAATCCATTTCAATGCCATCAAAAATGAATGAAACGGTTTTTGGGGGGCGAGATATGGCCTCCGTTGTGGCCCATAAATGGCTGAAGGCACCGAGAAGAATGAATGCGGAGTGTAGAAGGCAATTATTAGAAATGCAAATGCATCCTGTCCCAAAGCAACCATAAAATGGCCAACTAAAACCGAAAAGCGAAACTTGGCCGTGTCTGAAGGCTCCTCCTTTGTACTTCGCCTCCTCGCCCCCATTTAATATAAACTTCATCTGCATATTTGGTTATTTCCATGACTTTTAAGTGGCCAGTCTCCGAGCGGCCCAGCTCAACTAATTTATTAATGCACAAATGCCGCTGCCAACTTTTGAATTTTAATTATTCGGCCGGGAAACCGCGCAAAACCAAGAGAGACACGCCGAAGGTCAAAACAGAAGGACCGGAAGAAATGTAAAGGGGCCGGGCAAAATGGCAGAGTAACATTAAAAATCAAGATGCCGAAATGGTAAGTCCACAAACGAAGGCCAAATGCTCTAGGCCAGCCAAAAAACTCATGGATTTTACAGACTTTTCGTGAAAAACAGGGACTTAATAGACTTGGAGTAGATTATACAATGTAAACTTAAGGAAAGTACTTTAAAAATAAAGTTGATATCAAATAAACAAATATTATAGCCAAGATCTAGTGTACTTTCCCGAATTTAACGATAGGTTAAGTCCATTAGACTTTAGGGTTCTATAAAAATGTAAAGAATGAAAAGACATTGCGCAAAGTTATTTACTTCCAATTTTTCCTTTTCGAAGCGACCCATTCAACATTATTCGCCATAAAATCGAGACATTAATCAGCGATGCCATTTGGGACTCCATTATGGCCCTGCAGCGAGACAAAATACCTTCACAATCGAGCACGAGGCTGTTAAATATCCAGTGAAATCGTCTAATTAAAAGATATACTGCCGACTTGAGTCGTCGATGCCAAGCAAGAGGAAAGGCGGAAAGCGGGCCAAAACCGACATAGCCAGAAGAGCCGAATGAGCGACCTCTTGCCTAATCCTCAGCTACTTATGGCCGAGCTTGAACGTCTTTCGGTTCGCTTTGGCTGGTTTTTAGGGCTTTGTGCTCCCTCAACACGGTTTTATGGCCCCGGGCTCTTGAAATTAGCGCGTCCGCCGTCCAAGGACGAGTCGTGTCGCCCACCACCTACTCCCCCTCGGCTCGGCAGCAGTATTGATTTTTCGCCTTTTTGGTCAAACTCTGTGGAAAAGGACGTGGGCATCATAATTGAGGCCACAATCTCCGACGTGCGGCGCTAATTAATTTTTATTGGCTTTAAAGAAAATGCGAATATTTTATCGCGTTTTCATCTGACAGTTTAATTTATTCGCCTTTCCAGCCAGTGTGTCTGCCTTCGGCCTTAAAGGAAATTAAATTCATTAGAGCACCAGTCCAACTTTTGTTTAAAACCCCGTGATTTATCCTCAACTCAACAATCTCTTTCGCTCGGAAAATTCGGCTGGCAGAAACACAGAGGAAACTAAAATTGGATTTCGTTCATATCCTTTGCATTTCGCCAACGTGTCAAGGACAAGTTAAATTTGTAGAAAATTTTCAACTGCTCAACGGCTGAAAAACAACAAAACCATAGAACTTGAGCAGAACTTTCGGCAGTAACTTTGTAGTTAGATTAAAAGCATTTCCCGTCAAAATGGGAAAGTTTTCCTCTGTCTGAGTGTATATACTATGTGTATGTAGGTGGATTTGGATCCAAGCTGGATCCCGAGTGTGGTAAGCAGCCAGAAAGTCGGATTGGTTGACAAACAAAATGGGAAGTGGTGACTAGATGAAGCAAACCACCGCCGCCGGCAATAAAAATCTATTACATTTTGCGAGACACAACTTTGATTTTACGAACTGTCAAACTGCACAGATAGAGAACACGAAAGGACGAAGATTCGCACACCAACTCATACATATGGATAGATTTAGTACAGCCGTGTTTAAAATAATAGGAATTAAGGGCTTTTATTAAAGTCATATGTATTTTAATAATACCGAAACGACTTAGTACTTGTATAATTTATTATAGAAGAATATATTTGCTAGTGTTGTCAAGATCAATTTAAATGTGATTTTATGCCTGCAAAAATAAAAAGTACTATAAAAGTTAATATTATTTATTATAAAAAATTGTGTCTAGATTTACCCATTAATAAATCTGGTACCATATGCATACTGTGTCAATAAAGTGCTAGTAATGTGAACATAACTATGCCCATATTCTGCTGGCGGTAAAGTGAAATAAAAACCGAGGCTTCAAAGTTTGCTGTCAAGCGCAAAACTTATGCAATGGTTTTATGACGCAGCGCCAAAGGACATTCAGCAAGGATACTCAGCTCCTTGAAGTATGCCATATATAATGTAATAAACATTAGGCACGGCACTCGTCCCCCTCCGGATCTCAGGTTGGCACTCAGCAGCAACATCAAAGGGAAATAGTTGAGAAGTTTGAGTGCTTCAAAATCACGTTCCTGCTTAAATGGGAATACATTTTGTTGGCCGCATTCGGTGGCTTTAATCATAGCGCCCATGTTTAAGCCAAATCCGCTCTAAGTGAACATATGTAAGTCCCTGCTCTAAGCCAAGCTCTGCATACATTTGCCTAAGTCCCAATGCAAATGCCAAGAGTCGGCCTGAAGAAGGATATTCGAATCCATCTGTTTGACGAGCTCTTTGAATTCAGGAATACAGGCCTAACCAGGCGTGGCACAGACAAGAGAGCCTGAAAGGCAATGGAAAATGTTATGAAAACACAGCAACAACATTGAAAATCGCTCGCAGCGAAAAAAGAAAAACGTGAAAACTTTGACGTTGGGGAGAAATTTGTAGACCATTTGCTGGGATCATGGATGAAACAGAAAAGTTTTTAATTTGCTCATCATGCCGGCAAAACTGAATTATCATTCAGCGCGGAGGTGCTGATGCCGGATTACCCCGCATAATGGAGGGAGCCTAGTGACTGGTCACGGGGAGGGATGGAAAATCGCCCACTTGTGTACAATTGCACTGCCATCATGTGCAGGGAGCGGAAAATCACATGAAAAAGCCAACTTGAGGGGGCCCCAATGGGGGAAACTTTGCGCAGCGTTTATGTAAAATTTTTGAGTTAATTAGTTTGATTTCATGCTTCAAGTGTCGAGCATCCCAACTACGGATTGCCAATTCCATTTGCCAACTCATTAAAACTTCTCCAAGTTCACAAGTTCCCCAGTTGCGATGCCGATGCCTGATGTCAATGTCAATGCCTCAGCAAATTCGAAACGCTTTCCGGCGACTTTGGCAAATGAATGTCAAAACAGAATACACTCAATGGAGTCTCTCTGTCACGCAGTTAATTTCCTCTTTGGGTCCATCTAGTCCCAGAAATTATCAATTAGTTCCACTGCGATTTAATAAGTTGCGGAAATTTCATTTAAGGAGGGAAATATTATAAAACCCTTCTACTTATACTTCAAGTTTGTATTCACAATTTAAGTAAGCACACTTCTAAGGAAGGGTTATAGGATTTTAATAGCAAAAAGTTAAATCTATTTATAGTTCTTTGTAATTATGATTTATTCTTTAGCTTTGATACTGTTATATTTTGGTACACAGCTCGTTAGAAATTCGAATCACAAAGCCACCGCCACAAAGCAAGGATTTTCTTAATTAAGGCGCTCGGAAAATTCACATTCCCAGCCTCGCCCACGAGAGAATAAAGAGCTATACAAATGCACAACTGACTGAATCAGTAGGAGAACTACATGACAGCAATGTAAATGCGATATGTAACAAGTAATTTCATCGCCCTGACAATGACATTGGTAGCGGCGGCTGGGGATGATGATGCTGCGGACAAGGATGCGAATAATTGTGGAAGCTCCATGCCCATGCCCATGCCCATGTCAATGTCAGTGTACACGGTGAGCACGGACACCGACATGTCGTCCTGATTAGTGCGGTTCAAGCGACAGCAACAATCAATATTAATGCATGTCAGCGCCCGGAAATGCGAGAGTGTGTGTGCGCAAGGACATGGCCATAATTATGGGCCCCTCAGCGCAATAGTTGGCAGCTCCTGGCTGTTAATGATTCTCGATTTCTCGATTTCGCGTTGACAGAGAAATCGAGCAGAAATATGGATGGATTCGCGGATGCTTCGACCTGAGGCACCTCCTCGCCATCCATTGCCGCCAGGGAACAATTTGAGCGAAACTTGGCTGCCATCCGAGGACTCAGCCAGCTCCCTCGAGCTGACAATAAATATTTTCGCTCTGCCGTCAGGCTGAAAATCAATACACACTTTTAGGCCAACACACACACACACTCAAACGCCCGCCCGCCCACTCGCAGATACACACTAAACTTTGGTATACATTTTCATTCGGAATTTCCCTGATTATTTCCAGTGACGCACTGTGACCGGAAAATGGCGACCAAATTGCACCCACTCAACCTCAAACAAGCTATGCATAAGCGAAATAAATTTCCAAAATGATGTCGGGAAATTTGGAGTGCAAAAGTTTTAAAGGGACAGGAAAAACCAACGTTCCACCACACAATCACCAGAGGCGGCTCAATGGAGGGAGTGCCAATGGAAAGTGGTTACTTTATGTAGACAATACACAGACTTATGAATAATTAGTGAAGAATAATGAGCAACCACACTGGGGACAATGCTCTCAAATATTGTAGTCTGTACTCGCCGCCTAAAAAGTTATCTATATTACAGTAAAAAACTTGCATTGATAAAAGAATAGCTGTAATCTATAACCAGGAAGTAAGTTAACATTCGATCATTATTATTTAATACAATATAAACTTTCTTTATTTATGTTTAAAAAAAACAAGGAAGTAATGCCTGCATTCATTCACATTCTTTGAATCTTTATTTATATATATTTTTATATACGATTTTTTTCAACAAATCAAAATTTAAAAAACGCATAACTAAGTCAAAAGCGCATTAATTTTAATTCGGAAAGCTTTCTTATGCTAGTTTTTATTATATTAATAAACCTGCATACTAAATTTTAAATTTAAGGAAATTAAAATTTTTTCCGATTTTTGACAATTTAATGATGTAACCCCTTATCTTTTTTTGAAATTTTGAAAAATTTCGAAAATTTTAAATTTCGACCGGACATGGCTAGATCGATTCGGCTATTGATGCTGATCAAGAATATATATGCTTTATAGGGTCGGAAACGGCTCCTTCAGCGCGTTACCAGCTCTCGACAAGGATATAATAATGCATAATTAATATCAATAAAAGTAGCAAGTTGTTTGGTTTATTAAGCACTGATTGCAATAATTCATTGTCAATCATGGCAATGAACAAAAGTTATTTAAATGAATCATTCAATTTAATTAAATACGGATTTATATAACCAGTTTTACTTATTCATTTCACTGGCGAATGCTTTGCATCAATAAGGAATTGTATATTCGCTTGCCTAGGCTTAAATATTAAAAATTTTGACATCATAAACTTCCCAAAGTACAAGCAAATTTCAAGGTGTTAGTCCCTCAAGCTTTAAGAATCGTTTTTTTTCACAGTCATTGTAAAAGAAACCATTTTGAGTGAAGAAAATCTCACCTAAGAACTGTCCCGACTGTCAGTCTGCGGTCGGCTGCGGCTTCCTTCCTCCTGGACCTAAAATACCCAACTCAATTTTCAATCCGATACGGGAAAATTGTGGAAAAAAGAAGAAAAATAAGAACGTAGAGGGTCCTGGAACAGAGGCGAACAAAAGGCAAAAGTAATTTCGGTAGCACTAAATCTGTGGCATATTACACAGCACACAGGCGAAAGCTGCCAAGAGAAATCTGATCCACTTAGTTGCCAAGAGAAGCAATAAATTCTTATGAAAACAGTTGAGGAGCGGCGACACGTCCCTCTGCAAAATGAATTGAACTTTTGGTCAACGTGGAAATTGCACTAATATTCGGGCCTACGAGGGACAGATGAGACCCGGGGTTGTCCAGAACAAACAAGTCCCCGTGCCCCATTCCGATATTTATGAGTGGGGGACACCGATGTCGATGCCGGTGCCGGGAAAATTTCGCAAGGAGAAGGCCAGAGGAAAACCCAAAATCAAATAAGCTCGTGCTATAGGCTCTGAATGAAAATAAAGTGCAAAGTGTAAGGGTGTGTGTGAATGTTGTGTGTGTGTATGAAGTCCCGCAAGGACACTTGGCCAACGCTGAGCTCATAAATTTCTGGCCAAATTTTCGCCTGTTCCTGGAAACCTTTAAGGCCGAAAGTGGCACAAATGCGGGGCACTGACACACTTACAATTTAAGACAAGCCAGCTGTATACACACAACGAAATAATTACCTATTAATATCGATGGCCAAGGAAACTCATCAGTAATCTGGCTTAACTTAGCTTTAAATTTCTCTGGGTTTCATAGCAGTTTGTTGCCGAATTCGTACTTGGAAATTTTAGAAACAGTTTCACGACACAAAACTTAAACAAAACAGGAGCCCGCAAAAAGTCAGCGGGAAACCGACTTGGCAGCCCAGGACGAGAAGGACATTAAATTAAGACTCCTGGCAAGGAGATCAAAGTTTGCCAACCGCAGTTCTCACCGACTCTCCACATGTGTGAGGGCGTCTCTGTGTCCCTGCTCGCTTTACACGTGCTTAGGATACCTTTGTTGATGCAATAAAATGGCGAAGGGCAAAGCCAAAACAGTAAGTCGACATGCAAAAAGGATACACGTTGTAAAAAGCGCATAAAGTTTGCCAAAAGTGACAAACAAAGAGCAACGGCAACTCACTCGCACACAAAGACAAGGCCCACCTACACTGTAAAAAAAAGGCAGAACGCGGGAAGGTGGAAGGCCGTAGGCCGCAGTAGGACCAAACAAAGGGAGGCCGAAATTGAAGCCGACTTGATGGCCTGTAAATGGCCAACTTTTCTTTTCTGTTTTCCTGCCTCCACATTTTTTCACCGTACAGGTGCTAAAACTTTATCAGCATATGCGTGCTTCAGGGGAGAGGAGGGGGAGCCCGTTCTCTCAGGATGCGCAGATCCTGCGAGGGAAGCGTGCTGAAGTATCTATCTATTGTAGTACCCAACGTTGTGCCTTATCTTTGCATTTGAATTAGACTTCTGCACATAAACAAACGAAATTGAATTTTCCCGAAAAACAGTTTGGCGTAGGGTGGCCTAGGGTGGGGAAAACTGTTTTCGGCGGTTATGCTGGGTAAAAAACCACCTCCACCAAAGTTTATCCTTACATATATTTAACTTAATGGAATGGGCGTTCCCAGAATAGATAAATAAGTAGGTCTTGGCAAGTCAGGATCCCAAATAACTAATAACAACGAACTTTGAACAAATATATCGAAGTATCTTATAAGGCACAATATACACACAAAAATAAAATGACTTTTAAATGTTACTTATATATATACTTCAATAAAATATATTTTTCGGTTCCTTCCTTTAAGTTTGTGGTCCTATCATATTTTAAGTTTATGCTACGATTTAATATCTAAAGCCATTTGTCTTTGAACCCAGGCTGCTTCCCAGAAACTAAAAACAGTCATTATTTTCTTTCATTTATTGGCAGCAGCAAGTTTTGGGAACACTTCAGTGACCAAAGCCTTTAAAGCCAGCCAAAAGGAAAGTTTCACCAATTTCCTTGGCCCGCTGGAACATGTTTTTGGCCATGTAAATAGTTGAGGGTCATGGCATTTGGCAGGGAAATCTGAGAAGAAGCAGAAGAAAAACCTAGTCCGTGCCCTGCAGGATGCGTATCCTGTTTTAGCCATCGACAACAGAGCAGCTTGTGTGTGCCTGCCGGACATATTATTTCAGATCTGCTCGGTTCGGTTCGGTTCTGTTCTGTTCTGTCTGGAATGCTGATTTTATTTTGCCACATGATAATCGGGACGATATAGGCGATAATGCATGCTAGAGCCAAGAGCCCTTGTAAGGTCCGTTTTTAAAAGAATATAGTTATTTTCTCTGATATACATTTGAGAACAATATTCTGTAGGGATATATAAACAAATTCTCACAATTCATGATATACGATTTATATAAAGAATTAATAAAGATGATCTTAAGTTTCTTCTGTTTTAGGCTTGCTGGTTATTAAACTCCAAAGCGAGGCACCAAGCTCATTGAAAAAGCCGACCGCCACTTCTTTCACAACTAAACTCAAGGTCTTTGTCACGTACTTGCTCGTCCGACCGCCTTGAATGGGAACTCCTTCGATTAGTACCTGATCCGTATGATCTCTAATGAGCCTTTCGAGACCGGCTCTCCTTTCAGCCGTATAGCGGGGCGAGACACGTCTATAGATTTCGAGTAATTCCTGGGTATTCCAGATCTTGGCATCGTCGCTGTTCGAGGTACGCATAAGGTCTCTGACCCTAAGCTTATCGGCTTCCAGATTCGCATCAGAGTATCCCCAACACAATGGACTTATACATAAAACGCCGATGAACCTGTTTAAATTATTAACAACATTTTAATACGAATTTGATGCTATTAGGGCCAAATAGCTTACGCCAGAGAAAGTGAGTAGCGCATTTTCTTCGGACTTGTTTCAACGCTGGAATAAACTGAACTGATAATATTTCTGCTGAGTTGATGAATTTATAGGCCAGCGAGATAAGTCAATGTATTATTTTTTCAGACAATAAATATATACCTATAGATATATACTATGTATACTAGGCCCTCTGACATTAATCTCTTTCTATCTATAAAAAGGTATTCTTAATTCTATATTCTTCTGTTATACCTTAAATTTTAGAACTTCTGTAATGTATTTATAAAGGTAGTGTAAATAATAGTCATTAAGCGTTAACTTCGTCTCGTCTCTTGAATTAAAGATAACCTAATAGCCTCTTAAGTCAATTTCTGAGAATTTAGCCTCATGACACATACATATTTTTGTAATTGATTACGTTTAATTATAACTTTATGGCTTCAGCTCTTTATGATTATTTTCTTTCCTTTATTGGCAGCAGAAAGTTTTGGGAACACTTCAGTGACCAAATCTTTTAAAGCCAGCCAAAAGGAAAGTTTCACAAATTTCCTTGGCCCGCTGGAACATGTTTTTGGCCATGTAAATAGTTGAGGGTCATGGCATTTGGCAGGGAAATCTGAGAAGAAGCAGAGGAAAAACCTAGTCCGTGCCCTGCAGTATGCGTATCCTGTTTTAGCCATCGACAACAGAGCAGCTTGTGTGTGCCTGCAGGACATTTCATTTCAGATCTGCTCGGTTCGGTTCGGTTCTGTTCTGCTCTGCTCTGTCTGGAATAACACTTGACAAGGCAAAAATGCTGATTTTATTTTGTGCGCCACATTGTCACATGATAATCAGGACGATATAGGCGATAATACATGCTAGAGCCAAGAGCCCTTGTAAGCGATGGCTGAGCAGGTCGTGTGACAGGGCTCAAACACGACAAGAGAAAGCGGCCTTTTCCTGCCAAAGGCTGAATTCCACACTCACATAATTAGGAACAACACATCCAAGGGCCTTGAAAGAAAAAAAACGCCATGATGCAGTGTTAAAGTTGCTTGGCAACTTTCCTTTTTTGGGCTTTGCGCCACGGGAACTCCATTTGCATGTCGCCTGTGAAATCCCAGTGACCCACTTAGTTTCGTCGCCAAAAATGGTGTGTCACTGAAATAAATCCATTAGTCTCTGGCAATTAAAGTTGCCTGAACGAAAATAGTTGGACTTCTATGATAACTTTGCTTAAAAAAAAATTTAAATAAATCTTTTAGTTTGTTTTTGTTTGTTTGTTTTTTTCAAAGAGAAAATGGTTTTTTAACTATTTAATCATCTAAATTAAGCCTAGGAAAAATAAATAATAGCATATCATAAAGAAAATGTTTAGTTAGTGCTGTTTATGTATAAATAAGAACCAATTTCATACCCTAATTATCTTTGCATACTTTCCTTTTAATCTGTCATTATTTCAACAATGCTCTGTAAGTAAGTCCCCTATCCTTAATTTAAATATTCATCACGAGCAAGAACCTTGTGGTCCAGATATCAATATATGGTTGTGACTCTCAACTATAATCGAGAACAGGTGGCTTCTGCTGTTGACACTGCGGTTAGTAGTAAGTAGGTGTTGGCCCCGATATGTTTTGCAGTTGATATTGAATTTAATTTTCATCTGCAAACGACGCTTCCTGCGAATGGCTGGTCTGTGTGGGTTGGCACTTGGGCGAGCATTTAATTAAACAAATTGCCAGCAGTAGAAGCAGGGTTGACAAGTTCAGTAAACAGGAACGGAGAAGGGAGGATCAACTTTACGACACATTCACAAGTCAAATGCCACACGGCTGATGGCGTTGATGAGGCGAGCACACACTAGTGCCAAGCCACAAGGATGTCCCGTCCAGGAGGCGGCGTAGAAGGACCCTGTTGAGGCTCTTTCGACACTTGCATAGTAATTACTTTCCACATGCCTTGTTTCGGCCAGACAATCAAAAACTTTCGCCCAACGAAAACGAGTTTTTCTCCAAGCACCGAAAAAAGCATTTAACACCGAAATAATAATTGCGAAAACTTTCCGGAAAACACTTGCCTGCAGTCCAGTTTCCCCGAGTGTTGATTGAATTCGACGCAAACTTTGTTGGCCCGATTGAATAAATAAAGTTGCACAAATTCCGTTCCACGAAGTGAACCCTTAACTGAGAGTGGATACTTTTCAGTTTTCGAATGTAAAAGAAATGAAACCAGGCGAAGGAACACAAGGATGAATATGCATATTATGGATATGAAGATCTTCGCCAGAGTATCAACATTTACCTTAATATATGCAAGTAAGCTATACGGGGGACGTGCATAAATGTATTCAGTATTCCAACGAATTTTTTCTAGCTTTCAGATTGCGCATTTAAATTTGCTTGTACCTCTACAAAGCATACAAGATCGAAAATGAAATGAAAGAAGGTAAAAAAGAGATATTTTATTTAATCCCAGTAGATTCCGTTTTAAACAGAATTTATTTATTTTCTCTGACATACATTTGAGAACAATATTCTGTAAGGATATATGAACAAATTCTCACAATTCATGATATACGATTTAATTATGGTTAAAGAATTAATAAAGATGATCTTAAGTTTCTTCTGTTTTAGGTTTGTTGGTTATCAGATCCGTACGTTCTCCAAAAAGCCTTTGGATATCGGCTCTCGAATTAGCCATATGGTTCCGCAGTCTACGGTTTTCTAATTCCTGGATCTTCCTAAGGTCCATATGGACCCTACGGTTATCGTCTTCCAGATCCGCATCAGAGTATCCCCAAAACAATGGACTTATACATAAAATGCCGAAGAACCTGTTTAAATTATTAAAACACATTTTAATACAAATTTTTTGCTTTTAATGCAAAATAATAATAATGCAAATAATGGTTTAAATACTGTATAGCTTACGCCAGATAAAGTGAGTGGTGCATTTTCTTTAGACTTGATTCAACGCTGGAATAAACTGAACTGATAATATTTCTGCTGAGTTGATGAATTTATAGGCCAGCGAGATTTTTTTCAGACAATAAATATATACGTATAGATATATACTATGTATACGGGGCACTCTGACATTTCGAAAAAAAATTGAAATTGAGACATTAATCTCATTTCATCTATAAAAAGGTGATCTTAATTCTATATTCTTCTGTTATACCTTAAATTTTAGAACTTCTGTAATGTTTTTCTGAAGGAAGTGCAATTAATAGTCATAAAGCGTTAACTTCGTCTCGTCTCTTAAATTAAAGATATCCTAATAACCTTTTAAGTCGATTTCTGAGAATTTAACCTCATTACACATACATATTCTTCTTACTGATTATGTTTAATTATAATTTGATTGCTTCAGCTCTTTATGATTACTCATAAAGCTATAGACTGTACTAGTTTATACTGAAAGACTTTAACTATCTTTTTATAAAGCACAATCTCTTTATGTTATACCCCTGCAGGGTATTATCATATTAGTCAGAAGCTTGTAACACTGTGAAGGGGTCATTTGCGACCCTATAAAGCATATATATTCTTGATCAGCATAAACAGCCGAATAGATCTAGCCATGTTTGGTAGAAATTCGAAATTTTCGAAATTTTTCAAATTTTCAAAAAAAGGTAAGGGGTTACATCATTAAAATTGTCAAAAATCGGCAAAAATTTTAATTTCCTTAAATTTAAAATTTTGTATGCAGGTTTATTAATATAATAAAAACTAGCATAGGAAAGCTTTCCGAATTAAAATTAATGCGCTTTTGACTTAGCTATGCGTTTTTGAAATTTTGATTTATTGAAAAAAATCGTATATAAAAATATAAATAAATACAGATTCAAAGAATGTGAATGAATGCAGGCATTACTTCCTTGTTTTTTTTTTAAACATAAATAAAGAAAGTTTATATTGTATTAAATATTAATGATCGAATGTTAACTTACTTCCTGGTTACAGATTACAGCTATTATTTTATCAATGCAAGTTTTTTACTGTAATATAGATAACTTTTTAGGCGGCGAGTACTGACTACAATATTTGAGAGCATTGTCCCCAGTGTGGTTGCCCATTATTCTTCACTAATTATTCATAAGTCTGTGTATTGTCTACATAAAGTAACCACTTTCCATTGGCACTTCCTCCATTGAGTTTACGAATATTATAGATTTGTATACCCGTGCAGGATATTATAATTTCAGTCAGAAGCTTGCAAAGCAGTGAAGGAGTCGTTTCCGACCCTATAAAGCATATATATTCTTGATCAGCATCAACAGCCGAATCCATCTAGCCATGTGTGGTGGAATATTAAAATTTTCGAAATTTTTCAAAATTTCAAAAAAAGGTAAGGGGTTACATCATTAAAATTATCAAAATTTGGCAAAAAATATAATTTTTTAAAATATAAAAGAGAGTATGCAGATTTATTAATATAATTAAAACTAGCATAGGAAAGCATTCCGAATTAAAATTAATGCTTTTTTGGCTTAGTTTTTAAAACTTTTATTTTGTCAAAGAAAGCTTAGTTAGTGCAAGGGTATATAAACTTCGGCTTCCCGAAGATGGTTTCCTTTCTAGTTTAAGTAAAGATAAATCCCCCATGGACTCATCCACCTGGAGACAGAGCCTGCTAAATGTAAACGGAGTACCTGGCAGGGGCTTGAAGCACTAAGAGCTATCTAGCAGCTAATTGAAACATTTAAACTCAAACAACTGCGCACGGATACGTCGACACTTCTGCTGGATCTGGTGGCAATCACACTGATAATACATTTTTAATAGACCCTCAACCGTTGTCGGCACTTGTGAGCTGGAATGACGCAATCAGGAGGCAGGCAGCAAGGACACGCAGCCAGATGTTTTGTGCAGGTGAGCGACGAGGACGAACATCTCGTTTTAAATTTCCACCGACTGCGGACAGCAAAGGGGGGAAAACAGGGATACGGGGACACGAGGTTGGTGGGATTATGGGTTTTGGGTTGTCGGTGGGGTTGGAGAACGGGTTAAGTCACAGCTCGGAGGGTATTGCGAGCAAAGTGCGAGTGCTAATTGCCTAAATCTATCCCACATGGCCCACACAAGCTGCCAATTTGTAGGCCGGCTCTTTAATTAGCTGGCTAACAGCCTGTCGACTAATTAATGAAAGCGGCAATGGCGACAGCCGGCTCGGTGCGGCCCAGGTTAGATGGTTCAAGTTCAGACCCTGGATTTGAGTCAACAGCATTTGCATAATGTGGCCACAATCGGGGCCGAGTACTGCATGTGCTTAGGTGTCTCCTTCAAGGATCAAGGGCCGGCGCAGTGCAGTCCTCTGCATTTTTAATCAATGGCTTTACGGGGGATTCCCTCCATAAAACAGTAAAGGAGAAGGAAAAAAACACAGCGAACGCGCGTGGCATGAATAAATTAAAACGATTTCGGGCCACATTTCTTACCCAAGATTTATTACAAAGCGAAACACTCGAGAGCTCCCATGATGATGCTGATGCTGCTGCTACTGCTGATCCTGATGATGATGATTATGCCCCGCCTTCCTTCCTTTCGATTTTCCGTCGATTTTCGGCTGCTGCCAAAGATTGTTGCATATCAAATGGCGCCTAAGTGCTGGGCGTGCGCCTCCAAACAAATCAAATCAGAATCGAGGCGCAGAGAGGCGTCTGCCGTCGCGTTTCGAGCTGCTTTTCGGCTTTTTACGGCCCCGACTCCATTTATTTAAATTCAATTTTATATTAGCGGCACTCACTTTCGCCTTTATTACCAATGGAATGGCTTACAAAGTGGATTTGGCGGAGCCTATAAAAGCGGGCCACCCAACGAGAAAAAGAAGTGTAAGCCAGGACAAGCCTCCTCAGACCTGAGGATTTGTAGTGGCAGCTTGGGGCCCTATCCCCAAGGATTCATCTATTCATTCCACCAGGGCATCCGAGTAGCTGACAAGGAATTAAACATTGTACTTTAATTTTTGCTGCTCCTGCTTCTCCCTCTGTCGTCCTTAGCCTGTCCTCCTGCCTCACGAATGCACCTAAAAGAGCTGATAAAAGTGTCCTTGATGTGCAAGGAAATGGGTAATAATTTGGGTGGAAAGGAGAGGAAAGGGGACACAGTTCAAGTTACCCTTTTTGTGCGTCATTCAACTGACAAGAGGCTTCACAAGGATGCTCTTCTTGCAAAGGCAGTGAGGTAATTATAATTATCAATTAAGCTGCAGGCCTAATCGAATTTCCAGGTAAAACGCGCTTTTAAAGAGCCATTTTGAATTGCGACCTAACAAGCTAAAAGCTTTTCCCCCAACTTTGACATGACAAATTTAAATAAATTTAATGATAAACAACTAAAAAAAACTGACATTTCTGACAGTGGAATTTACATTCAAAAATTCTGCTGTATAAAATATGGGTTATACCATATGTACCCATGCAAAGCAGAGCCCCGGCACTCACATTCTTTTCAGTAAATCTCCACATGGAAAATGCATCGCATATGCTTGACCAACAGCAGCAACATTTGGCCCTCTCCCACATTTTCTTTGTGGCATTTCGCTTTCATCTCTCTCTTGAAACCGAAAAGATGGAGAATGACTAACTGCCCGAAAATGTATTTACATTCAAGCAGAATGCCAAAATATTTTCGAGGTCCCCTTGACCCTGGAATGCAGTGGCACGGGGCATAACCTTCACATGTGTGCATATATCTTACTTTGCATTATTAACATCATTCTGCCCGGGAGTCAGACATGCAAGACAAGCCAGCGCAAGCCATGTCAGCATTTCCATACGCATTGGGATAATAAAACGGAGCCAAAGGCGATTCTGATGGAGGCCAGACATCTGACAGACGACGAGCTGGGAGCCGGGAGAAGAAAGTCCAAAAGTCAGCTGCCTTGTCTGACCCTATCCATCTCGGGCCAGGGTCTCCAAGAAAAGGGAATCAAAGTGCACTCTCATGGCCCAGGAGAGCCCTGGAATTGAGGAGTCACGCACAGAAAGGCTGTCACAAGCAATTACAGTCTAGTCTAAGAAGGGAAACTCCCATAATTGTAGGTTAAGCATTACCAAACTGGAAGAATATGTAGAGAAATGTAATATAAACTAAAATAGTCTAAGTTAATAAATAATATTATAAATTTATATACCCATTTGAAATTAAATAAAAGGTTCGAATCGGAAATCGATCATAATTAAGCTTAAAATATATGCATTATCTGAATCAATATTTTTAGTTATTTTTGTGGCATTTTACTCGACTTATTAAAATTAAAAAAATGTCATAACTAAGCCAAAAATTCATTAATTTCAATTCGGAAAGCTTCTCTCTGCTAGTTTTTATACGGCCAACAAATCTGCATACTAAATTTTAAAATTTAAAAAATTTAATTTTTTGTCAAATTTTGACAATTTTAATGATGTAACCCCTTATCTTTTTTTGAAATTTTGAAAAATTTCGAAAATTTTAAATTTCAACCGGACATAGCTAGATCGATTTGGCTGTCGATGCTGATCAAGAATATATATGCTTTATAGGGTCGGAAACGACTCCTTCACTGCTGTACGAGCTTCTGACTGAAATTATAATACACTGCAAGGGTATAAACATAAAGTGTATAAATTATTTTTCCAACAATAATTATTAAATTCAGTTTTACATTGTCGCTTATTTGTTTTCCAAGTTTTATTTCTTATTGATTAAAATTTTCATAGCAAATCAAAATATATATAACTTTTGGTTATCATTGGCTTCTTGGCCACCAAGAAACCATAAAAATATTTATTCTAAATGTATTAAATTATTATCTTTATATGCTATTTTTTTTGGCTAAATCGAAGTTTTTAAAATATCATAACTAAGCCAAAAATACATTAATTTCAATTCGGAAAGCTTTTTTCTGCTAGTTTTTATACGGCCAACAAGTCTGCATACTAAATTTTAAAATTTAAAAAATTCAATTTTTTGTCAAATTTTGACAATTTTAATGATGTAACCCCTTATCTTTTTTTGAAATTTTGAAAAATTTTCAAAATTTCAAATTTTGACCGGACATTGCTAGATCGATTTGGCTGTCGATGCTGATCAAGAATATATATACTTTATAGGGTCGGAAAGGACTCCTTCACTGCTTTGCGAGCTTCTGACTGAAATTATAATACCCTTCACGGGTATAAAAATATCCTTAAAGTGTGTAAATTATTTTTCCAACAATAATTATTAAATTTAGTTATATTTTGTCTCGTATTTGTTTTCCAAAGTTTTATTCCTTATTGATTAAAATTTTGTTAGCAAATCAAAATATATATGACATTTAGCTATCATTGGCTTCTTGGCCAGCAAGAAATCCTAAAACATATGTATTAATATTTTGATATGCTAATTTTTTGGCTTAATCAAAGTTTTTAAAATATCATAACTAAGCCAAAAATGCATTAATTTCAATTCGGAAATCTTTTCTTTGCTAGTTTTTATACGGCCAACAAATCTGCATACTAAATTTTAAAATTTAAAAAATTCAAATTTTTGTCAAATTTTGACAATTTTAATGATGTAACCCCTTATCTTTTTTTGAAATTTTGAAAAATTTCGAAAATTTTAAATTTCAACCGGACATGGCTAGATTGATTTGGCTGTCGATGCTGATTAAGAATATATATGCTTTATAGGGTCGGAAACGGCTCATTCACTTCTGTTCGAGCTTCTGACTGAAATTATAATACCCTGGAAGGGTATAAAAATGCAGAATTATGAAGTTGGTAAGAGTCCTCTAAGTTTCTCCTACTTAAATATAATTTAATAAGTAACTTATAACTTAACTAACCTATAGTTAAATATAATTTAATAAGTAAAATATATCATTTCTTTGAATTGATTTTCGCAAAGCGTCAATTCAATGCGCAGACATATTGTAATTTCAAAGTTAAACGTAGAGAGGTTTCACTGTATCCTTTTTCCCGCTGACTGATGCTAATAATGTGCTGCACACTTTCGGGAGCACCTGCTTGAAAAGTGCTTTCCCCATTTAATTTGAAATAATTACCGCTGAAAGCTAAGAGCCAACTATGCCCGCGGTGTGTGTGACTGTGTGTTGCGTGCAATTTATATGTGTGTGTGCGTACGTGGCAAATTTGTTGGCCATGTGCGCGTTATGTTGAAATTAATGAGCCAGTCCATTGCTCCACTTCATAGCCACAGCGGAAGAAGCTAGCAGTCAACGGCAAGAGGGCAGGACTGAAAGGCGGACAGGCAGAGGGAGGGACAGCAGCCATAGAGATGGTGATGAAGTCGCACAGACAAAAGCGGAAACAAGCACAACCAGCAGCTTCCGGCCAATGTAAATAAGGCACTAACCGAAAACCCACTGGCAAAGATATGCATGATTACACACACCGACGCGGGCACAGCTGCAGGGGAGCGAGGCATTCATATACACCACATGTAACATCTACACTTGAATAAATTCTTAATATTATATATTCACTTTCAAAGATAGTTCTTCTAGTAAAATTGTATAGCTTCAATAACTTTAAAATGTATCTAATAACTATAGGATTTTTTCTTATGAGCTCTTAAATATGACAACATCTTTAAAACAGTCATAATAAAATAGATGAGGTACTATGAATATTTAATTATGACATGACAGAATGCACAAGTAATAATGTTGCTAGGCAAATGCATATAGAAATATGTTGTGCAACATCTATGACTTCAGCCAACATCTTAATGTTGCACGGACTCAGCAAACAAAGGATCTTTAATAAGTGAAAACTCCCAAACATATTATCCATTTATGTTGTAAGGAAATTCAGAATCGATAGATGAAAATAAATATATTAACTCAAATACAGGTCAATCATAATTTTCCCCAGTGCAGTCGTACATTCGACTGAACCGACTCATTTGCCAGGCAACAGAGCCTGATGATATTTTGCGCGAGCTCTCCGATATTCCTCCAGCAACGACATTTTGTATTTATGGCCACACACGAATGTGTGTGTGTGTTGCCGTGTATATTAAACGCTGTTGTGTGTGTTATTAATGGCCATTTGCCTTTGTTTGCAAAATTGTTAATACTCTCACATTTACGCGCCTGCAATTCAAGTCGCCGTTCACATGCATTTCCCCATCACAGCCGCTTTGCATTATCCTTGCAGTTAAAGCCCAACGCGGTCAACGGCATAATGAGACCCCTGTTTTATTTATTCCTTTTATTCGCTGTGGCCGTTGCCGTTACGCCGTGCTGCCTCCTTTGTGCTGTTTAATCCTTTTCCACTTCGGCATGCGGCAAGGAGCTTAACAACGGAGGGAAGCGGAGGAGGGCCTGGTGATTAAGGAGGTCCGATGAGGTTTCTGCTTTTCCGCAGACAACAAGCCAGCCACACACAAAAACTGAAAACTCTCAATGGGGCTCTCGTTTCCGAAAAGCTAAATATTTTGCAAAAAGGCCAAAATAATAGGTTTAAGTAGCGGGGAAAATTACAACTTTAATTTCCACAGCCCAGAAAGTATAAACTGTTGCAGGTTTTTATATAATTATAACTTATAATAAGAATATTGGGAGTTGACTTAATTGTTTCTTGATCCTATTATTTCTGATATATATTTATATATTCTTTGGAGAAATATTCTTAAAACTTTAACATTTTACTGAGATGTCTCCCTCATTAAGCCATCTCAAAAGTACAATTTTGTAACTATCAACACCCGCTAAAAATGTTATCAAATTTTATTTTCACCTAAAGTTTATATTATAATTTTTATGGAAAATTAGAAGATTTAAATGCTGTCAAAGCTTTTTCCAAGCACATCGGCAAAGCAGTCTTGTCTCCACATTTTCCCACCAAACGACCTTCGGTGGGGAAGAAAGCTCATTCGTGTTTTGGTGGTGGCAACCCTCTGCAACACTCTCAGCATCCACTGCGCAGCTGTTTCAACTGTCAGCCGGCTTTTGGATGCTGGCCCACCCCCAGGGCAGGCATCAATACCACACCGTACCACATCACATCACACTGGGCAGGCAACAGGATAAAAGCAGGCAAATCAAACACTCGCTGCTCAGTGGATGTCACATCCTCGCAGATAACGGTCGACCGGAAAAGCGGAAAATATATATACAAACATCCAGAAAGCATACAAATCGCACAGCGGACTCTGCCGCGTTGTGAAAATGTTGAATATCTGTTAGATGCGGATAAATGCAACAGTGAAAAGTGCCCGATACGCCATTGAATTAATTTTGTGCAACCGGAAGCTGCCATCGAAAGCAATACAAAGATGCGGTCGAGGAGATTCCTTGTCCTGCCGCCTCTGCTGCTCCTGCAATTAATCTGCAATTGCCGAGAGGCTCAAGCCCTGCCCGACATCATAAAGATTGGTGAGTAAATGCCGCACTGGAAACCATTGAATTTCAAATATTTTATAAGTAGATTTATTGTATGAAAACAAAACTCTGCCAGCATCTCTCAGCCACTGCGTATCGATTTTTTTCACGTCATAATCAAGAGCGCGTTTCTCTGTGTCAGCATGCCTGTGTGTGTGCGTGTGTGTGTATGTATTTTATACACGCGGCTGTGTGTAAGTTGTTTGTTTTTATTTCAATGCTCTGGGATTTCCCGCGGCTACTGCCATCACAGAAATCGCCACCTCTTTCAGTTCCCCAGGAAGTGAGCCTGAAAGTATGCTGTGAAATATAAAATGCATACTCTTGGACGCCATTTCCGGTTGATACCAAATCACTTCACACTAACTATGACTATCTCTCACTATTGACACTTCCAATTACACTCTTAATGTTTTCCCTGCAGGTGGCCTGTTCCATCCCTCCGATGACAACCAGGAGCTGGCCTTCCGCCAGGCCGTGGACCGCATCAACTCCGACCGCTCTATCCTGCCGCGCTCAAAGCTGGTGGCCCAGATCGAGCGCATCTCGCCCTTTGACAGCTTCCATGCCGGAAAAAGGGGTAAGTGCCGCCGCCGACGCCGCGCTGCCAGTGTTGACTTGGCCTGTTTTCCCACCGCCCTGCCCACCTGCCGTCTTTGGTGTTTGCGTTGCCTTGACTCTACCTTAACCCATCGCAGCTGGCTGCATATTTGGTTTGGTCAAAGCATCCTTTGTTCTGCTTTTTGACTCACTCGCCATCATCATCTCCCCATCCGCATAACATTTTTGGTTTTCACTCGATTCGCCCTTTTGTTTGATTTTGCATTTGATTTGCAATTTATTTTATGTTAATTGCCGCCTGGGGTCCTGATTTCCTTTCATCTCCTGGCCAGGCTGTGATATATGAGGATTGGTTATATGTATAAGCTGCACTTGTCGAATATTTATTCGATTATTAAACACATTATTGTTACACATGTTTTAATTTTTAATGCTTATTAAGGTTTATGAGTCTTCGTTTTCATTGCAAACTTAAAAACCATAAGCTTCTTATGTATTTCAAGTTCGTATGAAGTGGCACAGTATTGCCAATTATTATTAATTGCAAACAACACAGTGAAAAATATAGAAAGAACGTAGCTAAAGATATAGCTTATAGTAACTATATAAAGAATTAATATTAAAGAAAAGTAGATGGAAGCCGACAAATCGATCGATTCTAAGCTGAAATAAGAAGGCAAGTGTACGCTTTCAAACTCTTCTAAAACTAGTACCTTAAAAGTCAACAAAAGATATATTGCAATGGTGCAACCCAAAGCCAGTTTTCACTCTGCAATTTTAAGTTTTATGTGGGAGAGAAAATGGAACTTCTGCTAGCACTTGATAATCGTTAAACGCTGAAGATGAATCGTAAAGCGGGCAAAGGAACGTGAGCCAACTGTCGAATATCCTGTGATAAATGAGACACAAATGACGCTGAAGTTGGACAGTGCGGTGGCCGAAAAGGACCTCGTCTGGCCAACGAGAAACACACACTTCAGCACGACAGTAACGAGGCGCCCAGGTGCCCACAGGTGCACACACACGAGGCTATGAAGGTACGAGGGCAGGTTAACCGCACCGACCACCGGCAGACTTGGCCCATCGAAGTGAAGCTGCACATGCACTTACACGTGCTTAGCGGGCCTGATAAGCAAAAGGATGCTGAAAGGATGACTGAAGTGCCGGGGCGGGGCGAAATCCCGAAGGACGGAGGGGGCCCAGAAGGAAGGGACAAACGACAAAACGAAATTATGTCATACTGAAGTGCATTTTAAATATGCGAACGAGGCTAACTGAACATTAGCGAGCAAGAGGCAAGCACATTACCGTGCTACTTGGTCTCGTTTTTACTTTTTGATCCTTTCAAGTCGCAGACCGAGATTATCTCCCACACAAGCGGATTGTGTGGGGAAATTGGATTGGGATTGGGCTTGGGCTTGGGTTTGAGATTGAGATTGAATTGGGATTGCAATGGGAATGGCAATGGGAATGGGATGGCGCTGGGAGCAGAGCATATTACTTGGAAATCAATTTGCGACTTTTAAGCTCTTTGGGATTTGTGTGTTCACTCAATTTGCCATAAGGAAAGTGTGTCAAAAGTAGCTCCTTGCAGATATTGCACAGGGGTTTGGCCTCAGGGAGAAACGGGTTTCCACAAATAAGTTGCACATAAAGCCCAATTGCACTGTTGTTTGTCTTGCAGTTTGCGGGTTATTGAACATCGGAGTTGCCGCCATTTTTGGGCCACAATCCTCGCACACCGCCAGCCACGTCCAGAGCATTTGCGACAACATGGAGGTGAGTAAGCAGCCAAGAGCGATATATCCCAGAGGCACCAAAATACACATTTTCACTTGTTCCAGATTCCTCACTTGGAGAATCGCTGGGACTACCGGCTGAGGCGCGAGAGCTGCCTGGTGAATCTTTATCCGCACCCTAATACGCTCTCCAAGGTAGGCCCAATCCCCCAATCCCCATGACTGCACATTGCTGTAATGTTTTTCGCTTGCTCGCAGGCTTATGTGGATATCGTGCGACACTGGGGCTGGAAGACGTTCACCATAATCTACGAGAACAATGATGGCATCGTGCGGCTGCAGGAGCTGCTCAAGGCCCACGGGATGACGCCCTTTCCGATTACTGTGCGCCAGCTGAGCGACAGCGGGGATTACAGGTAAGCCTTGCTAATCGTCTCCAACCAAAGTGTGTCCCACTTTTGGGGATCATCCAAACTATTTACTATAAATTCTAGAGTTCCCTTACTTATTGAGGTTATTACTTTACTCACTTTTATAGACCCCTCCTGAAGCAGATCAAGAACTCGGCGGAGGCACACATCGTGCTGGACTGCTCCACGGAACGCATCCATGAGGTGCTGAAGCAGGCGCAGCAGATCGGCATGATGAGCGACTACCACAGCTACCTGGTGACCTCGCTGGATCTGCACACGGTGAATCTGGACGAGTTCCGGTATGGAGGCACCAACATCACCGGCTTCCGGCTGATCAATGAGAAGATTGTCTCAGACGTGGTCCGTCAATGGAGCATCGACGAGAAGGGACTGCTGCGGTCCGCCAACCTGACCACCGTGCGCTCCGAGACGGCGCTCATGTACGATGCCGTACACCTGTTCGCCAAGGCGCTGCACGACCTGGACACCTCGCAGCAGATTGACATCCATCCGATCAGCTGCGATGGGCAGAGCACCTGGCAGCACGGCTTCAGCCTGATCAACTACATGAAGATTGTCGAGATGAAGGGCCTGACCAATGTGATCAAATTTGACCACCAGGGATTCCGCACGGACTTTATGCTGGACATCGTGGAGCTGACGCCAGCAGGTATTCGTAAAATAGGCACCTGGAACTCCACACTGCCCGATGGCATCAACTTTACGCGAACCTTCAGCCAGAAGCAGCAGGAGATTGAGGCTAATCTGAAGAACAAGACGTTGGTGGTTACAACAATACTGGTAAGCATTTACAGGATTTTGATTATTTTCTGTGGAATTTTCTAACCTTTCTCCTGCAGAGCAATCCCTATTGCATGAGGAAGGAGTCGGCGGTGCCCCTAAGTGGCAACGACCAGTTCGAGGGCTATGCGGTGGATCTCATCCACGAGATATCCAAGTCTCTGGGCTTCAACTACAAGATCCAGCTGGTGCCAGATGGCAGCTATGGCAGCCTCAACAAACTGACAGGGTAAGGAGCTCACTTCGGCCTATAAATATTAAATGAATAATATAATTATTGTTAGGGAGTGGAACGGCATGATCCGAGACTTGTTGGAGCAGCGAGCCGACCTGGCCATTGCGGATCTTACCATCACCTTTGAGCGTGAGCAAGCGGTGGACTTCACCACGCCTTTTATGAACCTGGGCGTATCCATATTGTACCGGAAACCCATCAAGCAGCCGCCCAATCTGTTCTCCTTCCTTTCACCCTTATCCCTGGATGTGTGGATCTACATGGCCACTGCCTACTTGGGTGTCTCTGTGCTGCTCTTCATCCTGGCCAAGTAAGTGATCCTTTAGCAGTGATAACATTAATTTCTAATTGCTCTTTTTGTCTAGATTTACACCCTACGAGTGGCCGGCCTATACGGATGCCCATGGCGAGAAGGTCGAGAGCCAGTTCACCCTGCTCAACTGCATGTGGTTTGCCATTGGATCGCTGATGCAGCAGGGCTGCGACTTCCTGCCCAAGTAAATCTTCAACTCCAAAAGCTGTATTCTGTGATTCTAAAGTATCTTTTCCCAGGGCTCTATCCACTCGTATGGTGGCCGGCATCTGGTGGTTCTTCACCCTGATTATGATCTCATCTTACACTGCCAACTTGGCTGCCTTTTTGACTGTCGAACGCATGGACTCGCCCATCGAGAGTGCCGAGGATCTGGCCAAGCAGACACGAATTAAATATGGAGCCTTGAAGGGCGGCAGCACGGCAGCTTTCTTTAGAGTGAGTTCGTAGATGGAGACTAAGCGATAGCTTAAAATAATCAAATGAAATGCCCCACAGGACTCGAAGATCTCCACATATCAGCGCATGTGGTCCTTCATGGAATCGGCTCGTCCCTCGGTCTTTACAGCCAGCAACGGCGAAGGTGTGGAGCGCGTGGCCAAGGGCAAGGGTGAGTCCAAATGCCTAGTTTACTTGCACATACTATATATTTTTTTTTAACTTTAACTTGCAGGATCCTATGCCTTTCTAATGGAGTCCACATCCATCGAATATGTGACTGAGCGCAACTGCGAGCTGACGCAGGTAGGAGGCATGCTAGACACCAAGAGCTACGGCATAGCCACTCCGCCCAGTAAGTTCGGAAATGAAAACAATATGGGTTAACCTATTCCCAAATTGACCTTGCACCCTCCCACAGATTCGCCGTACCGCACCGCGATCAATAGCGTTATACTTAAGCTGCAGGAGGAGGGCAAGCTGCACATCCTGAAAACCAAGTGGTGGAAGGAGAAACGCGGCGGCGGCAAATGCCGCGTGGAGACCTCCAAGTCCTCGTCGGCGGCCAACGAGCTGGGCCTGGCCAATGTGGGCGGCGTGTTTGTGGTGCTGATGGGCGGCATGGGCGTGGCCTGCGTCATTGCCGTCTGCGAGTTCGTGTGGAAGTCACGCAAGGTCGCCGTAGAGGAGCGCCTGAGCGCGATACTGAACGAATGAGAAAAGTCGTAAACCCGGGACGAGTGGGTCTAGGCGATGTGGGTCCCGGGAGTGCAGTCGAAGATGCAAGCAGAGGCGATAGCATGCAATCCGGTAGAGCATATATCAACAGCAATAGACGAAATAGCCAGTTGTCGACATCCCACGCAGATATGGGGCTTACACGAACTTCGGACGGATGAGTGTCAAGGGTTCCGGAGCTGCCACCAATGAAAGTTTGCACCGATTTGAAGGCTACGTGGAACCAGATATTAATATACATTTAAGCCGCATATGCATATGAGAGGCATATGCCAAATATATATTTATACAGGTTATACTCCCTTTCGTAACATACTCGTACTAACCATATACATAAACTATACACTAAGGCAGAGCTCCCCACACAATGTCCACGAGATCAGGAAGCTGTCTCTTGGGGACACTCTGCGGGCAGCTCTTCACTAATGGAACCACAACGCAAACACTTGCAACAAATCGAATCGTATTGCATTTATATTTGAAAGCATTTTTGGGAATTGACCTATAGGCGTAATTGTAGCTAAATTATTTATACACACGGAACGATCAGAATGCATATAACCCAGAGGACAGGATCAGCGTATTCTTAACCCTAAGAAGCCGGACACAATTTACACACAACAAATCGGAGCCGATATTTTCGACGGACTTAGCCAGTAGACCTAACCTAAGTGAGTTGTAACTCTTAGCTTAGACATACTATTCCCACTTTACCCCTGTCTTCCCCAGCCTTGTCTCTCTCTCCCCCCTAAGATATAAGATTGTAAAATGTAATTACCACTCATACAGGCGATTCAAACAGACAATTTCATAAAATACTTACAATTAAATAAAACCAGTTAACAAAAACATCACTACCGCATTGATATCCTTCGACGAACACCTGCGTCCGACTTGGCATTTGATGTGGCTGTCGACGCCTAACCGCAAACTGTCAATCACCGGGCTTTTCCACTTTCCCCCAAATTAATTTTTCATGGCGCCTGCACACGCTCCGCTGCAAGTTCGGTGTGTGTAGCATTAATTGGCTTTGTTTTATCCGAGAGGTAACCTCGTTACCTTTGCGGGCTTCGCTTCTCAGTCGCCTTTTGGGCATCCTGGCGTCATGCGGTCATCGGCTTGTCTACTGCTCCTGTGTGGATTGCAGCTCGTCTTCTGGGTTCCCATAGAGGGCAATGACTTTTCCTCTTTTTTGAGCGCCAACGCCTCACTGGGTGAGTTCTCCAGGATACACCAATTTGCATCAACTTAATCCTTGTCGGATCTACACAGCCGTTGTGGTGGATCACGAGTACATGACCACGCATGGTCAGAATATCATGGCCCATTTTGAAAAAATCCTGAGCGACATTATCAGGGAGAATCTGAAGAATGGAGGCATCAATGTGCGGTATTTCAGCTGGAACTCGGTGCGATTGAAGAAGGGTAAGAGGAAAAATTAGACGCATCTTACTTTTATACCCTTGCTGCGTATTATAGGTTCAGTCAAAAGCAGTGAAGGAGTCGTTTCCGACCCTATAAAGCATATATATTCTTGATCAGCATCAACAGCCGAATCCATCTAGCCATGTCCGGTTGAAATTTAAAATTTTCGAAATTTTTCAAAATTTCAAAAAATTGTCAAAATTTGACAAAAAATTGAATTTTTTAAATTCTAAAATGTAGTATGCAGATTTGTTGGCCGTAAAAAAACTAGCAGAGAAAAGCTTCCCGAATTGAAATTAATGCACTTTTGGCTTAGTTATGACATTTAAAAAACTGTGATTAAGCCAAAAAATTAGCATTTAAAAATATTAATTAAATATAATAATATCCCTGGTTCCTTACAGATTTCTTGGCTGCCATCACAGTAACAGATTGCGAGAATACATGGAACTTTTACAAAAACTCGATGGAGACCTCAGTGCTCTTGATTGCCATCACGGACTCCGATTGTCCTCGGCTGCCACTCAACAGGGCTTTAATGGTAAGCTCGAACCCCTCGGCACCTTTGATTCCTTCAAGAAGACAATCCTTCTATGTCTAGATTCCCATGGTTGATCACGGCGATGAATTTCCACAAATTATTTTGGATGCCAAAGTGCAGCAGATTCTAAACTGGAAGACGGCTGTGGTTTTTGTGGATCAATCCATATGTAGGTAGACATGCTCTTCAGATACAGTGTTTAAGATGTTTTAATATTTAATTTTTAGTGGATGAAAACGCGGTTTTGGTCAAGTCCATCGTCCACGAAAGCACTACCAATCACATTACTCCGATCTCACTGATTCTCTACAAGATCAATGACTCGTTAAGGGGACAAAAGAAACGGACTGCTCTCCGCCAGGCCTTGGCCCAATTCGCACCCACCAAGCACGAGGAGAAGCGCCAGCAGTTCCTAGTGGTGTCCGCTTTCCATGAGGAAATTATTGAAATTGCCGAGACGCTTAACATGTTCCACGTCGGAAACCAGTGGATGTTCTTTGTGCTGGATAAGGTGCGTCGCGACTTTGATGCCGGCACTGTGACCTTTAACTTAGACGAAGGCGCCAACATAGCCTTTGCCCTCAATGAGACCCTACCAGACTGCCAGGACACGCTGAACTGTACCATCTCCGAAGTGAGCCTAGCCCTGGTGACATCCATTTCCAAGATGACCGTGGAGGAGCAGTCCGTATATGGGGAGATCTCCGACGAAGAATGGGAGTCCATTCGCTTCACAAAGCAGGAAAAACAGGCGGAGATTTTGGAGTACATGAAGGTTAGTAGCAGGTTTTTCGGGAATTTAAATTAATTTGGAAGGATTTTCCCTAATACCTTATGTTACGAGAAATTAAATAATATAATTTAGAAAGTAAAGGATCCTGGAGAACTTTCCTTAAATTCATAGGGATGTCTCTATAAATTAGTCATTTCCTTAACTTTAATTATATTCTTAAGGACTACCTAAAGGCCAACAGCCGGTGTGCCAGCTGCGCCAAGTGGCGCATTGAGACCGCCATCACCTGGGGCAAGAGCCAGGAGAACCGCAAGTTCCGTTCAGGTCAGTCCGACAACCCACCTACATCTCCGCCTTTACCTCATTCATCGTCTCCTCTTTAGAAGCTCCAACACGCGATGCCAAGAACCAAAACTTCGATTTCATCAACATCGGGTATTGGAGTCCCTTGCTGGGATTCGTTTGTCAGGAGCTAACCTTTCCTCATATCGAGCATCACTTCCGCAACATCACCATGGACGTGCTGACAGTGCATGTGAGTCTTTGAGCCAGGAATATAATCCTTATTATTGGTTCAAATCGCTCGTAGAATCCGCCCTGGCAAATCCTGACCAAGAACCAGCACGGCGTAATCGTCGAGCACTCGGGCATTGTGATGGAAATCCTAAAGGAGCTGAGTCGGGCCCTGAACTTTAGTTACTATCTGCACGAAGCCACCACGAGGGAGGATTATTCTTTTAGCACAAGCTTGAATCCAAATGAAACCGTGAGATTATCCTTCACAAGGTTTGCTTACGTTTCATTAACGATTTGATAACAGGACGAACTAGCGGGCTCAATGACCTTTCGCATACCCTATCGCGTGGTGGAGATGGTCCAGGGCAATCAGTTCTTCATAGCCGCCGTGGCTGCCACCGTGGAGGATCCCGACCAGAAGCCCTTCAACTACACCCAGCCGGTCAGTGTACAGAAGTACTCGTTCATCACACGCCAGCCGGATGAAGTGTCCCGCATCTACCTGTTCACGGCTCCCTTCACCATGGAGACCTGGGGCTGTCTAGTTGGCATCATTCTGCTAACCGCTCCCATGCTGTATGCCATCAACCGCCTGGCTCCCTTGGATGAGATGCAAATCGTGGGCTTGTCCACGATGAAGAGTTGTTTTTGGTACGTCTTTGGAGCCCTACTGCAACAAGGCAAGTTTAGGAGTAGTAGTCACAGGTTCGCCGACTGAGTTCTCCTCTATTAACAGGTGGCATGTATTTACCCCGAGCCGACAGTGGCCGCCTGGTGGTGGGCTTCTGGTGGATTGTGGTCATCGTGCTGGTTACCACCTACTGCGGCAACCTGGTGGCTTTTCTCACCTTCCCCAAGTTCCAGCCGGGGGTCGACTATCTCAGCCAGCTGCAGCGCCACAAGTCCATCTCCCAATACGGTCTACGCAACGGCACCTTCTTTGAAAAGTATGTGCAGACGACGACTCGGGACGACTTTAAGCACTACATGTCGCGGGCGACCATTTACGGGAGCGGTCAGGGCGAGGACATCGATGCGGTGAAGAGTGGTCATCGCATCAACATTGACTGGCGAATAAACCTACAGCTGATCGTACAGCAGCACTTCGAGCGCGACAAGGAGTGCCGCTTCGCCCTGGGCAAGGAGAGCTTCGTGGACGAGCAGATCGCACTGATAGTGCCGTCGCAAAGCGCCTATTTGCACCTCATCAACCGGCACATCGACAGCATGTTCCGCATGGGCTTTATCGAGCGCTGGCACCAGAAGAACCTGCCCAGCGCCGACAAGTGCAGCGGCAAGAGCGCTCTCCGACAAGTCACAAACCACAAGGTCAACATGGACGACATGCAGGGCTGCTTCCTGGTGCTGCTCTTGGGCTTCGTGATAGCCGTCGTCGTGGGCTCCTGCGAGTTCTGGTATCACCGCTTCTACGTTCTCAGAGACAGTCGCAAAAGCAAGGAATTCACCATTTGACCACTGACCACAACACGTACCGTGTAAAATAGTTTGTTTAATGTTTGAAATTACTTTATGAACATCAACCTGCGTTCTGCATTAAAGAGTAGATAGCAACTCGATCCACATCCCGCGACACTGTCACACACTCTATGTGGAGTTGGCGTTGGGACCGCGACGGCGTCCGAAGCCCTGGACAAAGTTGACGAAGCGACGGTTGTACTGGATCCTGCGCTTGGCGCGTCCGGTCTTCTTCTTCTTCTTCTCCTGCTTCTCCACCTTGGGGGTCTGTCCCTTGACCTTACCGGCACGCGCCAGGGAGCCGTGCACCTTACCACCAAGCATGGGAACGTTGATGTCCAGCTCGAAGGAGCTCAGCGCGGTCACGGGAGTTTCGTTAGCCAGGGTGGTGCCCTCGCAGTCCAGGCTGAACTCCTCGCAGCTGAAGCCATGCAGCTGGGCCAGTTGGTTCTATCCGGTGGATTGGCGGATTGGGAAGAGAAACCAGATTAAGGTTAGGGCCGCTCGTTTGTTGTTGTGCGTCGAGGGGCTACTCACCTTGACTCCGGCAATGGTGGCATCCTGGGACACCTCCAGGGCCTGGATGGTCTCTAATCCACGTACGAAAAGCTGCATGTTGACTCGCTCTGCAAAGGAACCATGCCTGTAATTAGTTTTCATTTTGGCAGCAATGCGGAACACGTGTGCCCGTTGAGTCGATTGTTTGACGCCGTTCAAAGCATTCCCGCGGTGGCATTTCATGCGCCGCACACTCAGTCCTCGTTCACACACACATTCCGGCGGTAATTTCCAGTTATTGGGTACGTTTTCTATAATATTTTTGCAAAATATCGACGGCTCACCTTTTAACTTGAGTGCGGATCACGAAAAAGAAAGATGGCGGCAGTGTGACCGCGTCGGCAAAAAATACAACGCATAATCTGTCATAAAAGAGGTGCAAAAACTGGGGGAATGCGTTATAATCTTTTCGAAAAGGTTTGAAACTCTGGTGAAAACGTGGTAATCGTGAAAAACAAAAATTTATCGATATAAGTATCGATTACATTCCAAGAGAATAGTGTGGCACCACCAATTCACGGATTGAAGAAGTTAGTGTGGCCAGTTATCACAGGCAAGTTACGCGGGATATTTAAATGATTACCGAAATATATTTTGATTATTCTGCTTTCAGTTTCGAATACAATTATTCGAAAAACATTACAATTTAAATGAAAACAATAACTAAGGATCATAATAGGATTAGCAAAAGAAAATACATCGCAATTATCGGGGCTATTTGTTATGTAAAGAACGAAACAATTTGCTTCGGTAATGTATCTGAATAAACCAGCAATTTACAAAGAATTGTCACTATTCGTCATCGCCACCACTGTACACCACTGTAATCATTATTCAACCATTATTATCATACAAATCTTGTTATATTTTTTATACAACAATAAAGCAAGTTTATTTTTCATTGAACACAAACATCTTGGGATCTTTAGTCCTGGATTCTATTACTGAATAGATCGGAAAAGGACAGTCTGGCTGACGCCCTGCTAAGCCCGCACACCCCGCTTACCTCAATCTGCGCAGGAATGGGAATTACGTTGAGCCCGCCGCCACTAGTCCTCGCCCGCGCCCGTCTTGACCCAGTTTTCGTGGGCCTCTCATGCGCCTGCGCCTGCTCCTAGTCCGGGCCAGGTCCTTTGTGTGATCTAGAGAAGGGACAACAGAGCAGACGCTGTGTGTTATTCTACGCCATTAGAACAAATATTGCCGCATTGTTTGTCAAACAGGACTAGATTAGTAACATAAACATTCCGTCATAGAATGCAAATCATAAGCCGATTTGACAAATTTGCACGAATTATCTGCAACTAATGAGTGTGGCTTAAATAAATCGGGATCCTTCGAGTGTCTGGACATGGTAGTTGAAGGTATCACATGCCAAAAGGACAGTGAGCAGGTCTAAATACATAGGTTTGATATCAAAGTAGATTCGATATATTGGTAACCCCTTGGCGATGTCCACCTTTCGATGTTCATTTTGGATAAATAAATGGCGCACGCGATCCTCTGTGTCTGTTGACCACTTGAAGGTGGATCTCTTGAAGGCCCATTTCCTGCTCATATGATCGGATTAGCTTGGGATTAGGGATAGAGATCTCCAGGATTTGCGTAAACTCATTTACCAGACCTTGTGGCAGAATCAAGGCTTGGGAAATGCATCCGCTATCGGTTCCCCCTCGAGGACTCTGCTGCTCTCCTTTTTCTGGAGGAACTGCCGCTCTGAAATCTGATATTTTTGCATGTTTGCAAACAAAGGCAGCGGAAAAACAAATTACTCTTGACCATAAAAACAGCGGCAACAATTGCAAAATCGGCTTAGCCTGCCGCCCCTTGTCTTCCTCTCGTTCCTGCTTGCTGTTTTTCCGGCACGCGAATTTCCTCATTTTCATTCACCTTTTTTGGTTATTTTCCCATATGCCCTCGGTTTTCGGCCACACATCGTCTTATCATTACTCATCCTGGGGGCGGCTGCGTTTGATCCCATTATGCCAATGTGATGCTGATGCCATGGGAAGTAGACGAACCAGTGAAGTCAACCAGTTTCCGCACAGAAATATTAAGTTACTCAATCCATATTCAATTTGCATCAGGTGAAATGGATATCCAGGGGTGGTTGGGAATATAGTTATCGTCTTTGATTAAAATTGTTACAGAAGTGTCTTAAAAATTATTACAATTCCAGAGCTTCTAACAAATTTCTTAGTTTTAATTTAAAATATTGATAATAAACTGTTGCAAGTAAAATAAATGTTCTTATGAATAAATGCCTAGTGGTATATTATTAACTATTTTAAATAGAACAACTTTTGGGTACGTTAATGAGTGCTTAATAACTTTTTATAACAAATTTATATGAAAACATATTCATTTTATTTATATTTTTTTTTTTTCAATTTATACAGCATGTTAATATTTGTGTCTTATGAAAATATTACAAACTACAATTATTGATAAAAATTAAATAACAAAATGTTAAAAATATATGATAACACGATTTGTACTTAAGGATGATATTTGCTGATCTTGAAAGTCAATACAATCATGAAAGGAAACTAACTTCGGGATGCCGAAGTTTATACCCTTGCAGTTTGAAATTGTATTATAGGATCGTATTAAATTACTTGCATTCTTTAAATCAATATTTATCATGGTTTTATATGATAATTTCTTTGCTAAATTAAAAGTTAATTTAAAAGTGAAAAAAACTCATAACTAAGTCAAAACAGCATTCATTTAAATTCGGAAAACGTTTCTATGTTAGTTTTTATTAGGTTAACAAATCTGCAAACTAAATTTTAAATTTGCGTATTATAATCCATAAGCTTCTTAGCGTTCCATCAATATTAACAGACATGCTACTCTGCTGGTCCAAACTCCCTTTCTAAACAAACAATTCCTTCATTTTAAAAGCTATATGAATAAAATTTTACTAAGTGCCGTAATTTTTTTGCAACTTGCGTTTCATTACTCGGAACGGACTAGGTACTCTATATTTTTATAACTCTATTCTATTTATTATTGATTATTTAGATAAGAATCCATTGAATATTCTTTAACTCGCATAGTGATATAAAAGATAACAACAAAGACCATCCAAATATAAACAAATCGAATTAAAGTAGTTCTTTTTGATTTTGATATTTATATTAACTTAAAGATATTTAATTTGTGCTAGGTATTAACTTATGGATATATAATTTATGGTAGATATTTACAAAAGGCCACTAAGTTACACAGTAACAGCCGTGAAGGAAGAAAAAAGTCTTCTAAATAGTCCCAAGTTAAACGACGTCGATCATTTCCGGTTCCGGACTGGAGGTATTTGATGAGAAGGTGGAGTCACAGCTCTCGTCCTTTTCGCGTTTCTCCCGTCGCTCCCGAGCCCGTCGATTCTGGAACCAGATCTTCACCCGGGTGTTGGTCAGCTCCAGGGCCTCGGCCAACTTGTTGGCATCCTCGGCGCTCAGGTAGTTGGACTCCTTGTAGGCACTCTCCAGCGTCTGAAGCTGATGGGGCGTAAAAGGAATGCGGGGCAGACGGCCAGGCGTCCGTTTGGCGGGAGCACTTTGCCGCAGTCCCCGCGGAAGCTTGGGAGGATGGTAACGGGTGTACTGCAGCCAGTCGTACACCGGAAGTTGACCCTCCTCCGCAGCTGGCGGAGATCCTCGGAGCTCCTTGGTGGGATGGCCGGCGTACGGGTGGAATGGCAAGCTGCCGCGTAGTCGTTGCATGACTCCCAAGGAGGCATTCGTACCCACATATCTGTCGCCGGCACGGTTCAGAATATACTCGATGCTGAAGTCACTCATCCTTATGCGATCCTCTCGCTGAGCTGGTTCAAGTGCAACTGCTGAGTTTACTGCGCATCCCCGCGCTATTTATCCAAGGACTGCCCATCGCCGCCATTTGCAATCGACAGAGACAGTACGGCCATCCCTGTCTCGCAGGACGAAGTGCTGTCTGGCCCAATACAAATCTCATTCGGGAGCAGCGAGGCGTTTAATAGGCGTTTCCCAACTCCGGTCAGGTAGCCGTCCGTCGGTTGTCTCTGGTCGGGGCTCAATTATATTACCCTTATCAGCGGTCGAGATTAGGCCCGGCGAAGGCAATAAAGAACACGATTCCACAAGCAATTGTATCTGACTTTCAATCAAATGTTCGTCATTTACAATGTTTTGCGATTACAGCTTCTGTTTTATGCTGATATCTTTATGCCCTAACCGGGATTTGGGAGAGGTGAACAAACTTAATGGTAATTAGTGAAGCATTTTGTTGATTATCTAGGGAAAACTGTAAAAATAATGTGAATTATCTTTTATCTTTGCCTAATCAAAATACATACAATTTAAACTTTGTTACAATTAATGGAGTTAAGCATTAATTTTATCTTATATATCTATTATTACTCATTTATCTTATATCATATTACAAACAACTCACAGCAATATGATTTATACCACGTGTTGTATCATAGTTATACATGACTCTATAGAGCCTATAGTAATACAGTTCCTAATTCCTAATTTTAATTCATTATAATTATTTAAATCAATTCAATATGCATTGCACTTCTGATAGAACTATGTATTTATTATAACTCCATTGATCAAAGTGTATTATTTTGAAGGATAAATAATAAATATCAATATCAACACACAAAATAGTTACAAAACTTCAATTAAGAGCATGCAGTCTTCGGTCTTAAAAACAACAAAATGCTTAACAAATTTTGTATAGTTTATAATTTGTTGTGGCTATGGCAGTGGCTACCAGGGTGGTTCTGATTCCCCTCCCAATCCGCTGCCATGTTTTCGGCCGTGCCCTCCAATCCCATGCCATCCCAAGCCCATCCCTTCGATGGGAAAACAAGCTGAGCCTGATATATTTTGATGCGCGTATGTTTTGATTGATTCGTAAATGTGTTTTCACAACAGTTGCCTTTGGGAAACGAGTTTTGCGGCAACCCTCGCTTCTCGCGGGCCCCAAAGAGTATCAATTACACTGTTAATTGCGAATAACCATCGGATAGTCAGCATATGGCAGATACAGGAAAGAACACCGGACAAAACGATGGAGTAGAAGGCTTGCTAATGACATCATATAATGTATTTACCAGTTTCTGCTATGATTGTTAGAAACATGCAATCAGCCGATTCAATGACTCTAATACCTCATATAAACCTCAAAGATTCGGCGATGAGTTGTTTAATAAATTAAACTAATTGTATTGCCTTGAGGCATAGGTTTCTGAAATACACATAGCAAGTGGCGAAGCTTTTGTTAACTTTAATTAGTTTACAAGCTTGTTTAATAAATTTAATAAAATATATTTGATATTTTAGTTCATTATGAAGAAATGTAATATAGCAACTAAATTGTATCTACCTTTAAAGTGATAGATAGTATAAGGTCAACACATCCGCTTCTGAAATATCATATCGAACTGCTAAAGATAGCAGTTACCAGGGAATCCACTTCTACAGCTTTTATGGCCGCAAAGTTAAAAGACTGATTGAAATTTCTTGGAAATCTTTAAGGTATAAGCCCCTATCAGTTAATTACAGTGGGCCTTGGGACTGATTTCAGTATTTCCGAAGAACTGACACAATTTCGGTAGTTATTATTATGAGTAAATAGCTTTAATATAATTAAAAAGAAATATAAAAGAATATCCGAATACTCCAAAGCTGGCCCAACTTGTAAATTCTTACTGTGGTCAATTTTTATTATGATATAGTTTAATTCAAATTAAAAGTTATATAAAATGAGCAACAGATTGGTAAATAAATTCTTTCAGTTCATAGAGTACACTTAGTTCGAATGTTCGATTTGATAAATCACAACTTTTGTTAAGCGTCCTTTTTTTTGTGTTTTTTCTATATACATATGTACATTAATTTTCTCGTAATCTGGAATGGGATTGTCCTCAAATTCGCAGAATAAGATTAAGAACATTTTAATGCTGAAGTGCATTCGAGATAATAAGAAGCGCACTTCACAATAAAACCGCTTTGATAAGATAAACTATTCCTATACGTGTACTCAATAGTACTTAATAAAATATATTAGCTGATATTATATGTTACGGATGTGTCCTAATTGCGGTAGGTTTATGTTGATATTTCTTATTAATGGCAAGACAATTATCTGCCAATTGTCGTGTAATTGTTAACTAATTCGGAATTTGCACAATCTCAAGGCTGCAATTACCTTGGCGGAAGTGGTTTCCAGGAACTAACCGTAGATTGTCCCGTGCGATACGTCCTATTACTCAGTGGCACAAAGGCCCCGAGATCCGACAGATACAGAAGGGAGTCCTTTGTAGTGCAATTCTGCGGTTAAGCGGCGCTGGTACCAAGACCCTAGCAGATGCAGAATTTCTTGGTTTCCTTGACCGACGTGCATTTCGATTGATAGGAATAGTAGTCGAGTCGACTGATGCTGGGCACCCGAATGGATATCCTTTGAGTCTCCGCATCCCAGTTCACCGTTGCCTCGAAGAAGGCGTTGCCTGGCTGGGCATAGAGCTGCAGCAGATACGCATTCGTGTTGCCCCTTTGCTGCAGCGATACTACTCTTCCCACCCTCAGGTGATGGCACTTTTCTGCTCCTTTCTTCCCCGCCACAAACTGGTTGATGGCCTCCACCAGCTGAGTGGACATTGCTCCAAGCCTGGCATCCGTTGAGGGCAACTCGGTGAAGCTATCGCAGCCGCACCAGTGCTCATCGATTCCAGCCTGAGAGCAATTCCGAGACCAATCCACCTCCTCGAAGACACTGTGGCAGGTGGCACAGCCTTCCGGGCGAGGCAGCTGCTCCGGTGCTGTGTCCAGCCTGAGGATGTGCTTCAGCGTGGCATGAATATCGTATGGCGATGTCAGACGATTCCGGTTCGCCCGCAGATTCCGCATAAATTCCGGGTACTTCTCCCGAATCCATCGCGGCACGCGCATATAGAAAAAGGGCAACCTTTCCTCCAGGAAGCCGCTGTCCAATTTCCGCAACTGACCAAACCTGCTTCCATGGTCGCTAAAGAAAATGATAATGGTGTTGTCCATGACGCCGTTCTTGTCCAAAGACCGCATGTACTGCACCATCCTCGCATCCATGGCGGACGGCATGGAGAAGTCGTTGTGGCTAAAGGTGTTCGTCCAGAACATACCAAAGAAGGTACGATTCCTGTTCGCCCTGGCGAACTGCACACCCAAGTCGTAGATGTACTCGCCGGATGACCTGCGGCCCATGCAGAACGGCATGTCAGCAACCGTCGTCTGCCTAAGCTCCTTCTCCAGGGCCAGGATCATTGGTCGGCCGTAAACGTCCGTCGGCGGATTGCGAAAGCCCCTGCTCATGAAATCGAAGGTGGAAAACTTGCTCCAGTCCTCAGCGAAGGCCGTTGTGTAGCCCTGCGCCTTGAAGTCCTTCCACACCAGCGGACAGGCATCCAGGCCACCGACCTGACTCGGTCGGCACCTCTCATTTGCGTAGGTCTTGTTGAAACCCGTAAGCAGAGCCATCAGGTTGGGGAAGGTGTTGTCGCCCATCTACGAAAAGATAAAGAATTTGGTTAATTTAGTTTAAGGGATGGTCAAGAATCCAAGAGTAATTCCAATTTTAGATACATTTGCCAGACTCCTATTTATCGCTTTTAAACAGATTGTTTCTGTATATTTTAGCACTTATCTTAGTGATTTGTATTGTATATTATTTGTTAGGTATATGTTATTAAAAATAAAAAAATTTAACCACTAGAGCACTATGCATATAGTTTAATTTTTATTTTTGTATATCTGCATCTCCATGTATATATTATAATACCTTGTTGTAGCCCTGCAGCTCGTTCCAGTGCTGGCCGTTCAAGTACTCATACATGAGGGGCATGGTCAGCTGGAAGTTCATTCGGGAGACGGAATCGATGCCCCAGAGCAGGACACTGGGCCGTTTACCCGAGGCCGGAACAGAATCCTTCCGAGGATGCACAAAACTAAAGGCGTCCGTCTGTGAGACCTTGTCGTGCGGGCTCTTCCGGCATTCGGTGATCATGGACGTGACTTCAGTTGGCACTGGAAAGTCCTGGGGGAATTGCTCGCATGGAAGAAGCCTGACAAAATGGTCACCGTTTTAGACACCATCCCTGTTCGGCACTGGGCGACTTACTTGTACTTGTGATCAGCCATGGTCCGGACTCCTACGCGAAGGATCCGCTTGTAGCAACAGGTCGAGTTGCCTTCGTTCTTGTGCAGCGTGTAGGTCCCGGTCGTCTGATTAAAGTTTACTGTGATCATATCAGGACTCCTATCGCAGACTATATAGTGATGCTTCCTGTAGATCTTTCGGATGTTGCTGGCAAAGGGATCTGGATGGCGCATTTGGCACTTGGGGCTATTCACAAAATATTTCTCTCCCGATGCTGTTTCCAATGGGTAAGAGTCTTCCGTGATTGTCTCAGTGGGATTCTCACTCAGGACTTGCACTGTTGTACTCTCCTCCAGTTGAGCTTCTGTGTAAAATTCTTGTTCGGTTTCCGCTTCCGTTAAATATTCGGCAATCGGCGAAGAGGGCTCGATAATCTCAGTCCAGGGTGAAGGAGTGCTCGGGTCATGTAGGATATCCAAAAGACGCGAAGAAATCCTTGCATCCACCGTACTGGTCTCCAGTGAGAACTCCACGGGACTCCCAGAAGTTCCCGCATAACCTTGGGTACTGCTCTCCAGTTGATCCTCTACAGAACTTAGAACATAGAACACAATCACAAAGAGAGCTGTGCACAGAAAACACATTTTCCCTATCCATTGTGGGGATTTCGCTTCAATGGGCTCTCCCTCATCCGATGGAACTGGCTGATATTTAATGGACGACATGCTGCCGGCGTTATCAATACCATTTCCGCAAACTATTTAAATAATACTTAGTCCGAAGCGGACCTCTATCCGTATGTCCACTCAGTTCGCGTTTCCAGTCACAACTGCTCAACTGCCTATAGTTGAACTTCGCTGCGGATACATTATTATCGTCGTCCGGAGGTTCTGTGTTAGGCAGAAGACGTCATGTTCCAGTAGAGCTAGCTTATGGGCTTGACTCACCAAACGCCAAAGCTTTATTTTATGTTATTAAACAACAGATGTTTGAATGTTTTTATTCTAATCTATTGACTTTATAAAAGTTTGGGGTAATGACTAATTAATTAGAAAAACGCTGGAAGCAGAAAACATAAGCGTATCTAGCCTCGGAGTCGTTATGGGTTTTTAAGCTCCTCGATCAAAGATAAAATGCAATAAAGTTATCTAGTAAGCCCACTATTTATACCCAGTATTCGAAGACAGCAAAGGGTATATATTTTCGGGATCTCGTAAATATATGTAAAAGAGTCTACAATTTACGAAGTTTATAAACCCAACCAGGATCAAGGATCAAATCAACATTTATCGATATTTTTATATGACAATTTTTTCGGCAAATTAAATTTTACAAAACTCATAACTAAGCCAAAAAAAAACATTAATTTTAATTCGGTTTAATTACTATGTCAGTTTTTATTGGATTAATAAATCTGCATACTCAATTTTAAATTTAAAAAAATGAACAATTTTGCCAATTTTCGACAATTTTAACGACGTAACCCCTTATATTTTTTTGAAAATGTTGAACAAATTAATTTTTGCCGGACATTGCTAGATTGATTCGGCTTTTGATGCTGATCAAGAATATATATAATAGGGTCGGAAATGACTCCTTCACTGCGTTGCAAACTTCTGACTAAAATTATAATACCCTGCAAAGGTATATAAAATAAGTATCAAGATCATAAATTGGAAAATGTGCTTTCTTAAGAGCATTTCCCTAAAAAGTAGGCGAACTGAGTGCTCGGTATTCCCCAAGAGAAATGGTATGGTATATTTGAATTTCTACTATTTACCAAAAAAAAACTCTCGTTTTTACATAAAAAAACGAGGGTATGCAATCTACGAGCGTATAAAATTAATGAGTGGTTAAGGCGAGCACTATTAAGCTTCTATGATTAATTTCAATGAAAAAATGAGCAAAAAACACTCATCAACCTATTGTTTATTTTTAAGCACGATCTTGACGAAAGCATGACTTGCCATGGGTACTATGTGTATTTATAGTAAAATAGGCGAAACAAAGATATGGGGGGTAAGGCCATTTGGTTGAACATTTTTAGTAACTTTTTTAAAGATTATGATCATCCAAAATTAGATTTTTACCTCTTTTTAACGGAAGGCTTCGAGGTCTTTGCCAAGTAATCACAGAATTAGATAAATAGTAATTAGCATATTGCAAATTTTAGTAAGCACCTGTAAGCTTTGCTTATTTGCATTGTTTTTTCAGCTTCCCAAAAGAGCAAGACGTCAATATCGTTTGTAGTAGTAATTGTTAATATTCACACTGCATATGGCATTGTAATAATTCTCCTACAGTTGCCATTAAAGGTTTATAATATATAAATATAAATTCTCTGAAATATTTTAAAGATTTATAGTTGGCTAAAATTATTAAATTGTTTCAATTGTACCATTAAAATCTAGTGAAAATAGTTTAATTATTTCCACAGTAGAGGCTGTATTACAAGCTTCTACAATACAAATATTTCTTACACAACTTATATATGTACCTCATCCGAGAGAATTTATTTACGCATGCTTACATGTGTCATTAATAATCTTAATGTCTTAAAAGCATTTTTGAAGGTGGTACATACGTGCTGAACGTGCACATTATCGTCAAGTGGGTTCTGTCATCCCGTAATATACAACCTGAAAGAGTAGTCGACCTGTCAAACAAATGGTAAATTGGCTGCAAACATAACTGCCGTGTACCAGACTTTTAATTAATTGCAATAAATCACATCTACCTCTGTTTTATCATCACTCTAGCGTTTATATGAAGGCATTCATTTATAGAAATTCTAGGTTCATCGGGTCAACATTTTTGCATATGGACCAGCCTTGAATACAATTTCAATGATAAACTGAAGCTGATCGTGAGTTGTCGGTTTGAATCCCGGTCAAATTATTTTAAACTTAACAAGCGCGTTCATCACAGTCGCTTAAAAGTGGTCATATAAAGACATTCAATGCTAAAATAATAAATAAAATTCCTTGGCATCTATATCTATTCGATATATAACTATCTAACGCTGTATAGAAGTTAGTGTAAGTTAGTTTACTATTAAAATATTTTTTAAGCAATAGGGGATCCGTACGTCAAACAAACAGGTCTTATACTTTCATCCCCAAAAGCAGACTTTGGGTAGTTTCATTCTTAAGGATGCACAAATAATAAAATAAAACGCTCTTGTGCACGAATTCTTACATAGTTTTGCTAGAAAAATATACTCTCTAAATAAAAATATATAAATTCTAGGCCTATAACAAAATACCAAATCTAAAGAATGTTTAGTATCAATTAAATGATATATTAAGCACTAACTTTTTTGAGCACTTAACATCTCAGTAATTTCTAACAGACATTCTCTTTGTTAAAGGTCTTTACAAAAAATTGATTAAACAAGATTTTTGTATCTGATCCTTAACAGTGTGTGCCTTTCATTATAAAGAATACTATAATGAAGGTGGCGAATTCCCAACAAAAGCTTAATTTATATCAAGTTTTCCTTTTTTTATTTCAATAATTTAAGTCATTAAAAATGTACAAGTACAATAATATACGTATACATAATCCAATATGTATGTATACACAAAACTTCATAAATAATAAAATGTTCAAGAAACGCATTACAAATGCTATGCATGTACAATATCCAAATCTGCCAAAGATTTCGCTGCTTCCCCCGGCTGGCCACGACCACAAAAAAGGTTATGGGCCAGAAAGGGGGAGTAAAAATGCGGCCGCATCATGACAAAAAATACATAATTTCAGTTTCAGTTGTTATACATAGCATATAAATTACATAATACATTTAATTAGTAATGCCATTGCATTCATTGACGTTTACACTTATTGTTCTGATGACGACTTTTAGCTAAGTTTCCGTTAAATATAACCGTATGTTCGTATTGGCCTGCTAACGGCCGCATTGCTACTGTTGGTGAGTTGATTGGTAGGTTGGTTGGTTGGTATGTTGGTTGGCTGGTCGGTTCTGGAGCATCCGTTGTTTGAAGGAAGTTCTCCTCCCAATGCCCAATACCTCAGAGGCCGCACATTCGCGCACAGAGTACGCGTTTAGTGCGAGCGATTGCTCATAACAATTTCTAATACATATGTATGGTAATATTTCATCAACGACTGCTCTACTGTATACGCAATCCGTAATGCGTCTCTAACCTCGGTGTATATCTATATATACGTATATGCATGTATATATCTATATCTGCTTAACGACTTCCACTACTACTGCTCCGCCCTCTTACGCGTTGAATATCTCTACATAGTTGGCCGGATACAGGCCGACGCGACCATTCATGCGTCCCTTGCACCAGCCTTGTTCGTCTTCATCTTCAAGCTTCTCGAAAACATCACCTGAAAGCGTGAAAGGGGGAAACGGAGCGTTAGAGATTATCATATGGAGGGCTTCGTCCGCAACGCACCTTGCTTGAATGTGAGCTCATCACTTTCAGCGCCCTCGTAATCATACAGCGCTTTGACCGGCACACCCGGCTCACCGTTGTCCACCAGCACGTTGTCGCCCTCGTCCCACTCCTCCTCCTCGTCGAACGGATTTGCATCGACTTTGCCGTTGCCGTTGCTGTGTATACAAATTGAAATCAATTAGTTCAATGAAAATGAGCGCATTCAACGCGACGTGTCTCTGGCCCAGGCGAGCAGTCGAGTGTAATTCAAAACAATACAAACTGTTTCAACTTACGTTACGCTCGGATTGCGATTCGATGCCGCCGCTGCCGTTGCTGCCGCTGCTGTAGCTGACGCTGTCGCGGCCCCGGCAGCCGCCGCCGATGTTTTGGCTTCTGATGTGGTGGCTGAGGATTGCGTGGCCACAATATCGCTCTTCACGCTCGCTCTGCTACTGGTGCTGCCCAGCGTGCTGGTGTTCTTCTTCAGGCTGTTTGTTGTGGAGTATTCCTGCCGGAGAATCAGTTTAGTATGCTTTTAATTAATGGGTACGTTCATATTGGGAGGGGGCTGCTTACGTGCACATCCTCGGCCACAGGTCGCTGATTGATGAGCGTGATGGGTGCTGCCGGCAGTGCCTCTTTTGATTTGTTGCCCTTGGCAATGTCACGGAACTCCTCCGTGTATTCCTGTTAACAAACCGGAAGTTCCATTAGGCACTTTACCTATGGCACAACATGGTAAACTCAACTCACCACAAATGAAGGCCAGTTCATGGCCATGTTAATACCATGATTATTTGACCACCACTTCAAGTCTTTTTGCTGGTCCGCATTGTTGATCGTGTGATAGAACTCCTCATAGATTTGGGGCAGGCTGTGGGGTTAAATAAATAGGAAATTAGCCAATGTATTTGAGCTTAATGCGGCTTAAGCTACGCACCTTTGCACTTTGGTAAGATCGATACACGCGTGCACGTTAAATAGGATTTCTTTGAAGAACTGCAACCGCTGCTTCTCAAATGTTTGGCACTTATCGAACACTGATGTCATGTCCTCGATGTACACCGAATTGTACTTGGTAATTTCCGCAATAGACTGCTCATACTTCTCTCGGCACTTTTGCACTTGATCTTTGGTCTTTTGCACTCGATCGTGCATTTTCTTCACCTGATTTTGAGAGAGAGAGCAGGATATTAATATAATAATTCTACCAAAATAATACATTCCTAGTTCTTAGCATAGAATTCTTCTCAGATCCTCACCTGATCGGGCGATAATGAGCTGTCGGCATTGGCATTTCGCTCCTGGTTGGTGGCACTGCGCTCCGTCTTGCACGCCGAATGGTAGTCTGCCTTGGCCTTCTCGACCTTGGACAGCAACTTGGCCCAGGGTTTCTGGGCTTTCTTGAAAAGATCCTCCAGGTCCTTGCGCTCCTTGATCTGCATGAGGGTATGATGGTAGTTCTCCTTCTGCCACGTCTTAATCTGGTTGTTGATGTCGTTACAGAGGTTATCCTTGATCTTCATGTGAACGTCGGAGATGCGCTCCGATTCGGTCAGCACGCCCTTCCATGCTGCCTCCGTGGTGCCGTACTCCGGTCCTGGAAGAAGAAATCAAAAATGTGTTTCTATATCGCTTATGCCATTCGATTCTCAATTAACAGGAGATTACAAGCGTGTCGCCAAGTCGAGGTAGCTGGCGCGCTGACGTCATCTCGGGGCCCTCAGGCACACGGCGCACACGGGTTTATCTAATCAGCCGCAGTCGCAGCAGCAGTCGCAGTTACGGCAACAAATATGGCTAGCTATAGCCACAAATATGTTTGGGGAGCGTGCTCGATGTAGGAATGGGCGCTTGTATGGGTGCTGCGATCGGAGAACAGCGCACATTTTTGGCATTTTTTATTGGGCGCTAACAAAGAGCTAGCAGCGCGCACCGTAATCAAATTTATATGACGCTCGTCTTATAATTGGCAATGCACGGAACTCGTTTGCCTAACGACTCACTAGCCCCAATACCCCGCCATACAAAGATATAGAAATTGAGACGCTTAGCACAGAAATAACTCGTTCTATTTTCCCGTCGCATTGATTTTCGAAACCATTTCAAGCGACGCTTTGGTGCCGGTTTGGTGATCCGCTGGCCAGCGCGTCTGCCTCTGCTTCTGCTTCTGCTTCTGCTTTTGCTTCCCAGTCTTAGTCTTCGCATCAGTATCTGTATGTGTATCTGTATCTGTATCTGTGTATTCGTATCTGTATCTTTGACTAGACGCAGCTAGGCAAATTCCGCTGGCCAGAAGATAGAAGTGGCCACGGGCAGCGGACGGGGGCGAAAGAAGTGGTAGCTAGCCGCTTTTGCAATTGCCCATTGCTGGTTACTGTGAAAGTGGACACTCAGAATTCCGTGCAGAGGCGGTCACAGCAAATGGCAGCAATAGAGGCAACAGAGCAGCGGCAGCAGCAGCAGCAATGAGGCAAAGCGGTTTCCAACTCTGCAAGCGCTGTACTCGATTTCATTTCACGAAGAAGCGCGCACACTGTGCCGGACATCCGCCAAAAATGGCCGGAGACCCAATTCCGTGGCTATGGAATGGGAATGGACTTCATTTGTTAGACAATTATGCCATTAGGCGCCAGGTTATTCAAGGAAATTTCAATCGAAACCAACACAGAAGGTAGGTTATAAAAAATAGAAGGGAAGTAGATGATAGGGCATGTTATGAATGGGTGTGACTATAGCATTTAAAGCATTTCAGCATTTTTACAATAATAAAACCATTATTCTTAGTAACAAAGAAATATTAATGGGTTCAAAGGGTTTTATAAAGATCAGAGATCTTAAGAATAGATTTAGCCATAAAAACTAGGCAATTTTTGCAATAAAAAATGCTTCCCTTTAGCTAAAATTTCCTATTTATGAATATAAACAAATACATATCTCAGATCATCTAAACATTCGGCGCTGCCGGCTCATTAACATGTTTAAATAAATTGGGGCTGGTCGATTTTGGAACCACAGTGCGAGGCTTTGGCTCACTACAACCGACAAAAACGAGGTAACAAAACAACGAAAAAAAAAGAGCCATTAATAGCTTAAGCCACTTATCGCACAACGGCAACAACAATGCTCAGAATGATGTACAGAATGTATGGCGAATAAGAACAGCCAGTGGGCCAAAAAGAAGAAGAAGTGGTGGGAAGACAACGTGACGCTGACGGGTCACCACTTGCTGCTCCACTCGGCCATGCTACGCCCACCGCCGCCTCCAGCTTTGGCGGGGCGTGAACGAGTGTGTAAACAAATGGCAGCAGGGTAACATGAGGAGTTATCCCATGCCTCCTCCCACCACTGCATTTTCACTTACCTTTCTCAATGAGTTCACCCCATTTCTTTGACCAGGCGCGCAAGCTTTTCGCATATCCCTTCTCGATGTCGGCTCGCTCCTGTATCAGTTGCTGTAGGTCATTGCAGAGTCTGCGTGCGAAATGAGAGACAGAAATCAAAATAATGCGAACCGGTTTGGGTTTGCTTTCCGAGTGACTCTGCCCGGCTGCTATTGCTGGCAATGATCCAGGGGGCCAAGTGCTTATGCACAGAGAAAAACTACCAAGTGGCTCATTAATGCCAGCTAGCTATCATATCAAAATAACTCTCATCTGTGTCATACTATTTAGCATATCAGCATTGTTAACTTAACCCTAATAAAGCTATAACTTTTATATTACGATGACGAAAGCACAATTTCTGTCTCACAAAAACAAAACGAATGTTATGATAATTATACATTACTTGATAAAGGTATTTAGGTGATTAATAATGGATCTTACTTCTTTGACTCAACAAGTTTAAGCAAATAATAATATTAATTAAGTAAGATAGGTTCATCACTGATCCAACCTCATTACTTTAAATGATTTTAAAACATTTGATTTGATTCTAAAGAATAAATATAAACTAAGTGTCTTAAACAAATGTTATTATAAGTACATTCGAAGCTTTAAAAATAAACTTGATAACTAAAACTCAATAAATTTTTTACTTTTTCTCTGTGCAGTGGGAATTTATGTATTTATTTATGTTTATATCCCTGCGGCTACTTAATATTTAGGACGAGACTCACTTGTTTCCATCTTCGATCCTCTTGGTGGTGCGTTTATAGTTGCCGGGCTCCCAGAAGGAATCGCTTCCAGCCTGCAGGAGCTGATCATCGCTGTGGTGGGACATTTCCTGTGGGTTCCGATATCGATATTAATAAATCACACACTCTCGAGGGCATAAGCCGCATACACTGGTCATAAAATATTAGTTTCGACCGCGGTTACGTAAATAGATACTGCCGCCATAAACGATTTCCCTATACAGCAGCAGCAGCAACAACAACAAATACGCTCTTTGTTTATACGCAAACTTGAATTTTCGTAGTGTTTATCTTGAGCCAACAAATCGTTTGTTAAACAATATAGTATACCGCTTGGCAAATTGATTGTTTGCCTAATTTGATGCGATTAGTAAATGCCTGGGCCTTGATGCAACAGGTAGAACCTTAATGGAACTTTTTCATTCTCGGGTCTTAATCAGATGCCGTATTTCTTGCCTTGGGCTTTGAGCCGCCTGCCCCCATTGATAATGGCTGGAAGTTATCGATCCTGACTCACTGGTGTCGCGACATTCCGCATGCGATCGCGGCATATTAATATAATATTTAGAGGGAAAACTCTATCTTATCAGGGGAGGAATTTCCCTGCATGTCCGTCAGCTGTTTGTAAACAATGCAGGCGTTGGCGGCAGCACACACACTTCAGCATCTCTGGCCCGTATAACTGTGATGTTATCAGGCAGACATTGACCGGTTATATATGTACATAAATTTATACATAGGTGGCTGGAATTTAATCACATCGACACACACAAACACACACACGCACGCCGGGACTGATGACGGGTCTCGAATCCCCTCAAGTTGTCTTGATTTGGGCGTCAGCATTTTGTTGTCATCAATTTGTGATGCGCTTACGGTGTTTGGCTGGCCATCAGGTTTTTTCTCATCGGTATAAATTTAGCCGCTGCAGTCATAACTACTTTGGTTTCGCGGCTCTTTGCGAATTGCCAGTAGAAATTGCCAACTGAAAGTTTACAAACAGGTTGACGCATACTTCGCATATTTGTGGAGATAGATAAGCAACTTTACGGCACAAGCATCTCTGTGTATGCTACACACACTCGCACACACGCACACTCCGGGGCTAACACGTCGCACACTTGGGAGATAAGCGGCAGCCACCTGCCCCTCCCCCGCCCCCCTTGCCCCTTCCAAGATCGAAACTCGTTTATCTTTGACTTGAAGTTCTCGTTCCCGATTCCCGTAAATATTTGCATCGCTATCCAGGCACCTTACATAAGGATGGGGGGCTTGCGATTAAATTGTCTCGGTTTGAACTAATTTTTACTTAGTAGGCGAAGCGTACGAATTGGATTTCTGTTGTTGCCAGACGCACACCGACACACGCACTCACACTCAAACAGCGCTCGTTCGCAGCACACACACAGACACACAGCACCGAAATTCCGCTACACAAAACGTTTCACGAGTGTTCTAAGTCCGTTCCGAGTTGTTGTTGCTGCTGCAGAACAATTGTTTCATACGTATTTAATCCTTGTACTGAGTACTTTGACAGGTAGAAGTTTTCGGAAAAGCACGGCACCAAATAACAAATAGCGTACAGTGCTGGCAATTTGGATTTTTTCCCGTCAAAACTGGCGTTTTTTAAGGCTAACTGCGGGAAAAATTTGTGAATTGTGAAAAGCGGGAATTCTGGTTTTTATCGATAGTTCCCTAAACTGAATGTATGCGATACTTTTCTCTCTACGATCTGTTAATTTCTACATGAGAATTCGACCCCAAACATCTGTAAACGTGTAGAACCGTTCTGTAACCGTGTCAAATGCAAACTGTAAGTCTGCAGACGTGTAACAATAAAGTGTAGCAAATTATAAATGTTTTTCGAACTTTCTAAGTCATCGATTGATTTTTTCTACCATCGATGTTTCCGTCACTATCAAATGCTCAAAGTTGAAAGTTGCGTCACGACATGTCAAACGTAATGAAGAAAGTAAAAGTAAATTTTTTTACATTGCAAGATGAGGAACTTACTTAATGTACCTTAATATTAACAAGAAAGGAAGCTAATTTTAAATTTTATGAAAATCCGTTAAAAACTGAAAAAGTAATTTTTTTTCTAACAATGGGAATTTCATTAACACATAAATTTGTGTGTTATAAACATTGAAAATGTTGTTAACATTTTTTAAAAATAAAATCAGCCTTTCCAAAAGTTCTTTAAAATTATTTCAGTGAATTTTAAATAAATTACTTACAATAACGCGCCCAAAGGGCGACAACATGTGAAAAAAGCTGACCACAGGTTCCATCTTTGGGAAGGCCAATCACAAGAGATGAGTTAAAAAAAACGGTTGGATTTTGAAAAAGGTGAATGTATTCTGACGGAAATCTCACAGGACTTCCTCCCGCGCCACATAGGACAGCATAAATTCTATCTTTCGGGCCAGCTGGGACAGTTTCGTACGGTCCAGCTCCACACTTCCACTGGCCAGGGCAAATAGTTTCTGGAACTCTGCCTCCTGAGGAATCTTACGCTTGCTAATTGCCCTGGTCTGCTGCAGGAGATGAAGAACGTCGCTCAAGGCAGCCAGCTTGTTTGCCCTCGTGCCCATCAGCTGGCGAGCATCCTGCTGCAGCTGCTCTCTGCTCTCGACTAAGAAGTTAGAGCCCGCTCCGGCACTTCCTACGGCCGCTGCTCCGGCCGGACCATTTCCCGTAGTTATGGCCTCCATCTCCACGGAGATGATGGCATCCTCAGCATCCTCGAAGTTTGTACCATACTTAAGGGTGGCGCTTAGATTCACCAGGTGAGCCACAGCTTCGCTGGCATTGGTTCTCTGCTCGCCGCCAAAGAAGCGAGCCACGCAGGCGTAGGCACTGAGGATGTTCCACAAATTGTAATGTAGACAAGGCGATGGTACCTTCTTGCAGATGTCCGAGAACCTCGCTATGTTCCCACATATCTCTGGCATGGAGCTCTCTTTCTTTGCAGCTTCTTCCGGCGAAGGGATAACCACAATCTTGGAGTTCTTTGCCTTGTTCCACCACGGCTTGTAATCAGGCATGAGCTTCATGATGTCGCCACTGGTGATCAGTTTCTGGAATTCCTCCTGCTCCTCCGTTGTCAGCCGACTCCAAACTTCATCGGCATCGTTGATATCGACGCCTTTCAGTCGAGCTGCAATGTCTTCTTCCATATCTTCTCCAAGGGTTTCTTCGCCCGCAAACTCCTCCTCGTCGCCATCAACCTCGGCATCTTCTTGTTCTGGATCTTCGCCTTCATCTGAATCCAAGGCGTTCTCCAGCCCATCTGTGTCAAAATCCTGGGGATTGAAGCCGCCTTCCGTCTCCCGCATTCGCTTCAGAATATCGTAGATCTTCCGCATATCTTCCTGCTTGTCTGGCGTCGTCGTGGCCCCGGCCAGTTCGTCCTGTATACAGGACTTGTAGAATTCCTCCGAGCATTTGAGGTGCTCCTTGGACTTGTAGCATCCAACGCTGCAGTACAAGGCATTGCACTTGGGGCAGGTGTACTTGAAGGCCGCATCCCGGCAACTGCAAATAGGACAATATTATATGAGTTTTAATTAAAGCGGAATACATACAAATGACACTTTTCTTCGGCCTCCGACATGGTCAATCAAAACAAACAAAAACGCGGTGCGAACAGCTGGCCGCCACAGTATGACCGTAATCCGAATGTGGGGCACTTTTGTTTGCTGCTCTGGTAACATTAAAAAACGGTTCATTCCTCACTTGTTTAATTTTGTTGATTTAAACATCATTAGTCTTGCACTACCTATAACTTGGTTACATGTTGAATACACTGTGAATAGGAGCACAGAATTTAGTTATTAAAATAAGGATGAATATTACAATATATAATCACGTTTACGACTCGATTTATATGTAACTTACAGGGGCAAAAGTTAACTCTTGCAGCTCTAAACCGTGAAGCCTATATGAATCTTCTGATCTCTCCTTGTATAGCAGGTTGTTTGCCAATCTGTGGATCCGTGGATCTGTGGATAAACTAAACGAATTGAATTATATCGTTTGAGCGGAAAGGTAAATGTGACCCTACCAGGCCCGCCCACGCATCGCGCTCAGTGTTGCCGTCCCGCTGGCGGGTGGAAATCCGGCGCTCAGTAAGACCGTGTGCCGGCGCCAGACCGCAGTCAGTTCTTCTCGGCAAAAGCGTTCAAGACAGAAAATAATCACAAATCACAACGTGTTCGAACAACTGCCAAGCGCCGTGATCCGCGATCCGAGTTCCGAGTTCCGTGTCCGACCCGAATCCGATTCTGACCCGGGAGATGTCTGCCACCAACGGCAACCACTACGAGCAGCTGCACCAAGGCCGCACCAAGATGTACAAGTCGAAGGTGGACGTTGTCCTGGGCGCCCAGTGGGGCGACGAGGGCAAGGGCAAAGTGGTGGACATGCTCGCCTCCGAGGTGGACATTGTTTGCAGGTGTCAGGTGAGTTATTGCTGTGTGTTGTAATCGGGGTAGACTACAGTGGGTTTGAACAAGCGCTGATAACAGACGGACGTTATCCTTGTCCAAGGACATCCCGGACAGTCGGCCCCCAGCGCCCAGCATCTGGGTATTTCACAAGAGAAGCGACTTTTTTCCCAACTATTATCGCTCTTTTCGGCCGCCGCATGCTTTCCCATTTGTATTTATCAATTCTGCGCCCGCCATGTGGCTGCGCCAGTGTGTGTGTGTGTCCGTCAGCGTGTTTGTCCAAGTGTTTGTGCGAGCGGCGCATGTGTGCGCCATCTGCTGTCTCGCTCCCACTTCCATTCGCTCAGCCTCGCCTTGCATGTGTTGGTGTGTATGCCGCAGTGCAGGCGTTCCGGTCATTTTCTGGCCAAATTCGGCTTGTTCCGGTGGTCAGGAACTAGCTAGCATGTCCAGTACGTGTTAATTTAAAAATCTATAGTTTCTGAAAATGCCTACTTAAATTACCACAGAGCATTTTTAAAGATGTGTTTGGCACTATGCGTTTAAAGATTATTAGTCTAAGGTATAATTTTATTAAAATATCATTATTTGATGCATTTTTGTATAGAATTTCGTATAGACTAGGGACTCAAACAGGGTTTCAATTATAGTGTATTTTAAAGAAGTATTTACTTTGGCCTATTCATCAAATTTTCGTTAATATATATACTTTTTCATCATTCATTATTCATTTCATTCATTAAATAATAAATGATTTGCATATTTCATTCATAAATCTGAACTTGCGTGAGCATTTCTAAAGCTTGTTAAATATGAAAACAAGAAATCTTAATCAGAAAGGTTATAGGTTCTTCCTGGATTTCGGAAAGGTTACTTAGCTACTTTTCCCAATTATTGGCAGAACCAGCACTAGTATTCCGTCAGCAAGTCTGCCAACAAATGCTGGCGCAGCGAAATTCGTCACTCGTTCTGGCCGTCTCTTTCCCTCTCCGAGTCGCCGTCCCTCTCGCGGCTGACGTTAATTCCTTGCCCTGTCTCTGTTCCACACATCTGTTGTGCTTGCTCAGCAAACCGCCAGGTTTACATAACCGCCAACATCATTCACATCATTGGAGTAAATATGCAACCCGTGCAGAATCTTTGGCTTCCCGGCGGGTGGCATCCGAGCCATTCCCGGGGACGCTGAATAAACGTCCAGGGGATTCGGCAATTGCGTGTCGCCAATGGATTGTTTATGGTGACCAGCCACTTGTTGATTTCTGTCTGAGGTCGAATCCATAACCACTATTTCGGGTCAATGCACGATATGACATGGAAGGAATAGGAGACCAGTCTACCCATCAAATCACTGTGGTTCAGCAGAATCGGGGAGCTGTTATCAGGAAGGCCCTTATATAAGAGCTTCGCTGGAAACCCAGGCGCGGTTATCGCACCCCGGGACTGAGTCACACGACGGACACGCCCCCCTGGAAACCAATCCAATAACGGTCGTATTACGCTTACTGCGCCGCAAAAGGCCACGGATGGGAACGGGAACTGGAAGCGGGACCTCGACAGCGATCGCGATCTCGCCATTTCCCCGTATCTTATCGGAAACCCGAGCTATAAGCTCTCCCCTTGGCACGGCGTAAACATTTTGATTATCTTGTTTTTGGTTTTTAGCAATGATTTGTGAAGGTTCCAGAATTTTCACTCTTCTTTTTCGCTAATCATTTTGCTGTAGATGCTTTACAGTATATATTAAATATTAATAAAGAAGACACATCTTGAGTTAGATTAGCAGAACGTAGAAAACTTGTACAGTTGCCAAAATGAAAAGGAAAACACATTAAATATCTCGAGTGCTTACGTATCCGTGAGATACACGTAGTGTTATCTATGCAAGTGTGTGTGTTGAACGCTTTCGTTTATTGTCATTCGATATTTGTGGGCACGTGGGGCACACACAGTCGCCATATCGTACCGTCAGCCGTGTTATTCAATTTACACACTACTGCAATCTATAATATTTATTTATTTCTCACACACAACTTTTGTTTTTCTTCTCCGCCAAAAGCAAAACAAACGATGCTAATTCTGTGTATCTACATATATAGTTCATATATCTGGGAATCGTATCGTATGGCTTATATATTGTTTTATTTATTTTCTCCCCACAGGGTGGCAATAACGCTGGACACACCGTGGTGGCCAATGGCACGGAGTTCGACTTCCATCTCCTGCCCAGCGGCGTTGTGAACGAGAAGTGCGTTTCCGTGATTGGTAAGTCGTGAGGAGACCGGATCAGGGAGCTACATATATAGCCAGGAACGGCCAGGATGTGAGGGAGAGTCAAGTTTTAGCAAGAAAGCAATAGAAGAAGAGTTGTCAATGAAAGTAAGCAAGCGATTGTTTTCCCTACGCCATTCCACTTTTGTTTTTCTTCATTTCAAATTTAAATATAAGCAGAATACAAATTTTTCTCATATAGTATAGGTCGTAAATATACGGTGTGTTGTCGGTTTGTTTTGCTTTTAGTTTTCACTCGCTCTGCGGCAAACTGAAATTGAACGTATCGAGCAAATATATATTTGCAGCGTTATACATATACCCACACCCCCGATATACATATATATGTAGGAATAGAGTATATAGAATAGAGGCAGATGTACGGGAGGAATTTCTGGCAAGATTTAGTGCATCATTGACATTGGCTTGCGGGTCAGTTGGTCTGTTTTTCGACTTTGATGCGCCGCATGCCCATGAAAATGAAAGGTTTTCTATTTCTGTAGATAAGCAATTGAGATAATTAAATCAGAGTGGAGGGGGAGTGGAAACTGTTTATTACAGCGGTTCCAACCTGTATCCCAGTGACGTCACCAGCTGTCATCGTCCAAGGTCGCCGTCGTTGTCAATATTATCGCAACTTTGTCCTGCTCTCCTCTTGGGCTTGAAAGTTTAATCGATGTTGCAAGTGGGTGGGGGTGTGGGCGACATTGTTTGCCAACAGCAACAACCGTATCCGCACTGTCATCGTTTGTCACAAGACTAATTTGTGAGATAATCAAAACCGCACCAACACACAGCAGCAACCCCTTTGGGCGTTAAGTTATCGTTTATGACACAGACGACACACTCGTTTGGGGCGCTCGTATGTTGTGGAAAATTATTCTAATCAGGCAATTAACTTATTATTTTTAATTTCCCTACCCGTTTCGAGCTCAATTCAAATGACCCTGCCCGTTGAGGCGGCTTGCGTGCCTTGGCATTATAATTTGAAATTGCTTCCATGGAGTCAACGTTTCGTCAACTTTTTCTTATCTACTTATTATGCAACAATTGCCGAACCGAGTCCCTGTTATAGATAGGCTTTGCAACCCCTTAATGTTTCCAGGAGGGCTGGCACTTAGGGGCTCCTACGAAAGTCCCGGTATTAAACAATAAAGTGAAACGATTAGCCAGGAACTAAAAATAATAATCAAATGGTAGGACGTAGAGGTGGCAATAGACTTCCGTTGGTTAAACCTAGTATTATCTATCATTAACTTATTATTTAACAAAGCTGGTTGATTTTTTCATTGCTCAACCATAATTATTGATAGAATTTGCACTTTTTGTCCTCTTAAATGTTGTGTCCAAATCACAATCTATATATGTATATAGTTGTTCGCTGTCGTAACGCTTTTAAACAGAAACCCAAGAGATTACCTAGAGTAGGATAAAAACATTACTAGATCAACTTGTCTGTTGATACGTGTCAGAGATGCATGTCAGGCAGATGCAGATTATAGAAAAGATTTGCTAGTCAAGAAGTAAGTTTAGCTGAAAGTGACACAGCTCCTTTGTGTGAGCGTGAGGCAATATAACTTCCAAATCTACTGCAGATGCAATCACATGACTGCCAACTGCAGTGCCCAGAGTTGCTAATTTACTACCCATTTAAAGGCCCTGACAAATCCCCCCTGATTGAGAACGAAAGCTTTAAATGTTTGCTTAACATTTTACAGGTAACGGCGTCGTCATCCACCTGCCCTCGCTGTTCGACGAGGTGCTGAAGAACGAGGCCAAGGGGCTGCAGCATCTGGAGAACCGGCTGATCATCTCCGACCGTGCCCACCTGGTGTTTGACTTCCACCAGCATGTCGATGGCATGCAGGAGGCGGAGAAGGGTGGCAAGTCGCTGGGCACCACCAAGAAGGGTATTGGTCCGGCCTACTCCAGCAAGGCTACTCGCAATGGCATCCGTGTTGGCGAGCTGCTTGGCGACTTTAACCTGTTCAGTGACAAGTAAGGACTGCTTATGGCAATCGTTGAGTTCAGAGGGATAATCTATTCCGCCTTCCCACTTTAGGTTCAAGTCGATTGTGGCCACGCATGTGCGCCTGTTCCCATCGATTAACGTGGACGTGGAGGCGGAGCTGGCCCGCTACAAGGACTACGCTGAGAAAGTGCGTCCCTATGTCAAGGACACCATCTGCTTCTTGCACACCGCCCTGCGTAATGGCAAGACGATCCTGGTCGAGGGCGCCAACGCGGCCATGTTGGACATTGACTTTGGCACGTACCCGTATGTGACAAGCAGCAACTGCAGCATTGGCGGCGTCCTGACCGGCTTGGGCCTGCCCCCACAGACGATTGGCGAGGTGATTGGCGTGGTCAAGGCCTACACGACGCGAGTGGGCGACGGTCCTTTCCCCACCGAACAGTTGAATGTGAGCTTAAGTTTAGCACTATCTCAGGACGATTTAATAATCCATATATTATTTTGCAGGAAATCGGTGAATTGCTGCAGACACGAGGCTTTGAGATCGGCGTCACCACGAAGCGTAAGCGCCGCTGCGGCTGGCTGGATATCCCGCTGCTGAAGTACACTTCGCTGGTCAATGGCTATACGTGCATCTGCATTACCAAGCTGGATATTCTGGACACGTTGCCGGAAATCAAGGTGGCCGTGAGCTACAAGAAGCCCAATGGCGAGAAGCTCGACCACTTCCCTGGCACCATCGCCGAGCTGGGTGGCATTGAGGTGGAGTACGCCGTGCTGCCTGGCTGGCAAACGTCCACCGAGGACGTGCGCAACTTCAAGGAGCTGCCCGAGAACGCACAGAACTACGTCCGGTTCCTAGAGAGCGAGCTGAGCGTGCCCGTGCGCTGGGTGGGCGTGGGCAAGGGGCGCGAGTCCATCATTAACGTTCATTAGCTAAACCGCCAGTGTGCCGACGTACTTATGCCTACGACTGGGTGTGTATATGAGACGGAAACGCTTTAAAGCCCATTAGACCATTAGGAGACTCTGATCTGCTAGACGGCGCTTAACTATCCAACCACAACTAAAGACCTAACCCCACAATACAACTAATATTTCGACTATCTACAACATTTGGACACAAATTATTAGCTTATTGCTTCTTTAAGTTCTAATTTTTAGTTTTGATGTTCACAAATTCATTTTTGAGCGTTGTCTTACGGGCACGCACGCATATATATATATATACTATACTTCTTGTTTGATGAGGACGTACTTAGTTTTTAAGATCATCAGGTGCAGTTTCAAATTTTGTATGCGAAGGGAAGCAGATATTTTTTATTGTACAATAACTAAATGATGTTGTTTTAATATTTAAATACAACAGTGTGCTCTGACATGTGTAATTGTGTCGCAAGGTAAATACATTTTAAAGTCTTAACAATATTTGCGTTTTCTTTTCAATTTAAATTTGACAACAGAGAGGAAGAGGTTATCGCACCGGTGGAAGCGTTTTACTTCCGGTTATCGGCAAGTTCTATCGAAAGTACCTGCAACCAGAAAGTATACACCTTTCCGCAATTGCCACATCTGGTCACATTGATCTGCTACCTGTTTGAGTGTTTCGTTTAATTTATTTATTTTCTCTTGTTTACTTTATTTATTCTTTGTTTTCCGTTAAAGTGCAATAATAAGTGATTCGAAATGGTGAGTTACGATTAGAACACGGCTTGACCACCAAGATTTTCAATAATTCTGGATTTTCTTTCACTGCGAATGCACTTTCCACTTGGCTGCCCTCATTAACCATTTCTTTTTACGCAACTTTCTATTGGTCATTCTTACAGGCACGTTACTTTAAAGAACAGGACATTGATGGTAAGTTTGGCAGTCACTCATTGATGAGTTCATGCAAAAAGTATTTCTTATCTGGCTTTAGAGTTCCGCGAGTGCTTTTATCTGTTCGCCCGTTCGGGCCAAATAAACAACTTGGACGAACTAACGGTGAGTGTAATCACATACCCCCCTCCTGCACTGAGGGAAACCCATACTAATGGTTTCGTCATTCAGGTTATTATGCGCTCCCTGGGGCTGTCGCCGACCATCCAAGAACTGGTTTCGTACCTGAAGCAGAAGAATGGCAAAATGAGCTTCGCTGACTTCCTAGACATCATGCACCAGCACTCGAAGGTGGAGAGTCTGCCCGACGAGGTGATTGCCGCCTTCAAGGCAGCCGATCCCCAGAACAAGGGCACCATATCCGCCCGGCAGCTGCGCAATCTCCTCCAGAACTGGGGCGAGGGCCTGTCCATGCGCGAGGTGGACAACATTTTCCGGGAGGCCAACGTGAACAACAACAGCACCGTGCGGTATGCGGACTTCGTGAAGATTGCTTGCGCCCCAGTCCCAGATTACTATTAGATCCGGGTTACACCTTATTTTAAAACATTCCAGTAAAGTTTGTCCCCACACATGATTTCGCACAACAAACACTTGCAGCACTTGCAGCCTGATAAATGTTTTTAAGAAAAGTAGTTGGGTTTTATTTCGCACGCCAATCTCTTCGCGGTGTAAAAAAGTGTCATCTGCCGATCTTAGTTGGCGATGGTGACCTCAACCTCTACGCCGGGCTCGATGTTGATCGAGGTGATCTTCTTGACGATCTCGGAGGGAGAGTGCAAGTCGATGATGCGCTTGTGGATCCTCATCTGGAAAGTATGGATAATGTGCAATAAGTCACGGGTCACAGATCGACGGAATATTAATCAAGTTTAATGGGATTGTCGAATTCGGAGAGCCAAATTGTGAGGAATACCAACAAAGTGGACTATGAGAACACGTTTCTTCTGGGCGGACCATATAGATACTGTGGAAAGGCAGGGAGTATGCCTAACCACGATATCAGATCTGTCCATTGATGGCATTATAATGTAATAAGAGGAAGACTCGTACCTGGAAGCGATCCCAGGTCTTGGAACCCTCACCGCAAGGAGTCTTACGGGTGGTGATGCGCAGGGTCTTGGTCGGCATGCGCACGGGGCCCTGAAATGGTTGGTAAAGATACAATTAGCGGAAAATCTTACACTTTTGCGAAGCACTGCCGCCTGAACCATGTGTTATTCTCGCCCTGGAGCAATCAGTGCGAAAATAATGTCCGATTCAGGCATTCTCTCTAGCATTTAATAATGACTAGGCTAAGCGTCTGACGGGCACGCAAAGCCTCCAGGTAAACGCGGATGCTCCATTGCAGGAGGGCGGGACTTCTCACCTTGACGCGCAGGTTCTGGTTCTTGGCACCGTTGATCAGATCGCGGCACACATTCTCCAGCGAGCGCACGTTCCTGGAGGTCAGGGTGATGCGGATGCGGTGCACAGAGGCAGAATCGCCGCCATGGGGCTTCTCAATATCCTTGGGTGCAGCAGCCTGCGCGTAAGAAACATGCCCAGAATTAGGTTATGTTCACCGAGTCCCACGTGCACCCATTCATCGCGCCAGAGTGCGGTTTTCGGCAAATGCCAGTTATCCGGGTGGGTGCATGTCAGCTTCCTTACCATAATTAGCAATTTCTCTGGTCGAGGTATTCAAATCTTCGTATTTTGAGCAGCGCTGAACCAGGCGGTTTGCGTGTTGAAAAAGAAAGGGGGAGGGAGGGGCAGTGCTGCCTATTTGGATTTTTTTCCCGTCAAAACTGGCTTTTTTTGAAGGCTAATTGCGGGAATTTTAAAAAGCGGGAATTCTGGCTTTTATCGATAGTTCGATACTTTCCCACGGAGATAATTCTGTTAGGTTACGCTCACCCCGTGTTAAGTTACGCTCTCTCTCACTGATCTGTTATTTTCTACATGAGAATTCCACCCCAAACATGAGAATTCGACCCCAAACATGAGAATTCGACCCCAAACATCTGTAAACGTGTAGAACCGTTCTGTAATTGTGTCAAATGCTAACTGCAATATGTAAAAGCGTAACAGTAAAATTCAGTGTTGTTAATTGTCCAGAAACTTAACATTCCCGCGTTTCGATTCACATTTTACATTTTACTCGTTTGCAGAACAATTTTACACGTTTTCATATACATAGCAAGAAGTGTTGTCGTTTAGATTATTTGAAAATGGAAAAGTTGTACGGTTCCATATACTATTTCACACTGAATTTTTAAATATATATAGCCACATTAGGAAAAATCCCAGTTTAAATACAGCTGAATAATATGAATACTATTATTTGACATCTTTACTGCAGTAATCAAAAATCTCACTCTGTAGGAATTCTGTATCCACATTGGTTCTTTCGTCATTTAGTCGATATTTTCTCAGACAACTAACTTATAGCTTAAAAACTAAATTATTTTAATATTTACCTAGCATATTTTAGCAATAATTGAATTCTTGACATTATTTTTTAAGGAAAATGGGTAAAATTATCGGAAGCTTTTTACGATGGTTTCGTTCTATACGGTAAGAACTATTAACAAATTTTCTGTTTGTATGTTGTGATCCAGAACAAAATATAAAAGATTTGATTTAATTAAAATAAATAAATACATCGACAGTAATGTTAACTATTTAGGGTTCAAGATTAATATAATGATAATATATTATATAAAAATATTAGTGAAAAAAGTCAGTATGCCCTTGCGGTTTGCATTTAAATAATACAGCAAAGTAATCTATTAAATTTTATGAAAATATGTTGAATACTGACCGAGTTATAATTATATTAATTTTTTATTATTAGGTTAAGATGGAACAAATAATTTTGTTTCCTAACTTTTCTGAACTGGTCATTATACGCAAGTAAATTTGTTAAGAATATTATTTTAATTATATATTTAGTTCTGGCGTTCTAAAGCAATAAGAAAGAAATATTGTATTGAGCGGTAGTAACCCCGAAAATATCGAAAAACATCGATAGCGCCGATGTTTACACAATGTGACCGAAATACATCAGTTACCGCCGACTCTGGGCGAATGGTCGCAATTACCTGTGAAACAGCTGTCGCCCGCTGTGAATGGCAAAAGGTGAAGAAGCTGCGATTTGTGTACGTGTGTGTTTTGAGTTTAGCGACGTGGTGATTACAGGCGCCACCGAACCCGATCCGATCCCCGCTAGAATCCAGCACTTCCATGCAGATGCGCGTCCCGGACCAGCGAGCAGCCCTGCTGCTGCCCCTCCTGCTGACTCTGGTGGGCCTCGCCGCCGGCCAGCGCGTCGCTCCCGGCGTTAATCCGCAGCACTATGTAAGTATGATGGGACTTCGATCCAGCTGTGAGCCGCGAGCCAAGCACTAAGTAATCAATTGCCTTGACCCGATTAGCAACAAGTGCCGCAGCAGGTGCCACAGCACCATCCGCCGCCGCCGCCGCACCAACAGCAGCAGCAGTATCAGCAACAGGTCCACTCGGCGCCCGGTGTGCCTCCCCAGCAGTATGTGAGTGGATTGCAATGCTCATCCCCTGCTTCACAAACAGGATTTAATTTGTCACTCTTCACAGCAATATGAGCAGGTGCCCGTACAGCAACAGCAGCAGGCGCCTGTCCAGTATCAGCAAGTTCCTGTGCAGCAGCCAATCCACCAGCAGCCGCAGCAAGTGCACCACCAGCAGCAGCAGCAGCAGGTGCATCACCAGCAGCCGGCGGGTGGCCACCACCATGGCCAACCGCAGCAGGTCTTGAACACGGGCAACATCCAGCAGGAACGCGCGTAAGTGCCCGCCTATCTTATCACCAAGCACGACCCGTCAATCATTATCGATCAAGGGAGCTCTAGTTCTAATTTGGGGAATGTCATAAATTAGCCAAACTGACACCAAGTCAACCGAGTTAGACGGCAGATACATAGATAGGTTAATGGAGCGCCCGGTCTTTACTAAAGCGTGTCCTAATGTTCGTAATGTGAAGATACAATTAATTTAACTTCCGTTAGTTTAAACTGTCATTGATTTCTTGACTGTCTTTACCCATATTTTATAGCATTTATATTGTTAATGGTATAAAACTTCATAACGCTCTACCCACACCTTTGCTAATTACGTTTTCAACCATTTACAGTCACATCCAGGAGCACATGCAGGTTCCCATCGATACGAGCAAGATGTCCGAGGCTGAGCTGCAGTTCCACTATTTCAAGATGCACGACTCGGACAACAACAACAAGCTGGATGGCTGCGAACTGATCAAGTCTCTGATCCATTGGCACGGTAAGATTGCCTTTACCTTCTTGTCCGGCTTGCGTGTAGATAGATTTGCGTCTATGGTTTCTGTTTCGTTTTGTTTGATCCACTATTCTGTTCTACCTCTTTTGCATATGCGTAACTAAACGGGGCTGTTTCCGGTTGGGGTTGTGGTCATGCTCGAATCTCATGCTAATCCATCTCGCATCCGCCATAACAACTCATTGCCGTGCAGAGCAAGGCAGCAAGGAGCAGCCGAATGGCGAGAAGCCGCATGTAGAGGAGAAGGTTTTCTCCGACGAGGAGCTGGTGGCCCTCATCGATCCCATCCTGCAGATGGACGACACCTCGCGCGACGGTTACATCGACTATCCGGAGTTCATCAAGGCGCAGCAAAAGGCCGCCGAGAAGCAGCAACAGCAGCAGCAACAGCAACAGCCGCAGCAGCAGCCACAGCAGCCGATTCATTAGTAGTGTTCGTCACCTACATAGATCCGTTCAGTTCTGGCATTCATATCCATGTCCTCGTCCCGTAACTGTGACGTGCCACACATACTCCCGACTTCTGCCGCAAAACGTCATGAAGTTACGTCGATTCACTTTATTAGAATTACATTCGGATCAATTTTACTTACCATGCTGCAAGCATTCCAATCGGAGAACCTCAATGAACAAATTGTAACTTATTGTCCTTCTTCCAAGAACTTTCTCAAAGATTCCCATTTCGAATACTGAACGCGAATCTCACGAGCGGATTGTGCAATTTCAACTGCTTTCTCTCGTTTTTGTTTTCCATTTTCATTACTTTAGTTATTTCGCGATATGAACTAATTTCTAAGCCCGACTTGAGAGCAGCAGCAACAACAGACTGATTGTGTAAAAGTTTGTTTTGTACAAAAAAAAAGAAAGAAAAGAAAAATACGCGATAAAATAAATCGAAGAAAGGACTACCTACCAAGTGGAAATCTTTTTGAAACTGAAACCTATTATATATAAAACCGATTTAGCGAATAAAGTCAAATCCAAATCACAGCCAAGAAAGTCTAGTCCCAAGTACCAAGTAGAAACGTAGACTTAGCCATTAATAAGCGGTTTCGGGTGAGCTTGTCCTAACCATCGTCTTAAGGGGACCAACACTGCCAAGTTTGTAACTTTCCATTGCCATTCCAGTCAAAGATAGTAGCGAGAAACCAGCCGAGGGGCACGCAGACGGACAGGCCGAGCCGGAGGAGCACAAATCCGGTTCCGTTTACACCGACAAAGCACTGGAGGACACCATTGACTATGTGCTGAAGTCCATGGATCTGAACAATGACGGATTTGTGGACTGGGCCGAGTACCGCAAGACTGAGGCGAGCATTGGCAAGGACTAGACCAAGTTTCGACCTAGGAGAGCCATAAAACCTGACACTTTGTTGATCTTTTTAACTTTTGCTTATGGAAACGAAACAACAACGGGCTTGATTTCTATGTACCTACAGCCTTAGAACTTGATATGCATCCTAAGCGTTTCAAAATTATATACATTTTTGTACTTTTGCTAAATAAAATTTACTGAAAAGAATGTGAGCAGTTTTTAATCTATAGTTATACCAAAAATGATTGTTTAAATTCACTGACAATTTAATAGTATTTATAAATTTAACAAATTATTTCTGATGACTCGATGTCCTCTTCAGTGTAATCTCGGGCTAAAAGTTATCAGTGTGTATTTTATTATAAACATGGCAAAAATCTTTGAGTATATGAAAATATTATGAAAAACAATAATATGAAAAAATCGATCAATCCAATGGCAGTTACATATATGTATGATATAGTTGTCCAATTTTCATAAAATTGAAACCGAAATTCTAAAATAATACAAAATATCTCTAATTGGATAAGAATATGTTAAAATCAGGTAAAGTTATAATTTTTTGTAGCTTCAAAACTGAGAGACTAGCTTCCGTAGAAACGGAAGAATGATCAAGATCGGATTAGGAATCTATATACTTTAAATGGTCACTGTGTTGCAAATGTATGACTAAAAATTCTAATACCCTTCCAGGGTAATGGGGGTCCATGGCAATACGAAAATTAATTGGAAAATAATCCCTTATATTATATATATATATATATATATAAGTTTATATAGCATCTAACTACAAAATATAATTGTCATGATTAAGACTTACCTTAGTAGAGGACAAACGTTTATCCTTACACGTCATTGCTTAATTCCTCCTTTGGTGTCTCCAGTTAGGTATGGTATCATCGAAGTCCAATTCCTCCTGGCTATCTAGATGTATAGCATTGGTCAGGAGATAACTTTGGGTCCAAGAGCAATCACTATCACTGCCACTATCACCATAGACGTAAACACTGGGAAGGCCACGTAGAACTGAATCAGTGCGACGGCTACGCCCGTATTTATAGTAGCCGAGTTAAGAGCACAGAGAAAGTGAGAGCGAGAGAGAAACAGATTTCTCTAGAGATGGGCAGAGAGAGAGAGAGAAAATGATAGAGTAAAGGTAGTGAGCGAGCCATGCGAGAGGAGAGGAACAGTGATATGAAGCCAGCGAAAGAACGAGAGAGAGAGAAAGAGAAAGCTATTCACTGCCATAACAATATTATATTATTACACTCACAGTTTTGCATTTCCTTAACATTTAACGATCGTTATCGCTATGCCAGCTATATGATATATGTATGTCGTCCGATTTAAATAAAATTTAAACTCAAATTCTAAAATAATACAAAATGACTACATAAAAAACTATATATATATATATATATCTATATATACTTACAACTAAGAGTTAATATATTTTGGCAACTATTGAATCTACCCTTGAAGGCGTCATCTATGCAGATTCTAGACCAAGTTCTCCAGGTATCCCTTGTGCGTTACGAACCCCAACGGACGCCCAAAGCTCCAAAAAAGCGGAAAAGCTTGTCGCTGGCGCACGGAACTTTCCCCATTCAGTGGACGGCGAGGCATTGCAGCCGACGGTACGAAAATTGTTTCGGCTTCAATAAATGAAAACCGAAAAGAAAATAAACAATCGCTGCAGCATTAAATAGGTTTCCTGCGATTAAAGAGTGCCACACTCTAGTATATTACGCATACGCCGCGTGTGCCGTAATTAAAGTTTGCTGAGTAACTCGGGAATCTCTGCAAAATGTAAGCAATTGGTAGCAAAAATAAATATGTACACACATACACACACACAGAGTGTTATAGAGTGCACGGGAATAATTATGGATCGGCTGGTAGCCGGTCCCGGGGCCAAATCGCGTTGCTCGGGCGACGGCAACCCAGGCAGCCGACGGTGTTGATTGAAAATAAACAATCCGGCTGGGCGGGGAGCTCGAGCTCCACCAAGTATGTGTCCGGTCCACGTGGTCGCGTGCAGCCGGGAATAACGCTTTGCGCAAATAGTTGCCGCTGCACGAACAACAAACGGACCGACCAAGCATACATATTATGTGCCATAATATCGATTTTACCCAGCGCTGGGGGCGGGTTCGCCGTGCTGGGCGGAAAAGGGGTGCTTGTCCGGGGACTTCCGAGTGCGATTCCGAGAGGTCGATAAGCCGGCTGGACATGCCATTACTCGGTTGCTCAGTTGGAATTCCTACTATTCCCGAAAGCCCTCATTATAGACGGCCTAATTATGCACACGCGAAAGTGCGATGACAATTCAAATGGTGTTTGCATATCAAAAGAACTTAATCTTAATCATAATGTTACGCAGGGAGAGGGTTTTTATGCCTATTAAATGAATGGTTATAAGGACCTGCAGAAATGTTTGATAATAAACAACAACCGGGTTAATCAGTTCCCAGTTTATGTCGAGACTTTAATCTGAATACTACCATGAAGCTCATCTATATACACTTGTGATCCTTTTAGGGCTGCCATGCAGTCTGGCGGAAGACCCCGCGAGCGCCTGCTCTATGCCTTCCGGGGATGGATTGCCTTCGTGGCTTTCATGGATCTGGGCACGGCATTTCGTAGCTATATCGAAAGGCGCAGCTTCCTGGGCGATCACAGCGACACTCAGTTTATAGAAGGTGAGTTCTTTTGCTTAATTTAAGATCTATGACCTATAAATGGGGAACCTTTGCAGGTGACTACACAATATCACGCATAATTGGCATGTACTGTCTGCTCAAGGCCATCGCCCTGGTCCACTGTACCCTCTACATCCATTATAGGCCGTAAGTGATTCCCACGGGCCTTGTTTAATAATTTAATTTAGCATAATAATAAAAATAATGGTGTTTGTTCCTTTATGACACAGGGTGGTGAGCATGGGCGGCTGCTCGCTGGCCCTTACCATGGTCTTCTATGTCACCGAGGCGCTATACTTTCGCTCCAGCACGATCAACTTCTACGTAATCTTCCCTTGTGTGCTAAACAGTAAGTATATTTATATATATAATATTAGTAATTATTATAATGTTATATCTTTAATCTAGCTATAACTCTTCTGGGCCTAATCTATATACCCAAACGACTGCGGCTCTGGGAGCCAAACATGGATCTCGATGATGAAAATTCGCAGCTTCTGAAGCAGATGACGGGCTTTAAAAGGCGTCGTGCGAAAAAACAATAATTTAATGATTAAGCGGGACTTTAGAGAAGAGTTTCCAGGAGCACAGTATTGTGAAGGAATCGCAAATTTTCCGCTTTGGACTGCATTGGTGTGATAGAAATGGCATCAAGTTCATCATTATACCTTATAGCAATACTGAAAACAACGCCAAATTAGTGATTTTCTATGAACTAGTTACGAAAATAAGTCAATTTCTGGCATAATCACTTCAAGACATACATATACTTCCTTTTTATGAACCATATATACATGCATATATATACATTTAGAAATGTATAGCACATTAGTGAGTTTTTGCACTTTTAAGAGTTAAAAATCGATATTAGGAATCATTTGAACATTATCAGAGTTAGCACCCAAGTTAAACAATTCAAATCAAAAGGCTTTAAATTTAAATATAAGTTTATAATCATCATATTTAGCCTTACGTTGGATTTTTCCATTGCATATATACGATTAACAATTTATGGAACATGCTTCCGGAACCTACAGTTAAGCACACATACACATACTCACCACATATGATTACCCGTTAATTTGATATAGGAACAATAATAGTTTTATACGCAATATGTAGAGTACGTTTGAATAAAAATTTTTAAATTCCCGCCAAGGAGAGACTTTAAAAAGCAGAAATACCGGAATCGGGAAAAATACCAACGAAGACAAAGCAGAAAGGTTTTTGGGCGCCCGAATTTTGGTCACACTGCTGCGCGCCAGAAAAATTTGTTTTGCTTTTATTTTGTTGGTTTTTGTTTCTTGTGAAATTAATCTATTGTCCTCCATGTATCGCAAATATAAAAAGCGGCCGCAGAAGGCCCTCAACACGATCGACGAGAACACCACCATCAAAGTGCCCGTAAGTGGACTTTTCATTATTTCCTCTTTAAAAGGGGATTCAAGTGTCTTTCACAGCGCCTGGCGGACACCACCGCGGATGTTTCAGCAGAGTCTACGGGCAGCGGGAGCGAGGAGAACATACCTGCCTCGCAGGAGCACACCCAGCGCTTCCTTTCCCAGCACAGCGTTATCCTAGCCGCCACCCTAGGTCGCACCCAGTCCACTGGCCGGAACATCCTAAGTCTCTCCCGTCAGCCAAACAACTTTTTCGAACTGGTTCTGATACGAGCCGGTGTCCAGTTGGACCAGGGCGATAACCTGGTTCTGGCCTGTGACCATGTGTCCATTGTAGCCAAGCTACGGGACATATTCATGAGCGCCTCGTCCTACACGGACAAGGTGGAGACCTTCAAGACGGGCCTGAGTGCAGCGATGGCGCCCAAGTCCAAGCTAGTGCAAAAGCTTCTCACCGGATGCACTGTGGACGCCTCTGGGGAGGAGCAGATCTACCAGTCGCAGAACAGCATGTTCATGAATTTCCTTATGATTGACTTCTTGCGGGATCCCTGCGTGGAGGTGCTGCTGAGCAAGATCGAGGAGGTGGCAACTGCGGATCGCGTACTCACCGGGAAAGCGGCCATACCCCTCCCACTGTTGCCGCTGATGCTGGCTCAGCTGCGCTACCTGACCGCCTCGCACAAGCAGCAAATCTACAGCCGCATCGAAGGGATCTTTCATAGGGCCACGGATGCAGCCAAGTTGGATATCATAGCCAGTGCCGAGTTGATACTGGATGCCAGTATGCACGATGAATTTGTTGAATTACTCATGTGAGTTTAGCTAAAGTGGTAGATTCTATACAATTTCAGGACGTTTTTAGTTAAAAGCTCTGTTTAATAACATGAATAATACTTATTATCTTGTCAGCGTTAATTACTCGAGCACTGAAAACCTGTTCCACATGACCACGGTGCACACCCTGAGCAATCTATCGCTCTCCGAAAGCACTCAGGAGAAGCTACGACTACGTATTTTGGAATATGCCACAAGTGGCGAATGCCCAGATACAGTAAGAAGATATAGATATAAATTTCCGAGATATATATTTTTATGAACTCAATTTTCTCTAGACCTTGGCGCACCTCATAAGGCTCATGCTTAACATTTTGAAACTGGACACGGATGACAGTGTGCGCGATGTAAGACTGACCACCAATTCTCCTAATCAAACTGTTTAGAATATCTGTTTCCCCTTTGTCAGTTGGTTATCAAACTGCGAGAAATTTTCAACTGGCGTCACACGGTTCATAGGGACGACAGTTCGGCACCAGTTGACAATAAAAAATCTCAACTGGAGCTCTTTGGCTTCTTGGAGCTCGGCCTTATACGTTGCAAGAAATTTTATCAGACATGGCAGAGAACTGCTGCTAGTTTGCCCGCAGAGGGATTCACGTAAGCTCTGAGAATACATAAATTTACAAATATACACCTATTGACTCCTTTAGCTCCTTTGAGTTGATTGTGTTGCTGTTGTTAATACATGTGAACGAAGATAATTCGTTGTATATTGAAAACATAGTAAGTTACTACTAATTATGATAAATATATGAAATCCATTTCATAAATCATAATTGTTTAATAGCTTCGTCGACGTATCAAACTGGAGCACATTACGGTTAGCATTTTGGAGGAGGTAAAACTGCATTACAAACATATCCTGGAGCAACACATAAGCACACTTATGCACATCCTGCACGACTTTATGCGCGAGAAAAACCGAACTGTATCCGACTTTGCAAAGTCCTCGTATAGGTATGTATTCTACATATGTACTATATATATATTTTTAATCTTACGACTTGTGTTTTGCAGTATACTTTTTAAGATATTTAACTCGATTCAGAAAAATATCCTAAAGAAGCTGCTCGAGCTCACCTGCGACAAATCATCGCCCCACTTGACCACCATGGCGCTAGAACTGCTTCGCGAGCTGCAGTATAAGAGCGCCAAAGATGTCCAAAACTGTGCCACACTCCTCATTCCCATGCTGGACCGGATCAATGACTTGACTCTGACGCAAACTCGCGTTGCCATGGACCTACTCTGCCATGTGGCGTTCCCAGATCCCAAGCTAACTGGCTGCCTGCAGCTGCAGGAGCAGGTCGATATGGTGGTGAAGAAGCAGCTGATTAATTCAACGGACAATATCAAGAAACAGGGCATTATTGGATGTGTGCAGCTGATCGATGCCCTGGCCCGCATCCAGGTCGATGATGTGGAGATCGACGATTCTTTTACGAGCGTGGAAAATGTGGACTCCCTGCCAGATGGACGTGGCAAACTGGCCGCCAACTTGATAAGTAATTAAAAGGCTTTTTCATAGTGTATTTAATAGGTATATACATAATTCCCCACTGCACAGCTCGCACCGAAGCATCCATAGGGAGCAGCGCCGAGTCCCTGGCCCTCTTCTATGAAGAACTGGCGACTGTTCTTAGTCAGCGACATGACGTAACCTCCGTCTGTGGCCCAGACCATCACTTTATTGCCTGGGCCTGTGAGCTAATAACATTCCGCTTTCAGAACAGCTTTGTTACCGAGGATCTGGCAGAGACAGTAAAGTAAGTGGACGCCACTCCCGCTGAAACTAACTCCATTAAACCTAACTTTTAAAGGGGCATTAAGCTGGAATACCAATTGAACATTAATGAGTTGGACGACACAAATGTTCACACAGACACGGAAGTCCTCAGCATTGGCATAAACATATCCAAACTGGTCCTGTTACCCAAAGCCAAAGCGTGCGATTCGATATATGTGTTGGCGCCGCTCTTCAACTGTGTCAGGGCCCTAAACAACCATCGCCACCACTACAGTCTGGAACAGATAAATGCCTTGCTTGGATGCGCCATCGTGTTGCCCGCCTTCTTCGAAGACGACAACTATCTGGCCATCTTCGACAACTTCAGGGATGAACAGCAGATTGACATTCTGAGCATCTATTTCCACACAGTCAACTGGATGCGAGTGACGATCAGTGCGTTTGCAGCGCAACGGGATGCTGCCACTCGACGTAGGGTTCTTACCAGGCTCGGCGAACTAATACGAATTGAGCTGAGGATTAAGCCTCTTTTGGTTCGAGCGCCCCCTGACTTCGTGGCACCGCCTTACCAGTTCCTAACCAATGCCAAAGTCCAGAAACGTCCAGGGGCACCCAAGGCGTCTGCGAAAGCCAACGCCACGGTGGTTGAACCAGACGCTAATCAGACCACGATGACAGACTTTTCGATCAAGGTGGGACCCTGCAAGACCGTTAAACCGAAAATCGACTTTGAGCAGATGTATGGGCCGCGAGAGAAGTACAGGCCCATGGAAGTGGGCATCATTATGCTGTTGGTTGAGCAGAAGTTTGTACTAAGTTACCCGCTGGAGAAGGAACAGGTTGGCGAGTTCTTGGGATTGCTGGAGCTGCGCTTCCTGTTGGAGGATATGGTTCTAAAACTTGAAGCTGCAGTCAACGGACAGCAGGACTCTTCGGATACGGACAGCCTGAGGCTGCATTTGGCGAAGCCAGAGGACTTCATATGCGATTTACTTCCCTGTCTGCTTGAGGTGAACAATCACCTCAGAACCCTAGCAGAAGCCATTGACACACAGCTGGTGAAAGTCAACCATGTTTACAGCAATCTGGATCTGTTTAAGGAGCAATTCAACTACATAAGAACCTGTTTTGGGCTTTGCATTCGCCTTTTTGCCCTTTACTTCGCCTGGAGCGAATGGATGGATAAGTCACAAGCTGAGTTGCTGCACAGTAAGTGATAACACAAGGTCTTTAAATATCCAAATATTTAAATAAACGTTTTCCAGAGTCTCTTTATCAACTACATCCCAAGGAACAGTGGCCGGTACTTAAGAAGAAAAGCATTCCACGCCTGGCCACAGTCACATTCGAATACTTTTTAAAGTATGAGAAATCAGTTTTGAATCTAAGTACAGCGGTTCAACTTCATAGATTGCTGTGCTGCCTGCTGAAGGTGGGAAGTGCCCGATTTGATATTAGCCAACCAAGCTTTCAGCATGCACAGGATTCGCGTAGGTTTAAAGAATGAAATATGAATATTAACAACAAAGTAATATTAAATTTCCAGGCGCACTTTGCGACAAGCTGCTGCGACGTAAATGGTTTCACCATTCTGGAACAGTGGATAAGGGTGCGCAGTGTAACACCTATCTGGACGAGCTAGTCAAGGGCTTCTTCAAAAACTCCACACCTGAGCATCAGAGTAAGCTTTTGGGAGAGTTGGTAGAAGAATGTGCGATTCTTAATACCAAGGACAAGGCTCTGAATTCCTTTCCAAACTTCAAGAAGTAAGCTATGCCTGTACTAGTATCACTGTAACTGTCTAATGTCTTTCATTCTTAGAGCCAACTTCCCACTGCTGTTTCGTGGTCTGTGCGAGGTGCTCATTCACTCGCTAAGTGCTCATCTTAGCGTGGACAAAAAGGGAGACCACCTGCAACTCTGGGAGTCCACGGTGGACCTATTAAACGGCCTTCTGAGAATTGTTCAGCTCGTTGAGCAACCCAGAAATTTTGGACTTTTTCTAAAGCACTCGCAAATATTTCTCAAGCTGCTGCTTCAGCAGGGAATATCGGCCCTGGAATCTATTGTTCGGCAGGATCCCGAACGACTCACAAAGTTTCTGCGCGAACTGCAGAAGGTGACCAGGTTCCTGCACCAGCTCTGCTGCCATTCAAAGTTTATTAAAAATACAGCCATCATCAGTTACATTCCCACCCTGCGAGAGACGATCGAGACGCTGGTGTTTCGCGTGAAAGCCCTTCTGGCTGCCAACAATTGCCACTCGGCCTTCCACATGGGTAATATGATAAACAGGGACTTGCACGGCGATTCCATCATCACGCCAGTCAGTTCATTCGCTGGTGAGGAAGACAGCGATGAGGAACTACCCGCAGACGATACCAGTGTTGATGAGACAGTATTGGGAGAGAACATCACCGCCATTAGTGTCAGCACAAGACCAAGCGATGGCAGCCGGCGAAGCAGTAAGTCGTCTACATCACGCAGCAAATGCTTTTAAAACTTTACTTTCCTTCAATTAAATTAAATAAATCATTTCTCTTACTATACATTTGTATGGTATGAGTGTCCTGTTTTCGAAACTGAAACAAAACTCTAATTTTGGTACTATGGGCTCTGGGTCCTTACAGAGCAGGAGGTCAAGTCCGATGACTGGACTACTTGAGGTATATCGGCGAAACGATATGGACAGAAAGGATAATATTCGTGAAGCTTCTCTGAATTTCCAAACATTTGGTGAGACTTTAGTCGTATCTAAAATTTTTAAAACCATTTACAAACATATTCCGATGCCATTTCTTAATTTTTTACTTTAAGGGTATAGCAAATGCTTACTTGGTCTGTGGATACTTTATCTTTAATCTAGGATTGAGCAGAAGATGATTTTGCATTCTTTATTTATTTCATTTTTTATTATCTGGATGCAATTTTATTTAATTTTCGTATTACAAATAATAACAAATGTATGTATATCAAATATTTTAGTACAATATGCTTCTTCACTTTTCTCACTTTTATTTTCTTCGTTAACAATAATTGTTTATTAAGACGTAAAAGTTGTTCTCCCATTCTCTCACATTCGGCCTTCTTCTACGATGAATTCTGATTGTTTTTTTTTATTATTAATTTCCATTTGTTTGTTGTTTTTATTTCGTAATAATTGGCGACGTTACGTTCACGGTTCATAAATCCCTTCCATACACGTGTGGCATGTATGTATGCAAATGTTTTGTGATGTTTATCAATAGGTAGAGTTTATAAAAAGATTTAAAAAGGTCAATCGATAATAAAATGATTATATATGTATGTAATAAAAAAGAGCAAAAGAAACACACACAAACTATAAATTTAATTAAATTAAAACAAAACTGTGGTCTAAGCGAATCTAAGCCTAACGCGTGTGTGTATGCTTGAAACAAATATTGTCCTCATACAAATCAAGTTCGTTTGAATTAAAGGAAACAATCGTGGATGCATGCCAATGCAATTCAGATCCTTTCATCACCTGTCACTGTCACTGTCCTTTCTTTCTTTATAAACAGCTGCGCTGCGCTTGGTTTTAGCCGATACTTGTCTTGAAATATACACGAAAAGATTTTGAGAGCTGAAAAGGTTTGGAGAGATAATTTTGAATAGGTCGAAATATAATATGTATATTTCAATTTACAATGCGATCGTGTTTTTGATTTATTAATTTTTATTGTTTTCTTTATTTGCCAATTTTTCAAAAACTTAAAACATTTTACACAAATTAATTTTAAAAATTTTTAATACGTACGCAGTCTGTTTAAAAGTAAAGTTAGATTATACACTCCTACGCCTACATATACATTATATACTCAATATATATATTTATAGAGAAAGATATATATATTTATTGTATATATAGATTTAGTAATTATGATTAAATCTTGCCTTTGCATCATCACAATTCATGTAAAGTTTTTCATTTTTTTCGCTCAGTTTCCATGCGCAGTTTGCAATTTTGTTGTCCACCTTGCTTACTTTTCTTTCATGATACTTTTCGACTTTATTTCTATTTCTATATTGTTTTCATTGTTGTGTTGAAGTTGCTTTGCTTTTGTTGTTGAAGTTGGGGGTTGTTGAAATTTACACACGTATACAGTTATTGTTGTTAGATCATAGATAAATTTTGCTTGCGCTCCTTGCTCTGCTCCTCTTTCACAAATACACAAAGATTGTAAACCAATTAAACAGCTAAACAAATTAGTTCGTTAAGTATTTAACATTAGTGCTTTATGTTAGGTCGTAAAAATATTTTGCTAAAAATTAATATTCATAGTTTAATATATATATATAACATACTATTGAAAACTTAAGCGCACAAACAAAACTAAATATTCAAATTAAAAACTAATTTTGCCAAACGTTTTTGCTTTCCCGAAAAATTAAAACAAAAATTACAAATTACAATATTTAACACAATTAGGGGTAAGGATTGAGGGGTCTGGGTTTGGGTTTGGGTTTGGATTTAGGTTCTGGGTTTCAAGGATGCAGGACAATTTCAGACTTCCAAAGAATTGATTTCGAAATATAACGGTACATAATTTTGTAATAATTTCAATTGTTCAATTTTTGAATCGACGACGACGAATCGGACAACTTTAACGGATTTTGTGTAACAATTTGCCAATTAGTGTATAGATTTAGTTTAGTTTTAGTTTACAATAGAAAAAACACATTAACAATTAAAACTTACAAATTAAATTACAAATTTAAAACAATATAAAATCAGTACAGTTATCGAATTAAACAAATTGTTAAAATTAATTATATTTATATATTTGCAATTTTTGAATTGGGTTCAAAGGTATTAAGTCACCAAACGTGGAAATTTCTAAGGCGAAAAATCGAAAATTTTGCATGCAAAAAGACGCGGCGTTAAAGAATTTGTAATAATTCACTTCCTTATCAAATTAATTAATTTGTTGTGTTTGTGTGTGTTTAAAGAAAAAAAATATATAAAATGATTAAAGTTTTAAAAGGTATTTCTCCCTTTCGATCGCGTGAAATGCTCTCAATGAAAACGTCAAATATTTAAGGAAAAATTCATGGGGAAACTTATCAAAAATTAAAAAAAAAATTGGTAAATATTTTAGTAATGTTCTTTCTTTTTTTGTTATTGTAGTTAGAAAATGGCGCACACTTCTCTTCCTCTACAACGACAGTTTACTTTACTTTTATAATTATGTGTATATATGTGTGTGTGTGTTCTGTTTGTGTGTGTGTGTTGAGTGTTACTAAATTTAAGCTTAACTATGGTCATTTAGAATTTGTTGTATATATTCTCTTATTGTTTGTGGCTAATATTATGTATTTAAAGTTCTTTGCTGGTTTGCAAATTTTGCGCAAGGTTTAATTCATGTTTTTGTTTTTATCGTTAATTTTCATTACTTTAGGCAACTGCTTGGTGTGTGTGTGTGTATGTATGTCTGTGTATGTGTACTTTTAAATTTAAAAAAACGTTATTGTTTTTAGGCTTATGCTGAACAATGTTCATAGATACGTTTTAAAACACACGCGTCCTTCATCAACTACTGCCAACAGTTTGTATTTTGCTTTATACTTGAGTTCAAAATTGGAAGTATTCTTTCGTTAGTTTAAAACTAATTTATATATTTTTTGTTTTTTGTTTTTGTTTCTTTTCGTTTTTATACATTTATATATATTAATTAACTTTTTTTTGCTTTACTTGAGATCTTGCAATAGCGGAAACTTAAACGACAGAATTTTGTTCAACCAAACACGATTTGTTATCTCGAAATTTTGCAAAATTATATAATTAATAAAGAAAGGCAAGTTTCATTGTTTTGTTTCTCATTGATTTCCCTATAATCGTACTTTGACACGTGTGTGTGGCGTTGTTCTTTCTCTTTATAGGCATGGAGTTAGTTTAGTCGTTTGCAAGTCGGCATCTGATATATCTGCACTATCTGTGTTATATTATTATTATCTTAGCGTACGGCTGCTGGATCCCCGTCCGTATTACTTCTGTGCGTAGCAGTTGTAGATGATGAGTAAAGGAAAGTGGGAAGAGACTAGTCTGAACTGGATATTAGATAACTGGACTTTAAATAGAATTTCATAGTTGAGTTAATTAGGTTTGCTGCTAGGACGCACTTGAGCGCTGGCTAATTGATTCCATAGTTTGTTGTCTAGTTCTCCACGGTTAAGTACGACTCGATTGCTGCATCGTACGTGTGTTTATATTAAGTATGCGTTATGGTATTAAAATTTATAATATTCAATTGTATTATTAGTTTACTGCTTGTGATGTGTGGTCTCTCCGCTGGCCAGTGTCCTCATCCTGACTCTCTAATTCGTTGCTTCATTTCACGGACATTTTTTGGCTGCCCGAGTTTCGTGTTGACTTGCGATTTTCCAGCTTATTTGCTTGAGTGGAAGTGTAGGTCTTGTGTGTGTGTGAGTGTGTGTGTGCAATTACTTAGCTCTACATATTTTTTGTATTTTAATTTTACTTCTGACAGATAATTGATTTGAAGTTGCCTAAAACTTACGCTTGTTAAAAAATAGTTCGTTTTCAAATGTATGCAGAAAGTCTTGCCAGTTGCCGCCGCATCAGACATTATATGATAATGCTGGGCGCCTCATAATTTTTGTATTTTCTTATCGCTCTCACTTCAATTCATTCAATCTAATTGTTAATTTTAATTTTTGTTATCTTTGTCAGTCAATGTTTCCTCATTAAGCTTTGCTTTTCAATTTGAATTGCGTGTTCTCGCTTCTTGGTGTTGTTAGACTACTAAACATTAATTCATCTCTGAGCCGGATCTCGTCTGTATATGTCTTGTTGCTTCAGCGATTTGCCAGCCATTCATTGGTTATATACAGGAGAAGATGGATGCCCTTGCAAGTATTGTAAAATGGTGTTTACTTCGAATCGAATCTGAGTTATTCATTTTCCTCTTGTTTTTCTTTTCTTTTTGTTTTCAATGTATAAAAGGTGCTACATGCTGCTTAAGATTTAAAATCAATCTGTACGGGCTTAGACTGCTCTCTCTATATAGTTATAGATAAATATATTTGTATGCTTTTTAATATAGGTTTGCTATATGCTCAATTATTGTTTCAATTTCAAGTTAAAAACGCTATGAGACAAATTTGTTTATACTTTTTTCTTTTTCTTTTTCTTGTTTGTGAACGACTTTTAAAACGATTTGACTTTGGTTTATCTACGTTGTGAGGCTTTTGTTTAAAATGTGGTTCGGGGAAAATCGGCTAGACTCTAAATGAAAAATTTGCGTTTAAAATGCTGTTTGCTGCAAAGGCTATTTGTTGATGTGATTACATATACATATACTCTCTACTCGACCTATTGACCTGCTATTGTGGATATTTCGCATAGCAAATGAATCAAGTTCGAAACGAATCCCTAAACGATGCTTTTTGAATTGCTGCTAATCGGTAATCCTTACACTTTATATATATATCATTTTTTCGTTTGTTGAAACTAAATGTATTGCTTGTAAGAGTGTGGTTGCTGTGACGCACATGGATCTTCTCCAGGATGTGGTTGGGAGAAGGTGGCTGCTGCTACAGGCCTCCATGCGTTGCGGTTCGTAATGATGCTTTTTAACTGATTTCAATTGGTTTATGTTGTTGATGTTGCTGTTGCTCTTGCTCTTGCTGTTGTTGTTTGTTGTTGCTGTGTGTGGTTTTAACTCCATGCCGAAAACGTATCCATGTACCACTGTTCACCATTGGTGCCTAAAGGTTGCTGTGGTAGCGGTAAACTGCCCCAACTGCCGCCATTTCCTATCAAACCGCTCGGGTAACGTCGCTTAACATCTGCCGGATTTTGGTGACCTCCATCGAACTTACGTTTACCGACTACTGCAGGTTGGAGGATGGTATCGGCCAGGTCGGAGGTCGAAGGATCGCATTCGGATGGGTTGTTGTTTGTTGTGGTGTTGTTGTTGGTGATGGTGTGCGTGGTGGTGTTTGTGTGGGAGGTTGATGGTGTTTTTCGAAAGAAAAAAAAGAGAAAGAGAGTTAAAAATATTGTTAATACAATAATGGTTCAATGTTGTTGCTATTATTTTTTTTCTTGGATTGGTATTCATTCTTTTTTTTTATTTTTTTCAACTGGTCTATGGTTCGAATGGGGATTTCTTGATATATTAGTCGTTTTAGTAGCACAATTTGATGGTTTTGTCCATTTTGGTATCGCTTTGCTAATGAAGGGGGGCGGAGCGTGCGCGTTTTTTGGGGTACGTAAGTAAATCCAAGAATATCAAAGACAACACATTTAACAATTGGTTTTTAAGTTTGTTTTGTTCATTTAATTTATCTCATCATTGGTTCGGCACATCACAAATCGGAAAGTGTAACTCGACATATGTTGGGACTCGGGACATGATTACATGTACAAATATATCTAAGTGTTGGCGCTGTATGTTGTGTTGTGTTGTGTTGTGTGTGTGTTTACAATGTGAGGCAAGTGCACATATATTCGTGGTGATGGTGAGGGGTGTGTTATGGGTTACAATTACCGAACATTTATCGTGTGAGTAAAACATTGTACATGATATTATCGCCTTATATAAAACATGGAACACAGTAGGATGATGGATGGTGGCGATGGCCGGGACAAGGCCGCAAGGCAATCGCCTGAGCGATGGACTAATAGAGCGCTGTACTCTCCAAGTGTCTTGAATTGAGGTGAAATTCTTGAAATATTTGCTGGCGAGCGGGCGGTGAATTAGAATGAGACTTGCCCGTCCATCGGGTTGAACTGATCTGATCTGATCTTGCAATGCGAAGTGAGTGGCGTGTGCTCGCGTGTGTCCTCCTGAGTGCCGCCAATGACGAGGTATTGGATTTGGAAAAGTGTTTTGTTCACTGGGAACAGGTGGTGTGACCTAGGGCCGAGTGAGTTGATGGTATGAGGTGGTGTCTTTGGCCGGTCAATGTAGGTTTTTTTTTGTGTGTTCATGGGACGGAAAGGAGCGCCAAAACGTCTGGGTTCGGGCGTTCGGTCCGGTTTATGAATTTTGAATTCGATTTGAAGCTGGGCTTCTTGCATTCAGGGGGAATCCCGCTTGGATTTCTTGTCTTTGTCGGTTCGCGATGACTTGTGTTTGCGGGAATGCTTCTTGGACTTGTGTGACTTGCTCTTGTTCTTATCAGACTTGTGCGCTTTACGTTTCTTGACCGGAGGGCGAACCTCGTCGCTATCCGAGGAGGTGATCGACGCGCTACGCTTAGTTGCCCTCCATGAATGTCTTGAGTGCGGATCCAGCTAGAAAAGGATTTAGTGTTTGGTTTCCATTTTTGTTTGGATAAAGGGTTTATATCGCTTTACGCTGCTGCGTGTGTTCTGTGTGTGTGTGTGTGTGTGAGAAGCATTCTAGCAGTAAATTAAAAAAAAAAAAAAAAACGATCATCCGCGAAGACAAAAGTATCTACGAAATACAGCCACAAAAATGTAAAGCGTGTTCAAAATGGAAGCGGTGTTTTTGGGGTAATGGATGTAATGGTGTGCCACACTCCGGGTGGGGGTGGGTTCTCTCGGGGCTCTCCGCTATATATATTATTCATATATTTAGATGTATAAACAAGTGTGGATTCCATTGACAACAAATTATAAGGTAACTGCTTGGTCAGCTGGTGTGTGTGCGTGTTGTAAACATAATACACGAATCGATTAGTATTTGTTTATACGTAAAATAAATAAGAAAAATGATCTCGTTTGGTATCGGTATCGGTGTCACCCTGTGTGTTTGTGTGTGAATATGATATGTAAGAGAAATGTTAAAGGGCGGTTATATATTATACATATTATATATGGGGTCATATGGGCATACATGTGTGTGGTGTGTGTGTAGAGGCTACTAAACTATATTTTTTTTTTGGCTCCGCAAAGCATGATCGATGATGAACTCACAAATCGATATACATAGTTCACACAGAATATTATATGCATGTATATTGTTAAATTAATGGGCTAGAGTATATAATTAATATGTAAATAAGGAATTATATATTTATTAGGACTTGTGCAATCGCAATCGCAATCGATCTCTGATCCGGTCAATCTTGCAGCGCGTTTCGTTCTCATTTTATAAGTATATTATCATAAGTCGGCGCGAGATTTCGAGAGAGAAAAACAAACGAACGTAAAAAATTATATACACGTACGTCAAAATTTTGGATCCTTTTTGGGGAGGGGGGGAATTCTTTCGTTGGAGGGTTGGGTGATACTGGAGATTGATCGGAGCCCTCCCACGCGTAAACCTTCGACTCTTTAAATGACGCTTAGTTAGTGGGGGTGATGTGTATGGTGGTGGAGGGAGGCGGGCAGGGGTTACTGGGACATAAATACTAATCGATTCATAAACGTTTACAGACTTTGCTCTCGTATACAGTTAGGCACATATCCAAGGCAATATGTGTGTGTAGAGATACAATTTGTTATTATGGCTCTCCATATAAATACATAGGCGGCGATAAAGTGTTTATGTGTGTATGTGTGTGTGAGAGGACTGTGTGTTTGGTGTGTGTGTTTGTTGTGGCCAGAGTGCCAGTTGCTGCTTACAGTTGGGCGACAAAAAAGTAAGGCAAAGGCATGCATCAAAATTCGTAGCATACATCTCAGCGCGGTGGCAGGAAACAAAACGAAACGAAAAATGAAGAACTCCCAATGGTAAGCAGCAAGTGCACAACTACTTTTGAGTTGACAAAAACAGTATTTAAGAAGATTATTGAATAGGGAACAATGAAAAGTGTTTGGCGAACAAAAGACAGAACATGAAACCAAGGAGTGGAGGGGCAAAAGACGTACAACATTTAAAACATTTACACAAATGCGAGACACACGACATTTAAGTGACCTTCTTGGGAATGGGGTTTCTTTCGTCCTTGAGGGGGGGGGGTGGGGGGAGGGAATGGATTATTCACACACTAAGAAAATCTCTCGTTGTGTTGTGTTTGTGTGTGTGTGCGCGAGGTGTATTGGGTTGTGGTGTGTTTGTGTCAAGGGGTGTTGTGAGTGTGGCATGTTTACATTTTACTTTGGCTTATTAACTTATTAATTGATATGAAGTCGACATTCGCCATGTTTTGTTCTCAAGTTTGTTGCAGTTTGTTGATTTTGTTTATGCAGTTTTTCAGTTGGCGCAGGTTGTTGGAGGGTTTCGTTTTGATTCGATTTGGTTTTTGGTTTGAATTTCGAGGTCGATTTTGAGTTTGAGTTTGATTGGTTTGCTTTTTGTTGATTGGTTTGGTTTGTAGTGGTTTGTGGTGTATTATTGATAACGTTTTTTCTTGTGTTTGTTGAGCTCACCTGGTAAATTTTGTAGCGGCTTGACGTGCTGGGTGCCACGAGCGCTGGGACGCATTGGCACCACCCCACGGACCCCCCCGGTTGCTGCCGGCGCCCCCTGACCGGTGGCCCCCCGCTGAGCTACTGCCGCCGCCGCCGCCTGTCCCGCCGCCGCCGCTGCCGCCGCCTGTGGCACTGTTTGGGCCCCCAGACGACTGATGCTGCCACGCGGGCCAACGGCTCTGCCACGCGGCACTGTGATTCCAAGCCCACGACCAACTCCCTACACGAGATCGTGCATAGGTTGTTGTTGCGCATAACATTGCATCCCATTACACATCACATCACATCACATAACATCACACCGCCGGCATTGCGGCATAAGCACATCCGCATCCGCATATCCACATCCACATCCACATCCGCATCCGCAAACCGGATATTGTGTTATCGTTATCGATTCAACACCATCAAGGTAGTCGTCGCCATCATCATCATCATCATCATCGTCATTTTTGCATGCATTAGTTGCGTTTGTGAAGGTGGCGTGTGTGTATGTGGTGTGTGTGTACGGTTCGTGTGTGTTGTGTGTGAGTCGGGGTGTGTGTGTGATTCGAGAGCGTGTGTGTGTTTGTTTTGCATTTCCAGATTCGGTTCCGTTATCCATCATTTGGGTTTATCCATCGGTCGTTGGTTTTGCATTTTTCGATTTCGTTTTTGATCAGTTTCAGTTTTGAGATTTGAGTTGTCAGATTTGAGATTTGGTTCGAATTGCGTTTTTACAATAACATTAGCATTTATATACATATAATTTATATATATATAATCGAATGTGTTTGTATATATATGGATCGCCAAGATAAGTGTCAAATTTTGTTGGTCATTTCAAATTTCGAATTTCGAATGGAACGAAAGGTAAGCAAAATAAATACGTTTTTGAATTGATTTTTGAATTTGGAATTTCGAATCGTTGCGAGAATTCCGAATTTGGTTTAGTTTTTTTCGAAAGAGGGGTCGGAATAGCGGTGTTTTCATTTTTTTTTTTTTTTTTGGTTTTGAATCGAAAGGTTAACGATAGTTTTTGGTCATTTTGGTTGGTGGTGGATTTTGGTTTTTTGATTTTTGATTTTGATTCAGGTTGGTGGCGTAGATAGGATTTGAAATTGATTTAGTTTTGACGAACATATATATAATTTTTCAAGATGTTGGTTTTTTTTTTTGGTTTTTGTCATATTGGTAGTACCGAAAAACAAATGAATTGTTTGTATATAGATAAGTATATAACAAGAACACATAAAAAGAAAGAAAAGAAAAGAAAAAAATCGAAATAAACGCGTTAGATTCTTGGTGTAAAACTGTTGTTTGAATTGTACATACACGAGATGTAATAATGTATGCATATAAAGTATGTATTATTCATATAGAAATTACTAATGTATATATATATACTGTTCTCTGTATCATGTGTTAACTGAGTGATCAGATTCAACTAGTCAATTGGGTTTCATAATATACTTATATGGTTATAACAACGGATCTGGGCGCTTGGAACGTTCGGAGGTCCAAGCAACAATTGTTTTGCCTCTTGCGATTGACACAATATATATATGTATATATGTTTTGTATGAAAAGAATAACTTTACCATGTTTGTTGACTTGTTTTTAAAACGTAACTAAAGGGGATTACAATAAGCGTATGCGGTTAATATGTTTTAAAACATTAAAGCGTTTGGCAAAATAAGTACTCCGTGAATTTGTATATATACTAAAAAATAAAGCGACGCATAATGATTAAAAGCGCTTCACTTAATGGCTAAAATGTAATTAAAATTAAATCGTCAGCACGCCGTGTTCAGCTCATAAATAAACTATTAATGGTTCCTCCAGCCTGGCGATGGACTGTGCAATTAAAATTATAAATAAATAAGCAGGTGAGGCGGTGGGCAGGGGGGGGGGTATTTTATACGTACAAGCGAAGCATAAGTTAAGCGTAATAAAGCACAATGTGTTAATTTTTCGATTGGATTGCGTGGCGATTGCATGGCGGATGGAGTCCTTAATTTATGGGATGTCCTTGTGGTTAAAGCAAAACAGTGCGAGACAAGCAACAAATAATCCGCGTTCGTGCACGTGTCTCTCTGTGTGTGTGTTTGGTGTTTGGTGGGTGTGTGGGCGTGGCATTGGTTTCCTTCTTGTTTTTTTTGTGGGTGAGTGGGTGTGTGGTTGAATTTGGCGGCAATAAACGTGCAAATTTTGACTTTATAAACGAAACAGAGAGAGAATATAATTTTGGGAAATTAAAGCCAAACAAAATAATGAAGCAAATGGCATACAAAATCAACTACAGTTCGGTCGAGTTGGGGGGGGGGGATGGGGGTTTATAGGTGGCAATCAATGAATCAACTAAAGGAGTAACTAAAATCAAATCGAAATCAAATCAAACTCTACAAAACTAGTGTGTTTCTGTGTGCGGCGTTCTTTGTGTTCTGTTTCCGATTCTTCAAATTGTTTCCCTAAGTTCGCCTCGTTGGGGAGTTGCAACGCACCATAATGGGACCCGCCGAGCCACTGGGGCCACTTGCCATGCCCCTGGCCGACCGCTGGCCCCCGGTCAGCGATGCACTCTGGCCGCCGCCACCCGGCATCGGCATCATCGATCCGGACACTCCTCCTCCTCCTCCTCCTCCTCCTCCACCGACGCCGCCGCCGCCGCCATTGCCAGCTCCCCCAAGTCCCGTGAGACTCGCGTAATCATAGAAGCTGAAGTCCCCATCGTAGGAGCGGTACAGATCGTCATAGTACGGATCATTGGGAAAGGCGCCGGGGCGGTAGTCCGAGAAACCGAAATAGTCGTAATCGTAGTCTACGGGGTATGTTCGGGATTAGGATTAGGATTGATGGTTGCTATACTCTACTGAATGGAGAGAGAGAGAGAGGGAGTAGTGTGTGGGACCTAGACCTATGGCTCCTGCTGACCTGAGCTCCCCTCCTGATGATTGTTGCTGCCAATTGTTTCACTTTGCCAATGTTCAACGAATTGGTCGCGTATCGGGGGAGGGAAATGGGATGGGATTGGAGGATATTGGGCACTTGGTGGTGACTGGTACACACACGCACCAGTTGTGGGTAGGCTTAAGTAGATGAGACTTGGGGGTTACTTACCGGTGATATAACATCAAACAGTATACAGGGTGCTTAACATTCGCTACACAGAGAACACAATTGCAACATTTAATAATCATAAACAGCTATGGACAACGTTAAGGTATTAATGTCTAATGTCTATGCTTGGTTGTGGCTTGGATATGTTGTGGTTCTGTTCGTATATCGGTTGGGAAGGGGACATAGAGACGGAGACTGAGAGAGTCGAAGGACAAAACGAAAAACAGGACGACATCGATACGGAAATAATCACTGACATGCAAATAAACCCAAAGGATAAGGATAATAGTGGAAGATAGTACGAGCATTGACACATAATCTTGCAAATGCGAGTTTCGGAAAGAAAGAAAGTAGGAGAAAGCATCAACAGTTACGATTAAAATGACGAGAAAAGAGAAATAATTGGTGGTGCTGCTGCTGTGTGGGGTTTAATTCAATTGATTGCCAATATTGGTTAGTTAGGGGTGGGTTAGTCATCTTGATCTAGCTGGATACTCTTTCATACTCGACGGGGGCTCGAGGGGCAGTGTGCTAGGCGTGACCTTGGGACATGGGGTGTGTGTGTGGTGTGTGTATGATAATATAAATGTTAGTGTTTATAGCGGGCGCTTTCTATTAACCTAAACGAGCCGTGCATCTACCAGGTAATCCCTCGGATCTGATTGAACTATTAATTGGGATTACGTGGCACATGGACGACTAATTAACCAAAGTGGGGAGGAAGGGTTTAAACAATAATCTAGATGAAACAGAGGGAGCTAACATAACGTTGCGTTCGATGGCACAGGACATGATATCGGTTTAACTTAAGGCTTAGTTAGTGTTAAGCTAAAACTGCTTGGGGTTAGTTGAGATACTTCGGCTGCTGCTGCTGCTGTTGCTGGTTAGAAATCCAACTAAAACTAAACACAGAAACCTAGCCAGTACTGTGTGTGTGTGTTAGTGTGGGTGAGTGTGTAGTGTGTAGTGTGTGTGTGTGTATGGGTGGCGAGTGTGCCTAACAACTTGGCTAACAACTGACTACGAGAACTAAACCAAATTAACAAAAGTTATAAAGTATTTTTTATCTCAATCGTGTAGAGGAGGTCGCTCCCCAAAGGAGGGAGGCCCCGCCTCTGGCCCCCCATGGGCATGGCCAACGGCCCGCTGCCGATGGCTATGCATATACATACATACATACAGACATCTAAGAATCGTATCTGACGGATTATTCACTTGGCAAATTTGCCAAACTTACCGTAGTCGCGAGGTATCGGCGTACGCAGCGGCATGCGCGCCCCTTGGAGGCGCATGGGCGTCAGGGACATCATGTTGGGATGTGTCGGCGACAGATTTCTGTATGGAGACAAGGTTTCGAATCTTTACATGGTAATCCCACACAGAGAATGGCATTTGATTGAATTGAATTATTGGTTTATGGTTGTTGCGGTTTCGGTATACGGTTACGGTTACGGTTTACGGTATTTGTGTGTTTGGTGTTTTGGTTTTTGTGGCGAAGTCAATTCGCGTGGCGGGCAAAGAAAGAAAAAAAAAAAAACGAAAGAAACAATAATAATAATAAGTTAAGAATTAATTGATTTTAGGTGGCGACTTGGTAAGCAAACAGACAGTTTGAATTTGGTTTTCAGCCGAGAACTAAGAGTGCCCAATGTGGTATGCATTCAATGCATTCAATTTGTTTTCATATTTTTGATATTTTAGAATTTAGCGCCGATTGGTGGTTATTTGGTGTTGTTGCTGTGCTAGGCAAGTGTTCAGAGGTGGATGGAGCAGGGATTGGGAATACATACCCCACGATCCCGGGACGCGCTTGCATCATTTGCATCATACGGCGCTCACGTGCCCGCAGAATCTCCTCCTTTTTCTTCTTGTCCGAGGGGGGTTTGGCGAGAGAGACCTAAAGAAAATTCCAGCAATTAATATAATATAATATAATATAAATATTAATGGGGACTCACCTCAATATTCGAGGCGCCGATCTCCTTGCCATTAAGGCCACGCATAGCATCGACGGCGCTATCACGATCCTCAAAGTGTATAAAGGCATAGTCTTTAATTTTCTTAACGCGTTCCACCTTTCCATATTGCTCAAATTGCTCCTGTTTAAGGATCGGAGATAGATAGAAATTCGTTAATAAATCATTATTTAACTTGAAAGGACACTTTTACCTTTAACTTATCCTCGGAGACGTCCTGAGTTAGATTTCGCACATAAAGAACTTTAACCTTGGACATAGTTTGTTCATCCGGCTCCTCCTGCGGATCGGCCCAGTCGACTATTATATCACATCCCCAAACCTGTCAGAATTAACCCATTAGTTACATATATCTTGTTATATTTATAGATATAACAACTCACCTTAATTCTACCAGTGCCAAGTCTTCGTTTGGCCAAAGATGCCGCCTTGTGCGACTCGTATTCGAGAAAGCAGAAGCCGCGGTTCTTTTTCTTATCATCTGGCGAACTGTATATGATTACCTCGTAAAGGCCAGCTACAGGTTCAGATTCGGGATCAGGTTTATTTATAAATAAAGAAAATTGTCATTTGAGTACAATAAATTAGCAGTGTGTTATCAGTTTCAAATGCATTATGATTAGTTGGTTGCATATGTAAAGTTCGAAACGAAAGAAATACAACAAAAAAGTATTTGTATCTGTACTGGTACTGGTACTGGTATTGGTATTTGGCAGGTGTGTGTGTGTTGGGTGTGTGTGTGCTGGTATGTTCGAGAGTACAGGTACAGTACAGGTGATAAGACGCACTCGGGCACGAGTGCCTCTATAAATATATAGATGGATTTATTGCAATATATTTATTTTTAAAACGGAAAGGCGCAAAATTTTACACAACAAACTGTGCGTGTGTGTTTGTTATGTAAAATAATGAATATTTCCGTAATCTGAATCTCTTTATGGTACGTTCGTAGTGAGTATATAGAGCGAATTAGATGATTTCGAAAACCAATGCCAACAATTGCTGCTTGCTTAACTTTTTGACATATTTTTGAATAGTTGAATGCGCTGCTAAGCTAATAACATTTTCGATTCGTTCGAGATTTAGAGACAGTTTTACAGATACAGAGAGAGAGAGAGCGGGGGATATAACATTAAGTTGGATATGTAGTACGTATAGAGAGTATTTGTAAAATGAAACACACACTTAGAAAGACACTTAAAAACCTCTGTGGCTGTGGCTGTGGCTGTTGCTATTGTTTTGTTTTGGATATATATTAATTATAGTACATGTTGCAATAAAAAAGAGTAAATAAAATGTAACCGAAAACACAGAGAGTAGAGTAGAGTAGAGTAGAGCACACATTGAGCTTGGTTTTCTTGGTCGTAATGGAAACGATAACGGGAAAACTATACACAAACATAGCCAGAGTTATAGACAGAAGAGAACGTGTGTACACTGAGATACAAGATAGTTCGGTAGAGATAGAGGAGATAGATTTGTATAGAGAACGATAACAACGTAACAACGTAACGAAATATGGATTGGATTTAGAATTTGGCTCAGTTTCTCGGTTCGATTCGTTTGCATCAATTGCTCGGGGAAGTAGCGCTTATGTGAGAGATAGATACAGAGAGAGTTAGATTAAATGAGTCATTTTTAAGGCTTGTTGTCTCCAGTCATTAAGTAAGTGAATCTTTCATTCATATATATTATATATTTTCAACGTGAATGGGCCGAAACATATCGATTTGGATGGACGAATTGCTGTTTCATATTGATTGGTTTCTTATTTTCGGGGCGGGATCGCTTTTTAATCGGTTTGTGTGCGCCGTTTGTTATCTATATTTATGTGTATATGATATAGGCTTTATAAAGGATATATATATATTTATATATAGGTCTGCACTAAAACAAAAACTAGGCTTATCCCTGGATCAGTTTTTCATGTTGTTTTCAAAAATATTCAAAACGTTTTAGTTTAGCGAATTGTTTAGCTACGGGTTTTCAATGTCAACAAATTGGGCACATTTAATAATTCGATTCAACCAAAAGTAACTTAGGGAACAATTAATTTTTTGTTGTATTTACTAACAGCGCTTAACGCTACAGAGAATGAGTGAGATAGAAATATATAGAGATAGAGATAGATGACAGAGAGAGAGAGAGATGCAATTGACCAAAGGACATAGCTTCGATATATGAGGTGAAGCTATATCCTTTCGGTAAATGTCTTTAAATTTTGTGGGGTATTTTTGGAGTGTTGGAATTTTTCATTTTTCGATTTGGGGTTTTCCAGCATTTAAAAGCGAAATTTGCAAAACAAAAATCCAATTGATACTTCATTTTATATAGGCTTCCATGCGCGTTTTTTTAATTCTGCAAGTATCGCCCCTAAAAACCTTATCGGGACAATATATATCGATAAATATCGGGGGGATCGACCAATTCTTTCAGCCAATCGGGGTTTGGTGGTGCTGGTGGGCTAGGGTTTCTTTATTTTCGGGGTCTTTTGCTTTGTTTGTGGTTGCTGTTGCTGTTGGTTTTTTGGTTTTGGTTTTGGTTTTGGAATCACTTACGTGCATGTTTTGAAAATTCCTCAATTAATTCGTCGCGATCTCTATTCTTAGGTATATTGCCGACAAATAGCCGGTGATTGTTAAATGATATCGTAACACCAATCTTTTTGCCTTTCCGAATTTCAAAATCATTTAGCTGCAATTGTTTAAAAGTTCACACAAAACAAAAGAAAATTTTGATTTGCTATGAAAAATTTGTAGTTCATTGGTACTGCGATTTGATTTTGGATTGATTTGGTATCGGGTTTTGTGGTTTTGTGGTTTGTGGTTTGTGGTTCGTGGTGGAGCAATATGGGTGGTTTTGGTGTGTGACAGTAATTTTCTCATGTGTTTGGGGAGAGAGAGAGAGTGTGTGTGTGTGGAGTTCTATTTTATATCTAAACTTTAGTAACAACCTCTTTATATTTTCAATGCGTGCCAAATAAAGAATGAATTTACTCAAAAATAAGGTTGATTCTTTAGCTAAAATCCAGCTTGGCTTGTTGGTTGGATTAATCGTTGTCACTACCGATATACTAGTACTTACTATGCGTAATAGTTATTTAGAAATGATAAAAGAAAAAGACTGGGAAGACTCTTTGTTTTTCTTGGCTCTGTGCAGCTGGAAGGTCAAACGCGGTTCGATCTTACCTTGAAAGTGTTTTCACTCGCACTTCGACTTTTCCAGCTGACACACGGCGTATACTTGATATTTATAGAATTTGTTCATTAGAGCCTGCTTTCCTACGGTGTGATTATTATTAAAGAGAAAACGGAACACATAAGGTAAAAAACAAAGTCTTGGAATGCATCATAACAATTTGGTAACAAAATTTAAAAATTTCAATACTTTTTTCATTTGTTTGTTCTTAATTTTCTTGTAGGCAAAGTTAATGACTGGAGATATTATGTAAATAAGTTGAAAAGAAATACTCTTATAGGACAATTCAAGCTTGTAACGAATGGCAATGAGACTGCGGGTTGTATGTGGCGGTGTGTGTGCGTGTGTGTTTGTTTTTGTGGTGTGTTTCGAGTGCTATATGAGGCAACATATATGTATAAATATATGATTAAACTGAGTCATGATTCAGTTTCTGTCGTGGAGCGAGATACAAGAGAGAGCGCGCATTTGAAAAGAGTGTCTCGGGGGCACTTTTCAATATTTTCATCAATATTTTTCATGGAGAGAGATGGCAATGGCGGATGGTTGGATGGGGTGTGAGTGGTTAGAATGAGTTTAAAAACAAAAAAAAAAGAACGAATTTAACTTAATAAAATTAAACTCAATGACCTAGGACCCTATCTAAGCTACCTGCTATTTATTGGACACTTGTGCAATTAGCCAATTTCAGTCTCAGTTCAGCCAATTGGATTTTTGTTTTCACTTTAAAGCCGATTTTGAAGTTGCCCCTCTTTCGTTTCCCAAAAATGCAACTCCATCGATTTGAATTTAAAATAAATTTGTTTTGGTTAATTTGTTGTTGGTTTTTTGTTGTCAATTTACCTGTAAGTTTACCAAATTCCTCTAATATTTCATCTTTGCCCTTTGACTTGGGTATATTGCCTACGAAAAGGCGCAGATTCGGTACGCTTATATTTATTTTCAGACACTTGCCGGGTTTTATTTCGTGATTATCGAGCTAAATGGTGGATGGGAGAGGTAAAACGATTCTTTTTAATACCAATTCAATGTTAATAATAAATCAAATAAATAAATAATTCAAAATCATAACTAATGAATAATTTTGAAATAAAGCAAAGTTTGGGTCGATAATAATAGGGTTCGGGTTAAATAATAAATAAATTAAAGGGCTGTAAATACGTTTTCATTTGATTACCAATTTGTTTTTCGAAGCGGGCCGCATTTAATTTCGTTTGGTTTCGGTTCGGAAATGTTAAAGGAAAACGATTTTGGTTAGTGGTTAAGGTTCTATATCATCATCGAGGGTCTGAATTTTGGACATGCTCGTCTAAATAAAACCAGACAGTGAGGTCGCACGTACTCGGCTACGTTGACTACAAAAGTTTTAGGGCTACATAGCTTGACTTAGGTCTAAAGAAATTTCAACTAAAAAGAAATAATACATAGGAAATAGAGAGAAAAAGGAGTGGGTTTCTTTTTTTGGGTGGGGAGGAAGCCAATCCTTTGTTGTTTCCGTTCTATTCGTAGAGAACTCTTTTCAAACTTGCAATTGGTTCGATATTTCAAGGATGCGCTTGCGTAAATTAAGATTACAACTCATAGAACACGGGACATGCATTACAAGTTACAGAAAGATCAAGTAGAGAGAGACAGCGGGTGGTGGGTGACGAGGCCCAGAGCTCAATTTTGTAGAGGCATAGGTGTGGGATTAGCATAGTTCAAAGTTCAAATAAGGTGGCACAACTCCTGCGGTCGGATCTAAAAGCGCCAAATGGTATGTAATAATAATCAATGATCAATATTTTTCGCTGCTTCTTTGCCAGAGGTTCAATTTTCGGGGTTTTTTCGGCCACACAACTGTTCCTACTTTTTCCGATGTGTAACACAAGAGTATTTATGTGGATACAATACGTTAAATATGTATATATATATATATAGGGCATATGTATATATCGTAATAGTTAGCAATACGTATAATAACATTGAAGCGGGAAAGACTGATTTGGGGGGAGGCGGGGTTACGCTCTGGTCGGTTGGTGGTGGTGGCGGTGGTGGCGGTGGTGGTCATGGTGGTATGAAGGGTCTTTGGTTGGCTTAAATACCTGGCGCACTGCATTGACGGCTGCTTCGCGATTTGTGAATGTGACAAATGCATAACCACGATTTGTGCCCGTCATCGGGTCCATCATGAGGCGTAGGTCCCAGATTGTGCCGCATTTCTCGAAGAGCGGGATTAGCTCATCCTCGTACATATCCTTGGGTATCTTGCCGCAGAATACCTCGCACCCATTGCCCGGCACATTGCCCTCCCAGTCCGGTGGCGGTCCGCCGTATTTACGCTGGCCTGTCAAACGAGAAATAATCCGTTTATAACAAATGGTATTTTAAGATTTAAGAGACTCAAACCCACCTGTCGTCACATCTAATGTATAGCCGGTGCGCTCGAGAATCTTATTAATCTTGTCTTCGTCGGGTCCCTTGACCTGAACGGCTGCTGCGGGCGTTGGGACGCCCTGTTGGCTGGCCCGACTCTTCTGGCGGTACGTCTTCATCACGCCGCACAAATAGGCGGACTTGTTGGACACGTGCTCCAGGTTCGATTCGAGGAACTGACCCAACACATTCAAGGCACCATCGACGGGGAACTCCTTGAGCGCGTCCAGGGCGCGCTCATCCAGCTCGGCGTGAGCCAGCTTGCCGGTCTTGTAGATTTCATCCAGTTTGCCGGCAACCTAAAAAATAATGATTTATTAACAATATGTTTGGTAATATCTTCCAGCTAAAACTCACTTTCTTGTCCAGACCGTATTCCAGCAACTTGGGATAGTCCTCGGTACGTTCGCCATCGCCACGGTCATCGGCTTTCTGATTAATGTCATCTAACAGTTCGCCATTACCCTCCGCCATTTCTGAAAGTAAATAAATAAACGATTACAATCTTTATAAATAGTAAATAAATGAAAAAGATATTCCCTTATGATCTGTATGATCTTGTGTTACGCACATTCCCCCCTCGCTTGCCTTGACGAGTTCAACGAACGCTACAAAATAGCAATAAATTGCGGCTGCTTGGAAAAATAGGTCGCGCGAATTTTGCGAAATAGAAGAATTCGCAACTTACGCATCGTCGCACGCACCGGACTGCGAGAGAGAGAGTGAGAGACAACAAAAGGCCCAAAGTTCATTGACTTCAAACAAAATGCGAAAAGCACGCAGAGAGAAAGAGTGCCAAAAAACGCACAAAAAGTGCGTGAGAAGCAACAAAAGAGAGCGGCCGAAAATGTAAACAATCAAAAAGAGGCCCGCGCTTTGCGAATTATGCGTGCCGCGTTGCGTATACGCCATGTGGAGCGGTTCGCTTAATGAGCGATAAGCGTGACGTAGCAGCGGTTGCCATGGTAACCGCAGAGAAATCTAAACATATATATGTATATATGTATATCGGATTGTAACTGAGGAGTCTTTTATTGGCTCTTGTTCCGTATTAATTGGTTAAATAGACTCCTGAACTTGACTGCAACTTAACACTTGGTTGCTAGTTGTCGCAAATTGAATTTAGATGTTTTGTCTGCAAATATCTTGGGATAACTTGTGTGAATAGTCAAAGGTTCAACATTTGCAATTAATTTTTCCAAAGAGAAATATAATTTAAACATGAATTTATGTACTATGGTGTTTTGACACTACATTATTTAAGTTTTTGTTTTATTTTCACTTAGGGTGGCATGTTTGTATGATGATTACTTAAAGACTTATTTAGTGAGTTGTGTTATTAGGTTAAATATTTAATGTATTCTATGAACTTTGTTTTATTATATTAAATATTAATCGCGAATTAATGTATATTCTGTGGTATTATGACAGAAGATTATAATATACTATGTATATATTTACCATGTATATTTTTTTCTTTGTTTATTAGATATAATTGGTTGTTTTTTAGAGATTTAAAAGAAGAAAAAAAAATGTTTATATAATTTTAAATTAAATTATATATTTATATTGGTATTCTTTTAAGTAATACTACTTTTTATTAATCAATCATTCATTTCGGTCATTAAATGTGTCACTGAAAGTCTGATTTTATTATTATTATTGTTCTTACTTTATTTTATATATATTTATTTACGTAGTTCTTAATTTTTTTTGGTTAGTGTCATAATAATAATAATACTATTTTTCCCTCTGCATAAAATGTGTTGTAATGGAACCCAAAACTCAGCGAGAGCTGTTCTCTTTAGACACAACCTGCTGCAGCTGCATTCAGCTGCGAATTTATCATAAATGAATATTTATGGCAACGACTCATAATGAAAATGCAAATTTTCCGCAGTTGTCAAGTGGCAGACACACACACACACAGACAAACTTGGATTCATAGAAATCTACCTTAGCGGCGGCACTATCAGCAAAGCTATTTTCAGAGAGAGCGGCGTGTGTGACAACCACGTTCAAACAAAAAACGAAGCAAGCTGCAGGCAAACAGCAAAAAGAAAAAAAAGAAATAAATTGCAAAAAAAAATAAGCAAAAAAAAACAACAAAAAACAGCTTTGCCGAGAGCGATAATTGCGTAACATGTGCAAAATATCAGCAAGCTTCTATATCGCCCCAAAGAGCGAGCGGAAAGCAGCGCTAGATTATGAGCGCGAACATTTCCAAATAATTTCTAGCGCTTTGCTCTTTGTTTGTTGCTCTCCCCCCCCTCTCTCTCCTCTCCTAGTACACATATCACGAATTTCGTTTGCTGGCAAATATTTGGTTCTCTGCTCCACAAACCACATTCACACACAAGCACACACACACCCTCTTGGCTGACATTGAAACACACTTTCGATTGATATCGATGGGGGGAACACACACTCTCCCCTCCATCTATACTCACTGCGAATGGCCATCGAAATGGCGACCGGGATGGGGGCCTGATCCTTGAGGACCAGCGACAGGGGCTCACCACCGCCTCCATCAGCTCGCTTAACACAGCTCTCCATTTTCCGGTTAGAAGAATTGAGAATTTATAAAATTTCCTTCAGAGACTCGGAATTTCGTTTGAAATTAAAATATATATTTTTTTTCGATTCTTTCTTTTTCAAAATATTTATTTTTTTTAATAATCTGCGGCCGGAGAGAGAGGGAGATGATGTTCCGAAACGTTTCGAGAAAAAAAATGAATGAAATCAAATTTGTTGCGAAGCCTAATGTGACATTTGACACCTGACTGACGGCCAGCAAAGCCAACTATGATGGGAAATCAGGGAAATCAGCAGGGTTACTATGCCAACAATCCTTTTAGAGCAAATATTAAAGCCCAAATATTTATGACAACTGCAGTGCCATCCATCAGACAGTAACAACAATACCCAATAGTCCTTTGCAGCACATCCTGCATATGTTGTATAAATATGTACCCAGCCAGGATCGTTTGGGCGCGAAAAACGCTGCGAGCTGTGAGTGGAAAGTGTTGGTGACATGGCATGGCGAGGAAAAACCACCATGGAGGGGGGGTGCCATGAAAATGTGCAGGAAAAGCTCTGTATTCAGGCTCGGCAAGGAAATGAATAATAAACAAAACGAATATTGGTAGGTAGCGCGGTTCATGTGAAATTCCATTTGGAAGGCAACAAAACCTATCGATAAAGGGCATTGCTCATACGCAGTGTTGGCAAATACTTTGGGGGAAATACTGAGGGGAAAAAGGATTAAACCGGACACATTCCAGGGCCAATTTAGGGTTGCAACCCGGCACGAAGCTATTCAGGTGGGTCTTTTCAATTTGCAACACTTTGCCGGCTTGCTAGGCAATGTTTTTCATGCATGCTTGTTATGACAACAGGGTTGCCCCCCCTCTTTTCCCCATCAACTCTGTGGCAACTCTGATAAATAAAAAATGAAAAAGAAACGTTTGCATGTTAAGGAACCCTGTCTGTTCCCCTTCTTTTTTGTTTTTTGTTTTTTTGCATGTTCGTTTTGTTTGCCAGAGCCGCTTGGCAACTACCTCAATAAATTTTATGTTGATGCCGGCGATATGCGCAAGAACACACACACACACGCAGATACAGGCATATCCTGGCTGCACTTGTGTGGGTTAGTTACACCCTCGGCAAAAGAAAAAAAAAAGTCACCCTCTTCTCCACTCTCGCAGGGGTGGAATGCCACCACTCCTCCCCAGGTCTGCCTTTCGATTCCGATTCCGGTTACGAGCAGAGCACCAGCACCAGGAACAGGACCAGGACCAGGACCAGAGATAATGTCTGGTGCAAGGTTAGTAAATCAGCGATATGACAAATCACCGCCACGCGAGAGGAGCACTTAATGCCACTCCTTCGATGGGAGACAAAAGGATACGGGGGAAACTAACTGCTGATAAAGCCAAATAAATCGCTTTGCCACATTTGCTCGTCACCAGCGTCCGTCTGCCAGACAATGCGTCGCCAAGCGGCGGCAGTGTCTGGTCTAGAATTACAACGCCCTTTGCTAACTCCGAAGCCAGACTATAGAAACTACATCTCTATATATATATATATATATCTGGGGATGGCCCAATGTCTGGGGTTGTTTGCCAATGCCATCTTCATATGCAATGGGGGGGAAGTGTTAAAGTTGCTGCCTTTTCAAAAGGTGAATTTTCTTTCAAGAAGCCCCAGACCGGCAGCGCCATTTAAATGCTATTGCCATGGACAACGGCGACAACAATGGCAGGCAGTTCCTTTGGTTTATTGATTTTCAGGGCCCCAGATGAGCCAACAACCAACTAACTACTACTACTACCAATGCAACAACCCCGGAGCGCCCAGTTAAGCCGATTTAAGGCACAAAAATAACTCCAGCCTGGCCGGAGGAAACTGCAGACACGGCCGAAACCGAGCCGAAGAACGGAAGTGTGGCAAATGCCTTCTTGTAATTTATAGCCAAGGAAGGGGGTCGGGAATGGGGGGCATGGGGGGGCATTAGGAGGCGGTTGGCCAGTTGGCCGCATAAGTTGCACAATTTATGGCATTGCGACAACGAACAAATTCCCAGCAAAGTGCAGGCGAACCAAGCAAATTAGATGGAATCGCCTCACAGGCGGCAGACAACCAACGGTGGAGATTGCACACAGCAAACGATGGGGCTCCTTCTCCAAGGAGAATATTAAATGAATGAAATTTATATTGTAATTTATGGAGAGCTGAAGTTTAATGAAATATTTGAAATGCCTCAATGGAAATTAAAGTGGAAGCCAGGCTGCTAAGTGGAATAAGTGATTTAGTAGGGAAATTCAAAGCTTATTTTGCTTGGAAATATTACTCATACGTAGCTCAATTATTTATATCTATAAAAGTTAATAAATGAGATCTAGATATTTAATATTAAATCTTATTCAAAGGTTATTCCCCTTTCTCACTTTGCCATTTGCAATATTTGTTCTATTTTGACTGCTATCTGCACCTTATCACTGGGCAAACATTGAAACAACTAAAGTCACATCGCTCCCAATTACTCGTGACGTTGCCAAAATCTCAGATAACATGGCCATAAGTTGCAAGTCGAGTTTATGTGAGTAAACACAGCAAACGGAATGGGCCTCGTTGCATTTCTTGCTGCCAAGAAACCAATCAGGCGCAACTTGCCTACGGAATTTCTGCCAAAAGGAACTCTTTTCTCTGTTCCGGCCAAGTCACCAGGGGGGGCACACCGCATCCACTTCCCTGGCCAGGCAGCCGTAAAAAGTCGGCCCGGTTGGTTCGGGGAAAATGTTTTCAATATTTGATGCTCACATTTTGTGGCCGCAAAAGTGCAGGGATGCCGCCGTTCGACCGCATCAACAAATGAAAATGGCGGCCATCCTCAGCCTCAGCCTCAGCCTCATCCTCATCCTGGTCCTGTGACCTCCCCCCAAAAAAACAAACCAAGCCGTGGAGGTCAGTCACGTGTTGGCCAGGCCAGAACCCGGAACCAAAGTGCCACCGAATTCACTGCATTGCGGCACCGACAGTTCTGTGTGTGTGTGAGGCATTGTGTCTATCCGTATATTTGCTCTGTGCAACTGCCAAAAATAAGGAGTGCAAAAGCGACATACAACGTGCCTCTGCAACAGTACATAAAGCCGTTTGGCTTTGGGGCAACAACGAGGGGGGAGGGGGGTAGCGGAGTGGGGTGTTTAAGGTGGGGCAAGGGACACGCGACAAGCGCAAAATGAAAATTACACAAAAGTTTGCCAAGAGAAGAAAATGGCGTGCTTTTTTATGGCTGGCAAAGATGGCCCCTCAGGAGTCGATGCCGGAGCAAGAGTCGTAGAAAGTAGAAAGCCAACTACAACAACATTTGCTCACAGAAAAAAAAAATAGAAAAGCAAAGGAAAAACAAGGAAATGTGCCTAGGGTTAGAGATCGAAGTTTGAAATACTCTAACAAATGTAGAACCACAATGAAACAGGTTTTTTTTTTTACTATAATCTTTGGTTTTGTGAGCAATGAGTGTTTAAGAAAGTTTATGTACTCTTCAGAATACTAATTTTAGCTTTAAATATAATAGGTTTCATTATATTAACTGGATTTGTTATATTATTTATATATTATTTATGGTTGTAATAAAAAGAAAATTGCATTAAAATATCATCATATCATGAATATCATGATATTGTATCTGAAATCATTTAAATCTTCCTGTAGATTCATTTACCAAATAAAACCCGAAACCTTTTAATTAATTCCCCCCATAACCAGCCCAAATATTTAAGCTCCTGGTTGCAACTATCTTAAAAAATATACCATTTGAGAGGCACATGCCACTGGTAACTGAAATGCGCTTTTTGTGTGCTCTCCAACTAAACTAAAAAGAAAAAACCCCCATCCGAAGCCCGGCCAACACAATCCAATCCGACACAAAGCCCCAGCCCAATCCGAGTGGAACATGGGCTAAGCCGCGGAGGAGATAGCTGGGCAGGCTGCCACCGGCTCCCGGTTCCCCATAGTTCAGCGAATTAGAAAAGTGCCGGCTGCAGGCGCCGCTCAATTGCATTGGGGAAGTGTGTGGCAGGGGGCGGTGGCAAACGAGCCTCGTTGAGCGCATATCTTGCATTTTTATTTCAGCATATTTTATTATTTGCGAAATTAGGCTGCTCCAAGTGCCACCCGCTGTGGTGCCTTTTGCCATATGCATTACACCCGTATCTAGCAGGGCCCGGGGAGTTGGCGGGGCCCGGCACAGGCGGCATGTCCTGGCGGCGGGATGGCTCTGGATGGCACGGCACCCGCTGATTGCAACGCGCCACACACCAGCCACAGCGGCATTCAAAGTGGCCTGAATAAATTGTGTTGTGTGCCGAGATGGGAAGTTATTTAAAAGAAATGAGAGGAGACAGCAAACGGAACAGGGAAAATTATTAATTTTTAATTTTAAAGAAATGCTGGATAGTATCTTAAAAACAAGAAAGGAAACCAACTTCGAAAAGAAATTTATATTTCCCTTCTTGTATTTTGCAATTGAAATTTAGGATCAATTTGTAAATAGCATACCTTACCATAGTTTAAAATATTCAACAATAAATATCTTTCGATATTTAACAATATTTTTATTTGAAAACACGAATAGCTAAGAAAAAAACGTTAATTTATATTCGAAAGGTTTGTCTATGCTTGTTTTTAATAGGTTAAAAAATTTGTATACTCGTTTTATAATTTAAAAATGTAACATTTTTGATCATTTTAAAATTTTAAACAAATTGGAACATTTTCTTTTTTGCCTGAGATGGCAAGATCGACTCGGCTGTTGATGCTGATTAAAAATATATAATTTTTATAAGGTCGGAAATTACTCATTGATTGCACAAGCGTCTGACTAATATTATAATTCCCAGAAATGGGAATAATTGAAGCACAGATTTTAATTGCAATTATATTCAAGAAAATTTATGAATATTTTATTAACATGCTTCTTGGATTTGTAGTCAGTTTCATTACGTTCTATAAATTCCAGTTAATAAATTTTTACCCTACAGTTTACTGAAAAATAAAATTAATTGAATTACTAATAACATTTATAATTAACCATTATAAATATTATTCGAGTATAACAAATGGAGAGATTAGATGGATTAAACTTAATCTTTTGTTTTTCCTTATAAATTGTATGATTTCTTCCGTAAATTCAGAGAAAGAGAATTCCTAGAAGAAAAACTGTGTTACAATGTGTGTTTTTAGCAATCGGAATAATTGATCACACAGCGTATCGATAAACCTAAAGTCACAGAATCACTGATTAGAAATTGCACCCGATGCAAGAGGCGACAGTTTTGCGAATAATTACCGCAAAGCCTTATTAATGCATATTTTCAATTTGAATAATTAATGAGAAGATGCACGGCAGGCGAGGCAAAAGCGACGAAGCGGTGGAGAAAATTACTTAACACGGCTCCCAAGTCGACCGAATCTCCAACTCCAACTCCGACTGCGACCCAAGCCCCTTGCCACCGCCGGCCATGTTATTCGCCGAGCGCCAAGAGTCATGCATCATGCAACATCCAAACGGAATGAGAGCCGCATTTGGGGGCAGCTTTCCTACAAAGGAGAAAACATGGCGAAGCGCCAAATTATGCGCACATGGGTGGGGTACAACAGGGGGCCTGCTATTCGGTCAAAGGCGGGGTTTCCGCAGGGGGGGCGTTGTTGAGGACGCGACAGACAACAGAAGAAGAAGAAGTAAAAGCAGCAGAAGAAGAAACGGAAGCAGAAGAACTGCAAATAATTGCACTGTGTGTGTGTGTCTGCCGCTCTCTTATGCTCTCTCTCTCCCTCTCCCTATGCTCTCTCTTTGTGGAGAGCGCATTGCACTCCGAAGCTTTTGGCCGCTGCAAGCAGCAAACTTTCCTCTCCCCATCTGCGCTCCCCTTTTGCACTCGCCGGCCGGTTTTCACAACTGCATATGTATGGGTTATAAGTTGCGGTGCATGAGTGTGTCTGTGTGTGTGTGTGTGTGTGCGTGTGTGGACGCCATTTGGTTGACACGTGGCCGAGAAATGGAGCCCAGGAGGAAAAGCAGGCTGCGCCTGTTCCAGGATGCAGCGCCCCAAAAGCAAAACTGCAAAGGCAAAGCAAGGCAACAAACAAAAAGTTGCTAGTACAAAAAAAAAGTGCTAAAAATATTCGATACGGAGGCAGAACAAACCGGTTTCACACACACACACACACCAACAACACACTCACGGAGCTGTGTCTGGACTTTTCTTTATTTTAAGTTCACTTTTTAATGATTTAAGCGGCGGCGTCGGCGGCAGCGGCGAGATATTGGAGCTGAGCAGAGTAAAAAAAAAAACGGAGGATGGGGGAAAGGGAACGAATAAGAAGGGAGGCGCAAGCGGAGAACGATGCAAAGCGCAAAAATCAAAATGGTGGAAACGGGCGGCTGTTGGAGCGGGTAATGTGGGGGAGGGGGAGACGAGGGGGATACCAAAGAGGTAGACGACGGCGCTTTAATGCGATTGTGACGATGTTAAATGCATTGCCGCACACACACACAAGCACACGCACCACAGCCAAGCGTCGCAAAAAACCTCTCTTTTCCTGAGAACCAACGTGTGTGTGTGTGTGTGTGTGTGTCTGTGTTGGGGGCGCTTTCATTGTGGGGTCTCGTGTCTCGGTCGCTTGTGTATGTGTGTGTGTGTGTGTCAGTGCAGTGTTGAACAACGCCGGCAAACGGTGGGCGTTGTTATTGTTGTTGTTGTCGTAGTCGTTGTCCGTTTTATTTTATTTAATTTGGGGAAAAAAACACCTGAACGCACATACATTTTCATTTCGTTTCATTTCATTTCACTTCACACCATGCGTCAGCTGTTTGGCACTTTTAGAATTATACCCCAAGGGAATATATGTAAATATATATGGATCTACATACATATAAACACAAATAGACGTTTCTAATTTTTGCAAACACACACACGCGCAGAGCCACTCAATGTTGGGGCGCTGCAGTGCAAGAAAGCAAAGGAGAAGAGCAGAGAATGCCGCAAAGAAACACATAAAACGAAAACGACAACGAAAAAATGCAAAATAAAAAGAAAGAACTAAAGAAATAAAGTAAAAATGCCGTCGCTTTTTCTTCCTACATCGGAACGTTGTTCACACACACACGCAAACATCGCCCCACACAATCTCACACACACAGGCACTTGACGATAATGTGTTCGCTCACTTTTTTTTCATATTATTTATTTTATTTGCAGTCCCCGTACGCTGGCATGAGTGTGTGTATATGTGTGCACTCTGCTGCTAATTGCAAAATGCAGTTGGCAAATGTACTAAAATTACCTCTTCCTTTGGTCGCCGCCCCGTCTTTTGTTTGTTGTATTTGGCTTGCACTAGGAAATTCACAGAATTCTATATCGCTGAACTATACCCGACGGTACAGTAGTACTATATCTTTGAACTATATTTGATATTGAGATATATTGAAGGCGTTGCGTTGCACTGTTATTTCTGCTGCATTTTCTACCGCTATTCGTAATCCGTAACGGTAGCCGCGTACTTTTTTTGTTTTTTTTTTTTTTTTGTATGAGATCACAATTGGCCGCCCGCCGTTCCGTCGTTACGTTTCCGATTCCGAACCGCTTCGCCTGTCGCGCGCGCTCTTTGCCAGCATATTAATAACTACGCGAGTTTATAGTGTTTGCATTTATTTTCGTTACGCGCGACTCGAATGTGTGTTTTGGCAGGCACTCTTTATTTAATTCCCTCCTTTTGTTTTTGTTGTCTGAACTGCAGTTTGGCGAGAGCTATTTTGGGCCAGCCGCGTTGCAATAATATGGCGGACGGCTACGTCACCGGTCCGCGGTTCTCGGCTCGCTGAGAAACTGCTGAGAATCGGAGAAAATCTGAGAAGCAGCAGCAGCGGCGGTATCTGAGGCACAAACTGAGGCTGCTGTGGCCGCTCCGCTCGCTCGCAATTCTGTCGCACAACAAAAGCCGCAGACCGAGCACACAACTACAACTCTCGGGGAGTCGCAGTCGCAGCGGCAGCGCAGTCCGCAAAAAGCTGCAGCGACAAAAGTGCACACACACTCAGTCACTCACTCACTCACTCACGCAGCCAGAGAGGGAGAGCGTCACTCTCTCACACAGGCACACACACACGGTCGTGTGTGTCTCAGGCAGGCAAAAAACAACAGCAACCACAGGGCTAGCAGGCAGCAGCCAGGCAAGCGAGGCGAGAGAGAGAGCGCCGCTCGATAAGCAGCGCGAGTGGCAGACGAATTTGCACAACAAAGCGTATGGCGAAAAAACATGCTCTCTCTCGCTGGGCGCTCTCCCTCGGCTCCAGAAGATCGGGGGGAAACAAGAACAAAAACAACAACACTGTGTGGCGGCGTGTGGAAGCTGAGCGCTGCTGAAACTTCTCAAAAGGCCAAGATAAAACACAAAATGCAAAATAAAAAGCGGCAAACAAAAGTGAAAATACCGCTGGAATAGGCCAAAAACCCCGTAGGTTAAGCCGTTGCTCTGCGAGACTTTAGAACGCATTTTTTAGATACACTGTCGACGTTCCACAAAAATAATGCGTTCCACACAGGCGAGGAGAGCTTCTATGCAAAGGCAAGGCAAAAGCAAAGAGAAAAAAAGAAGAAATAAAAAACGAACACATTCCTTCAAAGGGGTTAAAATGAGCGAAAACACAGCGGCGAGCGAATGCCCAAGGGCTGTGTGTGTAAAAAAAAGAAAGAAAAACGTTGATGCTGTCTGTAAATTTGTATAGGAACTTTTGGGAAATCGTTATGTCGTATCGGTAACTAAAATAAGCGCACACCACTGCAGCCGCACGGATGCGGATGCCGATGCACAGACACAGACACAGATACAGATACTGATGCAGATACAGATACTTTTGCAGCCAACGAGAGATGACTATGACTGGACAGTGGGCGGCTCTGGATGCAGAGAGGGGGGGTCGGCGCCAACGCCTTCTCTCTGTTTGGCTATCCCGGCACTTTGGTCATGAACTTGTGGGTTTTGCCGGTTCCCCCACCACTGCACCACCCACCTTCAGCCAGGTGAGCGCACGTGAACATCCCATCATCCATCCGCACATCCATGGCGATGCTGTGCCTAACGATTTGCGTTTAAATAAACAGCAAATTCCTGTGCCACGCAGCATTTTCAATCGCCGCTGGCGTGTATTTATTTTGCGGCTAAAGTTAAGGCTACTCTCCTCAGGTTACCCAAAAAGTTCTGAAAGCCAAAGACCCTGGGAAGAAAACATGAGTGAACATGCCGACGACTAACCGTAAATCAGCTGAGTAACCTTAGAAGCCTAGAAGGAATTCGAGTGTTCAGGGAATTCCAGGAAAAGTGTGAGAATGTTTGTGGTTAGAAATCACAACAACACCCCCGAAATATGATAATGAATTAGGCTAAGTTTCTTCTCAGTGTGAATACTTTACTTGCAAAAGAAAACAGGATAAATTTATTCAACTATTTTCCAAGTTATATTCATTGATTTCTTCTTAAAAAAAGGCAGAAGGATCTGATATGATCAAAAAAAGGTTGTAATTCTCAAGAGAAATCTCTAAAAATGTCATATAGAAGTATAATAGTAAAGAATAAACGAAACTTTCTTTGGCACGCCGAAGTTTGTATACCCTTGCAGATTACAATTCGATCAATAATAATTAGTACAGTATATAGATTTATGAATTTATGTTAAAAAACATAACACTCGAAGATACAGTTTCAGTTTTACACTTTCCTATACTTTTAACGATCGTTTCTTTTGCAGTCATCTTGTTTTAATAAAATTAAAACCGAAATGATCAAATAATACAAACTCGCTTTATCCCAAATTAAATGAAAATATGTTTAAAACTGGAAAAGTTAAAACTTATTTTCTAAAACCTTTCCGATCGTTCCTATATCCATTTCAACTATATAATAGTGAAAGTATATAAAAGGCTAACTGGAAAGAATAGTTTGCAAACGGACAGACGGACAGCAGACGGACATGGCTAGATCAAAGAGGCTGTGGATTCTGATCAAAAATATATATACATATATACTTTATAGGTTTGGAAACAACTCCTTCACTGCGTTGCAAACTTCTGACTAAACTTATAAAACCCTGCAAGGGTATAATAAAATTTAAAAGGTTGTAGTTCTCACTAAAACTCTCTAAAAATATAATATAGTATTAAAATAAATCACTGAAAGTTAAAATGTTGTCTCTTAAGAAGTTTCTATATTCATTATGATCAAGTATATAAAGATCTACACGATTTCTGTGAGAATAGAAACCTTCAGAACAGATTACTAACCCGCAACCTTGACTCGCGGTATCTTTACGATGGCTAATGAAATTCTGTGCGAAATCACTTTCTATAAAAAACGAAATCAGTTTTTCATATCTGTTTTTGCTAACTGCTAAAGGTGTGTCGCGCAATTAATGGCAGACCGGCGGCAGCGATTATAATGCAGAATTGGTGACTTACTCGAGCGAATTGTTGCTGCAACTTCCGATAGGAGAGTATCTCAGGCGCTGTGTATCCAAGTGGTATCCAATGGGTGCTGCTCTCTGTGAGTGTGTATGTGTGTGTGTGTGTGTGTGTAGATATTTAATCCAAGAAATTTGCTTAGCTATTATTTATGCGAATTAATGCGAATGTGTGTTTCTGAGTTTCGTTGCACTATTCAAGAACTTCACCAAATATTATTCACTTCACCGCACTCACGACTTTAGTTCGCGCTGCGTGCAATTTGTGTGTTTGCCACTTTCGCGCTTTTCCGGCACGCTGCCCCGACTGCGGCGGAAGATGCGGAGGAAGATGATGCAGATGGCGGACGATCGGCTGCTCGAGAGGCTGGTGGAGAGTACAGTACAGATCACCGGTCGGTCGGTCGCTCTTTCACTTTTCGCCCAGGAATGCAGCAGCGGCGGTCGGCTCTGCTCTGCAGTAATTGCAATCAGAGTTGCATTCGCCAGCTAACTGATCGCCTGTTGCTGGGGGCTGGTCGCTGCTCGGCGGCCGGCGGTCGGCGGTCGCTGCAGATCGTCGTCGTCGCTCTCGGCTGCACAGGAAGTGCACGAAGGCGGCCCGGAGAACAAGTTACGAGTGCTCTCGGCCTTGCTCGGCTGCTGCAGTTGGGCTCTCCTCTCCTCTCGTCTGTCTGTCTCACTCTCTCTCTCCCTCGCTCGGTAGCTCGCCTGCTCGCTTTAACGAGCTTCGTTGCTGGATGGGGCGTGTACCCCCGTGGAGCTTTGAAGCCCCGTTCCGGCGATCGTGTGTATTGGGTCCAGAGCCGCTGCTGCAAAAGCTTCGGATGCACTAGGGGATCTGCAACTGCATTCGGGAGCCCGGGGGTTACGTAAAGTGCTGGGAAAGCTTTGGGTCTCGCTTAAATTTTGATTACAATTTCGCTATGATCCTTTGGCTATGATCAATTTTGGTCTAGATTCAATTTTGAAAGTCTCCGCCGGCTGCGTTTCGGGGAATCCAAATCCAATCTCTGGGTACAATCCAATTCGAAGGCTAAATTGCAAATGTGAATTGCGGTTTTTTGCTTGGCTGTAAACGCAGTCGCTTTTCGAGAGTTTGGCTCTAACCGGATTATTATATAACTTTAATTGTTTTCAGTTTGCTTGATTTTTGTTTTCAGCTTCACTTGATGATCATAATTTGTCACTAATCACACGATGTACAATGCACTTTTAGTCGCTTCCTTAGTCCCAAACTCGATTTGTTTTTGCTGGGCTTTATTAAGTTGTGTTTGCTTCACTTGTTTCAAATTTATAGATTTTGTATTTAATTTTTATGCATCTCCAGACATGTCGCTGCATTTTCGTGCGCTTTTAAAGTTTGCAACGCGTGGCCATAGATATTATCAGTTTATTATTATTATTTTATATTGATTATATTTAGTTATATTTTATGCGCGTTCTTGCGTTATTATTTTACTTAGTTGACATTAAATTAGAAGCGTAGTTAGCTTGTGATCCTCACAATTGTACACTTAACCATAGTAGAATATTATTATCAAAGATTTACCGTTGTTATATATATATATATGTATATATATCAAATGTAGCAAATAAAGAAAAACTTAAACAAAAACTGGCAAATGTTTTGCTTAATCCTTTGTTTAAACACTAACAAGAAGTTTTGGTACGATAACTGTTGGTTTTCGATTCTATTGTTGTTCGATTGATTGATGATTGATGACTGACGGCCGGCTCTATTGCTGTTGATATATCCAAAGGGTATTGAAGACGTCGTATGCGCGGACTCCGATCCAGAATTGAATTTTGACTGATTTCGAATGCGATTGCTGATGATTTTGGTTCGTTTGTTTCCGAAATGTGCTGATGAGATTCAGAGTTTCCTCAACCGTTTGTGTAAAAAGTTCCAGATTTGTGGTTGCAATATTTTCGCATGGTCGTTGCGCGTCCGCGATACTTGCGAGTGGAGTGGCGATGCGATACAGATACAGATACCCGGCTGCGCTCGCTGGGTAGTCAGCCGTCGTCGCTTTTCGTCTCCGTCGGCGACAAAAAAAAGCTGCAGTTGCCGTCGCAGCCACACACACACAACACGCGCTCTCTCACCCTGAGAGAAGTATGGTCGCGAGAGTGAGAGAGAGAGCGCCAGCAGCCGGCGAAGCTTCGCACACAGGCGCAGCGTGCGATTCCTTTTTGTTTTGTTTTTCGCATTCGCAGCGGCGGGCGGTTGCATTGGTATGAGTACTGCAATCTCTCTCGCACACACACTAACACAAGCATTCGCACGTAGACGAAGTTCCTCAAGTCTGAGAGAGAACGTCTGGCCTTTTTGTAGTTTTTCGCAAGCAACCACCCGGCAGAAATGCCACAGTCCTAGCGGGGAAAAAGCTATTTATGTGGGTTATCTACTGACCGCCAGGATAATGAAAATATATGTATATATGGGTAATTCTAATTCAAACTAGAAATAACATGTGCCAAGACTTTATAGCTCTTGGTTAGAACTATAATTGGTGCTAAGATCAATTTTGGGCCCTTATTCGTTTTCAAAATATTCACTAAAATGTACTGCATTCGCACGCGGCACAAACAGAAGTCACAACAGAAGCGTGATGAAAAATTTTAATACACAATACATTAATTTTAATGAATTTTGCAATGAATTATCTTAATAATGTATTTTGATTGACTTTAATATATTAGGCAGTTATTTTTTAAATTAAATTTTAGCCCTGGTAGCATTTTAGAAATAATTCAAATTCAAACTTTACGAATATTGGTAATCGCATATGTCCTTTTGCATTATACTTTTGCATATATTGACTCTTTCCGTTCTCTATGTGATTTTAGAAAGCAAGTCTAAGCAAAATGCTTTTTTAAAAACTTTTTTTCATAGAAATAACAAATTCCGATTTCGCGTGTTTTCAATCGATTTTTTCGAAATTTATATAAGAAATTTGAAAATTCTTTTAATCTTGGTCAATATGACAATATTTTACGTAACCCTGTTAAAAATACTCGTTTTAAAGAACTTTTAATTTTTTGACCGCGGCGGACCTTTCTGAAGAAATGCCTATATGTTATATTGTAAAATTTTGAATTTTTGTTGAAGTTCTAGAAAATTTTAAGTATAAGGCGTTTAAATTATATAAATTCATTTTTATTATCTTAATATATAAGGGTCTCTTTTTATAAATAATAATACTCAAGTTATTAATAATATAAATTTAAAATTAGTTGTCTAGGGAATGTTTTTGATTCTATCTGAAATATTCAGTATACGTTGTATATATATATATTTTGAATATAAAGAACATACGAATAGGTATATTAATTTTTTAATGGTTTCTGTTATTTAACTTATTTATGTATATAGTAGACCGATAAAATCGTTTCAGGAAAAGCTTTATTCATATATCTGTGTATGTAGGCGAAGATCGTAGATTTAAATATATTCTACTAAAGTTTCTATCAGCTAGAAGTAATTTACTTTAAGATCGTTTCTTTAAAAACAACGTTTTTTTCCAGCCAGAATTCTAGCTGCACTGCCGCTGAGCTATGCCTCTCTGCCTGTTTCGCCGGCTTGTAGTCAAACATTTGTCGCCCAGTTCTCTCTCTCTCTCTCTCTCTGCGGTCTCTTCGTTCTTCAGTTCAAACGCCTCTCCCTCCAGTTTTTTGTGGACTTTTTTTGCACTGCGAATTGACCCCTCTCAGAGACTGAGATTCCGATGCCGTTGCCGAAAGATGCCAACAAAGTTGAGAGTCGCGACCGACCGCTGATGCGCTTTGTCGCCATGGGCTTCGTTCTCTCTCGCAATGTGCTGTGTGCCTCCCTCTCGCTCGCCCTCACTGGTAGTGCGTGTGTGTGTGTGTGTGTGTGCCGTGTTTGAGGAACATTTCAATTAACTGCAATTCTTCTGCTCCCATCGCAGCCCGCCGGGCAATCCGTTTTTATGATCCACTCACTTTGCCGCCGCTGCCCGCTGCCCGCTGCCTGCGGCCCCGAACGTCCAAGTTTAATTAACTCGAAGTCACGGACAATGGCCGAGCGACAAGTAAAGCGTATCTAGATGCCCCCGATAAGATCTGTCATGGCTCTATGTGCACATCTCTCTCGGATTCGCACTCGAATTGGGATCTCGCATCTCGAATCATGGATTTTCGCAATTTGCCAACTTAATTTGTTAGCCTGGCAGGTGCGATGACCGCGAAGGGGAGTAATCGAGTAATCGATAAGTTGAAGGAACTAAGAAGTCTAAAATATTCGATTGGAATTAATCCTGAACTTTGATACTCTCTTTTTAATAAACAGTAAGAATTGATTAAATGTTTGATTAAATTAAAACCTGTTCATTAAATCAATATTCAAATGTTTAAATATTTTTAAATATATACATTTAAATTTAACTAATTCTTTTAGAATCTACCGACTAAGCATTGATTAAATGTTTGAATATATTCAAACCTATAAGAATCAATATTCTAATATTTTGAAATAATATTAGAGGGCTAATCTTATTTTATAAATATTAATAAAATATGTACATTTGATCTTTTTCATAAATTCTTAATTTTATTAATTTTATATATGCATAAATAAGGTATTTAAAGATTGGTAAATGCTACAAAGGGATAACTCCAATTGTGGCCAACAGGTGTAGCTTATTCAGAACTTTCTTAATACTAGATAATGGTTAATATTTTAAGAAGCTCAAACTGTATTATTTTTCCTGAACAACCTTGTGTGGAAAGCTGTAGCTCTCTCTCTGGAAACCAGGGCAGAAAACGAAAGCTAAACGGAGCGAATGTAGGCAACGAGGCTCAAAGGATAACGCTGATGACCATCAGCAGCGGCAGCGGCAGGATCGGATGTAGGGACAGGAGCAGAAGCAACGGTAGCCAGGCATCATCAAAAATCGGAGGCATCATCAAGGAAGCTCGGCGGGCAGGAACAACAAAAAAATGTCCGTGTGCGCGGCGGCGATAACGCACAGCTCCTCGCGACGATCCTGTTTTGATTCCCACAGTCTTGCGAGGCTTACAACTGACGGGGGACGGGAGGCTGTGGCCCCGTAGTGGCAGTGGCGGCCCTAGCTGAAGCGGCAGCGGCAGCGGCAGCGGCGGTATCACGGGCGCATGGTCATCAAGGCGATCGGATCGCTCTGCCGGCGTCGCGGCGATGGTCTCGAAATAATAAGATGACATCCAACACTTCTTGCGATCCGAGAGGCACACACAGGCAGAGGCGCAGGCAGAGGCTGAGGCACAGCCCGATCGACCTACCCTACCCCCCAAATGCGCCCTAGCAACCCCCCTCCCCTCCCTCCGTGCTCTCCGGCCAGTCCGTTCCAAATATTTTTATATAAAAAATCGCATTTTTTTCAGTTTCCCCCTCGCGCGCATAATAAAAGTTTTTCTGCATGCTTTTTATTTCCTTGCGAGATGCCGGGGTTGCTACCGATGGGGGCAGGGGCAGGGACGAGGCAGGGACGCGGCAAGGGGGTAGCGAGGCAGACGCACTTGGCCGCCGCACAAAGGAAGATCACGGCGCAAGGACTTGTCTGCATTCAAATGAATGTAGGTAGGGCCACAGGCAGAGGTACGTACTCGTCGTCGTCCTCGAATGTACCTGAACCTTGCTCCTTGCCAAGGATGGACAATGTCCAGGGCCTGAAACTTATTGAGCTTTGCGGATATTTCGGTTTCTCCTTCGTACGTATCTTTGGATTTTTATGCTCTGCCTTTGGCAGAGTTGATCCTGCCGCCGAGCCTTGCTCCTGCTGTACTCTTGGAGTAAGTGAGTTTACTTTTTAGAAAGTCCGAGGAGTTAAGTAAGCTAAATCAGTTTCCTTTTGCAGGTTTTTTCTAAGATATACATAATGTTTCAATATGTTTTTAATTATTTAAAAATTCATAGTAAAGTTGATCCTGCTGCAGAATGTCCTTTTTAGAAAGTCCTAAGGGTTAAGTAAGTTAAACCACTACTTATACTAAGATATACATAATAATGTTTAAATCAGTTTTTAATTAATAAAAAATTCTTAGTAAAGTTGATGCGGCTGCAGAATTGTTCAGTTCTGTTTAGAAAGTCCAAGGGGTTAAGTAAGCTAAACCACTTTCCTATTACAGGTTTATACTAAGATTAAATTATATTTTAAGGTGCTATTATATATTTTAAAAGTCTTAATAATCAAATATTAAAAAATATTTATTAATAAGCATGTTAAACATATATAAATCCATGTCGAATCTATAATTAATTGTAAGAACATCATTTTTTTTTTAATTTATCGGGTTATTTAAAGATCTCTATATATAGTACATATATCCTTATATTATATGTACATATATATGTTTTCAGAATATTTGCATTGACAATATATATATATTCTTTATAAAACATATTAAAATATACAATACAAATATGAATTAAATGAGTTTCTGTGAAGCTTTATTATTTTAAGTGAACAAGTTCTTATCACAGATATTTCCTATTATATATATATATATACACCCGGAATATTTATAAAAGATTATATAGATTTTATATTTAAAAAAAAGATGCCTTGTTCCGAATACCTCAGTATCCTTAAATATAACCAGAGTCCAGCCTAGAGCTGCTCAGGTTCTAGTCACCGTTGCGAAACATTGTTTACCCAAAATCTTAAATGCCAACACAGGATCAGGGACAGGAAGTGGATGACTAGCCGCAGCGAGGACATCGCAGGAGGATGGCAAAAAGAAAAAAATACAAAAAAAAAGAACGAGCCGTGAAAGGAGGAAACTCAATGCGACATTTGCATTTTTAATGCAGACCCACATATAAAACGTAGTTTTTTATGAGTTGATTTTGATTTGCGTACTTCTTTTTATTTGAATTTTTTTTCTTTGCTTTTGGCCAGCGACTGGGACTGGTTCGTATCGTCTAATTTTTTTTGCGCTCGCCGCTTCCTTTTTTTTTTTGTTTTTTGTGAGCGCTGCGAGAGGCGGTCGCTTGACCAGCGTCTCCTCCTTTGGCCATTGTTTGTGCCACGGTGTCACCTTCGAGCGGGCAGCAGGACGAGGACGAGGCCGAGGGATGAGGGATGAGGGAGCAATAGCCAGGAGAGCTGACCACGCAGACAAGACAAAAAGCTAAGCAGAAAAGCACACAACGGGAGGAGCGCAGTATCCTTTTGTGATATATGAGTAAGTTGTACCTGAAGGATATGCGCTGAGCCGTTGAGCACACAGAAAACTGGAGGCAAGCTGCACTGGCCACACCACTATCACTTTTATACAGCGTCTCTGGCTTGGAGTTTATCATTCGATATCGAGCACAGCGTGATTACGCCTAGGGTATGAGTTTGAGTATGCGTTTGAGTATGAGCCTGAGTATGGGTGTGAGTACAAGGAGTATGATGACCGCACCCGTGGCCTGGACACCCTGAAATCCTGCGAGAGAGCGAGCGGGCACCCCTCGCTGATCTGCTCGGGTCGAGGTCTTTGTTTTTATGGCCATGGCTGGTGGGAAAATTTATCTAAATTGTCGATGGCGTTCTTTTTTTTTGCATTTGATTCTTTTGCAAAAAGGATTTCTCTTTCTTGCGCGTCTTTTTTTTTTGTCATATTGTGGAATGTTTTGTCGTCACTTTTGGAATGAAGCGGCCACAGGGAGAGAGAAAAAAAAGCTGAATGATGCGCCAAAGTCCATAAATTAAGCCCGCGGCGGAAGGGACAGAAGGGTAGGGCATCTGACAGCGGCCAGGATCGATGCAAGGAAATAGAACAAAAAGCCGGCAATTGGATGAAGGTGTTAAAATATAATGCGCCCTTGTTCCGCATCCAGCCAAGGACCCTTCGAAGCGATTGCCATGCCAACGGTCTCCTGTGTCTACGTGCGAGAATAAACACACCGAACGAGGAGTGGACTTTTCGAACATTTTTCCAATTAGCTGTCAAAAGGAAAGCGCGGCAAGCACTTGACGTTGCCAAACAAACTGCAGAAAATCGCTGAAGGTTGCTTGGCAATTATTTTTAACGAATGCGGCGCCAAGAGGTGTCCTGGGTCAACGCATCACGCATACGCCCCGTGTACCGTAGCCGAAGAAGAATGGGGATTCTTCACCTTTTCTGGGTCATTGCGATCCCAGGGAAGATTAAGATCCATCGAAAGTAAAACAAGACCCAGCTGACGCCGCATAAATCTGGCCAGCATCCACAGCAATTGCAATTGCAACTGCAACTGCAGCAGCTGCAACTGCTCCGACTTCCACGCAATCAACGCATTAAATCAATTTTAACTTGGCCTACTTTTGCCATTCGGCGTCATTGCATGGGGCGAGTTCTTCTCACCGCTTCTTTATTTATTTTTATATATATTTTTTTATTTTTTTCTAAAACAAAAGGCGCAACTGGCGACCCTTGCAACGAGCCTGGCCATGCAACAGCCGCTTGCAACTGCAGCTTGCACATGGCGCGTCCTGGGAAACCGGGGAGGGCAAGATGCGGGCCAGGATCGCGGGCGGGCTCAGGGAAAGGGAGCTCTCCCGATGGAGGAGGGATGGCGGATGGTGGTGGCCCATTGAAATGCAATCTGCGCACACATGGCGACGACAACGTCGCTTTTAGTCGCTTCGCCAGTGTTTACGGATATTTCCAGCGTGGTTAAAGTGCAAGTCGCGCGCTTTTTGTCGCCGCCAAATGAATGCGAAATGTTTCACCTACATTTCCCGGCAAGGGGGGCGAAGGAGCCTCCACGGTTAAGTGGAATATAGTTCCTTGAACTCAGTTTGGAAACATACATATATATATTTTGTTAACGAGAAAAACCCATGGGTTTTTCTAAGACAGCTATTATTTTAATGGGTACGGTGTATTTGTATATCTTTAAATGTATTTATTTATATTTCTTTAAATAAAATATAAAACTTTTGCTCTTTTAAACAAAACTTAAAAGAAGTTATATAGGAAAGCCGTAAGTATTATATGTCAAATTGCATTTTATATGGGTGAGAAATATAACTAAATAAATATATAAATAAATACAACTAAATATACTAAAAATGACTTGATTTAAATTTATAAAATTATACAATTTATATTCTGTTCAAACTTTGCTAGTGTAAATAGAGGCCAAGCAGAGTATTATAGACCAATATTTAACTTACAAGATATTCTTTAATATCCTTAAAATCCTAGGCCCATTTTGTAAAGCCTTAAACTTCATTTTAACCTGAATTTAAAAACATATTTTAAAAAAATCCCTCTCGCCACAACAGCTTTTGGCAACACAAATATTTGAATCAATTTTCCTTAAAGTTCCTCTGCCATCAGCTTGCTCCATCAGCATAATGGCTGAATAGCAAAAGGATATCAGCATTGGCAACCGAGCGCCGCTATTGAAGTCCTTTTTACCATAACCAACACAGTCCCCCCTCCACGCTCTCAACTTCGGGCACTGTAACATATTACATGGCTATTTACTTAACCCATTAATTCCACAGTCGAAAAAAGAAAGAAATGACGATGCGAGGTGCTGACATGGCAAAGGGCTAACCCAGAAAGGGGACAGGATGGACAGCAGGTCCGGGCCCAGGACACATGCAGCCGGCGAGTATGGGACAACGTGGCGCGAAGAGCATGCCCAAGTGCTATATACTTGCATTTGCATTATATGAACGTACTGGGGCCTTAGCCATAAATACACTTAAAGGAATCATTGAAGATTTTAGAAATAATCAAGGATAAATTGGGATTTTATGATGCAATCCAGTTTAATGAACTTTTAGCCTAGCTAAGGAATACTTAAAGATTGTTTTACGAATAGAAAAACTTCTATAACAAAGGTGAATACTTAATTTATAATTTATTAAATTAATACACCAAGTTTATTTGCCGAGTGTATGTTACCATTCAACCAACCAAGCAGTTAAGTCAGGCAGCCTGCCAAGTAAAGTGGGCATGTGGTTTACATAAGTCTGCGACTGGGACCTGGAATATGGGACTTGGAGCGGGACTGGAAGCGGGACCAAGAGCGGGACTGGACCTACACCAACAAAAATGTGTGGTGAAAACGAAAGGAGTGCAAGGAACCCGGCGGCTAATGAAGAGCAACTGCCTGTCAGCCGGTTTATGTAACCGTAGACACTCGTGTAATTCAAGCAGGCGACGGGCATCAGTGCATCGGCGTGTAATGCGAGATCCAGATGGGAAGGGATCCGCCAACATAAACACAGCATGAAACCATCGCTCTCTAAGCTCATCCAATCCCACTGAGGGCCCTGGAAGTGCTCCTTTGGAGAGCTAGTTGGATTCTGGCTAAAATAACATCTGCTTGCACACAAGAAAGGGTACTTTGCAACAGAGCTAAGATTCTAGGAAGATGGTGAAATATATGTGTCGAACACATGGCAATAAATAATTTCTTTATAACCTAAATAACTCAATTTCAAGTTTAAAGTTTAAACTTTAAGTCTATTCTGATTGCTCTATATAGACTTCTCTTAATTTTCAAATTATTTTATAATATATCTTGAAGGTGTTTCAAAGCTAACTCTGCTTATGTTTTTTACCAGAAATTATTGAAAAATTTCCTCTATATAATCTGATTGATAATATAAAGATAAAAACACTATTATGATGGAATGACTGAACTCACCAGCTCCATGCTGCGCCATAGGACTGGCCAATGAGGCGTACATGTCGTTGCTAAAGGTCCGATAGGAGTCTCGAGCCAAGTTGTTTGAAACTGCAATTAAAAATAAGAAAATTGTTAATCTAAAAATATAATTATAACTAAAACAAATACACAAAATAATGCCCTCTCTTCCAGATAATTTACCATCAATTATTTTCTTAATAATAATATCTAAAATATTTTAGTTAACCCCCTTTTTCTTACTTCAGCTTCGAATATAAAAATTTAACAACAAATGATAAGTGCGCCGCACCGATTCCCGATAAGGTGTCTTTATCTCGCTCAACTAACCAGTATATGTACACAGAGAGTATGATCCATGCAATTCAGTTCTTAGAAAGCTATTCGACCCAAAGGCACGTACAGCTCCCACATAGATGGCTGAGAAAGTCAATTTCGCGGAACTGCAGCTGAGTCAGGTACAGTGTTGCGTCTGTAATCTTGCCAAGGACTCATCGCCAGCGATTCTCCAAATCAACAGAAAATAGGAGCCGGAGCCAGTGGGTATGTGCTTCGGGCCAATTGGCGTGACCAAGAGATCGCGGTGAAGGTGTACGATGTCCTAAATCAGCGGCATAAAACCACCGCAGAGAGGGAAATCGCTCAGCTTTCCCAAATCGATCACGAGAACATTATCAAGGTGTTTGGCTCGGCCGACGATGGTGAATATGCCTACTTGCTGATGGAGTACTTGGAGGAGGGTTCCCTCTACGAGTTTCTGCATGGCGATGATCAGCGGGAGTACACCGTGGAGGAGGCTGTGCGCTGGGCCAAGCAGTGTGTGGGGGTAAGTGATGTATTTATTTGAGTAAATATTAGAAATTTAGTGTCCTTGCTATAAGAAAACCAACCCTGAAATCCCAGCAGACTTTCCCAAACGAAATAAGCCACCTTTCTAGCTCCAATTCCCCTGACTTCTTATAGGCCTTGGTGCATTTGCATTCCATGGAGCCAAAGCCGGTATTGCATCGCGATATTAAGCCACATAATATGCTACTTGCGGATATGTTTGGAAGCCTGAAGATCTGCGATTTCGGCACAGCAACCGACTTGGCAACATATCTCACAAATATGAAGGGTACCCCCGCCTATATGGCTCCAGAGGTAGGTGGAGAGCAACTGAGTCCTAATCTCCTTAAATTGTATATAACCTGATCCCAAGCATAGGTATTCCGGGACGAGAAGTACACGGATAAGTGTGATATCTACAGCTTTGGAATCATGTTGTGGGAGATGATGTCCCGCCAGGTGCCCTTTAGCCACTTGGAAAACAGCGATAATGGATATGCCGTTCTGGGAGCCGCCGAAAGGGGTAGGTCCATATATATATTTACTCCGATATATATCATTGAATATATATTTACCTTAAGGCGTACGTCCTCCCCTGGAGGCAGTGAGATCCGATTGCTGGGAGGGCATTAGGCAATTGATAGTCCGTTGCTGGGACCAGGATCCCGCTCGCCGGCCCACCTCGAAGCAGATCGAGGAGTATCTGGGCAGTCTGGACGCCACCGTCAACCATGGGGACTTTGTCGAAATCCTGGGCGATGGCACCGTGGCCGTGGTCACCTTCCACAAGGATCCGTCCGGCATTCGAAGCATCATGCGCATTGATTTCTGGCGGCGGCAGGGACGAACGATCCGTCTGACCATTCCGATTGTGGAGCGGGAAGCGGTGAGATTGGGTCGTGTGGTAGCCCGCGAGACGTCGGTGGCAGCCCAGGATGTGGGCAGGGAGGTAGCCAGGGCGGCCCAGGATGGAGAACGAGAAGTCCGGCGAGCGGAGAGGGATGGCGAGCGGGAAACTTCGAGGGGGGCGAAGGATACGGAACGAGAAGTCCGGCGAGCGGAGAGGGATGGCGAGCGGGAAATCTCAAGGGCGGCCGGAGATACGGGACGTGAGGTGGCCCGCGCTGGCAAGGATGTGGAAGGAGCGGTCAGAAAGATGAAGAAGAAGCTGCGCTTCTGAGGCCAAAATATGATTATTAATTCGTTATGGTAATGTGTGCGGGAATGATTAATAAAAAGCCGACTGCATGCAGAGAGTCCTTTTCAGCAACCCTTCCAGCAGGACGAAGGCAAATGCAAACTGCAAGGGGTAGGCCTATGGAAAGCTTAGACTGCATTAAGCACGAAGGATAAGGACAAGGAGCAGGGATCAGAGGCGCAGGGAGCAGGGAGCAGGGAGCAGGGAGCAGGGCGCAGGAGCGGAGAGTGAAGGATGTGAACAACAACAAGGATGACGGGGCTATGAGGACTATGACGGCGGACATGACAGCGAGCAAGCGAGCAGCGGAGCGGGGCGCGGGGCGGAGTACAGTTTGTACCAAGCGGTGCATTGCTGCTCCTGGCACAGCGCGACTCCTTGGCGTTTTTTGCATTGTTCCTCTCTCCTTTTTTTGCCAGACAAGCTGCACACGGCCATGTGGCTTGTGGCTGTGACTGCGAGTGTGAGTGTGAGTGCGAGTGCCAGTGTGTGTGTGACCGGAAACTGCCATTTAAAGTGCATTTTGGAGAGTCGCTCAGTCAGAAGAGAGACGGAGCCGAGCGCTTCACTTGTGTGCTAAGTGAAAGGAAGAAGAACTCCGTCCCCAAACGTTTTGCCCCCCTGGTCGCTTTGTTGTGCTCCTGCATGCAAAGGCATCTCCCTTTGTGCGGGGTCCTCCGGCAACGCCAAGGAGCCTCCCTCCTGCGACACCGACACGTGTAATCCAACTCCTTTTAATTACATTCAATACCCCCGCCGCCGTCCGTCTGCGTCAAGGTGTTGGCAGGCCGTTCATATTTTATTCTCCTTCCCCTCCAACTTTAACCTTCTGTCCAAATATCGATTTTCAGGTGCAGGATCCCAGCGTCTTGGCCGCAGCCAGCAGCCCATTGTAAGCTCAACGAGGTGTTAAAACATTTTGTAAGGGATTGAGAGCCTGGGACACAGAATGCCGCGCACTCAAGTGTCACTAATCTCGATCGGGAGGAGATCATATTTGCAAGCCCTGCACTTGGCTTCATCCAAGCAAAAACTGCAGTTCTTTTGCAGCAGAAAGCCGAGAAGCGCATCGGAGGAGATTCTGGATGGGGCACCCTCCTCCCTTCCAGTATTTAAGATTAGCAAAGAACTCATTAAGCCCTCTTAAACCTGGAGATTACTCCTACTCCTATACCTTTAGGCCTACAGATCTTGTCGGAAGCTTAGCTCATGGCTATGCCTGCATCAGCGATGCATAGGTATGCATTATCCCATCTATTAAATTGCCATGAACCGCCCACTGCCCTGGATCCCGCCCACATTAGGCAAGCCTGGACAAAAACAATGGGAACTTTAAGCGTTTACGCTTGGCTCGCTCTCGAGAATCGGTCCGGGCTCCCTACTTGAGCCATTTGCCACCAGACTCAGGTCGGGCCTGGGCCGGGGACAGGCCAACCAGCGTTTTCAGAGGAATAGGTCAGTACGGCCGAGTGAGTGTATTCGAGTGCAGGCGAGTGTGCCGAGCAGTGTGTGTGTGAGAGAGAGTGGTGTGCATTCTAAGTTTCAAGTGTACGTGTTGTAATAATTTGCGAGGTAAAACACAAGGAGGAATGGGAACGCGACTGGCAGCACATGCCGCTGCCAGGGATAAGTGGCGCAGGACTCGCTGGTACATTATGTATAATGAGACCGCGCTCAGCCCTATATATGGCCCTCCCTGCATCCCTTCCCGCAATGCCAACGATGCAGTTGGCCTCACACACGGTAGCGGGGTCAATGACAGCTCAGAAGGTCAAACACGGGGAAAAACAACAACAGAAGTTCAATAAATAGTTGTTTTTACTTAAAAACGATGAAGGATTGAGCTAGAAATATATCTTAGGATATATATATAGAGTTATAGGCTCTGAATAACCAACCATATTTTATAGAGAATGCGTGAATGGAGCAAGGATATCGCTGATGAACGACTTTGATTTCACACGCAGCGCTGGAGGTCAAAGTTTCGAGCGGAACCCCGTGATTAATATCCCCCTAACTCTGGGACAGCTGCTGCATAAACTATCTCCTAGATAAATCTCAAGCCAAGCTGCTGCTTCTCCATTCTAGGGGGCAGCTGACGAAATGTACGCTCGACTTCCGCTGCAAGCTATGCCCTTTTCGCCATGCTGTACTCAGGATTCCGATTTCGAATCCTCATCCGAAAGCTATAGCTCCTGCCGCTGACCAGAGCGGAGAGTAGGAAATCTTTTGTAATCGTGCGATAACCCCGACGAGTGCAGAACTTGAAACTCAACCCTTAAGCGGGGCCCTGGAACAATGCCAGCGACTGCAATGCAATTGCATGTCCAGCCTAGCAGGATGCCGGGCATCAGGCAGTCGGATCCAGGCAGGTCCTTGCCGGCAATTAGAACACAAGCCCCGGCCGGGCCTTCCACTTTTGTTGTTTATTTACATACATATCGGAATGGTATTATAATGCGAATAATGGCGCAGCGATTGAGCGGCTCCTGCGATGCATTCTGCATCCCCATTGTCCTCGCCAAGGAGCGCAAGAGCCAGGGAATCCTTTCCGTTTTTTTTTTTATTTATATATATATTTTTTTTTTTTCTGCCACGCCGTATCTTTTGTGCCGGTCAATATGCCAGTTGGGATGCAATGACCGGACCGCAACGCTGGATTATGGCGAATGGCATGGAACGCGGTCCATCCAATCCAAAACGCATAACGAGGCGCAGAAAGGAGCGAAGCAATTTGCATTGTGCCATCGCAGGGACAGGAAGCCGGATAGGCCAGAGATGAAATTAATACGCATAAATTACATGGCGGCAGTCCTGGGAAAAACTTTTGCCCGGCCATCGATGATGACGATGATGATGATGAGAGGAGGCCGTTGTCCCAGAGCTCTATCCCAGATCCAGGCAGTCCATCTGCCACTGACACCTCAAGCCTCCTGGTGTGATCATCCCCCCTTTGCTTTTGAAGTACTTTATGCCAAGCCCTAATTAAAAGTCTCGGCTTTCAGGGCCCAAACATTTGCCAAACAGAACAAACGGCATAAGTTTGTGTATGATGCCAAAGTTTTGGTCTGGCATAAATACCAGAGAGACACGGTGGAAAATTAGAGTCTATAATGTAATAACTATAAATAAAAAGTATTAATTTATATTTCAGTTAATATCGGAGAACTATTTTCCCTGGGTTTAATTCACACAATAATTTTCCAATAGCAACACTTTTGTGCCATGTGTTGCAGGATCTAGGAAAATGTTGCTACTTTGGGTTTCACAGCAGGTAGGTTAATGTGAAAACTGTTTGCCAACTCAGGTGCAGGAAGCATAGAGTGGATAGAAACAGGAAAGAGCCGGCTCAGAAGGGGCTGAAGGGCTACCGACAGGACACACCGACTGCAATTTACTGAAAGTTCTCCTCGGGAGCCGAGGCAACGGACCGGGGTCGGCGCTGCTTGTCGGCCATTTCTTTTCCGGCTGTGCTCGGTAACTTTTGCTATTGTCGTAGGTCCTCGAAACGGGAGCAGGACAAGTCAAAGGACCGGCAGTCGAACAGCCGTCTGGCTGGGCGGCGGCCACTTGCCTTGCTGCTGCTGCTAGCCCAAGGAACCTGCCGTAGGACTCTGTCGGCACACACACGCCATATGCGCAGAAGGACAACAATTGAATTACAAAATTATTTGCTGCTGTCGTCGTCGTCGTTGTACCTCGTCCTTCGTCCTTCGTCCTCCGACTGACAGAACTAGTTGTAGTCAGACGTTGGCCTCGCAGGACAGCCCCAGACAGGATCGGAATGGCACAGAGACGGGATAGGGGTTAGGTCCTCAAGTGGCTCTTGGCCGGGGCAGAGGACATGTTTTCTAAAACGGAAATTAGGTGACAGGACGAGGCGAACAAGCGAGCCTCGAGCGGGCTTCAGGTTCTTGTCGACATCGTCTTGGGCCAACTTTAATTGCCGCTTTGTACGCAAGTCCACTTGGAGAAAATCGAAGAGTCCTTTAACAAGGACTAGATAAAGATAGTTTAACATATTTTATTTTATGAAAAAGTGTTTTATTTTACCTTAATAATAATATGTCTAAAAAGCTCCAATTTATAGATTATATAGATATTTCTAAAGGCTCTTAAATTGAAGATTAAAAAAAAAAACATTTTTTTCATTATCATAACAATAATACTATTATATTAACAATCTTTCATTAAATTGCCATGAACATTTATCTAGCAAATATCATATTTATGGTATAGGTCCTTTATTTTTGTAAACAATATTTTTAACCCCCGATTTCGACTACAGTAATTTAATGTTGCTTATAAAAAGTTCAAACCGAAACCCCATTATCGCTTTTCTTACTTAATTTTTTATTACCCAATTTTCATAAATATATATTATTATTATCATAATAATAATATTATTATATTTAGAATCTGACATTAAATTTTCATTAACATTTATCTAGCAAATATTATATTTATAGGTCCCTTATTTTTGTAAATAATATTTTTAAACCCCGATTTCGACTACAGTATGTTGCTTATAAAAAGCATTATCGCGTTTCTAACTTAACTTTTTATTACCAAATATTCATAAATATATATAAATAGTTTTTAATGCTGACATGATGTGTGATAAAGTCTCCGCCAGAGGACAAGTGACGAATGATTTGAAGGCATTGCTCGAAGGCTCAAGGAACGCGTATCTACGGCAAACACAATGGCAATTAGCGCATCTCGGGTTTGCCCGATAACACTTGGGGGCTTTAGAAAATCCGGAGAGCAGAGCGTTGCCTGTATCTGTATCTGTATCTGTGCCTGTATCTGTATCCGTAGATGTATCTGTATCTGCGAGTGGGCCGCATTTGGTATCTCTCAGACTGTCTGGCTGAGCGAGCGAGCGGGAGTCGCGTGTGTGCAATGCTGCAAAAATGTTCAAATTCGTTGCTCTTAGCATTTTATTTGTTGCTTTTTCTGTGCCTTTTTTTTATTTAGTATTTTATTTTCTTCTTTTTTTTATTTCTTTTTTGCTTGTTGTATTTGTATTTTGTGATTTTTTGCTTTTTGGCCTGGGTTATCGTCTGGCAACGGCAATCATAACAGGGGGCTGGATGCGGGGGGAATGGATGTGGACCCCGACCACATCGAAATGTTCGTACAAAACAAAATGATGCAGAAAGCGAGAGGTGCGGCGTGGCCGAGGATGACGAAAACTGAAACGAGCCAAACGCACGAAGACTCTGACTGCTGCTGTTGCTGCTGCTGCTGTTGCTGCTGCTGCTGTTGCTGTTGCTGCTGCAGCATGAGGACTCATGCGAGGTTGAGGAGGTGCACAAAGCAAAGAGGGGCAGGAGAGCAGGCAAACAGGCAGCAGCAGCAACGTCGACGACTTTGTGGATTTTGATTCTGGGTCATTCACCCTTGACAAAAAACATTTCTGCGCTGTGTGTTAGGCCGCCTTTGTATGCGGTGGCGGTGGTGCTCCTCGGATTGGGTTGGATGGGATTGCTGACGTACAGGCGGCGGCGCACATCCACATTTGGACTCCACACTCTCTCCTCTCCACTTGATTTTGGGTTTCTGCCCAAAATGCGAGATCGCCTTGGATCGCATTCGAGGGCGGTTGCTTTGCATATGCCCAGGTCTCTGGACAACTCCATGTCTGCTTGTCCATTGGTCCGCTGTCCGCTGTCCGCTGTTCGCTGTTCGCTGTCCGTTGGTCCGCTGTCCGCTGCTCTTGTCATTGTCCGGCATTGTCTACGCTCGCTTTTGTTTTATTATATTTACGCCCCAGCCATTTATGTTTGATTTTGTTTAAATTGCTGCCCGTTGTCTGGCATTCTAAGAGATGTTTTATTTCACGTTCGCTCTGTATTTATCTCGCTGCGCTTTTTGTTTTGCTGGGTTTTTGAACCCTCGCCTTGGACTTAGAAAGCAGCTATTTTTTGAGCAAAATGGAGACCGTTTTGGCTGATAAATATTATCACAAGTTGGCCCCCCCTAGCAGCTACATATATTTTCTGTGATTTAATAATTTAAAAATTATATATATGTATATGCAATTGCTTATCATAAAATTCGGTTTTTAAAAATAGCTTGCATTTCTAATTCTAATCGGACGATTCATGCGAAAAAGAATCTGTTGGACCAAGAATGTTTCTTGATAAAAGAAATTTCTTTAAAGAATAAATAATAATATCAATAATAATAATAATAATAAATAATCTAATAAATATATTAAAATTAAATTTTCTATTTACTCATGTTCCATATAAATAAGAAAACCAACTTAGGGTGCCCTAAGTTTATATACTCTTTCAGTTTGCAATAGAATTATAGGATTGAATTGGAAATCGATCATAACTAAGCTCAAAATATCCGCATTCTTTAAATCGATATTTATCGATACCTTTATGACAACTTTTTCGACAAATTTAATTTTAAAATACTCAACACTAAGTCAAAAAAGCATTAATTTTCATTCTGAAAGCTGTTCTGTGCTAGTTTTTATTATGTTTATTAATCTGCATACTGGCTTTAACATTTTAGTAAATTAAAATTTTTATCAAATTTTTCAAAATTTTAACGATGTAACCCCTTATAAAATTTTCAAAAAAACCCAAAAATTTTTTTTTCTGCCGAGGTTAAATAGATTGAATCTACTGTTGATGCTGATCAAGACTATATATGATTTATATGGTCGGAAATGACTATCAGTGCGTTACAAGCTTCTGACTAAAATTAAAATACCCTGCAAAGGGTATACAAATAAGGTAGGTAAATATTTAGATACATTTTCCATTTTCTGGGGGAGGGGGAGGCCTTTTGTAATTCTCCATCCGCTGCAGTGCAACTTTCAAATATCCCGAAACTCGTTCAATCCCGAATTGCGAAACTTTTAATGCCCTGGCACATGGCCGAATTAAAACGTTATCTGCCATGCAACGTTGCCAAATCTCCTGGCGGCTCCTCTCCACTACATCCAATAATCCTGCGTCCCGGCCGCCCCCAGGAAAACTATCTTCCTCCCGGCAGTAGTTGGAACAAAGCAATAGCCATGGTCATTTAGGACACAGGCAGCGAAAGCAGCAAAAACAGCAACAATAATGAAATTTACACAACAATCAATTACTGTAGCTAGCCGGTGCTAACGAAAAAGCGAATGGGCCATCCAAAAACAAAACCCAAGGGAGCAGCGAAAAGAGGCCAGAACAAAGTAAATGCACAGAGAGAAATAAATTTAAATTCTGGAACGAATGTTATTCAAAGAGTTTGCAGAAATAAATAAATGAATAAGTTAATGTATTATACAGTTAAAGCTTCAAGAGTCCTAAAATATATATATTAATTCCTAAGTGTATTTTAAGAAAACTTACATTTTTATTAAGTATTTATTAATTGAAAATTGATTTAAAAAAATATTTATATCCCTTAACTTACACATATTTCGAATCCCCCATTTATTCTCTCTGCAGCCTCAACGATTCCCACGTGGAAAATAAAACAGTGCGAGAGGCGCGTAGATTTATCTGCATTATGCCACACCATTGCAGATACAGATACAAACACAAACACAGATACAGATACGGCTACAGATACAGATACATATACAGTTACTGATGCAGATGCAAGAGCTGTGGCAAACAGGGACGGACACCCACATGCACACGCGTACGGAAATGTCAGTCGCCAAACTGGAAATTATGTTTGTGCCGAATTTTAGTTTGTCGGCCAGGAGCCGCCGGTGGATCCCAGAGCAATCCAACTGGTAAAAAACATGCCGCCGCACCCGTCTCCCTCAGCTCGCTGGCTGCCCACTCACCTGGCCGAGGAGAAAACAAAGGCAAAACAGAAACGACAGGTGTAATAAATAACCAAGGCGAAATGGCCAGGACGTGGACGCTGCAATGTAATGGAAAGTGGTGCATCTAGGGCACCAGGAGGGCAGGGGTTACATCTCTCGTCCACTAATTCGTGTCATTTAGCGCAGGTGGCGACAGAGGAAGAGCAACGAGGGACAGGAAGCGACAGGAGCAGCAGCGAGGCAGGAGCGGGAGCGGGATCGGGGTGACCACAACAGATTGACGCTGGACGATAGCGCCAGGAAATGGCCATTGCTCCAGGGACGAAAGCCACAAGCTGTGACCACTGCCGCAAAGTTGCCAAAATAGCTGCTCTGGGTGCTGACCCGAATCCGAATTAATTCAATCCCTATCACAGGAGCGGCTTCAATAATGCCGGTGGGGGGGTTATGTGTCGTCTAAAAGGGTCAAAGGGCAGAGGCGCTATCAGAAGAGGGGATTACGAATAATATATTATTTAAATACTTAAAACTATTTATCACTCATGCATTATTTTTATCACTTTTTTGTACATTGTTAAAATACAACTTTTAAATATGAACTATCCAAGAGAAAAATAAATAATAAATTAAATAAATAGTAATAAATAAATAATAATAAATATTACCTTATTCAAAGTACATGTAAGAAAACCCCCTTTCTTTTATAAAATCTCACGTACGCCACTCAATGTAACCATTGGAATTCGATTTCCTCGATGGGCGGGAAAACTCCTCCTTACAATGTGGAAAGCCTGGCAGATTTCCTATATTGAATTAATGAACCATGTGCAGGCCGTTACAGCCCAATAAACCCATATTAAATAAACTAGAAGGGAATACTTAAGTAATCCGAATTGTTTTAACCTCTTGACCTGACCTCAAAAAACGGTCAGATTAAAAGGCTTTACAATACGCTGGCAAAGCTCCAAATGTCAACAACTGGCACATGTGTCCTGATTTAAAGGCATCTAAATAAACATTTAGGTTTATATTAAAATTTTGAACCTACTTAAGAGTCCGCCAATTCGATAACCGGCTACATTGAATTAAAGCGATAGCCAACACTACTTTGGTCAGCTAACAACACTGATTTGAGGCATTGAAAAAAATTACAAAACATACAAATATAAAAAATAAAAACTTAGCAGAATGATTCCATAAATCAAATAAATAGTTGTTAACTTGTACTTATTTCATCGAAAAACAATCGATTTTTATGTCACAATCGATATTTTCTTATTTTTTACCTAAAATACAATAAAATTCAATATTATCATTTTAGTTAAATTTGCTTCAGAATTATTATCGCTTTTCGTAAGCGTTAGCAAATGAATTGCTTTATTTATTTAAAGAATAAACATCGATTTTCTAAGCCGGAATCGATTTGAACAGAGTTAATATCGATTTTCTTGCGGCTGTGATTGCCACTGCCACATGCAGGTGATTGTTTTTGTTTAGCACAGTTTCCCACCCGCATTCATCAAAGCCATCCACCATTTTTATTACAGCTTAGAACAGTTTATGAGGGCGTAGTTCCAACAAGTGCAAACATAATTTTCTATTACTAATCGTGGCTTGGCGTGAGGCGCGCCCTAGAATCTCATTTTATCTTTAATTTCTAACTTATTTTAACGTGTTGTTTGTGTTATTAGTGTGCAGACGAACAATATGTTCGCCTCGTCGATTTTAGGGCGCAGTTACCTGCTTTTTATGCTGGTGCTCGCCGTGGGCGTGTTTGCCCAGCACGAGTGGCAGGCGCGGGACGCCTTCGACGAGATCAAGCGCCAGTTCGACAAGGTGAATGCGGATAACTGCCCCATCCAGCACCACTCGGACCTGTTCATGCCCCTGGACGCGGTCTCCCACAAGCCGGACATCAAGGAGGTGAACGTGAACCCGGTGTTCCCCAATCGGACGGCGCTGCTGCATCTGCAGAACATGGCGCTGAGCAGGAGCTTCTTCTGGAGCTACATCCTGCAGTCGCGTTTCATTCGTCCGGCCATCAACGACACCTACGACCCGGGCATGATGTACTACTTCCTCTCCACGGTGGCCGACGTCTCCGCCAACCCGCATATCAACGCCTCGGCTGTGTACTTCTCGCCCAACAGCTCGTACTCCTCGTCGTACCGCGGCTTCTTCAATAAGACCTTCCCAAGGTTTGGACCCCGCACCTTCCGGCTGGACGACTTCAACGACCCCATCCACCTGCAGAAGATCTCCACGTGGAACACCTTCGACGTGCAGGACCTGGGTGCCCACCACCCCGACTCTATATCGAAAGACTACACGCATGACCTGTACAAGATCAACGAGTGGTACCGCGCCTGGCTGCCGGACAACGTGGAGGGTCGGCACGACACGAAGATCACCTACCAAGTGGAGATCCGCTACGCGAACAACACAAACGAGACGTACACATTCCACGGACCGCCTGGTTCTGAGGAAAACCCAGGTCCAATCAAGTTTACGCGGCCGTACTTCGACTGTGGCAGGTCCAACAAGTGGCTGGTGGCCGCCGTGGTGCCCATTGCAGATATCTACCCTCGCCACACCCAGTTCCGGCACATTGAGTACCCCAAGTGAGTATAATTGCTGTGATGGCCATGTCCACTGTGATCCTAACCAACCTAAAACCTAGATACACTGCTGTTTCGGTGCTGGAGATGGACTTTGAACGTATAGACATCAACCAGTGTCCCCTAGGCGAAGGTAACAAAGGACCGAATCACTTTGCGGACACGGCGCGCTGTAAAAAGGAAACAACGGAATGTGAACCGCTTCAAGGGTGGGGCTTCCGACGCGGCGGTTACCAGTGTCGCTGTAAACCGGGCTTCAGACTGCCGAACGTTGTGCGGCGGCCCTACCTCGGCGAGATTGTCGAGCGGGCGTCGGCGGAGCAGTACTACAACGAATACGACTGTCTCAGTATTGGCTGTATGTATCGGAAAACTTGCTGACGTCCTTGAGCTACTTTGACTCTATCCTATACTAATTCTTGCAGGGATCCAAAAGCTGCCCATTCAGTGGGAGAAGGCGCCCTATCACATACGGCAAAAGTACTTGGACAGGCACCCGGAGTATCAGAACTATACCACCGGCTCGAGGGCTCTCCACGCGGAGCACCTGAACATAGATCAGGCCCTGAAGTTTATACATGGCGTAAACTACCGCACTTGCAAGAAGTGAGTTCGATAAAATAACTGCAGATAAGATTTTCAGTTGCTAATCTCAATTGTGATCTCGTTTCCGCAGCTTCCATCCGCAGGATCTGATTCTGCGCGGCGATGTCAGCTATGGCGCCCAGGAGCAGTTCGAGAACGAAGCCAAGATGGCCGTGCGACTGGCCAACTTTATCAGCGCCTTCCTGCAGGTAAGCCAGCGATTCAGATGATGCGTTCCCAGCGCTGCTCGACTTCACGCTAAATGAAGAGCAATAATTGATAACCCGACACCTATTAAGAGCCTTCGACAACGACTGCGGCTCTTGAAAACTTCTCAAGTGTAAATTATAATTTTCCACGCGTAATTCAACTTCCTCGAATTTCCTGCAATGCCAGTTTGTCGGTTTATGCCGCTACTCCTGCTGATACTTTTGCGTTGCCAGCCGCGCGGCGTGAATTAAATATTCAGTGTCAAACCATTACCAAATGCTAAATTCATTAGTTTGAGCGCAGAGGACACGAAAAACGGGTTCGCCACAAGGCGTCGTCTTCATTAAAGGCCAGCCACAGCAGCAGCAGCATCGAGATGCGAAGGAAATAATGGGGATGACAGCATGCCTTCAGCTGGATCTCTGTGTGTTGTCATTGAAATGCTTTGGGGAAATTGGGGAAACTATGCCCTCCAAATTGAAACTAAAAACAAAGATTCATCTCTTCACTGCAGGTATCGGATCCCAACGAAGTGTACTCCGGCAAACGTGTGGCCGACAAGCCACTGACCGAGGACCAAATGATCGGCGAGACCCTGGCCATTGTCCTGGGCGACAGCAAGGTGTGGTCGGCATCGACTCTCTGGGAGCGCAACAAGTTCACCAATCGTACCTACTTCGCACCCTATGCCTACAAGACGGAGCTCAACACGCGCAAGTTCAAGGTGGAAGACCTGGCGCGCCTCAACAAAACGCACGAACTCTATACGGAGAAGAAGTACTTCAAGTTCCTCAAGCAGCGCTGGAACACGAACTTCGACGACCTTGAGACCTTCTACATGAAGATCAAGATCCGGCACAACGAGACAGGTGAATACCAGCAGAAGTACGAGCACTACCCCAACTTCTACAGGGCGGCCAACCTCAAGCACGGCTACTGGACGCAGCCGCAGTTCGACTGCGACGGATACGTGAAGAAGTGGCTGGTGACCTATGCGGCGCCCTTCTTCGGCTGGGACAGCCTCAAAGTCAAACTGGAATTCAAGTGAGTACAAGCAGAGGGGATGTGGATGTGGCCTAGGGGTGGGGTTAATATACTCGTTGGGCCGGTCCGCTGCGTGCCGCCGTCGCGGGCCGCTCAAACCCCTTTTTAGGGCACAGTCCCACTTCCACTTCTCGGATCCCTATCCCAGTTCCATTCACATGCAAATGCCCGGGATTTGATTGTCTAATTTTGGAGTGTTGACAAGACAGCCTAACTTCTGGCTTGTGACTCCTGACTCCCGACTCCCGTTGGCATTGTGATGCAAATTCGAGCAATTAAAGTGACTTAATTTGTTTGCTCTGTGCAGGGGTGTGGTGGCCGTCTCCATGGACATGCTGCAGCTGGACATCAACCAGTGCCCGGACATGTATTATGAACCGAATGCCTACAAGGATACGCACAAGTGTGACGAACAGTCATCCTACGTGAGTACAATATTTTGAAGGATGTGAATATCAACACAGTATTGATATATCTATTTTTTGTTCCATAAGTGGATCTCCTCCCACATAAGTCTAGATTATTCATTAAATTCTTTTATTTATCGATTTCAGTGCGTTCCCATCATGGGCCGTGGGTATGAAACCGGCGGCTACAAGTGCGAGTGCCTGCAGGGCTACGAGTATCCGTTCGAGGATCTCATCACCTACTACGACGGCCAGCTGGTGGAGGCCGAATATCAGAATATAGTGGCCGATAAGGAGACGCGCTACGATATGTTCAAGTGTCGACTGGCCGGCGCTGCTGGTCTGCAGTCTGCGGTGGGACTAGTGGTCGGGCTAATCGGGCTCACCCTCACCTTGCTGTATAGGTTTAGTTAAGCAGCCGCATGCCAAATAACTAATTCCAACTTCCGTCCAAACGCAACTCACATCAAATCTCTCCACAAAAGATATATATACATATATAACTACAATGCAAGACAGACACAAAAATTGACACCCAAAAACAAAACGAGCTGCCACAGCCAGCCAGGCTCCCTTTGAACATTGTCATCATTTATCTGCAAGGCGATTAAGTTGTAGACATAATCTATTACAATGAATCTGGTTATTTGTCATTTCTATCAAAGGCGGCAGAAGCAGAAGCAGAAGCAAGAGCAGCGGCAGCGACGGCAGAAAAGCGCAAACAGCCGCGCCTACTCCGCTCAGATTACGGAAACGCTATTGCCATTCTTTTGCTCCTTCGGAGATCCTCTCTAATGTCCGTGAAGTCGCACAGCTGTGTGTGTGTTGCGATCGCAAACCTGTTAACATCGGAACCCAGTTAGGCCTTGTACCTACACCCATCGGGAAGGTCCATCCAGGTCCAAGCTGAGGGTTGTTTGCGCCGCATGCACACCTTTTTTTCTTCCAGCCAACGGATGGCACAAAAAATCCAACGCCTGCCGTCGTGTTTTTCTTATATTAAATCGCGTCGATGGTCCGTTGGCTGCGTTTTTTATTCGCTTCTTTTTTTGCCTGAATTAAATGTATATGCCGATGATGCTGCCGTTTTTTCCGCTCTTTGTTTTTTGCGCCTTGATTATCATATGCGCTTGAATTTTTATTATCTGTACCCTGAGAACTTTTTCTATGCGCCACAGGAACCAGTTTATCAGCCACTTGGTCTCCTCGGCCAGGGCAAAAAAGAAATCTCCAGCATTTTTTTTTTTCATTAAAAACCAACCATGGCCATAGGTAGAGAGCTGGACAGGGGCACAAAAAATATTTTTCACACATTTTTCATAGTCATTTCAGGGCAGTAGCGGTGGGCAGTAACTGTCTCAGCATTCGGGCAACTCCTCCATTTCCATTTTCATTTCTATATCCATTCCGAAGGATGCCCCCCGTCTGCCGGAACACGTTCGAGTGCCTGGCTGTGTCCGCTTTTGGTTTTGTTTTTGGGTGTGATGGTAATGTCCCCATGACATTCCACAATCGATTTGTACTCGAGTACAAAGCAAGAAGCCATTGTGCCTTATAAAATCGAATTAACTTAATAATTGCTCGAATAATTGTAAAATTAGAACTCTGACTGCATCGTACCGTCCGTCCAATGAGTAGTCCCTTTTGTATTATGAATCTACCTTAGTGTTAAGTGCCGAAAGAGAGCAATCACAGGACTTTTTACAGCAATATATCATTCTTTTCTAGCCTAATGAATAGAACCCTAAGTGCCTAATAACTGTAAACGATTCTATACACCATACACTCAACAAATGTCGTTCAAATATATGATTTTGTAGAAAAACGATGGGACTCACCAAACTTATTCATCTTGCATGTGCTCCTCCAGATACCAGTTGCTCGTCTAGATATCAATTTCCGTTACGCTTTACAATTTGATCGTATCACGATTGATTGCTCCAATCAAAAATCAGAATCCAATGTTTGAATTTCTCGGCTCGTATGAAAATGCGAAAATTACCACAATATATGATATTTTAGGGAGTAAAAGAAGCAAAACACAAATGATCGTGGAACTCCGATATTAATTAACGTCGCCCGTCGCGTCGATTCGTCGAGCTTCGCAATTTCTCCACCGATTTCGTTATCTCCTATATATGTTCGCGGTTCCTCGACTGCAATGGCTCGATCTCAATTGTTTTCGCTTGATCGAACCTATGCAATCGTCTTTCCTATCCGCGAAATATTAAGAGTAATTTCTAATTTGGACTTTGATTTTTTTTTGATCCTTTTAGAATTTAAACAAAATTTTTGGAAGGGGAGGAGATTTAATTTGAACGGTTGATGTTTTAATACTGAGAAATTTTCAACCCAAGCCTACATTGACAACTGTGCTTTCAAACAACTGGCAGGTGACCCATGGCCAGTTGAGCCCGGTGGCTATTTTTTGGACACTGAATTCGCTTACTATGTGAATGGAATCTCATGGGAGGAGTAGTAACCTATCGTAAATGAAATAAATATTAAACACCACAAGTTTCAAATGTTTTCTTGAACTATTTATTTCGTGTTCGGTCTTTTGTGTGATCTAAATACATCGCAGCTATACCTCTGCCTCTCTGTTCGGGGGGCGGGTAGGTAAAAGTTTTGTGGTGTATGCAGTTGGTTATCAAACATTTTTAAAAACTATCACAAATCAATTATTGGATGTGGCTACACAACTTAGTACATACATATAACAGGCGACAACCCCGATCTGAATGCGCCAACACCGGAAGTGGGATTCCCGGCGGTGGGGTTCAGATATGAGGTCGCGGTAATATAACAGTATCAGTATTCTCGTTGATTCATTTCGACCCTACAACACTTCGAATTACAAATTACGAACAACACATAAACATTTAAAAAATACTAATACTTTGCTTTGTTTTTGCCTCGATCGGTTCACACTCAGTTCACTCTCACAAATAAAAACTTTAACAAAAGTCGAATCCACAGTTGAGTTTGGGTTTAAGTTTAAGTGAAAAATCATCCGGATCTAGTGGCTAGATGAGCTTACAATTTAATGGGTCTCTTTGTGGGGTGAAGTTAGATCTTTATTTGTGATGTCTATAAACTATTTGCCTTAAATATGTTGGATTTACTTGTTCGTTTCCGTCGCTATCGTTATCGTTTTCTTCTTAAGGTGTGCCATTGAGTGAATCCACTTTAAAATATTTGACTATTACCATTTCCGTAATATTTAATGTATGTATATAATTGCTAAAAACAATTGGCTTCGATTCCTTACACAATTTCGTAATAATTATGAGTATTAAATTATAACCGTATATAGTTAACTTTCGGGGCACTTTTGAGCTCGTTTTGAGGGCTCCTTTCTGGGTTTCTTTGTCCTGGAATTGAGACTGAGATTCAAGGCGAGGCATGGGCAACGGGCATGCGGGTCGCGGACTCTGCTGACTGGCGCTGAGGGAGACTCTAGTCCCCGTGCAGGTATGTATCTGTACTTGCATCTGCATCCGTATCTGTATCTGTATCTGTATCTGTATCTGTAACTGTAGCATTTAAATGTGTTTTATATTTGAGCAAAATTGTAACTGCATGTGTTCCGATTTAACTTTTACATCAACAACAACGACGACATTAACTATGATATAATGACACACAAACTATGAGCGGACCCGGCTTAAATCCTTAAATCTGCCTGATTGTATTCTCTTGCTTAAGCGGTTGCACGCCTGATATGCCTGAGCGAGGAGTCCTCGCTCAGTCGGTTGGGGCGTAGTAAACCACGGTGGACTTCCGGCGGAAGCCCAGGTTGAAGAACGAAGTCTCCGACTTCTTCCGCTCGTGCTCGTGCTCATGCTCGTTCCCAAAGTAGGAGAAGAGGCGTCCCGTGGTGCCGCCGGCAGCCACCGCCCGTCCAGCGCCACCGTGGACACTGTGGCTGCTGCTCTGGCGATGGATCTTGGTGAGCGAGGTGTGCGAGTGCTGGCGCTGCAGGTGCTGCTGGTGGAGCGAGTGCTGCCGGTGGTGGAACTGCTGCTGGAGGTGCTGCTGCTGTTGGTGGTGTAAAAGTTGCTGGTGATGCTGTGCGTTGGCGCTGCCGTGGCCATGCAGAAACCCAGTGGTGGTCGGCGACAGATCAGTCATCTCACACGGCCAGAGGGTGAACGAAGATGGGACCTTATGTATCCCGTCCGATAGTCGATAATGGTGGGATGCTGACCTGTTGAAGTACCGCTCCGAGGGCCGCGACCCCATCTAGAGTTTGTGTGTTTGGTAGATTTTGTTTTGTTTTGTTTTGTTTGGTGGTAAAGATAAGGTGTCACATGTTAGTATCGGCCGGCTCAGCGATCGTCTCAAAGTTCTTCATCTTCTGTGTCAGTTGGCATTAGCTCTGTATATTATCTAGGCATTTTGGTTAAACTATATGCATTTGGCGCTACAAACACTCACATTTACATAGAGTACGCACTTGCACGACTATATATCTTGGGCTCTGAACTGCAGGGCATCGGTGACCACATTGGGGGTCACGTGTCCCTGCAGTGCACAGACTCCATAGCCTAGGCGCTAAGACTTTTTACTGATTTTTTACTGATGTCATGTGTGGGTTATTTACAAATTCATTGTGTGTGTGAGTGTTGTGTATCTGTTGGTGGTGTCTGGAGTGGGTGTTGGGGTTAAGCGGGGTGGTTCAAGTTACGGGTGCCACAAATAGTTACATTAAGCTGTGCTCTCCACAAATCTCATAAGTAGCTCAAAAGTAGTAAAGATACTTTCCAACAACATAGGCAAATCGCAAACATTACAAAGCAACGTAACTAAAAAGGAAGAGACTTAAGGACTTTCCGAAAAATAGGAATTTGGATAAAGATAGTTGGTGATCCGGTGAGCTGTACAGGGGTGAATGCAGTCGGGATTTTTGGGTGAGGCTAGGTGAGTCTAAGGGTTGATCAAAAACAAATATTGGGGACTCTCACCGTAAGTTCGTTTTAGTTTCTCAGTCTGAAACTCGAAGGGTACTAAATGTATCATTATTATTATTTTTTTTTTTTTTGGTACAAAAGTGTTCTTAACAGTCGCATAACAGTTGTAAAAACTTTTTTTTTGGTTTTCTGGGGGGATGCGTGGGCGTGGCAGTGGCCGTGGGCCTAAGCAAAAACAGTCGGGAGCCACACGCTGGCCGCCCAGAAGGGTCGATTTCGGTTTCGGTTTCGGTTTCGGTTCGGGTTCATGCGACATTGGCTCAAACCACATATGAGTTGGTTTTGACCGCGTAATACTTTCGATTGTGTTTGTAATGGGTAGCATAGATATGCTGCGATCTGTGAGGCGAGCAGAATCCAAAAAGAGTCCAGGCAGAAATATATAGATATATGTATAGAGAGAGAAAGAGGGGAGAGAGAAAAGAACGCATAATTTGAGGGGATGTCAAAGGAAAAGTTCAAAGGAGGAAGATCAGACGAAACAAAACAAAACAGGACATGACTTCCGGTTCGGTACTATTTCTACGAGTGGCAACTGTACCTTGCAGCATCTTACTTATCGATAGCAATGCAATCTGGTTTCATACTTACCCCGTTCTCTGGCAAGTGGTGCAATTGGGTTTTACATTGGCCTGGCTTTGGTTTTTCGGCTTTGTCTTTCAAAATCTTTTTACAAAATATACGATTTCTTGTCGTGTTCTGTTCTCTGTTTTTGTTTTAGCTTTTGTTTATGTTTTTTTTGCATTTGTTTCTGTACAATTAACAATTGACTCGCCGCAAGCCCTTAGCTTATGTGGTGCGTGCGCGTGATGTGCCGCTGCGCATATCTGGTGGACGGGCCCGTGACTATAGCGTCTCGCTTACAAAGCGCTGGCCTACCGCTACATGTTCGATGTGTGTGTGTTTGTGGTGATGTACATTCGTTTTTTGCCGTGTATTTTGCAATGTTGGCCAGATCAGGTGTCGAGTGTGTGGAGGTGTGTGTGTGGAGAAAGAGAGAGAGAGAGAACAGTTCGAGAAGAGGAGATAGACCAGAGAGATACATAGATACAGAGATACAGAGAGAGAGAGAGAAAAAGAGAGATAGGCAGGTTGTGGCAGAGGTGAAGAGAAAAACAAGAAGAAAAGAAGCAATAGTACAGATTAGCGGTGTTACTATATACAAATCAGGAGATTCTACCAATAGAGAGCTGCTAAATCTATGATTTCGGAGCCTGCTCCTCTCGGAGAGTTCATGATCATTGCATCTACTCCGGCGGCTCCACTCGCGACTTAGTGATTGGGTGGACTTGCTTGGGTTGGGATGAGGTGATGTTGGTGAGAGATTAGCTGGCAGTGGGCTTTTGCAGGACCGAGGATCACCTCGGATCACCTCGGATCGACTTACCTTAGCACCAGCGGGCCTTACGAGGGGCTACCAACTGACTGACCGAGACTACCCAGTGGTACTTGACTGGGAACCAAAGGCTAAGGCTATCATCTATCATACTGTTACTCTGGTTAGCTTACGAAATTGATATCAAAATTATAAGTTGGATGCGAGACAAAAAGTAGGAGGAGTATCGGTTGCAATCCCTCGGAAACCAAACGTAACCAAATCAAACCCGAATTATCAAAAGTCTAGGCAAGAGCCGGGTCTAAGGATTAAAACGAAATCGAAATCGAATGAAGAAACATACTTCGCTTACAGTTGGATTTGGATAAATATTTAGGTAAGTTTGTTGATTGGTTGTCTCGGTATTGGCTGGGTATTTTAGAGTGAGGTATTCCTATATGGCGTATAATAACGAAAAACCCCTCTCTTTCACCTTTCGGGCCAAGTGTTGCTTATGCTTAGGTTGTAAAAAACACATTCAATTCTCAGCTGAGCCTAATCTCGGAACTCACCTCGCATTGTGACCCAGCATTATGATGCTTCTGCAAAAAGACAATTGAGAAATGTCGACACGTATTTTATATATATAATAGAAGTAGGTACAGTATATAGCATAGAGTAGAGCTTGAAGAATTTAAAGTTAGACAGACAGATCGCACAGAAATAAAGGAGTGTAACTCAAGAGTAGATCAGTTTGGAAAATGAAAAGCGCTCAATTCGAAACGAAAACGAAGAGAAAACGAAGGTCGGTTCAAACATGCCAATCGGTAACAATTTGAATGCATTTTAATGGATATATCATCATTATTTAGGGTTTAGTCGTATTTAAGGGTAGCTTAAGGGGTTTCGTTCATATTCGGCTATCCGGTTTCCCTCTAGCCAGTAGGGTCCTGGACTTGAAACACTAGTTCTGGGAGGAAATGATAAGGCAAAGGTGATAAAACATGGCTCTCGGGACCGAGGAGGGGACTGAGAGATCCGTCTTGGTAATTTCGATCATGCTGCGTCTTAACATCTGCATAACATCTATGATATAACTTGCGCTCTCCTCTCTAGGTGCAGACAGTTTCAGAACAAAAAAGAACAGAAAACCGAAAAGTAAACGTATTTACACCAAAGACAGGTACTGGCCGAGCCAACAGATTCAACCCAATTAGGAAAAGCTGCAATTCAGGAGAGATCACACAACAAACAGCCAAACAAATCATCATAGTCACCAGCGTCCAGTTCCTGGGAGTTATTGGATCGTGGATCGTTACATGGAAACTTTCGCAACAGCAGCGAAACTCAAACTACATACGTAGAGGCGGGTGTACTATGTCTGTGTGGGGTGTGTGTGTGGCATGTGTGTTGTGTATACACAGTCGGTGTGGAGGTGTGAACGAACGAACGCTACTACGGTAATCGAGCCCCGACATCAGCAACCAACATCCAGACATTGGGGGTATATCTTACACAACAGGGACAAAGGTCAAAACAAAAGATTGGCACTGAGATCGATCTGGAGCTGGGGTGGCTTGGTGGGTGGGAGGTTGCTGATATGCCGGAACGTAACGAAATCATCAAACGTATCAACAATACGGGTAGTTAACATAAGTACATGTATAGTAACGGCTGCGCCAAAAAACGTTAAGAACAACAACGAGATGGGATTGTCAACCAATTGCACAACAGCCGAGGTAGTTGGTGTTGGTAAATCGGTAACGGTAACGATATATATATATATATAGATATATGTTCGTAAAACGTGTGTGTAGAGGTATATTTCGGTATATGTTTAATTGGGTGTGTACATAAAGGCAATTAAATATATAGTAACAGAGATACACATGTCTAGATATTTCTTTCAACAAGGGTGAGCGCAAAACTTGGAAGCCAAGGTGTTGTATTTGTATCTTTTTGTGGGATATATATGTATATGGATGGATGTTTATAGACCTAAAGATAGCATTGAAGTTTTTCATGGTGTATTCAGTAAAAAATCTGCCAAGTTTCTGTTACTTATCGTTAGCACTATCAAGTCAAAGTTGAAAAAGAGTTTGTTATTAGTTATAATTGTAAAAGTGGCCTAAACGGTTCTAGTTAATATCTAAAAATGTGTCTTGGACCAAGGGTTGTATTTTGTTTTTGTTTCTGTTTAAGGTTTTAGTTGGGGTTTTGGTTATGGGTTTTTGGCTTAGCTTGTGTTTTTGGCCTACCGAATGAGCATAGCGAATTTCGGCTAATTCACAACAACATTGGTAACGGAGTATGGCACGAACGCTCTTTCTGCAAGATGTTTGTTTATATAAAATTAAATATATAGTTTATGTGAGTATACAGGAAATCAATGGCATTTTATCAAAATCAAACATGGGTAGAAACTTTAATTTCTTCGATGATTTATTTAATTGTTTGCTTTAGTCATTAATGCCACACGGCGGTGGCAGTAACACAAATAAAACTATATTCGAAATGAAACGCAAAGTGAATTACAACCGAAATCAACTGAGGCCGTTAAATATTCAAACCAAACACGCACGAGTCTTTACTCTGACAAAAAAGGAAATTAGCATATTAATTGGCATAACAATTATTCGTAGCAATATGAGTAAAATAAAGAAATATTTCCCACTTACCGCAACAATCGCGTTATATAGTCTGGCCAGTTTTCGGGGAACATAACGAGGAAAAATCCGATGCCGATCAGTATGACTCCGGCCAGCTTCATGCCCGCAAAGTTCGCACTGTACAGTATGACATCGAGGGCTACAGGTGTTAAAAATTAAAATGCAATTAGCTATCAAGATTTCTTGGGGAATCGTCATATAAATATGCTTTCATAAGTTTTAAACCAAATAATTATGATTACTATTAATATGCTCTCCCTTTTCGGTTCGAACAATTAACAGTTGACGGCTTTAAGTTGTAATACCTTCACACTGCCCTAAAATATTGATTATATGTTCAAATGTTTGCAAAGAAATGATTCCAACTTGGCTAGGAATATGAAAATTTATGTCGCATTACCCCCGCTCCTAGGTTTCACGTGCCCCACATGAGTGCCCGGATTTCATATCACAATTTAAAACAATTTATAGTCACGGAATCCGTCATGCCGTAGGGGACCCAGCCAAGACCCCCTTTGAATTCATGTTGCGGAGAAGCCCGTCCGTGTACATACCACCAGAAACGGGCACAGCAGTAATCAGACCCAATGTCACAAACATGTTGTACGTTACGGCGGCGCTGAACTGCATCAGAACGTGGAAAACTGCAATCAAAATTAATTACACCGATAAAAGTTGGCAGCACAGCGAAAATGCAAGGGACGTGGGGACTGGTTCCTACCCAGGAGCAGGAGGCTCGCCGCGAAGAGCAGGTTCCAGGGTATGCTCTCCGACGTCAGGCTTTCCGTGCCAGTCAGGTAGAGTCCCAGCACCACGGGCCACAGCAGCAGGGCATTGAGAAAGCCCAGGGCGGTGAATATGAAGGCGATTTGGCTCACCGGTGGATCGCCCATCACCTTGCGGAACATAACCTGGAAAGCGACAGGACAGGCCAACATGAGCACGACATGGTCCGCACACGAAAAGGCATGGTAAGCTGTGTACTCACCCTAAAGACGGCATAGCCTGCGCCGGCCAGCGTGGCTAGGACTACTCCGCTCAGGGTGCGGCTCTCCGTGATCCCGTCCATATAGGCGAGCAGCGCGATTCCTGTGTCGCAGAGGATTATGGCCACAATCTGGGGGATAGAAAAAATAGAAAAATCTTCCCAAATTGTTGTATCATTTACTCACTCTCACGCCCACGAACTGCTCGTGCAGGATCACCCAGGAGAGCAGATACACGCAGGCCACATTGGTGGCGAACAGAGCCAGGGCATCCGTGGCATAGAGCACGTGCAGGGAGAGCGTGTACAGATAGGTGGTGACCAGCCACAAAATGCAGAAGCAGAGGCAGCGGTTGAGGAAGCGACCTGCGTAGAGAAAATGCGATCAGGGGAATATTGGAAGCCCCAGTGGACATCGCATACAACTCACCCACTGTGAAGCCGCGTTCCCGGAATCCCCGCAGCACGTCGCCAAGGATGTCGCTCAGCTTCTCGCATTTGCGCGTGGAGACCAGTCCCAGGATGTAGATGGGAAAGAACAGCAGCGAGAAGTTGGTGAAGAACCAGGCGGCGAAGAACGGGGCACTGAAGTAGACGGGCTGGCGCGGTGGTATGTTGAACATCTCGGTGGCGTCCTCGACGTGGTGCAGCGATGAGTCGCTGATGGCCAGTATGTCCTCCAGCTCTGTGCTCAGCTCAGCGCGGCTCGAGGACGTATCCTGGTCGTCGTTCAGCACGTCGTCGTACGGAGCTCTGTACTTGTACATGTACTTGATGCAGTGGGTGGCCCCCACCCACGAGGCGGTCATCAGGATGGTCACGCACACGCCGAAGTACATCTAATCATTCCATTATTAAAAAAATGTTTGCTATGAATCATGTGAATCCTTTTGTAGATGTAAGACCTCACCTTGCGGGCCAACTCGGAGCAACACGACTCCTTGCAGGCTTGCAGCTTCCGGAAACGCAATTCCGGCTCCTCCCCATGACCATTGGCCTGCTGCTGCTCTGTCTGCGTGTCGCTGGAGTCGCCGCCGCCAAAGTGATGCGCTGCATTGTGGCTGCCAGGAGCGCTCGTGGGTGTGTCGGCCGGTATGATGATCACCTCATTGGGATCCTGCTGGCTCGATGAGATCGAGTCTTGGTGGGTTATTTGCGGGTTGCTTGAGGTGAGCACGTTGCTGAAACCGCAGCTGCCGGTCGCTCCAGTGCCACTTCCATTGGGTGCAGTCGATCCTGGCGCGACCACGACGGCCGTGCTGCTGCTACTGCTGGCTCCCGCTCCGCCTCCGCCGCCGCCGCTATTGTTGTTGTTGTATGGCCCATTCGTGGATGAGTCGCCGGTAACCACCACGGAAGGAGTGCGCACCCGTTTCGGATTGAAGATGGCTGGAATCTCGCCGTCACGCGTCATTCTGCCTCATTGTCGCGCTCCTTTATTGCTCATAGTGGTTGGATCCTGCAAGAACATGGAGAAGGGTAAATATTCTTATCCTTGAACCGTCCCGGCTTTGTCTGAACGCACAAGAAATACTGTCAATAAATGTTAAGCCTTTTCAAGGGATTTCATACAAATCGTGGATGCAGACATTTAAAGCGGAATATAGACTTCCTTTGTTTAAAATTATATTTGTTTAAGTAATAAATTTAAAAAAGTGGCTAGGTATCAAGAAAACTTGCCAACATGTTTTGTTGTTTTGCAATACAAAAAATATAATTCAAAATATAGTTATTAAACTTTAAATAAGGCTAGGTTTAGTCACAAAATTGCAATTTCAGCGCACTGGTGCGTTGCTTACATTTTCTGATTCGCGAGTTAGGGCTTTGGGCACTAATGGCTCTGAGTTTAATCAATTAATGACTAGTTTTAAGAAAATATTACTACTAAAACTAGGTAATAAAGCAAACTCTTGCAACCTTAAATATATATTCCGGCTGCCTTAAATGTACGCTTTAAAATGAGACCCTGCGAGACCTAATCAATGATTCAGTTCGATTCGGGCAACGGTGCTCCAGCCCTGCAGCGGTTGCCCAGGAGCCGAGAATCAGGTTGCTCACGTGCTCCCAGCGATTAAGGATTGAGGCACACGCAAGTGGGAGGCCATTTCTCGACCCTTTACAAGCTAAAGGCGCACCCAATGCCCACGCTCAGTCGTCTCAGGGTCCAAACAATTTGCATGGGTCTCCGTCTCCGTCTCCCCTTTTCCATTTCCGCCGCCGACGCGGGGATACATTCTGGCCTAGGCCACGCTCAAGGCTAGGGCAGCCAAGTTTTACGAGCACTGCCGAATGGCCGGCCATCCAGCAAACAGCCAACCAGCCGGTCGTTCATTAAAGTCCGGACCCAGCTAGGAGCACATTGATTGGATGCCCACAAGGGCGAGGAGGCCAGCAGGAGCGGGAGCGGGAGCGGGAGCCGAAGCTGGAACATGCGGGGTTGTGGGGTTCAGTGGGATTCATAACAATGCGAATTATGAACGCCCCGGCCCGAGCAGGTCATGTTGGTTGAGTGGACAATAAACTGCCAACCGGATCTGGCCGGGCAATTTGTAAGCATTTTAGTAGAGTGTTAAGTCCAGCCCCCCTTCTCGGGGCCGGGTAAATTACAATGTCCTTCGGCGTCCTTCACCTTCGCATCCCGCTGAGCGGCCTGTGCCTGCCCCCGATAATAGTATTCTAATTGAAACATTAATTATTCAGCCTAGTCGGAGGCGGTCTTGAGCAAATGCACATCCCTGGGTCCTCGGGGAGCGTGTAGAGCCCGGAATTGTGACGGTCTAATGGCTATATAATGAGGGTCCTGATAATTGCCTGTTTTGCCCAGAGCGATTGGCAATATTCTATTGATTTGAGAGCCCAGCCAGAGAGCACGGAATCTGAGTCTCACAACGTGAGAGATTTGACATTGCTAATTAATTGCTTCTGAGCTTGTTCGATCTGGGAAACACAGCTTAGTTAACTCTGAGTGCTGGAGCCACATCGACATGGAAATGCTTGGGAGCGGAAAACTTGTTCAGCTAATAGTTGTGGCTTTGCTGGCGGGTGAGTTGCGCATTCAAATAAAATCTTTAACAGCCACATTTACGTGCTTTTTGCGTTGGCAGCCTTGGCCCTGGCGGGGCCCCAATGCGGTCGCCTCGAAGAGAAATTGATGTACACCACTGCCATTAAGACGGAGCCCTCCGAGATGCCCTGGATAGGACTCTTGACGGAAGACAAAGGTACGTCAGCGGATAGTTTGCTCTCGCATCCTAGGAGTTGACACTAAAAGTATCATTTAATCTAATGACGCCTTACAGGTGACCACTACGAGAAGGCATCGTGCTCTGTGGTCATCGTCAACGAGCTGCATGTCCTCACCACTGCCACTTGTATGAAGCGCTTCAAGACCCGCTCCGGGAACACCAACGCTGTGGTTCTCTTGGGCATGCATGACTCAAACGCTACTCCGGGGGATGAGTTGGACTGCAATTCTCTGGGCTTCTGTACGCCGCGTCCCGTGCCGCGCCATGTCAACAGGATCACGGTGCACCCGAATTCAGACAAGGACACCGGCGACTTCAACCTGGCCGTCTTGCGTCTGTCGGAGCCTGTCAAGTGGAACAATTGGATCCAGCCGATCTGCATGCAGGGTGGTGCGGAGCCGGAGTCACTGATCAACCGCAACCTGCACTATGCAGGCTTCAACCCGAGCGACTCGCGCAAGGGCAAGGGGTTGGCCATGACGGTGTCCCGGCAGAAGTGCAAATCATTAATATCCGGCACTGAGTCCATCCTGCCTCCGGAGTACCAGCTGTGCGGTTTCCCCGTGAAGCGAACCAAGTACTTTCCGGGTGCACCGCTCATGGACGTCGATGTGCAGCGCGATGTGCCGCATAGCTTCTACCTGGTCGCCTTGCTAGTAAGGACTGTGGATTCCGGAGATGCCACCACCCAAATTTACCAGGATGTGCGCCAAGCACGCTCGTGGATAATGGAAACCTCTGCGATGAAATAGGCAGATGCCACCACTCATTGACATATTGCACAACGTGGTCCATGAATATGTATTAGCAGATTTCCAATAAATATACCATCGATAAAGCAAGATGTTTGTGTTGTTTGGAAAATTACCGATGCTTCGTGATGGGACCTGCCCAGAGTTCCGCAACGGGAACGGGTTTTCACTAAGAGTAATGTAATTGAATAGCATTAATCTGAGGCGCCATTAGTAAAACAACTTGCTGCACACAAAGAAAATGTGTAATGAAACTAATCTTAAAATGCATGCATGCTTAAAATAGGCCTTCATTGATCCATTAATTTCAAGTCAAAGCCTTTCTTATGGCTGCCAAGTATTCCAACAGTGAATCCCCAAGTTAGTGCAATTAAAATACTACTTTAGAAATTAAGTTTCAGTGGATTTCTCTCCGTGTAGTCAAGATCATATTTATCATAAGCCTATGGATAAACCCCAGTGCATTGCATTGAGAAACCTAGTCGGAGATTTTCAAGTTTTCCCAGCTTGTTGTCAGTTGACTTTGAGCCCCGCTTTAGAATGCTTGGACATAGCGCACTGATCACCTTGCTACTGGGACTCCTTCGGATTGGCTCCGAGGTGCAATCCGCCCAGGACACCGTTCAGTGCGGAAGTTTCGATGAGGACAACCTGCTAAAGCAAACAGGATTTGCCTATCCCACGGAACAGCAGTGGCTGGCCCGGATCACTTTCACCAAGGGTAACCATTGCGTTATTGATACGTATCTGGTGAGAGAATATAGTCTCTCCGTCTCCGGCAGGTTTCGAGGGCAAGATCCGGGAGAATGGTTGCTTGGGCGTGCTGATATCCAAGCGCACGGTGCTGGCCCCAGCCCACTGCTTCGTGCAGTATAACGGAATGGCGGAGGGCTTGTCCGTGCACCTGGGGGTCTACAATAAGAGCACCCCCATCAATGAGCCCTCCTGCGACCCGGACGGATTTTGCGTGCGCCCGGCCCAGGAGATCAAGCTGGCCGAAGTGGCCATCCATCCGGAGTACGATTCCCTGACGCTGAAGAACAGCCTGGCGGTGCTCACCCTGCAGCGGGAAGCGAAGCTAAATGCGAACGTGATGCCCATCTGTATGCCGCCGCCCCACCTTGTCAACCAGACGCTGGTGGCCCAGACATTCATAGTGGCCGGGCTTCGGACCGCCAGGGACCTTCGGCTGAAGGTCTGGGTGAACACACAAAGCCGATCCTTTTGCCAGTCGAAGGTCAGCTCGCTGGTGACCAGCAGTACCACGGTCTGCGGCTACCAGAACAAGGCCGAGAGCTTCTATATCGGGGCGCCGCTGGTTGGGATGCAGGTGAAGAACCACGCCACCCAGAACTTCTACCTGGTCGGCCTGATGATGGACTGGCGTTGGCAGGAAAGCCGAATCATGTCCAGCTTCCTGGCCATCCGCAACTATCTCGACTTCATCTACCAGAATTCCGACTCACTGATTGTACGCTCCTGAGCGAAAAATAAAGACGGCATAGTGCGCATAGAGCAGGTGCCAACAGGTCTTGCCTGGGGTGTTAATTATTCAGCTGGAAGCGCGAGACCCGAGGCTCGTAGACCGTCGTTCTCTGCTCCCAGCTCGAAGCTCGTGCAACATGCAAATTGTTCATACACTTATAGCATTTTAATGAGCAGTCACTCAGCGCAGGGCAGCCGCCGCTAGTTGGCTAATGCGAGGAATATGGAAATTTCATCGCTCTTCCCCGCCAGCCCAGTTCCCTTTTGCGGGCATAAAAGTCTGCCAGCCGGCAGGAGACAGCCGAAAATGTAGCAAATACCCAGCAGAACGGAAGCGGAAGCCCTGGGGGCCGAAGGAGAGAGCAGCTGGGTTGCCTTGCCATTGGACGAATGCCAAGACATTGACTTAACTGGCAGAACTCGAGGAAATCCAGCCGATGAATTAAGCAAAGTTTGCTTCGCTCGCAGTGAGCCAAAATGGAAGGCATATAAGAAACCTCTAATTTTATACAAATCTAGAGTTCCACAAAAACCCCATACATTTGAAAGCAATTATGAATATGCCCTCAAGTGTGAGCTGTTAGTTGGGTTCCCCTTTGTTAGGGTTCCAGTTTCCTATATCTAGATCTATAGATCTATGAAATTTTAATAGTTCAAATAGTTTTCAAGAAATATCTGCCAACTTATTTTCCCGCTGTGCACTGAATGGGTTGCTTGATGTGTAAAAGTTATTTTAATGTGTCGTTGTTGGCCAACAACTATGCTCACCATAGGCTCGGCTACAAAGGGACATCAAAGTACAACCCGGAGGATTAAATATTAAATTGCTGGCAAGTTTCATCTTTTATCATCCACCCTTCCCCGAAGTCTCGTCAGGCTAATGTAGACACATCGCTTTTATCGGCGTGGCGGAGCATACTTTTAGGCGCCAAATTGCTCTATAAAGCAGCGCTAAGAAAAGCGGCGCGCTCTGTTTATTCATTCCGAGAATAAAAATCACAATAAAATTTAAATTGCCGGGCATGCGGGGGTTCCCAAGGAACTAGAGGTGGAGCAAAACGTGACCAGATGACCGACCGACAGACACGGATAAACAGAACATTCCTCCAGCCGTTCGCGGCGCAATGCGATTCAAAACAAAACAAACAGCTGGACGAGAGAAAGTGTGCACCCCCCAGGAAAGAGAGAGCAGAGCCCCACACACACACAGAGAAAGATTGAGAGAGCAGCTTTGCGGGGGTGTTGGTGTCCAAAGTAAAAGAGCTTACAACAACACCGCAAACACAAGCAACAGTAACAACACCAAGAGCACCCACCGCGGTCGAGGACACCACGCGGCGTATACGCAATGTGACATTTTTAGTGGTTATGGTCAAGCGCAACACTTGAGCGAGGGCAATGCGAGAACGAAAACGAAAGTGACGCCAAAAACTGTGGCAGTCAGACACCTGCTCAGCAGGAACAGCAACAACAAAAACAATAGCAACAACAGCGACAGCCACAGAGAAAATCACCTGGGACACAGAGAAAATTGGGGATTAATTTGTAAGCCATTCCTCAGTCTCTAAATGAAAAGGTTAAGGGTCCTAGAAGTGCGACTCTGCAGATTTCTTGCTTCGCAGTCTGCTTAAGTCCTTCAAATCATCTAAGACAAAAAGGACTCTGTTTCGACATATTCCTTTGCCAGTTCTGGCGAATTTCCATCTTTCGAATGTTCCCAATTTCCTTCAAAATCTAACAAAGTTTTCTGCCTAAAAGAAACCCAAGTTAAAAAATGTAATAATTTGCTTCTATTGTAACTAAACACTGCATACTATTCCCATTCATTTCACATTTCTCCGCAATTTCAGCTATGCTTGTAAAATGTAATACAAATTGTTTAGATTTTTTTCCGTGCTGCTCTTGGAAAGCACAAATGCGCTCCTGAAAATGGAAACAAAACGCCCGCCAAGATACTTTTTCGTCGCTCCGAGCGTGTGTAGGTTTCGCTGTGTTTGTGGTCGGGTTTAGGGTTAGTGACTAGGCCTTGAGGTGGGCGCCCACCTTGACAGTAGTCGAAAATCTAGACCACCCACCCAGTCCCCCCCCCCCCCACAGCCCACACCAGACAGTTGTGACAACTTGGGACAACGGTTGTGTCTGAATTTTTCATTTCGCCTTGCGAATGCAGGGCAGGGGAAATTGCCTGGCGAATCCGTTTATCTTGAGGTGGCGTCCAAGCCGGAGGTGGGGAGAACTGTTTTTCCAGGCTGCACAGCTGTCGCCTCGGATGGGTTATGTTATGGATGCTTGGCGAGGCGTTTAATGTATTTATATAATTTACTTAAGCACTTAATGTCATTTTCCCACGGCACACGAACTTTACGCAATTCTCTCGCCGTCTTGCGCTCTTTTCTCTTATATAAAGATAGCGGGCGTATGGACGGAGGAGCGGACGGGTCCGACTGGAACTGGAGGGAACCACGCTGGCGGCGACGACCACGACGCTCGCCTCTGTATCCGCTCAGCCCTTTACTTAATTCAATTAAATGTGCAGAAATATGCTGGGTATAAATTTGGAGCACGGATACACAAAACGCACGCACACACAGATACACAACACACACGCACGCTGGGGCGCGGAGGGCAGCCACACAGATACTGGGCCGCACACTCACAGCGGAACACACACGAAGCGCTGGCTTGGCCCGAAAAAAGCAACTGCCACTTGAACGAGCCTTTTGACTTGTTTTCCTTCGACTTAGGTGGAAACTGTGACAGCAGCGTTCCTGGCGCTCTACCGTTTGCTGCTGGCGCTTTTCCAGCCTTCCTTTTCTAGAGCACGCGCCGCGGCCGTTTCGGGGAGCCCGTGTCGTTTCTGGCCAGGAATCTCAAAGTGACTGACCCGACGACTCCTGAGCTGCCTCGCCAGCGGCCCAAGCCAGCGTCGGAGCTTTTCCTGCCCTTACTCTCGAACGACACTAGAAAAGCCCACTCTCTCTCTCTGGGCCACGGCTTGCTCTCGCCGCTTTTCCTCTCCCCATCGGGCTAGCAAAGAAAAACACTTGTTAGGAATTTCCCTTTGTGTTTTTCTCTGGTTTTTTGTTTTGCTTGCTTTTCCTTTTTTTTTTGTTTTGCGCCGCTTTAACGTTCAGCTGTTCGAAGGACTCAATAAATTGCCTGGCAAAGGAAGTCAGTTTTCGAGATTTTCTGTGATAAGGATTTCCACATTCCGTGATTGCCGGTAAAAAATAAGTTATTGCAAGTCAATGAAATTGTTTTTAAGCGGCAGTTTTAGTCACCAAATCGATTTTAGTCTATTATCATGGCCAGAGGAAGCGTTTTCCGTGTGTGTTCAGTTGGAGTGTCCCGTGCTCCATAAGTCTCTTTTAAAATAAATATGAATATGAATAGAAGGAATCAGGAATCAGATTCATTACGATTTTGTTTTGCTAAATAAAAACCAACTAATCATTTATAATTCACCACTGTAGCCCAATTTGGATTCCTATTTTAGAAAGTGTGATAATTCTTTTCCACGACTTTGATTTGACAAAAACATCTCATCTTAATTTGCAGAGTGCTCCCAATTCCCCCGCAGTAAAGATTGCCAAATTGGTTAAATCCATCTTTTGCGACCATTTGGAGTTCCCATCAGAATCAGCATTGTTGGGCCATCAAACTTTAATGCTGCCTGCCAAGAAAATGCACCCATTAATACCCACATCTTTAGCCAGATCATAAAGTCTGGATAAGGAGAAGCTATCATAAACACAAATTCGTCAGGAGAAAGCATTTCGCGATGCGCAACTCATCCCAGACAGCTTTGCATAATTTTGGAAATCAGAACCCACCGGCAAACGAGTTTTTCAGTCACAGCCAACACCTTGAATGGCGTATTAATTGTGTAATCTATAAAAATCTATTTGCATATGTATGGGCGGAATTGGCAGCTGACAACGAGGCCCGGGGGAGATGTGGTCGTAGAATTGGGTTAGTTGGTTTACTGTCGGCTTGCGTTAGTGTGGCTCCGACATGGACTGGGGCTGGGAACAATGACATTACAAATCAATTTGGCTAAGAGTTTGGCTAACCGTTCGGTGGTCCCATAAAAGCTGTTCTAATGAGATGCGCTCGCTGACAAGACAAAGGCAGTGCCCTCCAGGTGTTGACCACGGAAATCACCACTCGGAGGAGTGTTAGTTGGCCCTCGACCGGGAACGACAACGGACGCTTTTCTCACTAGCTCGAGTCCAGACAGTATTAAGCCATGCAGTGGCCAGTTTGTGCGGCCTTGTTACTAGTTGTGGCTTGGAGTTATCCTGCCCAATCAGTTAGAATATCAGCTTTGGAAATTCAACAGCGCTGGCCCCAGCAGCAGACCAAAATAAGGCAAGAAACATCCCGTGTTACGATGGACCTTGGTAAAATACCTTCGGAATTAGTAAGGTAATCATGTTCGGTTAATTACAGCTCCAGGAACTATCCCATCGAGTATGTCCTCCTGCCGAATGCCAAGGGTGGATACAGGAGGCGGTATGTCCATGGCCTGGGCAAGGCAGCTCCGACCACTACCACAGAGCGCCCTTTGGTCCGCGTCTGGAATAGCTTCGTTCGCAGTGTCCAGCCCGCCTTCAGTTTCCGCAACCTGACCAATCCGCTGGCTAACTTCTTTAACGACGGCAGTGCCAATATCATCGAGACCTCGCCCGTTCTCATTCAGTCCTACGACGACGAACAGGAACTCCCCTATGAGGAGCCTGCCCCAGTGGCTTCGCAGAGTTCCAGCAAGCGCAAGCGGAAGCGACGCAAGCAGCTAAAACGGCGACCTATCTACGATTCAGATGAAAGCGAAGATCCCTACGGCCCGTATGAACCCTACTATGCACCACCGCCGCATCCAGCCCACGCTCAGCCGATGTTCTTCTATGACACCAACTCCGGCAGCTACTACGGAGTGCAGCGCTTCAGTCCGCAGGATTTCCAGTCCAGCTTCTACCACTACCCTGACCAGCAGCATGGTGAACCGGAGCAGGAGGGGATCGAGCATGAGGAGCCGGCTGTGATGCGGAGGCTGGGTAACAGGAAGGTTACCCTACTGCGCCCCCTGCCGGTGTCGCCGCCCAAGGCCCCATCTTCAGCCAAGTTAACCGAATTCAGTGAGCCAGAAGCGAACAATGAAAGCGACGACACGATTGAGGACACCGAAAGTGATTCCGACGACAGCAGTGCATCGGGAGATTCAACGACTGGCGAGGAAGAGAACAATATGGCAACCCACTCACCTCTCTCCGAGAGCATGCGCAATGCTCTGGGCGCGTACATGCGCGACGATCGCCACTCACGGCAGCGTCAGAGGCAAACTAGCGAGGGAGCAGGAGCATTTGATGCCGAGGCCAAAGTCTCACCGCGCGCTCATCCACGCCGCTTCTTTCGGCTGGGCGCCTGGTGAGCCAGGCTAACCTGTCTTTAATAAACTCTGTATGTACTGGATGATCGTGTATTTGTTCGGATGTTGAGAGTTATGTGCGAGTGATGGTGAAATGAAATGGAGCTGGCAGCTGCAAGATAGATTTGATAATGTAGATAACGTATAATTGCACTAGTTCACTTAAACGCTAGCGAGGTAGACATGAGACTTACTATACTGAAGATCACAAGTAGTTTGCTAGATTTGTCGTGGGGCCGAAACGATCAAACGAGCCTTGTGAGGCGGGAGGCACTGCCAGCATTAGGGTCAACAGGCAGGGCTACATGATCTACGTGCTGCACATCCTTAAAGTAGGTGTGCTGCAGGGCGTCCTTGGCCGAGATGCGCAAGTTGGGATCGTAGCACAGCATGGACTGCAAGACAAGAATAAAAAATATATTGAATGTGTCTCTGGCGTGGACTCTCTTTCACGCACCATTATCAGATCGTTAGCCTCGTGCTCGGTGATGGTCTGCGGCATATTCGCCTCCCACTTGGGAAACTTGGCCTTAAAGTCCGGCAGCTGGGTCACCCCCGGCCATTTCGTTTCATCAGGCGTGCTCAAGGTGCGGAATATTCTGTACAGCTGGTCGATTTCACTGTCCCCGGGAAACAGGGAGCGGCGCATGATCTATGAGTAGGTAATTATGATGAATGAAATCACCAAGGGTCAAGTCAGCCTTACCATTTCAGCGAAAATGCAGCCTAGACTCCAGATGTCCACTCCGGTGGAGTAGAATTTGGTGCCTAGGAGAATCTCCGGGGCACGGTACCACAGGGTGACCACTTCATGGGTATAGGCGCGCATGGGCATATTGAAGGCTCGCGCCAGACCGAAGTCAGCCAACTGAAAATGGAGTGTTAGCGAAAAGGCAAGATAAGCCACGAAGTAATCCCACCTTTATTTTGCCCTCAGTGTCTACGAGTAGGTTCTGGGGCTTGAGATCACGATGCAGAATACGATTAGTGTGGCAAAATCCTATGGCGTCGAAGATCTGATACATGTAGCTCTAAAAAAGTCCGATTTAGACGACAATCTGAGGACATTCCAGCAGCAATTACTCACTTTAATCAGCTGGGGCGTAAACACATCCTTCTTCTTGTCCATTAGTTTCTTGAGGTCCATGTTCAGGTACTCGAATATCATGTACAGATTGTTCCCCGAGATGACCACGTCGAACAGCTGCACCACATTCTTGTGCTTGAGGTTCTTCAGCAGTGAGATCTCCCGAATGGCGGTTGAGGGAACGCCCTCAGTCTCCCTTGAATGGAATGGGAAAATGGCTTTAAATTAATTAATTTAAGGTGAGCGTTTATAATAATTGCGATTGGCAATCCGTGGATGCTGCCCTGCACTACGAAGCCGAATCATGTGGTGCTACGGATGGCAGAAAGGAGAACAGCGCAGCCCCCACACAATTCGGGCTGCGTGGTGCAGGTGAATGACAATCGTCGCGGACACGCTCAGGAGGATGCTTCCGTGATATGATGCCGCGCACTGTTTTGGTTCCTTAATTGTCGGCTACACACCCTTCCAGGCGGATCTTCTTCAGCGCCACATCCTGGCCGGTGGCGTTGCTCCGCGCCTTGTACACAATTCCGTAGGTGCCCTCGCCGATTTTTTCAGCGCGTTGGAAGTCGTTCAGAATGGTGTTCATCGAATTGGATTTGGCATTCAGTAAACAAAACAAACGCAAAATTCAATGATTTTGGAGGGAAACTCTTCTTCTTCCGTGATGGTTAGTGCTGCCAATTTCGACTTTTTACCGTCAAAACTGGCTTTTTTTTAAAGGCCAACTTAGGGAAAATTTGCGGGAATTGTGAAAAGCGTGAATTCTGGTTGTATCGATAGTTCGATACTTTTCCCACGGAGAGAATTTATAAAAATTGATTAAAATTACCAGAAACAGAATTATTTTTATAAATAGTAATTTATAAATTTATCCCACAGCAAATGAAGGTAGAAAGCTAGCGGCTAGTAAATGAAATAATGATATATTACCAATTTAGCTGTTCAATTTTAACTTGATAAATTGTTATATATTAAGACATATTTTTGCATTTTATACATTTGTTTTTAGCTAATTATTGTATTATTTAATAATTTTTTTAAGCTTTTTTCTGCATTCTTTCCGTCAAATACAGCTATTTTTGTTGGTCAAAAGTTGGCAGCAGTGCAGCAGATGGTAAGAATGTTATCGACAGTATCGATAGTACGGAAAAAACAAAAATATCGATTGTGAATTACTATGCGATATACTCAGGTGTCCGGCGATATGGCAACTCCGACCGAGTGTGCGCTGTTTTCGAATATCACAAGTTATGTGTCCATTAATAGATGTATAACTTATTTGCTTAGTAATAAATATTTTTATTAATTTTATTGGTATATTAAAGCATAAAGCATGCTAGAAAGTTATTTATGGATCACAGAACACGCAATATAATTAGTTATATTAGGAAACGTTCTATTTTACTCAATCTAGCCATTTTTCTATGTCACTCTCTCGCTCTCTCTCTCCTTATCTCAATGTTTTTCTGTGTATCTAACTCTCTCTGTGCATCTCAAGAGGTAACCTCTACTCCGGTAAGTATTAACCATGACAATTATATCATATATCAGGCCAAGATTCAGATCGAGATTAAGATTTTCTAGCTTTGCATATTTATTTTTCAATTACACCCCTCCCTCTCCCTCTCCATATCCCTCACGCTCTTTTTATCTCTATGTTATTTGGTATGTCTGACTCTATCTGTGCATATCAAGAGGTAACTCTTTCCCTCTATCCCTCTCTGCATAGCTCCGGAGATATCTGTTTCTCTATCGCTCTCACTTTCTCTGTTCTCTTTACTCGGAGACTATAAATACGGCACAGACTTCGCGCTGGCCTTAGTCTTTACGTGGCCTTCCCAGTGTTTACATCTAAAGTGATAGTGGCAGTGATAGTGAGTAACTAATGCGATACATCTGGATAGCCAGGAAGAACCTGAATTCGATGGTACCATGAAAAGGCTAATTGAATTCACCAAGGAAGGAATTAAGCAATGACGAGAAAGGATAGCCTCTACTCCGGTAAGTACTAACCATGACAATTATATCATATATCATATCTCAGATTCAGATCGGCATTAAGCTTTTCTAGCTTTGCATTTGTTTTTTAATTATACCCCTTATTGAACTAATTCTTAAATTGTAATTTAAAGTGATTCTGCAATTTAGGTTAAGAATATCTACAAACATATATTCAAAGTTAGGAGTCTAACTTAATTTTCCCTTACGATACATCAGGTTAAGGATATCTAGTTCTATTTGTCAGAACTATAAAAACTAGTTAAGAAAAGATATACAGAAGGTATTTAATGCTTTTCAGGCTTAGTTATGATACATGAAAACCTGGAAAATAGGAACTCCACAGCATAGCTCCCTAAAATCGAATCCTATTTAGATACTCTTTTCTAAAGTCAAGAATTCCGATCCGTTTACTGTACCTAGTCAAATAATGACTAAGCTAAGAAGACGGCTTGTGGCTGAACAGTAAGGAATTCCCTCTGGAATCGCGACTCGTTATCGTTTAAAAAGACATTTTATGCATTTTATGTGCGTTGCATTTAAAAGTGTAATTGCTTGTTGGGGCCGCACGCAATTGGCTTACACTCCATCTTGTCTCAATTTGTGTTTTACGTGTTGCAATAAAAAAGTGCCATAAAAATGTGTATTTTAATTTGACTCTGCTTCTGTGTTGCTTTTGCGTGCCAGTTTTGCGTGTTTAGGGACTAGCTGTGAATGTTTTTGGCGCGCGCATTTTATGGCACATTAATCATTCCGGTAAACACAGCTCGGCGAACGGGGCGTATGCGTAATCAAGTTCAAGTTGACGACTCCACCGGAATCCTTCAGCTACTGCGATCAGTGCCCGGCGATTGGCGTCAATTAGGCATGATTCATTGGCCGTGTAAATCTCCGGTTCCACTCGCTCCAAGCTACAAGCTGAGCGCCACCCTTACGAGTGCTTCACTTCAATGAATTTATGGCTGCAGCTGCTCGCACATTTCCATATTCCTTGGCTGCACCTCGATAAGGCAACGGGGGAGATGAAGCAGCAGCAGCATAAATTATACCGGTTGATGTGTACTTAAGGTTCTTGGCGCCAGCCAAGTGTCGAAAAAGTGCATTTCCCCGAAAGCAGAGCAGCAGTAGCACAAACAGTATTGCCAAAATTGCCAGCCAGCGGTTGGGGTTCCCTAATGGCAAAAGTTGTGGGGCCCGAGGCTGAGGGTATGGGATGTGGTTGGTGGGAATTAAATTCCATGCAGACGACATCCCAATAGCGAAGACCCCAACTGTGTTTTGGGGCCTCGCGTGATTTATGCATTTGGGCTTGGGTCAGAGCCATCGGCAACTTTGTGCAAATAACCTGAAAGCATTTTCAATTTATTAGAAGCAGCAACTAGAGTAAGGCGTCAAACGAATACCCATAAACTTGGCGTAGAGTTTGCGTCTTTATTTATGATAAAAACACACCTCTCAAAGGTCACAGCCTCACAGCCTCACAGCTTGGCAGTTACAAATTAAAAACCCTCAGTGGTAATGAGAAAAGTTTCCCCCAGATCTCATTGGGTCGTATTCTGCCGGCTCCAGTCCAGGTGGGATCGAATTCCTAAGCATTCCCTGTAGTATCCGAGGAAATTAAAGGACACTCCCCCAAAAGAATTTTTGGGTACTTCCTGTAGCCTTAACTAAATCAGATCCGGACAATGAGTTCCGGCCGGTCTTGCCGCAGGTGACTTCCAACCAGGACTCCTAGTGGCATTCTGTATTATTGGATGGCTTAAACACCAATTGTAGCATCTATAAGCCACTGAGTCGTCTTTGATTTCTGTAAGTACAACCTTAATAGTTGCACTTGCAAATTATTTTGCATTCCCCACAATATGGGCAAAGTGGCCAGGGTAATGAGAAAATTCTTATCTCTCATCTTCTCTGTTACAAGGTTCCAGTTACACTGAGTTCTTTTCAGTATAATAGTGCTCTCTTATAAGCCGAGTTAGTTTATAATCGAGCAAGCTTGTCAATCCAGTTACTGACTAAAACAAACTATAGTAGCTCCGACAGCAAACTGAAATGTAAATAATGTAAATAATTAACTACACAATACAGAAATACAACGTTGCGGCTTTGTATACATTAGGCATACAATTCTTACCTAGATTTCACTGGAACTCATTGAATTTCTCAAATGGAATCTAACTCAAAAATGAAAATATATTTATATTTAAATTCGTAAAACTGTTTATTTTAGTAAAAAATATAAATGTCGAAAAGAAAAATTTAAAAATTTTACTGGGATATAGTCTAAGATGAATGATTTATCCAATTTAAGTGGGATCGTATGTTAACATAGCCTTGGAAATCCGTTTTTAAGGACTTGGAGTAAAACCCAGCTACTGCAACTCCAGTTAAATGGTACTTTCGAGGAGTGCCAGAAGCCTCTACCAGAGCACTACCGGAAAGGGGGTCTCTTTCCGTACTGCCGCAGATGAGCTCCGCCGGAAACTGAGCTAACTGCTTGTGGCATTCCTCACCACTAGTCCTTGTAAACGGCATCTTTATGCGCTCCTTGATAAGATTGACTTCTCCCCTCTCCCTGAGCGGAGGTCTTTCGAAGCCTGCCACTCTAAGATCAGCATTGGGGACCTCGCCTTTTGAGGCCTCGACCGGTGGCAGGCAGATGGGCTGGACATAGTCGGTAATCTCTACGTCCTTCACCAGTGTGATTATGGCCAGGTCACTTTGGACTTTCTGACGTGAGTAATCTGGGTTAACTTCGACCTTGCCGACAGCCACCCGCTGGGGTATCGGAGTGCAGAGTCCCTCACGATTGCAATCGGGATCTGCAACATCATTGCTGCCATCCCAGTCGCCAAAAATCACGGCCGTAACTTCAGCGGAAGGCCTTGAAACGCAGTGAGCGGCCGTTAGGACCCGACGGGCATCTATGAGGACGCCAACACAGCCCCAGGTACGGTCCCCATTCCTCTCAGTGTGCTCGATCCTTGCGATCCACGGATGCTCACTGAACTCCGTTGTGGGACTGTTGTTCTTGAACTGCTTCTCATCGAGTTTTCCACAATTCTGACCAACGGAGGCTGTTGAATTTATTTGTTACTGCGAGTTTTTCAGTGAGTTCAAGCTCATTGTCATCTTTTACTTACTAGAAAATAAAATGGAAAACAGCGTAATTAGGAAAGTAAGCATCCGCATGTTGTGGGCTCTAAGGTTCTAGCTGCACTGAGATATTTCCAGTTTACGCGTTCTCTCTTATACGCCTAGAAACCTCAGATCGAGCTGGCTTGCCAATCCAGTTATTACTGTCAAGAACAACCTGGTAATTATTGACATTTAATAAATAATAAATAGTGCAGTAAGCGGATAAATATGATGAACCAGAGTGATTATCCCTTTCTCACTTTAAATATATAATAAGGATGATACATTGGCAGAATTAAAAAAAAAGTAAACTCCCAAAATGATAGGTGAAATAAATATAAGTCAAAACCATGATACCAATTTTAAATCTCTCCAGATAATACATTTATCAATAGCAAAATTTCAAGAAAATACTTGTAAATTTCGATGAATGAGTTGATTTATAATTTAGTGAAATATTTCATTGAAAAGTCCATGAGTTCGTTTCAATATAAAATGGCAGGGTGTAAACCAGCAGCAATAAAAACTGCCGCAAATATGAATATGAAGATTTATTAGCCGTACATAATTATTTATTCATTTACAATGAACTGCAATGCGAAATCAGCATGCCTAATTGAGCATTAATTAATATAATCAATTCGAACTCATCGATGGCAAACAGTTTGCGGTTCGCTTAAAGTGGCATATTCAGCGAACGTTTTTCCGAGTTTCCCCCTGCTGGGACTAGACGGAAGGAAGGAGCACCGGGAAAAGAAAGAGCTGCCGTGGAAACCGGATGCTGCCAGTTGACATTTTGCACTGATTCCAGTGAGAGATCTGATGCTGGCACGGAATTAAACGATGCCAATTGCTGCTGGCCAGGTTTAATCTGAATCTTCGCATCTGCCCTTCTGTCCTGCTTTTAATGGTATTGATCGAGTGTCGAAGTTGTTGGCGAAAACAAGGACGTCGGTGCACATAAACAGGTTGCGCTGGAACTATGTAGTCTCTAGCTAACGAGCAGGCGCATGTAAGGATTGCCAGTAATAACAATGATGCCAGGATATTGACACACCAACAACACCGCCACCGGCAGGAGGAGCGAATGGCGGGCAAAAATGCAACTTGTAATTTGAACGAAAGCCAACCAGTTACAAATGCTGCCAACCGTTGTAAGCTATACGTTAGTATATTTGTCAATGGGAGCGTACAATGCCTTTGTAAATGCACAGTAAAAACAAGAAAGGGTATTAACTTGGGGAATCCGAAGTTTATATACCCTAGCAGTTTGCAATTGAATTATAGAACCATGCTCATAATAAAATATTCCTATTTATCGATGTTTTTATATGAAATTTTTGTTCGACAAATTATATTTAGAATACTCATAACTAAGCCAAAAAAGTTCTTTTATATTTAACTTTATTAGGTTAATAAATCTGCCTACTCTATTTAAAAATTATGGGAATTAAAATTTTCGCAAATTTTTGACAATTTTTACGATGTAACCCCTTATAAAATAAAGTGCATAAATTAGGCGCTACGTCATAATTTGTATACACTAGCAGTGTATTATTATTTTGACCTGAAGTTTGCAAGATAATGAAGAATAAATATTCTAGATTAGCATACAAAATGATTTCGTTTCTTCTAAATAATACATTGTTGTTAAATACTTAATATTTTTCTAACTTAATTTGCCATAAATAATAATATTGTGTTGAATTAAAGTGTGCTATAATCATAAAATCTTTCTCCCAATGTATTTTTATGGGAGCGAGCGACAGAATCTCACCATTAAACACACAAATACCCATTGGTTGGCAGTCGCCGACACGTGCACAGATTTAAAAGTAAAAAAAACAGCAATCTTCAGATACTCTTGCTAAATAAAACTGCGAATACTAGCGCACCTGGATTGTGAGCTGCATCGGAAAGTGTCTATGCCTCGTCTAATAGAAGAGCATCTGAGGTCAGCTGAGACTGGCAGTTGGATTTAATTCCAATTGAATTGCAGCGAACAATGTTTGTCTAGTAGTTTTAAGATCTCGGTCGGGGAACTACAGTTTTATATATTGGCATACAGCGATGGATAGTACTGAAAATCGAGAGTTCTCATTTTAGGTAAACAAATGCTAATAATTTATATATTGATATGTGAAATCGAAATCAACGAATATATTGTCAGGAATGTAAGAACCTCCAAGTACCTTAATAATTATTAATGTTTTTAAGACTATGAATACTCTTTGAGTGTAATTATCAAATATTTAGAAGCAGAGAAATAAGTTCTTTAGGTAAACAGACTTTAGGAGCCCCTTTTTATATGCAGGCCACATGCTACTCCTCGGTCGGTCTTTGAATTAAAAGCCTTATAGATGATGATGGGGCTTCTTTAACAGCTTTACGACCAATCAAATCAACCTAAACGAGTCTCTGGAAAACCTGAAGATAATTCCTGTGGGTTGTTCAAATATCAACATGATTACTTTTGATTTTGCTTACTTACCCATACCCATACCTAAAACCCAGTTGTATTTATCCGCCTCTAAATTTAACTTGCCACGCATCAGTGTTACTATGGGACCCAGATGCTCTTGTGTGTGTGTGTGTGGGGGGAAAGTTTAAAAGTTGTTCCTGCCTAGCATTTGAAATTTGTTGCGAAATTATATTGCGGCTTGTTTGCTCCGCTCCTGCTTCGTATGCGTCACGTTGCGTATACGCGCCGTGCGCTCCCCGAGGCAGCCACTAAGGCACACACAGCGCAGGGGCAGCAACGGGGCAGACAAATACTAGCAACAACCACTGGATACTAGATAGCAGATACAAGATACAAGATACCAGATTCCACCCAGCCGCCCCCCGTGGACCAGGGTCTCCAAATCCGGTTGCTTCTTCCGCACATTCTCGTAAATAAGTTTCGAAAAGAAAGGCGAAATAAACGTCCCCGCCGTTTATGTGTATTATGCTGGCATACAAAAAGGATTGTTGTCGCTGTTGGCACGATAAATGGCCCAAGAGTTCACATTATGTGTGAGAAATCTATAAAAAGTTATAAAAGTGTCATTAGCGCCAACAATGGGAATGCCGCAGCAGAGGATCTTAGTGCGCCTTAGCATCGCACTACGCCCTCCGCTAAATCCCTACAATAATCCTTGTCGCGGCAACTTGTTGTTGCCAACTTTTCCCCGGCTTTGCATTGGCAGTGACCTGATTCGCGCCCCCCATCTCCTCGAACGCTTGTAAATAATTCACAGCAGTGCTAACTAACAAACAATATGGGAGAAAAGTAAAAGGTTTTCCGTGTACAATTCGAAAATGTCATATTTGCTAAAGTACGCCGTCTGCCTGTCCGCCTGTCTACTTAACCCAGACCTTCGGTGCGCCTTGTATGCCTATCATCTGTTGTTTATCACGCTCCGATTTGCCTTATTGTGCTGCTTTGTTATCGGCCTGCATAATTTAATACAAAAATGGCCAGGAACAGCTCCGTCTGGTTTGGCCAGACACCATGGAGCGAGCGGACAGGCAGAGAACTTTGCGTTTTGATTCTGTCTTTGTGTCATGCCAAGTGATTTTGTTTGCTAAATATGCATAAATGTCGGTTATTGTAGGAAATATGAAGCCCGCATCTGAAAATCTAAAAATCGCTAGTTTACCCGGATTCAATTCAAACTAAATTTGTTGTAAAATATGAAGGGACTTATTGTGTTCCTATATAAAAACTTATAATTTAAATTTCCCAAAAGCAAATTTTATGAAAATTTTTATTTTATTAATATCGATTTGTTCTAAACTGATTTAATTCGATTTGAAACTCATGTTTTGAAACAATTGAATTGTGCCTTAAAACATCTAATGTTATTTGAATAATTACCCATATTAACATTTATGTTTATTTACTTTAATCAAAACGCTAAAAATCACATAATTGAAATATTGATTCTTCCTTTTATTTTTTCATTTTATATTTATTATCAAATGATTGGAATTTATAGAACAGCCGTAAATCAGTAGATGGTTGACTTGCCGTGCCCTGTTACTTAGGGCATCCTTTATGGCCAAAGTTTCCTACAGAATCTTCATTGAAGGCCTGTCACATTGAATCAGATAAGTTTATTTGCTTCACCTCTAGCCCCCCAACTTAGCCAACGTGACTCGGCTTTGACAAATTTCAGCAAAGTGGATTAATTTGATTCAGTTCAAACCCCAATGCTGTCCACTTATTAGAGCCAAGTCAAACTTTTGCGCTGCAGATAAGCAAAGTTGTCTTGGCCAGATCTGACGACCTGGCCCTACTTTCATTTGGCTGACTTTAATTGGGGCCCGGCCAGAGACAAAGCCGGGCAAGTGGAATCAACAGGTGATTGCCATTAAGCGCTAGGCGCTGACTCCCAGCCCCAGCTTTAGCGTTGGACATTGGACTATGGACTATGGAAGATGGTTGCTCGGATTCCCTCAACTTTCGCCGTAAATCTCCATTTCAAAAGTTCACGACCAGTTCGAGATATAAACAAGGAGATTTGGCGCATTATGCAAGTGGGAGCATTTAGGCGCTCCATTGCCGTAACCTGGCAGCGTTCCGGATTCCGGACCGTTTCGTGGCCACCACGTTCCCGACGCGCCAGCTGTCCTCGGAGGGGACTTGGCACTCGGGTTGCTGTGGCTTTTGGCCAGTTGCCGCACGGCAGCCATTGCGCATGTACCACGCCCACTCCTCGTCGTCGTTGCCTGTTGCCCACTTGTGACATTTCGACGTATTATTCTAACCCGGGCTCTGCTTCAAATTCCGTCACTTGAATATTGGTTTTGGGTTGCACATTCGGTATGCGAAGTGGCCTTTACCCTCACCTTTGTTCCGTGGCCAGTTGTCATTTCACTCGCAACCAGAGCTGCAACAAAATAGCACATTAATGAGTGCCACAGAAATGCAACATTTGGATATACGCCGCCCACCCTGCGTATACGCAATCCTCCGGCCTTGGATCCCTCGTTGCGTATACGTGCGTCTGAGTGGGCGCGCTGCTGGATCCTTTGACATGTGCGTGGATATGTGAGAATGTAGCCCGAGGGCGGGCGGGAAAATATTTAACTTTCACTTTACTGCGATACACGGCAGCTGCGTGCATTTGATTATTCGTGTTTGTACAGCGGAGAAAAAAATAATAGGAACGCAAGGAGCTGAACGAAAATAAACGCTGCTGGAAACAATCAAAAGTCGCTACTGACAACGAAACTCTGCCCCCGGCCAAGGGCCTCGCTTATTCATTTCACAATTCACAATTCAAGAATCGCATTTTAATTCGTTTTGCTTTCGTTTTTATGCACACGCCCGATCCGTACCGATTCTCGCCTCCAATTTGTGTTGACATTTTCAGGAATTTAATTTTGGCGACGACTTAAACTTAAAGCTGCATATTTTGTTAGCTGCTCCGAGCTCTCGGCTTTCCCGGCACTAAGAGATATTGCGGCGACCTTTCTTTTTATTTATTTGCTTTTTTCCAGGACGAGGAGAGAGATAAGCGAATGAAAAGGACAAATTCAGCGCCAGATTTATTTAAAATTCAACCCGTCAAATGTCAAGTTGATGGGGGCTAATTAAATCACTGAAAGTGGCTTAAAGGTTGTAGCTGTAAAAAATAACTTAAATTCTGGTAGAATGGTTAAACGTCTAGGGTATTTCTTGGAATTTCAGAATATATTTCTAGACCTGCTTGGTTTATTTGTAAGTGTTTATATAAATTATTAAAATGGTATTCTACTGGGAATTTCTTAATTTAATGCCAGTGTTTTAAATATTATCTTTTATTATTATAAGGAAAGATATTGTTAACTTAAATACATAATTATAATTTAGATTTTAATTGAATTTAAGCTCAGGCTTTCTTTCTCTCGAATCTATTAATGTTACACAAAAGTGTTGGCCATGTGCATGCAGACTGATAAATGGCGAATCCTTTTTGTCCATTTCACAGGACGTCCTAAGGCTCTTTGTCATTTCTTGGCCTTATCTTAGCAGTTGGCAATTCAGTGGAATCATTAGCTCTAGGCTCCGCCAGAGTGCTGAAAGCGTTTTGTTAATTGGCGAACGCACAATCTCGTTGGCTGAGTAAAGGGCGATGTGAACGAGGACGTGGATATGGATGTGGATGTGGTTGTGGCAGCCACAATGGCCGTTCCTCATCTCATTCGCCGTGGTAACCGTGGAAATCGCAGCGGGACTGCAGATTGGCGGAGAGGGGATTCGCTGGCGATGCGGTTGCCATAATGCCCGTAATTACTTTGTTAATGCTCAGCGTATTATGTCAGCAAATTAAATTATGTACGGTACGAGACCAGAGGGAGGGACTGACAATGCGCCGTTCCTCATTGCCATTGCGGGTAGCATCTGCCATCAGGCATCAGCCAGCGAACTTATTGAAAATTTAAGAACTCGGAGCACTTTTAATTTCTTAAAGCGACAAAAGACCATTTGAGTGCCGCGACACTTTAGCTGGGGATTTAATGCGAAAGCCTTTAATTAAATGCGACAGTGCTCGGTGGCAAAGGATGCTCAGTAACTGGAGGATAGCAGCAATGGTTAATCTGCTGCTGGAGTACCACCTCTGTTCCGATGATATCCTCTAAAGGGGCTTACTCCCACTCAGCTTCAGGCTGTATCAAATTCGGGATATGCCACAGCTTTAGACTTAGTAACTCTTTTATATTTCTATGCTCGTGGTGCAATAATTTCAAAGGTTGTTTCACTCGATTCTGATGCATTAAATGCAGTAATACTTAACAAATGTTCCTAAAATCCGGGCAACGGCAAAACTATATTAATCTTCTATAAAAAATCAGTGCGATTAGAACGATTTTCTAGTGTTTATCTTGCCAATTGAACACCTTACCTTCTCTTTGACTCGCTCATTGCCCACTGCTAACCACAACACACTCCAATTACTTTGCCAATTCACAGTGTGCCACAATGGATGCGGAGCCGGAACGGAATTCCCTTGTTGTGCCTGCACTGCCTTGACACGCTCAGATAATTTCATTGTAAAGTTTAAGCAAATGTTTACCCTGCAGATGGGCGGCTGGGACCAGGAGATGGAGCCGCTGCTCTTGCCGATAATTGAATTAGGGGTGCCGGCAAGGTGACACAAGCGTCGGAGAGGTGAGGCGCAAATTAAAGGCAGCAGAACGACGGGGCGGAGCTGGGCCAACAGGTGATGACTTTTGGCCAATTCCAGCTTCGTGACATCCTCTTAGGGCTTTATTAATTTAATGTCTCAACCCAGAGTCGGAGCCGGAGACGAGACAGCGACTCTTGATCCAATCCGATTTGTGTACTGGCTGTGTCCTTGCGAATCTGGCTCCCTAATTGAGTCAGCAGCTTGCTTGAAATTGGCCTGATTGCGCATCGGGCACAAACCCGTCAGTGTCTCGCTAATTTCGCACATTCAATGGCAGCAGTGTCTTTGGACTCCCTGGCAATGAAATTAAGAGTGCAACTGTAGTTTATTTAGTCGCTCCTAATTGCATTTGCATGTTAATTTGATTCCCAGACGCCCTTTGACTCGGCCAAATGCAGCTGAGAACTCAGCTAAATGGTGTCCACCACAGGACACTTTCGGGTTAACTCACTTTGCGAAGAGGTTGCCAAAAAGCTTGGACTTCGACATCGAACTTTGAAGTGACCGCAGGAGGGGACTAAGGCCTGCGGCTCTCATGTCGAATGTCCTCGGGCTTGACGTCATTCCTGATTGATTTTTACTGTCCAGTAGTTGCAGAGTAAGAAATATCCTTCTATGATTGAGAATAAGAATAGTTCGTGGAAGTTTCTTAGATAAATTAATAAAAATATAGCTTACCATTAAATAAGTATATCCTTATACAAATAAATATATTCTGTTTAGTTCTTTAAGCGTTTATCTTTCAAAGACCAGCACGTTTTATGCTTGTAAGTTGCAACAATGTAACCCCAAGCATTTTGTAGCCCTTAAGTATATTTCATAAATTTTTATTTCATTAGTATATATAATAGTATATATTAGGAATGTTTACAAGAAGGACCCAGTTTTTCTCAGCGTTTCTTTTTCATTGTGTGTGTGGCTTTCTACCGAAAGGACAGTGGAATTCCGAGGATTCGTTTGCCAAGCTTATTAAACCGCAGACACGAAAGCCCTACCCACCAGCTGGAAAATGTCCAAAGAAGCGAAAAGCCGCTTGGTCGAGCCAACTAATTTCTCAAAGGATTTCGGCTTCACTTAGTTTTCCTTTGTTCGGAAGTGGTTCGAGCTTGGGACTCCCCTTCGATTAGGGATGTCTAGTTCGGGGTGACCGGTCATTGCATTGGAACTGCCTATTAGCCGGGATTTCCTGACGCCTCCTGGGTTAGTCAACTACTCATGTGGTGATTACGCTTGTAAGCCGCCAAAACGGATAGCCCAAGTATTGATTTTCACCAGTCCACCGGGGCGTATGAGGAATGTCTGCTGAAGCGCAGCAACAGAACGAGTAAAGTCAAAGAAGTTGGCATCCATTAATAAACACTCAAGCCGTCAGGCAGACAGACAGACAGTGGAGGGCTCTGATTCCGAGTCGGGCTGCTGTCAAGTGCAAACAGAGGTCAGTTTTCTGCACCGCTCCCTGCAACCCCTTGGCCGGGTGCGGTCGGCCCGAGGCATCACTTACCCTTATTAAGTGCCCCCGGATTTCGGGAGAGGCATAAACCACAAATCTGATTTGTGGCCAAACGGAAAGCCAAGGCCTCGCCTTTAAACAGACTCCTTTGGGCCGATGTTGGCCGGAACTTTAGCGGGGCAAACAAACACTGGAGACGCCAAGAGTTGCCGGGAGACGTCAGCAAAGCCGCCCACACGGATGCCACAATTTGGGATTCCATTATGTGTTCTGTTGACGAATGCATAATTGAATCTAAAGTACTTCATTTGTCCCATAAACACGTTCGCCTCTTATTTGGCTCACTTATAAATAAACCGCAAAAAGCGGTTGCTGCGAAATGCGAAAAAACGAATTGTTGACAGTTGGCGAAAAGCCACGTGCAGGCGGAGGGCGGCCAGCGCAAATAGCAAACAACCAGAAACAACAATTCAATTTCTGTTTAGTTAAAATACATACCCATAAATAATATATGCCTTTGTGCTGCCGGAGAGTGTGGTCGTCGGCGAGCGAGTCGGAGGGTGTTCATCACCAGGTATTGATATATTGGGCCACATTCATTCCTGCGTGCCCAACAATCGGGGGAACGAAGGGCCCTTGACTTTCTGGTTAGGCTTATTCCGTTCGTTTCGTTTTATGGCATTTCTGCCAGCCAACATTTGTGTGCTCAGCGAACAGGACCGAGATGGGGGTCCCCACACATTAGTTTAAAAGGCTTCCTGGGCCCGTGCACATATTCAATTTATTTAATAGAATTGCCTTATTTGTGTGCTAAATGAATTTGCCGTTGAATAGCGGCGGGCGCACATACGGCCCCGAATTATGGCCAGGAGTAATCACAGAGAGTTAATCTTGAGTGGCTTACAAATTTCAACCCAACTCCCACCATAATTCGGCTGTGTTTTGGGCCCGAAACTAATGCTTTAAGCTGTCAAATACCATTCCGGCCGGCGTCGTCTGTTGCCTGGCTGCATGTGTAATTAACTCAATAACATGATAATTATAACGACATCAGATTTGAGCGCTCAAAACACAGTTTACCCATTACATAGCAGAGACGTGACAGGCCCTGAAAAGTTTTAGTTATATTAAATAATTTGATTATTAGGCGGCGCAGGCAACAGGGCGGATGTGTGATGTCCCTACTTTGCTCCGCGCATATGTTGCTCCTCTACAGCGACCGGCAACCGAAAACCGACAGTTTTCCGGGGGGAAAGCTGAGGGGCCTCGGCCTCGGAGTGCGAAAGGTCGCTGCGACGGAAAGGAAACTTAATTTTCGTGTAGAATTTTTGCATATTTTATTAACCCAAACAGCAGGCTGAGGACGCGGTGCCCCAGCAACCCAATCATAAAAGTTGCCCCAGCACCGACTTCCTTTAATTTTATGCACAAACAAAAACTCGAACGAAACTTGGGCAAGGGTTTGCTTTTCTGTTTATTCCCGAGCCGAGGAGCGTGCTTAGGATTTGCCAGGGAATGCCAGTCTACACGCCTCTATATATATATTTAAATTAAATCTTAAACATTGTGCAGATTGCGGAATCGAAGCGGAGGCGGGCGTCTTGGACTCAAATTACAGTTGGATTTTAATCGCACAGATTTGGCAACAGGCAGCTGCCAATTTCCTGGGGCATTTCGGCTATCTGTGCGCCCAGAATTGCGACTTGGCACAACCACACAGCAGAGTATTTCACGGTCGCCGACTTTGCAAGAAGTCCGTTTTAATTTGCCTTGATCAAGGTCTGGCTAACGACTTTCCTGATTTACGAGTGACATTAAGTGCTTAACACGTGTCCGCTTCGCTTCTCTCCGGCAGCCTTAAACTTTCCCGCGAAATCCAAAGCTGGGGAATGAGCAAAGTCTACTGTTTGCCTTCCATTTCCTGCCTTTCTCCCAACACGCATACGCCCTGGTGTCCGGTGAAGATGCACATGGCCGGCTGCGATAATACGCAGTAGCTCCTGGCTCCTGGCTCCTGGCTATCGGTTGCAGATGCAAAAGGCACGTATCGGTGGGGACTTGTGCGATTCCTGCACCACGAGCTCTGGTGGCTGCTGGCCAAGGCCGAAAGATGTCACGGCTCCAGGGCACCCATGCCGGATTTTTGGCTTTCGCATTTGGCCAGCATGAAAGTTGAGCCACTCTTATCTATACGCCTGACTGACGCTGGATGTAAATGGGGGAATTTGAATTTGGCCACAGAACGATTGCCAAACAATCAAATACCTGATTACTTTATGGAATTTAAAGAGGAAGCTGTTCTGTATTCATTGTTCATTTAGATTGATATTCTTTATAGTTATTATTTATTGCATTCATAGTTAAATTACTTAAATATTAATCCTAAAGTTAGTACTTATTTGCCCTTGTAAACTCGTGTGAATCCAGCCAGATTGGCTTTGCTCCGTCTCTTTTCGGCCGTTCGATTGGAGGGCTCATGAACTCGGGTGGGTTGCTTGACCGCCTGGCGCACATTAGACGTTTCAATCAAAGTGTCATTTCATGTTAATTGCTTTTCTGTTGCGGTTTGGCGTCGCTTGTCCCCGAAAAGTTCAAAGTTCGCCGGGCGAACAAAGAAGTGGCCCCAGAACCCTTTTCTATGCATATATCCCTCGACTTCGGTGGGTGGTGTGAGGTCATGGAATTAGAGTGGTAAGCAGGCCGGGCTCACTACATCCATGTTAGACCTCACTTTCGCACACATCCGACAGATGTCCTCCGTATTCCGGCCCTTCTCCAGATGCGGCTTTGTTCCCCTTTGCCATTTCGCCCCACGGACGATGGCACTTTTTTCAATTTGCGTCTGCCACAATGGGTTATCAAATGACAACGTGCAAAGTGCTCGGCATCGGCACATCCTGCGGATCGAGGGACGTAGCGCTGCTCGAGTCTATTCAATTTCGATTGGAGCCTGTTTCAAATCGATTTTTATTATTTTGCATTTATTTTTTATTCCGATTCCGGCCTGCCTCGCGGTCCCTGTCGGATTCCGGGTTCTTTGTGGATTTCAGACCGGCTTTGTGGTCCGACCAAGGTGACCGTCGCCCGACATCGAGGGGTCGTTAAATCCACCACAAAATCTCCGGATCTGGCTTCGACTTCAGCGCCAGGACAAATTCTGATTAATCTGAGTCTTTAAGCTCGGATTTAGAGTGGTCCAGCTGCCGGCAGCCGGGAACAATTGTTCGGCAAATGGCTGGCATTTATTACGGGGTGGGGGCCACCATTTGTCTCCACTGCCCGAGCTAATGACTGGTCCGCAGCCAGGAGTCGGGAGCTGGCATAGGCCCAGCTCTGGCAGCTACTCGGAGCCGGCTCGGGAGGCTAGACTCGGAGCTGTCTACCCTCATTTGCCTAACTGACATGTCAACACGTGTCAGCGACATCAGACAGGCGGTGTGTCCCATCATCACTTTGGGCCGTGTGCTCCACAGGAGCTGTCGCCTTGACTGATCCGTCAGCTGGCCCGCGCATAGGTTAGCAACGCACTTATTGTTTGACTTTATTTATGGAGCGATATTAGAGGAACGGTCTATGGTTGTCGTGCGTGGGACTGACACTGACTGGCTTTGCAATGGCTCCGCCCTAAGCCCGCTCTGCAGGGAAAACGGATGACGGCTAAAGGCTATAGGGTAAAGGGTAAGGAGCGGGTAATATATGCGACGGGGGCGTGTTCAATTTGCTTGATGGATGCCTGCCATTGTGGCGGGAACTCGGTCGTGATTTCGGGATAGAGCTGCCAACTGATGTCCCCATTACGGTACAGATTTTGCAGAATCTCATTTCCGAATACTGCTCTTTGGTGGAATCGTCCCGGCCTCCGTTACCCCGTTACCTTAGAAATGATGACAAACGCATAAAACTGATTACAATGGCATTTTTCAACATGAAAAAGTATCTTCCATTTCTCGGAAGTCTAACCCGTTCTCTATCTTCCAGTTTTCGGGCTAAAATTCAAAACTGAGAGTTCAATTACTACGGGGCGCAGTGTCCTCTGGTATCCTGCGAACACTTTGCGCCTCTTGGCAAGTCCTTTATCGAATTATGATCGATTTTTGTGCCAGGATGCCGGGATGCCTGGATACGAACGGAGGAGGAACTCAAGAAATTGCCGCCAATAGCATTAAATTATTAACGTTTCAATTACGATTTTTAATGGACATTTTGCGCAGCAATTGAATTTGCATCGAAAATCTTTCAATTCCGAGAGTCCTGAGTCCTGAATGGGGAGACAAGGACTTGCCTTAATTGAGTAACGAAAGCCGAATGGAAGCGATGAGTCCTGATGTTTAGTGCAGCATGTTTGCTGTTCTGTTCGTCTGTTTGTTTGCATCCCCCTGGCCCCCAGATGAGCCTTGTCGAGATGAAGGCCCCGAAGTAACCACATGCTCTGTTCGACTCCGAGTACTACTGAATACGTAATGTGATGAGACCAGACGCAACACACAATGTGCCCCGTCCTGGAAATGTGAAGCGAGCCATGTAAATATGTATGAGAGCTGCCACAGCTTCCGGCGTCTCGTTGATAAGCCAAGGAATTTGAGCAGCCTTGACTTACTAGCCATCGGCTCGGGAGGCTAGACTCGGCTCCCTTTGTTTTCGCTGCTGTCCTGCTGATCCTGCTCCTTGTCCTGCTCCTGCTCCTGCTCCTGCTGCTGCTCCTGCTACTGCTGCTACTGGGATTCCCATCGCCTCAGCCTTGTTAGTTTGCTTTAAGTGTCCGTGTACTGCCTTGGGGCTCGACCCACACTTCGGTGGTGTTTGTGTTGTGGTTGGATTAAAACACACTCCCCCATACGCACACAAGAGCTGAATGCCACCCTGCACAGCGGAAAAATCGTTAGAAATTCAGGAGAAATGTGTTAAAAGCTAAGATTTTCCGAGGAGTTCCTTTTCTTGTGATATATAAATAAAATACCTTTAAACAACATTGTAAATAATTGAACAATTGCCGCTCATTCAACAATTGTCTTAAATGGAATTTGTTTAATCAAACTTTAGTTTAACGTTTAATGTTCTTAGCTTTTTATCCTCTTTCCTATATTTTATTTTAATATTTCAGAGAATGAAAACTTTTTAAACTTTAAATTGCCTCATTTCCCTCTACACAAAAAGAAAGTCTGTCTGAACAGTTTAAACCAATATAATTTAACGACTTAAAGTTATTAATAAATATTTAATGAGGGAACAAGTTTTGGCTTCCAGTGTGTGCATGGTCCTGGTCCTAGCAGTCTATCAAAGTATGCGTAAAGTGTTGAATGTATTTGTTTAACAAAGATTTTGACTTTTCACTTTTGTTGCTAAGGCTTTTAATTTGCTTGGCTTGTTCCGATTTGCTCAGATGTGAGTGGCTGCAGCCGGAGCAGAAGGCAGAAGGAGCAGCTTGTGAGCAATTATTCATGCAATATGTCTGCCTGCTTCCAGCCATCATGGCCATCATCATCTCCCACGGATGATGAACGACGACGTGTTGCTCTGAGCAGCGACTTGGGAGTTGAGGCAACATAAATATTAAAGACCACTTTTGGGTTCTCGGCCCTTATGTCACGCTTGGCTTTAACAGGTGACGTTCCTAATTCGACCTTAACCGAATTAATTGTATCCTTCCGCCATTAGAGCAGCCGGAAGTTGGCCAGAAGCGAATGGCTTACGGTCCCTCGTCCGTCCTTGTCTGTGTGTCAGCTTAGCGCCGGTGTCCTTCGTCCTTGGGTCCCTTTTGTGAGAGTTTTAATAAATTGCGTTTGTCGCATGGCTTGATTAGCCAAAGGGCCAGGGACAACCGGCAAAGCAGCGGAAGCAGCAACAGGTGCGGTGGAAAATTTACCCGAATTTGAAAACAACGCAATTTCGGCTCTCTCTCTACGCACACGGAATGCTGTAAAATTATGCCCGCAGAGGTTTAAGCGGTCCCTCAGAAACAATGCCCCGTGAGCGCTGCTTTTCTCCGCTTTCAGGTGCACTCCAGATGGACGGAAATGTGGCTCTGCTTGGCGATGACAGGTCAGCCTGCTGTGGCGATGACACCGCCACTTAATACGCCATTGTTGGGGCCCCATCTGCGGGTTATGAGCCGCACTCGGAAAATTACGCAGCACAAATTAGGCCGTTGTTCGGCCGCGGCAGAGCGGAAGGATTCGCCGATTCGACAGATTCGCGTAGGTAAATGTAATTTGATTGCTCGGATTATAATAATAAATATGCTTTATTTATGGCCACTCCGGCAGTCCATCAGAGCCACTCGGTCCGGTTGAGTGCTGCCCGAGCAGCGTCCATTTGTTGCCTGCCCAGCCCGGGTGCTTCGATTGATTGCATAACAATAAATTATGCAACGCATCATGATGCTGCTGCTGAAGCCACTGCTTCTCCACTGGGCAGGTCCTGGACAAGGAGCAGTCCGCCTGCCATTCACTTTTAAGTTTCAAGTGCTGCTGCGGGTGAGTGCTTTTAATATTCATCTAATGCACTCGACGCGCTGTTATACTGCTAATGGGTGTTTCGAGGAATACTCGAACTACGTCAAGCGGATGTTCTTCTTACATTCTGATTTCCAGGTATACTTATAGGAAAATACGTGGTACTTTTAAAAGTGGTAAATGTGTGAAGTCTTATAAATATCGATTATGGATAGACAATTTTTATGATTGGAACAATCACAAAGCCTTTGTGGTTTTCTTGGTTTGGCTAGAAAGGCAAGGTTTGACAAGATTAATACAATAAACCTTTTCTGCTATATTGCATTACAAATTGTAAACTAATCGGTTTGAATATTAAACTATAAATTTATATATTTATATTACTTATAAATAATTATTTCCTTAGACCTAAATGTTGCTGTTCTTTTACAGTAATCTTTAGGGAGATGTGGAACAAAAATCTCTTGCAAAAATTCTTAAAAATCTTCGACTTAACATTTGCAGATAGGGTATCAATAGCTTCCGTGCTAGTTTCACCTTAGCCTCCTACATATTCTGCATTAGCTGCATTTTTCTTTGAAAACTCCTGTTGCTGGTGCTCCTGTTGTTTTGAGGTTGTTGTTTCGTCTGCAGCAGGCAGCTAGCAGCAGCTGCCATTGAAGCTTTCACCGCGATGATAGAGCGCATGGGTGGATGTGTGTGTGTTTGTGAGTTAAGTGAGTGTTGCACCTGGCCGTGTTCGGTGTTCAACTTAGTAGGGTAATCATTGAGATGCCAACGGCAAGCCAGGAGCAGGACCTGATCCTGCAGTCGGATTACGCATGCAGCTCGTTGGCCCACGTGACGTATGCGCAATATGGCCAGCAGCCGAGTTGCTTATGCATTCATTCTTATGCATCGCCTTTGATTAAGTGTCTCGGTATGCAAAATGCCTTTTCCCATTTCCTTTGGATGCGGGGGCTGTAAGTCCGTCTGCTCGGGCTATTTATAATCCCAAGGAGCGATCATCCCCCGCGAATCGAATCGAATGGCATATTCCTTTGAGTAGATCTGTTTGATTGATTGGGTTTACGCCCTGTCATCTGGGCTTGTTTTCGAGCGACTCTGCGCCAAATGTCAGTGACTGTCTGTCTGCCAGCGAGCAGTGAACTGCGGGCTGCCAGAGGCTACGAAGCCAGACAAGTCAGAAAGCGTGTCCTGGGCTGCGGTTTAGGCCCACGACCCTAATTGGTCTAATAGGGCGCTGGTAATTATAATTTAATAACATCTTTGCCGGCTGAAAACCCGCTCGTGTTTGCCATTAGAATTCTCGGTGTGTGCAATTAACAGCCAGGGCAATCAGGAAGGAAAGCACAAAGGACGTAGGACGAACGACTGCCGCCCTCCAAGCCAGGAGCCCGACCATTTAATTGTAAGTCAAACAGTTCGCCGCCAAGTTTATGCAGTCGAGATTTAATTTGATTACACGCTGGGCTGGAGAGCAGGGCAAACATCTTCTGATTGCCTGAATAAGCGATGAGGAAGCCGTCCCAAATGGGCGCGTGCGACTCAGAGTCCTTGGACGCAGCAGCGGGCGGAGCCTTAAACTGAGCCAGGTGCTGGCACATGTGCACGAGCCCCACTTGCGTATTAATAAACAAATTACGCAATTAATAACACACGCTGAGCGCTCAGCTGGGCACAAGCTGTGCAACAGTAGGTGCATCCTCGCAGCCGCTTCATCCCCAGAGTCCTTGCCATCATCCTCCGCGGTATCCTCGGCATACTTGGGCTAAAATTAAGAGCCACTGCTGCAGCTGAAGCTGAAGCCGTGGACTGCGCGCCGCGAGCTGGATATTTATGGCCGCGTGCACGGGCCACTGGTGCAGCCATAAATGGCTGAGTGAATTGCTTCTGGAGTGCGGGAGCCCGAAAGTGGCCACTGAACATCAAGTGCTCCGCATCCTTACGACCGTGGAATGGGGCCAGGACACTGAACTGAAAATGTATAAAATTGTGCCAGCTAGGCATTCTTTTCCCGCTACCTTCGGCGCGTTCCCGCTCCTGCCTGCCGCTTCCTGCGTAGCCGTTTTCTTGTGCGCTCACACGGAAAAGCAGACAAAATGTATCTGTGACAGCGCAGCCAGAAATCCAGGATAACCGAGCGAAGCGAGCGAAGGACGACAAACGAATATTTATTACAGGTGTTTGCCTTTGACTGACAGAAGGCACAATCTGGCGCACACGGCAGGCCAGGTGGAGCGAGCAGGGCGGCAGGGCGGGCGGGAGCTTAGTTGCGGGCACTTCCCAGGGAAGTATCCAGGCTCCGGGACACTCGGCTTTAAGACGGAGGCCAGCCACACTCCGCTGCTCGATTGTGCCAGCAAATTGATTTGGCATCGTCGCAAGCCATGAGCATCTCTTTTATCTGGCCAGAGAGACTCTCGGAGGCAATGCCTCAAATCCGATTTAAGGGAAACCTAAATACGATGCAAACCCAACCGGAATTCCTGGAAAATCCGACACCCAGGGCTGCATATAGAATGGCTAAAAATAATAATGGAAGCCGCAGCCGAGGTTTCCCCTTGTTCAACGTGAAGCTTTAAGGGGCCAAAACTGCTGAGTTGCATTTCTTACACAATTCAGGTGAGCGACAGCTGGAAAAGGGGGACAATCAGCGGCCCGAAGAGGATTTACCTTGGTTAGCTATGCAAATCCAGATGAATCTTGCGGCAGGTCGGTCTGCTGGAGAAGTATCTTTAAGCCGGAAGAGATTTATGGTCCGCCGGGCATTCGCGGTGCTGAAAGTACCCGAAAGGATACACATCATCATCGTGATGGCGGTCATTTTGATTAGAAGCCCCAATGGTTTGCCGCAGACAGTTGATGGGAAAATGGGAAGTCAGGAGGCGGAGCAGGATGAGCAGGATGAGTGGGAGGCTGTTCATGTGCTCGTGATGTGTAATTAATTTTCGGCAACATCTGTTTATCCTAATTAGAGGCGATACGAGCGCACACATGCCGGCGAGGAGGCGTGGTCCCAAGCGGGGCGTTTTCCTTTCATTTATCATTATTACCGGACTAGCCCCAAACGGGCCAAAGGTCGGCGAGATAAAGGCTGGGAGGTGAACCGATTAAGCGGCCAGAAATCAAGTGAGTAATTGCCGAAACAGCTCTTGCATGGCGAATGCCTCCGTCCCCCGCAATGAGCTCGGAGCCGAGTATTGACCATTGGCGGAATCGTAAGCCGAAACTTGCTGGCAAAAAGTATAAAATTAAATGGAAAACTTGTATAGAAAAAAAAGAGCTGGTAAAAAGCAATCAACGCCTCGCAGCTCTAATGGAAAATTGGCCAAAGTTCGCCAAATTGAAGTCGGGCAACTTTGTCATAAAATGAAATTGCAAGAAAAATCAACGAATGGGATAATCAGAATAAGGATGAGCGGATGCCCCATCAAAAAGGGGCCAGTGCGTGTGTCCTTTTTCAGCCATCATTCCAGGCGTAAGGCACCAAGGCACCAAGACTGGGCATCGGAAAACGGGCATCCTTTTGACTCGACTGCCGGCCGAATTTGCCAATTTATTATGCGTGGTTTCTTTTATTGGGGCGACGACTGTCTCTGTCTGGCTGCCTCTTTGCGAGAAAGGCTAACAAGCAAAAAAGCATCGTCGCAAATCAAAGAGAATTTCAAGCAACTGGCTGCAGGCGAATGCAGATTACGGGAATCAAAAGCTTATAATTAATCAGATCTTCCTGTTTGTGCCTGGGAAAATTCGCATGCGATTTTTCCACGAAAGCGGCCGCTGCTGAGGTGCTGCTGAGGAAAATTCAGTTCTATTTGGCCTGAGCGCTGTTCCGTGTCCCAGGTTCCGTTTCCCGTTCCGTTCCGCCGCCGTTCCATTCCACATGTTCACACGAGGCCTGTGCCATGATATAATTACTGAAGGTGGTCTCGTTGGCAATAAACAACAACCCCCCTACCAGGGTGAAGCTTAAATTTGCCTCTTTAATTTTATTGTTTATTTAGTTAATTAGTGGGAAATATATGTATGGTACTTCATAAACTGTAGGCCATGGCATACATTTATCATAAGGATTAATTTTCCAAAAAATTCATCCACACTCAACGTTTTCTGGCAAAACAGCGAACAGAAACGGACCAAAACCCGAACGCTTTGGCACCCGACGAGACTACCTTCGTAATTGTAGCATGACATGGTCTGTGGACCGCCAACTGTTGGCAGTTAGTTCGTTTTCAAAGCTCTGCCGCGTCGGTTGTGCCAATTCGCTCGAGCTAGGCTTTCTGGCTAACGGTACTTGCCGACGGCACATAACGGTACATTTAACTGCTGCGTGGGTGTTGTGTGACTGCTGCGAGTGTATGTGTTAGTTTCCGAAGCGCCGTTCGCTTCGTCGCTGATCGCGTACAAACAGCTGTTGCCGCCATTTTGCGAATGCAGTTTCCGCTCTCAGTTCCTGTTGAGTCCTTGTGCGAGCCGAAGGGATAATGCCAGATAGCAGTTACGGCACTTTACGGCCTAGTTTGTGCAACTAAAAACCACAAGTGGGTGATGTCTTCGGCCTTTATTGATACTTAACACTCAAGCCGAAAGTATCTAGCTGCATACGTGCTTACCGCCCAATATTATATGCAAAACAAAGAGAGAGAAAAAAAACCCAAACAAAATTTAAATATTCGCAAAAAGCGCGACGAGTGAGTGAGTGCATTCATTGTGAACTCGCGGGTGTGTGTGCGACGAGTGTGAATGTGATTTATGTGATTCTATGGGGTTTTCTTCAGCGCCGTGCTTGTTTGCGAATCAATTCGGTTGCTTTCGTTTCGTAATTTTCTCATTAGCAAACAATTTTCTTTTCTGTCATTCATTGACGAGCTGCAATTTTCATAATTGTCGCCCCTGTCACAATCCCCACAAATGCAAAAATAAACATAGCTGTTTATAGATGCCCCCAAACATGATGTCAGCCGGCAGTATCCGAATTCTCTGTGCTAAATGTGCTTGGCAGTGACAGCAAATAATTGTTTTGCCATAAGCTGCCAGCTCACAGCGCCAAACTATGCAATCAGCAAATAAAGCATATTTCAATCAAATTCTAGCGCAAACAAACTATTAATTTCACGAGCCCGGCTTAGCAACGCCCCAACGAAAAGATCAACGCACCGAACACTGAGCCGAGCCATGGAGATTTTAGGCAAAATGCGTGCAATTACTCAACGCCTGACAACCAACTGATTGCCCCTCCGAGAGCAAAAGTGAACACAACCCGCGGCAACCAGTCGCTAAAAAAAAATAATAATAAATAAAACAAAAATATATATCAATCGGGCGAGCCGGTTAACGCCTGCAAGTGCATCGGAAAATACGAATTGAAAACAACATCTAAAAGCAAAAACTTGACCGATTTTCCGAGTGCTTCGGCGACTGCAAGCGGCGGCTGCTTGCTAATCTCGCCCAGAAACTCCGAACCGATCACAATCGCCATCGAGATCGCGATGATTTATGCAGGTGAGTCTGCTCGAGTTAAACGCACTTTTCACGGCATTTAGACACTTGGAAAAATCGGGTTTCCTAGGCAATTTTATAAACCTATGGGTTGTGGTTTCAAATTTTGGGTATATCTTACATTAATATAATAGGCGTTAGGTCAAAATTGTTATGGATGGGTTCCATCACAGAACCCAAAACAAATTGGGTTTTAAAAAAACGATTTAGTGACAAAACAGTATGGCTATAAATCCATAGGAGTCGACTAATTACAAACCCATATCAACATACACGAAGGCGACGACGTAATTAACAGAAGGGGCAGACGCGTGGCATACAAATTACGAGGCGAAAATGGAAAACTTCGTCGAGTGTTTTGTGCATTTCTGCGGTTTTTTTTTACACAGAACTTAGCACGTGCCCGCCCGCCCGCCTCCTATGGTCACAGATTTTGTTTATTCACTTTCGGTAGCCTAATTAACTAAATTGGCTGGCCGGTGTTGACAATGGAAGCCAAAGTGTGACCGTCCCGGGCACTTGGCAAGAGTTGTGGCTCTGCCCTAGGCCCATCTTGCCACCTACAAACCTCCCGTCTTCCTTGCCGGCGCCGAGTGTGAAGCTTAGCAGACACAAAGGCCAGTTGACAGGTGAAATGGGAGCAAACAATGGCAGTTGTTTTGACAGGGCCCACAAAGGCCCGATGGGCCCGGCTCGACCGACCGAGCCAATAATGTGGACATGGACAGATGGGTTGGCATCCCAACCGAGCGAACGGAAAACGGGCCACGGGAAATGTAGTAATAAATAAGGTTTTTTTATGAATCCTAATTTATTTCAACTTAAAGTGAGAAATATAAGGCAGCTTGACTTTTATTTTTTAGTATATTTATTATTTACTTAATCACTCTAAAACATCCATCGCATATGCGCCTGAAGTCACGATTCTCTGACAGTAATTACCCCAAATAAACCTTAGCTTTGAGTGATTATAAGCCCCATAGAGGTTTTTGACTTAGGAATACTCTAGTGAAAATTAAAAATATTACTTTTCTGAATCCTTTTTTTAAATAAAAAAGGCATTTAACACAAACGACACAAAATATTAAAAAAATAATAAATATATTTATTTCTAAAGACTTTGACTCAAGTATCTACGAATTCACAATGCAATTTTTCTTCAAGTTTATTACAAGCCAGGCTTGTAATATTTGGTTTTAAGTTTCCCTTTCATCACAGCGAACTTCAAAATTGAGATAAATATATACAAATTTATGAATTTTTGTTTAAAGAAATTATATATTCATTATATATATTCATTATATATATTCATTTTTCAAATTAAAGGATTGAAATGTGAATTTTTTGCTAAACCAATTCATACAATTTATAATAGATATAGATTTTTCTTATCAAGTTATTGCTAAAATTAGTACTTAAGTATCTCGTTGAACAATCTTTACTTAAATATAAACCATGTTTTTATGCGCTTGCGGGCTATTATAATTTTAGTCAGAAGCTTGTAAATGTGTGAAGGAGTCATTTCTGACCCTATAAATCATATATACTCTTGATCAGCATCAACAGCCGGATCGATCGAGCCATATCCGGCAGAATTTTAAAATTTTCGAAATTTTTCAAAATTTCAAAAAAATGTAAGGGGTTACATCATTAAAATTGTCAAATTTTGGCAAAAAATTGAATTTTTCTAAATTGAAAACTTTATATGTAGAATTGTTAGCCGTTTAAAAACTATCTCAGAATAGCTTTCAGAATTGAAATTAATGCATTTTTGGCTTAGTTATGATATGTCAAAATATGGAATTTACAAAAAAAATAAGCATATAAAAAACAATTGAATATACTTAGAATACACCTTTTTTTGGTTTGTTTGGTAGCCAAGAAGTCAATGATTGCCAAGGGTCATATATATTTTAATTAATAAAGAATACAACTTTAGACAAAAATATGCGATCAAAAATTTAACTGAATTTTATAATTATTGTTGGAAAAATAATGTAAAAATAGGATTTTAAGAATATTTAGTATATTATTATACCCTTGCAGGGTATTATCATTTTAGTCAGAAGCTTGCAAAGTAGTGAAGGAGTCTTTTCCGACCCTATAAAGCATATATATTCTTGATCAGCATCAACAGCCGAATTGATCGAGCCGTGTCTGGTTGAAATTTAAAATTTTCGAAATTTTTCAAAATTTCAAAAAAAGATAAGGGGTTACATCATTAAAATTGTCAAAATTTGACAAAAATTTTATTTTTTTTAAATCTTAAATTGAGTATGCAAATTTATTAATCTAATCAAAACTAACATAGGAAAGCTTTCCGTAGTGAAATTAATCGGTTTTTGACTTAATTATGAGTTTTTAAATTATTGATTTCTTATAAAAATATTGATACATATAGATTCATAGAATAGATTTCTGATTTGATACTATATTTTAATGGCAAACTGCATGGGTATAAAACTTCGGCTTACCGAATTTAGTTTCCTCTCATGTTGTACATTTAATTAAAAAGTAACAAATGTTGGACACATTTATATTAGGAAAGTAATTAGAATTTAATTTGTACTTTATTTTCTGTGGCTCAAACCTCGCTCTAACCAATATCCCCAAAGTTATTCATGTCGGCCCTTTGGAGCTGGGAGCTGAGGCAACGGGAGCTCCAAATGGCAACAAAGTTGGCCCGAACATAATTCGGCGCTGTGTGCAGCGCTCTGTGAAGGCATTCAAATTGCTTCCCTGTCCAGCTGAAACAACAATGGCAACCTACGTGCATAAGCCACCGAAACCTGAGATTCTTTCGAACACAAAAGAGCGTCAACATAGAATTGTGCAACCAGTAGAGCAAATGACTTGCCACTCGGCCGGAGGGTGAAACTTTACAACAAAGGGGGTGAGGAGCAGGTGGAGGGGCATTGGGGAGGAGCTGGGGCAGAGCCCCCACGTACGCTGGTATAAAACAAACCAAACCAGTTGAAATATATTAATGGGGCGGGCATGAAATTGTTTTAGGTGTTCGCTGCCGCCCTGTGTGTGTTGGCATTAAACTTGGCATTAAATAACAATAACCCGGCAATAAAACGGGGCAAAACAAACGGGGAATGTGCAGGAGCAACCCTTTTACTTTCACATTTGCCTTCAATCCTCCACTCGACGTTTTTGTGCCAGTTTTTGCGCCACTTCTCAGCCCCAGTGCGAATTTCTCACCTCGCAACCTGCTGGCTGCTTGGCACACGCGTCGTATGCGCAATGTGGCTTCTGGGGGAGGGAAGGAGCGGGCAAACGACAAGAAAACAATGGCAAACACACGATATTGCGTATACGCCGTGTGGGCCGGGTATCTGCCAGAAAAATCCCCAAGAACGTGCGGGCCTTTGAATGGAAGTATCTGCCTAATGTATTTAACACTCAGCGAGCACTTTTTACGACGCCCCCACAGAAAATGTTGGGCTGCCAGTGCTTTTTGTTTCCTTTTCATTCGCGATGATTGCGCTCTGTTGCTTAGGTGGAAGGCAATCAAATTTACCATGGCGAGATCTCGTAAAAGTTTTGATTGACACGCAGTCCCCTGCAAATTAACAGCTCATTGCAATGCAGCCACAAAGTGGAAGCGATGCCAAATGAAGCATGAAGGGCCAAGAGCCAAGCGGCCAAACAGCCAAACAGCCAACAGCCAAGGGCAACTGGAACGGAAATGAGTTCACTGCTCGTGGCGGCGAGCTTAGCTCTTGAAAAATCACCTAATTCATTTAAATAAGCAAGGAGATGCTGGTGCCGAAAGCAAGTCCATTTGCCGAAAGGGACGTGGCCTCCTGCGCTCGGGAAGTCCGAAGTCGCCTTGGCTTTTATCTGCAAAGATGTGGAATGCCGTCGAGTCGACAAACTAATTTAAAAATCCACTTGCTAAGCGTTTCCCACCTCTAGCTCTCCAGCTCTCCAGCTCTCCAGCTTCCAGCTTTCAGTTCCATGGAGAGGCACTCTCCGGGGCCTAGGCTATTTATTTTTTCATTCCCTGCCTTTTATGATGATTTTGCACTGCGTGGCAATAGTAGAGCAAACATTTTAGCCCTCGAGTGTTTAAATATAAAGCGGAAATGAGCTTTACTCCCGGTCCTTCGGTGCTCCATATTCCAGCTTTTCCTTTCGCCCGAAACGTGCCCAATAAACTGAGGGCTCGCCAAGAACTTTTGCCAACTTGAACGAGTGTCTATGGGTCTATATGGAAATGCTAATTAATGACTGCAACTTTCTTTGCCAGACACTTTTGAATTAATTGCACACCTCCACGAGCCACGAGCCAGTCCGATTCGTCTGCCCTGCTATTTTTACGGCCCCTCAGCCAAGGTTTGAGCCCGCAGCCAGACTCGAACCATGTTTGGGATCCCAACACCCGGCCACGCCCAGGCACATGCTGAAATCGTAAGAAAATGGATACGAGCAGAGTTGCAGTCGCTGTGCGATTGCATCGGCTGGATAATAAAATACATACAGTTGGGCGAAGGAAAACAATTTATGGATTTCATTTCGATTGTTTTGTCATGTTGATTGACAGCCCGAATTGGCAACAACTCGTGCTCTAGCAGCGCAGCTATCTGATCGAATTGAACACTCAACTTTGACTTCCCCGAACCCAGATCGAGGGCACTGAAAATCGAATTTGTTTCCTGGGCGTGTGTGCTCCGGAATGTGTGGCTATGTAATTAATCTAATTAGCAGCTGCCTCTCGGGCTATATTTATTTCAGGCTTTGTCTGCCATTACGTGCGTGTTGAAAGCCGAACTCCCACCCATTACCAAATCGAATGAAAGCCGTCCATGCATTCACCACAGTGTCATTCATTAGTTAATTGATCAAGCGTGGCGAAATGTGACTATCCTGGGGTTTAAAGCCCACCCGCCCATTCATTCAATTGAACTTTTCAAAACTATTTCGAATGCGCCGAGTTTTTGTGGCAGGGAAATTCTTTTCTGACAACATAAAATCCAAACACAAATTATTTCGCCATAGAAAAACAAAAACTGCGAATTGTGGAAGCTGAGAAACGAAAATACGAGTCCGAACAACGAACATAATGCGACATAGACAGACGCAGCCATGAAAGGAAAAGTTGTGCCGGAATACATGTGTATTCTTTTATATATAGGACCAGCGGCGCACTATATATGTTAGCAGGACGATTCCGGCGAGAGTGTGTGCAAACAGAGAGGCAAAGTGCCCAAAGCGTTTTCACAGTCAATTTTGTATGTAAAGGCAAAGACAAGACAACGCCTGACATGTGTGTGCTGGCGGAGGAATAGGATCTGGCAATGGGAATGGGAATGGGATTGGGATGAGGCTGGGGGCTGCCTGGCTTAGTGTAAATTTTTATATTTCGTTGTGCATGGCACATAAAACCTTTTGTTGGCAGAGCCGTGCTGCTGCTGTGTGTGCGGGTTAGTGTACATTTAGGACAGCGGCAATGAGCATGAAAGCCATTAACTACCAGCACACGAATGGGTTCATATTTTAAGTAGTTTTTCGTTTAAAAACCCTTTAAGATTTCGTTCTCAATTACATACAATATAGCTTAAAGATTGGGTGTCGTTGTATAAAACTTAATAAGCCATGAAACAAACATGAAACATAGTAAGAAACGCTTTTGTACATATATTGCACAGGATCTGGGTTATTTACCAATGTATGAATATCGAATTTAAGGGGCTGTGCGCTTAATTCCCATATTTTTTTGAATACCCAAAAAATTCTTCTCTTAACATGTTGAATTAAAATAAATTATATTCTCACATGTGTCTACTTATAAGCACGTCCAAAAAGTAATTTTGTATAAGTGCTGTTGTCTCATAATTCAAAATAATGCTTGCTTTAGATAGCTTCATTTTACAACAATTATTTTGTAGACGCAAAGATGCCAGTTTTATTAAACAAACTTAAATGTGAAACTAGATTTGTCAGAAACATACGAAAACGGTTTTCTTTATATAAACAATTCATTAAATTAAAATTCCATAAAATACATTTAATTGAAACGTTCCAACTTAATGGGAATACATCAAGAACAGTTGCATTCCTATTTAACTTTCTACAAAAACAGGGCTTGTTGAAATCAATTCAAGCGTGCTCAAAGGCTAAAGAAAACTAAATTACATCGGTCTTATTTATTCGTTTTGCAGCCAAAAATAAATGTGCATAAACACTCTCGCTTTATTAACAATAATCCTATTTGGCAAGCACAAACTTAGCATGAAGTAAACAAGTCGGTGCCACCCCTGAGCAGGTGGTGGCAGTGGCAGTACACTTTTCCCTCAATGGCAGCACAATGAGCGGCAACAATGGGAAAACAGAGGACAACAAACAAATGCCAAACACACAAATGAAAATGAGTGCAGACCCAAAAGAAGCGCGAGGCGAAGGCAAATGTAATGACACTTAAGTGGCCCTGAATCTCAATCTCTTTGCAGTCGAGTGATTTCGTCTTGTTGGCAGCACAACGCACTTGGTCACCTGGCCGGTGACGTATGCAGATGGGGATGGTCCTTGGTATTCCTCTCCTTTCTGGGATAAGACATTTTTCTGGACTTTTTATGACCATCCGGGGTCTCATTTGCGATTTGAACAAGCGTAGCCGCATAAAACATTTATGGCTATGCTAATATTTGGGCAAGAACATATTAGATTCATACGTATGATTCTTATGTGATTTATTCGGGTTTCTTGGACCTCTGACAATAATTGCACTACATATATCTTGGCATATTGCACTCATAAATCTCCATTTCTATTATTAAGAAATCAGATATATACCGTAATTAATAAAACATATATTTAAAAAGTAAAGTGTTAAATATTTCAAGCTAAGAATAATTGAGATTAGATTTTTATGTTATGTTCTATATATAATATATCATAAATCTAATTTATTTTAAAAGCATTTCCTATAAAAGTAATGGAAATTAATTTGCAGATTTCTCTGATCTGTATATATATTCTCTAAAATGTAGTTGTTTTTGCTTGTGTTAATTGTGCTTTCTGGTTAAATAATTTCTACCTTCCTTGCCCAGGAGTCCTCGCTATTTGTACTTTTCGCACGAATCCCCTTGGCCACATGAGCACTAAATTAAACCTTTCCTGTCTATTTGCTTGTGGTGCCCCGAAGTGAGCCACTTTTTTGACGTATTCGGCAGACAGCTAATTAGCTTGCCAAACCACTGAATTCCGTATGCAATGCACAGTTCTTTCCCTAATTTGTCGGAAGTCGCTCGCTTTCCGGCTGAGGATAAAAGTGCCTGCACATGACGTGGCATCCTCCGGAATCGGGTGTCCTTGCCAATGGGCTCCAGCTCCAGGTCCAACTCTGGCGAGTTAATTCCATTTAGCGCACTCAAGCACGAATGAGATCGGTGCGTGATGAGACCCACGTTACGTTACATTACGTCCCAGGCAGTGCATAATGCCATAATGACAGACACAAAAGGTGGAATCATTATGCAAATGCCATTAATTTTACATACAGTTCTGTGCTATTTAATCGCATGGCTTCGCCTCCGGCAGGAGATATTTTAAAATGAATCAATGCTCTCGTGCCGGACGGCCATAAGGCAAATATGAATATATTTATTAATAGGTGTCCACTCCGGATGGTCCTGGGTGTGCCGGCTGAAATGAATAGAAATTAGCCGGCGTCGAAGGGAAGCGAATGCTGAATGTCATTAAATACAAATTATGGTTATTAGCGGACTCTCTGGCCCAGCAGAGGGCAGGCCCTGACAATGATTTGACCTTCTTGAATGGAACGCGCGGAAAATTTAAATGACGCATTCGGACTGGAGGTGGACTGGAGGCACAACTATATTCCTATTCCATTTCCACGTATTTAGCTTCCCGGCCCGAGTGATTTGGGATATTTCGGGGACGTGGCCCTATTACAATATTCCCATTAAATATGCGTGAACGCGCCGCAAGCTTCCCGACTTGGTCGCGCCCATGGCTCATTCAGTGTTTACAATGCTGACAGCCGGATTGGTTCAGTTCGGTTTGGCCTCAACCTTAACCACGGTCAAGGAACACGCTCAAGTTATTAAACATTGATTACCTATCGATTTTATTCCGCTCCGATTTCGTGGCCCTTGTGTGGGCTGGAAGTTTGAAATGGAAGTACGGAGGATGGCACAAATGCAAATTACCTGTGAAAATGCAATTTCTCTTCTTCTGCTTCTTGTCACAGTGGCGGCAACGCAGTTTGACATTTCATTTTCGGGCGCCGGGAAGAAAGGGACCACTGCCTTAATGGTATAAGGGACAGTTGGAATATCACCTGTCTGGCTGACAGCGTGTGAAATGAATGAATAAATTCCAGAGACATAAGTTCGGAGGAACATTGTGAGAAGCGAAGCAAATTAAAGGGAGAATGCCTCGACGATGGCCAAAGTTGTAACTGCATTCGGCCTGCCAGGCACAAGTTGCAAGAACCCACTCATCAGAATCGAGTTATTTGCCAGTTTTTGTTGGGCAACTCACTTATTTATTTACTTTCAACACAACTTTGTCATCAGGCGAGCACCAGGCATGGGAAGTTCCAAGGATTCTGCACAATCACTGGCGAAACTTTCCTGTCAGGCAATTAGTACGTTCTGATAGCTTTTGTCAGCTGAGATATTGCCAGCCGAGAGAACCGATTGGATTTATTGATTGTCATCTAAGTGGGCAAAACAACTTTGCAAAATACAAAATCCTCCTATTAAAGAAACGATTTGAACTTTTTTATTGATGTTTCCAATTGCTGCTGAAGCTCCAGTAACGTGACATTTTAGGAAAAAATCGTAGGGCTCTAAACTAAGCAGAAATATTAATGTATTTTGCAGAAATTGACCATTTTGTATTGAAAATAACCAAATTGAAGCCCAATTTTTGCTCCTCATAAGTTTCTAAGCTTACACAGGCGAATTGACCACAGCCGTCACTTTAAGGTGTTGACATGTTGAGTGATAAATTGCGTATACGCCGTGTGGTTTATAAAACGAAGTTGTCGATTGTGGCCCTGATCAAACTCCCTTTTCCGCTCTGTTCTATTGTTATTTGCAGTTTATTTGGAGCACCCGTCAGCACTTGCAAATAATTGACATTGGAGTGTTTGCTGTGCACACATGTGATATGTAAACCGCGTGTGTAAACAAGAGTGTAAACATCTACATTGGGCAGCACGACGCGACAGTTACCGCCACGCATCGACACCCACTGATCCCTCCCGGAACGGAGCTGTCCTGGATGGAAGCCACCTGCGGGTGCCGGGGCCCACGAGACGCTCAGGGATTAACTGGAGCGGAGGCAACGGCATCGGTATCGGTATCGCAATCCCTATTGGCACGAGCATCAGCGTCAGCGGCACTGGCCACCACCGATTGCCAGGCACAACCGCAGCGTCAACATCAGCAGACACATCAACAACATGGCCATAAAGCAACAGCGTCCAGCAGGCTGTAATTCATGGTTACAACTACCCAATAAACAGCTGATATTGGTGAGTAAATCAACCCCGCTCAGGTGGGCTAGGGAAATGCATTAGGATCTAATAATTAATCGTTGCTCTAGTCTCACCTACATTTTCCCCTATGAAACCCTTAAACTAGACTTTGACATATATATTCTCCATATTCTTAAGCCATTTAAAGTCGTGGAACTCTTAAAGTACCCTCTGAATCCCGATTAAGGATTCATTTTTTGGGCCAGAAGTCGTTTCTCCGCTCGTATCTTGATTTCCCTGACAACTTACACAAACAACGATCAATCAAACAATTTGCTTGCGACTCTATTTACCCAAAGGACTTGTGAGAAATAGAAAGGAATGGAATGCATGTCGCGCACAATTAGTCAAGCTGGTCGTAGAACTTGTGCTGTGTGTTAAAAATTTAGTTGGCAACATTTCCTGTTATTATTTCCGCAGTTGCTTCCGTTGTGGCACAGAGGCACGCACGTCCTGGCCAGCCCCAGCCCCAGCGGGTCTCATCAGGGCCAGTGACGAGAAGGGTTTTCGGCGACACTGGCTGTAGTGGCAGTGACAGCTGTAGGCACGTCCTAGTTTTGTGGCCATGGCTGTTGCTGCTGCTGGCGCTACTGCTGCTGCTGCTGCTGTTGCAACTGTCAGTTGCACATTTCGCCGCTGGCGTCCTGCGTCCGTCTGGCATCTCGTCCTCCTGAATGTTGCAATCAACTCTGACATGCTGATGTGTGTGCCCGACATTGATTATCTTGTAGCTGTCTCCTTGCCTGTTTGCCTAGCCTAGCTGCAGTCACCGTTGGCCAAATGAGCGGCAATAAATCCATGGAATATATCCCCGCTGGAGACAGCAGGAGTCGGGAAGCGGGGAATCAGCATCAGCTAGCGTCGAGTTCATGTGTCTCTGGCAGATGGTCGTAAAGTGGCGTGTGTTCAGTCGTAAAACTCCGAGGCGAGTGTAAAAGTCGGGGATCTGTTAATGGCCCAACTACTTAGTATTATCAGCCAGTCGAGTCATTAATTAAATTTTAATTACTTGAAGTAATTTTCATAATAAATCAGCCATTCAAATCGGCTCAGGGAGTGCAGAAGCAGCAGAAGAACTCTGAAAGAACTCCAGAGCTCAGAGGACAGGTCCTTGAAGCTACTTGAGCAGGTCGCAAATCTCGGCTTATGGCCAAAGCCGACGAACACATCGAGAGGCTTTCGCCTGTCATTTGCATTTGATTTTCAACAACGTGATTGTATTAGGCGATAACAGAGGATTTTCACAGCCTACGGCAAATTTGCCCTAGGATAGTTTAAATGTTAAAGTTCAGGCTCCGCCCTGGCCGGGCCACATCAAATGAGCCGTGGGGCCTTTTGCATCCTCCATGTTTCGGCGCCATTCGCGCGCAATTATCAGAATTAAATTAAAAGTTTTTGCGGAGCTGTCGACGGGCGATTGCAGTTGGCAGAAATCAGCAAGCCGCAAAATTGTTTTATCTGCGTGGGGGTTGCTTTGTGGCTGTGTGTAATGGTCCTGTTTCCGGTTTGTGCCCGCTTCTGCGAAATGTTGCGAATTCCGCTTTTTAATTCAACTCATTTAGGACCCGAAACTATGGGTCCAGACAATTGGCGGCAACTGGATTTTGTGCCGCAAATGTTGCGCCATTGTTAGCCCCGCCGGAGCGAGCATTTTCCCCGGAAAGAGTTAATCGTGCTAATGCTGTTATTGAAATCTCTTGTTTTGTCCTTGCTCACAGTGATTCCATTCAGGCTAATTACAACGAATTTTCAACCGTGGACCAGCGACACTTTGGTTGGATAATTTTCCGAAAAAGTCAATCTGTTAGTCCGATTGGCGTGACAGTCCCAAGCCAGCTACTTGTATCATAGGTAAGGCTGTTCTTTGAATATTAAATTCCGGCTAGAGGTTGCCTAAATCTGTTGCTGTTTTGGGGCTTCATCAACTCGTTTAGGCGCCTGCGGCATCTGGTTTTGCTTACTTTTCCCCATCCGCCTGCTTAACTCTTCTGAAATCAGATTTGCTGCAGTTTTCTCTGTGGGTCCATGCGCTTTCCTCGTGCTTTTAATTTCCTCTCAAGCTGCGCCGCACAAATTGGATTTGGGAAAAGGTGAAACGAAATGAATTTATGCCACTTCACCTGCACTCGGTCTCTGTGACAGCAGTTTAATATTTATTTTATTATAATGGAGTTTATGCTTAATTTGTATGCACAAGGCTGTCGTCAAACAGTCTCAATTGTTTGTCTCTGAATGTGCATTAAAAATTCCATGTTGAGAGCGAACTGCTGGCGCTGCAGCCAGGACGCTAAAATAAATAAAATGCGCTGTCCTGTCTGTACTATGCACTAATGGAAACGTTTAATTATTCCGTATTTACTGAAGAATTTCTATGGCGGTGGCATGTACTGATTGCCCATTAGTTTTGTCAACAGCTTTTCTGCTCTACCACAAGTCTCTGCCGATTGAAGAGATCAATTAATCCCCAGTGACTGTAGCTTAATGACAAAGAAAAGAGCAAGTGTCCTTGAATCGAGCATGAATGTAGTTCTAAAACTTCCGCTTGCTCAGAGAAACCCGGTCGCATTTCGTGTCTCCATAACTGTGTATGATTAACGGCGAATGTTATTCAACTTTTTTACGCCTTTTGACAATTTAATTTCGCCTAAAGGACTCCGTTAACTTTTTAATGCTGCAGTAATTAAATTTAATTTGCTTCAAAGCGCCACCCCTGCGTTGCCACACACTTCGTGCTTTGCTTTTTATGTCATCGTCAACTAGGCGTATGCGTAATGGAATAAAGAGCGCAGCACTGACTGCTGATGCTCTTCCAAACGACCAGAGTTTAGGGATTATAATTATTTGTTTAACATTCTGTTATATGTTTTTGGCTTTTATTTTGAAAACAACAAGTTAGCCAAAATGTAAGCTGACTTTTCTTTACGTTTATATAGAGTCTTACGACCGTAATTCCCCCAACAAGAGTATTAGGTGTACAGCAACGCGTATACGCCGCGTGGGCCGTTGGCGAAAAAGCTTTCACAACTCGGTTTAAATGCCAATTATTTATTACACTCGGCAATTTAATGTCGGCGAATTTCAGCGTGCAACTCAATTTGGGCATTTCTCATTATTAGCTGCCACAAAGCAAATTTTGGCATGCAAATTTTGTGCGCCAAGCAAATGCCATCAGGCGGCGCCTTGGCTGTGCTCCGACTTTGAGGAAGGCCTTCTGCCACGGCCCCGGGCGCAAATGCTTTTAAACTTTACAACTGGCAACAATTTTGGCCCAGGCCAGCCCGGCAGCAGCTCCTCTTTGGCCTTTGCATTCTGTTTGTCATGTGGGTAATTTATGCGGGCCTCGTACACGCACTTCTTGCCCCCGATTGGCCCTATTGTGGCATACAGCGAGTAGCCCATAGCTGCCAATTACCAGCTCCTACCGAATGGCGGCAAGTATTTTGATTAACCTTCGCTCGGAGCAGAGTGCCGGCGGAGGTGTTGCACAGCCTTGAACTTAACCCGTGTAATCAATAGTTACTTGCAATCGATACAAGTGCATATGCACACATGTAGCTTTGATTTTGTTTATTTGATTGCCTTCTGTGGTCGAACAGGTTCCCACCGCTGTTGGTTTCTGTTGTGGACACATCCGACCATGTACTGCATTATTTAGAGTGCCCCACGGACCGGAACAGGTGCTCCGACTGGCAAAACCAGAAGAAGTTGCCAAAAGTTCACACAATCTGCGGAAAAGTGCGTCGCTCCCGAGGCGGTGAGGTCTTTAAGCTAATGTATATTTTAATCGATTTGTTGCGTGCTGTGAATATTTCATGCCCGGCAATTACCCCCAAAAATCGACCCAGGGGATGCGGCTGTGGTGGCTCCTTCCGCTATTTTCGGCCCACTCGGGCCAGCCATTAAAGTCAAAAATAATTTCAAATATTGATTAGTAAACCGAATTGTGCGCTAACATTGAGGCCGCTTTATGGCAGGTGATTGCTTGTTTAGCTGAATTTGTAGTTTATCGGGCATTAGTGCTCTGCTCGATATGAGCTCTCCTCAATGGATCGCTCGGTAATTGATTCGCAGGCCAATTCATTCATAGATCCACCCTCCACACTCACGCACACTCACTCTGAAATTATAAACGACCGCATTTAATTACGGCAATTAAATTGCAATGTGCAAATGCAGCTGAATGCCAAGTGGGACAGATATTGCCCATTCAGAGGTTGCCTCCTGTTGGCATTACGCTTCCGCAGGCATTTAATTTTCCATCATATGGCCAGGTCAGCCGCGGTTTAAGCTTAAAGGTGGCTTATTTTGTCTTACAAAACAATTAAGCAAATATGCCGCCGGCGTTATGGTATATGTATAATGCTCCCTTATCCTGTGCTCTTTTCCCCGCTTTCTGTTCACTGTTGCCTTTAATTAGCCTATTTTTTCATGGCTGAAGGCGATTCGCCACTCCCTTTACTTGACTTCTGGCGTTCATTAAAGCTTTAAATATCTGGCGAACGGGTACGGAAATAATCACTTTGCTTCCGCGTTTTCTACTTAGTTTAAGCAGCAATTAAGATGAAACATGTATGTCTAATGAGCCCGCATTAAGTATTTTTTTCTATTTTAAGGCTCAAGGTTGCTACGCGCGATTTAAATTATTAATTGCAGGAAATTTGTGTTTCCCAATTCCAGGAACTCATTATGGTCCATTTAAGTTTGTCGGTTTAAGCTTCAGCAAGTCCATTGTTAATTTCAGGTTTATTTTATGTAGAAAATTCTGTTGACATTTTTCCTTTAATTATACCCTTCCAGGGCATTATAATTTCGGTCAAAAGCTTGCAAATCTGTGAAGAAGTCGTTTCCGACCCTATAAAGTATATATATTCTTGATCAGCATCAACAGCCGAATCGATCTACCCATGTCCGGTTGAAATTTAAAATTTTCAAAATTTTTCAAAATTTCAAAAAAAGATAAGGGGTTACATCATTAAAACTGTCAACATTTGGCAAAAAATTGAATTTTTCTAAATGAAACTTTATATGTAGAATTGTTAGCCGTTTAAAAACTATCTTAGAATAGCTTTCAGAATGGAAATTAATGCATTTTTGGCTTTGTTATGATATGTCAAAATATGGAATTTACCAAAAAAATTAACATATAAAAACAATTGAATATACCTAGAATACACATTTTTTTTGTTTTTTTGTTGGCCAAGAAGTCAATGCTTGCCTAAGGTTATATATATTTTAATCAAGAAAGAATAAAACTTTGGAAAATAATATGCTATTAAAAATTGTTCTGAATTTTATAATTATTGTTGGAAAATTAATGTAAAAATAGGATTTTAAGAATATTTAGTATATTATTATACCCTTGGAGGGTATTATCATTTTTGTCAGAAGCTTGCAAAGCAGTGAAGGTGTCGTTTCCGGCCCTATAAAGCATATATATTCTTGATCAGCATCAACAGCCTAATCGATCGAGCCGTGTCTGGTTGAAATTTAAAATTTTCGAAATTTTTCAAAATTTCAAAAAAAGATAAGGGGTTACATCATTAAAATTGTCAAAATTTGACAAAAAATTGAATTTGTTAAATTTTAAAATTTAGTATGCAGACTTGTTGGCCGTATAAAAACTAGCAGAGAAAAGCTTTCCGAATTGAAATTAATGCATTTTTGACTTAGTTATGATATGTCAAAATATGGAATTTACAAATAAAAATTAGCAAATAAAAAGCAATACCTAAAATACACCTTTTTTTACTTTTTTTTGTGGCCAAGAAGTCAATGCTTGCCAAAGGTCGTATATATTTCAATCAATAAAGAATATAACTTTGGATAAGAATATTCGATCAAGAATGTAACTGAATTTTATAATTATTGTTGGAAAAATAGTATAAAAATCAGACTTTACGAATATTTAGTATATTATTTATTATACCCTTGCAGGGTATTACAATTTCAGTCAGAAGCTCGCAAAGCAGTGAAGGAGTCGTTTCCGACCCTATAAAGCATATATATTCTTGATCAGCATCAACAGCCGAATCGATCTAGCCATGTCCGGTTGAAATTTAAAATTTTCAAAATTTTTCAAAATTTCAAAAAAAGATAAGGGGTTACATCATTAAAATTGCCAAAATTTGACAAAAAATTGAATTTTTAAAATTTTAAAATTTAGTATGTAGATTTGTTGGCCGTATAAAAACTAGCAGAGAAAAGTTTTCCGAATTGAAATTAATGCATTTTTGGCTTAGTTATGATATGTCAAAATATGGAATTTACCAAAAAAAAAATTAACATATAAAAAAACAATTGAATATACTTAGAATACACCTTTTTTTGGTTTGTTTGGTAGCCAAGAAGTCAATGATTGCCAAGGGTCATATATATTTTAATTAATAAAGAATACAACTTTAGAGAAAAATATGCGATCAAAAATATAACTGAATTTTATATTATTGTTGGAAAAATAATGTTAAAATAGGATTTTAAGAATATTTAGTATATTATTATACCCTTGGAGGGTATTATCATTTTTGTCAGAAGCTTGCAAAGTAGTGAAGGAGTCGTTTCCGACCCTATAAAGCATATATATTCTTGATCAGCATCTACAGCCGAATCGATCGATAGGAAAGCATTCCGAATTAAAATTAATGCTTTTTTGGCTGAGTTATGTGTTTTTCAATCTTTGATTTATAGATAAAATTTACATTTTAAAATTAAATATAAAAAAAAGTAAGGATTCAAAGAATATAAATATTTTAAGGTTAGTTATGGTCGATTTCTGATTCAATTGCAAGCTGCAAGGGTATATAAACTTTGGCTTTCCAAATCAATTATCTCTCTTGTTATATATTCATTAGGTACTCATACATTCACTTGAACTTTTTATATATTTGCCTCGAATTATTTTGTATAGGCATTCGGTTTTAGGTTTCCAATTACTATTGGTCAAGTGCTCTCCCCTTTCTCCCATGGCTTGTGAAATATATTTATACCTCACCTCGGAGCATTTGAATTTGTTTGCGGCGTGCCTCGTTTTGCAACCACTTCATTCACTTTGGGGCTATTTTTAGAGTGCCTTTTTATAAATTAATTAGGCACGCGAGGGCTGGCCCCCCGGCGAACAGGATGGGACGGCAATTAGGCGCACAGTCAGCTGGTCTTGGCCTCGCTAACGCTCCTCCCTTTGGCCATTTAATTGCAGGCGGTGAACACGGATACACACCCATCTCAAAAGTACCGCCATGAATGAGACAGAGTGCGAGGATCTCATCAAATCTGTGAAATGGACGGAACCAGCCAATCTGATCTCCCTGGCCATACTCGAGTTTATCAACGTTCTGGTCATCGGCGGCAACTGCCTCGTGATTGCCGCCGTCTTCTGCTCCAACAAGCTGCGTAGTGTGACGAACTTCTTCATCGTCAACCTGGCCGTGGCCGACCTGCTGGTGGGTCTGGCGGTGCTACCCTTCTCGGCCACCTGGGAGGTCTTCAAGGTGAGTTTACTACCACTCGGCGACCGTAATGAGTTGGTGGTAATCACCTGTATTATTATCTCATTGAAGGTCTGGATATTCGGCGATGTCTGGTGTCGCATCTGGCTGGCCGTCGACGTCTGGATGTGCACGGCATCGATCCTGAATCTGTGTGCCATATCCCTGGATCGCTATGTGGCGGTCACACGACCCGTTACCTACCCAAGCATCATGTCCACGAAGAAGGCCAAGTCCTTAATCGCCGGCATTTGGGTGCTCTCATTTGTTATTTGCTTTCCGCCGCTAGTCGGCTGGAAGGATCAAAAGGTAAGTCCGACCCGCCAGACCCACAAGTGACCCACAAGTGACCCGATGCGATAAATTAACGAGCCGAGCGCGGTTTGTCTCTGCCAAGTCTAAGGACAAGGGGCCGTCGAAATTGAAAGTCGGTAAACTGTTTTTAGCACGCTCGAGTCTCGTAAAGAACCGGGTGGGCCGAAAGTTGCCAAAAATCGGGCCCAAACTGGGGGCCATTCTGTCATTGACACCATTTTCGGGGCTGAAAGTGGTTACCCAACCGCAACGACAATGCCGACGACGATGACTACGACGACAATGGCTCGTGCCAAAGACTGCAATCCGGCTCATTTGTGCCAAAATTACCGTAAAACAAGACACGAGCTTCGTCCTTTTGTGGCACCATTTCTAATTTCTCCTTCCGCTCCCGTCTCTCCCGACTCCCATCTCTGCAGGACATTCTTCTTACGCAATGGCACTGATAATGATGTGTTATACATGCCGCCAACATGCTAGGGGGAATTTATGAGCACCCAGTCAGTGGGTAATCAGATCAGAGCCGGAATTCATGGCAGCACCCGGTTTATGGCCTTGTCTTTTGACGGCCCGCAGGCCACATGGCTTCTGGCTCCCCAGACACGGCCTTAAGTTACCGATGAACACCGAAATGTATCTCCTCGAGGACTCGATTCAATTCGATTCGATGGGATTCGATTCAATTCCATTCCATTCAGCGTGCAACTGCAGCGGCTGAGTGCAGCTGAATGGGCTGCGTTGAATGGATGGCATTCAGCCAGCCGTCTGCCATATTGAAACTCGGTTAGCAAGTCGAGGCTGTTGCCATCGATTATTATGGCGACGTCCCACTCCGCCGGATTCAATTCCGATACACGGGGGGCAGGGAGACACGTAAAGGATGGCCCAACCAACATGCTTTCACATACAGCTCGCGGCATTCATTTCCCCCGGCTGTTGGCTTTTTGTTACCGCCACCTTTTTGGCCATATTTATGCGCAACACGTCGGCGAATATCTCTGGCAATATAACCCGCTTTAAGTTGCATTTTTATTGGCTTCTTAGCCCGGTGAACAGGGTGCCAGGACGCGGCCGGAATTTTAATGGGGTCCTCCGAATATCAAGTGTCATCTGATGATGATCCCAATCCTCAACGTGCGCTTTCTCCTTCGTTCCAGGCCGTCATTCAGCCGACCTATTCGAGGGGAAACTCTACGCTTTTCTACGCCACCACGATGTCAAGCTCGGAGGATGGTCAACTAGGGTTAGATAGCATTAAGGAAACGCCTCCGTCGCCTGCGTCGTCGTCGTCGCCGCACTTGGGCAGCGGCCACGCCTACAATCCGTATGATCCTGATTTCGCCCCCATCGATGGATCCGCGGAGATTCGCATCGCGTCCATGGGCTCCACGAGCACAACCGCGGCGGGTGGCTCAAGCAGCACAGAAGCGACAACGTCCACGGAGATGGACTACGATCTGCTCAGCTCACCGCCGCAGAACAGGCTCCAGACAGTGTCCGGCAGCTGTCCGTGGAAGTGCGAGCTGACCAACGACCGGGGCTACGTGCTGTACTCCGCCCTGGGATCCTTCTACATACCGATGTTCGTGATGCTCTTCTTTTACTGGCGCATCTACCGGGCCGCTGTCCGCACCACGCGGGCCATCAACCAGGGCTTCAAGACCACCAAGGGTAAGTGTGCTAGCAGAACCGAGTTGAACCACCACCTCCAGATCATTTGGACACGAATTGTTTGATCCTTGTCACCTTGTCCTTGTCACGGTTTGTCCTAACTTGTGCGTAGCTAACAGTTTGGTTTTGATTCTCATCTCTCTCTTATATTTGTTCGACTTACCAATAAGTAACGTACGTATTACGTAATCACGTAGCTAGTTCATTTTATTCAGCTTTAATATCGATTGCTAAACAGTTTCAACTCTCTCGACGTGTAGTCAATAGTGTGACGTCCCGTTTTATTTTGGTTAACCTCCAAAGTGTACAGATCCACACCGAGAATTCATGCCAGACACCCTCACGACACCCAGCAATCACCCCAGCTCCAGCTCCAGCTCCAGTTCCAGTCCCAGTCCCAGTCCTCGTCCTCGTCCTCGTCCCAGTCCCAGTGCCAGTCCTCGGCATCGCCTTCGCCCTCGTCCTAGTCCTCATCTTTGTCCTCGTGGCCTGAAAAACATAAATTGTCGGAGGAGTAAATAACAATTCACTCAGTGTACGTGTGTGTCCCTCGGCGGGGCTCAGCAAACATGAGGAACTGTATAAATCGACGAGAGCAAAAAAATAGACAACTAAATTTACATTCATAAATAACTACTCATACGGCAACACCCACACACACATAGCCCTATACACACACACACACACACTCACACTTATTGTCGGCATTTTGTTTTTGTGTTTTGCACATAAATAAACATGATAAATAACATTCAAATGAATAAATATATATAAATATATACATATGCATATACACATAGTGAAAGCCCAGGCATTACAGAGTTAACCCCTTACAACCGACTGCCAAGAGAGCCATGATCTTGGGCAATAGTGAACTAAAAAATATATTTATAAATCCTGTACAAAGCGGACGAATCTTAATTCCCTGTAATCTAAATCCCCTTAACATTATTCAAATGAATGTCACTATAAATTAGCATCAGACAGCCCCAGACTTATGAATATTAACTAGCCTAGTGTGTACCCATCTAAGTGAACATATACAGTGATTAACGAAACTCCAACATAAAATTGTGAATAATCCCACAGCGCCAGCCCTCTCCACATAGTAATAAAAGCCGCATTTAAAGTGTTTTATCCGGAATCAAGTTCATTTCCCATGTCCGCATCCCACCCGTGACTTTGCTCATTTTAAATTATCACAGCATTACAGCAATCAGATGCTCAAAGGAGAGGAGTCACGCATCATAATTAGCATTATTTTCCGTGATGGGCAGAAACAAAAATCGATGAGCATCAGCCGAGTGCTGAGGCAGCACATCAAACAAATCGGCTTAGATAAAAAGGCGCTCGGGATTAAATGGGAGCGGGCGAGATTCAGCCATTAGAGACGACCAGGAGCACGGTGGAGACATGAAAGCAAGCCCGGCGACAAAGACAAAAATGCGAATACATAGCTTCATGGTTGTCGTGTGTAGCTAGCGCTCGTTGTCTTTGGGATTTTCCATTTCCTGGGGTTTTGTCATTTAACCTGGCCTAGCTCGGGTGTCCCACGTCCTTGGTCCTGGTCCTGGTCTCTGCGGTGGCGATAATCCCCGGGAACAAATTCCGTTTGAAGTTGGCGGGCACACACATTGAGCTGGCATTGAGTGTTTATTTTAATATGGGCCACATTTCTTGCACACTGCGCACTTTCTTCCGCGTGATCAGCTCATTGGGCAGCCTCTGCTCCATAGCGTTTATCCTTGGAGCCGCCTGATGACAAGCGAAGTGCACGCATGAGATGATAATCTGCAGTAACTAACCTAATCCCAACGGAAGTCCCAGGCCCCCCCCCTTCCTGGCTGACCTGACTTCCTGGCTCGCCATTCGGGAAAATCGATAGCCAGCAGGGAGTCAATGTTCCGGCTAATAGATTGGCCCCACAGGTCGGGAAGTAAGCTGTGAAAATTGCATTTGAAAAGTGATTGCATACTTTGGGGCAGTGAGTGGCGCCATATTGAAGGCTAAGTCGATTTCAAAGCTCCCAGGACGAAATGCATTTCGGCCCAGCAGCTTGCGTCCCTTCCTCATTGCCCTGTTATTGTTATTGTTTTCGTTTTCGTTTTCGTGTTGCCACTGTGTCGTGTCGTTAGTTGGCGCCATTTTGAGTACAAAGCTCAGATTTGCCAGCAGCACAAAAACACACACACACACACACACACACACACAGAAAACAGGCGAAAAACAGCGTGTGGCAGCCTTGAAATATGCTTTGTCTCCGCACAATCACACACACACACACACACACACCCACACCCACAACCACACCCTCACCCATACCCAGACGTGGTAAGACAGTTGAAGAGAGCTGTTTACCAACACAGACACACAGACACACAATGGACGGCTCGTTATAGTTTTCCATGTACACAGGCGTGTTCAAAATAATAGGGTCCTTGCTGAATGAATATTAATTCTATAAAACTAAGAAGTGGCAGATTAACTTACAAACTTTAAAATTGTGCTCAAAAGCTTAAAATTTCGCATTATTTCATTTCCAACTAATAATATTTCAATTCATGTCTATTAATAAATTGATTTCAATTGATTTATTGAAGTGGGAGATAGTAAATAAGTCGCTTTTATAAAGGATATTGCAAGGTACTATCATTTTAGTCAGAAGCTTGCAAAATAGTGAAGGAGTCGTTTCCGACCCTATAAAGCATATATATTCTTGATCAGCATCAAGAGCCGAATCGATCGAGCCATGTCCGGCTGAAATTTAAAATTTTCGAAATTTTTCAAAATTTCAAAAAAAGATAAGGGGTTACATCATTAAAATTGTCAAAATTTGACATAAAATTGAGTTTTTTAAATTTTAAAATTTAGTATGCAGACTTGTTGGCCGTATAAAAACTAGCAGAGAAAAGCTTTCCGAATTGAAATTAATGCATTTTTGGCTTAGTTATGATATATCAAAATATGGAATTTACCAAAAAAATAGCATATAAAAAAAACAATTGAATATACTTAGAATACACCATTTTTTGGTTTGTTTGATTGCCAAGGGTCATATATATTTTAATTAATAAAGAATACAACTTTAGAGAAAAATATCCGATCAAAAGTATAACTGAATTTTATAATTATTGTTGGAAAAATAATGTAAAAATAGGATTTTAAGAATATTTAGTATATTATTATACCCTTGCAGGGTATTATCATTTTTGTCAGAAGCTTGCAAAGTAGTGAAGGAGTCGTTTCCGACCCTGTAAAGTATATATATTCTTGATCAGTATTAAGAGCTGAATCGATCTAGCCATGTCCGGTTGAAATTTAAAATTTTCAAAATTTTTCAAAATTTCAAAAAAAGATAAGGGGTTACATCATTAAAATTGTCAAAATTTGACAAAAAATTGAATTTGTTAAATTTTAAAATTTAGTATGCAGACTTGTTGGCCGTATAAAAACTAGCAGAGAAAAGCTTTCCGAATTGAAATTAATGCATTTTTAGCTTAGTTATGATATTTTAAAAACTTTGATTTACGCAAAAAATTAGCAAATAAAAATATTAATACATATGTATGTTTTAGGTTTTCTTGGTGGCCAAGGAGCCAATGATAGCCAAAAGTCATATATATTTTGATTTGCTAACAAAATTTTAATCAATAAGGAATAAAACTTTGGAAAACAAATACGCGACAATGTATAACTGAATTTAATAATTATTGTTGGAAAAATAATTTACACACTTTAGGAATATGTTTATACCCTTGCAGGGTATTACAATTTCAGTCAGAAGCTCGCAAAGCAGTGAAGGAGTCGTTTCCGACCCTATAAAGCATATATATTCTTGATCAGCATCAACAGCCGAATCGATCGAGCCATGTCCGGTGGAAATTTAAAATTTTCAAAATTTTTCAAAATTTCAAAGAAAGATAAGGGGTTACATCATTAAAATTGTCAAAATTTGACAAAAAATTGAAATCTTTAAATTTTAAAATTTAGTATGCAGATTTGTTGGCCGTTTAAAAACTAGCAGAGAAAAGCTTTCCGAATTGAAATTAATGCATTTTTGCCTTAGTTATGATATGTCAAAATATGGAATTTACCAAAAAAAATAGCATATAAAAAAACAATTGAATATACTTAGAATACACCTTTTTTGGTTTGTTTGGTAGCCAAGAAGTCAATGATTGCCAAGGGTCATATATTTTTTAATTAATAATGAATACAACTTTAGAGAAAAATATGCGATCAAAAGTATAACTGAATTTTATAATTATTGTTGGAAAAATAATGTAAAAATACGATTTTAAGAATATTTAGTATATTATTATACCCTTGGAGGGTATTATCATTTTTGTCAGAAGCTTGCAAAGCAGTGAAGGAGTCGTTTCCGACCCTATAAAGCATATATATTCTTGATCAGCATCAACAGCTGAATCGATCTAGCCATGTCCGGTGGAAATTTAAAATTTTCAAAATTTTTCAAAATTTCAAAAAAAGATAAGGGGTTACATCGTTAAAATTGTCAAATTTTGAGAAAAAATTGAATTTTTCTAAATTGAAAGCTTACTATGTATAATTGTTAGCCGTTTGAAAACTATCTCAGAATAGCTTTCAGAATTGAAATTAATGCAATTTTTGTTTTTATTTATGAGATTTTTAAACTTTAATTTGACGGAATAATTGTCATATAAAAATCTTTATAAGTAGTGATTCAAAAAATGCGAACATTTTAAGCTTAGTTATGATCGATTTCCGATTCGATCCAATAATTCAATTGAAACTGCAATATAAACTTGGGCTTCCCGGAGTTAGTTTCCATTCTTATTGTACTTATGCATAAATTAATTCAAAAGAATATTTGCCATATCTTCACTAACAAAAAACGTTATTATATTCAAAGAATATTTGATGGCACAATTAATTTTTTATTAGATACTCATAGAGTGCCCTCGCCCGTTAATTTGAACACAGCTCGAATACATGCCACTTGCCATGTGCGTGCAAAAAGTATGAAAAACGCTTCGTGACACAATGCCGGCGGTTGGTTCTGATGCTTTTGGCTTAGTTTTTCTTCAATTTTGTGTTTTTTTTTTTGCGGTAGTCTACCATCCAGCCCACGCGCCTTTTCAGTGGCTCTTGGAGGTAATCAAGTTTCAAGTTCAAAATTTGCCGAGGTTCCTGGCGTCGACCTATGCCAGAAGGGAAGCGAAGGGATGGCGGCGGTCTGTTATTGTTGGGCTTTAGAAATTTCAAAAGTGTGACCCTGGCCCTGTGTCAAGAGCAGAGCTGAACGGAACAGCACCGAGCTGCCTGTGGCAGTCAGTCTTGGTGCTCGAGTCTTGAGTCCTGGGCCTTGACTCGCAGCCACAACCACTTGTCTCCTGTCCCGGCCAGGCCGTCGTTCAAAGGTCAGAAGCAGGCATAACGCATGCTGAACTGAAAAAAGGACAAATCAATTCTGGCTAATTACCCCGCCGAATGCGGAACTATTTAATTATTATTAAATGCCATGCAATCAAGGCCCACCGCAAAGGTGTGGCGAGCGAATCGTGCATTGTAAATGACAAATTAATGGACGAAAATGGCGGAAAATGCTTTGCAATGCAGTGGAAAATGTAAAATGCCTCTAGCATTTTAATGCGAGTGGGGATTGTCCCTACTGGAAGACAAAAGTTATACATTTATTTAAATCAACAACGCCGCAGGGGTCGAGACAGCCCCAGGGCAGTGGACACTGGGAAAGTAAGGCGTTCGCTGGGATTGCGTCTTCATATCTAGGCATATTTACATACATTAGGATATATTTTTTTATATGTTTGTATACAAATTGTTTGTTTAACTTTCATTTTTCGGGGGCATATACATGTGTATATGCGGAAAAATCAATAGTGGATCCCTTTTTATTTACACATATGCCGGGCTCCCTGCTCCCTGCTCCCTGCGCTTTCCTTTCACTCACTCTCGCTTATTCATGGGCGAACAATATTTGTTCTCAATAGGTTTAATATGGTTTATGCAAATGAAAGTGCCGCCTCCTTCGCTTTAAATTAAGATAGCCCGGGAAGATACGGCGCTGACTGAATATAGATACATATCGGTGTCATCGCCAATATTTATTCAGCTCAGACCTCCGGAATGATGGCCGTCTGACGGGCCAGGGAATAACGAATAACGAATAAATAATGGCTTCGGCTATTTATATTCTTTCGGGGTAATTACTTAGGCCAATTCGGGAAAAAGGTACCTGAAATCGATTGAGACAATTCATTTACGGTTGCCCATAATGCTCCATGGAGTACATTTAGCATTTCAATTTCATGTCCATTCCCTTCCAGCCCACTTGACCTATCCCACATTGGATAAAAAATAGCATTAGTTACAAGCCCAGAGGGTGGAAAAAAAAACAAACAAAACAACTAATAAGCCCATATAAATTAACAAAGTTGTCTATAGCAATTAATTATCCAACATATTTTGCATTTATAAATTATGTGATTAATATCTAACATATAATACCCGAAACCCCCCTGTTCTAACCATGCCTGGTCCTAGTTATAGTCAACCGAGAAAAAAAAACAAAACAAAAACAATGAACATTTGATAAATTCCAATATTTGTACGTTTTTTCTTGTACTAGATTTTTGTACTGGAATGAGCCCTTTTCTCTCTATAAATAATAAATTTGTAATTGCAAATGTAGAGCAACGTTTTATTATACTCAATTACTCGTAAGTTTATTCCACATTATAACTATCTCAATGTAACAGTTCGTAGTTAGTCAACGCTCTGTGTAAAGTGTCAGCCAAGCAATCTCTTAACCCAACTCAGGGGAGCTGCCCTTCTGCATCTGCTCTTGCGAATGTATCTAACCGATCACCACAAACAACAGCAACCAGCAGCCACCGATCGTCCATCTAACCACATGTCCATGTACTATACAAGCTGAATGTCTAACATCCATGTTCCACACACCCCAAAGCCACACTGTCCACCGAATCTCATCCAGAGAGGTGCTCGCGAAGAATCTCCGCCCAATTGCTCCACTCACTAATTACAGGCAGCCCCCGCGAGTCGGGCAACAACCGGGTGGACGAATCCCAGCTCATCCTGCGCATCCATCGAGGACGACCCTGCTCCACGCCCCAGCGCACCCCCCTCTCCGTGCACTCCATGTCCTCGACCCTCAGCGTGAATAGCAACGGGGGTGGCGGCGGTGGAGCTGGGGCAGGGGGTGGTTCAGCCGAGGATCACCTCCAGGGCGGCACCCCGAAGCGCGCCACTTCGATGCGCGTTTGCCGCCAGCGGCACGAAAAGGTGGCCATTAAGGTGTCCTTCCCCTCCTCCGAAAATGTCCTGGACGCGGCCCAGCAGCAGCCTCCAGCCTCGCCCCATTACGCAGTCATCAGCAGCGCCAACGGACGGCGGGCCTCCTTCAAGACGAGCCTCTTCGACATTGGCGAGACCACCTTCAACCTGGACTCGGCGGCCGGCTGCTCCGCCGGGGACCTGGAGAGCGGCCACTCCAGCAGCTCGCTTGCGGCAAAGAAGCGGGCCGGGAAGCGCAGCGCCAAGATCCAGGTGAAGCGCTTCCGCATGGAGACAAAGGCGGCCAAGACGCTGGCCATCATCGTCGGCGGCTTCATCGTGTGCTGGCTGCCCTTCTTCACGATGTATCTGATCCGGGCCTTCTGCGAGAACTGCATCCAGCCGACGGTCTTCTCGGTGCTCTTCTGGTTGGGCTACTGCAACTCGGCCATCAACCCGGTGATCTACGCGCTCTTCTCGCACGAGTTCCGCATTGCCTTCAAGCGGATCGTGTGCCGGTGCGTGTGCACCAGGAGTGGCTTCCGCGCCTCGGAGAACTTCCAGATGATTGCGGCGCGGGCCCTGATGGCGCCGGCCACGTTCCACAAGACGATCTCCGGCTGCTCGGACGACGGCGACGGCGTGGACTTCAGCTGACTAATCGGCAGCTACGAGCCGAGTCCGTTGCAGCGCACCGCCTCGCTGCCCCAGGAGGGCACTGGGTCCGGTTCCGTGTCGGTGTCCGTGTCCGGATCGGGGCGCCGGATCCGGCGCGGCGGCTTCTGCAAGGGGCGCGTTCTCTAGAAGGCGGTGAAGATGCATTTCTCTCTTTTGATACTTTTGTAATCACCGCCAGATGCAGGCGCCGACGGAGGCGCAGCCGCATCGCACTTTTCAAAACTGTCAGTATTCGCATTGAACGACGTGTAACTGTATGGCAATAATTTTCATGTATTTACCTAGCGCTAAGGCCATGTAAAACTTAACTTATACTTAAACTACACCTATACCCCATCCCCCATGAGATACAGATACGCCACCATGAGATACGCCTGTTAGACGTAAGCAGACCGTTGTTTTCAGTTCCGTTGGGTAAATGTGTGTTAGGCGCTGGGGCAAGGTCACACGCGTTAGTTAATCCCCAGGTATATGTATTATATATATATAAATGAATGTATATGTATGTGTGTATAGCAGCTGTGTAAGTCGGCCGCATTTTCAATAAAAGTTAAAAACCAAACAACAGTCGAATACAAGCTCAAGAAAGCCAAAAACAAGTGCCGACCACGAGAAAATGAATTGGCAAATATCAGTGAGCTTACAGGTCACAGGTCACAGTTCACAGGCTTTGACAGCTAGTCAAACAGGTATTGGCAGCTGGCAAACATTCCGAACATCTAATAGGTAATTGGTAATACTCCACCGACTATTCTTTACACTAAAAAGCAAAGCAACCACAAGGGATACTTCACTGGGTTTCTCTCGTTGGGAAATATATTATAAGTTGGACTTCATTATCCCGTTTTAATTATCTCTATATGTTATTGTCATTTTATAATTTAAACAATACTTTGGGACAAATTTCCTATATTTAATTTATTGAATTCGATTTTGTTAACAAATTCAAAAGTCAAAGCAATTCTTTTTATCAAAATAAAATCAATTATTCTATTATAAATTTAAGTCCATTCATAACTGTCCCTTAAAGATGCACATTTCTTAGTTTTAGGGGGTAAGAAAAGTAAAATTTATTCAGATACCTCAAGCTGTTGACTGGCTACCACTTCATTACTAGGTCTTAGGATCTCCCTCGAACAGCAATCATCTTTGACAGGACTTTTTGGGTCACTCTCCTCTATGTTGGCTGCCCACGCGCTTTACGGTCTGGTGCTCCCCGGAGTGTCCAAACAGATATTAAAAGGCTCGTGGAAGACTTAAACGCTCAACTTCTTGACTGTGACTTGAAGCCCTCGAGCATGCCTTTGACAATAAGCCAAAGCCAGGTTGTAATGCGGCCAGAGCCGGAGCAACAGTGCCGGCAATGGTGGACGTAAAATACTGCATTATTGTGCCGATTATTCATTACTCGTCGCGGGTCGAGTAATGAAAATGTATTCAGCAGTTAAACGTGCGTATGAGTAATAAATGTAAGGCAGACGGAGGCAGCCAACATATGCGCAGGAAGAGGGGCTAGGACTGAGACTAAGGGCAAAACGACGAGGACGAGGATTATGCAAATGTGTGTGTTAATGAAATAAAGTTCGCTTTGAAGGCAGCTTAAAGGCGGCTACGCTACTCGGAAGGGCGGGGAAACACCAAAACGAGGACTACGACAACGTCGAGTGCTTGTCGCGTTTATGGCTGAACATTTGCATAATTACGCGTTTAATTTGCTAAAGTGCAGGCGCAGGCTGGTAGCCTGGCAAGCTGGCAGTCTGGCTCTTTGCCAGTAGGCCAAAGGACCGAAAGCCGTGAAGTAGGCAACGAATTCCGAGTGCGTGCGCTGCGTGCAACGGGGCGTATAAGCGATGTTCGATAGAAGGGCGAGAGCAGGAGACAGGGAAAGAGGGAAACAAGCAATATACCCGAACAGCACCGCCGCCATGTAATACCTTGTATACTGATGTTACTTCTCACCTTTCCTCCCCCAAACAGGTTCCAAGGGCATCGGCTCACGCTTCGAGGAGCAGCGCCTGACGCTTCGCATCCACCGGGGCAGGGGCTCTAACCAGCAGGACTCCATGCACAGCAACGGCAGCACCCAGAGCACCACCACCACGCTGGGCACCCCCTCGCCAGAGCGGCTCTCCAAGTATGCCACCCGGCGGATGCACCACCACGACAAGATCAAGATCTCCGTGTCCTATCCGTCCAGCGAGAACATCAGTGAGCTGGCCGGCCACGGAGACGGCGGGGGTCACGAGCGACGGCCCTCGGGCAATGCGCTCTTTGCCGTGCACTACAACGGCGCCAATGGACGAGAGGCCACGGAGTCGCAGCTGTACCGCCAGCAGCAGCAGCACGGCGGCTCCAGCTCCTGTTACCTGCAGGTGGGCAAGGCCCTGCCCGAGCTGGCCAGGAGACAGAGCAACACCAGCGAGGGTGGACACTCGCGACCCGCCAACAAGAAGATGGGCCGACGCAATATCAAGGCCCAGGTGAAGCGCTTCCGCATGGAGACGAAGGCGGCCAAGACGCTGGCCATCATCGTGGGCATGTTCATCTTCTGCTGGTGCCCCTTCTTCACCATGTACATCATCCGGCCGTTTTGCCAGGACTGCATCGACCCGTTGCTCTTCTCGGTGCTCTTCTGGCTGGGCTACTGCAACTCGGCGGTCAACCCGATGATCTACGCTCTGTTCTCCAAGGACTTTCGGTTCGCCTTTAAGCGAATCATCTGCCGCTGCTTCTGCTCGCGCCAGTCCGTCTCACTAAAGAGTTCTCGCCGCGGGTCAGATATGTCCGCCATCCGGATTCGAGCCCGCACACCCAGCATCACGCCCAGCGCGGCGGCCCACAGCTTCGGAGACGAGAGCGAGCTGCACCATTCCGAGATGAGCAACGACCCCAGGTGACGATCGTTCGGGCCCAGCTCGAGCTCGCAGAGCAGCTTGGGCGGGTTGCGGAAGACGAGCCTCAAGGTGCCCGTCTACGAGATCTGTCACCCGTTGGTCATGGAAACGGCCTGCTACTCATACGTGGAGGCTTCTAGCGACGCCTCCACCTCCGGAGGAACGGCCAACGCCGGCGGAGTGGCCAAGCGGACGCATTTGTAGCCGCGGGAGCTGTTGGCGCTGCGCGGCCTGGGATCCGGGGCGGTCCCATTGCCGGGTCAGCGGCCAAGGCGCATGGTTCGCATCGAGTATAGCGATGCCAGGGTCTAAGATTTCACATAGCAGAAGGATGGCAGAGATGGGAGCACTGAGAAAAACTTGATTGATGTAAAACAAGGCCTTGTAAATGGTTTTCTAATAAGGATTTCACATTCACAGGTCCTTGGTTTTTAGTCTCTTTGTTGTATAAATTCAAAGTAACTCTTATAAATTCAAACAACGCATATTCAAATTAGATCACTATGCAGAAATATGCAATAGTAGTTCATTTAACTAATTTCAAGAAGTTCTAAATGTTTTTCCATCAATTGAATGTTATATTTTCCTCATTGTTTACCACTTTCGATCTCGGATTCCTTCCCATAAAGGCTAATCCTGATGCTGTGAACTGGCCGAGTCAACTGTTAAGTGACGCGAATGGAGACAAATATTGTACATAGACATCGGGTGAATGTAGCCTAAGATTGCCTAAGAGTGGCGAGGAGAGAGTGTATATAGGATATATAGCTAGGATATCGCTGGCATTTGAGAGTTGTACCTTTGACTTCCGCATGAATATTTATATCTGGTTGTTACGACTAAGCAGAAACCAAATCGTTGCTAATCGCAAATAAAACTTACCCAGTGCTAAAGAGTAGCATAGGCAAATTCGCAAATAACAAAGTGTTAATGTTGTACTCTCAGCTCGAAGAGATTATCCTGAGAAATATCTGTGTCATACATGTTAAACGCAATAAACGAACCCCCGGCCTACCCACTAGTGTACGCCCAAGGGCATCTGCAAATACTATATACATACAAATATACGATCCTCGAGTTAAACGTTTTGTGTGCTACAAATAAAGGAAGTTTCGTTTATTCGGCGACTTAAGGAGCGACTGTTTCTCTGGGTTTCCTTTGAGCTTTCCAGCACTCTCCCCGACATCCGGCTAAGCGGACAACGGGGCTTTTAATTAAGCGGAAGTACTCGGAGGGCGGCGCTACAAAGTCAGAAGGTGAGTGCGATAAAAGAGTTGCAGCATAACGAAAGTGCTGAGCTGCGAGCTGCGAGCTGCGAAGGCCAAATTAAAAGCTGGAATGCCCCCGGCACTTCCGCCAACTGAATTAAAGGCTGAAGTGGGTACAGCACGGAACATAACTGGATGGCAGCCGGGCGCAGGCGAGTCCAAGTGTGTGTGTATACTGGAATCACATTCCCTTTGATTGCTCCCTCGCGCGGCCACATAAAATAGACAACGGAAAATGAGCCGGGCAACTAATTTATGCCCCGAATGGAGATTCCGCCTAACTAGGCAACGTTGCCGCCACTCCCCGAAAAATCCAATTTATTTGCCTCACTTTCCGCAACAAGAAAGTGTTTTATTTGATGGAAATCAATTGATAAAACGCATTAACTTGGAGCTAAAGTTTCGGGCCGCCGTCCCCATAAAATCAGTTGAGGCAGTTGGGAGGAACCGTTCCGGCCAGATAGCGCGGCGAACACCCAAAGTTTGGCTATTAACCTTAACAAGATATTCCGAGTTCCTTAACAGCGCTGGGCGCGCTTGGTAAGATTCATTCTACAGGCTTAATTAATCAAATTGAATTTAATTTAATACAGCGTTCTCAGTTTCAAGAGTTCCTCCTATGAAAAACAATTTGGGCATGCACCTTGGAATTCGGGCGATTCGCCAAAGTTTGTCATGAAATAGCCATGTATACATGGCAAATTTGCATAAATGTGGCAAAAAGTTAGCGCCCCGGAGGCAGGTAGTTGATAATTGGGCCAGCAAATGGGAGAACAAACCGGGGGTAGACGGCATAAATTACAAAACTTTCTGATTTCATTATGCCAGCCAAACATAAACATAGCACAAAACAACCAGTTCAGACCCCTTTAAGGGGGCTGCTCTTCTGCGAGCTCTCCAGTCTCAGCCTTGGTTAAAGCCATTTAGGAGGCCCAGAGCTGGCCGAGATGGCCTGGAGGCAGTGGAGCGTAAGCCGAATGGTTGGCTGACCGGCTGACCAGCTGTCTGAGTGCTTTCGGCTTCGCATCCATGTTTGCACTCCAAGGTGCAGGATAGATGGACGCCCCAGCAGACACAGACACAGAAGCCATCGGTTCTACCTGGCGTTCCAACGAAACAAGAATCGATAGAGCAAACATCCCTACAATCCCTTGCCAAAACAACAACAGACAGGAGCAACCGGGGAAGGGCTCTTTAGGCGAATGGGAGTTAAGTGAGTTCGGTATTTAATCGATTTGATTGCGTTACCTGATTTTTTACATGTCTGCCAAACTTGTCTATATTTTTGAGCTTGAGCTTCAACCAGCTGCTAGCCAGAAGGAGGAACAAAATAATAATATTTGGTACCTTTCCAATGCAACAAAGTGCGGAAGTACTTTTAAACTTTAAAGCCATGACGGAAAAAATAGCAAAGTATCTTCGTTTTCGTGAAAACTTAAGTACATACTTTGCAGTAAGTTCCAAGAAGTACCTACACAATTTGTATGAATTTTCCGCTTATATCAGAACCTTCTTAGTTCTTAGAAAATCTGAACCAACGTCACGGCCCCGAAGTGAATAGTTTCTTAAATAACAACAAAACATTAAGGATGTGTGAACATTATATCAGTTTTGTTATTCTTTGTGCTTGCTTAGCCCCTTTGGGTGACTTTAAGTTTGCATCAACCGGGGGGGGGGCAAAAACAAAGAAGTCAGCTTGCAAAACTATAAAGCGGATTGACAAATGGAGCGGAAATAAAAATATAAGTACGAGAGCTCCTTGGATCGGGGCAACAGAGCGCCACAAAGACATTTCCAGCCAGCAAGAGGGCCGCAGGAAATCGAAATCGAAAATCTGAAGACAGCTTAGTGGGCTGCAAACTCAGGGAACTGTTTACACACACTTACGGGGCAAAAGTTTCGCATGCGGACGAATGGCCGAGAAATGTATCGAATTGTTATCTGAGCGAACGGTTCAGTTCAAAGCTGCTGTTGGCCTTGTTAAGTGTAAAACTTTGGCCAGTTGTTAGTTAACGTTTTACGATAATTCGAAAAAGTTTGAACACTCTAAACGGACAGCGGAAAGGGAATCGAATTACTTTACAGTAAGGACCACTTAAAGTTCCCTCATAATTTATGCATCAGCATGAGATAGGAAAAGGGTTAGTATTTATACAATAGCTATAAATGACATTATAAAAAAGCGTATCTATTAATAGGGATGACAACAATATCGACATAGATATTTAATACAAAGTTCATTATATTAATTGATATTTTAATGTTCGATATATTCTATATATTAGTGTATTCTAAGTATATTCAATTGTTTTTTTATATGCTATTTTTTTTGGTAAATTCCATATTTTGACATAGCATAACTAAGCCAAAAATGCATTAATTTCAATTCGGAAAGCTTTTCTCTGCTAGTTTTTATACGGCCAACAAATCTGCATACTAAATTTTAAAATTTAAAAAATTCAATTTTTTGTCAAATTTTGACAATTTTAATGATGTAACCCCTTATCTTTTTTTGAAATTTTGAAAAATTTCGAAAATTTTAAATTTCAACCAGACACGGCTCGATCGATTCGGCTGTTGATGCTGATCAAGAATATATATGCTTTATAGGGTCGGAAACGACTCCTTCACTACTTTGCAAGCTTCTGACAAAAATTATAATACCCTCCAAGGGTATAATAATATACTAAATATTCTTAAAATCCTATTTTTACATTATTTTTCCAACAATAATTATAAACTTCAGTTATACTTTTGATCGCATATTTTTCTCTAAAGTTGTATTCTTTATTATTTAAAATATATATGACCCTTGGCAATCATTGACTTCTTGGCCACCAAACAAACCAAAAAAGGTGTATTCTAAGTATATTGAATTGTTTTTTTATATGATATTTTTTTTGGTAAATTCCATATTTTGACATTTCATAACTAAGCCAAAAATGCATTAATTTCAATTCGGAAAGCTTTTCTCTGCTAGTTTTTATACGGCCAAAAAGTCTGCATACTAAATTTTAAAATTTAACAAACTCAATTTTTTGTCAAATTTTGACAATTTTAATGATGTAACCCCTTATCTTTTTTTGAAATTTTGAAGAATTTTGAAAATTTTAAATTCCAACCGGACGTGGCTAGATCGATTCGTCTGTGAATGCTGATCAAGAATATATATGCTTTATAGGGTCGGAAACGACTCCTTCACTACTTTGCAAGCTTCTGAATATAAAAAATACCCTGCATGAATTTAATTACACCAGTGCGTATACGTAATTTATTGGAACTTTGCTATAAAGGCCTCAAACTAAGCTTCCGGTCTCAATTACTATCTTTTAAATACATACCTTTTTCGGGCAACGAAGTTGCCCTGATCATTGTAATCCACATTTTCTTTGAAAGGATACTCAAACTCTTTCTAATCGGCCGAACCCTTGTCAAGCTGTTGGCTTTCTTTTTGGCAAATACGAGTTTCCTCGGTGCCCCGCATACGCACTTAATTGAGGGTCGGTTGTTGAGGCTATTGACGCCCCAACCACAACCAGTCCCAAGCCGAGTGATGACAATTTGCGCAACGCGTTAATTCCATTAATTTACGCCTAATTGTTATGGCCGCCTGAAGTGCAATCAACGGACAGACCCGCCGGGCGACTGTTTTGTTAAAATACAAAAAAGAAGCGAAATAATACCCGGCACGCACACAGGCGTCGTCGAGGAAAAACATCGAGTCGAAAACAATTTTTGCAAGCCTCCCCCACAAACACACAAGCTGGAGCCAGCCCCTGGGGGGAAAAGTCCGGCAGAGACGCGTTTAACGTACAAGCCAGCGAGTCCTGCCACTTGCAGGACCCTCGTGCGGTCTCCCCGCTGTCAGCCAAGTGCCACCTGCCACATGCCAGTTGCCAGCTGCCACCTGGCCGGCCATTTTGCAGTTCAATAACCCATTTCCTTTCCGACTCGGCCCGAAAGAACGCAAGCGACAAAAAAGACGCCAGGAATTTGAAGTTGGAGTTTGCGTTGAAGCAGCCAATCCACAAAAATGGCAAACAATTTGCTTTTATGGCAAAACGAAAAACAAAACACAAAAAACTGAAAACATTGCGAGGATATCCTTGAGCCAGGACATTTTTCGAGTGCTCCCACCCAGCCCCAAAAAGGACTCGCAGTCGATTTCCGCCACGAGTTTTTCCGTTGGCTTTTTGCTCTCCTCATTCCCTGTTTGGCATTGGATTTGTGTCACTTGATAAGTTGTTTAGTTATTGTTGCTGATAATTTGTTGACGGAAGCAGACGTTCGGCCCAATTCAATAACTTATTTCGCTCGATTCAATTATGATCCGTCAAAGGTCGGCTGAACTAATCGCTGACTGGCACTGGATTTCACACAGCCGTAATTTTATTTCGCAGATTGGATCATTGATTTGGCATGAACCAGAGAAACTGCCCACTAAGTAGGTTCGGATTATGTACATAAAAGTTAAGTGATGCCTGCGGTCATTGCTGTGTAGGAAAATTCAACTTGGAACGGTCAAATTACCAAGAAAAGAATACAAAAGTTTCTTTCATCCAATTAGTCTTGTGACCCCGAGCACTTTGTGTATATATAAGCTCTACCTTAAAGCAAAGGTCAAGCTAAGCTTATCCCACACATTTAATTTAAGCTGCAAGCAAAAATAATTATTTAAGAAAGGTAAGGCACTTTCTACATCTGGCATTTGCTTCATAAAATTGCTTTATAAAATTGTATGTCTCATGACTTCTTATTACTATTACTTAGATACTAGTCAACCAAGGCTTCGAAAATTCGAGTATGCAGTTTTATTATTTATTTCCTGACTTGTTGACATTCTCATTTAAATGACCTAGAAGGATATAAATGGTGGAATGTCACTTAATGTACCCTAATTTTGTATCACAAAAATAAGCCTCAAGCTATAGAATTTTTAGGAATTTTTTTTCAGAATCCTGATTTATCAAATAAATCTTTGACTGCGCCAGATATGATTTAATTGAATGCAACTTTTGCAGCGAGTGACAGCAGATGCTGGAGGCGCCATCGAAACTCATTTGGCGGCCATTATCCGGAAGTTTACAGCCGGAAAATGGCACAAAAGACGCAATTTTCGACTGGGCCTGTCTATTGTCTGGCTGTGTGTTTGCGATGCACAGATTTATGGGTTCCTCGTAAATCGCTCCTGGGACCAAGGGACGGATCCCTGCGAGAACTTGGAGCGCAGATGGCCCAGGTGCTCACCCACCTGGGCGGTATTTCATGGTTTTATGACAGCGTTCTCTGGCGGGCATTTAAATCTTGGGCGTGGGCTCAATGGCTCTTCATAAAATACATTTTAATTTTCGCACAACTTTAATCCCACACACACACACACACACTGGCACACATTTTATTTAAAGGTAGCAATGGGGCGTAAACAAATTGTGGGTTATATTAAGAATTATATCAATGGAAACGCCGTTGGTCGTGCCATTTATTTATTCTTTTCAGTACGCAATCTGTCATTCCCCTGGCTCTACCTCAAATATTGAATTGAAGTCGAGTCCACATGACCTCACATCAATTGAACTTTCCCCCATACAGAATGCTTTCAACTTTTATTCGATAAAATTAATGCGAAATACCAAAATTCTTTAGCTTTAGCATTAAATTTAAAGTTCGACAGCGTTGCGGAAATTCGGCTTTACTATTCGAATAATTCTTGTTGCTGAAGTCGTAATGCGCCAAACTCGTGGCGAAAGTATCCCATTCATTTATTGGACTGAGTGGGTTATTCTCTTCTTCAGTTTAGAAAAAGCATTTTTAAAACTCGGTCAATCGTCTGGGTGGGCTAAGGCCGGGGCTGGCGGAATTCTTGCCACGCCCCCTTCGCCAGCCCAGTCGTCCGCCCACCCGTGGACACTCGAATGGATTTTGAATGCGAAATGACTGAGCAACAATCTCCCGGGCTCTCTTAAATGTCAGCCCGCAATTGAGCGGGAAGACTTTTTGCCACTGACAGCGGCAAGATAAACAGAAACCCTGCCGCTCGGTTAAGCTGTTGCACTTGAAGAAAATATCATACAGTTGTGATTTGAAACTTAGTAAATTTACTCAAGCTCATGGGAATTTGTTTGTTATGTAGCTTATATCTTTAATTTCACTTTCACTCTCAGAAAGTCTAAATTAATTAAATATTGATAAGGTAAGATGTATTTAAGAAACACTATCATTGTCAAGCTTAAATCACAAAAGAAAAGCTTGATAATGATAATGCATTATTATTATTCTCAAGCTTTTCTTTTGTGATTTATGTACGATAAATCAATATTCTATTCTTGAAATACGAAATAACTTTACTAACAACTATTAAGTCGTAATTTTCCCCTATTCCCTCAGGTAGTTATTATGTTTATTAGTATCTTGTGCTTAATGGATATTAATCACTATTTTTAAATTCTAGTCAAAAAGAGAAAATTCATCTTGCATACCTGAATTTCATTACATTTTTTGTCTGAGTTAGGGAGAAATGTCACAGCGAAAAAGATTTAGAATCTACAACAAAATGAGTTTTTACTAAATTCAATGAGTTTCCAAGAAATGCATATTTGGAACTTTTGAAAGGAAATGACGCCTGACGGAGTTTCTGTGTAACTGCTCTATGCTGGCTACCGTTTGCCAGGATGGCATTAAACAGTTGCATGCCACTCAACGTGGTCGTATCGCTTTCGCGAGTTTTTGTCGCAGTTTTGCCCAAAACGAAAATTACACAACGAAGCCCACTTTCCACTTTCCACTTTTCCTTTTTCCGCTTACACCGACCGTCCGCTCGCCGGGGTGATTGTGATTCTGGTTCGATGTGCAGTTAAGCAAAGTTCTGGCAACTGTTGTTGCCGGGGCACTGGCAGTGGCAGTGGCACAGGCACAAAAAATGCGCCACTCTCAAAGTTGGCAGTTGCGGGTTTTTGTGTTTCGTCGGCGGAAGCATGACAAGCCTGCGAGTATGCTTCGCTTTTTGCGGAGCAGCCCGCGGCTGGGAGCTCAAGTGGGTCGTACTTGGCCGGTTGCCGGCCCCCAAATGAAGTTGTTGCCAAGTCGGCAAATGCAGAGCGACTGTTCCAGTGGCCACGGGAAACGACTGTTAATAAGTTTTGGCCATAAATCAATTGCCAGGCCGACGAAAGTTGGCAATTATGCACAGTTTATCAAAGTTTTCCGGAGCGCATTCGAGTAATTTGTAATCATTTGTTTTTGCCATATTTTTACTACTTATTTAGAGGACTAGTTTTGTTTGCAACGCATTAATGTTGCAAAACATTGCTTATATAAACAACGATTCATACTCAAGTGTATGGATACTTTGAATCCTTTTTAGTCAGCAACAAAATGCCTAGCTGAACTCTCTTGGAAAATTCCTTGCTGCCATAATTTGTATAAGCACCTCTAATTGCACAAGAGTCTGCGTTGATGTACTGATTGAAAAAACCTCCGGCCCTCTGGCTCTGCCCACACCTGGCAGTGGCCAATGACGCAAATCACCGCTGAGTGTCTGGCTGGACCTGGCCTGGAAAAGCCACCGAGAGCCGGCCAGGCGCAACAGTGAATTGGTAAACTTATCACGCAATTAGAGGCCCTCACACCTGGCCGTAATTTATGGCCGAGCACAGGGAAGTAGGCAAAACAAAAATTAAAAGCTCAACGAAAAAAGAGCGCGCAGGAGCCCAAGAGCATTATGTTATGCATGAAACTTGAAAAATTATGTGTACATTTTCCAACTCCGCAGTAACAATAGGAAGGCCTCCACTGTTTGTTTCGGGTCTCGCCACAGGGAACTTCAGACTTCCGCAGCAGCCGATACAACAACAGGCCAGAAGCCGGGTAAGATTAATGCGTTACAATAAAAGATGATTTGTTTTTTTTGGGGCTGCCTGTTAACAATATGCCCGGCAGGGTGAAGAGTCAACAACTGGCGTTGAAAAGCCAAGCGTCGCATTTCCCAGGTGTCCTGCTCCAGGTGTTCCCCTTAGGCACAACACTGCGTATACGTGTTCCTCGGCTCTATGAGCTGCATGCAAATTGGCTTGCTTGTGGTTGCGATGATTGGTGTTTAGGCTGTGTGAGCGACGCAGCCGGGAAAGCCGGCCCGGTCCCACATAAGGCCGGAACGAAATTGAGCCATTCTGTGCGAACGAGCTGGGCAAATATGGCAATAAATAACCCGTCACCGAAAGTGGATCTTGAGCTGCCAGCGCGCCGCCGTCTTAGATGACACTTATAGGCTTTGCTCGACGTCGTTGGGCTTATTACCTCAAAGAGGAATCAAGTAGCATTTCACTCATCTTCAAATACAGCAGCCTGACTATATTGGATTTCAAATAGGTGGGGGTGAGTCGGGGTTTTCCAAAGTATGTGCTTCCAGCCAAGAAAAAAAAAAAACAAAACATATATCCCTTTACCAATTTGGTTCGGTTTAAGGCTTTAAGGTAAAGGGGTAATTAATCGGGGAGCTTGTGCAGAAAATTATAACAAGAAATATACAAGCTAAAAAATATATAAACTAATTAAATTAAATATAGGGCATGTAAACTATAAATCATACGTTAATTGAGCATTTTTAAAGGGAAAGTTGTGCAACATTTCAAAAAGTTCATTTGTTTTTTAAATCAAAACTCCAATCGAATTCCCCTATCCATTCATCAAAGACCGAAGACTGATATTTTTGGGGTTTCAGCAAATTAAAAGGAAAATTGCTTCAATTTATCTGCACTTATGCCACGTCACAGTTTTGTCAACTACGGGAGCAGCAAAAGGTCCACTTCTGATGCGTAGAAGAATTTTCCAGCCAAAAAAAGGATTCCCCCTTTGGGGAAATTGTACGGCTGCTCCTCCATATTTTCTGATGACTCATGGAAATTATGGACGGGCAGCCCGAGCTGTCGCCATATCAACAGGTTGGGCTCCACGCGCGGCCCAACTCAAGACGGATGACGAAATCGGGGTCGGAATGAGGCTTCGAGTTTGGCCATTTGCGTCATCATTGGGACTGGGAAAACGGCGAAGGACTGCCGTAATAATCTGCAGTGTCCTGGAATTGTGAATCCCCGGGAATCGAGTAAACAGATAAAACGGTCTGGCCTCCGTCGATGTCTGCCTCGTGTCGCGGCAGACATTTATGCAAATGGGCATCTTCGCTCTATGAATAGCGCAGAGACACAGCCTTTCCTGAGGACAATACATTCAATTACCAAGGACTGCGCCAAGACGAACAGCCGCAGCCGCAGCCTTCCCTTGGTTCCGTGTTTGCTCTTCCCGCCGGCTGTCACAGGCATAAATGACTTTTGTCCTGCTGCTGCACTGAGATTGCGGCTGCTCGAAGTCCTTGCTGTTAACACCAATTACATGACACAACACGACAGGATGGAGGTGGAGCAAGTAGTTCCGCCACCAGGGAACGGAAGGCAAGTATGGTTTCCCCCCGCCAGAAATCGGGTAGCCAAAGCACCCCTCTGCCTGCCAGCAGTTTTCAACTCAATTTATGAAAACTCCAACCCTAGGGAAGGACCCATTTTCGCCGTCCTGGCGTCAATGGTCTATGCGTAAATTGCACGCCAAGAAACGGAATCTTGGGCTGATAAGGGATCAGGCGAATAAACTGGAGCAAATTGATGCCAGACCAACTGGCGGCAGACAGCCGATAAGTCGCCTAATGTCGGCCTGCAGTATTTATGGCATATTCGAAGGCTTTCCATCGGGATCCGGGCTTAGCACTTGAAGTCTATTAAATTGCCCCGACATTAGATGGTATTTTCCGGCTGGAATTACACCCCATCCAATGTTATTACAAATCTTGTTCTTGTTTAATGAATAGATGTATCGAAAGCCTATCCTTCTTTGTTGATTAATAATTAATCCTTACGAATTTGTATGTATTAATTACCAAAGTATGGAACCAATAACCTTTTCAACCAAAAACATTTTGAATAAACTGCAATAAGATAAATTGTTCACCCAAAGCCCAGCACTTGTCATGTGATGCCACCTTAAAGTCAACCCGAAAGCGTACCCAACTACCCGACAAAAAATCCTATAGACTCCCAGTAATGTTACGATGGCTATTTTCCGTTTCTGGTTTACTGGAAGCCCCAGGCACCGACTGTGCTCGTAAATGGTTTGGTCATTAGCCGAGGCGTGAAAACCAATAAACGCGACGGGGCCATCCTATAGAGGAAAAGCCAAAGCATAGCGAATCGCAAACGGACAAGCTCACAAAAATTGCAATCAAATCAAAAACTACAAAACAAAAGCAAAATGCCTTTATGATATGGCCATAAAAGCAGACCAGGCTGTCCCAACAATGGGCCAATTTGCGGCGGCCAATAAAAATAATAAAAATATTGCAACTTTTATTAAAGCCAACCATTTTGGCCACACACTTCTGTGTAAGCTCTTTAGTCACTTGTTTGTCTGTCCCCTTGTTTACGTTTTGCCCTCTCGCCTCCTTTTTTCCATTGCGGCACGTTTATGAGTTATTATCGGGACAGTGAGTCCTTGTGGCTCAATGTTCTTGCGGTTTGATGTCCGGCGCCACGCCCACGTCCACGTCCCTTCCCGCATAGCTCGGATTGCAGAGCGGGGAGGCTTTAATAACAAACCCTTGATTTATCGTGTCTTTAATGTGGTTTTTGTCTCGCTGTCTGTCTGCGGGTGCGTTTCTCGCCGCCTCGTATTATTATTATTGATGATTGGGGCCCACCCACTCCGTGGTCAAGAGAACAGTAGGTTGTGACAGGTGTAAAGGCATTTCAAAGCGTTGATGGGCACAGAGTCCCGCTGGGCCCCATAAATCATTCGTTCGGGGGCTGTCAACCAAGAATTTGGGATTATTATTAAACGTAATCCAATATCCCTTCCTATTTCATTGGACTTTATATTGGTGGAAACTTTTTAATATATTCAATAATTCGAAAAGCAATCCAGTTCCTCGCCTTAACGTAATGACCTCCCAAACTGCTTTTCCAATGAATTTCCCTCGTAAATGTGAATCCACATATTAAATATGAAAGCTTCCTGCCATTTAATTCAGTTCTCGGCCATGCCTTTCACACTTCAGAGCGCCTGCACTCGTATAACTTTGCACATCGCACATCGCACATCGCACATCGCACATCGCACATCGCACATCGCACATCGCACATACGCCCCATTGCCCATTACGCATTCGCCCAGTGGTAATCATTTCTGTAAACTGTTTTCGATCCCCGCCTCTTGCGGTCAGCCCGACATCCCGCATGGCCATCATTCCAAGCACGTAGGAAGAGAGACCTTTTCGTCCTTTCGCTGGACGAGCCCCGTTGCCATTCAGGGAGCGGGATACAAATGGCCGACCCAGCGACAACTTGACTTGTTTCGTCTGTCAGGCGGCAAAACAAATGGAAGAGCGTCAAAGCCGCAGAGAAACTATTTATATGCTGCCCCAGGCGTGGTCGAGGAGGCGTGGAGGTGGATTTCGATGTGTAAATGCGAGCCACCGATGGCTGGATAGATGGATGGATCGCGCTTATGGGAAGCATATTCCGGCGCATTGTCTGCATCTGCGGTGCGTCTTCGCCTTGATTAATCGACAGATGGCCATTGGATTTTTGCAGTGCTAGCAAACGGAATCTCAGTCAACTGAGCCGGCATAATTCCACGTGCCCGTTGCGTTCCTAAGTTTCCTCCTCTAATTGGCAGAAACTTTCTTGTGGCGACTAGCAGCACCCACATCCGTATCTCAGCTGCGAGACGCACGGATGGGCAAAGCAAATCCCCCCGCCTCAGTTGCCTCCGTGGCTGCTCCCCGCCCCCAGCTTCTCCTGTGAGTAATGTTGTTGCTTGTGTTGCTAAATGCCAACGATGACGACGAGGGGACCAGGAGCAGGAGCAGGACCAGGAGCAGGAGCAGAGGCATGGGAATGCGTCACAGGACGATGATGATAATGGCCTCGTTGCCATTACTTTGTTTAGCTGCCTGCTGGCGCAGCTCCTCCTAGGTTGTGTGGCTGTTGTTGCTTCCAGCTTGTTGGCTTAATTGATTTAGTTGAAGCTGCACAGAGTTTAATAGTTCCTCATCATTTATGTGGCAACCGAGCACACTCTGCTCGGCACAGCCACAGTCTGCCCCGGGTTCACTTTATTTGGCGGGCCATTTAATTTTCTCCAGCACTGTGCTACACATTTCAACGCGCTGACAGGGCAAACCGGTTGTGGGACATCTACTCCCATCACATGCAATCCAGCCGGGCTATTGAGTCAACGACAACTGAGACCAATGGTCAACCTCCCTGCGGAGCTCGGATTGCCGACTGACGCCTCACAGCCATGAATGGCGTTTTATCTAATCCGCGGCACAGCAGAGCGCCACGGGTGGACGCCGGCAGTTGGTGCATTTAAAAAACCATTTTAATTATTTATGAACAGATTAGGCACTAAGAAATTTCAAGAATCTGGTCTGGATGTTGGATTCAGGGAGACAGCGTCGATTCACAGGCTTAACCGACTCATTGGACACTCTACAAGTGCCTTTGTGTTACATTTTTATACAAAACATTTAAATTTATTATAGAATGTTAAATTACTTTTAGTTAGGATAGTGCTATTGACAATGTCTTAACATTTTAGCAAAGATACACAAACAAAACGATGTCAATTAAATTAACTTTTTACTGATATTTAATTGAATTCTTGAGTATAATTATGTATCTTTGCTTTAAGGCAACTTGAATATATGCCTATTTATCTATACTTATTTTATTTATAGCACAGCCTCATAATATATGTAATGAACAGCTATAGAGGCATCCAATTATCTTGTAAGTGATATTGATTAATAATAAATAATTGATTTAATTGTTCCTTATCAAAACACGAAGTGACCGTAATGGTCTTTCAATGTTATTTCAAGTTGTTAACTCCACCCTTGGACCTTCTTCTGCGAAGTGAAACCTTGACTGACAAGAACTCCATTTATGGATTCATGTAGGACAGACTGGCCCGTATCAATCAAGAGGCCAAGATCAGGTGTAATTCTAACTGGGTCTTTGGCCGGTTGCTCGGACCTCTGGTGCACATTACACACATTAACACGATCATTGTCTCTCGCAATTGCTGTTGCCGCAATTAGCGTTGGTAGCACTTGATTTATGCAGCTGCCATGCAAAGTGGCAGCAGCCTCCAAGTATAGACAATGCTCCGATCGCAATTAATCAGCGCTCTCGCACTCCTCGCAGTATAAAAGCGGGCCTAGGGCATTGCCAACTGAGTCAGTCCCGCCGTGGATGCAGTCGAGCACGGACTTGAAGGGATTACCTATTATCTAGGATGCGAACAACAGTGGTGAGTGAGTCCGGATGGAGATTGGGGGACTATGCCTCATTTGGATTTCAAACCAACAGCTTCTCTTGCTGGGCCTACTGGCCATCGGTTGCTGGGAGCAGGGAGCTAGCCATGTGGTGCCCCTACCATTACCAGCAAGTGGCACCTATCTCCTGTCACCGCCGGGAACAGTGCTCCTCCTCGTGCAGCCCCCACCCCCGGAAGATGATGGGTCCTACAAGCCGCCCTCGAGCGCCGAAGATGGTCTGTGGAAGCCCCAGCCTGGCCTGGAGGGCGAATACTCCGAGCCGGAACTGAGTCAGAGTGGCAGTGGAAGCGTCAGCGGCAACGAAGGGGCTTCCCTGAGCACCGATAGCTCCGGATCGGCTATTGCCCAAGACGCCAAGCCGTCTCCGGCCGAAGCTGGAGGAGCTGGAGGCGCCGGTCAGGCGGGTCAAGCGGGTGCCATTCTTGGCGGAGCCGGAGGTGGTGGTGGAGGAGGAGGCGGTGGCAGCGCTGGCGGCGGAGGTGGCGGTGGCGGCGGCGGAGGCGGTGGAACGGCCACATCCGGCCAGAGTGGCGACAACGGACAGCCAGGTGCACCGAGTCCGGAGGGAGCCCAGAAAGATGGAGAAGATGGCGCTGATGGCGCCGATGGACCCGACGGCCCCGATGGCTCGAAGGGTGGAAAGGGAGGCAAGGGCGGCAAGGGAGCTCGCAATGGAGCCGGCGGAGGCGGGGGAGCCGGAGGAGCAGCGCCCCAGCGAGCGCCAGCAGCGATTCCAGTCCAAGCCTTGTTGTTGCCCGCTCCCGTCTGGGCCGAACCAGAGCTCAACCTGTAAGTCCTTAGCTAATCCCTAAATAATTTCTTTGCTCACGCATTACATGTACTTCCAGTCATGTTGCGTAGATGCAGGTCAACCTTGTGCCATTTGTGTTAACCCCTTACGGAAGCCGATTGAGTTCCCCTTAGTCTTAACGCTAGTCAATATTTTTGGAGCCCACACTTACCCTAAGCTAAGGCAAGCGAATATTAAAGTTCGATTACAACGCATCGCAGGACTTTAATTGTTTCACACGTCACCGGCCAGGCAATAAAGGTCACGGGTCAATGGAAATGGGACGGATTTCTAAATTTAAACTGAATGAATATTAAAACGACATCAGCATCTGCCAATTACAGGTCGTGTTGTGCCAAAGCTTTGACAGCAACTTTCAGATGTCGGGTTCGGCTTAGAAGGCCCGCATAAATTATGCCCGAAAGTAGGCAATTCCATTTACATATGCTTTTTCCTAGCCGTGTTTCCAGGGGAAAATGCTAATTGCACCGTCAATCAGTTGATGTTAATTTTGAAAATGGAAAAACGCTCGAATTTCCCGGGCCCAAAATGCCGAATTGATACACTGCGTCGTGTGTGGGCTGCATATTCAGGCGGGGAAAAGGTCAAGTGAATTCCACATTAGGCAACTTTGTGACCTTTCCGGCTACCTTTTAATCATATTTTTGACACATTTTCCTCAGTTGTCTTTATGGCTTTGATTTTCGCGTCGCTTTTTCCCCTCTTTTGTTCGCTCAGAAGGGCTTTTTACTACTTTTGTTTCCCTATTTAACCGCTGGCAATCGAATTTTCCGCTTTCCACTATCTGGTGTGCAACAATAAGTCTCCGTTTGCCGTGTGTGCTTCCACCATTTGAAATGGAGCAGCGGAAAAGGAGAGTTTTCTTTGAAATCGCATCAAAGTGGATGAGTCCTTGCTGCAGCTGTGACAAAGTATCTAAAAGTACTTATCCCCGGCATCCTTATCCGCGGAATACAGTGGATTGCTCAGAAAAAGGATGATCAATGTGGAATAAAGGCAAAAACAATGCAAGTGCTTTCAATGTATATACCAAAATGTAAGCGTTGATTGGTGCGAACTATAGAGAAATATCAAGCATATTCATGAAGGATTTAATAGATACACTCATACGACTTATTGTATTCGTCAGATTGTTTTTACTCAACCTATTAAAAATATACCTATTAACACTGCAATTACTTCAAATACCTGGAACCACAGAGTCATTATTCAGTTAATTATTGTTAATCTTAAAATCAATAAAATACCCTACCTAGCAATAACAATGCTCATTGATTGGAACAAAATATAGGGGAGTCGCTGAAATATCTTGAAGGTTTTGATATAGGTCAGTAGCTTAATTATCCCTAATAATAAATAATCATCCTTAATAAATATCTAATAAAAGAATTTAAAGCCCAATTCCATTTTGATCTTTTCAGCGTATGTAAAACACATATTCCATGTCCCTATATAGATCGTTCTTAGCAATTCTTGTGTGTCTTGCTTTTGGGTGTGCATAATAAGTGTTGGTTCCTCTCACAGCCAGACTGCAGCATATACTTTATTTTAATAACAATTACCAATATATTTCGACACTCCTGGTATTGCAACATGTATTCAAATCAGATCAATTAGGCCATAAATTAACGCCTCAACCATAAATTAAATTGATGCAAAACATAAAAGCCATTTGACCAAAAAATATGCAAAATGCACCTCTCGCAACGCCCACCGTAAAAAATAAATAAAACCATAATGAAAATAAAGACAACAGCCAGGCAAGAGCGATGCCAGAATGCTGGGCCACATCGGTCGCTTATGGATTGTGTTCGCTTAAGGCTTGTTTGTTCAACGGCTCCGTGGTGCTGCCAAGTCTGGGCCCTGGGCGGAGGGCCAAATGCCACACAACCGGCCACAGTTCTGGCCAAACCGCAACGGCCTGGGATGGAGTTGCCCCACAGCTTGGCATGCAAAATGAAATTCTTCGATTCGAATGAAATTTTGAAAGCTCGGAGTGAGCAGTGAGTGCAAATCAGTGCACTTGCGGCACTTGCAACAATAATGTTTGGCCGAAATTAGTTGAGTCGGGCATGCGGCAGGCCGCCGCAATGAATGCCGCCGTTGCACATTCACTTTTGGCTGCACCGGACCACGCCCCAGCACTGGTGGTCAGTGGGGATTGACCGGGCCACCGCTACCGTTTTGCTGGGTGCCAAATATTCTTAACGACAGCTCAACAATCGCATGGCTGGTAAATCTAACAATTTCGGCTTTTATGCACTGCATTGGCGTGTAATTAAATTAACTGCCGGGTCAGTAACCGAAGCGAAGCAACCGGCCACTCGAGTACCACCTGCCCCGAAGGTCAAATTCGATACTAGACTGGTTTTTTGAGCACCTTTATAAAAGGTATTGTCATTTTTTCAAGTCGTTTGTAATGGCATTATCTTTTACGCTTCGAATGTTATCAAATAGAGGAAAATCGGGCTTACAAACGAATCCTAGCCCAGACACTTTGAACTAGACGGAAACAATATGTTAAAGTTTAATCAGTCAACAAATTGAGAATTGATGGTTTTTGGAAATAAAATCAGTCGAATAGACGTCGAGTCAGGAAATATTTGTATAAAATAAATAAAAATTTAAATAAAATATATATAAATACAAAATATATCAACAAAAGTACCCACAGGAGTAAAATAATCGCTGACATGTTAGCCAGTGCCATCGCTTTAAAACCGATTCCCCTTGGAGTCGCAGACAATTGGCCGTAAATTGAAATGCCAATGCATGTTTAATTAAAAGGCAAGCTCCGAGCCACCCATTCCAAGCAATCCCGAAATTTACGATGCACCGAGAGGATGGGCGGGCCCATGACGTGGGAGAGGTTCCGGTGTTTATGCCTGGAAAATTGTGAATAGCCATCGTTGCCGCCCAACCCGGCTACCTGGTTCGCGTGGAGCGGTGAATGTGTGACCTTTGCGTGCCAGCCAAGGGTTGTTAATTTTTAATTAGTTGCGAGCTGGGGCCAGCCTTGCCGCCCGTTCTCAAGGCCGCCGATTGGGCCGAAAGGTTGCACTTGAATTTATGCCCACCCCTGGCCCCTGTTCGATAGGGACTTGACAAATGCCAGGCAATCTATTTGGCCAAATTGTGTGCCCCGAGCTCCATTCCTCCAATAGTTCGAGTCACCCGGAGTCGGGTGACACATTCCCCGCACAAGACACACAATTTTGCAAGCGGCTGGGCAAAGAATACAAGACTCATACCGCATTGATTGATTGTTTACTCGCTCTCTGTGTCATGCCACATGCAGCTATCCCTGCCACCGCCCACATGCCACCCGGGAATCCAATGCCCTCGCTGAAGGCAATCCCACATGGCATGGCATGGGGTGTGTGTGTGAGCGAATGCAAATTTCAATCGTAGCATTGCAAATATTTATATTCCTTTCAAACGCTGCCCCACTGTCAATGCAGCTCAGAGGGATGGTACTGGGGATGTGTCCTGTGGTTGGGTTCAGTGGGGACACCATGGGCCAGAGTTTGAGGGCCCTAGGGCTGCAGAGCGAAATGGAATTTGCCAGTGACAGAGGCAAACCTCATAGCAGGATGCCTTTTAATTAATATGACAAAACAATAGAAATAACATAAAAATGCTTTTTGAAGATAAACAAGTGGTCGGAACCCAGCATGGAGTGAAGCCCAAACTTTAATTAAGAGGGACAAGGCCTTCCGCAATAAGTGGATAGTTGGGTTAAAATCTATTTACGGCCGGACACTGCAATCAAAAAGCAATACCGTTTCGCAATGTCTTTTCAAGCATCGTGTAGATCAAATCTAATTTCGATTTTATCCACGCCTTCTTCCTCCGCAGCCCCACCGATAAAACAAAGAATGTAATAATACCGAGACACTAATCCCCTGAAATTAACTAAACTGTTATAATTGTACGAGTTTAGTAGTCATTATATTAAGTTAGGCTCCCCCAACTACTCTTGAAATTACACTGAATCATTAAAGAAACTTGTATATTTACTTATAGAAAGATATAAAAGTAAAAATAAGAATGGAAGCTAACTTCGAGAAGCCGAATTTGGTATACCCTTGCAGTTACCCATTGGATCATGAATCGAATATAACTAACAAAATGCACTGATCTCTTTGGAAGTAATATATGTGTTGGCTTGTATTAAAGCACCAATATATTTAAAAAATATATATATATATTTAACTACTAGGGTCCATGGCAATGATGGATTCTGTTTCTACACCTAGGCCTGATCCCGCCTGTAGCGTCTACATAAATGATATAATTGGCATGCTTAAGACTTACCGCAGTACCGTCAGTGCTAAATTCTCTCCTTGGTTACTTCATTTTGGCTTGTCATCGTTGTACCCAGCGATGAGAGCTCTTTCCATTGTTATTGCATTGATCAGATGATAACACAACAAATATTACTCTCACTATCAGACCACTCTCACTATCAGATCACTATCACTATCACCGCACGGAGATGTAAACACCAGGGAGGGCGGTGCAGAACTAGGTCAGAGCGAGGGGAGCGCCCATATTTATAGTCTCCGAGTTAAGAGAACAGAGTATGTGAGAGCGAGAGCGAAACAGATATCTATTGAGTACGCCAGAGAGGGATAGAGAGAAATAGATAGAGTTAGGCTTACCGAGGGAGATAGAAATAAGTAGAGAGCCAGGGAGAGTGAGCGAGAGACAGAGAGGAAGCTACTCACTGCCATTACAATATTACAAGAACGGAAGCTCATCTCGGCTCGCCTTGCAAATTGCAATTCGATCATTAATTATTTATACAATATAAATTATATATTATATATTAATATATTAACATATATTTATTATATATTAACAAACAACGAATTAAAGCCTACTTTCATTACCTTAACCATATTAATTTTAAGTTGTACACACACAGTTTTGCATTTTTCCCTTCATTCACAGCTACAGCTATATGATATAGTCATCCGATTTTAAATCGAAATTATATCTTAAATTAGACGACAATTTGTTGAAAACTGGAAATGTTATAATTTGTTTTCTAAAAACTTTTCAATCGTCTCTATGCCAGCTATATGCTATAGTCGTTCGATTTTGTCCGTTTTAACATACATACATATATACTAGTTAAAATCAAAATGACTAACTGCAATGTTTCACTCAGTTAGCTTTAATACTGATATTTTATATACTATATTTGTAATTTATTTGATCGAAAGTGACTCCTTCACTGCGTTGCAAGCTTCTGACTAAAATTATAATACCCAGCAAGGTTATAATTGTAAGACACTATTAAGAATATATATTTATCGATAGGAAACAGTTCAATACCCATTATTTTTGATCAGATAATTCAATATTATAAACAATATACTATCTAAAGCACCTGTATCTTGAGTGTAATAGCTAATAAATCAAACTAAATCGCCCATTAAAATTGCACAGCGTACCATTTTGTGATCAAATACATTTTTGCAGTTTATTTGTCTGTTTGCAGTTTCATATAAAATATAGATTCATATCTGGTCAGATACATAAAGATTACAACAGTTATTTACAACATACTCGTACAGCGTTTCTCAATCGAAGTAACAGAAGAAAAGTGGGGGGAAAATAAGTTGGCAGCAGAAAAGTGGCAAGAGAATAGGCCAGTTGCATGGAGAGGTGAGTAGATGAGTGCTCTCGAAACTCAGCGGGCAAGGAAGCTATTTTCTTTCAAAACAGCCTCAATTTCCCGTGTGTGGTTGCTTCAGTTTTCCGTGCGGTGTGTGTAGAGAGTGAAAAATAGTTAGACATAGAATGGGGACAGCAGGAGAGAGAGTCGGAAGTGCTGCTTCAAAGTCGCGCATGGTTACGTATACGCCGCGATGGCTTCGGTAGTCGGTTAGGCAGAAGAGTGTATAGAGATGCTCGTCGTCGATCGAAAATAGAACCTCCCTCCCGTTCCGATGAGCTTTAGTAGTGGTCGTAGTGGGCGTGGTACTGGCCGTCGTCCTCGTGACCATGTCCGCCGTAGTAGCCTCCGTGTCCACCGGCACCACCATGACTGGCAGCGGCCAAGGCGTTCAGATGCGCGGCGCGGGCGTGCTGCACCTCTGCGGGCTCCACGGGCACTCCATTGTGGATCACCGGGATGTGGATGGGGCCCTTGTGCGCGTAACCGGTGGCATAGCTGTTGTGGCTGCTGTGGCCGTGCTCCCAGCGTCCGTCATAGTGACCATCGTCCCAGGATCCATGGGATGCTCCGCTGTGCGCGGAAGCCTGCGATACGGCAGCGTAGTGGGCGGCCTTGGCGTGCTGCACCTCGGGGGTATCGACGGGCACTCCGTTATGGATCACGGGTACGTGGTAGCCACCGTGGGCGATAGGGGCAATGGCGTGGCCGGAACGGGCGGCAGCGTGGGCGGCGAAGTGCGCGGCCTTGGCGTGCTGCACCTCCGGGGTCTCAACGGGAGCACCATGGGCATGGGCCACATGACCCAGGGCCTTGGCGTGGGCGGCATAGTGCTCCGCCTTGGCGGCCTGCACGTCGGGAGTGTCAACGGGCACACCGCCATGTGTCAGCGGCACATGGGCAGCCTGTCCATAGGCCCAGCCTCCTCCGTAGATCGAGCGCTTGTACAGATGATGACCACCAGCGTTGTGGGCGGCGGCGGCATGGGCAGCGGCATGGGCGGCCTTAGCGTGCTGCACCTCAGGAGTGTCCACGGGCACTCCGCCGTGGGTTAGCACCGGGATGTGGATGGGTCCGTGGGCATGACCATGGGCATAAGGCACATAGGCGCCATGAGCGGCGGCGTAAACGGGAGCGGCGTGAGCGTGAGGAGCCTGCGGCAGGTTGGTGCCCACGGCATTGAAACCGTGGTGCGGATCGGCGGTGTAGGACACCGACTGCACGTGACCATGACCATCCAAGTAGGAGTAGGAGCCATGCGTAGTGCCGTCATGGCCGCGGGACTCGTGCTTCTGTGAGTTGGGATCGGCGTATCCGTAGGAGTAGGTGTGGCTGTGCGGATCCAGGTGCTGGTACTGTGTGGAGACGGCTCCGTGCCAAGTGGCGGACACCGTCGAGACCAGCAGAGCGGCGGCAATCAACTGCAAGAAGATGATGATCGTTTTGAATTATTATTTGAAGCTAATGTTACCCTTTTTCTTAAGTAACATTCTTTTCTTTACTTTTAATCTTTAATAACTTTAAATGAGTCTAGTAAAGAGAGATTTTTCTACACTTATAGGATTAGGTAAGACGTACTCCATGGCTTAGCTGGGTAATTACTATTGCGGGTGCCATTCTCTAATCGCAAGTGTCACTCAATGGTCGCTGCTCTGGAGGCCTAATTGCAGGCCTGGCTTTTCCTGCGCTTGCAGCAACGCTTTTCTTTCGCCACAGACAGTGGCACACTCATCTCTCCACTTTCCCCCAAGACTCGCTTTCGAGCAAGTGCTCTGGAGCGCAACCGTTGAATCGATTCCGATTCCGAGACACAGATATTACCGCATGCGGGGCTATTATGTACCATATATTATGTGTCAGCGGGTGAGTGGGCCAGTTGGAGCAAGGGGAGGTGCGATGGGTGGAGTGGAAAAACGATTGAGTAAACTGTCGGACATGCAACATGTCAACGGCTTATCAACGGGATTTCGCACCGAATTTGACGTCGGCTGATGGTTTTCTGGGTGGTTTGCCAGGCTCTCGGTTAGGATGAGTGACAGCGGTGGCACAGGTGGCATTTAATTTGCCATGGAATTTAAATGAATCGAATTGGATTCGGAAAAACTATCCTACATGGGTATTTCTGGTGGTCATCAGATCAATCATTTTGTGTACGAAATCCGTATTTTGTGTATTTAAGTGGGGGTAAATCTTGTCGAGAACAGTTCTCTTAGTTCTCTTTATATAATTGAATAATTACAGTGAGGAACTTATTAACTAGCTAACGATTTAACCAGAAAAACTAATACAAAAATTCAAATTGATAACGAGTTCTTAAAATCACCCATATACAAATTTCTAGTTGTTTTTTAAATTATAAAAATAAACATGAAAGGAAACCAACTTCGATAAGCCAAAATGTATATACCTTAGCAGCTCCCAATTGAATTGTAGGATTAAATAGAAAATCGGCCATAAAAAAGCTTAAAATATTCGCTGCTTTAAATCTATTATGTTTTTATATGAAAATTTTTTCGAAAAATCAAAGTTTAAAAAACTCATAACTAAGCCAAAAAAGCATTAATTTTAATTCGGAAAACTTTTCTATGTTAGTTTTTATTAGGTTAATAAATCTGCATACTCAATTTAAACATTAAAAAAATTAAATTTTTTGTTAAATTTTGACAATTTTAATGATGTAACCCCTTATCTTTTTTTGAAATTTTTAAAAATTTCGAAAATTTTAAATTTCAACCGGACATTGCTAAATCGATTTGGCTGTTGATGCTGATCAAGAATATATATGATTTATGGGTTCGGAAATGACTGCTTCACAGTGTTTCCAGCTTCTGACTGAAATTATAATACCCTGTAAGGTCTAAGGTCAGCTAGGTCAAAAATATAACTACCTAATCTTAATCCAAATGTATTTAACAAATATTTATGCTCAAGATAGAAAAAACTAAGCACGTAAGAACAAGCTTAGCTTTTGCTTTCATATTCTTCACTCCCCACAACTGTGGCTTATTCCCCGCCCCATATTTCAATATGTAAGTCCTCTGCTCGACGTTATCCTTTTAGATCCTTGGGCGCATACTTACAAATGGCTTCATTTTTGTTTAAATCACACGGTTGAGCTTCGAAAAGGAGGTCCCGGGGACACACTGGGATTGGGTGGAAGACTAACTACACACGACACGGCACAGGCACTGGTCGCTGGACGCTGGTTGAACCTCCTAGAACCACGACTAGGACTGTTAACGAACTGTGCCGACTGCTGGCTGGCTGCCCTAATATATACCGCTGGAGATCGGGGACGGAGACTGGAGCAGAGCAGCGCAGAGCAGAGACACGAGCCGCAACATTGGTAACACCAGCAATGGCAACATTGGCCAGTAGCCAGCAAGAGGCAAAGCAAGAGCACGAGCAGAACAATGCGGGGCCGGGAGTAATCGAATTACAACGTTAATCGCGGCTCAAAGCGGGTTTTGGCCAAAGCCGAAGTGGATATCGGAGCCGCGGCCGAAGAATGTGTATCGATCGCGGGATTGGTAGGAGAGCGCGCAACATGTTGCTGGCGGTGCAGCGCGCGCCGGCAGCATGTTGCCCGCGCTCGTGCTCCTCCGCTGCGTTTGTCACTGCCGAGAAGTGCCGCCGTGACCTTGCTTTCAACTCAATCACCTTAATGGCCCGATCGACACTTGGCCCATTCGGTGGTCTTTTAGTGGCGAAGTGAGATTTCCGCGCCGCAAACAATTAGCACTCATTATTTGGCCCCGAAAACAGGGAATGGGATTGTGATTGGGGCTGGGACTGGGACTGTGGGCCCCGGGCGATGTTATCGCGGCTTGCCTTTCCAAAAGCTGCCCAAGAGACCCGCCCCGATCAAATTAAAAAATTCTTAGCCGCCGCCACCGCCGTCGTCGCCGCTTGCAACATGCCACAGTGCCCCAATGCCCCAACGGGGGCCATAACGAAATGTGAGCTGCAAAAGTGAGCAGAAAATATCGAAAAGCTGGGCGTTTGCCTCTTTAATCATTGAACTGCATCGGAAAACGAAGCGAAAACTTTGCAAATTAAAAATAAAAACAAGAGCACGGCCCAAAGAAGCCAGCGGAAAACAAAAGACAGAAAATTGGTACGGTTTTCTAGCTGGCCACTTTTGGCCACTGCCGCTGCTGTTGTTGCCACATGTTGCAGCATTTCTTTGCAGTTCGCCAATCTTGATGTTGCACTCACACACACCTATACCGTCGCGCATTCGTTGTCTGCCGCAATATAGCATAATGAGTGCCTGCACTCTGACTGCATTCGATTATTTGCATTCGATAAGCGCCGGCGGACGAGTGCCCTGGCTATGTTGCATGTGTTGCATGCAGCACGTACCACAGTACATCGAATGTACTCTGTTGACTGTGGCACTGGTGTTGGTATTGGCCCCGGCACACTTCATACGTTTGTCTCGGCAACTTAATTTGTTCAGCTTCGCCCGCCGCCAATTTAATTTGAATAAACCAAATGCAAACTGCTCTTTTGAACTCGGCAATACACCCGCAACAAAAACAACAGCTATGGCATGCTCTTTCTGCAGATCAAATGCACTATATTTTATCATTTTAGTCGGAATACAACCGTATATCATTTATTAAATTTAAATTCATAAATCTAAATGTATAAATCTAATAATGATTAGTGTTACTATCACAGATGTTTCCAATAAAAACATAACAATGAAGGGAGCTAACATTGCTTTTAGTTGTAAATGTTAAGTAATTCTACTACTAAATAATAAAAGAGAACGCATCTGATACTCATTAAGTTGATTTATAGATGTAATTTCAGAAAAAAACATATTAACAGTCTTCAACAGATTGTTTCAGTGTACTCATACGTGTGCGGGCGGCGATCGTTTTGGGGCGTGTTTGACATTTTTGCGGTATGCGCAACATTATAAATTATATTCCCGGTGCCACTTTTGTTTTCATTTTATTAGCTCGACCCACTGTCGACAGTTGTGGGCTGGCTGACTGGCTCAAGTGCAATCCACACATTTGCGAGCCGAGGTGCCCACCTTCAGCCAGCTCCAACCCAATCCAATCCAATCCAGCTCCATTTGCGCGCGTAATTATCGTCTTGGATTTCCATCTGTGCGCTGCATGGTTGGGTGTCGGGGATATAAATTCTGATTGGTATCTGGGTGAAAATTAACTAATTACACGGTAATAACACGTATTATGCAATCAGAATCAATTTATCTAAATGCATTTTTTAATCTAATGCGGCAACCATCAGTGTATTTTAAAGTAGACGTGCTCGAATATCAGCAAAAAGTAAGTAAGTAAAGCTAAGTTAAGTAGAAATGTCCTTAAGTAGTCAGAAACTAAATAAAGTTACCAGTTAATGTATTCCCCGCTTAACGGCTGTCTAGTAAACTTATTTCTTATGGCTGTAATCAATAGTTATGGGTTTCTTTTGCAATAACCATCAAACGAAATATTACGCATACGCAACGATGACTCACTTTGCCTTCAGAATTTGCGGGAAATTGATTGAGAGTGCTTGCCATTTCTGGCTTACTCACTGTTTATATAGCACGTTCCAATGCCAAACTGTCTTTCGGCAGGCACAAAAAAATGTTGAAAACAATTTCTGTGTCCCGCTCAAGAGCCCCCGCCCCAGCACGCTGTCTGTGCAAACTTGTAGATTTGTAGATGCAAAGATACGTAGATACTGGGAAAGGCTAACAATTGCAGGTCGGAAAGAGACTGCATTTGCGGTGGGCGTAGGCTGGCCAGAACCTCCCTTGCTGGCTGTGGTACTTGTTGCTTTTCGATACATAGTATGTATGCAAATTGGACATGGATGCAAATCGGCATAGATGCTATTCGATAGATTGCCATGTTGATTTCAGCTCTTATTTAATTGCTGTTATTTACAGTTATTTACGGGCAGGAAAAGTGCACTTCCATCTGCATAGAATTAGCTATGCGCGTGGGCAGGTGTTGGCTCTGCCATCGTTTATCTATCAATTCCATTGGAATATTTTCACATGGCTAAATCATGTTCAATTAATTGAACTAGCTGTTAAACAACATAATTAAGGTGGAAGCCAGCAGGGAGGCGATGGGGTGCTGACTGGCCACCGGTCGTCCACCGGCTGACCAGTTGCGACCCGGCCGGCCATTAGGCAAATGAACCGTGGTCCGCTCCTAGTGGCGGCAATTAAATGTAATTAATATTTAAAATTCTTGCCGCAAGACAATAAAATTCTGCATGCCGTGACGCAACAGAAACTGGCTTGGCCAATAGCAATTGCATTCGGAATTAGCTTGGCAACACCATCATCGATGCCTTCTAGCCCGGCCACGCATCACTGATCCAAATAACAGTGGGCTTAAAAGAGCAATTAATGTCTGTGAACTATATTTAAATTTATAAATAATATTGAAATTTGAAAGAGAAAGAGAGTTAGGTAAAGTATATTGCAACGTTTTCCCCTGCTAATGTACTTAACCATAGTCTCTCGCTACAAATTGTCCCATCGTACCAATTTTGGCATTGAAATTCTTCAGGCAATTGGCTTGACTATGACTGCCGGACAGCCGGTCTTTCCGACGGTCTGCCCTGCTTTGCTCAGCGGTGCAGTGAAGCGTGGAGCGACTTTTGGCCAGACGGATGCAATCAGCGCGCCCGCGGGTGTAACTGCCCCCTTGGGAATGGCAATCGCTTTTGTTAATTCCATTCTTTGCCGGGTTTTTGTGTGTTTTTTGTTCTTCTTACACAAACTGTTGCTTCGAATATTTGCGGTGAATTAAAAATGTTAATTGCTGGGCCAGCGAGAAGTGAGCATTTCCAGATTACAGGGTGTTAAGATACATAGGGATGGTTCTTTAACCAAGCTAAGCTACTTAATGGGTTTATGGCTTTTAAGGATATTTACTTTATGTTTACAACATCGCATATCATTAAATAATCATAAAACCATCAGTTTTGAGATTGAGTATCGCAATCATTAGATCTAACTGTAATTGCCTTGTAAGAAAACCCTATACTCAGCCATTCAAGAATTAATTCAATGTGCCAAGCGTGCAAAGCTAAAGTAAATCATTAAAATTTATGAATTTAATTGGCTTCAATTATTGCCACAGATAAAATGTAAAGCAAACTGCGGGCGGCAGGTACTACAACGGCTCTAATCGAATCGCATTGAATCGCTGGCCATGATCGGGCGGTTATAGTCACTTGGCTCGATTGGATTCAATTGGATTCCATCAACGGTGGCCACCCTAACGTGGAATTACGAAAATTATGGCCACGAACTTTGGCCAACATATCATTAGGGTGTAGCTGGCGAATGAACCCGGCCGAGGGGCACCGCCATGGGGGCGGAGCCCTGCATTCACAAGTATGCTATCCGTAACCATATCTGAATTGAAATCTGAATACGAATCAATCTGCATCCGATTCGGAGTCTGCGGCTGCGACTGCCATTTGTCACATGACGGGATAGGCTAATTGGCATAATGCTGGTGGGGTTAATCGAACTGGAGTTGCGGGCATGGGGGGCAGCTAATTAAATTGCAAATTTCCCAGAAAATGATTGATTGGAAACGGTTCGGGTCTTGCATCTGAGCTGGGCTCTGGGATGCCGCTGGGTGCAGTTGCTCGCCCGGAATCGTACCGCGTTGGCCGGCGTGGGAGGCGTTCTCAGTGGTAACCACAGTCGAGAAACTGGTCAAAAGCACCAGGTAGCAACCGCAATTGACACGCCACCAAACGGGTTTGCTGCTCACTTGCAACATCTGGGCCAGCCGCGAATGGTTGGCTCACCAGCTATGGGCCCCTCCTGCTCCTGGGATGGAAGGGGGCTTTTTGGACCGCTCCCACGCATCACTGGATTCCTGCAGTTGACACACACGTGTCCTGGCCAAAATGTCGCACAATCACGAAGGCCCAGCACCGTTTTTGGCCAAGTTTACGGGCCAGTCAATTTGATATTTCCATTTGCTAACAACGCAAATCCGCCGCATGACAGTCGCCATTCCGCATGCCGCATTCCCGCGTCGCGACCCCGTGACCATAAAGTGCGCACAAGCGAATGGAAAACATTTTTGGAGGCGCGCCCTCCAATCTGGTCCGTGTTATTAAAAGGCGCCCGGGAAACGCGAAGCGAAGCGAGCCACGAAAATCTAAAGCTAACCCACATGCATAAAACGAGACCTTAAAACTCCAAGCTGACCACCCAGAAGTGGACGTGCGGTGTCAGCCGGGTGCAAATAAAGTTGGCCAACAAAGTAAACGGCGAGGATGGAGCGTAACGAGTGCCATAAAACCACCTGAGAACGGTGCGCGTGGATGTCTATTTTATTCCCTGAAAGAAGTCTAAAAGAGTTCCTTGAACGACACACAGATTGGCGAGGATAGCGTCGAAGACCTACCTAATTTATTGCTTCTTTGTCGCGGATATAACAATTTCATGCTTACATCAAACTGGGATTAGGAGCCACGCATTCCGAGCCTGTCAAAGACCTAGGTCAAAGACCAATATTCCAAAATGGAGCTCATACCGCAGGGCTGCCTCACGTGCCGAGGCCCACGTATCCGGACACATCGTAGTGGCACCTCCATTATTCATAGTCCACTTACACTAGCTAACAAGCAGCAACAATTTCTTTTTAAATGTGACTTCTTGAGATACGATCCTTTCAATTCGGTAATATATCTAATCAAGATTTTAAGTTGAGGATTACGTAATGCTCTTCTTGTCAGAAGACAACTACATACACTATGGATACCATGGAATGCTCCCCTCACTCATATTTTAAATAATTAAGTGTAATTTAAAGTAAATTCATAAACTCCTTCCTATATGGAGAAACCCATTTCCAAGTCGCACTTGTGTGTTAACTAGTGCTCGCTCAAGGTCATGCCTGCGACGCGCCCACACAGCCACCATGATATGATAGTCAAATGCCGACCCCTGGCATTATCTCAAATTCGATTCGAGGGAAAAGCGAATCGGTCTCTCTGGGCTCTTATCCATCTGTCAAATCGCATATCTGACAGCTCGGCAGCCGCCCCACTTCCAAGACAAGGGAACAAGTGGCGCTTGCGGGGGAGATGTCAACTAAACAGGCGGCAAAGTAACAAAGGTCACGTTCGGTGTCACAAGAATGAAACTTTTCAATTGATTGATCGGGGCTGTGGTTTCCAGGTTTCAAGGCTAATTAACTGCGGGCGGGAGAGGTAAGAAATTGTGATCCACCTCCCACTCCAACACGGTCCCGGGCCTGACTTTCCCGTGAACTGCAGCTAATTGGCTCGGCTATGTTACCAACTTGTCTTCAGGTTCGCGACACTGAAAGGGATTAAAAACTAATCAGGCGAGCGCGTAAGGAAAGGACCAAAGTGCAAAAGTGAGCTACAAAGCGAGTCGACTAACAAGAAATACCGCAGAGCGACAGGAGGTTATCCTCTGTCGGATTTCAGAAGGGAAAAGGAATGCTGCAAGTTCTAGGAACTGGGTATCCGCTGAGAGCCTTGCAAAAAGTGGACATCCCTGCATTGAACACAGCTTCCCGCCGCGACTAATTGCCGCAATCCCATTTGCATAATCCGCAACTGCAATCGATTAGCACAATCACAGTCACAATAAGTACACAGGTTGGCACACCAAGTGTGAAAGTCTGTCAGAAAAATTGTACACGGCACCGGCAATCGAATCAAATCAAATGGAATTAAATTGATTCGAGCGGAGTGCAGGCAGCATTGCAACACGCCAACCGCATTAGTGACAAGTGTGGCAAATTGCCGCCGACCACAGCAATTACTCTTTGGGGCTCGGTGGTTCGGTGGCGCATGCGTGGTCGGCCACCACTGCGTATACGCAATCTCAAGGACAGCCACCCCAAATAAAAACCAGTCGCACTCGTGCAGTTTCCCGCGAAACGGGAATTCGTGTTGAAAGTCAATGCCACGGATTCCATTCAATGTCGAGGTGAGGTGCGTGAAAATCGAACACGCGTTGGTTGTTAGTTGGAAACAGCCTCCAGGCTAATTGGTTAGCAACTGAACTTCTAGGGTTCAATGAAACCCATGAAACCCAGTAGCAGTAGAGACTGCTAATCGAAGGTAATTTTATGAACTCTTCCTTTAACAAAGTTTCCTTTTTCTTCACCTTCTCTAATATTATGGGAATCGAATAAAACTAAACTCAATTCAGGGACAGAGAAATATTGCTATTACTCTTACTATTATTTACATAACCAGAACTCATAAACACTTTAGTTCCCGGCTGATTAAGACTCACTGTTGCTTAAAATATATTCAATTGAAATCAGTATCTATTAGTAAGTTGGCTTTCATCACCACCTCTGATATATATATGGACACTCATTGCCCAACACTTGTGTGCTATCATTGCAATAACTAACTTTAATTGGCCGCCAGTCCTAAGCAGTTCATTTCTCTTAAGCTGGGAATTAGTTAAGCGCGATACATTTCCATATCAATTTCCTAAGCCTGGCCTGGCTTGGCTCGGCTTGTTGCAATTTGGCCAGCGACAGCCACTGCAACGGCCACTCGGAGTCGGCATGCAAAACAATATAAAGCATATCAAATGCCAAACGGCTGTGCCAGCAACACCTCCGCGCATGCGCAACGATTGCCGGCAAACGGCGGACGCAGGCGCGACGCTGGCGGGTGGTCTGCCTGTCAGTGGGATACAACATAACCAACAAAGCGCATTAAAGCCACAAAGAATGCACAATGAGAAAATAATCAGGAACTTTTCTAAACGATTTTCTCTATAAACCGGATCAATTTCCCAAATATTATTGTCAATATATGTGGTAATAACATAAAGTTTTATATTTCCTGTCCATTTATTTTTGCAGAACTCGCTCACAGCATTGAAAATCAATCAATATTCATGATAAATTGAGAAATCATAAGCTCTCGGATATTAAATAAGTAAAAGGAAACGTTTAAAATTTCATATACATTTTAATTATTGCATACGTTTTTAGCTCTCTCTCTAGGTGATTTTGTTCACTTGAGTTCTAGTTCTCTAAATAAAATAAAGGAAAACTGCTCACTGAACACACCATTTTCTGTATAATTCCACAGAATGTTATAGAAACAAATTGCAAAAAAAAAACTCAAGACCCCTTCAGACCTGTTTTTCTGGGTGTACCAACTACAGGCGCCGCAATTGCCGACGCCGGCAAAGTGCAAAGTCACGGATGAATGAGCCAGTCGGAGAGTTGGCTGGAACTTTGCTTCAGCGATTCGTTTTAATTGATTTTGTTTTGCTGCAGGAACTGTGCTCATAAAACGCACCGCTTCACTCCCCACCTGACGGCCGGCAAGTTGGCCAGAAAACAAGAGGGGGAAAAATCACCGCTTGGCCAACTAATTTCGGCCAAACATGACCGGGCGCTGGCCAAGGAGTTGGCAAATATTTGCGGCCATTTTCGGCGTCTCCTAATTGTGGGCACCCTCTCGCTTTCGATGTTGTTGTATTTGTTTGTTGTTGTAATTGGCACGGTTGGTAATTCTTTTTTGGCTAATTTTTGGATATTGGATTTTCGTAGCTTTTGTATTTTCATTTCCATTTCCATTTCCATTCGAACGCCCGCCGCTGACAATTTGCAATAGTGCAAAGTTGCAGTTTGCTTGTGTTTATGTTTATGCAATCAAAATTCTTGCCGTTCCCGGGGGGCGAAAAGGCTGGAAAAGCTGGGAAACGAGCAAAGGCTCGAATGGCACTTGTGGGTGCAATTGTAATTATCCTAATTTATGTTGTGTGGCGGCCGATTTAATGCAGCTTTAACCGCTCCGACCGCTCCAACCGCTCCAACTGCCCGGGCCTATCTGCCCCGCGATTCTGAAAAGCGGCGCAGATTTATTGCAAATTATCTGGCAGCCTGACAATGATCGATAGTGCAAAATTTATAGTCGCCACAGCCGCGGTTTCGCCATTATTCGATTCTTTGACGCTTAATAAAATAAAGCCGGCTGCATTTGCCGGCTTTCGGTTTCAGTCAAAACGGTCGCCGCTGTCGATGCTGACGGTCGTTGTGTTTCACAAATAATTAGACTAATAAATGAGGCCGCAATGCTGGTGTGCTGGGAAGTGCATTAGTGAAATGGAAATGCGGAAAGCGTGATTGGGCCACACACATCAACCAAAATTAATTGACCCGCTGCTGATGGTAATGTAATTAATAAACTTACTTCACCGCCGACGCGTCATGAAAGAATTTAAATACATTGACTGCACATAACGAAGTTCTCAGCCACCGTCCACTCAAGTTAATTAAACATCCACGGGGCCCAGCCGAGTGCTTAATTATTAAATGGCCCCATAAAGGGCAATCGTATAAAACAAATCAATTTATTCGGCAAACAGTCTGTGTCTTCGGAAATTCTAAATTCCCAGGAAAAGGGCGACCCCGGACATACATGTCTGGCAATAGCCAAGCTCAGGTGTGGTCTTGGCCAATCAAAGTGTAATTGAAATGTTCTTGTCAGCTGACAACGAATAACGTGAGTGGATAAATCAACAATTGTGCGGCTAAACGGAGACAAAGCCAACTCCACTGATTTATGAACTTTGAGCGCGGCTTAAATTAATAATATAATGTTCGACTGTCAGTCGGAGTTGTCAATAGCGCCATTGTGATCAATGAATTTAATTAGCATTTTTTATAATGAAACAGGTATGAAAACATGAGTTTATTGTCTAATAGCCATACGCAATGATTTTAATAATTTGCACCAATAAGAAAGGAAAACATTTATGGAAAAATTGATTTTCTGTTGCTAAAACTTTTCTAAAAAGATATTAATTTAACGGGTTCGAATTCTCAAAAAAAAATGGAAGAGATTTTATATTATAGTATTTAATTTAAATAACAGATCAAACTTCTTTTTTAATATTAATTTCATTTTATTTTATATATTTAATTTAAATAACAGATCGAACTTCTTTTTCAATATTAATTTATTTTTATTTCATGTCACTCTTAACTATTATATTTTATTTTAAACATAAAAATAGCTCTTATTTGTAATCAATATTGACTGAGCCACAAATAAATAAATCTCAATTTTAAGAGATTGTTTGTGTTGGTTCGTCTTAATCAACTATTGGCTTTTAGGCCTTCGTATAACACCAAGAAAACGTAATAATATCGATATTGTACAATTGGTTGAATCCGAGTTTTTCAAACTTGCATAACTATGCCAAAAATCTATTAATTTCAATTCTGATAGCTTTTCTGTGCTAGTTTTTATAGGGCTAACAAATCTGCATACTGGGTTTTTAAATTTTTGAAATTATTTTTTTTGCCAAATTTTGACAATTTTAACGATGTAACCCCTTATCTTTTTTTGAAAATTTGAAAAATTTTGAAAATTTTAAATTTCAACCGGACACGGCTCGATCGATTCGGCTGTTGATGCTGATCAAGAATATATATGCTTTATAGGGTCGGAAACGATCCCTTCACTACTTTGCAAGCTTCTGACAAAAATGATAATACCCTCCAAGGGTATAATAATACACTAAATATTCTTAAAATCCATTTTTACATTATTTTTCCTACAATAATTATAAAATTCAGTTATACTTTTGATCGCATATTTTTCTTGTTGTATTCTTTAATAATTAAAATATATATGACCCTTGGCAATCATCGACTTCTTGGCCACTAAACAAACCAAAAAAAGGTGTATTCTAAGTATATTCAATTGTTTTTTTATATGCTATTTTTTTTGGTAAATTCCATATTTTGACATATCATAACAAAGCCAAAAATGCATTAATTTCCATTCTGAAAGCTATTCTGAGATAGTTTTTAAACGGCTAACAATTCTACATATAAAGTTTTCAATTTAGAAAAATTCAATTTTTTGCCAAATTTTTACAATTTTAATGATGTAACCCCTTATCTTTTTTTGAAAATTTGAAAAATTTTGAAAATTTTAAATTTTAACCGGACATGGCTAGATCGATTCGGCTGTTGATGCTGATCAATAATATATATGGTTTGTAGGGTCGGAAACGACTTCTTCACTACTTTACAAGCTTTTGACTGAAATTATAATACCCAATGGTAAACAAATATAAAAATATTCTTAGTCTTATGTATAAATTATTTTTCCAACAATAATTATAAAATTCAGTTATATTTTTTATCTAGTATTTCTGCTGCAAAGTTATAATCTTTATTAATTAAAATTTTGATTGAATATGTATGACCTTTGGCAATCATTGACTTTTTGGACACCAAGAAAAGGAGGCCACAAATCAACCATGTGATATAGGCATACAAATATGCATTCAATATAAAATAAATATTATTAGTAAACTTGATGACTATTCGAGTACGAACTCGACAATTGAAACTGATTCTCGTCAGTGTAGAAATAGGCGGCTATGTAAAGGATGTCAACTCCCAAAAACACAGCTTCTGACGATCTCCTATTGAAAAGCAAGTGAATGGCAGTGAATCACAATCGTTAGTGTCGATCAGTCGGAAATCAGATTCCGCCAGTTATAACTCAGCAGCACCAGCTGCCATCATATGTTTTCTGGGTGTAAAAACAGCAGCCGGCTCAGCCTTACAACTTCGGAGCAATAACAAGCAGATGCCTCAGTACCAAGCCCGCCGTCGTCAGCGAAACTGTTCCACTCCGGACCTGCAATTAGTTTTAGAACGACTTCGACGTGGAAAACCCTTGCCTCGAGGCATTTAGGATCCATTTACCAGGGACCAGTGATCCATAAAAGCTGAGGTGGCGAAGAGTGGTCCAAACGCAGCTGGTTAAAATGTGTGAGTGAGTGTACTTTACGACTTTTTGACAGTTTGCCGATTCGAAGTTCCGGCTGTGGACTTAAATTTATGACTGGTACTCGACCGGTTTGCTCACGAGAAAAGCCAAAAACACTTTCATGCATCATGATGAGTTGCAATCCCGGTGAAAACTAGTTTTCCTTGCAGTAGGTTAAAAAAGGGCCCTGCAAACAAATAAGTTTTGAGTGAAAATCTTAAGGCTGTGAAACGTGTAAATGGCAGCGGAATCTGTCAATGTGTGAACCTAATCCTAGTGAAAACAATTAGAAATTCTTGAAGGGCAGATATCCTGTAGGACTTATACCATTATCTATACAAAATGGATTAACTTTTCGAGTTTGTTTTGATCAGTACCCAGTACACTTCTAATTAGAGTGGTTTAATTAAAAGAGTTCTGTCGTAATACAATACAAGGTGTCACCTCCTCTGATAAAGGGTCAATCGTCTCTAATTGCGAGTTAGCATCTACTGATTTATGCCTGAACGGGTTAGCCTAATCGATCCGGTGTCGACGACCTTAGTTCAATCCGGAGTTCCCCCGAAACGCAACCGCAATTGATTGCATACACTATATGCGAGTACAAGCAATACTCGATACCCGGACCGGTGGTGGGTTTATTTACATCAATTGATTGATTCACGATTCGTTCGTTTACCTCTGGCAAACCTGATGCCGCCTGATGCCAGCGAATGGGTGCCTGTGCGGCATCGCATGTTGGCTCAGTGGGTCACTCGTCGACGATTTGGTCTTGAACCGCAGATCAAGTGAACACAAAAGCCAATTGAAATTAGAATCCATCGGAGCGTTGGCAAATTGCATAACATTTGCACCAGGGCCCGCAGGCCATCCCAGGCGCAGTGGCAGTGTGTGCCGCATTCTGTGCGAGATTGATAGATGGAAGCACGGTCTCAGCTAATCTCGGTCAGTGTCGCTAATTAAAAGGTTTGAGGCTGAAATTAGCATATGAAGCAATGACCATTTCCCCCGTCATCGGGCACGGACGCCACTCATCTCGCACAGACAAGTACACCTGCGTGTTCACTGTCCATGAGAGTGGAGTCCATATATGACGTGAACAAAAGCCGGCCCCCGAGCTCCTATTCCCCAAATGAGCATATGCAAAGTGTTGGGCGCGAAGGGAGGCGGAGCCCGGGCACATTAGATGGCATCGCATGCCGCCAATTACCCGCATAATCTTGTAATTCTAACCCAAACCCGCTCCCGCTCCGCACACTGAAGGGCCAATTTGGGCTTCGGTTACGCCTCGCAGCGCTTTAATTCCCCTTAAATAGTGCCACACTATGTGGCACGGGGATTACAGCCACCCGAACACGTGTGCCTGGAGTAGTTAGTGGCGCCCAATGACGCCATCTCCATTACACTTGAATGGCCAGCCTTAACGGCTGAGTTATGGGAGCCGCTGACAGGCCGCCCCTGAAAGGGCGGCAATTCCGCCTCCCAGCGGAGCGAATCTGTCTCTGTTTTGGATTCTCCCGAGAGTCACTTGGCTGCGAGCCATTGGATCCACGCGAGTCCGGGCAATTGTTTTGTGAAATTAAATTAAATTGATTGAATTTAGACGCTATTCGGGCAGAGGTCAATGCGGAGGTGCATGGGTAGCCGTTGTGCACGGAAAACAAATATAAGCGAACTGGCAAAACATCTCGAATGTCTTAATTAATTCAAAGCCTAAGATTAATGGGTTATGATTGTAGTTCTGAAATAGGGAAGGCCAGGCAATAAATGTTAGAAATGCATTTGTGTTTACTCACAGTGGCTAGAGAAAAAATAGTGCAAGAATTAATTAATTATAGTTAATTAAAAATAGATACAATTAAATTAGCAGACTTTAAGCACCACTTTGCTTATATATAACAGAATGCAAGCTAAACAAATTTTAAAAAATAATTTTTCTTATTCACTTAGAATACTAAATACTATTTTAGACCACTATTTCAATTAATTGAAATATTTTATATATGGAAATATTTTCTAGGGATTTTCTCTGTGTAGCCCAGCGTTTGTTATGGCTAGTCCCAGTGATAATGACACAAATTTCTGAACGATCGGCTTTGTGGTCGTTCCTGTTGATTAACGGCGATATAAAGGCGATTTAATGAAACGATTGAGGTTAATGGGTCAAATCAGAGCAGGTATCTGTTGGGAAATCCAAATAATACAAGTAGCATTTTATAAATCTTGGACCAGGATAGGGCAGACCCACCCCCGAGGCACTAATTGAGGTTGCTGATGTTGCTACAGCCTGATGTTGCCAGTTGCTGCTGCTCATGTTGCTGCTGCTGCGACTGATGCTACTGTTGATGTCGCTAGTTGCCGCTGTCGCCACTCAATTGCTTGTCGCGCGCCGTGATTGCGCATCCCATGCGACCGCTTTCAGTTGGCAATGCGAGCGCGACTCGGCCGCAGTTCTGTGCCGTCCAGCCTCTGGTCCGCGATCGCCAGCCTCCCATCGCTGGTCTCCGAAATCCGGCCTCCGGTCTCCGGCTGCCATTCTCCGGCTCTCCATTCTCGGTTTAGATTACGTCCCGTTCGGTTCGCCAAACTGCGTCGCGCGAAAATTGCGTTTAATTAAAGTATAAAGGCCAGCGAGCTCCTCAATTACGGCAGCTCGTGGGATGAGTCGCCACAGCCAGCTAAAGCTAGCGATGCCCTCGGTGCACGGGTCTCCAGCTCCTGCTTCGCACCCGCATCCGCATCCGTCCAAGGATCGGAGCGTGAAGCTGGGACTGGGCGTTAACCAGCGGACGGGTCGGGTGCAGTGGTGCCCCGGCCTGACCTGTTGCAAACTCCTTCTGCTGCTTCCAGTGGTGATGTTGCCTCTGACTCTGGTCCTCATCCTGATCATGCGGCTGGACGGGATGCTGGAGGCTCTGCAGCTGAACGAGCAGAGGATGCGCGAGCGACGGGAGTCCGCTGGGGAGGTACCCAGCTATTTGGACAACTACGAGACTGTGCAGCCAGAGGGCAGCACCTACAACGATCTTATCAACGAGGAGTTCCTGCTGCCGGCGGGCAAGCGTGCCCATCATGATCTCGTGGCCGCGGAACGCGATCGACGATGTCAGCCCTATCGGTATGCGAACGGCGAGACCCTGGAGCTGGAGGAGCGCAGCACGCTGATGAAGGACTCCCGCACTTCCTTCCTGCCGCAGGGCATTCCGCGCGAGTGTCTCGGTAATAACCTGGACATCAAGCCACTAGGCAGCAGTCCCAACGTGCCGCAGAAGAAGCGCTTCCAGGACGAGGCTGCCTACTGGCTGGAGCGGAGCAGGCAGCACAGAGAACGGCGCGGGGCGGAAGGCGAGTCCGTCAAGTCCAATCCAGACCAGGCAGCCCTAATCCATGATGCTACAGCCGCACTGCAGAGCTTCTGGAACGAGGAGGGGACCCGCGAGGGCATCCGCATGGCGCAGGCAATGACCATGAAGCGATACATGGACAGCAAAGTGGATCCCTGCGTGGACTTTTACAAGTACGCCTGTGGAAACTGGGAGAAACTGCACCCGATACCCAAGGACAAGGCTGGTTTCGACACCTTTGAAATGCTGCGCGAGAGCCTTGACCTGGTGCTGCGCAATCTCCTGGAGAAGAATGATTCGCCCGCTCCAGCGGCTGAGCCGAGGAAGAGTCGGGTTCGGAACACGCTCTTCAAGCTCAACGAGCAGGGAGAGGGCGAGAGCGAGGCGGACCAGACGGTGGAGCTGCGGATAGAGCGCCTAAAGCGGCACATTGTCAGCCACAGGAAGTTGCTTAATCGCGTCCTTGTGCGGTACAAGCGATTAACCAACGGAACCAAGCGGAAACGCCTAATCGACGCCACCAGGGAGAAGACCAAAGAGGAGGAAGCTGCTCCTCCCACCGTCTCGGCAAAGGTGAAATCCAAGGACAAATTGGACACCGAGGAGCCGACAGTACACGAAGCGGCCACCAACAACCTGCTCCAGTCCCAGCACGATGCCCAGTTGAAGGCCAAGAATCTATACCGCTCCTGCGTAAACAGCCAGCTACTGACCAAGCGGGGCCTGGAGCCACTGCACACGCTCATCCGGAATCTGGGCGGCTGGCCCGTCCTGGACCATCATTGGAATGACACAAACTTCAACTGGCAGGACCTGGCCGCCACTCTGCGGCGCTACAACAACGACATCCTCATCGTTCAATGGGTGGGGGCGGACATCAAGAACTCCGAGGAGAACATAATTCAATTCGACCAGACGAGCCTCGGTCTACCTACCAGGGATTACTTCCTGCAGCCCAGCAACAACAAGTACCTGCAGGCCTACCAACGCTACATGTCCGAGGTGATGCACAAGATGGGAGCTTCCAAGACGGACGCTCATCGGGTCGCCGGCGAGCTAGTGGCTTTTGAGACGCAGCTGGCGGGGATAACGGCGCCGGCGGAGCAGCGACTCAATGTGACCAAGGTAAGCTAATCAATTGGAGAAGCGAGACCATCCTTATTGTTCCATTCTGCAGCTCTACAAGCGAATGTCCCTGGACCAGCTCCATGCGCTGGTGCCGGAGATCAAGTGGATCAACTACCTGCAGAGCCTGCAGGATCGTGATGTGAGCGGAGCCGAAGAGGTGGTCATCTACGCGGTTGAGTACATGGGCAAGTTGGTGACCCTGCTGGAGGAGACAGAGCCACGCACTGTGGCCAACTACATGATGTGGCGCTTCGTACGGCACCGCATCAACAACGTAGACGATCGGTTCGACGACATCAAGCAGCACTTCTACCACGCACTGTTCGGGCGGGAGGAGAGTCCCCAGCGTTGGAAGGTGTGCATCGCCCAGGTGAACACCAACATGGGCATGGCGGTGGGCTCGATGTTCGTCAGCCGCTACTTCGACAACAACAGCAAGCGGGACACGCTGCGGATGACTCACGATTTGCAGCAGGCCTTCCGGGATATACTCAAGACCACCGATTGGCTGGACGCCACAACCAAGCAGCTGGCCGAGGAGAAGGTCAATGCCATGTCCCTGAAAATTGGTTACCCCGACTTCATCCTCAATCCGGGTGAGCTCAACAGCAAGTACGCGGGCATAGATATCCATCCGGAAAAATACTTTGAGAACACACTCAATGTCCTGCTCCACACGGCCAAAACGGAGCAGTCCAAGCTGCACGAGCGGGTCAACAAGACCAACTGGCAGACGGCGCCGGCCATTGTGAATGCCTACTACAGCCGCAACAAGAACCAGATCATGTTCCCCGCCGGAATCCTGCAGCCGCCCTTTTACCACCGCCACTTTCCCAAATCGCTGAACTTCGGCGGCATTGGCGTGGTCATCGGCCACGAGTTGACCCATGGATTCGATGACAAGGGACGGCTCTTCGACTGCAACGGCAACATCCACAAGTGGTGGACGGACCACTCAATCCGGGGATTCGACGAACGAGCCCGTTGCATAATCGCCCAGTACAGCAACTACACGGTGGAAGAAGTGGGTATCGTTCTTAACGGCGAGAGCACGCAAGGTAAATTATAATCCTTTAGAGAATACTCAGTCATATCCCTTTACCATATATATATAAACTATATCTTTTAAACATGTATTTCTAGGCGAGAATATCGCAGATAATGGTGGCCTGCGCCAGGCTTTCCATGCTTACCAGCGTTGGATGCAGGAACACCCCAACGAGGTTCCAGACGAGGTTCTGCCGGGTCTCAACATGACCGGGCCGCAGCTCTTTTTCCTCAACTTCGGCCAGGTGTGGTGTGGAGCAATGCGACCCGAGGCCATAAGGAACAAACTGAACACCGCCATCCACAGTCCGGGTCGCTTCCGGGTGATTGGAACGCTATCGAACTCCGTGGACTTTGCCCGGGAGTTCCGATGTCCCTTGGGCTCGCCGATGAACCCCTCCAAGAAGTGCAGCGTGTGGTAGATGCGGGAAGATGTACTCCCCAGCTATAGCCTAAGAGTATTATTCATCACGAAGACCTACACCAAAGACAGGAGGCATGCCAGTTGGTGAGTGCGCATCCAACATCTACCCCAGCCCCAATTGCGATCCCTACCCCAGTGGCACCTCCCTGGCGAGGCTCTAATTGCTCCACTTCGGGCGTCACTTAGTGGAGAAAGTGGTGGTGTCGGGTGTGTACGCAGCTCCTTGTAGCTCGTTACCGAGGCCTGATGCTGTGGTGCCAACAACGACATCGCACTTCAATTGGGAGCCGGCACCCACTTAATTAATGGTGATTTATGCCCAGCAGTTGGTTCGGCTTCTAGACAGGGGGATAAACTTCTCCAATTGTCTTTCCATTGAAACTGCAATTGGTGCGTGACACTTAGAATGCCACCGGGGTTGGAGTGCAGTCCCACATATATGTACATATGTAGCTTATCTTTTCCCTCAAAGAGTGCCATTAATGCTTCCATCTCGATTGCAGCTTTCAATTGACAGAACAGCAAATTGGCGAATGCCCAGAGATACATGCCGAGGATCGAATGGGATGACTCCCTTCACTACAAAGAATATGTGCCAAAAATTATAACTTGCTACTTTATATATTTTCCATAGCCCTTAACTATTTATATGTGTAATTTGCAATAGTTTAGTTTACGATGCAATTTATGTTTGTGATAATTTTAATTAAATGTAAACTACCGAAGCACTTTGTCTTTCAATGGGAAAGTACGCATGACTGCCCAACACTGGCAGCTTCCAAGTTCAAAACAAATATTTTTGGAAACTTTTTGAGTGGAATTCGTAAGGCAATTATGAGTGCCAGCCCATTCAGTTGAGAACGTGCGCTCGGCGACTAAGGAACTTCAAAGATATCGCGCTCGTGGCTGATCCAAAAATATATCTATATATTTATATATACCCGTCGTAGGCGAGGGGAAATGAAAGATTCCCATTCGAAACCCCAATAAATGAGGACAATGCAGTTCTGCTGGCTTCTACCGATTTTCCTATGCCTGAACGGGATACAGGCCCAGTTTTATGGCGGCAGCTCCTTCGGCTCGGTCAGTGGCCAGGCCATTCGCCTTGGTGAGTGAAAGAGCTCGAAGAGCTCTTGGGAGCTTCCTCTCTGGAATCTATTCGACTCAAAAAAAGCATGCAGGTCTTATCACCGACGACGCCACCGACAGAATCCGTCAGACCTTTGAGCACGCCATATCGGTGGTCAACAATGAGCTGGGCGTCCCCTTGGCAGGCGAAACGGAGCAGGTGGCCTATGGGAACTCCGTGCAGGCCTTCGGCCAGCTCTGCAGGCTGATGCAGGTGAATTAGGGGTAAAGAATCAAAATTTCCCAATTAATACGTCTTTCCAGGGCGGAGTGGGTGCTGTCTTTGGTCCGGCTGCCAAGCACACAGCCGCGCATTTGCTGAACGCCTGCGATTCCAAGGACATTCCCTTCATATACCCGCACCTCTCGTGGGGTGCCCACTCCGATGGCTTCAATCTGCATCCGAATCCGGAGGACATAGCCCACGCCCTTTATGACATTATCAACCAGTTTGATTGGTCTCGCTTTATATTCTGCTACGAATCCGGTAGGTAGTTCTCCGAAGCCATTAGGAGTTCTAATTAACCAGAGATTCTCACCTAAGCTGAATACCTGAACATATTGGACCACCTCATGACCCTTTACGGCATCAAGGGACCCGTCATCAAGGTGATGCGCTACGACCTCAACCTGAACGGCAACTACAAGTCGGTGCTGCGTCGAATTCGAAAATCGGAGGACAGCCGCATCGTGGTGGTGGGATCCACGGAGGGAGTGGCCGAGCTGCTGCGCCAGGCCCAACAAGTGGGGATCATGAACGAGGACTACACCTACATCATCGGCAACTTGGATCTGCACACCTTCGAGCTGGAGGAGTACAAGTACAGTGAAGCTAACATCACGGGAATACGAATGTTCTCACCTGACCAGGAGGAGGTGCGAGATCTGGTCGAGAAGCTGCACCATGAACTGGGCGAAAGTGAACCCACTAATAATGGTACAAAAGTACACATAGAGGAATCTGTAGAGCTTCTTTAGATATTAAAGAATAACAAGCAGATTTGATTAAATCTTCGCTACTAATAGGTATTCCCCTGTAGGCTCTTCCTCGATCACCATGTCCATGGCCCTTACCTACGACGCTGTGCGGGTCATTGCGGAGACAACCAAGCACCTTCCCTATCAACCCCAGATGCTTAACTGCTCCGAGCGCCATGACAATGTCCAACGCGATGGTTCCACCTTCAGGAATTATATGAGATCGGTAGGCTAACCCCCAAAACCTAACACTAGAAAACCTTAACAACTTTGGAAAATCATTGCAGTTGGAGATAAAGGAGAAAACGATCACAGGCCGCATATACTTCGAGGGTAATGTTCGCAAAGGATTCACCTTCGATGTCATCGAGTTGCAGACAAGCGGACTGGTCAAGGTTGGCACCTGGGAAGACGGCAAGGACTTTGAGTTCCAGCGGCCACCCCAAGTGATCAACTTGAATGACATCGATGACGGGTCCCTGGTCAATAAAACCTTCAAGGTTTTAATCTCTGTAGCCGTGGGTTGATCTGAACTGAGCTGCCATTACTATTACTTAAGTAACACCTACATTTCAGACCAAACCATATGCGAGTCTCGTGGAGAGCATTGACACACTTATTGGTAACAATCAGTACCAAGGTTACGGAGTGGATCTGATCAAGGAATTGGCCGACAAGCTGGGCTTTAACTTCACATTCCATGACGGTGGCAATGACTACGGTTCCTTTAACAAAACCACAAACACAACCACTGGAATGCTCAAGGAAATTGTTGAAGGGGTGAGTTGGTCGCAATATGGAATGGCCTCCCACTGACAAAGCTCTTCAAATCCAGCGAGCTGACTTGGCCATCACTGATCTCACCATTACATCGGAGCGGGAGGAAGTCATAGATTTCTCCATACCATTTATGAATCTGGGTGAGATATAATATCTTCAGAGATAATTCAGCAATATCTGTATGTATGCTTTCTGTGCCAGGCATAGCGATTTTGTATGTGAAACCCCAGAAGGCTCCGCCAGCCCTTTTCTCCTTCATGGACCCATTTTCATCGGAGGTGTGGCTTTACCTGGGCATAGCCTATGTGGGCGTCTCGCTCTGCTTCTTTATTCTGGGGCGACTTTCGCCCACCGAGTGGGACAACCCATATCCCTGCATCGAGGAACCCGAGGAGCTGGAGAATCAGTTTACCATCAACAATTCCCTGTGGTTCACCACGGGAGCTTTACTGCAGCAAGGATCGGAAATTGCTCCCAAGTATAACATACAGCACTTTTTTAAATATATCTTAATCAACCTAATATGTAACCTTTTTTCTTAGAGCCCTAAGTACCCGCACAATCTCCGCTATTTGGTGGTTCTTCACCCTAATCATGGTATCCTCCTACACGGCCAACCTGGCTGCCTTTTTAACCATCGAGAATCCAACGAGTCCCATCAACAGCGTTGAGGATTTGGCCGACAATAAGGACGACGTTCAGTATGGAGCAAAGCGCACTGGATCAACAAGGAACTTCTTTTTGGTAAACAGACCCACTTAAGACTTTTGTGATCAAGTGACTAAATACGTATTCTAGACATCTGAGGATCCTATCTATATGAAAATGAACGAGTACATGACTGCTCATCCAGAGATGCTGATGGACAACAATCAGGATGGAGTGGATAAGGTCAAGTCTGGCACCAAGTATGCCTTTCTCATGGAGTCCACCTCGATCGAATTCAATACGGTGCGGGAGTGTAATCTGACGAAAGTAGGTGATGCCCTGGACGAGAAGGGTTACGGCATAGCCATGGTGAAAAGTGGGTACCACTATGAGCTTCCCCAGTTCTTATAATTTCATTAATGCTTCTCTAGACTGGCCGTATCGCGACAAGTTTAACAACGCCCTGTTGGAGTTGCAGGAGCAAGGTGTCCTGGCCAGGCTGAAGAACAAATGGTGGAACGAGGTTGGAGCAGGAGTTTGTAGTGTAAGTATCCTATGGATATTTAGAACAAGTCATAAAGTTTCTGCTATAGGCGAAAAGCGAATCTGATGGTCCCTCAGAGCTGGGTGTGGACAATCTCAGTGGCATCTACGCCGTCCTGGCCGTCGGCTCCGTCATCTCAATAATCGTCGCCATCCTCTGCTGGTGCTTTTTTGTGTTCAAGAAAGCCAAGTTCTATGCGGTAAACACCTCACTTAATCTATGTATCTTTTTCGATATATGAGGATAATCTCTCTTAGGTTCCCTTTTGCGATGCTCTGGTTGAGGAATTCAAAATTGTAATCCGCTTTTCGGAAAATGAACGAGCCCTGAAGAGCGCCCAGTCCATATACTCCCGAAGCCGCAATTCATCGCAGTCTATAGACTCGCTGCAAACTGATTCCGAGGAGAACGAACAACCTGAGGACTAATATTGAGATACTACCACAGTATTCTCAACATTCTCTCAAAGTTATCTAAAGCTTTCGAAAACTTTCACTCGAAATATTTTCCAAATTGACATTTTGGAGCATCCCTCAGTTGCGGCTTTTTACTCAACGTGCTCGGTTCTGTGTCGATCGCAGACGTTTTTATTTCTCTAAACTAATATGTACATATAAGAAATATATATGTGTATATAAGAACATCGATAAAGAATGCCTTTCAATCAATTTAAAATTGTTTTTCTTATTATTTGCATTAAAATTTCTGCCAAAAACGCTCAATATGACAACTTTGGTGGCTACGACAAGTTCCAAAATATGGGAAGTGTGCCAATCGGTAAGTAATTTCGAAAAGAAAACTCAAATGAAAATGTGTGTCGCGGGCAAAGTTTTTTTATGCAGTTCCAAACAAACTGTTTTCAACGCGCGATTTATTTTTAATTTCTCATAAAGGGAACAAGCTGTTCGTTCCATCAACGCTGAAAGCTCATAAAATGGTTTTAGTATTTGTTTGTTTGTTTGGGTTTTCCGACCGAATGGGACGGCGATTAGGTCAAGTTGTTGTTTATAAACAAAACCGGCAAGAGCGAAACGGCGGCACTGAGTAAATGTGCGAGAATTTCTCAATTTCAGGCCTCCTCACCGACCAGAACACGGACCAAATGAACATTGTCTTTGACCATGCCATTGATGTGGCCAACCAGGAGGTGGGCACTGCGTTGACATCCTTGAAGGCTGAGGTCAACTACGGGGATGCCTATCAGAGTTACGGCAGACTGTGCAGAATGCTTGAGGTAATATATGAGTAGTTATTTTATGGTTTTAAAAGAAAATATTCTTTACTTTCACTTCAAGACCGGCATAGCAGGTGTTTTCGGACCCTCTTCACGGCACACTGCCGTTCACCTGATGTCCATATGTGATGCCATGGACATACCTCACATCTACTCCTACATGAGCGAGTACGCCGAGGGATTCAATCTGCATCCGCATCCGGCCGACCTGGCCAAGGCCCTGTATAGCCTCATTACGGAGTTTAATTGGACCCGCTTCATTTTCCTCTACGAATCCGGTAAGACGCCTTTGTCGAGGACATGAATAGAGCCGTTAATAATTCCAGCACCGCTCGCAGCCGAATACCTCAACATTCTGAACGAGCTGACCACGATGTTTGGCATGAATGGACCCGTGGTCACGGTGCTGCGATACGATATGCAACTGAATGGCAACTTCAAGCAGGTCCTCCGCCGGGTGCGAAAGTCCGTGGATAACCGGATTGTGGTGGTCGGTTCCAGCGAAACGATGCCGGAGTTTTTGAACCAGGCCCAGCAGGTGGGAATAATCAACGAAGACTACAAGTACATCATCGGGAACCTGGACTTTCACTCCTTCGATTTGGAAGAGTACAAATACAGTGAGGCGAACATAACCGGACTGAGACTTTTCTCGCCGGAGAAGCTGGCCGTCAAGGAGTTGCTCATGAAACTGGGTTATCCCACCGACCAAGATGAGTTCCGAAATGGTGAGCAGAATCATTTTAAAAACGACAAACATAAATTGTAATTTAAAATATCAAGGCTCCTGTCCCATTACCGTGGAAATGGCTTTGACCTACGATGCAGTTCAGCTGTTTGCAGAGACCCTGAAGAACCTTCCCTTCAAGCCTGTATCCCAGAATTGTTCGCAGCGCACGGAAAGCGTCCGGGATGACGGCTCCTCCTTTAAGAACTACATGCGAACGGTAGGATGAATCGAATGAAAATCCTTTCGAAATTAATACTCATTTTCCCGCTTTGATATCAGCTTCGGCTCACAGAACACCTGCTCACCGGACCCATCTACTTTGAGGGAAACGTACGCAAGGGGTACCATCTGGATGTCATAGAGTTGCAGCCCTCGGGCATTGTCAAAGTGGGCACCTGGGACGAGAAGAGGAATTACAGAGCCCAGCGACTGGCACCCACTACCGCCCAGTTCGACAACATCGACAACTCGCTGGCCAACAAGACCTTCATAATCTTGCTGTCGGTGCCGGTAGGTAGCCCCAGCCACAAGCAGGACAAAACTATTTTCCCAATCTTGATGAACCGCGTTCCAATTGCAGAACAAGCCCTACGCCCAGCTGGTGGAGACCTACAAACAGCTGGAGGGCAATAGTCAGTACGAGGGCTATGGCGTGGATCTAATCAAGGAGCTGGCCGACAAACTGGGATTTAACTTCACCTTCGTGAACGGCGGCAATGATTATGGGTCATACAATAAGGCCTCGAATGAATCCACGGGCATGTTGAGGGAGATTATGATGGGGGTTGGTGAGGAAAACGAAACAAGGAAGCCCAGTTAATTACTCTTTCACCTTGCAGCGTGCTGACTTGGCCATCACGGACTTGACCATTACCTCGGAGCGCGAAGAGGCCATAGACTTTACCATTCCGTTTATGAATCTAGGTATGGGGAAGCATTTTCTCTTTAAGTTCATGCACATATTTCACTTAATTTTTAGGCATTGCCATTCTGTATCTGAAGCCTCAGAAAGCCACTCCTGAGCTCTTTACCTTCATGGACCCCTTCTCGGAGGAGGTTTGGTGGTTCCTGGGCTTCTCATTCCTGGGCGTGGCCATGAGCTTCTTCATATTGGGACGCTTGTCGCCAAGCGAATGGGACAATCCGTATCCATGCATTGAGGAGCCCGAAGAGCTGGAAAATCAGTTCACTATAGGCAACTCCATTTGGTTTACAACAGGAGCGTTGCTTCAGCAGGGATCAGAGATCGGGCCAAAGTATGCAGAATTCTTCCAGCAATCAGAGAGCTATACATTTTCCCCTAATCTCTAATGCAGAGCCCTATCCACGCGCACCGTGGCCAGCTTCTGGTGGTTCTTCACCCTGATTGTGGTGTCCTCGTACACTGCCAACTTGGCTGCCTTTTTGACCATCGAGAAGCCCCAGAGTCTGATCAATAGCGTTGACGATCTAGCTGACAACAAGGACGGTGTGGTCTACGGGGCCAAACGAACCGGATCCACTAGGAACTTCTTCTTGGTACTGCCAAAAAGCATTATGTTTTCGGTATAATATCTGATCTCTGCTCTACAGACATCTGAGGATGAACGCTACAAGAAAATGAACAAGTTCATGACCGAGCATCCCGAACACCTCACCGAAGACAACCAGGAGGGTGTGAACAGAGTGAAGACGAACACGCACTACGCTTTCCTTATGGAATCGACTTCCATCGAGTACAATACGAAGCGCGAGTGCAATCTCAAGAAGATCGGGGATGCACTGGATGAGAAGGGCTATGGCATAGCCATGCGAAAGAGTAGATTCATCCCGACTATCCCACGAAATCAACCTTCTGTAACAAATCGCTTCGCTTGCAGATTGGCCACATCGCGACAAGTTCAACAACGCCCTGCTAGAACTTCAGGAACAGGGTGTCCTGGAAAAGATGAAAAATAAGTGGTGGAACGAAGTGGGCACCGGTATTTGTGCTACCAAAGAGGATGCTCCTGACGCCACGCCCCTAGACATGAACAACCTGGAAGGTGTCTTCTTTGTGCTTCTCGTAGGCAGCTGCTGCGCCCTGCTCTACGGGATTATCAGCTGGGTATTATTCGTGATGAAGAAAGCCCACCACTACCGCGTAAGATTTTAAACTGATTTTGTTGCAAGATCCTTGAGTATGTAATATCTTGCAGGTCCCGCTGCGTGAGGCCCTCAAAGAGGAGTTCCGGTTCGTCATCGATTTCAACAACTATATCCGGGTGCTGAAGAGCTCGGCTTCCATATACTCCCGCAGTCGCCAGTCCTCCGTGGCTTCCATGGCCCCGGAATCGTAGGATGACTAAATTATTATTTGGTTTACATTATTTTGTTTTTATCCGTTAAAAGTTTATTACGAAAAATTGGAATGCTTATCGGTTGGGGACACGAGGGGTTGTCATCGCAAAACATGTTCAGCCATGCCGCTGAATGGTAAAGAAGCTTGTGTATAAAATATAAATTAAACTAGTTTGTCTAATAGAGGAATAAATCATATAACTAAATTTGTTTAATAAATAATTGATCATTATTAGAATATTCTGGTTTTCTTATTAAACAATAATGAATAATAAAAGTGATTCTATTAGGCTCTTGTACTTTACTGTTAAATATTTAAATTTGCTTTATACAAATTCGAAAGACTATTAAAATAGATAATATAACATAAGCGTATATTATTTATATTGCACCTTATATTTGCAGTTTCGAAAAATTTTTAAAAATATCAACAATATCGCTGCAAGCAATGACTATTCCTCATGTCCAGCACCTTTTTAACCGGTTTGTCGAGTTAAGTAAATTTTTATAAATAAAATAAACATAAACAAAAACTACTTGCGAGACCGAATTCATGTCCAGTGCTTGGCACGCCACAGCAGGCAATGGATGTGATTGTCCACATCCGCCGGTGGCAGGGATTTGCCTCCACTATGTGTGGGTGTGCTGACAGCTGAACAGGCAGCGGAGGACTCCGCCGAGTCCACGTAGCGTGAGATCAGAGAGCGGTACCGTCGCCCAATCGTGGCGATCAGAGGCACCGTGTCATTGGACAGCGTTATGATGGATTTTATCTGCCAGAAGCAAGGAAAGCAATTAGTATCAAACCGCACAGGCAGACTTTCCAGACCTACCTCGTTTTCATAGGGCCGGAAAACACTTATCGGGCGCAGGCTCTGCAGCTCGGCGACGATCAAGCAACCCCATGTGGTTCCAATATACAGCTCCGTATTGTGAGCCGCCAGAGCCGAAATCTGGCACTTGATCAGGTTCACGTGCTCATCGATAGCGATGCTTTGCAGGGACTCGGAGCACGGCAACAGCTTGGAGCAGTCCAATTTGTTCTCGATACGCTTGGAGGCAACGCCCCACTGGTACACCATGCAGCCGGGATAGAGGCAGCTGAAGACGTAGCTGTCATTGCTGCACATCCTAGCCACCTTGACGTCCTCGATCAGATTGGGCTCCTCGCTATGACACAGCGCCTGGTGACCGGATACTCCGGTCTCGTTGAGCGGAAAAACATTTATCTTGCCGGCTATTTCACCGCACCATAGCTCGTAGTTGCTACAAAAGGTGTTAATAGAAATCACTGAGAACTCAGGGGATGACGATGTGGCCACTTACCCATCCACAAAGACAGAGCAGGCGGCATGTAACACAAAGCCGGAACAGATCTCCGTGAGTACGAATGAGCCCTCGGCAAAGGCACAATTGCTGGGCATCTGCGTGGCATCTACCAGAAACACGCGACCATTGTGCGTGCCCACGGCTACGCGGGCAATCTTCTCCATGTGGACTAGACTTATCACAGCTGACTTGATGGCCGGATCGAGCATGTAGGAGAACAAGTGGGCATAGCTGGAGGTGCTGTACGCATGCAGGTTGCCGGAAACGTCGCCCATCCAAATGGCTTCGCCCACCAAGCAGCAGCACAGCATGTTGACTTTCGGCGAACGTTGCGCGGACCGAGCTCGAGAGTGGGCACCATTCTCTGGCGTTTTGGGCGGAGCCACCTGCGGTTGCGGCGAACAACTAATGCTACTGCACTGCAGCAGGCTGCCCGATGACAGGCAGTCCAGAATGTCAATGCGAGAGCCAAAGGAGGGTAGCCACAGCTCCAGGCCCGACCGTTCCTCATCGCCCGCACCGCCCACCAGCGATCGAAAGACTCCACACACGATCTTCTCAGTATGCGGCAAGGCAACCACATCCAGCAGGTGGATGCACTCCGGAGCACTAAGTATGGAAACAATCTGACTCGCTGTGGGCCGGCGACGTGGCTGCTCGTGCCAACACAGAACCATCAGATCCAGGCAGCAAGTGGGAAATTGCGTCTCTCGCTGTGTCAGAGCTGGACGGCTGCCCTCCAAGATACACTCCTTGATGGACTCGTGGCCCTCGAATGGTTGTCTAAGGCTGATATTCTCATAGATGAACATGCCAAAGGAGAAGCAGTCCACCTTCTCAGTGTACTCCTCCTCGCCATTGTAACGTATTATTTCGGGCGCCATGAAGCCCTCAGTGCCTCCAAAACCCTTCGATCCGCTGGGAGCTGTTTGCCTGCTGATGCCGTAGTCTGCAATCTTGATATGCACATGATTCCGTGGACTGTCCTCCGTGTGCGGCTGCGGTAACTCCCAAACCAACACGTTCTCTGACTTCAGATCGCGATATATGATCCTTCTGCGATGTAGATACTCGATGGCACGTGCCGCCTGCAGAACGAGGGTCTGGAACGTATGCGGTCCCATGTGAGCTCCACTGCGCCGGTACTGCCGCAGCAAAGCGTCCAGACCGCCCAAAGGAGCAAGTTCCAAAACAAGGGCCAACGGCTTAATGCAGATCCCCACCAGGGGCACAATGTTGGGGTGCTTCAGTGTCAGCAGCACGGCCAACTCCTGGCGAGCAGTGCAATAGGCCTTGCAGGAATGCTGCAACGGATCACGATCCCACTTGCCCAGAGCCACTTTGTAGGCCATTAGGGCACTCTGGAAATTAAAAGGATCATATATGTTGTTATACGAAATGATTAAATGGTTTCATTTTAAAATCTATGGAGAAAATAAGAATTGAGCGTGAATTCTACTCACCTCCTTGGCCCTGGCCCCTGGTGGCACAGGTTGAAGCATTTTCATGGCCACTGGCTTAAAGGATCTGGTTCCTCGGATCTTACAGCTCGCCTTGAAGACGAAACCGAAGGCTCCGCGACCCAGCAGGGATCCCTTGATGATGCATTCCGTGGGAATCGTGTGCTTATCGGGTATATCAGCAAATATGACATCCGGAGCTAGATGGGCCATCGACTGTTCCAGGTGGACGGGACAACTGAGCTTGCTTTGGTTGTAAACGGACAAGATGCACTCCTCGATCATCCAGGCATAGCACACATTGGAATTATCCGGCAAGGGATAGCCAGGGTGTCCATCTACTGAAGTATTGCGTGAAGAACCGGCGGAGTCGGGACCCACGCCAGAGTCTGCATCAGAGCCAGCGCCGAGGGAATCCTCCGATCGGCGCTCCCGCCGGGCTGTAGCGTTGAGATAGGCGGAGAATACATTAAGAGCACCATCTTCACCGGGGTCCCCAACGCCATGAAGGAAATAGGCGCCCGCTCCGCGCCTGCTACTTCGACTTGGCCTATTGCATCCAATGGGTGGCAGTTCTCGATCCGTTGGCTCATTGCTGTGCTGCAGTTGCAGCTTCCAAAGGCAACGCGGACACAACACCAGGCGCGTGATCAGGAAACGTCCTTCGGAAGTGTGCACGAACCGAGTGCCCAGCGAGGGATACCAATCCTCCAGCAGCAAGTCGATGTGGTCTACTGCCAGAGCCAAGAGCTTGGATATTTGCGACATCTGTGGTTGCAGCTCAGCCAGCAACTGACGTTCTCTATCGTCCACTTCCTGCGATATGCTCACCTGGAGCAGGGGGAAATAAACCTCCAAGATGCTGGAAGAAGTCAGGTTAACGTCGCTCCAAATTCCATCAAGCTTTAACTTGAAGCGATTGCCATTTGTGCGAAAAGGTTGTGTACGCTCCGAGCTCTGAAAGGGTACTTCCCAAATACGAAATATTAGAATGGGTCCATAGTAAAGAGCTAAGCCCGTTTGCCACAGATTCCACTGGGTGTCCTGCTCCAAGGAAGTACGCAAATCAAAGTCCACGAATTTCTATGATATATAGTATAAAAGGAAGGTATTTAAGGAATAATAAAGATTAGTGTATTTTTCTCCTACTCACATCTTGGGTAGCCACATAAACGCCTCGGATCGCCTCGATGATCTGCTCATCAGCCAATATCCGCGTAATCAGGCGTGACCAGAATCCAGAGGGAAAATAGGTCATCAGAAGAACACGCCTGAGGCCCTGGACCGCCGAAGCAGTAGCCGAAGAGGATGGAGACGCTGATTTCGGCTCATAGATCAAGTTATTGAGATTCACTTCCTGCGAGACGGAGCAACCCAAATTACGACCGCGGGAGCGCTGTGACAGCTTCACTGTGGTGCCTGCGTTGGGCGTGGTAGCCTCTTGTAGTGGCAGCAGTGAGGGGATGAGCAGAGTTCGTGAGTCCCAGGTTAGGGCCACCTCAAACTTGTTCAGTAAACTGACAATATAGCTAGAAGATTTAGATTAAATTATAATTTTTTATGTCCAATAAAACTTTGGTAAACCCTACCTGCGATTGGCATTCCCCTGAACCTGCACACTCCGAAACAGGAGCTGAAGGTCATCCAATTTCATTACACCCGTCGGGGCAAACGGATTTATCTCACGCACAGTGACCACATGGGCCAGCATATCGCAAAGCCACTGTGGATCGAGGAAGTAGTAGTCCCTGAGCGTGGCATCATCGTAGTGCAGCAGTACTCCATTTTCGTGGCACCAGGTGGTTGCCTGCTGAAGCTCGGCGGCATCTCGAAAGCTCTTGTAGTTGTGCAACCGCATCTGTTCGGTGACCAGGCGTCGATACTGCTCACCATCGAGGACAGGATCTCGGCCAGCCGCGCGCAGATTGCAAGCAATTACGTTTACAATATCCTCCAGGGCGATGTAGCTGGCGGGAATCTTTTGGAGCAGCATTGGCTCCTTTGAGCCCGGCGATCGCAGCTGCATGGCGGTATCATAGATGATGTTGGCCAACAAGTGGATATTATGCAGGGTGCGGCAACTAATTTCTATGGAGTCAATCACTCGTGGTAGCCCAATCTTTTCCGCATCTGGAATGGCTATGAACTTCTCTCTTATCAACTGCTGCAGCTGCTCCGCCTTCTGCGGAGAGATGGACTCGCCCACTGCATCAAAGTGTGTGCCGACAATAATGACGGGAGAGTTCGGAGCCCTCGCCTGGATATTGCCTAGCCACTGCAGCAGCTCGGCCAGACCCTTGTGGCCGTCGCTGATGCGCCAGAGCACCAGATACAGACTCCGTTTGGACAGGAAGTACTGGTGGGTGGCATAGTACTCCTTCTGGCCGCCAAAGTCCCAGGTGCGAAACACTACTGGGCCATGGGAGCCGGGTGCTCGTTTTCGCTTCTCACATATCCAGGTGCCGATGTCAACGCCCACCGTGGATATATTGGCGGCGGACGCGGAAGAGTTGCGCTGCGACCGGGATGTACTGCGTGCGTGGCCCATCCTTTTGGCCCAATGGTTTTCACTGGCGCGAGATCGATGCGAACTAGAGCTTGACCCGGATCCAGCTCCCTGACGGAGCAGATCGAGCAGGGTGCTCTTGCCGATGCCAGCCACGCCCACCACCATCAGCTTCATTCGCGCGTACGGCTGGGCATCTTCGTAGATGGACTTAAGGTATCCCACGATGTCCATAGTCTTGTGCTTCTTGCTCTCGATCATGGAGCGCAGTGGCTCTTGCAAGAGGCAGCCGCGTGTGTTCAGGTTCCACAGTCGCGACAACAATCCCAGATGTGGCGGCAGCTCCGTGATATTTACATTTCCGCTAATGTTTAGCACCGACAGACTACTCAGTTCGTGCAGCGAGGCGGGGATCTCCTTAAGACAATTGTTGGTCATATCCAGCATGGAGAGATTGGGGAAGATCACTTTGGACCGATTCACACCCACCACACTCCAGTCGGCATCCTCGCTCTCGTTGAACAGGGTGGTCGCATCGTCCGTTGACAGCTGGATGCGGGTGAGAAGGTTGTCCGCCAGGATCAGCGTACGCAGAGATTCCAAGCGCAAGTGTCGCCTATGCCGGCATACACTCTTTAGCACCGATGCTCGGAAGGAGCTGGCGGATGAACAGCTGCCCTTTGAGGAAGATGTCTTGTAGGCTACCTCTTCCTCCTGCCGACCCTCTGGCAGCTGAACATAGCTGTAGCACAGCAGATGCGGATCCGATTCCGTAATTCGAGGTAAGCTCGGCCAGCATGAAATCTCGTTGTGGCTCAAGTCCAGCTGCTTGAGAGTGGCCGGATAGCTGGTAACATGACCCATTGAGCGCAAGCTATTGTAAGACATGTTTAGCCTGGTCAAGCTGACTGCCAGGCAAGGCAATGCAGCCGGAATGCTGGTGAATAGATTGTTCGCTATATTCAGACTGCTTAGCTGGGAGGAACTTCCAACTCCCATGCCGGACTTTCCATCGCCGAAATCCTGCTCGTGCTGCTGCCACTTAATGTCGTTGTCGGTTATGTCCAGCGAAGCCGACCAGAGATTGCGATGGGTGAGCCGCTGCTGGGTTACATTACGCGGTTTGTTGGACTGAGGCTCCTCAAACGACTGCAGTTGCAGCTTGTCCAGACTCAGCAGCGAGTTGCTCGTCTGCATGGGCGGCACTGGCAGGTCACGCAGCAAATTGAAGGCCACATTAAGCTCGCGCAGCTTGGGCGCGCGCCACAAGTCGAAGGGGAGCTGCTGCAGTTTATTATTCGATACGTCGAGAATGGTGAGTGCAGGCAGGTGAAACACAGCCGCCGGCAGGCAGGTCAACTGGTTGTCCTGCAGAAAGAGCTCGTCCAGTACGGGACAGGCGTATCCCTTAGCTCCTTGCATGGGGGCCGGCAGCTCGGTGATCTTATTTTGGGCAACATTCAGATATCTAAGGAACAATTATTAATCTAACAGGTAATAACAATGTCAGGACATTCACTTACTTGAGACTAACCAGGTGGAACAACTCCGGTGGAATCGCTGTGAGAACATTGTGCGAGAAGTCGATACGGGTGATGGCAGTCAGCGAGACCTCGGTCAGCCTAGGGTGTGACTGCAGCTTGGGATTCAGCAGCAGCACTCCACTAACGAGCCAGGGAACCCTAACCACCGACAACTGAACACTGGAGCCCAGGCTGTGCCAATCAATGATGGTCGGCACATTGGGAAACATGGCGCTGTACGATATGTTGCTGGTGGACGGCAGGAACACATTCACCTCCACCGGAGTGGGCAGGCCCTTCTTGTTGATCTTGTAGTCTGAATCCGGGTGGACTCGTCTGGCCAAAAGACGGCTAAGAATGGCCTCATCCCCGCCAGAAATGGCCATTCCGATGGCGGAACCGTTGTCATCGCGGGCTCCGTGCTTTAGCAAGAGGTCCAACATGGCCAACGACCTTTGCTTGCAGGCTTCGGCAATTGGGACATTGCTCAGCCCATAGATCTCCTCACAGCACTTGGGGTCGTTGTGATCTTCCACTGGCTTGGCGACAATATTTGGGTTGGCCCCATGCTGCAGTAGAGCTTGTACTACGTCAAGGTGGCCACCACGAACCGCGGCCAGCAGAGCCGTTTCCCTCGCGGCTCCACACAGCAGATTGACGTTCACCGGACATCGCTGGCATTCCGTTGACTCTTGAGTAGCCTGCTCCTCGGGGCCATCCGATTCTCCGGATATATGCAGCTTGGACATGATGGCCTGGATGCCAAACGAAATGCGTTTCCTGGTCGGCGTAATGGGAGTGCTTACCGAGCTGGCGGAATTCGAGTCTCCCAATGTGCGGCGGCAGTGGAGCTGCCACTTGAGCAGCACTCCGACCAGCTGCTTATTGCCCAGGATGCTGGCTATATACAGACTGGTCTGACCGGTCACATCGTGGGCGTTGGCGTCAAATGGCAGTCTCCACTCCCACAAGCCCTCCTCATCGCGATATGTCTGGTAGAGGTAGTCCGGATAGCTGTAGCCAATGAGCAGCTCTAGCAGCTTGATGTGTCCGTTAATGCAGGCCGCATGCAGCGGCAGCCAGCGCTCCACAGTCGGTTGCTGGATCAGTTCCGGGAAGCGGTCTAGCAGCAGTCGGGCAATGCCCAAGTGCCCACTGTGAACGGCAGCGTATAACGGGGAGTATTTGGTGACCGCATGGGAGCGACCATCGGCCCCAGCGTCCAACAGTCGCTGGGTAATGCTTTCGTAGCCAGACTGACAGGATCTGGAATGAATTTAACAGTAGTAGCTGGAGAACTTGCGGTGTATAGTTACTCACATAAAGAGCAGGGTATTAGCTCCCGACGGCGCCATATTGACAATAATCTGGCGTTCCGTTCCCAGGGCCGCCAGCAGAACTCGGACCGTCCGCTCATCTCCGGCACTTACCGCAGCTCTGAGCTCTCCGTGCTTGATCTGGCGCACCTCCTCCCGCGCGTCTGTAAATTGAGTATAATATATTCATTAAACATATGTCCTGGCCGACACCCTTTGGGTGCTGTTTTAATTTCCCACCCCGGACTGAGGAAACTTCAATGACCTCATCCACAAAATAGTCGCAGGCCTCCAGGGCAGTTTCGGTGCCAGGCTTGGGCTGTTCCATGCTGAACTTCCAAGACATTATTATATAACCCAGATCCTAGCGGCCGAACCAGAACCCCGAGAACCCAATGGACAGCTTATCTCATCGGGACCGGCGAAGAGAACCGACCGCGGCGCTGGCAAAAACTGAACTGAGGCGAGTGCGTTGGGGAAAATCGATGGCCATTCATTGATGCGTTGCCCGGGCCACGTTTTCTCTGGTCATTGATCCAAGCCGTATTTTGACGCACTGCGCAAGACGCAACTAAGGAGGCATGAGGCAACTGTTGCACGTGGTCAAGGACTGGCATTGGGTCGGGTGTGTGTCACTTGTTTTGCCGTGTGTGCTTTCGTATGGGTGTTGAATGGCCCAGTGGTTGCAGCGCACCAGTTGCTTCTCTGTGGGCACTGGCAATTCAAATAAATAGTTTTGCGCGCCCACTTTTTCAGCGCCCACAACACCGTAGTCACCCTGTGGTGTTGTTGAAAAACCAATAACAATTTGTTAAGAATTTAATTGCGCCATCTGAAGCCACTTAGTCACTTGTAACACTTTAATGAACTTTAACACATTTCCTAAGCCAAGTGCACTTACTTTAATACCACTAAAAGCATAGCATATTATATATGTATTCCTTTTATTCACATATGCATTTTACCTTCATCCGAATCGCTCATTGCTCTTTGTTGTATGTTTTTCACGGAACCCTTGATTTATTCATTATCTTCTGCCCTTCTTTTTTAATGTACAGGGTTAATTGGCGAAAAACAACCCTAATATTTAATGAAATTGAATTTATTTTAACATTTCACGAAATTTTCACTTTGTTTACATTTTCCTAGTGTGCCCAAAGCTTGCAACCGTCTTAATGCTACAATTTATCGTCAGTATTTTGTATACCAAAATTTCACCATACAATTCGTTTCTGCGATAACATTACCGATAAAATGCTATTGATTGTTGAAAATGGAATTTAAAAAACTCGCATTTAAGCATCTGAAATTTATAACTGAATATATTAATCAATTACAGTTCCACCACTGATCAGAAATCAAGTTTATTTCTTGACAAATATGCCAATATTCAGGTATTGCACGTGGCGAATTGAATTTTTTTCCGTCTCCAAACACTGAATCACACAAGCGGCTGGGTGAATCACCGGTGACTTCGTCATGCTATTCAAGCTTATTTTTCCCAATAAATAAGTGTCTACGTTAAGATTATATTCTTACATTATTACTATTTATATGTTATTTTTATGCACTGTTCAGTGCTCTTCTTTAGCCTTTTTACTTTTCGACTCTTGATCAGATCTTGATTTTCTTTTGCAAGCATTATTTTTAACGCAGTGCATTGCTTTTTGGAGTGATTTTATCGGAGGCTGCGAACTGTCTGTCTGCCGAATAGCATCTGAAATTAGATTTTATTATTAAGTACTTAATGGAATAATTTGTCATTACTTTACCTATAAGAGCGGAAAAAAAGAATCCGTAGTTACGCAGGCCCTTTTTGTTGTGTACACCATCAATGTTAAAGTCTAAGATTAATTCTACAGCCATTACATTTGTTAATGACTTGGACAGCGACTTAAGGCTGAATAGGCTCCTCATTTCCTTGATCTGTAACAAGGAATAATGGATGTTTATAACATTATTCAGGTTAAAGACCAATAATGACTTACGCATTCATTTTTGAAAGTCTGTGTCTCCCCGATTTCCTTGTCTATAAAAGAAAGATCAAACTCAGTCTTTAGTGGGAAGTTTAGGTCACTGCGCTCAAAGTCGTGGCCCTGCGTTCCTTTATACAATAATTCCTTAAGGCCCACAACTGTTTCGGTGAGCCATGATAGTTTGCCATTTAGATTTGCAATCTCGGCTCGCAGAGATTTATTCTCTTCTGAAAAAACGAAATATCAATTGAAACTAAGTTATTTCTGTTAACAAAAATATTACCTCGAATGAACGAAATGATACGCTCCTCTGACGTTTGTGGATGCTGTTTGAAATCTTTGGTAAAACATGTTTAAAGTTTGTTTTCAAAGGGAAAATACCTTAAGTATTTACCTTGCGTGGCAGACTGCATGAATTCATCTGTAGTTGCTGGGGGCTGTTGTTGTTGTCTGTATTCGTCTAGTGCAATTTCAGGCTCCAATTTAAACTGCATAAACTCGTCTATAGGCTGCTGATTTAAATCTTTGGAATAGTCACTTTTAAAGTTGGTTTGCAAGGTTTCCCTTAAATATTTACCTGGTATGTCAGACTGCGGGCATTCATCAGCTGTTTCCGGAGGCTGTTCGCAGTCTTCTAGTGAAATCTCAGGTTCCGACTTAAACTGCATCATCTTTTTTTGTTTTTGTTTTTTATTTATTATTCATAACAACAATCTTTGGCAGACTTACACATTATAAATGAAAATACCAAGCAAAATTAAAATAGTGTGAGTATTTAAAGTTTTACACCAAACGGTCACACTACAAAACACGTACATCAAATCGACATGACTATCGACCAATGTTCACCACTAGCTACTAATTTGTTTACGAATCGTTTAAACTTAAATGCCGAACAACATAGCAATAAAACACAGCCGGGAGGCTTAAATATTTCTTAGGTTATTGTACATTAAAAGTAATTAATTATTGCAAGCTATTAATTGGAACTATTCCCTGGACGTATTTGAGTACACATCTGGTATTTTTCAGCAGGCAAGTCGCGGTCACACTGCACAACAATCCAAATAAAAGCAATTAAATATTCTTTAATCAAAACTTCAATGTGCTCCGACCGTAAGGTGCGTTTATGAAAAAAGTGCAAAAATAATGGCCGTTCGTGGCCACCAATGGATGTCGGTGCGGGAAATCAAGTAAGAAGCAGCGGCACCTCTGCAAAGCTCTCACCCAGAAAAAGTGATAAAGACGAAGTCTGGCCAAAATGGAGATGGCAAAACAAAAACAAATGGGACGCGGCGAAAAGCCAGTGGAAACTAGTGCGTTGAAGTGTTTTGTGCGGCCGCTAAGTCCTGTGCGGGCGCATGTTGTTCCTGAATGGCGGTGGCGGCGAATGCACTTTCCATTTGTGGCCATTGTGGCTGGGAGATGATGCATCGTTCTTTTGTATACCCTTTCTGCGGGCTGAACTCTACCTGTTTGTTGGTGGAATTTGCACCGTCGCCCATGAACTGTGCCTGCAAAACAAACCACATCGCATATTGATAATTCAAATTCTACCAACGAAACGCGTCGAGTTCTAACCGTTTGCTAGCTAAGCCCTTGGCAGTGAAAGTTAGGGTATTACATGGTCGCCTTGCTCCGCCCATCTTCATACTTGTTTTTGTTTTTAAGTTGACCCCTCCCCCTAACTTATAGCTGTGTGATTCATACTAAATATAAAGACGCTTTTGGTTTTAAGCGGAAAGCAAATATGTCGTTTTTAGACAGCTATGAGGAATACATTCCTCCAGTAAGAGATCGCCAGCTAGATCGCGACGGATAAAACCGATAGCGGCCGGCCTCTATGAATTTGTAAGAGCTAAGCGATGGGCTGGTCATGCCGTCTTATCTGTGAGCTGGCTGGTGATTTTCATAATTTTCGTATTTTCCGTAATTGAACACCAAACAGACGATCGGCAATCGTCGTATTTTTGCTTTCGAGTAACCCGGGCCTGCGCCACCTTCTGATTTATTATTCACAGAGATGAGACTGCGGCGCTGATTTAAATGGAAAACTTTGAAAACAACAGAGGGCCCAGGCTGTTGATAACGACAAGAGCGAGAACCAAACTAACAACTGCATGCAACGCCGGTCAGTGGAGCCGGAGCAGACCCAAGAGCGGAGAGTAAACGCGACGACGACGAAGTAGCCGCAGAGCGGTAATTATACAAAGCGCAGTCCCAGTTGGGACAACCCCTCAGAGCCTTGAACCAAGGCGCCGCCGTCAACATGATGGAGACATACGTGCTGCACCCGCAGCACTATAACCAGAACGTCGAACTGATGTTGGGCAACATGGATGACTTTAGCATGCGTTTCTCCGTCAACCTGTGGAAAAACGATCCGCCCGACTATGTGGACCTCATCTGCCTGCTGCCCAACGGGCATCTCCGCATGCTTAAGGCCCCCTCGACGACCACCATTCGGGATGTGAAGGTGAACATGGTTGAGTTGGCCAAGCAGAGCGAGCCATGCTACATGATCAAGGACGCCTGCGACTACCAGGTCTACGGCATATCGACCTTCAACATCGAGCCATACATGGACGAGACCAAGCGCCTGTGCGAGGTCCAACCTTACTTTGGACTGCTCACCCTGGGCGATCGCACCGACGCCAACAGCTTCTCCAGCGATTACGAGCTTACCAAGATGGTTAGCGGAATGATCGGCAAGTCCTTCGATCACCATCGGACACAGGGCACGCCCGAGATCGACGACTTCCGGCTGAATATGGCACAGATCTGCGATAACATTGAGACGAAGCGCGCCAAATACACCTGGCAGGACCGCCTGCTCTATGAGCACCCGCTCCGGCTGGCTAACTCGACCAAAATGCCCGACCTGATACGCGAGCGGCATCCGACCCGAGCGTTCCTCATAGTGGTGAAAAACGAGAACGACCAGAGCACCTTTACGCTGTCCGTGAACGAGCACGACACGCCCTACTCGCTTACCGAGAGCACCCTACAGAAGATGAACCGCTCTCAAATTAAAATGAACGACCGAGCCGCCGACTACATACTCAAGGTGAGCGGTCGCGACGAGTACCTGCTCGGCAACTACCCGCTGATCCAGTTCCTGTACATCCAGGAAATGCTCTCCGATTCCGCGGTGCCCAATGTGGTGCTCCAGTCGGTTTATCGCCTGGAGTCATACATTAACTACCACAATGAGCAGAACATGGTGCCAAAGAGGCCACCGTGGAAGAAGCCCGTTGCGCCCTCGCGGCCGCCCATATGCCTGTGGGACATGGGCAACTACTTCCAGCTGACACTGCACAGCATATATAACGTGAACTATGACAGGACGCGCGCCTTCAAGGTGGGCGTGCACGTTGGACTCTTTCATGGGGATCGCATGCTCTGCGCTCAGCGATCGATCGACTCACCCAATGACAACTTCGATACGTTTCTGTTCAACGACCACGTGATTAACTTCGACATACAGATGCGCAACCTGCCACGAATGACGCGACTCTGCATCGTGATATTCGAGGTGACCAAAATGTCACGGTCCAAGAAGTCGTCCAACAATAAGGATATCGCACTGAAGGACGTCTCCTACAACAAGAATCCATTGGCCTGGGTAAACACCACACTGTTCGACTACAAGGACAACCTGCGCTCCGGTCGCCAGACGCTCTACACGTGGACGTATGCGGACGACATCCAGTCGGATGAGGTCTTCCACCCACTGGGCACCGTCGAACCGAACCCGCTCAAAGAGGAGTGCGCCCTGGTGGACATCACATTCCACAGCAGCGGAACAGGAACTGTGCGCTACCCCACCGAGGAAACTGTGCTGCAGTACGCCGAGGAGCGCGCCCTTGTCAGGAGACAGGAAAAGCAGCAGCACAGCGCCGAGCCGGAGAAGTATCTTAGGGATCTGATAGCTAACTACACGGGTCTAGATAAGATCTACGAGATGGTTGACCAGGATCGAAATGCCATCTGGGAGCGCAGGTAAGACAGCGTTGAATTCAAAGAGAATTACTTGGTTGTATCTGAAAGTAAATGTCTCTTTATTAGGGACATCATTCAGCGCGAATTGCCTGAGGAGTTGTCCATCCTTCTGCACTGCGTTTACTGGAAAGAGCGCGATGATGTTGCTGATATATGGTTCCTGCTCAGCAATTGGGAGCTCATCTCCATTGAACGCTCTCTAGAGCTGCTAGATTACGCCTATCCGGACCCAGCCGTGCGAAGATTTGCCATCAGATGTCTGCACTCTCTAACGTAAGAAATATATCACTATTATAAGAGCAAATTTCAGTTTTAAGCATTAATTGCCAAGTTTAAGAGTGGTCTAAATTAGCATCAGGTGTCTTTTGCACACAGGTTTCCAATTAAGCTTTATGAGGATATAGATTTCTAACTAAAAGATTTACTATTTTATTAAGACACTTAGAAGCAGAAACCTCGCTTCAAATATAAATACAGATAAGCCACAGACAATGCAATAAGAATGCCTAGAGAAATTTAATAATTAATCAACTTGTAATTTAATAGAAGGTTAATTATTTTAAAATGTTTGCCCCACAGGGATGAGGACCTCCTGCTGTACCTACTCCAACTGGTTCAAGCCATCAAGCACGAATCGTATTTGGCCAGTGATCTGGTAGTGTTCCTACTAGAGCGAGCGATGCGCAATCAGCGCATTGGACACTACTTCTTCTGGCATCTGCGCTCCGAGATGCAGACGCCGTCCATACAGATGCGATTCGGTCTCCTGCTGGAGGTCTACCTCAAGGGCTGCAAGCATCATGTGGCGCCTCTTCGCAAGCAGCTGCATATGCTGGAAAAGCTGAAACAGGGATCCGTCATTGTGAAACACGGCAGCAAGGAGAAGGTCAAGAGTTTGTTGCAGAACTTCCTGCGCGACCAGCGCAACGAAGGCGTCTTCCAGAACATCCAGAACCCGCTCAATCCCAGCTTCCGCTGCAACGGCGTCTCGCCGGACAAGTGTAAGGTGATGGATAGCAAAATGAAGCCGCTGTGGGTGGCGTTTGAGAATGCGGACCTAAACTCCGACGATGTACACATCATTTTCAAGAATGGCGATGATTTACGCCAGGACATGCTCACCTTGCAGATGCTAAGGGTGATGGACCAGCTTTGGAAGCGCGATGGGTAAGACATTGATATACCAAGGGATTTCAGAACTGGAATAACTGGACTTTACTTATTCTGCCCACAGAATGGACTTCCGAATGAACATCTACAACTGCATTAGCATGGAGCAACGGCTCGGCATGATTGAGGTTGTGCGGCACGCAGAGACCATTGCAAACATACAAAAGGAGAAGGGCATGTTCTCAGCCACGTCGCCTTTTAAGAAGGGCTCCCTCTTCAGTTGGCTTAAAGAGCACAACAAGCTCCCCGATAAGCTAAACCAAGCCATCAACGAATTCACGCTCAGCTGCGCCGGCTACTGTGTGGCCACCTACGTGCTGGGCGTGGCAGATCGTCATTCAGACAATATAATGGTGAAAAAGAACGGACAGGTAGGTTTCAAATGAAATCTTAAAGGATTTAAACCATTTAACATTCAATATTGTTATTATTCTCAGCTCTTTCACATTGACTTTGGCCATATTCTGGGCCACTTTAAGGAGAAGTTTGGCGTGCGTCGGGAGCGAGTGCCCTTCGTGTTAACCCATGACTTCGTCTACGTAATCAACAAGGGCTGCAAAGACAAAGACAAGGACCGGGAGTCGGACGATTTTCGGCGCTTTCAAGAGTTGTGCGAGCGCGTAAGTCAAACAAAAATCGTAATAGAGATCGTGGCACTACTTAACTCATATCAACGAACATTTTGCAGGCCTTTTTAGTTTTACGGAAACACGGCTGCCTTATTTTATCGCTGTTTTCAATGATGATTTCAACGGGACTGCCAGAATTGTCTTCTGAAAAGGACTTGAACTACCTTCGTGAGACTTTAGTATGTCTTTTGTCTACTATATTTCTCAGTTTTGGTTCCTAACTAACTGTCATTCGTTCCATTCAGGTGCTGGACTATTCAGAGGAGAACGCACGCGAACATTTCCGGGCGAAATTTAGCGAAGCTTTGGCCAACTCCTGGAAGACATCCCTCAACTGGGCCTCGCACAATTTCTCCAAAAACAACAAACAGTAAACATCTATACACGCCGGCATCATGAATCGTCATCGTTTCAAAGTCCGAATATCTCGCAACACAACTGGATCAACCTTTCCTTTCTGCATGCCGCCTGCCGCCTGGCACTTTGTTAACCTCGGTGCCCATAAAGCAGGCGTAGTACAATTTCGCATCTAATTCATAAAGTTCAAAACTATGTGTTCACTATGTTAGGCCGAAATATACACAATCCACATCCCCACTCACACACACACAGACGCCCCCAGACCCATAGCTGATAATGTCGCTCCCACAAGTGCTCCAATATAATTTACTGTCCACCTTGTACACTTAAGTGTTCACCTATTCTTGTAATTCTAATCATTAATGACCCCTGGATCCCGGAATTGTTTTGATGTCAAGTTATTCATTTGCCGTTTCACACTCGCGCATGCACGTGCAACAAATTGTATCCTATTATGCTATATTAATTTAAGAGACATTTACTCTATAAGTTTAAAATTAACGATTTTCTATCCCTATATTACGATTAATTGTCTAATATATATTTTTTCGTGTCTGCTTCTGTCGCCAACATCAACATTTTTGTGTTATCCGGTTTCGTTTTATAATGTTATTTAATATTTGTAACGTAATGTGTAAATCGCTGGATAATTGCAATTAAATGAAACTATTTAAATTCATAAACGAACGAATGTATACAATTTATTCAAAACATGAAAAATATAGAAACAATGTGCTGCTACGATTACATGTACCGTATTTGTATTTTTAATTTGCAGTTAGAAAGTAAATCAAATTTGCTCTTGTTTGCTCGTTGGTAACAGATAATCTTACAGGACGGACTTGTTTATACATTAGGTTCAAGTTACCACGAGTTCCCACAGATCGCTTACCACAAAAGATCACTTCCCGAACTCTCCATTTGAAGTAAAGTAAAAACATTGAAACATTAGTTGTCATACATTTAGTATAAGTTTTTTATTGACATCAAGTATTCAGTTTCAGTATATATATATATACCTATATAAAATATAGTTCTTTAAAATTAATTTTGTTTCCGCTACTTTACACGAATTTCAACATCAAAAGATGTAGCATTACTCCATATATTTGAAACCCACTCGATTACTTTATATATATTTCACTTTTTGCCAACATTATTTTCGGGTTTTGTCGCACATTGTTCGACAATGCACATGGTACATGTGTTTAACAATAGCGACTCTCGTCCGGTATTTTAATTATAAGCACTACGATTCAATAAAACAAAAACGCCGTACACAGTACCGTTATACAAGTAAAAATAAAATAATAGTCCCTAGGCGCCTAGCTAACTAATCAGTAGGTAGTAAAGACCGTATATGGAATTTTCATGGAAATTTTTTATTTTATTCTTTTAGGTTCTGTTTTTTACGCTTACTAAGCGACGAGGAATTTGCTTGAAATTCTACCGGCTTTTCGGATCACTTCATATTAATAACAGGAAGTTATAAGTTATATTTCCGAAATTTAAAGCCGATAGGATTTTATGCAAGCCACACTTTGCTTTCAATAGCGTAATTGTGCAAACCCTTATCGACCTCTTATGGAATCCTTTAGTTTTTAGTCTGTAAAATATACAGTATTTTGTTAAAATCCGTTATAAAAATATTTATATTAAATATATTGGTTATTTTTCGTGTATCGGTTTACTTTGTTATTGTTGTTGTTGTGTAAAAATACTGTATTTACAATTACAACTATTTCCTTACACATTAACATACCAGTAAATATAAATAGTCATTTGATTTTATATAAATAATTTAGAAAATATGAGAAACCGCGTTTTGTTTTTGTCTTTTTGCGTTTAGGAATATGTTTATGTTTTCATATTTATTTGTATCAGTTTCAGTTGTACGAATTCCGGTTTGAATTTGTCTGTTTTAGGATCTTTCTTGCGTTCCCCGTGTTTTGTGTAAATATGTTTATTACACTTTTGTACATTTTCAATTGTTTTGATTGGGCAGCAGCACGAATAGTGAATTTGTATTAAGTAAAGTTATACATTCCATAGATACTTGTGAAGTTTAACTTTCGATCGGTTACCGATTTAAACCTTAACTTCACAAATTATATTGAGAAAAGAGATAAAACATATTAATTTACTTAGCATAGAGCAGGTCAATGAGTTCCAAAAATTAATAATAACTTGCAACTCACCCAAATTCTCTATGGAGATAGAAGTATCTGCATCTCTGAATAAATTCTGAGAGGTTCTAAAATATATTCAAAAATGCCCTCGAAAATGTGGCGAATAGAATATAGAGTCTGTATATAATCTACTCAATACAAATTGCTGGCGATTCTGCCTCATTGGACCTAAATGTTTAGAATATCTGTTAATGTTTCCATACCTATCGATCTGTTATAGCAAATTTGTTTTTAATTTATTCTTTTGTATCCCTAGTTTTCTTTTAATCTTCAAAGGCACGAGCTTTTTATAAAAATCTGTTCTTGTAGTTTTGTTAAATACACTTTTAAAAGTTTGATGCTGCGATCTATAACTTAGGTTCTCTATGTTTTTTTTTTTTATAAAAAAATTCAGGTTCAGTCTGTTTCAAGGAAATGTTTTGATGAAAAAAACGTAACTCTTTTTTGAGATTCTTCAAGACTTTGCATTTCATACATCCTACAGAAAAATGATGTAAATAGTTGTATTTTTCATTAGTTGGCATAGAATGAAGTTTCTTTGCATATTAAATATGTTAGTCAAAATTCCATTTTTTTTCTTTGCTGATTATATAGAAACGTTTTTGGAACAGCTAAAAAAAACTTAATTGAGTTTCTTTCTCGTAGTTTCCTTCTCTTTTTTCATATTTGTAGTTTTAATTTTGGGCCTTAGTCGAGATTAGAGTTAGGCTAAAACAATTATGTTAAAACTAAACTAGCAGGGAACTTATGAGATAATGTTACGTGTAGTTGAATGTCGTCTTAAGCGCTACTCATGCGATAATGTACTTAATTCAATGGTTGGCCCAGAAACTGGGGCAGCTGGGGCGTGTGTATGTCTCAGTGCTTTGACAGATTCAGTGGTAAGTCTGGAGTGAGAAGAAAGAATTGCAAATTATATAAAGGATTGTTGTATATACATATTTGATTATTGATTCACTATAATGATAGCAATCACAAATCCCACACATAAATGCAGGAAACTAAAATATTGTAAGTTTATCTATTTTTATGTACAATGCTCTGATTCTGCCTCAAGAAAACCAGATTTGTTGCTCACCTGAACTTTGTTCATTCCTTAGGCTACTAGTATGAAACATTGCGGAGGAGCTGGCGCCAGGAGCGGCCGCCAAAGAGGAGGCGGAAGCGCTCGAGCTGGTCGGCGAAGTGGAGGCTGTGCGATGACTGGACGCTGCAGACATTTGGTCGGTACTACTATCAGTCAGTTTTGGCGTGGCCATGTGAGCGGGCGAGTGGTGGGTGGTGGTGGTCAGTGCAGCCGGATGCGGATGCTGGTGAGGATGATGGGCCAGGTGCGGATGGGTGTGAGGACTGGGAGCGGGCTGGCCAAAGGCGGCGGCAGCAGCTGCAGCTGCCGCTACAGCGGCCGCTCCGTTGTAGGGAAAACCATGATACGGCGATGGTGGCGACAGTCTCGCAGCAGCAGCAGAAGCCGCCGAGTTGCCGGCCTGCGGATGTGGAGACAGCAGGGGCGCCGCTCCTGTCTGGTAGTGGTGCATCCAAAGTGGATGCCGCAGGGCCGCCAGCGTAGATATGTACGGGTGGTATAGCGACGAGGGAATGTAGGCGGCTGCGGCCGCTGCTGCTGCCGCTGCCGCTGCAGCTGCGCTTCCCGACGTACCGGGAGCCGAGGTTGGACTGCCACCCGAACCATTGCCGTTGATTTGGGGCGGCGGTGGATACATGTAGTAGTGGAGCGGCGAGCTGCGCTGCAGGTGCGACTGCTGCTGTTGCTGCTGCATATGCCTTCGGTCCGGTGGTGAGGTACTTCGGTCACCGGGCGAGGGACAGCTACTGCTGCTGGCCGACGGCGAGGCGAACTCCCGACGAATCGATGCAGTCTTTTTGGGCACTGTACGCGGCGTGGTGGCAGGCGAAGCTGGTGAAGAGCGAGGCGGCGAAAGGTCTTGCGACGCCGAGCTCGTTGTGGAAGGACGCCCTGCTCCCGCACCCGCTGCCGCATAAGGATCCCTGTAGAACGACTGTCCATAGTCCACGGGCAACGGTGACCCCGCCGTGTACGGTGGTGAACGCTTCTTGGCTCCAGCATGGGAAGGGGACTTACCCCCGCCACCGCCATTGCTGCCGCTCACATCCGGAGATTTGGGAGAGCTGAGCAGGGCGCGTGGATAGCTCGTGGAGCTGTGCTGGTACAGGGTGTGGTGCGGGTGATGCACATTGCTGATAATGGCGGCCGGGTGGTCGGTGCCCTTCTTAGCAAAGGAGGAGGAAGAGCTACTGCTGCCACTGCATCCACCCAGCAGCGAGTGGATGCTGTAGGAGCTGTTTAGCCGAGTTGGTGGCGCGGACGCAGCGGCTGGCGACGTACTGGCGGCGCTGGAACCGGGACTGGGACTTGGCTTACCTTGGGGCGGGGCCAGATTCATAGGCGCCGCCTTTCCAGCCGTAGACGATGTCGATGACTTTGCACGACTTCTTTTGCCGCCCGCTCCGCTGCCGGTGCTTCCCCCTCCGCTGCCGTTATTAACGCAGCCGTTGTCCTCCAGTGACACCTTCTCGAACTCGCGCAGAATGCGTTTTCGTGGCGACACGTGCTGGTGGTGGTACTCGACTAGACGACTGGCTGGCGATGCCGAGGAGGGGGGAGAGACCTAGAAAAATAGTAAATACCAATGGTCAGTAAGGCTGCAGAGGTAAACTCTGGCTTTTCTAGGATCTAACCTTGTGCGTCAACGAGTGACTTAGACTGCCGATGACTCCGCCACCGCCACGCTCGGCTGTCACGGTGGCTACTGCTGCTGCCGGTGTCTTGGACATTTGCTCAAGGCGTGCTGGCACGCCATCAATAAGTTTTTGAATGATGTTGCTCAGCCTGGGGCGGGGTTTCGGCTTTGTTTTTCCGAGAACCGCCTTCGTGTTACCGTTTAGGTCACCGCCGGCACCACCATTCACGGCACTCGAGCTGACCAATGCCGGATGCGCTGGCGTGACTTCCTCATCCTCGCTTGTGTTCATCTTCTCCACAGTCTCGTCTTTTGGTTGTGCCTCAACTTTTGGAATGGGCACCGCTTCTCCTGACTCGTTATTATCACTCCCCTCCACCTTGGGCTCCTTATTGAGCCCGGGAACATCTTCCTCGGCTTTGATCGTTTCAGCTTGGTCGGTTTTAATCTCATTTTCTAAGGCTCCCGCCGTGGCGCTACCGTCAACTGCCTCTGTCTCTGGTGCAGCATCCGCCTTGAGGGTCTCGTCGCCATTTTCCAACTTCATAGCTGCCTCGAAGATGGGATGTTGCTCCTCGCTGGTAGACAGTGGCTCATGGGGTCGCCGACGCTTGCGGGAGGCTGTTCGGAGCGCAGTCGCGGCCAACGCACTGTTTCTGGGGCGATGATAGTACAGCGATAGCTCCTTCGAGATGCCGCGTCGGGGTCTGGACTGTTTCCAGGGCTGATCCCGCTGCCAGGGCGAGGATTGTATCGAGCTATTGTCATCCGAAACTGCAATGGAAAGTGCAAGTGTATTAGCGCAAAGTTTTAATGACCAATTAGGTTTTGTCTAAAAAGAGTATTAATATCGAATAAGAATTTAATCCTGGAAAATAATTATTTAGGGGACCTAAGATCTATTACTTATTTAGGATACGTACAGCTCAGCGATGTGGAATTCTCGTTCTTTGGATACGTTGTGGTCACCGCCGACGTCGGGGTCACAGTGGCCGAGGTGGCAGCCGAGGGCGGGCGAAAGGTTTTGCGCGTGACCGAGACCCAGCCGCTTTTATCGCCCTCCTTGGAGCGTGCCAGTTCCAATATAAACTTGCCATCTGAGAATTTTCGACATTAATTTTATCATTAGCAGAAGTCAGAGAAGAGTAAAGCTTGGGAACTTGCCTTTGAAGAACTGCAAACGGCCACCGTAGCCGCCCCAGCTGTTGCTGTTGCTGTGAGTAGATATCGGATGCCTGCCCATATCAAAGCCGCTGGAACTAGAGCTGGCGCTGGAGCCGATCCCGCTGCCCTTGCCGCTCTTCGCGCTTACCGTTCCAGCTACCGATGCCGAGCCCGTGGGCGGCAGAGAGCCAGCGGCTGCAGCAGCGGCACTGCCTAAGGAACTGTAGTCAAGAACGCCGCCCAGGACATCGACGCTGGGCTTAGCGAGAGCCCCAACGCTTGACGCGGCCACCGCAGCGGAGGCCGCCATACTGTTGCTGCTTCTTCTGGGTGTCTTGGCTGTGGGCGTGCTGGCATGCGGCAAAAAGCCATTTGAGGGGGTGGAGCTGGAGCTGGAGCTGGATGAGGGCGTCGGCGTCGTCGTTAGCGTGTGCGTCCTGGTGGTCTGGGGCGGTGGCACGGAAAAGCTGCCGTTCAGACCATTTTTCAGTAGAAACTTTGCTGCCGCCTCTGCAATTATGCTGCAGTTGTTGTTGCTTTCGTTGCCGTTGTTGTTGCTGCTGCTGCTATTTGCGTTGCTGTTACTGTTGTTGGTATTCTGGTTGTTGTTGTTGTTATTGCTGCTGCTGGAGTTTGAGTTTGAGTTGTTGCTGTTGTTAATGTTACTTTTATGCTCATCGGTCATTGTTGTCTGTTGCACTTGTTACGCTTGTGACGTCATTTAGACAGGGCCTTCAAAGAAAAACATTTCGGGTATAAATCCCTCGCATATTGCGCCCTCGATTTTTTACTGTAATTCGCATTTCCAGTGTCTGTCTCAGGCAATTTAAATATGATTTTCATTGTTTTTGTTGTAAATTCCTCGCGCACAGTCCGCGGCCGGGACAAAACGCGTCGACGGCGTCGCTCACCAAAATATGCCAGCTCGGCACGGCGTCGTCTAGCACCATTTTCATGTTTTGGGCAGCAACCCAACCTGGCCCTTCCGTTCCGTTCCTTTTATATTATTGCACACACATTCTTATTGCATTTGGGCCGTCGCCCATATGCGATGCGATCTTTATGCGATTTCACAGACACACACAACACACACGGCTAGATGCTGGAACTTTGACAGCGGGAGCGGAGGCAGGGCACGAAACGAAGTGGGAAAAGGAGGAGATAAAATGGAAAAAACGTTCTCCAATTACCGTCAGCAGATATCTATATCCGATAGTACGCGTGCGAGGCGGTGGGCCGAGGGTGCCCGGGCGGGGTCAAAAACAGGTGGGGCAGCTCTCTTTCGAACCAATAAACTAATAAATAAATTTAAAAATTATCAACGAAAAACGCACTGCTCGGTGCGCACTGTGTGACCGTAAATTGAGAACGGAAAAATCCCATAACGCCACTCCATAAAAACAAAGAGTGTGTTCTCGCTGCTTTTTCGCTTGCCACTCGTTTTTTTCTCTTCGCTGGTATTCAAACCGTATGTAAAGCCGCGAAAGCTCTATTCTACGTTGAACGTGTAAAAAGCGTCTCCCCTATGTTTGCGCTGTTCAAAAATTTATATTTTGTTTTAGTTTTAAATATTTTTACGTTATTAAACTGTCTTATTGTTTTGTATTTATAACATTTGTATTCTTCGCAGACTAGCTGCAAAGCTTTGACCCTAAAATACTTTGACAAACTGATCATTTAAAGAGGGTGTGGATAACTTGTGCAGAGCCGTTGCTTTGTCCTTTGAGTTGATATCCCAGATCGCCTGAAAGCTTTTTAACCAATGCGGCACAACGCTCCCCAAATCGTATGCGGTGTCCTCACTGTAACTCAAGGCATAAAAGGCAACGAGGAAGTGTAACATATGAATCCCACTGCACACCATCGACGTTATACCCTGCGAGTGCAGATGTTTGTACTTGAAGTATGGGTGCAGGAGCTCCTCCGGCGGCAGCTGATTACTGGGCATCTTAGTTGCCATGATATCGTTGAGGTCCAATTCGGCGTCAAATAGCATCAGCATTGAACTAATCACATAGACGAAGCAGCAAATCAGCGAGCGCAGGACTTGTTCCATGATTGAAGGTTGCTCACTTGTGCATATATTCACGCCGGCAAGGAGATTCAGCACCCCGAAGATATAGACAAACCCCAGATAGCAGAAGTACGACAACTTATGGAGCAGCGGTAGAGGGTTCTTGTAAACCACATAGAATCCGGTCATGTTGAATCGCATCAGAACCATGTGGCCCATTGCCTCCATCATGTAAAAAACGAAGATCACCAAGCGGATTTCATGTGGAAAGCTCATTTTAAAAGGGACTTCTTCCTCGTGACAGTAAAATCAATACTATGGCTTTGACTATTTCTTGGCTTTAAATAATAAAATAATAATAAAATTAAATTAATAAAATTAATTTCAAAATATGTCAAAATTAACCTCCAGCACACAATTTCAAACCCATTATTTGACGTAGAATAAAATATTTATTTAATATTAAGTCCGGAAGATAAACATTAAGCGATTATGGTATGTTACGATAAATTCCCTCACTTCATCTAGGTAAATACTTAGGTTGTCAGTGTCTTTTTATTGCGTATAATACTGTTTGCTTGTCGTTAATCGAATTATTTTTAATGGTGAGCTCGGGCCGGATAAAATATATATATTTATGTAGCCTTTGCATGCGGAGGAATACAACCCTTCTGCTTCTGATTCTTAAAATTAAACACAACTCGTTTTCCGTTCCATTTGCAATCAAACTTCCCGTTCAGGAGTCCTCCCAATGCAAAATATAATGTTAATCTTATGCGTCTATCATATCGATTATCAGTTAGTTGGGTTAGTTTAAGTATAGGCTATATTCGATTTGATATGGGCGAGAAGTTGTCGATTGCACGAGAATGGCTAAAGGCTAAAGAATAGATATAATAAATGCTTAGTGGATAGATATTGCACAAAGTAATCGGTCACAACAACAGAGGGCACACACGAAATAATAAATTAAATTTAGTTTTGCTTTCCGTTTGCCAACATAATTTAAATATCACAGACGTTTTGCCAATTGTTTAACTAATTTGCCATTTTGTTTGTTAATTTTGTTTGCATACCGAATCGGAAAACACAGAGTGGTGAGTGAGAATGAAATCGGACGAATCCAGCCGTAGGATCCAATACATATACATATATATATGGATATACCTAATTGTCAGTCAAATATGAAGAAAATCAAGTCTTGCTTTTGCGTTGAACATGGCACATACATAATTGCTAAAAGGAAAACTGGAGCCAAGCCTACGAGGGTGAACTGCTATCATCGTTATCATCTAGATGTATGTATGTTTGTGTGTGAGTACCAAGTGTTTTCAACTTCTGGAAGAATCTGCAAGAAGATATTGCCGCCTAGTGCATGTTGTCCACTCTGCTCGACGGCAGACCCAGAGCGGCGCTCAGGTTAAGTCCTGGTGGAACACCTACTCCTACTCCAACGCCGACTCCCACTCCTGATCCCACGTTACCCTCGCTCTCGCTCTTCCACGAGGAGACTGGTATGTGAGGTGCGGGCAAGCAGTTTCGCAGAGTCTGCACGATCTGAATGGTGTCCATGAGGGCTGCAGGGGACGAATGGGGAGGCATTGTATCTAAGATCACTTGCAATCAAAACCGGTTACTCTGGTACTCACTCTTTTGCAAACTCTCGCTCTGCTTGCCATAGGGCTTGCACATCGAGGGACGTATGTAGGTCTTCATCCGCGACATGTTTCGCATTAGCTCCGCAAAGATCCGCACAATTTTGTCCTGGCCCACGGCCATATGGTCCATACGGTTAGCATCGCCAGTGGCCCAGGCTCCATTGTGCAGCGCCAGTAGATCTTTGTTCGACTCTATTGAATCCAGATTGGAACTAAATAAAAGTGGTTAAAGTTGAATATAATATAATTGAATATGGAAGATAAACGTTTTTATAAATAATAATGTTTGTTTATATGTACAAATGTGAAAATTTGTTTATTCATTCACTGAATGTTCCATTCTAATCAGAGATGCTGAGCTGGTAACTGAAACCGTGCCACCAGAAAGTATTAAGCTGATTAGTCCAATCGGATTCTTATAAGTATGATCCCTATATAATATAACAATATGGCTTTTAGCACACTCACCGCAACGATTCGGTCACGTTCTTGTGAGTAATCTGATCCAGCGAGGAATGAGAGGAAGACGAGGACGATGAATGCGGCGACTGCGAGGGCGGTGGCAGGGCATGATGACCATGACCATGGGTTTGCGGAACGACTCCCGAGCTCCCTGCCGAGGATGTGCTGGTGGCGGTTGCTGGCTGCTGGTTTGCGGCCACTGCGGCTGCAACTGCCTGCGATTGCATCAGACCCTGGATTTGCAGGTTGGCGGCAGCTGCCGCCACAGCCATGGGATCGAAGTGTTTCGGGTCCAACTGGGCGAAGACCCGCTGCTTCTCCAGTGGGCTGAGATTGCTTAGCTTTTCAAGGCTTTGCTGGGCGAGGACGCGGTTCTGCTGTTGGATTAACGCGGCAGTCAGCTGCTGTTGCTGGTGTTTGGCCTGTGCCTGGGCCTGTTGTTGCTGTTGTTGTTGCTGTTGTTGCTGCTGCTGTTGCTGCTGCTGCTGTTGTTGTTGTTGCTGCTGCTGTTGGTGATGGGCAGCGGCGGCGCTAATCTGTGACAGCTGAGTCTGGATACTGTTCTGTTGCTGCTTGGTGAGATGCTGCAATTGCGGCGGAACTGGCACCTGCGGCACCTTTGCGCCCGTTGACTTGGAAAGATCGATCTCCACATTACCCGAGCTTGAGCTACTTGCAACGCTCGATGCAGAGCCTGCAGCCGAGCTGCCTGGCCCGGCTCCAGCTGTTCCACTGGGCGGCAGGTGGGATAAGCGCTGCAGGAACTCGGGTGTGCTGACGCCTGGATACTGCTGCTCCATGAATGGCATGGGCGAGATGCCCATGTGGTTCTTGTAGTAGCGGCAGGCGGGACTGGGGCATGACTGCACCACCTCGATGATAAACTCCTTCTCCATGCCGAATTGATCCCGGCCGATGGTGTAGGACTCGATAACAGCCCGCACTGTGGCATCCACGCTCAGATGGAGACCATGGGGTCCGGACATGTGTTTCAGCATTACCGCGTTAGCGAAGTGCTCAAATGGCAAAACAATCTTGCCATTATCCCGCAGTATGAGCCTACCTTGAGAGTCCAGAGTCAGGCGGTTGGCCAGAACCCTGAAGAAGAGAGTGGGTTTTAAATGGGGTTCGGAATCGGAGCAGTTCTGCTGTACTCACTGCAGATAGGCGGCGCTGGGCAGCATGGCATTGTCCTTGAGATCGCTGAAGCACTGCAGCAGCTCGGCGCTCGGATTCCAGCCCTTGTTCTGCAAATATAACTGCAACAGCATGTACAGTTTCTCCGTGACATAGCCCACACCTGGCATTCCGGCATTTGGCTGCGGCAGCATATCCGCTCCCGCAACGCCTCCTCCGCCACCGGGTCCCTTGGACAGAGCCGCCTTCATCGTCTCGGACAGGTCCAATTTGTAGTTGTCTGGGTAGAAGTGCTTGACGTGATCCTGCAACGGGCAAACGAACTAACGATTGATATATGCACACACTCCGGTCGGTCAGTTGGAGTCGCGGGCCACAGACACACCCCATCAACATCCCCTCGCCGCCACCCACTCACCAAATTGTTCATTTTCGGCTGGGACTGCGGAAGTCTGGCTGCTGTCTCTGTGGCGGCATCTAATCGGCGCGGCGCTTGCGGAGCATTGCGGAATCGAGTGGCTACCTGGGGCTGGCGACCGGACCAGTCAGATCGGGGGACGAGACTGGGCTAGCTGGCGGGCACAAAACGGGGGAAAAAAGTGTATGCTGTCAAATTGTGTTGTCCTTGCAAGGAGGTGGGGGAGGGAGGCCAATAGTGTGACCGCCTTGTTGGGGCAAGCGCATGTCCAAAAATAGGACGTTCTGGTGTCCATGTTTATGTACTGTTTAATTTTATATCCATTTGTATATAGTAAATAAGAACTTTTGTACAAATTCAATATTTATTTACAATTATTTGTGTCCTTGGTACCGTTACATTTGAAAATGAAAAGTAAGCCCTCCCATTGAAGTTTGATGTGCCAGAGCTGCCATCTTGAACGATCCAGGTGCTGCCACCTGGATGAAAATAAAGCTAACAGAATTTGAATTTGTATGTAACGGTGCAAAAAACTGACCAGTATCAATTTCCTTTTTTTGAAAGCTGTAGAATTTGAATTTAAATCTAAAGTCTAGAGTTTTATGTTTACATAGTATTTTAAAGGCACATCTGATAAATCTGGGATATTTGTGTTTCAGGTTTTTGAATCCTTAGTGGAATTGTACATGTTCAAAGGAACATTTTAATTTTTCCCGTTTGCAATATACATATAAACAACGGGAAGAATATTTGGAATTTATATATATATATTCAGCTAATAAGGGTAATTCTCCTTTGAAATATTAAATACATTAAATAAAATATTAAATACAGCTAATAAGGGTAATTCTCGTCTAAAATATTAATAACATAGAAAGTAAAATTAAATCAATAACTCAAGAAACAAGTGTGGACGGTTTCAACCGTGATTTAATTTCCTCACTTTAATTTAATTCAAAAATAGGTTTTTGCCATATTTACCTACAAATCGTAGGCAAAATGTTGGGTAAGTAATGATGGCAATCATAATTTTCAGCACGCAAAGGAGAGGTGAAATATACGTATAAGGAAACCCATAGAGACTTTGGTTAATCCAAGGTGTAACAAGTCCCAGCGACTTATTACACTTGCGGTGGGCTGGTCAGAGACGTTTCCTTAGTTGTCCGTAAGGGAGCAACCACCTTTGGCCCAACCACGGATAATGGCCATTTTGCATGCGTGCCTCGGTTGAGTAGCTATGGCAACATCGCTCCCACCACTCCGGCAATTGTTTACTTGCCTTCCTTGGCGCCTTCTGGGGTGCAGCTGCAATCGATGTGTATGTGGCAGCGGGCTCAGTTCCCATTTGAATTGCGGCCGAGTGGCTTCGGAGAACAGCAGTTAAACAGGACGATGTGCTTCCCTCATAAGATCACCCATTGGTGCTTCCCACTCACCTGGATTGCGCTGCTTTTCCAGCTGGGAAGCTGCTCCCTGCCCACGCCGACGCCAAATCCAACGCAGGTGCCAACCCCGCACACGTTCCGCTTCCAGAATCCGATGCAGTGCGTCAAGAACGAGTTCTACAACCTCAACCTCTTCGACTGTGTGCCATGCAATGAGGCCGGAGATGGAGACGGAGGACTGGGAAAACTGCAGCCCGACAGTGAGTGCTAGTGGTATTGATCAAACAGAAAATGAAGGCGGGTGAATTACAGACGCAAGAGAACCAATCGGGGCAGGGAACTAGAGCTGCAAGCCATCAATAGATAATGATATTGCATTTAACCTCAAGAAAACCCTCAGATTTTTAATTCACTTTAAGCATATTTAGTTGAGACACTAAAAGGTTTTTTAGTGTGAATTTAAGAAGGGTCATCTTGGTAGTTTAATTTCTTTCACTTTTCGATTGCCTTCCCTATGTTTAAATTAGTACAATAATATTAGTAGCTATGTATGTACATATATACAAATATTAATGTTCGATTTTCTTTATCATTAAGCGAAAAGAGAGAAGTTATCGTACAATATCAAAGTAGTTATATATGTACATATGTATTTTATCGTTCTATAAAAAACGAAAGATTTAATTTCAAATTCAAATTTAAATTTAAGAATATTTAGGACAGGGATTCAGAGACAACTATTAGAACTATTTTAAAACGCTTTTATGACAATCAGAAAATAAATCAACGTTTTTGTTATTTTCATTCGGTCACCAGAATTCTCCTGCAAGTGCCCAATTGGCCATTTAATTATCTATGAGCGGGGCAAGACATGGCCCACTTGCGATGAGATTTGCACCCCTGACAGGAGCGACAATTGCAGCACGGTGTGGCTGCCCCAGCCACGTCCTTCAAGGGCCTGTAGCTATCGGTATCTGAACTCCACTTCCGTCATAGCCAGCCAATTGCCAGTGCATCCAGTCATTTCCGGAATAATCCTCACCAAAACGAATCCATCGAGCGGTGAAGGCGACTGCCAGACGTGCGAAATGGGCCACAATTTCCGATACCAGGATTTCTGTGTCGCCAGTACCCTGCTTCGTCCTTACCTCCACTACAACTCCTTCTGGCAGGCCACCAGCAATTCCAGACCGGATTCCGGCGCTCCGACCCACTTTGGCGACCTTAAGTTTGTGGCCTTCTTCTGCCTGACCTTGCGCAACGACACCGCCTGCCAGCAACTGGCCAATCTGTGCGTGCTCTCGCACTACTCGCTGGAGAAGCATTCGCCATGCAGCGCCTTCCTGCTCACCCAGGTCTCTGATGTGGTGATGAAGTATGCCCACTCCGGCGAGCAGGTTCGAGCCCTGCAGCCTTTCCTCTTCTACAAGAAGGGTCGCACCACCAAGGACTTGCTCTCAAAGACGCTCCAGCTGGCAGAGAAGAGGCAGTTACGCTTATTTAGCACCACATTTAGCCTGGATGGAAGGCTTAAGCGTTGGGGTGCTTTCGGCTTGGAGATGGTGAACCTCTGCCAGCGACCTGCACCGACCTTACGCCTTGCTTTGCCGAAGCAGGAATCAGAGGTTTCCTGCCAACTGAGCCTGGAACGACTCATTGACCTGGCAATACAGCAGGCCAATGATGAGTTCCTTACAGTATACCTCAATTTCAGCAGTAACTGGCATTTTCTGCTCCACCAGTTGCCCGTACTCATTGAGACCTTGAGTCCAGAGAATCAGGTAAGGATTAGCTCTTATTATATGGGAATCATATAACTCACGCATTTCCTCTCTCATTTCTTCAGCGTTCCCAGCTGGAAGAGTGGCAGTTGGTGAAGCGGTTCCAGATGATCTCAGCCTTGCCAAGGGACAATCGACTGCATCAGACTTTGCCGCGTTACGAGGATGGGCACAAGCTTCAGATGTACCACTCATTGCACTATGTGGAGGATCTGGAGCTGCACTACACCCTGGATAAAGATCAACCGGATAGAGTGGGCCTGCCACTCATCCGGCTCCGATACCGTCACATCGAGCTAGGATCGGGCAACTTTTCTTCCTCGCAACTATATCCATTCCGCTTGAGAGTCAGCTACGAACAGGTCAAGCGGGGATGGGACTGGCTCATCCTGGAGGTGGCCCTGCCCCTGCTCCTTTTGCTCGCCTTTGTGGCTGCCGTCTTTCGTCTTCAGAACCTGCGAAGAAGGAGAAAGGCTGATCTTTGCCAAATGAGCAGTCTGATGGAATTCCTACTGCAACTGGCTGGGAATGCCGCATACGCCCTGTTGGTCACAGCACTCCTACTACTCCTAGTGCAGGCTTCCAGTTCACGCCTTTTGAAGATACTGCTTTATCCCGCATGCTTGCTACAGCTGCTCTTTCTGGGCGTCCAGCTGTGGCGCTCCAGTCAGCTGGAGTTGTTCCTGATCGATTGGGAGCGACCACGGAGTAGCTGCGAGGGTCAGCGCCTGAATCTGGATAGCTCCTCGCTTTGCTCTAGCGTACGCACCTTCGTCGCCGAGAGCAGTGTGTCTGCTTGGCGGGTGCTTTTCACGGCCAACGCCTGGATACGTCTGAGTGTTAGCCAGAAGTACTCCACCCTAGGTCAGGTTTTCGTGCTCATCGCCGGCTATCACTTTCTAAATCGATTTTCTCACGGAGATCTGGGATTGCAATGTGGTTTGATTGTCGCCGTTTATCTGCTCACCTATATCCTTCAGATACTAGGACATCGCCTGTTCGTGACCAATCCTCTCCAGAAGTTCATAGACCTTTGTAGCTTGGCCAATATTTCGCTATTCTCGCTGACGGAACCTGGCTTCGGCTATTACATTCACGGACGATCTCCACACGGCTTTGCGGACACGGATATGTCATCGATGATCCTGCAGCTTCAGAGGACGCAGACGATGTGCGGCAGACGGGGATTACTGATGGATTCCGATAAGCAGGCCTACATTATCCTGCCCCCTAGGAATCTGCAGTAAGTTTGAGCAAGAGCAAATGATAAAGAATAATTACCTTTAAAATATATTGTTAGCATTTACCTGGAGCGTTTGCTGTTGCCCTTCCAACGCAGTCTCACCGGCAGCCTGTCCCAGACGCTGCTCTATCAGAAGGACATTGTGCCCAGCATCGACGGTCAGATGGAGCGCACTTCCATTGCCTATGCCAGCGTCAATCGCTTCTTTTGCGCATTCATAGATCACGTGAGTATCAGTTCAGTAAAACCTTGGAGTAATTTCTTTGGTATTCCGATTCCAGGGATGTCATTGGTACACCTACTTTATTTGCACATTGTACCCAATGATATTTTTTCATATACCTTGCAGGCCATCAAGGATATGGACTACATTATCAAGGAGAAATCCATTCTGGAACAGCTTCTGAATTGCGAAATCGAGAACTATATCACAGAAAGTAAGTAACCCCCTGGCCACGTTACACTTTCCGCATATTGCATAGTCTATATTCCAGACAAGGGAACCTTCTACATTGACGATTCGTATAGTTTCTCCCGGGTGCTTCTCCTTGGCAACCATGTTCACATATTTGTATTGGAGCTGCTCCTGCTGCTCTCCCTCTTTCTAATTACCTCGAGCTTGTTGATCGCAGGTGCTGCAGTTTGTGTTTTTAACATGGTGGGATCATTGGTTTAATCTATAAAGAGTTAATTAATATAAAGATTCTGATTTAATTTTAGTTACTGCGTTACGTGTTCCGCCTCTGGGTGCGCCGCAATGTCTCCCGCAAGACCCTCATCGACGAAAGATTCCTGTTGTAGCCCCCGGGCGAGGAGCAATACCTGCGAGAGGACGGGTTCTTTGCCATTTAAATGAGATTGAAGGTTGTTGCCATTTGTTTTTATTGGTTTTTCATATTCCACTCGAGATAGTAAGTAATACATCAATATACAGTGGTTAATCTTTAGTTATCGTAAAACTTACGGCTAACAGAAAGAAAGCAAACAATTCTTGCCAGGATAAAAAACCATTTTCTATCCATTCCATCTTCATAATCCTCTCTCTTGTTTCCTATCCCTTATTTTTCCTAGACCTTGGTTTTCATTTTGTGTTCATTGGTCAATTTTCAAATCGTTTCTGTAATTTAAAATTCAAAATGCTGCTTGAACAACAGAAAAATTCAGTTCTTGCAGCCCAACAACAATGTTTATGAATATGCCAAATTTAATTTAAATATTTCTTAGGGAGTTTATAAATTTAAACTGTCGGTTCCCTGAGGAATACGTATAGTAAATTTGGCATATTCCTGATCATTTATGTTACGAGCCGTAAAAATACAATTTTTCTGTTGTTCAGTTGTTCGCTAGGAGTAGTAGCCGTAGTAGCCGGTCGGTTAACCATCTATTTTAGTTATATATTTCGTAGTAGTAGTTGTCCAGTGTGTGTGGATTCTGTTGCGTTGAAAACATGTATGAAAATATCGACCATAACGCGGATTTGGTTTTACTTTAGTTCTGATCTCCACGACATTAGCATATATATGTTCCATAAATATGTATACTACATGTATAGATCAATATGTACATCTGCCTACACCTATGCTGTATGCCATAACGTCAAACGTACAACATCAAAATATTTATGCATTATGTTTCATGCTTATCCGCAACTTAGGGCTTTGATTCATCTGTGGAACCTACTACGACCATAGAATGCAGCTACTAACTTATGTCAAGTGTCTTCTTACGTGGTATACGAATGTATGCTGTTCTGGGTATGGGGACAGGGATGGTTGGCGGTCAATAAATACATATATCGTAGTTGTCGAAATTCGAAATAAATGTAGATCTGCGCGACACAGTGTGTGGGGTCTAATGGTAATTATAATATTAATGAATAGTTGTTAATTTGATCATCTTATTGTTTTTCGTTATCACAAAAGTAAATACAACTCCAACAGAGGCAAATGGGGGTCAGAACGGGGCTCTATCCCAAATACTAATTAATGAAATAAAGATGCGACCATTTCACTCGAACTCGAACACTTACAGGCTAGATATAATCTCTACTGGTTCTCACTACTCTCAAAGGTATACATATTTAAAGTTATTCATATTTATATCAATGTTTATGGATATTCAACACTTAGAGTTTAGCCTAAACATATCTCGTTCCGAAGTAGGGACTTCAGTAGTTTATTCCATTGTACGTAAAAATAAAATCATATCAAATGACTTGCTACTTGGCTTTACTATTTACAAGTGCGATTCTTGGAGGACACATCGCTGCTTAGGTGGAGCTATGTGAATAGCATTTTTGGGAGAAGCTTACTTGTCTCGAACTCTCACTACATACACCACGGAGAAGGAGGCTAGGAGGAGAATTTGGATATGTAGCTTTAAAATGGATGGAAGTCCACGGGTCATTTACAGTCCGAAGGCGGCCGCGTAAGCGTGCAAAAGCTGGAGTACATAGTCGGCGCTCTCCTGGATAACATTGCTGCCTAGGCTGTGCGGGCGCTGCGGCCTCTCAAAATCTAAATCCTCCAAAATTCCAGGCAGCTGGTCCTCCTGGCGACGTTGCTCTTCCGACCCCGGCGGCTCCCCATCGCCGCTTGCGCCTCTTTCGCCGGGCATCAGTTCGTTCTATTCGAGCGTTCTACGCGGTCGCTTCGCCGGCAAGCAGGCTCCATCACTGTCGCCGCCCAGCGATGCCGAGCCGCAGCTCTTTCGACCGTTCTCGATGGGCGACGGCGAACCAGTCGCATTTGCAAGGGCTGCCAGGGCCGGCGAATTAGAGGTGGAGTTGCCCCCCTGCTTGCCACTTAGCTTGGTGCCCTCGAAGTGCGGCAACCATTTGGCCAGCTGCTCCTCAAAGAAGTTCTCCAAGTATTTGGCATTGGAGTACGTTTTTGTGTCCTCCTGGCCGAAAATTCGGTCGTTAGTAGGGATCGGAAGCAAGGCAGAGACATTTGCAACTCTCACCTGATAGAAGAGGTATGTATTGGAGAAAATCAAGCGCACGTCGGACACAAAGCCGGCAATGTCCTTGTAGTGGTTGGGACTGGAGGGATCCAGACGGGTACGAATTACATCCAGCGACATGGGGCTGCAATAGTCGGTGTTTAATAATAATGAAGGGAAAAGCTTCGGTTAGATATGAAACCTACTTGGACACAATCTCGTAGTAGGATGTATTGGCCGGCGACTCCGGCTCCCGAAAGTTAAGACTCTGCTCGTATTGGCAGTACAGTTCCAGACAAATGCGCTGCAGGATGCGTAGCTCCAGGGCGCTCAGCTCGCCCGGTGACGTCTTCTCGCCCTCGGTCTTGGTCAGTTCCTTTAGGTTAACGCACAGCAGGCACTGCCAGCTCTCGCTCTCGTCCGGCAGCGAGCTAATCGCGGGTATGTGGCAATTCTGGTGGAAAACCTTCGGACACTTGTCGCAGCACATCAGCTCGCCTCCGTCCAGGCAGACCGCGCACCAGTCCTCGTTGGGATCATCTTTTTGTTCGTTTTTATTATTAACTGACATTCATTAGTTTATTGCATTTCGGGTGTGTGTTCATGTGTGTGTTTGTGTAAGTGTGTGTGGTGTGTGGTGTATGCATTGTTGTTGTTTATTGAGTTTAAGTTGGTTTTTTTTTGTGTATTAAAGTATTTGTTTGGCATTGTGATTCAATTGTTAGTAATTTATACGTGTGTCGTTCCGTTTATTTGGCGCGTTTTGATTTTATTTTATTTTTAGAAACGAGTTTATTTTCGGAATATGTTTGAAAATAGAAATAAAGAGAGAGCAAAGTTATGAGAATTTTAGAATTTGATGTTCGGTAAGCCAACAATCATAAAAAACTAAAGGCAATGACGCCGCGTTCCCCACCACAAACAAATCTCAAGACAGACCAAAACTTTTTTTTAACCCTTCACCAGACTCTGAAACTAAAGTGGATTCATGGCTGATGGAACAACATAAAATCAGTTAACAAGCAAGTAACCACCACCAACACCTTAAAGATTTTATTCAGAAGCCGGATAGAGCAACTACAATGCTACAACATACATACACGCACGCACAGCGAGCTCTGGATACCTTTGTCGGCTTTGTACTCACCTTCCTGTGTGTTGGACAGATCCGTAGAGCTGTGGACCTGCGGCGAGGTGGTCTTGGTGCGACCCTCCGGCAACACCTGCACCCCATTCGAGTCCAGCTTGGCTATGGTGGCAATTAGATCGTTGATTGAATCGTCGCGCACCTTATCAATGGGTTCGGTGAAGTCCTTGGTGTTCTATATAGACAAATATATATTAGTAATATGCAACTGGGCAGTTATTTTGAATTGCTCACCTCATGGGTACTGGGACTGGGGGTCTTTGGATTCGTCGAGGTGACGTTCGAAAGTATCGAGACGGCTGGCCCCAAGCCCAGCGCGGCTGCGTTTAGCTGTGCACTGGAGGAGGACGACCCGTTACCGAGGCTCTGGTGATGACCCGCACCACCGCCCCCCAGGCTGGGCGGGGTGCTGTTCTTGAGCGTGTTTGGAGATTTCAATGAGATTTTAAAATTTTCCGATGTCTGGCGGCCATTCGCAAATGGTAAAAGGGGACCCTGCTGGGAACACACTGAAATTGACAGAAAATAAATAAAACGTAATGAGTGCAAATTGAAAGTATGTAAAAAGTAATGAAAACATATAAATGCCACCTAATCAGCATTACTACTAATTACATTAATTTATAAATTGAGTTGTGCATACACAAGGTTAAAATGTTATAAATATTCAGTATTGTAAAAGGTTTTATTTAACTAAATTATTTTAAAAACATGCACTTGTAAAACTGAATAAGTTAGAGCCTGAACACTGCTTAATTCACATTTGATTTGATTTTGTCAAAAATATGGTTATGATATGATATAAATTTTATAAATTTATAAAAAATCAGTAACTGCATACAATTAAAAACTTTAACTTTAATAAAAAAAAAACGTTCTAGAAACTAGCGTTCTGTTGAACGAATAGAAAGTGAATTGGCTTAAATGGACCCATTTTATATTACTCACTGTTCGACTGTTGAGCGGATTGCGGGATGTGCCACTTGGCCAGGCTGTGCATGCCCCCGCCACCTCCTAGCTGCGGCGAGGTCTGCGGTGGGCCGGTATTAAAGCCAGCCTGGCTCCCATGAAACCCCAACGACTGCTACGAAAAAAAATGGGAGACAACAAAAAATGTTAAAGATTCGTTTAGAATGCACCGGCGAATTTCGCTGGAGGACACTCACATTCTGCATGGGATTTGGCATCATTTGGGGGCGCTGCAGTGCGCCCGGAGAGGGTATCTGTCCGCCGCCACCTCCCGCCGCTCCGGCCATGGCCGCTGCGGCCGCCGCCTGCTGGGCGTGGCTGGCCATGCGCTGGTACTGCGATTGGAAACGCGCATTGCTGCTCATGAAATTGGCGTCCCGGGGACCGCCTCCCGGACCACCGCCCTGCGAGAAACCCTGTTGGCCGGGCATGAAATGCGGCCGCATTTGGGGGCCCATCTGCTGGTGAGCCGGCGAAGGTGCTCCCTGCGGTCCGCCCGGATAGCTGGGCGGTCCATTAAATGCCATGTGGGCGTTGGGGCTCTGCGCCGCCTGGTTGTTCAACAGCCCCCGCAGGCTGATGTCTGGAAGCGGAAGAACCGTAAATTAATGCTCCACCTTGTCTTCTTGCACCCTGGACTCCGCCTTCGGCACTTACCCATATTCTGTGGATGCGTGGAGGAGCTCACGTGCGGCTGGCCATGTCGCTGCATGCCCACTGGCGGCATTCCACCGAAACGAACTGCAATGGAGGCGAGGGAATCTATTAAAAAGCTGTGTGGAAAATTATAACAACAACTGCACTCCAGGAGGTACGGTTTTTCTGGGAAATACCACTAAACACCTGACATATTACTAAATTATAGCCAGAATGGAAGAGGATAACACATACATACATATTAAATACCTTAAAAAATGCATTATACTTCAATGATAGACCAATTTACTAAATAAATTAATTATAGTTAATAATAAAAAGTAGGAAACATTAGACTGACAGGGAGAAGATAATGATGAACCAAAAATGTTCCTAGGCAAATGTTCGGATTGTCAAAAACAAAAAAGAAAAACTTTGGGAAGCCGAAATTTATATACCCTTGCAGTTTTAATATAAACATTATTTTAACAAAGTTTTAAAAATTCATAAGAAACCCAAAAATACATTCATTTTAATTCGGAAAGCATTTCTATGCTGATCAAGAATATATATGATTTATAGGGACGGAAATGACTCGTTCACGTCGTTATAAGCTTGTGACTAACATTATAATACCCTGAAAGGGTATAAGTATCGGAAAAATTGCATTGAATATAGTTTTCTATATATAACAAGTATAACAATCTTCTGGAGGTTTCATTACAATAATTAAATACTAAAATAATATTATCGAAATGCAATATCATCACCACCTGCTCCGTTTTCGCTTTTAAGAACAATTCTGATGAAATTTGGCCGAGAGCCACTAGTGTATGACTCATTTAGTATTTGATTACATTCCCCAGCTATAACAAATAGTGCTCAAATCTCAAGTGCAGATAAGTAAAACTTATAAAGATTTATCTTTGCTAAAATACAAGCTTATTTTGACCTTCCTGAACCTTCTCTCAGGGGAACTATACACTCACTGACTAAGCTTTAAACAATAATAAATGAGAAATAATAAATAAATTTCGGTTCCTACCCTTACCTGACCCGTCGCCCGGAAAAGAGCGACTCATGGACAGATTGTTAAACTGCTGCTGGGCGGCGTTGCTGTACAGCGGCGGTCCATTCTGCGGTCCAAAGTTGACGGGAGGACCATTCGGTGAGAGGCCAGCGGGCATTCCGGGCGGAAGTCCCGGACGCAAGGGCGGTGCCATATTCGGACTGGGCGGCTGGCGCGGCGGCGGTTGAGGTGTGCCGTTCGGCGAAGGAGTCGGCGGATACGGCTTGCCATCCACAATGATGATGCCCAGCTGCGAGATGACCTTCTGCAGATCCGACACCTGGTTGAGCTGCACCTGTATGCGGACCGGGATCTCTGGATTGGGTATGTCCGCCCGCTGGCACTTGAGCTTCTGCAGGTGGCGCACCAACGACTTCTTGCTGGAGAGAATGGCGAAGTCACTGCCCTTCTCCAGGGCATTCTGCATAAAGTCGATGCAGTGGTCTGTGTTGTCGGACAACAGCTGCAACGTCTCTTTTTTCTCCACCAGCACCTTGAGCTTGCTATCGCACACCTCGTTTAATCGCATGATGAGCTGCTTGCCACGGGTGTTCACCGTGTTGGTGATCTTCACCGCCATGGCGGTGATCTCCTTGATGAGATCCTTCTTCTTGTCGTGGATCAGCTGCTGCCGGTCGTCGATCACCTTGGTGGCCGAGGAGAGCAGGAAGCGCTTGTAGTTAATCTCAGAGACGAGAGTGGACAGTGCCTGGCGTGACTCCGTGGCGATCTCGTGGGCAAACTTGTATTTATGATCCCGATGATCGCTTAGCTGGCAGTCGCGACAGGTGAGCTTGTCGCAGGTCTCGCAAAAGAGCGATAGCTTCTCCTGCGGATGCAGCTGACACATGTGCAGTTTGTCCACCCCAGCAGCTCCGGCCAGCTGCTCGTTGTTAGCCTCATCCTTGGGCTTAATCGTGTGATCCTTGGTGATCTTGAGGCGCTGGTGAGCCTGCACACAGCTGTCGCAGATGTACTCCGAGCAGTCTACGCACCACGATGTGGCCACTGCTCCGTCGGAGCAGCTACTGCACTGGATGCTCGCCGCCGCGGATGTCTTTTGGCCCTCCCCAGTCAGACCCAGGCCACCTGCACCATCCCCGCTCTCGCCGGCGGCGCATTGTTCGATAAGGAACTGATTGTCCACAATGAACTCGTTCTGCGAGGCATTGTCACACACGGGACAGTGGATCAATGGCGGGAGGGAGCGGTCCAGCTCCGAGAACTTTGTGCTCACGCACTGTGCGCAGGCCACGTGGAGACATTCCAGCAGCTTGGGCCTGTCGTTGGATCCGAGGAGCTGAGCACAGTAGACGCACTTGAAAAGCGCGAACTTGGCGGATGCCGATGAGTTGGACTCCGACTGAAACGATAGATAAATGAAAAACGTTACTCGAATGTTTAATATAAAATTTATAATTAAATGGCTCAGAGAAAGTGTGAAGATCTCTCAAAATACCTACAAATCCTCTTCTGTTCGCAACTGAGAGAAACGTATTGTGAATGCTTTGCTTGTACATTGCAGGAATATTATCAAGAATGAATCAGATATATTAGAAAATAAATAGATGAAGCAGCAGGCTCTAAAAAATCCTATTTGCTGGATTTATTCAATTGTGATGTCAACCATGTGGCGAATGTCCATTAAGACTGTGGCGTAAGCTGTAGGTTGAAAATTTCATAAAATATGCCAGCAGATTTATATGTATACAGATTAGATTATAAAGCCTACCTAATTAAGTATTTATAGTCCACAAAATGAACAAATTTTATGCAGAATCGCATTCTTGTCCTCTACTTTAGTGATCAGATAACCCTTTTCGAGAGCCCTCTTTAATGTTATCTCTAATATTGTCGAATTTAAAATTGCTGATAAAGTAATCAGGATAATTTATACATGTCAGGTCTGTCTACCCTTATCAAAGCATAAAATAAAGCTTGGGTCGTACAAGGACTGCACTTTCACTTTGGTCTTTGGAATGACCCCTCATTATATTATCTTATCGCTTTATGATAAGATAAGGCTGGCGAACGATTTATGGGGGTAATTACGCCTTTACATACATTTCTGACGTGGTTTTCATGAAGTTATACAATTGTGACATGTGACCATTTGTAGTTTTATTTATTTTCTGTGATTTATTAAGGGGATAAGGATATGGATAAGGATGTTTCTAAAGTTGAGTCACTTCAAGAGTCTCTTTGGAAACACCTGGCATATTTGTTTGCATCTAAATTTCATATTAGATTTCACGATTCAACTATAAACAATCCGTCTTAACTATACAATGGATTATCTGAGCTTGTGACCGAAAATTACATTCATTCAACTGCAGTGGCCCATGATCATCTCTCAGCGTCCCGGCCTCGAAACTTCTTTACAATTAATAGCAACCACTTTGGGGAGATTCAGAAAATAAATAGTGCCCGCTGTTGAAGCTGAGCTGGGAGATGCGAGATGGAAGCTGGGACTCGGAATTGGAGCCATCATCCCCGTGGCCCCTCCACGACCAGTCGTCGTCCCCAACTCTGTCTCCGAATGTCGCTGGCCGAAGATTGATTAGTTTTATCTTGAGTTGGAGCACATAAATCCAATTGATTGATTATGTTTGTGCTCGATAAAGATTGTTGCATTGGTGTGCGAGTGTTTTACATGCAGCGCCCACAGTCGGTGCCAGAGTGGGTATATGTGTTTGTGTGTGTAGACAGTGTGTACCAACGGAAGCGCCATGGACATTGATGAATGCGCCCCGACAGGCCGAAGGAGGAGCCAAAATCCGTACTCAAGTCCGGACATTGCATTGCCAAACGGGAAGGAGTCTGAGGAGCGAGGATGATGGACGAAACTGCAGCGCACATTATAACATACTTGCTTACGGATCCCAATGCTATAGCACTGATCCGGCGATCCATCTTCCGTCCGAAAGAAAGTTTCGCCTCGATTTTCTCCAAAAGCCAACTGCCAACTCATCCCGCCACTTTCGAAACGCCTCGACGGGCACTCATAAATCATGCAAAAAACATTCATTTTGTACACTTGAGGTTAATACAATAGTTGTTCTTAGGTTTAATATTTAAAGTTATTTGTAGAACTTTGTTTTTACTTTCTATTATAATGGTTTTTTGCCCGTTTTGCTTTATCTAATACTCAGTGCTTTTCTAAATCAATAGTTTTATGATATTTCTAATTATAATAATGTTAAAATAATATGTGCAATGACAGGGAGTTGGCCTTAACCGGATATTGAGAAAAGGCTTTAAGGGGCTCAAAAACAGTTACCGAGACTTTTTCGAAAATCCCATTTATGTATACCATTTTGACTACAGCTGTTTGATGGAGCTTCCCGTATACCCACGCGGGCAATGGAGCGATGGATTAGATGCTCGGAAGGCTGCGTCCCACATGAAAGCCATTCATCATGGGGCTTCCCCTTAGCTCCCCGTAGCTTCTCGCCACGGTTCGGGTTCAAGTTTAGGTTCGGGCTCGAGTCGGATCTGCTCGTGTGGCGCTCGGGTCAGGTCGTTCCAGATCGGATCGGCGTCGTGCAACCCACTTGGAGCTGGCCAAGACCCGCGGCACTGGCGGGCCATTAAAATTGTGGCGAAAAACCAGCTGCTACCCCCATGTTTCCAATCGCATCGCGATGACTTGACGCAACTGGAAGCGGGTAGCAAACTCGTTTTCTTGGCCCGCACCTACAATACGATGGATACTATGTACATATATATACATATTTCGATAAATATAAGCGGATCCGGCGAACATTGTATCGTTCCAATTTAACGTCCATAGATAAAAAGCAATTTAACAATAATTATTTGCATGGAATGCACTCTTCAGAAGGATATAGTGCCTGGGTTCCACTAATCAGTAAAGAACCTAGTAATAAAAATCATCTTTCAATTTGTTATCAAATAAAACAGATATTCTTCCGGGCAGAGAAACATTGATTTTCTAGATTCAGATCTCATATATTAAATAATTGTCCTTGTGATATGTTTATGGGCAAGGCGTATCAGAAATGGAAGTTGTTTAAACTCAAAATTCAAGTCTTTTTGGATCATTTGGATCCTTGGACTGAGAACTTCCTCACTGTATTGTGTTTAAGTAAAAATATAAATACCTTAAATCTCGAATTAAGTTGTTTTTGATTGATGTATGCCCCAAATGATGTCAGTGAGAAAAATTCTTTTGAGTGTTGAGTTTGAAGGGGTTCTGGAATATTTGGTTTTTTGGGCGTTTTCCTAATGCAGCACATTCCCGGCGCCACCCAGGAAAAATCAAATGTGCCACAAGACGCGCAAAGAACTTTGATCGGTTCACCATCAGAGCTGCTATCCGCTTGTTTACAATTTGAACTTTTAGCTGCTCGAAAAAGATTCAATTTTGTTCGCGGCATGACTTATTTATTTATTATATCAGAACAGTAAGCTAATAGAGACTCGAACCGGTCAAGTTCACAATTCAACTGAAATTAGACATATACTTCATGATGAATAACATCTCTTAGCCTACTGTTGTTTCAAAATAAACAAATACAAAATCTTGCCTAGTGGTTCTAAGCCAACTGCCCCACCAATTTTAAGCCAAATCAGTTCAGCCGATATTGAGCTTTTATATATATACATAAAGCTAGATATATATACGAATGTACTCGAGTGTACATGCCACAACATGTGGCAAGAATTTAAAGAATGCTTTTTTGCAAGTAATTCGAATTAATGGATTTTTCAATCATCCCGTCCGGTCAAATGGAAAATTAAGCTGGCCAAGACCTAGGTACCTCCTGTTACTTTAACAATCTATGGTAGCTTTTAGGAACGAATACAAATTATACAAAAAGATTGTTCCCTTTGGTAGCTTAAGTAGTGTGAGGGCTTTGTATTTAACTTGTACGACCTAAAAAAGGAATTATATTAAAATCGTTCAGAGGAAATATAAAGCTCCTTTATCTCTTCTACAGTTTTTAGGGGGCTTTAAATCACAGAAACCATTAGTTTTTGGCCACACACATCAGAAAACAGCACGCTCCACACGAACTCAAATCAAATGAAGGGGAAAGAGTCGACGCAGAAATAACTCTAAATCAATTTCAATTAGAAAATGATGAAAGGATGCCCCGGCAACAACCAAAATGGCAACTAGACTCGAACAGCAACAACATCACACAAAGGCATCAGTCTGCACGAAGCTCTAAAAACATGAATTGATGGAATGGAATGGCGACATGACAACGACTGAATGAGTGCATTTATGATTGATGTAATTTTGATGAAAGTAAATTTTGAAAAAGTTTTTCCCAGCTTCGGCAGCACAACTCTCCCCCTTGCGCCGCACGACACGCGCTGAATGAAGACTTTAAAAGGCTTTGGCGAAATTTAATTTCAAATTTATTTTCGAAAAAGTTTCAGTCTCGTTAGTCACACAGAAAACTTTGTTCCAGAAATTAAATGAAAGAAGTTCCACAAGTGCTGTACTGCGCCCATACTCTCTCCCCTTTTAGCTGTTCCCTGCAGGTTGGGCGCTGCGACAAGACCAGAATCGGTTAAAAGTCCGCACTGACAACTTTCAGACACATTTCACATTCGAAATCCATTCTCCGAGGCTGCCATAATTCCATTAATTTGTGTGCGTCCCATCAATGCGGATGTCTCTCCGCCAAAAGCCAAAAAAGCAACCTCCGTCTCCATGGAGCTAGCACTGACAGCAGCAGCAGCAGCAGGCAAAGGCAATCTGAGTGTTTTGAATATTCAATATTCAATATTCCGATTGAAGTTCATTGTCAGTTGAACAGAATTAACCTGGGGGCGTTGTCTATCAGCTTTACGTTTAGGATTTGACATGAAACCTCTGTTGGATTTAGCTTAGATCAGTGGTTCCCAAGGCCCTGACTTGTGAGTCGCCAATTTCTCTGCTCGGCTTTACATTTTAAACTATCCATATATACAGTGAAATAAATCCCTCTCTTGGCTTAAGCAAGAGGTATTTAATTATATAATGATCTATAAACCTTGAGGCATATTTCAGGATCTTTATAAACAATTTCAACCCACAATGTTTTCCCTTTTTTTTCGCCAACTACAGTCACCAATACCATTTGTGGTGTTCGCCCGATAAAAGGTTTTCCCTGTCACTTCAATTTCAGGTAATGAAGCCTTTCGGTAGACTTAAAATTTAATTAAACTTTATTTAAATGCAATTTGGGGGAAAGTTGTGAAATATTCTGCCTGACTCTGGGCGTGCATATGCATCCAGGACTACCACCAGCAGTTGCAGTTGCAGTTGCATTGGGTGTTTTCAGCCATCATCCCTTCTGGCCAGCCCAGCCCACCAGACGCCACCCGCTGACCAGGCCATAAATCAGTGCAATATGAGACATGCATCATGGGGCGTCTGTCGTCCTACCGGTCGTCTGATGATTTTAAAGAGAGACAGGGAGAGAGAGAGGGAGATGAAGCCCCATGCTGGTGGTCCTTGCTTGGTTTCTTCGGATTTCAGGCGGCTGAATGCCGGATGCTTGATGTTGGATGTTGGATGCCGGATGATGATGGCCGGACAGCGCTGGTTTATTGTTGCTCCAACATCAATTTCGTTTATTTTGCAAATTTACAACACAAATGGCAGGCATCATATGGCACAGGAGCACACACACACACACCCATGTAGGCGTGAATGTCCTTTGAACTTTCGAATAACAGGAAAATCCTTTGATTCAACAGAGCTGCTGCAAATTAATTACGTTTAGACCTTCTGTACGAGACACATTTCGGACAATAGCCCCAATCTCCAATCCATCTTTGGAGAGAGACAATGCAATTTCGAATCAAAAGTTGCCTACGACAATGAGTCATCTCCAAGGGAATAGCTTTTACTTAATTTATAACTAAATTAATGGCTCCGCTCCTCACTGAAGCCTCCCTCATTCGCCACAGTTTCCCGCTTCGGTCATGCAGTATACATTCGCTATGCTCCGCCGTTATGGTCGCCGGTTCATTAAGTCTGATCAAAGTGGCAATCGAATTGGAAATACCTTCCAGATATGCGGCTGATTAAATTCTGAGATTCTTTTACGGGTCTGGAAAAGTGCAACGCATTGAATTTAATACGGAACCCGGCCATATTTACAGCCCCCCAGATATGATAACGATAATTAATGGCCGTACAGGGTTCAATGGATCATCGGGGAAAAATTGAAACGGACTGACTCATCGATGGGTATTTTTAAGCGAAATAATATATGTAGGTCTACAAAAGCTCATGCTGAAAGGAAACGCTGAAACGTTTTTACGGCAAATCCATAAAGCACTCAAAGAGCTCCTTTATCGACTCGGCTAGGACTCTCAGGTGGCAGGCTGGCAGGCTGGCAGGCACATCAAAGTCCATCAACCTTGTGATACATTTCTCCTTCAACCCCTCATAAATCCCCCCTGCAGCAGAAGGACAAGTATAAATCTGCCAGGTTTATATCGAGCGGGAGCGATGAAGATGAAACTTGCTCTTGAAATATTTATGAGACTCGCAATAAACTAAAATTTCAAAGACACAACGCTCTCCAAAATGGCCGCCCCATAAATTGGGGCCAGAGAGGGAGCAGCAGAGGAGCAGCCGGGAGACAAGAGGCAGAGTCAGATAGAGCCGTATAAAATATATTATACTCCCCGTAATAAAGGCGAAAAACTTGATTGTACCTGGAACTTGTGAACCAAGTGAACCCAGGCTGTGCGAAGTGGGGCCAAGGGGCGTGGCGTGGCAGCCCAGGCCGGGCCAAGAAGAGTGGCTGCGATTTATGCGACGCCATCGGGCACCGAGGCAAGGCGGAGGAGTTGCAGGGCCATGAAAGGTGCAGCAGCTGATAAATATTAATGGAGGGGCCACCGCCAAATGTACGTATAAACAAACCCAATTCGCGGGCATAACGTAAATAAATAAAATTGTAAATATTCAAACTCCACAGCGATTGTTGTTCGAATCCGCGTTCGATTACGAATGCGAGTCCAAATACATATTCAAATTTGTGGCGGGTCCTTCAAATCGGATCGTATCTATTACCAATACGCCATTTTGGGCCATTGGCCATTCAGTTTAATCGCAGACATATCCGGCCAACGTCGCTGCAATTTCCGCCCAGGAGAACGATGAGGCAGCAGCCGGAGCGGGGTGGAATGAACCACCCGCAACCCCACCTAATGGACATACCCTAATGACCCAACATTACATTTCATAACGCAATTTAAGGCACCAGAAAAAAAACGTACATACATATATAAATTGCCACGAAAATGGTTCCATAAAAAGCACCAATTGGATTGCGGATTAACGCAGATACATACACGCCCGCAGTGAGTCCGTAATATATCCGAAATTTCCGAGTCTAATTCAAGAGGATTTCAAGTGCTTGAGTATACTTTTAGGGCATTCTCAAGAATATTCAAATGTGCAGACTATAATGCATCTGAAATACTTTTGGAAACCTTTTGAATGATTTTTATATATACATATATATTCTAAGGCCCGCCAATAAACGGGCTGTTTATGAGGGACCCATTAAATATTATACTTTTGTATCCTTCAGTTACTTGCCTCAAATGTCCCAGGCCACAGTGCTTCTGTCGTAAAGATTTAATTGTATGGAAATCGTAAATGGCACGCAAAGAACCAACAGAAAACAGAAAAAGTTTTGCTTGATTTTATGAGAAAATCGATGGAACCCATTAAGAGCGAAGCTAACTGCCAAACTGCAGGTCCTAACCGAAGGAACTCGCCGGGTTTTATGTAAATAAAATTGCTTTTCCACAGAAATGTCATCATTATCCAGACCCTTTAGTTGGTACATTAGGGGGTATTCAACTGATAAGTGGAAGTTCCTATCGAAAATGACACACCGAACGGGTCGTAATAAAGTGATTCATTGGGATTACAATGATAGCTCCGTGGGGTTGTCATCGTCAGATTGTGTTGATCGATTAGATCCTTTGTCGATTAATATAGGACTGTCTGGATCAAGGAATACTAAGCAAGACCTAATCATTGATTGTGGATGGATTGCTTGTCGCTTCGGCGTGGTTCACTGAATAATTCTTTTATACATAATACCAGCTTATTTCAATAAAAGCATTTGTTGTATATTTACACAGCTTGTGTCGGGATAAATACGAAAGTGTTTGCTCGGGAAACAAGAATACAAATTAAAAACCAACAGAAACTCAAGGACACCACAGAAACCTGGGAATTATGATGAAGTGATATATGAGTCGCATCAGTTTTTAAAATACAGTTGAGGAAACTTTCTATTTCAGGTTTAAAAAATATGATGAGTCTCACGGAGGTTTAAACATTAGTATACATCATCATAATTTATCGTTTCTTAATCAATTTTTGTCAGTGTCTGACCCTAAACGTTTCTTTAATCAATATTAAAAAATGATGACTTTAGCATTACATTTTCCAATTACTTTTTACAATGCTAATAATGGCTCCTATTAGCATTACTCTTTTTTAATGAAACAATTTCCCTTCGATGATAATGCAAAAACGAATGATAATGCTTTAAGGGACCAACTCGGGCTTTTGACTATACAGGAAAACGAGACTTGGGGAAGTTCCCGTACAAATATAATAATCATTATTCCCAATCAAGCAGCGAGTATAAATTCAAAATTGAAAATACCTCACTGGGGACCAAAGACGTGGACCTGACCAGACCGGAGCGAAGCCAGGAAACCGCAAACTAATGAACGGGCTGAGCTGTCGGCTGCTCTACGGATTTGGACCCCGGGGCTGCTGCAGACGACGCTTGACGGCGACGGTGGCGTTGGGCAGGGCGTTGTGGTTGCGTTGGTCCGACGAGCTGGTGGCCCTCGGTCTCTGGAGCTTACCAAAGCCGTCACAGCCGCCGTTGCCGTTGCCGTTGCTGCTGCTGCTGCTGTGGTTTGCGGTTCTTTTTGTGCCCGATGCAATTGTTCCTGCTCCCGGAGGCCATGACATCCACAGACACCACGTATATATATGTATGGGCTGAAGTGTGCACAAGTATTTTCCAAAATGGCGACTCCCCGCAGATGTAGATACACAAACCGGTAAGACTTCCCAGCTAGCAGGGGGCTCGAAAATCGTGACGACGGCGGCTGCAGGAACACCAATATTATAGTCGATACGGAACCGTGGCGTAGGCGTAGGAGTAGGCGTATCGGGGGCGTGGCAGGGCAGCTGGAAAGCCCTGACGAAGCTCAAAAATATACCTCTGTCTGGCAGACAGACAGCCTGCCGAGTGGGGATACATAGGGATAGGAAATCAGACGGTCTCAGGACTTGTGCAGCAGCTTATGAAACTTTTTGCCAGAGCCGTGTCTCCCATCGCACCATCCTCGAAACGCCTCAATTTAAAGTTACGTCAATTCGGCCCGCTTGCCATTGCTTTAGCTGACTGCACAATATTTGTTGTTGTACGTTATAATCCTCTTTTTGTGATCGGATTATGTCCTGTGTAGCACCTAATCCCCGCACAGGAGTGCGACCAACGTACACATGTTGGGCAGAAAGCAGACCCGCCCTCATCCGTCGCCCACATCCATCCGCACTGATCCCGCAGTCGCAGTCAACTTTAATTACGCACTGGACGTCGATGGATGGATTAGGGCGGCCTAACGCCCACTGACTGCTCGGAAAAGCAATTAAAATGTGTATACCTTGGATACACAGTAGGACCTAGCTAATAGCCACACTTTGTGTGATCAGATTTGCCGCAATTTATCCAGAATAAAAATAAGATACCTTGGCAAGAAATTATTTTCTTATAAATTTATACATTTAGTTGATTGATTGGGGTGCAATTTTCTCAGGAAGAAATTTCCCAAAAGTGGTTGCAACTGTGAAAGCTAACAGGTGACACCACAATTAGCAAAAAGTTTACAATATTGAGAAGTAAACAGGTGTTTAATTACAAAGTCAACTTCTAATTCAATCTAATGCTAAACAGGTGTCTGTGATAAGTTTTAAGTTTAAATTTGCCTTGCAAAATACCTACAGAAGTTCAATAGAAGCCAAGCTTTCAAAAACAGGATACCCAATATTTTAACCCCAAATTAAATTGAACTTAACGATGCTCCACCGTATGGCGATAATAGAAGATATATTTAAAATAGAAGATGCGATAGAAGCGGGCCGGGATGACAGGTGGGAAGGCTGACGGTGCGCTGGTACCTTGAGCTGCCTGTTCTAATGGCAGGTAGCCCGTGAAAAGTGAAAAGAGAAGAATTTTCCAAGATCTCTCTGGTCAGATTGCAGGGTAATCAAGTTAATTAGAAACTTTACTTTTTTCCCTGTGCACTTAACGACTATTTCGGTGGGTTGGTGCTTCCCCGCCCCTGGCCCGGACCTGGTCATCGCCCCGTTTCGCTTTGCTTGCATATTCTCCATCAAATTAGAGTTAATTGTACATAATTAAAGGCGAAATTCTAAGAATCCATTTCGGGTGTTCGTCGGAAAGTGGCGGGCAAAACGGTATCCAACAAAATGGCGTCCCCCGATTTCGGGTTTCCATTTATTACGGTGTCAAGCAATTTAATTACAACCTGTCGCATGCATGAGCCAACACACATAATGCCAGCTCCAACACACTTATGTACATACATACATACATACTTTCGGCCATATTTATGCAAGTCTTAACTGTGGCCTTGTCGAGGGTTGGAAAAGTGCATTCAGCTGCAACATTTCAGAGATGACACATGGACCCTCGTTGACTTCTCCTCTTCCCCTAGCTGTCAGCTGTCACTTTTAATGACTTAAGCCCGCCATATTGACAGGAGAGACGGATTTATAGGTTTCCTCTTTTTTGTTTAGCATAAGCAAAAACGTACATTAACTAGACGGACATTTATGAAACTGTCCTTGTGAATTTTAGGTAATTGACTGACAGTCAAGTCAAAGCCGGTTTCTATAAGTACCATTAAAGTCCTTGATAGCTAACGGACCAAAAATGGTTAATACCAATTAACTTGTCTTAACTTAACTTGTCTGGCCTTCTATAATTTATCCCTAAAATTCATAAGGCAGACAAAATATGGAAGTAAATCAACATCAACACTTGTAGAAGTATTCCTGGTAAATACTATTCAAAACTGACAATCAATTAATGTTCAGACGGCACCACTTGAATAACATATGTAAGGACACGGCAATTTTATTACAAAGGCAGCTTGAAGAAATCAGAGGAATAAATCCACAGAAAATGGTAATAAATTACTTTTTTTTAATTTCAGTACATCAAAAAAAACTTAGTTCTTAGTAACTCTCAAAATAACATTTACCAATAATGAAATATTAACAAAACGTAAGAAGTTTTTGGGGCATTTTAAGGTTCAAGGTTATATTTTATTTCAGTGTTCACCTCGTTATGCTATTTTGCTTAATAACAAGCTTTGAATTAATGTATATTTTTTGAGATATAAATATGTTAATTTTATAGCATTTGTGTATAAATTAATATAAATGACTAAATGAATACTTCATGGGAAGTAAACAATAAACTGTTTAAATAATCAACATATGATTTTAAATGGAAACTGAATAATATATGTATATAAAATATATTATATACCAACTGAAGTAGTTACCAACCGAGTTAGTTATTACAGAGAAAACAAGCCCTTTTCCAATGGTCAGACATTATTGTTACTCCTTATCAACTCGACACCCTGCCCGAAGATTTACATTACACTTGGAAGGTTACACAAACATTTTCCCCACATCAGAAATGGACATTGAGTGTTCCGGAGGGGATTCTGCGGCAGGGCTAAGGTCGGGCCTTCTTGAGGCCCTGGGGTCTGGGGCATGAGGTTCGGAATAAGGGGTTTCAGTCTCGGAATCTGGGGGCCTTAAGTGCCTCCACCGACCACAGCAAACACAATCGTTTGCATGATTGACAGACGGACTGAACGAGTGCATGTCATTCCCAGCACCGTGTGTGTATGTGAGAGAGTGGACGGGCCACTCCAAAGGCAGCACTCAAGGCAAACATTTATTTGCACGAGCCGCAGCAAAAGAGTTTTCAAACAGACTAAAAGCAATGGAAATATCCTATTTTATATAGGATAATATATTTTTTGTGTAGAAGATAAAAACAGAATTATTTAATGTCGTCAGGTTTAATCGGGAACGTACCGTTATCTTCCGATTAGAATTGAACCTTAACGTAACTTTCCTTTTTTTTTTTTGTGCCAGTGATCGAGGCCTACTTTGGAGAAATTTAGAATTCATTGCACGATTTCTGTTAGAAATTGAAAAATTTGTATTCGATTTAATTGAAATAACTTCACGCAAGAATCAAAGGGTGAATTGTTAAATAATGTAGGTGAAATATAATAGTTTTAAGTCCAGTAGCTTTTATCTTGATCGAAGGAATCAAATAAACTGTGCACGAAATCGAACCTATTGGCTATAATCCCGTGTCTTCCTCCGTTATACTTTTCGGGAGGCGCCAGCAAGATTCTCCTAATCAACAAAATGTATGCATATAATATCTCATTCTCGCTTAAAAAGCTTGACCGATTTCTTTACGGAAGTCCTACTGTAGCTTCAAGAGCCGCTCAAGCGTGATGGCCAGAGAGAGACAGAAAGACCCAACTACAAGAGCACACTCTCTCTACCGAACGGCCATCCGGAGAGCGACAGCTGCAGCTGATCTCCATGCGAAAGGCATGGGCAAGAGAGCATCCATCTCATCTCCAGTTAGCTCCGCGTGGGCACGAGAGCGAGGGAGACAGCCTTCGACGAGAGCCAGCTTGCTGATCTGCTCGCACCGATGGAAAACCAGAAACCAGAAAACCAAACTGAAAACTCGGACTGGGACGCGAAAGTGAAATACATTTACATTGTTGTCTGTTTATTTGCTTGTGCGCCTGTGTGAGTGTGAGTGTGAGCCTGTGCTGGCTATTTGTTTGCTTTGGCATGGGAAAAAGATAACAAATACTTTTTGCACGAGACCGGGGCGACAGCGATTGAGTGATAAGGAGAGCCAAACCAAAACAGTTTGCCCAATGCGCACGAAGGGGCATTCTTCGCCGGCTCGCGGGCACGTGCGATTAAAAGCATATTAACCCCAATCAGGTAACTTACCCGCTTCTCGGCGCTGTCGCAGGGATTGCCCACAGAGGAGGTGCTGGAGGAGGATGTGGACGTGGTGGGGGCTCCGCTACTGGCCGTCGTCGCCGCGCTCTGCAGATTTATCTGCGGCAGCACATCGCCGGGCACCGTGTCCAGTTGCTCCTGCTTGATGCCCGTGATCAGCGGCAGGAAATCGTTCTTTAGCTGCTCCAGATCCAGATCCATGGTGCGTTATCCGCGTGGAAGGATGCGGTAGAATCTAATTATAGCGCTAGTTACTTTTTCGCTCACCAGCTGCCGCCTTCCAGCAGCATGGTTATTACGTTGCGATTACACTTTGGGGGTTCTTGTTTTGAGGTATTTGTATGTTGTGCTCCTCAATCCATTCCAATGCACACACACGCGCGCGCACCACAAACACACATAGACGCGGGCAAGCGAAAGCAAAAACAACGCCACTGCACGGTATACGATTTTCACAAAGCGTTTTCGCTTGCTGTTATTGTTGCTATCATTTGGCCTTTTTCGCGGCGTTGGCTTGGTTTTTCATTTGGCTGCTAATGCATTTTCATTTCACCTTCGACTCGGGCTTGCAAAAATTTTCTCGCAGAGCGACAAGCACAACTTTCGTTTTACATATACACCGACCGATTTGCCCGTTCCGAATTTCACTATTTTCCCGTCTTGCCGTCACTTTGTAGAACGCTGCGGAAGCTCGCCTGCCAGCTGCAATTGTTTTTCGCGTTGAGAGTGGGTTTCGGGTGGTTTTGTTTGTCGTAATTTCGCTGCAAAAACACACGGGGCCCACGGCGTCTTGTTTTCAGCACAAAAAAATTTTCAAAATGGCTGAAATGAGTTAATTCACTTTGGTATTTTGCTTGCTTTTCTTGGTGTTTTTTGGTATTTGCTTTGGTCACTCTGAATTTCGAGTTAATATTTTACATCTTCACTTCTACATGATGATTCTACACGTTTACAGAAACATGGGGTCGAATTCTCACTTTTGGGGTCGAATGCCCATGTAAAATGTAAAATTCGTTACATAGCCGCTCTCTGCTCTCTCGCTGTCGGTTGAAATTTAGAGTGACCTAGCTAGTTGTTGAAAAAATATCAAAATAATAATATATTTTGGTCAATCTAAAAGCCGATGGTGTTCTTTAATATTTTACATGCTACACATCTAGGATACCAATCTACACGTTTACAGACACATGACGTCGAATGCTCATGTAAAATGTAAAATTCGCAACATATCCGCTCTCTGCTCTCTCAGGTGCTGTCGGCGTTTCTTGGTCACACTTTCGTAGCCATACTCAAAATATCATGTCGATATTGTGCCAATCATCGATATATCGATACTAGCAGTTATGCCAACTTTTGACCACCAAAAATAGCTGTTTTTGACCGGAAGAATTAAGAATATATCTTAAAAAAATGATTAAAAAATCCAATAAAACATTAAAAACAAATGTAAAAAATTAGAAAAAAAATTTAAACCAAAATCATTACTTCGTAAGTTAATTTTTGTTATTATTATTATTTATATATTTTTGAAAAATATATATAAATATACATAGAAGTTGACCTTTGCCAAGTTCCATAAAAGCCATTAATATTTTATTTTTAGGATTTAAACATTACTCGTAAAGGAACATAAGGTTTTATTGATAATTTATACTAAATAACTAATTATAAATATGGGCAGTGTGAATGCAAGCAATATTTATTATCTATAATTCAAGTTCCGAAAAAGTTAAAATGAAATCATACTTTCAAAATAAATGAATACATAAACAGAAACATAAATTGGAAGATTCATCTCGTCGCAAGTGGCTTAATGGGAAATCGTAGATCCTGCTGATTATAAATATTATTCAATAGGATCCTCGCAAGAAGCAGCTCGCCCTGGCTTACATTTTACTGTTACGCTTTTACAGATTGCAGTTTGCATTTGACACAGTTACAGAACGGTTCTACACGCTTACAGATGTTTGCGGTCGAATTCTCATGAAAAATGTAAAATTTGTAACATATCCTCTCTCTGCTCTCTCGGGGCGCTTGGTCACACTTTCGTATCGATACTCAAAATATCAAAATATTGGTCACACTTTCGTATCGATACTCAAAACATCATATCGATATTTTGCCAAACATCGATATCGATACTAGCACGTGTGGGAATATTTGTTTTTAGCCGCAGAATTAATTTTTTAAATGTTGCTAAGCCGAATCTTAAGCAGATACACCAAGGCAGGTTAATTATTATCTCTGCCTACAACAATATCTCATATCGCTCACCGAATAACTTGCACCACACAGTTCGCCTAAAAACATTTACCAATAGGCACAAATCCTTTGCTGCCGCCATGTCAGAGGCTCTGGATAAACTGGAGCTGGAGACCGAGGCCAGGAAGGCGGCTAAGATGGCGGAGGACGAGGCGGTAAAAGAGACCAACCGTGTCAAGCGGAATCTCAAGCGCAAAAAGTGGGTGGACTGGAAGACACAGGACGAGGAGGATGCAGCCAGCGGGGTGAAACGGGCTCCCTTTGATCCCGCCGAGCGGATAAAGCGCAAGAAGAGCGCCATCCTGCTGAGCTACTGCGGGGCCAACTACTACGGCATGCAGCGTAACCCTGGAATGCAAACCATAGAGGAGGAGCTCTTTAAGGCCATGCTCAAACACAAGTGGATCACGGAGGACAGCTTTGAGCAGGTGCAGATCGCCTGCTTTCAGAGGGCAGCCCGCACCGACAAAGGAGTCTCCGCCGCCCGCCAAGTGTGCTCCGTCAAGCTGCGTAAGTTGGAGCTGCATCTTGAATTCCGTGATATAACGAATATTTCTCCTCAGCTGAAGAACTAGACTTGGATGCCTTCAACGCAGATTTGCCTGATCAGATTCGACTGTTCGGCGTGGAGCGTGTGACAAAGGGATTCAACGCCAAGGATCAGTGCAATGCCAGGACTTACACCTACACGTTACCAACAATGACCTTTGCGTCGTGTGAAGAGAAGGTGGAGGACCTGCACGACACATTTCGCATTTCTCCCGAACTGGTGGAGAAGGTCAGGGAGACCTTGAAGCTCTACGAGGGCACGAAAAACTTTCACAACTTCACCAGCAAGAAGTACTGCAGTGCATACTCTTCCATTTGCTTTAATTCCACTCACGATTGCCATCTCCCACTTGCAGAAGCTTCCTGGATCCATCGTCCAAGCGGTTCATCATGTCCTTTACGAGCAGCGAACCATTCCAGAGCCCTCAGGGCATTGAGTTTGTCACACTGAAGGTGAAGGGGCAGAGCTTTATGCTGCATCAGATCCGCAAGATGGTGGGCCTCGCCATTGCCATTGTAAGGGGTAACACAACGGCGAAGAGCTTGGAACGAGCGCTGACCGAGGAGCGCCTGGACCTGCCAATGGCCCCTGGTCTGGGTTTGGTGTTGGACACTGTGCACTACGAGCGCTACAACGATCGCTATGGCAAAGACGGTATCCACAACCCCCTGACGTGGGAGGCGCAGGAGACTAGGGTGCAGGAGTTTATAGAGCGAGAGATCTTTAGTCAGATCTACAAGACGGAAGCGGAGCAGCGGAACATGCTAGACTGGATAGGAACGTTGCATTACCATTCGTACGACACGCGGAAAGACGAAGCACCACCTCCACCCGTAGCCACGGATGGGAAGCGCAGAAAAGCTGCCGCAGAGGATGACAACGATGAGTGATAGGTGAATAGAGTCGATAATAAGATAACATGCAAAACTGGTTCGTATAATTTTAGTGTTTCAAAAGTATAAAGGCATTTGTTAAGGTCTTAGAAGCGGCCACCCTTCTTCTTCTTGTGTCCACCCTTGCGGTGCTGCTGCCTCGGGCCGGGGGTGGTCTCCTGATAGACGGGCGTGACGGGGGAGTTCTTGCTCAGGTTGACGCGGTTAGACATGTCGCTGCAAAATGAAAAACCCCAATTAGAAAACATCAAAACACTCGCGATTCAGAGTACTTACTATTGATCGGCTGCTCCTGAGGCCATGCCCTGGGATCCCTTAATGACATCCTTGCCTCTCGCACCTCCTCGCTTCTTCCGGAAACCGGTACGCTCGTATTTGGGCAACCATCGCTCCGGATCGGGACCCACTTCGGCATTGTAGTTCTTAGGTAGCTTTCCCTTGCGCTTCCGGTTGTGGTTCTTTCTCTTCTCCAAGGGAGTGCTGGGCGAAGGCTCGATCTTGGCGTTTGCCGACTTCTTGGCCGCCTTGGCGGACATCACCCAATTGGCCGCCTCTAGGGCATCGATCTCCGAAGCAGTGGTTAAAGTCTCCAGCTTGGGCAGCTTCCTGCTAATCTCAAGCGCCCGCTTGGGCTGGAACTGGGCGTAGGCGATGACCAGCTGGGCCAGCACCTTTGTGTCGCTGGGGTTTACCTTTAGTAGCTCTTCCAGCGAGCTGGCAGCGGTCTCAGAGGCGCCGCCACGCAGGTGAAACTCAGCAGCCTGGCGCCACATGTCGGAAAGATCACCGCTGCTCACGTTGTTTTTCTTGTACCAATCCACCGCGGACTTGAGCAGTGCCGAGGCCGCAGGCTTATTGTCCGTGCCCAGGTAGAGAGACACCAGGGCGGACACGATGCCGGGCTTAAACTTCGCCTCGCCCAGCGAGAGAAGCGTCTCAATGGCATCCTTACGGTTGCCTTGGAGCAGCTGCAGCTGGATGATTGCGAACTTGCTGACAAACTCGTGCGACTTGTGGGCAGCGGCGAACTTCTGCAGCTGATCGATGGCATCTTTATGCTTGCGGTCCTTTGCCAGCTGGCTGCAGCGGATGAGCAGGGCCTCGAACTCCACCTGAGGGTAGCTCTGGGCCAGCTTTTGGCTTAGCTGTTGCACCTGATCGCCGGCGTTCGTATAGAGAGCCAGCAGGCAGTTATTCAGCGCAATGACCTGCTTCTGGCGAGAGGTAAGCTTCGGCTCACAGGCATCGGCCAGAGCGGCGCGGATCTTTTTCTTGGAGTCGAAGACATTCTGGTCCTTGTTGATCACCACCGAGTTGTTACTGGCCACGGCCACCAGGGCCGCATCATTGGGCTTGTGGCGCAAACAGTCAGCATAGATGGTGCCGGCCTCCTTGGTTTTCCCCTGCAGCTGCAGGACGTAGGCAAGCTGGACACGAATCACGTCCACCTCCTCGACGATTTCCTCCTCGGAGGCGCCCTCCTCCTCTAAGAACTCACGGCAGAGCTTCTCGCTGGTGCGCAGCTTCCTCTCAGCCTCAACGAACTTCTGACGGTTGGACAGAATACAGGCACTGTTGAAGTACTGCTCGTAAGTATCCTCCGGCACATCGGGGACGTCCTTGCTCTTGTCGACGGCCAGGTTAGCTGCCACAGCACTGAGGTTGGTGCGGCGCTCGTCCTCGTACTCGTCGCTAGTGTTCTTGATAATGTCCCGATAGGCGTCCAGACACTCATCGTAGCGCTCCAGGCGGTACAGCACCTGGGTGCGCAGCTCCTTGAGGTTCGGCGGAAGAGGCTGCAGGCCGGTATCGTCGATTGTCTTCAGCGCCTGCACCTGCTTATTCAGACGGTACTCGCAATACGCTTTCTCGAAAGCCAGCGATGAGAGACGATTTTTCTCGATGAACTTGTAGGCCTCCTCGAACTTTGACAGCTGCACCAGGCACACCACCTTGCAGTGCAAAGCCGTGGGATCGTCCGGCGCCACTCCAAGAACTGGAAAACAGAGTTGTCTAGTCGGTGAACTCAGTAGAGAGACCCCTTGAACTTACTGCGGTTTACTGCCTTGACGGCCTTGTCGAACTCGCGGTTGTTCCCGAACTTGTGCACATCGGCGTAGGCGGCCTTGATCAGCGCCTCCTTAGGATTGGCGTCCTTGGACATCCTGTTGACTTAGCGATCGCGTGGGTGGGATAACGACTCAAAACAACGGACTTTAACTTTCGCCTTGTGCTTTGCATAAAACTTTTGACAGGCGGAGACACATCAGCAAGGTAGTGTGGCCAACTATTGCTGTTTTCTGAAGCTACAGAATAGCTAGAAGGACAGGTCGTCCTAGAATATAGCTATTAAGAAAGTAAGGTTACTCCGGCCCACCAAAGTTGATATTCCCTTGCAGATTGCAATTAGAAAATTAATAAATTTTACATTTTCCATTACATTTATCTTTCGATTATAAGGCAGCTATATGATATAATCACCCGAGTCTGATTTAATCAGAAATTCTAAAATATTAAAAAATATTCAATATCTCAAATATTTTTTTTAATACTGAATTCAAAAAGAAATCTAACTTCGGCACACCAACATTTGTATACCCTTGCAGATTTTATTAGATATTTAAAAATGAATACAATATAAATTATATATATAAATTATATATATATATATATATAATATCTATATATTCATTTAAAAGCAACGAAGTATTTAAAGTTTTACATTCATAGATTTTCATTTTCCTATACATTTAACAATCGACTCTATGGCAGGTTTATGATATAGTCGTCCGATTTCCATAAAATTAAATTTGATATTCTGAAATTTCAACAAAAGGTTACATCATTGAGTATATGAATATATATGAATATATTTAGAAAAACATCGAAGTTATGATTTATTTTTTTTTTTAATTGTTCGATCTGTTCTATAACAGCTATATGTATGGTATGTGTCGTGCAATCCGGCCCGTTTCGACTTACAAATATAGTACTGTATGTATAAGAGACTTGCTGAAAAGTTTCATTCAGATAACCTTAAAAACGAAAGACAATTTAAACAATTGTATAAAATATGGATGTCCCATAAATGAAATCGACTTTCTAAGCATTTTGGTTGATGTTTTATCAAAATCCGTTCAGTCGTTGAAGAGAAACCCTCACTTTTTCATTTTCATAAATGTTTTAGCGCGGCGGAATACCCTTAACGCCACTTGGTGTGCCCCATACGATATTTTCGATGCTAACTTTAAAAAAATATTCCGGGCGTAAATGAACGCGTGCCAATATGCAAAGTATCTTAAACGATAGAGAAAAAAATCACTAATAAACGAAAAATAAGAAAAATAAATTTTCTCCCAAACGACTGAACGGATTTTCATGAAAAACGCACCAAATTGCTCTGAATTTATCAATTTGCTATTGCTATGAAACTTAGTATATTTTATTTTCTTGACATCTGACTTTTAAATACAAATGAAATTTGACCAATTATTCCTTAATTTTCCCCTAGTAAGCCTGTTATTATTTATTTGTTTTGTTCGTAAATAAGGCATGAATTATTTACGAAATTAGTGTAAAATAAAAAATCTCCCCGTGTTCCTATTTCCCGCCGTTCCGTTTCGACGCTAACTCACCAACGCACATAAATCTTCCTAACAAGATTGCTGGTGTTTTCCTACTTTAATTAATTGGTCACACTGCTACTTCGCTGGCGACGCCTTTGCGGGATACTTTTTTTGATTTGGATTGAAATATTGGGAAATGTCGGCTGAAGTAGATTTCGTCAACAAGAAGGAGGTTCATCTCCGCAATCTAAAGCAGTCTGGACATGTGGGCTTCGATAGCCTGCCAGACCAATTGGTCAACAAGAGTGTGCAGAACGGATTTGTCTTCAACGTCATGTGCATAGGTGTGTATATCGGCTGCAGAATGTGTGTGAGTGTGTGTATGCGGCACAGTGAATCAACCGAAGTTTTACTTGGATGTAAAACAGCACAGGAAAATAATATAGCTCCAGATATGAACTTGGGGTTAACTCGAGAAAATATTACAAAGGCAATGGCCTTTGAAAAGTTAACATTGAAACACCGACAAATTCTTCAATATTCAACCACGGCACAACTTCTTAATTGGCATATAACTTACGCTCCTGAATTCTTGCTTCTAGCCAATTCTTGATAAATTTCTTTATTTTTAAAGTCTTAATGCACTTAGAGCTTTCTGTTTTCCGATAAAATAAAATATTGAAATAACAGAAGGGGTGGCTGACTCCTTGGCGCTATTACTCTGCCTGCAGCTGTGTGCGTACTCAAGTGTCTTATATTTGGAGTGCATTGCTCAGATAAAGTGAATCACCTAAATTTGTACATGCTTATATGCGCACATCCATATACACATCCATGGGTAAACAATTGAATGTGCGCCAGCCAGACGGCCTGTAATGATTAGTATGCAGAGTGCTTCCAATCGATTTCCGACGCTGCTTTCTATAATTTCACCCTGACACCAATGCTGTCGCACCAATTGAGCCTATTGAGCCAGTGATTCCGCAAGAGACTTAACCCCGTTTTCATTTTTCCCATCTACAGGCGAGACCGGACTGGGCAAGTCGACGCTGATGGACACGCTCTTCAACACCAGCTTCGAGTCTACGCCGAGCCCCCATACCCTGCCCAGCGTCAAGTTGAAGGCACACACCTACGAGCTGCAGGAGAGCAACGTGCGGCTCAAGCTGACCATCTGCGACACGGTGGGCTATGGCGACCAGATCAACAAGGACGACTCGTTCAAGGCGGTGGTCGACTACATTGACGCCCAGTTTGAGAACTATCTGCAGGAGGAGCTGAAGATCAAGCGCTCTTTAGTGACGTGCCACGACAGCCGCATCCATATCTGCCTGTACTTTATCTGCCCGACGGGACACGGGCTCAAGTCGCTGGATCTAGTGTGCATGAAGAAGCTGGATAGCAAGGTGAACATTATTCCCGTGATAGCTAAGGCTGACACCATCTCCAAGGTGGAGCTGCAGCGCTTCAAAGCGAAGATCATTCAGGAACTCAGCACCAATGGAGTGCACATCTACCAGTTCCCCACCGACGACGAGACGGTGGCCGAGACGAACACCAGCATGAACTCACACATTCCCTTCGCCGTTGTTGGCAGCACGGAGTTCATTAAGGTGGGCAACAAGCTCATACGAGCGCGTCAATATCCCTGGGGCACTGTCCAGGTGGAGAACGAAACGCACTGCGACTTTGTGAAGCTGCGCGAGATGCTCATTCGCACCAATATGGAGGATATGCGCGAGAAGACACACACGCGGCACTACGAGCTGTACCGCCAGAAGCGACTGGAGCAGATGGGCTTCAGCGACGTGGACAGCGAGAACAAGCCGATCTCTTTCCAGCAAACGTTCGAGGCCAAACGCTCCAACCACCTGGCCGAGCTGCAGTCCAAGGAAGAGGAGGTTCGTCAGATGTTTGTACAGCGGGTCAAGGAGAAGGAGGCGGAGCTGAAGGAGAGCGAGAAGGACCTGCATGCCAAATTTGAGAAGCTGAAGAGGGACCATGCCGAAGAGAAGCGCAAGCTCGAGGAGTCGCGCAAGGCCCTCGAGGAGGATTACCTCGACTTCCAGCGGCGCAAGCAGCAATTGGCCACCGCCCACCATACGCTTACCCTGGGCAAGAGCAAGAAGAAGTAGAATCCGGCTCCGCCGAGCAATGTATTGAGAATTTTGTGCGGTTCGCGTATCCCAAAGTAATTATTGCTTTCTCATCTCGTTGTCTTTCATTTGTACTATTAAGTTTACTTCAAATATTAACATATATACACACTACACCCGCATGTACGCATATATGAATATGTATTTACAACTAACGAATAAATCGAACTTAGTATTTTAACAACTATATAGGCAATACCGTGGCTTGTGTACATTTTCTGAAGATTTTTGGCAAAGTGTCTGCTGAGGGTTAATGATGTATTTAAGTGTAAAGTTATGTCAGTTATCCTCTCTTGCTAAAAGAATGAGTCAATTGTTCTATTGTTTTGAAACCCTAAGAATCCCGCCATACTTTTGGCTTTCTGGCAGCACTTGTTTTAGGGCTTCACTTAAAACAAAGGTGGCAGCACACATAAAAGTGTGACCAGACTTGAAAGGAGGAAATGCGTTAATATTCCGGCAATTCTTGTGAGGCGTTACGACGTTCTAGGCGAAAAAAAATTTCGAGCACACTAAGCCAAAAAACAAGAAAAATAAAATAAATAAAAACGCAATAGAAAAACGCAAATGGAGTACAATTAAAAGCGAGCAACGCTCGAAGATAAACAAAAGCAATTAAACGTGTTCAACATATATAGTATAAGCCACGACAGTGGGTGTAGCCGCTGTGAAAGTGGACCTTTGTTTTTGTTTTTGATATCTTTTGTTTGTTGCAATACTCGGATTGGATGGTAAGCGGAGCAGGGAGCAGCGGCAGCGGAGTCCCAAGTGATTTTCCATAACAAGCGTCGACGGGAAATGCCAATCGGCAGTGCGAAAATGTCTCTGGCGGCGTGGCTGGTTCTCTGCGCTGTTCTGCAGACAGGTGAGTCGGTGAAATCGATAAAGCTCGGTGCCCCAAAGTCATGTCTAACGATTTCCCACTGCAGTTACCTGTTACTCGGTCCACATCACGGCGCCCGACCACGCGCTCCTCGGGTCCTCCGCCAATGTGTCCGCCCAGCTCTTCGACAATGGCGAACCCGCCGCCAAGGGATCCTACAGGTTCACCTGGACCGACAGTGCTGGCCATCGACAGGTAACGTCACCGAACGTGCACAGACAAGATATAAAAGCTTCGATTCGAGTGAAATGACTAATTGCGAGCAAAAAATGCAAATGCAGGCAATTCTCTGCTTACACGCCAGTGCTTACGGTATACGCCCCTTAAAGGCTTATTAAAAACCTGTCAAAAGCGTAAAGCCCAGGTAGTTCATTTATCCAAAGGACGCGCAATTCATATCGGGTCGACTTAACTGGCACAAAACAAGTACCGATATTGCTGTACGCTATAATTTTCAAACTAAACCCTGATATTTATTGCGAGTATTGGATAGAAATCTGCTGATTTCGTTATCAGCTGACAGAGGCATTATAGAAATTAATTTGTATTTAAAATATAATTAGAAGTCTAGGAATTCTCTTTCAATACCTTTAAAAATAAGGATTGAAATCAATTCTTTGGAAATCCATCGGTATCCCGTTCTATAAAGAAGGTTTTTTAGAACTCCATACCCTATAATTACTGCCATATCCGGGAGATACTCTCCGAACGCTTGACTTGTTCTCCGAACGCTAGACTTGTAATTCCGCAGAGGCCTGGCGATAAGGCAGATTGGATTTAGCTTAAACTATTATATTTATATAGAAGCTGAAAGTATGACAGGGAGTTTTATGACATCGTTTCTTTGTAGAACGTTTCTATATATGTACGTAAGCATACGAGTAACCCAGATGTTTGCAAGCGGTAATTGTGCAAGTCACCGATGAACCGATGCGCACTTCTATTTTCCAGTTCTAAACTTAGCCATCTGGCTTCCATTGATATAGTGGCACTAGATTTGTATGCTAATTTTACACAATTACTATTCAGCGACAGTTTTTCCAATCGTTCCTGGTACTGGCTTTTAGTAGCTCTTATTGTGCTCATATTTGCATGTAGAGCATTTTTGAAAAAGCTTCTAATAGCAACGACACTTATCAAATGCAATTGTATCTGCCCGCAGGTGATGGAAACAAGTATCGCTAGCAGCAATTGGAGTTTGACTTTCGCCCAGGAAGAACCGACCACTCATGTTATCAAGGTCGAGGTCGAGAAGTTTTATTCTATTCTTTGGCTCACAGAGGCCAAGGGCGAAAAGAAGATTAAGCTAGACAGCACGTTGGGTGGCAAGCTAGAGCTAATTCAGAAGAATGTGACCAGGCCGCATGACTTTGTGTCCACGCAGGAGGCAGTGAATCACAGCATATCACTGTCTGCGTCCGATCTAGAGTTTCTGCGAGCAAAGGGCTATCACATCCAGACGTATTGGTTCCAAAACTGCACATATCTTGGCATGTCCGGGGACCTGGACTATATAGCAACATATCCGCAAGCTGAGCAATCCTATGACGTGGAAGCCCTAGTTGTAGCCTCGCTGGAGTTGCCGCCGGAGCCGACGCCGTCAACCACGACTACAACCACAACTACAACCACGACCACAACTACTACGTCCACAACAACTACTACGACTACAACCACTACGACGCCCAAACCAACTACTTCGACCACAACAACTTCCACCACCACTCCTAAGCCAGCACCACGTGCCAAACGTGACTTAATCCAGGCCATGCACACCAATGCCGCTCTTCTTGGCCTAAATCTGACTAACGCACTGAAGCAGCAAAAGGCGTCGGCGGGAAATGTGTCTGTGGCTCTGGTCAATCCGCTGGGAGTGCGTCGGCTGTCCAAGCTTAATGTGTTGCCCGGCATGGAGCCGCCCTTTGACTGCGTAAGTAAGAAGTTCATTGCGCAGGATCCAAAGCAGATTTACGGTTACTTCCAGCATCGAATAGTGACCAGGGGTAAGTAATGGTCATTAACAAATGGAACGTTTAATTGATAGTGATTTTCCCTTTTGTTTCGTGGTCAGATCCAATCTCTGCCGTCGATACGAAGGGCAAGAACTGGCTGCAGCACTGGGAGATGCTAAGGCTAGACGTTAGCTGCAAAGGAACACCGCCGTTTGAGCTTTGCTCGAAAGTCTTTACGGGTAAGTGGGGGTACCTAAGACAGAGGCAGAAATCTGTAATATGAATTCCCAACAGCTCCGTACAATTCTACCGGAAATGAGACCTGCGAGATATACTATCGGATGGTGAATTGCTCCTATGAGTACAAGCGGTACTTCAGCGAAAGCAAGACCATACTTTTCTTTATAAGGAACGAGGTGTCACAGACCCTCAATCAGGTCACCATTAACATGTATGAAGGTGAGTAGACTTCGTGAATCCGTTCCCTCTAGCTACTTACTCACGGTTTTATTTTTTTTTTTTTACCAATAGCCCAAGTACAGTCTCAGCTTTCTGTCGTGGTTGTGCCAGTTACCTGCACTTTGGTGGCTGTAATCCTGGTGGTCTTTGGTGTGGCTTATTATATACAGCGGGGAAATCGGTAAGAATAGAGCCTCTTGAATGAAATTGTATATATTATTATATTTCCATTTATGACAGATTTACGGTTGAAGTGGCCGACTTCAACTTTGGGGATACGCAGTCCGTGGACATGGAGTACAAGACATTCCCGCAGCGCCTGGTCGATAGCATTCGCGAGGCGTGGTCGTGGCCGGGACGACGCCGCCACTCGCAGTCTAGTGCCGATCTCATGGCGGATGATCCGCCCAGCCCGGGCTTTGCCGGCAACGTGGGCGATGTCGATAGCAATCTGCGCTATAACACATTCAACTAGGGCCTTCAGTGGGTTAAGGTTCCGTTGGAATATTGTTACCTAAACCTAAATTAACCGATTTAATTTAATTTAATTTCGCCGCCTAAGTTGTAAGGTCCTGTTCCCTGCTGTCTATCATTTATACGATATATATTTTTTGTGGGACTCGAAAATGGGAGCAGGCGTGATAATTTTGTTATTATTTGTATGTATGTATGTTTTTGCACTGTCTTGTGCTTAGTCATTTTCTTTTTGTACACCGAAACCCCCTCTCGGGCGGTATATCCATATGTATGTACACGATATAGAATCTTCTTTATGTCATCATCATCACCTTTTTTCCCTACATCCCTGTTCCCCATCAACGCACACACTTGCTCATTAATGGCCAAATGTCGAGTAGCAAGCTACCATTTAAATCGGAATATAAGCGGATTCGTGAACGCAACCGCGGATATATTGTTAAAGACTGTCTTTGTTCAGAAAGCAAAAAGGAGAGAAAACTGGTAAAATTTACACTCTACTTATGCCTACATATAAAGAGTTGATCGTGAGGAGTTTAATGCTAGCATAAGTCAATTTGATTGTTTTCACTGTACCGTCGTGATCCGAATTCTATGACAAAGACACACCCATCTCACACTAACAACACACACACGCGAACACACAAATATTCATTGTGATAGATAATAGAAACAACAGTATATATGTTTAACTAAAGCGAAAAGTTTAAAGAAAACTATATAATTATAAAGATGAATCCACTGTATTTTTTAAATAACTTTCCTTAAGCTTAGCAAACCATGGAACAAAACTTCCTTGCTTATTCCATTTGATTTCGAAGAGCTTTCATCATAAAAATAACCTTTACCCCTGTAAAAAAACAACAAACAGTTCAAGATGCTGACCGCATGCCCGGATGAGCTGCCCAATCCGCACAAGAACTGCCTGAACGAGATGCTGCAGGCGCTGATCTGTAATGACAACGATGTTAAGCGATTAAACACAGAGCTCCGCCACCTTGATGTAGAGCTGAAGGCGGAGATAGACAAAATCCACAAGGCTAATATAAAGTGTGGACAGGAAAACAAGGGAAAGGCACAGGCTGTGTGCGAAAGCATTGAGGACATGACCAAGTTTGCACAGCGAATCAACTGCTTGGACGAAATTAAGACCCACTTCACCAAACGCAGCCAGGAGATACGGAAGCGCCGCGACAATATCATTGTCTACGCTCGCCAGTGTCTACACGCCTATAACGAGGAGAAGTGCAAGTTCAAGTCCTTTCACGAGAACACGGTGGACTATATAAAGCGGACGGCGACCCTCTCCGAGGACACGGCAGTAATCCGGGGCTGTGAGAAGGATGTGTGTGAGCTGCACAAACGCTTTGTACGAGAGGTGGCCAACCTCAAGAGCTGTGAGGCAGAGCTGCTGCCTTTCTTTAAACTTCTAAAGGAGTCTGATCCAAAAGCCCACTGTGAGTGCTGCTGCTTTAAGGATTACGACTGGCTACCGCAGGGCAAGAACCTGGAAGCAGTGGATCGACTGGAGGGCGAAATAAAGGAGCAGATGGGGGAAGTCCTTGTCCGAGCCTTCGCCCAGCTACACCTTCATTCGCCGCAGGATCCGCGCGCCTTCATTGCCGGGTATTTGATGAACTTGGATCGCAATGAGGAGGAGATGAGGGCAAAGCTTGACATCTTTCAGGCGGATCCCGTTGTGGAGTCTCAGGAGTTATCCGATCCTACATTCCGCTGTGAAGATGTTTGTCTTCAAGATGAGAAGTAGTGCCATGAATTCACCCTAAAAAGAAAATCGGTTAAATGAAAATTGAGTTTTAAAGGACACTTAATTATATTTTTGGATTTTACTTGCAACTATAAAAATATGTGCCAAAATTTTGAGAAGTTTAATCTATTAAAAACTCTTGGCTTCTAGGGCCAAGTCTATCGCTTGCCATGAGTTTTTAAAAGATATAAAATCCCTAAAGGGGCATGTACATAAAAACAGCCGTAGGATTCATCACAAACTTTTAATTTTCTTAAATTACAAACGCAAAATATTTCGTTTACGAGTAGAGTAATAATCTAGGTTATACTGTATCCTTGGGTTTTTGCTTCACAAAAGAAATCACATATAGAGCTGCTTTGAATCTTATGTATTCGTGTTTCATAGTCTTCTCAAATCGGGTAATAGATAGACAGTGCAACTCGAATCAAAATACATAGATGTGTAAATGGTATATAAGATCCTTTTTCTATTTCTTGCGCCGATTTCCGCGCCGAGAATTGGGATCGGGCTCCCTTTCTCCAATCCCAGTAATGGAGCCACCAGCCAGCTCCGAGTTGGCTATTTTCTGCTGATTGTCCAAAAAGAACATGACATCGCGTAGCTGCTCCTTAAGATCGGTTACCTCGACATGGTGAGTATGCATAAACTCATTGTACTGCTGCTCCAGGATCTTGTACTTGCCGTGCCAGGAACTCTGGTTGGTCTGTAGGGCCTTGGACAGTTCACGCTCTTCGTTCAGCTGCTTCTGGACCTCCTTAAGCCTGAAGTTACAACAAAAATTTAAGAACAATAAAGCAAACTATCCATTTCTTTTACTTCGCTGTGTGCTGAGTGAGTTTGCGCTCCAGGTTCTGCTTCTCCTTCTGCATGGTCTGCTGTAGCTGCTGGAGCTCGGATACCTCGGTTTTGGCCTCATTGGCATTCGCCTTGAAGTTCTGCCACTCCTGTTCCAAACGCTCCATCCGCTCTTCATAGTACTTGCGCTGAGTGTCCAACTGCGAGGTCAGTAGGTAGGTGAACTCCATCTGCATAGAATCGATTTTCTCCTCGCGTTCGTCCTTCTCGGTCTGGGAGGCTACAAGCTTGCCATCGGACTTATTCTGGAAGAGACGATGTACAAAATTGTCTCCAGCATAGTCCCACACGCTGGAGGTACCCAGCTGCATGGCGAAGGTGTGGTTAGTGGCTCGGTAGTGGGCCGCAGCATGGCCGCCCTGGTACCGCCCGCAGCCTACATGTCCACAGATCAGACAGATCCACAGCGAGTCTGTGCCCTCACATTCCATGCACACGGAATCCTCTACCAGCTCTGGGGTCTGTACATGCCGGCAGACCGGGCACGTGGAGTCTCCCCACTTCATCAGGCAGCTGGCGTGAAATGCGTGGTTGCACAAAATTGTCAGCACTCCGTCCACACTCTCGTCCATCCGTTCCAGACAGACGGGGCAAGTGGGCAGCTCCGTGTGGCCTAGCGGCGGGGCTTCGTGCTCTCCACGTTCGACTGCGGACACCCACAGCGCGTGGCACAGCGAGTCCGGCTCAAGGGAGTTGTAAGCGATCCCATTGTAGGATTTGTAGAACTCCAGAGCTGATTCATTGGAACGGAATCTAAAAGCGTTTTAGGTTAATAACCATTATTTACAGTTGACAATCCGTTACTCACTCTAGCAACACCATGAACTGGTTGGGACTGCCATCGCGGACTATCTGGACGTGCTTGATCTCAGCATGGCAGGGTGCTATAAAATTCAGCAGATCGTGGCAGTTAAGAGTGGCGGGCACGGCCAGTAAACAGAGCTGGTTGGATGGAGCCTCCTTGATGGCCTTGCGTTCGCTAAAGGATGCAGGAAAGATGTATTAGCATGGCTGTTATTTTTAAATTTAAGTAAACATGCTTTTTCTTGTAGAGATGGATGAGACCCTTAGTCACCTCGACTATGGGATTCCCGGAGAAGTAGCCGATCTCCTGCGGGAAGTTTGAGGCAGTTGCTTGTGGTCCACCAGACTCGTCGCCGCTGCGAGGTGTTGTCTCCCGCGAACTGCCCGCCGTGGGGCTGTTGACATGCTGCACGGCAGCCGCCCAGTTCATCTTGCTGACCTGCGGCGCCTCCTGACCGCTCAACTCTTTGGACCAACGCTGATTGGTGTAGGTTTCAATGGTTATATCGCGGGTCTGGCGCAATCCGCGATCGCGTTCCCGCTCCTTTAGCACGCGTGGATTGGTGGGGTGTTCGGCAGAAACGGCTCCCTCGGAATCTGACAAAGAAATAATTAATTCAGGTCAATTCGTTCAAAAAAGTTCCTTTGTTTCAGGGCATTCACACTCACCTGCACTGGGCTCCAAATCCGTTTCTATCTTGATAACACACAACGAAATGTTTTCTAGCATTACACAGGCATATTTTAAATCAGTTTATGTGCCAAAAATTTGACTAATTAAAACTTTATTTGTAATTTTGTGTGGCGAAATAAGTTTGTTTTTTTTTTTGGTTCCCATGGAGTAAAAAACTATCGACTGGCCAGCATTGAACAAGTTATCGATACCTGTGGATTCTTGGTAAAGCTTACCAACACTGAACTTAACGTACCACAACTCAAGTCCATCGTGTTTTACAATTTTAGTTCTGATTTCGTTTTAGTATCACATAAAATAACCAACTGGCTTTATTTATTGACATAACGGGACATGAAATGGAGTTGAAAGTTTTTATACTAATATACAAAGCACACATAGCACATGATTTGAAAATCCTTTTATTAGTCTGCTTATATGTAATTGAGCGTTTTGTATATTACTTCGAAGATTAATTTCAAGGCAGTTTTAAACTGTAAAGGGTCTTGAAGTCCTGGATTACTTCGTAGGTGCTTTTCTGAGAGTCTGTTAAGGCGGCATTCCCAGGGCGTTGCAGAAGAATGGCCTGCAATCCGGCAGAGCGAGCAGCAGCAGCTTCTAAAAAATGTAGTAAAACTATTAGTAACAATTCGGGAATTTAGAAACTAAATACATACCTCCGGGAATATCTGTAAGAAATATAATACGCTCGGGAGCAACCCCCAAAGATTTTGATATATTTTCATAAGAATTTTGCTCCTGCTTGTGACCTACATGCGTATCAAAATACGCACTAATGTGGGTCGTCAGGTTGCCAGCAATGCTGTGGCCAAAGATAAGCTTTTGTGCAGCAACACTACCGCTGGAGTAGACTCCAATCTGTAGGCCAGCATCCCGCCAGGTCTGAAAGGCAGCTGGGACGTCCTCATAGACGCTGGAAAAGAGAATAATAATGTTAATAAGTCATCAACGAATTGCTACAAGCATTAAAATTCAATTGAGGATTGATTATCACTTGACTAAAACCACTTACTGCCCCTTGAGCTCTCCACTGGCATAACCCTGAGCCCAAATTAAACCCTGGAGCGTTTTCATCGGCGTCACCTTGAGATCTTTGTCGATTAGATAGCGCACGAAGCCGGTAATGAGTTTCGCATCCAGTTCCGCAGAAGGGGCACTCAATGTGTCCTTGTAATCCGCAAACTGAGGCACTTGCTGCAGATCTTGGACAATCTGCTTGGTATCATCGCTTGCCCATGAGTCCCGAAGGAAATTTTCCACATTCTCCTTGGCATATGGAAAAAGGACATCGTGCACGAAACTGATAGAAGTAGTAGTGCCCTCGATGTCCACAAGCACTACTTTAGCAACACGTTCCGTCGTCGTCATCGCGCTTATCAGTGAAAATAAGTTTTCACGCGGTATTCAAAGATTGTCAAGGGCTCAGCATCTGTTTATGGTTTGATAATAGAGATGGCATTTGGCCTATCGATAATAAAGGCAACATATCACTTTAGATAGCTAGAATGTGTTTTGTGTTAATTAAAGCCAAATTGTAATATCTCATTTTATTTAAAATGCAGTAAAATTTTTTAGGATAACTTTAAAAGATTGGTTTATTATAATTTAACCACTTTTACTTCATAGGAACTTGATGTTATTAATGATATTTATTTCTTGGATGAACTTTAAAACCTTAACTTTATCAATACCGATTACTTATCGTTTTCAATTGCTAGCCGGCTTGGAGTGTTGGACAACGGGCAATTGCATCGAGTCAATTATCGGTTGACGCCCATCGCTAGTACATAAAAAAGTTTGTGCTTCGGATTTTCCCGTTTTTGCACTATTTTTCCCTTATTTTTGGTGACAAAACGATAATTACACCCAAGGTCAGCCAGTGCACGGTGCTCGGCGTGAAAAGTACCACAAGGAAAGCAGCGAACAAAGAGTTATCGCCACAGAAACCAACAACAACGCACATATAGCTGCCCGTGCGTGTGTGTGTGTGCGTTGTATGTTTTTTTTGTTTATTTGGCTAAGTTGGCCTACGTGATTAAAATAAGCGCAAGCGAACTAACAGTGAAATGGTGGCTAAAACGAGCTGGGCGCCGTAATTCGCGATATAATATTGATAGCCGCAATCTCCCGAGAGCGCGTGTGTGTGCGGGGCGTAGGTGGAACGAGAAGAAGGGAGCACTCAAGGTTAAAATCGGTGCGGTCGTCGCCTTTGGTTCGCCCCGCAAAATGCTATGAGCAGGGGTCGCGGAAAGGTCAGGGCGCGGGATTCTGAGACGGAATCAGCCATGGACACACCCCGCTGTTCCATCTGCGGCACTCAGCAGCAGCTGTTGCGCTGCGCCAAGTGCAAGGCTGTCTACTACTGTTCCCCCGCCCATCAGCACCTGGACTGGCCCACCCACCGGGCGGAGTGTCGACTCCTGGCCCGCCAAAAGGCTGCAGCCGGCAACAATAACAAATCGCAGCAGCACCAACAGCAGAGACAGCAGCTGCAGCAATTGCAGCAAGCAGTGGCAGCGGCCAACTTGGATGGCAATGGCGCTGGCGCCAACTGTTCCACTGCCCAGATGATGACGCCCGCCCATCAGGCCCAGAGCTGGCCAGCCGAGGTGGACAACCTGTTGAATCTCCTCGGGCAGCCGGGACAAACTCCAGCCTCTACAGCGGAAGCGGCCCAAATGCCACAGCATCATCAGCAACAGCACCAGCATCATCACCATCATCATCATCAGGGCGAAAAGAGCTCCAGCTATCAAATCGGACTGGCGGACTCCAGCTTCATGGGATCGGGAAGGTGAGTAATAATAGTAACCGTAATAAATTGTTAAGTATCCCATATGTCTAGAAGCAATAGGACATTTTCATTACCCTCTTTGAATTGGTTTAAAAATGAGGCATTGGAATTTATTATTAATATGAAGATAAGTAGTGAAATTTCCCAAAATATTCGAAATAATAAATAATTCATACTATTAAATGTTGTTGGAGAGTGGCCGACATCAGTTTGTAATCACTATCAAGCAGATGAACATGATCCCAGGCTGGGAATTTATAAGCGGGCTCACAGAAACAAAAGTTGGACTCAACATAGACAGTATTAGATAATCTCGGCCAGCTTGACGAGATCCAGGAGCGAGTGCGATGGCTCCTTGAATTGCAAAAGTTCTCCTGGACCCGACAGCGGCATGTTCCGGTCTTTATATCTTCGACATTTCTCCAGCACACGCTCGAAGCTGGTTGCGATTAAATCCTGACCGGATGAGTAACTGACAGGTTCCCACTGAGCTCGCTGCGGATGCTCTTGATCAATGGATGTAGTTGCTCTATTATTAGCGGCATAGATGGTGGCCATTGCTGCACCTGCCCCTTCGACCATGGCCAAAACAATGCAGCCCACAAAGGCACTGTTCGCCATAGCACGCATCCCATTGCGAGCTGCTAATATCCCACCCGTGGCAGCTCCACTCACTATTGAATTCCAAGGGTCCTCCCGCTGACGAAGCGAGATCATGGCGCAGTCCACAATGCTGAAGGTGGCACCCCAAACGGCGAAGCTGCCGGCAATGGCCGGTGTCCGCATCTTCATTGAATCCAATCCACCGTACAGGCCTCGTACCAAGCCTGACGGAGAGTTGCGGAAGCCCTTGGCATACTGAAAAAGGCCGCCTCCAAGGCTTCCCACCATAAAGGCGCATCCACAATCCTCCACGATCCTTATGGGACACGGTTGGCGATTGTAATCCATTGTTGCTAGATGCTTGTATGCTATTTTTTCAACCACGAGTAAAAGCGTGTGTTTTTGGAAAGGTTTTTCGAGTTAGGTATTTTATGTTTGCTTATGACACCTGGGTCTGTTCTAATTCGATCAAATTTGGATATTGAAGGGACTAGTGGGAGGAAAATGAATGCTTAGTTGAGAACTGTGCTTGCTTAAAGCCTAGGGAACATCAAAATCCGCTGGTTTCGCTTCATTTAATGATCTCCTAGGAAATTGCATATTTATATAACTCGTAGTGCTCTTGTTGCCTTAGAATTTCGTAGAAAAGAACCTTCTGAAAATGATTCTGCTAACCTTTCCAGTTTTTGCAGCTTAGTTATATTCAAATATTACCTCACACACTTAATCCGATGATTCTACATTAGTTTCTCCAAAAATGTATAACTTCGATTAGTATGTTAAGACCACCTCGCACCTGAAATTCCATTTGCAGTTTGTGAAAAAAATCTTGGCGACAAATCGCAATTTGTTGGCCCAGAGATTAGGCCACTATATGTGCATTCTCATCGCTTGAGGCCCCGGCCCGCCCGAAGGGATCCTCACCTGCATATCGAGGCAATTAGCGATAAGCGGTTACGTGCCCACTCCGGTGAAATGACACGAAACCAAATAAAACATGACACTACACGGACTCGTAAAAGTGTCATATGAGGACTCGGGTTTACGATTGTTTTGATCATGAAAATATAGCTTAATTTAATTGACTAATTGTTGATCATTTTGGAGACGAGGGATAGCATTATTTGTGGGTTTAGATGTTTTTTTTAACTCCTTCGTTCCAAACTAAGTTTATGGCAGAGTTTTATCTTGAAAGTTTAATCGAATTCTTTCCAATTAATTTAATTTAGTTTAACACTTCAAATTCACTCTCAAGAAAGTGTTAATATATTACTAAATTGAAAGGAAGAAGGCAAAGAAGGAAAAAGGTGTGCAAGTTCATATAATAACTGAACATAACTTACCATTACAAGATTCTAATAAAATTTGTGTGACTAAGCTATAAGATCAAATTAAAGGTAAATATTATTTCGAGGTGTGTAATGTATAGTATAGTATAGTGTATACATAGAACTTGAGTAAACATTGATGAATTTCCAGGCTTATCCCGGTTCTCTACTCTCTCTCTTTTTGTTATAATTACGCCAAACAAATGCACATACTTAAGGACTGCGATTAGATTGCCTCTAGTACGAGATGTCACCTCTCCGGGCAAGTGTTTACCTTTGGCATTACGTGCCCGGGAATCAAATGCATATGGCGGCCGCCGGCAGAGAATCCGATAGCTTTAGCACCTGCAGTCGCACTCTCAGTCGCATTTCCCGGACAGACGGCGCTGACTTTGTAATTATTCTGATGCGCAGTTGCGCTGGCGTCCAATTTGTTGATACTAGCTTATTTATTTATTTATATTTGTTGTTGTTGTTGTTGTTGTTGTTGTTGTACACCCCGGCATTAACAGATACAACAAATATTCAGCGGGCGCAATATAGTAATTCTTTCGCAATTGTTGGGCGTAATGACTTCCAGTGAATCCGGCTGAATCATCAAAAACACTCGTAGACACAGTAAACGCTGAATGTTCTAAACCAACAATAATTATTATATTACAAAATGTACTTAATTTGATTTTTGGTTTGCCAAGGAAATATTTTGAAAATGTTGAAGAAGTGTATGTAACTCTTTAAATCCGTTTATGTTTTAAAATTCGAATATCACAAGTTGTTTGTTTCGAAAACCCTTTAATTTGTTTACCTCCAACTTTTACCTTTTGGATAATCGTTTGATGGCTAGTGTAATGCCGTTTTCCGGCTCTCCGGCGACCTTCTTATCGTTAAGAGCGGGTGCTCCGGCGACGGGAGGTGGGTGGTCCGTTCGCCTGGGTGGTCCGGAGCGTTTTGCGTACGTGCCGGGAATACGCAAGCGTGTCGTCCAAAATCGTGTTATCAGCATTATAGCGATTGCCAAACGACTGAGATTTCAATCTGCCCCCCCGAGATGTGTGTTGTTCTTTATCAAACAATTAGCAGTCAGCGGGACGTGATCTCATTTACTGGGGTTTGCAAAATTCCGACATTGTTTATAAATGTGCTAAATTCGTGGGTTTGCATGTCAACCACTATCCGGCAAAAATAAACAACAATGTTGCGCAAAACTCGCTAACCAATCAGCGCCCGAAAACCGCATTTAACGAAGACAGCACATAAATATAATTGGAACAAACATAAGTGTATACATTTGATAAGAAGTTTTAATATTCAATTCTTCTTAATGTTTACACTGTTTGTAACTAATGTGAGATACTATTCTATATAGAAAAGAAATGCATTTCAAAATATTCCTTCTGTTTACCAAGCGACACCTTTCTATGGAAATTTTGATTTGTTTAAACTTGGGTATATCAAGATATACGACTTTTCCAGAAGGTAAAGCCATTGCAATTAATTCAAATTAAAATCACCAAGGGCACCTACAAAGTGTTATAAACTTATTGTGTATGGTTATGCACGTTAAATGTGTTTTCTTGTGCTTGTATTTCTTACAAGGAAATGTATAATTTATGAATTACAAGGAAATGTATAATTTATGAATTACCTTATATTTAGCACAATATAGCCGGCATTTGATCTATAAGTAGTGTATATGATTACACTTATCTGGAAGATTATTGGTATAAAACTTGTTAGACAGAAATAGTTCCGATACCTTTCTCAACTGGCACTACACAATTTAAAAATAATTAAAAACCAGTCATGTTTGATTATTCGTCAAAGTTGGTAAAGAAAATAGCCTTAAAAATTGTTTTATATTAGTTTACCTTAAAGGTAAATGAAAGTATTCACATCAATCTGTATTAATTTTTAAGCTCGAAGGATTTTTCTGAAATATTTATTTAATTTTCCTATAAGGTCTTTAATATTAGATCTTTAGTTAGTACGTTATATGCAAAGTTTCTCGTGAGTAGTTCTGTTGAAGGTCCTTGAAACTATTCATTGTCAATTCCAATTATTAGAATTTTAAATACACGTTTCTTAATCATTCTTATTTTGCAATGGAAGTGGGTTTCAAAATGGAATCCAACGATAGATCTCGAAGTTAGTGGCAAACGCAAACCAAAGCAGAAACGCGCTACGTAGGCAGACGCACGTCATCAAGGTCGTTTTGTGACTGCCGCGCCCCTTCACCTTCTCTCCTCCCACTTGGCACCAGCGTTTTCCTCCCGCTCATCCAGTTCCAGCAAAGGGCTGCTTTTGGTACACGTGCCGCAGTCGCAGTCATCGCACGTAATACATCACAGGCAAAGGGCCAAAATCGATCATTAAATTACACACCGACAATGGATTGTCTATGTGTAGGTTAGTCACACATCGAGAGTTCAGAAATGTGTACACTAAAAACAATATATTAGTAGGTCTAATTTATTAGGCATATAAATAATCAAAATGAAATTAAACATTTTGTATACTTATGTGATAAAAATATAAATTAAAAAAAATCTTTATTTATCAACTAATTGTTGAATTTCTTCTTGTACAGAAAGTTAAGACCTTCCATAGCACTTTTCTCGTTCAGGGAAATTAAGAGCTTGAAGAAAATTTACTTACTTTTAAAATCTATAAGTAGTTTTTCCCTTTTTGGGTCAGATTCCTTTTAGGGAATTTATCAGTAAGAATTAAAAACGAAGCAATCGATTTCAAAAACTATGTCTGAGTGATAAAGTCCCTTGCCGTTTATCTCAGTGTATGGCTGTGCGTGTGTGTATTTGAACGTTTGTTGCTCCGACTTTGAACTGGGCCATTGACCCAATTGTGCCGTCCGTACATTCGCATAGCTTCCGCATGGATCCGATGTTCTCTAGCTCATCTTGGGGCTAGTATTCGCAAAGCTTTTTTCTCACCGGACATTTTGTATCAAACACATTGTGATATCCCCCCTGCATTCCCTTTGCTGGCTGTGGTCTCTTTCTAACGCTCTTGGCTACCGCATAGACGCGTGTGCGTGTGACTTTCTGCCTAAGTGTTTGTGTGCGGGAGCGCGCTGGCATGTGCGTGTGCTGGGCCTGTGACTGTGTGCGTGCTGGGCTACGTGACGATTGTTGCGCTTGTCTTTTCTGACTTTTCGCTGCTTTTGCTCCTATTTTTGGTTTTCTGTTTGCATTTGCTTTGTGTTTGCGCCGTGTTTGCTCTGTTTTTGAAGGGCAAGCGGAAGGAGTATCTTCCCTTGACTCGCTAGGAGCTTGCAAATTTGATCTGATAAGGAATAATCGCGACGCCTGTCACTGTTCACATCAGCGATTGCTGTCGTCCCCCCAATTTGCACGTCTATTTCGCTTTGATTCTTATCAGTTGCTGCGTTTTCAATTTCTTTTTGCCTTTTTTTTTACTATTTACTCACACTTGGCTGCTTATCGCCTTAAGCGTTTGCTTCTTCAGCTCTTTCTCAATCGCCCTATTCTCTCATAGAAACTGAGAAAGAGAGAAAAACTCACAATAGTGATGCCAAAATTTTAGAGCCAAACACATGTAATATATTTAGCGTTGGAAATAAAGAAACCAAGCTGAAATAAATGGTTGAAAGGGTATTTTCGTAAATGCCATTTAAAAAGGCAATTTTTAATGAAAATTATGTACCAAACTTAAGAGGGGTTCAGAGCAAATATCCAGAGGAAAACCATTTAGAATTGGAATTTCTTCTAGGCATTCAGTTAAAAAATAGCTAGGACGGCAGCACTGTCACTTCATTTCCTCCCGTCGCTAGTGCGTGGGGCAACGGTAAAGAGCGACCCCGCATTCGGAAAACGAACGTTGCCGAGCGCGGTTCGTGTCAGCAGCTCCGCATTTACACCTGCACTTACTTAATCGCAGTCAAAACGATAAACAAACGTGACTAACGGTGCAGAAACTCACGCAAATCAAAACAAACATCTGCCAGTGAAGGAAAACAAAAGGTGCACAGAAACAATATTAACAGCTGGACACAACAAATGCAATCTGCAATTATTCATACCTGCCTACCAACACCAGTGCAACTGCGCGGCGCCCTACAACGTGATATACGATATAGCAGCCGGTGTGTGTCACCTTCTCGCTCGTTCGTCGCCGGGCTCTCCCTCTAACGATCGGGGTTTACACTCGCATAAAACTCGCCTGTGTTTCGAAACTTTCTTCAGTTGTGTGTGAATTGATAGAGAAGTCGGTCAAAGAACCCTTCTTCTCCAACAAAGAACCCACTAACTAATCCTGGAAAACATAAAAAGGACACTGGACAAAGACAAGTGCAAATAAAGTACACCTCAAGTACAGTGATTAAGATTCAAACTGACTAATCAAGCCAAAATGATAACCTCCACGACAACGGACTACAAGAACTTTTTTAAGCACTCCGCACATCCTGCCAATGCCGAGCAGTATTTCCGGGAACTCCTGGACAAACGGTAAATAAGCAATTTAAGTCCTGCCATTAGAGTCCCTGTAAATTAAAGCAATGAGGGGAAAATGCTTTAAGAATCTGGAGTAATTAGTGCTATTCGGAGAGTCCTTAATATAGACACATGATAATAAAAAGAAGACCTAATCTGTATCTACTCTTTTTCAATATCTCTAAATATTTTGAAAGATTAAAACATTTGTAAGATAGATTCATAAATTTCATCCATGAGAAGGCCAAAACAAACTAGACAAATTCTCAAATTAAAATATATGTACACATCTAAAGGTCCTTAAAATTTATAATGCTTCTTATCTTTTGATGATAACACAGAATAAAACCAGAAAGGAAACTAACGTCGTGTATCCGAAATCGATCACAACAAAGCATAAAATATTTGCTTTCTTTCTATGAATCGATGTTTGTAAATGAACAATTTTTTTTTGAAAAAATCGAAATTTAAAAAACTTATAACTAAGCCAAAAAAGCATTAATTTCAATTCGGAAAGCTTTTTTATGCTAGTTTTTATTAGGTTATTAAATCTGAATGCTAAATTTTAAATTTTAAAACATTTGAATTTTTTCCATTTTTCTTTTAATTTTTAACGATGTAACCCCTTGTAAAATTTTGAAAAATTGGTAAAATTTTTTTTTCTCCCGGAGATGCCTAGATCGACTCGGCTTTTTATGCTGATCAAGAATATATATGATTTATAGGGTCGGAAATGTCTCCTTCATTGCGTTACAAGCTTTTGAACAATAATAAAAATTCCCTGCAAGGTATATATACAAATCATTATCCGACAACAATTTGTTCAATTCTGCACAGACTATAGTGCTTTCTATTTGCCGATTTGTGCACTGATTATGCCTACACTGTTAATTATCAGATTCCGTGGATTATAAATGCCAAAATGGAAAACCGGTTAACGGTTTCTGTCAGTGATCTTCAATGCCGTCTTGCTTGTATCTCAATCTCTGGGCGAACTGTGAATTTGTATCTCTACATTAACATGTTGGCAATACAAAACTGGATAGCTCGAGATAGATGCTTTATAGCCTAGCCCAGGCCTAGGTATCTTCGATTCCCTTTGGCATTCCGGGGGATTTGAAGCGTACCACACGTTTCCGTAATTCTTTTTCATTTTTGAGACAATAATTTTCAGATTATGACTTTTAATAGCTTTCGTGAACTTGTGCGAAAATGTTTCATCTCTGTGTTGTATTTATTTGATTTTTCGCGATGTATTATAGCATTGCCTCGCTTATCCAGAACTGTGCGAACGTCTGGGCCGATCGGAGTGAGTGGGCCAGTTCTGGTCCGAACAGTTCTGAGGGGCCTACGTGACTGGGTCCCAGCGACAAAAATATTGGTTTTATGGGTGCATCATAAAAAAGTCGTAAAATTGTATGCATCGCAATATGTGTTGCTCTGCTCTGCTCCAAGGCCCGTAAAAAAGGCTTAAATGCAATGAAACGTTTTCGCTATAATTAGCGAGAAAAGCGCTGCTGCTGTCTGATCCCAAGAATTCAGGGGTTTCCCCAAGGTGACCTCATCCACATGGTATAGTGTAGGCAGCATCTCTACATCGATTTAAGATTGACGGCCTTGAAAGGTCGCTCTCTGAATACATTCCTCTCCGCCTCTTGATTAGGTGAAACCCCATTGGATCTCTCAGTCTAATCGATGCTCTTTGTTGCAGCGAACGACGCTATGAGGATCTGTGCCGGAACATCATCAGCGATATGAACCAGTACGGCCTGTCCGTGGTGGACGACTTCCTGGGCATGGAGACTGGCCTGAAAATTCTCAACGAGGTTCGGAGCATGTACAACGCCGGAGCCTTCCAAGACGGCCAGCTGGTGCAGAACCAGACGCCCGATGTCCCCTCATCGGCAGTCCGAGGCGACAAGATCCGCGGTGACAAGATCAAATGGGTTGGCGGCAACGAGCCGGGCTGCAGCAATGTGTGGTATCTGACCAATCAGGTGAGTTCTCCCTTAAACAATTTAATAAATGTATCCTATATTAACACAATTCTTTCCTGTAATCACTTCCAGATTGACTCTGTGGTGTATCGGGTCAACACGATGAAGGACAATGGCATTCTGGGCAACTATCACATTAGGGAACGCACGAGGGTAAGCATGTGGCAGGGTTAACCAATCTGGAAGCTTAACTTACATGTATCGCTTTGTAGGCTATGGTTGCCTGCTACCCTGGATCGGGTACACACTATGTCATGCATGTGGACAATCCGAAGAAGGATGGGCGCGTCATTACGGCCATCTACTACCTGAACATTAACTGGGATGCGCGGGAAAGTGGAGGCATACTCCGGTAGGTTATCTTGCATGATTCGCTCCAAGAAAATGTTCTAAACTTCTAAATTACGAACAGCATTCGACCCACGCCTGGCACTACGGTAGCGGATATTGAACCGAAATTCGACCGGCTGATATTCTTCTGGTCGGACATTCGCAACCCGCATGAAGTACAGCCCGCTCATCGCACCCGCTATGCCATCACCGTTTGGTACTTTGATGCGAAGGAGCGCGAGGAAGCCCTGAATCGGGCCAAGCTGGAGAACAGCAAGACGAACAATGTTGCGGCTCAGGCGCAAGCCCAGCAGGCTGAGCCCGACTCCACCACCACCCCGCCCACAACAACAACACCAGCAGCAGCAGCAGCCACCACCCCCTCATCCAGTCTGCCGGCCAGCATGTCCACGGGCACGGGAGCCCTAAATGCAAATGTGTCGAGCAATTCCTGCGCCGCCAGCAGCGAAATATGCACGTAACCCTTGCTGGCAGCGCAGCGGAAGGGCAACCAAATAGTGTAAATTACTTCCAACCAAACACATACACACATGTAAAAAGCTAGTTAAAAATAATTTATACCGCGGGTCGGGCCACAAACAGCCCGAGCCGGAATCGCAAAGTGAATCAAAGCTCCTTTAGTCGCTAAGCCTTCTAGTTGTATTCTCTAAGTCGTATCCTTAGTTATTCTCGCATTAACCCCTAGCTTACTGCCTTGTCAGCGTCCGAGTTGATTGTTTATTAATATTTAGTTTGTTGCATCTTTGTCAGGACCCTTTGCCGAGCTCATTCTTAGTTTTTTTGGCTGCCAAAGTATTATACCTAACGAGCAGCGATCGATCCTGCTTCCATAATCATAGCAACAGTAGTAGTCGCCACCCTCATTATATTCTATCTCAAAATTATTTAACAAGCCAGCGGTCGCTGGCACACCACTCAATCTGTCGACTCTCATGCATCTAGTTAGAAACACACATTTTGATATCGTTTACATCTGAAAACAAGCAAAAATATACACATGTCTGTCGGAAATCTGTTTCCTTGTTATCTCTAAATTATAAAGTATGTATATTTATGGCATATCTATATATATGTATATTTTTCTATTAAAAGAAAGCCTGAGCAAATAACAACGTGTTTGATTTTTCTTAATAATTTTTTAATTATATTTAAAAGTTGTTAAGTAAAGCAAAGAAAAGAAAATTTAAAATTCCACAGGAAGTGACGAATTCGCCATCTTTATTGAAGGGCCATAGAACATATAAAATTTTACAAGAGTTCAGATGCATACTTTCAGGCTGTCCCAAATACAGACTGCCCAATATTTGTATGATCGCTGATATAATGCTAGTTTGGAACAAAGATAATCCTTCCTGTTCCACCTTCTTGACACATGAAATGGATCACAGATGACTGCGGAGAAAGGATTAACAGAATTGTATTTAAAGAGTTTGTAAAAGTTATACTCACGACCACTGGATCCCACATAAAGAAAACATTGTTTGATATTTGAATATACATTTTATTTTTCAGAAAAGTTGTTCATTTTTGTAATGACTTTACATTTACATATAGTATATATTTATATATATGCATGTATGTATATATATATTCTCCTGCCGCTCTGCTCACGTGTCTTTCTGTATGTTTCATTTGTTTCGCTTTTCTTGGAATGCAATATTATAGGTACGATACAAGTTGCACACATGAATTAATCATTAATCCGATATCTATATAATATTTAGAGTAAATGAAGAACAACGAATGCATTCCATTCAAATCAAACTGAACCGAATCGAACAACCAAGGCAAACGTTCAAAAATCTCGATTGGTTTTCAACAATTACACTGCTCAATATCGCTTGCAAATATGCGTAGTACTTGGCCTCGGCCTGGATACTCCTAGCCGACTTCATCTAGATACTTGATTCGCTCTCCAAAAATATATATTATATGTATATATATTGTATGTAGGTAGATATATGCATCTCGTATATACACACACGACTGAATTAGGTAATGGCTGTTGCTCTCGTCGAGTGCTCCCAACTACTTTCACTGCTTCAATCTGCTGGTAGAAAAATAAACACCTGCTGCCTCCACTCCCCACCTGTTCCCTTCCCCATGTCCTTTGTAAAATCCCCTCTCCCCGCTCGTCCCATCCCCTTTACATTAGCTATATGTGGCATGAGAGCCCTTAGTTGTGGCATGGATATAGATTGAGGTGTGCTCCGTCTAAGTGGATTTTATACAATCGTTCGGTTCTACGATCAATCAGCATTCTATAAGGGTGAAACGCAAAAACAAGCGGGGGAGATCCAAGGGGCTCCAAACAATCGCAAATGGATGTGTCCCTAGTTAAGTATAGTGTATATATTTTGTTTTCCTGGCGCATCTAGCTCCGGCACAACGCCTACATATCCTGAATATCTGCCTCGAATTGTGCGAATTACATTTGCTTAATTTTCGGTGCACAACAACTAGTAGAAACGCTTGCAAACTACTCAACATGGGTAAAATGTGGCAAAGCACTGGCCGGAAGTGCCGGCCATCTCGGATGGGGGATAACTCCACACTAAGTAACTGGCCGCTCGCGTGCGGCATACACATTACACAGATACTAAGCACTTATATTGAATGCACAACACAAACTCAAGGGTAGCAGCATCAATATTATCAATATTATCAATATAATCATGCATTGATGGCCCTAACAATTGTCTGCTGCTGCAACGACAACAACAACATTACATGCGGCATTTGTTATTCAGTTATCGCTTGGTATATGGCACCAGTCTACAATGTAATTGACAGAAGTTACAATTTAAAATTATCCTCATTCATTTCGCATGGTTCTCATTTTTATTTCAACGCATAACAAAATATCTACGAATTTAACAACATATTAGTTCCCATAGGCTACAAAATGAATATACCTAGATTTTCATATACAATATATAATCCATTATGCTTTCAGCTTGTGTTTTCCTTGGGGTTTCTGTGAGTCTGTCTGTGGAGCTGTGTTGCATCGAGTGAGAGACATAATTGACTGGTTTGTCAACGAACTAATTTTCGGTATACATATATTATAATATTTAATGATATTCTGCTCGGCCTAGAACGAAAGCCTCATTGCGGGTTGTCGGTATTCTGGTATGAAGTTAATACCTCTTAGTAAACGCATTTTGGTCTCAAGATTTTATTTTTAAATGAAGTTCGCGCATAGTTGGAGTGAGTTAAGCTAATCGATCTCTCTCAGTTAGTTGGTTATCATAATTTTTTGCTCAGTAAACAAGCCTGTCTCTCTAAAGTCCTAAAAAGAAAGTCTTCCGTTTTCACAATACAACAACAGGAATTTCAACTTGATTCTCATTTGGGTTTAATGTGTGTTGAGTGGGGGGAGTTAATATATTATATCAAAGACTGTATAATAAAAAGATGCGTAACGCCGTACGATTTTCTAGAGCTCTGGATTTATAAGCTTGCATTTCTTCGCTGGACATATACATATATAATATCTGTGGGTGTTACTCATCTTATTGTTATACTGCCTTTGATTATATTTTGAGTGTGTGGTTGGGCATGCATATCAACTTACACACAACTACACAAAAATTGTCTGTCAAGATCGTTTAAATAACATCTAAAAACATCTGGCGTGAGTCTCCAATATAGTTCACCATTTACTTCATTTTTCATATGTATATTTCCATATTTCCATATTTCTTTTTTGTATTTTTTTTTGTCTTAGGATTATGGGGGCGGTGCGTGCAAAGTATCAGCTCTAAATTTCTCTAAATTGTTGCGTGCTAAAGAGGATTCTCTGGGTTACGGCTTGGGATTATCTTTACAGTTAGTCAATATTCATCGATTTCACAATTGTGTTCTTGTTTCGTGTGCGTTGGCTTTGTGAGTTATTTATTTTTTGTTCATCCCTTTAAATCAGTATAAACTTTTACTCCGATGAAATGAAATGTTTTATATACTTTATCTTTTTGGTTTTGTTTGTTAGTTTCGAACTCTGTTCTGTGTAAAATATCAGCAATTTTGTTTCGTTTGTTCTTTCAAATACATATACATATATCATCCAGCGCGTCTTGTGTGTGTGTGTGTTTTTTTAATATTTTTCTTCTAATATTTAGAATATGTTTGTTAGATTTTGGGAGGTTGTTACAACGTTTACAATACACACACATCGACTGAAGGAAAGTTCGGATGGGGGCGCAAATTCACTACAAAAATTACACTTACATTTACCTAGATTCGTTTCTACCATTGTACATTTATATATATATAGATGTATGTATGTATATAATTTATTTATAATTATACTGAAATTGTATCTCAAAAGGGATATAAAGCCATTTAAGTTTGTTGGTTTGATCTCGATCTCCTCAAAACCTCTTCCACCAGCAGCAGCTCCCCCCGATGCTCTGGTCCTGCTGCGGAAATATAGTGTATACGTGTGTACGGATGTGAGTGACCGGATATATCTGTTGGGAAAACTTACTTAGCTACAAATCTTGACGGCTCTGGGACCTTTTCTAATAAAAAATTATAGCACACCTATGGGGGCGGGCGGCACAATATGTGTGTGTGTGTGTGTAGTTACAAGCGAATATCTGGGTCTTTTCGGGGTGAAGTAAAACCTCTGCTTTGGCCAGTTTTGTTGTATAATATTGTGTATTTCATTCTGGTGTCGTTTCTGTTTTTTTTTTTTTTTTAGTATAATTGCATAAAAGTCAACATCATTAGCATTAAAATAATCGTAATTAAATATATGTATATCGGTGTACAACTAAAAAATATAACGCTCGCTCTCAGCAGCTCCTTTCGTCGGCTCTTCCTCTACATGTATATAAAAGTCAAATCGTTAAGGGTTATCCTCGCTTTCAGTTTCACTTGCAATTAGCATTGAAATGCTTACACTTTTGCACTAAAAATTATATCGACATTCTTTTTATTTTTATTCTTTCTCATTCTCAACTTCGGGGCTCGCTTATCCGCACACTCGAACAAATTAAATTAAATTCAAACTGAAATCAATCAAGAGAACTAAGCGCGATGTAGATCAAAGACTGCAAGCTCGCATCTCTCTCTATATGTGTGTGTATGTTGCTTCTCACAATTTAATGATTATAATTTTCGATAATAAGAACTTAACTTAAATGTGTGTTTGTGTGGCGTGTGTGGAGTGTGTGGTGCTACAATGCATGGAGATGTGTGATGATGACCTCTGAATGGATGGGCGTGTGCAGCTAATGCTATCCTCAATTGTTTTCGCTTTAATTTCCGTGTCGTTTGTCTGCCTTTTGGGTTGGTTTTCTCACGTTTTTCCTTTTGTTTTTGTTTAAATCTAACACATAATTTAGTTGCTCTTGTTTAATAGTATGTAATATAAAAACTAAATAATTAATACGTTCCAACGCAGCATCTAGCTTCCAAGAACATGCATCTCCATCAGATCGGATCAGGGTCGCCTGCTCCATTTGTAAGTGTGTGTTTTTGGTGTGGTTGTGGGACTGTTCTGGCGGATCAGCTTTTGACATCGTTCTCAGGTTGTTGGTTTTTAGTACAAGTACATATAATTATTTAAATAGGTAGGTGTAAGGGAGTGGCTCGCTCCCCTCCTTAAATATGCTTTTGTTGTTGACAACAGAAATTCACTTAAACAAATGCCCAGCATTCGAGTGTTTTGATAACAAAGTCTTCTTGTGGCGCCAGTGGCTCGTTGCCGTATGTGCTGCAATGCTGCGACCGTCCCTGGTTCAGATCACCGTCCAGCCACAGACCGAAGCGACCACTGAAAATTAACACACGAATTAATAAAATAGTTGATATACATTTCTTCATATACACTTACTCTCCGGCGCCAATCGACAGGCTCTCCATGTTGCCCTTGATGAAGTACATGTTCTCGCCAGTCCAATGGAACACCTTGAAGCTGGGGTTAAACTTGTAGAGCAGGGACTCGCCAGTGCCGTAAAAGTGATCCGACACATGCAGCGAGCAAGAGGTCAAAGCACCGAATACCTGAAAATAACAGTAAAAATAAATGAAATCATTAGAAATTGGTAATATTTTGCACAATATAAAAATACATATATTGTCATCTGTAAACTGTTATTATTGCAAAAAATCATCTCTCGCAGGGCTCGTTAAATGCCTTTCACTAACTCGAAGTAATTATTTAAGCATATCATATATTCGTTATCAAATTTGTTATTACTGCACTTTGTTGAACTTTAGATTGTTGTTAAACTGGTATTTAAGAAGTATTTGTCTAATTAACATTTCGAGACAATCAAAACAATGATAAACTTTTTTTCTTACAATGAAAATAAATTTAACGACGTTCAAGTGAGTCAGATATTACGTGGAGAAATATTTTATATTATTTATACAATATGCAAAGTCAACTTACATTGTGCTCTGTATCCTCGATGACAATCAGAACTGGACTCTCCAGACGCGCCATTTTGCGGTAGAGGGAGTTCAGTGCGAAACCATGTTGCGATGTACTGAAGATGAGGGACCAGGAGTAGCCCTCGGCTCTAGCTGGCAGATGGGAGCAGAGCTTCTCGCTGCAAGTCGAAAAGACATTATGTGAGTTGGGATTCTACAGAGAGGCTTTCCAGACAATACTCCTGGGCAATGGCAGCTCAATGACATTAAAAGTATTAGATATTCACACTCAAGAGTCATAGTTTTGAAACAATTTGGAAACAATTTACTTAATAGAGTGGTTGCAGTTGCTTACCGATGCTCCTCTGTGAGGATTTCTGTCTTGCCAATCAGATCTGGTATGGGGAAGTCCAGGTCAAAGGAACCGGTGGCAAAGAGTGAGGTCTTGCGATATTCATCTGTGCTCATGGACAGCACCTGGAGAACGATTGACGAGATTGCATGATATTAGTCAAAGCGGCATAGTTTCCAATGGTTAGTAACCATAAAACAAAAGCTAATCGGTAACTTAAAATATATCAATATCAAAAATTCCAAATACAACTCAAAATACATGTCAAAGATATATTTAAATACGTTTCTTCATTTTTTCTTGGGAGGTTGTTGGGTTTAGCTTATACATTCGAGTGCTGTGCTTTGGTTATCTGGTTCTGGGTTTTCATTTGAACGTTTATTAATTGCGGTGTGCAGTGCTAGTTTACAGTGTCTATATTGGGTTTGGTTCTGTGGGATCCCTTCGACTTTTGGTTTTCAACTCTAACTACAAATGAAAAGAGCTCGCTTGGCATCGGCACACTAGCTGAGTGAACAAAAATGAAAGAATAACGACACTTAGATAGCGGAAAGATGTTATTTTACAATGCTGAAGAGATGTTCCATGAGTTAGGGACAGTTTCAGGATTTATTCAGGATTGTTTGGGCACCTAGAAAAACCTAAACCCCTAACCCTGGCCCAAGGTTTCAAAATAATAGAATCGACGTTTTCGAACGCTGGCGTTAATTTTTAATACACTCTGTTATTTAGCAATTACATCATATTTGATTGGCTAAAGGAACTGTCCAGACCTAACCTGACCTGACCTTGATTTACATCACTTCGAATGATTTTGACAGCCCAAAATATGAGAAGACTCTCCAAGCACTTGGTTCGATTGGTTCGGGTTGGAAATGGAAGCGCAGAAACCCGAGGGAGTGGCACACTTGCAGATGCCGGGTCGAGGTCACCATGACTCTCTAGTAGCTATTGAATGCCCTGGTACCGTACTGGGCCGGAATAGTCGGGGTGAGACGCTGGACAGCCGACTTCTTCTCGTACACCAACGGCATTTTGAGATCGTTCTCTGGCTCGAAGTCCTGCCTCTTGCTCAGCCTGAGTTCCCGCTTCTCGCCCTTGGTCGTGGTCATGCGGCCAACGGCGGTGGCATTCCTGGAACGCATCTTCATCTCAAGCTGCTGGGGGTCATGTTCATTGCCCTCTGCGGAGATCTGGTACACCGAGCGCTGGCGCGACGGACTGCTGGTCATCATGCGACTCTGCTTGATGGCCTCGGACGGTTCGACATCTTTGGGTTTTTCGTGCTCCTGCTGACGGTCCCAGGACTCGTCAGAGCTCTCCTCGTCGTAGTCATCCCTCTGACGATCTTCGGCATCACTCGGGATCGACTTGTCCACTTCGCCAAATCCCCCATAGAAATTGGGCGTGGGCATCCGCTCGGAGCTCGTCCGCACTGTAAAGCGCCTCTTGCCCGGCTGCTTCAGCAAACTTCCGCGGCTCTCAGCGACGGGCCGGGAGCTAAGCTGGGGTGTCGGATTCACCGACTGCACCAAATGGGGGGCCCTCCACCTCTGAGCTCCCGTCAGGTTCTGGAAGCCGGCGAACTTCTGGTTGATCACTTGCCGCGAGGCACTCATCAGCGCTGCGTTGCTTCCGACGCCGGCGGAGGACTCATAGTGGAGCTGATCCATGCGCGACTGGCTGGCACGGCGGGTCCCGTCGGTTCCGCCTAGAAAGGCTCGCTTCAGGAACTCCCTTTCGGCGAGGGGCTGCTCGTACAGCGAATCGGCCTCCTCTTCGGTTTCCTCCGCTTTGGGGATGCCACGGGACTTCGTTAAATCAGCACGCATGCCCCTGGCCAAGGCCACATCCATTAGGCTGTCATCAGAGTCCCCCTCGTCGACTGCCTTGGACAGGTAACGACTCGGTGTAGGACGTGGCTCGGAGATTCTCTCTTGGGTGTACATGTTTGACACCTGCCCAACCTTGGGATTGAGCTGCTGTGAACGCGGTGCCTTGGCCAGGGACTCCCGATTGCGCGCGGCTACATTTGCCGCATGATTAGCGTGGCCCATGACCAACTGCCGGCGACGTGGCCTAGTTTGACGAGCGTCCAGCTCCTCTGGCAGACCCTCGGGCCCACCAGACATGGAATTGGAGGGTCTTGGATGGTTCCAGCCCTGCATGGGATCGACGTTGGCTTGTTCTAGCTGGACACGGTTCTCGTGGCGACACGGATTACAGTTCAGCATATCGCGGGTCTCATCATCAACCACCATAAGCTCCTCCTGGATAGACCGGCTGATTTCCCTAGCTGCCTGGGTGGCCAAGCCTCTGCCGAAACTCAACGACTGATTGTACCGCCGCTGGGTGGCCGACAGATTGGTCCGGCTGTTGCGGTAGAGGGACTCCGGCTTGGAATCCTCATCCCACTGCTGCTGCTGCTTTTTCTTCCTCAACCCGCTGCTCATCCAGCGGCGGGAAGTCGAACTTCCCGACTGGCTCTGCAGGCTGCTTGTGGAGGAGAACAGCCGAGTCTTTCCATAGATCTTATAGGGCTGATGCTCCGGGACATCTGGACTGTGAACCATGCCCTGCATTTGATTCACCAGTGTCTTCTTTACGCCGATCACTTTGCGCGGCTTCTCCGAGGCCTTGACTGTGCCCCTTTGGGGCACCTTGCTGTGGTAGAAACACCGCATGGACGACGGCATGGGGCAAATATAAATCTTGGCACTACTCTGGGCAATCTTGCCCAAGCTCAACGGATGGCAACTCATCGCGAAGACTCAATTTGGACAGTAATTTCTCAAAAGCGGAGCACTCGAATTGATAGACTTACTCGGCGGACCGGACCCACGAACGCGTTTGAATGCTTCTCGAGGGCTATGGCAAATTACAACAAAAAATTATTATCAAAACACTAAACCCGCTTCGGGTAAATAAATACAAATTTTTTGACTCGGACTCTGGGGACTCAAACGGAATGAATTAAAGGGGGAACCGGCACAGGAACGTCAAAGGAAATTTAAATTCATGGCTTGCTTGGATCGTATTATTTTTGCACAAGTTTTCCCTATAGTAGAGTTCGAATTTAAGTCTTTTTGGTTTAGCAAATACATTTTCCTATTCCTGGAAACCATCCCTCATCTCACCGGACAACTCCTTCGCCTGGGATCCCTGTGATGCTGATGGGTATAGTGCAATTTTCTCAGCTTTTCGTGCAATCCCATGATGGACAACCGTTTGATTGAGGCTCCTCCAAAGAACTAAGCATAGTCATTGCCAACCAGTGCGTATTTGTATCTCACTGGCATTTAATTTCAATACAATCTAATCTAAAGAAAAATCTCAGTTTTTGATCGAACCAAGAACAAGCAAGACTATTTCCATGATAGCGCGAAAGACCTAGGAGCTACACCTTCATGTGAAATTCATTTTTGGCCTTCTGGCTTCTGACTAATTCGTGGGTGCTCACCCAGTTCGGACTTTGTTTCTCCTTATTATTGATTATTATTATTATATTGTGAGTTGCCGCTGGGTGCGACATACTCACTCCCTGTTGGCATTGACAGCGTGTGAACATTTCTGCAGTGACGTCAATGATTGTGCTAATTGTCACCGCGCTGCTTCAACACGATTAATAACGAAAATAAACCCCAATCACAGCGGTGAAATTTGCATACGATTCGCATATATATCCCGTGAGAAGGAGTTCCAGTGCCGCTTTTGCATAACTTTTGGGCCTCTGACAGCACCCACATAACACCTGGAACCCGGCTCGGATGACTGAGATCACTCCACATTCCGAGAATCTACCAAAAGTCAAGGCAGAGCATCGATCGAATCATTCCAATCGTGATTCGAGCATTAACAGGTCTAGATAAGGCAAAGAGACAAAACACTATAACCGCTTTTATATCACGAAATTAATTTGGAAAATATGCAATACGTTTGCTTTATTTTCGTACTCTAAATATTTGTATTTTCACGTCGCAGTTGGGGGTCTGATTACATCTTGATCATCGCTGTGATTGATTAACTTTTGGCGGTGGAACCCTCGAGTTGAAGAACCGCTGGCAGTGCCTTGACTTTGATTCGCCATCGAGTGGTGTTATATTGGGGGCTTTAAATCAATTATGAATGAGACTTGGACGAAGACCGACCTCGAATGCAATTAGTTTGATATCAAATCTGAGATAAAGATATTCCATCACATCACTTGAGCTCCTGGGAAGGTCACGAATGCCACACAATTTGGGTCAGTGAAATAGATCGGAAACGCATTTGATCGCCAGACAGCAACCATATTCATTTATGAACATATTTTTGCCATTTTGCGACAGACGAAATGACAACAAAAGAGTCGCGTAATTGAGGCGTGACTGCAATTTGCGGATTGCCCGCAACAATTAAAAAACAGAACGCAATTTCGCCAGACACACAAACAAATTAAACAGACAATTTTCGAACGCACTCCAACGAGGGTCAGTTTTAAATCGCAGATCGGGGCAGCGAGACAGAGAGGAGTCTCAGCCAAAGTCAAGCGTCAATGACAGGCTTATATGTATACATTTATATATTTGCTGAGCACTTTTAAACACGGTCTCAGTTGGGCCCGGGCTGTGCTCGCCTTTGAGCGCAAAGTTAATAACCAAATATATTGTTTAGAGCCACAGATATTGAACAGCTGGGAAATCACACATGAATCATGTGTTCGTGACTGCACCAATGATAGTTTTTGTTACCTCGCGGTCGAGTCCATGGCTGACAATCAATTCGCACATCTTCATGTAGTTTGTGGCTCTCACTTTCAGTCAATTAATTTAGATTTTTTCTGGGTCCAAGCACAGAAACACTGAGGCACATAGGCACACACGCCTGTCACAGGTGTCGTATGCGCAATATCAAGTATACGCCACTTGGGCACGTGCTCGGCCCAGTTCTGTGGATCGAATCTCAGAATCTTAATCGTTCGTTGCTCTTTTAAGAATATATATAGCTGGGAGGGATGCTGCGTGGGTGGTAACCGTAACTCCACCGACCGACTCTGACCGACTTTGGCGCTGTGCGTTTAAAAGCCAACTGCCAGCGGGCTCAGGCCAACCGTTTTTATTGGCCCCCAGCGAAAATTTATTCATTTGCCGCTCGCTCAAATTAACTCAACTCAAGTCGTGAGTTTGCTCAGAGCGGGAGAGCGAGCAAATGGGATATATTATACTATATTTTTATATATATATGTACATATGTATATGGAGACACTGGGTTAGTATCAAGTTTTGGCCTTTGGAGATCGGGAACTGCTGAATAAAATGAAGTATGCCGATGTATAAATAATAAAGAACAGCGACAAATTGCTCACGTTGAATTCTATCGAATAATGCAACCTTTTCGTGCTGCTCAGATATATATATATCTGTATAAATATATATAAACAACTGCGAAAAAGTGTGTCAAATGTGTAAGCGGTTCTGCCGTTAAATTGGGAGTTATGAAAGCAGCACCAAGTGTGCAAAGTGTACACCTTACAAAACACATTTGTTTACAAGTCAATTTAACTAAATGCTAGTCAATATTTATGGCCACAGGGAACACACACACACTAGGTTAAGGGAACAGGTGGAACCATATATCTATATTACAATGAGTTCCTTAGTTATTTACTTTCTAAGCCGAGAGATCGTTATAAGCCTTAGTTAAACCTGAAAGACTACCCCATATAGCATTCTTGACTTCTTTGAAGTATTTATCTGTAAAATTGTAAGCTTCTCTAGGTAATTGTATCAATAAATACCTAAGTAATATTTATTTTGAGTCACTTGATCACTGGAAAAAGTTAAACTTTCTTTAAGACATTAAACAACCAAAAACAAGCTCCTATCTTTACGATGTTTGCCAGAAATCATTGCATGCCACTTGGCTGGCATCTTAAAAACAGTAGCACTTTGTATAAGACCTATTCAGTTGCCATAAACACACACGTATCAGTAATTAATGTTTACGGCTTGTTTGTTAGTCGGAGATCGTAAAAAAAAACAATCGGCCAGGGAGGAAAACAATTCCCAAGGGTATTCCCCCCTCCTTCTATAGCTTCAGTCACGACTTTGGGCTTTCACTTGATTTTGATTTGTTCAGAAATATATATGCGCATATAGAAAGATTTGCGATTTGTTTTTGTTGCTCCCCTGTGATGCAGATAAGATACTGCCACCATTATCTTTGATATATTTATAATAATTAATTTAGAGCACTTTATAATTGACTGGCAGCAGCTTTAAAATTGATTTTTTAGTAAATCTTAGGGGGCCATCGGAACTTGTGAAGGTTCATTGTTTTGGAAAGTTTTCTTTATATTATAAAGAACTTTTTTTTAACATTTTAAATCACATTTCAGAATCAAATTTAAGGATCACTGTCTTTTATAAACATTTTTTAAAGTGTGACAGCTTCAAGCAATGCCAAGCCCACAGATCACTCACTATATGATATCTGTGACAGTGTAGATTTTTAATATATATTAAATCAATGACGTAAAATATATTAATCCATACATTTATGAACAAAAAAGGTTCTTTGATTGTCTAAACAACATTTTGATGCAAAATTAAAACCATTTTAAGTAATTGACTAGTATTTTTCCAACGTTTTTCGACACTCCTAAGAAATAACCATATTTTAAGGATTTCTATTGGTCTCTAACACAAACTGTTAACGATTTAGACGTACTTTAGTTTGGGAAACGGCGGCGAACATGTTCTGCAACGGTTCTGCATCAACTGGTTTCTTCGGGCCCCAAAAAGTTCAAAGTAAGTGGCAGAAAGTCGAGACCGAAGAACCGGCCTCAGAGCCAAAAAGCCAAACTGAAAGGCAGCGAAGCCAAATGAAGCGATGTAAAGAGCAAAGAGGAAGCGGTAGAAAAGAGCTTACCGGGCAAAACGAGTCTTGAGACTTTGATGGCCACGAAAGAGCCAGCAAAACAAAGGGGTTAAAAAGAAGAACAGCGGAGGAGGCACACGGCCAAAAGAGCGAAAAATGCGAAAATGGCAAGAGATATGCTAATTATGCATGCGGGTTAAAACAGGGCCTCGGCTAGCCAACGGGTTAAGGGGAAACCCGGCCGCCAGGTAATCAAGGTGTGTGAGAGGCTTGGCCTGGGAAAGGTGCGACGTCAAGTTATGGAGTAAGTTAATAGTAATATATCAGTATATGCAAGTTCATGGTAATTATCGCTTACTTTTAGACTTGTAGAAGCGATAACAAATCCACTAAAAATTTCGATTTATTAAAAAATCGAAAAAAAAAACAGAATTAACATGATTTATCGATCTGTCACAAGTGGAAATGGAATAATAAACCAACTTAGGTTTAGTAATTATCGCTCAGTTTAGACTTATAGAAGCGATAACAAATCTACTTAAAATATCGATTTAAAACCTAACCCTTTATTAACAAATCGAAAACAAAAACCCCTAAACAGAATTAACATGATTTATCGATCTGTGACAAGTGGAAATTGAATAATAAACCAGCTTAGAGGTGTTATAAATATAGACAGATGTGCTAAATATTATATTTTATTATAAAGAAATATAACTCAGAGAGCAACATTACCATGTAAACAAATACAAAACTGGAAAACTCCATCCCAATGAAAACCTCGACAAGATAAGCAGTTTGGAAACCTATTTAAAAGCATACCCCCCAAGTATGTTTTTTGCTTTTAGCATTTCCTGTTTTTCCCCCCACTACACCTTATCGCCTATGGCTACTTTTCTTATATTAATTTATTTTTACATTTCTTGTTCTCCATGCTTGAATTAACTTATCAGCTGTGGCTCTATTTTTTTGCTTGAATGCATTAAAAGAGCGTAAAGCGAACAACTTGTGCATTATTTGCAGTCTGTATTTTTTTTTTTAGTTAAACACCAACTTGTTTTTTATGTCTGCGTAAATATTTAGTTGGGACTCTACGTTTCGCGTTTAGTTTCCAGGGTAACTTAGGTTAGTTACCGTGTGCCGTGAGGTCACATTTTCGCGTTAAGTCTATTGTTTGTCAAAGCCAAACAACAGCGACTAGCGAGCATCTCCCTACGGGGAAAATCATCCGACTTTGATGGAGTGTCAAAGTAATTATAATGTTTCTGAGGAGGGAGAGCAGATCATTGACCCAAAGTTCGAGACACCTGACAGCCTGACAAATGGCTCGACCACATTTGCGTCTAATGATGATGTCGTAATAATTGCAAATCAGTTCAAGCTATTAACTTGATCCAAAGTCGCCTGTAATAGCAGAAACGTGTGCGATAATGGCATCTTATAATAGACATAGTCCATATAATATTGACAGTAATTATAATCCACACTGTGAAACAAAGTTTCTAAGATGGGTATCATGAGTGAGAGGCTTAATATAAATATTTTTGCCTTTTAAAACTTGTTATGCAACTTTAAAGTCTTTAAAGACGAGTTTTTAATATGACTCAAGCCTTGAATTTATTTGAACAGTTTTTTTGTAAGTTGTAGCCTTTATAACTCAAGTGTTTTGGTAACTCAGGTGCCAAGAAGTAGGCTGAATTGTACAAAAATGTATACAAAAGGTATAAAAAATGTTTGTAATAGCAAAATAATCTTAAAATTGATCATCGCACACTTTGGTTTAATACAAAAACCTCCCATAATTAATTTAGAAGATCCCCATAAATCCTGTCTTGTTTTTGAACCTAGCAGAGATCCTCGAGATCCTGTCACCACTCACCGTTTCGTGCATCTCCCCGCTCTCGTCGAGCAGCGCCTCCAAACTCTGATCGTCCTTGGTGGGCGAGAGCGGTGGCGTGGGCGCCCGGTTCTTGGCCGCCAGCATGGAGCGGGGCAGCAGGTGGCGGCCATAGTGCAGGTACAGGTAGCGACCCCACCGGCGACCCGCCAGGCCGCAAAGGGCCAAAACGGCAAAGACGGAAATCACGAACCACATGTTGCCGCGGCCAGAGCAGCGGACAGTGGTGGGCGTGGGAAAGCTTGGCGGTGTGTCACACTTTTTTCAGCCAGCACTGTGCGAAAGCTCGCTCTCACGCGCTCTCTGGGTGCCTCTCTTGTGAATGGGGGGGTCTTGTGACCAGCGAGATTCGACTATTGCCTTTTTTCTCCGTTTATTTGCGTTTCTGTTGTTGCCACCGCTTTTATCATGCTCCACGCCTTCCGCTTTTCCGCCTGTCCCGTGTCTTAAATACGGTTTTTCTGTTACGCGTAAACACCCGGCAGTACACTAAATTTGTTTACTTGCCTTTATGGCCTTTAATGGTATTATTTGTTCTATTTTTCTATTCCCATTTTTCTATTTCTTTGCTAAAAAAGCTTCCTGCCGCTGCTGCGGTTATGCGTTTTCAAACAAGTTGCTCGGCCGACTGACGAAGTGAAAGAATATAAGGCATGACGAAACGAAACAAAGCTCCCCAAAGAGAGCGAGTGCGAGCAAAGAGCACAAAGAGAGGTGGCCTGGCCCCACCGCTACTCCCCCCCTTACTCTTCCGACTCACGCAACTTCTTTTCAGTCAGTTTTTCAAACAACAGGTTTGGGGGGAGGGCATGGCAACATGTAGTCGCAGCATGTTGCCGCAGCATGTTGCCGCTTGCAGGTTGCGTATACGTAATTTTTATTTTTGTGCGATAATTGGTGGGCAGCGATCGCAAATGTGCTAAGCTAGGAGTTAAGGCATGAACCCCCCGCTATTTCTTTATTATTTTCTTGTCTCGAGCCACTCACGTGCCTGACTCCGCTTTGTCTTATTGTTTTTTATTTTTGGCTTTCTTGTTTTGGCCACTGCATTTGCCGTTGCGGCCAAGGTTTACACGAAATTCACAATTTTTGGGTTAACTGTGCGTTACCAACAGGTTTGTGCATAAAATTAGCAACAGTAAAACATTAAAAACTGGAACATCGGTGCACAGAAATAGCAAGATCAATATGCTGTTGATTTAATGAGTTATTTGGCCTAGTGATTTTTAAATCTAATTTTTCTTGGATTTAATGGAAATTAATATATTATATTATCAGTGGGGAATAGTTTTAGTTAAGTATGTGGCAAAAATTACCTTATTTTAAAATTATTAGGATTTTTTTAATTTAAAACCTGAATCAGTAAACGTATAAAAATACTGTTCATTATCACATTATTAAATTCTACTTTTTATGATTAGACCATTTATCACTTTATCAAACGCTTATTATTTATAGTTTTTTTTTTTAATAAGTTCTAATCAAAAAGAATAACATTATATTACGATTTCACCCGGTTTTACTTATGGATGTTGGACTGTAGTCAAAGAAAGATACAGATAAACAGAGAAGAGGAAAACGGACGATGACGATGGCCATAACTAAGCGGATTTGTGGGCGTGCTAAAAGCGGCGACACCATCGGTGGGTCAGCTCAATTCAAAGGCGTTAACAACAACAGCTTCACTTGCATGTCGTATTCTAATTAGTTACGCAGCAAACCGGTTAAAATTGAGTAATTGAGTAAACAACAAGCCCCTTAAAACCCGATTCAAATATGCGTATTGAAGAAACCGGAATAATATTTCCCAACATTGCTCCACTTGGGAATGCACACCGGTTAAGAATGGATAACTCCTAGCTACGATTCCGAGATGCTATTGGTCACATGACCGCATCAAATGTGGGGTTTGCATCACCCACAACAGGCAGATTTATGGCTTATATATAGCTTATGGGGTTTCGAAGATAATTAAATCCGAACCGGTTAAGTTGGTTGAATAAATTGAAAATTAGCTCAATGTATTCAGCATTTAATTTAAACTTAGTGCCAGCAATCTATAAGTTATTAAGTCATAATTCAAGGTAATTGTCTACCAAGTCTGCCAAGTTTTAAATATATATTTTAATACCATCTTATCGTTATTTTTAGATTAAATCAAAATCAGTGTTGTGCAGATTCCCCCTTTAAAATTGTTTGGATTATTTTTAGCACTCGCATGCTACCCAATAATGTTGTTGACAAGTTGTTTGACCTCTTTTGTGATGCTTCCAATTTTCGGCCTGTATTTTATACGTATATATACTGTAATATATATACTATATATGTAATTCAATGAAATTGACTGCACGCAATTATTTTTTTGGCGACCTCAATGATGAAACAATCACGTGTCTTTGTCGCAGTAAACGTATGCGATTTGATTTGTTTGTTTGTTTGCTTATGCGGGCACGCTGTGTGGCCATTTGTCAAATGTTCGTTGGTACGAGTATCTCAGTTAGTACCAGGTATTGTATTACCTAAAACATGTTCATAATGTGGCAACAATTGTCGCTAGATGCTGGTAATTCAATATCCAGAGTGACGGGAGCCAAAGCAGGAACTTGAAAGTCTGTGGAAACATTCAACCGTCACTGCACCATAATAATTGTGGCTTAAGGTTGGAGTTGGCTTCCAAAGAAGTGCTCCTGCCTCATGGATCATACCTCATAATTATTTTTATAAAAATACCCAAGGATGCTGTTATATAAAAGATTCATTCTCTGAGCTATTTTAACTATTTTTCTTATAATAATAATCACCCCACAGCATCATTACCAATCACCTCTCCGCCTGTACCGTTTCTTAACCTTTAATTAGCCACTCCTCGGGGCAAATTAAATACGATATATAGCCGGTATAATGGCAGTCAACCATCGGAAATCCAAGCCAGATATGTATAAACAAAGCTCTCTTCACAACTGGCTGGTTTCTTTCCCCCATTGAATTGAGTTTCGCTTCGGATACATGTCGTTGGTTCCATTTTGTTTTTTGTTGTTGAAAAGTCCTCTGGCAATGCATTTTAAATTAAATTTAATTATTGTCAAAACAAAGATACGAGTAATTAAAAGAGAGGGTTACGCCCTGCCCTCGAGGCAAAGCCGAGAGGTGAAAGAAATGTCAAATGAGCCTCGGATCAGATTTAATGCGAAATAAAAGATGCGAAGGTGCCTGCCTTGTAATGCAAATTGAAGTGAAACTGAAAATATTTGAGTCTTAAAACTTTTGGACCGACCGGCTGAACGGGTCTTGAGGCTAGGAAATCGGGAATATCTAGCAGGCCATCATAAAATATCATAAGATATGTGGTTATGCTAATAAGAAGTGTTGGGTTTATTAGCCCAGATTATGAGATACCCGGCTAGCTACTTCTCCTACTCCTATTTCCAGTAAAATTTCTCCCATACAATACAAATCGTTCAATTTCATAGAGAGCAAGCTGATGATTGATAGCAAAGATCGAAGATAACTGGGTTATGTGTGCACAACAAGTGGAATTGTAGTTGGAGTTGTAGAGTTGAGGGGAGAACTCGAAATGTACTCTCAAGTGTTGTCGAGGTCGGAAAAGAAATCGTGCTGTAAATAATTATTATTAAATGTCTGCTAACCGAGGCGATAAGAGAAAATAAAATGGAAAAGTTTTCATCTAAATATAGATTCATTTGGCTTCCCAAGAAATCTTTGCTCAGAAGTGTGACATTTAAATGACAAATTCACTATATATTCACTATATTTCACATACGAATAATAATAATATTATAATTTTCAAATCACAAAGATCACCTGGCGATATTTATTATATACTTATGGCATCTATTTATGAAAATAAAATGCAAGATTTCATTTAAATGTAGATCCACGAAAACCTCGCTCAGAACTCTAACATGTGAGTGACAATTTATGTAATTTCACCATATATTCACTATATATTCACTATATTTCTCTTATAAATAACTCTCAAATCGCAGAGATCATCTGGTATGCGATATATAGTACGTTCAAGGCATCCATTCACATTCCATCTTCGTGGTGAAGGTATTTACACGATCATTATTGTCCGAGGTGGACATTTTCGGATGGATCCGACCTTATAGACGGCAATTGGCGATTTTTCGATGGATGTGGCCAACGTTTATGGCCCAGGCATTGAATACTGTTTTGGCTTTCGGCTGAGACGCGCACGGATTACCAATCTGAATGCATTTTGAAATAAAATTTTCTTTGTTTCTTTCGATTTCGCTTTTTGGGTTTTGCTATTTTGTTTTTATTTGTATTATTTTTTCTTAATTTTATTTTTTGCGCAGACTTTCACCCCGGGCAAGAGAAGACTAGACTAATCATATTTGTGGCTCTTGTGGCCTTTCGTTTTCCGGTGATTCATAAATATTTACCCTTTTCTTGATGTATCTCGCTATTTTCGAGATTTTCATTGTTTTGGCACTCATTTTGGTGGCGGCTAAAAGAGTCGCAGAATCTCACGCGGAAGACTGAAGACCGAGAGAGAAAGAGGCAGAGAGAGCGCGAGCTCTTGATTCTTTTCTTCTGTGTTCTTTTGTGGCTAATTTTGGACGCAGTTTGGCCAGAAAGCGGAAAAACCCGAGAACAAATACGAAGCTGTTTGCACAAGTGCAGTATTCAAATATTCATCTACTTGATGGGGAAGCAAGTCACATTTTTGGGGGACAACTCAGGGAATCCGATGCCACACACAATTCACACCACGAATACGAACTGTATCGATTCTACAAAGACGGAGAGGCGACGGCGACTGTGCGGCTTGGATGTGTTGCGAAAACTAAAAACATCGGCCAAGCGCTGGCTCAGTCGACACAGTCGCAGTCACAGTCGCTGGGGCGCAGCAGCAGCGCACAGCAACAATAATGACAACACAGCCAAGAGCAACAACAAACAGTGAAAAACATTAACAATATCAACAACAGCAGCAGCAGCAGCAGCAAAACGTGGCTCAGCTGGTTGCTGCTGCCGCTTCTCTGCCGCTGATAGCTAGTCTATGCTGATTTAAGCGGACGCCACTGTGACTGGCGGAGGCTGGAAGATCTTCTGTCTTGGAAAGCCGATTCTACGGCCTCTCTTTGGGGATTATGCCGATTTAAAGGGTATCTTAGAGGTTGATCTAGTGTATAAAGGTCTGAATGAGGATTCTATGACCTCTCTTTGAGGATTATGCAGATTTAAAGGGTATCTAAGAGGTTGATCTAGTGGATAAGGTTCTTAGTAATTTGTTGTTGGGTTCAGAAAGTTCTTAAGAATATTAATAAACTTTAATTTTTGTATAATTCATAACAGCTTTCATGTTATTGTGGCATTTTAAATATGCTTTATGAATAAATATTGATATCATTGCAACATTTTCTATATAAAAATATAAATTGTTCAAATTTCTTGAGCTTGTTTACATATAATTGTTATATAATTTAAAATTCATTGTGTGTTTATAGTGTGTTTATTTTATAATTCTTTGTGAAAGGGTTGGTTATATATTGATTTTATTTCGTACTATTTTTAACAGCCACTGTGCATTTTTGTACGCATTAGTTGCATTGCTTAACATTCTTCTTTGCCCCTTAAGTGTCTAATTGAAATGCCACTACTGTGGGTTGTTTGTTTTTTTTTATAACTTCATAAAAAGTGCGTTTTAACCCTCTATAAACCAAATAAATATTTGGAAAAGGTTTTAAATAAAGCGTTAATTTGTGGAAAAATGTATTCACGTTTAAGTTCAAAACAAATGTTAATTTTAACATCTAAAAATTGCAATTAAAGCAGCTTTAAGGTTGTTTTTTATTAATTGATATATATAACCATTAAATAAATTTAAAAGTTAAACAAGAATAAAAACAAACTTCTGAAAACAAAAAAATTCCCTGTCCTTATAGAAAATCCTTCATAGCTCAGTCAAAAATCCATTAATTTTCAATCGGAAACCTTATATATGTTAGTTTTTGTTAGATTAATAAATCTGCAAACTCAATTTAATATTTAAAAAAATTAAAATTTTTATCAAATTTTGAAAATGTTAACGATGTAACCCCTTATAAAATTTTGAAATTTCGAAAAAAATTTCAAAATTTATATTTCGACCGGACATAGCTAGATCGATTCGGCTGTTGATGCTGATCACGAATATATATGATCTATAGGGTCGGAAATGACTCCTTCACTGCGTTGCATGCCTCTGAATGAAATTATAATACCCTGCAAAGGGCTTGCTTTTTTTTTCTTTGGTTTAACCAACTTTGACAATCAATGGGTTAAGCCGCTACCCTGTCCCTGTTCCCGGTAATTGCTTTTCAGGTGTTTGCTGCGCTTTGGTTTACAGCTATGCAAACATATTAACTGCCTTGCTAATCAATTGATTGCACACCGTTTATATTTATTGCCTCGCAGTGCCATTTGTTTACGTTGCCCGTTTTAAGGCGAAGGAAGCACTGCTGGACGTGTGTTGGCACACTCATGCCAATTAGTATGCATTCCTTGGAAGGTAATCAAAGGCGCAAAAGGTTTTCCGAGTGCACCTGTGGGACATTAAACGATGCACCCTCGCTTATGAAACGGAAAATTCTAGATTGAATCGCAGATAAATACGTTAATCAGTCAGTTCTGGGAACAGTCAAGATCAAGAACAGGTTAAAGATCCTTTTTGTTTAACTTTACTACACTATTTATAAATCTAATCTCTGACTTAAGCTCAATTAAATTGAATTTAGTAAACAAACGAATTTAAATCCGGCTCATTTCAACTATATTCCAGTTTGTATTACTATTTTCTAGTTATGTTAGTTTTATTGAATGCATTGAGACATTGAGATTACTCAATTAACTATCAAGTCGCACATTCAGATGACTTAAAGTTGATATGATGAAATATTGTAATTGGTTAACGAATGCATTTAATTAATGTAAAACCTCTGATATAATTGTAATTATTGGTTTAACAAATCATTAGACTGTATGAATTATTTATTTGCATATCTGTTTGTGAAAGCAGGGATGATTTTATTATTTATTATTACACAGAACAGAACAGAAACTCTTTTTAAATATAAAATGCTCAAATAAGTTAATACTAGCAAAGTTTCACCCTTAAAGAGTCACCCAAAATGTATTATAAATTAATTAAAATAAGATAATCAAAAGTTTTTAATTATTCACAGCCACACCCTCGGTTCAGGAATGATGCTATATCCCAGTGGAGAGTCAGAGAGTGTTCCCGAGGGGAATACTAAAAAGGCTCTTAACCATCTCCATATAACCCAAGTGATATAAATATTACAGCCACACATTAAGACAGTGTTTATATGGGGCTGCAATAATAAAGTGCGCAATTTAATATAAAAGTGCATTTACAATGTGTCCCGGGGGCTCTTTTGATAACCCAAGCGATAGGGCGGGAAGAAAGGCTGGGGCTGTGCAAATATGCAAATTGAGCAGATGATACCGATGGTGGCGATGAAGATGAGATGCGAGGAGGCCTTTGGGCAATCCAATTCCAATTGTCCTCCCGGCTTCGTTCGTAAAATTCATTGAAGCCAATTGATGCTACAAGTACACTTGTTTGCCTATACTATATATATATTTTTATATATAGAGATATAGGCAGGGGCATTTAGCAATTGGGAGTCGAAGCTGATTCGGCTGGCGTCATGGGAACTGGGGGTGTGACTTGACCGACCGATCTTCCTCCACTAATTGAGCGTTTAGGCAGAACAACAGAAGCCAAGCTCTAATATAAAGCCTGCGCGTCACTTGCTTTTATTTTCACATTATTTTATTTCGCTATTTTTATACACCTGAACCGGATTTAGCATCGAAAAAATAATAGACGGTGATGATCATCAGCTCACAAAAACAAAAAAGACAACAAATTAAAAAGCGACAGAAACCGGCTAAATGACAATCGCTGTGGATGGGTCTTCGTTTAGATTTAATTAGAATATAGTTAAATGTAGTTAGCTATAGATCAGAGCCCCTCGCTTCAAATCGACATCTGTTCGTTTGGGATTTAATTAAAAGGATTTTTAATTGAAACATTTAAAGACGAGACATCTCACATAAGAAATTAATGTTCGGCACGCGCTTCTCGTGGCATAAATAGACCACAAAAAAGTAGCTAACCCAACCGGTTGATGGCAATAATAATCACGAAACAAATCTATTTTTATAAATTTAAACTAAGCATTTGTGCCCTCCATTCATATTAGATTTTTGTAAAAAACCGAATGCCTCAACACCTTTTTAAAATATAAAATTTATGCAGCACATTCAAAATGTTCCTTAGCATAAATTAATAGATATACACAAGTATCCAAAAGAAGTGTATGGTAACTCTGAAGGTAATTAAATTGAATTTGAATTCAATTTCCCCATAATAATACCTATCTTTATTAAATACATAGCACGTGTATAATCCCAAGATAATCCAGAACTCTGATTTATTTTCGGCTTTCATTTGAACTCAAGATAAGCTTGACAATTACGCAATTGCTGGACATTATGTGAAATAAGATGCATCTTGGTTTCATCAGAAAATATCAACAGCTGCAATACTCTTTGTTGCCTTTTATTTTTAAACTTCGATGGCTTTAGGCTATTTTTGCTCTGCGGAAGTTTATTTCAGTTTATAAACTGAAGTCCGCAACGGAAGCAGCTTCAGATGATGCTTTATCACTCACAGCTGTCATCGGTAAACCGCTTATTTAGAAGGAGAGATAACCTCTTGAGTGCCACAAGATTCTATTGATAACTCCGAGCTGAGCTCCCTTTTTAATGGGTTTTCCGTTCAAAGATTGTGAATGTTTTGAGGCGACGCTAATGAGGAAACAATTTGCTGAAACACCGCAACTGATAAGGCAGGAAAATTGTCCATACTCGCGATAAGAAACAAAACAATCTTGGATCCAGCTTGGAACAGTAAACTAAACTAAAGTTACTCATCGATCGTGATCCCAAATTAGGAGTTGGCACGCTTATGGGAAGGTGAAAACGTGCCCATACAAATTACGCAAGCAAACAAATTAAAGAAAGACGCTAATTGTTGTAAAAACGCGCTGATAAATTAAATATTGTCTGTTTCCCCCCCAAGTGCAGGTGCTGGTGGCTTTTAAAAGCCACGTTAAACATTGCGAAATAGAGCCACAAAGCCAATCTAATTAGCATATCAATTTGGCGCTTTGTGTTGATATACGAAGAATGTGGTTAACTTGAAAGGGGGCAGAATATCAAGGGGCCGGCTCTAGATTGGCTCTCAGGTGATATAAGGCGACCGCCGGCAAGGTTGGACTTGTGTCTGTGATCGTATATATTACGCATGTAAATGGGTTACGTTGTCGGTGTTAAGCTAGGTTGGGTAATACGGCCGCCACACTCTGTTTTCTGTAATGATTAAGCCTCAAAATGAGTGGTTTGTGGTTGTTTGATTGGGATGACGAAGCCACAGAAGCCCCAGAGAATCGAATAAAGGTTTATGAACTCACATGATGGATGGGTTTTAATGTGATCTAGAGATGGATATATAATGCTGAGTTTCCTTTATAGGAAAGGACCATTGTCAATATTAAACCTGCTCATCCATTTCCTTCTAAGAAAAACCTTTTCTGCTTCTAAAAGTTTACTAAATGTTAGTTTGATTTGCTTCTTCACCCCCTTTATTAGTTGTCCTTTATTTTGTAATGTTTTGATATTAATTCGACTGATTTGAATGCAATGAAAATGTTTGAATTTAAGATGTTCCTTGAAAATGGTAACAATAAATGGAAAAACTTGGCCAATCCTAATAATAAATAGTAGAATTTTGTAGTTAAAAGTAAGGTTTGAATTTGAAATGCTCGCTTGATAAGTAGATGAGCCAATGGATATATATATATATTTATAGAGAGAATAAACCAATGATGGGTGAATAAAGACTGGTGCCGAAAGTACACTTGGGTGCCGAGTGCTGGAGAGGGTGCCAAAGAAAGTTCGTGGGATCACTTTTAATTTCACTTTTTGGTGGGAGGTGGGAAAACACAACTAAGAAAGAAAAGTGCAACAGTGCTTAGTGTTTGGTAAAAAACTACGACGGAAACGGAAACTAAAATACCAGCGAGCATAAAGTATTTCAAATCAACAAATAATCAAACAAACTAAATAGAAGTATGCAAAAATTCAAAATTTTCACACAAGTTCAAAAAACTTTTCTTATTTTTTTGTTTTATGTTCAATTCTTTTTTTTTTTTTGTTGTAAGATTAAGTTTGGTGCGGACAACACAGTTAGGTTTAGGTGAAGAATTTGTATTAAAGGTTTTTTTGGTCCTAACCTCGCCGCCCAACAATTCCAAGTCATGCGATGCGGCATGCGATGCCGTTTTAATGATCTTGTAGGTCTTGGCGAACGGCGCCTTTATGAGCTGTTTGTAGTCACAGGAGGTTAAATATCATATATGGCACAGTTATTTATGGATTTAGGCGGGTTCTCGGACCCATTTTGATGGCAGTTTGTTTGTTTTCAATAGGTCGATATTGTTTCGATTGGAAAATAAATGCAAATCAAATATCAAGGTACGAAAGGAAGAAGAAAAACAGGAAAAGAAGGAGAAAACGCATGTACAATACACGTGGGGAAAAAAATGTAAACAAGATTTACGATTATATAAGTATGTATAGAAAACTTTGGCGTAAATTGTCATTAATTAGTAATTATTAAATCGGTTTCTGAGGCATATATAACCTAAAGAAGCAAATGTAATATTTCGTTTCGTTTCAGAATTCGAAAATGTCGTGGAAAAAGAGCTCGAGAGAATCGTTGAAAAATATGTAGTATATATATATATAGAACAATTCGAGGAGAAAGCTCAGAGCAAAGAGTTAAACGATATGGAAATAGATAAAGAGAGCGACGGTCGCGCGAAAGGACTCTCGCTGTATGCGGATGTGGACTCACCTCCCAGGACTCGCGGGTCAGGTCGCTGATCTCCTCGCCATCCTGGCTGCCGCCTCCAATGCCGGCCTTGGTGGTACCGCTCTTGGTCCACTCGGTATCCTCCTGGATCAACTCGAAGCCACGCGCCTTGATCTGCTCTTCGTCCAGCTCACCGTACAGGTGTTTCACCCAGGTGTTTATGAAGCGATAGAGCTCATCAACGCTGCAATTGAATAATTTCAATGTAAGTATATATATTTTTAATCTATTATATCCAAGATCAATACTGTGACGATTCAAATATTAACTAATTATAATAAGATGATCCCAACTAACCGATTCTTGGGCACACTGAACCAGTACTCGGCGCGCAACTTGTTCTTGCCATAAGACATGACAGAGGTTGGCAGCGGTATGGCCTTGCCGATGGGTTTACCCATGCGCAGGCGCAGATACAATGGTGGGTCGAGGCAGGCTCGGGCCGGGCGTGGTATGAGTTCTGTAAAAGAGAGTTCATTATTAGTTAATCGCTGGAACTTCCGCCAATTTCCGGCTTGGTTATCTTACTGTCCACACTGATAAAGAGCTCCGGCTTGTCGTCCATGGAGACCATGGAACGGTAGTCCAGCTTGGGTGCCTGCTTGGCCTCCTTCAGCTTGGTGCTGGACGAAGTGCCCTCCGACGAGTGCGGGCGTATAAAGGTACCAATTGAGGAACGTCTGGGGAGGCACACAACGTAAGGTGATTAGCAGGGATTCAATAAGATACTATCTTTATATATAGACAACAGGAACGACTTGAAATTTACACTGGAACTCAAGAATGTAGCTGATGAGTGAATCAATCGAAATCAAAATATGGACGAATGTGCTCGATGGAATTACATATGGACTTCTTTGCGCTTCAACACTACAACATCAACAACAAGAGCAACGAATGCAACAACGGCAACAACACAATTGATCCCTCCTTACCCATAGGTCAGATGACCCTCGGAATGTGTCGAGTGCGGAGTCAATGGCGGCACAGGTGAGCCACCAGAGTCCTCGGACGGTGTTTTCGAAAATAGATTCCCGCCCAGCTCTGAGACCAGAGTGATGGGCGAGCTATGTACATATGGCATGTCATAATTATGTTGTGTTTAGTATAGAGATTGAGTGTGTGTGTCGTGTTGTTTTGTGCAGTGTTCATATGTTATGAGCGGGAATAAGTGGAGTATGTTTAGCAAAGCAGCCGATCCGCACAAAACGAAGGTAAGCATTTGGATATTATTTTTGTTTCGGTTTTAAAAAAACGAAATAAACAAAATTTGTTGGCACCAATTATAGTCAGAGATCGCTGAACGTAAGTCATATCATCATTCGTCTCGGGGTCAACTCACCTTGAGAATACTTTCGAAAATACGCTCTGGTTGGAGTCGCCCGTGTTGGGCGCCGACTCCGTGTCACCTGACTTGTTCAGGCTGCCGCCCGCGCTACCGGGAGGCACGGCTCCGCCCTCACCGGTCAGACCCTCCACCCAGGTCAAGGGGTACGAGAGGCGCTTCAGCATCTGAAAAAATAGGTTTAATTTATACAATTTTATATTATTTATTATTAATTCTAGTTTACCTTGTTTTTCTTCTCCGCCTGCTTGTCGGTGGCTGCCGCCGAGGCAGCTGCCTGGGCCTGGGCCTGCTGGGCAGCCTCATCGTCCACGCTGAAGCTAACGCTGGAGGTCTTCTTACGCGCCCCGCCACCGGTGCCGGCGTCCAGGCTCTGGCCCAAGATGGTGCTGCGCGGCGGGGACTCACTGAAGTGCGTCGGCACAATGGTTTTCGGTGGCACCCAGTCGGAACTGAGGACAATGTCCGCGTCACTGTAAACGGTTTTCTTTGGTATCGGCTGTACGTTGGGAACGGGCTCGCGGATGTCGATGCCGGAGTCGTAGCAGGACTGCTTGGACAGCTGCTCCAAGTGCTCCAGATCGATGCCGGACGGCGGCAGGGGGCCAACGGCTGAGGCGGCAGCAGCAGCTGCAGCTACTCCTCCCAGCGGCTGGCTCGGTGGCACGCCACTCACCGAACTGGTGGCCGAGTGAGGATCCTGGACCCGGGCACCGCTATCCACGGTTATGTTGGACTCGTTGTCCGCCTCGTCTTCCGATGATCTTCGGGAATTAGACAAATAATAGCTGAGTAATATTCGGGGGCGTGGCACACACATAGACACACAGATTTATGTACAAGTGGGTTTGTTGTGGGTGTAATGTAAGGGGTTTGGTGTGTAAAGCGTTTGGTTTGCATTTATGGTAAGGGGTTTGTCGTGGCGTGGTTCGAAATATGAAAATAAAAACACAAGAATACAAACATAAAGTTATTAACTTAAAGCAATAAAACGGTTGTCTTTGGCAAGCCAAAGCATTAGCTGCTCCCACAGGTGCGTCTCACCTAAATAGATTACTCGGAGATAGGACAAATAGTTCACCTAGTTATTTTCCAAGTTAATTATTTTATGAAAGCTACTTGAGATAATATACGTTTGTCGCGTTTGTCTAAAAAAAGAAACTGCGAAATTTATTCTCTAATAAGATCTTGAAGAACTCTTTGTTTGTCAATCAAAAGGAATTCTGAATAGATTTGAATCAAATTAATCAAAATTAGAGCCTTATTTTTGCTCAACAAAGGAAAGTTTCTACCTGATAGGCAGTCGTAATTGCCTTCAGGCAATCAGTGTTATCTTTCAAACATATTTATATCATGAAAACATTAATAATGAAATTATAAGGGAAAAAGTGAAGGATAACAATATCATTTTGGATTTTTCTATAATTATTTACTTTAATTAAAATATATACAAATTTAAAATTGGTTCAACAAAGAATAAAATTCCTCTGGGAGAGAAGAATTAATCAGCAGTTGTTTACACAAAAACACAAGCAAGCTGGGCAAACACTTACCGGTCTTTGCTCGGAACGGCCCAGTGGTGGTCCAGCAGACTCTTGCGTCGCTCCTCCAAGGTGGTGCGTGTGCTTGAGAGGCCCAACCCGGCCTTCTTGTCCTCATCATCTTGAGCGTCAGTCTTAGCGCTATCTTTGGCTTCACCAGATGAGTCCTGAATAATGGATGTGAAGTAGAGATAACTTGAAGTATAAGAAGACAGAGACAAGGGGTAAACTCACCACACGTTCGCGGTCGAAGGCTTTCGGGAAGGCGTCGCCATCGCGTCCAGTGCTGGAGCAGAGCGACTCCTGGTCGTCGGCAATCTCCAAGGATCCAATTTCAGCTGATTGACGAAAATAAGTGAATTAGTTCGGTAGAAAATAATTATAAGACATAAATATGAAGTCTACTAAAAATTTTACATTTTAATTGCATTATTCAATGGCTTTTGCTATAAAGATATGGCGCGGAGTCTTAGAGGTCTTTAAATTTTATCGCAGTTATTGCTTTTTTTTAGAAAATACATCATAAAAGTTAGTTTTGCCTTTTGCATTTGAATATAACGATCGACTTAAAAGGTAAGCCGTGTAATGCTTAAGCTTTATAGTATTTCTATCTTGACCTTGTAGGGGGACTGACTCACCATCCAAGCGATCTTTACTGGCCTCGCCGTCTTCGCCCAGCAGGGGCTGCTGCTCGGACAACTCCTTGGAATCCTCCTCAACTAATACTGGTTTCGGGTAATAGATCTCCGGCTTCTCCGCATCGCCTGATCCGCTGCTAGAAGCTAGGCCCTGGCCGGCTCCACCTGCCACTCGCATGTGCGCAATGTCGTGGAAAATGGCCGCGTTGACAACCAGCTCCATGGGCGCAATGACACCATAGCTCTCCGGGCCGTGCTCGATGACCAGCGGATCGCTGACATTCGGATCGAACATGACGGCATTGGGCGTGACCAGCAGGACGCCGCCCACGACGCCCTGTCCGTCTGTGATGTGGCGCACATTGATCTTGAGGAAGCGCTGGGTAATCACCGGATCGTCGCTCTTGTTGGCCTCCTCCTCCGCCTGCTGTTGGCTGCTATTGGACACGCGCTCAATGTGGCCCGGCTTCGGGGAACCGGGGCGTAGGCCCTCGAGTATGTCTGCAAGGAATGGCATTTAATTAATACAAAATATCATATATTTGGTGCAAGTGGTTTTCGGTGGGGCTTCACTGGGAGGTGATTTTTATCAACTACACACCCGTTGTTGCCGGCGATAAGATAGTGAAAGCAAAATTGATATATGGGATAGTTTAAACTAAATCTGCGCCTTGTGACCTCCTTTGTTGTTTTAAGCTAGACGTACAACGCTGCTGCGTCTAGTGATGGGAAGGGTGCTGATTTTAACTACTTGAAGGTACAAGATACTAGATAAGAGGTACGCGTTTCTTGCTATTCTAGTACCTAAAATGCATATTATATAAGTTGGAACACTGTAAATATAATTATATGCAGGGAAGCTTGTTCTTTAAATAAAGGATACAAGTATTATTGCTTAACATTTAAACAAACATTTGTTTCAATCGAATCACTTTTTTTTTTCTACACTTTTATGCAACACAAGATAGTTATGACCTTTAAAATGGATCCTGTTACCTAACTTGTTTAAGTAGCTAATCCAACGTTACCCAGGTATCTGAAAGATACAATTGTACCTAGTCTGGGTAACGTGTGGAAATGTACCTAGACCAAACTATATATGCACTATTTATTCAGTTGCACATCACTGGCGCGGTGCGTTACAACTTCCGGAGATAGGGTGGCGACAACGTGACCCGTCGTCTGCTGGGAAGCAAGGTGCCGATTCTTCCGGAACACCACCTGGAGTGGCCCTTCAAGGCTATTAGCCTTTTTGTCAACCGCAATTAACACTTAATCACTTATTGTCGACTCAAGGCGAGGCGACAACACAAACAATGGAGAGAAAAACAAACAAGCACCTCCATTGCGCCAGAAGACAGCCGTGTGCATGCTGAAGCTCGAGATCTTAAGTACGTCCTGCTGCACTATACACGTCGTGGGATCCGCCGCTCAATCAACGTGGCTTTCGGCAATCAGTCAGTCTGACTTTTATGTTTGCAGGTGGAAAAACAAAAAACAACCGAGAGAACACGTTCAGGTAAATATGCAGTGCTGCCAATTTGGATTTTTTTCCCGTCAAAACAGACTTTTTTGGAGGCTAACAGCGGGAAAAAATTGTAAATTGCGGGAATTTTGAAGAGCGGGAATTCTGGTTTTTATCGATAGTTTGATACTTTTCCCACGGAGAGAATTCTGTTAAATACGCTCTCTCTCTCCGATCTGTTAGTTTCTACATGAGAATTCGATCCCAAACATGAGAATTCGACCCCAAACATCTGTAAACGTGTAGAACCGTTCTGTAACTGTGTCAAATGGAAACTGCAATATTTATAAGCGTAACAGTAAAATGTAAACCTACGTCCAGGAAGAGGGAACTGCAGGGATGTATGATTTGATTTTAGCTTTTGCGGGACTTTAATTAAAGATAATAGATATTGCTTGCATTCACACTGCCAGTGTTTGTGATTAGTTATTTAGTATAAATTATTAAGAAGCCCTCGTGTTCCAAAAACTGAATATTAAATATTAATGCAAAGGTCAACATCTATAAATATTTATCTTTTTTAAAATTAAATATATAAAAAAAAATAAAAGAAATTAACTTAATATATTGTTGCTTTTGTTGACATTTTTTGCTTATTTCATACATTGATTTTTAGCTTTTTATTTGATTTTTTAATGATTTTTTAAGCTAATTTTCATTCTTCCCGTCAAAAACAGCTTTTTTTGGTCAAAAGTTGGCAGCACTGTAAATATGCTTTGTTTGTTTTTAAGCTAGAGAAGTCACACCAGCGATAGTCGGTGACACTATCGTATGTTTCACAATGGAGAAAATACTTGAAAAGGAATCTACTATCGATATTTCATAGAAATGGTGAAAAACATTGATCAAAAGGTGGGAAACATTGCTAGTCTACGGCGGCAAATTTGAATTTTAGCTTATGATTATAGGGGATTCACAGAACTCTTGTGAGGTATTAAATATATATTGATGAACTTGCATGATGTTACCTAATCATTCTATAAATATATTTATAACTAATTTTGTAGTGTTCTTTTTTTGTAAGTAGCTTAACCTTGTGTTCTTCAAAGATTATATTGCGATGAGTTATTAAAATTTTTAGTAAAATATAGTATTTAATAGGCATTCAAGTGTAGTTTGAACTGAAGATAAGTTAAGGTGCAAGAAATAAACGGAATGAGAATTACGAATAATAAATTAGATGATTATTTGAATTGGTATTAGTTTTCCAAATATTTAAATTAATTAAACAAAAAATGCTATTAAAATTCAATAAAATCAAACTAAATTGGCAAAGCTCGTGCGATTGCAACTAAAACACGCAGGCTGGGCGTTGGGCATTGCTGGCAAAGCTTCACTATCGTCGCACCAATTGCACCATTCCCTGACCCTGTCCACGGAGCGGAGCGCCCTTCCACTCGCATCGGATCGGATCGGATTGAAGCGGATCGCTTAGGCTTACCTTTCTCGCGGCTCTCGTCGCCGGACAACTTGCGCTCAATAGGGCTGGACTTGCCGGACAGGCTGCCTCCGTCCGGGTCGTTGGTGGAGCTGCTGGAGGCGTCGTCTTTGGCACTCTTGTCCGGCACCAGCAGCTGCTGGCCCGGGTAGATGAAGGAGCTGTTTAGCCGGTTGAGGTGGGTCAGCTCCGAGGGCGTGGTATCGAAGCGGGCCGCCACGGAGGTCAGGGTGTCGCGATTGCCCACGGTGTAGGAAATGGTGGGTATGGTGGGCAATGAAGACTTTTGCCCTGCGAAAAACACAAACAGAAATAATAATAATTAATAATACAAAACACAATGATGACTGCCGCTGTTAGTTACTCCGTGTGGCCGTGGGAATCGGGTTCGCGGGACGCTGCTCGAAGACCGCAAACAAATCGCTATCTGGTCGCAGGTGGGAGTAGACCACACCTGTGGACGGAACCTGCTCCCGGCACAGGTAGATAACCGCGAACTCATTGGTCGCCAGTTGCCAATAAATCTCAACCACTTCCATGTTCTTTTCCCGATTTTTTCCGAATAAACCAACACAAGCTTTTGTGCGCCAAAATATCAGCCCATTGTGGCTGTCCACCTATGTCAAATTGTCGGCCAGCGGGCAAAGCGTCTTCGTTAACTTTGGCGCGCCGTTTGAAAACCTAATATTAACATGTTGCCACTTAACCGAGCGAATAACTAATGCGACTGGCGGCGGGCGGCACACAAGCCCAAATCGAACGTTCATCAAGGCGATAAGGGAAAAGGCTGATAAGGTTACAGCTATAGGTAACCCCAGGGGGGGTTTGTTATAACATTTGCCCTACATGACTCAACCTCTATGATTTTTGAAGCCGATCGGGTTGTAGCTCTGATGTTTTTCTTTGGAAAGCGATAAGTAATGCCGATTAATGATGATACAGAAATGGTGCCCATTAAGTTGTTTCTTATATTTCCTTTTAATTTTTAACATAAAACAGTAGTCTCTCCCCTTTGGGTTAGTTTAGTTCTTAAAAGAATTAATTATTTTTAAATGAAATTAAAATAAAATAAGAGAGCCAAAAATAGTTGAAGAAATGTTAACAATTTAAGGTAATTTTTAACTTAAAATATTATTAAAAACCTATAAAGGGCAATTAAATTATGTGAAATGTGAAATGTTTATTTTTCCTGTCTAAAAGGTATTCAGATGTTGAACTTTTGATCTAGGACCTCAAAAAAAAATTAAGAAAAGCCCTAGAAGGATTCACATATATGAATATTCAGGTATCTTTATAGTAAGCAAAGTATTATTGTTTAGCTATTTGTTTATTGAAAGGCAACACTGAGTAGAAAATATATTGTATGTCAAATACACGTAGAGTTTGCAAGTTCCAACTATGAGCGCTAGGTGTCGCACGACAGACTTTAAGTGTAAAAACCATGCTGTGGTTTCAATTAAATCGCTAATTTATTTTCGTTTTTAGCAGCTTTAAACGTATTTTAATTGGGAATTTTTATTAGTATATGACTTATTCAAGCATTAAGACCCGTTTGTTTCTCTAGGGAAGTAACTAAGCAGGGAACCCTTGTTTAAACATGGGTTTTCTAGCACCTCCAGATATTTACCTACACAAAACAAAAAGATACAAAGTATCTTTAGATTATAAAAACAAACAACCGTGTGATTTTATAAACATCTTGGCAACATTTAAATCTTAATATTTACCCATTTTCAAAAAGATTAAGGAAAACATCCTTCGAAATTATTATGCAACTTATTTTCGTATAAATCTCAAGTGGTAGTTAGTAAGATGTTTCATCGCAATACTCACTTGATAGTTTGTCAACACTCTCGAAACGTTGCTCGACTTTCGAGCGGAGTGAGTCCAAGTCAAACGGAGCCGCCAGGCCGTGGTCCACGCTGCGCGATTTGCTCCTGAAAAATGGTATAAAGCGGTTGTAAAATCGATTTTGTACGGAATATTTGGGCCATTTGCAGCGATCGGAGCGCACAATCTGCTGCGATCCTTATCACTTACAAATTTCCAGCTCGAATTGTGACCATAACCGGGTAATAACAATTTATTTATTGGCTTCGCGTTTACCTTTTTCATTCAGCCTTTTCGTCGCTGTTTGTGTTTTTGTGTGTTTTGCTATCGTTTTGTAAAGATTATCTTGACAATCGACGACTAGTCGCCAAATATGGTAAAACGACGCATTTTAAATGTTGTTTTCTAAACGCTTTGCGATTTGTTTTGTTATTGTTTGTATTTTTCCGATTAGCCTTTAAATAATTCGAGAGAAGTCACGACTTTTCATGTGGCTTGTCCTTAAAATGCTTGCTAAATTAATATAATGCATGTGCCGGCTTGCAATGAGAGTTGAAAGGTAAATGCACAATTTTTCTAACGTTTTCTAGCTTAATTTACTTGAGGTTTTAAATATTTTTATAATATCTATGGGATACTTTAATTTACTGCTCTGAAGGCTAGTTCACTTCAGTTGATTTTCCGCTTATAAGATCTAATTTATAAATGCTTCAACTTTAAATATAATCCATATAATATCTATGGTTTCATCCAAAGTAGACTTAGAATTAAAATAAGATATCTTCTAGGTTAAGAAGGCCTTGACTAGGTCATCTGTCCTGAACCCTTTAGCTTATTCGTGAACTAACTGAATTGTTCCCATTCCAAATAATCAATAACCTAATCATAAAAAAAATGGAGGAGTCCAACCGAAATCCATGTCCTTTTCGGATTGCCGAGGACTGCGGCGCTGCCTTTGGCATGGGCATCCTTGGCAGTGGTATCTTCCAGGGAATTCGTGGCTACCGCAATGCTCCCTCCGGCCTAGGACGACGCCTGGCCGGAAGTTATACTCAAATGCGTTCCAGATCCCCCATAACAGGCGGGAACTTTGCGGTCTGGGGAGCCACCTTCAGTGCCATTGACTGTACGTTGGTCTATTTGCGCAGGAAGGAGGATCCTTGGAACTCGGTTATCAGTGGAGCGGCCACTGGTGGGATCCTGGCTGCACGGACTGGTATGTTGATCACTTTGAAGGGTATTATTTATTGCCTTTTCTAGGGGATGCTTTAATTCTTTGTTCCCGACTCCTCTCGGCCATAGGACTGGCCTCCATGGCGAGCAGTGCTGTGGTGGGTGGCGTCATCTTGGCACTGATCGAGGGCGTGGGCATAGGAGTGACCCGTTTCTCGTCGGAGGCTTACCGCCCGGTGTCACCGGTGGAGCGGGAGGAGATCTTCAGGGAGCAGCAGGCACAAAAGGGATTCTCCAAGGTGGGTTTGGATTTAAGCAATTCCTATATTTCAATCCCTTCTCCTGTCTTGCCAGGTGAATCCATCGCCTATGTAGAATTATTCGCTGCGTCATCGGATAGACGTTGCTATCCATCCATCGCTCGAGGATTGCATACAAATTTTATACAAGATTCTTTTGAGTGCTCCACGATTGGCGGCATTCCGATTTTTTCAATTAAAATTCATTTGTCGTTCATTCCAAGCTTTAGAATCTTAAATATATTTATATTTGATTCGGCATGTTTATGGCCGCGGTCTGAAGTCGTACTGGAGTGTTGTGTTCTGGCGTTGTTTTGGCATTTTGGGAGGCGCGTGTGCTTCCTAGCTCCATACTTGCGATTCCCCATTCATCTGGTATTCCTAACCCGTCCTATAACCCTTCGATCGGGCAATAAGTTATCAACAGTCTTGATTTATGCTTATATTTTCATACTTTTCCTAGTCTTCCCTCAATTTATAGAAAAATAAATTCTTTAAGGTGAAATTTAACAATTTTGTGAATCGTTTTCCGTCATCAAACGAAGGCAAGATGCTTGTTCAATTGTATTCCTTAAATTCAATCATATATTTATCCTCTCAAACTGCAAAATACTTTCCATCTTTGAAAGGTTGCCTATCTTGATTGCCTTTAATGGCAGATGTCCTTGTCTCTGTGGTATGTAGTGTTCAGTTTTCTTTTCCTTAGCTTACGCTTGCAGCGTTTTCCCTACTATTTCCTTCGATTGACAAAACTAATTTCCGCCACAATTTCGGGGCTGTGGAAATAGGTTTTCCTCGGTCCAAGATAGTCGTCAATTCAATGCGAATCAGTTGAGTGACAGCCACATGTCCAAGTGGAATATTCAAAAGGAAAAATAGTCTTGGGCCTCCTCCGATAAGGCTGCCGCCTTTGCGGGGATATCAAAATATTTAAAAATAATAAAGTTTTATTTGCGCGTGTCTTTTCGCTGCGTTGCCAATTAGCGGGCAAACGGCGATAACCATAATTGAATATCAATGATAAAAAATAAATATGCATAAATACGTGTGTGTGTAAAATAATTTTCAGCTGGCAGCAGCAGCAGCAGCAGCAGAAGGCGCATGCAAAGTGTTTTTGTTCGTAGATAAACAATAAAAAAAGCAAATACTAAATAATTATTTAACGCATATTTGTCGCCCATTCGATATTTGTTTTCCCCGTTTTAATTCCAGCCCCGTGTTTACTGCCATTGAGAATTTTCCACGGAAAGTCTTGGCGCAGCTGAAAAAACCTTTCCGAGGATAGGCCTACTCCCCAGGGGGAGAGTGAGAAAACCCTTGCAAAAACAAAGTCTGGGTCGAAACAACTGTGTTTGATTTTAAGTTGGCGACATTTGACAACACGTCTCGAGTTATTTAAGTATTTAAATTAAATTGAGTTCAGGCAGCGACCGAGCAATGGAATCTCGTTTGCACAGTTGGTATTCGCGTTTAAATGGAAAAGTATTTCGCCTTTGTTCTGCGCGTAAACATAAATAATTGTTTATGACATAAATATTATTTTCGGAGGCTAAATATTCACTTTTCGCATTCCTAGTATTTCACTTTGGCTGCCAGGCAAGGCGAGGCTAATATTCTTTGGCAAACGTGATCGTTTGCTCAGAGAAAATGTTAAAATAATATCTTATGTTTGATCAAGTTTCTCAGAATTTATATTAAATATGAAGGATATTTTCTAAACCTTTGCTATGGAAATTCAGAGTAATTTCTGCGGTTTTTTATTATTGTTAATTGAGATATCTTTCTCTGCATTTACTTAAGCTAATCACTGTAACTAATGTATACTAAGACTTCATGGTCAGACACGTTTCCGTTTATTAGACAATAAAATATACATTTAAATGCCTAAGTTATTCTCCTTATTTTCCACAAACTCGGTTTCAAGCTCAAAGTGAGTGCTATATCACCTATGGACTTAGGAAAGCGACGTGTCATAAATGGCCAGAGGCAATTGAATAAATCCCAGAGCTCATTCACTCCCGGTTACAACTCTCTGTAGTTCATATATATCGTTAATATATATAGTTCACATATATCTTATCGGTCTTGTGCATTGTTTGCCCTCGATCACTTGGCCCTGGACAGCGATCAGTGGCATGAACACCGAAAGCACCAGTAGCAGCCACCGCGACGCTTTACTGACACAATTCCGCCGAGTTAAATGTCAACAACCCGCATTGGTTTTACCTCCCACTGGCGCGGCACTTATATTTGCCTTTTGTCATTGGCCAGACATGGTCCAAGTTGAACCCCGGCCAAGGGGTGACTCAGTGCCATTACGTATACGCAATGTGCGCCGCACAAAAACATGAATTATTGAAGATTATTGCAGTTGTGAAATTGATAATAGAGTGCTTTCACTCGGTGCTGACTTCTTTACATTCCGTATGACTCATGGGAGTTCTTATTTTAATTGGTTTTTCTTGGGGCAGGTTTACTGGCCTTGTAGCATTTTAATTCCAATTATTATTTGTAATTATTTTCATTTGTTACTAAATATGCTCAGCTTTACTGTCAACTTCCTTTGCCTTATCTGAAACCATTTCAAATGTTTACGCGGATTTTATCTGTCAATTTATTTATTTATATAGTACTTGTGTGCTGAGACTTATAAATTATCAAAATTCGTTAATAAGACGACAGGGAACATTAAGATTATCTATAAATAATCTGATACTGAGTGTAATTTGAGCACTGGCACCGCCTCCTTATAAATAATCAATATTTGGTGCCCGGCTGCCTGCCTTAAGTTGTATATAGAACTCGAAAGTAATTTATTAAAGCGAAAGTTCATAAATTTTTATATATTACCCACAAGTTATGGTCACAATTGGCTGGAAGTCAATAATATGGTTATTGGTAAATGCTATTATAATAAATATATATAAATATATTTATAGATGGACATGCAGGTGCGTTAGGTAAATACACATATATCGGGCCATGCAACATTCAACAGCGATACACAGATATATGTTACAAGAAACAGATTTAATTGTGTCATGCGGGCTTTATCTTATCATTTTTGTGTTGTGTGTGTGTGTGGGTGGGTGTGTGTGTGCTCAGGTGTGCATGTGCATGAGTGGAGTGGAGGAGGGGGGGAATCGTTAGTTGCAACTTACCTGCGCACGGGAATCGCCAAATTGTCAACGCTGCGTGACAAACTGGATACATCTTGACTAGCCCTACGTGACCTGGCGCGTTCGCAAATCATAAGGAGCACATCGGGGCAGGCGAACAAAACCAATTAAATGAGCAATTTGTGCCAAAACAAAATACAGTAGGTCCAAGGAAATAAATAAGGGAAATAATATGGTAAATAATAAAATTATGCATATATATATAAACTACTAAAAGGTAAGGTTGAAAAACTCAAATAAAAAAACGTATCTCGCCCGAATCGCGCAAGTTTAACAATCGCCAATATGTGGAATGCACACGTAGAAATAGGGAATTCATCGGACCCCCCTCTAATTACTCTCTGTATAGCCTCCAACTAAGTATCCATTAGATATATATACAATATATTTGTGCATACATACTATGTATCTGGGATAGCACGTGGTCAAGACGACTTTGGGTTAATTGCTGTGGAATCGTCACGTCCAGAGGAAAAAGGCGAACAGGGTGAGGCCATGGGACTAACTTGGGGGACACACTAATAATTATAGTTTAAATCAAATGATTACTGGAGGTACGCCGTCTTATATTTTCAGCTAATTAAAAACGCCTTCTATGCTTATTATATAAGCTGGTATTTGAATTTAAAACGCCAAAATTCAATATGATGAAAGGATCTTTTTGAATCAGCCGAAATTCGTTTCTTCCCTCTGATTTATTTATTAATCTAAAACTTTAAAATAAATTTATACAAAAAATTGCACTCCAACAATCACCATTTATTTGCAATCAATTGATGCTATCAGAATGGGGAATTCTGGATTTGTTTTTTGGACACTCAAACACTTGCTAATAGCAGGTTGAGCTGCAAAAATGTACTTCAGTTTTTCAAGAGTTTACTGTTAGTAGACCGATATGATATGAGTGACTTTTTCAGTTAAGATTGGCAGAATTCAAGGTTTCACATATGGCCAACAGTCGCGAAAACTCTGATATGGCCCAGGGTCAAAAACATTTGGCATAAAAAGTTTATCTTAATTTGGGGCAATCATAGAGAGTCGTACTTGTGTCTAGCACTTGTTGAAGAAATTTATGGGAAATAAGGTTTTTTTTAAGTAGGTCAATCAAGATTATAAAAAATAAATTAAAGAAAGTATTTAAAGTATTCCCCAGAGGAAATTTTTACTCATCATAATTATTAATTTGTTAAGCTAGATAAAGAAATCTGTAGTTTTGTGTTGCTAATCAGCAGGCTATTAATTAAAATGGTTTAAAATCATCTCAATATTATTATTTGTTTAAGGAAGCCCCCCCTGGTGAAAAATTCAATAAACAATTGTTTGCTTTTGCTTACTTTTTACAAGTTTTAATGGTTTTTTTTTTTTTTCAATTAACATTGACCCAAAAGCCAGAAAAAGCGAAACTCAATGGACAAACAAATGGGAATCGCATGGGGGAACAAGAGGTCTCGTGCGTACGTGCTTAAGATCATGTTTGTAGTTTCGGGGAATTACAGTGGTCATGGGTCTTAAACTAACCGGAAGTTGAGATAAATCTAATGAGAATTTATGCCTGAACTCCACAAATACTGATGATCTCAAACACCTAATATTTTTTATTATTTTCCAACTCGGCCGACAAAAACGTTCAGCACCTAATCGAAAGTGTTCAATGGTCCCCATAAAGATAAACAATTGTTTCCCCGAAAACTGCCATTCATTCGTTACCATGCAATAATTAATAATAATGTTTATGGCCAAACCTCTTCACTAGAACATTTTCAAGCCTAGAAACGTGAAAATAAATTGATAAATATCGAGCAAAGCTTAAAGGCAAATGGCTTACCAATAATATTGTGAGGTGATTAGTATGTTCTGCATGATGTATTTTATTATATTATATATTATTATATTTCACACATTACTTTTCCCCGAGACTAAAGCAAAATCAGGTCTCAAATTAAATGCAATTTCTTGGCAACGCCTTGGCTTATAGTTGAATGGCTAAATTAAGAGGAGATTGATGCATGTTTAGGCCGAAATATATAATCGAATACCGATTATTTGCCCGATCAATCATACGCCGTGGTGTCAGCCGACATTATGTGACAGATGAGACACAGGCAGAGAGAGAGAGAATGGAACTAAAACAAGCAAAAGATAAATTCACTTGACACTCTGTTGACTTTTAATGATTCAATTTTGCTGTCAGAGCCGAGGTGTGTGGAAAATATTGATGACAAAATTAATTAGCTTGTCCGGAGGAGGCGTCGCAGCAGGGAAATACAAATAAGTTTCGCCCAAAGTCCCAGCCCTTATCAGCCATAGCTGAGCACAAGCCAAAAGCAAACAAAAAGCGACCAAAACTGACAGAAAATTGCAGCAGTTGTCTACTGTTGTCACGTGTCTCCTGAGGGTCCCCTGGTATTAATTCCGCCTTTGATTTTGGTACAAGCAGCTCCACTCTGGCCACCGACTTTTGATAATCATATTTAAATTCCCCCCCTAAGGTCTGCGCCTTTCCTGCCACTGCCACTTCATAATTAGAATTTTATGCCGCATTGTTATCTCTGTTTGCCATGGCTTTTACTGCTGGCTAACAAAAAACAAAAACGAGAAATAGCAAAAAAATATAAAACGGAGGAAATGTTGTTTGCATTTGCCCGTTGTCCGTTGCTACCAACTTAACGACAAAGAAAAAAAGGTTAATTGGATTTTTGGACACATTTTCGCCGCTCCTGAAAATGTGTCACCTTCGAGGGCAACTCACCCGCACGTGAGTTTTGCGTAATGAAAATAATTTTAGTATACGGGAAGTTAGTATTTAAGTTGGCAACAATAATATTTGACACGTACTACATATAATTTAGTGTAGGAAACTGAGTTTTCAAGATGATGAAACATCGACAAACTTGGAACAACCTCTAAACTTCTAAGCTTGCTAGAAGTCTTAGTAATCTTTAGATTACTGTGGAGTAAACTTTTCAGTGGAGTATCTAACTTAAATCATTTTTCAAATTACTTTAAAGTATAATTATGTTTTGGAGTAGTTGCTACCCCCTGGAGTTATTATTTTTTGAAATGAATATAGCTCTATTTCACATAATTTTCATATTAATTTGCTCTCCAAAAAAACCCTGAAAGTTCCCTAACTTTAATGTCCAATTTCCCCATTTAATATCATCTTTTTGTCATCCAATTGATTCCCACAATCGCCGGACAGCGGCCAGCCAACACCCAAGCGATTATTCATGAACCCGAGGCAAGGTCGCCGCTTATTCAATCTGCACTTGAAATTAATCCTCCTCCGCAAAAATCAACAAAATAATACAAATTTGGGTTAAGGTTGGCCTTCAACCGCAACCGGCGACAAAAAGAAGAAAGCCAACGGAGGGGCTTCTGCTATCAGCATTATCTTGTCTGTAGGCATTTGTATTCTCACTTATTTGTATACAAAAAGTATTTCGTAAATATTTAAATTGGCTGTGTTGTTCTTAGTCATGCGGAATAATCGTCGCACATTTATATTGCACGGCAACATTTTTTGGACCGGCCTTAATTGAAACAATTAATTGCATTTTATATTGCCTTTGCCGGGTGTGAGCACAACGGATGGTGGTCAGTTGCCTTTAATTCCTCGGCGCCAGCGGCATCGTCGTAAATGAATACATCACCAGCGACTCGTTTGACACTTTACTTCATATATATTTTGTATCCGAACTTGTATTCTTTGCACCCGATCGGTATTCACGTAGAATCTAGTTTGAATATCGTCGGCGTGTTTGCCACTTAGCACGAAGCCTATAATTTGTTCGAGTTGTTCGTGTGAGATCTGTGAGAAGTTGTCGTCAGCCCGGCTTTATTAGCGGCTGATTGAGGTAATTCCTAGGTGACACCTGGTTGGGGTGTTAGCGATTCGATCTGGACAGACGAGCCCCTTGATAACTAGTCGCTAAGACACCAAAGAGTATCTATTTAAATATATATATACCCTTGAAGGGTATTATAATTTCAGGCAGAAGCTTGTAACACAGCGAAGGTGCCATTTCCGACCCTATAAATCATATATATTCTTGATCAGCATCAACAGCCGAGTCTATTTAGCTAGCTCCGAAGGAAAAAAAAAATTGAACATTTTTTCAAAATTTTTAAAAATTTTTAAAATTTTCAAAATTTGACAAAAAATTGAATTTTTTTTATATATTAAATTGAGTATGCAGACTTATTATCCTAATAAAAACTAGCATGGGAATGGTTTCAGATTTTAAATTAATGCATTTTTGGCTTAGTTATGATATTTGACAAATTTTGATTTACACCAAAAATTACCTTAGAAGAATATCAATTTAATTTTCCCAAAATACAGACATTTTAGGATTTCTTAAAGGTAATAATAATTAAAACATTGAAATGATTCTCCTAAAAATTTAACTCAATTCATTAATTCATAAAAAATATAAAATATTAAAAAAATAAACAAATATGCTAGTATCCTAACAAAAACCAACACATTTTTGGCTTAGTTATGATCGATTGGACATTCGAACCCATGATCCTATGGGTACCTGCAAGGCGTCCCTAAATTAGCTTAATTTCTTGTTTGACCTTCGAATTTGTAAATTCCATCCAAAAGCATACAAAATAAACAATAAATAAAAGCAAAGAAAGAAACCCTCCGTAAACCAGTTTGGCCAAAATTCAAAATATTTACACAAACTGACGCAGAAACAACAGCGCTGAGGAACTGTTATCTTTCATTTAAATTGAAACTTGCTTTACGTAAATTAAGATAAGAGCCGCCTTATCGCTGGGAAAAAAAATGAGCAGAAAAAACAACAACAAAAAACGGGCTGCCAATAAACAAAGCATTGAACAAAGCGAGAATCTAATTGAAGCGAATGCAAAGCGTATCGATCGCATTTCTTCAATAAACAAATATCGAAATTGAACGAGATTGATGGGAATTCTTGCCATGATTTTTACCCATTCAAGAGCTCAGCTTGAAAGCTCAAAGAAATTGCATTTAATTGGTTTTAAAGAGTCCCGTTTAATGTAATGAATATTTAATGCCGCAAAGCCTAATTGCTTTGCACATTTCGTAATAAATATATAAGCAATTCGCGGAGTAAATAAATTATGAATTATAATTAACTCAACACACTCTCGCGAAAGGCACTGAGAATCCAGTTTGACACTTTGGCACTTTGCATTTGCATAAAATCACGATTTTTCGGGTGCGATCGCGGTTTCGGATACGGATTCGAGGGAGACCAGAGCGATTGGATCAAATGTCTCGCTTCGCGTCAGTTCCATTTCCAACTGACACTCGGAAAACACGAATTATCCCATGGCTCCGCCGGCTTGGCTCCTCGGTCTGTCATTGTTTAATGGCTTGGGGGATGTTATCATTCTGGATATGATGGTGTGCGTTTGTGTGTGACATTAATACGAGCATATATATATATAAATATATATATATTTATCAAATCAGCAGCCGAGAGCAATAAAAGAACACTCTGGACTTTGTGCACACACGCACGTAATCACTCTCGGACGCAGGCCATCCACAGATCCGATCCACACATAATTCCAAGTGGAACCCAAGTTGGGATAGACCCCAGAATGTATCCGAAAGATACTGGGTTAAAGTACTATCTCACAGATATTAAGGGGTTAAAGAGTACTGAAGTATTATCAAGTATTGCATAAAAGATTCTTCCCATGAAAATGATATTTATTATTAAGATCCTTTGTGTTATTAAATTTATGATAGATTTTAAACATCCCTAAAGAGAAAGAGAATATTTATTATAAAGATCGTTTGTATTATTAAATTTCTTTTGATTTTAAACATCCCTAAAGAGAACCTCTTGTTCTTAGTTAAGTGTTTTTAAGATATACAAAACAATCTCTAAGTCTTAAATTTGCAAAAATCTAAATACATCTGACTCAACTAAGCCCAGTAGCTAGCTGTCACTCTGATAAAAAGATACACCCGTGTCAGATCCCAAAATATCTGAATAAATCTGATATAACTTGAGTAATTTAGCTGACTTTCAAGTTGGTTCCACGTTAGTTACGCCCAGAAAGCCGGGTTACGTCTTCCTTTACGGCTATCAGGTTTGTTTGGTTTGCTTAAATATTTGCACAACTAATTTAAAAGGTGTGCTAAATGATTTAAGCAAAGGCAAAGTGAGAAGGGAATTTCGTTTTACAAATAGAGATGCTTGATACGAACTAGGAACTGCATGGTGTATCTGTAGTACTTTTGGCTTAATTTCCGCATATTGTTGAGAGTAAGTCGGTGGGCTTCCTTTGATCAATCATTATTGCATTATTGTGCTTGTAAACTTTCCAACGTAATAGCCATAGCTATTTGATTTATGGCCAATTAGCATATGCCTTCCTGATCAATCATCGCATCACACCTGATCATTACTGGAAACCCACCTGACCACGTTGAGCTGTCCGGTTCCCCATTCGAATTTAAATGTATTACCTAGTTGCAATATTAATTATCTTGAAGAATTTTTGTCAAGCTTGCGGGTAAGGCTATTAATCTCGCCGTAAATATCGAGAAATACTCAATAAGAAGCAAGTTCGTTTGACCCCTGGGATTACATCAACCTGAACTTGTTTTCATATTATTAGACACTGGAGAGGGCCAAAGACAACGCACATGGCAGAGTGTAAACAAATGAAAAGATCGCCTTTAAACAAAACAATACTATAACAGATATATGGAGATATATGGCTGGGGCGAGGGCAGGTCTAAAAATGAATTACGACTCAATTGGTTTTATATTGAGCGGCAATAAAGAGAGAGAGATGTGTTGATACCGAAGTGTCGGGCCCCGAATAAGGTCTGATGGAAGTCTTTGGTCAGTCCATCGTAAATCGTGCGATTATAGGCAATACAATAAGCCATAATATTTCCCAAGTGCCTGTCACAAATTCTTGTTACCACTATTATTTGTTCGTTCTTTTTCCTATGTATTTTTCTTAGTCGTCGCCATCGAAGGGGGCGTAACGAGCCATGTACTGGAGTGAGCATTGTACTGGGTTTCTTGGAGGGTTCCCGTACTCGTGCTGCTCTTTTTTTTTTGTGTGTGCTAATTTGATAAGCTCAAGTGGGGTTTCGGTTCAGGAGAAATAGTAGTAAGACTCGAGAAGTGTGTTTGCCTCAGTCGAATCTGATATTGAGACATTTTCAAGTGCGAAATTGACGGTTCGCGACTACCAATTGCAGAGCTTGATCTAAGTGTACTCCCCTGGCTGAGTCACTTCCACTCTTTGGACTCAAGAATAAGGTGAGTTTCTTTGAATCTAATGAATCAGAAAGTAAGAAAAGAGTTAAGTTATTATAGATTAGATGATGTATACTAAGACCCTCAAGAATTACGAAATTATTCAGTTTAAGGCATAATATATACATTTACTAGGTTACATATTAAAATAAACTTTAAAATTCAATGGGGTTTAGGTACAAGGCCCTCATTCACACATGACTTGGCCACTCGAAAGCCAAACCAAAGTTACAAGAAATAGCAAGTAATTCCACTTTAAGTGGAAAATACTTATACGATTCTTATGCATTTCGCATCTGCAGTGACACTGTTTTAAGGAGTTTGCACAAGCAATTCTGGCTCTAAAGATAGGGTCGGAAAGCCGTGTGTATCTGATGATTTATGGCATTCGCATACAGTCGCACCCATGCATATAAGCTGCTCAAATATTTACGCAAATTGTTGCGGTATTTAAGCAACTACTGTGTGGGCATTAGCCAGGCATTGACATGGCAGCACATCTAAGTCTAAGCACCTTATGAGATATTGTTAGACTAACTGGCTGACTGACTGGCTGACTGACTGGCAGACTGAAACAGAAGCTAAATTGGAATCCCAAAGCCAAAGTATCCAAACTGTGCAAATATTCACGTGAGCCGAGGGAGCCTGCCTTGTGACTGGAGGCTGTTCGGACCCGTTCGGACCAGGTCTTAATTAACGATTTCGAGGGGCAGGCTATCGGTTATTTGCTGGGAAAAATCCATAAATGTGCTGTGAGAGACAGAGCACACACACAAGCCAATCGAATGGCATGATTGGCTGTATTTTGGCTCTAAGGTTTAGACCAACAAAGCCCATTGAGCTGTGGTTTGGCCAACACAAAAAGCTGGCATAAATCCACTTTAAAGTGGATTAAATTGCCCCAAAGAAGGCAAGCTCAATGGGGACTTAAAGTATTTCTATGCATACATTTTTTATATGCAAAAATAATTTAGTGACAGGGCAATATTGGGCTTATTGTTAGCCTTATTTATTGCTGGAATATATATGTTTCCAATATAGGTACATATATCGATCAGAGACCCCGTATCGCGTGCAATAAAAACGTGCTGCCTGAACAGTTGAAAAATCGCGCTACTTGAACAAATAGACCCATGTGGGTTTCCGATTCCGACGATATATAGTACAGCGAATATGGCCAATTACTGTTATTGCCTTTGTTTACATTCCGTTGGACAATTCACTATGCTTGTGCGCTCTATTAATTCTCTTTACAAGTTTAATTGACATTGGAAATTGTAAAATGCCGCGTTTTATTGCTCCCAGACCTCTTGCGCAAGCCAGAGCGAGCAACCCGAAAGACATAAGCCCGATAAAGATATATATATACTATATATATCATCAATAACTAATTTGCATGGCTGGGATCCGAAGTGCTTTTTCGCCAAAGGAATAGCCCACGAATAGCCCATAAATAGCCCAATCTTACTATCAATATATATTCTTCTTCGTGAAGCGAAAAAGGTTTGTTGTTTATAAGGCCTTTTGGGCAATAATTTCCATTGTTTCTCGTTTTTAATTAAAGGAAAACAACAACAAAACAATCACAAATAATCAAGAATAATTAAAATGCGAAACAAGACGAAAACACACACTCACAAAGTCACAAATCGAAATCGAAATCGAGACATGAGCAAAGTGTGACACGGGAAAGTGAACAAAAAAAAATAAAACAATACAAAATGCTGGTAATTAAAAGTAAGATATGACGAGAACAAACAAAAGTTGTATTTTTTTGTTTTGAGGAAGCACAAATTACACGAGGCATATTGTCGGAATCAGGGTGCAATATTTATAAGTCGCCGCACATACCTAATAAATAAGAGCTCGCTCTCGGGTATGCGATCAGCCAACTTCGAGGGCTTTTCTCCCTCTAATTATCTAAGATCGGAGCGGGCATTAACACATAATAATTATTATTATTATAACACAATCATAATGAGCCGTCTGATAGACAACCGGCTAATGGCAGAAAGGCGGGTCGTTTGCGAAGGCTGAAACAGATCCGCAGCCACGGTTGGGCGTCTGAGGCAATGACTTGCCCCAGCTGGCCAGGTCGGGGTCACCAAATGAACCCCGAAGCCACCAGATGAAGGTCTCCATGAAGAGTGGACTTAGTCAGGGGAAGAAGAGCAGGTGGGTGGGACATACTTATTTTGGCCAATCTACGTTTTTTTTTCAGGTCAGGAGAATTAACTCACATCATCATTAATGCAAATATAATTATTTGTGATAGGAAAGGTATTCATATACACATATGCTTTAGTTTTATACATCATTTTAAGCAAGATTAAATTGAATTTGAATTTTTTAAATGGGAATTACTTAGTTATACTAATATAAACCACTTAAAACCCATCTGCATTAGTCTTAATTGCTGATTTTTACCGTTCTCTGATGAGTTTCCCTTCTAATTGTTCCCAAAATTACCATAAATTGATAAACAATTCAACTTTCCATGCTGAAAGCTTTTGTTGTCTCCAATTCAGATAAAATCAAGTAACCAAATCTGAGATTTGGTCATTTGTTAATCACTAAAACCCCCATTAACATAGCCCGTTTGGCATGAAAATGAGAGGAAAACTGCCCGTTGAAGGGTGCCCCCAGATGGCTTGGCTTCTAGTTCAATCAGAGCAGGTTAACGAGATGGCAAAAATACAAATCAGAGCTCCTTAATAAGAGCCAGCGACGGTGATGAATGACTTTCGGTTAGTGCGTGAATCGATATCCTTAATTGGCAGTCGAGGCAATAAACCAGCTGCGAGGCTGGAGGCGGTATGTGGAACTGCTCCTGGGAGAAGTGTCTCCGGACGCATCGCATAAATTAAGCAGCCGGGTAGGCTGTAGGGGTAGCCGGAAATGTATCTGAGATATGTATCTGTGGCTTATACGGGGTGTGGGAGTGTTTCATGCCGGCAATTAATCACATATTCGACGGGTGTTAGTTCAACATTGGCAGCGCGTGGAGATGTGGGAAGGGTGGGGTTTCGCGTTCACAAAGGATCTCCTACGCAATCGATGCATTTTTTAGTCACTTGGCAAGGCGCTTGTTAAACACGCAGACGGTTAGAGGCAACGCACGGAGGAGGGGGAAACGTATTGGCGAACCTGTTCTTGAAATTGTCGGGCACGAATATATTCCACCAGGAGTGGCGCTTCTCGCGCGGAAAGTACTCCCCGTGGCTGGGATCGATGATGTCGTCCTCGTCGTCATGGCCGGTTCCATTTCCATTTCCATTCGCATAGCTGCTGGAGCTTTCGGTTAGGTCGCTCTGCGACTCACTGCACATCATACCGGAGTCCAGGCTTCGCTGGTTGATGTACTCCATCTTCTTGCGCCGATGCCGGTCCAGCTTGGTCTGGAGTGAGCTGCGCCTGCGCCGCTGGCGGTCATTTGAGGGCCCCTCGTACGAGGAGTTCAATCCCTGAAGCACCGGGCGCGGCGTCTGGCTGCCATCCTCAAAGAAGGTCTGTTTGCCCGGCTCATTGGGTGAGCTGGCCCGGATGTTCTCCTCCGAGCTGTACACTATGTCGGGACTGGTGGGCGTGCCGGAGCCATCGGACTTCTCGCTGCGGACAGCTGATTCATACGAGTCTTTGGTGGAGTTCTGCAAGGATAATCATAAATATAAGGGGTTAAAAAGGGCCAAAATGCTGACAAAGAAATAAATAATGACAGGCAAAAATAAGTATATAAAAAAGGACTCAACTTACCTTACTACTATCACGCCGCAGAAAGGACACGGCTATGGAGCTGCGACGCTTCTGGCTCTTGTCCGACTTGCTGGAGAAGAGGCCCAGAGCCAGGGAGCTGCGCCGCGGAGGCTTCTGTGGCGGCAGCGGGGCCGTGGCATTCAGGCTGCTCTCCGTGTCCCCAGAGTCGCCGTCGTGCTCGTCGATGTTGACCAGCGACGGAATGGAGGCACTCGCCCAGTCCTTGCGCAGTCGGTACTTGCCGTTGTCGATGATGCTCATCCTGGCGATTGACTCTTCTCGGGCGGATGGTCGGTGCTGACTGGTGACTCCTGCTGACTGCTGGTCTGCTAAGCTGCTCGCTCACCGTTGGGCGCTGCAAGTAGTAGTCCACCCGATTAATTATCGGTCGAAAGCATGGGTCTTGGCTGTTAATTGCTGCGCTCCAATTACTAACAAACCCAGTCCTCCCCCCATTTCACTCGCTCTCTGTCTCTGCGGTTGCGAAACTTTTACTTTCAGTGAACTCCATTGAACCGACATTAGCGTGGTAATTAGCAGGCCGTTGTCGGTCGAGCGGAACGCCGTCGTTGTCGTTATTCCCCCCCTCCGCCGGCGACAGCAACGACAATAATGAAACCAAACAGCAAACACTGGAATACCTAAGTGCATCGGTACAAAGCACTATCCATCACCCGGGGCTTTGGCAGGGGATCAGGGCTGGGATTACCATTAGGGGAATGAATTGCACTAGCACCCCGGTGTCAGAGATGAAGTGACTCCGGCGAGTAAACAGTGGATCGCTGTGTAAACACGGTGTGAATTTGTCGTTGAGAATGAATATTCATTAGATTTGCCTTTCGAGAGGGATGTTATCTTAGAGAGAACCCCGAAAATAAGAGATCAGTAGGGAGAACTATCCATAATAGTTATTATTCTTATAAAAAGCTCATTTTACCAGGATCCAGATTAGATTTTAACTATTCATATAGATCAAATACCTAAGTATTCTTACAGGTAACTAACCTGTTTAATAAAAATGTAAAATACAACCTCATTAAGGGCTTGACTTTATTAGGGTTATTACAATCGCAGCCAGAGTCAGATATGAGGTAACAATGTGTAGGCACAAATAGTTAACTGATTGCTACTGAATAATACTTGTGCTAATGTGCCAATTCCCCTAATAAATATGCATTTATATTCATTAATTCAAGCGAGTACAGAGGCGGCATACTATTAAAAGTAAACACTTGGAATTAGGCCATTTATTAAACCCTAATAAGGCAAAAACAATTAATTTAAGTTACAGAATCGAAGATCTCTTCAATGTATTTAATGAGCCATAAGCCATACGCTTATTAGCGGTTCAAGAGCCCAGAAGGAACTATTCAAACTTTTATAGGTTTCATCAACAACTGAGCTGGATTTGGAGTCAAGAAGCCGACAATCCTCTTACTCTCAACCCCCAATAATATCCGTACTTATAGTCCCGCATTACACACTCCATTGCCCGTCCGGGCGGAGGTATGTATGTCTGTATGTAGTGGCAGCAAACAAAAGCAGTTAATAATGCAAATTAACTGAAAAACTTCATGACATCATTGGGCGACTAACAATGGGCCATAACCTACGACAACGAGCGGCAGCAGGCCGTACAGCATGGGTTATTACAGAAGCCAGCACAATGATGACGACGATGCCCCCCTAGAACGATGACTGACTGGAATGGGAGTCTGGCTGACACGCCCAGCTCTCTGTGAAATCGAAATCGAAAGTGGCTAAAGTTTAGCTTGAGTTGGCTTACAACTGCCGCCATCACACGATTCTGGCGGGAACAATGGACGGCTGACAGGCATTTAGGGGGCGTGATATTGCATTTGTTTCTGTGAGCCGTCAGACGCTACAATTTAACGCCAGATCGAGTCGTGTGTGTGCCAGTGTGTGTACATCCAATTCTCACCCGGCCCCGGCCAAATTATAGTTAATGTTGCCGGCAAATCGCCGGAGGCTAATTGGAATGGGTCATTAGACCCCACGCGACAAATGATGCGGCTGTAATTCGCGTTTAGTTGTGCGCCCCTACAAAATTTTATTTAGTTATTTTTTCTAATTGAAAATGGGCTGGTTTTTATTAATAAAGCTTACAATTTGAGTCAATTTGGGTTCTAATTGAAATATATTGAAATGTAGTTGTTTTTCAAATTAGGTTCTAGAATTTTACCAAGTATTGGCAAGTATCTTCTTCATTGGAATAGTTTCCATTGTATAAATAAGCCTAACTACTACCAAATTTCCTTTCTCTAAATGTTTAAATTATTTTAAGGTTCCCTGCTTTCAATGTAGATAAACATTTAATTACAAAAGTAGTTGAAACCACATGTGTTGCATTTAAAATATTATGAGGAAACTCTCTGTTCATTTTTATGTATTATTTAATTTTAAAACGTAAGTAATTCTAACAAATTACATCACAAAACCCCTTAAAATAAATGATAATTTCCCAGTTAAGAAATTAGACAACTACTTGAAGTGCTATCCCTGATCCCCGAAGATTAGATCACCCAAGTGGATGGCCACTCGAGAGCACTCCTACTTACATGTGTCCCTGGGCATTATCTCTGGAGGAGCTGTTTGCAGATTTGCCGCAGAGTTTGTGCGCAAACACTTGACTCGGATCGCAGCGTAAATACGCGACGCCTTATCGGGGCGAGCATATAGGAAGAGAGCAATTTGAATACGCGATTTGCCATATAATGGGAATGGATGATGGCAAAGAGGCAACCTTGTCCGCTCGCGGGAATTCGAGTAGAAACTGGCCACAACCGGTCGAGCTCAAGGCGCTTACACCGCAGGTTCGACCAGCCTCGAGTCGGAATAGTCTGGAGTTCATGCTCGCCGGACAGGCTTGTGTAGTAAGTCACGGGTCTAGGTCTAGGTCTTGGCTCTCTGCACGGCCACCGTTGAGCCGCGAAGGTGGGGTCCCTTCCATAATTTATGGCCCATATCTATAGCCCACTGAAGAGTCTTTTATTTATTAGCTTGTCGCCTGATCAATTGTGCAATGTGTGCATAAATAAACAAATATAAAAACCCACAACCAAAGTCCAAAACCAAAGTCTTACTGTGTCAATGTCATGGCTAGTCAGGCGAATAAACTGGTAGCATATATATTTTAAGCTATTTGAGTAGTAAAAGTAAAACTTAACACTAAATAAAACTCGGATGCAGATTATAAAGAAAATCCACAATGTAATGGCGCATCTTCCATCGGGGAAAACATCAAAGTTCTTTGGACAGCACTGTGTCAGTAAATCAAAACTTTCCATGCTAAGCCCCGCAGGAACGGAAAACTACAGCACGTGATAAGCGGAGTTGCGACTGATAATGCCCTAGCCAGTCGCACGAGAGCATGGACTTATAAATACCACTCTGAGGGGGTTACGGATCGTCTGGTACTCAGTATTCCGAGTGCGGCAAACAAGGGTCTATAAAAAAAATCAAAACACGATGACGAGGCCAACTGTCACATGGCAGAGCCTGCGGCTGCAGCTGCAATTTGCAGTGCATGGCAAGGTCCAGTGGAAACACTGATAAACTTTGATTTCCCCCAAGTGTGAAAACTTTCCATAGTAGCTATGTTTATACGCAGTGGCGAAATATAGATTACAGCATCACAGGAAGTTCCACGGGCAGGAGGGATGCATCGAGGAAATGTGATTGCCTTGAAGCGAAACTTTGGCCAGCCAATCGAGTTGGCCAAAATGTCCGCCGACATTGATTTATGGCCCACTCGATGGAGCTAATCTTGAGGATTCGGTTTTATGATTGGGAAACCCCAAGAATTGTACCTTCACAAACTGGAATCGATTCGATTGGGGTGAACAAGTGCCCAAGGGTTATTGCTTTTCCTGGTAAAAAAGTGCAAAGTGCTTTTCTATGAATCGAGATACTTAAAATTACATAGAAAGCTAGGTCGAGAATATCTGAAAATCGTAGAGATTGAAAAATCTATGCACAACCATGAATAACTTCTTTAAATTTTGATCCATTGAACCAAAATTGCATGGGGATTAAACACGTAAAATTGCACTTTCGATTTCATTGCAGAACAGGCAGTAGCAAGTGTATCTCACAGATACACACAATGCGCTGTGGGTGCGGACACGTTATGGGGCCAAGCCAAATGAAATGCGAACAAGCAGAGGAGACAACATGCAACTGAATCAGAAACACACAGCGGAGGGAAAGAGCAGAAACAAGAGCAGCAGGATATAAATAAACCCACTCAGACGGCGCAACAATGGCCAACGCGAGATACAAATGTATCTACACACGACAATTGGCGGATACATCGCGTGTGCATGGCATGTAAGCGATATGTCTGACGGTGTGTTTAAGCAATTTGCTACATTAATGCCCCCAAACAGCTGATCCGGGGGTAAGCACTTGCCCAGATGAAAGGGAAAACTAAGCGAAAACTCCACACAAATTCTCAAAATGCCTCAAAGGCAGGACACCTAACTCTCTGCCTCTTGCCACTCTCTTTATGTTCATATTTTGTTTATGTGTAATTAATATTTGCGTAAGCAGCTGGCAATTGTTTATAAGCAGCCCCCACCTCGTTTGCCTAGCTGGGGAACCGGTTGAGCAAACAATTAGCCAGCACAATCGTCTTGGATCCATAAGTTTCGATATCACGAGCGAAATTCCAAGGCAATTAGCCTGCTGGTGCACCCTCACTAGTGTTAAAGTCTTGATCCATAAATCACAAAATTGGAATAATTAATTCCCTTTCGCATCTTATGCTCTCATTCGGAATCGAAATCGAAATCAAAACTGGTCGCGGGTGTCGTTGAACCGCTTTGGGGCTTTATGCCTGTGCGAGTGCAAAATGTATCTACATGCGCTGCCAAGATACAAATGTATCTACATGTGCTGGCTACCGTTTTAGCGGGCGTTGTCATTAGCCAAAGTGTCAAGTGGTCGACGGCGAAACAAATGCACGGCGACAACAGCCGCTCTGACGTCTGTTTCCAGCCAGCGTTCGTGTATCTGCAAGATATGCAACGCTTCTGTTCTGTTCTCGGTCGCATTTCCTTTTTGGAACTGGCATCGGAATCGAAATCGAAATCGGAATCGGAATTGCAATTGGAAGCCAGCTGACTGGCAAAAACCAATTGCATCAGCAATGACATGAGCAGCATTTGCTTGTCCAAGCCCAGTCTCACATGACAAGACGGCCAGCGCCTTTATTAATAGACCCGATACTCGGACACACTCTGCTCGCATTCCTGTGCCCGTCCATTCAGTCATTAACTAACCTGTTTACACCTGGCCTGGCTTGCACACCTAATGCGGGCTGGGTGGGGCCCTCGCTGCAGGCGTGGGCGTGGGAGTGTTCCTTTCTTGGCTTCTATAATAAAATAAATAAAATAAAAACAGGTAGGGTTCGTTTCGATATCATAGGGTCATTGGTTCGGCCTTAGATCGGACCAACGATGGTCATCGAGTTCTGGGTTGGACTTTATCTATATTTTCTCATATTTGTTTATTTCTTCAGTTCGTTAAAGACACACCTCAGTTATGAAACTCTTCTAACTCTCCATACTCGATCTCGTATCTTTCTTTTTCAAAATATAATATTTACCCACAAGATTCTACACATTGACCCAAGTAAATACAACCTCCAAATGGCAATAACCCATTTCCCTTCTTGAGACCCCAACGACGTCTTGTATCTGGCAGATAATATCCCTGTTAGGTTCTTTTCTGATAAACATTCCCAGAAAAAATCTCAATTTCAGGTTACAAACACCTCCACACCCAGCAGCAAATTTCATTGTAAACATATACACACGATATAACGAAGGGAAATCAAGTTGTTTGCAAACAAACAAGAGCCCCGTTCGATGGCATAAGTATCTTATCATCATCCGGAATATTTAGAACGAAAGCCAGCTACTCGGCTAAGCAGAACACGTAAGCCGTAAAAAATATAAAAATTCCAGAAACACATACGTAATAATATTGTATAGCCACGCGATACGTTTCAGAACTTTAAGACCAATTTTTGACAGAGTAGCAAACGGGTCTCACGAGTGAATGGGTAGAACAAAAAAGTAAGCACAAGGCAGGTGATCTACTAAAAATGCTTCCAAAATTTTTAAATAAATATATAAACTTAGTCTTGGCTAGAGTCTAGGAGAAAGATATAATAAACTGACTGCACTGTACAATACATAATGTTTCTCTATATATCCAGATTATTAAGGCTTTTATTTTGTAATTTGAAGTCTAACCAGACATGGCCTGTGTCAAGTTCAACTTTAAAAGTGAATAAGGCTTTATATTTACGCGAAAATCCCTAGGTATTGCCCACACCTGCAGCTCTGTATTTTGTCTACCGGCATTAATAAATAAGCAAACAAAATGACGATATAAATCCGCCTTAGAATCAAACACATGATACTGAAAAGCCGCTGTCGGCAGACTGACAAACGAGCCCCAGACGGAGGCACCGCGGAGGGGACTGTCGAGTGGTAAGTGGCAAGTGGTAACCGGAGAGCGGACATTGCCTGCTCGACATGGCGACATGAAATGACATAATCCGTAACCGTGACACTTGAGCCGATTTGTGTGTGAACCTGGACAGGCCGCAGAAGGAATGCCGGCTCTGTCTCCGATCCGTATCCGTATCCGAGTTCGAGTGCGAGTCCGGCTTTTCCCCCCCCATTGCTCTGCGAGCCGGTCAACAATTAAGGCGTTCTGGCGACTGTGGTTTTCAATAATTACTTAGTGTATTGGAAACAAAAACAAAGGTATCTTACCATGGCGGAAGTCGAAGCCGCTTCGCGCCGCCTTTGTTGGGAAACCAGTTCGGGCTCGGAATTCACTGTCTCCCGCGCAACTAGTCAACTCAATCAGGCCCAATCAATCGTCAACTTTGTGTTCCGCAAAATGTGAACAGCTTAGAAAACAGCGGGTCTACGCAAATAAATTACAAGTGCGCCGAAACAGACCGAGTCACATGGGTGGGCACCGATAGTGCCCCGATTGGGAAGACTATATAAAATCGAATATATGATGTGTGCCTGGCAGGCAATCAATATGCAAAACGGAAACGATTCTAATAAAGCAACACTCATAAGTCGATGATTTGAATGGGTTATGAGTGCGGCCAGCGATTTGATTAACGATCGGGAGTGTTAACTTTCCATAGGAAGTGGAAGTGCGATTCGGGAACTAAAGCATTATAATTTATGTATTCTCACTGCAAATCACACCTAGAACGGAACCTAATTGCGTTGCTCGACAGATCCGGTTCATCGGATATTGATTGGAATATCCCACAGTCATCGATACTCGAAATTATAGGAATTTGTTACCCCCGAAAAACCAGTTGGATAAGGGAATCTTATACTAATTGTTTGGTTATAAAATTGCAGATTTAACTCAACTCAATTCCCATAGAAATATGTTTTCTATATACTCTTAATATAAAAATATTTTCTAAAGTTCTATCAGTTCAAATATGTGTTCATTTTACTGTCCAAATCCAAATGCGCATTTTATTTAATTGATGTTCTCTAGCCAACCCTAAAATATATAAGTATATTTACATATAGAATTTATTGAGCTTTTTGGCCAGACCCATTTCTTTGGCAGCTGCATTTCGATGATTTTGGCACACTTCGACCCAGCGCCGTAAATGTGTAATAAACATTTTACCGATGTTCTGTTCGATACGGAAAAATGTGTATTTATTAAATCATCGACTGTCGACAATAAATCAAAATTCGCACAGCGAGGGTGGAGAGTGCTTGATGTCTCGAATGATCGGAACACTTGGACGGATCTCGAGTGCCTTTGTTTGGCTCCCAATGCACAGATCTCTGTGTGTATACTTATAATTATGCCTGTTTAGATTTATATTTATTTGTGTAATTATGACATTTTTTCACGCCGCGGCTTGGCCAAACAAATAACAGTAAGCCCCTTTGTCTGGGCCAAGTAAAATTCAGTGAAGTCTCGGGCAGAGACAAACAAAAGACCATAAATAAAATCGCATAAAAAGACAGCATGACAAAAAGCACCTCATAAACGATATACACACATATGCATATATGTTTATTTAAATATATATCGAGCGGACGAGATTAAAATATATTCTCTGTCCTGGGACAAGCCTCCTTTTGGCAGTGACTCAGAGACTTCCTCGTTCGGCAGCGTGTGTGGGTATGGAAATGTCACTGGAAATCAATAAAAAAGCAAAAACCAGATGCAACGGCTTTGCGTAGATACGCGCCGAGAAATTTGCATTTCCGTGTTGGTTTTTTTTTTTTATTTTTAAATTATTAAGCCATTTTATTTGCACTTCGTTTTCCCATTTTTCCCCTTTCCTCTTATTTTATTTTTGCAATTTTCTCTTCACCGCTTCCTGGCAGAGTTAATTGACATAGACGAATGCAACTTTTCCCGGGTCCCGCCCAGTTTTTTAGCAACAAAGTGGGTATAGAATTTTATATTTGTTTAATTCTCGCTATCTACCAATCGGGCCCCATCACGTGGCCCTAAATTTATGCACAAGTAGCAAAACATCATGATAAATGGCTTTGTCAATAAAAATTATAGCAACGCTTTGTGCGGCATTTCGCTGAATTGCGTCAAAATAGAAACTGAAAAGTTAATCCGTATTTATTATGCTATCAAATCTTGATGGAGCGTATCACACTAAAGGTATTAGTTTGTAGATTTTCAACTAGAAATCGTATTTAAATAATTACGCTGTTATTACGATATTTCAACGATGGAAATCAGCAATATTCTTTGCTTGGATCCGTTCCCACTGGGGTTTTATTAAGTATGTCACTTTTTGACTTTAACATTCTAATTATAATTCGCCTTTGCCAGCTCATTTTACGCATTTTTTGTGGCTATTTATAAAAAACATAAACAAAAAGAAGATCACGCGACAAACGCACCACCAACACAACCTGAGCAGATCTGAGCCAGAGATAATCTCAAGAGAAAATTAGCCTCTTTTCCGTTTGGTTTCATTTCAAGAGAGAAGCTGCAGTCGCCGCAACGTCTACTAAAAGATATTTTTTCAAACTGGTTCGAATCTGGATTTGCATAGATTTGTTTTCTTTTTGTGAAAAATACAGTTGAAAACTTATTAGCCGAAATACGGTAGAAGGTGCCTAAGGTAAATTTTTATACTTTCAGATATATGGAAGATGAAAATAAATGATAGAGCGAGTCATATTTTAAACAATTGATTTTACTATAAATTTATAATTTTTTGATTTTAAAAAATTAATGGAATATTGGTATATTGTTGGTAAATAATTATAGTATTATTTCTTGACTAGAAACCATTAAAATTTAAAATTAAATATTATGCTTTATTAAGAAGTATTTCATTATAAAATATTTTTATACTAAAGGAAAGAAAATACATTCTCGACGTTTTAAATAATACGGAAATATTAGTAAACGTTTTAAGCCAAATTTAAGGCATTTGAATATATGAAACATAAATAATCGGATTTTAAAATAATGTAATTTTATGAATTCCTTAATTTATTTCTTTTGCAAATGTCATACAAAATTTTGACTCCTAAATTTACATAAAAATAGAAATTGCAAATTTATATAGACCATATAGAGCAAATAAAGTTTCGCGACTGCTGTTGAGCTATTGTTTTCCTCAGATTTTCCTTTTAATTTACGACTATGGTAACTTTTAGCGGGTCAAGCCGTAAAGGCAAATGAGCTTTTTGGAAGGGAAAGGGGAAGAGGCGAGCCAACTGTATATGGGCTGTGCGAGTGAGTGTGTTCATTACTTTTTCATATACCGTTGCCTTTTAATTCTCCACTCAAATGGCATGGCATGGCAGTGGAAGAAGAGGAGGAAGGAGAAGCAGCAGAAGAAGGGCCATAGACGAAATCAGAAAATCCGAAAAAAAAATTCAGAAAATGACAAAGCGAAGGCAGAAAAACTGACGACTTGAACTTTTGTTTCTTTTTTTTGTGTGTGTGTGTGTTTTTTTTTGTTTGTAACTATAAGCAGTTAGTGCTGCCTCTTCTTCACCGTCGTAGCTTGCTACTGCCATTTTTGTTGTTTTATTGTGCTGATGACCTTAAATTAGGCGTAGGTCTTTCGTTTTTTTTTTTTTTTGTTTTTTGTTGGTTTGTGTTCGTCATTGTTGGCCAAGTTTTTTTCTGTTGTCTTTTTTATATGCACTGGTCAGCTGTTTGGCTTCTTGCCTTTCGGTTATTTGGGCACAATGGCCATAAGTAATAACAAAAAGATATTGCACGAATGTCATGACCTGCGGCAGGCGAGAATGCCAAAGAACACAAGAATAATAACAATAATTTCGTTCTATTTCGCATATAAAAGTGAATGCGAGCCAAAATGAAAAGGCCAAGAACAAAGGAAACACACAGAGATGGGGGCAGAGGATAATGGAGAACGGTAAAGCAAAGTAAAGTAAGTAAGACTAGCCAGCGACTAAAATAAAAAACCGTTCACTGCACAAAGAAGCTGGCGAAAAAAGACCGCAAGCCGCGCCTAAAACAATCGCAAAAGAGAATAGAAAACCAAGAAGAGGAAAGAGAGAGAGAGAGATTAAAGTTTAACCCCAGCTTGTGAAAAAAAGGTTTATAACATTTGAGAGCGCAGCAATTATTTTTTTTAACACAACTTTTTCGCTACCTTATTATTCGGTCTCTTTCCCGGTATTTAACACTTTTCCTTATTTATTGGGATTTATCAAACTTGGTTTGGTTAGTCACATTTCTCATTGGTATCAATTGCACTGAATTGCCACTGTATTTGTTTAATATTTGTATTAAAAACGGCACTCGCGTACAATTATGTATGATTTATAAACTTTTTCTTGGCTTTATAGCTTTTCCTTCACTTTATGAAGAGCAGATAAGTTGGTGTATTCTGTGGGTATTTCTTCGTTTAAGTATATTAAATTAATTTAATTAATCACTTATTTATCGGAAATGTACGATTTTTGTGGTTATTTTGTGTGATAACTGTTGATAATTTTTAAATTTCAATAATTAAGCAAAAGCAAATATATTTCAAATAAATTTTGTTATATGTTTTAAATATTTTTTCTTCTGCATTTAAATAGTAATTTATAACAATTAAATTTTTCTTTGAATATATGAACATTTCCGAGTTTTAAAGACTCTCGTAAACAGCTCGAAAAAGATGCAGAAAATTAATATGTATTACTGGAAAACTGCATGTTAATTATGCAGGAATTTTAATGGGTTAATTTCATGGCTGCAAACGGACTGCAATTATTTAACGGACTTTAATGACTGAACAATCTGAATTGGGCACAGAGAAATAATCAACAGACTGCACATCGCACACACATAAAGAGCCACACAAAACTCGATAATATATTTTTAAAAATTAATTTTTACAATATTTCTCGCGGTTGCTGCACATTTATCTCGTTATTTGGCACAGACCGTGGAAGCGCGCGCGCGTTTTTATTATTTGTATTTCTCCGTTAATTTATTGCAGTAAAAGAGAATCTGTGTTTCGATTTCGTTTGGCGCGGACTCTCAGCTCTGCGCTGCTTTAATTTAATTTAATTATTTTGGGTGCGAGCTGCTGGGCGTTGCGTTCCGTTCGTTGAAAATGGAAAATTCAAACTGATCGGAAATTTGTGCGCTGCCTCAGAAAGTCGGGAGCCGAAAACGATCGCTCTGCCGACGCCTCGGAATTATGCTTTTCGATCGCGGCGCAGTCGCAGCTGGGGAGAGCGAGCGGGAGAGAATAAGCACTCGCTCTTTTTGGCTATATTTCGCTCTCGCGCGACATGTGCTGCAATAAACTTGTTTTGTTATTGTTGCAGGCTAAAAACCTGCTTGGGGCTTTTGGCTTATTTCCGTTTCCATGTGTGTGAGTTCGCGATGTTTAGATACATGTTGCCAGCGACCAGTGTTGGGGCCACTTAAAGCTCGAGTTACCGACTTAATACCCTTTCTTTGTGTGTGTTTTTACACTTTTAAAAGGCGACTACTTATGCCAGGCCCACAATTTAATATACTTTTAAAGGTATTTTCAATTAATTTGAATCATTAGAGATTTTCATAATAATAAATATTGTTTATTTTAACATGTAATAAATAATAATAAGTAATAAATAATAATGTATGTAATGTAATAAATAATAATTATTTCTAAATTAAATGTAATATGTTTTATAAGTCTTAAAAATCGTATAACTCAGTCTGTGAAGGATAGTTCTCCACTTCCGGTTGAAAAGTTATTTTTAAGAAACAGTAGCATACTTTCTAGCACTCTTATATGGATTTTCAATTAAAAGCAATTTCTGCGACATTTTCAATTTGTGTTTTAAACTAGTTTTAATAAGAACTGATATAATATGAAAATAAATTTAAAAAAAATTAATGTACCATAAATCATAAACCTAACCTCATTTAAATAATAATTTTCACTATTTTGCCAAAGGGTAGTGAAAATTCGTCTTGTCTTCAGTTCTGTTTTGCTTTCCTGCTTGGTTGCTATTGCTTCTAATGTTGGTGCGCATGTGCAATGAACTTGTTTTGAATTGCAATTGCAATACACTTATTGTTGCTAGTTTGTTTTGTTTTTCTGGAGGTTAGTCAGTTGCGGCGACTTTGTAATTTCATTTAAATTACTCATACGCCATGTGACGCCGCCGTAATTATTTGATTTCGCCCGAAGCCTCTCGGCGGCGAATGCATTTCCTCAACTTTAATGTAGGTCACTGCTGAGGGGGTGAAAGTGCCTGCAATTACCTGGCGAATTACCCGCTGCCGCTGACACCGACGAGGAAATTACCACCAAGGTCGATCGGAGCCCAGAGAATTTGCTACCTTAAGGTGAACTGCATTTCATCGCTGGAGAAAGACAGAGAGGGAGAGGAAAATAGAATTTCCAATTCAACCTTGGGCAATTCTTTCGCTTAGCTGGCTGACAGCAGCGGCGGCTGACTTTTCCCTCTTTCTTCTTCGGCTCATTTAAAACGCATGACTTTGCTCAAATTGCAAATTATGCAAATTTCAAAATACACAACTCGACGAAATCAGAAAAAGTGCAACATCACTTTGTTGCCGCTCGTTTTCCCCTCCCCTCCCCCCCTCCGTGGTCTCCCCCTGGCCCAAGTCCCCTTCTCGTTCTCTGTCTGCGCCTTTACAGATTTTCGGACTCGGACGATTATAGTTTGCAGCCTTCAATATTATTACACAATCATAAATTGTCTGAACTAAAATGTAAATGTTTTCGACTGCGCCTTGGGGGGCTATAAAGAAAAAAACGCAATCGGGCGTATAGCCAAAGCTAGAGCTATGACTAAATCTATGGCTATGGTTATGGACATGGCTATGTGACTATGGGAATGGATAATGCCGCACAAATCAGGGTCTCTAATCGAACCAGTCCCCCAGAAGGGGTTTGCAAATAAATATATATGTGGAGGCACTGGAAAAAGTCGTAGTAAATACTACAGGTTTTTCTAATTTAAATTTACAATTAAAATTGACTTCTTACAGGATTTTAAAGAATTTATTCTTAAAGAATTTATTCTATAACATTAACTCCATCTTACAACTATAAACAAAACCTCTAATTAATTCCTTGAACGCACGACCTCAACATTAAACAATAATAAAGGTGAATAAACCTGTATGAAGCATTTGGAATTTACACACCTGCCTCACTGCTTCCGTCTTGTACATCAACTTGAAATGTTAATTAGCTTAAGCGCCATAAAAGATTGCCAATTTAATGTTTAGCCTTTGCAATTTGCAAAAAAAAAAGAAGGAAAGGTTTGTAATTAGCTTTTGTGGCTATTGGAATACTATAAATTAGACAATGCCATTCACTTTTAACATATAATTGGCAAATTCTTATTTATATTTTATATTGAACTGTGTAGATTTATTCTTTGTTATTTGAGAGGTTCTTTATTATGGTAAAATGTATTAATATAATATAAATATTGAATAAAGCATAATAACTCAACAAAATATTTATTCTACAATTTGTAATTGTCAAAAATTTATAGAATATTTCATTTTTAAACTATGAAAGCCCATAATTCTGGTATCCTTAAGAACCCCATATCATTAAAGATTTACAAATTAAGATTAATGCATTTTTGGCTTAGGTATGTTCTATTGCACATTTGAACCCATGATCCCATGGGTACCTGCCAGGGTATACACACTTCGGCTTCCCGAAATTAGCTTCCCTCCTTGCTCACCTTTGACATACATTTGTACATTTTTAAATTAGTTTTTAAAATATTAACTGGTGACACTAAAATTATTGGTAAATAACTTGATGTACTTTGATTCAATAATTATTATTATTACTTTATTATTTCAGCTGCGTCTGTAGAAGTTTCCATTCTGTTTCGCCTGCATTTTCAATGTCCTGTTTGTATAAATCTTTCCATTATATTTCCCTTTCTCCACTTCCGGTTTCCTTCTTCGCGAAACATAACCCCTCAGCATCATTTCCATAATAAACAAATTCATCGCAAACTTTCGCCGGACTGTCAAACTAAAAGTACGTGGGCGAAAATATTCCCTTTTAAGGAGCTTCATTTAAATAACAAATGACATTCTCGCTGCTCGCTTTTCCGAACCGATTGCAGCTTAAATATTTTTGCCATCCAACTGGCTGGGTTCCCACTGTGCTGGAGCTGTTGAATATGCAAAGCCCGGCGCGGGCAGAAAGATTTACTTTTTAATTTTTTTTTAACTCATGCCTCTGCAGCTTTTGTTGTTTTCTTGTGACGGAAGGTAGTGCCGAAACCGAGCCAAAACCAAGTTTCTGGCCAGCAATGTTTCGACGGTTTTTTTTCTTTTGCTGCAGCTGCTAAAAATAGCAAAGCCGCCACGGCAACATCAACACAGTGTTGGCCGCAAGTTGTTTGGCTTGCCAAATGGCGGCACGCGGCACATGGTGGCCGGTGGTGGTCCAGTAATGAAGAGGCTGGGGAAAAATCGAGGAAAAACGGCGGAGAACCGGCTTGACAGGAAAATACAAATTTTGTTTTGGGCGAGGAAAAAATTCAAACGATTTCGTGTTGTCGCTGGAAAATGCATTTTTATTTTCGGCTAACAGAGAGCCCCAACAGGCGGTGGATGTGCCGGCTAGATGGTTCATCACTCGGCTGGCAGGCATTGTTTCCGCTTTTGTTTACTTTTCATTTCGCTATTTAATTGAATCGATGCATAAAAATCGAATTTATATGGATGCACTAAAGGCCCCTCGGCCGCTGTGAATGAAATTTGTATTCGTTTATTGCCGTTGATTTGGGTTTTGCGTTGTCCATTCGGCTTGTTCAATCAAATCTGTCGCTTTTGGGCGCGCCATTTGATTTTTCATATAAATAAATGTGCAACAAATTTGCAAAAAACAATTGCGAAAACGTGCCAGAATTTCTCCCAGTTGCCGAATGCTCTGCCACCGACTGGAAGGTGGCGCAAAATGTTTATATCAAAACAATTGACTGGGATACTCTTAATGGGATTTAAATTGCAATGGGATCGGGTTGAGCAATTTGTTTATGTTTCTGGGGAATTTGATCAGCTTGTTTACCGGGTAACATTTGTAATTTTTTTGTTTTTATTGATATTTCAGTTTAAAATCGTAACTTTATTTTCTTCGAACATGCAGTAGAGGATTGAGGATGGAATGTCTTCTTAAGACACCTATTTAGTGCAGTTGAGCTTGAAATTAATAATAAATAAGTTGTATTATAAAGAACCCCATCATATTCATGTATTTTAAAAACATTTATATAACCAGTTAGATTATTGAACTATAAAAATAATATAAAATAGAAAGATATTTATTCGAATCTCTGCACAAAGTAAAAATACTTTGCATACTCTTGCAGAGTTTTCTAAATCCTAGGTAAATCGTATTAAAATATGCATTTATTACGAGCTGCTGTCAGTAAGCTCGTTACTCAAACACATTTCTGCTCTATTTTGTATTCAATATTTTTTCAATAACAGAATGCGACTTTAATTAATGAATTTGTTCCATTCAAAATCACTGTCAAAGGCTGCTCCCCGATACATAAATTGTGGCTTTAACCCGATATTGAGATCCAGTTGGCAAAGGAAGTGACAAACCCATTGACATTTGCCACTCGGGGACTGTTCGGGGGACGGTGACAAAACATTTGTCATAGCACATTTAAATATTCATCCATTATTGTCCGGCTGGCGGAAAGAATTCAATTTCGAGTCCAATTATGCAGTCAATCAATTTGTATTGCAACATGAAATTTGTAAGCCAAAAACACAAACAAAAGGAGACCCAGTCAGAGCCAGTTGTTGTTCTGCCCCGTTGGGGGGCATATGATTTATAATTTATTTACATGGCAAATAAAAATCGTAGAATAAGTTTCGGCCATGTTATCAATTTTTTGCGTGTTTTCTCAACTGTCTTGCCAGCACACATGGGGCGCCTTTAATTGAGGTCAATGTCAGCTGAAGTATACATTGTGCCTCCTTCTTTTCTTTTAATTTTTAACTCTGTGTGTGTTTGTTTTGACATGGCCAAGACAAAGGTAAACTTGGCAGTACTTTTTTTTTACAAAACATTAATAATTTATTTATGAGTCAAACGAAACATCAATTACCAGAATAAGAAGGATTCCAGCTAGCACGCAATCGAATTATTATAAATGGCCCATCATGGAATCACAAGACTTAAAAGATGATGTATCACCTGATGTCAGGCATTTTTTAGAACAACAATTACTTTGTGGGAGGAGCCTCTTTTGTATTGTATTTATCATGCAAAAAGATAGAGTATTTACAGAGAGTGGAAAACCAAATTAAATTGTATTTTGAACTTGACTTTTTAGGGAGAATCTAAAAAAGTTTTTAATATTTGATTGTGTTCACTTATTATCACTCTATTTTCTGTTCATGAAATAGTATAACAAAGAATTCTTTAAAACCTTACAACTGTGCCTCAAAATTTCCTTCAATGGAATTTTTGTTTTTAATAATAATTACCTTATCTCTGGGAAACTTTTCACTTTTGAGGGTTGACCAGATGTCCGACATGAATTCCTATGGAATACGTGATGCAAATCAAGTAAACTCCGCGCTATTCAAATCTCGTTAGTTTTCCATTACTGACAACGGAAAATTCAAATATTTACGTGTGTACAAATACACAGGGAACAAAGAACCTTTCTACCTAACTATCTTCACTTTATTCAAACGATTTTATGGCTTAGCAGTGAGATTTTGGAAATAATCCCGAGTGGGAGGTGGAAATTTTTATGGAGGGTGAGGGAATTGGCTTATCGGCGGCTTTCTTTGCCTTTGAGGCGACCCAATAATTGCTGGCAAATATCAGGTAGCCAAAGTGATAAGCACACCGTATTTATAATTAAATAAATCCAAAAGAGTGATAAATCCAAGTCTAAGCAGGTGACGAAAAGCCTTGGACGGGGTAACAAAATATCCGATAAATGTCGAAAGAATCTTTCTGTGAGAGGTCGCGGCTGTCAATAAATCATTCTTTCCATAAACTAATTGAGCTGTTTAGCCATATTTGGCCGCCTTGATCTGGGGCTCACGTGTCAATCCCCCGGGTCGACTGTTAGCTCATATCCTTGTTGATGTTTTACTGCCTTGCCGCGCTTAATTCCACATGTTTAGGCCAATTTCAAAAGCAATAAATTTGTAAAGCAAATCATAATGCTGAATTCGATTAGCAAGGACAACGAGACTCACCTGAACACAGATCCGAGACAATCGATAGCGGGCCGAACAATGTTCGCGTAATGTGTTCGAGTGAACAATAATGACAGATAATTATATTGATATATATGAGCAATCTCGGAGATTGAATGCCAAATTGATTGGCGTGGCGGCTCATGTGGCATTGAAATGGCCAGTGGGAAGGGTGTGAAAATCGATTAAATCTGTATCTATACACGGGCTATTGAGCACTATGGGGAAAGGGTACATCTGTATGAATATATATTATGATATATGTTTTAAAGTCACAGAAAACATCTGCCTAGAATTATTTAATGTATTGTATTTGGCTTACTTTACACTTTTCGAGATGTTAATATCTTCTATTTTCAATTAAAATTCAAGCGCTTGGCTTGGCTTAATTTAAAATGAAAAGAAAGCTCTTTGGAATTGCTTGAAACTCTGCCAAAATCATTCTTCGAAAATCACTCTGGGGCAATAAATAATTCCACAGAATTTAACAGCGCATTAATGTCCCAAAAAGCAATGAGAACATTTGCTTCGCTTTATTAAAAATGAATGCGGACAATTTAGCTAAGTGCATTTTACTTGTGTATATGTATACCAATATATATGCAGCAATGTGTGTGTGTGTGGGGATATCTTGTGCTTAGATAACAAAATATAATTCGTCGCAATTTGTGAAAAGAAATACGAAAATTGTTGTTTGTTTACAAAGTGTCAGGCGAAATGTCGGCACCAACAATGCCACCGTGTGGGCCACCAGACATCGTGGCTTATATATGAGTGTATACAGTATATAGGTACAAACATATAGGTATGGTATCTGAACGTCATATATATGCCAGTCCGACTGTCACAATTTGCCAGCGCCTCGTGAGAGCCAAAAGTTAGACCACTCCTCAGGTCATTGCATTTATTCATAACAAAATTCTGGGGAAAATGCAAAAGGCATATGAGTTGCGATTGCGAAACTGGCAATTAGCTTTATTTACCGCCTTATTTATTCTTATGTGCACTATAACATTTATAGTATGGGTTATAGTAAGCGGATGGCTATAATTAGCCGATTGGATTGTCTGTTGATTTTAAGAGAACCTATTTGCTTTTTTGATCGTAAATAAACTAATGGAAGCACCGGATAGTTGTTATTAGAGGCAGTATATTAAGACTGTCAATCGTGGATTATCACTCGTAGAAAGCGATTATAATGCCACGAGCGTCACGGAGCGAGTAACTTAAAGCCATGTGTTTATATTGATTTACGAGGCGATACCTGCAGTCAAAGCTAATGTAGGGTGAATGGACTAAAAAACTAATAAACAAATGCTTTTTTAAGAATGAAATCCTACAAAGGGTCATATTTCAATTTCTACTTATTTGTAATACTTACATTTTTCTTTTAAATATAGATATTGCTTACTTTTGTTAGATTTCTTTGCAGAATAATTTATATCATCATCCTTTTCAGGTCTTAAAACATCCTCACCCCTGCCACACATTTTACATGCTGGCATTTAATAGTTGCCATTAATTACCACTAAAAAGCTGCAATGAATGCAATTGCATGCACATTGCTCATACGCCGCGTGGGACGGGCGGCAGCTAAACCATTTAGCTTCTGTTTGACTTGACTGCCATTTTTTGTTATTAAGCGGCATTTCATAAGCGTTATGCAAAACGCAAACACAATAACCATTGCAAAAACTATGGCAACGCCCACATCAAGCCCGATGTGGACAGGACCAGGATGCAGGGGGGCAGGAGCAGCATGAGCAGGAGCAGTCAGCTGCCGGCGACAGGCCACGACATCAATGCCAACGACAACGACAACGACGACATAACACTAATGAAAATTTGCGAGCAACAGCAGCTGCAGGAGGAGGAGGAGCAGCAGCAGCTGGAGAGGCAGGAAGAGGAGGAGGAGTAGCTGGAGAGGCAGGAGCACTCGGGGAGCCGGAGGAGCAGCACCAGTGGACAGCATTGACGTTGCATTTTATCCTCGGCTGAAGACAAGACCACAGCGACTACACCAAACACAGACGGCCGGGCACGCCCATCCGATGAGTGCTCTTTTGGCAGGCACTGTGGTGGAGGATACACCTTTTTGGGGATTAACAACAGTACGTCTCAAGGTCGAACTCGGGCGATATAAATTTCAATTATTTAAGTAAACTACATTTCTATAAGTTGATATTATGCTTAGCCTTAAAAATGTTACTTTGAAGGATTTAACAAATGTATTTCCTTACAGATTATATTGTATAATGTCACCTAAATTCATAAAGCATGTGTATTTGTATGTTTATCTTTAAATAAATTATGGAAATGTTTGGGAAATAGATGGGGAAAACTCTAAAAAACATTCCAATCATTCAAATTAACATAATTTGCCCACTAATTAATAATATATTGACTTGTTTTCCCCATGTCAGCTCAGAAGGTCTAACCCTGTCTTGTCACTTGCCATTAAAATCGCACATTCGCCACTATTTATAGATCCTTCGGCTAACACCTCGAACCACTATGCAATCGATGCAAATTATGGCCAAAAACAATGTTGAGCAATACGGACGAGCGTGCTGTAGTTGTCATCCGATTTTGTAGGTGTTGCTGTGTTGCTGCCGCTGTTGCGTGGCTGTTGCCATAGTGTTGCTGTCGCTGACAGGCGCAACGAACGCTGCAGCTCGTCACAGCTGCAAGTGAAAGTCAAACATGAAACGCTTTTAGACACTCGGCCACACACACACACACACACACATATGGCCAGGAGCACACACATGAGCACACAATTTGCCAGCTATTTAGCGGGTGTGGCAGAGCAAAAGGTGGGCGGCCGGAGAGGAGGAGATTCTCTTGTGCATCGTTTCAGGGTCAACTGCTATTTACAGTCAATGTCAGAGTAAGTCACACTCGAAAAAAATACGACCAGATGGAAAATAAATAAATTATTATCATTTTTACAATATTAAAAGTATAAACGAATTCTTTGGTATTGTAAAACCTTAAATGGTTCTGTTTTAAGTATATTAAGGGCAAGAAAAGAACAAATTTAAACAAGAAGAAAACAAACTCGGAAAGCCGAAGTTTATATACCCTTGCACTTTGCAATTGATCATTCTTTTAACCGATATTTATCGTTATTTTTACATAACATTTTTTCAGCTAAACAAAGCTTCAAAATCGCATAGTTGAGCCAAAATACCATTAATTTCAAGTTGGAATGCGTTCCTATGTTAGTTATTGTTAAGTTAATAAATCTTCATACTCAATTTAAAATTTAAAAACATTAAAATTGTTGCCAATTTTAACGATGTTACCCCTTATAAAATTTTGCAACATTTGGTACATTTTTTCTTTTCTTCCTGAGCTGTCTAGATTAACTCGTGTATTGCTGCTGATCAATAAAATAGGGTCGGAAATGATTCCTTCACAGTCTTATAAGGTTCTGACTAAAATTATATTACCCTGCAAGGGTGTAATAAATTAACTTATATACTAAAATATATCTAAAATGGAATATACTTTGTTTTACACCCTGTTTTGTTTAGGTATTTATAACAAACACTTTTGTGCGTGGGCCTCGGAAAGGATGGACTGGCGTTGGTCGACCCACAGTTTTTGGGGGAAACGCCCACCCATCCATTACCATCATCATTGTGGCCATTATCGTTATTATCAGCCACCAACGCTGCCTCTCGGGACGTGCCTGGCATCGTCATAGGTCTTAATGTCTCAAGTCCCATAAAGATTGTTAACACATCCAGAGTTGAACTGAACCGCTGCGAACTGGTCTCGTGTCGTGCCTTGCCGCCTTCTTCAGATTATTGGACGATCTTTGGAGGCCCGGCGAGAGAATTTGCATCAGACATTGCCACTTTATGATTTTATTGTCATTGTTCGGATGCGATCAGTTTTATTTTGTGGCGAAACCAAAGCCACACACGCTCCTGAAATTTCAATTAGCATTTGGCTGTATCGATCGAGTGTGGGCGGTCGTCTCTGTATTTGCGATCAGATTGAATTTTTACCACAGCTTCAGTGCGAACTTAAAGACCGGGTCAAGGCCGGGCTGGGCTGTATTTCAAGCTTCTCTCAAGTGTCATTCTACCCAGACAGAATTTGTTTATGGTAGGCATGATTAGAGGATGCTTAAAGTAACTCATTATAAGCTTCAATGTCAAAGTCATGAGTACGAAACAAAAAAACGCTGAGTTAAATCACTTAGAAATTGTAGATCATTAGCTTTGGATTTATTTATGTGTTTGGTATTGGTTATTTTTATCAATCAGGTTTGTCAAAAATCATTTAATGAGAATTAAAATGTTTATAATTAATTAGCTTAAAATAAGAAGATGAAATGTCAAGTATTACAAAGATTTCTTTTTCTTAAGTTTAGGTAAAGGAATCAAGGCTCCTAGATTGCTTGACAAAATCAATATTTTTAGCCCCTGAGATTTATTTACAAATACTTGTTTCATAGTCATATATTTGTATATCAAAGTTAAGTGTATATTTTATGCGGTATACAAATATTAAATAAAAGCCGGAAAGGCTTCGCTTAGGAGTAACCCCAACCAATCACAGTTTTAAAAGCGTCTTTCGCCCGACAATCCTCATTTATGTAACACACTTTATGCCTCTCGGTGAAATAAATTCCGCAACTCAACTGCCTGCCAAGTGTCTGAGTCTGAGCCACAGTCTGGGCCGGGAGAAGCCGGCTTAAAGCACAAAGTGGACAAACAACAAGCCAAAAAAGGCTTCAGCTGCTACCTGGCCGAAAGGGAAGGCGCCCACAGGTAAACAAAGGAAACCACGAAATCTGCGATCAAGGCCAACTGAAAAGAGTTTCAAGGTTATAAATGACCGGCTTAAAGTGCTTAAAGGAACTGCATCCGGCAGATGCAGCTGTCCGTCCCAAGAACAAGTTTGAAGAGTTCCAGATACAAGATACCAGATACACTAGGGGGGGAGTGGAGCAGAACTGCAAGTATATACTGGCAAAACTTTGAAGGTCAGATTTCTTGAGCGACGAACGACGAGAACGACAACGATAACTACTCTGGTGTCTATATAAAAATTCTATATAATGAAAACGACACAAGGCAGGCAGCGTAAGTACGTAGTGAGCGTGAAAGTGAAGTGAAAGTTTTTTAGAACAAGAAATATTACGCATACGACAACGACGGGAAAATAACTCAACTCTCAGTGAACTTTTTCTTATAAAGAATGGCGAGCCTGCCACTTCCTCCTCGTGTCCTGCCTTTCCGCTGAAGGAAATGTCCAAAAAGTTTACCCAATTTTTGTTGTTAGGCCAAACTTTTGAACTGGCTTAAAAAAAACTTTTTTTTTCTGGAATCAAAGGTACATAAGTACATACATAGCTAGGCAAAGGTAAAGGTAAAGGGGTGGAGGCATGGCAAAGGCATTTTTGATGACCTCAAGGCAAGTCGCACGTGTTTCAATTGTTTTGCAAATAAATTACAAGTTTCTTGTTTGTTGTATGCCATCTTGACTTGTAGAAATATTTATGAAATATTGAAGGATCGAAATGGTGGAAATACAACAAATAATACCCATCCATTTTTCCTATATTTTGTTTACATATGTAAATTGTATAGTTTATTTTCTATACGAATTAATAGAAACACACAATCTACTATATAAGAAAACTACTGAAAAGAAACCTGTTTAAGCTAGTTTAATTATTTTTAATGTTATATATGTAGTATATCAAAAAAACTGATCCCTTTAAAAGGGAAAATCTGAAGTCATCTTTAAATAATTTCGTATCCATCAGTCATTATATTTATTATTTAATTCAAATTCTTCTTAAAGTATTTTATATTGTATTGTTTCAGTTAGAAGTTCCGTATGTAATAATTTTTACTTCCCCTTTCTTAATTTTGTTAATTTTTCCACCTTAATGGGGAAGTGAAGTGCATTAACTGGGCTTATGTCATTCCGGGATGCCGCTACATAGCACCTGTCTCCGTTGGTTTTTTCACGTTTTCTCTACCGTTTCCCTTAGTATATATGTATTTATATTTAAATTTAATTATGTAATGTTTTGAGCCTCTTTGGGTGATTTTTAGCGCGTGTTGTTGTTCCCTGTGGCAATACGAAGGCGGCTTGGGAAATTAAAATGTCAAATTCAATTGATTTATGGCCCGTGATTCATTTTGTCTGTTAAAATTGTACAATTGCTTTGTTTTCATTTTTGTTTTTTTTTATTTTTGTTACACATTTCACCGACAGCTTTCGCTTTCAGTATTATTTTGCCTTCCTGCTTGCACATCCCCAGGTGTCAATCACCGATGAACAAAAACCAGGAGGTGTCCCGGAAAACACACCACTGCCGGATGGGTAATATATTAAATTTAAATATTGGGTCTAGGCTGGTTGAAATGTATTTTTTACTTCATTTTCAATGGAATGAAGTTACAACTACAGAAGATTACACCCTGTCTTACCAATGTTAATGGAAGTCACGAGAGTCAGGGTACATATTCATTATATTGAGTTGATTGACATACCCATACGAGTCATGTGACTGATAGTTTGAAGCGTATTTAAGGGTTTGTGAGTAGTTCAACCAAAGTTAGTTATACGTTTATAGGCTATCCAGATTCCCAAATACTTAATAGTAAATATGTAACAGCACTTACCAATTATGTTGCAACTCAAAACCTACATTCGATTTGGGATTCAAATTTGATTTTATTTAGTTCATTTATCTGTACAGAGGGTGCTGTGCAAGCTAAGTGTGCTTTTTGCTCGGGATTCGACTCTAAAAAGGATTCCAGAGGGTTTCTTGGTTCTTTCTGCTTGCTTTTCGATCGCTACAATGTGCTGTTGAGATTCGTGTGGGTACTAACTAAATTGAATTCAAACGCTTTAACAAATAGGTGAGACTTGGCTACTAAAACGAATAACTCTACGGAAAAAAATTGTTTTTAAATTCGGGTGTGTTGGAAGAAAGTGGTAGTAAATTTCAAACGAAAGTGGTGGAAGAAGCTTCGTAAAATCGAACGTGTCGGATGACTTACTGCCAGGAGAAGCTGCCGGTGATGCCGTCTTTGAGCCGGTCGCGCAGGGATCGCTGGCGACTGGGCCCCGAGCCGGTCAGGGGCGGCAGGTTGGGATTCTCGCCATCCTCCAGCACGGTGGCTATGTTCGAGGCGGACGTGGAGATTGGCGCGCCGGCGTGCTCCATGATCGGCGGCTGCTGGTGGTGATAGTGGTGGTGGTGGTTCGACTGCTGGTGGTGTGGCGATCCCGATCCCGATCCGGGTCCAGAACCCGGCGCCCCTGCCGCCGGATCTCTGCTGTTCAGATTGCGCCGGAACGAGCCGTGGCGTGGCGAGTTTTCGCGCGACATTACGGATCAATTTTGGTTTTTAAGCGGTTTGGTTTGGCGGTTAGTTATCGATAGGAATTTCGCATAAAACAATTAGAAGCATAAAACAATTAGTTCAATTAAAAGCCAATTATCTGAGGCTTTGTCTTATTATCTTTATGTTTGCTTTTTGTTTTTCTTTTTATATTTATTTAGATGAAGAAAACGAGCGAGCGAGTTGAAATTGCTTTTGATATTTTGGTTTTAGTTTAACTCTGTTGCTTAGGTGGTGAGTTTATTGAGATTTAAATTGCACATAGAGCCAAAAAGTATTAACGGTGTGTAAAAGTTGGCTATATTCGGAGGGGTTAGGCATGTACCAAAGAAAAAATATATCAAAAAAGAGTACAGTTGAAAAACGGTATAGAAAAACGGATCTCATAAGACTTGGCATACGCGACACTTAGAGGCAAACATTCGTTGGGATAATCAATCCCTTTTGGGGATGGATATGGTGCTGGGGTGCTAATAATAGCAGCGAAAAATGTATAATTTGTAAGGTTTTATAATGGCTGTGAATGGTTAAAGTAGTCTTGTGTAAATAGTTGCTTGTTAGAGTGTAATATTTGTATTATTTGTGTGAAATATAATTGGTAGAGAGTTGAAAATATACAAATTGTATTAATAAGAGTGTAGCACATAAACATATATTAGGTATTCAAAGAATAATTGTTATAGATAAGGTAGACATTGAGAGAAAGTCGGAATAAGTGTACATGTTATCTCCCAAAAATAAAAAATCGTATTACTAATACTATTTAAGTCTGAATTCATTTTTGGGAGATATTTGATCTGTTTGTGTAATAAAACCAAGTAAATAAACAAAGTTAATATAAAGAGTATATAAATGTATTAAATTTTTAGATTTTGTAGATTTTAAGCAAGTTATAGAGTAGGTATAAATGAGCAGCATATAATTGTTTTGAACTTGTATTTGAGTTGTGTTTGAGCTGATTTAAAGTTATACAGGAGCCGGTTATAAGAATCTTAAGCGTTCGCAAGCAGCATGCCTTTTATATATGATTCTATATACGATTACATGTTTTGTATAATAGATTTTAGAGGAATTAGGAAGATAATATTTGCGGGATAGATTGGAAAAATGTGGAAAACTCTGACAAATTCAGATAGGCAGTGTGGTTAATGTTTCAACTTTTGGAGGAAGGAAAAACGCACATTTCCGTTCGAGTGTCGTCGACAGCTAAGCTCAGGAATCTGGACACGGATGTGTGAGGAGTGTTATAGCGTTACGGGTAGTCCAATGGTTCGGAAACTCGGGAACTGAAAGCGGATCGTTCGACAGTGCGTACGGGCAGGCAGAGTCAGTATTTACACGTGTGTCTGGCTAAGTGTTGGGTTGGCTGCCAATATACGGATATCTGCGACACGAATCGGCTATCGGGTTAGCTATAGGTGACATAGCAGATACGGGGCGGATGAGCGACGCGATCTGCCGCTGCCCATTCGAAGGCACATGGATAGTACGAGCACGGGGGGGAGTTGGAGTTCATTATATTCATTATGGGTTGGAACAATCAAACAGTACATTTAGTAGACATCTATGTGGGGAGCAAGGCAATCTATATATTTGATATATTTAAGGTATTTGCTTGTGGATCTCCTCTCGTGTTTCGGGTTGCCTTATTACTACGTTCAGTGTCGTCATCGCCGCAAATTGTCTTGCACAAATATTGGCAGTTCTTGTATCTGTATTTAGTAGGTGACTACAAGCTGACAAGTTAACGGGCAGATATAGATATATGTAGGTATTCTGGTCTGGATATGGGCTAGTTGGGTGTCTGTTATAGGAGCATTGTTGCTTAATTAGCTTAAGCTATTCATAGTTTAATTAGCAATATGCATAATATTCTTTCTATTTGATATTTGTTCAGTGTGTTTCTGTTTCTGTTGCTTGTGTTTGTATTCTGGTTAGTATTAGTATTTGTTTAGTGCTGCAATTTGCTTTTGTTTGGAGTTCTGCGTCCGGTGTTGGTCTTTGTGGCGTGTTCGATTCGATTTGGACTCGAATTGGATTATTTGTGTGCGCTAGATAGTTGTATTATTATTAGCATTATCATTATCATTTAGTTTTATAAGTGGATTAGAAGATATTGGGATATCTGATGGGCAACGAACCTGCAAAGAGAACAGAAGAAAGGGAGTTAATATTTTAACTATATGAAATCAAGCTTGATTATGATAGAATTGGTTATAAATTTATAAATAATAACTTAAGCTTTAAACAACAATTTCATCCGTTTCCTTTAGGCTCAGAAAAAATGTTTAGCATTTTCTTTGAAGAGTTGCCCCTCTTTCCCAGCATATATATGTACAACAATTGGATTAACAAAGTATAACTTAACTAAAAAACTTCCTACAGCGATCTTTACCGCCTGCATAAACACGATGACAAGAAGTTAGCTAAAACGACCCAAAAACAAAAAGTCTGTGCAAACTTTTAACCAACATTCAAAGCCAATTTCCAGGACTTTTTTGTTGCTGCGGGTTCTTGTTGTTGCCACTGTTATGAAACGTGCAAAAAAGCGTGAAACTTTGTTCTCGTCCTCGCTCTGAATGCAGTAGGAAAAACGGAAAAACGGTGAGGCAGGGAAAATAACCAGCGAGTCATGAATTTGTAATAACCCAAAGTGAATGCAAGTTACACTCACTGATGTCACATCGTAAGTAGCATGCCAAAATTGTAATAATAAGCTGATGTTTTTTATTAAGCTTTGTACTTAATACGACTTTCTTGGGGAAAGTCCTTATTGTACTTATCTTGGTAAATATCATAATAACATAAAATGTATTGGAAAATCTACTCAATTTAATTGTACAATCAAAATTAAAAACATTCAGAGTAAAGTATATACAATTAATTTTATAATATTGAGGTTTTCCCAATTCATAATTCCTTTCTGAGAGAAGTGTATACCTTTTGGGCCGCAATTTCCCTCAAATACAATTTCCAGCACTTTGTGTTGATTGCGCGCTGAGCGCGTGCAAACAGAGTGCTGGAGAAATGCATAAAAAAATAAAATCCGAATTCCCACAAGGACATTCAGCCATTTGAAATAACAACAGTAGCAACAACATCGATTTCTAGTGAGCAGAAAAAAGCAACCCCTCCTCATAAATGCTCGCTTTGTCGATTGGCAGAAATGCATTTTTAGCCATCAAATTCCGCCGAATAACGCACTCAATGCCATTCCGACAAAAACAACACAAAAAATGGAAAAGCGCTCGCTTCGCCACCGATGAGTTCGCCCATTTTCCGTTTACATTGCGAATGAATTGTAACAGGATATGCAGGGTCCAAAATGGGGAGAACGAAGCCTTGAGGTCCTCCAGGTCCGGTCGTGACTACGGAACCAATGTCAAGTGGCATTACTATGGAGTGTTTTCGGCGCTCTCAAAAGTACGCAGAAGCCGCTAAATGAATTATGCATACAGCTGCCGGCGGTACGGGCCAAGGAGCTTTCCTGCCACATTATGCATTGGTAAATGCTAAACGGATTTCAAATCACAATGATGCCGACACTAGCAGGCATGCGGAATAGTTGATATTTTCCGTATGCCAATGGTTGAAAATCATTGCCAAGCGACTCGGTAATTCACATCTTCAGATGGAGTGAAAAATTCAAGTTTTACTAAGTTAACTAAAGAAGATAAAACTTTTAGACCATAATATACAGATTTTACAAAGGCATTGTAGTATTGCATATTTTAAAGATTTTTATAAAATGACTGCATTCTAATAACATTTGCAGGATATGCAACACAAGGACATTTACAATTACAATGTACATTTACCTAATTTAAGCCAGCAACAGCACAAAAGTATACTATATAGTTTAAAAGCAACTAAATGACTTAATGGTACTAGCATTTAATCTCATTCATTGGCTGAAACGAAATGGGGAAAAGCTCAATTTTCCTCATAGCTTCACGCACATTTAATATTAAATTTACTGCCGGGCAGATGGCGATTTTTGGTTTAATATCCTTTGCGCTGTAATTAAGCCAACGTCAACGACAACGCCAACGACAACGCCAACGCCGATGCTCTGGGCAAAAGCTTTGGCTTAAACTCCGACACATGGCCAAGAGACGAGCTGAACTAAGCCGAACCGAACTGAACAGCAGTGCAGAGTCCTACATAAAAGGATTTCATCCGTCTGCACTCGCACACACGCTCATTATGATTATTATGAGTAGTTTCCCAGTGCCGGCATGTCTGTTGCTTTACCCTTCGACGTAATAGCCGTCGTATATCCTCGCCCCCTTATCCTTTGCCCCTCGCTGTTGCATTCAGTTGGATGCTGCTGAAAGGACCGAGGGCATGGGCGTGGACGTGGGCGGGGGCGGGGTCTGGGGGTTGGTAATGCCATAAAATGAGCATCGAGGCGCATTTAATACTCGCACTTGAAGCTTGTTCTAAAGGAGGTACTGTGGTTGCCTCAACATTAAATGGTTAAATGCATCATAAAAATACGAATCTTTATTAAATTTTAATTTTATTTTTAGTGAGAGTAAAGGAGAGACATTATATTATTTTATTGAACTTTACAATTTAAGATTCTATTTGTAAGTATAGTAAGTATATTAGTATTAGTATATTAAATATGCATGCCAGGTCTATTTTCGATCTCTGACAGGATCTTCATCCGTTTTAAATTTATATTCCATGAGAATACAACAAACTGAAAAGATTGAGAGGGAAAGACACCACTCCAACCACTGTGCTGTGGCACAACTCCTACGGATTCCCGAGCCCTGTGCGGAAGTGAATGTGTGGCTGCCTTGGGTATGTACCATGTACATTTGTATTCATATACATATATGTATGTATATGACCATGAGCAGCTCGCAATCGCACACATTTCCCGGCATTACAAGCTCACTTTTTAATATGTATGCATGTCTCCAGTGCGGCCACCGTACGTACGAGCTGGTGGCGTGTGGGCATGGGATGAGTAATGACTGCCTTCGGCCGGAGCATTTCAGCATTTTTAGCATTGGCAGCGGCGCGTTCCAATGTCCTTACATAGACAGTCTTTCGTTCATTTTGAAGGCTATGCACTTAGGCGAGGTCATAAATATGCGACGCAAAAGGAGGGGGAAGTGGCACGAAAGGGAGAGTGCTGAAATGTTATGTAAAGTGTGTTGGCCAGCTTTAAGCCCAAAGGCTTTAATTGCGGACACCGCACATACATTTCCATACATTCAAGCAACAAATGGAATATAAAAATGCACAGAGAATAGTCTTAAGGGTTTGTCAGGTCAAATTCAAGCCTTCTTTATACTTATAAAATGTCTTTGATTTTGATGCAGTGTAACTTGTATTATTAACATATTTTTAAGATTAGATTGGGGTTAGATTATACAAATATATAGTTAATTTCATAAAACCACTTGCATACCAGAGCTAAAAGTGACAGAATAAAATTGTCTTTTTAGCTGTGAAAACACCACTGAAAGGACATTTGCATAGCCGCCAACCGCGTGCAGCTCCTGCAATCGCATCCTTTTTGACGCCAGGCTGGCTCCGCTGTCGCTTCTCCGTCTCTCGCCGTTCCCCGATCGCTGGCATTCATTCATAATTGCAGGATGCATTTTGTTTTAGTGCTCTCGGCCACAGCCAGCCAGCGCTCTCCCTTTCTGGCTGGGCAAACATCAAGGATATCCTTGAGTTGGCACTGAAAAAATATTTGCATTTGCTCAGTTCTTTTGTTTCCCCGGCTGGCTCGGCCACTTGTCGCCCCTGCAACGGAATTCCAACGCACAAATGTTCAACTCTCATTCGCCCTAATTGAGCTCGCGGGCAGGATGTGGGTGTGGCACCAAATTTAGTTACTCTTTGCCCAGTCCGTGTGTGTGTGAGTGTGTGTGTGTTGCTGGGCGAGGGTCCAGTAAATGCAAATTGCATTCGCATATTTTACACGCCCTTCGGGCCACCAGGGCGCATACGTAATGGAATTGACAGCGCGGAAAATCGGAAATTCTAGTGCCAGAGTGAGAGGGCTTGGTCCTGCAGCACACAATGTCGAACTGGTGACCAAGTGGCAGTGTCTCTGTGCCGGCAGTTCTAGTTCCAGGCAAATGTAATTTATGCCTATAATGGGAGTCCTTTCTCCGCCATGTGGCTTTTGTTCTCACAGGACTCTGGGGCAGCGGAGGGGCAAATGACACATGGATATGGGCGATCAGGCAGTTAATGCCCTGGGATTGGCTCCATTGAGCCACGGACAAAGTGGATTTCGAATAAGTTTTATGGATTGGCCAGCGTGAAATTTAAATTCGATGCCGAACACATGACTTTTCGCGGTTAAATATTCTTTCTAACTGATCCTTGTCAGTTGGCAATATTAAATAATTATGTTGTTAGTTATTACTCTCAAGGTACTTAAGAAATAGTTTCGTCAATTAGCTTATTTATCTTTATTCATTTAATTATTAAAGATTTTATTTTACGATTCTGCCAAATTTAAGTGGCACATAAAGGGCTTTTCGGAAAATTAGATATGCAATATTTAAAGTTACTCAAGGTTAATAAGATAATTGATACATATTTTTCACTACTGTGTATAATAAATAGAAATTTAAAAAATTATTAAATTTTTTATGTATTATAAGGGATTCAATATAATTTTAAAGAGATTACTTATGCAAAGCTGTGTGAGAGAGAGAGAGAGTGAAGCTGTAAGCTTAATATGTATATGTGAATGTAACATAAGTCATTACTTCATTGTTTATTACAATAAATAATAATTTATATTGTATTTATTATTAATAATCAAACTACAATTTGCAAGGGCTGCCGAAGCTAACGCACATTCTTAAAATATAATAATATTGTAGTGGCAGTGAATAGCTTCCACTCTGCGTCTGGCCTGCTCTCTATCTATCTGTCTCTCACGGTCACTCACTCCCTCTCTCTCTTTGTCTCTATAGTTTTCGGTATGTTAATCTCTCTCTGTGCATCTCTGGAGACACCTCGCTCGCTCTATCTCTGCATGCTTGCCTCTGGCGAGATCTCTTTCGCTCTCGCTCTCACTTTCTCTGTTCCCTTGCCTCGCAGACTATAAATAGACGCACCCCTCTCGCGCTGACTTCAGTATTTACGTGGCCTTTCGAGTGTTTACATGTGTAGTGATAGTGGCGGTAAAAGTGATTGCGCTCCAACACCAAAATGATCACCTGACCAATGGAATACATTTGGATAAACAGGAAGTTGTTTACTTCGATGGATCCATCGATGGAGTCACCAAGAATATAACTGGATGGCATTAAGCAATGGCGAAAAAGGGTAAACGTGTACCCACTGTTCCGGTAAGTCTTACCAATGACAATTATTCGTATTCATAGATGATATAAGAGGAAACAGGCCTAGGTTAAGAATCTATTGTGCTAGCTGTGCATTTCCTTTCCGATTCATTGTCCTATAGCCATGGGCTCCATTACTTAATTTTGAGCTATACTTAATGTTATGGGCCTTACCCATTTATTGAATATTAATTTCTTTCCCTTATGATAACTTTTGCTACATTATTATACCTTTGCAGGGTATTGTTCCGACACTTTACCATTACTTAATTTTGAGCTATACTCAATGTTTTGAGTCTTACCCAATTATTGAATATTAATTTCTTTCCCTTATGATAATTACAAAACTGATCCTGAACTTTTGCTACATTATTATACCCTTGCAGGGTATTGTTTCCGACCCCTTAAACTATATATATTATTGATCATCATAAACAGTCGAGTCGATCTTACGAAGGCCAAACAGCCAATGATTTGCAAAAGTCATACATATTTCCATTTCTGATTTTGTTAGGAGTAAATCTTAAAGCACTCAGAATCTTTGACTATCTAATAAGCCCGGCGGGTTCCCAGAATGACAGCATGCACAAACAATGACATAAATTTCAGCATTATTTCTACGGCTTCCTACTGAAACTAATTCCTAATGAAACGCTGTCGCCGAAAGGTAGGTTTGGGGGGCTGCGGTGTGGGTCTGAAATATGACAGAAATTACATCGACACGAACTGGGAATGTTTTGGTTTCGGTTTGGCTTTCATGACAAAATCAATTGCCCGGCGGCAGAGGGCACAACACGAGCGAAATTCAGCCCAATTAAGTTGTCACACAGTGGCACAGTGTGGAAAAACAAAGAGGCGGCGGCAGGCAGATGGGTTATATTAATCAAAATATTGGCCAGATAACTGGGTCAATGGTTGGCCAGGGGAATGAGTCATGTTCGAGGGGTATTAACAATAACATTGCGAAATAGTGAAGAGCAGTTGAGCGCATTACTTAATGGTACTGAGGAAACCCTTGAGCCTGCGAGTCTACCTAGCTAACAGATTTAATGCCAAAGAGACGGCAAACAATTGGGCCGCAGGATAATGGAGGCCCCTTCCTCGCCTTTGTGGCCACTTCAGTGGCATTAGTGACAACCTTGCCGCAGAGTGAACAAAAGAAATATAGCACTGACATTGACAGACTTGGCAAATGTTGACACGACTCTATCTGGATCTCTTGAGCTCCGCAATTTGCATTCGCATTTGCATTTCCATCTGCATCTTTGGGCTTGTCAATTATTCCCTGCATCTGTAATTGCAATTTGTACAGTTGCGAGGGGCTGACTGGGTTGTTTGAGCCGTGCACAAACGGATTAAGCAATAACAAAAGCGCATTACAAGTGGATTTAATTGCAGGCTTAGATGGCAGCTCTGCTCGGCAAATTACGTATACGCAGCGTTTGCCCTGCGGTTGTGTGTGTCTATCTTGTGGGCGAGTGTTTGCCCTGGCAGCAGCGAGCAGGTTAGTTAGTTATGCATTGCCAGCTCAAGGAATTAGCCATGGGTAACAACAGCCGGACCAGAAGCTTTCAAGGCAATGTACAGACGAGAGCCCAGGGAAGAGCCAACTTATGGAAGATTTGAGTTTAGTTATATATGGGAAAATATTACCTGGAAAAAGTTATTGACAAGTTTGAGCCTTCAGGGAACTTATAAAGCTGTATCAGTTATTCTGCTGTGAGTACCCTTATATTCAACAGAAATAACTAGCTGTCCAAACACTTATGCTTTTTATTATTTATAATTGGTATTTATAATTCCATTGCACTTGCACAGGCCTTGGGCTAAATTTATTTTATATTCCGCTTTAGAATATTACCCCGGGGAAAAGGCAGCCGTTAAATTCAAGTCTTATTCTCAGGATAATAATTAATAATTACCTTTAGGCTGACCCCAATGGGAGCATCAAGTTTCGTTAAGACAATTAGCTTCCAGGCATCTGTCAAGCCATAGCTATATGCTCCCATTCCCGGCAGCACGTACGCACACCCATTGGACCCGGGGCGCCTGCAGAGTCAACAATTTATCAACGTTTTAATTAACATACGCGGCAGGCACTAAAAATAAATGCCGGCAGGAGCGTAAAATATTACGACAGCGGGTGTTGGTGGGCGGCGGTCTGGATTTTACTGCCCAAGGACGGGACACGTGCCGCGCAATTAAAACGAGAATGATGACAATTAAAGGTGCGATCTGCGAATGGGTTTAGCAATGGGTCAAAGCATTTCACCCGAGACCCTAGGAGTCGTAAAACAAAAATGACCCCTTGCCATACACAGAAAAGAAATGTGTATACATTTTATACAATGGGAAGTTACTGTTATGCCTGATTATGACATTTGCGTTATGGTACATAAGGTATAGCCAATTGTATGAAGCAAGTGCAAGTGGTCTGAAAAGCTTTAGTTATCCAATCTGCGAGCCTTGGCAAAAAAGAGGAAATTCATCCACTGCGGTGCGATCGAGACCACCATTGCGACACCTTGACGCACACGGCCGAGGAATGACCAGAGAATGGACCGACGAGGACGTATAACCGATCTCGACGAGCCGCCCCTGACACCACGGCCGGCTTTGGTTCTCTCTAAAGCCTCGTAGACGTCCCAGAGTTCCAAGATGGTGCTGCGCTGATTAGCCCCCAGTCTAACAATCATCTTACGCATCGTTTGGATCACCGCCGCTTTCTTGAGCAGCTCCTCCTTCAGCTGAGTGTTCTCTGCTATGCAGCGGGACAGACTCTGGGAGTTGCGCTCGGCAATCTTATCGTCATCCGTCTGAGCGGAACTGGTGCCGATCTGGGAATCAAAGTGAAAATTTCAGCGATTTCTACCACTACGCACAACGAACTGCAGCCGGAACCTACATCGTGTCCAGGCATATGGGGTCGGGAAATACGCGACATATTTAGACTTGAAATTTTCTACGAAATTCTCAGAAAGTTTTATATTTTTGGAAATTTATTCTAAACAAACTGTTCCCGTGAGTCTCAAAACTTTGATTTGAATAAACCGGGGGGAGTTTCAAAAGGTTAATGCCAATGCCAAAAGCTGCCTGGCATACGTCGATCAATATAGTTTTATTGTTAAACAATACATTTCAGAGCCTACCATAGAGAGAACAACGAAATTTTAGAAAGCCTATTAGAGTTCCCTCCAAACGTAAATTAAAATATAAAACTAAAATATATAAAATAATAATTTTTGCTGTGTACAAAATGGGAATACGGCTTGAGGAAGAGGTCTCGCAGGAGCTCGGGTTAGTCCTTCAAAAAAGTGAAAGTCCTGCGGGTTCTGCGGTTGTCGCTGTGTCTTTCGCGTAAACTATTAAGCAATTTCGAAATTTCACAGAACTTATGCGCAATTGGCACGCGAATGGAAGACACAAAAGGAAGCCAAGGAACACACACACACACACACAAACACACGCTGCAGGAGCGTTTCCGCCTTGGAAAAAGTATCGCTTCCTCTTCTTTTTTACTGAATGAAAACGGCGCAGCCAGCGAAAAGCTGTGTTCTCTCCCACGCTCTCCACGGTATTCCTCTCTCCCTCACTCTGACAGCCAGCTATCCTGCTCGCGCCTGCTGGGGGAAATATGAAAAATGGTGAAAAAACAAAACCTTGTCAAGGACAAAGCACGCGACATGGCCAGAAAACAGCTGAGCCGATGTTTGTTGTTGTTTCGCCACTCTCGTCTCGCGCTCGCTTTCCCACTATCTCTGGCTCTCTCTCTGTCGCTGTCTCTATCTCCGTCATTCTCATTCTCTCTATCTCTCTCTCTTTGTACTAAAATCAAATATAAGGGAGTGCGCATGCTGTTAATCCAACAGTCGTTGACATGGCTAACAGCTGGTGTGCGCTGCTCCTGTTAGCCGAGGCAAGCCCAAAGAATTGATTATTGGCTTTCAACACCAAACAAATACAGTGCCTCAAACCAAGACCAGTCTATATAATACATATAATATATATATTTTTGTATGGTATTGAAGAAAAGAAAACCTCCTCAACCTTCGCTCATGACCAAATCTTAAATGCCTTCGGTGTCTAGTTATATTTCTCACAGTATTAGAAAGTTCAACATCTTTTTCATATCATAAATTATTATCCCGCCCAACTTAAAACTTAATATATGCCTATCTATTTTAAATTATATATTAAGAATCACATATATAGAGAAACCTTTCGTTACCCTTGCAGAATATTATAATTTTAGCCAGGAGATTGCAATGCAGTAAAAAAATCATTTTTAATCCTTAAAAACATTTATATTCTTGATCAACATCAACAGGAAAAAGATTTACCCATTTCTTCAATATTATAATAACATTTTAAATTGTAAATACAATATGTTACTTTGTTAACTTAATAAGAATCAACAAAGAAAACCTTTCATTCTAATTTCAAATTCGCCTTCCCTGATCCATTAACAAGCTGCAAGGATATAGAAACTTTGACTACCCGAACTAAGCTTCATTTATTTTTTAAATTAAAATAAGTTTAATTGTCTCAAATATTATTCCCATTTCCATAATTTCAATTCCCTTACTGTTTTATTCGAGCAAACAGAGTTGCGCATTATAATTGAGTTGAATTTAAGAGGAAGCCTTGGCGTAGCAGAAACAGATTTTCTCTACTCACAATGTCAACAAACTTTTTATTAGCTTTGACATTTTGGCCAAGTTTAATGGCCGCCCGTGCCAGCCTCCTTCCCGACCACTCCCACCCGGCTAGGGCTAATTTTTCCATGTCTAATATATATGTATGTAGTGAGTTCCTCCTCCTGGTGGGTTTTTATGAGTGCGTCGACAACTTTTGGGTCTGGCATTTCGAGTCGGTGAAAAACCTCAACCTCAAGCAAGTCGACTGAAAAGGCGCCGCCATATTGGTCGGGCCATATAATTTGGGCCAACTACTACTGCTGGGCATAAAAATGCAACATTTATGGGGTGGAAAAGTTTCTTCCAAGTGCTTCATTAAAATTAAAAGAAAGGACATGTGGGAGGCATTTATAGAAATGGATCCATGTCACCGCAAAAAATAACAAATTCAAAACACAAACATTCGACGAATCCATGACCCGTGGTCGTAATTCAATATTCATTCGAATTTTGTAAGTTCTTGCCTTTCAGGAAAAACCGCTTGGATTGAATTAACTTTATTTCTATTTACATCAACGTTCCAACCATTTCAGTTCCAAGAACAACGTAATATCTAAAGTAAGTGCAAATCTGTCGACATTGCAAATGGCTTTCAATTTCATTTAATGTTCCTCAGGAAACCACAAGCAAACAGAACGGTCACTGCAACTGCCATTTGAAACCTTCCTTTTGACCAGTGCCAATGCTTTATATACATCAATTCATTTGCAATGACAACTTAAGGCCGAGTGAAAAGGAAAATGGATTTAAGTGGAGCTGAACCGAGTGGTTTAAGAAATCTAGGAATGGGATGCATTTGTCAGCTCATTCCTGAAGAAGTTTAAAAGAGAAAGAAAGAATACACATTTTAATAAACTACAAAAACTGGACATAAAAGGGTAATTAGAAAATTCTTTTTTAAATGTATTTATAATTGAAACTGACCGCAATTTGAGGATTTTTGTATGATTCCAGAAAAGCATTCAATGTGATTTAATAACTACTGTTACCTACTTCAATATTCATAAAATACTTGACAATATTATTATACATTTTTTTAAGAATTTTGTATATTTTAATATCAAAATTAAGGCACCATATATACCTTCATTTATTACTTACTGAAACAAGGATTTAGTTTTGAATTACCTTTTTAAAATTGGTTTTAAAATTTGCAACATACCACAGCAAGCACAGTGTGCACTCTAAGCAGCAGTTATAAATCTCAGTTTTCCCCAAAATGCCACAAGGTTATGCGATGTCAGTGCAATGGCCACCACGGAGGCCACACTCAGGCAAAAGTCCTTACACTTTCGGATGTTCTCAGTGGTCCCCTGCCAAACCTCTCCGGCTGACTGATGATGGCTGACCAGAAAATGGCTAAAATACTTCAAGCTGAAGTCCTGCAGCCGTGGGAGCAACAACAGGAACAATGGACAGGACGAAAACCAAAAGCAATAAAGAGGGAAACAAATGAAACGGCGGCAACGCAGGCAGCGAAAATGTGTCCTGGAAATGACGGCGACTTTGTCTTCGTCGTGGGTGGTCAACACAGACACAGACTCTGGCGCACAAAAAACACGCTTAGACGCACACACATTTAGATCCTGCGAGCGCATGAAACAATATACGTAATAACAATGGAAGACAACAAAGTGTGCAGCAGGAAAAACGGGCCATAAGGACGTACACAAGAAAAAGGCATTTCAATTTATTCATTTTTATATTTAAGTACAGATATTGCTGTTTAAACTTGATATGGATTTGAAAGTATAGCTTTTGATTATTTTTCTTGGTCTGCTTAAATTTTTAAATACTTTCTTTCAATCCCTAGATAAACAAATGAAATAAAAAGTAATATTGAGAACTGCTTAATTAAATATACAATTTCTGTGGCACCTTTAAAACCTAAAAATAGTATTTTTATATAAACGTTTATATTATCATGAAAAAGAAACCTACTTAATGGAAATATAGTGACATTTTTTCTCTGTGTGATTGTCTTAAAGGAAAGAGAGATGAAATAAATAGAAAGAGGATGAAAAAACAAATGGAGAGGAAGGAAAGACGAGAAGACAAAAATACATTTCAGAGCTACGACAATTTGAAGCATAAATAAAACTAAAAGACATCTGCTTGTTTAATCTAAAACAAGAAATATTATGAGGAAAGGGAAATCAAAAATTGTGGGTCAAAACAGATGTCCAGTTTATCAAAACAGATAAAATGATATCCGAAAAATAATACATTTATGAAGGATATTTATATAGATTTTATATTATATATTGAACCAAAGTATTAATTACTACTTTCCTTGTATTGTTAAAAATAATAATTTAAACTAATTTATATCAACTCAAAGGCTCGTTGGCAGAAGTTTTCTACTATGAAATAACATTAGGTCACCCTTTTGTAACCAATATTCCTAGTATTTCTTAGTATTATTTATATTTATAAATAATACAATCCCCCTTAAATATTCATCGTGGATGATCCAAAGTCAATTCGTTACATTGACTGATGATAATCGCTGGCACTTTCTGCTCCCATATACACCGCTTAAATTTGTCCCTGCCCGGAGACCTTTGGGCTGCTCAACAAATCAATCAAACTCTTTTGGGATACGATTTCCCTGGCAACAATAAGATATTCAATCCGGGCCCTCAACACAGTACTGGATGATATTGCCCATTTCGGGTCACAAAGGTGCCGAGGAAAGCGAGAAAAGCGACAGGACAGGCGGAAAGGAGACGAGCGAAGGAAAGTGGCAGTGGCAGGCGGTTGACAGGGGAAAAGCGCAGAAAGAAGTGAGAATAACGACCGACTGTGTGGGCGTCTGCACAAAGGAAAGAGCAATAAAAGAAGGCACACGGAGAACGGAGAAGCGAGAGCCGAGTAAGGGCAGAAAAGAAATTAACAAAGTTGGCGCACAAAACAAAACGCAAACGCAAAATGCCAAGTGTGCGGTTATTAAATTTTGCAAGCAATTGACTTGACCAGCGGAAAATGGGGGTGGGCGCGGTCCGATAATCGATAAATGTTGTGGAAAATGTAGCGCTGGGAAATTGCTACACATGTTGCAGCTGATGGGGCGAAATTAACTGAAATTGAAACCGAAACTGGAAGTGAAAGCGAGTCTTAAAATGGAACAGACGTTGCGATTCAGTTTTCAATGTCAGTCGATTGGATGGGCGAGGTCAGGCCCAGAAACAAATGGATATATATTCAGACAATGAGTTTTCCATGGCTGTTAGCTAGCTAACTGACATTTTCAGTATCATTAGGCACGATTTTATTATCGTAGGATTACAGATTGTCAATTGTTTTTTTGTGTTATATTTCTCATTGTAGAAACTCAACAGTTCCATAAGAAATATTTATCTTACTTGTAGATAATGTTTATTTCCAATTTTCAGAAACTCTTAGGAAAAAATATTCGACAGCTTTATTCTGCTCCAACATTATTAATAATAGTTAATGTTATTTTAACCAATTTTCATGACACTTACATTGCTTTGAGACTGGTTGTTTTGTAGATTTTAAAGTTGTTGTTCGGGCCTTGTGGGACAGACTTCGGGCACCGCTGCGTATGCGTAATATTTGTAGGTAGTAACTTTCTCGTAATTGACACCGAAACAGCTTTTAGGTTTTAACCCAATTGACTAAGCACACAAAAGATAAATCGAAATCGGGGAGTTGCGTTGCTATAATTTTCTTTTTTTCTTTCTTTTTTTTTTAACTGCTGTTGCTGTTAGCCGCACACACACACATGAGTCCACTCTCACGCACACGCACACATACGCCGAGATTTATGTAACACACAGCTGAGGGACCGAAAAACCTTTACAAATTGGCCAAAAATACAAAGTTGTTTATGTTTTTTGTTGCAGTTATTTTACGCTCTTACGGCAGCCATTTTGTGTTTTTATTTATTTATTTTTTTTACGGAGGAACGCGAGGTTTTCGGGCCTCTGTTTGTTTAGTTTCTTTTAGATCTCTGGGATTCTCTGTTTTGCTTTGTGTTTGTTGGCTGATTCAATCGGTTACACTTTTTGTTTGCCCAAACTTGCACGCTCAACTGTCCACGATGTACTGTGCTAACGGTATTTACGTCGCTCCAGCCAACAGAGAGCGAACAACATGGCCAACAGAGAGCGTGAGAGAGAGCGGAAGATAGAGACAGAGAAAGGAACTAAGACTAACTCGCTCTATCCCGCTCGATGTGTTACTGTTTTGGTCTTTTAGTACGGTCTGGTCTTAACAGTGCTAAGCATTTATGTATATTTTATAAAAAAGTTATGGAATTTGTTGAAAATCTAATTTTCAACAATTTTTTTTATTATTTTATTTTGTCTTTTTTATTATTTAAGCTTCTGTAGTAATAAGTTTATAATTATATATTATAATATTAATTTATCATTTGGGGTACCTGATTTGGTTATTTTAAAAATACATTCCATACTCTAAGCTATGAATAATACGAATCATTTTCGTTTCTTGATATAATCTTGAACAAAATAGCTGGTATTATTGCTATTATTTATTTTTAAGTTTTCCCCAAAACATGTTATTTATAATAGTTATATAGTTCCAATTTTTATAGTTTTCATTATTTATTTCTTTATTTATTGCTTTGTTTACGTTTTCCAACTTTCCCCATTTCCGTTTCCGCCATTAACAGATTGAGTGCAAAAGTGTTGCCTACCGTTAGGCTGCTGGCTGTGATTAACAGCAGGCTGTAAACTTCAGAAATCTACAAGCGATTGTTGTTGTTGATAAACTTTCACTATCACGATTCTATATGTATGCAGCATAAATTGAAGGCTCTCTCTCTATGTCATTCCGTCTCACTCCGTGAACTTGCCAAATGCGCAGGCCCCAAGAGCGGGGCCTTTGTTGTTGTTTGCGGGCAATGGCAGGCCTTTTTGGCCACTAGGGGGCTTGTTTTCGGTTTTCAATGTTAAGTGCGTAGGAGACGCCACGAGTGAGAGTGCCGGAGAGGGAGGGCGAGGGCGAGGCAGCGGGAAAGGGAGATAGAGCGGGGGAACCAAGGAGCAACGGGGCGTATGCGCAACGACAGCGATAACGACAACAGACAGAGGGAAGCAGCGACAAGGGGAGGCCCAAATGGCGTGTGTAGCCAAGAGTTGTCTACCTGGCTATTTTCACGTAGACAAATTCTCCGCCTGTGGATTATACCTCAAGTCTGCAAAAAATTCTGTGATTATATTAAAAACAATTATTTTAGACAATATTGAAATTACTTAATTACCTTTTGTATTTGCAATAGTAATAGTAGTATTAGTAGTGTACAATTAACTTATACATATGTATATTGTCCTGTGACCTAGTACCTAGATCATATTAACTATTCTTATATAATATGCTAGAAACAATGTTTAAAAATTCCAAGTATTTCCTAGACATAATGTTCATTTCAGTTGCCCTTTCAAATGCGTTGAAACTGTAACCACTCGACATTAAGGCTTTGCAAAGGACATTTTGGCAGTTGCAAACAGCTGTTCGTTGCCGCCTCCCTCTCAACCCTCCCACCCTTCGGATTGGGATTCGGTTTCAATTTCGCTTTCATTAAAGTGCGTGGGCAGTGCAGTAGTAGCGGGGACAGGCTGACTGCTACAGCACGCGAACGCCAAAGGCAAAGCCCATTGAGCATGTATGCGTTATGTAACCATTCTGTTGCTGTTTATGATTGAGCTTCCCGCTCCTCGTTTTTGCATTGTTGTGTTTACCCATTAATTTGTGTGGCTGCCAATGCTGAGGCTGCTGTTGTTGTTGCCGGTGGCTTTGGCTTTGGCTTGTTACTCGGCGCGTGGCCACGTTAATTGAAATTGTAGTTTCCATCGAAATCCTCGTTCTAGCATTTGATTTGTCTTCCCTCGAGTCTTTTTTGGAATAGCCTTTAGCGCCATCGCAAATGAAGTGCGTGGAAGTGCAGCTAATTAGAAGATTTTCAGAAAATTAATTTAATTAATCAATTTTTTTTCATTAAACATTGTCTATGGACTGTAAGAACATCGACTGAATTTAAGTCTACTTCCGCAAGGAAATGTTTAGAATGTTCTCAGCGGCTTTCGCCGCTTTGCGTTCGCCAGCCACTCGTGCGTATACACAACGCACTTCTCACGGAAAAGCGGAAGGGGGATGAAAGCCGCCATTACACACACCAACGAGCAAACAAACAAACATTGAAACATTCAAACATTTTGTGTCAATCTGTCAGTCACTCAGGCAGCGCGAGTCCTTCACTCAGCGTTTGAACGCTTTTGAAGGTTGCCCGCCGCCGATAAACAGGAATCGATAAAGGCTAACGGGGCGCGAGAGGTTTATTCTATATACGTTCATTGTACTTATACAAATTTACAAATGCATGTGTGTATGTCAAATGTTGCACAGAAAAATATTCATTTATCTCAAAAAAGTTTTATTTAATTATAATTTTATATACCTACTGAATATTGTTTGTAATTTAGATAAATTAAGGTTAATGATAAGTTAACTTTATAAGCAAAATACATAAGTTGGTATCTTGTTTTTGATGAATTAATTTTTCATAGTGTAGCCCCCTTTCAGCTGTCTTCCTCCTGGCGATGAGTTCTGCTTATCAACGGTCACATAGGAAATACAATACAAAAAGGACACAATGAAGATGAGGATGTGCCGCGACTCAACAAAGGAAAAGCGGGCGGGGCAGCGTTACGAACGCAAGCACATACATATGTATGTACATGTATCTGTTACGCAGAGAGCGTGTGCGGCGTTAACGCGATAAACGTAAATCAATAAACGCACAGAACGGAAATTATCAACACCTGTAAAAGATAATTGCCGCGAAATTAAATTATATGTTGCCACACCATGTGGCAATAATGTAGATTTAATTTAAAAAAACAAGTGAATCCTTTATTTAAGTTAAAGTTTATTTTTTGGTAACTTTAAACTGCCTGAATTATAGTTAAATTTAATGTGTACTTATAGGTATGGCTATATTTATACATTTATCATTAATTTTAATATTACATTTTTGGGTAAATCAAAGTTTTTCAAATATCGTAACTAAGCCAAAAATACAATAATTTTAATTCGGAAAGCTTTTCTGTGCTAGTTTTAACAGGGCTAACAAATTTGTCATATTTAGTTTTAAAATTGAACAAATTAATTTTTTTTCTCTTTTTTTGAAATTTTGAAAAAATTTCGAAAGTTTTTTGCTCCAGACATGGCTCGATCGATTCAGCTGTTGATGCTGATCAATAATATATATGATTTATAGGGTCGGAAATGACTCCTTCACTCAGTTTTAAGCTGTTGACTGAAATTATAATACTCTGCAAAGGACATTTAACATACTAATTAAAAATCTGTATGTCTGTCTGTTTCCTAACAATGCCTATTTCGTTTCATTTATGATTAAATATTCACGAAATAAAATAGACTTTCGTAACAAACTTACATTAATGTTGAATGCTCGTGACAACATTAGGAACAAGATCTTCTGATTCCCAACAACTGCAGTATAGCTTAGTAGAAGATGAGCCCGCGCATCCTTGTTACTGTTCTTATTTGCGCAAAAATGGTTACAAGGACAACCCGATTATGAGAATATCTATAAACGACTGTGTGGGTTGGGTTGGGTCTGCTAACATTTGACCTTACTGGGCTCACAATCAGCTTGGGTTACGGGTATGGCGCGGAGGATGAGGATGTGCCAGGAGGATGGGCAGACAAAGCGTTGACAATGCCCTAAACAAAAGAAACAGAAAACAGACGAGCAGATAATGGACATGACGATAGTGGGAAGGAAGTGCGGGGGAACCGCGAGCAACGACAAAATGTATTTACATAGCTTATATGGTCGGGATAAGCTCCATTGTTTTATGCATGCAAACAAAAACAATCCGAGGGTTTGCGGACAAGCATCCAAGGAACTCGAGCGTCGCTATACGGTTGCATCTTCCTGGACTCCACACCAAAGCGCTTTCCCGGTTATAGCTTTGCTTTCAGTGATGGAAATTCAAAGTGGGAAATGCTTCAAAGAATATTTGCTTGATATTTAAGATGTATGCATTTAATTGTACCCTCCAATTATTTTACTTAACAATTTATTTCAAGCCCTTTCATTTGGGCGTGAAAATTTGAATTTATCATGTCAAGATAAATTCACCTTACCAAAATGAAGATCCAAAACTTGCACTCCTTAAAAACTATAATACTTCTCGACAATATCCCTGTTCCTTTTAAAATAATTTTAATTTGTTGTTTCGCTTTTCCTTCGTTGGACTAATACAAAATAAACTGTTTCTTCAACGCTTCACATAAAATTCAACTAAATTATAAGTTACAAAACTAACATTAGGATGCGGCGGCAGATGGTGCAATTGAGGAGCCTGGGCCCCACTACAGCTCCGTATGGGCGTACTCGTCATGCGCGGTCTTCTCTTTAGGCACGATAAACAGACCTTCCGCCGTGGTCCAACGCGTTCCGTGTTGCTGTTTGTGAACGCCCACAATTTCCATTTGGCCGGAGATGGGTCTGCCGTAGGAGCGGCCCGACATGGCCAAGTACAGGCCCGTGTCGATGTGGCGCAGTCGAACATGGGCATCCCGCATCCAGCTGTCGTTGGAGCACACCACCTCCCAATGGTCACCAGTATCACCGTGGCCGTCAGTACCATAGGCGGAAACCTCCTGTTCGCCGGAGAGCGGCGAGGAAAAGTGATGTGAGTGCAGGTTCTTCTTGGTGGTCAGGTGCTCCAGTCGCACTGTGGACCCGCAGGCAATGGGCTCTCCTCGCTCACACTGCTCGCCGGTCTGAGCCTTGACAACCCAGTGGCTGTTCACATCCTCTTTCTGCTCCACGCCAGTCACGGACTGTTGGCCAGAACCCGAACCGTACTTGACATCGTGTGAGTGCAGGCGGAAGGCGTAGTCCGAGTTCAGGAGCTTAAGTATGGAGCCGCAGGTCACCACATTGGTTTGCGTAGCTGACGCCGGCGTATGAAAGATGGTAAATCGAGATTAACACCAATACTAAACAATTACAAGTCTTAAAGAGCGGCGTGGCCAATCACAGAAGACCACATAGCCGCGTCTCTCCCTGGACTCCAACTTACCGGCTCCGCTGGAAATGCTGCTGACAAGTGCCAACCCGGCCAGGAGTAGCGAGTGCTGCATGGCGTCCTGTGTGGTTAATATATCCGTGTATTCAGAGCTTAAGTAAGCCTATATGTGCCGGTTATTTCAATTTAATTCAGTGCATTGAACACGCAAACAAATGGATTTTGTGACAGCTCAGTAGACGGGTACCAGTGTGACCGAAGGCCAGAAAATTCGCGAAACAGTATCAACAAACAAATACCAAAAATGTACCATTGTGAAAGGGAATGCCCTTTATTTGATTTATTTTTAATTTGATTTGAATTATTTAAAATATAATATTAATATAAAGGAGAAAACAGGATAAGTGGCACATCATTTTTGCAGCCATTCATTTTAAATAATGTGTATGTTCAATAAAATATCGCACCCATTAATTTAACAAGAAATTGTGCATTTCCATAATAGTTTTATTAAAGAGTTATTAAAAGTCCATGAAATCTTTATACACATACTGTTTTGATATTTATAAGTAAAAAATAAAATATATTTATAATTGCCGTTAAAAAATACCGCAAATTATTCGAAAAAAATAAAAAATTAATACTCGAGTTCCAATCCCTGAATTTTCGATATTTTCTACAATAATCAAGTGCGGTCATACTGCAAATTCGCAAGTAATTTTCTCCAAATAAAAAAAAAGAAAAGTGAGGAAAATTGAAATCAAAGAAAAATTAATGGCACACAAGCGTCTGTTTATCTACGCTGTGCTACTGGCGATATGTTATTTGGTTGGCGTGACATGGGTGAGTCCCCAATTTATCCAGATCACATGACTAGTCCCGCATTCTCCAATCTGTGTATTCTTTCTCCATTCCCGAAAATCAACAAAGGCTGAGACCGCTGCGCAGACACTGCCAGTGAGCAGCAATAACAATGCCAGCCAACTGAGTGCTCCACCCGCTGCCGCCAAGCCAGCTCCAGCTCCCGCGGCAACTGCTGCTAAGCAAACAGGTGCGAGTCAAGGGCCTGCAGTGGCACCTCCACCCAAGGTCAACGCCAATCCCCTGCCCGCAGTTCCCAGTCAGAGTTCTTCCAATTCCAGCAGCACGGCGACGCCATCGACTGAATGGTAAATATGCTAACCTATTCGAAATATTGATTTAATTAATTTCCAATAAGTATGTAATAATTAATTTTCTTTCAACAAAGTCATATTTTTAAGTAACTTTTCGAAACTTATTTTACATCTTTATATTTAACCGTGTAAAATATAGGCAGCAAAAGTTCGAACTTCCATCCTAATGTCCAATTTCCTTGCCATTTCAGTGTCTGTGCTGGAGCCCTGCTGCCGCGTTTGGATGCCAATGGCAAGGAGCTACCGATCTGCGCCGAGTGCAAGTGCTCCCATGTGGCGCGGAATACGACACTGATCAAGGTTCGGCATAAATGTGGTGCTAGTGAAGATTTTGAAAAGGTCTAACGCAAACTCCTACGCATTTCCAGGTCGTGGTCATCATTGTGATTTGGATCATATCCATTTTAGTGATATACATGCTCTTCCTGATGTGCCTGGACCCGTTGTTGAACAAGCGAGTGAAGGCGAACTACCAGGAACACACCAACGAAGATGTACATAACAAACATTCTAGATACTCGGGCATTCAATATAGCCTCCTAGTTACCGCCCAAGGCGACGATGAAGATGAAGTGGACGATATTGAGGCCGATGCGGCGCAACTAGTTGGCAATAAAGATGCACCGCACTTTTGAATAGACTTTATTGCCACAACACCCCCTTTGTTTCATTTTCCGTTGCGATTTCGTTTGAGTTTTAACACACACCACACACACATAGACAAACCAACAAGCTACTAACCAAAGATCTTCGTTTTGAAACCGTACTTTTCCTGGCCAACCGACTAATTCCAAAATTTCTCCACCCATTTTCCAACCAGGACGAGCCGACGCCTCCAATGCCCTCAGCCAACAACCAGGAGCTCAGTGCCAGAGCCAATGTCCTCAATCGCGTGGGTCACCAGCAGGACAAGTGGAAGCGGCAGGTGCGCGAGCAGAGACGCCACATCTACGACCGGCACACCATGCTGAACTAAATGGGGGATCGAATACCAGCTGAAGGATATATAATAGAGGGAGAAGCATGGGCGACTTAAGACACGTATTCCAAACAGCAATCCATAAAGGAACTCATATTTTGGATCAAAATTAATGTACATTTAGCCACAATTATTATTATTTTAATTAAATCATTTAACCAAAGGAAGTTGTTTAACTTTATAAGCTTTCGAACTTGAAGTGAGTCAAATTTAAACTTACCGATCTTTTATTTACCCCCAAAATAAAACGATCCAAATGATTTAAATTTAGCCACAATTATTTTTAATAAATCATGTCACTAAATTATCCTTTAAGATATAATTTTAATGCATACAAAAACCGAGGAGCCAGACCTACACTACGTTCATTCAGCTTCAGATCTGCTAATATCCCTTGATAGTGGCAGCAAAGGTCCAGTTCTCGTTAACCTGGTATGGTCCCTCGACTCCGCATCCATTGGGAGTGCAGACGCCCACAGTGTACGTCGAGCTGTTACGGGTGTCGCGGTAATACAGTACCTCCATGCACTTGCGGATCTGTAAAAGGATATAAATTAAATTGATTAAGATATTCAATCTTTTTTAAGTATTGCTTTTATAGAGCAAGAAGATACGTACCAATTGAGAGGCCTCCTCGGCTGTGAACTCCCTGTCCTTTGGCTTGTTCTCACGTACCAGTGGTACAGCCAGATGGCGGGCGAAGCCAGTGGCCACGACAAAGTCCTCGTAGGCACGTCCACGCAGATCTACGTTGGCCAGATATGGAGTGCCGTTCTGTTCAACGCCACCGACCACCACATCGATGTACAAGGGATTCATGCGAGAACGCCGGTTGTAGAGCACACGGGTCATCCAGCTGGCAAGGGACTTGGGCTTCATCTCGATATTGTCGTCGTAGCACTGGTCCTCGATCATCTTTTGATCGATGTTGCGTTTAATGGACTGGATATCGGCGAAGTCACCGCTGCCACCCAACAGTATGTTCTTGTTAATTTTGAACACACGGTCGATGTTTTGGTAGCGAGCCAGAGATCCGTAAGACACCAAAGTATCCGCGGCGAGCATGACGCCGCCGTCGTAGCGAATACCCAGCACGGAGGAGCCCGTGGTGATGGCAGCTCTGTTCAAGATTTAGAGTGTATTATAAAAGTTAAAGGAAGATATTAAGGCCTTTATTCGTACGTGCTGCGCTTGGTTCCATAGGGTCCAGCGGTGGTCAGTTCACGGGGCAACTTCTGGACCGTCTGTCCGCCGGTAAAGTTGTAGAACTCTCCGGGCGTGGGTCCGTTTTGCCACAAGGGCTGCGCCATTCCATTGTAGTTGTTCAACATTGTAATTTATCAGTTGTAAACGTTTTTAGAAAAATCAAATTGTTTGCCGGAGAATGACGGGCACAATTAATCGAAGTCAGTGAAGTGTGACCACCTTGCATTCGGTCTCAAACACTGGTATTTACGAGTCAACAACAAAAAATACCAGCTGTGTCAATTTACATGGTGTATTTTCCGTAAAAAGCGATCTGGTCGCGCTCGTTTTTATTGTGACTGACAACAGCTGACTTTTGTGTTTATTTCCAATTGTGAAATTAACGGGACTGCATTGTATCTTTTAAAAATGCTGGAAGCTCGTTTGGGTGAAACTTTGCTGCTGAAGAAGATCGTGGAGGCGCTGAAGGAAATTATATCCCAAGGCACACTGGATTGCAGCGATACAGGATTCCAGGTGAAATGGAAACAAAAATGGCAACATTTTTTGTTGTTAAATATTAAGTTCAGTATGCAGATAATAAAAACAAACGTAGTATAGCTTTCCCAATTAAAATGAATCATATTTTGACTTAGTTATGTATGCGTTTTTTAAACTTTCATAATTTTTAAATGTATTATAAAAATCTTGATAAATATTGATTCAAATTAGGGACTTTAGAAGTAAAGCTTTTGATGCGCTTCTTACGATTTTTTCTACAAAGTAAATTATTTTAAATTCGAAATTATGTGTAATTCCATTAAAAACTAAAATAATAGTATGCAAAAATTAATTTAAATTTAAATTATATATCAAAATAACAGCTCTAACCTATGTTACAGAAAAGTTTTTTATATATTGGCGCCAGTAAAAGCATCTTATTTAAGGTGTTATTGTTCCTTTTAAATTATATTAATACAAACGACAACAAACTAAGCCATCCGTCGATGAAAAACTCGCATTAACATTCTATCTTATAGCTACAATCCACGGATAACTCACATGTGTCGCTCGTGGCATTGTGCTTGCAAAGAGATTGCTTTGAGAAGTTTCGTTGCGATCGTAACGTCTCTCTGGGATTGGACCTGAAGTCCCTGGCCAAGGTGCTCAAATGTGCCAATAGCGACGATACGATCACAATCAGTGCTGCCGACAATCCTAGCAAGGTGCTTCTCAATTTCAATTCGAAAGAAAGTGAGCGAAGTGCGGAATATGAATTAAAATTACTCAATTTGGATGAAGATCACTTGGGCATTCCTGATACCGACTACACCTGCACTATTCAGATGCCTTCAACAGAGTTTGCCCACATCTGCCGAGACATGAGCATGTTCAGCGAGTCTGTGACTATAGCATGCTCCAAGCAAGGCGTTAAGTTCTCAGGCAGCGGTGACTTGGGTTCGGCCAACATAAAACTGAGTGAAGGTGGCAAAATGAATGTCAGCGTCCAGGTGGAGGATCAACTTGTCCAGACCTTCGCCGGCCGCTACCTAAACACCTTCACAAAGGCCACACCACTGGCGGAGCGCGTCAAGATTTGCCTATCTGCCGAGGTGCCGCTGCTGGTGGAGTACCCCATCGAGGATTTTGGATACATTCGCTACTATCTTGCTCCCAAGGTGGACGATGATGACGTGTAATATATCTCTTCAATGTAGATTTTATAGGATTTATGTTTGAATATTTACACTAGTACCTTCGGTACGCATTAGTTCATTAATCCGTTTTTTCTTTTCTACTGGATACTTTATTTAAATCCAATTCAAAAGAAAATATTCAATTGAAAACATATAGACACTCTTTATTGCCGGTATACCAGTACACAATATATATAATATAGGTATGTGTGTATATTTTTATGCGAATAATGCACGCCTTCCGAGGGGAATGTTCCGGTTTGCCTTGCGCATCTTGCAGATGCCATAATACAGTCGATAATATCAGTTGCTTGATTGAGCTAAGCTAAAAACAATGACGGGGAGACCCGACGAATACGAATACGAATAAGGATATCCTATGCAAGACTACGAGCTATTTGTCACGGCCAATGGTTTATGCTCTTAATTCTACGGGTTAAAGCTTCTAATCCTTGCAGCAGCAGTACACATTATCACTGGAGCTGGCTGGGGTTGAGGGCGTGGTGCCGCTCTTGAGGGGCTTGCTGTAGGAATGAGGTCCTCGCATGAATACCTCGATCAGTTGACAGTGCGATCTGCAAAAGTTATGTTAATAGAATGTTATAAACTGACAGTGATTCGATTTACTCACCTCATGGTTATGTCCAGATCAGTGACTACCTCGCCATCACAGTTCCAGCTGGAAAACTCCGTGGAAGTGGATGACGCGCTCATCTCTCCAGGCGGAGAAATGGGCTGGCAAGAGCCAGCTAGGCTGTAGTCCTCATCGCCAGCAGCGGCCAGCGTTCTGAACTGAAACTTCCTTGTGCGATACACCTCAACGAACGGCAGATTGCGCTGTAAAAATAAATAATTTAATTGAAAGTGAATCCTGAATTATTATTTAATTAATTTATTGTATGCTTTAATCTATTATTCATTTTAATATTAAGTGTGTTTAGTGTTCATGATATTAAATGCAAAGTTATCGTGCAGACACATTTAAAAACTTACTATATCACCGCTCCTGCCAGCCGTGTTTAGCAGAAAGCGCACATTGTTGAGCAACGAAGTCTTCTTGACCAGAATCAGGTCCAGGCAGCCATCACCCAAGTGACTATATCGGGAGATGCCATTGGGACTTCTGGCGCAAGCGCAGGTAATGTTTGCTCCGCAGATCATGAAGAAGTTGCCTCGCACCACTTTCCACTGCTCGTTTGCGAGGTTCCTCATTGATGAGATGGAACCAGTGGGTAGCTGAAGGATCCCAGGACGAGGACGAGGTCTTAGTAAAGCAGACTCATTAGGAGTTAAATGAGAATCCTCTTGCTCTGGCTCCTCTCTCAAACTTCGCTGCGACTCCCTGGACTCCTCTTGGACAAGCAAAGAAGACTGCTGCTCCTGGATGCTGCTTGCGAAGCTACAACGCTGGCAATTAGCATAGCAGACGGAGGGCAGCGACTCGCCCAAAGAGCACACGCTGTCAGGACTCTGCGGTACCTCCTCCATAGGCGTTGTTAGCAGGAGATCCGGTTCCTCCAGCAGTCTCAACTCTGCCTCGTAGCCCCGATTGCTCAGGAAGGCCTTGACACCACTGTACTCATACCTTCTCGGTCCCATCCAGCGATAGTTCTCACTCTGGGCAGCCACGTCTCCTAGGTATCCGTAGCTCAGGACACTGGCACAAAACCGGAGCAGGGATTGTCCATTGCTTACACTGCACACGTCCAGGCCCCGATGCTGTCCCAGAATCACATGAATTGCTGCTGTCCTTACATCCGCCGTGCCATGCATGCTGTAAGCTATGGTATCCGTGCTGCCGGCGGGGATCACACCCACTGGCAGGGCGGGTCTTGGAATGTAAGGTGGTCGCTGCTCGTCCAATCCCAGTTCCCTCATTCGCCGGAATAGCAGCCCGTTGATCACCTCCGCCACGGTGCCATCGCCGCCGACACAGCAAACAGCATCATATACTCCCAGATCGTGGGTAAGTAGTATATCCCTTACTTGGTTCGCCCTTTGGGTGGTGATACAGGTGGCATCCACACCAGCGAGTTGGAATATGGGTCTCACATGCCGTTCGTAGGTTTGAGCGCCTGCTTTGCGGCCGCCATATGGATTTATGAAGACCAGAAGACGGCGCACCCGCATCCTTGTAGGCGAAGAGCTGTGCAACCGGATCTGCAGTTCCTGATCCCACTGCCTTACTATATAGGGGTCCGAGTTGAAGAAGGTCAGCCGCCTCAGCTCCCAACGATTGCAGTCCGTTTGAGATTTACTCAACCTCAAGGCATAGTTAATGGTCAGGTACTGACTGGTGGGCTTCGCCGGCAAACCCTCGCCGCTGCTGCTGGAGCTGCGATTCGAACTTGGAGGTGGTGGAGGCTTAAGGGAAGCCACCTTGGTATCACCAATCCTCACACTAATAACATCATCGAGGTGGAGGACATGGCTTTGTGGACCATACAAGCAGGCGCCACCGGGCTGAGAGGGTGAGTCTGCTGGCAGCGGTGCCTTGGTCTCGCTTTTCGAAGGCGGCTGCTTAAGCTTCTGCAGGCGCTCCCACACCAACTGCTGGCCATGGAGCAGGACCCGGTAGCTCTTCTTCTTTAACTGGAAATTATTCAGTAAGACATCGTGGGCGGAGGCGGAGCAGGGGTTAAATTTGGAGTCCCCCGAGGAGCCGATGAAGTCGGAGGCCGAGGTGGACGACCCTCCTGCTGGTTGCTTGGTCTGCGTCATCTCGACTGGCCGTCGTCTCCGTCTCCGGCAACGTCGTCGGCTTTGTCGGCACTGTGAAAAGAAAACAGGTTTTCATTAGAAATACAGTGAAACGTTAATAAGTCAAACTTCGTGATGATTTCAGCTGCTAAAGGGTGAATAATTAATTTTACATTTTAGATGGTTAAATGAATTCAATGAAATATCCAGTTAGTGAGCAGTAAGGAATTTGAATCACAAATTGAATTAGTTTTGAATACTTATTTATATTTTTCTGGATAATGCTTTAATTTTGAGTATGCCGAAAATATTATGGCTATGAAATTTAACGCCATGACTGAAGTATTACATTGTTACATTATTATCGCAAATAATTATTTAATTCGTGTATTTCTATTATACTATTATATATACTATACTGAGCAAAAGGATTTAAGGACTTAGCTAAAGATTTAATCACAGAGTTTTGTTTAGGGAAGCTTGACTCTCTTTGTAATCACAAAACGAAAGGGCAAGAGTGGGAGCAGATTCGGAGCTGGGGACTGGTAGTTACTCCTCGAAATAAATCTGAGTTACGATGCTCCATTCTCTTTCCGTCTGATGATCCACCTTTGTGACTTGACTTCTTGCGTCAGCTTTTCGACGCTTAATTGTTGTAATGAGAGGTGTCGATGGGGCAAAGGGGACGGTAATGGTGAAAATGCGACTCAATTACATTTTCGGTGGCAGTTTCAAAGCTCGGTCAACAGTTCTCCTAACCTGATTGTCGGTGTCATTAGCATGAGCACGATAATTTTTCAATGAAAACTCGATAGCTGAAATAATGCCTAATGGTGGATATGTGAATGTATGGTTCATTGATCATAAAGTCATTTGTAACGCCATAAACAAACGCAATAATTTGCGTTCAAGACCAATTATTCTTTATAGATGCCACATTTTGATAATAAAAGAAAGGAATAATAATTCAAAACACGTTTCTACCTTACTTTAAACACATAAATAAACTGGCAGAACACTAAGTAGATAGAATGTAAAATTTAAAAAATTAAAATTAAATTAGATTTACTAATTTTTGTTCAGAATTTGCCAATGATTCATAGGTCCCCTTAAAATTATCGCAAATTATTTGAATTCTTTGGAATTGCTACAAGCCGAAGCCCACTATGGACTTGTGCTGCATTATCAGCTGTCAGTTAATTATACATATAAATTCTATAAACGAGTAATAAATAAATTCAAAATAAAGCTTTCAAGGCTTGGTTATTTTAAAAATAACTTGTATAATTGAATTATAAACTAAACCAATTAAAGTAGAAAAATAAAGTTAAATAACAAGAAAGGAAGCTAATTTGGGAAGGGCGAAGCTCAAAAACCTTTGAAGTTTGTAACTGAATCTGAAATCAATCATCTTCATATAGTCACATTCTCTTCACCGATATTTGACAAATCAAAGCTTAAAAAACTCATAACTTAGGCAAAAGACCATTAATTTCAAATCGGAAAGCGTTCCTATGTTAGTTTTTATTTGGCTAATAAATCTCCATACTCAAACTTAAATTTTTGAAAATTAAAATTTTTGCCAATTTTTGAAAATTTTAATGATGTAACCCCTTACATTTTTTTGAAATTTTGAGCAAATTTCGAAAACTTTCAATTTCTACCGGACATGGCTCGATCGATTCGGCTGTTGATGCTGATCAAGAATATATATGCTTTATGGGGTCGGAAACGACTCCTTCACTGCTTTTCAAGCTTCTGACTGAAATTATAATACCCTGGAAGGTTAAAAAATATACAAATATTCCTCAAGTCTTATGTATACATTATTTTTCAACAATAATTGTAAAATTAAGTTACTTTTTTTCATCGCATAGATGTTTTCCAAAGTGGAATTCTTTATTCTTTAAAATATATATGATCTTTGGCAATCATTGACTTCGTGGCCATCATGAAAACCTAAAAAATGTGTATTTTAGGTATATTAAATCGTATTTTTATATGCTAATTTTTTGGGTAAATCAAATATTTTCTAAATATCATAACTAAGCCAAAAAAGCACTAATTTTAATTCGGAAGCCTTTCCTATATTTGTATTTATTAGGAAAACAAATCTGCATACTCAAATTAACATTTTAAAAAATTGAAAATTTTTCCAATTTTTGTCAATTTTAATGATGTAACCCCTTACATTTTTTTCAAATTTTGAGCAAATTTCGAAAATTTTAAATTTCTACCGGATATGGCTCGATCGATTCGGCTGTTGATGCTGATCAAGAATATATATGCTTTATGGGGTCGGAAACTACTCTATCACAACGTTGCGAGCTTCTGACTAAAATTATAACACCTTTTTTAAAGTCCTCAGTCACCATGAAAAACCGCCTCAAATCATTATCATAAATTAATTTTTTAATACGATCACTAGCTCTACTATGTGTTCGACCACTGAGCTGTCAATAAATGTTCACTGTACCTATTTTATAGAACTAATTGCCGCGTTGCTTCGAAGCTTATCAGTGGCAGCAATTGCACATTCTCGGAAGTTGCTCGACCAAGTTGTAGCTTATATACATTACGCGATACGTGTTCATAGCTCAGTGAGGTGAACACTCGCAGAAAACTGCGCAAATGTGCAAAAACTGGTTTAAATTGTAGGCCAAGTAATGGGAAGGGAAATCAACCAAATACAATGCAGGAGGAGAAGCCGAAATGAGTTGAGTGAACTCTTGATTGCAGTATCCGAGGTTGGAGAGAAGAAAAATAGCTGTCAGTCATCGGCAACCTCACAGCCGATTAAACTATAAAAAGAGTGCTTCTGAAATACTTCAAAGAAATCACAACTGCAGCAGACAATTAAACTAAAAGCTAGACTGAATCATAGCTCACTTAACCAGAACGAAACAGGTTCTCCTCTATTCATTTCACGTTTAGACTGTAAATTTTATGATTTCTTTTTTACTAACAATAAACAATCGTTTTGAACATTTTGCGAGAGAATGAGAACAAATAAAATCGTGAATAAGCATCTCATAGACAGATGTAGGGACCAAATAATATCATTAAAGAGAAAATTAGATTAAATAATTACAGTAACCAATCTTTACTGTTAAAAAACGCTCCAAGTTGATGTACATTAATATTAACTGACTTAAGTCGGAAAGCTCTAATTTTAATTACAGTTCATGAACTGATGCATCACCAAGTCTTGCCTTAAGTAATATTATTTTTGCAGCAACAATGAATCGTCATTTTCGCGTTTGGGAAGTATAAGACAACGTCTGTACCAAACATGGTTGAAAAATAACAAATATGCAAATAAATAGAGAATAGAGAATAGAGAGATATTCCGTGTTTAGTTAGTTGAGTAGCATAAACAGACGGTGCTGTTGCTAATTGGAGAGTCGCACACATGTGAATGCCTGAAGGCAGAACTCACGCTAACAAAGCCCGTTTCACGGGGCGTATGAGTAACGCAAGGCAACACAACGCAAAGCTCAAGGTTAACAACGAACGACGGCACCCAAAAACCTGCAAAAACTCGGTTTTAGAATCGCCCCAGACACGGAGACAAAAGTGGACCGGAGAAGCTGTGCTCGAGTCGGAAAACGAGTTCTCCCCGCTCGAGTGGCGTGCAGCCGGCGACCTTCGCCTTGAATCGCTCGAGTAATCTTGGCCGGACTGCAATAACCGGCTGCTGGTTATTAAGAGCCATTAAAACAACCTCGGACCTTGTCGACATTTGCATCTCAGTTGCAAGTTTATATATGTATGTATATGGCTTAAAGTCGCATTTCCTGACAGTCGATCTTGACATTGCCCAGAGGAGGGGGCCTTTTTTGATGGGGTTTTTAGCTTGCCAGGCTGTTAATAGCAAAGCAACTATTAAATATACAGTTTTATTTTGTTTATAAGCACAAAAAGACCCCCCTGGCATATATTATATATGTTAGCCTTAAGTAAGCTTTAAAAAATCGCAAACAGTTTTGACTTTGACAATTATTGCACTAAGCAATAAATATTCCTTTTTAAAGCGTGATGAATAATTTGATTTTTTAATTATTTTCCTTTCCCTTAACGGGCTTTAGAACTTGCAATTAAGTATTTATTTCTAAATAATTTCATAATAAAAAATGTACTGTATATTTCTTGTTAAGAAATTTGATTAGTTTAGATAGTATATATTTTAAGTTATATATGTGTTTTATATAAAAGGGGAATAGTATTCGAAAGTGTACTGTATAGAAAAATTCACCTCACATTTTCACTTGAACTAATTGCACGACACAATTAAAATAATGCCGAATTCCCTTTGCTTATTATAATGTGAAAAGCACATCAAACCTCGACCCGATGCCAAAAAAATAATTAACTTTTAACATTACATTCTCTTTGTAATGAATCAAAGTGTTTTTTTTTTATAAATAAATCATACAACAGCAGCCAACGAAAACAAATATTTATTCATCTCTCTCTTCTGCGAACAAAAGAAGGAAAAAATCAATCAAATACGAAATGAAATAAACAGAAATGCCACTCATCGGAAAACAGAAATTGAAAGCACAACAAACAGTCAAACAAGAGGCGTCCCCTCAGGACATGTGTAAACATACACACGCGAAGTAAATTAAATAAAATATGAATAATATTACTCGAAGCGAAGCCCGCTCGAATTGGGGATGATGTGGCAAAGGGAAGCGGAACCCGGCAATTTGCTATTAATGATAGGGGGTCGAAGGGGGCCTTGCTTTGATAACACACAACTAATAGGGTGCTGAATTCGAATGGGATAATAAATGTACTTATTTCTTTTTTATATTAAATCGTTTATTGTTCTGTAATAACTACAAACTCGACCCTTAGTCATGCTGATAATTAGCGAGCACGCAACAGATCTGTTCGGATAACTCGACTTACAAAGTGCACTAAACGACAACAAAATATTTCACAAGATAGTATTCAGAATAAATGTAATTATTAGCTCGGTGTGGAAATTCGTACATATTTCGTAAGGAACCGTTCGAATTCGCACTTTTATCTGCAGTGGCTTATCAGCAACTCAAACAATAACAATCGAGTGCTTTAGTACCCTATGTATAGACTTGGGTTATCTCTGAAAATGTGTGGGTCTGCATGACACGTCGTAGGCATCATATATATTCCTCTTTGCTAGATGCTTTACACATACAATATATTTGTATGTACGTATGGATTCGATAAGATAGATGACATCAAGTTATGGTTAAAGTACAACGTGGGTGTTGCTGGTCAATACGAATACCTAACTCGTCATGGCACTACTAACACCAAAAAGCGGAAAAATCAATAAGCGGAATTTACATAGCATATATAATCGATATTAAATACTGTCTAGATAGTAAATTGTGTTCCTTTCTCGGTATTAACTTCTTAGTGCCCGATACACCTGTGTCTAATTTCATAAAATTTATGTCCCAGTGACTCACTTCGATATCAAAGCGCCTGACAGCAATAAGAATTTAATTACAGTATGCTTAACAACGCGAAAGAGTCGAGTTCATGTAGGACTATCTCCAGCTGGTGTATATGGCCCGGCAAATGACAAATCAATATGTGGCTTAAACGAGCGCAGAGCGGAAATGTGAACCACATTTAAAGGGGTAAACTGATAACGAGACATGCGAGAGATGGAGCGGAAAGAGAAGTACACATGGTAAAGTTATCAATAATAACAAAAACAAATTCATTTTCATTTAACTTTCTAGAATAGATAGCACTGTGCTACGGCTTAACATGCTTTTCCCCTTCGCGCGTTTTACCATCTTGACCTGCTTTATCGCGGCGGCCATAGATCAACCTACGTCTGACCTTTTCACGGTACACGCAATACACACCAAAAAGTCCAAAACTACACCACAATAAACAACATTAGGAGCTCCCACTAAATTTTGTGAGAGCATTAATCAGTGCTATAAAGCAGCTGGCTCGTACACAAATATTTTTATAGTATTGCATGCACAGCAGGTAAGAGAAATAGGTTTGAAAAAAATTAAAATTGCATAGAGTAAAGCTAGTTTACTGTATTCAATTGGAAAATAATAGCAGGCTATTTTTAGCCATTAGAGAAATTTTCCATATTTTGTAGAAAAAAACTAAAATATTAGAAAAACATTAGTCATTCCATTGCCTTCTTATCAATATCTTTAAAGAAGTTTAACAGTTTTACTTTAGACATTTTTAATATTCCACTTTTAAAAGATATTTATATTAAAAATTTAGTATGGAGATTTATTAACAAAATAAAAACTAACATAGGAACTCTTTCCGATTTAAAATGAATGGTATTTTAGCTTAGTTATCAGTTTTTTAAGATTTGATTTGTCGAAAAATATGTCATAAAATAGTAGATCGATTTCCGATTCTATTTTATAATTTAATTGCAAACTGCAAAGGTATGTTAGTTAGTTTTCTTTCTTGTTTGATATTTTAATATTTCGGTATAATTATCTGTACAGAAATGTTCACATTGGGGCTGGCCGCAGGCCAAATGGGGTGGTAACCCTAACCAACCCCCAAAACAATAACAAATCTTCCAAAAGGCCCCCAAATCTCGGTTCACTCGCACTCGCCTCGTCTAGAGTGCGTGTGAGAGGGATGGCATCGTTAAGCGGGGGAGAGAGCGAGACATCTGTCATTTCCATACTACGCCAAGCTCCGTTATCAGAACAAAACACAGCTGTGGAGGCAAAAACAAAAGCAGCTGGGGTCTGTGTGTGTGTGAGTGTGTGTGTGGGTGTGGAGTACGCTGGTATGTGTGCCTGGCTTGAATTTCTGCTTTTAATTTCAACTAATTTCCACTCGACATTGTACGGGTACCAGCCAATGCCCTTACTCGTTCTTTCCCCCTACAGACTCTAATGTCTGGAATGCCGGTTTTCTAGTTGTTGCTGGGAACTTACCTACTAGACTGGTATGCCCGCTTATCCATACAAGTACTGCACGCTGTTTTCTTTTGTTGCAGTTGCGCAGTTTTTTTTTCCTTTGCTCGTTGGGAAATCAAGAAAATTCGATACGGATACGCATTGCAGTTTCGCACACTTGCACTTGCACTTAGCTTTCACATACACTTACGCACAGACGTCACCGATAACGCAAGAGAAAAGCAGTGCTAACGGCTCTTTGACATGACCCGTTAGTCTGTGGCGGCACTGCTCCCCTTTGCGCGGATCAAAAACAAAGAATTTGCAAAACTTGTAAATTTGGCAAACATGCAATTTCCGTCGCCGCTATAACAATCGTTGATTTCCGCCGACTTTGAGTTTCTCACTGAGGCAGTTGCTGAAAAGCTTCATTTGTTATGCCTCTGAAAAATGTATTTCAATTGTGCCTAAAAAATACCAGAAAAAGCGGACGGTAATGCGGTTATGATACTGTTCATTATCTAGAATAATTCAAATGTAATTGTAGAGAACTTGTGCACTAGGTATGGTTTCATTATTTCATGAAATGTGTTAAAAATTATATTATAGCCAAGTTTGCAATGTGACAAACAGCGTTTAATTCAAAATATTGCATGACTTTAATTCACAGAAACAATGTAAAAAAAGTTAAACAAAGCTGAGACTTAAGCCGAGAGTAAGACAGTTGGAGGGCTAAATTTAAAATGAGAGTTTCCTATAAGAAAGCCAGTTAATATTAGGTTGAAGCATACTTTCGGTTAATTTAATTTAGATTTAAATCAAATTTAATTTGAATTATAGAACAGCTCTCAAAACATTGCATACTTTTAGGCCTAGTTTGTTGGTCAAAATGAATATTTGGCAGTGCAAAAGCGGATTTTATGAATACATATATTATTAAAACCAAGAAAAAAAACTAAGTTCGAGAATCTGAAGCTTATATAGCCTTGCAGTTTGCAATTGAATTATATGATCATATCGGAAATATATCATTACTGAGCTAATAATATTTGCATTCTTTAAATCTATATATCTATTGTAATTTTTATATGGCATTTTTTTCGATAAATCAAAGTTTTAAAAGCTCATAACTAAGCCAAAAAAACACTAATTTTAATTCGGAAAGCATTTCTATGTTAGTTTTTATTAGGTTAAAAAATCTGCATACTCAAATTAACATTTAAAAAAATTGAAAATTTTTCCAATTTTTGACAATTTTAATGATGTAACCCCTTACATTTTTTTCAAATTTTGAGCAAATTTCGAAAATTTTAAATTTCTACCGGACATGGCTCGATCGATTCGGCTGTTGATGCTGATCAAGAATATATATGCTTTATGGGGTCGGAAACGACTCCTTCACTGCTTTTCAAGCTTCTGACTGAAATTATAATACCCTGGAAGGTTAAAAAATATACAAATATTCCTCAAGTCTTATGTATACATTATTTTTCAACAATAATTGTAAAATTAAGTTACTTTTTTTCATCGCGTAGATGTTTTCCAAAGTGGAATTCTTTATTCTTTAAAATATATATGATCTTTGGCAATCATTGACTTCGTGGCCATCACGAAAACCTAAAAAATGTGTATTTTAGGTATATTAAATCGTAATTTTATATGCTAATTTTTTGGGTAAATCAAATGTTTTCTAAATATCATAACTAAGCCAAAAAAGCACTAATTTTAATTCGGAAACCTTTCCTATATTTGTATTTCTTAGGCAAACAAATCTGCATACTCAAATTAACATTTAAAAAAATAGAAAATTTTTTCAATTTTTGACAATTTTAATGATGTAACCCCTTGCATTTTTTTTAAATTTTGAGCAAATTTCGAAAATTGTAAATTTCTACCGGACATGGCTCGATCGATTCGGCTGTTGATGCTGATCAAGAATATATATGCTTTATGGGTTCGGAAACGAAATATGATACATACACAGGTATATTTAACCCTGAAAACTCACTTCGAGAATTCTGTCAGGCACTGTCAGTTTATCTTAGCCTGTCGGTAGCATAACCTGTGTGGAGAACCAATACTAAGCCTTTTCTACAAAATGTGTGAGTATTGTATCATCTATATACCGCGAAATCCGCATCGCTAAATAAACCTCCGGCAGCGTCACCTGGTGGCAAGTGCAACGCCTGTCCCTGCGGCACCATCGGCAGTGCACAACAAACACCGAGCCACCGGCAGTCGCCCCCCGTCCAGAACTGCCCCCAGAACGGCACCCAGAACGGCACCCAGAACGGCACCCAGAACGGCACCCAGATCTGCTCCCAGCACGGCACCCCGCAGAAGCAAATGAGTCCGTGTCCACCTCAGGTACCCGCTGGTTGCCAGCAGCAATACCAGCAGCCGCAACGACCGCAAATTGAATGCACCTGCACCCAAAATCGGCAACGTAACAAATGTCCGCCGCCGCCTATCCAGGCTGACATCGTGACCTGCTGCCGCCCTCCTCGCGAGTGCATGCCGATGGAGCCCCCCCGATGCAACTGTTGCGAAAACCAGCCTCCTCCGCAACCTCCTCCGCAGAAGCCATGCACATGCACCCCGATGCAGCCCCAGCCCCCGCCGCAGCAGTGCCATACCACGCATGTCCACATGCCATGTCCGCAGGCCCATACTCGTGGTCCGGTGTCCTATCAACGACAAGCTCCGCCCTGCGGTCACTGCCGTTCCCAGCAAAAGAAGAAAAAGTGCGTTATCCAGTGAGATTTTGGATCCTAGCAGGCGCTACCCGGCAGACAACACAGATACATATATATAGACCAGAAACACACACAACATGAAAGTTCTCGTCAATTTTGGCCCTGCTAAATTTCCAGTCCTTACTCTTCCTTCCTCCACAATAAAAATCAATAGTGACTGCTAATGGGCAAGTAGAACTGCAAATCATAACCTTTCCGTAACCATCTAACTTTCATCACAGGGTGCCGACATAGCAGAAACTGTTCGTCGTCACGTCGGCGCAGACTGGTCACCTGCTATGACGATATGGATTGCGGCAGTAATTTCTGTCCTCCAGAGACCCTATGCTGTAAAGACAGTGGTTTCTGTTGTAGATCCAGGTGTCGGAAACGAAGTCGCAGTCGCTGCTGCAAACGAAAAGCATCTAACCATAGCTACTGTTGCCCTTCTCCAGTCCGGGTTTCTTCATGCTGTTCGAGGCGATACTGTTACCCCACAACACACGAGGTAGTATGTCCACCAAGGCAATTGGATAACTGCGGCACGCGAACTAAGCCAAGATGCTTCAACTGTCCAGCATCCAGTTGTTGCAGAAGGGTTTCGCAATGCGGAACAGGATGTCACCGAGATGCCTATCCCGTGCCTAAGCTCCCGAGGAACAATCTAGTATATCTTCACCCCCTGGGCGCGCAGTGCGAACCCAAGCCATGTCAGTCTTCCTGTCATGATGTCAATAACGACTGCAATGACTACTATGGATGCCGGAGGCGGGGATGCTCGCCATTGGCAGCCCATCGAGGAGGTAAAATGATGAATGTAGCTATCCACACTCATGTGGACTGCGATTGTGAAGACGAGTGTTGCACTCGAAATAGATCCTGCTCTCGTAAAACCTCCTGTCATAAACCTATCTGTCATCCTTATGGGCGCAGGTGTCGGTCGTCGTCCAGAGGACCACAATCCTGCGGTAGTTACCGATCGCTGCATCATTGATACAATATAAGCTCGTATAATGCTGGATTTCCTACAGAATCCCCGGTAATTGAGTTGATATGGTATCTAAGCGATGATTTGGAATGCCTGGAATAGGTAAGTAGTAAATCTGTTCCTAAATTAACATTAATATTTAGCTATTACGTTGAAATTACACGGTATGCATATTACTTATACTGGTATACAATAGATAGAAATGTATGCATTTTTTAAACGGTATCAAAGGGAAAGAAATTTGCTTAAGCCAATTTGAATCATGTAATGAGTGATTTTTAACGGTATGAGAACTAAAAACCAATTTACCAGCCCCTACATTTGGTCAAAAGAGATCAAGCTCTTGGCGTCGTCAGACTCCACAAGACTTAGTGCTCGTTTCCTTAATTTTCGGCTGAAAACCATCAGCTAAAATCGTATTTGTATTCCTATTAATTCCTAGTTCTGCGCCGTTCCGCCACTTGCGGATCAGGCAGTTGCAATATTAAAGCCCTCAAGGGCTGAATCCTCTCCTGCGGCAAGCATTTACATGAAGCATGTATATTTTATACAAATACCAACAGGGTCGCTTATTTAACTAGAAGTGTTTTCTCAGGTCTGGTGTGAACTGAGGACGTGATTCTCCCTTGGACACCACGACTGTGAGCCCCCCTTTGGACTTTGCTAAGTGACGAGATTCAGATATTTGTGGTACTGTGAGGGCGATATGGATATTACTCATCCGGCAAGGGGAACCGCGCTCCTACCAGATGCCCAAGCCGAATGCGGTTACGGGAACGATTCGGTGTTTATAAGGTCAAAAGAATGAGATTTTACTTACCAGCAGGAAGAATCCCAGGCCGCAGGCAAGGGAATTCGTCTGTTCCAATCCAGGCACACTGTTGTCATTTTTCCGCTGACCAACTTTAGAATGTTCTCACTGCCTGATGGGCAGGGTTTTATCATCCTGGTGTCGGCAATTTGTAGACAAACACAGAATTTTAACTTTTCACCTGTTTTTGTTAATTTTTTTCCCGCAAAAAATTAACTACTTCATCGAATATTATTTGAAACTATCGAATACTATTGAAGCTATCGATTACGCTCTTAGTTTAGCATGAATTTTTTTCCTTTCGTCTGTTGGTCATACTAAAACACACGAAAACACGCTAAGCACGCCGAAATTGTGTTAATTTTATTTTTGTTTTTTAATCAGGGAAACGCCAAACCAAACAAGCCATGGATGATGGAGACTTTGATAACGACGAGTTAGTAATTCCGGAATATCAGTATAATTGATTTGAAGTAATTTAATTGGGTTATTTGCAGTGTTGGGGGCGACGATTTCGATGATGTCGACGAGGATGTGGACGAAGACATTAACCAGGAGGAGGAGGTCGACAACATTGAGATCATTGCACCCGGTGGAGCCGGAGGGGGCGGTGTTCCCAAGTCCAAGCGAATAACTACCAAGTACATGACGAAATACGAACGTGCCCGAGTTTTGGGCACCCGAGCCCTCCAAATCGCCATGTGCGCACCCATCATGGTGGAGCTAGACGGTGAGACGGACCCGCTGCAAATCGCCATGAAGGAGCTGAAGCAGAAGAAGATCCCTATTATTATACGCCGCTATCTGCCGGACCACTCCTACGAGGACTGGAGCATAGACGAGCTGATCATGGTGGACAACTAGCTATTACACAACTTAATTACACCTAACGAAATATACAGATTAAGATTAAGGCTGCCTAAGCACCAAACATAATGGTCTTCTATTTGAACCTTTTCCTATGATTTTCAAGCCATTATTCATCAGTATATATTAGCTAGTAGACAGTTTTATTCTGCGCAACAAAAAATACATATTAAGACTATGGCAAAAAGGCGAGCTGCCATTTAGAACAATGCCTAAGCAATAGCGTATAATTAGCTCCAGGCATATCCCTCGCCCCTTTGGTAACAAACTCGCTCTAGAAGACCGACGGCATGCTGACCAGTGCGGCAGATGGAACCCACTACTTGTGGCAGAAGGCCGCATTCGGAGAGATTCTGCTCGCCAAAGACCTGTCCGGCGGCATCCTCTCCTTCACCCTCTGATTGGGGCATCTCCGGGCTCTCTAGTAGCTTCTGGGTGGCCTTGCTGAAGGCTAGCGTGTTGATACTGCTGGCCAGCGTTGAACTAAACATCTCACGCGTCTCGCAAAGCAACTCCGCCACACTAGGGAGGAATGTTGGTAGGATCAGACCCTTAATGTCCACGCTGAAGTAGTCGACGCCATCGAGGCGGACCTTCTTGGACCGCGGAACCAAGTGCTGCATGGTGGCCTTGGGAAAGGCCACTGGGGAGAGTAGAGTGGGTGGCACGCCGGCCAGGCGACCCACTGTACTAATGGCACTCTTGGCATTCAGGAGGTAGCTGAAGAATCCCTGGCACTCAACGCCATCGATGAGGAGAAGTGAGTTATCGCTAAAATCTTCACGCATCTCAGCAGCCTGCTGTTTTCTGGCATGCGACGACTGTATGCGACGCAGCTCTCTTTCATCTACACCCAAACTCTCCAGCCAGTCCTCGTCTTCGTCCTCATCTTCCTCGGCAGGTGCCGGAACATCCTCCCCTGCCTCTTGGGGCACAGAGCTGCTGGTGCTCTCCTCGGTGAAGCTGTTGTCTTGAGCGCTTCCGGTTGTATCGCTCTTCAACGGCATGGTAAACTCAATGCCCTCTTGCCGAAGGGCCTGACGCATTCCGCGTGTTGAGGGCGTGACCAAAGCATGGCTCTCTGCCCGGCCGCCAACTCCAGCAGCTCGGAATAGCACGGTAAATGTATTGGCGCACAGGTAGAAGTAGGGACACTGCCGAGCACGCAAAAGCTGGAAGAGTCCCCGAAAGCTGTAGTCCCACTCCTCGGCCAGAGCCTTGCGTTCCCGTTCGCCCACGACGACGCCAACGTTTTCCTTGGCGGTGCGCGGAAAAAGCGTCAGCCAGGGCAGATGCGGGTGTTGCCAGTAGTAAGTGCACTGGTTGAATCGCGTGGCATCTGAGATGTCCAACGTGCTCTCAGTCCGCTGCGGATCCATGCAGCGCACGAAGCTGGTTAGGCCGCTGGCTAGCTGCGAGGTCTTAAGCTGGATGGCGGGCAGCTCTGTGGGGCAGAAAAATCGGGCTCGCGTCTTCAGGCACCAGTCCACGGGTAGATGGGCAGTATGCTTTTGGCGGGCAGCCAAATCAGCATCCTCCTCATCCTCTGCACTGACTTGGGGCTGCTGGAATAGCTTGGCAAAGGCTTGTGGGTCATATTTCTGGAGTACGAACTTGGCAGGCGGCGGACGTGTTGGCGTTTCTTGCACAAAGCAGGAGGTGGCGGTGGCGGTGACCACGGGCTCGCTTCCCGACACTTCCAGATCAACTCGCAGCTTCTTAGCCCCATCTGTGGACCTGCATCGACAAGTGGTAGTGATTGTGCTTCCAGAGCAAAGGAATTTACTCACTTGGCAAATGGATTCTTTCGCTTTTGGGCCAGCTTGGCCTCTAGGAGTTTGCTCTTGTCAGTCTCATCTAGCTGAAGATCGGGTCGCTTGTTGTTGTTGTTGTTGCATACACGAGCAGCTAACTTGTTCTTCTTTTGTTTAAGCCGCTGGAGCTTTATAAACTGCAACAATTAACAATACAAACGTGAGTTGCAGGTGAGGTGTTGTTCTGAAACTGCACTTACATCATCGGGACGCGTCCATTTGGAGGACAGACTTGCTTCGCTAGACATACTGAATGCTGCACAATTAACCAATTGCTACAACAATCTATGAATACTTTCGTGCAGACCAAAATATAAAAAACTCTACCAAACAGCTGGAATGGCGCGCATTAGAGCTGACACAAAATCCGATAGGCCGATTAATCGGCGGTTTGTAATGGATTGTTGTGTGTCAACATAATTGACAGAAAAGAAGACGGGCACACTGCGTGAATTAAACCACAAATAATATTAACGTTGACAAATTTACTTTCAAAATCAAGCAAAACTTTACGTATCTACCTACAAGAGTGCGCCAACAAAGTTGATCTGTGTCTGGCTACTGTGAAGCTTATCGCCGTCGCCAACCAACCGATTGTTGCGCCAATTCAAGCACAAGAAAGCAGAGCCAGTTTAAGTTTAAGTTTAGTAAACAATGGATATCACAAAAGTTTGCCGCGTTTGCGCCAATCAGATCAAGGACCAGAGCCGCCAACGCAACCTATTCAAGTATATGCGCGGCAAGTTGAATGTCCAACTGAAACTGATTACTGGAGTGGAGGTAGTAACTTCTTTTCACAAGCACAGATTTGATTATTCATGCTGGTAATCCTTGTTTTTTCCAGCTGACTGCCACTGAAGGACTTCCGGAGTTTCTATGCCACCGCTGCACGTCCGAACTAGACCTTGCTGTCAAGTTCCGAGAGCGGTGCATCTTCTCACAAAAGTATTTACTGGACATACAAAACAAATCGAAACAGCCTCACTACGCCAGCATAGCTTCTCCAGCGCTCCACGAGCAACTGATTGACGCGGACCAGCTTGGCGACCACGCCAGTGAGGAGTTCATTGCCTATGACGAAGAGGATGAGAGGGAATCACAGACGGACGAAGATCCCGAGGCGTTGGTAATGGCAGCTGCGGAACAGGCCGAGATCCAGGAGAAGCAGCAGGAACGGGCTTCAAAGCGGCGCAAGAACTTCTTTATATGCAATGAGTGCGGGCGGGTTTTCAACGACGAGAATCAGTACAACGAGCATATGGAGGCGCATCTTGGGCGGCGGGAAATGAAGCAATTCTTTCCATGCCCCGAGTGTTCCCAGTCTTTCAAGAAAAAGAAAACGCTAAAGGATCACATGGCTCGGACCCACTTGGGTCAGCGCCAGTTCGCATGTTCCACCTGCAACGAGGTGTTCGTTGCCCTGGGAGACAAGTTGCGGCACGAAAAGTTAGTGGTTTAATTATTTCTTTTTAATTGATTTCAGCTACATCTTATCTAATTTTGAAATTAATTTTATTCAGAGCTCATCAGAATGAACGACCTTATCCTTGTCTTGAATGCGGAATGTGTTTTCCCAGCGTCTTGGAACTGCAGGCACACAGTTCCACTCATCCAGAAGACAAGATGAAGTTCAGGTGAGGGCCTACAATGCACAGTTACATAATTTATTTTACAATGTTGATTTCCATGATCAGATGTGAGCCCTGCAACAAAAATTTTCAGTTTCGCAAGGACGTTCAGGCGCATTCGAAAACGGCAAACCATAAGCTCATGACTAAACACATGCAGGATGAAATGGACATGATCTTTGAGAGTTAAAAGTATCGCTTAGATATAAATACACTCTCATTCAGTGTTACATTCACATACTATTGTTATATTTTTGTCATATTTATGTTAAATATGCCTTAATACTTAAAAATAAACCCGAGACCTAAAAATAATTAGTATACAAAACATACCTTTTCTCGACACTTTTTATACCCTTTTGGCTTAGTTATGATATTAAGAACAAATTTGATTTACCCAAAAAATTAGCATATAAAAATACGATTTAATATACCTAAAATACACATTTTTTAGGTTTTCGTGATGGCCACGAAGTCAATGATTGCCAAAGATCATATTTTAATGAATAAAGAATTCAACTTTGGAAAACAACTATGCGATGAAAAAACCTATCTTAATTTTACAATTATTGTTGAAAAATAATGTATACATAGGACTTTAAGAATATTTGTATATTTTTTAACCTTCCAGGGTATTATAATTTCAGTCCGAAGCTTGCAAAGAAGTGAAGGAGTCGTTTTCGACCCCATAAAGCATATATATTCTTGATCAGCATCAACAGCCGAATCGATCGAGCCATGTCCGGTAGAAATTTAAAATTTTCGAAATTTGCTCAAAATTTGAAAAAAATGTAAGGGGTTACATCATTAAAATTGTCAAAAATTTGAAAAATGTTCAATTTTTTAAAATGTTAATTTGTGTATGCAGATTTGTTTGCCTAATAAAAACAAATATAGGAAAGGTACCCGAATTAAAATTAGTGCTTTTTTGGCTTAGTTATGATATTTAGAAAACATGTGATTTACCCAAAAAATTAGCATATAAAAATACGATTTAATATACCTAAAATACACATTTTTTAGGTTTTCGTGATGGCCACGAAGTCAATGATTGCCAAAGATCATATTTTAATGAATAAAGAATTCAACTTTGGAAAACAACTATGCGATGAAAAAACGTAACTTAATTTTACAATTATTGCTGAAAAATAATGAATACATAAGAAAATAAAACTTCTGACTGAAATTATAATACCCTGGAAGGTTAAAAAATATACAAATATTCTTAAAGTCTTATGTATACATTATTTTTCAACAATAATTGTAAAATTTAGTTACGTTTTTTCATCGCATAGTTGTTTTCCAAAGTTGAATTCTTTATATATTAAAATATATATGATCTTTGGCAATCATTGACTTCGTGGCCATCACGAAAACCTAAAAAATGTGTATTTTAGGTATATTAAATCGTATTTTTATATGCTAATTTTTTGGGTAAATCAAATGTTTTCTAAATATCATAACTGAGCCAAAAAAGCACTAATTTTAATTCGGAAACCTTTCCTATATTTGTATTTATTAGGCAAACAAATCTGCATACTCAAATTAACATTTAAAAAAATTGAAAATTTTTCCAATTTTTGACAATTTTAATGATGTAACCCCTTACATTTTTTTCAAATTTTGAGCAAATTTCGAAAATTTTAAATTTCTACCGGACATGGCTCGATCGATTCGGCTGTTGATGCTGATCAAGAATATATATGCTTTATGGGGTCGGAAACGACTCCTTCACTTCTTTGCAAGCTTCTGACTGAAATTATAATACCCTGGAAGGTTAAAAAATATACAAATATTCTTAAAGTCTTATGTATACATTATTTTTCAACAATAATTGTAAAATTAAGTTACGTTTTTTCATCGCATAGTTGTTTTCCAAAGTTGAATTCTTTATTCATTAAAATATATATGATCTTTGGCAATCATTGACTTCGTGGCCATCACGAAAACCTAAAAAATGTGTATTTTAGGTATATTAAATCGTATTTTTATACGCTAATTTTTTGGGTAAATCAAATGTTTTCTAAATATCATAACTAAGCCAAAAAAGCACTAATTTTAATTCGGAAACCTTACCTATATTTGTATTTATTAGGCAAACAAATCTGCATACTCAAATTAACATTTAAAAAAATTTAAAATGTTTCCAATTTTTGACAATTTTAATGATGTAACCCCTTACATTTTTTTTAAATTTTGAGCAAATTTCGAAAATTTTAAATTTCTACCGGACATGGCTCGATCGATTCGGCTGTTGATGCTGATCAAGAATATATATGCTTTATGGGGTCGGAAATGAGTCCTTCACTTCTTTGCAAGCTTCTGACTGAAATTATAATACCCTGGAAGGTTAAAAAATATACAAATATTCTTAAAGTCTTATGTATACATTATTTTTCAACAATAATTGTAAAATTAAGTTACGTTTTTTCATCGCATAGTTGTTTTCCAAAGTTGAATTCTTTATTCATTAAAATATATATGATCTTTGGCAATCATTGACTTCGTGGCCATCACGAAAACCTAAAAAATGTGTATTTTAGGTATATTAAATCGTATTTTTATATGCTAATTTTTTGGGTAAATCAAATGTTTTCTAAATATCATAACTGAGCCAAAAAAGCACTAATTTTAATTCGGAAACCTTACCTATATTTGTATTTATTAGGCAAACAAATCTGCATACTCAAATTAACATTTTAAAAAATTTAAAATGTTTCCAATTTTTGACAATTTTAATGATGTAACCCCTTACATTTTTTTAAAATTTTGAGCAAATTTCGAAAATTTTAAATTTCTACCGGACATGGCTCGATCGATTCGGCTGTTGATGCTGATCAAGAATATATATGCTTTATGGGGTCAGAAACGACTCCTTCACTTCTTTGCAAGCTTCTGACTGAAATTATAATACCCTGGAAGGTTAAAAAATATACAAATATTCTTAAAGTCTTATGTATACATTATTTTTCAACAATAATTGTAAAATTAAGTTACGTTTTTTCATCGCATAGTTGTTTTCCAAAGTTGAATTCTTTATTCATTAAAATATATATGATCTTTGGCAATCATTGACTTCGTGGCCATCACGAAAACCTAAAAAATGTGTATTTTAGGTATATTAAATCGTATTTTTATATGCTAATTTTTTGGGTAAATCAAATGTTTTCTAAATATCATAACTAAGCCAAAAAAGCACTAATTTTAATTCGGAAACCTTTCCTATATTTGTATTTATTAGGCAAACAAATCTGCATACTCAAATTAACATTTAAAAAAATTTAAAATTTGTCCAATTTTTGACAATTTTAATGATGTAACCCCTTACATTTTTTTCAAATTTTGAGCAAATTTCGAAAATTTTAAATTTCTACCGGTCATGGCTCGATCGATTCGGCTGTTGATGCTGATCAAGAATATATATGCTTTATGGGGTCGGAAACGACTCCTTCACTTCTTTGCAAGCTTCTGACTGAAATTATAATACCCTGGAAGGTTAAAAAATATACAAATATTCTTAAAGTCTTATGTATACATTATTTTTCAACAATAATTGTAAAATTAAGTTACGTTTTTTCATCGCATAGTTGTTTTCCAAAGTTGAATTCTTTATTCATTAAAATATATATGATCTTTGGCAATCATTGACTTCGTGGCCATCACGAAAACCTAAAAAATGTGTATTTTAGGTATATTAAATCGTATTTTTATATGCTAATTTTTTGGGTAAATCACATGTTTTCTAAATATCATAACTAAGCCAAAAAAGCACTAATTTTAATTCGGAAACCTTTCCTATATTTGTATTTATTAGGCAAACAAATCTGCATACTCAAATTAACATTTAAAAAAATTGAAAATTTTTCCAATTTTTGACAATTTTAATGATGTAACCCCTTACATTTTTTTCAAATTTTGAGCAAATTTCGAAAATTTTAAATTTCTACCGGACATGGCTCGATCGATTCGGCTGTTGATGCTGATCAAGAATATATATGCTTTATGGGGTCGGAAACGACTCCTTCACTTCTTTGCAAGCTTCTGACTGAAATTATAATACCCTGGAAGGTTAAAAAATATACAAATATTCTTAAAGTCTTATGTATACATTATTTTTCAACAATAATTGTAAAATTAAGTTACGTTTTTTCATCGCATAGTTGTTTTCCAAAGTTGAATTCTTTATTCATTAAAATATATATGATCTTTGGCAATCATTGACTTCGTGGCCATCACGAAAACCTAAAAAATGTGTATTTTAGGTATATTAAATCGTATTTTTATACGCTAATTTTTTGGGTAAATCAAATGTTTTCTAAATATCATAACTAAGCCAAAAAAGCACTAATTTTAATTCGGAAACCTTACCTATATTTGTATTTATTAGGCAAACAAATCTGCATACTCAAATTAACATTTAAAAAAATTTAAAATGTTTCCAATTTTTGACAATTTTAATGATGTAACCCCTTACATTTTTTTTAAATTTTGAGCAAATTTCGAAAATTTTAAATTTCTACCGGACATGGCTCGATCGATTCGGCTGTTGATGCTGATCAAGAATATATATGCTTTATGGGGTCGGAAACGACTCCTTCACTTCTTTGCAAGCTTCTGACTGAAATTATAATACCCTGGAAGGTTAAAAAATATACAAATATTCTTAAAGTCTTATGTATACATTATTTTTCAACAATAATTGTAAAATTAAGTTACGTTTTTTCATCGCATAGTTGTTTTCCAAAGTTGAATTCTTTATTCATTAAAATATATATGATCTTTGGCAATCATTGACTTCGTGGCCATCACGAAAACCTAAAAAATGTGTATTTTAGGTATATTAAATCGTATTTTTATATGCTAATTTTTTGGGTAAATCACATGTTTTCTAAATATCATAACTAAGCCAAAAAAGCACTAATTTTAATTCGGAAACCTTTCCTATATTTGTATTTATTAGGCAAACAAATCTGCATACTCAAATTAACATTTAAAAAAAATTTAAAATTTTTCCAATTTTTGACAATTTTAATGATGTAACCCCTTACATTTTTTCCAAATTTTGAGCAAATTTCGAAAATTTTAAATTTCTACCGGACATGGCTCGATCGATTCGGCTGTTGGTGCTGATCAAGAATATATATGCTTTATGGGGTCGGAAACGACTCCTTCACTTCTTTGCAAGCTTCTGACTGAAATTATAATACCCTGGAAGGTTAAAAAATATACAAATATTCTTAAAGTCTTATGTATACATTATTTTTCAACAATAATTGTAAAATTAAGTTACGTTTTTTCATCGCATAGTTGTTTTCCAAAGTTGAATTCTTTATTCATTAAAATATATATGATCTTTGGCAATCATTGACTTCGTGGCCATCACGAAAACCTAAAAAATGTGTATTTTAGGTATATTAAATCGTATTTTTATATGCTAATTTTTTGGGTAAATCACATGTTTTCTAAATATCATAACTAAGCCAAAAAAGCACTAATTTTAATTCGGAAACCTTTCCTATATTTGTATTTATTAGGCAAACAAATCTGCATACTCAAATTAACATTTAAAAAAATTGAAAATTTTTCCAATTTTTGACAATTTTAATGATGTAACCCCTTACATTTTTTTCAAATTTTGAGCAAATTTCGAAAATTTTAAATTTCTACCGGACATGGCTCGATCGATTCGGCTGTTGATGCTGATCAAGAATATATATGCTTTATGGGGTCGGAAACGACTCCTTCACTTCTTTGCAAGCTTCTGACTGAAATTATAATACCCTGGAAGGTTAAAAAATATACAAATATTCTTAAAGTCTTATGTATACATTATTTTTCAACAATAATTGTAAAATTAAGTTACGTTTTTTCATCGCATAGTTGTTTTCCAAAGTTGAATTCTTTATTCATTAAAATATATATGATCTTTGGCAATCATTGACTTCGTGGCCATCACGAAAACCTAAAAAATGTGTATTTTAGGTATATTAAATCGTATTTTTATACGCTAATTTTTTGGGTAAATCAAATGTTTTCTAAATATCATAACTAAGCCAAAAAAGCACTAATTTTAATTTGGAAAGCTTACCTATATTTGTATTTATTAGGCAAACAAATCTGCATACTCAAATTAACATTTTAAAAAATTTAAAATGTTTCCAATTTTTGACAATTTTAATGATGTAACCCCTTACATTTTTTTAAAATTTTGAGCAAATTTCGAAAATTTTAAATTTCTACCGGACATGGCTCGATCGATTCGGCTGTTGATGCTGATCAAGAATATATATGCTTTATGGGGTCGGAAACGACTCCTTCACTTCTTTGCAAGCTTCTGACTGAAATTATAATACCCTGGAAGGTTAAAAAATATACAAATATTCTTAAAGTCTTATGTATACATTATTTTTCAACAATAATTGTAAAATTAAGTTACGTTTTTTCATCGCATAGTTGTTTTCCAAAGTTGAATTCTTTATTCATTAAAATATATATGATCTTTGGCAATCATTGACTTCGTGGCCATCACGAAAACCTAAAAAATGTGTATTTTAGGTATATTAAATCGTATTTTTATACGCTAATTTTTTGGGTAAATCAAATGTTTTCTAAATATCATAACTAAGCCAAAAAAGCACTAATTTTAATTTGGAAACCTTACCTATATTTGTATTTATTAGGCAAACAAATCTGCATACTCAAATTAACATTTTAAAAAATTTAAAATGTTTCCAATTTTTGACAATTTTAATGATGTAACCCCTTACATTTTTTTAAAATTTTGAGCAAATTTCGAAAATTTTAAATTTCTACCGGACATGGCTCGATCGATTCGGCTGTTGATGCTGATCAAGAATATATATGCTTTATGGGGTCAGAAACGACTCCTTCACTTCTTTGCAAGCTTCTGACTGAAATTATAATACCCTGGAAGGTTAAAAAATATACAAATATTCTTAAAGTCTTATGTATACATTATTTTTCAACAATAATTGTAAAATTAAGTTACGTTTTTTCATCGCATAGTTGTTTTCCAAAGTTGAATTCTTTATTCATTAAAATATATATGATCTTTGGCAATCATTGACATCGTGGCCATCACGAAAACCTAAAAAATGTGTATTTTAGGTATATTAAATCGTATTTTTATGTGCTAATTTTTTGGGTAAATCACATGTTTTCTAAATATCATAACTAAGCCAAAAAAGCACTAATTTTAATTCGGAAACCTTTCCTATATTTGTATTTATTAGGCAAACAAATCTGCATACTCAAATTAACATTTAAAAAAATTTAAAATGTTTCCAATTTTTGACAATTTTAATGATGTAACCCCTTACATTTTTTTCAAATTTTGAGCAAATTTCGAAAATTTTAAATTTCTACCGGACATGGCTCGATCGATTCGGCTGTTGATGCTGATCAAGAATATATATGCTTTATGGGGTCGGAAACGACTCCTTCACTTCTTTGCAAGCTTCTGACTGAAATTATAATACCCTGGAAGGTTAAAAAATATACAAATATTCTTAAAGTCTTATGTATACATTATTTTTCAACAATAATTGTAAAATTAAGTTACGTTTTTTCATCGCATAGTTGTTTTCCAAAGTTGAATTCTTTATTCATTAAAATATATATGATCTTTGGCAATCATTGACTTCGTGGCCATCACGAAAACCTAAAAAATGTGTATTTTAGGTATATTAAATCGTATTTTTATATGCTAATTTTTTGGGTAAATCACATGTTTTCTAAATATCATAACTAAGCCAAAAAAGCACTAATTTTAATTCGGAAACCTTTCCTATATTTGTATTTATTAGGCAAACAAATCTGCATACTCAAATTAACATTTAAAAAAATTTAAAATTTTTCCAATTTTTGACAATTTTAATGATGTAACCCCTTACATTTTTTTCAAATTTTGAGCAAATTTCGAAAATTTTAAATTTCTACCGGACATGGCTCGATCGATTCGGCTATTGATGCTGATCAAGAATATATATGCTTTATGGGGTCGGAAACGACTCCTTCACTTCTTTGCAAGCTTCTGACTGAAATTATAATACCCTGGAAGGTTAAAAAATATACAAATATTCTTAAAGTCTTATGTATACATTATTTTTCAACAATAATTGTAAAATTAAGTTACGTTTTTTCATCGCATAGTTGTTTTCCAAAGTTGAATTCTTTATTCATTAAAATATATATGATCTTTGGCAATCATTGACATCGTGGCCATCACGAAAACCTAAAAAATGTGTATTTTAGGTATATTAAATCGTATTTTTATATGCTAATTTTTTGGGTAAATCACATGTTTTCTAAATATCATAACTAAGCCAAAAAAGCACTAATTTTAATTCGGAAACCTTTCCTATATTTGTATTTATTAGGCAAACAAATCTGCATACTCAAATTAACATTTAAAAAAATTGAAAATTTTTCCAATTTTTGACAATTTTAATGATGTAACCCCTTACATTTTTTTCAAATTTTGAGCAAATTTCGAAAATTTTAAATTTCTACCGGACATGGCTCGATCGATTCGGCTGTTGATGCTGATCAAGAATATATATGCTTTATGGGGTCGGAAACGACTCCTTCACTTCTTTGCAAGCTTCTGACTGAAATTATAATACCCTGGAAGGTTAAAAAATATACAAATATTCTTAAAGTCTTATGTATACATTATTTTTCAACAATAATTGTAAAATTAAGTTACGTTTTTTCCTCGCATAGTTGTTTTCCAAAGTTGAATTCTTTATTCATTAAAATATATATGATCTTTGGCAATCATTGACATCGTGGCCATCACGAAAACCTAAAAAATGTGTATTTTAGGTATATTAAATCGTATTTTTATATGCTAATTTTTTGGGTAAATCACATGTTTTCTAAATATCATAACTAAGCCAAAAAAGCACTAATTTTAATTCGGAAACCTTTCCTATATTTGTATTTATTAGGCAAACAAATCTGCATACTCAAATTAACATTTAAAAAAATTGAAAATTTTTCCAATTTTTGACAATTTTAATGATGTAACCCCTTACATTTTTTTAAAATTTTGAGCAAATTTCGAAAATTTTAAATTTCTACCGGACATGGCTCGATCGATTCGGTTGTTGATGCTGATCAAGTATATATATGCTTTATGGGGTCGGAAACGACTCCTTCACATCGCTTCGAGCTTCTGACTAAAATAATACCCCACAAGGGTATGAAAATTGGTATATATAAGCATAATCAGATTATTAGCGAGATCGTAAAGCATTATATCTCAGTCTTGTTGTGAACATCTTAAGGGCAGTAATCTAATCTTTGGTTGGTAAAAGGACTTTTCCGACTTGAAAGAGCTTTCGCACACGGCGCAGGCGTCATTTCGGCTACCTTATCGTTTTTGACGGCCTTATAAAGAGAGCACTTTGGTTGCATTTCTGTATATTCCGCGTATTCAACTGGTAGCCACCACATCGGGCAGAGAGCTCTTCGTCACATTGTTATACACACAGCCAAGCGATTCTGAAGCAGCTGGTGCCGAAAAAATCAATAATATCAGAAAACTTCTACGTGGACGGTATAAGTCAGTTGAAAATGCGCAATATGTTGGCCTGTTTGCAGAGTAAGTGGCAGGAAATGAGAGTGACATGTGTTTCTGATGGTTAAGCAACCCCTTTCCAGGTGCACCCTGGCTGGTTGGAGTGCTCCTGCTCCTATCAAGTGGATGCCAGGGGCAGTCGTACGGCTCCAAGGATATTTTGGCCGACGTTCTGCTTACGGATCTGCTGAATCGGATGGATAACGACATGCAGGTGGGCTACTATGACGTGGACAATGAGGGAGTCCGAGCTCCCAAGGATAACGTCGACCTCGTCTCCCGTTCGGAATATGCTAGCCTGTGTGACGGGGGCAGCGATTGTATCATGCCATCGGGCGCAGGTTCGAGTCCTTCCCTGAGGGATCACGAGTTCCTGCAGCACAGCTCGCTGTGGGGCCACCAATTCATCTCTGGCGGCATGGGAGAGGGTCCGAACAGGTATCCCAATATTGTTAAGAACGATGCTGGTCTGCCGGCCTACTGCAATCCGCCCAACCCCTGCCCCGAGGGCTACGATGTGGAGACGCAGGGAGGCAGCTGCATCGCGGACTTTGAGAACACGGCCACCTTCAGTCGGGAGTTCCAGGCGGCCCAGGATTGCACCTGCGACAATGAGCATATGTTCGACTGCTCGGATCAGGACAGTGCCGATGCCGGATCGGACAAGGGTGACTTGAACTCGGCCGTAGAGCAGTACATCCTGCAGATGGGCCAGGAGAACAGCCTGAACAATGTGAACAGTCTGGTAAAGAAGGCCGGCTACCCGGCAATGCCGGATCCGCGCATGGACGCCGCCGTCATGAATCCGTTCTTGCAGGGCGACCGACTGCCCATCGCCGCCAAGAAAGGCAACCTGCTCTTCCACTAAACTGGCTCAGAGTAAACTCGAGCCCACAAATACGACCATTATCTATGTACATCGTTTACCGCATGGGTGTCTACTGCTATTACTTATCATAGTTTGTTATTAATGTTGTCCCGCCACCCCAAAGTCTAGCGATGTTTCTTACTTCCCTCCCCCCAGCAAATAAAGTTATTCACATTAACCCAGGGCTCTAAGCCAAACACAAATATCTGTGTCACTTTACCATTTTCACTTTCACTTTCATTTTAATTTATTTTTGTATCAAAAGTTGTACAAAAGTCAAGGTATCGTTTTTTAAAACAGAACTATGTATCGTCGTTACCTGGAAAATATATATATTTATAAATAGGCCACCTCACTGCTGCACTTCCGAATCAGCGTCGCGTTGAGTATTTTGTGTCAGCATGCACTGGCCGTGTGTCCGGCTGGATCCACACGGGGATTGACTTAAGTATAACCTAACAAGTGATATAGTATAGTACATAGTATGAATGTTGATGCCACCGTGGGCACTCACTCGGCCCACGCACATGCACACATCGGCACAGGCAGTGTGATTAGCTAAGCATAATGTTCGTTGTGTCGACAGGCTCCAGCAATGTCCTGAAACTCTATCGAGTCCCTATAAATATGTACAACACAATCTCCTCCTGACTACAACTCTAGGTGTGGGCTTAGTCTTACGTTTAGGCAGTATATGGAAAGAGGCGGAATTCGTTAACAAAGATCTCTAGCTCTAGCTTAGCACTATGTCTAGGATGTGCCTTCTTCTTCGCAGAACAGGCTTTCGCTCACAGGCGTCCCGTGTTGTTGCCCCCGCTGGTGTTTTGGCCCCACGACACCTGGGGATGTGGGTGCGGATGCGGATTGCGGGTGGTCAGCCTTAGGGAGTTGCCGTCGCCGTCCTCGTCGATGACGTGCTCATATCCCTGATTTATGGTGCCGCCTCCGTTTGAGCCGTAAATTTGCTGCAATTCAATAAAAATAATAAATGAAAATAAAATTTTAATTGTAATTAAAAAGTCTTTAAATGGACTGAGGGATCAAAGGCTAGACTTACCTCGGCAGGACCCCCATTCACATTGAACACATCCTTAATGCTGATGCCGGCATTCGAAACGCGTCCACTTCTCTGATTTGTAGGCAGGCCTCCGTTGTTGTTAATCTACAATATAAGCAAAAAAGGAATGTAGTCTTGCTTTGCTTTTCTTCCCCGCAGTTCCAAATCATACCGGCGCCCCCGTGGTAATCCCATACTCGTTCTTCGCCCCAAGTGTCTGCATGGCGGACTTCCTTCTTTCCGCCATTACCGAGTTCTTGCGCACCTCCAGCGCCCTAATGGTCTCCGCACGCATGGTAAGGCGTCGGGTTAGAATGGGCGTGGCCGGGTTGTTCTCTGCATCTGCGGTGAGCTTCAGGAATCGCTTCTTGAAGGCCACGTCCAAGGTGCCAATTTGACGACGGGGCTGGCGGGCCTTCTCCAGATTTTGGATGGTCTTTCGTCGGGCTATGCGATCTGGCCCGGATCCCGAATCGTTGTCGTAGTCCCCATCGATGCCTTGCAGTCTCTGCAAGTTCTTTACTATCTCCACAGCATGCTAGATAGATCAAGAAATAGAAATTTGCAACTTTTGTTCACTTAATTACATCGATGGCAGTACCGACCTTATCTATTAGTTGATCCTGGGTAAGGTCCTCGGATTTCTTCTTGCAGAAGTTCAGTTCCGTGGAGGCCAGGATATGCGAGATGGTTCCGAAGCGATGGAACAACATGGCCGTGAACTGAATGACCAAAATCAGGGCGAAGAAGAACACGAAGACCAGACCAATGGGCTCCAGCTGCAGATACTCCTTGGAGATATGGACCTAGGCGAAAATCGGATGGATTAGTGGGAGCTCTAGGGAATTCCAGGTCGGGTTAGTGACATTTGACGGTTTGGTTTTGGGCTCGGATAATGGCTGATCTCAGCACCAATTGTCGGTGATTGTGGCATGTTGAGGTTGAGGTGTGATACCGTTCGGGAGGTTGGTTATATGTCGGGTTTGTTTATATATTTATTGGGACACATTGATACTGTGTGGATGTTGGAGGACCAATGAACATGCTTGCCATGACTCTGGGCAGTATTCAGAAGGGAGGATATATATTTATGGCTTTGGCAGTTAACCGTGTTTCTTGGGGGCAACTGTTAGAACCGCATAAATGTCGAAATGTCGAAATGTCGATATGTTGTTCTGTCGTTTTTACATGATGTTTTCGTATGATATATAAGCCTGAACCATTAGGATGGGGTTCAATAAACGGGTAACAGTAACAGAGAACAAAGGACATCATTAGCTGAGTTGGTGATGTGACATGTTGAACGGGTAGTAAACACTTAGAGTTTAGAGTGAAACGGAGAGGAGAGGCAGGAAGTTAGGACCCTTCCAGAGGTTTGGGGTAAGACAACAAACACTGAGAGCACAGTTGTACATAGTGGTAGTAAGTGGAACATCGTAATTAGCTTGATTTATAAACCTCAGATGTCTCTTCGATATAGGTAATGTTCGTTTTGACGCCCAACGGCCAAACGATGTGCAATTTGTCCTTGTTCAGTTGCAACAAGAATACAATCAGCACGAACAAGGCGTTGGCCATGAAAAACGCAAAGACCGACTTGTTCCGCAGCTCAATCAGATCGGAGGCAATGCGGGCCTTCGTGTCATGGTTCGGATCGTGGTTGCCAAAGAAAGAAATAAACCAAGAGTTGTGTTAGTTCGTTCGGCCAACTTGGCAATTACCTCCTGGGTGGACTCGTCGTAGGTGATGTTCGTCCGCACTCCGAACGGCCACTTCACGTGGATGTTGTCCTTGTTCAGCTGCAGCAGGAACACGATCAGCACGAACAGCGCGTTGATCATGAAGAACGCAAACACCGACGAGTCGCGCAGCTCCTTCAGATCTTTAGCTATGCGGGCCTACAAGAGCGTTATCCGATTTCGCGGCGATTCGGGGTTAGGATAGGTTTTGGATCGGAATGATATCCGGCGAAAATATATACATACAGTGAGCTTAAAGGCTGGCTTCGGAACACCGAAGGGTTTGGTATAAGACTAGCCCTAGTTCCTTTCAGTGGGAATATACAAAAGTAAACATATATTCAAAATTACAAAGCTTGATCTACATTTAAAACTGGTATTTAACTCTTTGTCTTGAAGTTCCATAACTTAAACTCGTTTGATTGACATTTACTTTTCTCATGGTACAATTGTTTCACTTTAAGCTCTTTTTTTATGAGGCATTTAACTGAGAAATACAACACGAACAATTAATCCGGTTTCTAAATCTTGATTTAAAGCATACTTAAAACTTTCCTTTCAGTTCTTAGAATCTGTAGACATTGAAGCTAAAACAATCCCCTCTTTGTCATCTAAATATTGAAGAAAATAATGTATATCTAATCAACTGAAAGAAATAAATCGGACATGAATACTCTCAATATACAGAAGCTTTTGTCTAGAGAGAGTATACTATACTATTTATAAACCAAATAATACAACAAACTTTCTGAAAACATAATTCGCATCTCACCTGCTCCACGGGATCATTGTCTATAGGATAGAGGTACTGGTCGATGAGGTCCTTCCAGAATTGAATCTCCGTGCTGGACAGGAAGTCCACCTCGCCCTTGCGCACATCCGGGTCTTCGATCCAGTACGGATTGGTGAGGAAGTCTCGCTCCTGCTTCGGCTCCGCGGAGGTGTCCGAATCCGATACGTCCGTCTCGTCGCCCGACTTCTCCGCCACCGAAGTCAGCAGATGATGATCCTTGGAGCCACTGGAGGTGGTTCTCCTTCGCCCATGTCGCGAGGCATGATGTCCGTGGGGATCCACAGCACTCTCGATGGTGTCCATGCGCTGCTTGATCGTGTCCAAGGATTCGGCAATGGTGGTCAGCTGCTGCTTCTCGTCGGAGGTTTTGCCGTGGGTGCAGAAAATGCAGCGGAATAGCCCGGCGAGTGAGAATTCCACAGAGCCCTCCTCGTCGCCATTGTCGCCAATTCCGCTCTGCAGGAAGCTGAGCATGCTCTTCTGCTTGACGCGCTTCTTCGCCTCCTCGGCGGCTTTCTTCTCCGCCTCCAGTTCCTTCTTTGTCTTCTTGGCCACCACCTCGCGGGTGCCCCAGGAGACGACGTTCAGGTTGATGATCGAGTACAGGATGAGCAGGAGGTACATAGACGGGATGGACAGCAGGTAGATTAGGCCGCATGTTATGCACCAGAACTCTTGCGGATGCAAACATGCGGCTATGAAGAATGACCCCACCATGGATATCAGGAAAATGGCCGAGGGAGAGCCGATTCCGTCCTCGCCTAACTGCAGAGCCGTACCCACTATCACGGCCATCATAATCAGGGCGTAGGCCGTGGAGAGGACTTGGGCCACGAATAGTTGAATGTTCGACTTACAGGTGAAGCATATAAACATGAAGGCCAGGATGGGCACAATGTTGTAGTGGAAGGAGGTCCAGTTGTCAATTCGGAAGGCAGCTACGAAGGCACCCACCAACATAAGGAAGATGGTGCCCGGTCCCAGGATGGTGCCGCCCATCAACATCATCTGGTAGAAGATGTACAGCAGGGAGATGTTGTCGTTTATCTTGATCGTGCGCTTTGCGTCTGCCAGGAGATCCATGATATTGGCTATGGTCGAGGGCACCCATCTCCTCCGCTGATTGTAGAACTCGTTGAAGCCCTCGGGACAGTGGGTATAGGCATCACTGGCGGCCGAGTACTCCACGCGATAGCCCCTCTGGAGGAGCAGCGTGCAGAGCCAACGGTCCTCGCCCTGATCGTACTGCACGTAGTGGCGCGCTTCGTCCGACCGGGTTGTGTACTTCTTCATCACATTGTCATCCATTAGGGCTTTGCCTCTGAACAGGGAGAAGCATCCGGGCGAACAGAGCACACATCCGATCATATGCTCCGTGGCCTTCTGCAGCCAATGACCAATGGCGTACTCGAACAACTGGTACCACACCATGGGACCCGAGCCCACGGGATGGATGCGTCCGCAGGCGGCGCCCAGATTCTTGTTCTTCTTCATCAAATCCACCAAAAGCGTTACAGCATTCGGCTTGAAATCAATGTCTCCATCCAGGGTCAGAAGGTAGGTGTTCTCCGCTATCGCGTCCTTTCGGTCGACCGAAATCGGGAGCTCCATGAGGCGATGACCCAGCAGATAGTACATGTACATCACCTGCGACCAGCGCTTCCTGTGACGAATGCGATCCTTGTCCTTCAAATGAGTGATGAACTTGGTCTTGCCGGGAAGGGTCCACACCAGACGACCGCCGTAGGGCGTGGGGTACTTCTTGGGCGGCCGCAGCCTAATGGTAGTCTGGTGGATCTCGGAGGCGGCCTCGTCCATGGTGGCTATCAGGAGCTTCACGAACCGATTGCACTGGATATCGTCATCGCTGTGGTCGGAAATTTCGAAGGCGTCGTCGAAGAAGATGTGAGCTGGAAAAGAAAATGTTGGTTATCCGCAATCAGCCGAACCCTTATGGGTTACTCACTTTCAAATTCATAGTAGTCGGGATCAAGGACGCGCAGATATTTCTGCGCCACTCGACGGGCACACTGATCCTCGTCCATTCGCATGATGCTCTTCAAGAATTCAATCATCTCGTCCTTAGTCTCGTGCCACATGGTGGCGCAGGAGTAGATCCTGGTGATATTATCAGAGGACTTAATGGACGGCTTGTTGGGAGCCGAGGAGCGATCTGTGTGCACCGAGATAGTCTCGTAGTATTCATCGCCCTTTTCCTTCTCGATCTCTGAAAGGTCCTGCAAAGGTAGATCCTGTTTTAGAACACGGTTTTATTTTATAAAATATTCCTTATTCACCTCGGTTTTAACATCTGCTTGGTCGTCCCGCCTCCTGTTGAGGGCCATCGACTGATCAATGAGCAAGGAGGAGTACATGGGCCTCACAAAGAGCTTCTCGGTGGTGGCCAGACGCTCGCACTTGGGTGTCCAGATATGCAGGGCTATCCAGGTCTGACTCAGGAGCCACAGAATCCAGGCCCAGGCCATTTGCTCGGTCACAAAGTTGTTGAACCGGAAGTTCGAGGGACTCGTGAAGAACAGGTAGTCCGGAATGGTGTCGTGGAAGAAGCAGGGATCATCAATCCGGATGCCGCAGGCGGCGATCAGGAACGAAACGGACAGGGGCACGGTTAGACTCACTGGGAAGGCGTAACTGAATCCCTGGATGAGGATCTTGCAGGCGAATTTGCCGAAGATGTAGCACAGGTAGGAGCCAAAGATCTGCAGCAGCAGTACATACACCACCGTGTTGTAGGCGGCGTCCACATCCACTGTGTCTATGTTGGCCGCTTCCAAGGTATCGGGCAGAACCCCTCCCAGTCCCGCTGGCAGCTCGTAGACGATGATCTTGTGCGGTCCGAAGGCATCTCCGTACATGGAGAACAGGTTGCCAGGCTCCTCGCCCTGCGCCCAATAGATCATCAGAGTGACGGTGAAGAAGAGCAGAATCTTCCAGATCGAGAGGAATATGTGGCAGAAGTAGCGAGTGTACTTCATCTCCTCCTTGATGCGTCCAAGAGCTCGCACCAGACCCAGCGGAGACTGCGGAGACACGTAGTTCTCCCACCAGCCGCACGAGATCATCACACAGGCCACGGGGATGACCCAGAGCTCCCGGCGGTTCTCTAGCAGCGGCCAGATCACCAAGCCCGTCACCTGGGCCGCCACAGCCGCCAGGTCGATGATCACCTTCACGAACCGCTTTCCCTCCTTGGAGGTGCGCGACAGAAGGCCAAAGATGCCCGGGATCACACACAAGCAGTTGGTCAGCATGGCGCCCTGGATCGCATCGATCTGGGGCAGGACCACGAACATCAGCAGCGCTGTGCCCACGGCACTCAGGCTCTCCATCAGCCAGACGAACAGGAAGTGCCCCGTCTTCGGCACCTTGAAGGTCTTGAAGAAGCAGATACGGGCGGACCGGATCAGTGCGCCGATCTCCGGCAGGGCATAGGCTATCAGCAGAGCCCAGATCCAGGCCACGCGCTCCTCCTCCGGCAGCCGGACCACAAAGCTTTTGTCGCGACCCTGCTCGAAATAAAATGAGGAATTAGCCACCTTTGGAGATCAAACAATTTACTGAAGACCGATCTTACCAAGTCCTTATTGCAGTACTCCATTTTCTTATCCTTGCGTACTTGGGACGTCATGAAGAGCATTGTGCCCTTGGCGATGACGCCTCCGGTTAAAACTATGATAAAAGTAATCGCATAAGCGAAGATCTTGAGGATTTTGATGGTTAATTCTAGGCACTCCTGGTTCGCCGTCGATCCAGTCTCGATCTTTATGGGCGGATCCCTGAACACATCCCATCCTTTAGTTTCTTGTATAGTGCGTTGGCTGGAAGATGTATAAATATGTTATTACGCTTATTTATTTGTGAATTTAAACGAATAAATGTTATTCCAGCATTGACCAGTTCACCCTAGCAGTAATCCGATATAGATCAGCTCACAGACCAGTGATCTTTGTGCCTATCGCAATGCTGTTTGCTCGACTAGATGATCTTGACTTCCGGCATTTCCGACTCCGCCCTGCACTGAATTGAAAGTGACTGTGAAGCAATCTCGGCCCAAGCGGGCTTAATTACAGCTGTCTTGGCTGAGACAGTTCGGTTCCGGCTGCCGTTCCGCGGTAGTTAGTTAGCCATCATCTAGCCACCAGCTAGCGATTTGCATAAATTTTTGACGAACTTTTTGGCCAAAGAGCCGGCGCTGGAGCCAAGGGTGAGTGGGTGAGAGGGTTTACACCTACCTGCCGCCGTAGATGTCGTGAGTCAGCGGCGAGCTCTCGTCGTCAGTGAAGTTATTGTCATCGCTGTCGCCGTGTTCACCGGCGGTCCCTGCTCCGGCTCCGGGCCCCGGCGGGGCCATTGGGCGATGCCGCATCGCAGACATCTCCCACGGTTGGTGCTAGCCCCCAATCTTGGAGCGGAATGCAAATGTTCGGCTGCAAGAAGATGGAGGAGAGGTTGGAGTGTAATTGAGGCTGGTTCGGTGATGGTTCGATAAGCCGGTTTTAATGGACACGCAATTTATGGGCATGGAAACGGGCTCCCAAGGACAGGCGTCCTTTGACTTCTCTCTCAGACCGGTTTAGGTTCAGGTCGGCCCTAGTTGAACCTTGAGAAAAGCTTTTCTTTCACGCACAGAAACTACATTTTATATTCAAGAGGGGACCCACAAGACACAGCCAGATGTTAACCGCTTTAAGCATTGAAAATTAGTCTACGTTCACATCTTGTAAAATATATTCAAAAGATCTTTTAAAGAAAGCACAATACCATCGCATTGGGTTCCGTTGCCTCAAGTGAGTCATAGCTTAGGCATCTCAACGATTAAATTAGTATCTCTCAGACCATGATTTTTCGCATCAGCTTTTCACTTTCACTTGGGAAATTTTCGGCATGGAGTTAGCTTAGAAATTGTTGGAGCCACGTAAGTCGCATGCGCAACTCGAGACTTGGCTTCGGGGCGGAGCACGGACACGCCTCAGTCGTTCCACATGTGGCACGGAACTGAAACCGATGTGGAAGCCGGGGCTTCTTCTGCTTTATGGTAATTAAGTACGATTACTCGTTTGACTTGCAGTTGGAGTTGGCGTCGGAGTTGCAGTTGCCAGCCCGACCTGCTCGTATTGTTCTGCCAATGAGGGCCTTGTGCCAGATTCCGGTCCGAGTGCAATATTTATGATTATGAAGCGAATTGAAGATGGTATTCCAATCGGAATTGCTGCCGGGCGATGGTAGAAGTTATGGGATATTACAAGAAATAAAGTTTGTAAGCAGAGACTATGGTAAAACATTACTAAATGCAAACACAAAAGACTTTAGTTGTATTCCTTATCTAGAGAGGCATGGTAAGGTCTCGTAATATATAATCGAATCGAACTTGTATCAAAATAAAAAAATCAAATAGCTATACCATGTTTTTTATATTGTCAATTAAACTCCATATAGCTGGCGATGATCAAGAAAATCCAACTAGTAAACACAAGCTATTGAACCCAATTGCATTCCTTAAAACGTCTCCATATCATAGAATACGTCGGACGAACTTGACTTTTTCGCAGCACCACTGTCTTCAGTGGACGTGGTTATGGCTACGTCGCTTGTGGAGGGTTCAATTCGAGCCTTGGCCATTTCCTGCAGTCTGTACAGTTTTTCCCGCAGCCTCTTGGACAGACCCGGAGGTGCTTCTATACAGTTACAGATAATGGGTTCGTAACCTCCGCTCTGTCGCTGCCTGCTGGTATCAGCAGGATCTACGGATTTTTCTGGCCCTTCACTGCCTTTGGAAATGAGCTCCAGTGACTTGCTTCTCCGAGCATTGCAGGAAGAATTCGATTCCATCTTTGAACCGGGGGGTGTCAGAGTGGCGTACGGACGGAACCTGCAGTCCCGGCTAAGCTTCGTCACCAGGTCAGATCTCTCGGTCTCGTAGTTTCGACGCAGCGCCTCCATGTGCCGTATGAGTTGCTTGTCCGCTGGCAGGGCATACCTCTGAGCGGCTACCTTACGCATACGTTTGGTGATCTCCACCTCGGACATGAAGCACTTGACTAGCCGCTTGATCAACGCATTGAACTGCTGATCACTGAGGGGCTGCGATTCGACTTCCACCAGCCGGAACCGAACGTTGGGCAGCTGCTCCGGCCGGATATGTCCCTTGGCCAACAGCGGCGGCAGCTGAACGCCCCGACCGCTACCCAAAGCGTGGGTGCTCACCTGGGTCACATCAAAGGTGACATTCTGTGGGCTTTGGGCCATCGATCGGGGACTCGTGGCCTTTCGCATGGTGTACTTGGCGGGCTCTGATGGAAATTTTGTTGACAATATAAAAAAACAAGAATTTTGAAACCGTAACTGATGTTGAAGCCTATAACATTACACAGAATGAATGAAGATGAAAATGAAGGAAAACCCAATGCTATTGGGGAATTTCAAATACAATTAATTCTATTAAAATTCTTTAAAGAATTGTAATTTGGTATCCAAGTTACGAACATATTTCATCATTGCGAGATATTTTCTTTGCATAAAAGTAGCACATTAATGATAAACTTAGTGTCTCTGAATGGGATGTCAAAAAAGAAAATATTCAAAAAATTAGAAGAGTAAGAGAAAGCTTGTAAGAGGAAAACAAAGAATATTAACTCGAGTGAAAGCTCACAGATTTGCATCCAACCAAGCAGCTGGGTAACAGCTGACTCATGCAAAGGATGCTGTGGGTTGGATAAGGCCCCCTTGTGGAGGATTCTGCGCAGAAGCCGGTCATTGTGGCATAGGATGAACCACCCCAAAAGGACACTACTCCCACACATTCCCCCTACCCCAGAGAGTGACGCACAATTTTAGAGCTTAATGGAGGGTAAGGGTGGCTTTTAAGCACACGTTTTCAGAGGAGTGGCAGGATGCTTTCGCCGCGGCCTGTCCTTGGGAGTGGGCCTGTTTCGGGCTTTATGGGGCAGGAACGAACGTGACGTTTCAACCAGACCGTGTGGCCTAAAGGATAAGGCGTCGGACTTCGAATCCGAAGATTGCAGGTTCGAGTCCTGTCACGGTCGTTTCAGCTTGCATTCATGCATTTCTTTTTTGCTGTGAAAGTTTCCCTGGCAGTGTCACTCTTTTTTCTGCTTATTTATGCCTGATTATGTCGTTAAAATTGATTTAATAACCACTTTAGCATATATTATCTTCTCGTTAAGTCATCTCCTCTCTTGTTTCTCAAGCCCCAATAGAAACCAGTTTCGCCTTAGCCTCTTTGGCAACTCAAAATGCGAAATCAATTTGATATGGGAAATACATGCAATTGAGCAACCATCGGACAGAAGACGGCACAAAAGCGATTAACTTGGCCACTGCCATTGACTGTCCCACAGAAATCTTGACTTCTCGCGGATCTGTTAAATGTCAAATGTCCCCTAGAATGGATCTCAAACACCAGTTGAACTTGGACTAGTGCCAAGTGCGCCTTATTATTTGTGTTAAAATCTTTCAGTTACTTTGCGAGAAATTTAGTAAATAAATACAGCAGCTTTTAAACGTTAAATTTTTGAGAAATTAATATACTTTAAGTCCCTATATCTTTCTGTTAATGAACTTGTTTGTCATATCAAGATGTATCGGGTTTGAAAGATTTATTAGTCTACTAACTGAAATCATTTAGTTAAACATTTGGCAATAAAACTGAATAACTTATTAAATATCGTCTTTCAGCGCCTAATCACTACAATTTAAGAAGTTTAACAAGTTTAAAAATACAGTTTATAGTTTTGTTTACTTAATTCTTATGAGAAATTATAATGGAGATACTTTCAGATGAACATACTCTTTACAGGAATACAATGTAAAAGCAGGTCTAGAGTCTACTAGGTTTCCAAGGAACTTTGTAAATCTCCGGTTAGTTGAACTCGGTTAACCCTAGCCAGCCTCAACATTGGAGTACTTTTACCCACACAAAGAACGTGCTCGCCATACCAAATATGACCTAAGTGGAAGAAAATTCGAGTCTTCGAAAAAAAGACACAGAACAAATTAAGCATTCATGTCGACGCGTTCAATCAACGCCGAGGGGCCAGAAAGATCGAGCCCGAAAAGGATTACGACTCTGCAATTGACTCGGCGGAGTCGGAGATACAAGCATATTCTTATATATATTCTGTTATAGATCTCCGATAGCCAACCGGTTGGACAGGAAGGCGAACTGGAGCGGGCGGGCTGGAGGCCTTGCTGGAGCGGCATGTGGAGCCGAGCTCTTTTGTGCTGCCCACAAACAGACAATGGGGCACACAGCTGCAGGCGTTGGGCGATTTAATAATTTTCGTCTGTTGTAATAATCACATTAGCGCCTGGCGAGGGAAACGGAGGCAGGAGGTGGAATGGAGGTGAAGTGAACGGCTATTGGGATGGAGCATAATGGACGAAAACGCTGCACATACCCAAAGATACATGGACAAAAAAATATCACAAAAAGTGGCCAGCTATTTGCAGCTTCAAAGCCAGCAATAGGAAATAATCAGTTTAGACTTAAGGAAACTAATTAAACAAAGCTTGGAAGGTAAGCTCATGTTGGAGAAATGAATGATAAACTCCTCTACAAAATAAATTATATATACGACTTATCTGTCTCTTAATTTGTATTTACATATATACACAGATATTTATAAATGGGAAATAAATTCCATAGATACACAGTATCTTTTTCATAAGTATACTTTAATATTTTCTTTCTGTGTATTTATAAACATATGTATCCCAAAGATTGTTTGGGTTTAGGGGCTAAGACTGCGCCGCCAAAGAAGGCAAACAATTAAAACCTGCGCTCCACCGACCGCCAGTCAGAAAGACAGGCAGGAAAAAAAAAGTGAAAGTCAGATACTTGTTAAATAAATGTTATAGAAATAAGCGAACACAATCTATGCGATACAGATACAGATACAGATACAAGTTGCGGCTCTAGCAGTTGTTGCTGCTTGGGCTGGCGCATAAATTGATTGCTACACTTAACTTCAGCCAACTAGTCAAAACGGGAACGCGGCAATCGAACCGGCCACGCCGACCAGCTGCCGGACTGAACGTTGGATTGCCAATTGCCGATTGCCGGACAACCAGTTTTCGGCGGACTACAGGAAAACCAATCGAGCTGTGGCCAAGAAATATGCGCGGATAGGAGTTAAGTCGCAGGCATTAAGTGAAAAATTGCAGGCGACCCAAGCCGGAACGAGCTGCGAGTACTACAATGGTGACATGGCCGAGATGGGGCAAGTTTTGGCTTGGCGGTCCACGGGGGGAAACACTCGGACGCGGACGCGGACATCCATGGGTGTGGGTTCAATGTGCACTGGTCAGCTCACTGGGATTGGCCATTTAAGCGCTTGATTTATGCTTGCCACAGCGGAGAGCTACAATTGCTTGAAGGTTGCCTGCAATCCGATTGCAGGAATACCAGTATCATATCGAGTTGCGTGATTCATGTCCATCGATCTACGGCAATACATGTGGAGGCTGCGCCCAGCTCTACGCTTGGCAATGTTAAGTTATGAAGCCTGAAAGAGCTTGCATCATCCATTCAAATTGTTCAGATTTTGATACCTTTGAGATATCAGGTCTTGAGATAGAAACCAAAATGCAATTAACATGAAACTGATAATTTATATGGATATTTTTCACACAAACTGCAATAACAGGGGAAAACATTACTGCGACACAAAACCTATTTGACTCTAGCAAGATTTGCTATCTAGATTAAAATCCAAAGAATAAAATCAAAAAGATACATTTTCACCTAAAATTAACCTAAATAAAGTGAAGATCTTTTTTCAGATTTATTATTCACATGTGTAACTTTATACCGACATGTTTGTCAGTTTAAAAAATAACCTCATTTTGCTTCCTTTGGCAACCTAAAGAAACTCCTTGACTTGATGACAACTCATTTTTTGTAAGTTCTTCCACCTTTTTATTTAATTTTTGTTTGCCTGTAAATGGTTTTACCGTTGTGCGGTTGTGAATGCAAATATATGTACATATATAAACCTTTTTGGGCCAAAAGTGCAACCAAATTGAGTGACTCACAAAATCTTTTGTAAATTGGCGACTAAACCAATTAAAAGCCATTCAATTGCAGAAAATTTTATTGTTTTCGAGTGGTTTCGTGAATTATGTGGTTGAATAATTTGAAGAGTGTTACACGAGACAACCATCAATAGTTAAAATTGAATCGAAGCACTTTGATTATGCGAAATGAGTCACAGTCAAGCTTAATGTTTGGTTTTTACGTAATGCGTAAGTCGAATCGGAACTGACACTTTATTTTCTGTGTTATTCCGCTTCTTCGGTGACTTGAGATCCGAGAATGATTTGTCTTTTGTTGGGTTTTTAATTTGGGCTTTCATTGATGACTGTATACCGGTTGCCGAAGGACTTATCCAACCACCGATGAGTTGTCTTATTTAATGAGTTAACATACAAAGTTATTGAAGGCGAGGGGTACGGTGAAAGAAGATTAAGCCGGTTTAAGTTTAAAGTTTTTAAGATGCTAAGAAAAGTATAAAGGGACTAGACTCTCGTAAAAGCTAAATTTATTTATAACTGCATTGTGTTTACTTTAATTTAATGCCCCAAACAACAGTTAGGAGGCACTCGCTATATGGAGAGAGAAAACAAATAAATACTGACTATTTGCAGAGGTTTGTTGTTTGGCTGCGAGCCACTCAAAATTGTGAGCAAAATTTAAATGAGCGGAGCGAACAGCTGAAGAATCGGAGAGAAGCGAGGCCTCGAGACAGAGGGGTTTGGTTAAACAGCTCGGACTGAGGCTGAATCTCGCCGTGGAGGCGTCTCAGCGCATCTGATTGAAAATGCCAAGCGGATGACTGGTTGGATCGGGCAAAATGAAGATGATCCAGGGGAAAATCTACCCCAGGTGACATTTGGCATTGGAACGGTTCCCTGTGAAAGCTGCCCGAAAATAAATAAACGCCACTTAACGCGTGCTAAATGCCAAGAAAATCTTGAGACTCGGCTCGCAGACCGACTTGCCTTGGGTCGCTAATTTCATTTTATAATTTATAGAACAAGTTGCTTGGTTTTTGGGTGTGTTGATATATTTCGGCGAACGGGTTTGTGCTCCGCAAACAACGCAAATTGTTTCCAGCTTCGAAATGCTAAATAGCCAGATCTGCTGCAGCTTATTCAGGGTAGTATTATGGTATAGTAAAAGCAAAAGTGTTGCCAACGAGCCAACCGAAAACCCGTTAGCAGCAGAAGTGGCTCCAAAGAAAAGCAAGAAGCTGCTGCTGCTGCTGATGCCAGCGAAATAGAAAGAGATCCGTCGTAACTTTCACATGCAGATGTATGGCAAGAAAATTGTACCGTTCGTTAGAGCTGACGATCGGATGACGGCGATGAAATGGCACAAAAGAAAAGGCCAACGAATCGGCGCGATTGTCTCTCACAGATAGCGAGAGTGAGAGAGTTGGCCAGGTGAATGTTGCTCCGGTTAAGCTGGCTATAAAAAGAACAGAGGAATTCCGAACCGAGACACTTTTCACTGCCTTTGGCCAGCGATTCTGCATAATTTGGCCAGCTGGAGGCTTCTCTCTCCCTTTCTTATTTTCGCCTGCGTGGCCCACTGATTTTCAAATTAAACTTCGTGCGAGTATTTCGAATTTGATTTCTTTTCATTAATTTTTTCTCTTTTGCTGGCTGGTGTGGGCCGTGTGTTGGTGGTAATATGGTTGTTGCTGCTGCACTAAACTTTTGGCCGCACACACTGGCACTCGCTCACAGACACAGACACACTCACTCGCACACGCATGCGCGCACGTACCGTTTTGTAAGACGTTTCTCTCTCCGCCTCGTTTTCTTTCGCTGCTGTCCGCGGTAGCTCTTTTCGAGTTCGTTGTCTTCGCCAAACTGAATTGAAGTCTTTCGTTTTTGCCCATTGGAAGTGGCCCGCTGTCAGCTGCGGGGCGGCAGCGCTGCCGCTGGAAGTGAATTTTTATGAGCGTAAAAGCTTGTTTTTGTTGTTTATATTTTTTACTTGGACCGCTGCTGCCTGTTTTTTTTTTTTTTGTTGAAGTGGTGAGTGGTAACGGTTAACAAAGCTGGTAGCGGGTCCTCTAAATAATTGCGCATTGGCTAATGCAAGAAGGTTTTATATCCTCGAACCCGTCTAATCCAGTTAAAGTTGATAAAGAAACAATTTTTCTTCTTATGAACGAAATCTTAAATTTAAATTAATGTGTATATCCTTTCTATTCATTAAAAGTGAAAGATATGTTAGTTTTATGCACTCACCTATTTAGCTCTCATTATCAATATGTTCCCTCTTTTCCTCCTGCTAATTCGCTGCTTTCCACACTGCATATGTTGGACTTTAATTTGCATGCTTTTATTTCTTTTGTTTTTGCGACAGCTTTGGTCGAGGTCGTCTGGTTTTTTGCTCGTTTTTTTTTCTCTTCAGCTGCTTTCTGTTGCCGTCTTTGGGTGCTGCTCCAATATTCCAATAGAGTCCGAAGAGCGGGAGAAAGAGAGCACTGCAACTGGAAAGGAGCGAGTAGTGATTTGCATTCGAATTCAGTTGCTTAAGGATTGTTTACGGAAAATTCAAAATATATAAATTTTTTACTAAATTAAAATTTCTAAAAATTTATATAAGAAGTTGTAATTTAAATATTAATTTAATTTATTTTAAGTCCCTGTTGCATGCGAACTTTGCTTGCTACTGTATGTATTTATTTTTGTATAATCTTTTACAATTTAAACGTGCAGAAAATGATTTTCAAAACAATAAAATAATATATGTATATTCATATTTACATTACAAAAATAACAAAAAACTATTTTGTTTCCACTTTATAAATAACGATAAAAATAATTTTTTAAAACAAATATTTGAATAAGTTTGGTGTGCTATCGACTGCAGTAGAAAAATCGATTATTGTATGTATCAACCAGTGTGCCCGTAACCATACCGTGCTCACACTTGTCAAGTTCACTGCAAGGCGAATTCAAGTTATTTTACACGAAAACGTTTCTTAATTTTACCGCTAGGCTTTCTTATGATAAAAAATAAGAACCATTTGACAAACTCAAAATATATTTTACACAATCGTGCGAACACAGTTACAGTTTTTAGTATTTTACATCAGGATTATAATTTGGTACTTTTCGGCGATTTGACACAGGTACAGAACGGTTCTACACGTTTACAGATGTTTGGGGTCGAATTCTCACGTTTGGGGTCGAATTCTCATGTAGAAATTAACAGATCAGATAGAAAGAGTGTAACTTAACACGGGGTGAGCGTAACTTAACAGAATTCTCTCATGGGAAAAGTATCGAACAATCGATAAAAACAAGAATTCCCGCTTTTCACAATTCCCGCAATTCACAAATTTTTCCCGCTGTCAGCCTTCAAAAAAAGCCAGATTTGACGGGAAAAATCCAAATTGGCAGCACTGAAAATAAAAGGCACGGGCCGCAACAATAATAAAAATAAAGGCAGGCGATTCGATAACCGAGCAAAACAAGGGGCACATAGTATAAACAGCCACTAGATTCGAGCACACGTCGGTGGAGCAGGCAAACAAGGCGGCTGTGCGGGGAGGTGCGGATGTGAGTTTCCACTAGGTGTCTCCGAGTTTCCGACTATACGGAACGGGACTGGCACGTCGTACCAGTGTACCTACGTGACCACGCACATATATATTATATATATATATCATACTATATATCGCTCCATCCAGATCCAGATCCAGATCTTCTAACCGGAGCGGGGCTGTGCTGTGTGTGCTTGTGTGTAGCCGTAGGCGTGCTTTTGCAGCTGAACCAGCACCTGTATCCGTCACAATGGGCGCCTGTGTGTGTCGCATGAACCCCGACAATGAGACGATGAGCGTCTCCTCGGCGAGTATCTCGCGTCCGGCCAGTGCAGGTGAGTGGCCTTCGAGTGCATCATTGGCCTCGCCCGCAGCGTCTATATCAGTCATTAATCTCATCTTTCCGACGACAGGCATTGCCATGGGCGCGGCGCGTAAGAACCGGCCGCTTTGCCACGAGACCATCCGCTGGCGCTCTGACGTCCCGCTGACCGAGGGCCAGCTGCGCTCCAAGCGGGACGAGTTCTGGGATACCGCGCCGGCCTTTGATGGACGCAAGGAGATCTGGGATGCATTGCGGGCGGCCACCAACGCAGCCGAGGGCCTCGACTTCCAGATGGCCCAGGCCATTCTCGACGGGGCCAACATCTCTGTGCCGAATGGGTAAGTTGGCTCGACCACCACAAATCAGTGGCATTTCGGCGTCCCTAATGACACGGCATGCTAATTGCCATCGTCTGCTCGGGGCTCGGGCGAGAAAATCAATAATGTATACAGTTTTCGTACGGCCATAACTCCATTAATGCATGACAGCGATTTGCCTGTGTCCTTCGCCGGACCGCGGCGGGGTATCATAAATTAGTGATGAGCCCGACCAGGAGAGTCCGAATTATGAAGAAATAGCGCTACTGGTCACACGGATTGTTTAACATGATTATGTCTAAATATGAATACCGTGCACAGTTGGTTTATTTGGTTTAGGGGAATTATGGCTTATAAATATTATTATTATCACACGCTCTTGATCAAAGATTGATTTACCAACTACAACTGCAAAACAATTACAAATTGAATGTACACATTTAGAACCTACTTCCCGAGTAGAGTATTTGATACGCCGACGTTGCCTTGAAAGTGTGTGCTAACGTTTTTATTAGACATTCGACATCGATTTTCAACTGACACTCTGACTCTCGCTAAACGAGCACTGTGAACTATATTTACTTAAATGCAGCGCTGACCTTTCCACCACTTTCCGCATGTTGCATGTTCGTGTCCTTCTCGACTGTATGACCTGCCGCTCCCTACGTAACACCGCCGTTATCAGGCCTTTATCAGAACGTAGCTGCCTACCCCACTTGGCATTGAATCATTAGCATTAGGCTCAATGGGTTGACTAATGGACTTTTTGGGGTGGCTGGGATTTGTGATAAGATAGTGATAGAGAGCGGATGGCACACCTGGTTACTGACTTTATTTGTTATTTTCGCAGCTACCTAACAGAGTGCTACGATGAGCTGGGCACCCAGTACAAGGTGCCCATATACTGTCTGTCATATCCCATCAATATCGTGAAGGAGGAGAACGGACGCGACTCCCCTGCCGAATACTCTGAGCCAGTGGATGGCGGCACCGAGATATTCCTAAAGCTGCGCATATCATCAACCATGACTGATGTTAAACTGCCGGTGTACTCCAAGGATACGGTGGGTCAGTGCAAAAAGAAGCTGCAGGTGAGTCCAGAGTCCATTGTTGAGGTGTTAAGCTTAAACCAGTTCCACACCGATGCATAGCGATGCTATCTGCTTTTCTTTGTTTGTTTTTTTAACTTTGCGATGTATTCATATCATTACAGGCCGCCGAGAATGTGGATGCATGCTGTCAGAGATGGTTCTACAGCGGCAAACTGCTGGGCGACAAGGTGCCCATCGACGAGTGCAGCATACACCAGGGATATGTGGTGCAGGTGATCGTGAACACCGAGCACTATAACCACGACAACAGCACGAGTACGGCGCACACACTTGCAAGCTAGCGGCGCAGGCAGCTCCAACTAGTCAACAGCAGCGGCAGGAACAGCAAGAAGCCGCGACAGCAGCATCAGCAGCAACAACAACAATCGGCCAAAGCGAACAGGGGCATTAGTGCAAGGAGGAATGCCACATACTCAGTTCACAGCACAAGAAACCTTAGGGGGAATGTACAGCACAAGCGGGAGCAACAGCAACAGTATACTCATTGCATTTATCAAAATAAGCAACAATTGCAAATTGTTGTTCTGTCTGCCTTGTTGTTGTTGCTGTTGTTGTGGCTGCTCGCCTTGTTATGCTTTGTGTAATATATACCTATATATAAACGAAATTAAACAAAAGATGAAAAGTTGCTGAGTAAGAGGGAAATCGGAATGGGAAATGATTATAAGATACATAAATTATAAACCTAAATATATTTTTTTGATAATAATTACCATAAATTCAACAGATTTAAGAAGTCTACAAAACATATACTTCAAATATATATGAGATCAGCAGACAACCGCAATCTGCTCGGGAAATTCCCGATTAAAAAACCCCAAAAGATATATGTACATTTTTATAAAAACGCAAAATGAAGGTCAAATCTATTAACTAATTGTAAGCAAATGTTAAAGCATTTGCCTAATGCTAAGATGTAATGTAAAAATAAACAAGAACTGTAGTATTCGGCCGCAATAGAAAGCATGTAACAAACCATTTTTGATACTGTACAAAATGCCAAGCACAATAATTGTGAGAGAACCCAGAGAATATAACAAATTGTTAAGCAAATCACTTGCTCAAACGTAGTTAACAAGATCGCGAGGCGGGGCGACTGCGAGGTAGGGAGTTGAGGAAGAGTTAACCCAAGTACCTTATACATGTATATCATTTAATTTGCTTTTAGTGTTAATCATGCAATCGAGTGGATTCAATGAATATTTATTTATCTGTCAAGCACATGAATTTAAGGAAAAGTTTTAATTTAATTCAGAAGAAACTAATTAAATTCAAGAAATAACACTTATACAACAAGATTAGCAGCCGGGCTTATTTCATTAAAAAAAATAAATCAGCATTACATTTGTAGTTGTTTTTAAATCGTGTAAAGTGCGTTACACTACCATTGTCCATTTTAATCAATGGAATATCAGTTAGGTCGGAATTATATCAACTTAAGATAAGAAACTTGAATTCGTTTTGTGTTTGTTTGGATTAATGGCGAATATAGAAGATAAATGAAATCAATCACCTCCTTTTAGTTTACAATTTCTAGATTATCAAAATAAATTTCTTTAATATATTTTGTTCACTCGAATGACATTTAAGAAATCAGTTAAATTGATGAGTGTTTCTATGGATGCATATTCAACAGAATTTATTAATCCCCGAATTTATTTGAGATCAGAAAGCACAAAGATTAATTTTGAAGCACAATTTGCTATAGTTCTGTAACGCACTTGAGAAGCAGAGTGTAATGGCCAAAGTTGAAGCAATTATTGAAACAAATGTAAAGGTTAAAAATTAAGAATTGGGCATAAATGCGAAGCCTCTTTCAACTGTTTTTGATATTTTATTTAAACGCTAATTTTACTATTATTAATGATTGAAAATAAATAAAAACACAAAGCCAATTCGGCTGTCTAACCTCTTGCGTCCATTTTCTGCAGTAATGTGAGAAATGAGAAGGCAGTGGTGATTGTCTGGAATTTTAAAAATATGTTCTTAAATATAGAATCTAATAGAATATTTTAGAGAAGGAGGATTCACTCACCCCCCGGAAACGATCCACATTCAGGTGGGTTATTTTTCCAGCAGTCAGCTGGAACTGCCTGCGGGAGTTTAGAGTGAAAAAGAGGAAATCGCTCCGAACATCCTTGAGATGCCTTTGCCAGGGACTTCGCCACAGGGCCTCGCCACATCGCTGGCTGTTCTGGAACACAATGTCGGCGAAATAACAAATAATAAAGAGCTCATAGAGCACCAGCAGCAAATACTGGCCCAAAGACACCATCCTCATGAAGGAATTGGCCGAGGTGCTCTTCGTCGATACGAAAGCCACGAGGCACATAAGGAAGGTGACCTCTCCGATCTTCACAAACCAGATTGGACTGTAAAAACGCTCCATTTGTTTTAGGGCCGACACTATATACCGATGGTGCTGGACGCAGTGCACGAAGGAATGCCGGAAGGCCTTACGAAAATCTCCAGAGGATTCCATTTGAGATGTGTGGAGCAGAAGGTCCTGCAGAGGTGTCTGTTCTTCCAAGGAGTAAGCATATTGACTGGGCTCGGCATCGGACACAGATTGCTCCACCTGTAGTGTTCTGCAGTTTTTTTTTTTACAACCAATTGTTAATGATCAATTTTAAATTTATATTAAAAGTAATAGATTACCTTAAATCGGCCATATTAGCTCCCATTAGTACGTAAGTAGTGGCCAATACATTCTTTAGGCTGCAAAAGAGGACGTCGTATTGCCCTGATATTAGGACACACAGCACCATGTGCAGGCCACTCGAGGAGGCAAAAGAAGCCGCCACCTGGATCTGACCCATTGCCTGCAGGAAGAATACAACCTCATAAACGATGGGTTGCTGCAACATGTAGTCTCGTTAGTTCTCTCTGGAAGTTTTTTCAAAATATTAGATAACCTAAGCTTACCGTGTAATCAAAAGGATACCAACAGGCCAGCGGCAGGCTCTTGTCCCTGTAGACAATGGGAAGAGCCAGCCAGAAGATGGTTCCTATATAGCAGCAGTACACATAGGTCTTGATCCACAGCTTGGATATCCGATAGGCCTCCGCCATGGTCACATAGCTGAATCCGACAGCGGACCGCGGCTCATACTTGTCATTAATCGAAGCCAAGATGTTGTCCAACAACCCAGGCCTGAATCTTCGGAAGTACAGCTTCATGGCAATGGTCCACAGATAGATGATCGTTTGTATCAGGCAGTTTACGAAGAAGTCCAAGTCCCCCTGTCCGTAGTTTATGTAAATGGTGCAGATAAACAATCCTGCTATGTGCACCGAGACAAAGTAATTGAAGAGTTCGTAGAGTACATCCAGGAAACGGACCACAAAAGCCAGAAGAAAGCCAGAGCCTTTGAAGTAATTGCTGAAGGGATACATTGCCGCTATGCACATTGTCTGACGGACAAACACAAACAAGTCCCGACGCTTAAAGTCGTCCTTGGGCTTATTTTCCGTATTACTGCTGTTCATCGTAATTCAACGAAATGTTTGAATCAAACCTTCTTGGCTTAACCCTTTTTATAAAGAAAGCTATCCATGTTGTTATTCGAATAAAATATAGATTTGGGCACAACTAAATTAACTTTAAATTATATGGTAGCATTCTTTGCCAAACTTTTTCCTCATTCGCCTGAATAAATATTATATTAATAAATAATTAGCCGAATGATTCGTGTTTATGAATTAATTCTTTGATAAGTTTGAAAACTTTGTAATAAATAACATAATTAATATAAAATAGGGAGGATAAGGAAACCTATACTTATTTTTGTTCTCTCATAGAATAAGTAAAATATAAACTATTTGTAAGTGTCTTTGTCTTTTTTATAATCGCGGAGGTTAACCATTTTAGAACAAATTGTAAGTCAAAACAAAAAAGAAATTAAATTTAGCTTCCCGAAGTTTATATACCATTGCAGATTCGATCATTAATAATTAATGCAAACTAAATTGTATGTGTATTCGTCAAAAAACAACAAAGTAGAACATTTTTCATAGAACGTAGAACGTAGAACGTCATAGAACATTTTGAAAAAATTGTTAAATCGACTCGGGTATTGATGCTGATTAAGAATATATATGATTATAGGGTCGAAAACTTCGCTATACTACGATGTAGGCCTAATATTATAAAACCCTGCACAAGTATTTATAATATAGCAAAATTTGGCACCGAAGTCAGGTGTCAGTTTTGATAGTATCGTAATATTAACTTAGGCTGTTAACATTCAGTATACGTTTGCAGAGATTCTTAATACAAATTGATTTATCACATTAAATTAAAATTAAGTAATGGGGTTCATGGCAATGATTGAAAAAAATGCATACCTAGCAAAGCTGGGTATAGATCTAGCCCTGATCCCTCAGCATATATATATGTACATAATATAATTGTGTTGGTTAAGACTTACCGGTTATCCTTTTTCGTCATTGCTTAATTCGTCTCAGCTTAGATTTATATTTTGGTGACTTCAATGATGCTTTTTGTGGTATCATCGTAGTGAGGTTCTTCGTGATTATCCAGATGTATTCCATTGGTCAGGTAATACGATTGGGGTCCAAGCGCAATCACTATCACTACTCACTATCACGATAGATGTAAACACTGGGAAGGCCACGTACACACTGAAGTCAGTGCGAGAGCTGTGCGTCTATTTATAGTCTCCGAGGCAAAAGAACAGAGAAAGTGAGAGCGGGAGAGAATGTAATTTCACTACAGGTAGCTATATGGAGATGGAGAGAGAAAGAGATCTCTCTAGAGCGAAAGTGATAGGTGAAAATAGATATTTCTAGAGAAACATAGAGAGAGGTAGAGAGAGTGACATATGGAGAGGGAGAGGGAGGCATGTAGATAGAAATAGAGAGACATAGGCGCGGCCGATGTGTGCATTTCGATCATTAATAGTTAATGCAATATATATATTTATGTTAAAAGACAAGAACGGTAAAAAATATACATTTTAAATTTGGGTTTTAAATATTAACAATTTTTTTTTTTAATTTGTCACACTTTTAACGATGTAAACCCTTAAAAAAAATGTTCAAAAAATCAGTAACATTTTTTTCCACTAGACATGACAAGATTGATTCTGATCAAGAATATATATGATTTATAGGGTCGGAAATGACTCCTTCACATGCTTCTGACTGAAATTATAACACCCTGCAAGTAGAACCCTAAGTACCAAGGGTACATTAAAGATATAATACAATAATAATACAAAGTCGCCGCACCAAGGGCAAACTATTAATTTTGGCCTGGTTTTTAGGGGACTACTACTACTTAGTAACGTTACAATTTCAACACGAGTGTGTTAACCTGATTATTTCGTTCACTTTGGCCACAAGACTTTTACTTCTCTGTTGGTCAACAGCACAACAACAAGGCACTTGGGGCTCTGAGAAGTTTGGCAACTGGGCCTTACCAATCATAACGCCACTTGACCGTCCAGCCATTCAGACGAATTCCTTACAATCCCTCAGCAAGCACGGCCATCAATTCCGAATAAACCCTGCAACCGAGAGCGGAAAAAGCGCTTTACATTGAAAGCCAGTTGACCATGTCCGAAGAGTCGTGACTGCGATATGTTGCCAGCACTTGATTTCGTACGGCGAAATGCGCACACAACAATGCGAACGGAACCAATATGTCGGAGGAATAAGTCAGCCGGGAGGACTCCGCCCTGCCTGCCTGCCCTGGAGGACTCCCCCAAGCCCGAAATGCGACAAGTTTCCGTTTCCTCCGTGGATGTGCATGTTGCACAAAGTGGCGACATGCGGCGAGTGAAATGTGTTCAAGCCGTTGTGGGCGGTGGGCAGTACTATATATGGTGTTCCATATAGTATATGTGGGGGCTCTGTGGCAGACGCAATCAAGCATCGCCCAGTCAGAACATCAGTCCCGCACCCTGGTCATTATTTTAATGGGGCGTTCGTAGAGGAATGCTTTCAGTCTCTGGCGTCCGTTCTACACCGACTCCTTGTTGCTTGTTGGGCATTTTCCTCTGATTAATTTATTCCTTAATTTTCTACAGCTTTGTAGTTATTTTAACAAAAGTGAGGGGTGAAAGTGAATTGGTTTTACAATAATAAACGATGACAATAGGGGAGAGTAAGGATGAGCTAGACAACGTTAGTATATTGAGTATTATTTGCAATCCCTTTGGATTGTTTGTTACTTTTCATTTTAGCTACTTTAGTTTATGTTAATAGTAAAACAATAAATTGATTTATTTATTCATTCCTTAATATGCTGCTGTTTCTTTATTATTGTAATTACTGAAATGTACTGATGAGGCATATAGAGATTAACAATGGATTCTGGCGAAAGAATGAAGCAATTAAGCAAGAGTCATGCACATGAGCTTGGACTTATCAAATGAGCGGCTAATATACACGGTTAGACAAGCCGGGATGTGGGGGACATGAGATACGGAATACTGATCCGTTCCTAGTCGATGTTCAGCTGACGGAAGGTGCCCTCCATGCCGAACAGATCATCGCTGGTCTTCACACCGCCGGGGCGCAGGGACTCGTTGGCCTTCTTATCCTCCTGCTCCTTAAACCACTTGGTGTTGTCGGCCAGCTTCTGCTTCCACCACTGGTTCAGCTCCACGATGCCGCCGGCCTTGCCACCGTACTCGTTGGGCAGGAGGTCGCGCGGCACCACCTTGTAGAGGCTCTCCACGTCGTTGTGGAAACTGATGCGGCTGCGGATCTTCTCCTTAACGAACGGCTTCACAAAGTTGAAGATGGTATCCACCAGCGGTGAGATATTGATCACGTGCACCTCCTTCACCTTCACGGGATACGCCTCCTGCACGGCGATCAAAAATTTCTTCACCACTGTCGGAGAGAATTTGGCAAAGTGAGAGGCACTGGCCACCGCCGCGTCCAGAATGAAGATGTCCCCGGCAATGCCCACGCTCTCCTCAGCCAGGCGAACGTCGCCGATCATCAGGGCCACCTTCATGGCGTCCAGGATGTGGTGCGGCTGGAAGTCACAGTCGATGCCCCGAATGAACGTGATGCGACGGCCATTGGGAGTAATGCCCGGCAGAGTGGGGCAGTGCCTGCAAAGGGAGATATCGCAGATAGAAAGTTACTACCCAGAATGGTTAAAAATTAATGATTTACTTACACATAATCCAGCACGATGTTAAGCTCCTCGCGATTAATATCCCTGTTCGAGAAGAACTCCGGAACGGCGTTGCGCATGGTGTAGTACATGTCCAGCTTCTTCTTCACCTTCTCCAGGCTGAACTTGCAGCCGCGCAGGAAGGTCGTGAGGCGCATATCGTCCATGTCCTTGGGCAGGTGTGGCTGAGTCTCCAGCCACTCGCGGATCAGCTTAATGTCGCGCTCAATGTCTGCGGGATCCTCAGGCTCGCGGAGCTCCTCGCGGATGCTCACGCGCTGATCGGGTGTGGGATGTAGCATCATCATCTGGGTTATGGGAACAGAAAAATATACATTTTAATCTATTCTAGAGATTCTTGGATATTATTATATTATATTAAATTACATTTTAGCTGAATAAATATCCAAATAATATAATAGATTAAAGGAATTAAACTCCCAGAACTAATGCATTTCATTTAGAATTTATTATAAATAGATGTGTAATTATTCCCTTAACTTACTATTAAAAGTTGCCCCCCAGCCTTGAGATAAATGACAAATCTGGGGGTCTTCAAATAAAACAATACAATGACGACCCCTCTATTCTTCGGCGGCTATTTCGCCACACTTTTTAATACGTAATACAAAATAATCAGATATTTTTGACATTTTAATTGCGCGCTTTCAAAATGCTCGTCGCTCGGAGGTCTTGCGGTCACACGTCACTGCCTCGATTCATTAGCATGGGCTGTGCCCAAATATGCCTTACTCCAAGTGCTTCCCCCCGCCGGAACAGGTGTACTTGGGGCTGCGGACTTTGCGTAAGGGCCAAAGTAAAATCGACCCCAAAATCAGCTTTCAGGGCCCTTCTGTCTTTTGGTTTCGATTTGGTTCAGTTAGTTTCGATGTAAGGCCTTATAGGTAACAATATAGATTTGTAAATAATTATAATGTGCGCCCGTGCAAACGAAGAAAAGCTACTTAAAGATAGCCAAGCCGGGCAGTTGCCACAGTAAATGGCTGTAGTATATCTTGGCTCAAACGCTTAGCCGCGTTGTTTGCGCTCTTTGCTCCGTACTCCTGGCTCTGCTTGTTTATAACTTTTATTTTTGTTTGCTTTTGACTTTGACACTTCTTTTTAAATGATGCATAAATTGTCTTTACCTCCGGCATAAGGCAATTGACAATTCAAATGGGGCTGGAAGATAATGGAAGATCTGATAATTTGTGGTAAACTTTGACCGATAGCTTAGTCAGCATTTGGTTTGGCAATTCCGCAGAGCAGACAGAGAAAAATATACTGCATCAAATGGGCCATATTTAATCAAATTTGCAACACCTGAGACGCAGAGCTCATTGGGGTCAGCCAGCCAGAGCTGGTAAAAGGAAAAGCTCTCGAAATGAGCCGCAGTCTGTGAGGGAATTTGAGCAGAGCAACGTGAAAAGGCAAAAACATATATGCTGCACGGTAGAAAAAGGTTTATGTTTTATAAAATTCATAGTTGCAAAGTTATACAATATTAAACCCATATAATTGTGTTGTTAAACCAACTAATAATATGGGTTTAGGACTTGATCTGATTTAATTTAAAGAGCCCGGTTGAAGAAGTGAATTTCTAAGTTAATCTTTTAAAGTTTAATACGTAATTCTAAGCATAATTTAAATTCTATATAGCTGACAAATCAATCATTATTCAAAGTAAGAAAATACATTATTTCTTCTGTGTATGACAAAGCCACAACCGGCTGCAATGCAACCAGTGTTGCTGTTGCTGTTGCAAGTGGCAGTTGCAACCTGCAACCTGTTAGAATTGCAATTACCACCGGCGGACCGGAGGAGGCTCGGCCACACTCAAATTGCTCTGTGTGTGCACACACTCGCACGGTTTTTGTTGGTCCGCTAATGGCCGTCTGGTGGTTGCGTCTATTGCAAATTTTCCTTATGGCAGCCAAGTCAATTGCAAATATTGCGAAAATCTTCAGCAAAACAAAACAGCGGGCAAAACACAACGAAGCGAATAACAGAAAATCAGGGAGCAAGAGTAAAGAAAAATGGGCGGAAAACGGGTTTTATTAACTTATTTTTCTTATTTTTTTGACATTTCGGGTCCAGGTAAAGTGCTTTCAGTTTCCGTCTCTTTCAGCTTTTGTCTTCTGCCTCTATATCTGTCTCTATCCCGAATGGTTACTATAATTCTGTTGGCTTATTTGTTTTGTAATGCCATTATGTGTAAGAATTTCGACAGTACCATTTAAGTGGTTTAGGAAGTGGTCAGCAAATAAGATACCTTACCAGAGAATCAGGCAGGGCTTAAGCCCTAAAATTTGTCAAGCTAAATGCTCTTTGGCTCTTAACAGGGCTTATGAATTGTATAAGTTAGAGGCTAACTAGCATGTGAATTTAATGAACAATTTGGCTGTGAGATCTACGCAGTTCCTTATGGCTTTGTCATGTTAAAAGACCTTTGAGCCTACAGGAGATAAGTGAATTGCTAAGACTTAACGATGTTTAAATATGTAATTCTCCTATTAATATGAATTCAAATATGCTAAATATTTTTGAGATTCAATGAACCCAGTGCTTTGGTTGCAATTTTAGCATTCTGAAACGACTTCAACGACCATTGTTGGACCACATAAATCGCCTTCCTTATTACTCGCTGCCACTCGAATTGAGTTATTCGCACAGTTTCCATTCAACTTATTGTTCCCTTGTCGAATTTATTGCTCTGCGTGGGATGGTCCCGCCAATGTCCTCAACTTCTTTTGTGTTTCTCAAATTCAGCACATGATTTGCACACTTTATCGCGTATAATGTTCGACGCACTCATTTAAATTCCGCTCATTGTCCTACGCCGCCCGAGGAATGCGTAGCTCAAAGATCGGATCGCGATATATGCATGTATCTGGGAGGAGGATGGCTCACCTTGGTTAGAATGAGAGTTGGTTAGTTGGTCAGAGGTAATCCTTGTGGTGTTATATCCAGCGGACAACGCGGCGTATGATGAATTGCACACAACCGAGGCGCTCAAGACGGCAACAGAAACTGAATGTCTGCAAACACGTTTCGCATCACTTAAATACTGCCGAACGATCGCCGAAGAGATCCGACTGGGGCCGAGGGCGTCTTCGGGCCACACGATTGCGGCAACAACAACGGCGAAAGAAAACCGAAAGCCGTAAAACAGATCATGCCATGAAAATCGGTCAAAGAGAAAAATGCACGCGCTGGCTCCGAGGCGGCTCCGAGGAGGAGAAGGAGGGGGAGGGATCCGGCGGCTGGCCATTTGCGCAAGAGAAGTTCATTGAGCGGCGCAGACTAACCACGCTTCAGTGCCTATCATCTCGCCAGACAATGCTCCTGACAGCCACCTGTATCTTTAGCACTTTTAGCAGTCCGCGTTCGTGTCCTCAGTCTTTTGATTTGCCCCCTTTTGCCGCCCTGCCGAAACTTGGCGAAAAGTTCGTGTCCACAGTCTTTTGTTCTGTGGGAGCAGAGAGTGAAAGAGGTGCTTGGGAAAAGCATCAGTCGCGGTGCGTGCCGAAAGTCAGTTAGTTATTAACTTTCGAACGGCCGTGTGTGCCGATTGCATTATCTAGCCGCCGCTGCCTTGCTGAAATGATCTCTGTCATAATTGTTTCTTTATACTTTTTCGACATTTCACAATTAAGCAATTTAGTGCACATGGAATTGGCGTTGGATTCGCCGACTTACGGCTCCCCTGCTAAGCAGCTGCGAGTCGTTGAACTTGCCGGCCATTTCCTCATTTTCATTTAAATGAAAATGAACATTTTCCATAACTTTGTCTTGGCTCGGCTTGCATTGCGTTTTGCTCGTGTGGCTTTTATTTTCCTCTTGCCATTTTCCTTTTTTGGTTTTTTTATTGTTCCAGCTAGCTGATTGCCAGCAATTATCATCGCCCGATGAGGGGGAGGGGCCAACCGGAGTACGGAGGGTTCCGACTTTGACTTTGCATGCATTGAACTTGGTCTGCCCTTTTTCTAAGCCAAACAATGCGAGACGCGGCCAATGTGGCAATAAACTCCGAGCGAATGCAAAAAAAATCAAGAAAACTGTTACCAGCCTACCAAAGCGGACCGATGCGTTTGGAAAAACTAAGCAAATATTATACATCTTAGTATTCAGCGGTCAAGGAGGGGAAATTGCGGTTCCCATGCCCCGTACACCGATGGCATTTATGGCTTTTAATACTCAGGGTAAGGGAAGTTTTCACAGCATTTATATAAGTAAGTATAAAGTAAGTGCAATAAGTTAGAATGGTTCTTTTGGATGTATTATAATTTTTTCAATGAAAAAAGATACGAAAAGAGAATATAGTGAAGTATAGTGAAATAAACTAAAAACGTCTGCTAAAGTCTGATTCTAATGTGAAGCAAAAAGGCTTATGATTACATATTTTTCTAATTCATATTAAAGAAAACTTACAAAACAATACCATGAAGATCCTTTTATTCCTTAAATAATTATATACAGCCAATATGAATAAAAATATTAACTGATCAATGTTTATATATTTTTAATACCCTTACAGGGTATTCTAATTTCAGTCATAAACTTAAAACGCAGTGAAGGAGTCATTTCCGACCCTATAAATCATATATATTCTTGATCAGCATCAACAGCCGAATCGATCTACCCGTCTCCGGAGGAAAAAAAAATTTACCCATTTTTGGGAAATTTTATAAGGGGTTACATTGTCAAAATTTTCAAAAATTGACATAAAAATTGAATTTATTTAATATTTAAACTTAATATGCAGATTCGTTAACCTTATAAAAACTAGCACAGAAAAGCTTTCCGAATTGAAATTAATGCATTTTTAACTTAGATATGATATTTGCAAAATTTTGTTTTACCTTTTTTGTTAATCTTTATGTTAGGAGAAACGTGATTGATTAATTATTTATTCTTCTGACAATTATATCATTAATACATATAGAATATAAAATGAAGCACATATTTGAACTTTTATCTCATGAAGACAGGCAGCTCCAATTTCTCCATTACCCACTGCGGTCACCAATGAAAATCGCTATACAACAGTAGAATTATGTAAAGCAAACAGTTAAGGTACTACTTAAAACTCTATAAAAATGACATTAACCGAGTCGCGTGTTAAAAATGCTGGTATATATGGTATGTTAATGACTCTGTTCGGACAACTCGAAAAGAAATCGCTTTGGCGATTGACTAATGGGGCTGAAACATTCGCGTAAATAATTAAAACTGCAGACGAGAACAGGAGGATGTCGGCAGCCCGGCTGCCCGGCTGCCCTGCTTGGGCGAGGCAACCAGAAACATGAAAGAAAGAAAACTAATTAAACCATAGACTTATAAATTAAGTAGTTACTGCTGCTGTTATTGTTGCATTCCCAAAGTCAAGAAACTTTCATTGGCAGACGAAAGTCTGCGCAATAAAGAAATTAACAGTAAGAAGCAGTTGGGGCTCGGAGATGGGTAGATACTTCTACGCTCCACCTCATCTTACCTCACCTGGCGGCTCGCACTCTTGGCTCGGCGCAGTCATAGTTATAGTCACTTTTTGTTCGCATTTCGCTTTTTTTATTTTGTTTTGTTTTATGAAAGCTGCAAGAAATAAAAACTTTGGCCGAATGTACGGAGCGTGGCCGCATTAAAAGTTCGCGTTGTGTAGCGTTTTCGTGTTGTTGCTGCCGGCTCAGTTTAAACTCGCAGCGGAGTCAGCCAGTTGCCCAGTTGGGCAATTTGGAAATCCATAAAGTGCGCTTTCAAAACGCCAAAAATATAGGAGAGCTGTGGCCGTAAGTGTGTGGAGATCCACACACATATATGCACATGTGTGACTCGGAATTACACTTTTGCCACATTTCGCTTAATTGTTGCCTGCAATTGTTGATGATTGTTTACTGTTTCTACTGGTTGCGCCAGCTCATTTGGCCAACAGTTGCCAAAAAAAAAGAAGCAGCCCCATTAGAGCAAAACTAATATCGCTAAAACGAAGGATTGGTTTTTATAATTTTAAATTGATAAGGTTCGTTTCGCGCATCTGCCGAGAAAAGCGGCTGGCATGCAGCCAGTGATGCGTGGGATCCCACGTCTGCGCCATTGAATTCCACACTTGTCATGTGAGCAGGTCTTGGTAATTATCAAATTAGACTTAATGAATAAATCACCCAAAGATTTGATTCACGACTCACGAGCGATTTTAGTTTAATTTAAAGTAAACACTTTAAATAACTATTAACTTTGAAAAATAGTCCAACCTGCACTTCACTTTTTATCTTCGGGACACACCGTGCATTTAAGTCAGATCAGCTGGGTTTCGAAAACTATAATATATAGTTGTTATTGAAAGTCTAATTTAAAAGGCCCACAACTTTGTTGTTCTTTAAATTTTAGACTGCAAAATCACATTGTAATAGTTAGAACATTAACAATTTGTTTAGAAATCTCTCACTTCATTTACCACTGAAGTTATATTACATTTATGGAGCCCTTGAACTAAAACACCTTTGCAATTCATTTTGAAATTGTTGCACTTGCACTACACATTTATTTGATTTGCTTGTTGAGTTTACATTGAAAGCTCTACATGTGTACAAAATCGATATATATTTGCAGGCTTCTATTTGCCCCAGGATGTGTGTTTCCATGAAGGGCCACGGTTCGCTCAGCGATGGTATAAAATTTATAATTTGCGTTATAATTGCTCTATAATATTGCTGCTTGCAGAGGGAGAGGCTGGGCTGGGCTCTGTGACTGGGCACTGTGACGAGGGGCTTCGGGGGTCTGTTTAGCACTGTGGCTCCTTGGCATTCGCTTTCCTGGCACACACGATTCGTCAACTCCGCCGACAGCTCACTTGAGCTGCACCAGCACCATGAAGTAGGTGACAACCGCTCCAAGGACCTGCGGAGAGCGAGAGATGGGCAATTGGATTTATTTTCACATCGCATCGCACGGAAATCGAATACAACGCACCGAGGCAAACAAATCCAGGGAGACGGTGAAAAACTTGGCACCCGATATGCTCATGGCCTTCTGGCACTGCTGGCACACGATCTGGACGAAGGTCTTGGCCTCCTCGGAGCCGTCGTACCAGTGGCACGAGTAGGCAGCCTCCATGACAGATGAGCTCTGGAAGGGCAGAATACATTAGTTGAGTGGTTCCTTAGCTTGGAAATTTCCCAGACTCACCTCCTCAATCAGGCGGTTGCCAAAGATGCAAAAGTGAAACACCTGGGCCAGGGCATAGCCTAGGTATCCGACAACCGTGAAGGCGTACACGTTCACTCCTCCTATCTTGGTGGCCTGGTAGGCCAGCAGGGTCAGCTTGATGGTGGAGGTCAGCATGTGCAGTAGGAGCGCGGCTCCGTAGGTATCGCCAATGGCCGCCACCAGGCTGCAGGGAAATGGGGGTCCAGGAACAAATACTCGAGTCAATAGGTTGATCAACAAAAGCACCCACACAACAAAGCAAGCTGCCAGGACAACAGGACAAACAAGGATATCACTCCAGGGGCCCTGGCCTTGCAATCACTCCTTCAGTGTCCCCCCAACAACGATAGCAATTGGGGAAATAATCAAGAAAATCAAACAAGCTGCCGGCAAGTCCTCAGCACCAAATAAATGCCCTAAATATTGCCTTTGTCAATTGTGGAGAATACACAAACCGATGAAAAACCACCTAATAGACCTTATAGGTATACACTGTTATCTAGATTATTTTCGCAATAACAATTAATTAAAAGCGGGGTAATTGAATAGTTTAAAATATATATGAACCCATTTTGCTTGAATAGAATTTCTAAACTATTTTCACCTAGCAATTATTTCAAAAATTTAGATAGAAACCACAAAAAGCCATAAAAGTGAAGGGTATATAGAAATTCGCTGAAATAGATTCAAGTGCCTCTTTCAACTGGTTGCAATTAGATTTCAGGACAAGGACTTTTCCGGCCAGGTATGAGCCCCACCGCACATCCTATTAAAATCACGCAGATGCAATCACTCGTCCCCTTGCAGTGACCAGAGAGCTCTTACAATTTCGATTTAAATTTGGCCGAGTGCCGGACTCACCGCACCACGTGCTTGTGCCGCTCCACCCAGTACTTGATGGCGCTGCGCACCATCATCTCCTGTTTTTTGGTCAGACCATTGGGATTAGCCCCGTTTGCGCCAACGCCGTTGCCACCGCCTCCGTTCCCACCAAAGTTCTGCAGCGTGGAGGGTGCTCGGAATTGGGCGCCCCAATCCGCTTTAGTGTTGTAGATGCCCGACATGTCCATATCGCCACCGGGATCCTTTTCTGCAATTAAAATATGGAAGAAATCACTGCTTGAACTTCAAAAAGATTAAATATATTCCAAGTAAAAGAAAATAAACTAAACTTAATTAACACATTAAACGATTATTTAATTTTTCTATCTCCCGAACTAACCTTCATTCCGTATTAGTTCCGATTTCGAGTTGGCCGATAGGGACCTGAAGAGAGCCGCCGAATTGGGTCTGTAGGTGTCCAGCGAGGCGGATAGCTCCATCAGGGGCTTCATGATGCCCTTCAGATGCTGCAGCTGCTCGCAGGCAAAGATCAGCCAGGAGCAGAACATCACGTCGCAGAGATTCGAGTGGACCATCGAGAAGAGGACGTAGTAGATCTGAAAGGCGAAGCTGATCATGTAGAACATGCCATGGCTGGCATTCCACGGATAGAAGGACTTAATCGGCAGCCGCGGTATCTCCACCGGAATGCTGGAGTTTGTCTCGTGGTCCACCACCATTTTAACGCTGTCCCCGAAAAAGGTGATCGTGATCCAGGCGGTGGCCGAGAGCACTGTGGTCAGCATCACCAGGAAGAAGAGCTTCCGCATCTTGGCCAAGGCAATCGAATGGTAGCGAGCATCCGATTCGGCAAACAAGGGATGCGTGTTCACCTGGTTCCAGATATTCAGGGTTCTAAATAAAAGACAACAATGTAATAAAACCATGTTAAAGGAATACAATTTTAAGAACATATAAACTAGAACGATGTTTCGTTAGTAAAAACAAGTGTTTTAGATTCTGGGAAGTAGGATATGTCTCTGATTAAGTTTTCGAAATGTGAACATTGGGTTCGTAAGCAATTATTCATACATATCCGTTTTCTAAGAGTTGATTTTACTATTTGTTTTCGCAATTGGTCACATTCCTTACCTGTAGAAGTTCTTCTGGTTGATGGCCAAGTAGATGAACTTGGTAATACAATGGGTAAAGAATAAAGTGGTTATCGTGTTGCCCGACAACTCGTTGACCTCCTCGGCATTCAGGGCCATGTTGACCAGGATAAAGGCAAACTGCAGCAGGAGCAGCACCAGGTGCACCGAGGAGTACACCTTCTTCACGAAGGCACTGCCGCCCGTGAAGTTGTGCATAAACAGGCCGGAGTACTTCATGGCCCGTATGTTGGGCATCAGATCTGCCACCAGGCCCGTATACTTGCTGGGCTGCATCGACGTTGTCATGCTGTGGAAAGGCGGAAAGTGGCACAGCAGATATAATTGGGTTTTCGCCAATTCAATTAGCAGCGGAAATCTTTGTCTGAAACCATACGTATGTGTGTGTCTGACTCAAAGGGGAAATCCTGTCGTCAAATTAATCGATTTCGACATGTTTTATTCATAGGTATGCGTAAAATGTTCTGTGATAATTGCTTGTTTCGTTAATGAGATTTTGCTTAAGGCCAGAATTAAATAGCTGCACAATCAACGCTTTAAGATTAAATTAAAATCAAAAAGCTATCTAACATAGTATAATTAAAAGAAATCTATACAAATTATAATCAACAGTTTGAGCGTGTATCTAAAAACTTCACTTTGTTTTACCTTGCTTTTAGTCCTTTTGAAACTCAAGTAGATTATTTCTTCAATTAATGTTTGAATGTTTTGAAACTGAGTGCAACTCAATGCACTTTTAGGCAAACATTTCACTAGCTGAGGCCAGGCCAGAACTATTTCAGATATTATGAGGTTTTAAAGTGGCGACCGATGTTAACCTGCCAGCAGGGCGGTGTCGACGTTAATGAAATGTGAAATCTGGAAGGTTAACCAGCCCCGGTCGACAAGTGCTTCCTTCTTCGCTCGAATGGACTGTACATAAGGACGTGTACTTTGAGGGCAGCGTTCCCACGGTTCCGGCAAGGCCACGTTCAATCCGAGTCCGTGAAACTTTCACTCCAACCCACACATGTTAATGAAAATATATGGAATATAGGCTACAGGCTATAGGCCATGGGCTTGGGCTATTTACCCTGCTCGCAGTGCTTAAAAATTCAACTTTTCAGCCCCGTCCAGCCACGAGATGGGTGCGTGGCAGACGCCGAATTCCCACAATTAAATCAAACGCCCACGAACTTGCCAACCGCCATTGCCGCCGTCTTTAGGTCTAGGGCCCCGTCCTGTCCACGCGGCGTATGCGCAATGTGGCGGTGGGATATGGAAATACGCTCCTCTGGCTCCTCTTGTGTAGCATCTGCGGTATCCGAACTTATGCAAATTTTAAAAGCATCGATTATTTTATTATGCCTGTTTGTATTTGTTGGCCTTAAGTGCCGCCATGGAGCTCGGAAAGGGCATTTGCACCCAACGGCCGCCTGTGGCAGAGACTCCCCCAATCACTGACCCACAAAAAAAACATATATACCCATTTGCATGGAAATGTGTGTGTGCCCGGTCTGATGGATAGTTGGTCTTTGTTCATTTTTCCTTCTCGGTTCAAATGTACCAAGGCTCGGAGGCACAGGATTCAATCGGGAATCCTCAGAGACGAGGTTAGATGAGATGCCTAGCTTGGTTACATTTTATGCTGTTGAATGCAATTGGTATAGATTCTTGGAAAAGTCTTTCCTTTTAAATAAATGTTTTTCTATAGATATCGAAGCAACTAATTTAAATGAAGCAACGAAAATTAAATTAATGTTGAATTAAATTTATTTTAAGCGTTATTCGGGCGAATAACATAGTCGAATGGGGGAAAGGAATCGAAACGGTGGCGGAATCCTTTAAAAATATAACCAAAACGATGCTCATAAATGTTTCGTTATAGAAAAATGATCAAGTATATATACAAGTATTTGGAAACCTACTCATTTTTGCGATTTAGGTAAAATTAAACATTTATTTTTAAATTCATCTTTATATTTTGTATATCCAATTAAATATTGTTTTATTTTAATTGTGTTTACAAGGCACAATTAATGCAGAATTTCTCTCTATTCCTTGTAATCCCGGGGCAGATGCGACCACCTGGAACATACGACAGGACTGCAATACATTGTAACAGAAAATAGGAAACACACAACGACTGTTGGCCAACTTCCGTTCAAGTTCATTCGAAATGAGTTTTACCAGCATTAAAATGTAGTCAGGCTCACAAAGCACCGGCCAATACGATTACCATTACTGGGGCACAACTGCAACTATGTAAATGTGCTGTGTGGACAGGATCTCTTGCAGCCAGTTTACGGAACCCATACACACTGGCACAGTCACACACTCGGGGTCATTGGTGGATTATTTAAATGCAGGCGACTCACGAACACCAATTAATATGAGAACGTTCGTTCGACTGTGTGCGTGCGGCTGTTATGGCCTGTTATGGGATTTAACAATATTGATTTAACGTTTAATTGAACTGAACTGAGCCGTGCTAACCAAGTTCCCGCATGGTGTCTCCCCGCCCTGATATTTGGCCCCGTCCTTTTGCTAGATTTACTTTTATGGACTCCACACTGCAAATTTAATTACGCGAATGCGTTTGCCTTAATTAGCTAACCGCGGACATTGGCAACGAGTGCCGACAGCGTTTCACCATTAATTATTAAGCAGGTTTAAAGTGAGCAGTGACATGTACTTAATTTAAATTACAATTATATCGAATAAACTAATGGATATACATTTTTGCAAATTCTGTTTGCCTGTGGGACATAAAATGTTCATTAATTCTAATGGATTGCTAATTGAAGTGTACATTTATGGTCGCTGATGTATGAACCTGGCATAAAACATTTATTTAAATGAGAGTAAATTATTTAACTGTTTGCCGCGGCCCCGAAATGTAGGCAGCACTTGCCGTGCGCCCACCTTGGGCACCATATTTCAGCCATTATGGCAGCCCCCGAAATAACCACGTGGAGCTCTTTGGTGGGCACCCACAACCACAACACTTCCGAATGACAGGCCACACACAGCCCAACAAAAACACACACCACAAGCTGTGGCACAATAAAAACTCAAAAATAAACATAAAAAATTATTTGCGCAATCCATCAAATCGCTCATAAATTACGAAATCAATGCGACACACACGCACACATCATAAAAACCTCGCTCGCCCAGGCTCCTACGTATACACATTCATGTGGCGCAAAGATTTTTTATTAAGCCTACGAAGGAAAAATTAGAAATCAATAGCGAGCGAGGACAGAAAAATCTGTTAAATGACAAACAAAAAAATGGCGAAAACAACAAATGGCAACTGTGTGTGGTTCCCCCTTTTCGCTGTGTGCCTGTGTGCGAGTGGGTCCGAGTGTGTCAGGATCAGAAATTATCCGCTTTATTTTCGGACTGCCCGTAGCCTTCAACCTAGAAGAAGCTTTTACCAAAATTTATGGCTATGCATAGCCAACAAGGAAGAACAACAACCGATTGAAAACACATATAGGTGCGTGTGTGCGGCACTCTGAGTGTGCGGGGTGTGTGCGGTGCTTTTGTCATGCCATTAGAGAAGCAAAAGAAATGTTGACATTGTCATAAGAATGGCAAAGAAATGTGAGAAATGCGAACAACAACGCAAGAACTGGCGCAAAAAGCGCAAAGAATTATTATTATTTATTCCCGGAGCTGAAAAAGATTTCGGAGAAGAGATGGGCCCTTCGAGGTGCTGGGCGCTCATAAATTCTATCCGTATATAATGTAAATATGTACACCGAAAAAGTTTAACTACATCTTTGAAATTGAATATTTGAAAAAAGTTTAGCTATGTTAAACTTAAGGATTTAATAATAAATTAAACAAAGCTTATCTTTAAAGTTCTGTCAAGATGTGTCTTTTGTTGTAAAGAGCTTATATACCTTATTTTCTTGTAATTAATTTCTTAAGATTAATATAAAATGTGTTTAAAATTGATTAAAACTTAAGAAACATTTTCAAAATCCAGCAACAATTTATAATTCTTAATGCTAAAGTTCAGTAAATTCTGAAATTAATTTCTTTCCGTGCCCTTAAAATGTGTGGTTGTGTGGGTGTCACTCCTTTTGTTGCCTGCTGACAGGACGGACAGATTTCAACCGGAAGTGGAGGGAAGCGGAAGGAAGTGCCTTCGTGGCTCCACGCCGAGACAGTGTCAGAAGTTTAACTCTAGATTTATTTGCCATTTAATGCTGTTACTCGAATTGTTGTGCAGGGGAGTTATAAATCGTGGCGCTGTCTAAGCAGGTCAATGCTCAGCAGCCAAGAAGATGCATTTGCCTTCTCCGATTGCAGTTGCATCCACCCCGACCCAGTCCCCTGTCGTTGCCCCCTGTCAACACACCGCGAGGCGTGTGTATGCGAGGGGTGTGTTTGTGTTTGTTTGTTGCCTGCCACAAAGTTGTCAACGCGGCAACTAAACGAGTTTCGGTCTTGTGGCGGTCTATATAGGAGTGTATGTGCATGTGGCTGTTCGCTGGTGGGTTCCTTTGTTGTCCTGCCGCTCGAAATTCGAAGTTGTTTTCCGCATCAAGGAGTCTGCGCAGGGAGAGTGAATGGGGCCAACAGCCAAGAGAGAGAACGTTGGGCAACTTCTCAGATTAAACGAGATTTTATAAGAGAATATAGTAAAAGCGTTGCCATTATATTCGAAATTATATAAAAGCCAGCGAATTAGCCGAGCTCTTTGAGTATTCTAACTTTTAAGACTGAAAATAGTATTATTGTATTAATTTAATTTAATTAATATAAATATATATAATTCTTAAATATCCAGAGAAATATGCATATGAAATGAATATGTTTAAACTGTAAATATTTCATTTAATATAAGGCTACTATCAAAATGATTATTCTAAATTTATAAATGACATTAAATACATTGACTTCTACACATCTAGCATAGAAAAAATAAGGTTTTTTAGTTAATAATATTCTTTATATTTCCAACATGGTTTGAAAATATTTAGTTAAATTCTCAAAAATATCATCAATGATTTTCCTATAAATCCCAATTCATTTCAATATCCGATTCTTGGGAATTTCCTCTCTCGCATCTCCAGGTTGTTCTGCAATTCTGAAAACATCTGGCATCCTTTGGAACTCACGTGCGTTATCTTTTAGCTCGGCGAGCCTGCAAAATGCAACAAGAGAGGGATTCCCGCTCCCGACATCCGATTCCGCTCTCTCTCAATCTCTCTGGCGCTACAAGGACTTGTATAAGAAGCAGCGACAACAGAGCCTGGAGAGCCAGCCGCTGTTACAGCAGATCTCCGCTGTTGGCCGAAACGAGGAAGACGCCGAAAGGCAGCCAATGCCTTCGATTGGAAGCCAGTCAAAAATGGTCCATCGACGGGAGATGAACAGCAACGAGAGCAGCATCCGCCATCAGAGTCGCAAGCCAAGTCGCTGCCAAAAGCCAAAGCCAAAACCAAAGCCAAGTCCAAGAGAGCGTGTGTGGTGGTGAAGTGAAACAGAAGCAGAAGTGAGTGTAACATAAGAGTCCACGGTGTTAGTGCGGCGTGTGTGTGTGTATGTGTGTGTAAGGGACCCTCCCCTACATCCTCTTCGCCTGCCTCGCCTACAGCCAGACAGCGACAAATGTCCATGCCGTGGGCCCGAGTTCTTTTGCTGCTGCTGCTGCTTGTTAGGGCCACCAGCAGCACGAGCCATGAGTACGCTTAAAGGAATTACCACGACGGCAGACACAACTGCCCCAAATACACACACGGACGGGGCACAGGGGGCGGGGTGGAAGCGAAACAAAAAATGTCATTTCAATAGCTAAGCAGCAGCAGCAGCGGGCTGCTGAAATACACAAGTGCTTCACTGTGGGCCTCCTCCGTCTGTGTGCACGGATTTATGCAGCGCTAGTTACATAAGCCATCACCATCATCATCAGCAGCAGCAGCAGCAGCAGCAGCAGCATCGGCATCAACATCGGCAGCAGCAACTGAAGACAGCCAGCGCCATCGTTAGCATCCGCCAGCTCCCAAAAGCGTGCTACGAATTTTGCCTTTGCATGAGCCAAGCACTGGAGACAGTAGATTACCAGGAAAAGGGGGATAATGCCGCCAATACTCAGAGCCAGCAATGAAAGTCGCATTAGCATTATAGGATGTGATAACAGCTGCTGCCCGCACCACCACCAGCAGCTGGGTGGCGACGACAGCACTCGGTTTGGCCCACAATTACCAAGGCAACAATTGTTGTTCAAACTTTCGGATAACGCATACGCACTGTTGCACTCGAGTTGTGCCCAAGTCGCAAAGAAACGTACCCATAGGCGGGCCACGGCCCAATGATTGTTATTGAGTGCTAAGGGTTATCCAAGAAGTTGTCTCACAAAGTCCAATGAAGCGTTGAGAGTCTTTTTGGCTCGGCAGTGACATTTAATCGGGGAATGGACTCTGAATTGAGAAATGTTAATGTTCCATTATATGATTATAAATATTTTCTTATGCCGTTTATTTTCATAAGTTTTCGAAAGTGGAGATTACTTGTTTGTTATTTTTATTAATTATCTCAGCTTTTGTTTATTCCTTACAATTAATTTGTGGTGTGTAAATCACATTAAATTATCATTTTAAAATAAATTATTTCAATTAAAAGCTCTCATTAGTTTATATACTATATGACTTGCTATATTTTTGATTTAATTGTCTTTTAAGTTAATATATAATAATGATAATGGTTTCAGTAAGTGTACTTTTGGAGTTTCTCTAAATTTAGTGTTAAATTCTTGATAGGCTTTTCTTAGAATTTTGTGCTATGCAATGTGTTTATTTTCTAATCATAACACACAGCTGTTAATTGGAAATCCACATCTCATAAGCACTATTCCGAGAGAAAATTCTGCACATAATGCCGGCATATCCTGTGCCCGCAGGTGGGGCAAGTGAGACTGATACTTTCGCCAGCACCATTTGGAGTCGGAAGCTGCATGCTTTTCGCATTTTTGCCACAATCAGTAGGAAGCTCATTAAAGCCAACAACAACTACAGCAATGGCATTACTAGAAATGAGCTGAAAGTTTTCCACCAGAAGGAAAAGTGGCGAGCAGCGTGGTGGCATGATGATGGGAAAAGCAAGAGCAAATGAGCATAGTCTGGCACAGCATGTGGGCGGGTGGCTGTGTGTGCGTGCTGGGGCGTGGCAAATTAGGGAAAGCAGAAACAAGTAACAAGGGAACATGATAGGGCCTCACAAAGCTACCGCAAAAATCCATTGGGAAGTACGCAGAGGAGTCTCCATTATGGACGGGGCGTTTGGATAAATAAACCGCAATTAAATTTGCATTAGGCCATCATCAAAACAGGGCCGAGTGGCCACTTGTTGTTGTGTCTTACACCCACTCCCCACCCCGTTGTGTCTCCGCAGCCAATTATAATTACAAGAGTTTTGCAGCAGTCGAGCCGTGCGGGATTAAGAACAATAGTAATGCCAGGACTTGAGATGCCTTTTCAAAAGTGCCACAAACACATGTTAAACGCGTAAGTCTAGGACGAGCTGAAAGGATATTATGTTGCTGCCAACACGAGTCGAAAGTCAGCAGCAGCAGCACTCTGAAAACAGGCCAACACCAAAAAATAAATAAATAAACAAGTGAAAAAGTAATACAAAAAAAAAACACAAAGAACCCAAAAAATTGTTCATCTACTAAAAGTTAAGAGAAGGAAAACAAAATAAGAAAATCATAATGATGATGGATTAACTGTTCCCAATTGTTGTTGTTGTTGTTGTGTGAGCGAGTCAGCCAGAGTGTGCAAAAGAGAGAGAGAGCGAGAGACGGAAACGGAAGTGGAAGGCAGCAGCATCACCAGCAGCAGCACAGCAGAAACATTGCAACAGCAGCAGCAAAATCAGGTTAGTTATGGGTAACTTTTCTTCCTTTCGACGATTTTCTTTCTTCGTCCTTGATATATAGCAGTTTTTTTTCCTGGGCTTTGCGGCCCTCTCAGCGGCTGACCACAGTTTGTGTAAATCATTATTTATGCATTAATTATTAAAGCATACAAACACACACACTCGCAGACGCAGATCAGCGCGGGCAGCTGCCGTCAGCGGTGGGGGAAAAATCATTAATCTTGAACAGCTTACACGCCATTTCAGGAGCTCTGGGGGTCACTACACAAGAAATTACGTCCAAAATTAGCTACGTGAATGAAGTACTGCGAGCTGGGAAAATTTGCGAGCTTCGAACGGCTGTCGGTTCAAGTTCCTTCCATCTCTTTGTCAGCATTTAATTGAAAGTTGGTCTGCCGTTGGGCCTTTTGGCAGATGCAGAATTACTTGTCGGAAATTTTCCTGAGAAATCATGGAGGAAATTCTAATTGCTATAGGAATTTCATTTCCAAAAACTTTGCACAAATCCAACACTGAAATTGACAGTGGCTGTGCCCTGGAATCTGGAATCAGATTTGCCTCCGTTCGACCTCAGATTGTTGTGAAAACTGAACTCAGCAGAATCCCTGCTCATATTTGCTTTTATTTTGGGAAAATATTGATTAAATACAGCGGGAAACCAGAGGGGAAATGGCTTTTACTACAAGAGATTGAATATAGAAATATATGTAAATAAAAATCCATACATATTCAGGTTTAGACATCCCTTTTGGATTACCAGCATAGATTCTTACTACATTACATACCTTACAGTTTACATCATTAACTAATTATCTCCACAATTTTTGATATTTTCAATTGGAAATCAAATGAAAAGAAATAACCATTATCTGGTGAGTCAATAATTGTTAAAGAGACAAACGAAAAACCATCCTTAGAATTACATTTATTGTGTTTGAGCATTGTTTGCCCTTGTTTGCCATTGTCTTGGCCCCTTTCCCGACCAGAGCTGGGTTTATACTTGTAATAATATTCCGGTCATGTGGCAAATCCCGAGAACGTCACTTTTGTTCAAGACTCATTAGCTTGTATGGCTTGTGAATCATATGCGAGTGCCTTGGATTCCTCTTCGCATTGAGAGGGACGAGCAGTAGTACGTGATGTACACGAGATGTATTTGATGTCGCATAAGAGATTACCCCAGAGGACTTTTATGGGCCCTCCGTGGGATTACTATGCGAGCTTTATGGACAATATGCTCAAACCAATTAAATTTAAGTTCTGTCCCATTCCGGCTTAATCTCATTATGGCACTAAATGTTTAACCGCTTCCAAGCCCACCCTACCATCGTCTTATCCACCCTCGATTGCATTTATACATTTGCTCTCTGGCGAGCCCTCTACATGCCCGTCGACGCTGCAGGACATCGAAAAGTTTCCCAGAAAGAAGCAACTTGTCCAACTAAACTAGAAAGTTCTGTGCGAATGTTTCGTTTCTGCACTTGCAGGGGAAAAGTTGCACAGCCCCCAGGATGGAATCGCATCGAGCAGAATAAAATATAATAAAAATACGCTCCGAGTTTGGCTTTTTGATAAACAATTCAGACACAACACAAAGCCCCACTCGAGCAACTGCAGTTCCAATAACAATTTTGGGCCCACATCAACGAGCCAAAGACAAAAGGCTGAGTGTCCAAGGGCGGTGTATTCTTTGCTCACCGGAATGCATGCGCCGGACGATTGCCATTTGGCTTGTATTTGATATCAGATTGACATGGATTTTAAGGGATATTTACAGCATTGTTGAAAGTCGATTAGTTTATGTATTACTCACGTCAATAAAGGTCAGGGAAAATTGAATTGCCGCATTTTTTTGTATCCCCTCAATGACATTTATTACGACCGAACCGCATGCAATTTTCTTGTCTTTAAGTAGACCACACTTTTTGCAATTTTTCAGTGATTACCGGGTATCTTATGGTAGAGAGCTCTTCCACCTCCTTTCTACTTGCCCCAGCTGGTATTGCGTGCGTGCGTACGGTTGGCATCGTGCCCGGCATTAAATGAATTTCTCAATGAAGTCATACCCGTCTCCGTTCCCGCTTCCCGCTTCCGTACCCACTCAACATCCTTTGAGTCACCATTAAGAGCTTCTGTCTGAGGCGTGTTTATTTCTGTAATTGTTGTCGTCTCGTAAATTACAGTTTTTGCCAGAGCCCTTTGTCTGTTTCAATGTGCAGTAGTTTGAAAATTGAAATAGACATGCAAAATGGCTGACTCGGCGGTCTGCAGTATCCTTTCAAGCCACCTCCCTTGCCTGTGGTATTTGCATTTGAAATTATACTGTCGCAGTTGTGTTTGCCAAAGCCAGGTGAAGCTTTTAATGTTATTAATTCCTAAAGAGGCGAACAATTTTGGCCCAAAATGAAGGCTGCAGGGGTCAGAAGTACATTTTCAATTGGAGAGCCACAAGACCCGAAATGGGAGTGCATTAAATTAAGTAAAAAGCGACTCAGACTAGCTTCAAACTTTTAGGGGAAACGGTAGTAACATTTACTGAATATCTACTTCGTGTGCAAAGCCCCGACCATCCAGAACTCATCTGAATTGTGTAGAATAATTGTTATCCAAGGGCCATTGTGTGCTAAACCAAAGCCTCTTAGGAGCTTTGGATGGTAGAACATTTTAAGCTGATACACTGAGTTCAATTGCAATTGACCCGCCTTCGGCTTGGTTAGGCAAAGCTCATTTTCGGGATTATGCATGCAGGTTCTGTCAATAGTCGATTAAGCTCATTTTCCCCTAAGCCGATAATAGGGCCTGGAAATTGCTTTTCCATTTTGCCCCAGCAATTTCAATTCTCTCTGTTCTTACTTACAGAAGTGGGTATGCCATTTATGCACATCCAGGGATAAGGAGTTACTAAAATAATAAGAGACAAACTAATCGGCAAATTCGATTCAAAAGGAGGTTTTGTACTTCAAGGCTAATTAATCAATTTATACTGAATATTATATAGAAAAATCCAGGTATAATTTCAAGTATATAATTCAATTAATACCTTTTAGGTAAAACCAGAGACACGTCAGCTTATTGCTCGTAGTTTGTAGACTGGGCAATTCTGGCGAATTTCCACACATTAATAATGCAGTGAATGGGAACCTGCAGCAGCTGTTGTCACCACTAACCCCTTACCCACCAGAAAATTCTGAAAAATTCTTAATTAAGATACAACACAGAGAGGGAAGTCCGGAATGAATATCGAAGGAGAATTAATTGCCTAAGATATCGCTGGGCCGGCAATCAAAGGCAATTAACAGGACCAAGAGGCCCGAAAGCCGCTTAAGGAAATGACAGGGTTTTCTATTGCAACCCTCTCCAGCACCTGGCCCGTCCCCCTGCCCTAAGGTTTCCCTCTTCAGACTAAACTAATTTAAGCTATGCGTCTCGTTTTACTTTTATTGGTCGAGGCCGGTTCTCCTGGAAAAAGGAGTGAAACTGCCTAAATGTTTGAGCAATTAAAAAGGGTCATCCTTTCGAGTAGAAAAGGAAGCCCTACAAGAACAAAAGAAAGCGCTATTTTTTGTTGTCAAGTTTTAAAACGAACGTAGCCTACAGATAAACAAAGTATTGGTCTAGAAAATTTGTTACCTTGTTCCTTAGCTTAAAAAATGAATGTATCGTGAAAGAACTTAATTTTGCAATTACCTGTATTATATTTATTTCAACAATGAATTTTCTTTCAAAGTTAAATAAAATTCAAGTTTATTTCTACACCACTTTGACATTGATGTATAGCATTTGTTCAGATTCAAAATCGAACAACTTTTCGCTACCCTTCTCAGCCGCGTTAACAAAAAATTCAGTTCTCGCTTTTGGCGTTTGTTGCTTTCTTTCGGCCGCCTTCCCTTTTCGGCGCTTTTTGTTTGCCTGAAAATTGGTTTAATGGCCAAGCGCTTTGGCTAACACATACACACAGCCACGCGTACATATTGGGGCAATTTCGTGGGGGATACGCGGAAAGGACGAGGCAGCACGGAGTGTCCTGCCCTCTCGGTCGCTCGGTCAAAGAGGAAAAAGTGCGGTGCCACTGAGTAAAATAAATAAATAAAGCGAAACAAGCTTAACAACAACAAAGAAACTTTACACAAACTTTTACAAAGCGTTGTTGTTGGTGGCCCGGCCCGATGAGCCTGATATATGTGTCAATAAAATCAATATTTGCCTTGCCTTTGAGACTAAATGTTCAATTAGCGCATCAATCACAGACGCTCAAGCGAATCAAATGGAAGTTCGTTTGTGTGTCCCACGGCCACTTGATACCGGGCTTATGCGATGATTTAGGAGTGAATATTAACTGTGTGATTACTCCGCAAATATTTAACTAATTAGCTAATAAGTTAAGCACACACAAAGCCAAAATGTTGTGTACCCCGCAAATCGAGTCTACTCGAGCGAGCTGTGGCTGGGCCATCCTATTGACTTATTTAATTGGGTAAGTAATTCCTAATGCGGGTACACTCCCAGCTAAAGCTGCCTCTTGGCAGTCGAGAAAATACAGTACAATTTAATATTAACAAGTAATCTAAAAATTAAACCAGCAAAACTAATTGAAATTACGCATACGTATACTTATAAAAATTACGTATACGTAATCATATACAAATTACGCATACATCGTTTTAGATTCGCTGATTTAACTTTTAGACTGATTTAACGCAAGACTCATATTATTTATTTACACACAAGTTAAATTAATTCTAATTTGTTATTGTAGCATTTGTATTTGTTTACCACAATTGTAAGAAAATATATTTTAATGATATTATAGAAGTTTTGTTTTACTAAAATAAAAATATCTTTGCCTCACGGATTAGCATATTATATCTTAACTCTCAATCAATCTCTGATTAGAGCTTAAGATAAATATATTGATACACATATTCTTTAAACAAAGAACTAGTGAAGCTTATGTTTATATAAGTTTTCGGCACATTAACTGCATTTCACTGAGTGAGTGATTTTCCCCGCTGTAATCATTCCTTAAATACGAATTTAATTTATTAGTCCGCCCCGCCCGCATTATCCTTAGACTATGGGTTATTTCGAGTTTCTGAAATGCAAACATATATCTTGATTTGCAGCTGCAGCACACAATGGTAATGCATTCACTGAGTGCCATGGGTCGTCCGCACTTAATCAAATAAATGGCTCGACGACAGTCTTGGCCTCAGCTCAATGGATAGCTCGATTCGTCGGTTTATCCCGGTTACCAGTAATGCGATTTCAGTTGCATTAACAGGATACGGATAAGGACGACAACAGGACGCAATGCGGGTGGGATACGCCCGGCAATGGCAATCATTTATGCGCATTTAAAAGCATTAAGCGCAATGAAGACGCATTAATCATACGCCACATGTGACGCGGCCCTGTCGTCTGCTTATCGACACTCTTGTGTCCCTGTGGCATGGGTAATCATTTGCCATGTTGACTGATTTGCAGCAGCAACAGCAGCAGCATCTGCCGCTGACCACGCGGCAACAACTGTCGGGCGAAACATGGCCACAAAGTCGCCCGGAGTTATGCAATGAAACTTGCCAACGTAGAATGCGAGACTCCGGAAGGGGCCATGCGGCTGTGTCTGTGTGTCCGTGATTTGTGTATTCGGTCTGTTTGTGAGTGAAGGCAAATTTATGGCTTCATTTATGTGACCCGAGACCCCTCAGAGGTTATCAGCAGGCCCAACGGGTGTAATAGTACAACCGTTCGTACTGGCACGTATATACCATACATATATGTACATACATTAGTGCACACCCGTGTTCGCTGTACCGGGTCTCCGGCGTAAATAATTCACTTTGAATTTTTAACATATTTTCAATTGAATTATTTATGACCACAGAGACAACCAGGGGGTGGCGGGGGGTTAGAAGGCAAATTATTGGGTCTGCTCCAGAAGTAGGGACCCGGGTATTAGGTATCGCCTTCAAATGGCTATATCAAGGGCTGCAATTACTCTCCTCGGTGATTGGGAAATACGTGGTTCTTGTTTGGAGTTAAATCTTATAGTATATGTATTTGAAAACCCATAAAAAACTTTATTGCGTTCTATATTCCGAAAATAAACAGCCATTCTAAGTGTGAAATTAATTGCCGGCAATTAAAACTAAAATAATAAAGCAAAAAAAAAACCCACTTACCGGGCTTGTAAAACTTCTTATGTAGAATCTCGAACGCCATATACATTTTCATTAATACATACAGCTGCATAATTTATGCCTGCCACACATGCAAAATATTTAATTGCTTTGTCGACTAATTTATTTTTGGCCACAAGGCACAAACATTATTACCACCGAAATGTTATGCTCCAGTTATTTGAAAAGCTGATTAAATTATAATAATAATAAATGGCCATCGTTTGTGGCTAATTCAATGAGCCAGTGATTCTTAAAATTAATTGCAAATTTCAGGTAAAATGAGAGTGAGCATTTAATGAAAAGTTTTCGTGGGTTGTCGGGAAATTTAACTAGTTAGTTTATATAACTAAACTAGGTCTTTTAGAAATATACTTGTTTAGGGTCAACTGCTTACGGAAAATACTTACTTAAAAATACATTTATTATAAGTCTCTAAGAACCAACTTGTTTTAGTGAAGAAAATGACAATTACATGAATTAATTAACCCTAAACATAAGTCTTGACAATGCGAGACTAGCCTTTAAATAGTTAATAAATCCAAATATATTGGTAAATGGTAGAAATTACCGGTGAATAAATCGTATCAATAAGTTAATCTGCACAGTCAGATTATGCAGCCTCTCAGACAACGTCTATGTTACTCATACGCCATGTTGCCATATTCTCAAGTTATTCCCTATTAGGACACTCATAAGTATAACGATCCCATCGGACCCATTCACATGGCCATTCGATCCCCATCCACTGGGCACTCGGACCGCCATCGGCACTTGGCATTGACCCGCAAATTGCACAATCTGCGTTAACTGCCCAATTTGAATGTCACCGAAGTTCATCGAGGACCCATCAGGAGGCCTAGCCTGGGCCCGCAGCCATCCATAATGTGTCTGCTCACTCGGTCAGTGCTACTTATAAATAAAACACAGATTTGTAGCCATTTTGTTCAACGAAAAAATTAACTTAATTTGAAATGCGGCGGTCGAAAGAGCAGAGAAAATCCCAGATCCCGGAGCCGAGCCCAAAAGCCCGCAAATATTTTTACGCTTCAGCGCGTTATGTACGTGTATGGAAACACATAAGTATAGCAGGGGGAATGGGAGAGGAAGTGCGTCCGGGTGAGGAAACCATGTGTGTGTGTCCTTGTTTTGGGGGTGTGAGGCTTCCGCCATTAGGCATGCATTCAAGTTCTTAGAGGAAAGTTGCCCAGAGGATATCGCGTGGGAGTTGGTCCCGAGACTTCCCAGACTCAACTTGGGCCGGGAAACTTGGGCTGTTAAATGGGCGTGGCATCGTCTGAGCCAGTGTGTACGTGTGCACGTGGGAAAAATATTGTTCTCGAGAAAAAAGCAGTGGAAGTAAAAAGTATCAACTCTAAATTAGTAAACTAATAATTATAAGATATGAATTAAAAAATCGTATCTGATAATTGTTGTTGGAAATCCTTGAATTATATTTCCAAATATATACAAAATAATATTTTTTGTTCTTCCTAAGATGGCTAGATTGACTCAGCTGTTGAGGCTGATCAAGAATATATATAAATTTATAGGATCGAAAATGACTTCTTCACTTCACTAAAATAATAATACCCTGCAAGGGTATTAAAAAGAACGCTGAAAAGAAATCTTTTAGATCCATTTTATGTCAATTCAATTTCCCTACAAATATTTGTCAGATTGATATTTTTGTCTCTGTGTAACTCAGAGCCCGGCAAGTTATTTATAGATTTATGCGCACTCACACTCAAACTCCCACAACTGGCCCATCTCATCATCGCCGCAGGATTCGGGGCTTTCGGCCAAAAGCGCTTTGGGCAAGCAAATAGTTAACTCGGCATCTGAGTGTGAGTTGAAAGGATGTGTGTGTGAGGGTGTGTGGGTGAGGGTGTGCGAGTGTGGGTGGTCTATGGATATAGTCCACATTATTGCAGCGCGACTAAGCAAACTACTTTGCCTGGGATGGCCTGACCCTATTTTCTTGCAAGCCACTGGGGGAATCTTTTATATGAGCTTCGGTCTCAGCTTTCGCCCGTCGCTCGTCCTCGAGTCATGTTGGGTTCTTCTAACGTGTCCTGACTGGCCCTATAATTAACCCTTTTATTAATATCCTGCCTGCTAAAGGCTGACATGAGCTAGCTGTACGTTACACTTAGCCGGGAAACATTCTCATACCCAAGCCACCACCGCCAGCAACAATCAGGATATTGTAGTGGCGACTGAAGACCCTAAAAATAAAGTTGGCCTAAAAGGACGCTACGGTTTTTGCGAGGTCTAAACCAAGCTTTAGCAAGCACGTAACGGAACGTAAGGGGAAGAAGGCTACTCTTTATGGGAGTTTTAAGCCTAGCTTTTGTTACTTTGAAATGACGTGAGGCTACGGTGACGTCATAAAGCTTTACGTAAGCTTACCCACGTGCCGTATGCAAGAACTGCACTTTGCCCAAAACGCGTTCGGGCAAATTAACAGAGCTCAGAGCTGCGCTTGCGAGTAAAGAGCTTGAAATCCAAATTAGGCAATTTTTTCGCTGGGGCTGAACGAGCCTTTCCGCTTCCGTGGGGATCTTTTTAATCAAGATTCGCCCGCGATTAGACGTATTAACTCGAGGAAATTTGTTAACCAGTGCAGACTCGCGTTCGCGGACAGATTTATTTTTTTTGTGAAGTGGCCGCTGAAAGCTTCGAAATGTGAGTATAGGAGTGTCAAAATTTTGGGGCACAGTAAATAACCTTTTTGATACACAGCACAGAAAGGTTAAGAAAGTGGAGGCAGCGCCGCAGCATATATCCACGGCCAGGGCCAAAGGTCGAGGAGACCTTTCGCCAAAGGAAACAAATTTAATTGTGATACCAGGGCTCAGCCAGCGGGTGAATATTGAATTGTGGTGTTAATTATATGCAGTGCTTACTGTGAAGTTCCAAATTTACAGATTGGGCCCTGCAGTGGCAATTTAAAGTCCCTAGGCAAGGGGTACCCCTAGGCTGAGGGGATGCAGTAGCGGAGGAGCAGCCAACAGCACAGGAGGAGCAGATTTAAAAATAACAATCTGGCCAACAGCGCGAATGCGCAACCAGTTTTTTGGCCAGCTTCGCGCATTTAGCGAGGAGTAATTTTTGTTACCGAGTGAAAGTGTTGCGTAATCGGGGAAAATGACCCCTAGTGACTTTGGCTTAACCTTCATTCGCCCTTCGTTCTGTGTCCTAACCTCCTTCACATGAAATAAAGTGAGATGGAAAATTCATCAAATGGGTTACTACCCTTAAGCCCAAGTAATTTGCGGAATCATTTTTAACAAATTTAATAAAAGAAACTGAGTGAAATTTTCGGCCCAAAACTATTGTCAATTTTGGCCATTTTTTGAATTCGAGGAAATTTCATGCTCGACATTTAAATAACCCCGCTTGCGACTAGCCTAGCCAAAATTTTTGTGAATTAAGGATGAATTGCCAACCTATTGATTTAATTAATAATTAATTTAGTTTAGACTTAGCGTTAATTTTTCCACACCTATATTTAAATTTAAAATATCTTCATGTTCCATTACAAATTCAAATGGAATTCTTTTGTTGCATAGATTAGTGTATGTAGAAATAGGGTGAGCTGGCCAATAGAATTTAAATCCCCTTTTCAGCAAATCATCGAGGGAGATCGATCTTCGCCGAAGGATTAATTGAGTGAGTTTTGGGGAAAAGTTATTGATTAAATGAATATTTGCTCATGCCAGAAAAAATGAAAACTATTTAAAAACAAAACAATTTAAAAAATAATTTAATTTAAAAATACTCTGAAGGAAAAACCACTTACTATTGCAACAACTGAAATTGAAAAGTACAAAAACACATGCAGTTAATTTATTCTAATTTATAAATAAGAAAACATGAAGCTAAATTATTTTGAATTTTAAACAAAACATGAATACAATTTTGATTTAATTTAAATTTTAAAGATGCTCAAATATTTCTTTTAAATTTTTACAATTTTTAAACACACACACATACATGCATCTCTTTTATATTTTATATTTTAACTTTAGTATATATCTACCTTTATTGTTAGCTTTAAGTTTTAACTTCATTTTATTAAACCTATCTTAAATCTCGAAATTATGAAAGCCTAAAAAAAACATTAATTTACCGACTCGCGGGATGACTCCACGGTCGTAGGGTCCTAAAGGGGTCACCAGAGCCATGCTCTTGCGGCAGGTGATCATAGGTTGGGTGGGCAAAATGCGAGCGCAATAACATCTGTGTCTCTGCAATGATTTAATTTTCTCTCTGTCTTCTCTTCTGTTTTCTCTACTTCCGCTTTTCTGTTGACTTTCCTTACTTGTTGTGAATTTTGTTTATCGTTCTTCCGATTTACTTCTAGCTTTTATTTTGTCGCAGCACGCTAATTTCTTGTCTTGTTAATAATTATGTGTAGTCGTTAAACGAGATCTGGGTGAGCAAGACCTCCACCCCCAAAGCCGACGAGCTAGAGCCGGAAACCTAAAGCGTGCCCCCGCAGCTCAGATCCTCGCCAACCCCCGACAAAATATATGGTTGCACACTACAATATATTGTGGGATGTTATCGTGAAAGGAAAGTAGTTTTAGAGAAAGCAATTTGGACGTATTGTAAACACTGTGTACGTTACTCCGGTTCTAGTAATATTTGAAATGACACACATGATAGATTTATTATGAATTATAATTATAAAATTTGATATAAACATTATTTATGGATTTTTATTCATTGCCTGAACAAAATTGGAAAACAAAAGGGAGTTCTTCACCATCGGCTATAAAATATAATCACAAAAAAGTATTATTTGCACGTGGATTTTTAGTAGCCCTTCTCTAGTTGTAAAAACGTCTCCAATAGTCAATAGATACAGGCAAGACGGGAGTAATACTACTATAACATGCTGCGCGACGCCAGGGTATCAATTTCTCCTCTAAGGACGCTAGGCAAAAGTTTCCTTACTGTTTGCCAGCTGGCTTCTTTGTGTGCCAATTATGTGAGCCATTGATTGGGCGAACAAAAGAATCCGAGATGGGTAAACGGTTTAGTCATGCTAAATATAGTTTCCCCAGCAGTTAATTAACAAAACACACGGAGAGAGGCACATGTGCGAACGTCATAATATCAGAGGCAAGGCGGCTGCTGCCGATGGGATGACGGTGGCTCGTCCCGGGCATTTCTCCTGCGCTCCGTCGCCTGCCCCTGCTGACGGTCACGTGGACGCTGATGACGGTAGAAGGAACAGGAACTGCAGGAACAGCCCTGAGTCCGATCACGATCTCGATTTCGATCTCTGTCACGGTCCCGCTCTCTGTGGGTGTAGCCTGCGCGGACCTGATCCCTGGGCCGGTGACCATAGCGATCAGTGACCAAATTCCGCTCTTGTTCCCTATCGCGATCCCGCTCGTGGTTCTTTTTCCCTGTCATATCTCTCCTACCCTTGTCACCTTTCCGGTTCAAATCTCGATCTGTGTCCCCATTGCGATTACCCTCCCTAGCCCTCTGACCCCGGTTATCGACCTTTTTCGGGTACTGACCCTGCTTTTGGCGCTTCAGATCCCAGTCGTATTGGAAGTCGAATCTCTTGTACTGATTCCTGAAGACAGTCTTGAACAGCTGACGCAGGAAGATATAGTCGGGCTTCTGCTCAAAGGGCAGATTCCGGCAGTACTTCAGGTAGAGAAAGAACTCCATGGGCAGACCAGAGCAAAGGACATCGATCGGAACGGATGCCTTGCACTCGGCGATCCGCTCGTACTTCTGAACCTCGGACGCCGCCCGGATGCCTTGCCAAGGCAGCCGGCCGCGTCGGAAGTAGAGCAGCAGGTAGCCCACAGACTCCAGATCATCCCGACGACCCTGCTCCGCGTAGTGTGCCCGAACGCTGGCGTAGCGAGCCGTGCCCACCAGCTCCTTGTTCTCGGTGTACTCGATGTGGAGCTGGGTGCTCTGGCTGAAGTACTTCTTGGCCAGACCAAAGTCAATCATAAAGACCTGAGTGGTGTGGCGGCCCCGTCCCAGCAAGAAGTTATCCGGCTTGATATCCCGATGGACAAAACACTTCAGGTGCAAGTACTCCACACGGATCAGGATCTGATCGGCTAGCATCAGGATGGTCTTCATGCTGAAGGTCCGGGAGCACAAGTTAAGCATGTCCTCCAGCGTGGGCCCCAGCAGATCGAGTACCATCACATTAAACTCCCCCTCGGTGCCGTAGTGCCTCATGTGGGGTATGCCCACACCGCCTTGCAGGATTCCATAGATCCTGGCCTCGCGCGCCAGCAGCGGATGCTTGACCGCGGCCCTCTCCAGCTTGACGGCCACCAGCTCACCATACTTGAGGCCCTCGGCGCGGTACAACTCGCCGAAGGAGCCTTGACCGATGCGACTCAGCAGGCGGTACTTTCCGGCAACCACAATGTTCGGCAGCGGCTGTGTGGAAGGCGGCGTTCCCACATATCGACTGGACGATGGTCGACCGTTCCGACGCTGACGTTGGTGGTGGTTCCTGGTGGTCTGCGGCTTGGTGGCTGTAGCTGGAGACTCTGGTACTGGTTGCTCCTTGCGGTCATGTGGCTTGGGGGCATGTGGATAGCAGTGTGGATGGCCTTGGCAATGCCCCTTGTCCTTGGCAAGGCCCTTGTCCACATCTGCCATGTTTTCCAGTGTGTGCTCTTCAAATCTCCAAGCACGCAGGGGAGAGAAATGTAGACGAGGCTTTATTGTATGAGGTCGATGTTGTGTGTGAATGAAATTACCCAGATCTTTACGATTCGGGAAGAGACTGACTTTTGCCTGGTATTCTTTTGAATTCAAACTCGGGAGGAAATAAGTTAATTGCTTGGGGGAATATTATTTAATTATTAGTATTATTTAATTTAAAGCATTCAAACGCTACGTTTGTTGCATACTTTTTAATTAAACAACCCAAACAGATTTAATTGAAATGCCACAGCCATGAATGGAAAAATTAATTTGTGATTTAAAAGACAACAATAAACACAGTTCTCTTCTCACTTGTCAATTTAATTATAAAATACTACTTAAAAAGTTTCTTTATTGACTCAAAAAATGTGTTTATTTATTATTATGAGAGAGAGTGTTATACAATCTAGATTAAATTAAAGTTTAAATCAGCGCTGCCTCTGAAAACTTTAGTTTCAGCTAGGAAATTGTTTGATTTGCTTCAGTAGCCATGGCTGAACATTTTTAATTTGTGGCAAAAACAAAGTTTGAAAAAATTACCTCTTTTTTTAGTGGCAATTAAATGAACTCTGCCACTTGTTTTTCAATTAGTCACAGCAAAGCTAGCGATGCTTAACCTTGTCTGTCGTATAGAGCAGCTCTTGCTGGCATCACGCATACGCCCTGTGGTGCAGAAGTGCTGCCTGAATTGGATTAACTTACTAAATGGGTTATGCAACCGGTCAGACTTCATCATCGTCCTGAAATCGACCGCAGGCATTGACATCATTCACATGTCAATATCCAGACTTGACTCCCTATTTTCCCTACAGACCGGCAGAATGGGTACTTGATATTTTTGACTAGCAAACTGCAGTTTCAATTAGGTTAATTTGGCCTGTCCCTTTGAAAGCTGCCTGTTAACTATTATTTTCACTTTGCATAATTTGAAACAGTGGAAAGTCCTCCACCAAATTTATCATTCTGGGCTGCCTGTCCATTATCTTTTCTGCTGCAGCGCGAATGCTTTCGAGATGATTAGATTTATGGGCAAACTGTTTATAAATATTCATAATTAAATTCTCTGTGGATGTTGGTGCCTGGTTTGGAAAAGTAGAATGCCAAAAATGTATACTGCGCTTGAAAGGAAAACAGTGCATTATGCATATAATGCAAATTTTGAACAAGCAGAATGATTTTGCATTCAAGGCAATGGGTTTTACAACAATTATGTTTCACACAAAAGCTCTGGGAAATGTAGTTTGCAACTAAGCTCATACTGTAAAAGATATTATTTGTAATAAAAAATATTCAAAACACATACCTAAAATAATTATAATGAAAAAATCATATAAATTACTATTCTAAGTATACATAAAATTAGCCCAATTTATGACCCTTGTAGTGGGTCAACTGCTTTATTAGATAGGCCCGGGCATGTAAATAAGAATTAATACTCATCTACATATTTTTCCGCTTATAAACTGCAATAAAATAAACTAATTGGCCGCCCTGACAAATAGCTATGTCGAATTTGCTTGGGTGATTCGCAGGGGAAAGTTACTTGGATGTGGTTTTCGAGCAGCGACAATCCCGACAACCGGATGCCCGGATCCCGCCTGAGCCCTTATTTATGCGATGCGAATGAGCACAATAGGAGGCTGGGACGGCAGCTCGACACACATAGTCCCGACTATCTGGGTCTATCCCTCTAGCCACATCTACAGCCACCCGCACGCATGCAATAATGCCTCTTTTATGGTTGCTTGGCGAAGAGGCTCTGGGGCAAAGAAGTGGCATTAATTTAAAGCTTATGGCGCATTAATTTTAATTAAAATGCTGCAACAGCAGCTAACAGCAATAAAAGGCAGTGCTATAACTATCCTCCGCCTCTAGTTGGCCAACTTTGAGTGGAATGATGAAAAAGTTGATCCTTGGAATGATTAGCCATGTTAAGTGACAGCGCACTTTTTGCTTGGGCTTCCTGGGAGAAGAAATCCCGAACTCTTTGCCCGATTTATCACATCTCGTTTTCAATTTGTTAGTGCTTCTCCCCGGCCTCATCAATGTCTCGTTCCCCACATTCCTGCCACGGCAATTGAAAACTTACGTCCCGTCAAAACTTATCTTACCCCCGGCCACCTTGGCCATGCCCCACCATCAATCCTGATGTCCTGATGCCTTGTCAAAGGTTATGGCCAAATTGTCTGCACATGCTTCGCATATTTCATAGTTTTCGCTTGTTCGCTTGCCACATTTCTCGGCTGCTGTTTTCGCTGGCTTCGCCCAACTTTTTGGACAGCTAAATCATTTACATACACGCTCGCCTCCCAAAACTTGAGTCCCACTCCCAGTCCCAGTCCCAGCTGGAGTTCCGGGCCCACGTGGCGTATGTGAGATGTGATGTCTTGAGTGTCAGCTTGCTGTCTTGTCTTTTGTCTCGATTTATCCATAACCGACCGCCCTTCATCGGTGTGTTGCAAAGTTTTGCCGAGTTTGTTTGAAACCATAAAAGGGTCCATGCCTTGGCCAAGGTGTATCCTTATAGGGATTAGCTTTTGCTATATTCGAAGCAATCTTTGAGTTGGCACAATTTTGATGACAATGCAAAGTTTGATAAGAACTTTATTTAAATATTTATTAAGGCAGAAGAGCAAGAAAAACTAGTTTTCTTATCAATTAAAAACCAGGAAAACATTGTAAATTAAAGATCCACAAATCACTATAATTTAATGTGTTACCAAAAATCACTTTAAGGTCCAAATTCTAAATTTTCTTTCACCAGAACTCTTGAAATTTCTATTTATTAAGAATGGAGAAACTTTAACATATTTTAAAGATATAAAAAACGCACTTTTACAGTGTTTTATGTATATACATTAAGTCATTATGCCATATTCATCATGTAGTAGAAATTTACATTCTAAATTGATGGGTCAGTAACATGCAAGATGGTCCGAATGTAAACCAGATCAAACGGTCAAAATCTGGACAGAAAATTGTGCATTTTTAAAATGTAAATACTTAAAGTCTACCTAAGTCCTAACAAATTGTTAGTAGCTGTTTTTAATATTTTATCAAAAAGCACAAGGCCTATTAAACGGCACCATTTAAGGAAGTCGACGCGTTAAATTTTATACCTTTGCCACCACCCGTTGAGTTGGAAATTCTTAGTCACTGTGCTTGTTTTGTGGCTTATGTTGCCCAGATTCCAAGCTATACCCAAAAAAAAAGAACAAGAAAATAAACTCGAAAGATGTTTTCTTTTATGCTCCTGCTTCTCCTACTCCGTCTTTACTCGACTTTTGGGTTTTACTGCTTCTCGCCTTGTAATGCAAATTAGTTCAATATGACTTGCTCGGCGACTCACTCCGATGGCAGGCCCAACAAAATTGCCTTAATGGAAATTATAATCATGCTGACAATGCGTCATGGCCACGCCCACGCCCACTCCGAGGGGGCTGCTGCTCGCCTGATTATCAGAAGCGGCGACAATTTCGCTGACATTGTTGCCGGCAAGTTCCGGGGAATGGAATGCTCGGGGAAAGCCAGCCCTTGCACAAAAACTCATTAAAAGTGACGAAGAAGATGAACAGGAATTGTTAAGCAGCAGTCGCCAGCTTTTTTCCCATATATATATATGAAAATATCGGTGGAGAAATAAAAAATGTAAGAATGACAAGGGCAAACAATGGGATGCCAAATTGTTCACTCTTACTTTCATCCGCCAGAATATAGATATAGATATTGGGGCCAAATTATAGATTAAACAGTGACGTGTTCCGATAAACGCCCCTTGCCCGGCTTAAAGCTTAAATACATATTCAATTTGTTGGCCGCCTTCGGGACACGTACATACAACATTAACATAATTTCGACGCGTTTCGGCAATTTGAACACGTTCAAGAACCGCATCCAAGCATCCTTCAGCCCCTGGAAAAGCCGACCCCCCGCGTCCTCTGCACCATCCACCGATTGTTTGCTATTTTTAAATTCCATGGGCGTAACTAGAATTTAATTTCTCAACTGCCTAGTCGTGGCTTTGCGATGTCTGGGCTTTCCGGCGGAACACGTACATACACTTGTTTCCCGGCCGCCGTGGAAGGAGTAACCCAAGGATGTGATGTGACGGGCAGATCCCATCTCCATGCCCATCCCCATGCCCATCCCCATCCCCCAACGGGGCGTCTCAAGTTAAGCACATCTTGGGCTCGAGTTAAACACAAAATAGACATTTAGCGTACGCTTGTTGGAAAATATTCGTAGGAAGATGGTGTGTCTAGTCAATATATCTTTATTAATAGCACCGAAACCCTTTATATAAATTATACTCCGGCGACGTTTATTATGCAAGGTTTATATAGGCTTTAGTTCTGAAAGAACTTTGTAATTTGTTTCCGTACTAAATCCAAGTTATAGAGAGCTGATCCTAAACCTATTCCTGTTCCATGATATGCCATCCACTTATATGATATAATTGTAATATGTAATAAAAGACTTACCGCAGTATCCTTTTACGTCATTGATTAATTCTTGCCAGTGTAGAGTTACATACTTGGCTTTGCATAGCATCATCGAATATAGCCTCATCCTGGTCGTCCAGAAGTATTCCTTTGATCAGGTGATATTTTCTTGTCGATCATCAATCACTATCACTGCCACTATCAATAAACATGTAAACACTGATAAGGCCACGTATAAACTGAAGTCAGTGCGAGAGTAGTGCATCTATTTATAGTCTCCGAGTACATAGAACAGAAACAGTGAGAGCGAGCGCGAAAGAGATCTAGCTAGAGGCAAGCATACAGAGATAGAGCGAACGAGCTGTCTCCAGAGATGCACAGAGAGGGCTAGCTATACAAACAAATAGAGCCATAGAGCCATAGAGCCATAGAGCCATAGAGCCATAGAGCCATAGAGCCATAGAGCCATAGAGCCATAGAGCCATAGAGCCATAGAGCCATAGAGCCATAGAGCCATAGAGCCATAGAGTCATAGAGCCATAGAGCCATAGAGCCTTAGAGCCATAGAGACAGAGAGCCATAAAACCATAGAGCCATAGAGCCATAGAGCCAAGAGCCATAGAGCATAGAGACAGAGAGATAGAGGCAGAGAAATGGTCGGAAATGATTCTTTCAGAGCGTTGCAATCATCTGACTAAAATAATAACACCTTGCGTGGGTATATTATTACATTTATATATATATATATATATATATATATATTTAGATATTTTTATTTATATTTATTGATTTATTTAATAAATAGATACATTTCCCATTTAACTTTATATTTAGTCATACTCTCAATCCCTAGCACAAATCTGGTTGGTTTCGCCTTTGGGGCAATCGGGTGCGTGTCATCTTGGCCAGCTTTAATTTTAATGTCTCACGCTTTTGTGCATGTGACTGGCTGCCAGAGTTTTTGTTATTGTTGGCTGCCGGCTGCCTGGCTGCCTGCTGCTTTTATGTCAACCAGGTCAAAACATGACCCTAGCCATTAACGAGGGAAACCCACCCATGATGTGCCCTGCTCGCTTGGAGTAGCGAAACGTTTTAAATTTTTGCCTGCCTTACATGTCCTGCCCCTGCCAGGGTGCGTCCTGTTTGGCGTTGTTTTTTATCTCAACTGCTGTGAAAATCCGATGAAATATCTACTTAGGCACAAGCACGCGGGACATGTGGGAGTGCCTTGGGGGCGGTGTTTGTGTAGGTGGGCGTGATGTTTGCCTTGGTATGTGTGACTTGGCATCAACTCGTGCGCAAAACAGTTTAAGAAAATTTCATCTGTCTTGCATTTTAATGATTTAATTTTGCATAAGCTTAAGATATAGGTCCTTGCTCGCTTATCGGCTGCCAGGATGTGTGGCGGCATCGGATTCCGCCTCCGCTGAGTGACATGTCATTTGATGACATTAGCCAAAGCCTGCTTGCGTCTAACCGACATGGGTCGGGCTAATCTCGATCCCGAATGTCCCTGTCTAGCCGCAGTCGTCCTCTCACCTTGTCTCATCCTTGGCTCGGCGCTTGCCATTCCGACTCGAGTGCCGCCGTAGTTTGTCAGCTTCTGTTGGGCAAACTTGTGAAGTTTGGCTCTGAGTTCATTATTTCGCTTTCCGCTACAATTTCTCAAAGGATATGCGTAATTTCCGAGCCAACTGACAGCCGCCTGTTAGGCCAAGGACCGTGCTCCTGCTAATGATGTCCTTCATGTCAACTGTAAGTTTCGTATTGCTTCCTGTCAGTCCATCCAGCCCGCACAGTCCTTCCATCCTTTGCGGCCCGGGAGCAGCCACGCCCCTACCCTCTGCACACATGCACAGCCCCGTAACGCCCCCAATTCGCACCTTCCGTTGACTTTGGCACGCAACCGAAATGAATCCGGCTCATCAGCATGGAAACTCTCTGCAGACTCCCGGCTCCTGCCGGCTGCCTTTTGCCTTCTGCCATCTGCCATCGTGGCTCGTGGCCCAATTCCCCTTGGTTTGCCCAGTGCGTGTCCAAGGCGAGAATTGGGCCTTTTATTCGGATCTCACGTCCACATCTGCCCACTCGTCAGCATCCTTTGGGAGCATCCATAGTAGGTCCCTTGTCGGCCGCTGGAACAGGTTTTATGATCTCCAATTGCCGTTCCTACACATCCTTATGATTATGCCAACACGTCCTGTAATCTTGACGGCTGTGTCGAACACGCTCGTGCGCATTTGGAATTGTTCTTCTAGGCATTAAGTCCGTTAATAAAATTATGTAAAAGTGGTGCATAAAACCGGTTTCCCTTTAATTGTTGATAATTAGTCTCGTTTCTCTCAATGGGCAGTAAAGAAATTGAGATAAATGAGTGGAAAAATGCTATATATTTCATAAATTGCGGTTGAAATGGTTGTTTAATATGTTAGATTAACCAAAAGGAGACCATCTGCAACTCTTATCCACAACATTAGCTAATTGTTCTCCATTAAAAGTTTTATGTATTTCTATTAAAATCCCCCCAAAGACCAAAAGAAAAACAAAATAATATAAAAACTCAGCAGCTTAAATGTAAACCGCAAAATTATAATCTTCCAGAGTTTTCATAAAATTCTTTCCTCTCCAATCTGTGCCGCATTCTTGGCCAGCAGCGGCAACAATAGAAAATATTCCAGATCTTTGCACAGCCTCGCATTTGGATGCCGGAGCGAAAGGATTCGGATACTGGCAAAAAATCCCCTTTGCAACCGCATCCTAGAGATGCCTCCAGCCGCCTCTTCACGGTTAACTCGTGCGGTTAAAGCTGCTTCCTTCCACTCAATTATATAAAGCTGCAGCTGCCGAAGAGAAGAGGAATAAATAAAAGGCGGAATCCCTTGAAATATTGGAAAAGTTTTCGCCCGAGCCAAGATCAAGTATGGAAAGGCGGAGGGCTGGCGAACGGGCGAAAAGTAAATCGAGTGCGAATCCATTTGGTGGTGCACTTCCAGCTAAGACTTGCCTCCAAATCGGAATCGGACAGTGCCAAGTTCGCCCACCGAAAGCTAAACAAAATACGCGAAGAAGTGAAATGAATCCGAGAGCAGCTCAAGGTGGGCGTGCAAGTGGGCTGGGATGGGTACATCACCGTCGCGGTAAGTCCTGCCAAGCACCCGCATATTTGCTGAGCACTCAAAACGCGCTCTTACGGCACCAGGACTCGCGATAAGTGTATGCAAAGGGGAGTCAAGCGGCGGAACGCTGTAGTTGTCCCCCGACAAGTGGAAGCTTTTATTATACGTGCCAGCCGAAATCAACGAAATCCAAACACATTGACAGTGCCTAAGTGTTGTGACTGAGGCCACGGCAAGTACCAGCCGGAGATACAGTGAAAATACAACGGCGAACCATACCCTTCGCCCGGAGGAATGTCCTGGGAGGCATGCGAGACTCTGGGAACGTCAAGGTCCTTCAACGAAGGCTGACATTTAATTGTTACACCGTCTGCCACTAGAAAGAGATTTTCAACTGAAATAAATCTGTCTCTTTGTTGCTAAAAATCTCTTGGCTGTGCACAAAACAATCTTAGTTTAAGAAGTTGACAAATGTTTACTATAAACAAGAGTTTTATTAAAGGACATTTTGTAATTTATTATACAAGGAATTCTCTCTAATAAAACATATATCCTTCAACACACCTCTTCTAATAGTTATGTGCACGAACTTTTCACTCGAATTCCTGTCAAGAGAGCCCTCTTAGCCAGCGCAGCTATGCACAAAGGACAAATCCAAGTCAGCAGGAGTTGGCACTGTAGAATGCGTGCCTGTGGGTACCGTGTCCCATGTCCCATGTGTGTGCAGGACTTCCGCTGCTCTGCTGCTATGTTGGTGTTGGTGCTGATGGCGTTGCCATTGCTTCCGCTGCGCTGGCTCAGATAATGCCCCAGCTAAGCAGTGGGCACAGCACGTGTCCGGACGGATTCCGGCAGTGGGGATGACTTTATGGCTAAGCATGAGAATGAAGCTGAGGAAGGAGCCCAGATGCCCCGAGACTCTGTTGTCCCGGTGTCCCGATTCCCTGATATCCCTCACAGCAGCTCCACGGGCGTTGGCGTTTATTAAGCGCATATAATCGTAAAAAAATTAGCTTGTATGAAATACGCACTGAGGTTGCGACAGAAACTTGCGTGTTTAGCTGCCAGGACGAGGAGAAACGGGAAACGTGTGCCAGGACGCAGACGCAATGAGGGATGGGAGCGAGGTGCTTAAAATGCAAATGACATAAAGTGTATCGTCTTCCCAGGGAGTCGAGTCATCGCTTTGGTTCTGGCTCCTCCGGCCTGTTGCCATGGATTCACTTAAGCATTTTGATTAAGCGCTCTGCTTTGCTTTATTCCCATCATAATTTGAATTAATGCCGCAGCTTACGGCGCAAATTGCTTTGTTTAGCTAGTTTTGAATGAATTAGGCAACGTATAGCAGGAGGGGAGAAAAGGGTGGCCATTCATTTGGGTCTCGCACTGCCTGCGTAATCAGTTACGCAGTTTTAAGACTCTTTTGGGTTAATTTGTACTAATTAAAAGCTTAAGGAGGGTGAAGCGACCAAAACTGATGGCGGCATATAATTAATGGTTGCGATCCTTTCCTTCTGGTGAAATGTTCGTGGTTACCAGCATGAAGGTTCTTCAATGCTCATCTGAATCACGTTGATTCTAGCACAAACATTGATTTGACATTATATCCAACATTGAGCTTATTTTTTGCCCCTATGAGCCGACATGAAGGTAAATGTTTCCTATTCTTCCCACCGTCCGTGTACACACACCGAAATCAATATCCGCCTAGAGCTGCCATTCGCTGCCATCGACTGTCACACATTTCATTTCCGTTTGTCTACAGGACACACACATATGCAGATTTGCACGCTCTTCCTGTCTTTTCCAAAAGCACTGGGAAAAAATGTCAAAAACTTTAGGGATATTTTGTAGTAAATGAAAAACAAGCAACTAACGTATTAAATATAAGAAATGCATTTAAGCTTGTAATTATACTGTTTTATTAACCTAGAAATTTGTAAATAAACCTAAATAAATTTAGATATGACTACTTTTTTACCTTTTGTCATACAAAATATCGATTCAAAGAATACAAATATTTTAAGTATAATTAATATCGATTTTCGATTCGATCCGATAATTCTTTCCTTTCTTGTTTGGTAATATCTTTCGTTAAATATTAAGTAATTTGTGTATTAGGTCAAGTTAAAAAAAATACATTTCCTAATTTCTAAAATCCTAATTGAGTACAAATACCATTTATGATGTTATAATTTAGGTTAACATTTTAGCAGGATTTGTTTTTCAAACTGTAGTACTCTTTTTCTTTTCGCTTACTTCTCATTCGCAGGATGTCAGTCGAAATAGTTGGCTCCAACGGGGATTTAGGTGCTAGAGCAGCTCCTTTGACACATTTCTGATTTGCATGTAAGGACCCGCTGTGGCTTGGCCTTACATTATTATTCCTTGCATAAAACTTGTCCAAGGGGCTTATTGAATAAGCGGAGCGCGGATCCAGCAATTAAAATGGCTAAAACTTTTAATTGATTGTCTCCCGCTAAGCGCTTAATGCAGTGCACATAAAAGGAAAAGCCCAGAGCCGGCGGCGGAGCAACTGTAGCAAGTTGCTCTAAAAACAATAAATAAACCAATAAAATTTTAGTGGCACGTAGCATAAAAAAGCACTGGGCACAAACAAAAGCGAGGGCCCCGGAAGTGGGGCATAAAACAACGGCAAAGAAGGAGAAAGCCAAGGCAGGCAGGCCATGAAATGGTCGTGAGTCGAAGTCGCTGTCGAACTCGGACCCGGAACTGGGGAAACTCGGAAAAGTCGGAAAACTCGGGGCGAGCAGACTGCGTGGGCCTGTAAGCAACGCTGGCCTCGGCTCGAGTGGGTGGCAGATAAAAGCATTACAATATACACAGCGGCAATACACACAATAACCGGGACTACAATTGTCTGGCTTTGATTCCGGGACTGAAGCCGAGTCCCGAGCCTTGGAGTGTTGCCAAGAGCGGAAAGTTTTCAATTGCCAGGTTTTGTGTCTCCACAGAGCCGCTCACCTCAGACCAGGAACTTGTTTACGTCCTTTGGCGCTCGCTGAGAGCGTATCAATCAACTGGGCCACGGGGCGTATGAATTCGGTGTGGCGACTGTAGGCGGAGCCAGAAGACCGAATACCCAAGACAAAGACCATCCGCACCCCATTCGGAATGCCATAAGATGGCCTGCCCAAATGTGTTGTGTTTCCCAAATTAAATTTACTCCGCCCGGCAGAATCTAATCAAAGTGCTAGAGCTGCCACCATGAACTAGGGGTTCGATTGGCAAGTTACTCTCAGATTTACGAGCGAATATGCAAATGTACTCATAGTTGAGGGGATGATGTGGGCCCTTTACTCCCGAGCGGCAGAAGAATAGGCACAAATTTTCCTTAGGTCATTTCGGTTTTTACTTAGAAAAAGAAATTAATAAAGTATATTTTTCTACATAACTTAAATATAATAATTTTAAACATATAGTTGTCTTTCTTGCAGTTTGAATGTTCTTAGTTGTCCTCCAATTAAGCTTGAGCAAAGAATTCTTTTAATTAGTTATTCTAACAAATTTAAATCTTATTAAAAAGTTTCCATTAAAATATGTTAGGTTTGCTTTACAATTTTTTTTTTATATAATTACTACCAGCTTAAAAGATCTCAAGTAGAGTGTCGGCATGTGGCATAAGGAAGTTGGTTTTTAGGATTCAACGCCTCCGAAAAGTGACTCACGATGGGCCCATGGTTCTCAGTGGGCTCTCGGTGGCTTCCCAGTGTGTGTGGGCGTCGCTTAAGTCCTGCCCTTGGCGGCGCTCTCAATCATATCAGATCAAATCAAATCAGCCGCCGAGTCTTGCTCCTGGCATCCCCACAAGACGTGGCCGGTTAGGTGTGGGCGTCGTCTCGATGACGCATGATTTTTTGGTGGGAGATGTGGCGGGTATATGTTGTGCCCACGGTGGAGGTGCTTAGAGATGTGGGTTATAAATAGGCCAACGATGTGGTGGTTGTCTGGCATTTTTAGCACCCTGTCTCCGCACATTTCGCTCACGGCATATTTTGCGGTTATTAAATTTATTAAGTTTGCCCTGGCTGGCGGCGGGGCGCCGAGCGGGCGGATGGGTGATAGATGATAGATGGAGCTGTTGGCAGATGTCTAACTAATTAGGAGTAGGCGCAAATGCTGAAGGTTAGGCCAACGCCGCGCCTTCTGAGCGCTGAACTTTAAAAAGCCATTCAAAGCCCCGAAATTTAACGTTAATCAACGCGCAATCTAATTTTCGGAAACTTTTCTAATTATAAATCTGCTTTCGTGTAATTTACAAGCACACTGTGGTGAGACTCGCCCTCCAAGCCGTATATGGGAACAAAAAAGAGAGAATTGCCAAACATTTTTCACGCCTCACTTAATGTTTTTCTTTTTGTGCGCTTTTCTCATTTTCCCCAAAAAAATAGGCAATAAGAATATGAGCCCTTGGGCCAGCCAGGGAGAGCCAGAAATCAACTTCCGTTGTGCAGCGGAAGTGAAATGTGAAATTTGAAATTTATTATTGGCAATGCACAGAGACCCGAAGGAGAAACACAGAATTCGGGGGAAGAAAAACACAATCAACGTACGGGGAGGGGGCGAGGACCCAAACAATATTTATGTTATTAAACTGAAATCAATGTGCAATATCCGCTGGCGACTCAATAAATTTAGTTAGCAGCATTCGGGCTGATTGCCACGAAAGCATTTCGGCCTCGCAAAACGATTTCTTTGGCCGTCATTTTGGCAATTTATTCGATGGCCATTGATTTGTGTTTGTTCCATTGGTTGGAAACGCCATTTAAATTATAATTTCACAATCAATCTTGCAATACATTGAAATGGGCAGGTATGTTCATCACAAGTGATGCGAATCCCGAATTTATTGGTCGCATATGGTCCATATAAATTGGTATTATCTTAAAAGAGCAGATGTGTGGTAAATAAACTACACAACAGAGATTATCGCATTGAGTTAGAGCTATAATAAACAAGAAAATAGCACTTGATGTTTCTAAATATAATTTACTACATTCTATTTTTTGTGTCTTTGATACTATGTATAATGTTCTTTGGTTTCCTTTCACTTTTATATATAAATTCAAAGGTGACAATACCAACAATTTGTGTTTCTTTTTACAGCAATTTAGTTATTACGTGGAACAGCTGCCCATTACACTGCAACTCCATCCTCGCTTAATTCAATAACTCATTGCTTCGCCTTGCTCCGCCTAAGGATATTTACTTCTAGCGAAACTCATTCCCCAAAAATCAGTCAAGCTGGCGTCGTTAAAGCAGCGGAATAACAACAATACTATAAGCAATTATAATAATAATATAATGTGGAGTAGTACAATATCGCCAACCAACTCTAAGAAACTATTGATCGGTAGCACACGAAGCGTTGATTATGTCGGTGATAGTGCAAGGACAGCAGCAGGCAATTACAAAACAGGAGCACCAGCAGCAGCAGCAGGAGCCAAAGGATCAAAAGCCAAAGCCACCGCAATTGCAGCCACAGCCACAGCGGCAGCGAGCACAACCAAGATCTCAATTGAAATGGAGCTTCATATACAGAATAAGTGCATTTCGGCATAGCGCATCACTCTGGAGGGTGGTGCGGAGCCGCCATGGCTGCAGGGCCCCCTTAAAGCCGCTTTTTTGGGGGCTACTGGCGTCGGCAAAACAAGCATATTACAGGTGAGTCTAAATTTCTATTCATTTATTTAAATTACCAAAAATATAATGCTTGAATAATGCTGAAACTGCAACTTATTCAGAGGGAAAAATGCTCGAGTTAATATATGTAATCCGAAGCCGAATATATCAAATACACTTCGAGAAAGAGTGATTACTTATAGCTTATTATCACTGATAACTAATTAATAGTTTGGGATAAGACCACGTGCAGCTAAATATTATTATTTCTAATTTAAAATATTTGCTTTAATCCTTAATTGACAAGCAAACACTGGACTTTGTCTAATTAAATTAATTAAGGGTCATACCAATGATGTTAATTAATTTGTTTCAATTTGCAAGAATCAAAGTGCATCTGCCCAGCATCGTAGCTTAATTGATGTAATTAATACGGAATCGCCAATGGAAATTTAAATGTTTGTTAAATGCATTTCAGTTTGTGATGCAATTAAAATGAATGCCCCACTCCCTCCAACCAAACACCAATGCAATCCAATCTGCAGCAACCCTATAGCAAGGGGTCCTGTTGCCCAGACGCATTCATTAATTTTTCAATAATAAATTGCATTTTCAATTAACACAATTCCTGATTAAAAGTTTCCCGAATACACGTAAAAGGCTAAATCCAGCGGGATGACTGGCTTGCTGCACTTTTCATGGCCCGGCTTGGCTCTAAATTATTAATGGGCAATATGGGCGACCCCGCTGAAAGCTGAAAAGTTTAGCCAGGAACTTTTTAATGGACCAGTCCCACGGCAGCTGCCGATGTTTAGCGTTCCGTCTACCTATAAAACGGGGGGGGGGGGGGTCTGCCAGTTCCATGCACCACACTTCGTCCTTCGCACACACTTATTCCTGGCTCTGCTAATTGCATTTGTGTGCGTGTGGGTGCGTCGTTAATTTGATTTGCGCTCCGCATCGCATCGTATCTTTTGTGGTTTATCTTTTGTAATTAGACAATGGCAAGGCACAGTGCTAGGAGGCTGGGGCATATGTGTTTAGCATTGCTCCCTACCTTGGGCAGAGAGCATATGGGCGATATCATTCACTTTGTCATTAAGGATGAAACAAATACAAAAAAGGTAGCAGATTAAGATACCTATTTTTATGGTTACATGTACAAACTTAATGTGCATATAATATATTTGTAAGGGGAAAAGGATACTAGGTAACTACATATATTCTGAGATTATTTGTAAGTGAAAGTGAAAGAATTATAACTAGAGAGATATTCCACATTAAACTAGATCCATTAAATTATAAAAAATACAATTTGAAGTTGAAATAAGATCAATTATATATATTTCTTCTTCTATATAAATTTTACGTTTCACAATAATGTAGCGGAAAATTACTAATCCGCCGTGTGGCCTCTTACGATAAGCATTGCCTGACGTCCGGAAATTTCATAAGCAAAGAAAAAATAGGTATAAACGTAAAAGAGATCTGCACTTGCCAAGGCAGCGGAAATTGTTTTCCAAAAAAAGTGTATTAGCCTCGACATGGAAAGAAGCGAGTGTTTTTCAGCGCTTTCCCCGCCTTTCACCTTCTCCGCTCGGCAAATTCAATTAACTGCAGTTGGCAGTTGCGAGTTGGCCGCTTTGCCATTTGCTGCGCTCTCTCCATTATTTTCCATACGTCTGACTGTCTGTGTATGTGCTCTACAGCAGCGTTTAATTTCTGCGAGACTTGATGTGTGTGTGTGTGTGTGTGTGTGTATGTTAGCTTTTAGGACCCAACCCAACTCAATGCAACCCCGATCCCAAGTTCCCTGGTCCCGGTCTCTACCTCCCGCCATGGCCCGGCTTCCCGTTTCCTGTTGGACGCCTTTTATTGTGTGTAATGCGAGATTTGTGCATTTTTATGGCATTTTAAGCACTGCAAAATCAATTACGTCCCGTTTAATGGCTGTTCGCGGTCAAGCTGGCCAGGGGAAATGCCCCGGGAAGTGTGTGGGCCAGGACCTTTCCAAAATGTTTATTGCCGCGTAAATGTAATAGGCGTGTAAACAAAAACATGCGAAATCAAATCACATAATTGTTATGGCAGGATAAAGCAAATCGATACGATCGCTTTTGTCTATTGTTCGGCAGTTCCGCGAAATTAAATTGCAAGGACATTAAGTTAGTCAGAAGTAACCATAAAACGGGAGGGTTTTGTTTTTAATGCTCTTTCATCTTAGTACTATAGAAGCCTTTTGCATCAAATTCATTTATAATGGATTTAAGAGAAGTTTATAGCTTAACTAGTAAGAACAACTGTGCTACATACTTTTAGGTATATTTAAACGAATTTGTTCTTAATTAATTTAAAATAAAAAAACGTTTCCATTCTTTAATATACTTAAGTTTCTTTTAAGGTTATTATTTTTATTACAAGAAATTAGGGTAAGCCGGAAACAATTACGTTTATTTTACAGTCATTTCTTCTTTTATATATAAAATTTCAATTTTTATTGCTGAGCCCGCCACACAGCATTATAATCTAATTTCCAGACTCAACTTCATTATACTCATTTTTGGGCCAATTCATTTCCCAGCTGGCTTAAAGTGCTTGCCTATATTTTGGAATGAACTGCGCTAATTCCAGCAGATAAACGCGAGAAATAAAACGCAGTGCATCATATCAATAAAGAGTACGCCATGAATATCCATTTGGGTAAATTTGGAAGAAGCTCCGCCTGCCCGGGTGCCCGGCATGCTTATTTATGGCCCAGATAATGTAGCACACTTTATGGGGCAGCAGGAAGCATAAAGAGGCGCAAAGCCGGCCACGACAACGCCAACGACCCGGAGCAAGGAGCACGGAACTGAGAACTTTTAACTGGAAACTCGAAACTGGGAGCAGGACCTGGAGACCGCGGACCAGACGGAGATGGGACGACCATCAATGTCATTTCTTATTCAATTACCAGTTCAATAAAAATAAAACTCAATGATATGCGGCGCTGGGACATAAAAGCGATGCGATGCGATGCGCTTCAATGTGATGTGATGTGTTGCGGAGTCTTGCCACGAGTTGCGATCTGACCCCTTTGCCACGCCTCCTCCACTGGCACTTCTCCTGGGAGAAGCATATAATTTTAAATCGTCTCTGCTAAAAGCATTCCAGCTTTAAGACTAAGATGGCTTCCCAATGCGGCCACTTCCGCTTCCGGTGGCTGGCCTTGGACGACTCTGTTGGTTCCTTTTCGGTGGCGCGTAATTGAATCGTAGTGCGCATAAATTGCAGCTGATTTCATTGCATTGACAACAATGGTTGTGCTGATTGGCAGAAAGGCATTTGCATTTATATTAGACGCGCAGAGGGGATCGTGAACGAAGTCCCGAATGATTTTCACTTGACTTTATTATTAGCCAGACTTATCACACACTTACACGGGAAGAAAACATGGGAGATGATGGTGAAAACCCTATGTGGAGTAAAGGTTCTTTCCGAGAGATTTAACTTATGATAGTTAAGAAATTAGAAGATTTCTTGATTGAACTAAGCTAAATTTGAGATAATTTAATCCAAACATCTCGATAGTTTTCATACAAAAACTGTGTTTCAAAGTGTGTTTAACATGAATAAACATTTTAGCCTGGGCTATTTTATTTTAGATATTAGAAATAAAATCCCTAAAGTGAACCGTTTTCTCCCTGTGCACATACGCAATCAACTATAATCGTGAATTGGCAATCTAGGCGATGGCTCCTCTGGAGGACAAGACATCACTTTAAAATGCAATCAGGCGTTAAATATCCTTTGAGCCTGTCACTCATTCAGCTCATGCATTGATACCCACTGCGAGGACTCCCTAACACACACCCACGAACACACAGACACAAAGCCTGCCACAATCAAAATCTGCACATCCCCAAAAACCACCCCCTTGCCCTTCTTTCATTATCATCTTTTTTTACAAAGCGTATTTTATGCTCTCGCCGGCCTTGGCTTTATTTTTAGGATGCTTCCTTTCGTTTGACTGCCTTTCGACTTGGCCACTCCGTTTCTTTGGGATGCCCGGGTACCAAAAGCCAGCCAAGGACCCAATAAGAGAGCCTGCGGGTTAATGGGGTCATTTCGACCACGTTGCAGGACGAAATCCAAAAAAGTCCCGCGTGTGCGTTATGAGCTTTGGATTAGAGTTATGGCTCATTACAGGGTCTTAAGAGAGCTAGTGAAGCGCAGTATTGGGCGTCTAAAAATTTATTAACAAATTAAAGTGAAAAACCATAACGGGGAGTTTATTGAAAAGTGCTATGAGACGGAAGGAAGTTGGTAAATGTTATAATAAATAAATATCTAATGGGTTTTGAAAGAATGAAAACATTTAGGATCTCTAAAAAATAAAATCCCAACACACCACTGCACAGTAGCTACCAAAAATAGACAAGCTTTCCAAGGCTTCCTATTTAAGCTAAGCTCTCGCAAAACTAAATCCATATTTAATTACACTTTCCTAAATTCAATGCTCCGCTTCGTTTCACATATAGCTCATATAACCATTGCCATGCGGCTCGTGTGCAGTTTGTTTACTGCCTTTTGCCGTGGTTTTTATGATTACATGACCGCAGCGAACATAAAACCCATAGCACACTCTTAAGCGCTTACAATTTTAATAAGCTAAAAATGTCCATGAAATATGTGCGGCTGTTTTTGCCAGTGGCTGGCCAAGGGACCTCATGCAAATGCTACAAGCGAGTATTTAAAATGTTTGCTCAACACAGAAATAGAAATAGAAATAGAAAATAGAATAAAAAGCAGTCAAGGAGTGTGCGATAGGAAAAGCGAAACAATATTTGCTCGTTTTGCTTTTAAGCGGGGGCTTTTATTTTGTGTCCAAATGGAAAATTCATTTTTATTTTCATTGGCGTACCACGTGTCGCATGCGCAATTTTCTCCAAACATAATAATATTTAATTTTCGCACACATCGTATTTCTTTTCAGCAATTTTTCTACCATGACTTTCCCAAGACTCATCAGACGACAACGCGACGGAAGATTTATAAAAACTGTCTGGTCTGCGACACCTGCATACGTGAGCTGATGGTACTGGACGTTCCACCCCAGGTGAGTTAGCACCTGCCATCTGCCACCTGCCACCTGCCACCTGCCATCCCCGAGCATCCACCATAAATCCTTCCCAGCCCGAGCCCTTGCCGCAAAATTCTAACTTTCGCATAATTTAGTTAAAAGTTCTCCCACTGTCAGGGCACGGCTGGGGAGTGGAGCGTTTTATGAAAATATATACAAACTATTTTTAAACAATTTTCCAGTGAATTTCATGGTGCTGACATATTAGGAAATTCCTCATCTCTGCGCCCGCTGGCCGTAATAAATTGCTAAATAATCTAAATTGCCGCACAGATCCTTGGCCAGTAACCAGTTGCAATATGCTTCGTCCTGCATAAATATTAAGCTGAAGACACTTTCAGCCATCTCACCCACCGTTCCTTCGCGCCGTTGAGCCGGCTGTCGGAGGTGTCTAGACTCAAACGGCTGCCTTCTGCATTTTCATTACAGGCCGAACAGTTTCCCTACCATTTTCCACGTTATTTTACTTTTATTTTAATAATCAGCGCACCAGAAGCGCCCCGAGCAACAGTTTGCAACAACGTAGACAACCGCATAACCAAATGGCGTTGCTCCGCCTGATGCTGCCACAAGCAAACTTTCTTTTGTGGGCTCCCTTTTCGCGTTACTCGAATTTTGTATTTTTACATAACACTTTTGGGCCAAAAGTGCTTAAGGGTTTCGCCTGAGCATGCAATCAGATGGGCACCAGACTCATTTGAATCTGTGCAAGCGATTTAATATAACAAGAGTCTCTTAGAGTCTTGAAATCGTTTGGTTTCCAGGGGTTTTCCAGCTTTAAATAAAACTGAAAACTAAAAAAAGGCCATCTTTCCAAAACATACGAAATTTTAATGTAACAATTCCTTAGATACTATTAACAATATTCTGCAATTAAGTTGGTATACCTGATGGGAAGCCAGGGTATTTCAATAACCACAAGTTACTTCCTGCACAAAAACACCTTTCTCCCAGCATGCGGTTTTGACTTTATTAAAGTCCCCGCTCGGGCTCGTAAAAGTGGTTGCCTGAATAAATTTTTAAGTTGCCAGCCAGGGGAGAACAAGAAGGGCAGATGGCGATGGCCATCGTAAGCCGTTTGCTCCGATGTGTTGTATAGGTGGATATTATCAATTTTTAACTACTCAGGAATTCTGGAACGTGCGAGGACCCTCCGCTCCACCGCTGCACTGTTGTGAAGCTGTCCCACAACTATTATCCGGCTGAAAGCGCAATTATGGCTGGCCATAAAGTTTGGCCCCATGTCCGGCCATACTTTATATAGAGGCGGCTGGTGCTCTCAAGAGTCTTAAGGGAGAATGCTGCTTATGCAAAAAGCTCGAGGACGTTCTATAGTCCTGTCCACACCCAGAACCTCGGTCCGGTTCATCCGAGAACTTGGCAATGGGCTTTGGCAATTAGAGAGCAGTTTGGTCAGACCTCAAATCACAAACTGACACTGAAACAGTTCGAACTTTAGGGAGATTTTACAGCCACTGTCAGTGAATTTTCCGTTCCATTCATCTTAGGGCTTAGTTTTCCAGCCAGGAGCGGATCAAGGAAGGTTTTACAAGGGTTTTAAAAAGTATTAAGATAGGTTCAAAATGTAGATTTGTTTAACTTATAACTTTTTTGATAATTGTATATAAAATAAAGGGAAAGTCATAAATTATTTTAAATGAACATTTAAATCGAATCCCCACTAAGACAGCCACTGCTTCAGAGATCCTATCACCCCACAACCTATTGTGTTGGTCTGCAACGTTTAGCTATCATAAAATATTTATGGAACACACTGGCATCGAGGCCAGTTGTTTCTTGGTCTCTCACTTGGCCTTGTAAATATGCAAAGCTTGAGTTAGCAAGTAAAAAGACGATTTTTTGTTACTATGTAGTACCCTAGGGGCCAATATGTCAGCAAGCGAATTATCTTGGATTTCGGAGTCCTTGGACAACGATTGTTTAATATTTGAAAAGATTTCTATGTGGCTTGTTTCAATCTGACAGATACGAATGGTGATTTCCATTTTAGGCTTGCATTTAATTCTAAGTCTTCATTAATCAAAATGTAGCAAGTTTTACTTTATATGAGGAGTATATTTATACCTCAAGCAATGATTTAATAAAGTGGTATATTATTAAATTTTTATACTTTAAAACCCCCGTTTATATATTATTTTAAGTCAAAATATTTTAAAAATTGGTCTTATATTTTTAAATATCAAATAATGCCTTTCATAAATTCCAATTATTTCGATATCATGACACGGATCTTTTACATTATGGGTTCCCTTATCTTTACCCTTATAGTGCAACCATATTTTTTGGTCCGATTAATACCTTTTGTGCCATGGCTGGATGCTTTTGGCACGGCCGTTGATCTGGCAAATAGGGAATTGGGCCAAGTGTGTACCGAGCTGGGCTGACAAAGCTGGCAAAGGATACGGCAAAAGGACGATTCGGTGGCTCCACCACCGATATCCAGGCTCACAGATACTCACCGAGAGGAATTTGCATTGAAATGGCAAGCGAGGCAAAAGAGTTGACTGGCAGCAAAAAGCAGCTGGCAGTCGGGCAGTCAGCCAACCACATCCATTGTCATATTAACTACGTGCCGAGCGACCCGTACCGCCCCGGCAGTTTCCCTGCAGTGCCACCCCTTTTGGGGCGGCAGGGCCGCCTCTCAATGCCTTTCAACTTATTCATGTCCATTTTGGCGTGAATTTGTTTTCGAGTACAGCTTTTTTTTCATTTTTTCGTCCTGCTTTTATTATACTCTTTGTCGTACAGCCATTGTGCTGACCAAATGGCTGACTGTTGTCTAAAAGCGGGCCAACAGGGGTTCTCTCGCCGGCTGGGAGGGCTAACAAGTTGGGCGGACTGTCGCCTGTTTATTGTGGTAAATTTTTCATCGTCAAGTGCACTGCCTGGCAGTCATAACTCAAAGTCCACCTTAATGGTTTCCACTTGTACAAACAGCATTTATTTTCCAACAGATTTTCGCCCATAAAGCACATGTCGGGCGACCGACCGGGTGGGCCGGGAGCAGATGCTCCCTGTGCGAACGGTAGGCCATTTAGTTGGCCATTGTTTACGTTAAGTGACCGCCGCTGCTCGAAGCAACTTGAAATGACGGACCCGGGGACAGGAACAGGACTCAATGACCCGGACTAACGACGCCTACGGGCCCTGAAATCAGTCGAAAAGTTTATTTTAAATATATCACACTTGGACGTACACTTTGAAAATGATCGGAGGCAACTCTTAATATGCAAAATCACATTTTAGTTAGATTTGATGGAGAAAAATTTATTAAACAGGCTTTCGATACAATAAGGAGTTTAAAAAATAAGTTTAATTTTAATTAAAATTTAGGTTTGTCATACCCACTATTTAACGCATTTTCCCAAGGCTCTTTCTTTAATTAATATAGAAATAAAGCAAGGAGAGGTTGAAGTTTGCAAGTTGGAACTGTATTGCCTAATAACTTTTATAATTATCAGCCTATTGTAATAAAGTCACGTATTATATTATTTATTGAAACATTAAAATAACTTATAATTCATTCATTTAATTTCAATGGAAATTTAAGAGTCCTTGCACTACATAAAATATTTCTATAGATTAATATTATCAACACAATGACTCCTATCGGTTCAGTAATAAATTAAATTAGTTACGAGGTCATAAATTAGGCAAACATTTATCAATTCCTATACGACTATATATATACCAAATCCTCCTACGGAAATAATAAAGCCAGCTGACCTAGATATCTTGATTGAAAAATCCTGGCAGGTCACCAGCCAGGCTTCAAGAATTGAACATATCGACGCAATACCGCCGCTCCAGGAAAATGCTTTGCTGCCTGTGCTTCAGCGGATGCATTTCATCCATCTTGGCTCAAATCCAAGAGGGCAACAATGCAGCAATTACAACAATTACAACAATTAAAGCCGGGGCCAAAAGACATCGAGAATCTTGGCTAACGAGCTGCTCGCATTTCAAGCCAGCTCGCAGCCCGTTAATTAACAAAGCAACAATAATCACAAACAGAGCGGCGGGGAAAGCGCAAATTAAATGAAATTTAATCAAAAACGTAAATCTAGCTAAGTTACTGCGCGACGGGAGTGGCGTCGACTGTCTGCCAGGCGGAATGACACAATACACAAACAACACAGCAGAACTCGCCAGGGGGATGAACCAAGGAGCTGGAGGGATGTTGAGCCGGAGAGCTGGTGAGCCGGAGAGCTGAAGAACCGGAGAGCCAAAGGACCAGACGTAGAGGCGCCAAGGAATGCGGACCCTTGAGCTGCCCATCCGTGCACGGGGTCAGGAGCTCCGGGGGATGGCATCAGTGCTGCCAGCATAGGATTGCAAAAAACGGTCAAGTTAGGCTTTCAAAAGTAGTGATGCCTCTACCCGTGGTGCCTCTTAAAAATAATCTCTTACTGTTTCTATAAAACTAAAAAACAACATTTTAATTAAAACAAATATACTTTTAGAGTAGAGTTTTTAATGTCCATAATAAAATCAGCAAACCCACTTTCGATTCTAAATTTACAAACCACTCTACGAAACTGGCCCTTATTTCTTGTTTACATTAGTAAATAAAAACTTGTACGCTTATTATTTATATATTTAAAAAATAAAGTTACTTATATTATTTAAGGAAAATACTACATTTTGGGTAGTAATAAACAGCTAAATAGACAACATTGCCTGATTTGGCTGCTGTTTGTTCCTCTAAAGTGCCTGTGTCTCGGACGCTTTTTCTTGTCTAGCCGGCCTTTGACTTTTGTTTGCGCCTAAAATGTTGCGACGTAAATTTAATTATAACGTTTACTTACTGTCTTGCTGTGGGCGCACTGACCCCCCAAGCCCCGCCGTATTTTCCAACCCTCTGTCTGCTCATTAGCGCCGAGGGAGGAAAAACTGTGGCCTGCCGCCACCTGCCTGTGGTGGAAAATGTGCTACTGATTCGTCTTTTGGGGAAGCAGAAGCAGCTCAGGGATTGATTTATGTCACTGTCATAAATAGAAAAAGATCGCAGTAATTGAAAATATATACATAACAATAAAATATTTATAAAGATTTTTAAATGAAGGACATTTTTTCATCATACTCATATATGACCTTTCTTATATAGTTGCAAAAATAAGAGATTTCATTTTATATTTATATATTTCTCAGGGTCATCAATAACTTAAATACTTAAATTATATTCCTTCTTATCTTTGAAATTGTTTTCACAATTTAGAACGAAATGTGCAATTAATTTGGTTAATTAGTTTCCTCGTGTGTCCTTCGTTTTATGGGGTGGGAAGACATTTTCCAACATTAATTGAGCAACAATTATTTACTGGCAACGGTCACCGCAACCGCAGTAAATGCATCAACCGGTGTCCATTGTGCCCCAGTGTAACTGCTACGGTTTACGGCCATTGTGGGAGCAGCTTTGTCCTCTGAATATTTACTGCGACAACAGTTTCAGTTACATTTAATAAATGCATGGAACTCAGCTCGTGAAAGGCGAGGGAATAAATGAATCCTATTACGGATGCAGAAGTGAGCTGAAGCAAATAATGCGACTGCTGTGGGCAGTAAAGATTGCTGAAGCCGCAGGAGTGGTCAGCTAAGTCCTAAATAAATAGGACAAGCCGAAGGGAAGGAAGTGGAAAAGCCACAGTTGAATCTCTGAAACTTGAACTTGAGAAGATAAAACTTATACATAATTATACAATAATAGTTGGCTTTATCTCAAAAGAGAATTGAAATGAAGTTGGAATTGATATTTGTATTGTTTCTTCTTTTATTCAAGCTATCAATTAAATGAGCCACAATAAATAAACAGAAATATTTAATCTAAACAAATATACTTAATTCAATGCTTCATATAATGAATTTTTGATTTAAGCGGAATAATTCCCGACTTTAAAAGGCACTAAATTTTATATTTCATTAAACAAATATGTCTTTAAAGTCTTTAAATTATTACCAGTTGTTAATTTGTGCGTATAAATACCAGCACATTCAGTTATTGATATACATATTGAACGTAATCCTTACAAATAAAAATAAAAACTAATCAATACATGTGTTTGCATCAAAAATAATGGTATTTATTTAACATATTATCCCGCTGGCAACCAGTGCAAACGATTGATGGAGCACGACCCCCATAATTCCCAGGATTTTTTTTAAAAACAAACAAAATGCGAAAAACCAAAACAACATTTTTATATTTTCATATCATAATGCTGCCCGTTGTGAGCCGCTATTAAATGCCATAAACTCTTTTTCGTTTTCATATTTGCTTTTCATGCGCGTGCCAAAATAATGCGAAACGAAAACACAACTCATCCGGCCGTGTGGACACATGTGCGTTTTTGTTTGTCCGCCTGTTTGTTTGGGGAAATACGCTGATGAAAAACAAACAATCGACCAATTGGCATCGCCATCTCGCCAGAAGCGATTTCCGGCTGACAACTTCGCCGAATGGAACAACGGACATCCGCTGGGGCTGCGAACGGTGCACGCCTATGTCCTCGTCTACGACATGGGCAATTTGGAAACATTTCAGGTGAGTGCCTCCTCTGGACTTCCTTCCGATGGATCGTGACAAATTTCGCAAATTTAATTGCAGTACTGCCGCTCGATGAGAGATCAAATCTTGGACAGTTTCAGTCATCGTGATTTTAGCATAATTGTGGTCGGCAATAAATTTGACAATGTGACTGAGGCGCAGGCCAACTCGCAGGTGAGTGCAATGAATATTTTAATATATTCTACATTGAAAAATTTGTTTGTTGCGTTACTTAAAAAATAAGTCAAATCTAGAGGTTCCTCTATAACAAATGATTCGGAAAAGGAAATAGCACAGAATGCCCACTTAAGAGGCAAATAGCGAAAACCTTGGCTTGACTTATTTGTTTCCAGCAGATTTGCACTCAATATTGAATCCTTTCTCTTATCGCACATGCACACATCCCGGCGGCGGCCTGGCAGGAGCTCAAGGATATTTCCACGCTGGTGCGCAAACATTGGCGCTGCGGCTACGTCGAGTGCTCGGCGCAGTGAGTAATCAATACGACCATCTGTCATGCGATATTTGTGCCTGGCGACGACTAACCGGGCCTTCGTCTCCTTTTAGATACAACTACAAAATCGGCGACGTATTCCGTGAGCTAATGGGTTGCACCAGCACGGGAGGAGGAGCTGGCGGCGGAGCGGGCGGCGGCGGCGGTGGTGGAGGTCTGACCGCGAGCAGTGTCCTGGCTGGCGCTGAGTACTCACAATCAACTAGGAATAAAGGACGCTGTACAATACTTTAGCAAATGTTGCATAAGTTTTTTAAGCAAACGTTCTGATCTGGCGCATTAAACCCGAGTGAATTCTTTATCAGCATCAGCTGTCAGCGGGGGCAAGGTGCACCGTGGCGTATACGTAATGTCCTTTGGCGGTGGCGTATACGCAATCTCCCTGGCAGAGACACAACAACGACATTGTAGCCCCTTGCGAACGCTTGCAGATGCATATTTTAGCATATACTTTTAGTGGCCACACTCCGCCTCCCCCAATCCCCGCCTACGTCCGAGCCCCCCCACCCGCCACCCCCTCCGCTGCTTTTGTTTGCCATTATTACAACATTTTGCCGGCTGCCTTTACGGGCAAGGAGTGCTTGCTGCGCTCATTTAAATGGCATTGGGGCTGCCGAACCAAGGATACATACGGTTGGCCAGCGGCCACGACTTCCCGGGCCGAGATCCAGATCCCGACATCCTTGCTAACAACTTTAGTGCGTTCGCATTTGCAATTCAATGCCCGTGCGCTGGCAGGAAGTGCAGCTGCCATGAATATGCGGCAATATCCCTGGAGGACAGAGCAACAATTGCGGCAAAAGTTTGATTTTATATCGTTATTGTCGTCATCGTTACGGTTATTATTTCTATCGTGGAACGTAAATAGGCAATTAATCCCACCATAATTTACAATACATTTTATGTACGAACGAATAACCTTGTTATCGAAACAAACCAAGAGCGTATAAGTACTTAAGTAGTTGACCTAAGCTATACACGTATATGTAAACATACTTTAACGTTGTGATCATTTCAAGAATTAGTTCTTAAGCCAACCAAACAGGATGTCAGTTAATGCCAATGTCAAGTCTCCGAACATGGAACATAAAACGTACGTCATTTTAGGGGAGTTAATAAATAGCCTTAGGTGCGAGTGACCGGGCCTAGAGTTGCCGAGGTCCTCCCAAGGTCCTGGAATCAAAGTGTTACAATCATGACATTCAAATGCTCCAAACGTGCAGCCCCTACAGTAAACTTGTACATTATTTGAGAGTTTAAACAGGAGAGTTATTTGGGGAGCATATAAGTGCAGGGCTCTTTACACGGCGCCCGATTTGCATAGGATACAATAACACGTCATAAAGTCAATAATCAAAACAATGCCATAACTTCAGTTGTTAATATTTCGAATATATTGAATAGTTTCCAACGATTTTAAAATGTCTCGGCGTGTAAGGAGCCGTGATCAAGACGCCTTAAGACACCAGAAGCAAATATTTCGTAGTAGACCTAGCCCTAAAGTAAGAATACAATTGGATTGAAGCGCACAAGAACCGACGACGATTGTGTTATTATTTTTAGTGATAATGCCATTACCCACGACATACTCGTACTCGAAATTGTTAGACAGCAGCGTTTGTGTAGCGTAGTGTATTGATATCAAACTGATCCAGCCGATCGATTTATTAGCTAGGCAATGGCAGCGTGTCGCCTCACTGCTCTATCCGCTGGACACCGCCATCTAAAACTAATCTCAGTTTCCATAAACACGCACATGCCACACACCGATCTCTTTCTTTACCTCAAGAAACCACTCAAACTTCTCAACAGAAAAGCAATCAAGGCTGACTTTGTACATAGAGATTTCAAAAGAAGAACTTTGCGAAAATGCTATGGAAACCGACTTTTACAGCAATATAAGTAAGCTCTAACTGATATTCAAGGTAGATAACTGGGCGCACTGCCAAAATTGGTTCCACTCCCAGTTGAGTGCTCGGCTAAGGTTCTAGGAATAATTAACTAAGCTAAAAACGAGATTCGAAACAATTTTTTAACGTTATTTCAAGGGTAACCAATACAACAAATAATAACAAGTAATTAACTAAATATTTGTGGCTTTGATAAAGGACATATACCATTAAATATTAAAGATAAATGACAGCTTAGGTAGCTTATTTGTTGAGGCGACCGAAATTACATGCTCTACGACATTATCTTTAATTGGAAATTGTCCCTTCAGCAAATAAGTAACTGAAAAGCATTAAAATCACATATTTATATAACACATACCTATATATACATACATATACACATATATATATCTAACGATAATTGCCTTTGGTTCAAGTTTTTGTCTTTGATTTTCAACATTTACGGATTCGTCAAAATGGCTGTTAATTTTTGTGGAAATAATTAAAACGCTAAATGCAAACCGTTGAAAAGGAATTAAATGACAACAAAACAAACATAAGAGCAACAAGGAAAATTGTTGAATTATTTATATTTAAGCAACGCGTTGCCTGCGACAGTTCGAAGCGAGATCAAGAGAGAGAGGATTAAATAAGTGTAGCAATATACCAATTAAAATCTCATCTTTAAAGTATGTATTAACGAATCAAAAGCTTCAGCCGCTTGTTGTTTGTTCAAAGCATTCAAAAGTACGTATGTAAGTAGCCTTAAGTGAAAGCCGCTACGTTTAGATAAGTATTGCAAAGGCGCCTCATCGTGTCATCATGTGGCGCCCATGATCTCTGTTATTTTTTTGTAATAAAAGGCAAGACGCGAGCCAGGGATATGTAGAGACAAATTGTTAATTGGATAGAAGCTAGCCACAGAATAGCAAGAGAATCGCACCGAACCTAAATCTTAAGCAATGGAATAACAAAATGTCGGCCGGAAACGGATGCAACCAAATTGTACTTAGTGTAGAATGCACTGCATAAAGGCATGCGTACGATGGATATTCGCCGACAAACAACCGTTAGAAAAGTAGAGAACGTTTTTGAAAAATGCGCAACAGACGTAAATAAAAACAAAATAAAGTGATATAAAAAAGTAAATATTATGGGTCTTTAATTATTGGGCTAGCTTAAACAGTGAACGAAGTCAGCGCAGTGGCCAACCGGCCATTTCTCTGCCTCTCTGTCGCTCGGTCCCTCTGTCGCTCAGTCATTCTGTCTCTCCGTCTCTCTGACTCTCCTTCTCTCTGCCCCTCTGTAATTTTGCCTCTCTGTCTCTGACTCTCCCTCCCCTCTGACTCTCTCTCTCGCTCTCTCTCCCTCTATATTTTTATATGGGTGCCTCTTTCTCTGCGTATCTCTCCAGAGATATCTCGTTCTTTCTCCATCTCCATAAACCTACCTGTTGTGATATTACACTCTCTCCCGTTCTCTCTTTCTCTGTTCTCTGTACTCGGAGACTATAAATAGACGCACAGCTCTCGCACTGACTTCAGTGTGTACGTGGCCTTCCCAGTGTTTACATCTATCTTGATAGTGGGGAGTGATAGTGATTGCGCTTGGACCCCAATCGTATTACCTGACCAATGGAATACATCTGGATAGCCAGGAGGAAGCTAACTTCGATAATACCATGCAAGCCTAATTAAAGTCACCAACAAAGGAAAGGAATTAAGCAATGACGAAAAAGGATAACCTCTGTACTCCGGTAAGTCTTAACCATTACAATTATATTATGTGTATATATGCTATTGGAGGAATCAGGCCTAGATATATAGTCAGCTTTGCTAGCTATGCATTTCCTTTCCAATTAATTCTCTTATTACCTGAACTCCATAACTTAATTTTAATTTAAAGTGATACAGCAATTAAGGAGTCGATCGAGCCAGCACAGACAGAACAACATATTTTCAAAATTTATCAAAATTTTATAAATATAATTTTTTGTTTACATTTTACAAAAATACGAGAAAATATTTAACTAAATATTTCATAAAATTTTTAATTTTTATGCTAGTACCCTAACAAAAACCAACAAAAAAGCTTTCCAAATTGGGATCGTGGCTTACTTATTATCGGTTTTCCATTCGAACCCATGATCCATTCGAACCCATGATCAGCAGTTAGCCAACTGTCAGAGTATACCAACTTCGGCTTCTCGAATTTGTCTTGCTTTCTTAGTTGTAGTTAATTCAGCGCCTTACTCCAATTTCGTAGCACCGGACCCGGTGTAGCGTCAGCTGGCAACTGATTTATAACGCCCAAGGTGATTACTCACGGTCATTATCGCGACTAGCAATTAGAAAACATTTCCATTTCTATTTTTAAGCTTTTTTATTTTTCTGTCTTATCGCCTATTAACTAAAAACAAACTCTCGTATTAATTGGCTGGCTATATGGTAGAAACAAACTAGGACAAACAATTTTGGGCATCGTAGATCATCAACTTAGGCTAGCGACTGTTTTTGGGAGTACATCTTTATATATATGTATATTTTCTAACGTTAAGTCTTATAAACAAAAGGACATTTTGTTGTTGCTAATTTGCGACACGCAAGAGTTTAAAATGTGAACGTAATACAAACTTATCAAGACTAAGTGTTACCAATTAAATGATCCTGCGACTGGTCCGGGTCGAGGTCAGCGGATGAGGCATAGCCAGGTGAGGATGATGGTTGGTTGGGATGGGACACGTTTGGTAAATGACTTACAAGCGAAATGCTGACTGATGGCTGTCCATGCCCACGGCCTATCTGGTCTATCACTGAGGCGGCTCGCTGGAACTGCTGAAGGTTCGACTGCGACTCAACCGCCTGGCCCGCTCTGCCAGCACCGCATGCTCGTTGCGTCCGTCTGCCAGGTGGTGCGGTAGGTGCAGGATATCCTGCAGCTGGCTCTTCAGCTGCTTAGTCTGCGGACGCTGCTCCGGTTCGGAGGAGAGCATCTGCTGAAGCAAATCGTACTGCTCCGGATACTTGAGGGCAAAGTCCTTGGGGTACTGTCCATCTCGTAAATTTCGGAGCGTCTTGATTCGTTCCATTTCCGTACAGAAGTACACGTGCAGCTCGAAGAAAATCAGGCCCAGTGAGTAGATGTCCACCTTGTAGTCATAGTGACGACCCAGGAGCTGCTCTGGCGACATGTAGAGGTGAGTGCCCACCTGTTGAGTGTGACGGGCACAGGAGGGCAGGCCACTCTGATCTCCACATTTGGCTACCAGGTTCGGAATGTCCGCCATGTCGGTGACCAGCCCAAAGTCACCGATCTTGATTTGACCCTCCTGCGAAAAGAAGATATTACTTGGCTTGAGGTCCCGATGGATGAGGCCTTTGAGGTGCACATAGTCCACGGCGTCCACGATCTGGTGAAAGATATCAGCGATGTGGGCAGCCCTGGCTTCAGTTCGATTGTCCCTTAGCCAGTCGCGCAGACTTTCTTTGCGGCACAGCTGCATCTGGATGTATAAGTACACTTTGCTTGGCTTCCCAGGAACTCCGTTCTGAATGGTGGCACTCGGTGGCGTCGGATGGCTCCCGTTGTGATTGTTGTTGTTGTGGTTTTGAGCCAGAGCGAGGGTGAGCGGCTTCCTTCGAGGCCTATTATCGTCTTCCGCCTCATCGCCGCTGCCATTGCTTTTGGTACGAACAGATTCGATTTGAAAGGAGTTGGACACCAATTGGTGCTGTGAGTAGTTTATGTTCTTTAGATCGAACGAAGCTGAATGAATGTCAATCGACACGGAACTGCGATGGTGTCTCTTGTTCTCGTCCTTCTCTTCCTCCTCCTCCTCTTCATCGTCGTCGTCGTCGTCGTCTTCATCGTCATTGCCCGCCCTCAGAGCAGCCGACTGCGACTCGCTGCGGAACTCAATGAGTGAATCTTCCTCCTCATCGTCGTCGTACTCTTCCCTGATGTTCCTAAGTGCCGGCTCCCCGTGTCCGTGGAAGTCGTGGCTGCAGGCAGTGCTATTCGCTGCATCCGATACCCAGGACATCAGTTGCTGGTGGCGTTTCTCCTGAAGCTGGTCCGCAAACGAGGGCAGTGTACTCTCGTCTGGTGTCTCAATTTGAATGGAGGTAGACAGCTCGTGGGCAACTAATTTACGATCCTCCTCTTCCTGCCACCCAGTGGGCGGCGTTTCGGTCCAGGACTGTAAATAAATATTCGGATTAGCTATATGTATAATGATACCGAACCGTGGCTTACTCACATGAAAATATCGCACTATGTTGTGGTGCTCGCAGCTGGCCAAGGTACGAGCTTCACGAAGCACTCGTTGCCTGGAAGCCTCCTTGTTGGGCAGCGTAATCCGCTTAATGGCATACCTGTTCTCATCCAGCTTGTTCTTGGCCTCAAACACCACACCGAAACCGCCGCGTCCGAGGCACTGCATTAGCTCAAAGTCGGTCTGGAAGCGCGAGGTGTAATGCTCACCCGAGTGAGAGGTGGACTCCGAAATGGTGCGCTGCGTGCGGCCGTTGGGTGGGAAGCTAAAGCGATTGACTTGGTTGCGTTGAATTGGAACCACGGGGCCCAGGAGAGCCTGTGTGGATGCTTCGGTGGCCTCGATGGCAGTTTGCACCGGCACATGTCGCTCGATGACCAGATACTCGCGCTCCACCCGCTGGTTCCGCTGTCCCATAAAGATGTTTAGGAGCACAGCAGAGGTAAATGCAATAACTACGATCTCCTTCCACCAAAACCACAGCGACAAGATCACCACCTTTACAGGAGCGTCAATGTCATCTAGACTAAAGCCCAGATCGTCGTTGATGCTGTTGTTCCCAGTGTGTTCCGCTCCGGCAGACGTGCCATTCTTTGGAGCTGGAGGAGCCTCGATGGCAGGCAACCCACTTGGCGTCTCGTTGGTGCCGCACTCCGATGGACCCTCAAAATCCGAGGTAGTGTAGAAATAGAAGCCATTACCATTCACGAACTCTGAGGCGTTGAGCACTGACTGAGCTGCCACAGCGAAGTTCTGGTCATCATAAGGCACCAGCTCGCTCCCTTGTCCGCCTCCTGTGCCCCCGCCTATGACCTCGGGCTCATCCTCATTTTGTCGGAATATAACCAGCGAATTGCTGCTTGCCGCTATGGGCTTCCAAGGGATCTTGGGCATCAGACTTGTGTCGCCTGTGAGCTGCTGGTACACTTTCGTTTGGTCCATGATTTCCTGCCGGAGGCGGATTGATTCCTGGATATACAACTGCTTGTCGTACATTCCCAAATAGATGGATGGCGAACTCTGTGGCCTGTTGGGCACATCCTCATCCGCCTCATCCTGTTCCCAGAGCCACTGGGCCGAACTGAAGAGATCAATAGGCTTCAATTCGTCAGCGGCATTGGTGTTCCAGGCACTCACAATCGGGTGATCAAACTAAGAGCAAACAAATACATAATATAGAAATTAGTTTGGGAAATTATTTTGCAGTTGTTTTCCTTTTATTTCTACTCACCTTGTACTTCCAGAGCATGGTCTGAGGATCGCTCTTGCTGAAAGCGCAGATAACTCCCTCAGGCACCACCACCTTGATGTCAACGTCCAGGACAGCCAACTCTAGCTCATCACGCGGTTGTTGAGTGCACTCAGAGGCACGAACCATGTCCAGCTCATGCTGGCCCACGCTGAAGTTCCATCGCTCCATACCAGTCCGCGACTCTACAGCCCGAACAGTTTGCGTCTGGCGGCGTACGACAATCACGTCGTCCAGAAGCGGATCATGGCCCATAACGTAGCCAGCCTCGTCCCTCAGATGGTCATCATTGTCTTCCTGCCGAAGCTCCTCCTGATCCGTCTCCTCGATGGTGTCTTTGATCGCCCGTCCATTATCGGTAGAGTTTACACAGCCGTTGATGGAGCACTCGTAGAGCAGCTGGCCAGTACGTACGGAGACGCCATAAGAGCGAGTCTCCTTGCCGCCGGATATCACCAGGTCGTCACTGAATTTGGCACTCGAACTCAGTAGGTGTTCCGCAGTTATCGGTATGGGATCAATGGATTCGCCGTCGAACTTGTATATTCCGCCGCTCAGTGAGGGAATCATGCGCACGAACTGCCCATTGTTGGTCAGCTCCAGGCGGTGGATGCTGGACGAGATTAGCGGACCGGGTGCAGTGGGCACGCTCCAGCGCAACTTTCCCGATTTCGCTATATCTAGGGCGTTCAGTCGTCCATCCAGTGTGGTTATATAGAGGAGTCTGCCAGAAAAGTAAAGTACAAATTGATTACTAAATGAAAAAATCTAAACCTGACCTAATTAACAAGTTCCTTATCGGCAGGTAATTGACACCTTTATACCATGCCCTGGCCAATTTAATTTACTTTATTACCTGTTTGGCTATTATTTTTCGTATCCTCATATTATATTATGAAATTTGGGTTTTTAACTATTTGTACTTCTAGCTTCATTTATTTTATTTTTTTCTTTGCATTATGATATAAAACCAAAAAAAACTTCAAAGAGAAACCGATTAGGAATATAATATATATAGAAAACTTAGGATTCTGTTATATCCTAACCTAGTGACCTTGGCACTACATTTTTCTGCAGGTGAATTTCATCATCCCGTTCCAAGGATAAAAACATTCAGGCGAAAGGGTCACACTTGCGATGCCATCTGACTGGCGAAGAGTGCGGGAGGTGGAGAAAGGCAGCTCAGCTGATGTCGCACCAAAAGCAACCAACAAGTGTCAGTTGGCTCCTCTTCATTTTCCTATCTCCATCTCTGTCCCGCCCACAGAAGAGCCGAAAATGGCGCCCTCCGAACGGAGGTAAGGCAAGCGAGAAGAGAATGGTGAAATTCGGTGAAAAGTTAAGCAAACGGAAAGAAAACAAAACAATCGGCGAAACCTGTTTAAATTGACGTGCATAAACATATCTGTGACCTGTCTGTCGCAAACAAAAAGAGCAGTTAACAGTCTTGCCAAATGACTCACCGCATGCTTGATAAGCGCGTTCACCGATTTGCTACTGCTAAACGCTAGTTAAGGGTCGTAGCGAATAGTATCATTTCGAGGCAGGTCTGCCTTGGAAATCTTAGGCTGCCCCACGCCTTGTTTACAGCCTACGGCCGTTTCAGCTAACTTTCTGAGCACTTTCCGAGTATTTTAATAAATATTCACAGGTTTTTATTAATGTTTGTCTAGCTGCTTCAGAGTTTTCACTCGTACTGCGTTTCTGCGAACGTTCGAGAACATTTTCACCAGAATGCATAACAAAAGGGTCACACACATAACGCACCCTGCTTCTTCTTCGCGTTTTATGCTATTGCTACATACCTGCGTCCGATCCGGCGCTCTTCCTGCTCAACACAGTGCATCAGGGCCGGTGGGGTGGAAGAGCCCGCTGTCTGCAACTCCGAGTCCCTCGACTGCGCCCTGGCCTGGTGCGGATTTAAGGCCACAAAGCCCGCCATGGTAAGAGCCATCAGCTGCAGGAGGCTCAGGTTGCGACGCCGGTGCCTCACGATGCCGTCCAGGTCATCCTGCATGCCCATCATACGCGCATATATACGTAATCGTTATCCAGGGCCGATCGACGGTTCGCGGAATGCAAAAGTGGGCTTCGGTCTTCTAATTGGCTCGAACGGCAGCGGTGACGTGTTGACGCGCTTCTGGCGTCGGTGGCGGTGGTACAGCAGCGGCAGTGGCACCCGGCAAGGTTGACGCACATCTCCGCATAACTCCCGGTCGCGCCCGCAGAAAGTAATTGCAATCTAACTAACTAATTTGTACTAAAAACGTAAAACTTAAGTTGTTTTTCTTTCGATTTGGCCCGCAACACGCTGCTGATTGGAGCAGTGTGACCGCGTTTTAGGTACCATTGATTACCAAACCGCGGATGACACCACTTTGGCTTTAATTTCGTCATTGGATAAAATACCAAGAAAATACCGTTTATTTCTTTAGGTATTAAAGGTACAGTGAACTCCGGCTAAGACGTTTTTGTTAATTTGATTTATGATTTGAATCGGTGAACAATATAAAAGTTTCATCTAAAAAATATGTGTAAAGTTGAGCTTTAAAACCTTCTCATTGGAAAACAGAATTTTACAAAGCTTGCGACCCTAACATAATAATTAACATGTTCACTACCGAGGCAGCAGCAAAACAAGGAATAAAAATATATACATATATAAGCGTATGCATCAAAATATAACTTACATTTGATGCGTATGCATCAAAATATAACTTACATTTATTTTATATTGTAATATTTCTATTCATCTAAACTATGGATAAACCATTTTTGAAACACAAAACTTCGACCTGAAATTATTATGTTTTTTCCTGAGGTTGCCGAAGAAATAAAGTGTGCGATTTTAATTTAATTGAAATGATATATTTTTGATAAAACGGATTTTATTTAAATAGTAATAATTTGTAATAATTGTTCCAAAAATCATTGATATGGGTGGATTCGAATCCTTTTTTTTTTTAATATCCTTACCGTGTATATGGTCCCGAAATAACTGATGGCTTAAAAGAAAGAATAAATGTCCCAATAATTTTTAAGCACGAGTTTTGTTTAAAGATCAAGATCAATAATACAGTTATATCTTGAATAAGGCTATTCATTAAAAAACTGTTCAATCTAGAAATAAGAAAATGTGGAGCCAAATCGGTCGAGTACATTTAAAAATATTGCGTACATTACGGTACTTTTTAAGTTCAACAACAATGAAGTATCCTTTATTATCTGAATGACAATTTTTTTTACCTATTTCCGACTCTATAAATCATATGTATTCTTGATCAGGGTCAGTTGATAATCTAGATCTAGCCGTGTTAAAATTTCTAAACATCTTAATCCATGATTTCAATTTGTTTACCCAGCAAAACCCAGCAGAAAAGCTTTCCGAATAGAGTTTAATGAATTTGTTGGCTTAATTTTAATAAATTTCAAATTTCGTCCCCTGATTTAAATGGAAATAGCAAGGTTATACAAACTGGCAATCTTTGCATAAGTTTTAATAATACCGATTTGTAAATATTCACATTTTGTAAGTAATCTTCACAACAGACTAAAAAATATTGCAATTTCTCCAGGTTTCATCTACCAAGTGAAACAAAGTTTTGTTGTAATTAAATTTAAATTGTTTCATTTATTATAAAACGGATTTTTTATCTGCAGGTCAGTAACTTAAGTTCATTTTTAACTTAAATCCTTGATGGGTACAGCATCTGAAAAGGAGAGTGGCAGTTTAGAATATTGCTTGGAACAACATTAAAGTGAGAAACTTACGATGCGAATGCGGTGTCCCATGGCGTGACCAGGCAGGTTCCTGTTGAAGCGAGCACGCACGGCGCCGGTGTTGCCATGGATGCGGGTGACCTTGCCCCAGACGGCGCGGACGCGGGTCTTGCGCTCGGGATGCTGTGGCACGCACTTCTTGGTCTCGGCCTTGTAGACGTAGACGCAACGCTTGCCAACGTAGAACTCTCCGTGCTCCTTGCGGCGTGCTCCCTCAATCTGTAAGGATATGACCATTTAGTATGGGGATCATCAAAAACAACCAGAAGTTTCTGGTCTTTATAAGCTCTACGATGGTTATGAATTAATATAATTCAACCCGTAGTTTCAATCTAAATTAGTGAACGCAAAATTGATTTGGAACTTTACAGTATAGTTTTAAAACCTACGTTGTTGCTATAATTTTAAATTGTTTAGTTAATTTGCTATATCTAGTTGCAGAAAGTTTGAACAAATTATAATTTTCGAATATTTACTAGTTAACTTGCTTCGAACTAAATAGCACAGGAAGAACGTGAAAAGATCTTTGAAGCTCTAGATCAAAATATATCATATATATTGTCACATTAGGATTGAAAAATTTAAAAACTCGGAAGATTTCTTACACTTCCAAGAACTTATCGACCTGCAGCAGGTTAACAAATTGCGATTGAAAATCCCTCTAGATCTCTGCATTATAACCCCTAATATAATTTCAAAAGTTGAATAGACCGATTGTGGCGACATCCTTTCAGTTCCCTTGATTCGGAGGAGATCTTACCTTGAGGATGGCCTGGTTTTCGTGCTGGTTCCTCTGACCGCGCTTGTAGCCGGTGAAGACAGCCTTGGCAAAGAGTCGGCCGTGGCGCTTGTACTTCTTGGCGGAAACCTTAGCCTCGGTGGCGGCGGGCTTCTCGGCCTTAGGGGCCTTGGCAGCCTTAGGAGCCTTCTGGGCCTTGGCGGCCTTGGGCGCAGCAGCGGTCTTGGCTTGTGAGTCGGCCATGGCTTAACTGTGGATCAGAAAGGGTTTTCATTATTCACATTGCACGTATTCACATTCACCACTACTCGCAACCAGTTGGGTCATTTGTTTTGATCATTTGAGCCGGTGACATCGCACAGCTAAACACAATTTGGACACTCCACAACTAGTTGCGCACGTAGCACACATATTTGGCAGAGCCCCCGCGGCACTATTTTCAAGCGATTCACGCATTATCGGGCTTATTTTTCTGTTTTCTCGACGGCCAACAGAAAATCGCGTACGTACCGGAAATCTGTCAAATGGCGAAAGAGGGAGACGGAGCATTTGCAGTGTGACCCAGTGTTGGCAAAACATCGGAGCACTATCGTACTATCGATGTTTGGATATTGTTTTCAAATATCGACGTTGTGAAATTTGTGTTATTTTACATCTGAATTTTTACGTTTCAATTAATTTTTTTTATTCCTAATAATTAATAAAAAACAAAAATAAAATGTTATATTTTTGTTAATAAAAATATGAATTTTTATTATTATTATATTTTATAATAATAATTAAATTATTACGTTTCAATTCATTTTTATACTGTTTAATATTAATGAATTTTTTAAAAAGACAATTAAATTGTTGATTAAACATATTTAATAATAATAATAGTAATTTTTTAATTAATTACTAATGTATCAGTGATATGATTTTATTAACATTAGACAGAAATGCTGTACAAAATACTAGTGTTTCTACAGAACAAATTCCGCTTTTATTTATTATAAATTAATTTTCCATTATAAAATAATAAAATAACTTTCAATAATTGTGTAGTCATTATATTTTTACTTTTACTTTATATTTTTTAAATAACAAAATTTATTTGAGATCATTTTGGTAGATATGGTAGCAGTAACCATTCTTTTTCCTAGTAAATAGTCTCTAACTTTGAACTTGTACGCGATACAGAAAGGAAGGTATACATTATTATTATTTATTATATCAATTTAAAATTAAAATCTATTATATTTATTTCATGTTTATGTAAAATATGATTTAATTTACATTGGTCATTTAACCGATATTCGCAATCGAATAGCGAATAGTGTTATCGAAAAATCGGACTCGGCCAAGTGTTTTTTTTTCCAGTGCCGAAAACAAAATCAAAATTTTCATAACAATGTCGAGATATTAGAGACACAAACAAAATTTTAAAGCACACATGCCCCGTTGAACAGAAGCTATCGCGAGAACCCAGCGTCTGCAGTAACAGAAGCCACAGATCGCAGATCGTTGCATAAATCCCGCAGTTTCCCCTCCGAGACAGCGTAGCCAAGAGGTGCTCCCCGCTCCCGGCGAACTTTGGATGCGCCGCGATGGGCCTGATGGTACAAGTGTTCAAGTGGGATCAGCGCTGGCGTCTTCTGCAGAAGTGCGATATCGTACTCAGGCGGACAGTCAAGAAGCAAGCGGTTAACCCGACCAAGTGAGTGGAGTCCCGCCGAGCAGAAAGTCCTGTTGAGTCCTCGGGAACATTGCATAACTTCCTAATTGCAGACTTGCTGAGGTTGGCCGACTAGTGGAGGCCCGCGATGACCGCTACGAAACCGGACAGCTTTTCCTGCATCGCATCTTTGGCTACCGCGGAGTGATCCTCTTTCCCTGGACGGCACGCGTTTATGATCGGGACCTGCATAATCCGAGCAAGGTTAACGCCACGGCGGCGACGCCCACTCCGTCGCAACAGCAACGCACCAAAGAAGCCTCCCTCAGGTCGCAACCTGCCTCAACTCCGCCGGAGGCCAGTAGTGCAGATGGCAGCGCCTCAACCGCATATCTGACTAATGCGCCCATTGTGACAACCACCAGAAACGTAGATGCCGCGACTCAGGCGGATCCGAAGGAGGTCAAGGGCAAAGTGCAAACCTTTTACCAGGTCCTAATCGATACCCGCGACTGTCCGCACATTGTAAGAGCTTCTAATTAGTTATGTCCCTTCTGCTTACATATTTCCCCATTTTACAGCGTGCCCAGACCGAGGCGGTAACCTTTTTAGGCAACCAGGACTCCAACCGAAGTCTCTACGCAATCCCTGGCCTCGACTATGTGTCCCACGAGGACATTATGCCCTACAGTTCCAGCGAGAAGAATCCGCTGCAACACGAGCTGTTCGACAAGTTCCTTACGCATGCACCGGATGCCGATCCACCGTTTGTGGGTCAGGACACGCTGAAGGCGTGGCAGGAGAAGAACCATCCGTGGCTAGATATGAGTGATGTACATAAGGAAACCACGGAGAACGTGCGGATCACAGTTATCCCCTTCTATATGGGCTGCCGTGAGACACCAGCTAGTTCGGTATACTGGGTGAGTGGGGACATCTTTGAAGTCTCTCAAAAAGTTTTAAATTTTAACTAATCGAACACTATTCTAGTGGCGATACTGCATCCGACTGGAAAACCTTGGCAAGGCGAGCGTGCAGCTGCGGGAGAGGCACTGGCGCATATTTTCGCTGTCTGGAACTTTGGAGACGGTGCGCGGCAGGGGCGTGGTAGGCCAGGAGCCTATTCTCAGTCCTCGACTGCCCGCCTTCCAGTACAGCAGTCACGTGAGTCTGCAAGCGCCCAGCGGCCATATGTGGGGTACCTTCCGACTAGAGCGCGAGGATGGCTACTCCTTCGATTGTAAAATTCCGCCCTTCTCATTGGAAAGCAAGCCGGATGACATGGGGCCGTCCACATCGGTCACGCCCACCACCCACGGCCACCAAGACACGGACGATGGCAAGCGTGACGATCGTGACTAGGAGGGAGTTGTTGAGCCGTAGTTAAATGATTTTAAAACGCAATCTTCTCTGACAATGCATGCGTACATGTGTTTAGTTCAAATTAAAAAAATCAACATGGACGCAGACCCCTTTCGTTCTGTTCCCGTTCCTTAACCTAGTCGTACGTTTTTGGTTTCCAGCTGGACTCCGAAATCGAAAGGTCTCCTGTTGTCGTGGGTGTCGAAGAGGCTCTGAAGGGCGTCAATGGCCGCGGTCTCTGTGGCCGTTTTTACGTCTTCGCCAAATCCCTTCCCCAAAAGCTGACGGTTAGCATAGATGCCCACTTGGTAAGCGGCTAGAACCGTATTTTTTCCACAATCTCCAATCAGGCGTGGCTCAGCTTCGCCCAGTTTCCGCTCCTGGCAGATCTTTTCGAGCAGCTGGAGGGGTTGCTCCGGAGTCCACACATCAAGCAGATCTTTCTGGTTCAGTTGAGTGCAGATGAAGTCACGCACGAATAGGAAAGCCCGCTCTACGCCGCTGGAATCTGCCAGAGCTCCAATCACCGCCCGCAGGGATTGCGCCAGACTTTCCGCAGATGGCGGGTATTCTGTGGAGTGGATCAGGTCCTTTGTGCCCAGATGGCTGGAAACGTGCGCCAGAGTGTTCGTGCTGAGCAAAAAGCTGGCAATGGCTTGGAGTCCTTCTTTCGGGACTTTGGGCAATTGGTGCTGGAGAAAAGCCTCTACATAGGCATGGGCAATTATTTGCCCCTTCTGGGCCAAATCATTGTTGTCCGCCATCTGAAGGTCTGCCTCCTCGATGCCCAGCTTACGTCGTTTCTCCTCCTCGCGGTGAGCATAGGATCTTTCTATGAATGCGCGTTGCAGCAAGGCCATCTCAAAGGATTCACCCAACCGCTTGCCGAAAGCGAACAGCTCTGAGCGCTGGTTCCACTCCACAAAACCAGAACGCGGTTCAGGCTTCTGCGGCCCCAGTTTCTTCTGTCGGTGGGCTAGCTCACGTAACGTCGGCGAAACCCATCGCTTAATATGGCGGCGTGTTTGGACTGCCGGAATATAAACTTTAATGACTGGGATCAAGTGGCCGAGAATTGTTTACCTGTTGGTGGGCCTCCAAGAGACCTAGTGAGCGCCAGAAAACCAGAAGCACTGCGTAAAAATGACATCTTTATTGTGATCTTAAAAATAATTAACGAATTGTCCGGCGGAGCATGTGAATTAGTGTTGGAAAGCGGCGTAAGGCGATTCGCTGGTGCGGGAGCGGTAGTGATGGCACACCAGCTGGACTGTGTATTTTCTAAATTATTTTATTCAAGCTATCTTTTTTTACCCTTGCAGGGCATTATAATTCTAGTCAGAAGTTTGCAACGAAGTGGCGGAAGCATTTCCGACCCTATAAAGTATATATATTCTTGATCAACATCAACAGCAGAGTCCATCTAGCCATTTCCGTCTGTAAATTTCTACTTAAACTAATCTCTCAGGTTTCTAGCTATCTGAATTACACTATGTAGTTAGTCTTCAATATACTCTTACTAGATCCATGTCGGAACGGGCCGGATCGAACGACTATATCCCATAGCTGCCATAGGAACGTTCAGAAAATTTTTAGAAAAAAAAATTATAGCTTTTTCAATTTTAAACACATTTTCATCTAATTTGAGATGTTTTTAAAATTTAAAATTTTGAGTTTTTTTAAATCAGACTACTATATCATAAAGCGGCCATAGAATTGTTCGGGAAATGATTGTCGTATTCATTAAATCATAACTTTGTTGTTATTCAACATATTTTCATTTGCTGTTATAATTAGCAATTTGAATTTTTTCAGAATTTCGGTTTTAATTTCATGAAAATTGAAAGCCTACATCATGTACCTATAAAAACGGACTACTTTTTCAATTTTCAAAATACATTTATCTAATTTTAGATGTTTTTAAATCTTTTTATTTTATTAATATTATAGAATTTAAGTTATTATTTTATGAAAATCGGACTACTATTCATATATCTCCCATAGGAATGTTGGGAATATTATTGTTGTTTTAATTAAATGATAACTTCTTCAACAAATTTGCATCTCCTTTAAGATATATACACTTTGTATTTTTTCAGAACTTCGTTTTTAATGTCATTAAAATGGGAAGACTGTATCACATAGATTTCATTGAAATTATCGTTAAATGTGGATGAAAATGCAAAATTGTGTGTAATAAAAGTATGCCCACCGCTTCTTATATTGTATTAATGTAATGATTGATTGCAATCCGCAAGGTTATACAAACTGCCGAAGTTAGCTTTCTTTCCTTTTTAATTTTGAAACTTCTTCTAGTTATATATTTAAAAATTCCACGTAAATTCTTATTTCTACGGGCATTGTTATACAATAAAAATACTTCTGATTCTTCTGTGGGTTTATGGCTATAATTTTAGCCTTTTTTTTAGATATCACTGAATTGCGTTGGTGTCTCGTGCATTTTCCAACACTACCGCGATAGACGCCATGTCCATGTCTGTGTTTGTGTATGCGGCAAGAAAATTTGTGGTCTGAAAAATAAGAACAAATCCCAAAGAGAATCCGCGTTTCAAACCTTAGAGGAAGAACACCGACTCAAGATGGCCCTACAGACATACGGGGACAAGCCGGTGGCCTTCCAGCTGGAGGAAGGCGGCGAGTACTACTACGTGGGCTCCGAGGTGGGCAACTACATGCGGCACTTCCGCGGCATCCTCTACAAAAAGTACCCGGGAATGACGAGAATCGTTCTGTCTAATGAAGAGCGCAAGCGGCTGGCCGATTCCGGCCTCAGCTCCCACATCCTGGCCAGTTCTGTTTCACTGCTTCGAGCCGTGGAGGTGGACGACATTATGGCCGGCAACGATGAAAAGTGAGTGAGGGAAACACGAAATAAACATGTTAAAATTGTAAATTAAAAACAAAATGAAAAACGTGCAACACAACTTCCATCATAATCCCGATTTTGAAAAGACGTTTCCTTTAAAATCGCTGCGAATTTAAACTCAATTAAAATTATGTCGAAAAGTATGCAACAAAATGAAACGTCATCCAATTGATTTCAAATTAGTTTTTAGTGGCACCCCTGTAATCGCTACCCAGTTTTCCTGTCAAAACTGGCATCTATATAAGTGGTCTTAAAGTCAGTATAATTAAACTTTAATATGAAACATTATTCCAGGTACCGCGCCGTTTCGGTAAACACCTCGGACACGCCAGTTCCGCGGGAGAGCAAGTCAAAGAAGCAGCCGCAGTATGTGCCCACGATGCCCAACTCCAGCCATCTGGACGCTGTGCCGCAGGCCACGCCCATTAACCGTAATCGAGTGCACACGAAAAAGGTGCGCACGTTTCCTATGTGCTTCGATGACACAGATCCGACAGCCAGCCTAGAGAATGCGGCGCAGAAGGAGTGCCTCGTGCCCATTCGATTGGATATGGAGCTGGAGGGACAGAAGCTGCGCGACACCTTCACCTGGAACAAGAACGAGAGCATGATCACCCCGGAGCAGTTCGCGGAGGTGCTCTGCGATGACCTAGACCTCAATCCGATACCTTTCGTACCGGCTATAGCTCAGGCCATCCGCCAGCAAATCGAGGCGTTCCCAAATGACCCGCCAATCCTCGAAGAGAGCTGTGACCAGCGTGTCATCGTCAAGCTAAACATTCACGTGGGCAATACCTCACTCGTTGACCAGGTCGAGTGGGACATGTCCGAGAAGAACAACAATCCTGAGGAGTTCGCAATCAAGCTGTGTGCAGAGCTGGGACTGGGAGGTGAATTTGTGACAGCCATTGCGTACAGCATCCGGGGCCAGCTCTCCTGGCACTGTCGCACGTATGCCTTCAGTGAGGCGCCGCTCTCCACCATCGATGTACCGTTCCGAAATCCCAGCGATGCCGACGCGTGGGCCCCATTCCTAGAGACGCTTACCGACGCCGAGATGGAAAAGAAGATCCGCGACCAGGACCGCAACACAAGACGAATGCGGCGACTGGCCAACACCACGACCGGCTGGTGATCTTCAAGCGATCGCCCAGCCATGTCGTTATAGTAATCCTCCTAATAAGTACCATTAATCATCTCAAATACATGTGTGACTGTCGATTTTAAAGGAAAATGTGTTTCAGTTTACCTAATTTCCCATTAAGTATTCTCAGATTAAGTTAAAATCTAACCGTCTGCTGTTTACTTCTTACACTTAACACAAAGCCTTACTATACTTAAGCGTAACCTAACTCTCCGCCGAATCGGGCTTGTCCTGGTCCTGGTCGCCATCGTAGAACTCGTTCTTGGCGTCCACCATCTTATCCTCATCCGCCTGGGACATTCGGACATCGGGATCGGCGGCCTCTTCTCTATTATTGCGAAGCTCCTCCAAGTCCACATCAGGCGGAGTCTGTACCATTTGAACGCTGGGCGAGTGCTGGCACATCTTGAGGTTTTCATAAACGTGTTTCACGATGAGCTCAAGATACTGCTTGGAATTGGCATTATCCTGGCGGGAGTTAATCTCTGGATGGAGGGTGAAGTCGGGGGCGAAGAAGTCATAATACTCTGTGGCAGGCAGGTCGTTCTCTATGTCCTGGTCCACCAGCAGCGACGTTTCGTGCGTCCAGCAGCGTGCCACGTTACGAAGGGTGTAGCCGCCGCCTCCAACGACTAATGTGGGAACATTTAGTTCCTTCACGAACTTGACACATTCCCCATGTCCCTTCGTGCTCAAAGAGAAGCAGCCAAGTCTATCTCCGGCCAGTGAATCCGCACCACACTGAAGGACAATGGCCGTTGGTCGGTAGAAGTCCATTATAGCCGAGATTATGGGCTTGAAAACCTGGAAGTAGCTC